>JAOCZM010000177.1:2690289-5380579 GCA_026122235.1 Vinca minor
GGTCAAAATTTTAAATTTACAGTTGATTAACTTTTTTTTAACGGAAGAACTATTAATAGCAAAAGTAAATTGGTTAGGGATGGTATAATACAAAAATAAAGATTTAGGATATTAGTCCCCAAACGTAAATAGTTTGGGGACGTCAAACACTATTTAGCCGTCAGCTTCACATGGAAATTAAAGTGGAATAAAGATCCCATATTAGGTTGCCTTGGATTTTTGCTGGCTTTGCCTTGGACTGGTCATGATTTGGTATAATGGATCAATCATGACAGTCTTTTTTTTTACAAATTTTTTTGACAAAAACGGATATTAACCCTAATATTTTCCAAAAGCTCTAAAAAGCGGTAAAAATCATAGACTCCCATGACTTGAGAACAGATTTGTGAAATTCATTTTCAAATGACAGCACTTTTGCAGTGTCTAGTCTTTTGTCACCACCTTTTAAATAATTGATGACTGAAATGAGAACAAATTTGGCATATTCGTTCTAATTTCTGACCAATTTGCAAGGACTTGTCTATTCCGGAATAATTTCGAAAATATTTTCAAAAAAAAAATCAAATTTTCAAATTTTGAATATTTTCTCACATCATTTATATCTATAAATAACCTCACCACACTCTAAATGGAGTAAAATATATCATATATAATTAAAAAAATCACTGGGGTCATTTATATTTATATTTATACATTTATTATCTAAATGGAGTAAAATATATCATATATAATTAAAAAAATCACTGGGGTCATTTATACATTTATTATCTAAATGAAGTAAAATACATCATATATAATAAAAAAATAATAATTTGAGTGGAGTCATCACCCTTCTTTGGATCCGTCACTGATTTTATGGCAAGCAAAGTGGTATTCACTGGGACAGTCAATTCCTGACTTGATTTTGCATCTGCTTTGGACCTTTATTGGGGGGGATACATGGGAATCGATCCCAGGGTGTTACCCCTGGGATGAGAGCCGTTTCCACTGGGCCACTCTTCCCATATGCTTTGGACCTTAATGAAGGTGGCCTTACAGTCTCGACCCCAAAAGCACGTCCCGGCTCCTATGCGGAACAGATTTTTGTTCAGATCTTGCGAGATCTGATCTCGAGGCGTCGGATGAGATTTTTTAGCGATCAAGATCCGGAGAGAGATTTTTTTTAATTTTTTAAGTCCAGTAGCAACTTTTCTCTCTCCAGATCTGAACCGTTAAAAATCTCATCCGACGGCTGAGATTGTTCCGCACGTGCGGAAAAAAAGTTGTTCCGCATAGGAACCGGACTGCCAAAAGCTGGGCTCTTACTTCAGGAATAGAGCTCACAAGTGTATCAGCAGAGTTGGTAGAAAAGTCACAACTTACATCAACATGTAAAGGAAGTTTCTCGGACAAAGAGGCAATATTGTTCATGTAAGGTGAAAGACAAAGAACACTATTACGAACAGAAGCATCTCAAATGTTCAAATTGCACTACTTGAATTGAATGTAAGGTACATATGTAAGAGGGATACACAAGTAAGCATTTCTTATTATACATTTTCTTACCCGTAGCATGTCCATGGTTACATTGTTGACAAAATGCATGATAATCAAATTTACTTAATTTGAATTATATTAATGAAATAAGTATTGTATTCTATGACATGTTTAAGGAACAAGATATTTTACTATTTAGTAAATTGTTGTTCACGCCCTATCTAGTATATCTTTTATTGAAAAGATGAAATAGACAAATGTAGAGGATGAATGTTTACTTTAAATTAATACGGAGTATTAATATGGTTTGCATTCAATGTTGTTAAATGTCATTAATGGCTTTTGTAAATTCTGTTTTGATAATCATTTAAAAGATTGTGGTTTTAGAATTTGCAAAAGTGAAAATCGCAATCATAAAGCTCTTATGATTATTATTAAATGTTTATATGTGATAAGACACTACAACAAAATATGTTTTTTGCAACATTTTTCTACCAACATTTTTTTCAAACGTTGCTTAAAATAAAAAAGAGTAAGTTAAAGCAACACTTTTTGCAAACGTCGCTATATTTGGATTTTATACGACGTTTCATAGTGACGGTTATAGTAATTGTCGTTCATACCGACGTTTTGATGTTGGTTAGCGACATTTATAGTAAATGGTGTTATAAATTGTTAATTTTTGTGACTCATATAGCGACATTTACGGTACATGTTATAAATTGTTACTTTTTGCGACTCATATAGCGACATTTATATAATATGTCGTTAGATCTTGTGATTTTTCAGATAAACGTCACTATATTTGAATTTTATACGACGTTTTGTAGCGTCGGTTATAATATTTGTTGATAAAATCAACATTTTGATGGTAGTTAGCGACGTGTACATTAAATGTTGTTATAAATTGTTACTTTTTGCGACTCATATAGCGACATTTTTATACAACATCGTTAAATCATGTGAAATTTCTAACAAACGTCGTTATATTTCAATTTTATACGACAGTTATAGTAATTCTTATTCTTACCGACAATTTGATGTTAGTTAGTGACATTTACATTACATATTGTTATAAATTGTTACTTTTTTTCGATTCATATTGAGACATTTATATACTATGTCGTTAGATCTTGTGACATTTTCAGACAAACACAAATACGAGATTAAGTTTCTGAAATATATTTTTTAAAGAAAAATTAAAGACATTAATTATTAAAAATTTAATGAGAGTGTATTAATTTTAATCCGATTCATAAAAATAAATTAAAACACAAAAAGAAATTAAAATAAGTAAAGGTACAATATACAAAATTATATTATAATAAATATAATATGAGGAGAAACAAATAACAAATGATCAATTAGCTCAGCGGTCGAGCATGAAATACATGCAGGAGGTCGCGGGTTCGATTCTCGTACCTTTGAGTAGTGGAAAATTTTATTCTACATTATTCAGAGGTATCTAGACTCGACGGCTCAGCTTGTCTATGCTCCAGCTCCGATTATTGAAAGGTGCCTAGACTCGACGGCTCAGCTTGTCTATGCTTAGGCTCTGTCTTCGATTATTCAAAGGTGAGCGACTCTGATTATTCAAAGGTGGCTAGACTCGACGGCTCGGCTTGTATAGGCTCCGGATCCGACTCCTATTATTCAAAGGTGGCTAGACTCGACGACTCCGCTTGTATAGGCTCCGGATCCGACTCGGTATGGCCAACCTAGTTTCAAAATTTACGAATGTCGGAATAGATATCTAGTTGCGTCTATATAAAAATGCCGGGAAATAATCTTTTGATACACAATAAAATGACGTAACAAATGTCGGAATAACTACTTATTCACGGTATTTACAAACGTCGGAATATGTGACTTGTTGCGATTATTTACAAATGTCGAAAAAATACCTTTTGAAACACTTTAAAATGATGCAACAAACGTCGTAATAGATAGGTACCGGCGCTTGTAACAAATGTCGTAAAAAACCATAACGACACAGGCAAATGTGACGTTTAAGCGACATTTGTAATAAATGTTGGTATATATCTATATTGACATTTTTTTGACTTATTTCGACATATGACAAACGTCGCAATAGATCTTTTTTGTTGTAGTGAAAGTAGAGAATGTTGTTATGTTCCATCACTTTTGAGTCGATTGGAATAATTTTTAAATTGGCAGTTTCTTACATATCAAATGTAATGGTATGGTAAAGTGGAAAAAATAGAGTTGACAAAAATGGTTTAAACCATAGTGTCTGTTAAGAATAGAATTTCTATGTTAATAGGATTCTAGTAATTACCTATTCTATTCTTTACAATATTCTAGAGTTAGTTTATTATTCAATTTCCTTATTTATTTAGAGTTACATTGTTAAGTAACTTCCTTACTTATTTAGGACTCTATTTGTCAATTTCCTTTTCCTTACTAGGTTAGGACTCTATTTGTATTTATATGGGGAATTTCCCTGAGTTCATTGGATCAATTTAATATATTTTGATTCCATATATTCTTACAGTGTCAAACAGTCCTTGACCAAGGTTGTAGAAAGAAAGTGTAGTAGCATTCTAAGTGAATGGAACGAAACTACCCTCGTTTGGGACATGATGAAAGAAAGTCCCTAAACTTTATCAAGTTGAGGTTTATGGCTATTATAAAAGTTTTTAAAAAGAAACTGGATATATTTAGTAGTGGTCCAAATAAATGGAACAGAATTGTCCCAATGCAAGACATGAAATAAAAGAAAAGTCCAGAATAAAAGAACTATGGTTATGTAAGGTTTTTGAACCTTAACAAGACAATTTGGGAAAGAGGAATTGAAAGTGTCATATAGGATATGCAAAATACTGAAGCATATCGGTTATGGTTGTAGAATGAAAGATTCTATAATGGGAAATTATTATTGAATAAAGAGATATGATATTCAATTCATAGGCCTATATATTGAAAGGATTCTTTGGTTCAAAAGATGAACATATAGTCAGTATGAATAAAGAAGTAATAAGTTAATAGTCATAAAAGACTTAAGGACTTATGTTCAAAAATTCTTTATGTTTTTGTAAATACAAGAAAGTTTATAGTTATAGTTTCATAGCTATGGTTAAATTGATTTGACGAGTGATCACTGCTTATTTTGTAAGATGAAGTAAAAAATTGACGGATCCGTTGACTAAATGGTCTTACAAGAGCTCTTGTGTTTTAATTGATTAATGGGATAGGACTCAAGCTCATGTTTAGTCATATATGGTGGGTACTCAACTCAACACTAAGTATAACGCTTAGTCTTGAGTTCAAACTCATCAATATGTGATGGTAAACACCAAACTATAGAACCATCAAGGAAAGAAATGTGCTTGAAATCCCCACATATATAAAGTAAGGTTGAGCTTGCGCTCTTAATAGATCTATAGACGATTTCGTCGGAGCACAAATTGCGGGGGTGTTCTTGATAGGTCTACCTATGTAAATGTGAAGTGGTGCCGCTTCAAGGAGCTGAAGAGCTTGGCTCTGATACATTTACGAGAGATACAGGACACACGGCCATTTATGTGTCATTTAAAGAATGTTTGTATTAGGAACTCAATTGTGTGATTATTTGTACTACTTATCAAATTGGATGAATGGTTCAAGGCTTTATCCACCATTTCACTTCAAATTTGTAGCTATGAATTTTCGCCAAGTGTTGGTTCAAATCGCGAGATACCAGCATCTATGCAATTGGTTCCGATTGATTGTGTTTGGAACAACTAAAAGTATCAATTGGAAATGGTGGGGGATTGTTGGAAAGAAAGTATGACATATGAAACTTATCTACGAATGAGCACTACAACAAAAAAGGTCTATTACGACGTTTGACATACGTCGCAATAAGGCAAACAAACGTCGATATAGATCTATACCAACATTTATTGCAAATGTTGAATAAATGTCGCATTTGTCCGTGTCGTTATGATTTCTTACGACATTTATTACAAGCGCCGGTACTTATCTATTACGACGTTTGTTGCGTCATTTCCAAGTGTATCAAAAGGTCATTTTTCGTCACTTGTAAATAATCGCAACAGTAGCCTATTACGACGTTTGTAAATAACGTGAATAAGTAGTTATTGCGACATTTGTTATGCCATTCATAAATTATGAAGCCAAGCTGGCCAAGTCGAGCCAGAGCTAGAGCTAGAGCCAGAGCCAGAGCCCTATACAAGCCGAGCCAAGCCGGATCCGGAGTTGAAGCCTAGACAAGACGAGTCGTCAAGTCTAGCCACATTTGAATTAGTTAGAATAAAGTTTTGCCCTACTCAATGGGATGAGAATTGAACCCGCTACCTCCCGCATGTAAGTCGTGTGGTGTGCCACTGTGCTAACTAATCATTTTTCTATTTTTTGTTCTTCCTATTATATTTATTATAATGGATTTTTGGATTTTGTACATTTAATTATTTTAATTTCTCTTTATGTTTTGATTTTTATTTCCATGAATCAAATTAAAATTAATACAGTCCCATTAAATTTTGAATACTTAAATTTCTTTATTCTACATGATATAAATGTATCTTTAAAAGTTGCAAAAGTAACCATTTATAACAACGTTTAATGTAAATGTCGCTAACTAACATTACAAGGTCATATGAACATCTCTATTACAACCGTTGTTAGAAACATCGTTAAAAAATAACGATGATTTAACTATATAGTATATAAATGTCGCTACATGAGTCGCAAAAAGTAAAATTTTAACAACATTTGATGTAAATGTCGCTAACGGAAATCAAAATGTTGATTTGAGCAACAATTATTATAACCGTCGTTATGAAACGTCATATAAAATTCAATTATAGCGATGTTTGTCTAAAAATGTTACAATATCTAACGACATAGCATATAAATGTCGTTATATGAGTCGCGAAAGTAACAATTTATAACAACATTTAATGTAAATGTCGCTAAATAACCTCAAAATGCCGGTATGAACAACACTTGCTATAACTGTGGTTATGAAACGTCGTATAAAATTCAGACATAACAATATTTGCAAAAAGTGTTTCTTTAACTTATTCTATTCGATTTTAAACAACGTTTGAAAAAAACGTTAGTATAAAAACATCGCGATAGGGTATTTTTGTTGTAGTGGAGGTAAATGATGTAACCTGAAATGGGACAGAAGTTCTTGGCACCCGCTACCCTTGCCACCTAGTTTCACTCCACCTTTATTTTCAGTTTACAATCTCACAAAAGCAACCCGTGGAATAATTTACCATTTCTAATACACCTTATGATGTTCACGGACGGGAAGTGAGATGCTTGAACATTTCTGCTATGTTTTTTACTTTTCTTCTAGTATTTGTATTTTTTCTCTTGTCTCGGGTATGGAACGTTATCTGTTATATGATCTTTAAAATTATTTTATCTTTTATTTTCTGTTTTAGACTATCTCCTAATTGTAATGATTCCGGTTAATTTGTGATCAACAATAACTTCTTAGGCAAATTGACTTTATGGCTCTAAAAACTATTTTTTTACAAAATTAGGTATCAAAACAATTTATGTTTGTGAGGTAGGTCCTTCCGTCCAAAATTCCGTCAGTCAACATTTAATTAAATTTTGAATCTGGTCAACCCTAAAACTATCAATGATATTTTTGAGATTTTAAACATTAAAAAAATAATTAAAAAGAAAAAAACACAAAAATTAATTATTATTGATGTCTAAAATCTCAAAAATACCCTACTTCAATTTCCTAAACTAGCCCTACTTCTGGCCCCAATTCTTCTGTTTCCATATAAACTCTTAGACCACCTGTATGGATAGCAACCCTGGAAGCTCAAATGCAGACAACATTAACATCTCCATGTCCACTGAAGAAGTGGATCACCATCAGAGAAGTACAAAAAATGTAAAAAATATTGGCAAATATTTCTTACAATCTCACATTGGTTAGAAAAGAAAAGTGTGAAGGCAAGAGGCCTTATAAATAAACTCATCTAGTGTTGAGTTTATTTGTACCAACTCCTTGAGTCTTATGAGTGTGTAGACTTAGAGTTTTAGAAGAGGGTTTGTAATTTTTATTCCGTTCAAAAATTACATAGTGAAAGTTTGTACCCTCCGGGGTCGTGGATGTAAGTCTGCATTGAGACTGAACTACGTTAAATTTTTGTGTTTTTTTTTCCTGCTTTCTTTTCGTTTCTTTTATTTGTTGTTTGGAGTGTTCCGCTGCCCAACAACTGGTATCAGAAGAGCGCGAGGTTCAGGCTTGGGAGGAGACGAAAGAAGTTGCAGATTTATTTTGCGGGTAAGTTTTCGGTGCTGCTTTAATTAAGATTTTGGTGTTATTTTAATTAAAGTTAGAGTCTTTAAATTATGGAGTCTTTAAACACCGTTGTGCCTATGAAGAGTGATGTTCCATCTCCCCTCTTTGATGGAAAGATTGATTTTACTTTATGGCAATGCACGATTCAAGACTATTTAGTGCAGCAAGGTCTTGATTTTGCTCTGGAGGATGAAAAGTCAGAAGGTATGAAAGATTCTGAGTGGGCTACAATTAAGAAGAGAGCGGTTAGTACAATTCGATTGGCTTTGGCTTCATAAAGCAATGTGACGGTGTTGAGAGAGACGTCACCAAAGAATTTGTGGGAGACTCTGGAACATGTGTTGCTGTTATTTGCTTCATTACCGAAATCCTATAAATCGTTGGTGCAGTCGCTGTTGGCAGGAAAGAACACACTGCAATTGAATGAGGTTTCAAAAGCCTTGAAGGAGAATCAACAGATGATGAATGAGGATTTCCCCGAGGAGGATCGAATACTAGCTATAGAGAGTTCTCGAAGAAGAAGGAATCGAAGTAGGAATTGAGGTGACCAAGGAAGAGGGAAATCTCAGCAGAAAAGTGATTGTAGCGAAGTCGGGTGCTTCTATTGTGGGAAATTTGGTCATTTTCAAAGCCGTTGTCCAAAAATGAGGGATGATTTGAAAAATCTCCATGAACAGATGAAAGGCAAAGCAAAGGTATGTGATTCCTCTACAAATGTGGTCAGCGATTATGATGATTTATATTTGACGAGATGTTTGGATGACACTGTTGAGAATCATTCAAACTGGATTATGGATAATGCTGCTGACAATAGGGGTGAGCACCGAATTTGAATTCGCCAATTCGGCAATTTGAATTCGGGTTTTTCATTTTTTCCTACCTCAAAAAATAAAAATCGAATTTGAATTGACCGAATTCTAATTGGCTGAATTGGTAAATTCGGAATTCGAATTGGCCGAATTGGTGGGTATATATTTTTATTATATAATATATTTAATTATATAAGATTTAATTATATAATAATAATATTTAATTATTAAAAAATTTAATTCGAATTCGGTCACACCAAATTCAAAAATAGTGAAACCGATTTCGTCCCAAATTCGACCAATTCGAATTCGGTCTTGACCGAATTACCAATTTCAAGCCGAATTACCGAATTCGAATTACCAAATTGAATTCGAATTCGGTCGGAATTCGGTAAAAACCGAATTTGCTCACCCCTAGCTGACGTGCATATCTGCAAGGACCGAGACGTGTTTGATACTTTGCAGATGAGAGACTTTGGCTACATCAAAGTGGGCAACAACTCAAAGGTGAAGGTTAAGGCATTGGACGAGTCCTCCTGAAACTCCACTGATGAGGTAAAAGTAATTCCTGATGTTAGATTTGTACCTGATTTGAGTACCAACATGATTTCGTTGGGTGATTTGGCATCAATGGGTTACAAGTATGTTGGAATTGGGAATTTCTGCAAAGTGTATAAAAGTAACTGTCTGGTTATGCAAGGCAAGAAGAAAGGGAAGAATTTATACCATCTTGATGATTCCTTGAAGAAGAAAGGAAGCAAAGCTGGAGGAAGAACAGAGAAGGGGGCCGCGAAGACTGAGAAAAAGTTAAGTTTTCTAATTCTGTTGTAATTTGGGAATTTTAGAAAATGGAGGATATGTTGGGTAAAATTCGATGTCGAACTCCGTGGTTAAATTCCCTCATCATTAAACCATTTGGCAAACCGCTAAGCTACAGTTACTTCGACTACAAAGTTCGAAACCTATGGAAGCCTACAGGGGAATTGAGACTTATCGATCTCGGAAACAATTTCTTCATTGCAAAATTCGGGGTTGAAGAAGACTTTGCGAGGGTCATTTCTAGAGGGTCGTGGTTCCTCAACGGGCAATATCTCACAACACGCCTATGGCAACCTGAATTTAATCCGTACAAAGACGGAATTTCAACAACTGCAATCTGGGCTAGATTGTCGACTGTACCGATAGAATTCTCTGTCAGAGCCATCCTAACTAAAGTTGGAAATCATCTTGGAACACTCCTAAAGATCGAAGCAAAAACATCCAACACTGAAAGGAGAAGGTACGCTAGATTATGCATCCAGATTGATATGAACAAACTACTTATCCCTTGTGTAAAAATTGGTAAAAATCACAAGCAAAAAATCCAATACGAAGGAATTGAAGTTTGCTTCGATTATGGTCTTATGGGGGCACTCTGACAATCATTGCCCTTCTAACAAAGCTTCTGATAAATCAAACTTGATGTTAGACTGCCCTGTTAGTGTTAGCTCAAAGAACGACCTTTCCAAAGGAGAAAATAACTCAGAAGCGAAAAAATGGAAGAAGTGTTCCGAAAGTTGCAAAGGAAATTCGTTATTTTGGCCGGAATAACGCCGATCATGGTGTATTGCCCAACCGGAGTATGCATATGGGTCAGATTATTAACAGGGCATGCGAACCCAAGATGGGTGGCGAAACCATACCTGGATCCTCTCAAGTTTGGAGACTCAAGAACGTAAGCCTAGGAACATCTGCCACTGAAGTCAAATCGCGAGTAGGCGTGTCAAGGGCAGGTCAAGATAATAGGGACCACTAATTTTTTAATGTGGCTGATCGCTTCAATGAACCAGAGGGTAATAGTGGTCAATTAGCAGGGACATCCCTGACTGATGTGACGGCGCCACTGCCACAGCCGGAAGAAAAAAAAGGAAAAGTTGATCTCCAATCAACAATTTTCAATCAACTCAGTCTCTACCGCCAATATTAGCGCAGAACAATTTCCCATCACCGCTAATAGGTTTTCTTCTTTATATGAGGAACTTGTCTCTTCTGATTTAATTACTGAAAAATTACCCCTTACCCCCAATAATGCCGCCGCTAAGAAACCTTCCTCTAAGGGAAAGACAAAGGCCTTCAGCACCGCCACATCACGGAATGCGGGCTATTTCTCTAAGGAGACCTCAAAGACAGACCTCATCAAGTCTCCCAAGGATCAAGCCCATTTTTCGTCCCAACCAATTTTCGGTTAGACGCAGAAGCCCAAGACAAAGGCCTTTCACTACTTACAGAGCGGTCTTGAACCGAGCCCGGAATCCTTATCCGTTTTGGACCCCAGTACAAACCATAACTCCACCAGACCAGCTAGGCCCGACCGACTGGTTGTGGCTGGGGTCACTCCAGATTATTTCAGCATCACAGACCATGGAACAGGGTCGGCTACTAAATCGATTGGGCCTGATGAGGGAAGCACAATTGGGCCCAATAAATATCTGGTCCAACAGCAACACGGCCACGTTCCTCCTGGATTTGGACCTAACAAATTTGATGGAGTGGGTTATGTTCAACTTGACCCACTTGCGAAGGTTTGCGACACCGGGAATGAATACACTATTCTCAACTCGAGCGAATAAGGAGAATTATCAAATGGGGCGTAATCTTGCTCCGAGGACTCATTCAATGAATCATTAGACCCAAACGTTTCTACCGGCATAATCAAGCGGGACAGGAAATCGGGAAAGCGAAGATCAACGCAACCAAAGAAATCATGGACCTCCGCTAAGCTCCAATTTTTTAAGAAACAATTCCTTAAAGGTGGTCATTCAAAACATAAGGACATCACCGGTCTCGGTTCAGGTATCAAGGGAAATTGGGAAACTACGCCTAATAATAAACCGGGAGGAAAACCAATTGGATTCGTTATACAAAGTTCACTTGATCCCAACATTGGAACAGGCCCAAAGCGGGAGGTCACCCGCCAAAATTCTCAGGAAACAGAGAGGCTATTGGAGCAACAATCAAATTCGCCAAACTTTGCCCAAACGACCCACCGGATTTAGCTGCCAACTCAGAGGGGGATGGACCAACTGACTTGGGCCGTGAACAACCCAAACACTAGACAAAACCTCCAAGGCCCAGATAGGGAAATAAATCGGTCCAGGTCAGTGCAAGGGATCCATAACACGGGAATAGGCCAACAGAGTGTATTACCAACAGGCGACACAAATTCGAACTTCAGGACAGGCCTGATCCACCGGGCACCTCTTTTGCGGATGGGTCGAGACTCGACTCGGGCCACAAACATGGGCCGAACGGGGGGAATTCTGGGTCGGGAGATTGACCAATCTTTAGGGGGAATATTAACTTATCAGATCCAATGATTAACTTACTAGCTTGGAATGTAAGGGGTGCCGGGCACCCGAATTTTCTACCACATATGATGGAATTGATCAATACCCATCGCCCAACTATTGTAGCTCTTCTTGAGACAAAAATTAGTGAATCACGAGCAGAAGATATTTGCGCAAGACTGCCATTCACTCACTCAGAGCGTGCGAATCCGGAGGGACTGCGAGGAGGAGTTTGGGTCCTATGGAACGATGCCGATGTAGAGCTTACCTTGGTCGCAAAATATTTGCAATCCATCCATGTGGTGGTAAAGGTCCGTAACTCTTCTCATTTATGGCTTCTTTCAGCTATTTATGTTAGCCCTTATTTTAATACTTGATTTGTATTTTGGGATCATTTGCGTAATTTAGCTACTTGTCATAACCTTCCTTGGTTACTGTTGGGGGACTTCAATGAAGTTTTGTTCTAATCTGAAAAATTCGGAGGTCGTCCGCCCTCTCAAATTAGGCTTTCTGCCTTTAAGGGTATGTTAGATGATTGGAACCTTTTGGACCTCGGGCACAAAGGTTCTCGATTCACTTGGACGAATAAACCTGTCGATGTTCTCTTATCTTCCAAAGAAGTGATGGAGCAATCGCTAATTCCTGTTGGCGGGATCTATTCCAGAATGCGATCGTCTACAATCTTGTTAGAACTAGGTCTGACCATTCCCCAATCGTGCTTAACCTAGAACCAACCAACATCAGTCCCTTCATCAAGCCTTTCCATTTTGAACCTGTCTGGCTTACTCATCCATACCTGAAGGCTATAGTCCAAGATGCGTGGCTAGGTAGAGATGATAATTTTTATCTGGGTGCCTTTCAGTTTAAGGATTATGTCTCTGATTGGAATATTAATGTTTTCGGTAACATTAATAAGAAAAAGCTTTTAGCTCGTATCAGAGGCACTCAGCTAACCTTAGAATCTCACCCTTCATCATTCCTTATCAATGTTGAACGTGATCTCCTCTCCAAGCTTGACAATGTTTATAAGGAAGAAAAACATTTGTTGGCGATTAAATCTAGATTAGACTGGCTGATGTGGGATGATCTCGACTTCAAATTCTTAAAAGCCATCACCATTCATAACAGAAAGAATAACAAGATCATGTCCCTAAAAAGCTTAATGGTGAATGGGAATTTGATATTAGCAATGTCAAGAACATGATTTTAAATCACTTCCATAACCTTTACCCATCCAGCAGATCTTTTGTTTCTTACAACAAAGTGCCTTTCCCCTTGTCGAAGTGCCTTCTGTGGAAGAAATTAGAAAGGCTTTGTGGTCCTTTAAACCACAAAAAAGCCCGACCCCAAATAGATTACATCCGATCTTCTTCCAACAATTTTGGGTTATTCTCAAGCCTTCGATCCTCAGCTTTATTCATGATTTCTTTAGAGGAATCCCTTTCAGTGATGTCATGAATACTACTTTCCTTTTCCTCATTCCAAAAGTTGCTAACCCGGAGACTGTAGGTCAGCTCCGACCTATAAGTCTGTGCAATACCATTTACAAACTTCCATAAAAAATCTTAGTGAATAGGATCAGACCTCTTCTCTCTTCTATTATCTCTCCCAATCAGCGAAGCTTCATTCCGGGTAGGAGATGTGTTGATAACGTTGTCATTGTTCAGGAAGTAATCTTCACATTTACATTGTGTAAACAGGGCGCTATTGCAATCAAAATTGATCTGGAAAAAGTTTTTGATCGTTTGGAGTGGGATTTTATCAAAGAATCTCTGGAATTCTTCAACTTCCCCAAAATTCTTATTAAACTAATCACGAACTCTACCTGTTCCTCAAAAATGGCCATTCTATTCAATGGCGAGCCGATTGAGTGGTTTTACCCTTCCAGAGGTATCAGACAAGGTGATCCGCTCTCTCCTTATTTGTTCGTTATCTGTATGGAATGTCTCTCTATCAGTATTGAGAAATCAGTTAGTCTTAAGAAGTGGAAACTAATCAAAATCGGGAAACAAGGCCCAAACATCTCCCATTTCTTATTCGCCGATGATTTCATTATGTTCGGCTTAGCTGATAATGACACGGAAGGGATTCATGGGCAGAAACTCGTTCTAAACACCCATGAGTCCTCCCCCGAAGGATCCGCTCATACCATAGGAATCGAAAAACAGCAAAATATTCTGTCTTTCGGATGTGTGCTGCTGCCACTAAAGTCCTCCATTGCGGAAATACTCCCTACCGGTATCCACACGACGAAACGAGCAGCGAGTGCTAGCTCTTCGTTTTTCCGAGTTTCAGGAATCTAGATAGAAAAGGAGGCAGAAATCTGATTTCTGGGATTTTTGGAATTGCGGCTCAATTAAGTCTTTTTTAGGGTTTCGGCCAAAAGAGGTTTATATAGGGTGTGAGAGTTTGTTCCCATAACCAACTCCCACGTCCTCAACCTCTTCCGGCAGTGGGAGTCTTTAACTCATACGTTCCATAAACCTCTGATGGTAGTGGGAGTCTTTATCGCATAATAACTCCCACATAGTCTCAGCTATTGCCAAATACCGAAAATAACATTATAGAAAACTAGGGATAATTAGAATAGTAATTGCATAAGTTAATGAGTTTTACTATCAAATCACGCATTTAATGTTCAAAAAGCAAAATTAACTATTCAAATGACATGCTCAAAAAGATATAAAACGTACAACATATGCTAATGGTTCTAGGGCACTACTAACATACACAATATCTGAGATGAAAAGGGTGTTTGACGATTTTAGCCTGAGATCAGGCCAGAGAATTAATCTCAATAAGTCGAAATTCATTGCTTCGGATAACCTTTCACCCCTTAGAATTCAAGCTATTGAGATTGAGATTCAGCTTCAAATCCAGCACACAGTCAACATTGGCAAATATCTAGGTTTCTGTATTTTCCAAAAAATGCCAGTTAACTCGGACTTCCAATTCATTTTGGATAAAGCGAGGAATAAACTTTCAGGCTGGTAAGCTAATCTTCTTTCCTTAGCTGGCAGACGTACTATTATTCAAACATCCCCATCCCATATTTTATCTTACTAATCGCAATGCTTACCTATACCTACCACAATCTGTGAAAAAAATGATAAGGAAAATAGATCATTCCTTTGGGGAAGCTCTTCGGTAAAAAAGAAAATACATATGGTTAAATGGGACAGAGTGGCCAAATCTAAGAAGCTATGAGGTTTAGGTATAAGGAAGGCAAGGCACATCAACCAAGTGGGACTTGCAAAGCTCAACTGGGGGGAATCTAGAGATAGCATGAATACTCGGGCTTCTGTGCTTAAGAAGAAATATATCAATGATGACTCTCAATCTTTGATTCAGCTTAAAAATGGACAAGGCTCCATCAATTTGAAAGCCCTCAAACAGGGTTTAGATCTCTTCCATAAATCTTCTGCTTGGATTTCTGGGATGGTAACATTATCAGGATTTGGCACGATGACTGGATGGGTCTTGGTCCTTTGAGAAAACTAATTTCGGGTTCTCTTAATAGGAATGAAGATAGTGCTAAGATTAAGGACATCTATACTAACTTTGGTAAATGGAACCTTGGGAATTTATCACATACCGAAGAAAATTGTTGATTGCATAAGAGGTGTGCCTTGATCGGATCGTTCCGAATTACCGATCGCATGAAGTGAAAAATGACATGGGATGGTGATTTCAGTTCTAAAGCCTCCCACTTGGTCCTTCATGAAGAAATTCAGGATGTAAAAATTGCAAGAAGTGACTGTGAGTGGATTTGGTCGGTGAATTGCAATAAGAGAATAAAAATGTTCATATGGCTTTGCTTTCATAACAGGTTGCTACAAGAGAGCATCTCCACATGAAGCATATCAGCAATAGCCCTACTTGCCCTTAGTGTGGGTCTTTTTCGGAATCAATTCAACACTTACTGAGAGACTGTGCTTCAGCTCGGGAACTCTTGCAGTGCCTCAATCTCTTTCAGCATGTCATAACCTCTCATGATCTCAACTTTGAAGACTGGTTTAAAGGATGCGCTGAATCCAAAAATATCTCAGCTTTCAACAATGTACCGTGGGGAACTATTTTCGCATATGGATGCTGGACTTTATGGATTTATGAAAACAATAAACTTTTCTCCCTTGGTAAACCCTGTATTCCTCCCTATCTTGACACGATAACTAAATCCACTGAATTCTATGCTTTGGGAGCGGAAGCAAGGAGTGCTCGCCAATCAAGAATTATCTCGGTATCTTGGACTAGACCACCCAGTGGATGGGTCAAGCTTAATGTGGATGGTTTATCGATTGGCAACCCGGGTAGGGGTAGTGGGGGCGGTCTTATTAGGAACGGTGATGGTCACTGGATTTCAGGGTTTTACAGAAACATTGGAACTTGTACAAACAATGTGGCTGAGTTATGGGCTCTTAGAGACGGTCTCAAACTTGCTATCAGTATCGATGCGCAAAAGCTAGCTATTGAAATGAACGTTAAAGTCGTGATTGAGCTTGTTTCTTCATGCATATGTTATTACTCACCATTTATCTTCGCTTATTTCTGATTGCAGGGCATTACTTCGGCTGCTACCGGAGTTTAGTCTTTCACATATCTACAAGGAAGCCAATGCATGTGTTGATTGGCTTGCTAAAGCTGGAGGACTTTTTCCTTCCTCCGATCTGTTTACTTTTCACTCTTTACCCCATTTGTTAGCCACCTAGTGGCGGGGGATGCCCGTGGGGCTTTTTGTGCTAGGACTATTTCAGATACCTCTATCCATATCCATCCTTTTGTTAGCATTATAGTGGCATGATATGGACATGAGATATCGTTTGATAGGCCTAACTGTAAGAACTTTGTCCCTATCCCTACGGGTTAGGGAGTCTTGTTTAGTGTTTATATATTTCTTTTCTAGCAAGAAAAAAAAGTATATGTATCTTTTTGTTTTCAATTTTTTTGGGAAAAGGGAAGCTAGCTATATGTGTGATGTTCTTTACTTATTATTTATTATAATAATCAAAGTATATGTATCTTTTGCATTCATTTTTGGGAAAAGGTAGCTATATGTGCCATATGTTCTTTACTTACTTTTTTTTTTTTTTTTTTTTCTGACTAAGAAATTTTTTATTAATCACAAAATAGCGGAAGATATTACAATCAAAGAAAAATCTAAAAATATAAGAAAATGAAAGTTATACAATGATTTAGAAAACCATGATAACAGACAAAAACCACACCAAAAAAATATGTAAAGTATCATAAGCAATGCAGCAATAGCAAAATGAAGTTCAAAATAGTATCATCAAGTATAAAAAAGAAAAAGATAAAAGATAAACTTCTAAAACATCACGTCTTTGAAGAAATTTATGTGATTAACCCCAATATGCCCTTCCTTCCTTTCTGTTTTAAGCAAAACTAGCTCAGAAATTATTCGCTACTGCTATCGGTGTAGACGGGCAGTCGCCATCGAGATTTTTAAAAATAATACTAGATATAGTAAATTTTATATGTAATTCGAAATGTTTTATCAAGTTAGTCCACAACATTTTGTGCGGCATATTATTGTAGTTTTTCGCCCCCCAACATGGTTTATTCCCTGATTACTATAACAAGTCTTCTGCAGATTATTTGCTTTTTTTTTAGTTATGTTAAAGATCACACATTAACTAATTTGTTTGCATATTTACAATATATAAGACTTGGACAATCCTCACCCTCTCAAGGTATCTTTTGAGAGACCGCTTTAGGATCAAGTCCATTTTTAGCATGGTATATCAGAGTCACATAGTTCGATGTTGGACCCCTATTATTGTGCACGATCCAGATATTCAGCCATGTACGTGAGAGAGTGTGTTAAAGATCTCACATCGATTAGTTTGTATGCATATTTTTAATATATAAGGCTTGAGCAATTTTTCCCCTCTTAAAGTATTTTTAGGGGATTGAGTTAGACTCAAATTCATTTTTAACAAGTTAACTCTTCAACAAAAAAAAAAAAAAAATGGTTGCCTATTTCCAACGCATTTGGCTACATTGCTGAATTACACCAATTTTAGCAGCGGCTGAACAGCTTTATAGCCGCTAGATGCGATGCAATTAGATCCAATGACTATTAATCATTTGTTTGTCCATGAAGCCGTCCACATTGAATCAGTGGACTTCAAAATTGCAGGCTTCCCGCCCATATCATTCTTTATGCTAATTCCACAAAAATCACCCCATCAACCGCGAATCTCTTATCTCAGATTTGTATTTTTTTCAAATTCCTTAATTTTCTCCATCTCAGATTGAGATTTTGTTCAAATTCCTTACTTTTCTCTATGTCCATCGTGATCTTGGTCCGAAAATCTCAGATTTTTTCCTCCAATTCGGCATCATGCCTATCATTCCCCACGGTGTCCATAATTTGGAGTTTCAATATACCAAAAAATCCTAAATTCTCTTATTTTCAGGACTGTTCTCCATTTTCTTCTTTTTTTTGCATTTTTTTCCGATTCATTCACTGGTAGTCTGGTTATAGTTATTATGAATTGTCTTATAGTCATTATATGCAAATCTAATAGCTATTATAAATTTGTCATATAACTATTATATGTCATGTTAATAGCTATTATAAATTGTCTTATAGCTATTATATGCAAAGTTAATAGCTATTATGAATTTGTCTTATAACTATTATATGTCATGTTAATAGCTATTATGAATTTGTTTTATAGCTATTATTGTTCTTAGATTTCTGAACTTGAATTCAAAGGGAGCTTATCATGATAATATCAATTATCTTAGCGGATTTCTGTGAGATTCTAAATCTGTGATCTCATTGTTACACACACTGAAGCTATCCATTTATAACTTTCAATTTTTTGATAAAATAAATTTAAATAATCAAAATAAAAAACCACAACACAAATAAAAAAATTTACAACACAAATCATCCCATATTCTAAAACCCACTACAGAAATCATCTCATATCCAAAAATCCACAACAGAAATAATCCCAAATTCAAAAAACCCACAACAGAAATCATCCCAGATTCAAAAACCCACAACAGAAATCATCCCATATTCACGAAACCCTAACCCCATAACAAGAAAATCTCTCATTCTCAACATCCAAAAATAAAGAAAAAACAACTTTTTTTCTATTCATAAAAAAAAAGAAACTTTTTATGAGTTGTCAAAGATGTAATGGTGAATTCGTGGTTGGAATCGTGGATTACATGTATGGTGTAATGAATTTTTCGTTGTTTAGGATTAAAAAACTGAATATGAATTGATTTGGGGTGGCTGAAAGAAGATAACGGTGATGATTTTTGTTCTTAACAGCTCTGATCCAGTGTGACAATCATCGTTATGAGCCGTTGAATTTGAAATTCCTAGATCAGATGATTATTAGAGTGTTTAGCACCCTAACCAGGTCGATTTCCCACCTAGCACACTAATATAAAGGATAGCCAGTAATTATGATGATTTGATTTTTCCTAACCCCTCACAGACCGAGCCGGTACCATGCGCAACGAGCAAAATTCAGCGTATATGGAATAATTATTATTAGCTAATTATTAAAGGGGTTAAAATTGTTGATATTTTTTCTAATTATATATATAATAACGAATTGTGAGTAATTAAATATATAAATGAGAACATATATGTGACATACAATTTTGTCGCTTATTAAAGTCACTTAATACTACTAAAAAATAGAATCTATAAATAAGATAAATGCAACAAATGATGAGACATGGAATGACTAAAAATATTATGAGCCAGAAATTCGATCATGTTCTGCATGGCAAATAATTTTCTGTACCCGTTTGTATATCTATTTCTGTGCCCAACCAATCACAATTTACTATGCGTATATATAATTAAAAAAATGATCATTTGTCGAATTCTTATTGGTTCAACACAGAAATGGTTACACATACGAGTACAGACGATTTTCATCCGTTCTGCATGGTGTCAAAGCCCATCTTTAAGAAAACAAAGAAACAAAGAAAAAGGAAATCAGAGCCTTGATGGAGCTTTTTCCAGGGTTTTGCATGGGCTTGGCACAACTTTTGTATAATGCTCATGACATGACACACAAAATTTTGGGAGAAACATTTCTGGCCAGGGACTTCCGTCCCGATTTTCCCTACGCGCCTCGCCACGTCAGTCAGGACAAAAGTGGGGCTTCCGTCCTGGCCTCGGGACGGAAGTCTCACCCGCCCGAAACAACCCTCCAAACCCTAACTTGGCCCCGTGACTTTGAGGACAGAATTGCCACTTCCGTCCTCAAGTTGCAGGCAATTTGCAGTGTGTAGTCACTTCTCACTTTTTCTTTTTTGACCATGCAAAATTTCTGACCGGTTTTGGCACTTTCGTTCGCATTTCTGACCGATTTTCAGAGACTTGTCCAATTCAAATACTTAATTTTAGAATTTCCCATTACATCTATAAATACCCCCTCAAAACCTCTCCACAATCTACCACATTCTCAAACCCATAAAAACCCTATTCTCTTCTCAAACCCATAAAAACCCAATCCTCTTCACAATTCATTTTTTCCAGATTTATGGCCAACTTTCCCGAATTTATTCAAAAAGAAATGCGCAAAAAATTCAGGGATGTTGATTTTACAAGAGAATGGCCTGCTGAATACGAGGAGGTTTTAATGGAAATTTGTTATGATTTTAGTACACAGGGTTACCCTGGTGAAAAACGTTGGTCCAATTGCTACAATGAAATTGTTTACGGAATGAATTATGTGACCAGGGGACAATTCACAATTGCGATGATCGACGCAGGCCTAGCAAAACTGCGTAGGCGGTTTTGGGATTTCGAAGCACTTACTCACAAACCTTAGTTCAAGTACGACGGTAGGACGAACATTGTTGATTTGGACGGTGCTGAGGCCCAGTGGGAGGAATACGTTGCGGTAAGTTGCATGTAATTACAGCACACTGTATTAATTCAATGTTTTCATAACTAAATGTTTTGTTTATATAACTCTGTCTTAGGCTAATCCAAGGGTTAAGCGGTACAAAAGGACTGGAGAATTTTTCTTTATCCTTCTCTGCCATATTTTTGGGTACGAAGGAAGATGATTTGTGGACGAAGCCGGACAATGTTCAAGATCACCTGAAGAGGTAACTGTGGAGGCTCCTCCTGACTACCCGATGTCGGATGCATCGTGCAACAACACTTGTTCTTGGAAAATGATTGAGCCAAAGTTTCGAAAGAATTAGGGTTTGAAGAATCGGGACTTTGTTTTGTAAATGTCTATTCGAAAACTCTATCGGAAAAATGCCCCGTCTGAGGGATACGATAATTCTCCCTTCAAGTAACCTATCTCAGGCCCTCCCTTAACATAAATATCTAATACATTCATTGGAGATGGTATAAAATAAACTTTATTTGTGGGACGAAGATTGTTGTCACGCAAAAATTGTTGCAATCCTCCGTCTTGGTAGTACGGGTCATCTATTTTGGTTACATAGACGCACCATTGATTCCCAAAGTCGTCCTTCAGGTAGACACAACTAGCTAACCCGAGACCAGTTTGCTCCAACCAACTTGTGTACTTCGATGGAAGACGCTACAAATCGAAAATGATGAGTTAGATAGCTAAACACATTTCATACAAGAAAAACTTACTCAGTACTAAATAGAATACTACCATTTTTCCATCGGTTTGATTTCTGACCGCAATTCTAAATTGGTGTCTGAAATACTCTTCCAGGGCGGGATCCATTTCGCTATTCATTCCTGAAATATCTGTTAAGGAGGATAGGGTTTTTGTAGAAATAAATATGGAAAAAAAGGAATTGTGAAGAGGATAGGGTTTTTATGGGTTTGAGAAGAAGATAGGGTTTTTATTGGTTTGAGAATGTGCTAGATTCTGGAGAGGTTTTGAGGGGGTATTTATAGGTGTAATGGGAAATTCTAAAATTAAGTATTTGAATTGGACAAGTCTCTGAAAATCGGTCAGAAATGCGAACGAAATTGCCAAAACCGTTCAGAAATTTTGCATGGTAAAAAAAGCAAAAAAGAGAAGTTACTACACACTGCAAATTGCCTGCAACTTGAGGACGGAAGTGGCAATTCCGTCCTCAAAGTCACGGGGCCAAGTTAGGGTTTGGAGGGTTGTCTCGGGCGGATGAGGACGGAAGTCCCACTTCCGTCTCGAGGCCAGGACGGAAGTCCCACTTCAGTCCTGGCTGACGTGGCGAGGCGCATAGGGAAAACCGCCACGTCATCCAGGACGGAAGTCCCTGACCTCGGGATGGAAGTCTGGCCATAAATGTTTCTCCCAAAATTGTGTGTGTCATGTCATAACCATTATACAAAAGCTGGGCAGGCCATGCAAAGCCCCTTTTCCACCCTTAAAAGCGGCAGCCCAAGGAGCCCAGAAACTGATCCAGGTGTACTTTATCCCTCCACTGAGCCCATCAGCCCAAGCCTAGTTTTCACTCAAGCATAAATTTCTCCAGGTAAGTGTCATACAAGGTATGTGAGTCGAATTTAAGATAATTACATTCAATCTCACTTAAAAATTAAAAAAACTCAATTCACGATCAACCTGAATAAACACACAAATCTTAAGCTCACGTTCAACTCATATTTTAAACGTAAGTTCGGCCTAAGCTATAAGCCTTATCATCTAAATATATATTAGACAAAACAAATTCATAACAAAAACAAAAAGATGCATGCAGCTATACAAAATGCATAAAAACTTAATTGCCACGAGACTGAATATGGACAAAAATATAAATATTGCTAGTCTTTTTTTTGTTTTTTTATTAGAAATTTAGTAATATATATATATATATATATATATATATATATATATATATATATATATATATATATATAATTCGGTGAGAGTTTAAAATTGACTTTGCAGAGTTATTTTCACGCTCAACTTATATAAGAATTGGGTTGAACTCACGCATTGCTCACTTAGATTAATGCTCACATTTTTCTCGAATTGAGCAAGTCAAGTTCAGACTGGCCCGAACTCATTGGCACTCCCACCTCCACCACACTCCATAGCTAGTCGTCGCCCCAGCATGACTAATAATAAAAAACTAACCACTAATATCCTAAAAGAAACTCTAACTACATATAAGAATTCTCTAGTCATTAATGTGAAGATTTTATACTTCTTTTCTTCAAGTTAATTTTTATTTTTTTATTTCATTAAGCTCGATGACAGTTCTAAACATGACAAATATTTTAAAACAGAGAATTGTAAATTTAACGCGATTTCTTTAATTGAAATTTTGAAACAAAAATTGAAAGTTTGCCAAAATTTCCTTAAGGTTCAAGGACATTACTAATTTAATTTATCAGTGAGCTGCTTCTTGATCAGCATATAGAAACTGATACAATTGATGGACTTACTCCATTTGTTTTACAACCCAAAATTCAAAAAAAAAAAAAAAACTAGAATATTTCATGATTTCCTGATCAAGAACCTTCTTTGGTCCACAATGAAATCTAATAACAACATACCCAAATTAAATGTATACTTTCCTATTCAAATTAATAGCAAAGCGAACATCTAATTTGGGACGTAAAACAAGAAAAATCATAAGATCAATAGAAAGATGTGGCTGTTGGAAGAGATTGCAAACTAACTCCTCTGTTTGAGGCTGCTAAAGAGTAACTTATATTGTTACCATTAAAATCATCCAAATTCCACAAGCCATCCCAAAAGCTGTCCTCATTAGTAGTTTCTGGAAGAGTTGTATAAATATTAATCATAGAATATTGAAATTCTTGTTGCTGATCATCATCAGATGTGTTGGACAATATTGCCCCTGCTGCTGCTGCTGAATCTTGCTTCATCATTTGGGGTAGAATTGGAACTCTGCTCATGAACCTTTTCATATCTACGAATTGATCTTGGTGAAGTTGTTGCATATGCTGCTGCTGTTGTTGGAATTGTTGCCTTCTAAGAAGTTGCGCTCGCGATTTCTCAGAGCTATGATCAATAACAGAGGGGAGTTTTGGTATTTTTCTTGAAATGAGTCCTCCAATAATTCTTAATTTCATTATCAGTTCTTCCTGATAAGCTTCTAGCAATTGTTGACCATCTAAAAAAACAAAATTCAAGAAATTAATCTCAATGAGATCAAGTTTTTTCTTTTATTTGAAACAACTTTTCAAAGTAATTAAAATAGTTTTTGTTTTAAATTTACCTGTTTCCCCATCTAGCATGAAGCTCAACAATAACCCTTTCTTCATGAGGAGTTATTTGACCCCTTTTGAGGTCTGGCCTAAGGTAATTCACCCACCTCAATCTACAACTCTTTCCATTTCTTTTCAATCCTAAATCATGTCACCAACCTCCACTGCCCACTCCATCATCGACCCCCTCCTTTTTCTAATTTCGGCGGCTCACCACCGCCACCGACGAACTTTTCCTTCCACCGCCAATCTCCCCCTCATCTCCTAATTCCTTCTAGCCCCTCTCTTAATCTCCCTCTTTTTATCCTCATCTCCTCGCTCACGGACCGTTACTGCCCCTGTCCAAATCTCCCCATTTTATCATAATGACTATCATAAATTATCAATTCATGCGAGAGGATGGTGAGACCAGTCCCACAAAGTGGTTATAGAATTGAATTTTCGACACATATGCTCACATTTAAAAGAATATAAAAAAACATATACATATTCTTAACAATCCAAGTAAATCTCCATCAATATTGCTTCTAATTCACTTTTTTTTTTTTTGTAATTTATTTTTTATTTATTGGGGGAGGGACCTATCTATTACAAGAAATAAGGGGATTCAAGAAGCGGGAGGAGATTCGAACTCATGACCACTACCGGGTCATGAGGCCTCAGCCTTGACCACTAGATCAATGCCTCATTGCGCTTGTAATTCACTTAACAGTAAATATAGTTTGGATAGAAGTAAGAAGAAGCAAAATAGTTGCAGCAACAACTGAAATGGTGGACCAAGGATTCTTGAAATAGTTCTTCTCTAGGAATGCTATCCATCTATGTCTTCGTTTCTTGCAATGATCATTCACTTCCTTGAAAAGTTTCCTGTAAGTGTAGGTATCACAATTGATTATAGCGTGTTTACAAATTTTGTTGATCATGTAGGCAGCCTCTTCATCGTTGCCTAACCAATTTCTTATGATTCCTTTCTCGCGAAGTATTCTAACATCATTTGATGTATCGATAAGGGAATCTATTAAGGTTGCATAGTCCGTCACCAATTTGCCTGCATAACCTAAACCACACATGTATTCTTCGTAAGCCATTAGGTTTCTGAGAACGGATTCTGTGATGTCTTCAATGAGTAAAGGTGGTATTTCAATTACTCCATCTTTATACTTGATATCGAACAATGATCTAACTCCTTTTTTCGATTGTCTAAACTTGATTCCATGTACTGCTAGCTCCGCGGCACTTTTTAAGTCCTCAAAAGTGAAATCGTTCTCTTCTTCAACCACGATTGCTGAATAGTCATTTGAGGAACACCAACTTATGTACATGAGACCGAGAAGATGATGGACATTTTTTGGATTAATGTTAGAATAATCAGAAGATTTAAAAGGATAATATTCTTCTAATGCAATCGCACTTTTTAGTATCCTAGTGGCTAAATGAATAAGGTCAACTTCTTTACGCCCTGCAGGAACCTTTGTCATATTAAATAATTTAATGAGAATGGTAAATGGAAGCTGATTTTCGAACAAGAGTAAATCTCTACGCAAGGTTGTATTATTAGACCATGCTGAGAAATTAGGATCACCTTTCTGAATTTGTTCTTCTATATTAAGATTTTTTCGGAGGAACTCAATGATAAAGAAACCATCAAGAAGCATCATTTTCACGAAATCATCGCGACTCAAGGTGATTTCATCGTCATAATAGTTTCGAGCTTCTTCTTCAGCTTCCATTAGGACTACTATGTATCTTTTAACACTTGATTCGCCTCGTCTCTGTAGAACTTCTTGCAAATATTTGAGTTTACATTTTTCCATCATTTGTAAGTTGTGTTTGCCATGGTGATAGGGTCCAATAGAGAGCATTTGTGGTTCATAGGCTTCTTCGTTTTCCCTTCGTAGGGTTTGATGGATCCTGAATATGAGTTGCTCGTTGGATTTTTTCGTTAGTTCACGGAGCTTTCGATCAATTGAGTTTGAAATTTTCTCAGATCCTGACATCTTTTTAGGGTTTCAGTTTGAACAAATCTGCAAAAGAATCAAATAACTAATGCAAACCGTTGAACATAATAAATAGCATAAAACTGGTGGGAAAAAAACTTTGATTACTATAAGTAGTTTGTTTATATATTTCTCTTCCCTTTAAGGGGTTAAGGGAAGGGGATGAGAATGCTGCGATCGAGTATCAAATCAAAGACCTTTCGACTTAATAAGGAATGCTTTACTAATTGTGTTACTGTATTGATTCATGTCTGGAAAATAGTTAAACGTTCTAAATATAAATACGATACATCTTTTTTTCACCCTATAAAATTTTAAACCAAATAAATTTAGACCTGACTTATCAAGGATTACTAATAACTCACTCTATTGATCTCGCCAGCATAAAACTCGAAAGTTACACCTATTTGTTTAATACTATACTTCGATTCTACCTTAAGAAAAATACAATAGCAAATATATGCAAGAAAATTAGTCTAAGGAGTATATGATAAGCCACAAACCTCAATTTAGAAAATACTAAAAGAGCTATTTTATTGGTCTTCAAAGTATATTGAAATCACAGCACCTTTTATGTATAGTATGTAATACTCTTTTGCATTTCACTGTCTGGTAAGGAATCATACACTGATACAAGGGCTTAGCTGAAGTTATATTTTCAGTGATGTATATATATATATATATATATATATATATATATATATATATATATATATATATATATATATAAGGGCTTAGCTGAGTGGACTGTCTTTTCCACATGAGACCACTTTCAATACTAATGTCCTTTGCCATCAAAGCTGACTTGACTGACTTTGCATTGTCTTTCCGTGTGGAAGGGGATACAGTTGGCTTGAGTTAACTGACTTTTCCACGGAGATCAACTTTACAAAGTAATTAAAATAGTTTTTGTTTTAAATTTACCTGTTTCCCCATCTAGCATGAAGCTCAACAATAATTCTTTCTTCATGAGGAGTTATTTGACCCCTTTTGAGGTCTGGACTAAGGTAATTCACCCACCTCAATCTACAACTCTTTCCATTTCTTCTCAATCCTAAACCATGTCCAAAAAAAAAAGAACCAAAATATTAATTACACAAAATAAAAAAGAACCAAAAGTTATAGAACAAAATAAGGCCATAGCATAGAACATATGGGATTTTCAAATGTATTAATTTAACTTTAATGAAAAAAATTAAGTAAAGAATAAGAGACAATGAGGCATTGGTCTAGTGGCCAAGGTGCGAGGGGGCAGGTGGGGCAATCGCCCTCGAGATTTTTAAAAATCCTACTAGATATAGTAAAATTTATATGTAGTTCGAAATATTTGATAAAATTCGTCCTCCAACATTTGTTCTTTTACAGTTTTTATATGTAGTTCGGCATACTGTTGCAGTTTTTCGCCTCAACCTAAAAGTCCTGGTTTCGTCTCTACTCATGACGAGAGGTCATGAGTTCGAATTCCCTTCAAGCTTCTTGAATCCCTTATTTTTTTTTTATAATAGATAGATCCCCCAATAAATAAATAAAAAGTAAAGAAAAAGCAAATTGGCTCCACAGGTCCAAAAAAACTATTTCGAATCGGTGATTATTGTCCAAAAACTATTTTTTTACAAAACACAGTACGTATCAAAACAATTTATGTTTGGTGGCATAGGTCCTTCCGTCCAAAATTCCATCAGTCAACTGTTATTTTGAAATTTGAACATGGTCAACCCTAAAAGTATGAGGGGCATTTTTGGAATTTTACATATTAAATTAAACCCCTCCCCTAACCCGACCCCCATCGCTTCCCCTACCCCTAACCCGACCCTTCCCCTCCCCCCACCGCCTCACCTTCACAGCACCACCTTCATCCCCCTCCCCTAAACCTTCATCCGCAACCACCTCTCCCCCCTCTCCATCTCCCTCTCCTTCATCGCACCACCACCACCACCACCACCTTCCTCCCCTCCACTAACCTGACCACCCCTTCCCCCAACCCCTAACCCGACCCTTCCCCTCACCTTCACACCACCACCTCATTTGCAAAACCCGCAACCATCTTCATCCTCTCACTTCCTCTCTCTCACCTTCACAATTACCCATGAATTTTATACCAAAAACCCTTGTGGGTATTGAATTCTTCCACAAGGACAGTGGTGGTGTGTTTCGGGGGGTGGGTTTCGGGAGGGACAATTGTGGTATCAGTGGTGCGGCAGTGGAGATGGTTGCGGATGAAGGTGGTGGTGTGCAGGGGACGGGTTAGGGGAAGGGGGAAATGATGGGTCGGGTTAGGGGAGGGGAGGGGAATAGTGGGTCGGTTAGGGGAGGGGGTTTAATTTAATGTGTAAAATCCCAAAAATGCCCCTGATAGTTTTAGGGTTGACCATGTTCAAATTTCAAATTAATAGTTGACTTATGGAATTTTGGACGGAATGACCTACCTCACCAAACGTAAATTGTTTTGATACATAGTTTTGTAAAAAAAAAATAGATTTTGGACAAAAATCACCAAAGTAATATTGTTTTTGGACCCGTGGAACCAAATTGCCTAAAGAAAAGAAAGAGAAAACAAGAAAATTTTCTTTGACTTACCAGCAAGACTAGCAACAGAATTCCATATGCCTTCACCATGCAACTTGAGTGGTAAGGTAACGTAAAACATAATTTTTTCCTTCCACAATTTAAAGTTGCTTCCACTCTTAAACTTCTCGGGTTTGTCAAATTGGCCAAAATGAATTGTCGGTTTGGCATGACAGCAACAAAGGGTGGGAAGACGGTCTCAGTACCGCCTATCTGATTCCTGAAAAGGGGAACCACAATAGTTGGAACACCAACGAGAACATTACCGAAACCAGAACTAATGTCTGTTGCATCAGATCGATTTTCAGTATTGGCCATTTATATAATAATAAAAAAAACTAAAGTTAGTAATTAATTAATAGAAACAACAATAGAAAAAGAACACATAAAAATATTATTGAACTTAAGACTGTTAGTATTTTTCTGGTTTACTGAAATTTTTGCCACTGTTTTTTAATCTTATATCAGAATAGAATAAATTAAAACAGTGCAGAAATTGAAGACTGAAAACCAAAAACAATACACTGCTACAAGTTATAAATATATTTCAGAAAATCAAAACAGTACCAATATAGAAAGATTATTGTTTTTTTGTTACAAAAAAAATAAAGAAAACAAGTAAACAAGCACAAAATTGTTACTGAATTTTGGATTGAATCCTGGACGAGACAACAGTTTCCGCTTCCCTTTAAATTTAATATGGCATGCCTTGATCAGCTTCAGGCATTCTTGAACACTGAACTCCCAAGGTACAACGTCCAAACTCGCTGATTCTTTGAAGCAGAAAGAAACAGCCACTTTCGAACCTTAGTTTAACAGAAGAACTCTTTGGACAAAATGTCTATAAAGCTAAAAATGTAATGCAGAAGGATAGCAGAATGCATAGGGGAGAAAGAGACTTTTGAATGTGTTTCTAGCAGTGCAAAGTCTGCCTTTTATAGGCTCTCACACAACCTTGTAACTGTTGTGGTTTAAATCAGTAATAAACAATTGACGGTTACAGTCAATACCATTAAGCCCGAATTAAACCGACTGTTACAGTCTCCAGAATTCATCTTCATTGTGAGATGAATTCTGCTGTTACAATCTGAACTGTCCAAAATAAAATTCAAACCAGTAGCAAAACGTGGGTTGATTAGGCCCGTGAGTTTTGGTCTGGCATTCATGTACGCACGCAAGGTCGAGCTATTTTGGTATCGACAGGCCTTCGATTTGCTCCACCTACGCGGACGCGCACGAGTTTCTCACATGTGTCATAATATAAGTAAGACATTTTAAACCCATGTGATCCACTTTTCCTTATAAATGATTTTCACGCCCATGGGTTTCTCATGTGGGATGTGGGTTTAAAACCCATTTACTACATTTCATCCACCCCACTTTATACCAATTTATCATTCGCACCATTAATTGGTTTTCTCACATGTTATATATCATCGCGAAGCTTGCGCAACCCACTTCGTGATAATCTCAATAACATTCAAAACCGAGCGATGTAACATATAATAATATTGGCTCAAAAATATCCTCACGACACGTTAATTACACTTTAATTTTTTAGTAAACTAATTTCTCTAACATAAGCAAACTTCGTTCGAGATACGAGCACGCCGCACATCTCTTGTTTAGTACAGTTTACTTCCTCGTGTGGATTGCGGGATATGATATAAAACAACGTCTACTTAGTATGAACATCTTTTATAGCCGCTGTGGATTCCTTTCGATAATTATTAGAGGAAATAAATAAAGAAAAAGAAGATGATATCTACTATGGCATTATGTTCATTAAATTACAAAAATGCCCTTATCTACCTCCTATTTCCATGACCAGCCTTATGCAGTTAAATGACTTACTGATCTTACACTAATAATATTAATACATATGGTGTGATGTTGTCATTTGGCTCAAGTCCCTAAATTTACTCTAAAGAATAATATTAATAGATATGACATACTATTATTATTATTATTGATGTATTAGAGAGTGTACGAATACAAAGTATTCAATTTCTATTCCTAACAAGTTAAGCGTAACTCTTATGTAGTGCCACGTTTATTATTATTATTCAAAAAATTGTATTATTATTATTATTATAAGTATTATTAATATTACTTAGAGTCGTTTTCAATCCATATGTTTCAGTGGCATTCTGAGAGCAACCACTTTGTGCATTTATTGTCAAATTAAAAGTCTGTCATCTATTATTGGGGACTTAATGAGTTATGTTATTATTGTAGAGTATATTTTTATTCTTAATTTTTAGTTCATAGTTTTTATTTTAATTGTGTATTATAATTTTATCTTTTGTCTAATTTTTATTAAGTTGAGCTCCACCAGAAAAATGAAATTCCGATACAAATCGAACCGAATCGAACCAATAATTCCGGTATTCGGTTTCCATAAAATTTTGGTTTTGTTCGGATTTCATAAAACGTTATAAATTCAAACCGAATTCCGAATTTTTGTTCTGGATACCAAACCGAATACCGAATACACACCCTTAGAGAGGACTATGAGACCAGTCTCACAAGGGCGGTTATAGAATGAATTTTCCACACACATGCTCACATTTAAAAAGGTAGAAAAAAACATATACATATTCTTAACAATCCAAGTAAATCTCTATCATTATTGCATGTAATTCACTTAACGGTAAATATAGTCTGGATAAAAGTAAACAAAAGCAAAATAGTTGCAGCAACAACTGAAATGATGGACCAAGGATTACTGAAATAGTTATTCTTTAGGAATGCTATCCATCTATATTGTTGTTTCCTGCAATGCTCATTCACTGCATTGAAAAGTTTCTTGTAAGTGTAGGCTTTACAATTGATTTGAGCGTTTTTACAAATTTTGTAGATCACGTGGGCAGCCTCTTCATCGTTGCCTAACCATTTTTTTTATGATTCCTTTCTCGCGAAGTATTCTAACATCATTTGATGTATCGATAAGGGAATCTATTAAGAATGCATAGTCAGTCACCAATTTGCCTGCATAACCTAAACCACACATGTATTCTTCGTAAACAATTAGGTTTCTGAGAACGGATTCTGTGATGTCATCAATGACTAAAGGTGGTATTTCAATTACTCCATCTTTATACTTAACATCGAACAATAATGATCTAATTCTTGAGTCCGATTGTCTAAACTTGATTCCATGTACTGCTAGCTCCGTGGCACTTTTTGAGAACTCAAAAGGTAAAGGGTTCTCTTTTTCTACCTCGATTGTTGAATGGTCATATGAGGAACACCAGCTTTCGTACACGAGTCCGAGAAGATGATGGACATTTTTTAGATTAATGTTAGAATAATCAGAAGATTTAAAAGGATAATATAAATTTGGTGCAATCAAACGTTTTAGTATCGAAGTCGCTAAAGGAATAAGGCCAACTTCTTCTTCTTCTTCTCGCCCTGTAGGAACCTTTGTCATATCAAACAATTTAACGAGAATAGTAAATGGAAGCTGATTTTCGAACAAGAGCAAGTCTCTAAACAAGGTTATCTTAGACCATGCTGAGAAATTAGGATCACCTTTCCGAATTTGTTCTTCTATATTAAGATTTTTTTGGAGAAACTCAATGATAAAGAAACCATCAAGAAGCATCATTTCAACGAAATCATCGCGACTAATCAAGGTGATTTCATCGTCATAATAGTTTCGAGCTACTTCTTCAGCTTCCATTAGGACTACTATGTATCTTTCAACACTTAATTCGCCTCGTCTCTCTAGAACTTCCTGCAAATATTTGAGCTTACATTTTTCCATCATTTGTAAGTTGTGTTTGCCATGGTGATAGGGTCCAATAGAGAGCATTTGTGCATAGTACGGGTATTTTTTAGCTATATATATATATATATATATATATATATATATATATATATATATATATATATATATATATATATATATATATTTATATTTGCTAAGTCACGTGTCATTTTCTAGGATTTTATGTTTTTAATTAGTTATAAAACTTTTGATTGGTGCAAAAAAAATTGAACTATTTTATTTAATTTAAAATTGGAGGGGGGATTTGAACCCACAACATGCAGGTCAAATACCACACCACATTGTCAGCTACTCTGACAAGTGTTGGCAACTATTTTATTCAAATTTAAGTAAACTTTTCCACGATCTCTAACAATTCTAAACTAACAGTATTTTTGATCTGGTAAAAGTTTCATTACATATATATAAGAACTATTTCCAAGAAATTTTTACTTGACTTGGTCTCTATATATTGTTCTAGCATTATTTATTTCTATCACAAAAATCTATTTAAATATGCTCCATATCATTCAGGTCAAATTATTTCACAGGAATCCAAATTTTATGCTTCAAGTTAATAAGAAAATGGATTTAACCCTAAACTTTAATATGAATATTTCACGATCTTCATTAAAACACTAAAAACAGTGTTCTCAGTCATCTGTTCTTTATTGAGAAAATTAAGAATACATATTTTTTTCTTTTAGAACGCAGGTTTGCAAAATGAACAGTTGTTTTTCTACAAAGAATATTAACAAGAAGGTTTTATTAGCACTGTCAAACGGATTAGTCCAGTTTGGTTCGGGTCCAAGTCTGCACAGACCGGATCGGACTTAGTCTTTTTGCGGATTATCAAATGCTAGGTACATACCCTATTCGCTTAAAGACCGCGGGTTATGGACTGGTCCGCGGGTTCATGAACGCTTTTTTAATTTAAAAAAAATAAAGAACTATTCATTCATCTATACTAAATATAGAAGATTTATAATCAAGTACTACTCTAATTTTTAAAACAGATAGTGAAATAGACATCAATTTACAAATATTAAAATTCTAACTTTGTGATTGCAACAAAAAATCGTTTAAAGAAAAACTACATATATATTTATATAACCTATACCTAGGGGTGAGCACCGAATTTGAATTGGCCAATTCTGTCATTTGAATTTGGTTTTTTCATTTTTTCATACCTAAAAAAACCGACCGAATTCGAAACCGAGGCCGAATTGGTGAATTCGAAATTCGGTTTCAACCGAATTGGAGCAGATTTAGTTTTCCGTTCAACTCTTAAATCACAGAGCTATCGCTTTCCGTTCAACTCTTAAAACAAAATACACAATCTTTTTCTCATTGTCCCAAAGGAGAGATCTGTGACTGCAAGTGCACCACTCATGAAAAATCAAAGAGAGTCATATAAAACAAAATCAGCTACTTGGTGCTCTTCTATTCATATCAAACAAAATACCAATGGAAATATTTAACTGTAGCTAACTCAGTAATCCAAGTCCTTCACCAGTATTCTCTTCCTTAGAATATAACCGGTCAATATTATATCACCTTAGCCTTAGAATCGAAATAGTATACCGATCATCTTTCCCACGCTATGATCCTCAACAACTCAAAAAAGAAACAAAGATGGGACTTACCTATTAAATCTCAGAGGCGGCGATGGATAGAGGAGAGGAGAGGCGGCGCCGGTGGAGGGAAGCGGTGGATGGATGAAGAGGGATGGAGGCGGTGATGGATGGAAGAGAAGAGATGCGGCGCCAGTTGAGGGAGGCGATGGATGGATGGAGGAGAGGAGAGTCGGCGCCGGTGGAACACTGGAACCGAGAGGGAGAGAGAGGGATGTGGGGTGTGTTTTGTGTGTGAGGAGAGATTTAGGTAAGGGTTAGGGTTTTTTTTTATAACTTACTGTATATATTTATTATATTATAATATTATTAATTTATTTAAAATTTTGAATTCGAATTCGGTCAAAATTGGTTTGACCGAAACCGCACCAATTTCTCCCAATTCGAATTCGGTCATGCCCGAATTACCGAATTCATGCCGAATTACCGAAACTAAATTGCCAAATTCAATTCGAATTCGGTCGGAATTTGGCAAAACCGAATTTGCTCACCCCTACCTATACCAGATAAAAAATAAATAAAATCATAATACTCATTAATTTTATAATAGGATTGGAGATATTTTTCTTAAAAAATATATATATATATATATATTATTTTTTACGGATCGGTCCAAATCCGATCCAAAAAAGTCCGCATCCAAACGGATCCGAACCTAAAATACCCGATTTTAAACGGATTTGAAATTTAAAATCCAAATTCAGTCCTTATTAAATGAATTCGGATTGGCACGTGAACTTCACATTCATTTTCCAGTGCTAAATTTTATATATAATTGTTAAAATTTGTTTCACACGTACAAAAAATAAATATATTTTTCAAGAAACCGTGACCGTGAGAGTCTTACGCTCAACTGCCTGACCTGCTATAGTCCTTTTATTTATTATACATTTTCTCATTGATATGAAATGGATCATCATTATGAATTGAGTGTACTACTAAATTCCTATATTGCTTCATCAGTTGACTGACTTTGCATTGTCTTTCCGCGTGGAAGGGGATACAGTTGTTGAGTTGACTGACTTTTCCACATGAGATCACTTTCAATACTAATGTCCTTTGCCATCAAAGTTAACACCAGAAATAGAAGATTCATTTTATTTTATATTTTTTGCTTGCAAAGTTATGAAAATAGATTTAATACTTTTGACCTACTAATAGATATATATATATATATATATATATATATATATATATATATATATATATGGGATTTTATATTTTTTAATTAGTTATAAAAAATTTGATTCGTGCAAAAAAAATCGAACTATTTTATTTAAATTGGAGGAGGTTGGATTCGAACCCGCAACATGCAAGTTAAATGCTACATCACATTGTCAGCTACTCTAGCAGGTATTTGACAACTATTTTCTTTAATTCTTTTAATGGAATGCTAATTTAAGTAACCAATCATAAGTATTCACAACCCACGTGTAATTTTCTGAATTTCTTGTTTTTCAAATAGTTTAAAAAATATAATTGGTTGAGATAATTTATATTTATTAAATTAATGATATAACTTGACATCTCTGAAGAACTCCAACTTAATATTCTGGAATTTTTAGTCTAATTATTTTTCAAAATATTTGATTGGTCTAGAAGGTTTTAGATAAATTAAATTAATTAAAAATAATTCTTATCTTAATAAATTTTAAATATCTAACTACTTCTCCAATTATATCTCAAAATTCTGGATAAAATAATTACATTTACATATTTTGATAAGGAAGATCATTTTTATATTTTCAAAATCAATTTTCATGTTGTCAACTCGAATAATATAAGTAATTTGTTTTGTTTTGAAATGTATTATAATTAATTTTAAGACATATTTTTATTGTAATTATATATGTTTTACTTTCTCTGATCCCAAAAACTATAAAACACTGACTAATATTCAATAATTTTAGATTTATTAATGAGTTTTAAAACCTTTTCGGGAGTTTCATTAAATTAACTTTAACTTTATAAATATTTTTAAAAGTTTGAATTTGTTAATATTATATTGATCCAGAATAGATTGCTTCCTTAAATCCCGTGATTTATTCTAAATATAAAATTATATAGATCAATCTAATCTATCTTATCACTTTCAATATTTGTTGGATTATCCTGAGTTTAATTTTGATTGGTTGATAAAATTTAGATTAGTTAAATTAATTGAAAAATAAATTTTATCTTGGTAAAATTCAAATATCAAATTACTTTCTTAATTATCTCTACAATCCTAAATTTTCTTTACTAATCATAGCATATATTACATAATTTCAAGTTTTGAGCTCCCTGTGACGCTCAAGACCCTAAACTGGTTTTCTAAATTTTGTGTTCCCGCTTCTAAAGCTTCGCTGCAGTTCCCGCTTATGACTATTTTTAGGATTTATCACCTCAGTTGGTAGAGCTCCGCTCTTGCAATTGGGTCGGTGCTTGATAATATTCCATTCCTTGAAAGCCAGTGAATACTAGTGATAGCCTAGTATTGAAATATCCCCCGAAAACCAACGAAGACGGATCCGGATGAAAGCGAAAAGTCATAGGAAAGTCTTGATCAAATTGGTAAGATATTTCGGCTTTGAGTGGGCTTTATCCGTATGAGCGGAGCGTTTAGCGGAGTGGGCAAGTCTTTAACCGAAACTGGGACTAGGCATGGAAAAGCGGATGGCTTTCTTTCCGGAAAAGGAAGCAAGAAAAAGCAAATCCAAAAAAACCAAGACAGTTGATACTGATTTTCTCTCTCAGACCCCCCTTTTGATCAATTCTGCAAGACTCAAATTCTTCTGAATATACTTATTATCTTAATATTTAGTTCAAATTTTAAATCCCCTATCATTATCTCTACCCATCCACTAACTCCACAATTTTAGTTGAAGTCCAATTCAACTTCTCCTTATATAAGATAGACAATTGTTTATGCAAAAATGAATTTATGGAAGCAATTCAAGATGTACGTCACTGTCATTTCTCTTCTCACATATAATTTCATCTTCTTCTTTGTTTGCTATTGCATACGTTTGTTAATTGTTTTATTATTTTTTATTTAACTCCAAATAACATGTTTCTTGGTTTATATTATATTTTTACTGTTTTCATCAAATTTAAGTTTTGGCAATTTTGACTGGAATCAGAAGGTTTGACGTATTATCATGATATTTAAATTATTTTCCTTTTCGGATTTTACTGTTCTCATATTTTTAATAGATTACGATTTCAGTTTTTTTCTTGCACATTATATTAGTTCAATTCATGATTTTTCAGTATGTTTAGACAATACTTATGTTAATGGTTATTTTTATAGGTCAAGCCGTCAAGAAATTTTGAGAGATGCACATAAGTGATGATTTAGATGTTATTTAGCCTCGAAGGAATTACAGAATGAGCTAAGAAATGGAGAAGAAATTGTAAAACGCTAAATAGCTATCTCTTTTCAAATTTCATTTTATTTCTTTCATTTATATGGTTCTTTTGCCAATGGCATTGGAAGTGTAATTGTAATTGAGAGGGAAGGTATGGGTAAGCTTGAATTTTCTGCTGCATTTCTTATTCGTTCGCATTACAAGCTTTTTTCCCTTTTGGGTGGTTAATTTGTATAGGTTGAATAAATGTCATTGGTTATCGGATTTGAGGTGATCGTGATTTTTTATTAAAGTTGCTTGAATGAATTGATGTTGAGTAATTCCTATTTGAATCTTGCTTCGTCCCAAATTGTTTGTAACGTTTCACCTTCTTATACAAATCTATGCAATTATTAGAAAACATTAATAATGAAAAAGAAAGTCTAAATTACTCATAATTAATGACTAAAAATTTATTATTAAGTGTTAGTTGAGTAATAAATTAGTGGTATAATTAAAAAATTAACAATAAAGATGCATTAATTTCTTAAACGTGGCCAGGGCCGGTCCTGACATTTTCAGGGCCCGGGGCGAAAATTGAAAATGGGGCCCCCTAATATAAACAATAAAAAATTTTATTTACGCTAACCAAAGAAAAAGTCACTTAACTCAAAGAAAGCGACATTGAAAGAAATTCACTAAAAAATACAAACGCAAAGGATTTGATCCCAGGGACCTCTATCATGTTTATTGTCCACTCTACCATTGCACTAAAGCTATTTCTTGTCTATAACTTTATACATAATATATATATATATATATATATATATATATATATATATATATATATATATATATATATATATATATATATATATATATATATTTGGGGGCCCCTAAAATTCCGAGGCCCCTGGGCGGTCGCTCCCCCGCCCCCAACCCCCTCGTAGGGCCCCCTGAAAGTGGCAAATAATTTAGGATCTCTCACGAAATGAAAGGTTGCAAATAATTTGAGAAGGAGGTATTATAAAATAATTTAAATCTTAGTTCAATCTATAAGTTGTTTAAGAATTCATATGTTGAACAACCAACAAATTCAGAATTTGAAATTCAGAATTGTACAACCATTAAATTCAGAATTTTCGTGCATAGCACGGGTACTTTGCTAGTATCTATCTATATATCTATATCTATCAATCTATATTAAAGAGCATGTTATAGATACGTATATTTGTATCTATATATTTCTTCAATACTATTTTCTTAGATTTTCACATTTTTTAATTAATTTACTAATTTTTATTGGTTTAGAATATTTAGGTTAATTAAATTAATTGAAAATTTAACTTATCTTAATAAAAATTAAATATCAACTTTTATTGGTGCAAAAATGTTAAACTATTTTATTTAAATTGGGAGAGGGGGGATTCAATCCCCCGACCTGTAAGCCGGATGCTACGCCACATTGTCAACTACTCTGGCAGGTATTTGACATCTGTTTTCTTTAATTCTTTTAATGGAATGCTAATTTAAATTTTATTTTGGTTGTAAACTCTTAATTGGCTTATAAGAGTATCCCACAATGCAAAGTTACATTGTTTTTGAGTTTGACAATACTATAAAAGATGGTACTTTGACATATTTTGAGTTACAAAATTGGGCTGACATTTTAGCCCATCAAATTAAGGAAGCCCGCTTATTTGCTTCTTATCTTTTTTAATTATATAAATATAAATAGTTAAAGTTTTAACAAATAACGGGTAATTCAGATGACCGGCTCCTCTGAATTCCGATTGAGCTTATAATCAAGTTCGATTTAGCTCAGACTTATGCAATGTTCATTTTTTTTTATTCTAATGGAGAATTTTTATTTTCATAATATATTTTAAAATTAATAAATATGGATATTTAAAAAAAATCAATTCGCTTCGTTTATACTGCAAAAATCAAGTGAATCTTTTTCTAAACTCTATAAAACTAAAGTATTAATTTGTAGAAATTTTAATTTATAATAAAAGTTAAAAATATTAATCTAAAGTCAAATAAGAGAATTAACAACAATAAAAACTCCCACATAAAAAAATTAATTATTATTTTTAAAATTTGATAAATGACAAGACAATAAAAGAAAAATAATGTGCATAAAATTTATATTTCCTCCGATTCAAAATAGAAATGTTTTCAAGAGTTATTTTTTGTTGCAAAATATAGGTCTTTTTACAAAGAAGGTGCATTTATTGGCTAATTTACCCTTACATTATTTTCTCCATATATTCATATTTGTCAAAATGTATAGTTCTCATGCAACTCTTCATTAATTTATTTGTTCTTTTGGAGCATTAATTATGGGTACTTTAGTCATCTTGATTAGTATCTTAATTTGTGTGAAAACTCCTAAAAAGGCTTATATTTTGAATCGGAAGGAGTATCTATCAATATTTATATTCCAGAGTCTGTTTTCAGTTCCAGCCAATCACATCCTTAATTATACGTGTAATTTTCATGAATTTTTGTTCAATTAATTATTTTATAAAATTTTGATTGGTTGGTTAAATTTTACTTTGGTTGTAAATTCTTAATTTGCTTATAAGAGTATCCCACATTGAAAAGTTACATTGTTTTTTGTGTTTGACAATACTATAAAAGAGTGTACTTTGACATGTTTTGAGTTACAAAATTACTTTGACATTTTTTCTTTCATTAAACATTACGTTTTCGTGCATAGCACGGGTATTTTTGCTAGTATATATATATATATATATATATATATATATATTACAAAGCATGTTATAGATACGTATATTTGTATCTATATATTTTTTCAATACTATTTTCTTAGATTTTCACATTTTTTAATTAATTTACTAATTTTTATTGGTTGAGAATATTTAGTTTAATTAAATTAATTGAAAATTAACTTATCTTAATAAAAATTAAATATCAACTTTTATTGGTGCAAAAATGTTAAACTATTTTATTTAAATTGGGAGAGGGGGGATTCAATCCCCCAACCTGCAAGCCGGATGCTACGCCACATTGTCAACTACTCTGGCAGGTATTTGATAACTATTTTCTTTAATTCTTTTAATGGAATGCTAATTTAAATTTTATTTTGGTTGTAAACTCTTAATTGGCTTATAAGTGTATCCCACATTGAAAAGTTACATTGTTTTTTGAGTTTGACAATACTATAAACGATGGTACTTTGATATGTTTTGAGTTACAAAATTGGGCTAATATTTTAGCTCATCAAATTAAGGAAGCCCGCTTATTTGCTTCTTATATTTTTTATTTATATAAATATAAATAGTTAAAGTTTTAACAAATAGCGGGAAATTCAGATGACCGGGTCCTCTGAATTCCGATTGAGCTTATAATCAAGTTCGATTTAACTCAAACTTATGCAATGTTCATTTTTTTTTATTCTAATGGAGAATTTTTATTTTCATAATATATTTTTAAAAATAAATAAATATGAATATTTAAAAAAAATCAATTCGCTTCGTTTATACTTCAAAAATCAAGTGAATCTTTTTCTAAACTCTCTAAAACTAAAGTATTAATTTGTAGAAATTTTAATTTGTAATAAAAGTTAAAAATATTAATCTAAAGTCAAATAAGAGAATTAACAACCATAAAAACTCTCACATAAAAAAATAATAATAATTATTTTTAAAATTTGACAAATGACAAGACTATAAAAGAAAATTAATGTGCATAAAATTTATACTTCCTCCGATTCAAAATAGAAATTTTTTTAAGAGTTATTTTTGTTGCAAAATATATGTCTTTTTACAAGAATGGTGCATTTATTGGCTAATTTACCCTTACATTATTTTCTCCATATATTCATTTTTTGTCAAAATGTATAGTTCTCATGCAACTCTTCTTTAATTTATTTGTTCTTTTGGAGTATTAATTAGGGGTACTTTAGTCATATTGATTAGTATCTTAATTTGTGTGAAAACTCCTAAAAAGACTTATATTTTGAATCGGAAGGAATATCTATCTATATTTATATTACAGTCATGCTTTTCGGGTTTCTACTAATCACATCCTTCTAAATACTACGTGTAATTTTCATGAATTTTTGTTCAATTAATTATTTTATAAAATTTTGATTGGTTGTTTAAATTTTACTTTGGTTGTAAATTCTTAATTTGCTTATAAGAGTATCCCACATTGAAAAGTTACATTGTTTTTTTAAGTTTGACTATATTATAAAAGAGTATACTTTGCCATGTTTTGAGTTACAAAATTACTTTGACATTTTTTCTTTCATTAAACATTACGTTTCAGTGCATAGCACGGGTATTTTTGCTAGTATATATATATATATTACCGAAACCCTTTCCAAATTTGTATATATATCATGCCACGTGTCATTTTCTAGGATTTTATATTTTTAATTAGTTATAAAACTTTTGATTGGTGCAAAACATCTGAAGTATTTTATTTAATTTGGAGGAGGCGGGATTCGATCCCGCAACATACAGGTTAAATGCTACACCACATTGCCAGCTACTCCGGCAAGTATTTGACAAAAATTTTATTTAATTATTTTAATGGAATGCTAATTTAAGTAACTTTTCCACGATTTCCAACAAATCTAAACTAACAGTATTTTTGGTATGATATAATAATCAACATTAATGTATTATCTTATTTAATTTCAAAATTAAAAATTCATCTCATACTCTTAACCTCTTATTTTATCATTATATTTTAGAAATTTATAAATTTTTTAATACTTTAAATTCTTTTATAAAAAATTTCATTGGTTTAAAATATTATAAAAGTATTACTATTTTATTCTCAAACCTCTAAATCCTCGTCAACAAGGGGTTTGGCCCAGATTTGAGATAGCTCTGCAGCTTGGGGACTGAAGGTCCCCAGGGTTCGACACCTTCTCCCCGCATGATAGGGCAAATAATATTTCTCCTCCCTATGAAAGTTATAATTCCCTCCCAAGCATAGGGGCGTGCTCACAATCTTCCCTATCTAGGGTCTCTCACTCTTCCTCTGGGCACTCAAAAACTCTAAATCCTCCATTCTAAATTTTTACGATTTTTACCTTTTTAATTTGATAAAATAATAAATTTAATACATTTTAAAAAGTTATGTGACTATTTAATTTAGAGTATGTCAATCATTTTTTACTTAAAAAAAATAGATAACAAAATTCAAGATTTTTATTTATCCTATGATATCTCCTATTATGTCAAAGATTTAAATTGATTTCTTGTGTTATCATTTTCTAAAATTAATCCCGTCATTTAAGGATATTAATTATCAACTAATTGTTTGTAAAATACACAATTTCCCTAATCAATAGTTTCCTCCTCCTAAATGATTTGTTAAGCATTTTTTTTAAAAATAAAGATAATTTAATATATTATTAGATTTTGTTAAGGAAATACATGTCTTTAATTATATATATTCCTAAAAAATATGTAGATCTCATGATCAATAGTTTCCTCCTTCTAAATGATTTGTTAAGATTTTTTTAAAAAAATAAAAATAATTTAACATATTATTAAATTTTGTTAAGAAAATACACGTCTTTAATTATATATATTCCTAAAAATATAGGCAGATTTCATCAATATTCCAACCATCTTTAAATTGTTATCTTCATAAATTATATTCAAATTTTGAGAGATTATTATCTTGTCTTGAAAAATCTCAAAAAGATTGAGACTCATTTATCAATTCTCTGTCTACCACTAAAATTCTTTTTTATCTACTTTTATAAATCCTCCATATCCACCAAAACTCACAGGCTTTCTATAAATTATTTCTTCGTTTCTCTTCTTTCTTTTCTACCTTCTTCTTTTTATTTCTTCTTCTCATATTCCCTCTTTATTTTCTTTTTTAGTGGATTTATACATTTTTTTTCATATTTTCTTCAATTATTTTTAACGTGTTAATATTTTTTCATTGTTTTGCATTGCAGGTTCGACACAATAATTGTGTCTGGCAAATCAATAATCAATGTAATGTTTTTCGATGTAATTGTATTAAAAATATTATTGTTAATTTTATATTTAGTTTATTAAGAACAATAAAATTCTCTATGAATAAAACAAATTATGAGTACGAGCCTATTAATTTAATAATGTATTTTTCTTCTCCAATTCTCTCTTTCGTTTTTCCTTTTAATGATTTAATACCGCATTTTGTTTTCTTTTTCTTAATCTTTATATATATTTTTAATGATTTCATGTTTCTTTATTGTTTTTCATTGTAGATTCGTTCAAAATCACAAAGTTATAATCAATGTACTTTTTCCTATGAATTAATTTTTTTTAATGACTTATACATTTTACTCTTTTTCTGAATTTCTTCATGGTGTAAATTGTTTAATGTTTCCTTTTGTTCTCATTGCAGGTTTCACCAAGCTATAATCAAGGTACTGTTTTCTCTATGATTTAACTGGGGTGAAAATTCTCTATCCTTATTCCTGTCTCCATTCCTGTCCTCAATCACTCAAAATTTAATATATGAATATTTTTTTAATTATATATACATCGGGTGAATTGTGATTGGCTGGGAAAAAGGATGGGGAAAGGAACGTGGACAAAAGATTTTTTGTCATTTAACTGTATCAAAAAAATATTATTTATGGTTTGATAGTCACTTTTACAAAGAACAACAAAATCATCTATGGTGAAAAAGATCAATGATGAGTTTGAATTTAGTCGTCAGAACAAATGTATAAAAAGACAAATCTTCAAAAATTTAAAGCTAACGAATAATAATATTCACTTATATTATTTTGTTTTTATAGAAAAACTTCTTAAGAGTTTATCATAGCCAAATTGGCTCTACGGGTCCAAAATCTATTTTTTTTTACAAAACTAGGTATCAGAACAATTTATGTTTGGCGGAGAAGGTCCTTCCGTCCAAAATCCCCTTAGTCAACCGTTTACTTAAAATTTGAATTTGGTCAAACAAAAATTATAAAGGGTATTTTTGAGATTTTACATTAAACCCCCCCCCCCCCAAAACCTCCCCAACCCTACCCACCTCCTCCACCCCACCCCTACCCTTCACCCCCTTATCCTCCCCCTTCCACGCAGTCCCCACCGTCCTTCTTCTTTCCCATGATCGACCACCACCATCTCCCATCTGCAGCTCTTCCACCTCAAAGCCACCCTCCATTTCTAGCGAATCCAAATCCTTCTTCCACACAAATTCATCTCTCCATCACCACCAAAATTGATCCCTTCTGAAATTTGAAAGAAAAAAAAATCCTTTTGGGCAAGATCTCCCCATTAATAGTGATTAATGAATTGAAAGAATCCATAATAACTAATATGCCCTTCAGTTCTTTGCAATGGCATTGGCCCAACTGCTTGCTCGTTTTCATACCTTTTTGAATACCCATTTTTGTAGGTTGGGCTCTGACTTCGGCTCCGACACCGGCACCGTCTCTGACTAAGACTGAATCATGTAAAGGAACTAAGATCTAACAAAAAAACTAATTATTTTTTTCTTGAAATTTCTGATTGATTCAATTGAAAACAGAAGGGGCCATGCGTTTGAGGAGTAGAATCATCATCTAAAAGCTTGAACTTTTTTTAAATTATTGAATCAATACGCTGAACAGAAAGAAGAAAATGAAACATTTTGCTTCTCATTTCTGTTGCCTTTGGCGTCCAATTTCCCCTCAATTTTCAGCTATTTACAGTAAGGATATTGAAAAAATAGGGGAATGAGCGAATGAGCAGGAGCTTTGCTTAGTGGATTTGTTCAGAAAGTTTGGATGATGATTGCGGGTCGTATTCTCCTTGGAGTGATTTCCGACGAGCAAAGGAGATATCTTCCAAGATTTGCTTTGATTAGGTCGCCGAAATAAATGTCGGCGGAGGCAAAGGCAGTGGTACTGCGGGGTAGTGGCTGGGGTTAGGGCAAATGGGAGGGGTTGGTGGAGGAAGGTAGGGGAGGTTTTGGGGGGTTAAATGTAAAATCTCAAAAATACCCTTGACATTTTTTGTTTGACCAAATTCAAATTTTAAGTAAACGGTTGACTGATGAAATTTTGGACGGAAGGACCTTCTCCGCCAAAAATAAATTGTTTTGGTACCTACTTTTGTAAAAAAATAGATTTTGGACAAAAATCACCAAAGTAAAATTGTTTTTGGACCCGTAGAGCCAATTTGTCGTTTATCATATGATTGGTTTTTCCTTTTCCTTTCAAAATTTTATCCGCTTTTTTTTTTTTTTTGAGTGATAAACTGTTACATATAATTTATTTATTTTTTGCAAGAGATTGATTTTAGAAAATTTGTTAGGGCCCAAACCATAGATGCCGATTTGAGAGGTCTGCAGGTGAAGTGATAAGCTGCAGATAATGCTCTAAGAACAATTAGATATTCTTAGGAAATTGGTCTCGCATTTTTGCTTATTGCTTATGCAGAGTCCTTTTGCTCAAGAATTCTAATGGTTTTGATGCAAAGCATCTTGTTAAGTTGATTATGATCGCAAACTAATCTACATTTTGTTTAGTACTTTGATCGGTATGTATTTTGTTTAAAATTTTTTTGATGGTTTTAGCAGTAAAGCACTTGGTTAATCATGTAGTGCAAATTGATTAGCATTTTGCTTATTGTTTTGACTTATATGTATTTTGTAAAAACGAGCTCCTAAAGGTTAGAGCAAAGAAAACATTGTGAAATTTGTTATATGTGATTCGAAATATGACATCTGAAGTGCTTTTCATCATATGGATTGCTATTCTTGGTTAATTTTCAGGGGGTATGGGTGGGGGTTAGAGATTTGGTGGCGGATGGGAGGTGGTGGCAGCGGCTCGATGTGGGAGGAGAAGGAAGAAGAAGGTGGTGGAGGCTTTGATAAATTTGGGAATAAGGGGTCAATTATTTAAAAAATAAATTGTGTACCCAATTAAATATAAAAATGTGATTTTAGTGTCTATTAGAAATTAATTTTATCTCTTACATATTTTTCCCTTCACCCTCCATCGTTTTGTGGCATTTTTAGCACTCATAAAATGTTTCATGGCAGGAAAGGCACGAAAAACGATTTGTGGCAAATATAGTACTTGTAACTAGTTTTGTGGCAGAAAAAACACGAAAACATGATTTGTGGCAGATATAGCAGTCGTAACTAGTTTTGTGGCAGAATAAGCTATTTGCTCAACTTTATTATAGACATTTTTCCGGTAGTTTTGTTTACGGTTGGTCTAGATGGTTGACGTCAGTAATAAAGGGGACGGAGGTCGAGTAGTGGTAGAACGGGTTCGAAAGTGGTCGAAGATGAAGCTAAGAGTGAGAGCGAGGAATAATTCTTAGGATTTAAATGACTTTTCGTGTCTATATATTTTTTCTTTTCTGATGTGAGAAAATTTAGGAGATGGTTATAAATTGATTTTCATATTACAATCTTATGCCTTTTTTTTTTTTTCAGTTTAAAGAAAATTATGAGATAGTTGGAATATTGTAATAAATTTCGTAAGGAAAAATTGTTTCGTTTGAACTTTTACATTGCAATAATTTTTACATTAATCTATAAGCTACTTACCGGTCATACTGTTTTTGAGTTTTTGTTGAGTAAAGTACGTCTATTATGAGTTTTTCTTTTCTTTTCAGAATGGGTATAATTAAATTACTCAATTTCTAAAATAATACTATTTTTTCATATAAACTTCCACTATTAACCTTCCTTTGTTTAAGCGTAATTTAGGCGGATTAACCTTCCTTTACTAATAATGCTACAAGACAACTTTATTAAAAGTAACATACTTTTATTAATTTTCATCTTAAGTCAAAGTGAAACATTAAATTTCGGATTGAAACAATATTATATTTGTTAAAATATATGTCCTAAATAATATTTGATTATCCATAAATTTTCTTTAAATAATATATTAATATATTATTAGATTAATTTTATCTTTCAGGGAATAAAAATATTTACTAGAATGGATCTTACAGCCACGCAAGTTTGGCGAAAAAAACTTGAGTAGAAATTTGCTCGCTCTTATAGAAGAAGATGCATTAACTCAAAATGTGGAACATACAATGTTGAAAAACTTCATGAATTAGATGGCTCCATAAGAAAAATGAAGTCACAATACGTAGTCACTTCATGTTTTCTAAAAAGATTATGTAATTAACATTTAATAGTAGTAGTGTAGTGATTATTGTACCAAAACATTGGATGAAACATTAATCGAAATAGTATAAGATTATGTTTAATTCTTTTGATTATATAGTATTTGATGAAATATTTTTTATCCAATAATCATTCGGTGTTCACCCTTATATTTGTGAGTTACTTAATAAAAGTATTATTACCTAATCATGTTGAATTTTCTTATTTTTTTCTGAAAAATTAAAGTTAACGAGTTTTTGTTATAAATATAATTGTACAACCATTAAATTAATAATTTAAAATTCAATATTTCGAAAGTGCATAGCACGGGTCAATTGCTAGTGTGTGTGTGTGTGTGTGTGTGTGTGTGTGTGTGTATATATATATATATATATATATATATATATATATATATATATATATATATATATGTGACTTTACCGATTTGTATATATATATCATGCCACGTGTCATTTTCTAGGATTTTATGTTTTTAATTAGTTATAAAACTTTTAATTGGTACAAAAAAATTGAACTATTTTATTCAAACTAGGGGAGGAGGGATTTGATCCCAAACCAGCAATTCAAATGCTACGCCACATTGCCAGCTACTCTAGCATGTATTTGACAACTATTTTATTTAATTCTTTTAATAGAATGGTAATTTAAGTAAACTTTTCCACGATCTCTAACAATTCTAAACTAGCAATATTTTTTGTATGATATAATAATCTACATTAATTATATTATGTTCCTTAATTTCAAATTTCAAAACTCGTCACATTCTTCTAAATCTTACGTGTAATTTCCATGAATATTGGTTCAATTAATTATTTTGTAAAATTTCGATTTTACTTTTATTGTAAACTCTTGATTATCCCACATTGAAAAGTTAAATTTTTGTTTGAGTTTGAGAATACTATAAAAGAGGGTACTTTCACATGTTTTGAGTGAGAAATTGGACTGACATTTCACCCATCAAATTAGGAAACCACACTTATTTGCTTCTTATATTTTTTATTTATATAAATATAAATAGTTAAAGTTTTAACAAATAACGGGTAATTTAAATGGCCGGATTCTCTGAATTTCGAACGAGCTTACAATCAAGTTCGATTTAGTTTAGACTTATGCAATGTTCATTTTTTGTTTTTTATTCTTATACAGCATTTTTATTTTCATAATATCCTTTGAAAAATAAATAAATATGGATATTTTAAAATAAATAAAAATCAATTCGCTTCGTTTATAATGGAAACAAGTGAATATATTTCTAAACTCTCTAAAACTAAAATTTTAATTTGTAGAAATTTTAATTTTTTTTTAAAAAAAAATATTAATCTAAAGTTATGATTTTTAATATATTTATGTTTTTTCTTCTATTCTAATTTTCTAAATTTTTCTTTTTCAATATTATTCAAGATCCCACATTGAAAGTGTTCAAATTTTTTGGAGTTTGACAACATTATAAATAAAGGGGTTGAGCATGTTTTTTCAATTGAATGAATTGGTGGGTTGATATTTAGCCCATTAAATTCAGTGGCAAACTCAATTTCCTTTCAACTTTTTCATTCCAATAGTCAAATTTATTTAATTTTTAAAAAATAAAAGCTAACAGAGCCATTTGATTTTTGGTATAACTTGCGAGAAAACCTGCTTATTATTGTTTTTCATTTAAAGAGTCAAAACTTAAAAAAAAAATTAAAAAAAAAAAAATCTTGCAGAGCCATTGTTGTCAAATACTCTTAATTATATGATAAAATGGAATCCTGAGAATAGCACATGTTAGTAGACTATCTAATCTATCTAATCTAATCTAACTGTATTTATATTACATAAGGTGTTTTTGTTTTTAAACAATCACATTCTCTTGAAATCTACATGTAATTTGAGTTATGTATTTTTTTTTAATAAAATAAAAAGGAGAAGACTAAGAACTCTTATAAAACGGAGTAAATGCATGCCCACATTGAAAAGTTAGATTGTTTTGTTGGGTTTGACAACATAAAAAGAGAGTACATTCACATGTTGTTTTATTGGGACATTTGGTTGACATTTCAGCCCATCAAATTAGGGAAACACACTTTTGTTTATAATATTTTTTATTTATACAAATAAAAATGGTTAAAGTTTTAACAAATAACGGGTCATTCGGGTGATCGGGTCCTCTGAATTCCGATTGAACTTACAATGAAGTTCGATTTAGCTTATACTTATGCAATGTTCATTATTTGTTTTTTTTATTCTTATGCATCATTTTTATTTGCATAATATATTTTGAAAAATAAATAAGTATGAATATTTACAAATGAAAAAAAAAAAACAACTCGCTTCTTTTATACTGCAAAAATCAAGTGAATCTTCTTCTAAACTCTCTAAAACTAAAGTATTTAATTGTAGAAATTTATTTTTTAATAAATTAAAAATTAAAAAATATTAATCTAAAGTCACATAAGAAAATTAACAACAATAAAGACTCTCACCTAAAAAATAGTTATTATTTTTATAACTTGACAAATGACAAGAATGTAAAAGAAAATTAATGTGTATAAAACTTATATATGATATCAGCAAAGACATTTGTTGTTTTTAGCACTATAGAGTTCTCGGGTCGGGTTCTCAATCTAATTTCCAATTTTTTTGATTTTTTTATAATTATTTTAAAAGTATTGATTGACATCTTTAACTTATTCAAATTAAATTGTATATGGTTTTCTTTTCTTCTATTCTAATTTTCTAGATCTTTCTTTTTCCTTTTCAATATTATTCATTATCCCACATTGAAAATGTACGAAATTTGTGGAGTTTGACAACATTATAAGTAGAGGGGTTGAGCATGATTTTCATTTGAGTGAATTGGTGGGTTGGTATTTAACCCATTAAATTCAGTGACAAACTCAATTTGCTTTTCAACTTTTTAATTCCAACAGTCAATTTTTTTTTTTTTCAAAAAATGAAATTAGCTCACATAGTCATTTGATTTTTATATACTCTTAATTATATAGTAAAATGGAATCCCGTGTATAGCACGTGTTATTAGGCTAGTATATATATATTACAGAAGCCCTTTTCAGATTTGTATATATATATATATAGTGCCACGTGTTATTTTCTTTGATTTTATGTTTTTAGGGAAATCAGCCTGTTTAGTCCCATAGGAATTTTTGGTTAGCCTGTATAGTCCCTAATATTTAATTTCAGCCTAGTTAGTCCCACATGAATTTTTGTTAAGCCTGTAAAGTCCCCAATGTTTAATTTCAGCCTGTAAAGTCCCCCAGGAATTTTCGTTCAGCTTGTAAAGTCCCTTACCTAGTCCCAGATTTTTTGTATTTTGTAAATTTTATAGACTGAAACTGACCATTATTCCCCCGCTCATTAAGCACGGGGATGACATGAATTTGGGGTTGCCCTGATTCCGCCACAAGAAGAGGCGGTGGAGCCTCTATATGCAACCTGTAAATAGATAAGGAACTTTACAGCCTGAAATTAAATAGGTAAGGGACTTTACAGGCTGAAATTAAACATGTGGGACTTTACAGGCTGAACGAAAATTCTTGGGGGACTAAACAGGCTGATTTCCCATGTTTTTAATTAGTTATAAAACTTTTGATTGGTAAATATAAATGAACTATTTTATCTAAATTGGGTAGGGGGATTCGATCCCAAGCCATTCAGGTTGAATGCTTTACCACATTACCAACTACTCAGGCAAGTATTTGATAACTATTTTATTTAATTCTTTTAGCGGAATGCTAATGTAAGTAAACTTTTTCATGATCTCTAAAAAATCTAAACTAACAATATTTTTGGTATGATATAATAATCTATATTAAATATATTATCTTCCTTAATTTCAAAATTCAAAACTCATCTCATACTCTTAACATCCTTTTATCATTATATTTTAGAAGTTTATAAATTTTTTAACAATTTGAATTCTTTTATAAAAAAGTTCTTTGGTTTAAAATATTTTTCCAGAATCAATCTATATTTATATTACAGAACTTGTTTCCAAGTTTTAACCAATCAGAAATCTTCAAAACTCTAACCCAAATTTCTCAAATTTTCATCTTCTAATCCACCACTTTTTCTCAGTCAAATATTCACATTTATTTCCTTCCTTTTGTTTATCATATTTTTTAATCATATCAATAACTAAAGATAAGCACTCTTAAAATTTTGTGTTTTGAATTTGATTTGATCAAGAAATTCATGGAAACTTTAAATTCAAGTAGTTTTTTTATTCTGTTGTTTTTTGTTTTCTTCGTTTTCTTTAACATGTTAAGAGATGAGCGCAAACTGATATACGAATTTTGGAAATTATAGGTACAATTTACTTTTCCCACTTATTTTCTATTTCTTTCATGCACTAATTCACTATTTTTAGATTGATTTCCTTTTTTTCTTTAGAAAATCAATGACTTACCTCTACCACTTACCTATGTTTTTAAGAATCCATAATTTTACTCATCCTCATATTTTTCTTTAATGAGGATTAATCATCAAAAATGCTCTTTTTATTGTCATAATTTTCCATATTTCAGTTGTTCTTTTATGTTTCAGGGTTCTTTTTATTTTATTTTTTCAATATTAAAAGTAACAAGCATTGAAATGGATTTAAAGCACCAGTAAAGTTGAAGAAAACAAGCCACAAGTGAACCTCAAAAGTGTAAATGAGAAAAAATTTCAAATATGTGTTGCCTACTTATTGTTTTCTTTTGAATGAAACATGAAAATTTCAAATATGTGTTGTCTACTTACTCTTCCTTTTCATTTATTTTTATTTTCGAATTTGGATCTTTTATTCACTCTCACACAGGTGGTCGAAAGTTATAATGAAACTTGCTTCATCAAAAGGTATATTACCTTACCCACTATTCCTTATCATTTCTTAGATGTCTAAAGAGAGAATTCTATGATATAAGAAATCTCCTTCTGATTTTTTGTAGAGTAAAGTAAGTCCATTATGAATTTTTTTTTCTTTTCAGAATGTCTAGCATTAAATTACTAATTTCCTAAAATAACAATATTTTTTCATATAAACTTCCACTATTAATCTTCCTTAGTTTAAGCATAATTTAAGAGTATTAACCTTCCATAACTAATAATGCAAGAATGCAACTTTATTAAAAGTAAAATACTTTTATTAATTTTCATCTTAAGACAAAGTGAAACATTAAACTTCGGATGAAGTACTATTGTATTTGTTAAAGTATATAACCTAAATAATATTTGAGTTTCTGAGAATTATGTATCACCATATTGCTTATGGCCCTTGTGTTATTTTTCTAATTTTATTTTATATTATTAGTAGAATTTTGGCATTTTTTTTACATTAATTTATGATAGTTGAATCTATTGATCATTGCTAGCCACTTTTAATTTTTAATTTTGATTTTTCTTTTAAATGTTTCAATTTATTTGATTGTAAGGTATAAAGAATCCTAATTTCTGGTAACCTTTTATGTTATATGTACTGATTTACTTATGTCCTAGAAGTCTTAGGAAAAAACTTAATTCAGACTTGATTTATTATTTGATTCCAAGAATTAAGTTCTTTAATTAGCCATGCCCAACAGAATTTTACAAAAGTGATTTTTCTTAAAAGATTGCCAATATACTAATAGACTAATTTTATTTTTTAGTGAATATAAATATTTACTAAAATAAATCTTACAGCAATGCAAGTTTGGCGAAAAAACTTGAGCAGAAAATTGCTCGCTCTCATAGAAGAAGATGCATTATCTCATAACGTGGAGCACACAATGTTGAAAAACTTCATGAATTAGATTGCTCCATAAGAAAAATGAAGTAACAATACGTAGTCTCTTCATGTTTTCTGAAAAATTAGATGATTAACATTTAATAGTAGTAGTGTAGTGATTATTGGATCAAAACATTAATCGAAATAGTATAGGACTATGTTTAATTCTTTTGATTATATATTATTTGATCCAATGTTTTTTATCCAATAATCATTCTGTGTTCACCCTTACATTTGTGAGATACTCAATAAAAGTCACATTACCTAATCATGTTGAATTTTCTTATTTGTTTTCTGAAAAATTAAAGTTAACGAGTTATTGTTATAAATATAATTGTACAACCATTAAATTAATAATTTGAAATTCAGTATTTCTGTGCATAGACAACCATTAAGTTACATCATTTTTTGAGTTTGACAATACTATAAAAGAGAATACATTGACATGTTTTTAGTGAGAAATTGGGCTGACATTTCAGCCCATCAAATTAGGGAAGCCACTTATTTATTTCTTATATTTTTTATTTATATAAATATAAATAGATAAAGTTTTAACAAATAACGGGTAATTTAGATGACCGGGTTCTCTGAATACAATCAAGTTCGATTTAGCTTAAACTTATGCAATGTTCATTTTTTGTGTTTTATTCTTATGCATCATTTTTATTTTTCATAATATCTTTTTAAAAATAAATAAATATGGATATTTAAAAGTGAAAAAAATCAATTCGCTTCGTTTATACTACAAAAATCAAGTGAATCTTTTTCTAAACTCTCTTAAACTAAAGTATTAATTTGTAGAAATTTTAGTTTTTAATCTAAAGTCACATAAGAGAATTAACAACAATAAAGACTCCCACATAAAAAAATAGTTATTATTTTTAAAACTTGACAAATGACAAGACTAAAAAAGAAAATTAATGTGTATAAAATTTATACTCCCTTCGATTCAAAATATAAGTTTTTTTAAGTGTTATTTTTTGTTGCAAAATATAGGTCTTTTTACAAGAATTGTGCATTTATTGGCTAATTTACCCTTACATTATTTTCTCCATATATTCATTTTTGTCAAAATGTGTAGTTCCCATGCAACTCTTCATTAATTTATTTGTTCTTTTGGAGTATTAATTAAGGGTACTTTAGTCATTTTGATTAGTATCTTAATTTGTGTGAAAACTCCTAAAAAGACTTATATTTTGAATCGGAGGGAGTATCTATCTATATTTATATTACAGAGCCTGTTTTATGTTTCAGCCAATCAGATTCTTCTAAATCATACGTGTAATTTCCATGAATTTTGGTTCAATTAATTATTTTATAAAAGTTTGATTGGTTGGTTAATATTTTATTTTGGTTGTAAACTCTTAATTGTCTTATAAGAGTATCCCATATTAAAAAGTTACATTATTTTTTGAGTTTGACAATACTATTAAAGAGAGTACTTTGACATGTTTTGAATGTAGGGAAGCCCACTTATTTACTTCTTATATTTTTTATTTATATAAATATAAATAGTTAAAGTTTTAACAAATAACGGGTAATTTAGATGACCGGGTCCTCTGAAATCCGATTGAGTTTACAATGAAGTTCGATTTAGCTACACATATGCAATGTTCATTTTTTGTTTTTTATTCTTATGCAGCATTTTTTATTTCATAATATCTTTTTAAAAATAAATAAATATGGATATTTAAAAAAATAAATCAATTCGCTTCGTTTATACTGCAAAAACCAAGTGAATCTTCTTCTAAACTCTCTTAAACTAAAGTATTAATTTGTAGAAATTTTAATTTTTAATAAAATAAAAATAAAAAATATTAATCTAAGGTCACATAAGAGAATTAACAACAATAAAGACTCCCACATAAAAAAAATAGTTATTATTTTTAAAACTTGACAAATGACAAGACTATAAAAGAAAATTAATGTGTATAAAATTTATACTCCCTCCGATTCAAAATAGAAGTTTTTTTAAGAGTTATTTTTTTTTGCAAAATATAGGTTTTTTTACAAGAATTATGCTTTTATTGGCTAATTTACCCTTAGATTATTTTCTCCATATATTCGTTTTTTTCAAAATGTGTAGTTCCCATTCAACTCTTCATTAATTTATTTGTTTTTTTGGAGTATTAATTTGGGGTATTTTAGTCATCTTGATTAGTATCTTAATTTGTGTTAAAACTTTTAAAAAGACTTATATTTTTGGAGGGAGTATATGATATCATCAAAGGCATTTTAAGTTTTTCAGCACTATAGAGTTTTCGGGTCCTCAATCTAATTTCCAAAATTTTGATGTATTTATTGGTATCTTCAACTTATTCAAATTAAATTGTATAATTTAATATATTTATGGTTTTTCTTTTCTTCTATTCTAATTTTCTAAATTTTCCTCTTTCCTTTTCAATATTATTCAAGATCCCACAATGAAAATGTACTAATTTTTTGGAGTTTGACTATATAAATAAAGGAGTTGAGCATACTTTTTAATTGAATGAATTGGTAGGTTGATATTTAGCTCATTAAATTCAGTGCCAAATTCAATTTGCTTTTCAAATTTTTCATTCTAATAGACAGTTTTTTTTTATAAAAAAAATAGCTCAAAGAGCCATTTGATTTTCATATACTCTTAATTATATAGTAAAACGGAATTCCGTGCACAGCACGAGTTATTAGGCTAGTATCTATCTATATTACATAGCACATTTTCAGATTTTTACTTATATAATGTCACGTGTCATTTTCTAGTGTGTGTGTGTGTATATTAAGATTTTTTTTGGGCTGAGACGTAATTCAAAAGGAATTTAAGGGGAAAAGTGAATATTTCCTATGAAAAATCTGATATTTTAGAAGATTTTGGATTGCACCTGACCGACTACCCGCTATTAGATCCGGACCATATGTTCTATCTCTGTCTCACAACTCCTAAAATACTAATAAAATACTATCAAGTATTAAATCATTTATTTTTTTAAAATAGAAGAATTTATAACTTAAGAATATGGTGGAATATTGGAAGGAGAGTGTGACATATAAAACTTATCTACAAATAAGGCAGAGGATGTAACTGAAAATGAGACAGAATTTCCTGGCGCCCGCTACCCCTGCTACCCTAGTTTCACTCGGGTGAAAATCATCTGTCCCCGTGTATGTTTCTATTCCTGTACCCAATCAATTAGAATTCGTTATGTGAACATTTTTCTTCCAATTATAATATGGCGAATTATAATTGGTTAGGTACATAAATGAGGATATACATGAGGACAGATGATTTTTTGCCGTTTCACTCCACCTGTATTTTCAGTTCACAATTTCACAAAAGCAAACCATGTGGAATAATTTACCATTTCTTATACACCTTTGATTGATCTGGAACCCTGAATTCAGTAGTTATAATTTGGCATCTCTTGTTTTCAATTACTACAAAGCTGATTGTTGAAAACGGTAAAAACGATTGTTTATTTACTTAACAAATTGCTCACAATTGCTAGTTTTTTCAACCCGAATTTGTTCCGGGGCACCTCGACTTTATACATTTTTTCGAGACAATCTATAAGAGAGTGAATACACATATCTTTTTTTTTTTAACAGAAAAACTGGATATTATTTAATATCAACAAAAATTTGTGGTAGGAGAAAGTCTGGAGGACCTCCAAACCATTGAGACGAGGTTTGTGACCTCATAGCGTATTTAGCCAATACATCAGCAGACAAATTACAGAATCTATGAACATGTGATATATCGGCTAACCTAATCCCCTGGACTTCTTTAATGAGACTAACGAAGAGACGAATGGATGATAAATCTTCTTCTTCGCTGTGTACGCGGGTGACTAGTGTTTGGCAGTCGCTTTCTACAAAACTTATTTGATAACCGTTGGTAACAACAAATCTAATTCCCTCGAGGAGTGCCAAGACTTCAGCATGCTCAGGACTGGGTGAAAGACTGAGATAATTGGCAAACCCTGCTATGAAGGCTCCTTCATGGTTCCGAATAATTGCACTGATACCACCCTTTCCGTCCAGCCATGATCCATCGACATTTATCTTAAACAGACCATAGTCCGAGGGTCTCCATACTTTGGGAACAGGCGGCCGGTTAGCCAAAATCCTTGGTACCAGACTGGGGTCGTCAAGTGCAAATAATTTTGCCTTCCCTTTAAGCATGTACCGTATCTGATCATGGGTAGGTAGAATCTCTAGGCTATGACCTTTGCTTTGGCCGATAGAAGAGGCATAGATACTGCTAAACTCGAATGCGCAAACCAGCGCAACGTTAGCAATTTCTTCAGGTGGCTTCATCTTACCTTCAAAGATAAATTTATTCATATTGCACCAGATGTTCCATGCGATATAAACAAATTGGGTTACAACTTACTCCTTTCCCCATAAAATAGGGTTAAGACAGAAGGGAAATGTGTCCCTTGATACGATAGTAGCTATGTCGAAAGTAGTTTGATCCCAAACATTCATGGCCACCGGACAGCTGAATAGCGTGTGCAAGATAGTTTCGGAATCACCCTTACATAACTGGCACTGAGACCCAAAAGAGCTAATTCTTCGGGACAATGCCAAGTTTGTGGGGAGAATGCGCTGAAAAATCTTCCAGAGAAAAACCTGTAACTTTGGCGCAACAGGTAGTTTCCAAATCTTGTCCCAAGTCCTCAACGGGCTTCCACTCGAGGTTGAAGGTAAATACCTTTTTCCTTGATCTAATTCCATTTTTAGGTGATACCCAGATTTTACAGTATAATTCCCATTGTTCCGTAGGCTAGCACAAGCCGATCCATTGGCCGAGCATGCATAAAGGAACCTTCAAAACCTCGTCTACCTCATACGCAGATAGGTAGTACCGAAGTAGCTGTTCATTCCAACTATTGGTTGGGAAATCAATAAAATAGGATACTGGTAGGGCTGTCAATTGGGCCTATTGGATCCATAATTTAGGATCTAGGCCCAGACTCACTATAAAAAAATTTGACTCCAAGTCTTACTATTTTGGATATAGACATTTTTAATTAAGGTCTGGACCCAACTATATTGAGTCTCAATAGGTATGGGTCTACCCATAAACAAACCCTAAAAAGTGATCATGACAATTTCCCTCAAGGCTTGTACGTTCATTATGATCTGGAGATTTAAAAATGAAATCACGTTTTGCATAAAAAAAAAAAAAAAGGAAATCACGTTTTCTTCTCCATTCTTTTCCGATAAAAAAAGAAGGTAATTTTGATTTGTTTTTTATATTAATTTAAAAATGTATTAAGCTTTTTGACTTTTTTTTTTTGTTAAAAAAAAGTGGGGGATTTTGATTTTTAAAAAATATATATATTTTTTTTAGTCTGATTCAAGAAACTTCTTCGTCACAAGGATAAGGAAGGGCTTGTCTTATCCCTACTGTAAATGGGCAAGAAAAGAAATATGTGGGAAAAATAATTTCTTGTTTGATATTTTAAAATAGGAATATATATATATATATATATATATACATTAGACGCAAACATCAAGTGTTTGTCCATCATCAAAAACGAGTTCGTTTGCCCTATATATATATATATATATATGTTAGCCTTGAGGGCAAACGAACTCGTTTTTGATGATGGACAAACACTTGATGTTTGCGTCTAATGTATATATATATATATATATATATATATATATATATATATATATATATATATGTTAGCCTTGAGGAGCAAACGAACTCGTTTTTGATGATGGACAAACACTTGATGTTTGCGTCTAATGTTTTCATCTATGTGATAGAATATTGGAACTCAATATGGAAGCTCTAAGTACTTCAATCAAGCCTTGATCAAGCTTCAAAGATTTCATTCAAGACACATTCGTCAAGCTTGAAGATTGAAGACTTAGGTTGGTTAGATTAGCTTTGTTGAAAATGGTATTTATCCTTAAGCTCTAACCAACGCTCTCTTGAACATAAGCTCTTCACTATAGTCTTGCATTGCATGTTTTTCATAAACACGTTTTTTGTAAGGCTAAGTTTCAAATAGTGTTCGTATTTCAAAAGCCTTCGATTTCAAAGTATAAGTCTTGTAAAATGGTTTTCCAAAGTGCTCTTACTTGTTATATACTAAGAAAACATTTTAGACTTCAAAAGATTTCAAAAGCGTGTGTTAAGACAACTCTCCGAATGCCCGGAAAGTCGGTCAACCGAGATTATCTCGGATCAACCAGGAAGAAAGCAGAGTTGGTCCGACTTGGTTCGATCGACCAAGAGCTGGTTCGGTCGACCGAGATGACCAAGGTCGGTCAACCGAGGTCCCAAGTCGGTCGACCGAGATTGCCTTCGGTCCACCGAGTTACGTGTTTGGTCAACGAAGTACTACTTGTTACTAGCCGTTTTATGACCGTTCGAGTTGTTTTTTAATGAGATTTCAAATTGTATAAATACTCCAAAGCTTTAGAATGACTCCAACACTTTGATAGACTTGCAAAACATATTCTTATTGATTCCTTATCAAGTCTAAACACCTTGAAAGCAAATGCACTTCATTGGCATGATCTAAATGCATTCAAAGGTGAAATTGCAAAGCAAGACAAAGAGTGAGCTTATTATGTTCAAAGAGCCAACAAGATGAGCTTCAAATGTAATTATCTTTCACTTAGAAGAGTGAACAACCTTGTGCTTAATCATTCATCTTATTCCCTTTCTTAGTGATAGGGTTATTATTGTAAGTCCTACTTTGTGTGGGCATCCTTCAATTGTTTATAGTGGTTGTTTGTAAAACTCTTTGTGAGTTAGCCACTAGTGTAAAGACCTACTTTGTGTGGGCACATTCTTCTTAGTGAAGTTGGTGAAATCCTTGGGTGCGGCTCAAGGTAGTGGATGTAGATTCTTAGTGAATCGAACCACTCTAAATCTCTTGTCTTGTGATTTGCATTGGGTTTTGCTTTAGCTTTTGTTAAACTTGCACTATCATTGTTTAAATTGGAAATAGTTTGCAAGATTTATTAGAAACCCAATTCACCCCCCCCCTCTTGGGTTCCTTCAATATATAGGTGATAAAGAATGGTGGAGGAGGTGTGGAGCCCATCACCGGAAGAAGGTTGTTGTCATTGTTGTTTCTTATATTGTGAGATTAAAAATATTATGTTTTTTTATCAAAAAAAAAAATATATATATTATGTTCTATTTTTTCTCTCATTTTCTGTTTCGTCAATAAAAACTTGTAAAATGTTATTTTTTTTAAAAAATTAAAAATTAAAAATAATGAATAGTGACATAAATTTCAGTATTCGATATTTGATTTCGAAATAATTTCGGTATTCGATATTTAGTTTTCATATAATTTTGATTCAATTTATTTTTCATAAAATATTATAAAAGTGAATCGAATACCGAACCATATATCGAATGCACACCCCTATATAAAATAATATAATTTTTCTCCAAATAAATGCAAAAAAAAAAAAATTATATTTAAACAAAAGGCATAAAACAAGCCTAATGTGAGCCTAGCTCTTTTTTTTTTTTTTTTATTAGCCCTGATTTTTTTTTTAAAGAGAGTGGAGGGCATGAGGGGCCAATATGGATCTCTTGTAGGTTTGTTGGATCTCTTGAGTCTATTGGGTCCAATATGGATCTTATTAGATTCATATTAGTTTTTTTTTTTTTTTTTTTGTTGGGCCCAAATCTATATAGGCATGGATCCAAAAAATATTGTCTTATATCTGATTTGAGTCTAGTAAATGTGATTCTAGATTTGGGTCTTTGGATCCCATTGACAACCCTAGATACTGGCATTATTCCTGCTGAGAACGACATATTGGCCGGAGCTTGAAGCTTGAAACTATGCGGAGAAGATAGCCACTTGTCGTACCAAAAGTTGACCCGAGTGCCATCCCCAATCCTCCATTTCAAACCTTCCTTAAGCAGCTTCCGACCTTTCAAGATACCTTGCCAGACAAGAGAAGTTCTACCTTGCAGCGGAACATCTAGAAACTTTCCTAGCGAGAAATATTTTGCCCGTAGTACCCTAGCACAAAACGAAAGAGGTTGGCGTAGAATCCGCTAGCCTTGTTTAGCCGCTAGTACTCGATTAAAAGCCGCTAGGTCTCTAAGCCCAAGGCCCCATTGAGATTTAGCTTTCACAAATCATGCCAGGCCCTCCAGCATATCTTTTTACGTTTCTCATCGCCTCCCCACAAAAAATTACGTGTCATACTTGTGATGGTATCTATGTAATATTGTGGGAGGACGAAACATGTCATAACGTAAGTGGGAATAGCCTGAATCACTGATTTTATGAGTACGACTCGAGCTGCAAAAGATAAAATTTTCTTTTTCTAACAGCTGAGCTTTTTCTAAATTTTATCTACCACAAATTGAAACACATATCTTTTGGACCGTCCTGTTATATAAGGAAGTCCAAGATATTTCCTCTTCCCGTCCCCCTCAGGAATGTTGAGGATGGAAAAGGCAGGAGCTTTTATTTCCGTGGGAGTATCCTTACTATAGAATAAGTTGGACTTTTCATAATTAATCATTTGTCCAGAACAAGCCTCGTAGATTTTGAGGACCTCTTTTAATATTTTTAAGCAAGTTTCACTAGCTTGTGAGAAAAAAAGTGAGTCGTCGGCAAACATAAGTGTGTAACAGAGACACTGTTGCTGAAATAGAAACCAGTTAGAGAGCCCCGCTCTTCAGATGCATGAATTAAAGAGGATAACCCCACCGTACAAATGCGAAATAGAAATGGAGAAAGAGGGTCCCCTTGTCAGATACCTCGAGTAGGCGTAAAAGACTTGGTCGGAATTCTGTTTAGTAGTATAGAGTAACGCATTGTTCTAACGCAATTCATCACAAGTGAAAGAAACTACCTTGACTTATAAATTGTTGATTTCTATAAAAAAATGTTGAAACTGATTTTTTTTTACCGATGATGTTCATGGATGTGGAGGGAGATGTGAAAATTTCTGCTATATTTTTGCTTTTCTTTCTAGTATTTATATTTTTTTCTCTCGTCTCGGGCATAGGACTTTATCCGTTATACAATCTTTAAAATTATTTTATAACTTTTATTTTCAGTTTTAGACTATCCCTTAATTGTAATAGCTCCGATTGTTTTGTGATAATGATAACTTTTTATTCAACAAAAAAATACATGGCATATAAATATGCATCCTTTTGTTTTTATGGAAAAAGGTAGCTACATATGTGATGTTCTTTACTTATTTATTATAACAAGCAAAGTATATGTATTTTTTTTTTTTTGTGAAAAAGTGTAGTTATATGTGTGATGTTCTTTACTTATTATAATAAGCAAGAGAAATCTCCTATTAGTAGCCTATATATATTGGAAAATTGATATGGGACTGAGAGGGTCGGGGGTAGAGGCGCAGTCGAAAACTAGTGCAACAATTTGTCCACGTCGCACTCACTGCAAAACAAAAAAAATAAAAAAATTCTCTCGATCGCGATTAAAATACAAAAAAAAGATAGTCACGATATGGGACTGCGATTAAAAGATCAAAAAAAATCTCTCTCATCATTTTATAGTGATATGACGAGTTTGTATAATTTTTTGTACTTTTTAACTGTATCCATATCGGGATTATCTTTTTTTGTATTTTAAACGTATGATGAAATTTTTGCGGGGAGGCGCGTGGGACGATTGCTTGACCCAGTGGACTAGGGCCCTACCCCTGGCCCTGGTCCATATCAGAATTGTCCATATATATTAACTATAATAAGCAAGAGAAATTCCCTATTAGTAGCTTATATATATTTACGTATTTCTATAAATATACTTATATTTTTATTAAGTTATTTATATCCGTATCTTTTTACGGGTCACTATAAATATTCAATTAGTGAATGTGTCCACTTTTCAGGTAAAAATAGAAACACGTGTCGTGCACACGTGATATCAGACAAGGACAATTTTATCTAAAACTATGAGCGGATTCGGGACAACCGATACAATATCGAAATTACTCTACCCAAATCTTCATTTCTTCATCTTCTCCATGGCGTGCTGACTCCATCTCTTAGAAGCTCACCGTATATTGGCAGGGCCAAAATCTATGAATTTTTTTACCGCCATGGCGAGGTAATCCCAATCTTCTTTTGCTTTGTGGTGATGATTTTGAAATAAAACTGAGTAGGCAGAGAGTATGGGATTTCTTTGAGAGTTGTTGCCCCTATCTGCCTTCCAGTGATATCCCCAATTAGTATTAAAAAATATTAGCAACTCTTTGATGGGAATCTGGTTAAGTTGTGCATTATGTAATCATTTTTAAGGGTAAAAAATGATATCTGTTCTTGAAATAATTATTATCTTTGTCGGTGATAATAAATTAGCACCTTAATTTTAGCTTTTTATCTGTTTGGTACTCGAGTATCTTTTTGTTTTTGGCTGTGACCAATTTCTTCACTTTTTGGTTGATTTTGTTTATGAAATGGATAGAATTTGTGCTTTTTGTAATTTTTGAGCAACAATGAGCATTTCTATCCATTTCATTTGATTTGCACCTTTGTATTTGAAGGATTTGGCAGCCCCTGTACGTGGCTTTTGAGAAACCCATTTTGGATTTCTTTTCTCTTGATTGGAATCGATTAGACTACAGATCGGGTTTAAAATTTACATATTTGGGGTCCTTGCAGCTTGGAGAATAGGACTATCTTCAAAATTTCATCATCAGCCAAGGTTGATTATTCAGCTCTTCGGTGTTCCTGCACTTTTTGAGGAGGAAGAAGGGAAAAACGCAGCTGTGCGCAAATTTTCCCATCTGTTCGCGGGTCAGGGTGTGTGGTTCGCGGGTCAACGGATCATCCACCTTCATTCGCGGGTCAAAATGGATATTTTTGCCTTTTACTCCGAGAGTATGTGCGAGGAAAAATTCGATATGGGCCAGAGGCAGCTGGTAGAGGGCGCAGTTCAACTATGTGTAAAAAGAGCACGTCTCCCTCCTCCAAAAATTCTTAGTCACGGTTAAAATACAAAAAAAGATTGTTACGATATGGATACGGTTAAAAGTCAAAAATTGTCTCTCTCTCATTTTATAGTGATGTGACAAATTTATACTAATTTTTTGACTTTTAAGCGTATCCATATCGAAGCAATCTTTTTTTAGTATTTTAAGCTATGTGGGAGATTTTGGAGGAGAGGCGACGTGGCTCTTTTGACAGCTAGTGGGACGAAGCCTCTACCCAGTGGCACTAGTCTATATCGAAATTATCCATGTGCAAGTCACATGTTATTTTTTGGCTTGAAAAGTGATCGGATTCACTAATTAGACATTTATAGTAGCATATAAAAATATGCGAGTTATAAATAGTCTAATAAAAAAGATAAATATATTTATAAAAATACGTAAATATATAAGGGTTACAAATAGGAGATTTCTCTAATAAGCAAAGTATATGTATACTTTGTTTTCATTTTTTGGAAAAAGGTCTATATGTGCCATATGTTCTTTACTTACTTTAATTTAATATGTAAAGTATCATATGAAATCGCAAAACGAAGTTCAATATAGTAACTCTAGAAAAAAGAGAAACTTCAAAAACATCACGTCTTTAAAGAAACATCACGTCTTCTAAAACTTCTACTGAAAAGAGAAACTTCTCTATATATTTCACCAAGAACTTTTTTTTTTGAAGCTCGATTGGGTGGTTGTTTCATATAGGAGAGAGAGAACTGCCTCAGACGAGGAGGAGATTGCTCTAAAAAGGGAAATTAAAGCTTGTCGCACGCAGACAGAAGGTATCGAACCCATGACCTTGAGGTAGTGGACAGACGCTTGCCCCACTGAATTAGTACACCTTTGATTGTTCCACCAAGAACTTACTTTCTTATATTTCCCAAGGCATCTGTATTTCGAAACCTTATATTTCTAATTTCTTGTTGTCCATGATTATCTATATATATTTTTTACATTAATATAATTATTTTCAGATTTTTCCATTCAAATAATAATGATTTAATGAAAATTACATACCTCTACAACACTTGATAAAGTCATTAACCCCAATTAGGCATGTCAATTGGACTCAAGAGCTCCAAATTCAGATTCAGGCTAATACGATTCAATTTGAGTCTAGATAGAATTTTGTATGCTTAAATTTAGATTGGGACCGAACTCATATGGGTAGGATCCAAGTCAAGTATAAGACTCAAAAGTTGTGGGTCTAAATTATAATTGTATAGACCCAAGAGACCCAAAGATTAGGGGTGTCAATCGAGCTGTGTGAGCCGAGATTGGCATAGCTCACACCCATCTCACATAAAAATTGGAAATCTCATCTCACGCTCAGCCCAGAAAAATCACAAACATTGAGCTCACGCTCAACTCACATTATAATGTGAGCTCGAGCTAATTTTATATTAGAAAAAAAAACAAAAATCCTGTAGTAAGAATAGTATAATACAATGAACATTTAAGCTAAATACTGACAAGAATACAAATGTACATAATACAATGATACTTAATTTTTAAAGCAAAATAAACTAATAAAAAGATAACAAAAGATAAATGCATAGCAAGGTCAAAGGTTAAAGAATCTACATACAACGTAGATAAAAATCCTTATATAGACTAAAACAAAATAAACAGATTTTATAGGTCTTCTTCTTTTTAATTATTATATATATATATATAATATTTTAATTATATTATTCTTATTCGGGTTCGAGCTTTTTTCGGGCTGAGCGGTGTCAAACTCATTCTCAGCTCACATAAAATTCGAGCTTGAACATTTTTTAGAGCTATGTGAGCCGCCCGAACCCGTTGACACCCTACCAAATACCCAATTAAGATTATTTTTTATTTTGTTTTATATGAACACAAAGATATGATGCTAATGTTAATGAATGGTGCATATTATTTTTCGCAAAATATTTCGCTAATAATCGTTATTTATTTTATTTTAAAAAATATTCACGTTTTGATCGATAAAATTGAGTATCAATAAAATTATAAGTAAATTAGTGAGCGGGCCCAAATTAGATACAAGACCCAATGTGGTTGAGTTCAGACTCTAGTTGAAAATATCTAGACCAATACAATAGAAATCCAATTTGGGTCTCAATTTAGTGGGCCTGAATATGTACCCAATATTTTAGACTCAATATGCTCAATTGACGGGCATAACCCCAATAGGGGCTTTGCATGGGCACTGCCCTGATGTTTCCATTTCGGTCATGACATAGCACCCAGAAAATGGTGGACAAACATTTTTGTCGAGCGGAAGTCCCAACTTTCGTCCCGGAGCTCTATCTCTGGGCGGCGTGGTACGTTTTCCTCACGCGCATTGCCACGTCTGCCGGGGACGGAAGTGGGACTTCCGTTCCGGTCCAGCAAAAAAATACCCTACGAAAACCCTAACTTTGCCCCGTGGGTTTGAGGACGGAATTGCCACTTCCGTCCTCAACTTCTAGCCAATTTGCAGCGTGTAGTCACTTCTCACTTTTGCTTTTTTGACCCAAAAAAAGCTTTACGAAACAGTTTTAGCAATTTCAGTGCGCATTTATGACCGATTTTAGAGACTTGTCCAATAAGAAACTTAATTTTACAATTTCCCACCACATCTATAAATACCCCTCCATACCTCTCCAAAATCTACAACTTTCTCAAACCCATAAAAAACCCTATCCTCCTTAATTCTAGGTTTGCAAATTTTTTTTTTTTTTTACAAAAACCACTATCCTACGTAATATTATTTGAAAATGAATAGCGAAATGGATCCACACTGGAAGAGTATTTGAGACACCAATTTAGAATTGCGGTCGGAAATCAAAGCCGATGGAAAAAATGGTAGTATTCTATTTAGTCATTTGAGTAATTTTTTTCTAGTATGAAATTTGTTTAGCTATCTAACTCATCATTTTCGATTTGTAGCGTCTTCCATCGAAGTACACAAGTTGGTTGGAGCAAACTGGTCTCGGGTTAGCTAGTTGTGTCTACCTGAAGGATGACTATGGGAATCAATGGTGCGCTATGTAACCAAAATAGATGACACCTACTACCTAGACGGAGGATTGCAACAATTTTTGCGTGACAACAATCTTCGTCCCACAAATAAAGTTCATTTTATACCATCTCCAATGAATGTATTAGATATTTATGTTAATGGAGGACCCGGGATAGGTTACTTGAAGGGCGAATTATCGTATCCCTCAGACGGGGCATTTTTCCGGCAGAGTTTCCGAATAGACATTGACAAAACATATTCGGGACTTTCCAAATCGGTACGTTCAATAATATTAAAATTTTAGTAATAAAATCGATCATTTTACAATTATGTGTTGTAATGTTGTTTTCCGTGTATAGTGGATATGTAGGCAGTACATGCAATGGCGTGTTAGAATGTAGCTTGGAATCCCCGAAGTACTACACATGCACAATCTTCACGGTAACAAATTGACACTGCAAGTGACTAGAGGCGAAAGTTGCAGTCATTACTATTTTTTGGGGTGGGATGAGTTTGTTGTGTTTTCTAGATTACACGGGTGACCATGTAAAAATTCATCGACCCTTACGATATCCTTGATTACGGGTAGGGAATGATGATTTTTTCGATTTATTACGTCAACTTTAATAATATGTAATTGAAATGTAAGATGTTATAGGATATTGAATGGAAAAAATCAAGCACATTCACAACAATTTTATAAATTCTAAATTATTACAATTCGGAGAATTTAAATACAATTACTAGTGGAGGGTGGTTCTTTGAAGATGTGCTAACATGGGGCAAGTCTTAGGTTGTGACAGACTAAACTTACGGTGGCTGCACTTCTTTTCCCTTTTAGTGCCCCTGTTCTCTGTGTCCATAGGCATTTGGTATCTCCGCCTTCGAGGTTAACCCACCTGCGTACCTTTCATGTTAGGAGGGTGATATGTCATATCAAAAGGGGGAGGTCTCGATGAGCGGGATCGAGTACGAGGGATATAAAATAGACTTGTAAGTATTCCTATAATGATCGAGAGAATAGACGGGGTGGATGTATTGAGAAGCATCCTGCATTATCGATTTGGACACTGCGATGACATGGGAGCATGGAGCTGAATAAGCGGCCCACTTATCACAGGGTACACTCACGAGTGATAAGTTGACCGCGTATATTTTTCCACCTAGGCCGGTCCTACATGTCGGGACATGACCACTATAGATACCTTGGTCCATGTGGTGTCGGTTTACAACCCGGAGTTCTTGCCTTTTGTTCGTCTGCGAAATCTTTGCTCCCATATCCTCTTAGGGGAAAGGCGTTTGACAACCATTTGCGTCTTCGGTGTTTGTCAAAATAATGTACAAGTTTTAAAAAAAAATCATCTCCATGAGCGCTTTCAAAGCGGCGCTCTAGATTGCTTTAGAACGCTATTAAGCGCCTACGACATGTTTGTAGTCATGCAAGCGAAACGCATTCCCCACGTCGTATGTCAAAGTCCACAACTCTTTGGGTTCTTTGCATTAACTTGATTAAACGCATCCTCAAATCTTTTTTCTTTGATACGGTCTAGATAAAAATCGCACTTAACCTTTTTCGGTTGGCTTGCGACAATCCACACATAATCTTTCGATTCTTTGTTTTTTGCATGAGTGTGGAAATTGGACTGTAATGCCTAAGGCGATGTCGGTGCTGCTTGCCTTTGGGGGTTGCCGTCAGGGGAGGGTTGCCACGACACTAAGAATCTGCGGCATGACGATCGCTGATAAGACACGCTTGAAGGTCTTTCACGACAATGTTCCCTCAAGTGCTGAGGAACCATGTCCAAGTCAAAGATGACTGCAGATCGACCAGCGCATAAAAGCGAGGGTAAAATTTGGTTGTTAGCATCCAGTGCTTGCGACCAGGAGAGTCACTTTATAATTCCCCCTAAGGTGTGTCCCAGTCAAGCTGAAATTATAGGTCGGCACCACGGGTAGCCAGTCAACCAACGGTTTAAAAGTCGAACAATGACTCGAACACCTTGGGCCCATTAGCGGTTTCTCGCGGGTGGTAGAAATTTGACTATCATACACGGGTTTGAATCATTTAGTGCCCAGGATATAATGCGGCGATGCTGAAAAAGTTGATTGCAAGTACCAAAAAAGTGTTTCTATAGCATTTACTGCGGGCATACCAAGCTTTTCTATAGGTACAAGTCAAATTCATATCGATTGGTACAAGCGATCCCCTAATAAATTTAATGAGATATTTCGAGGATCGGCTGAACAAGGTGTAGAATTTTTACCCCAGATGTAGTTGGAGGACATGTTGCGTTTTTTGTTACGGTCCGTCAAGCGGTAGTGGGCATGGTTAAGCTTGGTAACCTTCAGCATTCCATCCACTCTGCTATGATTCTGCGAGCGTACCAGTTGCATCGGGTATTTTCGGTTGAATTTCTACACACCCGCTGAACCATTGTTTGTTGCTCTCTCTCTTTTCCATTCCCATAATGCCACCTTGTCATGCCACCACGTTCACTGCGACATTGCCTCGTGTTTATCCTTGAATTGCATCCCCGAGCATATTTCGGGAATATTGGGATTCCATGATTTAATTTTTTTCTCCCAGTATGTGATTTGAGTACGAGGTTCCATGGAACCCATATCATTCAACGAGCAAAATTAGCATAGTTACTGTACGATGGCAAATTCCATTATGGAATGGTCGGGCGGAAGTAGAGGTGTCGGTTTAGGGCTCTTGTCTGTCTCTTGATGCTTGGTCCATCAGGTTTGTTGTTGGATTTGGGGGTTGTCATCTTCGCTACCCCCCTCTGCCTCTTCCTCGACCCAGTCGTCCTCGTGGTCTCAGGCACTTATCGTCGGCGAGGTCGTCTTCCGTTTCGGAGCGCCGTCGATGTCGGATATTGGACCCCGAGGAATACATGACCCGAATTATCGGTACGGGGGTTCGTAAGTAGACGGTGGGGGCATATTTGGTAATGGATTTGGCTCAGAAAAAAAATGGTTTGGAACAAATTGTGGCTCAGGGTGCAAATTGTGTAGTCGGTATTACAAAGCTATCTGCATGTCTCTGCACGAGGTTCAGCAGGGGCACCAACATGAATCCGCTAGAGTTTGAAATCCGTTTGGATTCCACACAAACTATCTAAACCTTACTTCATCGTTAAGGTTTACAACATCGTACGCCACCATGTTGAGCGTCGGCATGAAGAATGGGACGGATCATTATTAGCAGAACATTGGCGATAGAAAGCTCGACTCGCTTTGCGGCGACATATTCTATTGCAAAGTTATGCGAATGAAATCCTTTGTATAACTTCAAAAACTTTTTTTCAGCAGCTCATAAAGCAGAGGGTAACCCCCATTTAGTACACTATATTGTGGTCGAAATGTAAATACAATCTCATTGGACATTCTAGTGCCATTTTTTAGCAAAACGAAATAAGGGGTTGACGAATGATGGGTTTGTTTAGAACAAATTAATTGGGGAATGTTGTTTGGGGTATGAAAAATGGATGGGAGGGTATTGAATTTTGTAGAGATTTTGGCAGCAGATGGGTAAAGCCTTTGCCGGTTCAGGACGGAAGTCCTGGAGTCCCAAAAACCCTACCTTGGTCCCCTGCGCATTTGAGGAAGGAATTGCCACTTCCGTCCCCAAATTGCAAGCTATTGTCACTTCTCACTTTTGCTTTTTTGTTCATGCCCCCTCGCCGAAAATCCCGAACGGTTTCTTGCAGTTTCGTTCGCATTACTGATTTATTTTCAGAGACTTGTCCAATTTGAAAACTTAGTTTTACAATTTCGTACTAAATCTATAAATAACACCTCAAAACCTCTCTCTTTGTCCTAGAAATTTTTTCCCTACGTGTTCATATTATAATTATTATTTTCAATGTTTGTTAAATATTACTCATTTCGGACCTTTCAAATATCAAAAAACTGAGAATTCCATTAAATTCATACAAATAATTTTACATTGAACATATAAGAATACAAAGTCCCGGTTATTCAAACCCTAATTCTTTCGAAACTTATGCTCAATCATTTTCCAAGTACTATCATTCTTTGGACGATGCATCCGAGCATCGGGTATTCAGGGGGAGCCTCCACAGTTACCTCTTCAGGAGATCTTGAACATTGTCCAGTTTCGTCCACAAATCCTCTTCCTTCGTACCCAAAAAATATGACAGAGAAGGATAAAGAAAAATTCGCCACTCATACATGCAGCTTAGCCCTTGGATTAGCCTAAATTAGAGTTATATAAACAAAACATTTAGTTATGAAAACATAGAGTTAATACGAGTGTGTCGTAATTACATGCAACTTACTGCAACGTATTCCTCCCAGCTGGGCCTCGACTGCAGTCCAAGTCAACAATGTTCGATCCCTTCAGTCGTACTTGAACCATGATTTGTGGGTGAGCGCTTGAAATCCCAAAAGCCGCCTATGCGGTTTTGCTAGGGCTCGCGTCGATCATCGCGATTGTGAATTGTCCTCGACGTCACGGGAATTAATTAGTAAACAATTTCATTGTAGCAATCGGACCAACGTTTTTTCTCGAGGGTAACCACAGTATCATCGAAATCATAACAAATTTCTATTAAAACCTCCTCGTATTCGGTGGCCATTCTCTAGTAAAATCAACATCCCTGAATTTTTTACGCATCTCTTTTTGCATAAATTCGGGAAAGTTGGCCATTACGGAGGATAGGGTTTTTGTAAAAAAAAAAAATTTGCAAACCTAGAATTAAGGAGGATAGGGTCTTTATGGGTTTGAGAAGGTTGTAGATTTTGGAGAGGTATGGAGGGGTATTTATAGATGTGGTGGGAAATTGTAAAATTAATTTTCTTATTGGACAAGTCTCTGAAAACCGGTCATAAATGCGCACGAAATTGCCAAAACCGTTTAGAAAGTTTTTTTGGGTAAAAAAAGCAAAAGTGAGAAGTGACTACACGCTGCAAATTGGCTGGAAGTTGAGGACGGAAGTGGCAATTCCGTCCTCAAACCCACGGGGCAAAGTGAGGGTTTTCGTAGGGTATTTTTTGGCTGGACCGGAACGGAAGTCCCACTTCCGTCCTGACAGACGTGGCAATGCGCGTGAGGAAAACAGCCACGTCAGCCAGGACGGAAGTGGGACTTCCGTTCTGGACAAAAATATTTGTCCACTATTTTCGGGTGCCATGTCATGACTGAAATAGAAAAACTGGGCCAGGGCCAGGCCCATGCAAAGCCCAACCCCAATGTGACCCTCCTTCCTTTCTTTTTAAAGCAAAACTAGATAAGAAATTATCCGCTACTGTTGTAACAAGTTTTCTACAGATTGCCAATAAGGCATTTGTCTAGTGGTTAAAGACTGAGGCCTCATAACGTAGAGGTCATGAGTTTGAATCACATCCCTGCTTGAATCCCTCTATTTCTTGTAATGGATATGCCCCTTCCCCCAATAAATAAAAAAAAATTAAAAAAAAGTCTTCTGCAGATTCTTTGATTTTTTTTAGTTTTGTTAAAAATCCCAAATCGATTAGTTTGTGTGCATATTTGCAATATATAGACAATCCTCTCTCCTTGAGGTACATTTTGAGGGATTGAGTTAGGACAAGTCAATTTTTAATATGGTATCAGAGTCACTTAGTTCGATGTTGAACGCATATTATTATTCACGGTTTATATGTCTAACCCTGAATATGATGAGTGTTAAAGATCCTATATCAACTAGTTCATTTTAAACAAGTTTTAACGCTTCAACAAACGAAAAATGGTTGTAATTTTCCAACCAAACACACTAATATAAAGGATAGCCAATAATTATGCTGATTTGAATTTTACTAATCCCTCACCGACGAGCCGGTACGATGCGCGTATGGAATAATTATTAGCTAATTATTAAAGTCACTTAATACTACTCAAAAATAGGATCTATAAAAGATAAATGCACAAATGATGAGACGTGGAATTAAGGGTGTTACGGGTTTGGGCGGTCTGAATTAGACTCACTTAATTCGAAAAAATGTGAGTATAAACTTAGATGAGTTGAGTGTAAACTTAATATTCAAGCTCGAATTTTATGTGAGCCGCTCAGTCCGATTAAAACTCGCATCAATAATATATTATTTATATTATGTATATATAATACTAAATTTCTAATTAAAATAACATACAAAAACTTGCGGCAAAACTCATTAATTCTTTTATCTTTTTCTCAAACCCTATCTTTGATTATCTTTTTATTAATTTATCTTAATACATAAATTATTGTATTATGTATATTTATATTTTTGTCATAATTTAATCTCATGGCTCATTTATTCTACTATTCTTGCTACAATTTTTTTTTGCTAATATAAATTTAGCTCATTAGCTTAGCTTGAGCTCACATTAAAATGTGAGCTGAGAGTGAACTCAAAGTTTGTGAGCTTTTCTAGATTAAGCGTGAGCTGAACTTTTCAATTTTTATATGAGCGTGAGTTATGTCAAACTCGTCTCACATATCTCGATTTACACCCCTACATGGAATGACTAAAAAGATTATGAACTAGCAATTCCTTCATGTTCTGCAAGGTGTGAAAGCCCATCTTTACGAAAACAAAGAAACAAAGAAAAAGGAAATCAGAGCTACGATTGGCCCTTTTCCTCCCTTGAAAGTGGCAGCCCAAGAGGCCCAGAAACTGATCTAGGTGTAATTGATCCCTCCACCGAGACCATCAGCCCAAGCCTAATTTTCACTCGAGCAGAAATTTCTCCCGTTAATCTTTCTTCCTTTCACCAGGTGTCAATCGAGTTATATGAACCGTGTTTAGCATAATTTACACTCATCTCACTCATGAATAAGCTCACAAACATTAAGTTAAAGTTCAATTCAGATTTTAATCATAAGCTCGGCCTAACTTATAAACCCCATTAGCTAAATATATATTAGCAAAAACAAATCCATAACTAAAACAAACGGATGTGAGCTTTAGATGTTAGGCCTATCCTACATTAAATACGGACAAAAATATAAATATTGCTAATCTTTTTATTTTTTATTAGAAATTTAGTAATATATATATATAAACTGCTTCTTGATCAGCATATAGAAACTGTTACAATTGATGGACATCATTTGTTTTGCAAAAAAGCTAGAATATGTCATTATCTCCTGCTCAAGAACCTTCTTTGGTTCACAATAAGATCTAGTAACAAAAATACTCTCTCCGTCCCAAATTAAATGTACAATTTTCTATTCATATTAATAGCAAAGTGAACATCTAATTTGAGACGCGACAAAAAAAAAGAAGAAGAAAAACACTAAAACAGGACAAAAAACCATAAGATCAATAGAAAGATGTGGCTATTGGAGGAGTTTGCAAACTAACTCCTCTGTTTGAGGCTGCTAAAGAGTAACTTATGTTGTTACCATTAAAATCATCCAAATTCCACAAGCCATCCCAAAAGCTGTCATTATTGGTAGCTTCTGGAACAGTTGCATAATTATTAATCATAGAATATTGAAATTCTTGTTGCTGATCATAATCAGATGTGTTGGACAATATTGCCCCTGCTGCTGCTGAATCTGGCTTCATCATTTGGGGCAGAATTGGAACTCTGCTCATGAACCTTTTCATATCTACTAATTGATCTTGGTGAAGTTGTTGTTGCTGTTGTTGGAATTGTTGCCTTCTTAGAAGTCGCGCTCGCGATTTCTCAGAGCTATGATCAATAGCAGAGGAGTTTTTGGTCTTTTTTTTAAAATGAGTCCTCCAATAATTTTTAATTTCATTATCAGTTCTTCCTGGTAAGCTTCTAGCAATAGTTGACCATCTAAAAAAACAAAATTCAAGAAATTAATCTCAATGAGATCAAGTTTTTTCTTTTATTTGAAACAACTTTTCAAAGTAATTAAAATGATATTTGTTTTTAAATTTACCTGTTTCCCCATCTAGCATGAAGCTCAACAATAACCCTTTCTTCATGAGGAGTTATTTGACCCCTTTTGAGGTCTGGCCTAAGGTAATTCACCCACCTCAATCTACAACTCTTTCCATTTCTTTTCAATCCTAAACCATGACCAAAAATAAAAAGAACCAAAAAATTAATTACACAAAACAAAAGAAACCAAAAGTTATAGAACAAAATAAGGCCATAGAATAGAATAAATGGGATTTTCAAATGTATTAATTTAACTTTAGTGAAAAAAATGAAGTAAAGAAAAAGAGGCAACGAGACATTGATCTAGTGGTTAAGGCTGAGGAGGGACGAAGTCAGTAATTGTCTGTTAGGGGCGAAAAACTGTAACAGTATGCCGAATTACATATAAAAACTGCAGTAAAATTTTTGGGGAGACAAACTTGATCAAATATTCTAAACTACACATAAAATTTAATATCTAATAGTATTTTTTTTTAAAATTAGTCCCTGAGGCTGAGCCTAATGACGTAGAGGTAATGAGTTCGAATACCCGCTCCACTTCTTGAATTCTCTATTTCTTGTCCCCTCTCCCAATAAAAAAAAAAAAAAAAAAAGAAGAGAAAACAAGAAATTTTTCTTTGACTTACCAGCAAGATTAGCAACAGAATTCCATCTGCCTTCACCATGCAACTTGACATATTCAATGAGTAATATGTCTTCTTGAGAAGTCCAAGGACCTTTTCTCCACTCTTCTTCAACTATAATACTCCAAGTTGCTAAGGGGTCTGCAGCCATCATAGGCCAAGACATAAACAGAGCAAAAGGGAATATTCTTTTTTTGTTAATGACAAGTGAAAAGATATGATTGATTGTAGTTAAAAATTCTGTGACATAATATGCTTGTGTTTGTTGCATATTTATATGTGCACTTGGTCCTATACTTCATTCCATCAGTCAATTTGATGTCATCATCAAAATCATAACTATATCCTTTTATTTTTCTAAACATAAAAAAAATCATCACTGCGTCCTTTTCTAAGAAAAAAATATAAATTTGTTAGATTTAGATGAGATATTATGTTGTAAAAGAAAATACGGATAGAATCTATTCATAATAACATCCACACGGAATTCTTTTATTATTTTTATTTAACCGATCTTAATTACTTGAAATTAAAACATTGTTATTACTTATAACTGTTGTTGTATGCCCTTTCCTCACATAACCTAAAAAAGGCAATATGATTTAGTTGGTAAGATAAATAAAATTCTAAACCTTCAATGAGTAAGCAAACTTCGCTCAAGATATGAGCACACCACACCTCTCTTGTTTAGTATGGTTTACTTCCCGTGTGTATTGCGTGTTATGATATAAAATAAGGTCTATTTAGTATGCACATCTTTTATAGCGTCGGTAGATTCCTTATCAATAGTTATTAGATGAAAAAGAAGATGATATCCACTATGAGATTGTGTTCATTAAATTACAAAATTGCCCTTATCTACCTCCCATTTCCAGGGCCACCCTTATGCTGTTAAATGACTTACTGATATTAGGCTTTTATGCAATAAAAGGTTGCCTTTTAGGTTATCAAAAAACACAATTGTGAACCTCATTGTTCATACATGGTTGAATTCCGACTTTGAATTTTTTAGAGTACTCTCTAATATTTTTTTTAATACACCATAATATTATCACACATCAGTACGGTATGATTGGTTCAAGTACGTAATTTCACTCTAAATCAATAATGCTAATACACATGATGTAATATTATTGTTGTATTAGAAGATTCGAAGTGTTTGATTCCTATTCCTAATAACTTAAGCTTAACTCTATGTAGTGCCTCGTATTTTACAATTATGTAAACTAATATAGTGGATGCATATTAGTTAAGACCAGTGGCGGCTATGAGGATGTGCGAGGTGAGCGACCGCACAGGGTTTTCAAAAATTTGGGGCCTCAATTTTTTATTTATTTATATATATACTTGGCAAAAAATTCGGGGCCCCAATTTTTTTTTTTATTTTTTTTATTTTTTATTTTTTTATATATACTTAGCAAAAAATCCAGGTCCCAAATTTTTTTTGTTTATATATATACTTACCAAAAAATTCAGGGCCTCAAATTTTTTTTTTTTTTTTTGTATATACTTAGAAAAAAATTCGGGACCCCAATTTTTTTTGTTTAACTTTTAAGACAAATGGATATCGAAAGCAAATTAGCTCTTGCTTAACTAGCTAATTGATTAAATAATGGTTGCTAGGAATCTTAAAACCCGCCACGGTATTTGGTGACAAGTTTCACATCTGAATGAAGAAAAATGGCGCAACGATTATGACTTTTTTCAATAGATTTAGTGGAAATTAATTTGATTAAAAAGTAGCAAGTTTGATCAACAAAAATACAAAACAATAACAGTACTGTAACTCTTTGTAAGTTTGATAGTAAGTTTTTGTCCTTTTATTTATTTATTGTTATTAAATTCACTTTCTCAGGAGAATCATCGTGATTCAAATATCATACTTATCAGTTAGAAGAGAAGCGTCTTATCATGAAGCGTCTTATCATTTAAGTTGCACTTTTTATTATTATTAAGTTTAATAGTAAGTGAGTGACAAACGTGATCACCATACGAATATATAATAATGATAAATTCACAAAACTTATTATTTCTTAAATTAGTTACCATTGAATTTAAAAATGTTCCAATTCATATGAAAACAAATCCAGCACCCCTTACATCTTCTGTTGAAATATGAAGTTACACATCGAGTGTCTAAGGAAGATTCAAATAACATATAAGCTCATATGGGTTAACACCTCTCATTGCCAATTGGTTTTGATAGGATATGGAGGCTCATGAACTAATTTTCACATGGTATCAGAGCGGGCCCTTAAGCAGAATGTGTGGACTCATAATGCCCAAGTGGACTATAATTGTCCCCGTACGACTTAAGAAGGGCGGCGGGCCTTAAATTGACTCCCATCTCAATATGAGGGGGAGTGTTGAAATATCAAGTCTCACATCGAATGCCTAAAGAAGATCCAAATAACATATAAGCTCATGGATTAACACCTTTCCTTGACAATTGGTTTTGAGATTATATGGAGACCAATAAATTAATATTTACATCTTCCATGAAAGAAATCAAAGGAATATATTTGTTGATATTGGGGATGTGCCCAAAAGAGGAATGTAAAATGCATGAGAAAATGCCACGTATGCCTTAGGGTTCATGAATCTAGACGCCAAGAAATCAAAAGGCTTAAAAGCATTGTCCTAGTAGTATAAATTAAAAAAAATAAAAATTACGGGTGGCTACTTTTTTAAACTGGAAAGCCACAAGAATGCCAATAGAAGCAAAGCAAGTGTAGGATTTGCTTACTTATTAAGGAGATAGAAGCAAAGTTACTAATTAAATAAACTTTGTTGGATGCCATTTTTTGAGCAATGAAATCTTAAAATATTCAAGTAACTATATACTGTCTGGATTCGATGTGAAACAATAAAAAATCAGTACGTATAGAACGTCTTAAAACAAGTATCCTTAAAAAGTATGACAAATGTCCATTTTAAATTAATTTTTATCAAAATTTTAATTCGCAGAATCGAACGAAATTAAGTCTTGTGTGCAAAAAATTAATCCCGTTCCACACTAAAGCCGCAACACTATTATATACTATTGTATTAATACGTCACAAAGGTAACATCTAGTGTTCATTCTTTTTTTTGCCTCACTAGAGGAAGAGAATTTATTGCTCCATGTATAGAGAGGGTGTCGAAACAGGAATATCCCGATCACGGATCGAGGCTTGCCCCACTGGGATGCCGCCTCTTTGACACATCTGGTATTCATTTAGCTAAGTGCTTTGGTGAGTAAGAGTGGTGATAAATGAAACGTTACAAAACCTTTTTTTTTTTTTTAATTTAAGAAATGGAACGTTACAATTAGTGACGGACGCATATTTTAAAAAGAGGAGGGAATAATTAACATTAACAAAATAAATTCATAATCCCTTTACACATTTAAGCTTGTAAAATTTTAACCAAAATTGTTAAAATATAAGTGGTGTTATTCCTATAATTTACAAATCCCAAAATCTAATTTATAATTTACAAATCCCAAAATCTAATTTAAAATAAAAAACTGACTCAAAATAGATACACTCTAAAAAATATTCACGAGACGGAGTGTTACAAAAACAAAGTTAAACTCAATCTCTAAATATTATGCAGCAATTTAGATTAATGTGAATGACACAAATCTTAAGGCTGACATGGTCCATCTTATAACCAGTCTGGATCCTATGCGAAAAAGTTTTTTTCAGTATATACGAAACGCCTAAGAACATGTGTTATGAGATTTAAAAACATGTGTTTTGAGTTTAAAACAGGTGTTCTGAGATTCAAAACAAATGTTTAGCGCGATAAAAACAGAATAAGTATTTTTTAAATTAATTTTAACCGACAAAATTTTAATCTAACAGATAGAAAAAGTTTTGCACATACGAAACTTACCCCGTTCCGTACCGTGGCGTCTTAAAACATCTAAATAGCTCCTCATTGTCCTTATGACCCCTCTAGAGGTTGTTGATTAAAGCAATGCTACAATAATTACCAAAAAGCTTTGAAGTTTTTAATTAGTGGATTAGAGATATGACTCATTCCACAAATAGACACACTAAATACATGTTATACCATTCTAAGGCAGTCGAAATGCTCACCTTATAGAATTCGTTAATGATACTTCATTCATTCCATAATATGAGTCGTTCAAAAATTAAGAAAATAAAAAATAAGATACTTTATCAGTCAAAATATAAATATAATTTGTATACCATTAATAATATTTAAGAGAGTAATATAAATATCTAAATTAAAAAAAAGTCTTATTTTACACCATTCATTTTTATTACATGTTTTAAATGATTTATATTTTAGAACGGAGGGAGTAATGTCTTTTTTTATGCCACACGATTCCAAATCCGTGGTGTGTACGTACGGATTGATAGAGAACAAAGAAATGCATAAAAAAATCTTACTTTTCTTAATCAAAGTGATGTTTTTGAAGTACAACTCAAAGGTATAACAGGATCAAAAGTTAGGAAGTAATAATCAATGGTGGAAGATCTTGATTGATATAATTTTGTTCTTTAATCTTTTGAATATTTTATTTTTAATTCCATTCACTTGAGATGGATTTGGATAAGAAGCTTTGGGAATGAGAGAGAAACCCCCTTTTTATTACATCTCCAGTACACAAATTTATGCAGTCCGGCTCCTATGGGAACGCGCGGAACAATTTCAGCCGTCAGATAAAATTTTGAACGGTTCAGATTTGAAGAGAGAAAAGTTGCGGCTGAATTTAAAATATTAAAAAAAAAAAAAAAATTCTCTCTCCAAATTTGGACCGTTAAAAAATCTCATCCGACGACTGGTAACTTGTCCCGCACGTGTAGAACAAAAAGCTATCTCGCATAGGAGCCGAGAGCAAATTTATGCAGTGACGAAGAAAAGGGTCGAGATTTTTAAAAAATACTATTAAATATAGTAAGTTTTATATGTGCTTTGGAATATTTGATCAAATTCGCCCTAACATTTTGTGTGGCATACTATTGTGATTTTTCGCCCCCAATTAAAAAGTCTCGACTTCGTCTCCGCATCTATGATTGTAACAAGTGTGTTAAAATTATTTTATTTTTTAAAAAAATATATATATAACCTAAAAAAAATGATGAACGTTAAAAGAGAATGCTAACATTTTTTTAAAAAATTGGACACTTGTCACATTCTTAAATGTGAGCTGCATGGACGGTTTGGACATACCATCAAGTTTCTAGAAGCACTAGCTGTAATAATTATCTAATCTTTTAGAAAAATAAATTAAAATTTTTCTAATGTTTTGATATCATCAAGGTATTATTGGATTTTTAGAATCTTGAGGTTCTAATAAAAAATCTTAGCTGGATGTCTACTTAGATTTGTCTGTCTTTGTTAATTATTTTTCTTGAAGTGCAATATCTGATCTTTGTCTGAGGTTGTCTATCTTTGATAAGATTTTTTAAAATCTAAAACTGCTAAATCAAGAAGAGAAGCAAGATGTTTTGCACCATGTTTTACTCTAAGAAGAAAAAGTTAAGAGTTTCAAAATCAAAGCCATATATTATCACTGATTTGCTTAGGTTTTGATTATTCTTTGATGTGATGTATAATGTTTTTCAATAGTAATTTAATTGATAAAAATACAATAAATAGAAACCTTAAAAGGAAAATTAAGAATATGGATTCCCATGCTTTGATGGGCAATCAAACTTTTGATTATAGTATTGAAAAGATTAATTTGGAAACGAACCCGAGTTTTATGTTTTTTTTTTTTTTGCTAAATAAGAAAATATCCATTAATCATAAAATAGCCGAAACCATTATAATCAAAAGATAAAAAGAAAATACAAGAAAATAAAAGTTATACAATGGTGTAGACCACCATGATAACAAATAAAAGTCCACACCCCGGACTAGGTAGATACTACAAACAGTAGACAAAATAAATACATAATAAAAAAATTCGCAGCATCTTCTTCAAGATCTTTGAACAGCAATAGCAAGCTCAGTTCCAACACCTTTCTTAGAAATCAACAATCTACGAGACCATGGGCGTATCAACCGTCCCATAGATTGTCTCGGAAAAATGAAGAAAACTGAGGAAGGACCTATTTGGAGAAAGTCTCAGCTCTATATAGGGTGAAAAACGTTTGTCCCTTTGTATATCCTTATTTCTATAATACCCAACTAATTAAAATTTATTATGTGAATATTTCTTTCAATTATATATACAAATGGCGAATTGTGAGTTATTGAATGGCCATACACGAGGAAAATTAAGAATATGAATTCCATGCTTCGATGATGGGCAATCAAACTTTTGATTATAGTGGTGAAAAGATTCGGAAACAAGACTAAGTTTTATGTTTTATCGTGAATTTCGCTTTATTTGGAGAAAGTCTCATCTTCTATATAATGAACTCAAAATTTAGCCATTTTTCATGTATTTTTTCAAATAATTTAATTTTTATGCAATTTAAAACGGTTTGATTTTCTATTTTGCAAGTTGTAGCAGTGATCATTACAGGGGTAGTCCCCCGAAATTTTTAAAAATCACATTAGACATAGTAAATTTTATATGTAATTTGAAATATTTGATTAAATTCACTCTCAACATTTTTTTCTTCAGTTTTTATATATATTTCGGCATACTATTACAACTTTTCGCCGCTAACATTTTAAAGTCATGACTTCGTCCTGAGTGGTAGGATTCAATTATGAATCGGTTGATAAAAACAATTTTTGGAGAGGAAAAGGCCTTGATTAGTTCTTTATTATTTCCTCCAATAGAAAGGTTGGAGCCTGCAGTTCGGCTAATTAGGTTTGGTCCTCTAGATATTTTGCTAGGTAACCACCAATGGTAAATTTATTCATTCGTTATCTCTGATTAACGCATTCAAGCTTCCATTCACTTAACTGGCAAAAAATCGTCTGTCCCAATTCTACGTCTCTTTCTATATTTTTACGAATAAATTTTTATCACTTGTATATTATTTCTTTGTGGGTTCTATTACTCTTGTTAGGTTATAATTTTTAATTAAAAATTTAATACATATTATTTTTTTATTGATGAGATACGAAAAAGGACATCGAACGGGGACAGAGGATTTCTAACCCACTTAACCGACAACTTTTAGGCACTCCTTCAGCGGTTAATCCATGAGCCCTGGCCGGCTACGTTGGTCAAGTCCTTGCTTGTAATCATATCAGTCTAGGCCCCCAGCTTGTCCAACTTTTGCCACAAATAAGTAGTTATTTTTGGAGAATTTTCGTATCCAAAAAATTCTGTTACATATAAATGATGAGTATGCAATTTAAACAAAAGTTAGACAAATCAATAAAAATTTCACTTTCAAATTTATATTTATAACATCTAAATATAGTACTACCTCCATTCCTAAATATAAAACTTTTATTATATGTTTCGAATATTAAAAAAACAAAAATTAAGATTTTTTTTTAAAAATAAAATACCAATATTACTCTTTTAAATATAACTTGTATACCATTAATTATATTTAAGAGAGTAATATTAATATTTTAATTATAAAACAATATTTTAATTTTTCTTTATTAATTTTCATAATATGAAATGAAAGTTTTATATTTAGGAATGAAGATAGTAATTTACTTCATTACGGTATAAACTGAACATTCTCTTCATCATCAAATAATACAACATTTCACGTTAATACGATCTTTATACTCATTTCTTCCGAAATCAAATGTACAATTTCTTATTTGTTTTATATCGAAAAATAAACACTCAATTTTAGAATGAAGAAGTATTTTAAAAATATTACAAGTTATAACATTTAACGTTAGTACTAATCAAAATAATTATTCTGGGTAACATCATAGTAGTAAGAAAATATTAAACAAATTGTAATGGACTTTGCAATCGATTTCCAAGCATGCCAATGGATGACTCTTTTCGAAAATTGTCTGGAAACTTGTAGGCTTTTAGGTAGGTAAAAACTTTGAACCTCAAATATGGCATTGGTCCTCATGGGGTCCTCACTAATCTTCATTAGTGCTTAATTATCATAAGACGTTTTTGAACTGCAATTTCCCATTGACTCAAAACTCGTATTCTTGAGCTTTTTGTTGTTATTATCAAGGAAGGTAAAAAGTAAAAACAATTAAATAATGGAGCAATTATGAACATCAAAAGCCAAAATAAAGATATTCTTCAGGATTGTGTCCGAGTACGTGATTCGACTGATTTAGTTGTTATCGAAAAGGTATTGTGATTAATTGATAGAAAATTTTGTAATTTTAAACATTATTCGCTCTTCAGATATCTTGAAATGACGATCATACAAGCTTTTGAGAGTTGTTGGTGTACGAGTTAAACTAGAATCATCTGAGTTCAAATGTCTCCCACTGACAATTTTTTCATAGACAGGACCTCGTAAAATAGCAGGTGTACCAGCTAAGCTAAAATCATTTGACCCAAGGTGAATATATTCATAACTATTATTTTCTAAAGCTCGAATTAAGCCGACGTAATTAACTTTACCAATTGCTAATAAAGTCAAGATTAATTCGATTTCGGCTTGACCCTTACCTTCCATTAGCTGGAAAGGTTACGGGGGAAGCATGTCCAACCGCTCACGGTGGTGGCTTTATTAGAGAGTGCTTTCTTTGCCACCCTTTCAGAAAACACATACAAAGGCCAAAACAAATAAATAAAGTAAGAGGATGTTGATTTTCTTCATTTTTTATAAAAAGAATTATATAGATTCAAATCTTAGAGTAATTAATTGTCACGTCTCGTGCCAGCGCCGGATCTATGCACGGCAAAGTGGTGCAATTGCACCACCAGAAATTTTTTTTTTTTTGCCCTTTTTATTGCCCCTCCAAGAATTTTATCAGTTTCGCCCCCAGATTTGCACCATTAGATTTCGATTTGCACCACTAGATTTCGACTCCTGCGTCCGGCTATGTCCCGTGCCCACGAGCTCGTAACGCGACACTTTAGTTTGGTAGCACTCAAGATTACCACCTACTTGGCAACCGAACTCGCTATATCAAAATGGATATCTCGAGATGACAATGAGTACTTAAACTCATTTTATATAGCATTCAAATCTTTCATTCTTATCTCATATGAGACTGAGGTTTATATTCACCCATTCTTAAGGCCCCAATGTCCTCGCAAGGCGCCCCAAACATACTTATCTGAGAACCAACCAGGTGTGCAAAATTCTAGAGGTGGCTCCCTCCTGTACGGTGTAACACTTAGTTCCAACACTTCCGCCTGGTCACCGGCTCTGATACCATAAAAATGTCACGATCCGTGTCTGCGGGCCCGAGAGCGCGGCCATGGGTCTGGAAGCACACACGACCACATACTTAACAACCGAACTCGCTATGCCAAAATGGATATCCGTAGATGACCATGGGTGCTTAGACCCATGTTATATTTCACTTCATCTTTCCTTACTTATCACATGTGGGATGGGGTTTAACATTAACCTCTCTTAAGGCTCTAGCATCATCGTTAGGCACCATAAACATACTTAACTCAGGACCAATCATGTGTGCATATTCTAGAGGTTACTCTATCAGCCCTTATGGTGTAGCACTTAGTTCTCACACGTCCATCTGGTTACTTGCGTTGATACCAGAGAATGTCACGATTCGTGCCCACGAGCTCGAAACGCGACACATGAGTCTGGTAGCACCCACAACCACCTATTTAGCAACATAACTCGTTATGCTAAAATGAATATCCCGAGACTACCTTGGGTACTTAAACCCATGTTCTATAGCATTCAAATCTTTATTCTTATCTCATAGGGAACTGGGTGTATCCAAAATTAAACTACTGGATTCCTCAATGAAATACTTTTGGTTTGATATATATATATATATATATATATATATATATATATATATATATATATAGTTTAAGCAGGAATAACAAAATTATTGGGAGAAAGAAGCTTGGAAATAATTTTGCAAATTGAACACACTCTTAGATTAGAGCCTAGAATATTGTACTTTTAACTTCTTTTTGCAATAATTATGCTAAACAGCACTATACGCAGCACTACAGTAAACTTTTAGGGGCCAAAATAAATCCAAGAAAGAAGAAGAAAAACAAAAATGAGAAAATCTTGCAGAAACTAACTAATAAAAGGAATTAATGTCCTCGTACTCCTGTCTCAATCAAATTAAAGTTATATTATAAGACTAGACTATGTAATCTCCTTCTTTTTAATTACTTAATTCTCCTTCTAACTCATCCAACACTTTGTGGGGATAATAGAGCACTTAGTAAAACGTTGTTGTCAAAAGAACATAGGAGGCTGGTCAGGGTTGTCTTGCACTTAATTAATTCATCATCTTATAGCTATATACTATCCATTCCATAACATAAGTCGTTTAAAATATTTGACGAAAATTTAAAAAGTAAAAAATAAAATATTTTTTAATTAAAATATCAATATTAATCTTTTAAATAGAATTAGTCGTATATAAGTGATATTTAAAAGAGTAATATTGATATCTTACTTAATAAAGTATCATATTTTTTAATTTTTTTAATTTTTACTATATGAATTAAACGGTTTATATTGTTAAGGTATTATAAGCTTGGTGATATTCTTGTTGTTTGACCATATCCTTTGCTAAGAAAGCACAAAAAGATCTTTCATTTATGCAACTCTTTTAGGTACAACTTAATATTATTAAATTAAAGTTTCTTACTTTTCTAATTGTGTTTTGAGTGTGGGATCATAAAAAAATATTGATTTCTATAGCCTTGACTCCGTGTGTGTTGACCAAGTCAACGAGTCAACCTTGACTATTCCACCACCCTCTAGCTCTAGAGGGAAATTCTAAAGACTTCTACATAGTTCAAATGACATTTAGGATCGATAGATAAATTTTTTTCTTTGGAATGGGATTTTATGTATATTAATAATCACAAAAATTGCAATGTCAATATAGGGATCATATTGACAATAAAAGCTGCATTCAAACGAAATTTAACCCAAGAATAAGATAGAGATGGACTCGTTCTTGACAATAAAATTGATTTTGAAACTTTAATTGCATGAAAATATATTGTGGAGAGTAATTATATATAAAAAATTATATAAAATGTTTAGGTTTTCAGTACTTCAGTTTTATCAAATAAGCTCAAAGCAAAAGGAAACTCCCTTGTAAGCGACCTATGGTCCCTAGGGTATGTCCTGACCCGTGGTGGTGACCGAAGGCGAACCCACCCAAACTTTTTTCTTACTTAAAAAAAAATGGAAACTCCATTTTCATCGTAAAATTCTTTGGGTAGGCTTACACAACCATCACCATCCTTATAATAAATAAATAAAAATCCACGCACGAAGTGCTAAGCTATAGTTACCACAAAACATAACAGTAATTATTCCTGTTTTTCTAGTCTCTTTCTTTAACTAAATGTGGGGAATAGTGTCAGAAGTTAATAGTTAGGCTAGCCGAGACAATAATAGTATCAGAAGTCAGGCAAACTAGATCGGTCGGACTGAAAATAGTGGGAGGAACCAGCAGTCACGCCAACTTGCAATTAAAATAGTTTCAAAATGGTTATGTGGGAAAATTATAGGTGTATCTGAGTTGAAACTAAAATGAAAAATTCCAAAGGTTTTTAAATGTAGAATCCATATTTGATGCTCCAAATATAACACGTTTAGTGATTTTAACACTCGTTTTATATTTGTTTTTGTGTCCCCAAACATATTGTGTTTAGTGGATATGGTTCTTCCGTCCACAATTATTATAGTCAACTATTATTCAACAAAAATTAATTAAAAAACACCAAATTTAAAGGGTATTTTTTATTTTCCTCTTCTCCAAAATTCTGATAAATTCTTCCTCTTTGTACTGATAGAAAGTAGAGATTATCTACACTGAGAATGGGAAGTCAGACCTGGAGGAATGTTAGTTCAGAAGAGGACTATAGATTCTAAGCAGAATCCTACTATTGTTCCAACCATTAAGGTTATGGAAATATCTGATATGGGATCAGGGCTCATGTGACTAAATGTAGTCAGGGATTTGCGCATCCCCTGCGAGAATGAGGAGAAAAGGAAATGCAGTGATGTGGTCAAATTTGGACCGCATGGTCCAATGAACCTGGTCCATGACAGAATAGACCGTAAGGTTATAGTCAAATTCGGTTCATTTTATCATGAAATCCATATTAGTTCACAAGCAAGCTTTGATACTTGTTCGTTTTATTACGGTATTAATCCATGTTTTTTTTTACACGGCGCAGATCAAGTTTGATGCTAATGCTAACAATCCAGTTAGAAATGTGAGTTTCTCTATCAAATTTTGATGATTTTGTTGTTGGGAAATCACCATAAAAAATAAAAAATAAAAAAATAAAAAATCAAACACCTTAACCTTTTTGTTCATACTTTTTCTTGAGCATTGATGTTGGGAATTGAAAATTGGTAAAAAAAATATACTTCTCTGTGCATGTAGAAAAAGAAATTTGAGGAATTTAAGGTAGGATTATGGAAAAGATTTTGGTTTCTTGACGTCGATTTTGTTGGGATTTTGAATTGAAAATGAATTTGTAGAGAGAAAGTATAAGTAGTGGAGAGTTTCTAGTGGTGGTGGTGGATATGGCAGTGGCAGCTGCAGTGGTGGTGGAGGTGGACAATGGTCGGATGAGAGTTTTCTAGTGGAGGCTCAAGGTGGACGATAAAGATAATGAACAAAATCACCAATCACAATATGTTTGTGGACGCAAAAACAAAAATCGGGTGAATTTTTTCAAATTAACCCAGATATATTGCATGATTTTTAATAAAAAAAATCAAAATTAATTATCTATGTAACACTTGTGGACGGAAAGCCATGTCCACCAAACGCAATATGTTTGGGGAAAAAAACAAACAAATATAGAACGGGGATCAAACTAAATTCGCCAATTGAGAAATATCCTATATTTGACACCAACTATTTAGCTATCTACCATAAATAGCAATAACTTTTTATACGATTATTTTTAGCACCAATAATTTACGGTATGCTGTAATTGTCAAATTAACGAATTTGGCCAAAATTCAGGCCAAAGAAATTACGTGTCAGGAGCGTGTTTCCGACCATAGGGGTAAAAAAGTTTAAATAAGACTTATATTTGCTAAAATGGAGCAGGTCCACAGGCGGGGCTATGCACCAAAGCCCTAAAAAATTTTAAATCATATCTTGGTGAGTCCGATCTACGAATCTATCGTGGACCCGATACACCACTCCATCAGTTTCTTTGCAAAATCCCACCACTACATCACCACTACCACCACCACCACCATTACTACAGCCGTGAACCACCATTACCACCGCCGTATCCTCCACCGTTCCCTCTTTTTCAGTCAATATCTCCGGCTCCTTTCCCATCTCCACAACCACAACCATCTTCTTTCCCATCTCCACAACCATCTTCAAAACCCATCTTCTACATTTAAAAAAAAGCACTGTTAAAGCTAATTTCAATAGCTTGATAAATTATCCAAATTTCTTCTATTCCGGTGATAAAATCGAAGATCTTGAAATGAAGCAGGAAAATTGAACCTTTAATGGAACTACTTCATAGTTGAATTTCAAAACGCATTTTCTACCTCAAATTCCTCTTTGCAAAAAAAAATTAAATAAAAAGATCATTGTTGACAGAGCTTCAGTTGCTGGATATGCCAGGTCAATTTCTAAACTTCGAGGCGGGGTGGTGGTGGTTACGCCGCGGGGAGTTTGGGGTGGAGGGTGGAATGGGTTGCAGGGTGGTGGTGTTTGCACTGCAGTGAGGGTGGGGTGGTCGGGTTAAGAAGAAGAGGGTGGGGGTAGAAAAATAGGACAAAATGACATTTTTGACCCTTTTCACCGGTATCATGTGTGGCTCACGTGACATTTTTAACCTGAAAACATATCGAATCGTTAATTTGACAATTATATCAGTTCATAAATTATTGTTATTAAAAATAGTCGAATAAAAAGTTATTACTATTTATACTAGTTAGTTAAATAGTTAGTGCTAAATATAGGATTTCTCTTCATCAATTTGCCTTTTTTTTTTTTTCCCAAAAAAAAATTATTTTTAATTAAATATCAGTCAGAATACACCCTAAATCTAGAATGACTTCACGTTTGACTTTGAGCCCAGCAAAAATCAAAATGAAGCCCAAGTAATAAACTGTGCCCAATTTTGAATTTAATCTTGGGCCTCTACTCCCCCTGGCCCAATTTTAATGAATTTTTATCGTCTTCCAACAAGAAAAACGGATCACACAGACAAACTACTCGGAAAAAGAATGCAGTGTACCGGAAAGGGAAGCCGGAGCCATTGCTCGGGGCCGCCGGCGAGGCGATGTGGTCGCTTCCAAAACGTCTCTTACTGCTCCATCTCCCACCAGGTGAATATTCCTCTGAAAATGATGCAAACTTGATGATGTTCAAATAAAATGGAACGGAAATATGTATTCCCAATTTGAATGTACAATTTCCTATTCAATTTTTGTAAAAAAAATGACAATATAGGTTAGTGTTTCAATGGTATTATGCGATCAGCCACTTTGTGCATCCGTTGCTAAAGGTTAGGTTCATTGTTTAACTAGTATTAGGTGAGCAGTCAACTGGCCAAAGGATGTCTTTCTTCTATCCATCCCCGCTCATACCCAATTATTAATAACTTAATGAGTTATGCTATTGTTGTTTCCTTAAAAAATAGACATTCAATTTGGACGGAGGAATATATTTTCAAGTTTAATGTTATTTGTATAATTTTGTATATTAAAACTTCAGACATCACACTGGAGTATCCATAAGAAAGAGTGTGAAATGTTAAAACAGCAGATGAAGCTTGCTCTTGTTCTCAATGATTTTCCTTTCACTTTTTCAAATGAATCTACTACTCAGGTATTCATTAGTATTACTTCCTTTTTTTAATTAAAAATATATACATTTAATGATTCTGAATTGTATATAGCTCTGTCTGTTAATGATTGCCAATAATTTGAAATTTGTTTGCAGATTATTGAAAGACGCGAAACTCGCTGCTCATTCTTGATAAAACAGGGAGTTCATCGTATAGGAATGTGGAACTATGAGTGTGGTTGTGCGGGATTTGCATCGTCAACTTCTTCACAATGCTTAAGTTTTAAATAGTTCTTATTATCAAATTTTGCTCTTTCAATGGAATTTGTTTTGTTTTTAATTTGTTCATGTACGTGATCAAATTCAAAATGCTTGCGGATCTGTTTTTTTTGGTTTAAAAGGGTGATCATGATTGCACTAGTAAAACTGTGTACAAGTTGTGGATATGGTCAGATGTCACGGCTAATTAGTCTTTGCTATAAGCTTTCTAAGAAATTTATGCATTGTTCTTTGAATCAAAACAATGCATGTGGTCAGATGTCACGGCTAATTAGTCTTTGCTATAAGCTTTCTAAGAAATTTATGCATTGTTCTTTGAATCAAAGCAATGAGTTTTTTTTTTTTTTTGGGGCTAAATAATCAAAGCAATATGTTTACAACACATTAAAAGAACTATGGAAAGGAAGGCTGAAGGTGCTTCATCTTTCAGATTCATTGTTTTTTTATATTGTTTATTATTTGGTTTTCTTAGTTTCCGAAAATTATGTAGCTTTTCATGAAGATAGTGGCAAATTGAGGCTTCATCTCTGACTTTATTGTTGCTTAAAAGATTTTTTTTAAGTTTAATGGGCTTCAGTTTTAGCAAGTTCATGGATTTAATTAGGTTCAAGTTTTTATGATTTCTATGATCCCGTCAGTTTTAGCATGTTTTGGTTTCTTGTTAGGATATTAAAATGACTAATCTTGACAAAACGAATAAGGAAGTCGACTTAATGCCAAAGTCGTCATGGTATGCTTGTATTCATTCAAAGAAATGAAATGTAAAGCTCTATCATTTAATCATATTTATGTATCTATTGCATGGAAAGTTAATGTTTAGACGATAACGTGTTTACGTGACTCTACCAAATTCAGTTTTCAATCGAGTTATGCATGGCATCTGACTTTTTGTATATTCTTGATAGATTAATTGAAGGTTGGAATCTCTCAAGTTCATTGAGCCCTTGCAAAGGTATCATCTGTTTCCTTGTATTTATTACTTTCATATGTAATGGTTGATTTTAAGGTTATTGACACAAGTATAAATGATCAGGGCCTCCCTCCCCTATGCTGAACCAAATATGTACTTGGAAAGATTACTATGAGTGGAGATGCATTCCGCTATGCTCTCCTGTTGCTTTGCTTCTTCATTGGGTAAATATCTATTCACAAAAATTGAACATAGCTAGGCTTATGATGGTTGAAATTTGGTGTATGAAATTGTATCATTTTTTGTGTCTTCTTTTAATCAAGTTTAGGTAATAAGAGCTTCTTTTTTCCCTATCTCAGCCTCTTACGCTCTATTCGGCTATTCAGCTTGCAACCTCTAGAAAGTTGATTAGTGAAGTCAATGAGGAGCTCTTTATACATTACTTGGGTATCTTCTCCTCCTAAGTTACTATACTATGAATACAGCAAGTACAATTCTTCTAGACCTCTGTCCTTTCTATAATGGTTCAGCAAGTTTGTTATTTCATACTACATGCATCTTGTACCCGGGGCCAATTTTCTAACTCAAGTTGCAGAAAATCAGATGGTTGTTATGCAGTCGGTATTTCCTTATTGTAACATCTAGTGTGGCTAAAGTTTCGGAGTATTACGTAGAAAGGTGTATTTTTTTAGCCAGAAAATAAAGTTCTTGACCTTCAATTTTTGCAGTCCGGCTCTCGTGCTGAACGCCTTTAATTCAGTACGTGCGGGACACATGATCCAACCGTTAATTCGCTTCTGGCCTGAAACAACTGGCTGAGATTTAAAAGAAGGCAAAAGGGTACATGCGTAAATTCACAAATAAAAAAAACGTAAAGAAAATAGAACACGCCACCGTCAAATCGTTTGGGTTCCCGAGGTCTGAGAAAACGGCTGGAAAAGCAAAAATACTTCGTCTAAAGAACACACATTCTCTCAGCAAGAACACATATTCTCTCTTTAAGAAAACGGCTTGAAAAGCAAAAAGAACTTCATCTTCTTCGTCTAAAGAACACATATTCTCTCTGCAAGAACACATATTCTAAAAGGATGACTGAAGTACAAATTACATCTGACGATACGTCGAAGCGCCAAAAATGGGAATTTCTATGTTCTACATCGAAACTCGTGGCTTTAAATGAAAGGGTGCTGGGAGATGAAGAACGGAGTATAAAAAAGTTACAACTTTTGAAGGATGCCGGACTTATAGGGTTTACTCAGGTTAAACTCTCCGGCTCACACGAAGCTTGGCTGAAATATGCCGTTACCAACTATGATGCATCTGAAAGATGCATCCGACTTGGAGACGGGCATGCACTGCCCATTACTGCAGAAGACGTGCAAAGAGTGTATGGAGTGCCTATGGGGCATAAAGCCGTACCTGGACATAAAAATCTTGAAACCCTTTTCCCCATAGAGAAGGTGAAGAAGTTTTCCGATGATTTTTTGAAGATAGCCTGTTCCAATAAGGGCTATATCGATGAGGACATTGTGTACAGTTTCCTTAGGACACAAGACAACATGAACCCTAAGAGATTGGTTTCTTTATACGGGCTATACGTCTTTAGCCGTCTGTTCATTGCAAAAGGTAGTAGAATGGTTAGTGTGAGATATGCAATGCTGTTTGAACAATTCAAAGAGTACAACTGGGCCGAATTTATTGTTGATTTTGTGCATGAGTCTCTTGCATTCTACCATCCAAAGGCGCTCGCCGGTAATCAGTTAACGTACAGGATTCCGGCCGACATGCATTTCCTAACGGTATGGGCGATAGAGTACACTTTGTTTTTGTTAGAACATGCGTTTTGGTGAAGAGAACATGCGTTTTGGTAGAGAGAACATGCGTTCTTGTCATGAGAACATGCGTTCTGATCATGGAACACGTGTTCTTGATACCAGAACATGCGTTCTCTGTGCGGGAACATGCCTTCTGGTATATAGAACATGAGTTCTGGTCATGAGAACATGCGTTCTTGTCATGGAACACGTGTTTTTAGGAGAACATGCGTTCTGGATACCAGAACATGCGTTCTTGATAATCAGTACGTGCGTTCTCTGTGAGGGAACATGAGTTCTATTCAAGATAACATACGTGCTTGTGTTGACAACATATTTTTTTTCCCCTGACCACTTCCATTTGTATCTGTTAGGTGCATTGTTTGGATTTCTTCTCTGGAAATCATCTCCATGTTGATGGCCCAAGTTGTACTCTTTGGGATAAGTCAAAAATGAAAAGTGTCTTTAGTGTTGTTTTCCCCGACGGGAAGTTTAAAAATGCTGGGGAAGGTATGTTTCTGGCAAGTGGTGAAGAGAGAGAGAAACAACAAAAGTTTAAAGACCTTCTGGCTCAGCGAAGGAGGTTGAACAAGGAAATTGCGGTCAGGAGAAGTATGCTCGTTGAAGTAAACAAGGAAATCAGCTCTTTAAGGGGTGTTGTTAATGAAGAATTTTTGATGGAATCCGACGATGAGGTCCCACTTGGGCAGTGGCCTCAGGCTGTGAAAAGGGCTCGTCATGCCCAGAAGAGAAGGAGGGTTCAGATTAGTGATGATGAATCTGGGGACGCTATGGAGGTTGAGTTGACGGTAGATGAGGCTAGTGAACCAGATTTCAATGCTGAAGAAACCGACATAGCCCAATTTCTGGTCAGGAAAGGACCCGATGAGGTTATTCGTGAGGTAGTTGACTATTACCAGGATGAAGGGGAGGAGGCTGTTTTGGGACAAGGGGAGGAGGCTGTTTTGGGACAAGGGGAGGAGGTGATGCCAAATTTGCAAACCCAGGCCCTTGACCAAGCTAAAAATATTGAGGCGGACGAGGTGATTGAAGAGACTCCTGCACAATCTGTCAGGAATCCCGTCGTTGAGGAGCCTGCCCAGGTTGAGAGAGAGGAGACACCAGCAACTTGTGTTACCATAATTCCAATTAATGTCCGTTCAGAATTGGACAGCAGTTCTGGTGGCCCTAGCTCTGTCAAATTGGTCAAGGGCAAGAGGCAAGTCAAGCCCAACAGAGCCATTCTGAATTCTCCTTTCATTACACATAATAAAGATGATCAGTCTTTGAAGAAGAATGAGACTGCGCTTGTTGAATATGCTTGGATTGCGGAAGATCCGTAAGTTCAATTAACTTTTTTGAGTAGAGAATATGCTTTCTTGTCAAGAGAACATGCGTACTTGTCAGGGAACATGCGTTCTCGGTTGAGAATGTGCGTTCTTGTGTTTAGAACGTGCGTTCTTGTGTTGAGAACGTGCGTTCTTTTGTTGAGAACGTGCGTTCTTGTGTTGAGAACGTGCGTTATTTTGTTGAGAACGTGTGTTATTGTTCTTTGAAATGTTTTTTTTTTATTCAGAGAAGCTGTCTTGTTTGATTTTTCGTGCGGCCTTTTGCGGAGGAAAGATATGCGGACTTGTATGCCTGGAGAGGAAATTGTTAATGATGTGGTTAATGCCTTAGCCCATATCCTAAATGTTGAAGAAATCCAGGCTACCAATGGGCAAATGAAGAAATTTTGGTTTACAACCATTATATCAGTATATCTGGGGATTCTGAATAGATTTATGTCAGTCAACAAAATAAATGATTGATGTTGGTATATAATTGTATTTGTGCAGAGTTACGCGGCAGGGATATGGGAAGGAAGAATGGCTGGTCATCCTTTGCCAAAAGGACCTGAAATGGCCATGTTTGTCGAAGACCAGGTGATTGCCGGCATTGATTATCTGCCAAAGGAAAATGGCAGATGGGATCCGACAAGTGTTGACTTGGTAAGGTTACATTTCACAGAACATGTGGTCTCTTTTATTGAATGTGTTTTCTACTAATAGGAACACTTGTTTTGTTTCAAAGAATGATCTAATACTAACATTGTTTTCATATAGTTCTTTCTCCCCATCGTTTATGGCGGCCACTTCTGGGTATATGTGGTGGATTTGAAAGCAAAAGAATTGTATATTCTTAATAGCTTGGCTGTCGAAGACGCGGTAAACAAGGCCAAGTACATTCCTCTGGGTCAAGTTGTTTTAGCAGAGTTGGCGGCCTGGCTCAGGAAAAATTTAAAGTCAAAGTACAACTTCAAAGGTTTTAAAATCAAACACGGCCAGGTTCCCATCCAACCTTCTGATGATAAGAACTGTTGTGGTGTGTGTGTCTGCAACGCGATGGAGCATTGGGAAGGGCATATTCCTCAAAAATATTTTCCACTTTGGACCACGGCATCACATATGATCCAGTTGAGAAAGAAGCTGGTGGCTCACATTTTGGGACACCCGCTGAACAAAATAGCAGGAGAACTTCTGGAAAATGCCCTTAGGTATAATGCTCGGAATGAATGAACATTTTTGCTAATTTGAACGCTTCGTTTGAACATTATATTTTTGCAAACCAATTGTACATTAATGATATTATGTTCCATATGCAAATAACTTTGTGGGACACGCATTATTGACATCATTATGTTCCATATGCAAATAACTTTGTGGGACACGCATTATTTACAAGAGGACGCATATTCTCGATACCAGAACGTGCGTTCTCGATACCAGAATGTGCGTTCTCGATATCAGAACGTGCGTTCTATTCAAGAGGACATACGTTCTTGCCTAGGAGAACATGTTCTTATTATCAGATTCGTTTGAACATTATATTTATGCAAACGAATTGTACAGTAATGATATTATGTTCCATGCAAATAACTTTGTGGGACATGCATAGGTGACAAGAGGATGTGCGTTCTCGATACCAGATACCAGAACGCGCATTCTCGATACCAGAATGTGCGTTCTCGATACCAGAACGTGCGTTCTTGACTAGGAGAGCATGTTCTTATTATCAGATCATGCGTTCTTACTTCCAGAACATTTTGGTTGACATGAGAACATGCGTTCTTGCCACTATTAAAATGCTAGTTTAAATGGTTTCTTCAAAAGGTAAGTAGATGACAAAAAAGGCTTAACACCGTGTGTTCGTAACAATATTACAGTGCTAGTCTAGTGGTTTCTTCCAATGCGTCTTGTTGCATTTTCTTAATATACTTAGCCCGTGCCTTTTGTCTTTTAATCTCTACAATTCTCTTTAACCTCTTCCTGGATCTATTTGGGTCTGGACGTTTTTTCAACTCGAGCCTTGAACGTTCAACTCCACTGTCACCCACTGTTTGAGTACATTCTGCATAAATAATTATTCAAAAAAAAAGTTGTTAATCCACTCAAGGTCGGTAAAAAAATAAGTTGAGTACATACTGAATAAAATTATCCTTACCGTCATTTGTAGTTATACGTGTGGATCAAGTCGCATCGAGTATCAGATTGACACTCTTGCACAAATCATCAAACGACCGATCCACAAACTCATAAGCAGCATCGCTGCCACATGCAGTTGTTACCAGCGATACCATCTTGCCACACATTTGCTGATAGTGTTCGCTATATTCATTAGGTGCTTTCCTACCACCGTTACGACAAACTAAGTCGACACCATTATTCACATTTTTTGTCCACCTATTCATCAGGTAGTGTGGAGGCAACACTCTAAATTTTATGTGCACTCCTCCGCAAGAGCCTAGGAGTTCCATAACTCTAAGGCAATGGCGACAGTGCAAACCCAGTATTTCAAAAAGTCTACATTCGCATTCGATAATTACGTTGTCGGGATCAACCATCACAATTCTCTCATCTAGGTTTGCCCTCTCACCAGAAAGATAAACGTCCTTGTACACTCGGTATGCATATTTCCCACTGTCATTTTTCCCAGGACATGGATCTATCAAGTACTCCATTGACTGGTGATACTGGACACAAGCAAACAGGGGATTATAATAAACAGAACATGCGTTCTTGTGAAGAGAACGTGCGTTCTTTAAACCAGAACGTCCGTTCTTTATACCAGAACGTGCGTTCTGGCCAAGGTCAAGATAACATCAAGAGAACGTGCTTCAAGACAACATTCGTTCCCTTCAAGAGAACGTGTGTTCTCGACAGGAGAACCATGCGTTCATGTCAAGACAACAATACCTGTTCCTGCCACATTGCGAAAACATTTGGCGTATAATGTGTGGTCGCACTATCGCTGCGGGGCTATGCGGGGTATTGTTGTTCTAAGCAACTTGTTCATACATTCAAAGTTTCTTCCAAATTCAACAGATCGCTCTATCATTCAACATCCTCGTTGAAGTGCGTGAAAAACTGGACAAGATTATGGTCTCGCCTTTAGATATCCTCTAAGGACACCGTTATTCGACTCGCTTAACTCGGGTTGATCGAATGCCAGCAGATGAAATGTTTGCAAACCCAAAGCGGATGACCATTGTTCTCGAAAACCCATGAATCCTTTTGACCCACGAATGAACCACACCTTCTTTTTCGAATTATCCTTAATAATGCACTCCTTTTCGAGCTTGGCCCACACGTGGTCGAACTCATTTTCATCATTGACATTATACATTGCATTAAAAAAATGCTCTCTGACCTTCTGCAGTCCACATTGAGCTCAGGTTCTTGACGGCATTTTCCTTAATGTGCCATGTGCAGAGGCCATGGAAAGAATTAGGGAACTCAGCCTTTATCAGCAAATCGCCTATCACGGCATTCCGCTCGGTAAAAAAGATTTAGGGGCTTTCCCGGACATGCATTTCGAAATGACTTGAATAACCATTTGAACGAAGGAATTGTCTCATCATATAGCAAGTGTCACCTCAAATATGCACGACTCGTGGTGATTGTTGAAACCAACAAACAGCGCTGAGAAATCAAAAAAAAAATGCTTGGTGAAAAAGGAACCATCTATGTTATTGACAATAACGCAGATAACGCACCATCTCTTGTTCAGAACGCATGTTCCCTGACAAAGAACGCATGTGCCCTGACAGGGAACGCACCTTCTCTTGTTCAGAACGCATGTTCCCTGACAGGGAACGCACATTCTCTTGTTTAGAAAGCATGTTCCCTGACAAAGAACGCATGTGCCCTGACAGGGAACGCACATTCTCTTGTTTAGAACGCATGTTCCCTGACAAAGAACGCATGTTCCCTGACAGGGAACGCACATTCTGATGTAAGAACGCATGTTCCCTTGTTCAGAACGCGTGTTCCCTGATAAAGAATACATGTTCACTGGCATAGAACGTGTTAAATGGTAGATAACACTTGTTCTCAAACAGAGACCACGTTGTCTCTGTTTGATAACAAGTGTTCTCTACCATTGAAAATGTAATCATAATACCTATGGGTCTGAAATTGTTGTTGGTCCGGTATGTTGTATCAAAGGTCACTACATCGCCAAAGTAACCATAGTCCATCTTCATTAATCCATCTGCCCAAAAAATATTAGCAATTTTTTCATCGCAGTCCATTTCAATATCGTAGTAAAACGAAGGATTCAAGTATGCCTCACGCCCGTAAATGCTCAAGTAGGCGCTCCTTCTCCGAGTTCCATCGACTTTTGACGTCTCCTACACAGTGATTCTTTAAATCAACCTTTATAAATCCGAGACTTTCATTGCCCCCCTGCTTGTCGTGACATTATAGTGTACTGAAGACTTTAGTGGCACCCTCAAAGCACTATCATTCATCTCAGCGACAATTCCATGAAGATTCGTCACTTGACGATTCGATCTTATCAAATGAGCAAAATTTTTTGGATGAAGGGAATGATTATGCTCCTTAACCCAAGTACTAACTACAAATACACGTCTTTGTTGATTAAATTTCACAGCTAGCTTAGCCGTACAACCCGTCCGCTCCTCAGCTCGCTTATGCGCGTCAAATTTGCTAGCTTCTACGTGGGTTTCGGGGCATTTCTCATTGTTCTTGGGATCATAAATACTTCCTTTCCTGAATCCCTCTTTATTACAAACGTATTTCGAGTAACCAACTTGCTCCTTATTTCTACGTAAGGTCTTACTATAATTTTTTCTAATGCCAAACCCTAAGTTATGAGCATAATCAAGGTAAAAATCTCTGAACTCAATTTCTGTAGTGAACTCCTTGGTCTTCAGATCAATTGTGCTATAATAGTCGGCATTACCTGTAAAAGTATGTTTGTTAGTATAAGAGAACATGCGTTCTTGTCAATAGAACATGCGTTCTCTGACAGGGAACATGCGTTCTGAACAAGAGAAGGTGCGTTCCCTGTCAGGGAACATGCGTTCTCTATCAGGGAACATGCGTTCTGAACAAGAGCAGGTGCGTTCCCTGACAGGGAACAGATATTTCCTTGTAAGACAACGCGTGTTCTAAGTAATAAAACACGTGTTTTTATATTCAATGTCTTACCATCATGCTTTGAATTGTCAAATGTCTGCTCTTTCCCGGGTTATCCCTGTTCTTCTTCCCTAAGCTCCGCACTGCGACTATTACGTGGTACAATTTTATGTGTTCAATAAGAGAACATGCGTTCTCGCCGTGGGAACATGCGTTCTCCATAATGAAACAAGAAAGAAAGAACATGATACAACATTTTCATTTATGAAACAACTCACCATCGTCATCTTCAGGGTCAATAATAACTGTATGCTTCGATCTTTTAGCTGTCCTTGTATCAACATCATCATTATCACTAGTGACTAAAATAATTTCTTCAGTACACAAGTTTTTACTAATGCCTAGATCTCCAACTAAACCATTTTCTTGATGAGAACTTGTTTGGCCATCGTAAGGGACACCGTTCTTCTGAAGAAAATCTCTGAAACTTTGCCATTCAACCTTACTAGCAATTCCTTCTTCGTAGGCTTGACTTTCTTCCATTTGCAATCTTCTTCGTAGGAGATTTTTTTTAAAGCTGGCAGAACTTGAGAGAAGGAAATAGATGAAAAGAGAGATTTTGGAATGGGAGTTCTTTCAGGGATTGTCATATATCTTCTTTCAAATAAAAAGTAAGAAAGAGAAAATGGGGACGTGATGTTTTGCAGGGACGTGATGTTTGTTGGCGCCAACAAAAAAAATTTCTTTCAACCCAAAAATACCCCTGCTCTTCATACACCCGTTGGATCAAAAGTACAAGATCCAACGGTCCTCATGTCGGCCCGCACATACTGAACATTTTCTGTTCAGCATAGGAGCCGAGACGCATATTGTTGAATACTGATGGAGTTGCATGCCATATAACTAGAGTCCAGTACTGACAAGGCAATCATGCTATGGGACCCTACATTAAGAGTTGCATACCATGTAACTCAATTAGATGATATTATAGAACATGGCCACTATTCCCACCCCCCCCCCCTTGCCTTTTTAACACCCCCCAATCCCCATAATTTTTTTTCTCCCTCTCTCTCCTCTCTCTCACCATAATAAATGCTCCCAACCCAACCCTCTATCCCTCAATAATTTTTTCTCGCCGCTCGCCGCCGCCGAACACCAACCGGACCACCGTTGACCTGATTCCTGCCAATTTTTGGTTTTTTCGAACTTATTGACTAGATCCATCACAAAATATCAATTTCAAAAAATTTTGGAGGCAAAAAAAAATTCCGACAAGATTCCTAGCAAAATGGACTCGACGATTGTGGCTATTTAGAAGACGTTGATTTTGAGATAAATAATAATAATTATTATATTGTGTTTTTTTGTTGTTAGTAAATTTTTTTTGGGTAAAAATACATGTTTAAACCGATAAAATGCGAAAAAATTAGTTCGAAATCGAGAAAATAGCATCGAAAAATATCTGGGAAAACCGTAGTAAAAACGCAGTGTTTTAGGGAAAACCGTGTAAAAACGCAGCGGCTTTTCCCCTAAACCCGCCTCGCGTTTTACACACGGCTTTTCCCTAAACCCGCCTCGCGTTTTTACACACGGCTTTTCCCAAAACCACCCGCGTTTTTCACACGGTTTTCCCCAAAACCGCTCGCATTTTTACACACGGGCTTTTTCCAAGATGTTTTTTCGTGCTATTTTCTCAGCTTTCGACTATTTTTTTTCGCATTTTATCAGCTTTAAACATGTAATTTTACCCAAAAAAAATTACTAACAAAGAAAAACACACAATACTATAAAAAATTATTAATATTTACCTCAAAAAACACAATACTATAAAAATTATCAATACCTGATTCTACCAAAAATAATTTGGTTTTTTCGAACTTGTTGGACTAGATCCATCACAAAATATCAATTTCAAAAAATTTTGGAGGCAAAAAAAATTCGACAAGATTCCTAAGAAATGGACTCGACGATTGTGGCTATTTAGAAGACGTTGATTTTGAGATAAATAATAATTATTATTATATTGTGTTTTTTGTTGTTAGTAAATTTTTTTTGGGTAAAAATACATGTTTAAATCGATAAAATGCGAAAAAAATAGTCCGAAATCGAGAAAATAGCACCGAAAAACATACTTGGGAAAAACCGTAGTGTAAAAACGCAGCGGTTTTAGGGGAAAACCGGGTGTAAAAACGCAGCGGGTTTTCAAAACCCGCCTCGCGTTTTACACACGGTTTTCCCCTAAACCCGCATGCGTTTTTACACACGGCTTTTCCCCAAAACCGCCCTCGCGTTTTTACACACGGCTTTTTCCCAAAGATGTTTTTTCTGCTATTTTCTCGCTTTGACTATTTTTTTTCGCATTTTATCAGCTTTAAACATGTAATTTTACCCAAAAAAAATTACTAACAAAGAAAAAACACAATACTATAAAAATTATTAATATTTACCTCAAAAAAACACAATACTATAAAAATTATCAATACCTGATTCCTACCAAAAATAATTTTGGTTTTTCGAACTTATTGGACTAGATCCATCACAAAATATCAATTTCAAAAATTTTTGGAGGCAAAAAAAATTCGACAAGATTCCGCAGAAATGGACTCGACGATTGTGGCTATTTAGAAGACGTTGATTTTGAGATAAATAATAATAATTATTATATTGTGTTTTTTGTTGTTAGTAATTTTTTTTGGGTAAAAATACATGTTTAAATCGATAAAATGCGAAAAATAGTCAAATCGAGAAAATAGCACCAAAAACATACTGGGAAAACCGTGTAAAAAACGCAAGCGGTTTTGGGAAAATCGTGTAAAAACGCAGGCGGTTTTTCCCTAAACCCGCCCGCGTTTTTACACGCTTTTCCCTAAACACGCGCTTTTACACGGGTTTTTTCCAAGATGTTTTTCATGCTATTTTCTCGCTTTCGACTATTTTTTTTCGCATTTTATCAGTTTAAACATGTAATTTTACCCAAAAAAAAATTACTAACAGCAAAAAACACAATACTATAAAAATTATTAATATTTACCTCAAAAAACACAATACTATAAAAATTATCAATAGCGGATTCCGGCCAAAAATAATTTTTTTTTGGTTTTTCGAACTTATTGGACTAGATCCATCACAAAATATCAATTTCAAAAATTTTGGAGGCAAAAAAAAATTCCGACAAGATTCCGGCAAAATGGACTCCGACGATTGTGGCTATTTAGAAGACGTTGATTTTGAGATAAATAATAATAATTATTATATTGTGTTTTTTGTTGTTAGTAAATTTTTTTTGGGTAAAAATACATGTTTAAATCGAGAATGCGAAATAGTCCGAAATCGAAAATAGCACCGAAAACATATCTGGGAAAACCGTGTAAAAACGCAGCGGTTTTCCCTAAACCCGCCTCACGCGCTTTTTACACACGCGCTTTTTCCAAAGATGTTTTTCGATGCTATTTTCTCGCTTTGACTATTTTTTTTCGCATTTTATCAGTTTAAACATGTAATTTTACCCAAAAAAAAATTACTAACAGCAAAAAACACAATACTATAAAAATTATTAATATTTACCTCAAAAAACACAATACTATAAAAATTATCAATAGCGGATTCCGGCCAAAAATAATTTTTTTTTTTTTTTGGTTTTTCGAACTTATTGGACTAGATCCATCACAAAATATCAATTTCAAAAATTTTGGAGGCAAAAAAAAATAACAATCAAAGTTCAAACGTACGTTATATTGATCTAAAATAACTTCCTGATGATGAAGAAATTGGCCTGATACGGGGAATGTTTTTAGTAAAAATATAATAAACAAAACTTAATTATTAAGAAACAATGAACATTATTTATTAGTTTTCATAAATTGAAAAAATATATTATGTAATTCAATTAATACAAAATATATAGTTTAAATGACCTCGACGTCAATTTGTATCAGTATATTGTTTTAATTTTCGTCACTTGATTTACTAAAAATTAGACCAAGTATATGAATGTTGACTGTTATATTTTGTAACATTTATTTTTAATAGTTTATATGACACTTAATAGTAAAACTTTTATTTTTTTGAGAATTGTAAAATTTTAGACTTGTAATTTGTTTGATATTTTGATGAGTTATCACATACCATACCCTAAGTGTTAAAACCTAAATACAAAGAAAATACTTGGTATTTTATTTGCACTTAATTTTTATTGCAATACCCCTAAAAAAATATTTAGGATTTTCTAAGAAAAAATTTAAAAAAAAAAATTAATAATTTTAAGACCGCCTGCGTTTTTACACACGGTTTTCCATAAACCCGCCTACGTTTTTACACACGGTTTTCCATAAACCCGCCTGCGTTTTTACACACGGTTTTCCCAAAAACCGCCTGCGTTTTTACACACGGTTTTCCCAAAAACCGCCTGCGTTTTTACACACGGTTTTCCCAAAACCGCTGCGTTTTTCACAGTTTTCAAAGTATGTTTTTTCGGTGCTATTTTCTTAGTTTCGGACTATTTTTTTCGCATTTTATCAGTTTAAACATGTATTTTTACCCAAAAAAATTTACTAACAACAAAAAACACAATATAATAATTATTATTATTTATCTCAAAATCAACATCTTCTAAATAGCCACAATCGTCGGAGTCCATTTTGCCGGAATCTTGTTGGAATTTTTTTTTGCCTCCAAACTTTTTGAAATTGATATTTTGTGGTGGATCTAGTCCAATAAGTTCGAAAAACCAAAAAAAAAAAAAATTTTGGCCGGAATCCGGTGAAAGGTGGTCCGGTTGGTGTTTCGGCAGGCGGCGGCGGACAGGGGCAGAAATTTTAGGAGGGATAGAGGGTTGAGAGCATTTATTAGGGAGAAAGAGAGGAGAGAGAGGGAGAAAAAAAATTATGGGGATTGGGGGGTGTTAAAAAGGCAAGGAGGGGGTGTCTTTTTTACATGACCCTAGAACATAGAAAGTCAGCCATACCAACCACAATCTACCATCAAATTCAAGGGCTAGTTAATTTAGTTTTATTGTCCTATTACTTTCCATTATGATTTTTGATCATGTCTGGTGGCGTATTGCCCTTTTATAAATGAATTATATTCCAAGGGCCTGAGAAAGAGCTTCATCAGCTTGCAGCATTCACTGAACTACTTGCTCTTTTTCCCGGAGTAGAAGTGCATATAGAATTTGTTGGGCGTGCAATTCCCCAAGTAAGATTAGTTGCAGTATTTAGATGTTATAAATTTATCTTGCTGCAATAAATGCAGAATTCTATGTTTCCTACACACTTCGTCTATTGATGGTATTCTATCGCAAAGACCTTTTGTAACAAGTTAAGTGCAATTTTACCAATAACTTCTTTTTTACCATTTTTTTATGTTTACTCGGGAGCTAATAAAGGAGAGTAAAGTACCGACAGTTTTTTCTGAGTATTGTGAAGAAGCTACACATCTGGCAAGTTGCTGCATAAGCACAATAACTGGCTGTCCTCCTACGATTCCTGTCTGTACCTTTCATTTTTTTTTTCCGGGTATAACTTCTTTAATCCCTCGTGTTTATGAACATATTTTCCTCTCATTTTCTGCAGATCCAGTTAAATCCGTTTAGGCAACCTCTGGTAGTGGAAGACAGTGCTCTTTTCCTTCCACGCTACTCAAATTTCTTTCTCTTTGGGGTGTAAAATGTCTTATTCGATATGTTCAATCAACTTACTCTTGCAAAATAAATGGTAAGACCCTGATGAAACTTTGGCTTGTAATTTAGGTGGTGATGTGTTCAAATTTTCTTTTGGCACTTGATTACCTCTGCTAGTGATTCTCTTATTTTCCATTCAGAAAGATGACCGCAAGATTATTGAAGTTGAAGCTTTCACCTTTAGCTGCTCTTAAACAAGGGATACCATAGGCATAACTAGTAGGGGTGCCAACGGGTTTGGGCCGATAGCTTGAAAATATATGAGCGCGAGCTGAGCGTGAGTCGAGCGTGAACTCAATATTCAAGCTCGAATTTTATGTGAGCTTGACCTCGCTCAGCCCGAACAAAAACTCAAACCTGAATAAAAATAATATAATTAAATTATTATTATTATTATATATATATATATATATATAATAATACTAATAAAAAGAAGAAGACCTATAAATTGGCATTCATTGAAGAATTCCTTAAATTTAGTGAAGAGGAAGAATCGATGCATTGTAAGAGTGAACTAAATGTTTATTTGGAGGAAAAACTTTCCTAAACAAAGAGTGGCAGGGTTGATGAAGACTTTTTTATCTTGGATTATTAGAAAGAAAATGCTCTTAAATTCTCTATTTTGTCAATGATAGCAAGAGATGTATTAGCAATTCTTGTAAGTTCAGTAGCATCTGAGAGTGCTTTTAGCACCGAGAGTCGTGTTTTGAATCAATTTCGCAATTCACTATTTTCCTATAAATTTGAATGATTGTAGAAGAATTCAATGGGATTGCCGAAATTGGATTTGGCATCAACAATGGAATTAATCACTCTTTTGCAATTTGCAATTTCATCATTTGTTTTTTTTATATAAAACTCATTTGATTAGCATAACAAACAATTCTGTAACTTCTGTTTCTCTTGTTTTTTCTCTATATAAGGCTTTTACAATTATGGGACTTCTGTTTCTTTTGTTTTAGTCTATAGAAGGATTTTTTTCTATGTTGTATGTAGATTCTTTATCATTTGACCTTGCTATGTATTTATCTTTGTTATCTTTTTATTAGTTTAGTTTGCTTCAAGAATTAAGTATCATTGTATTATGTATATTTGAATTTTTGTCAGAATTTAGTTTCAATGCTCATTGTATTATACTATTCTTGCTATAGGATTTTGTTTTTTTTTTCTAATATAAATTTTAGCTCGTGAGCTTAGCTTGAACTCACATAAAAATGTGAGCTGAGCGTGAACTCAATATTTGTGAGTTTTTTCGAGTTGGGCTTTCCAATTTTTACGTGAGTTGAGCGTGAGCTAAGCCAAATTCGACTTACATAGCTCGATTGACACCCCTAATAACTAGCCTGCAAGGAAACTATAGTGTTCTGCGTATATCACTAATGTTAAATATTTAAATTGACAAAAATATCCTTATGACTGACAAACATGTGCACACTTATTCAAAAGTGGCTGAAAATCACTAATTTTTACTAATTTGACAAAAAGTAGTAGTTCGAAAAATAGTTTAGGTATAGAAAGAGCTAAAATAAAAATTTAGTGACAAAAAAAGAAAAGTAAAGATTGTGTATGTATATGTATATGTATGGAGTTTTTCACTTGATTTCACTTGAATACACCCCCATTATTGTGTGGTATAAGATGGTTATAACTGAATACACCTAAATTATTATTTTAGATATTACTGTTCTAACAAAATTTTATATTTGTGTATAATGACTTTTCGTCCAAAAAGTGACGGGTTAACTAAAACTGAAGAAAATATTGAGTCAACTCAAATAGTTTAAGAGATAGTTTTATTATATTATATTGAAATTAACCTCCCCCACCTCTCAAACACACTACCACCCCTTACCCTCAATCATCCACCACCACAGTCACCTCACCCCATCACACCATCACCTCGCATCTCTTCCATATGTCTCTCTAAATTCGCTTTGCTTAATCAATCAGAATAAAAAAATCATCTGAAAAAAGAAATAATCACAGCATTAACAAATATTCACAATTTTTTATTATGATACCGGAGCTTTTCAATGTAATGAGAAAAGGCTTAGATGAAATCCACCCATATTTAAATTACAAGAAAAAACAAACAATAAAGATAGTCATATTTTACAATATTATCCTAATTATATCTGTAATTTTAGAGAATTGTTAATTTAGAATACTGATGGAACTATAGAACTTATACAAAAGGTTTTTTCAAAAGAATATTATCTTATTAATTTATCAAAAAGCTACATTTTTTACACTTACACAAGTCTGTACTAGGAAAAATATTATTTCAAAGAGCTTATTGATTTATCGAGTATTGATTTAGGCGATCTTTATTGTATTTGATTGTAAAAAATAAAAGTATATACTAAATTGGATATATGAGGTATAAAAATAAAGATTTTTTTAATATAATGGATAAATCTCATAAATGATATCAATACATTCATTAACCCCTTCATATTTTCGTCTTTTATTTCTCTATTTATTTCATTTTTTAGCATAGTAGAAAAATAAAACATGAGATATTACTTAACCAAATGAAAGATCACACATCTCGAGTGGTAGTCTTATTTAGTTTATAATCTCATAGAAATACATGAAATATGAAGTTAAGAGAAATACATCTTTTTTTAGTCACATTCATATTGAAATTTAAATGAAATTATAGTTTAAAAAAGAACCTAGAACATGTATAATTTATGTGTGTGTGTGTGTGTTTAAGCCCAATTGGGCGTACACTCTTAGGGAGAGAGTAGCACCTCATAAGAGGAGGAATAAATAATCCTAGAAAGGGAGACAATTTAAAGCATATCTCATGCACGGGGAGAGTATCGAACCCACGACCTCAAGATCGTGGGCAGATCGTCGTCCTACTGAGCTAAGGACCTTGTGATATTTATGTATATATTCAGTAGTGATCATACCTTTACCAAAACTTAGCAGATTCGATACCGTCCATTGAGTTTCCATTTGAAAATCTGGTCAGCGGTCCCATCCAGAGTTGTATTCGAATACGAACCCAATCAAATAGTGCATGTTTGAATTTGGTTCATATAGAATTCAAACAATGTTCATGTTTATTCGAATAAGCAACGAACTTTAAATTGCGTTTGATTTCGTTTGTTTAGTTGTTCATAATATTCAAAATTTATTTGTTTGTGTTTGTTCGTTTATCTCTTACGAGCTATTCAAATTAATTGGGTGTTTGAGTTCGAACTGTTCGAATGCTCGACTATGCTGTCGAATTATTTTAATTAGAGTTTTCCCACCTAAAACTATTTAATTAAAATATTCTTTTTAGCTAAAATAATTTTTAGAAGTTCAAAAGACTCTAGATTTTCTAATAAACTCTTTAATGTTTTCTCTAATACACCAAAGATATTGTGCCACATGTATTAACACCATTGGTCAAGAATAAATTTATTAACTTAAACAAATCACATTATATCATATGTAATAATAGTGTATTATAGAGGATATTTGAGAATGTGCTAAAAAATGCTAATAGTCAGTTCAACACTCTAAAGAAAGTTAATTTTAAAATTAATCTGTATATATATAGCTATAAACCTATTCGCGAACGTCCGAATAATATTGTTTGATGAATCAGTTCATATTCGCCTGAATACCGGTCGAATAATATTTATTGTTCTAGTTCGATTTGATTACTAATCAAACAAACATATTTAAAAATAAAAGTGAGTGGTTGATTGATTCATTAGTTTCATTCTCACCATGCACCCATAATATTTACTCAATCTCGCATGTAGAACCTGCAAATATTATGAATATGGGTGTGTATGGACCATCAATGGACCAATCCATCTCAATTTTCCGTTTTTGAAGTCGAAAACGAACTTGTTCACTAAAGTTCGATTTGAATTATAACTCGTCTCATAATACAATCCCATGTTCATAATTGTGCAAACCACTACTAGTTTATTGAATTCACCTATTACCTAAGCATCATTTGTTAAGGAATCAAGGAGTACCCCAATGGTTGAGGTTGCTCCTTCCCTAGACGAGGTTTTAGATTGATTCCCCTTCCCCTTCCCCTTCCCCCACCCAAAGAAAAAAAGAAAAAAAAAGCATCATTTGGTAAATTTTTCTTTGATGAAGAAAGGGACGAAGCTAAGACTTTTATATTGGGGGCAAAAAGTTGTAATAATATCCGTATGAAATATTATGGGTGAATTTTATCAAATATTTTGAGGTACAGATAAAATTTACTATATCTATTAGTCTTTTTAAAAATCTTAGTGGCAACTGTCTTCACCCGACCCATGTCTTCGTCACTTGATGAAGATAAAATTCTCATACGAAAGATGATGCCAAAATTGTTCGTGGCTCCACCACTCCCTAAGATATTGATAAATGCACCATGACCCCACAACTACTATATATATATAAATTCCCTCACTTCAGCATATTTTTTAGTTTGAGAATTTTATCTTTATAGAAGTATTATTTTCTCTTACTAAAATATAGTTATATTTAAACTTTTTACACAAATTAAAAATTTATTGAAATTTATATGCTTATCTTTTGTCTTTTCTCATTAAATACATTAAAGACATATTCTTAGAAGTTTTTTTTTAAGGAACAAATTCTTGAAAGTTGATATAATAATAATAATAATAATTAATGAAGGTTTAAATTAAAAAATACACATTGATAATACAAATGTAAGCTATATTTTGAGATTAAAAATGTCCTAAATATAAACTATTTTCTGAGATGAAGAAAGTAACTTTTAAAAGCTTAATTTCTCAAACAAAAGATAAATGTTAAATTAATCTTAATATATTGTATAAATACATTAAAAAAATTATCGAAACTTTTATAAATAACTTACTTTTACTAAGATAAAGTTCTTGGACAAAAAAGATTATGCCAAAGTTGTTAGTGGTCCAAGATTTAACTAAATATTGATAAATGCACTCATGACCCTACCAGTATTTATTCATGAATTCACTCACTTTTTCATAATCTTTTAGTTTGAGAATTTTATCTTTCTAAATGTAACTTTTTAAAAAAAAATATTAAATTGGACTCTAATTTTGTAGTCCATTATCTAATAATGTAATTAAATTGCTTAACATGTTGTAACATTATTAGATTAAAGTAAATTTATGATTTAAACTAATTACATTGATCTGCATATATTAATATTATACAAGCATTAGATAATGTATCAAAAGATGCATAAGAAAAATTGTAAATGATCTTACCACCATATAAAAATTGATAATTATGATCAATTAAAAGTTAAAACCCCTTCTCAAAATGTATAAGCTTCTTTATAAAGCACACCTAATTCCACCACCGCTTGTTTGTGAACTCACTTATTTCTCTTATGTTTTCTTTATAAAGCACACCTAATTCCACCACCGCTTGTTTGTGAACTCACTTATTTCTCTTATGTTATGTTTTTGTTTGAGAATTTTATCTATGTTAAAAGTAAATTATAATATTTAAATATGATAATAAAGTCGTGAATGGTCCCACCACTCAACTAGATATTAATAAATGAACTCAATCACCACTTCTCATGAATTTACTTGCTTCTCCGGCATCATCTTTTTTATTGAGAATTTTATCTTCGTAAAAGTAAATATTACTCCGTTCATTTCAGGATAAGTATTATATTTACACTAATATTCAAATTAGGGAGTCCCAAAAGGTAATAAAATTCATTGAAGCTGAAATAGTAGTTATAATAAGGGTAAAAAAACAAAAAAAAACATTGAATTTACACCTTTGGAAGCTGAAATAGTAGTCATAATAAGGGTAAAAAAAAAAAAAACAGATCAATTCTGTTGTGGATCTCGAGCACCATGGGACCACTTAGTCACATTCACTGCATCACGATTTTGATTAAAATAATAAAAACACTCCCCCACATTGAGCCATTAATCAAATGAGGTGATGTGGTTGATTGTGAACCAAGTGGTCCACAACCCCACATATAGCCCAGGTCTATATCAGATTTTTTCAAAAAAACATTGAATTTACCGTGTGAGAGTATATAAAGTGCAAATGTAGTCAAGAAAGAAACTCAAAGACAATTTGTCCTTTGATGGACCATATAATGTTGGTCCATGGTCAATAACATCGAAACAGTATTTTTCCTTGTGTATAATAGAGAGGGATTTGGTGAGGGCAGTTTGATGAGTTTCGACTCAGAAAAATATCCCGTTTTATGGGGTTTTCGTAACTGCAACGAGGGACCGGATCTTTGGATTCAGTTTTAATTTAAAAAATACAACTAATAATAGAGCTGAATTACTTGGTTTATGGATTGTTGAGAATTCTACATTAACTAGCTAGTGAACAATTTTGTTCTTTATAAGGATTGACAATCATCCGCCTCTTGATGTACCTTTTGAGGGAATGAGTTAGACCCAAGTTCATTTTTAACATTGTATCAGAGTCACCTAGTTTGATGTTGGACCCCCATTATGTTCACGCTCCAGATGTCCAGCCCTGGTCGTGAGGGTGTGTGTTGAGAATCCCACATCGACTAGTTAGTGAACAAGTTTATTCTTTATAAGGATTGGACAATCCTCCTCTTTTTTAAATACCTTTTAGGGAGTGAGTTAGTCCCAAATCCATTTTTAATATGGGTAGTGATAATGCCAGAGGAAGAATCCTCCTGCAAGAGCAATTTACGTGCATGTGACAAAATTACCCCTCTAACATATTAACTAAATCTTTTAATTATTTTTTCTATTTTCTCTCCCAATATTTTCTCTCTATCCTGGCCTGATCTTTCTCTCTCCCCTAGATTCTTTCCTTATTTTTCTCTCAATATCTCTATTTTCATATGATTTTTGTTTCCATATCTGTTGTTTTTTTCGTTTTTTCCTCTCTGTTTTTTTTTTCGTTTTTTTCCTTCTCTCCATCTCTAAGTGATTTTTGTTTTCTTCTCTATTCTTCTCTTTCATTATCTCTTCTTGCTCTTTTGTCTAACTTTGAATTATATATATATATATCCAGATAATTTTCAACTACTTTCGATAAAAGAGGTAAATTTTATTATTTTTATTGAGCTTTCAATTTTATATTGTTGTTGAATGATTCAATCCAAGAAAATGGTCTATTCAGTGAGGAAATTAAAAGAAGAAAAAATAATAAAAAACAGAGAAGAAAACAAAATCACTTGGAGATGGATAGAAGAAAAAAATGAAAAAAAAAGCAGAGAGAGAGAGAGAGGAAAAAACGAAAAAAACAACAGATATAGAAACAAAAATCACGAGAGATTGAGAGAAAAATGAGGGAAGAATCTAGGGGAGAGAGAAATATCAGGCCAAGATAGAGAGAAAATAGAAAAAATAATTAAAATATTTAGTTAATATGTTAGAGGGATAATTTTGTCACATGCACGTAAATCGCTCTTACAGGAGGATTCTTTCTTTGGCATTATCACTACCCTTTTAATATGGACAGATCTCCAACTTGATATTGAGCATAATTTTATTCACATAGAAATTAATCTTGACTCCAATTTTATTTTAGATATGGTATCTGCTCTTCATTCAACAAACTTAATCTATGCTAATATAATTGATTTTAATCTATGCTAATATAATTGATGACTGTAAATTTCTACTCACTCAATTCAGAACATATAAGATCGCACATAGATTCAGATAAGCCAATCAAGTGACTGATGCACTTGCTAAGTATGAAAGTTCCCTTGCCTCAAATCGTCAAATTTTCCACTCACCTCCAAATTTCATCCATGAAATATGGAGACAGGACAAGGAAGGGAAATTTTACATTCGTTGCAAACTTATTCGGACTTAATGTATTAGTATTATGAATAATTTCTTTGCTGCTTTCGTTTATGTTTTTATTATCTTGTAAACTTGTTCGGTTTTTTAGTTTTCCTAATATATATGCTATCTTTTCTGTAAAAAAAAAAAAAACTCATAAATATATATATATATATGTTAAAACAAAACTTTCTTTGTTAATTTTTTTTGGGACGAAAAGAATACTTTTTACAATAAATGAAAGATTATACTGAGGGTGATAATGAGTTGAGCTAAGGTCAGCTCAGACTAAGATTACCTTAACTTTTCTTATCTCACATCTTAGTTCATATTTTATGTAAATAATTTTTTTCTCAGTTCAAGTCCAACTTACTAATAGTTCACAAAAAACTCAGCGCAACTCATTTATCTTCAAATATATTTAAAAAAAAATACAGTAACATATAATACAAATTTAACATACAATAAATCAAGTCCAACTCACTATTTAATGTAGAATTTTTCAAATAGAAAATCAAATCACTTCCTTTCTTTGAAGAACCTTTTGCAATATGAAATTTTCCCGATACAACTAGTCTTTAAAAGAATTTTGTAAAAGATTATGTGAATTTATTTATTTTTATATTGAGGCCCCATCTTTTTGTAGAGCGAGAGTGATTAGTTGAACATTGAATATGACTATTACCACTTCCTAAGATTCTTTTTTTTTTTTTTTTTAAGATTCGTAAATATTTATTATGTTCTATTTCAAATTTTGTTATATGTAACTTAATTTTTTTTTTTTTACGGGGCGGGGGGTGGGAGGAGGGGGATGCGGGATCGAACGCAGGATCGAGGCCTTTTCCACTGTGGCCAGAAGATCCTACCTATGTAACTTAATTCGAAATCTCATTCAAAGGATATGACCGTACTTTAATTCATACTATATTAAATCAGACCCATGAAAATATTGGGGAGCTAGCTGGATTTCGGCTAGTTTCTAAATTGTTAAAATAATGCTTCCACTTTGGTCGCACTAGTATATCTGAGCATCTTTCTCCATATTATTCAATATGAATTTTTCACTTCCATTCTCATAAATATTTTATTTTTATAATCTTCAAGATAGAAAATTCAAACAAAAATAAGGACGAAGGCAGAAATTTGGTATTGGAGGGAGCGAAACTACAACAATATGTCGAACTACATATAAAAATAGCAAAAAATTAATCTTGGGGGACGAAACTGATAAAATTTTCCGAACTACATATAAAATTTACTATACCTAGTAGTATTTTTTTAAAATCTCGGAGGGTCGACTGCCCTAGCTCCTCCCCTGTCTTCATCCCTGAACAAAAAACCTATTCACTTTCTACTTTTATTTTCAGAATAACTTTTTATTTTCAAAATAAACAGTCCAAATACAATTTCTCAGTTTTTATATTAGAGCCCCTCGTTCATGTAGGGCAAAGGAGACTAGATTGATAAATAGTTTAGACCAAGTTACTATTGTCATTTGTCACTTTCTTTATCTTGTGTTTCACAAATACTTTGAATTTTTATTTCTAATTTTCTTCTTACGTAAGGTTCCACTCGAAATCTTATTTAGAGGTTACTAGTCATTATATTTAGTTAAACATTTGTTAAATAACATCGTAAATTTTGAACTGCTTATAAAAAAAATATTATATTATAATTTGAACTAAAATACCATCAAAATGCAAAAAAAAAAATTATATTATAATTTGAACTAAAATACTATCAAAATGCAAAAAAAAAATATTATATTATAATTTGGACTAAAATACTATCAAAATGCATGTCGTAAATTTCGAAGAATATATCTTATCAAGTGTTACTTTTTTTTCATTAGATAAAAAGACTTTCAATTTGGGCTAATTCTATATAGATAGTATGATTCAGATTTATCCATGTGAGCAGAGAAAAAATGTATACTTATGTAATAAATTTGAACCACATAATCCATTGGAACACGATCAACATCAGAAAAAATCTTTAACTTGACATCACTTTTCTATCAGAAAAATAAATAAATGACTTGTCCAAATCTTTCTTGTTCACCCATTACATTCAGATTTTACATTTCCACATTTCACCTCAACCAAAGGCATTATGAAAAGATTGGGGACCTCAACCTTCAACCCCCTTTTTAAAAAAAGGATTAATTGACTTTTAGTACCCTAGGTTAGAGGGTATTAGTATTTTAGTCTACATTGTTAAAAAAAATGAGCACTGTTAGTCCTAAGACCATTATTCAATAGTTAAATTGAGAATTTTTTGTTAAATATGCATGAAAATGACCAATATGTTTATCACTTATAACTGAAAATGGAATTATTATTCACGTCATTACAAGTGCGCAATCAATTTTAATCTCATATATATTAAATATTAATGGAATATTGGGTATGGGAAAACTGTCTCGAGCCGAATATATAATAAGTAAACATGTGTATTATAAAATGGTGTAAATTTGATTACGGACTTACACTGACGTGAATAACAATAACACTATCAGTTATAAGTGATAGACATTTTAGTATTGATCATGTCTTTTAAGATAAGTTTACCATTTTAACGATTGACTAACGATTTTAAATTAATATTGATCATTTTTAAATAATATTGACTAAAGTACTCCCACCCTATTAACTTAAGGATATGCAATTAACCCTTTAAAAAGGTGCTGAAAGAATAAAATATGGTGGACCCTACATCTATTGAAATTCTACCAACAATACATTGTTGGTAATGTATCCGCATATTTTTTTTCTTTTTTTTTTTTGTCAGCAACCTTAATTCTGCCCTCACCAGAGGAGGAAAATTTTACTGTCCCATGAGAAGGGTGTCGAACTCGAAACCTCTTAATCACGGGTAGAGACTTGCCCCACTGGATTACGGCCTCGCAAGGTGACTCGCTTTAAGTTAATTCCGTAAACGTTAAATTGGTGGTTAGAAAATGTATAAGTTCTTTATTTACGGTTATACTAAATTCAAATCTAGGGGTGGAAATGAGTTGAGCCGGCTCGTGAGTAGCTCACGATTCGATTCGATATTCGGCTCAACGAGCTCAGCTCATAAGCTAAATGAGCGACACATGAGCCCAGATTTTTAGCTCATCTAAAATATGAGTCGAGCTTGAGCTAAGTAGAGTTCGACTCATTTGTCTCATGAGCTGGCTCAATATATATATATATATATATATATATATATATATATAAATAAACATGGAGTGGACTGTAAAAACAGAAGTAACCCATAAAAGTTTCTATACAACAAAACTCTAGTTGTGCATAACATTTTATAACATTAAGTATCGTTTGTAAAAAAATTGAAGTAGCACATAAAAAAGCCGCACATGACATCTTCTGAAGTCAAGGCAAAACAAATAACCAAAACCCTACAAATTTTTGGAGTATTGATATATTATAATTAGTAGAGACATATTAAACTTCTATTATATGTTATTGTGTTAAGAAAATCTCTTGATTTATTTTGTATTGGTTTGATATTAAACTCATATTATAAGTCATCGTTTTAAAAAAAAATTGTAGATAAATGAGTTGAAATTGCTCGTGAGCTACTCGAGATCGCTCGTGAGCTCATTGATGAGTTGAGCTTGAAAGTGAGAAAAATTAGCTCACATCAAATATGAGTGAGCAAGAATTAGTGAAAATTAGTGTGAGCTGAGCTCAGCTACTTCACTCAAATTTCACTCACTCATTTCCACCCTCAAATCCATCATTATTATGTTCGGTTTTTTGCCAAATTTTAATAGGTCCAATTATTTATTTATTCTTTTGTCAATTAAAAGCTTTCAACAAAATTTTATTTTCATACAAAATTTGAATTCGAGACATTATTGTTTAAATGACATCAATAGCAAATTTAGACACCATTTCAAATATTAAATTTTATGGTGTCAAAAATAACAAACAAATTAATTTTTACAAAACAAAAAACAAAATCTCAAATAAAATATATTATCCAATGTAAGTCTTACACAATTACACAGAAATTACGACAATTCATGTTGGTTGTTGTTTAGGAATTTCAAGGCAGAGATATTCAAAAACGAAAATTTGAAAGCTCAAAGACGGTACGGCAAAATATTTGGCTGGAATTGCGCGAAATTCCAATTTTCAAATTCTAATTGGAGACCAACTTCTCAAAAAAGCACATTAAGTGAATCAACAGAATTCAATTCAAAGTATTTGTCTTGTTTCTAAATAAGGGTTCATTAGTGATCTTTTTTTCCAATCACATCCCTTTATATATATATATATATATATATATATGAAATTTAGTAAAAACTTAATTTATGTAAAAGAATGCAAAACGAACAATTATTTCGTGACGAAGGAAGTATAATTCTAAAGTTACAAAGAGTAATATTAATGACGTTTAATATATATTTCGTAGTACGAAGTGATTAGATATGATATAAGAAAATTTGAAAGTAAAGATTTGGTCTTCACATAATATCGTGGAGAGTTTAAATTATGTTAAGTGTATATGACCGACAATATATTATATATTTACAAAAAATCATTTAGATCTCAATTGAATCAGTCGGGTCAAATAAATAAATATCGGTATTATAAGAAAAGATAACAGAAAGAGTTTGTGATGTATTTACACATAGTACTTTGTTTCATAACATCTTTATTTGCAGTACAAAATACAAAAATAGTGACGCAATTAAAATTTAGAGACACCAAATTCTCTGTACCGTACAAATAATTTTTGTTGTCAGATCAAAAGGTTCAACGGTTGAAATAAAGATTACGGTGCAAAAAAAAAAACTCTAACTTAGCTAAAAAAAATAAAACAATACTCCTCCCCACACCTTAACCATTTCGCAAAAAATACAGTGCACAACAACTTTTGTTTTGGTTGCATTTAAGAGTTTTGATATGCAGTAGGTTTATTGGATCATGCGATTTAGACCTTGCCACATCATTATAGAATGAGTAAAGAGATAATTATATAATGACGTGGTTAATTATGTAACACAAAGTTTATATGGACTTAATTCATATAAAAAAAATTCAAATATAATTGGGAGAATCACGAAGAAACTTCATAAATTCTAGTCAAAATATTATACAAACAATGTCTTGCTGATATTGTGTAAACATATCTTAATTATCAGATTGTTTAATCAAACGACCAAGATCACAACTGTTTCATATCAAAATTTCAAAACATCTGGTCATGAACAATCAACCCGATATATAATCTCAATTAACTAATTAACCGACTTGATGACAGAAATCTATCTGGGCAGTATTAACCGGTCGCATGTGAGCTCCAGAACCAAATTGCCAGGGGTAGGTCTACCATTGGCCCTCCTTAAAAATTTGAAATCAACCTATTTTTTGTGCAATTTTTTATTTTTTTTTTATCTCAAAACTCTATTAGATATTTGTTTTGACCCTTTCAAAAATTTCAGAATTATTATATTATAATCTCACAAAATATAATGACCCTTTAATTTCACATTCTCGGTAGCCCGCGCTTGCAAATTGCATAAAGTCAACTATTTCTCTTGCATCTTTTCCTGAGATAATCACCAAAGCTAGCTTAGAATCATAGTTAAGGTCAACTTTACGCTCCCGGCTCTTATACGGAACAGGGATTGTTCAACAATTCTATCTGTCGGATGATGGATTTGAACGGTACAGATTTGGAAAGAGAAATTTTTTTTTTTTTAAATTTTTTAAGTTCAACCGCAAATTTTATATCTTCAAATCTAGACCTTCAAACTATCATCCGACAGCTGATATTATTCCGCACCATGCGGAATTTTCCCTATTCCGCATAGGAGCCGAACTGCAACTTTACTAGTCTTCATTTGCACAACAACATAGAGGCCAACTCTTATTGCTTAAATCAAAGTTATCTCAAATAATATTGTAAAATTAAACATTTTGATTCTAGGGTTTTAAATCAATCAATCATTTATAAACATGACTTCTCCTACTTTTTTATTGTTTTAAAATCTGCTAAAATTAGAAAGTTTACAAAATTTTAAAATAACTCTAATTTTCATATATATCATATCTTATCCAAATTAACACGTGCTCACACAATATTCATTAAAAACTTTTTGAAACGTGTTTTTATTAATTATTTATCTTCAATAAAAATTGGTGGACCATAGAGTACATATGCCGAACTACACCAAAGCCATAACAAAAAAATTCCAATGGGTTATACAAAATAAAAATCCACCCCTTCATTTTCCTATATAAAATACTATCTTATTTTGTTTTCTTTAATGTTCTGTATATATTATATCATCTTCGTTGTAGTCTTGTAGATGTCCTATTTTATTTTTTGGGTTTTTTCAAAATAAATGTCCTAATTTGAGTATAAAAGATCAATTTATTATTCTCTTCAAACTCTACCCTTATCTCCAACCAGTGAAAAAATCTTCATATAAACCTGGTGCATATAAATTTTGTGATCTATATTTCACCATTGATAATAAAGAATTAAAAAAATTCAACTATTTTCTAACGTGGAGAATTTGGAATCACACAGTCAATTGCACATGGTCAATACAGAAGTGTCTTGAATACTTTTGTTTCCCGATAACTAGTAATTATTCATTCAACCATCTAAATTACTAATCACTAATATTAAATTTAAATTTAAATTATAAACCATTCTTAAATAAGGACATCTTAGATATCTATCAATTTTTTCTTTAAAATTTATTAAAACTGTAATCCTTACATAAAATACAATTAAGACATCTAAATTGAAACGAATTAAAAACTTTAATAGGGTTGTGGTTCCCTTCCTTTGCATCATCCTGCACAAGTCGAGGAAAATGTTACTTTTGATGATTTGGATTTCATATTATATACAAATATTTACTTTTGAACCACATATCTCTTTTTATAAATAATTTTTTTTTATAAATTCAACATGAAAAACCCCAAGATACTTTCTCGTGAAACAAAACTGCAAGGAGGTGTCGATTGAAAAAGTAAGTGTTATGACTTTTTTTTTAACACTACTGATATTTTATTAATTGTCGATTCAATTTGATTCGGTAAGTAAATTTTTAAATAAATTAATAATTATTTAAATTAAATAAATGATTTTTTTCAATCACTAAATAAAAAATCAATAGTGAAGATTGCCCAACATGTTTTGAAAAAAAAAAAAAATTCGAGATAAATAAATGAAGTGTGAACTCATTAACATTTTTCTACGGGACAGTTCTATCATTATTATGGTCTCATTGCTCTTGTGGTCCACAATTTAAAAAGTAAACCCTAACATTAAACCAAATCAAATGTGAACTAATTAACATTTTTCGCCTTGTGGTCCATAATTCGAAAAGCAAATCTTAACATCGTAACAAAATCATGTGTGAACTAATTAACATTTTTTGACGGGACAATTTTACTATTCACATGGTCACATCGATCTCGTGGTATAGAATTTCTTCTATAAGAAATTTGTTTCCCTCTTTGTGGATGATTATTAATTACAAGGTTCATATGTAAAAACATATCAAGTCCATATCAAAATTTTCCTTTTTTATTACAGGTTAATTATGTCAACTTACTTTTGTTTTGCATAAATTTATCATCCTTTAGATTTTTTATAAGTACAACGCTTATAAATTTAAGTCGTCAAATATCTTGATCTGGTAATTCATATAATAATAGTTATGAAATAATTAAAATTTAAACCGTCAAATTAAATGATTTGATAATCAGAATTTATAAGTACGTACTTACAAATAACCTTCGTAAGACTCGTCCCAACTAATTAATATCTTTCCATGAGGGGTAATTACGTCATCAACACCATCATACCTTTCATCTTCCTTTCTAACATTTCTAAGTTTCACAAACTCACCTCTAAGCTCCAAATTCCATGACCCCCAAATTTCTCACTCCTCTGCAAAACCCTACCCGCCATAGCCATTTCTCCCTTCATTTTCCCCCATATGAGCTAAGTCCCCCTTCTTCTCTGTAATATCCAATTTCAAATTCAAATCTTCTTTCGTCAGAATAAAAAACCCCAAAAAAATGAGTTCTGCAGTTGGTTTTCAAGACTTGAATCTTAATCTCACACCAACTTCACCTCCATCTTCCTCCACCAACCCCGCCGTATCCGGTGGCGGCACCTCCGTTGTCCCTCCGCCGCGGGCTAATATTATTCCAAAAATCGAACCTAAACTTGAACCGCTTGACGAACCCTTGGGTGAACCACCTGGGATCTTTCCATTTTACGTCAGCTACTCAAATAACGCGGGAAGCAGTTCTTCTACTAGTTTTTCCGTATCGCCCTCTCCGAATACCCCTCTACCACCACCTGGAATTCCGGTGCCGGATAATGTATCGTCGTCCTTGAATGACTCGTCAAATGTTTATTCCGAATTTGATCGGATTTCGGAGCTTTTCCGTGGTGCTTTTGCTCAAGGGATGCAAAATTATGCTGCAAATGGTGAAGAGGTCGATAATACCCGAGCGATTGTACCGGTTAATAATGAAATTAATGACATTGGCGGACCCCAAGATTCCAGTATCGTTGTTTCGAGGAGAAAGTACTTGCCAAGGTCATCGGAGTTGGTTCGGGTGACGGATCTTAGCGGTGATGATGTGCATTACTTTAGGGATAACGTTCGGAAGACACGAATGGTTTATGATTCACTTAGGGTTTTTGCAGTGGTAGAGGATGAGAAGAATATGCATTTGGGTTTACAGCAGAGGAGGGGTAGAGGGGACTTGAAGGCTTCTCAATGGATGAGGGAACGCGGGTTATGGTTGAATCGCGATAAAAGGATTGTTGGTGCAATTCCTGGTGTGGAAGTTGGGGATTTGTTCTTCTTTAGGATGGAATTATGTGTGGTTGGATTGCATGGACAGGTTCAAGCTGGGATTGATTATCTGCCTGCAAACCATAGCTCGAATGGGGAGCCTATCGCGACTAGTGTGATTGTTTCTGGAGGCTATGAAGATGATGAGGACACTGGAGATGTGATCATTTACAGTGGACATGGTGGACATGACAAGCTCAACAGGCAATGTATGCATCAGAGGCTGGAATGTGGGAATTTGGCATTGGAGAGGAGCATGTACTATGGAATCGAGGTGAGAGTAATTCGTGGCTTCAAATATGCAGGTAGTGCTAGCGGTAAGGTGTACGTTTATGATGGTTTATATAGAATTGTAAATTGGTGGCCTGATTCAGGTAAGTCTGGTTTTCAGGTGCTTAAGTATAAGCTTGTTAGAATTGAGAATCAGTCTGAAATGGGTACTAATATTCTTAAGTTTGCACTAAATTTAAGGACTAGGCCATTGGAGGTGAGGCCGAGGGGTTATATAACTCTTGATATGTCAATGAAGAAAGAGGCTTTACCAGTTTTCCTGTTTAATGATGTGGATAATAGTAATGAACCCGTATTTTTTGAGTATCTCCTGACTAGTATTTTTCCAGCTTATGTGCACCAGCATAGTAAGAGCGGTACGGGGTGTAGTTGTGTTGGTGGTTGTGTGGATGGCTGCTTTTGTGCAATGAAAAATGGAGGGCAGTTTGCCTATGATTCAAATGGGATTTTGATTAGGGGAAAACCCGTAGTATTTGAGTGTGGGCCGCACTGTAGTTGTCCCCCGACTTGTAGAAATCGAGTGAGTCAAATAGGTGTGAGAAATAGAATGGAGGTCTTCAGATCAAGGGAGACTGGTTGGGGAGTTAGATCATTGGATTTGATCCAGGCTGGTTCTTTCATTTGTGAGTTTGCAGGGGTTGTTCTCACCCGCGACCAGGCTCAGATTTTTACTATGAATGGTGATAGTTTAGTTTACCCCAGCCGCTTTGCAGAAAGATGGGTTGAATGGGGGGATTTATCAGAGATCTTTCCTGATTTTGTGCGCCCATCATATCCCTCCATCCCTCCGTTGGACTTTGCAATGGATGTATCAAGACTGAGGAATGTCGCCTGTTACATGAGCCACAGCTCAAGTCCAAATGTTTTCGTGCAGCCAGTTTTGTATGATCACAATAATGTCTCCTTCCCTCATCTTATGTTGTTTGCAATGGAGAATATCCCTCCTTTGCGGGAAATTAGCCTTGACTATGGGGTGGAAGATGAATATACAGCAAAGCTTTCCATCTGCAACTAGCTGTAGTTCTGGACTTTTTGTTGGTGCAGGACAGCCTTTTCAAGATGTGTTTTTCGCTAAGGTAACTGAACTTTTCTAGGAGTAATTTAATTTGCTTGAAGTCCTAAAGAATATCAGGATTATATACATTTCTCTTTTTCATGACTCAAGTACTTGTAGCATGTGAGAACTTCTAATGTTGTCAATCCCATTGACTTGTAATCCATATGATTTTTGTGAATATTAATGAAAAACCCACACCATTTCTTTAGTTACAAATAGCTTCGTAACCTCTCTAGGAGTGTATGAAACTTGCCTTGAAGATGTAAAGGGTTAGTGGCAAAGATTTGAAGGAATCTGATTCTCTTAGTCCAATAAATTCCTTGCCCCACGAAACTTTTTGCAGGCGCCTTCAAAATATTCCCTTGCTGCATGAATATGTACGAGGATTGTAAATATGACTATATATGCAAAATGGCTATTCAGTGAAGGTGTGTATGGGAGCTAGTGAAGCCTGGGCTTCAAATACAAATCTTTATGCCAATTTGATGTTTAAACTGCATTTTGCTGTTGAATTTTTAAATCAACCTTGCTTTTGAGTTAAGTTGTGAACCATGGTAATGTCGATACAAATATATTTAACGTGGAGCTATGGTTACCATTAAGAAGTGTAAAACAGAGACATGTTATAAGTTGTAGTAATCTTTTCAAGGTGAGTGAAAAATCTCATAAAAACTTTTCCCTTTAATAATTCTACTTGATCTCCAGGAGAAAGGAATTATTTGCTCCATAAATCTTGACCTTTTAATGCCCCTAATTGGTAAATGGAGTTAAGAGTCCAGTCCTCTTACTGTCACCGTCATGGGTAGCTTTAGTTACTAACAGGTAAAAGCTAAAGTCCGTTTGGAAAAGTATACTGTATTCTTGTACTTTCTTCAGCTCGCTAAATGGGAAATCAATACTCCCTCCATTCTATTATATTAGTCGTTTTGGAGGGCAAAACCAATCTCTCTAAAAATAAGATCTTTCGAAGAAGATATCCAATATATACCCTCCTTTAATATTCTCTCTCCCTCAGTCATTCACTCACAGATGAGACATAGAAAGAGAAAATAAATCAGTTAATCTTCTAGATGTCTTTTGTCGGTGATTTTTGATTTGCCGATCGTCCTCCTCCAAGCCACGTGGTGATGCCCCAACAGCGCCTCTGTCAATGGCACTGTGCTTTTTTTGTGAACTCGGAGTCCCAATTTAGCAGGTGGTGAGATTAGAAACTTCATTTATTATTCATCAAAGAATAAAAAAGATTAGAAACTTGATGTGCTCCGCCTCTGCTGGAGTCTCAATTTAATAGGTGCGGCAGGGAATGAAAGTGAGGTGGTTGGCCCAAAAGTATATTTGATAGAGGATGAAGATGGAGTTGATTATGATTATGAGATTATTGAACTGGAGTGGAGCTTCTGGCAGAGGTGGAGCACATCAATTTCTGTGATATTTGTGGGAAAGGATTAAAAAGAGATACAAGTTTGAGGATGCATATGGGTGGACTCCAGAAAGTCTTAGAATCCTACCCGACAAACCAGAGAAATCGGATTTTCAGGCCTATGTGCTCTTGCTCTGCCGGAATCCAATACCACCTGTGCTTAAAGAGAAAATAGCATGCGTATATAACCGGAATAAGACAAAATTTTCTGGTTTGCTAGAAGACTCTAAAAGGATAGATGCATGTTCTCTCTGATCAGACCAGCCATGAAAAGAGATTGGGAAAAAGTGTAGCAGAGAGAGGAACACGTTTAGGGAGAGAGATTGGAAAAGATCTAGGAAGTTGTAAGATTCTGAAAAGATTTTGTTGGGATTAAAGAGGGGAAATATGGAAAACAAATAATAGCAGCTGCTAGAAAAAACAAACACCTTATATTATGGAAACAACACTTCCCTCCCAAACAACTAATATAATGGAATGGAGGTAGTAATATTTTTCTTCTTTTTTTGGGTCCAGTATCGGATATTTGACTCGACTAATCCGATTGAGACCGAGAAGGATAAATCTGGCAATGGGACAGAAGTCGCTCCCAAGATGACTTGAACTCTCGACCTTTCCCTGAGCAAGCCCCGGGGAGTGGAAAGTGAGGCGAGTTTCAACCACTTGCACTACCTCTTGTCGAAAGCCAATAATATTGTTATTATTGAAACAAGTGAAGATCCTTATCCTCTGTGCAAGCAAGATCAAGTACCTTAAGATTCAAGCTTCCTTTACTTAAGTACCTTAGAAATTAGAAAAGAAATGGAAAGATGGCACTTTCAATGAACTTTGAATGTCATATGAAAGTAAACCATTATCTACTCTATCCGTTGAAATTAGCTGGTTCATTTTTTCTGGTGATGGGTAATTATCGTTTAAGATTTAGACACAATGTTTTCTTCATGTACAAAGTTTGTGGGCCCATTAATTTATTTAACCTTATTTTCCTGCTTGATCATATAAAGAAGATGATATAATGTATGGTGGTTAGTATTGCTGTGGCATTCAATAGCACATTTGTATTCTAGTTCTCCAAAAAACACAACTGATATTGGTATTCCCTTGCTCAAGTATGTACTGTGCACGGGGCAAAACCAGGATAGGAGAAAGTTCTGACCCTGATAAGTTGTATTAGGAACTCAGATCTCATGCTAGGGGGACTGCATAAACCAGGATTGTAAAATTTAATTTCAACTTATTGATATTATTCAGCTGTTTAACACTTTGGGGGGGGGGGGGGGGGTTCCCCCAAAAGAAAGAAAAAGAAAAACCAAGGAAAATAGTTGTGGTATCCCGTGTCACGTGTCAAACTTAATGTGATGATCTTGAGATGCACTAATTTGGCTGTCCTTCCAATTACGTGTCGTTTGTATATGATTCTTCAGAAAGTAATGAATTGGTATGAGTTTTCATTGCGCCCCTACCCCCGCAGGATTTATAGACGTTACTTTTTGTACACAATACAAATTAGTGTTGTCTTCTCTTCAAAAAAACCTTTCTGAGGTTTATTTTTGGATGAGTTCTAAAATGGATGCTTTTTCATTGTAGACAGACTTGCATTTGGTTAATTAGATGATACCATAAGTGTCGGTATTGAAGTAGGTTGTATTTAATAATCGACAAGATTGAGCGGCTGTTTCTTTCGTTGCTTCAAAGACGGAAATTAGTTTTTTTTTCTAATACTACTACAAGCTTTACCTTTGTTTTCAATTTACACATCTCTAGGACACAACTATATTCGTCGCAACTTCCTTCCTGTTGAACAGAATAGTTTTTTAATTGTGTCATGCCTTTTTGAGTTTTGAAATTTCTGTATGATTCTTGTGCTCATTTGTAGATAGTTATTCTTTTATCGGTTTCTGACTATTGGCAGGATGGTTTGTTTCCAAATAATTGTTTCGGAACATCGTACATTTACTAATGATAAAATTCTTTGTCAACATTTTGCTAACTCTCTTGCATTTCTAACTCATGTTTTCAAATACTACGAAATCTTGCATTCAATGTTTGATACATTGGTTGTTTCATGTACACTTGAATCACTTTTTTTTTTTTGCAGATAGAAGTTGGACGAGATATAAGCAACATTTCTGGGACTCAATTCTGGTTTTCGTATTTCAGAATTTCAATCTGAGTGTCGTAACTCCATTATACGGTGCACCTTTCCCTTGCTGTTTCATTTTGTGTATCTAAGAGTTTATGATTCTCAGGGTGTGAATTAACTGTAAAGAAATGTGAAGTTCAGCTACTGAAACTGATAAAACGGCTGCAAAATCAAGCAACCATTACTAGTATTTCTAGAGTAGGCATATAATGTTACTTGGACTTCTTGCAAACTGTATGCGATTTGTACTCTTAGCTTGTACATATGAATGCTTATATACAGATTGTATGAATGGTTCTATTAAACAATTTGCAGTCTACCTAATGTTTTTCCATTTCCCCCGCTAATGGGAGGCAAATTTTTGTAACACGTGTAAATGCCGTTTGTTTTCTGTTATTGTTTTGTTTCTCAGAGTGTATGTCTAATAGGGATATCAAGGAGACCCGGGAAGTGGTTTTCTCTATGAACTATTAACTGACTTGAAAAAAGTTTTTTCTTTCTTTTATTTTTTCAACAATGCCATGAGAAGTTTGGTATGGTTCATTATTTGTGCTTTGCTTTCACTTAAAGAAACAATGTATTTTCCGGTTTATATTTTGATAAACTAACTAGGTGTCAAAGAGATATGAATAGAGTTGAGGGCTACATAATAAGAGTAGATGCCTTTCCCGTGATTGTATGGTTATGGTAAGTTTGCGGAGTCAATTCATGTTGTGGTTTTTGCCGCCTTATTTGGTCTGGTGCATTCCGTTACTAATTAGAGATTCTTCTTTTGTGTATACACGCCCTTTGTTATGGACATGTAAATTTTTGTTAATGCTTGTTTGGTTTTTGTATTATTGTTTTTTTTTACTGGCCGCACACTCCATTTTTTGCTTGCGCCATTTCTCATGAGCTTCAGAATAAACAAATAAACGAATCAAAAATGAAATCTGAGTAAACAACCTAAAGTTGCAACTTTTTTTTTACAATTTTTTAGGAAAGTAGTTTCATTGCAATATGCTCTTTGTAAAATAGTATTACCCTGATTTTTTAAAAAATCTCCCCATTAAATCACTTATAAACCTACATCTCTGGCCTCTACACCATATAGAAAAGGGTGAAAATTCTCTGTCTCCATCTCTGTTTCCAACCAATCAGAATTTACTATATAAACATTTTTTTCAATTATATATATACAGGGTGAATTATGATTGGCTGGGATAGGGATGGGGACAAAAACGGGGACATGGGGTTTTTTTGCCAGAGAAAAGAGGTAGAAAACTGCAATAACGGTTCAATTTGTTTCTTTTGCCAAAGTAGAGGTTTTACTATTACTAAGCACCATCACTAATGTTTTTTGATAATGCAAAAAGAACCCTTTTTGTTTTCTTTCCAGTTTCCTCCTCAAGTTATTAGTAGTCAAGGAGGCCATAATCTAGTGGGGGCAAGCCTTTACCCGTGATCAAGAGGTCCCGGATTCGATATCCTCCTTCTATGTGGGGCAATAAAAATTCTCCTCCTCTGGTGAGGGAGAATTTAAGGTTGTTGACAAATTATTAGTAACACAAAATTTCCTTTAAGACTTATGAAATTATTTCACTTGTACCCATATTTATATTAAAAAAAAATTAAGAGACCCTTTTAAGATTTTTAATATTTTTAATCATATCCCTCCATTTAAAAAGTAAATGATGACACCAAAATATCTTAAAATCTTCAAGATATTTACAGAAAAATGTTTTTGAATTGTTTTTGCCAAGTGAAATTTTGATTTGAAGTCGGCTTGTGTTGATTTTTCCACTTATATGTCTTGTTTTGCATTAGAACAATGTATAGTTTAAGTTTTTTTGAATAAGAAATTTTTCATTAATCACAATGACGAGACCATTACAATCAAAGGAAAATATGAAATTATAAGAAAATAAAAGTTATACAATGATTTAAAAATCATGATAACAAACAAGAGCCACACTCAAGAAAATTTGGGTGGTTAGGAGATACTAATATAACAACTAGTAAGATAAACAAATACATAATCTTTTTCGCAGCATCTCCATCGCAATCCTTGAAACACAGAGGCAGGAGAAAATTAATTTCAACATCTTCTTAGGGATCGACAACTTATAGGACCATGGGCGTATCAACCGTCCTACAATTTGCCTCGGGAAGATGTAGAAAGTTGATAAAGGGCCCAGATCAAGTCCGCCCCCCACCCCTTCCCCCGAGATTTTTAAATTTTTTTACTAAATATAATAATTTTTATATGTAGTTTGGAATATTTGATTAAATTCGCCCCCAAATTTTATTTTTTTTTATTTTATTTATTTTTTTTTAGCTTTTATATGTAATTCGATAAACTATTGCAGTTTTTTGCTCCCAACCTAAAAGTTATTACTTCGTCTCTGGATAAAGTCCTAGTTAAAATCACATACTCTAACCGTTTTATAATAGATTTATTTTTATAGTTTTCATATTTTTTTAAAATACATATAATTTTTTTTTTCAATTTTAAGAATATTTTTCTAAAATTTACCTTATTTTTTAGGGAGAAGATAGTGAAGATGGCGTTTAGGAATAAAAGTTATTTCAGAGAATAAAAGTAAAATGTTTTTGTCACAATTTTCTTAATTTATACTAAACTATTTAGAAGTGCTTCTATTATGTTAAGAAAAGGGTATCAATTTTCAAATGTGATTTAAAAAAAGGTCGCCTGCTTGACAAAACCTTAATTTGGTTTTCTGCTTATAGATAAGAACCCATAAAAATTCCAAAATGCTCAAGAACCATAACATAATGCAATCAACAATATACAATGAAGAAAAGTTGCACCAAAAATTAATTATTATTTTTTTCCATTTTATTGACCCCACCCAAAATTGAACTTCTGAAATTGGCATGGATTATTAGATTACCTCCAATAAGTTTTTTTTGGGGGAATTGGTGATTCATGTATCAACCTGACTAATCCGGTTGGGATATATGTAGGATATGCGTGATATAATGTGTAATAAAGTTGCTTTCTGTGTAATTTGAACTCATGACCGTACCAAATGCAAACCCTTAATATCAAAAGTGAGTCCTACTGAACTTGGTGACGAAACCAAGGGGGAGGGGCAATCTCCCTCAACATTTTGAAAATCGACACATTTTCAATGGAATTTTTTTTCTTTTGCAACGACTCATCTATATTTCTTCCATAGATGAAAATGACTAGATAAATAGTGGGAAGTGATTGGCAAATGAAACTCTTTTTAGACTTTTGTTATTATAGGAGAAAATTTGAACATGTTTTTAGTGTGGAATTCTTGTCAAAGACGAAGCTAAGAACTTTATGCTGAAATAAAATGTAAATTTTACATAATTCTTTAACAATAAAAGGTAAATTTCGTATATAAATTGAACGATAAGAGGTTGAATATTTTTTTTAAAGAATTTTATAGGGTAAAAAAGGCAATTCTAAAAACTTTGGTAAATACACTCTTTACCACATATATGTAGAAACCATGTAATAAAATTTGTAATAGAACTAAGGAGATTGAAATGCAATTTAGATACCTGTAAGAAGAACAGAGAGGAGAAAGATATAGAAAAGTGAAAGAGAAAACTTGTGTTTGGCCATCTTCATATCTTCAACTTCAACTCAGTTACTCCCTAAAAAGGATAATGGAAAAAAAAAATTGGCACGTCTTGCATGACTTTTTCAATTTTACAGGGACGTTACTTATAGATTTTCCTTGTTTTATGAAACTCTGTATCTTTTAGTGCATTCTCTGCATTAGAGTTTAGTCCACGAATAAAATTATTGAATTGAGCAACATCATTAGATTAGAGTGACTTAATGAGTTTGAACGAATCACATTGCTGCACTTGTCATAATTTTATTGGTGTATTAGAAGATTCAGGGATAAAATTTTATAAGAAAAAATAGTTCCAATACTAAAAGTAGCTAACAAATAGTTATGAGACTAAAATTTCAGAGATAAAATGATTAAAAAAATAACTGACTAATAGTTATAGGACTAAGTTCTGGTTTAAAAAATAGTTAATGGAATAGTTTTTTGCATTTTCTCTATTGAGAAACATAATAAAAGGAAAGAAAAAAAAATGTTTGATGAAGACCTAAAAACAGAAAAACGTGGTCGGCAGGATTCGAACCTGCGCGGGCAAAGCCCACATGATTTCTAGTCATGCCCGATAACCACTCCGGCACGACCACTCAGATATAAAGTATGGTGCTTAACTTTATTATTATACTTCCTCCATTCCCTATTAATTGTCGTTTAGGAGATATCTAGGTATCCAAATTAATTGTCGTTTAAGGTTGTTTTATTAGTTGTCAACAATTTATTCCAATTATACCCTCAATATTTTCCTTTCTTTATGAAGTAGAAGTAAGAGAGAGAGAGAGGAGAGGTGTGGTAATACTGGAAGTTTAGGTGAAAATGACAACTTCCTTAATTTTCTCAAATTGTCTAAAGAGTCTTATATTTAGGAATGGAGGGAGTACCTATTATGAAAAATGTTTAACAAGCACAGCGACGAAGACCGCCCCGGGATTTCTAAAAATATTACTACATATAGTAAAATTTATATGTAGTTCGGAATATTTTATCAAATTTGCCTCCCCAACATTTTTGTTTTACAGTTTTTATATGTAGTTCGGTATACTGTTACAGTTTTCGTCTCCAAACGCCAAATTCCTGGCTTCGTCCCTGCTACCAGCTTAGGACAATGCTTTATCCAGAGTTTATACTCTCCGCGTTTAGTACAATAGAATGAAATTACTTTTATAATTTTTATTTTTTCATTTTTGTGTTTGGCTTGTCGAAATAAAGTAGGAAATACTTGCGGAAAAGTCCATTTCAGAAAGGAGTGAAAAAAAAAAAAACATTATAATTTAATTGTTTTTCTTTTAGCACTAACATTTTTATAAATATTTCTTTATGTTATACAAAAATAACCTTGAACGTTTTCTAATTTCTAATTATCATCATGAAGACGAGAAGCTAATATAAGCCCTTTTTTTTTTTGAGATTGATTAGAAGTATAAGTCCGTAAATCGTTCTTTATAAGATCATATATTTGATGTTCATCGGACATATATTTATCTTTTTATCTGGTATTCATGCACTAGCACGGTAGACGTTAAATGATGTCACACTACTAGAAATATAGCTTGTTGCAACGAGACTTTTTTGCGTCGGGCGTTTACCGTTACAAATAACTGTCATTTTCCGTTACAAATATTTTATTTATTGTTGAATGAGGTGTTTGTTGGATGATTGTATTAATTGCTAATTAATAAAATAGCTAAAAAAAACATGGTATTTAACAAAAATTACTAGCGTTGGGTTTTAGTATACTATTTTTTGAGATATTATAACATTTACGACGATGAAAAATTATTTTCGACAGATTGTGCCATCACGAAAAATAATAAATATAATTTTATTATAATATTTGCGAAGTGAAAATCTATTTTCGACAGTATATAAGGTGACGCATTATATGTTTTTGTGTCAGTTATTGCGTCGAAAATTATAATCGATGCAAAAACTAGTCGTTTTTGCTAAGTTTTCACGTTGGGAAATAAGTGTCGCAATTAGAAAAATTCCCGTTGAAAAAAACTAATTGCGTCAGGCGCTTCCCCAGTCAGAAAGTTTTTTGCGGCGCCTCCCTCATGCGACTCCCTCAATTGCCAGCCGTATAACCCGACGTAAAAAGTTTTTGTGTCGGTAAATGTACTTTTTGTGGCAGGCGGCGCCTGACGCAAAAAGTGTTTTTTCTAGTAGTGTCATTGGAATATGAGTAAAAATGATTAATTTCCTAAATCGTGTATTCTTTTTCTTTATGTCAAAAGAAATATAATGTTATTAAGAAAAATAAAAGATGCATGGGTCAAAATGTGTATACTAGGGCCTTTTTGTATGCAATAATCAGTTGAAATGACAAGTAGCAGTAGATGAATCTCCTAGGACTAGCATGGCAACTTCAGGAGGGCAATCGCTAATAAGTTTATAGTTGAGATTATGGACAAAAATGTATGAAATCTTATAATAAGAAAAAAAATATAATAAAAGTAAATAACCACTCAACGAAAAAGAAAACATAAACATAAACATAAACATAAATAAGTACTAAATTGAGATAAATTTAAAAGAACTATGCATATACCTGAGAAAAGAATAATATAAATTGCATGAAGGCGAAATAATAAAAAGTTAGGGTAAATTTGGGGTTGGATATTCTTAGGGAGGAAATGTTTTTCAAATGAGAGAAATATTATTGTTTGACATATATTTATCTCACTCTTTAAACAGGAAAAAAATTAATTGTTTTGAAACTATTTCTTTCTTTTTCTGTGATGCATGAGGATATGGGTCTCGAACGCGTAACATGCGAATTGAATGCCACAACACATTCAAAATAAAAGGGTGGGAAAGCATTGTTTCTCTTGATTTTTTAAAATCAAAATAAAACAAGAGAAAAAATGAGGCCAAATCAAATGTCAATAATTCTTAGGTAGATAATCAATTAGAAATTATTTTACCAACATGGTGAAATTTTGATAAGAAAATAAACATAAATAACAACTCCCAAAATAACCACTCTTGTATTTCAACTGAATTTACACTACACAAAGTCTCACACTTTTATACTTTATTTGAGCTCACTTAGTTCACACTTCCACCTCACAACTTTGATAATTCACTCTCTTGCTAAATGATTACAACACTACTCATATTTATACTAGCTGATTGGATTAATCTATAACCATCTAAAATATCCTATCAATTAGGCAATTAATATAGAACATCTAAGAAGCTAACTTCTCATTTTCTAAATGCTTACAACAATTCTCCTATTTACAACCAAACTAGAACATTCTAAAAACTAATTTCTCATTTTCTCTAGTTTTTTCTTATGGCTTCCTTGATAGATCATTTAAAATTTTCATATGGCTCAAACAAAGAAAACAAGTGAACAAATATTCTTTTTAAGAGTTAATCACTATTTATTCCCTCAGTTATATTTCAAAAGCAACTGTTACCCTAGGTAATATAAATGTCCCCAACTATTTACGAGGTGCCATTTGTGCCCAAAAGTGGCGGAATCCGGTGAGAAGGGGCGGCGATGCACATGTGCGACACACATGCACAAAACTCCAAGGGCAATTTCGTCTATTCAATTTTTAATTAAAAATAAATAAAATGGGTTTCCTCTAACCCACATCTAAGATCCGACTCATAACCTACAACCCATAAACCAAATTCTAACCCATCTTTCTCTTCTTCTTCAAAAATCCATTTCACCAAAATCATGAAAAATTCATGTTCTAAGTAATTACTAAAGCCCTTAAGTCCAAAGAAGATCAGGTATGTAATAGTAAGTGATTATATGAACCAAGCAAACAGTAAACAAACTAAGATCCAGAAAAAAATCAAAAAGATAAAAGATAAAATCTTGCAAATACATAATGTTAAGCAAAATACTTGGAGATTTTCAAGTTGAGTGAATTTTTTTTTGCAGAGATGATATCAATGCATTAATTCTTGCAAATTTTCATCATATGCACAGTGAGCTCTAAAAATAGCATTCCAACAAGTTTGCTTCAGATTGTTTGCATATCAGTTAGATAGGTGCATAAATTTTGAACAACATCGTGAATGCCAGAAGAGAGAATCTCTCTCTCTCTCTCTCTCTCAGACACACACACACACACAGAGAACACACTCACTATTTGGCTCGCAACTTATGTCAGGCTGCATGTTTTGTTTGTTGGAATTCAGACTTGGATGATTGGTTTGGTGATAGTGCTATTAACAGATATTGTTATGGTATTCACACCTTATTGAGCTGGTTAGTCAAAAACAAGAAAAAGAAAAGAATGTTAAAATACTTACTTGACCAAATGAGTGTAGTTGAGAGAGAAGAGAAGATGGAGATGAGAGGGGAGACGGAGACGCGCGGAGACGGAGAGAAAGAGAGAGAAGATGAGGGTTTTTTATATTTTATTTTAATTTAAAAACAGATTGGACGAAATTGCCCTTTGAATTTCATGCATGTATGTCACACATGTGCATCGCCGCCTCCTCTCGCCGGATTTCGCCACTTTTGGGCACAAATTGCCTCGTAAATAGTTTGGGACATTTATAGCACCTAAAATTTCTTAGGGTAACAGTTGCTTTTGAAACATAGTTGAGGGGGTATAAATAGTGATTAACTCTCTTTTTAAAAATAAAAGAAAGAATATTGTGGTTGACACGAGCTGCGCGAGCATAGCCCACCTGATTTCTAGTCATGCCCGATAACCACTCTGGCACGACCACTAATATGCTTTCAAATTCCTAAGTATTTATTTACAACCTTATAAAATGGGTCCCGATGGACCTATTTTTCTTCTCCTCGAACTTATAGAAGAAGAATGAAAATTCATAAAAAAGGTAGTGTAAACTTGGGGTTGGCCATCTCATAGGGAGGAAATTCTTTAAGGGAGAATATGAAAAGATGATTGTTTAACCTCAATATTTGTGTTTCTCTATATACATGGGGGGAGACAGGTATATGATAATTTGCAATGGGGATTTCCAGTTTAAGTTAAAGGTGGGATGGAGGCTTGGATGAATTTTGCCTCAACTATTGGGAGCGGGGCCAGAGGCAGAAGAGATGATATCCTTGATCTCACCCTAGCCAGTGCCCAGTCCGTCGCACATATTCCGTTTAAAATATTAAATACATAAAATACAAAAATAAAATAAAATTGAAAGACGCCAAAAATTCTCAAACTTTTTAGAGACTCCTCATTCTTGTAAACCTTGAAGAACCCCAGATTTTTTTATTGGGTGAAATAAATCAATCTTTTTAGATGGATTTATTTCGTTTAACGTGTATTAAATAATTTTTGTTTACAAATGTATATTTGGCATATTTTTGACAAAAGTTCATTGATTTTCTCTAGGTAGAACTGACCGAAAGCTAGAATTTGGAGGAAAAAATATCCCCACTTTTCCCAGTTGGGGATGGGCCCCGCCTGATATTGGGATGGGATCCCCATCCACTCCCAATAGTGTAGCTAGGGTCGGGATGAAGATCTAATGGAGGAGGCATGGCTTGAACTGGAGAAAATATTATACGCTTCACTCGCACCTGTTGTAATCTCCATTTCTAATTAATTAATTTCAATAATTTCAATATAATATGTTTTCTGTATATAAAAAAAAGGAATGGAATTTCCAAATATAATGGATTTTTTCTAATGTTAGAATAATTTAAGATAGTCTTTCTAATAGCGAAAAATGCTTTAATTCAAATAAAATATACTATATATGATAATTTAAGTATATCAATATCTAAAATCCTATCAGAAATAGGGGAACCTAAAGGGAATTTGGTACGTAAACTACCATATATTATAAGTTAACTCATATTAACACATGCCCTAGGTACGCATTAGAAAATTTCATTTAAGATATACCAATATAAATGTGAGGCTTTAGGGAAAAATTATATTTTATCATTAAAACTATGGATATCAGTTGGGTCCAGCTGGTTTCAGAATGTTGAGTCTGGACTGAGGTGACCGAGGCCAACTAAATTAAGCCTCTTTATCGAGAAGATTTATCTTGGTAGGTAAGTATTTCCAGATGAAGAAGCAAATGCTATTCTTGAGATTCAAATTCCATCTCAAATGGAACCAAGTGTCCTTATCTGGCCTCCCTACAAGTCAAGGAGATTTTTTGTAAGGTCAGCTTATCGAATGAACCAACAATGGAGATACAAAATCAAGTCTCAAGTTCACATGAAACTTATGGAAAAGGATTTGGTAAGCAAGGTTACACCCAAGACATAAGCATCTACTCTGGAGATTACTATCAAATATTCTTCCTACAAAGGAAATAATTGGTAACTACATTGTCATAGGTAATCTCCTTTGTACTCTTTGCAATAATGATACTGAAAACTTGGACCATCTGTTCTTACATTGCACTTTAACCAAATTGATATGGCGGAGATCTAGGCGGAATATTAGGGTGGAGATGTTTAAAGACTGGAATATTTGTAAATGGATAGAAATGATTTTGCAACCTGATCTGGTATTCCCTTTAGATCACACTTGAACAACTGTTTTTTTACAATTTTTGCCTTAGTATATGGAACAAATTTGGAAGACTAGAAATGTTATTCACTTTGGGGGAAAGTCAAAAATTGGGATATCATTAGTGATGAAATAAATAGACTGGCTGAAACCCATTATGATGCTGCTGGTAGAAGAGGAATGAAGAAATTTTATCTGGATTGTCCAATGAAATGGAGCAGACCTCCACCTAATTGGAAAAAGATTAATTTTGATGCTACTTTTCTGGATGGACAATTTACTGCTGCTGCTGTGGTTAGAAATGAAGATGCAAAAATGTAAAGGCACGCACTATGTCTGGGCTTGTACCTGATACCTTTACACCAGAGGCAAATGGAGCATTACTTGCAATTAATTTGGCTCTAGATTGGAAATGAGACAGAATTATTTTTGAAGGAAATGCATATAATGTGATTCACTCTCTACAGGGCAATAATGAAGCTGAAGAATGGTAAGGAAAAGTGATAACAGACCAATGTAAATTGAAGCTGAAGCTATTTAATCACTGGAGGGCTACTTCAATTTCTAGAAACTTTAATGAAGCAGCACACAATCTAGCTTCCTGGGGAAAATGCATGTATATAAATGGAACTATTCCATTAAAATCTCTTCCCCCTAATATTTTTTGTGATCCAGAAACTTCTGGTATAGCAGGTGTAAATCTGGACAAATGTAACTCTGAATGTTCTTCTGATATTTTAATTAATGAGTAATACTATGTTCATAAAAAAAAAGAGTTTAAAACTTACACTCAAGTCAATAAATACAATACACGTAGGAAAGAGAATTGAATTTTTGGTCTATGTGTATTATATTCATTGGTTTGGATATAACTTTTAAACTTACTACCCTACCAAAATAAAATTTCTCCTATTTATCACCTCTTTTAAAAAATTTGGTCCAAAAATGATCTTGTATTAGCATATGGAAAAGTATTTACAAGGCCAAGACATGAACTATATTAGTAATAATCAGAGCATTTAAAAGTAATCTAACTCTACACATAATAAGATTGATTCATTCATGAAGTGGTGAAGTAGTGACACCCTCTTCATACATGGACTAATTCCTCACCACCACACATAGCTACATACTTCTCTGAAAATAAATGAGAAAATAAATGGTTAATCCAAGAGTCCGACCTTACACATCCAGCACCACGAGATCCCCTTATCCATCCATCGGACTCACATCGGCTTCAGCAAAGGACTTGAATTCTTTCATACCTCATTTAGAAATTTTGTTAAACAAATAAATGAAACAAATTTCTTCCCTCGGTTCCACAGTATAACCTTGAACTCTTTTATGCTTTATCAGAATGTTTAGTGATGGGTGGGCTATGACAAGGCCTTCCACCAGTCGAGCCGCTGGGTCACCTTGATTAACATCCTCCCTAATTCCTATCGAATCGGGAGGTGGAGAGGCCTGAGGGCGTGGGTATCGCCTTTAGTGTAGGAGAATGTTTAGTGATGATTATTATTATTTTTTTAAAAACTCTAATTCTTTCCTTCTCAATTATGTTAGTGAAATTAATAAATAATGTAATAGAAAGAAGGTATCACTTATTTTGTCTTCCTTAATCTATAAAAAGAAAAATGGTCCAAAGCTTTTTTATAATTATATTAGTGGAATAATGTAATAAAAAAAATATATCACTTATTTTATCTATAAAATGAAAAAATGTCAAAAAAACTTTTTATAAAGAACAGAAATACAATTCTTTATAATTGTCAAAAGGCTTCTTGTCAATTATGTAGTGAAATTAGTAAATAATGTAATATAAAAATATCACTTATTTCGTCTTCCTAGACCTTTAAAATAAAAATTGTCAAAAGGCTTTTTTTTATAATTATGTTAATTAAATTAGTAAATAGTGTAATAGGGAAAACATCACTTATTTTATAAGTAAAAAGAAAAAATGATAAAAAAGGCTTTTAGAAAGGCTGTTGCAGAAAAAGAAAACGTGGTCGGCAGGATTCGAACCTGCGCGGGCAAAGCCCACATGATTTCTAGTCATGCGCGATAACCACTCCGGCACGACCACTTTGTTGTATAAACATTGACTTGTAAATCTATATATTTTTCCTATAGAGTGATTGATACAAAATATTTTTTCCCATAGAGTGATAGAATAAAAGAACAACTATTTTCAAAATCACCCTCATCGTTGTTTTAATGGCACTTTAGGCAATAAATTAACAATTTTCTTTCAATAAATTAAGCCTAATTAGTAAATTATATCCTTAAACTATTTCTTTTTGGTGACTAACGTCCCAATTCATTGTTTTTGCATATTACCACCCCCAAACAATTTACATTTTGTATGTAAGGTCATTTTGTCCAAAAAATGGTTAGTCAACTGTTAATTCAAAATTTTGATCAGGTCATAGAAAATAGTTATAGAAACATATTTGGTACTTCACAAAAAATCATAAAAACGACATTACGCAACCCACCCACCCCTCCCCTTCTTCCCCGTCTCCCTCCACCAAAAACGCCGACCACCACCATCCTTGAATCTCATTGGTTGAAGAAGAAGAGATATGTAGCGGGGTATTTTTAATGTAACTTACCACAAATTTCTCTAAAATTGTGTGAGTTGACTCAAAAAAATTTTCCCAGTTTTAGTTGACTGTCAATTTTTGGACGGAAAGATCTTACGTACAAAATGTAAATTGTTTTGGAATGATAACGTACAAAAATAATAAATTAGGACGTTAATCACAAAAAAATAAATAGTTTAAAAGCATAATTCACTAATTAGCCATAAATTAACATTCTTAGGCGATAAATTAACATTTTTCTTTCAATAAATTAACAACTTCTGCCAACTAGGATTATGGTTCTGGGTTCTACCGGTTCCCAGTTTTTAATATCCGATTTTCCCGTCTTGGCTCCTATGCGGAAAGTGGAATGGTCCGTATATGCGGGCCAAGCTGAGGGCCGTTGGATTCATACAACGGTTGTTTCAAAGTAGGGGTATTTAAGGACTCTTTTTTTCCAGCCGCAACTTTTCTCTCTCATCAAGAACATGCGTTCACTCATCAAGAACATGCGTTCACATAAACAAGAACATGTGTTCATCGAACATGAACATGTGTTCACCGAACATGAACAGGTGTTCACCGAACAAGAACATGTGTTCACCGAACATGAACAGGCAGCTGCAATTTTTCTCTCTCCTCAGTAACCCACATTTTTAACTTTTCAGCCGCAACTTTTCTCTCTCCTCTAATAAAATTACATATGTACCATTTTAATCCTCTTTTAAATCATAGCCATTGATCCATTTAAAAAATGAAATCAACGGGCCTCAAAAGCGTCATCCGCAGCGCTGCGGATTTTTTGGGCGTTCGCATGCGAACCGGACTGCGATTTTCCATCTAGGTTCAGACCGAAGGTCCTGCCGGTCGTGGTCCGACGGTCGGACCGTCCGGTCCCTCTTGATCTTCAGTTCATCCTCTTGAGGGGTAAAAGAATAAGAATGTATCTTCATTATTTCTGGTAATCTTTTTCCACAAATTCTCTTCTGGGATCTCAAAATTTTGATTCTTTTCGAACTTCTTACCTTGAAATATAGTGTCTTCTCTATTAGTTCCCAGAATTTTTGCAGCAAAATAGCCTTGGCATATGCAAATTCTTCTTTTCTTTCAATCTTATTTTTGCCCAAATTTCTCAAAGTTTGTCACTTTTCCCTCATTTAGCGGGTAAAAATTGTTCAAATTTCAATCTTTTTGTATTTATTGAGTTCCCAATTGGGGGGTATATATATATAATCAAATACAATGGCATTTACTATCTTCAGAGGGATTAAAACCAGCCCTTTTATGCTATGCCCATCTACATATTTTGCAAGAAAAAATGGTGTTTTTTACTCTACTATGAAAATCCAAGAATCCCAAATAGCAGCACAAGAAAGACAGCAACAGTCTACTCAGTTGAAGGGTTCACAAAAAATTCTTGACAAGTTATTGAAAGATTATGAGGCAATAATTGGATCAATAGAGACTCATGTTCAGCTTAACACATTAACCAAAGCCTTTTGTAGCTGCCCTTATAGTTATGGAGCTCAACCAAATACTAGTATTTGTCCTGTTTGTATGGGATTGCCTGGGGCATTGCCAGTTTTGAATTCCAAAGTGGTAGAGTTTGGGGGTGAGAGTTGCATTAGCCCTCAATTGTAAATTGTCTTTGGATTCTAAATTTGATAGGAAACAATACTTTTATCCTGATTTACCAAAAGGGTACCAAATATCTCAATTTGAATCCCTATTGCTTATGGTGGGTTTCTTGATTTGGATCTTCCTGTTGAGTTTGGTGGTGGACATAGAAGGTTTGGCATTACTAGGGTTCATATGGAAGAGGATGCTGGAAAGTTGCTTCATACTGGCAATGGCAGCAATTCTCAGGCAATTACTATTTCCTTTATGCTTGGCCTAATGGGACTATTTTTTGTTTTTTTGCAATATATTTGAACTGCATAAGGGGACTACTGTTCAAGTGATCAGCCACTTTGTGCATTCATTGCCAAAGGTGAGGTCCGTCTCCAATCTATCTATTTCAGTGATATTTTGGGAACAGTCACTTTGTGTATTTATTGTCAAATTCTAGGTCTATCTCCTATCCATCCCCGCCCATACCCCAATTATTGGGAACTTAATGTGTTATGTTATTGTTGTTGTTGTTGTAGTTGTATTTGAACTGCTTTTTGCTGAGTGATCTTATGACATTTTAATTTCCATGTTCTTACATGTTGTATTTTATTTGTGGCGTACTAAATAAATTCGTGTTTAGCCTAGATTGACTATTATCATAGGTGGTTGGCTTTCTTTATTTTAGAAATTTGCTTACTAGAGATGACTTACGCTTCTAAGATATTTGTTTGATGATTGATTGTTCTCTATTGCAGGTAGATTTGAATAGGGCAGGGGTGCCTTTGCTCGAGATTGTTTCTGAACGGGAAATGAGAACTGGCATTGAAGTTGCGGAATATGCTGTTGAGTTGCAAAGGTTGGTTAGATATTTGGGTTTAAGTAATGGGAATATGCAGGAAGGTTCACTTCGTTGTGATGTGAATATCTCAATACGTCCAATTGGCCAGCAAAAATTCGGCACTAAGGTAATGGGTGTTGCTTTGGTGTCGTGTTATTTACCTTGCAACTTATTAGAGGTGAATTAAAAGGTTTAGAATGGTTTACAAGTTAAAGAGGTTTATCGTGTATGTTGGTTATTCGTGAAGAGTACTGATTTTGCTTTTAAAAACTGATAAGGAGTGCACGCACATAATTTTAAAGGGTTTTCATTTACTTCTAGTTTTTCTTTCTCCTTCTAGTAGATATTACTGAGTAGATACATTAATTCTTTGGAAAACTTTGTGACAATTGGTGGTGTTTTTCGAATCCAAATCATTGGCTTCATGTTGATTTTCTGCGGTTAAATCAAATCTACATGCAATATGTACGTTGCAGGGCTTCTTTATCAATCAAAACAAGAAGAAAATTCAGCGAGAATATACATGAGAGTTTGAGAAAATACCTGACACCTAAATACATACCCGTACCCGAGTCCGAGTAACATAGGTCTTCTGTTTGAGTATATTTTTTATCATTTAATGGCTAACATGGAATTATTACGTTGATTCATGTTAGCTGACCCTAATCACATGGGATTAAGGATTTTGTTTTTGTTCTTGTTGTTGTATTTAATGGCCAACATGAAGAAATGTCGCCCCCCAGGTTGAAATAAAAAACTTGAACTCATTCTCATCAGTGAGTAGGGCCATCGATTTTGAGATTTCACGACAGGCGCTTCTCCATAGTCAAGGTCAGGGTGACGAAATTGTACAGGAAACTCGTTTATTGGAAGAAGGCGCTCAGGTTAAGCAGCATTCTCATATGCTACTCTAATTTAATGTCTAATAAAATTGTTATCTACTTTCTGTTGTAGTTCATTCATGTGTTTTATTTCTGTTGCAATTTCAGAAAAAAATTACAATGAGAAAAAAAGGAAGGTCTTGCTGACTATCGATATTTCCTGGAGCCTGATCTTCCAGGAGTTTCTATCAGTAAGGAGTATGTGGACGGAATTCGCGATTCCTTGCCTGAACTTCCGGAAATGAAGCGTCGGAGATATGAGGAGATAGGTTTAAGCATGCAGGATGTTCTTTTCCTTGCCAATGATGTAAATGTAAGTTTTCCCGATCACGTTTCTAACCAGAATATTGTTGTTCTCGTGATCTGAGCTCGTGTTCCTTCTTTCATTAAATTCTGCCCCAGGTTGCATAATTTTTTTTATACAACTATTTCGGGAGGCACCGATATAAAGTTGGCTGCCAATTGGATAATGGGAGATATTGCTGCCTATATGAAAAATGAAAAGCTGTCCATCAATGAAATCAAACTTACACCTCACGAGTTGCCGAGTTGGGAGAGCTTATAGCTTCAATTAAAAGTGGAACCATCAGCGGAAAGATTGGCAAAGAGGTAAGATATTTATCACTTGCAATGTTTTTAAGGGCCTTCGTGTTATTCATTGAGTGGGACTATTTGCTTTGAAGAATCCTTGGTTCTCATCTCCGTTCATGGATTTTCAACGTTTTATTCTTAATTTCATTTACAGGTTGTATCCCTAATTACGTCGTCTTCATCCATAATTCAAAAATGCTGCTGTTAACTATTAGTTCGGCCAACTCGACTAATTTTTACCTCCTCCATTTTCTATTTGGTCTTGGTTATTCCCTTCCCCACGTTTGTTTTCTATCGTTCTTGGTGAACCTGCTCAAGCTTGCAAATTGCAGATGTTTTAATGGTAACCTGGACTAAGAATTTGCTTAAATGCAACATAAACGACCCTGCCCATCTGTAACAGAAGTGGGGCATGGGTATATAATCGAATGTCGTAAAGAACCATATATGTCTTAAAGAACTATATATTTATGAGTTTTCGTTCACAAATTGCAGATGTTGTTCGAACTCATGGCCAAGGGTGGAACTGTCAAGGGACTGATAATAGAGAAGAATTTGGTTCAAGTAAGCCGTTTTAACTTTTTCATCAGACTATTCTCAAGATTCGGATGCATGTCTTATTCTTTCGATTTGAGATAAGGAAAATAAGTTGGTTAAGCACCTTTGATGACTGAAGTTAGCATGTCGGTAATATTTATTAACTTTTTTTCAGTACCAGACTTGAAATTTTATCTAGTCAATAAGCATAAAATCCAAAACGTTAGCATCTTAAAGCGTTCTCCACAGTGGACAGATTGGCAAGACAAGTGCACTGAAGACTAATTTCCGTGTATGTGTTTGTTTCTTTGAAACAGATCGTCGACCCCATTGAGATAGAGAAAATGGTGAATAAAGTGCTTGCTGATAAAACTAAACTACAGGGCTTTTTTGCCGGTCAGGTATGATTCCCTCCGAACTTATACGGTTTCCGTGGTTATGCTTTTCGAGTTCCTTTCTGTGATTATCCTTGGTGCATTTCCGCTATATTCCGATTTCCAGGTGATGAAAGAATCGAAAACCCGAAACTTGTAAACCAGATACTATTAGAAAAGTTAAATGCCAAAGTTTGATGATATCTAGCAAAACAACTATTTATCTACATCTCTGCTTCATCTAATCCAAAATCGAGAAAGCTCGGTGAACTCTAATGGCGAAGAAGTATCTCGTCGTGACCCCCGAGAAATATCGTTCCGAGTTGCCACGGAGTTGCCACCTCTTCCAGTATTAGATATTGTTGTGTTTAGGACAGAATAATGAGAATTGTTTTTTCTAAAGCTTGGAGATAGGTGATTTCAGCTTTGATTTCCTATCCTTTTCCTTGAATCTGCTAAACAAAAGGTTCTTGATGAATTGCTGTTGAGAGAAGAAATTCTCTGGAGGGACAAAGCCAAAGTTCGAGGTATGTATGAGGGGGATGCTAACACTTCCTTTTTTCATCTTAATACGATTGTTAGGAGGAGGTATAATTGGATTGATCATATTCTCAAAGAGGATAATTCTTGGGAAACAAATTGGGATAAAATTGGGGAACTGTTTCATCAATTTTATAACAATCTGTTTTCATCCTCTAACCCTGTTTTTCCCCATAACTTGGATAATCTGATTAATCCTTCTATTACCGGTTCTGATAATGAGTTTCTTTGCTCTATTCCTTCTGATGATGAGATTAAGAATGTTGTTTTTAGTATGACTAATAATAAAAGTCCTGGTCCTGATGGGATGTCTGCTATTTTCTTCAAGTCTTATTGGTCAACTGTGAGAGAAGATGTTATTTCAGCTACCAAGTATTTCTTTCTTACTGGTATTTTGGAGAATAGAGTTAATAAAACTTTTATAGCCCTTATTCCTAAAAATAATCAGCCTTCTAGGGTAGAACACTTCAGACCTATTGCTCTGTGCAATGTTTGCTATAAAATTATCTCTAAGATCATTGCTGCTAGGATCAAACCTCTCTTAGACAAACTCATTTCCCCCCTTCAATCTGCTTTTGTTCCAGGTAGACTGATCACTGATAATTCTATTTTGACCCAAGAGATCATGTATTATATGAGAAAGAAAAAAGGTAAGTTAGGGTATATGGCTCTAAAAATTGATATGGAGAAGGCTTATGATAGGGTGGAGTGGCATTTTCTTTCTAAAATCCTTCTTTGTCATGGTTTTTCCCCCTTCTTTGTTAATCTGATCATGGCCTGCATTTCTACTCCTTCTTACTCTTTTCTTATTAATGGTTCTGCTTTTGGTAATGTCAGTGCTTCTAGAGGCATTAGACAAGGGGATCCCATTTCCCCTTTTTTGTTTGTCATTTTCATGGACATAATGTCCAGAATTATATCTCAAGCTGAACATAATGGGGACATTCATGGGGTGAAAGTGGCCAGAACTAGTACTACTATTTCCCACCTTTTATATGCTGATGATCTTGTAGTTTTTTGTAAAGCTTCTTCTGAGGAAGCTGTTAAAGTTAAAGGGTGCTTGAATAAATTTTGTAGTTGGTCTGGTCAGGTCATTAATACTCACAAATCTTTTATCCATTTTAGTAATAATGTTTCTGCAGATCTTAGAAATGAAATATGTGAAAAGCTGGATATGCCCCAATGCAATCATTTATCAAAACATCTTGGGCTACCCTTTTGCAAAGCTGGGTCCAAGAAAATTGCTTTTCAAGATATAATGTTTAAAATTTCAGGGAAGCTTTCTGGTTGGAAGATGAAATGCTTGTCACAAGCAGGGAGGGGTGTACTGATTAAGGCAGTGCTACAAGCAATACCTGCATATGTGATGCAAACAGTATGCCTTCCCAAATCCCTTTGTGACAAAATTGATGGGAATCAGGGATTTTTGGTGGGGATTCAAGCCTGAGGAGGATAAAAGGCATTTGTATCTTAAGGCCTGGAATAATATTTGTTTGCCTAAGGAGAGTGGGGGTCTGGGATTTAGAAGGTTTGCTGATATTAACCAGGCTTTTAATACTAAATTGGCATGGACTCTTTGTACTGATAACAGTAAATTGTGGGTGAGGACTCTCCAAGACAAGTATTTGGGCTCAGTCAATCTCATGGATGCAGTGAAAACAAAAGCTGATAGATCATGGGTATGGCAAGCAATCTGGAACAGCAGAAATGAATTGAAGAAAGGGGTTTGTTATAAAATAGGAAGTTTTCCTACTCTGAGAATATGGCAAGATCCATGGATACCTGGGGTGGAAGGCTATAGAACCGCTCAACAGGAAAGGAGAGATGGTGATCCACTTTGGGTTAGTGAACTGATTAATGAAGGTGCATATACCTGGAAAGATAATGTAGTCAGAAACATTTTTTCTGATGAGGAAGCTGATGCCATCCTGAGAATTCAAATTCCATCAAATATGGAACAAAATATCCTTGTTTGGGCTCCCTCCAAGTCAGGGAAATTCTCTGTAGGGTCTGCCTACAGAGTAAACCAACAATGGAGATACAATATTGGTACTCAAGACTCAAGGAAGAGATGGAAGAAAGTGTGGACTGCCCAAATTCATCCAAGGCATAGACATCTGCTTTGGAGAGTGCTTTCAAATTTATTGCCAACCAAAGAGAGGATTAACTTCATTATTGACACAGGTAATCTGTTGTGCCTTCATTGTAATAACAATTCTGAATCTCTGGAACATATTTTCTTGCATTGTGATTTGGTTAAATATATCTGGTGGAATTCTGTGTGGAACATTAGAATAGAAGCTTTCAAAGATTGGGATATTGATAAATGGATTGATATCATTCTGCAACCTGAATCAGAATTTCCTTTGAACTGTAATGATCAAGTCCTTTTTACTAATTTTGCTGTGGTGGTGATTGAACAAATCTGGAAATCTAGAAATGAAATCCATTGGGGGAAAACTGCAAGGAATTGGGATGATATTAGCAAGGAGATTAATACTTTGGCCAGCTCTTATGCTGATTCTAATGTGAGAAGAGGTTTAAAGAAACAGGTAATGCAGGTATCTGATTGTTGGAAGAGACCACCCCCAAACTGGATAAAGATCAATTTTGATGCAACCTTTGTGGATGGGGATTATACAGCAGCTGCAGTGGCAAGGAACAACAAAGGGGAAATTTTTCAAGCTGCAACTAAGTCTGGACAAATCCCTGATTCATTTGTTGCGGAGGCAAGGGCAGCCTTACTGGCTATCAATATGGCAACCACTGGGAAGTGGAACAAGGTTATTTTTTAGGGGGATGCAACAAATGTGATCTTTTCCTTAAGGGGTAATAGTGATAGAGAGGAATGGCAGGGATTGCCTATTACTGATCAGTGTAAGGAACAGCTTCGGGTCATGGAAGATTTTAAAATTTTGTCTGTTCAGAGATCTTGTAATAAGACTGCTCATAATGTTGCTAATTGGGGAAAATTTTATTTTAGAAATGGAAATATCCCCCTTGTTAGGCGTCCTACTGCTGCTTTTTGTGATTCGGATACATCAGGTCTGTCTGATGTAATCCCTGAAGTGTTTGATGAAGTTGGAATGAATAAATAAGACTATTTTTCATCAAAAAAAAAAAGTGAGAATTGTTTTTGAAGGTATTTCTCAATTTTCTGTCTATCTAGATTGCAACTTTGAAGCCAGAAGATTGTTTATATATGAAGGTTTTTTGCTTCATGAATTTGCTTTTTATACAAAAAAAAATTGTGACACGCATAATCCTCTTGCAAACGATTTTAACTTTTACTGTACAAAACTAAACAATATCCCATTAGACTTAATCCTTCTACGCTATCGACTCCCTCCGTTCTAAATTATCTGAGCAGACTATTGTCACATCCAATAACTTAAAGATGATCTGGTCGTGTCTTATTTATCAATGAGTATGAGACACCTCACTTAAAATAAAAATACTAAACTACAAAATAACTTTAATACAATACTTAAGAAATCTCAAAGTCTTACATAAATTTAAAGGATTTTAAAGATAATATAATAATTATAATAGCATATTCAGATTTCAGACTTAAGTCATTATTATTTTACTTAAAATTTAGAATATGTTATCAGACATACTAAATATATACGCAATTAATAGTATCTGTTATGAAACACACTTAATTAGTAAGTGTTGAACCAATTAATTTTTAAGTATTGAATTAGTTATCAAACATGTCTTCAAGTCTTTTCGTTAATAAAAGAGTTAATAGTCATTTATGCCTCTCAGATATTTTTCAAAAGCAAATGTTACCCTCATGTATTTTGTGTGCTAAAAATGCCCTCAACCATTTACGAGGTGATATTAATGCCCAAAATCGGCGAGGCTGAGCGGCGTTGCACACGTGCGGCACACATGCATAAAATTTCAAGAGCAATTTCGTCTATTCAATTTTTTAATAAAAAAAAAAAAAAATGAGTTGCCTCTAACTCAAATTTAGAATCCGACCCAACCCATGACCCATCAACCCAATTCATACTTCTCTTTCTTTTCTTCTTCAAAAACCCATTTCACCACTTCATTTCTTGTTCCAATGGGAATTCAAACAAATAATTCCTGGTGATGTTATGTAGTATTGTTTTTCGTTTTTCTCCCCACTTCTGTGATTTTGAATTCCATTTTACTGCACAGATCTGCTCATTGCTCCATCAATGGTACATAGATTTCTCACCAACTCTGGTTCAATGTCTTTTGAAAGTATTCTTCTTTCCTGGAAAGTGTGCTGAAGATCCAGATGCAGACAAGAATTTGAAGGTGAATCGTAGTTCGTTGAAACTTCTATTACCCCCCCCGCCCCCCGGGCTCTCTATCAGAAAAAAAGTCTTCGGAAGGCTTTTCAAACATATTATGATTCTGCTGCTTTGGAACTACTTCAGTCAGAAAATATGGTAAGAGTCTCCCACCTTTAAATTTCAGATTTACGGTTGTAGTTAGGATTGGAACAAGAAATGAAGAGAAAGATAGGTTAGAATATGGTAGATGGGTTATGGGTCGGATTTTAGATGTGGGTTAGAGGTAATTTATTTTATTTTTTTTAATTAGAAAATTGCGTAGACGAAATTGTCCTTGGAATTTCGTGTATGTGTGCGCACGTGTGCAAGGCCGTCCACCCTCGCCGGATTTTGGACATTAATAGCAACATGTAAATAGTTAAGGATATTTTTAGTACACGGAAAATAACTAAAGAGTAACACTTAATTTTGAAACATACCGAGCATAAATGTTTATTAACTCTTAATAAGGTTATATGGGTAAAAGAAGTTAAGCCTCAAATAAATAGGTTTGACTTATGTACAGTGACTAAAAATATACGTGGAGCAGTGTGGATCCTTCCTCGAAATTTTAAAGACTGATATTTTGCCAATTATTGTTGAATTATCCTGAAAAGTCAAAGTTGCTTTGAAGTTAGGTGTCCAACAATAAAATACAGATGAACCATTGAGAAATTCACCATTAGAAGCTTCAAAACTATGCGTTCACTGGCTCAGAGAGAACCTTGAATCCAATATCCTTTTTTTATCCCATCCTTCAAATTCACGAATCCATTGTATCCCTGAGATATATTTATCTTTAAGAAAAATCTCACAAAGAGAAGTCCCTTTACGAGAAAATGGCAGAGTCTGTGGTTTCTTTTCTGCTTGAGCATCTCTCAACTTTGCTCCATGAAGAAGCAAAATTATTGGGTGGACTTAGACAAGATGTCCAGGAAATCAAAGACGAACTTGAGCAAATGAGGGCTTTCTTGAGATTTGCAGAATCAAAAGAAGAAGAAGATGATCCTAGGCTTCAAGAATGGGTTCGGCAGGTTCGTGAGGCTGCTTATGATACTGAGGATATCCTTGATGATTTTATGTTTCACTTTGCTCGAAACCGTCGTGATGGATTCTATGGTTCCATTAGTAGGAGTTTCTCCAAAATCAAGAAGCTCCGTACTCGTCGTAAGATTGCTTCCCAGATTCAACAGATCAAGAAAAGAACAAATGGGATTTTTGAAAGGCAACAAAGGTACCAATCTGAATATGGGAATGTTCAACAGGTCCCAGAAAATAATGTTGCCCCAAGAATGTGGAGATCTAACAAAGATGATGCACTTTTGGTGGAAGAATCAAAGCTGGTTGGAATTGATGGGCCAAAAAAGCAGCTAGTTTCCCAACTTATTGACAGTGATCCTCAAATAAAAGTTGTTTCAGTGGTTGGCATGGGAGGGTTAGGAAAAACTACCCTTGTAAGAAGAGTCTATGAAGATCTACAGATCAGAAGAGATTACAAGATGAGGGCTTGGATAACTGTATCTTCTCAATCAAGAAGTGAAATTGAGGACCTACTCAAAGACTTGATTCAACAATTGTACAATGAAAGCAAGAAATCAGCTCCAGAAGAAATCAAATCCATGAGAAGTGATGAGCTGAAGAGGTTTTTGAAACATTTCCTCAAAGATAAAAGGTATTTGATTGTCTTTGATGATGTCTGGGACATCGAATTTTGGAACTATATCAAATTTGCACTGCTTGAAGGTTCTTGTGGTAACCGTGTAATGATTACCACAAGAAAAGCTGATGTTGCTGCTGCACCTTGCATAGAATCTCATGGCTATGTTCATAAAATGGAGCCATTACCTGCAGATGATTCTTGGACTCTTTTTTGTAGAAAAACATTTGAGGACCAATGTTGTCCTGCCCACCTAAGGAATGTTTGTGAAAGTATATTAGGTAAATGTGAGGGATTGCCTCTTGCAATTGTTGCAATTAGTGGATTTTTGGCTCTGAAAAATAAGAATAACTTGAAGGAGTGGGAAATGGTTAAACATAGTCTTGGGGCAGAGCTAGAAGGAAGTGGTAAGTTAGATAGGATCAACAGGATCTTGTCTCTCAGTTATAATGAGTTGCCTTACTATCTGAAAACTTGTCTAGTGTATGTAAGCATTTTCCCTGAGGATTATGAGATAAAATGCAAGAGCCTAATTCGGTTATGGATTTCAGAAAGATTTGTAGAGGGGAGAAGAGGAATGACAGTTGAAGAAGTAGCTGAAGATTATCTTATGGAACTCATTAACAGAAGCTTAATCCAAGTAACCGAGGTATGGGAGGATGGAAAACCAGCGACATGTCGCATCCATGATCTTTTGAGGGAAATCCTACTTTCTAAATCAAGAGACCTAAGCATTATGACTGTAGCCACTGCCACTGGGCAACAACACATGAGGTGGCCTGAGAAGGTTCGGCGCCTAGTGATCCATTCTTGCCATGATAACACACCAGACCTTAACTGTTGTAAGCATCTTCGTTCTCTTGTTACTTTTGGATCCATGTCAAAATCCTTGATATCTGATATTTTAAGTGGTGGTTCTAGATTGCTAAAGACTTTAGATTTAGAAAGCGCAAAGTTGGAGGAAATCCCAGATGAAGTTTTCAACATGTTTCATCTCAGGCGTTTATGCCTTAGCAAGACAAGAGTTAAGATAGTTCCAAAAGACATAGGGAAGCTTGTAAATCTGGAATATTTGGAGCTTGTTAATACAGAAGTGAAAGAATTGCCTAAAGAAATCCTTAAATTACAAAGACTCCGCGAGCTGATCCTTTATAGACAGCAGGGAAGGTTTCCAGATGATTTTGACTGTAATGGATTCCAAGCTCCTTATAAAATTGGAGCGCTTCTTTCATTACAGGATTTGTTTATGATAGATGCTGATACTGATAAAATAATTGTGACAGAGATTGGAAAGCTCACACAATTGAGGTCATTGGGCATCGGGAAACTGAGAAGAGAAGATGGAAAGGAGCTTTGTTCTTCCCTTGAAAAACTCAAGAACCTTGTTGAATTAGACGTGTCTTCAGTTGAAAGAGATGAGATAATAGATCTGGAAAGTCATTGTCTGTCTTCATCTTTGGTATTTCTTCAAGTGATACACTTGGAGGGCCGCTTAGAAAAGTTGCCACAATGGATCCTTTCGCTTCAAGGCTTGACGAGACTTGATCTGTGTTGGAGTGAGTTAAAGGATGATCCACTTGAATCTCTTCAACATTTGCCAAATTTGTTGCATCTTATTCTCAGGCAGGCTTACCAGGGTGAAGGGTTGTGTTTCAAAGCGGGAGGTTTCCTCAAGCTCGAGATATTATCCATAAAGAGAAGTAGCAGACTGAGATGGATGAAAGTGGAAGAGAGATCAATGCCTCATCTCAAAGAGTTATATCTTTCAGGACTCGAGTTACTAGATGAGCTTCCCCGTGGAATCCAACACTTGAACGAGCTCAAACTTGTTAGTTTGGGTGATATGAGTGACAATTTGATAGCCAAGCTTCGGAATCGCGATGAAGAGAGTGAAGAATACAGAAAGATCGCGCATGTTCCTGAAGTAATCATTGCTCATTGGGGGCAGGAAGGATGGGAAGAAAGGTACCTATAGAAGCAAAAAAAAATTAAATAAGCACTGTCTCAATATTAGCTGGGTTTTTTGTTTTTTTGTCCCCCAAGTTCCATCAATGATAGATAGGACTTGAGGAAGTATGTTTCTTATCTTTCAGGTTTTGATTGGTATGAAGAAATATTATGTAATTTTATCTATTTCAGTGGAATGTTTGATGTTTCAATTTATGGTTTACACTCTAAAAAATATGTATCCGAGTTTTAAATTGTATTGGTATTCATTTTATTTAGTCGTTTGTAATATTTAAAGTTTGTTCGTGTTTGTTCATTTATTTCTCACTGAGTTGTCCGATTTAACAGCATGTTCGAATTCATGACGAATTATGGGTGGTGGGGACATGTATGAGACAGACGATATCTGTTACTCCTGAAAGTTGCAGGTCCAATTACAACATTTCCTCAGCGGCATGAACACCAAATCAGCACACATGAAGATATTAGGGCAAACACCGGAAGATTGTTAGATAATTGAGTACAAGCTTGAATCTTGTCATAACTTTGAATGCAATCTCCAAGGGCAACCACCTTCAAAAGCGAGTTCCAGGACATCTTCCATTCGCCTTGCGAGTAGTATCTGTTTCACGCAGTCATGGATATAAGATAAGCCCTGCAAATCTATCTGAGAGCAGTATTCATGGAGTAGATGGTAGCAGTTTTTACAAATTTGTTGTTAACATTTCAACAGTATTCTAGTTAAGTATTTAACATTAAAATAGTGCATTTTTTTGAAACACATTTGTTGGTCACTTCACTTCTCTCTCCTTCTGTGTGCTTCCTTTTGCTTACTCTTTTCTTCATATTATTAATTTGATTGTGTAGTAACCCAATATCTAGTAGTCTAACCGTGAGGCACCTCTCCTTTATTCTTGATAGGATTTTCGTGTCTACATCTTATAAAAATTCTTGAATATGTTCTTGTAAAGCTTCAACTCTACACGTTCGGCATAAATTAGCACTTCATGATTTTACGATTAAGTATGTTTGAGTTCTTACATTTTGCATTTTATTTGTGGCGTACTAAATATATTCTTCTTTAGCTTAGATTGACTATTATCATAGGCGGTTAGCTTTCTTTATTTTAGAATTTTTCTTACTAGAGATGACTTACGCTTCTAAGATATTTGTTTGATGATTGACTGTTCTCTATTGCAGGTAGATTTGAATAGGGAAGGGGTGCCTTTGCTCAAGATTGTTTCTGAACCGGAAATGAGAACTGGCATTGAAGCTGCGGAATATGCTGCTGAGTTGCAAAGGTTGGTTAGATATTTGGGTGTAAGTAATGGGAATATGCAGGAAGGGTCACTTCGTTGTGATGTGAATATCTCAATCCGTCCAATTGGCCAGCAAAAATTCGGCACTAAGGTAATGGGTGTTGCTTTGGTGTCGTGTTATTTACCTTGCAACTTATTAGAGGTGAATTAAAAGGTTTAGAATGGTTTACAAGTTAAAGAGGTTTATCGTGTATGTTGGTTATTCCTGAAGAGTACTGATTTTGCTTTTTAAAAACTGATAAGGACGCACATAATTTTAAAGGGTTTTCATTTACTTCCAGTTTTTCTTTCTCCTTCTAGTAGATATTACTGAGTAGATACGTTAATTCTTTGGAAAACTTTGTGACGATTGGTGGTGTTTTTGTTATGATGGTGACATACAAAGGAATTTCAGTGTATGAAGAGGGTATTGAACCTGGGTCAGGTGCCGTGATAATCATCAGGTGCCGTGGCCCAGTGGGCAGGTGCCTGGCCCGTGACCGAGAGGTCCCGGGTTCGATACCCTCCGCCAGCGTGCGGTGAGCTTTATTCTCCCTTATCTAGGGTGCTCTCTCCCCGTTCATGGGGTTGTTCTATCTCCCCGTTGGGGTTCCGCCCTCGGGCGTTCAAAAAAAAAAAAAAAAAAAAAAAACCTGGGTCAGTTGGAAAATAATCAATGGGATCATTTATAAAATACTCGCGGGTCGGGTCTTGGTTCGCGGATCTTGTGACCCGGATCAGATAGTCAGTCTATGTATAGAAGTAGTTGAGACATTCTAGGGATATTCTGGGATATTTGGTTGGCAGTTAGAAGCGGTTTCAGTCTCCTTTACCCCAATTTCCCTCTCCTTAACCTAGTTCATTTCTGCTCGAGTTAGTGATTGTAATAGCTTGAATTCTTGCTCAATAAAGCTTTTCTTCTTCATTACTTGATCTCTGCTTGGGTGATTACTATGTTTTCTTCCTGAATATGTCTCGGTTTCTCCCTGACATAACAAATTGGTATCAGAGCAATCGATTTTCGAATGAATCGCTGGAGAAATGTGCTTGGAATCAGCTGGAGATGATTCCTACTACATCGAATTCCGAAATGGAATGGAAAATTCAACGAATCGATTTTACTCTCAACCGTATGGTAGTGGACACTTCGATGAATTTTCGCGCAATTGGAACTCATTCCGCCAGCGACCGCAGTGGTGAGGGATGCTGTGAGATATTCTGAGTTTCACGAAGAATCTCAGGTATTCTCTTATTCTAATTCTGTGGATTGTGGTTTTAGTTCGGTGGAGAAAGTAACAGACCACAAATTTAATGAAATTAGAAATTATGTTTTGTGGAGTGTCAACAAGCCTATTATGTTTGATATTGTTGAGCATTACTATAAAATGTTCCTAGAGTGGTGGAGACAAATGATATATCTGAATGCATCATTGGATATGGAGTATTTTGTAGAGGAATTTGTGGATGGATTGTCTATGGAAATTCGATTGGAATTAAAAAATCGTTATTCTTCACTAAACTCTGTTATTTACACATACTCAATGGCGTGTCGTATAGAGCACGAGATGGAAATCAAAAATTGGAGATTCAAATTTAACCTACCAATGTTTGATGGAAGCAATTTAAGATGTTGGATTATTAACCTTCCTAAACTCTTTGGATCGTGTGAAATTACGGAGGAGATGAAATGGGAAATTATTGGGTCAAGCATTAGTGCTGCTTGGACTTCTATTTGGTTTTCAAACTATAAATACACTCATTATAATGTTTCGTGGAGTGAATTTGAAGCAGCACTATATCTTAGATTTGGAGAACTTGATGTTGATAATGAAACTGGTAATCCGTTTGATAATGGAACTGGAAATGAGGATTCGTCATTGAATGAAGCTGAAATATTGGTAGACAATGGAGTTCGAAATGATAAATCGACAATTGAAGAGGACATTTCGATTGAAAATGAATTAGGAGCAGAAATGGATTCAGTGTCTAATCTGCTTGAAGATGAATTTTGTGTTGACACTGTTGATGAAGCTGAAAAGTATGCAGTTGAGATACCAAAAATTGATGGATTTGTTAGAAATGATGTCTTGATTAATACAAGTAAAGCACCACTTGCAAGCATGGGGGCAGTTAAAGACATTTTGTCAGGGAAGAATGATAGTATGGACATTGCCTATATGGTGATTAATAAGGTATTACTGCAAAATGTCAGTCAAATTGAAGCAATTCATAGTGACTTTGAGTTTCCTCTGATTTGGATTGATGATTATAATACAACTCGAAATGAGTTCTGTGAGACTGAACAAGATCAATGGGGGAAATGTATCTGTATGAAGACACTGGAAGCTGAAAATGTTTTAGTATATGATCCAGGAGGTGCATTGAGATATGAACTTAGTATGGGTTTTGATAATCTGCCTTGTATTGATTTTGATAACTCAAGCTTGTTTGAGGTTAATGAACTGGGAGCTAATGGAAGCAAGATTCTGGTGACGACACATGATGGAGCAGTTGTTTCAGTAATGAAAACAATGGCTCCATTCTTTTTGAAAGGTTTATCAGAAGAAGATGGCTTGCCATTGCTTTTGAGAAAATATTTTGGTGAATGGCAGAAATGTGTAGGAGTTTCTTTAATTGTTATGGCTTTAAGGGGTTCATTGCAGATGGAGACCGATGAGCATTTCTGGGTGATGATTGAAGATTGCATGACATGGAGGCCGCAACAAGTGACAGGAGGCCACAAGCGTTTCGACAAGGTTAATGTCACTTACGACCAGGTCCGTGACAAGTTTTTGTCATTGAGGAAAAGTGCCAAAACAGATGTTGCACTTGCTCTTAAAGAGGGCTATGAACTATTGCATCAGATGGAACCTTACATCAATCAGGTCTTGGCCTATGCACGACTTGGGCGCTGCTATCGGACTATCCACTACCCTGAATCACAAGTTAATCGGCTTGAAATTACTCCAAACAAACGGTATTTGGCTGCGGCAGGAAATCCCCACATTCGATTATTTGATGCTAACTCCAACAGCCCTCAGCTTGTTATGAGCTATGATTTACACACAAATAATGTTATGGCAGTTGGATTTCAATGTGATGGAAATTGGATGTATTTCGGTTCTGAAAATGACACTGTCAAGAAATGGAATGTTGATGGCTTTACCTTGGAGGAAACTTTAGTAGGACATCAACGCTGGGTTTGGGATTACGTTTTCTCTGTTGACAGTGCTTACCTCATCACAGTTTTCTCTGATACCACACCAAGATTATGGTCAATGTCTTCTAGAGAAGATATCAGAGTATACCAAGGACATCACAAAGCTTGTTATATTCATTGGTGTGGAGTTGAATTGAATGCAGACAAGTCCAATTTTGTTTTTGACCCTGGTGGAACTGGGAAGTTTGCGGGAGGGGTCATAAAAATTGCCCAAAACTCTAGATAATTTTGAGGACAATTTTTTAAGGGGAAGGGAATGTTATGATGGTGAAATACAAAGGAATTTCAGTGTATGAAGAGGGTACTGACCCCCAAGTGGTAAGGCTACCCGGCCACGGGACGGAGGTCCCATGGTCGATTCCCGTATCTCCCTTTGTGGGGCAAATAAATTCTTCTCTTTGTGAGGCTAAATTCCCTCCCCATGCATGGGGCATGCTACAATCTCCATATATAGGATACTCTCCGCTCTTCCCCTTCGGGGGCAATCGCCTTCGGGCGTCAAAAAAAAAAAAAAAAAAAACAAGAACCTGGGTCAGTTGGAAAATAATCAATGGGATCATTTATAAAATACTTGCGGGTCGGGTCTTGGTTCGCGGATCTTGTGACCCGGATCAGATAGTCAATCTATATATAGAAGTAGTTGAGACAGGATATTCTGGGGATATTTTGGTTGGCAGTTAGAAGCGGTTTCAGTCTCCTTTACCCCAAGTTCCCTCTCCTTAACCTAGTTCATTTCTGTTCGAGTTAGTGATTGTAATAGCTTGAATTCTTGATCAATAAAGCTTTTCTTCTTCATTTCTTGATCTCTGCTTGGGTGATTACTATGTTTTCTTCCTGAATATGTCTCGGATTCTCCCTGACATAACAGTTTTTCGAATCCAAATCATTGGCTTCATGTTGATTTTCTGCGGTTAAATCAAATCTACATGCAACATATATGTTGCAGGGAATCTTTATCAATCAAAACAAGAAGAAAATTCAGCGAGAATATACATTAGGTAAAATTAGGTAACTTAAAAGACATTCATTAAAGATAAAAACAGTGCTGAGAAAATAAAAGACATGAAAATAAAAGCTAGCGCGGTATAATACTAGAAAACTAAACTATCTGCTATTCAGCCAAATGTGGATTCCTTCTTGTCCCCTCCTCTCTTGATGTATGATATCCTACGCAATTTCCTTTTTGTGGCTGATGCATGTTTGATTGTTCCGTGGACTAGTTTTAGACATCTAAGACAGTTTCCATCTGGTCACATCTAAGAAAGATATCAAAGACTAAACCACCTCGGTTTTCTGCAAATTTTTGGTTCTGTTTTGCTTTTCAAATGTTAACAGTGGTCGTGTACTCTTCTGACCCTTTAATTTAATGTTGTTAGCCAAACAAGCTCGGTTAGAGATTGGCTTGTATCTCTCTGTGGTCTTTCACAATATCAAACCACTTGCAGAATATGGATGTCCTATTGCATTCTTCTATTTGAATATCTGATTTTCATTTAATGGCTAACATGGAATTCTTACGTTCATTCATGTTAGCCGACCCCCAATCACATTTGATTAAGGCTTTGTTGTTGTTGTTGTTGTTGTTGTTGTTGTATTTAATAGCTAACATGAAGAAATGTCGGCCCCCAGGTTGAAATAAAAAACTTGAACTCATTCTCATCAGGGAGTAGGGCAATCGATTTTGAGATTTCATGACAGGCGCTTCTCCATAGTCAAGGTCAGGGTGACCAAATTGTACAGGAAACTCGTCTATGGGAAGAAGGCGCTCAGGTTAAGCTGCATTCTAATATGCTACTCTTAATTTAATGTCTAATAAAATCGTTATCTACTTTTTGTTCTTGTAGTTCTTTCGTGTGTTTTATTTCTGTTGCAATTTCAGAAAACAATTACAATGAGAAAAAAGGAAGGTCTTGCTGACTATCGATATTTCCCGGAGCCTGATCTTCCAGGAGTTTCTATCAGTAAGGAGTATGTGGACGGAATTCGCGATTCCTTACCTGAACTTCCGGAAATGAAGCGTCGGAGATATGAGTAGATGGGTTTAAGCATGCAGGATATTCTTTTCCTTGCCGATGACGTAAATGTAAGTTTTCCCAATCACATTTCTAACTGGAATATTGTTGTTCTCATGATCTGAGCTTGTGTTCCTTCATTCATGAAATTCTGCTCCAGATTGCAGCATTTTTTTATACAACTATTTAAGGAGGCACCGATATAAAGTTGGCTGCCAATTGGATAATGGGAGATATTGCTGCCTATATGAAAAATGTAAAGCTGTCCATCAATGAAATCAAACTTACCCCTCGGGAGTTGGGAGAGCATATAGCTTCAATTAAAAGTAACCATCAGCGGAAAGATTGGGAGAGCTTATAGCTTCAATTAAAAGTGGAACTATCAGCGGAAAGATTGGGAAAGAGGTAAGATGTTTATTACTTGCAATGTTTTTTAAGTGCCTTCGTGTAACTTTTCGTTCATTGTGTGGAACTATTTGCTTTGACGAATCCTTGGTTCTCATCTTCGTTCATGGATTTTCAACGTTTTATTCTTAATTTCATTTGCAAGTTGTGTTCCTAATTATATCGTCTTCATCCATAATTCAAAAATGCTTTAAGCCGCTAACTATTAGTTCGGCTAACTCGACTCATTTTTACCTCCTTCGTTTTCTCTTTGCTCTCAGTTATTCCCTTTCCCAAGTTTGTTGTCTATCGTTCTTGGTGAACCTGCTCAAGCTTGCAAATTGCAGATGTTTTAATACTAACCTGGACTAAGAATTTGTTTAAATGAAACATAAACTACCCTGCCCATCTGTAACCGAAGTGGGGCAGAGGTATATAATTGAATGTCGTAAACTATATATTTATGAGTTTTCGTTCACAAATTGCAGATATTGTTCGAACTCATGGCCAAGGGTGGAACTGTCAAGGGACTGATAATAGAGAAGAATTTGGTTCAAGTAAGCCGTTTTAACATTATTGTCCGAACTTCATCAGCCTATTCTCAAGATTCGGATGCATTTCTTATTCTTCGCAAGACATGAACATAAACAGTGCACTGAGGACTATTTTCTGTGTATATGTTTGTTTCTTTGAAACAGATCGTCGACCCCATTGAGATAGACAAAATGGTGGATAAAGTGCTTGCTAATAATCCAACGCAGCTAGAGCAATATCGCGGTGGTAAAACTAAACTACAGGGCTTTTTAGCTGGCCAGGTATGATTCCCTCCGTACTTATAAGGTTTCCGTGGTTATGCTTTTCGAGTTCCTTTCTGTGATTATCCTTGGTGCATTTCCACTATATTCCGATTTCCAGGTGATGAAAGAATCGAAAACCCGAAACTTGTAAACCAGATTAAAGCCAAAGTTTGATGATATCTAGCAAAACAACTATTTATCTACATCTCTGCTTCATCTGATATGCGGTCCAAAATCGAGAAAGCTCGGTGAACTCTAATGTATTACGAAGAAGTATCTCGTCGTGACCACCCCCGAGAAATATCCTTCCGAGATGCCACGGAGTTGCCAGCTCTTCCAGTATTAGATATTGTTGTGTTTAGGACAGAGAATAATGAGAATTGTTTTTTAAGGTATTTCTCAATTTTCTGTCTGTCTAGATTGCAACTTTGAAGCCAGAAGATTGTTTATATATGAAGGTTTTTTGCTTCATGAATTTGCTTTTGATACAAAAAAAATTGTGTGACACGCATAATCCTCTTGCAAACGATTTTAACTTTTACAAAACTAAACAATATCCCATTAGACTTAATCCTTCTACACTATCGACTCCCTCCGTTCTAAATTATCTGAGCAGACTATTGTCACATCCCGTAACTTAGAGATGATCTGATCGTGTCTTTTTTATCAATGAGACTAGGGCTGTCAATTGGATCTATTGGATCCATAATTTAGGATCCAGACCCAGACTCACTATAAAAAATTTGAGTCCAAATCTTACTATATTAGGTATAAACATTTTTAATTAAGGTCTGAACCCAACTATATTGAGTCTCAATGGGTCTGGGTCTACCCATAAACAAACCCTAAAAAGTGATCATGGCAATTTCTCTCAAACTTTGTTCGTTCATTATGATTTGGAGATTTAAAAATGAAATCACGTTTTGCATAAAAAATAAAGAAAAAGGAAATCACGTTTTCTTCTCCATTCTTTTCCGATAAAAAAAAAAGGTAATTTTGATTTGTTTTTTATATTAATATAAAGATGTAGTAGGCTTTTTGACTTTTTTTTTTATTAAAAAAAAAAGTGGGGGATTTTGATTTTTAAAAAAGATTTTTTTTTTTTTTAGTCTGATTCAAGAAACTTCTTCGTCACAAGGATAAGGAAGGGCTTGTCTTATCCCTGCTGTAAATGAGCCAAAAAAGAAATCTATGAGAAAAATAACTTCTTGTTTGATATTTTAAAATAGGAAACATATATATATATATATATATATATATATATATATATATATATATATATATATATATATATATATATATATATATATAACTTTTGTCTAGGTGATAAAGAATGGTGGAGGAGGTGTGGAGCCCATCACCGGAAGGAGGTTGTTGTCATTGTTGTTTCTTATATTGTGAGATTAAAAATATTATATTCTATTTTTTCTCTCATTTTCTGTTTCGTCAATAAAAACTTGTTAAATGTTTGTTTTTTTTTTAAAGTTAAAAATTAAAAATAATGAATGGTGACATAAATTTCAGTATTCAATATTTGATTTCCATATAATTTCGAAATAATTTAGGTATTCGATATTTAGTTTTCATATAATTTTGATTCAATTTATTTTTCATAAAATATTATAAAAGTGAATCAAATACCGAAATTTTGTTTCGGAAAACCGAACCATATATCGAATGCACACCCCTATATAAAATAATATAATTTTTCTCCAAATAAACGCAAAAAAAAATTATATTTGAATAAAAGGCATAAAACAAGCCTAATATGAGCCTAGCACTTTTTTTTTTTTTTTTTAGATTAACCATATATCGAATATTCCCATTCTTCTTTCTTCTTTGCCAACTCTAACAAGAAGACATGGGAATCGGGTAGCCCAAGTGGTAAGGCTACCCGAATACGGGGCGGATGTCCCGTGTTCGATTCCTATATCTCCCCATAATGGGGCAAATAATTTCTCCTCCTTGTGAGGCTAATCTTCCCTCCCCAGACATGGGGCATGCTACAATCTCCCGATCTAGGGTACTCTCCGCTCTCTCCCCCTCGGGGGCAATCGCTCAACGGGCGTCAAAAAAAAAAAAAAACTCTAACAAGAAGACAGAGCTTTAAGAATGGTGGAATGTGAGGGCATGAGGGGCCAATATGGATCTCTTGAGTCTATTGGGTCCAATATGGATATTATTAGATTCATATTAGTTTTTTTTTTTTTTTTTTGTGTGTGTTGGTCCAAATCTATATAGGGCTGGATCCAAAAAATATTGTCTTATATCTGATTTGAGTCTACTAAATGTGAGTTTAGATTTGAATCTTTGGATCCCATTGACAGCCCTAAATGAGACACCTCACTTAAAATAAAAATACTAAACTACAAAATAACTTTAATACAATATTTAAGAAATCTCAAAGTCTTACATAAATTTAAATGATTTTAAAGATAATATAATAATTATAATAGCATATTCAGATTTCAGACTTAAGTCATTATTATTTTACTTAAAATTTAGAATATGTTATCAGACATACTAAATATATAAGCAATTAATAGTATCTGTTATGAAACACACTTAATTAATAAGTGTTGAACGAATTAATTTTAAGTATTGAATTAGTTATCAAACATGTCTAAGTCTTTTCATTAATAAAAGAGTTAATAGTCATTTATGCCTCTCAAATATTTTTCAAAAGCAAATGTTACCCTCATGTATTTTGTGTGCTAAAAATGCCCTCAAACATTCACGAGGTGATATTAATGCCCAAAATTGACGAGGCTGAGCGGCGTTGCACACGTGCGACACACATTCACAAAATTTCAAGAGCAGTTTCGTCTATTCAATTTTTTAATTAAAAAAAAAAAAATGAGTTGCTTCTAACTCACATTTAGAATCCGACCCAACCCATGACCCATCAACCCAATTCATACTTATCTTTCTTTTCTTCTTCAAAAACCCATTTCACAACTTCATTTCTTGTTCCAATGGGAATTCAAACAAATAATTCCTGGTGATGTTATGTAGAATTGTTTTTCGTGAATTCCATTTTACTGCACAGATCTGCTCATTGCTCCATCAATGGTACATAGATTTCTCACCAACTCTGGTTCAATGTCTTTGAAAGTATTCCTTCCTGGAAAGTGTGCTGAAGATCCAGATGCAGACAAGAATTTGAAGGCCATGAAGAATCGTAGTTCGTTGAAACTTCTGTTACCCCCCCCCCAACCCCTCCACTCTCTATTTGAAACTGCAATCTGTTATAGTGCTTGATATTATTGTTCCAATAAGAAAATCAATACAGCTTATTTCAGTATTTAACATAAACCAATGTAATACTTGCAAGCTAATTCTTTTTTTCCCCTACAGTTTTTCAAGAGCCACAATATCACGGGAGATCAGAAAAAAAAAGTCTTAGGAAGGCTTTTCAAACATACTATGATTCTGCTGCTTTGGAACTACTTCAGTCAGAAAATATGGTAAGAGTCTCCCACCTTTAAAATTCAGATTTACGGTTGTAGATGGGATTGGAACAAGAAATGAAGAGAAAGATAGGTTAGAATATAGTTGATGGGTTATGGGTCGGATTTTAGATGTGGGTTAGAGGCAATCTATTTTATTTTTTTTAATTAAAAAATTGAGTAGACGAAATTGCCCTTGGAATTTCGTGAATGTGTGCCGCACGTGTGCAACGCTCGTCCACCCTCGCCGAATTCCGCCGATTTTAGGTATTAATAGCAACATGTAAATAGTTGAGGACATTTTTAGCATATAAAATAATTAAAGAGTAACACTTAATTTTAAAATATACCGAGCATAAATGTCTATTAACTCTTAATAAGGTGATACGGGTAAAAGAAGTTAAGACTCAAATAAATAGGCTTGACTTATGTACAGTGACTAAAAATCCATGTACAGTGACTTATGTCCAGAAGAAATCAAATCCATGAGAAGTGATGAGCTCAAGAGGTTTTTGAAACATTTCCTCAAAGATAAAAGGTATTTGATTGTCTTTGATGATGTTTGGGACATTGAATTTTGGAACAATATCAAATTGGCATTACCTGAAGGATCTTGTGGTAACCGTGTAATGCTTAGAACCAGAATAGTTGATGTTGCTGATGCCCCTTGCATAGAATCTCGTGGCTATGTTTATAAATTGGAGCCATTGCTGGCAGATGATTCTTGGACTCTTTTTTGTAGAAAAACATTTGGGGACCAATGTTGTCCTGCCCACCTAAGGGATGTTTGTGAAAGTATATTAGGTAAATGTGAGGGATTGCCTCTTGCAATTGTTGCAATTAGTGGATTTTTGGCTCTGAAAAACAAGAACAACTTGATGGAATGGGAGATAGTTCTGCATAGTCTTGGGGCAGAGTTAGAAGGAAGTGGTAAGCTCATAGTCACACAGTTCGCTGGAAAAGCAATCGAACTCCGTACCGAACCGTACTCCGTATTGCGATTGCGAACCATATTTCATTAATGTTATTCGTATACAATATTTTATTTCAGATTAAAATATTAGACATGTGTGTATCAAATTAAATTGCAATAAGATAATCTTTTATAAATACTCATCAATTAACAATATTTAAATTACATAATACTCTTGAATTATAAAATATAAAGCAAAATAAATCAAATAGCTTTCTTTTTATTTCTTTGATCCGACTTCGCATCCGTAGACTTTCTCTTGGTTCCACTCGCAATCACCTCAGCCGTTTTTCCTCCTAACAAGTCAACTTCTTCATATAGAGGCCCTTTTTGTGCACTTGCTTGTTGTGAAGATGACCACCCCTTAGACTTTTGAGAATGTGATTGTGATGGATGAGATGGGGGACTATTACATTCATTATCGGATATTTGTTGTTGATCTTCTTCTTCAATGGGTATGTTTTTTTTACCAAATACCATTGAAATTGAAATTAAAAATTTATGACTTTGGTTTGTATGGGATCATTATATACTATTTAAAAATTTATGAAATTAAATACTGGCACTTCAACTTCAAGACTCCAATTAAATGTCTCCAACCTTCAAAATTCTAGTATTAAATGTCTCCAACCTTCAAGACTCCAATTAAATATCTCCAACCTTCAAGATTCTAGTATTAAATGTCTCCAACCTTCAAGACTCCAATTAAATGAAATTGGATTCAAAGTTGAAAATTATGAAAATGAAAATAAAAAAATACATGAATATACCCCTACCGTACCGGGTTTTCTAAACTAAGCGAATTCCGTACCGAACCGTACTCCGTATTGCGAACCGCATTCCGATCCGTGTGACTATGGGTAAGCTAGATAGGATCAAAATGATATTGTCTCTCAGTTATAATGAGTTGCCTTACTATTTGAAAACTTGTCTAACATATGTAAGCATTTTCCCTGAGGATTATGAGACAACTAGCCACCGTCTAACTCGGTTATGGATTTCAGAAAGATTTGTAGGGGGGAAAAGAGGTATGACAGTCGAAGATGTAGCTGAAGGTTATCTTATGGAACTCATTAACAGAAGCTTAATCCAAGTAACCAAGGTATGGGAGGATGGAAAACCAAGGACATGTCGCATTCATGATCTTTTGAGGGAAATCCTACTTTCTAAATCAAGAGACCTAAGCATTATGACTGTAGCCACTGGGCAACAACACATGAGGTGGCCTGAGAAGGTTCGGCGCCTAGTGATCCACTCTTGCCTTGATAACACACCAGACTTTAACTGTTGTAAGCATCTTCGTTCTCTGATTACTTTTGGATCCATGGATTCGATGTCAAAATCCTTGATATCTGATATTTTAAGTGGTGGTTCTAGATTGCTAAAGACTTTAGATTTAGCAAACGCAAAGTTGGAGGAAATCCCAGATGAAGTTTTCAACTTGTTTCATCTCAGGCGTTTATGCCTGGGAAATACAAGAGTTAAGATAGTTCCAAAAGACATAGGGAAGCTTGTAAAATTGGAATATTTGAATCTTTCTGGTACAGAAGTGAAAGAATTGCCTGAAGAAATCCTTAAATTACAAAGACTCAAAGAGATTAGCCTTTATAGACGGGGAAGTTATCTGGATGATTCTGACGGTAATGGATTCCAAGCTCCTTATAAAATTGGAGCGCTTCTTTCATTACAATATTTGTTTTTGATACATTCTGATCGTGATAAAATAATTGTGACGGAGATTGGGAAGCTCACACAATTGAGGAGATTGGGCATCGGGAAACTGAGAAGAGAAGATGGAAAGGAGCTTTGTTCTTCCCTTGAAAAACTCAAGAACCTTGTTCGATTACACGTGTCTTCAGTTGAAAGAGATGAGATAATAGATCTGGAAAGTCTTTGTCGGTCTTCATCTTTGCAATTTCTTCAGTTTCTACGCTTGGAGGGCCGCTTAGAAAAGTTGCCACAATGGATCCCTTTTCTTCAAGGCTTGACGAGACTTGATCTGCGTTGGAGTGAGTTAAAGGATGATCCACTTGAATCTCTTCAGTATTTGCCAAATTTGTTGCATCTTCTTCTCAGTCAGGCTTACCAGGGTGAAGGGTTGTGTTTCAAAGTGGGAGGTTTCCTCAAGCTCGAGATATTAGAGATAATAAGAAGTTGCAGACTGAGATGGATGAAAGTGGAAGAGGGATCAATGCCTCATCTCAAAAAGTTATATCTTTCAGAAGTCGAGTTACTAGATGAGCTGCCCTGTGGAATCCAACACTTGAGCGAGCTCAAACTTGTTTGTTTGAATGCTATAAGTGACAATTTGATAGCCAAGCTTCAGAATCGCGATGAAGAGAGTGAAGAATACAGAAAGATCGCGCAGGTTCCTGAAGTAATCTATAGAAGCAGAAAAAATTAAATAAGCACTGTGTCAATGATAGCTGGTTTTCAAATTCCATCAATGATAGATAGGACTTGAGAGGAAGTATGCTTCTTATCTTTCAGGTTTTGATTGGTATGAAGAAATATTATGTAATTTTATCTATTTCTGTGGAAGAATCAAAGTTGGTTGGAATTGATGGGCCAAAAAATCAGCTAGTTTCCCAACTTCTTGACAGTGATCCTCAAATAAAAGTTGTTTGGGAGGGTTAGGAAAATCTACCCTTGTGTGAAGAGTCTATGAAGATCTACAGATCAGAATAGATTTCCAGATGAGGGCTTGGATAACTGTATCTTCTCAATCAAGAAGTGAAATCTAGGACCTACTCAGAGACTTGATTCTACAATTGTACATTGAAGCAAGAAATCAGCTCTAGAAGAAATTAAATCCATGAGAAGTGATGAGCTCAAGAGGTTTTTTAAACATTTCCTCAAAGATAAAAGGTATTTGATTGTCTTTGATGATCACTAGGTGTCGAAGATGTAGCTAAAGATTATCTTATAGAACTCATTAACAGAAACTTAATCCAAGTAACCGAGGAACGTGAGGATGGAAAACCAGTGACATGTCGCATTCATGATCTTTTGAGGGATTACTAGGGGCAGGAAGAGTTGATTACTGGTAACTATAGAAGCAGAAGAAATTAAAAAAGCACTGTGTCAATGGTAGCTGGGTTTCACCAATGATAGATAGGACTTTAGAAGAAGTATGCTTCTTATCTTTCAGGTTTTGATTGGTATGATGAAATATTATGTAATTTTATCTATTTCAGTGGAATGTTTGATGTTTCAATCTATGGTTTACACTCTAAAAAATATGTATCCGAATTTTAAATTGTATTGGTATTCATTTTATTTAGTCGTTTGTAATATTTAAAGTTTGTTCGTGTTTGTTCATTTATTTCTCACTGAGTTGTCCGATTTAACAGCGTGCTCGAATTCATGACGAATTATGAGTGGTGGGGATATGTATGAGACAGACAATTTCTAGCACTCATGACACGGTCCCTATACAATCTGTTGCTCCTGAAAGTTGCAGGTCCGATGGCAACATTTCCTCAGCGGCATGAACACCAAATCAGCGCACATGAAGCTTTGAATGCAATCTCCAAGGGCAACCACCTTCAAAAGCGTGTTCCAGGACATCTTCCATTCGCCTTGTGAGTAGTATCTGTTTCACGCAGTCATGGATATAAGATTAGCTCTGCATATCTATCTGAGAGCAATATTCATGGAGTAGATGGTAGCAGTTTTTACAAATTTGTTGTTAACATTTCAACAGTATTCTAGTTAAGTATTTAACATTAAAATAGTGCATTTTTTTGAAACACATTTGTTGGTCACTTCTCTCTCCTTCTGTGTGCTTCCTTTTGCTTACTCTTTTCTTCATATTATTAATGTGATTGTGTAGTAACCCAATATCTAGTAGTCTAACCGTGAGGCGCCTCTCCTTTATTCTTGATAGGATTTTCATGTCTACATCTTATAAAAATTCTTGAACATGTTCGTGTAAAGCTTCGACTCTACATGTTCGGCATAAATTAGCACTTCATGATTTTACGATTAAGTATGTTTGAGTAGATTAAAAATTCTTGGTATTTGTTTGATGATTGATTGTTCTCTATTGCAGGTAGATTTGAATAGGGCAGGGATGCCTTTGCTCGAGATTGTTTCTGAACCGGAAATGAGAACTGGCATTGAAGCTGCGGAATATGCTGCTGAGTTGCAAAGGTTGGTTAGATATTTGGGCGCAACTAATGGGAATATGCAAGAAGGCTCCAGGCGCGCCTTGTAATTAATCTGATTCTATTGAATGGTTGCTTGAAGAGTTAGAAAATGATGAGCCAGTATTGAAGATGCCGATTTAACAAACATTTTCACCTTTGCTTCATCTTTGCTTCATGTGATATGCGGTTCAAAATCAAGAAAGCTCGGTGAACTCTAATGTATTTCGAAGAAGTATCTCGTCTGTGACCCCGAGAAATATCAGATATTGTTGTGTTTAGGGACAGAAAAATTAGAATTTTTTTTGGAAGGTATTTCTCAATTTTCTGTCTATCTAGATTGTAATTTTGAAGCCGGAAGATTGTTTATATATGAAGGTTGAAATACGCCCTTCACAAGCTCGAGATTAAAGCCATCCTCCCTTCAAGTTTTAAGTTGAACCTCTTAATTTGTTGATTATTCTGCGGCTGAATGAATGAAGCACGACGAATGATGAATCGAGAAGCGCATCTAAAGAATCTGGCGGAAGATGGAATCCTTTGAATGAGTTGAGTAGAATTCCCGCCTTAAAAATGTAAAGTTAAAACTAAAAATTTGAGATGTTATTCAAATTTACCCTTAATATTGGAATCTTGGTTCACTACCTCGGAAAGCAATATTAGAAGTTCTTTAATAGTAAAAGGTGTAATTGGTGCAATATTTGCAATTCAGATGATACATCTTGAGTGTGATACTTTATTACCAGACAAAAAATAATTTTGATAATAATTAAAGATGGCTAAAAGGGAAACTATATTATAATGACGGAATCTTGGAGCAACAGTAAAATTGTCTGTGTAACTACAAAATCACGAGTTCAAACCGTAAAAGTAACCAATTATTTTTGTGTCAAGATAGACTGCTTAAAATATACCTTGAGGTGACGCCATTTCCATGCACGTAGCACTGTCAAACAGTCTAGTCCAGTCTAGTCCGGGTCCAAATCCGTGCGGACTTACTTTAAACGGACTGGACCGGACTTAATCCATTTTTTTGCGGACTGACAAAAGCTAAGTCCATACCCAGTCCGTTTAAAGTCTACGGATTATGGACCGGTCCGCGGATTCTTGAACTTTTTAAATTTTTGTTTAAAAAAAAAAACTATCACATTCATCGAAACTAAATATAGAAAATTTATATTCAAGCAATATTATAATTTTTTTTTAAAAATAGTGAAATATATATGTATTTAAAAGTATAGAAATCCAACATTGTGATTGCAACAAAAACAATTCAAGAAAATACTACATATATATTATAATTATATATACATTTATATAATCTATAACACATAAAAAAAAAAAAAACAAAATCATGAGACTTATTAGTTTAGAATAAAATTAGAGATATTTTTTCTAAAATATAGATATTATTTTTTGCGGATCGGTCCATTATTTTGTGCTTGTCGATTCCCAAACAGCTCCAAATCCGGTCTACAAAGTCCGCATCCAAACGGACCCGGGCCCAAAATATCCTCTTTTAAAAGGGCTTAAAATTTAAAATCCAAGTCCAGTCCAAACGGACTAATCCGCGAATTTCAAGTCCATTTGACAGTACTATATGCAAGGGCAGCCTTTTTAAAGATAATTCTGTTATGTATCATGTATTCAAAATTTACCAACCTCATCAGAGAAATAATTTATCTGCTAGATGTGATAAATGATAAATTTGGACAACATGATCCCCCTTTTTTATTCTAATGGAGGAAATTCTGGTAAAAGAATTAGTAGTAACCGATTGAGAGGCAGGCATTGACAAGCGCAAAATTAATGGCAATGAAAATAAATAAATAAACAATCTCAAAATTAAGCAAAAACCAGCACTGTAATATTTTCATAAACTGTGAATCACAAATGAGAAATTAACAGTAAAAAAATCTAAAAATGACAGCCTCACATAATCTACTCTCATTTACCCTTCTAATAATATTATTACTATTACCAACGACATAACAAGAATTACGTTCCCCTGCAATCGGAGGAAAGGCGGCAGTAACGGTGGTTTGACGGTCATTAATGGTGGTAAGTGGTGGCCGTAAACCATGGCTGCAGCTGGTGGTGGTGATGATGGTAGCGGCGGCGGAAACAATAGTACTACACCAGCACGTAAAGTGATGGTGGTGGTTGACATAAACCGAGAGTCCGCGGCGGCGCTTCAATATACTCTTTCCCACGCATTGCTCGAGAACGATAAATTGATTCTACTTTGTATTGATAATCCTAATGCCTGGAAAAATCCATTCGGTGCGATATTTAAGAAGCAGACATCGACTTCATCTTACGGCGGCGGCGGTGGTGCCTCCATTTCGTTTACGGCGTTGGAAGGCGGCGGATCTGGATCTGGAGGAGAACAAACGGATATTGTTGAATCGATGATGAAAATTTGTAAGAGCGGACATCCTGAATTGGAAGTAATGGTAGAGAGGGTGGAAATTGGGGATGGGAAGGATAAGGCTTCAATTATTCTATCGGAAAGCACAGAGCATGGAGTTGAGCTTCTGGTTATAGGCCAGAAGAGGAGTTTTTCCAATGCAATTTTAGGGTAAGCTATTTTCCTCTGTTTTATTCATTTGTTTCGTGTAGAAATGGAATTCAAAAACTAGAAAAGCTATTTTCTGTAGATGGAAAAATATGTTTTTAGAACATTAAAATATAAAGTCTTACGTCAACTTGTCTAAGGAATATTCGAATTAGTTATAACACCTCTTATCCCAATTAGTTTTGAGAGAATGAGAGACTTACGCGTATTTTCATATTCCAATTGGTTTGGAGAGAATGTGGAGGCCATGAATTATTTTCATATTGAATCAGATAGGGCTCTTAGGCGACTGGCCTTGAATTGATTCTGCTCGAGGTGAGTGTTAAAATTGATTTCAACTAGGTGTGAGAGGAGTGTTAAAATATAAAGTCTCGCATAGACTCAGTTAAGGAAGATCTGAATCACTTATAAACTCTAACACCTCTCATTGCCATTTGATTTATAGAGGATACATAGGCCCATGAACTATTTTGACACATATGATCCATAATCATCATCTAATTTAGGTTACTTTTTCTTGAATCTTGCTTTTAATTTGTAGCTTAAAAACTAAAAAAAATAGTTAAATTCCAAGGTTCAAGTGCTGATGGTTCCTGAACCAGTTGTTGAACATGTTGAAACTCCAATGGAAGATGATACCTTTCACCCAATCAATTATCAGAGGAGATTACTACTATAAGTTCACCATCGGTGATGTTCCGCCCTCTAAGTGGCGTGAAAGGTTCCAGTAATTATACGCTTGGCTCACTACTGATTATAATAGTCTGAATAATTATGATTTGTTGATGAGCAGGACTAAGCGTGGTGGATCATTGAGAGGGCTTGATACAGCAGAATATTTGATTGAGAACAGCAAATGTACCTGTGTTGCAGTGCAGAAGAAAGGTCAGAATGCTGGATATCTTCTAAATACAAAAACTCATAGAAACTTCTGGCTATTAGCATAACCCCATAATCACACACACATATGGTTGCTGTTCTAATTTTTAAAATAGCTTCAACACTCTCTCTAGTTACCTCTTTTTGGGGATATATTCTCGATTGTTTAAAATAATCTGCTTTCAAAAGATATCGAAAATGCTTAAAAGAACTTCAGCAATCGGGAATGTACCCTTAATTTTGTACAAGCAGTTTATGTTGTAATTACTTTGTGTATTATTGTTGCAATAGATTTTGAGCAGTTCATTAAACTATATACTTTCCAGGAGTTAAAAAAACTCATCCAAATTTACCATAATGTGATGTGATGATATATATTCGGTTTAATTCCATTTTAGTACCCTCAAGTCTAAGCCTTTTGTAATTTGAGGGTTACTAAAATGGTTGAGGGTACTAAAATGGAATTTACCCTATATATTCATGGTCATTCCAGCTTTTGAAGATAACAAGAAAATGATGCACTTGTTATCTTCTCATCAGCCAAATAAACAACAAAAATGGAGGATTACAGGAGATCATTTAAACCACCTCCCATATATGAACAATTCAGTTAGGGTGCTTACACCATTTTTTTTTATCATTATCTAGCCTCGATTCAATAGTTGGGAAATAAATCAATAGCTATTCTTGAATAACTATTGATTTATTTTAAATTACTATTCAAGAACAAATATGACTTATTTAAAACTTAGCTTTCGAATCAAACTGACCCGACTGAGATTGACAAGAGTCTTAGCACCGAAACCAAATCGATGTTTGCGCTTTTCATCATGCATAGCTTGTTCTAACTTAGGGACTGCATCTATATTAACCTGGGGGAGGTTTACAGCATCTCGGCCGGCTCTAGGCACGATCTCTACATCTTTTACCGAACCAGCCTTTACCGCCTCAATAATCTTAAATACGCTTTGAAACAACATAAAGAACGGCCAAGGAGAATAGAACAAATCCGGCAACCAGTATCACCCTGGCCAAGAAAAATCAAGCCTTAGGAAGTCGAGAAATTTTGAAATTCCTCCTTTTTTGTTTTTCCGGAGATGGGGGTGGGGCAGGGATTGAGGTGGACGTGTACCTGTCAATAACATCTTGGCGTATCATTGTAGAGAGAAGGTTTCGGGTACGCGTCAGCAGTGAGCTGTGAGCTGTGACCCTTGTACTCAGTTTCGGCTTTCCTTAGTACTCCAGTGGATTCCTCTGCAGTATTTAAAGTAACATGGTGTTATCTAGCTTCATCAAATATGCATCTCTTTAGAGGAGATAAATTCTCCATGTTATCGAGCTATCTTACTTTGTAATACCAATCAAGACCCCTAAAATTGTAGATCTATAGATAGTAATTTTTTTGCACAAAAAAACATATTTTTATCTAACAATATAAATTGCTATGCTCTAACCGTATGCAAAAGCTATTTCGCTCTTTTGGATGTTTCAGAATCTAGAAAGACTGGGACTCGAGAAATTACCAAATGTCATAAGGGTGCTTGTACTTCTTTCGACCTCCTGTAAGAATGCATGAAAGCAGTGAGAAAACGAGCATGAATCGCAATAAAAGTGAATAAAGGAAAGGCGGTGGCTAATAACCTGAACCATCATCTGGCGAGTACGCCGGAGACTCTCTGTAATACTTTCAGCTGCAGATGTCATTCCAGCTCTTGTCCTGACACACAATGATGTAATATACAGCTCAAGAGTATTGAAACCTGATGTAATTCACTGCACTAGAATAACTTTTTCAAAGAAAACAAAAGCGCGCATGAATCATACTGTAGATTGCGCCTGCGGATTGTGGATTCTTCACCACCTCCCAAAAGAAGCTCTCTCTGCAAATATGCGACAGTTGCATTCATCTAATATAGCCTCGGAAAAAGCTTATTTTCTTCTGTAATACTCCTTCCATTTCAAAATATAAGGTCTTTAAGGTACTTTAGCATAGATTAAGGAAGGGAAAAACAAGGGGTGTTTTCCCAATCATACAATTAAGAAAGATTGAACTCTCAAATTACGAAATATTCTACTGCATTAGATGCTCAAAAAAAAAAATAAACAAACAAAATGCATATAGCAAAACCATAAGGTACAGAGCAAGTTACCTCTTGCAGAGCCGCTTTTCTTATATTCTCCTTTGCTTGCAGATTAGCATTTCTCAAACTCAATCGCAAGCTACGTCATCCAAAATGAAATAAGTTTAAAAAAAAATCAACATAGAGATCAGAGACTGTTCATGTAAAAATAGACGACAGATAAGCACGCCATGCTAACAAGTTCATGCAAACAGAGCTAGACTTCAGGATTCATGGCACTTTTCCACTGCCGACTATTTGTCAAGTTGAACATTCAAAAGAGGGAAACAACTACGGTATTCTCATAGGTATCAAACTAAGGGGAAGACCGAGTATACTCTATTTTTACTCAAAACCATATGGTTTGCAGCAAGTAGATTTAGATCCTGCAATTATACATGTTCTGTAGTCCAAAATAAAGCAAAAGAATGCCTGCTAGCAAGAACCACTAATATGAAGAAAACACGGAAAAAACTGAAAGCCCAAATATAAAACAGTAACAATGATACTGATATTAGTGTCAAATATTCATAGCCCATTACCGAAAGTATCTTGTAAAAGAATCGTAAAGCCACATTACGGACAGAGTGAAATCCAGTTTGTCCAAGAGAAAGAAAATTTTCCTACTTTTAGCATTTGCCTTAGCAAAGTAAACCAGACCAATATACTGAAGGACCCAAAGTGTGTTTATTTTCTGAGTACTCTTAAAGTTCCTAAGGAACCATTTCCAGCTGAAATCTTACACATCAACAAAAACAGATAATATTATATTTAAACTTCCAAATTTTTCAATTTTTAAAAGAAAATTGTGTTGCGACAAATGCACTACATATACAGAGAGGTAAACAGCAAATAATTTGTAAAATTTCACACGATGAGATTAGTTTTCACACCATGAGATTAGTTTTCACAAGTATTACAACTGGAAATCAATATCAGATATATCATATAAAACAGAGATTCACTCATTTATACAGACTGAGACAAATAAAGCAGAGTAATTGGTTCATTTATGGGCATCTTTTCATTAAATAAACCATACATCTACTGCCATAGCAAGACAAGGACATTGCACAGAATTCTTATACAAAGCCTTAATCCCAAAGAAAGAATTACGTAAGGTCATCACATGGATGCATTCTCTCCATTTCTTTTGATCCAAAACAAAACTCTCATCTAAATCTATCAAAATCATATCCCATTTTATCACTTCCGTACAAGTCTTCCTCGGTCTCCCTCTTCCTCTTACAACCTCAATATTACATAATTCTTCAATTCTCCTAACCGAGGCATTACTTGACCTTCTTTTTAATGTCCACAAACCGTTCTCTCTCATCTTGTCTTCAATTTGACATTGCACAGAATTCTTATGACAATTCTAAATTTTGGTGATTAATGAGCAGCAACTTTATGCATTTATTGTCGAAGGTTAGGTCTGTCACCCATCCAACCCCGCCCCATACCCAAATTATTGGGAACTTAATGTGTTATCTCAATTCGTATAAACATTTTTCTACATATATCAAGGTATATTCGAGAAAATTAATACTAACAATCCTAGCAATATTTTCCCATGACTACAATTTCTAATAAAATGGACTGAAATTCAAAATTGGACAACATTAAAAACACAGAAAACCTGATCAAAATGTTACCTTTTGATTTCCTTGTCCCAAGATTGTGCCAAATCTTGAGCCTCTTTAACTTGATCATGAGAAGGGAGTTGTGGAGCTAAAAGATCAATCTTGAAATGAAGTGATCGGAGTTGATTCAAACAATCCTGAGCAAGTCCATTCAATCTTGGCAATGAATTCTTACTACTACTACTACTACTAGTTTGGGCAGAAATCAACAAATTTGTTGTGGAATTCCCATATTGTTGGATTGAATTAATGTGTCCCAAAATCTGATAGTGTGTTTCTTCAAACTTTTTCTTCAACTTCTCGGTTTCTTCTACAACTTGGTCCATTTCTTGGGGTAGGAACTCAGAGGCAATTTATTCACGCGAAGCCGAATTAAACCGGTTGTTCGCGGCGGTGGCCGGAAATTCTCCGGTTTATGATGCTGAATATGGCTTCTCACTTCTCACAAAGAATGTTTTTGTTTTACAAAAAAATAAAAAAAAATCTCAAACCAACAACTTTAAAAATAAAATGAAATCCAAATGCACACTTTTTCGCACCCTCCATCCAATACAAAATCTTTAATTTTGTTTCTTTTTGGGTTACATATTGGGTTCAAAGAAAAAATTAATGTGATGACCGTATTTGTTGGACTGCTCCGCTCAATTCATATGAGGAATGTGTGTCTAGTCTGCAAGGACAATTTTAATATTGAGTGACTCGATTTTAAAAGTGAGATTAATCCAAACTCGATTGCAGGAATGCTTTGCAGAGTTCGATTTTTACTCAGAAAAGGTAAGGTTTAGCCTCTTAGAACTCTCACACGTCACTAACAAATGTGATAAATGAGAAATTAATCATATAAAGGATAAATGAATTCGAAATAATTCGCTACACTTGATGCATACTTTTTTTAGTTGAAACAATACTTGTCATTTAAACAATACAAGATTACAAATAGTGGCGGAGTCAATATTTAATTTTAAGGGGCTGTAGTAGAAAAAATTGAAAATTCTTGCGGGACCGTAGTAGAAAAAAATCTCCTTTATTTTGAACCGGTTAATGTATATACCTATTATATAAAAAAAATTGAGGGCCTGCCCCTTCAATGCTCCGCCACTGATTACAAATGTATCTAATTATCTTGGGCATCTAACGCTACAAATTAACTTACAAAAGCCGGACAAGTCGGATAAACAAAAATGAGATGGTTAGAAATGTCCCAACGTATTATAAAAGCCTTAGGCGATCAATGAAGAAAAACTCCAAACAAACTATGTTGAATAATTATGAAAAATTCTGAAAATTTTATAACACATCGAGTAAAAGTTTAATAAAATTTTAAGAAAATATTAATAATGAGATTATCTCATTTAGACGTTCATAAAAGTTTCATCTTAGGCCCAACGTAAAGCCTGCCAGGTATGGAATGAATTGACAGCACGTTTGGTACGATGAAATGTAATAAAATCTCTTTTCAGGTAGAATCGCTTTCCACCCAAAATAACTTCGGAATCCTTTTTCCAGACAAAGTCAGAATGGAATGTCGATTCCTTTTCTATGTTTGGTAAAACTATATTTTAATGTCAGAATGGAATGAAATTAAATAGAATATTACTTAAATGCCCTTCTAGCATATACTAGTGATAAAACCTAATTAAACATTCATCACAAAATCTTAATTGAATAACATTATATATATATATATATATAGTTAAAACATAATTTTTATTAAAATATCAACATAGTAATAAAAATATCTTTACTTTTTAATTTAAAAATGTATTAAAACTACTAACAAGAAAAAAAAATATTTATAAAATTACCATCTATGAAATTATACTAAATGAAATACAATATTTATGACTAAATACGAATACGTTGCTATATAAAATGAAAGTAATAATTAAATAGAAAAGGAATATAAATGTCAATTAATATTTATTGATGATTCCAGTTTCTCCTAGAAAGGCCATTCCATATGTTTTGGTGTGGAATGACCTTTCCTACTTCTTCCCACTTCAAATTGTCCAACCAAACGCCGGAATGAAAAGAGAAGTGAGAAAAACTTTTTCATTCTTTTCCATTCCCGCATACCAAACACGCACTGAGGAGAGAGTCCAATATGGAGGACATTCCATATCAAAATTACCATTTGGAAAATCTCAAGTTCCTTTCCATAATTGCATCTTGAATTGTTTTAAATGTGTTAGCATACCATTCTTATTAAAAAAGAACAAGATAATTGGTGAACGGAAAAGAAAGAGAATCAAGATTCGAAAGGGGAGGGGGGATAATTGGCTATAATTATCCTCGAATTATTTTCAAACTGCGCAAAAAGTTTTTTTTCATTTTTTTTCTCGACTATTTTCGTACCTCTTATAATACCCTGCCACGCTTTAGGGTATACATTTATCACCAGAAACAACCGTGTCAGGTTCGTACCTCTTATAATACCCTGCCACGCTTTAGGGTATACATTTATCACCAGAAACAACCGTGTCAGGTTACTTTAGGGGCACAAAAGTAATTGAACATACAAAAAAAATTGAAAATAAACTTTACAAGCATTTTGTGGAATAAGAAAATAGTTTACCTGCAATTATAGCCAATACACCCAAAATGCAGATGAGAGCATGGAACTGTATTTTCTGAAGCTATTGGAAACATGGTTTTAGATTACAAAAGTTCGCTTTAACTAAATCGCGAGTTAATCTATTTTTCTATACACTAAAAAGCTAGAGGATTAGATTTTCATCTTAACATCGCAATACTTTCTATGGAGTGAGCAGATGAGCCAAAATGTTTGTGCTTACCATCAGCCAGATTAGTAAGTTGAAAACCTTTGCTTGGAAGCTGATTTATCAGCAGAGTTTCTAATTCGCAAGCAACGCTCTTTCCTCCGGGGACTATAAAGTATACTGAATGCTGCATTTTGCATTCCATCCTTCAAGCGATGAGCTCGGACTCTTCCCTCAAGATCATCAGTCTGTTTCAAAACGTAATTTTCGATCACAAAGTTTACGACTTTTCACCAAAATGAGTGAAGAAAAAGACCGGAATTCATGTTGATATTGAGTCCCTCCGTTTCATTAATATAAGTCTCTCTAGGAAGAGTGTCTCTTCTCAAGATACAAGTCACTTCAAATATACCTATACGCATTTAAGGCTTTGTTCTAGTATTACCCCTATTCATTCTTCTAGTAATGAGGGAAAAAAGATGAGAGAGAAAGGGTAATTAGGTACTTCAGTAAGAAAGAAAAAAATCTTGTTTTCAGCATTCTTAATCCGTGCGCAAAAGTCTAAAACGACTTATATTATGAAACCGGATGGAGTATTATGCAACTAATTGAGTTGAATTATTCACAATTCAATGATTTTTAGCGCAAAAATAACGGTGAAGAAATAAGAGTACCTGTCCAACGTAGACTTTTTTGTCGGGTCTAAGCATCACATAGACACTTGAAGAACCTATAGTTGAAGGTGGTGGCTGTTCTTTTGCGGCAATCAGAACACACTGCAGTAAGGGAAGTTCTAGTCCATTTTCCTTCCTCGAAATCTTAATTAGCTTTCCTTTGCAGATAGCTGAAACCGCGGTTTCTATTTCTTTCCTTAAGACTTCCATTTGATTCCACGAGTTAGCCTTCAAATGAATAGATTTCTCTCTAATATGAATTTGATCAGCATCAACATGACCAGAACCATTGACATCTGTCTCAGAAATAATGTTCTTTATATTTGATCCGAATTTTCTTGGAACTGCATCTTTAGAGTAAGAACAAAGATACAATTCTTCAGCTCTCCGAATGATTGTTTCAGGAACGCCTTCTCTTTGAGCTGTTTCGAATGCAAGGCTTTCTTTGCAGACTCCATCAATCAGTTTCCAAGTTGGTATTATTTGACCTTCAATACATTCTGCGCTCATTGCTTTATATACAACATTTTTTGCGTTCAATGGCAAGTCAAAGATCCCGTGCAAGTGAGTAGATATAATACCAAGACAGCCGATTTCATCAAGAGTTTCCACAACACTTCCAGCAATACATGTTCCTTTTGCTGTTTCTGTCCCTCGACATATTTCATCTATGAGTACAAGGCTTCTTGAAGTTGCCCCAATAATTATAGAACGAAGCTCTGACATTTCAATCTGATACATCATCGAGAGATAGAAATGAGACCAAAAGGAAGCTTTTCACGATGAAATACCACCCTAGTCACTCTACAATTAGAGAATATTTTATCCAACCTAATGCGCATCTTTGTTTAACCATTAAAGCGTAAGCATGCCGTGCAACAGTTAAAAGCAAGAAGAAACAACAGTCATCGACGATGAAGTTCAAAGTGAAATTTTTTATGTACCTGGAATGAACTCTTTCCATCAGCAGGGCTATCATAAGATTTCATGTGAAGGGTAATGGAGTCAAAATGAGGAATAACAGCTGATTCTGCAGGAACCATGAAACCACATATTCCTAGCAATGCAGTTGCACAAAGCGATCTCAACAAACTTGATTTACCACCACCATTCGGTCCCGTCAAAAGGAACAGTGATTGCATATCAACTGTATTATGTACAGCACTTCCTTGAGCTACATCAAACCAATATGGGGATAGGCCAGTTATCTTCATCCCTTGATATCCCGCTGATGAGTCCATAATCTGCATCACAAGTGCCTCAAAAGAGATTCCAAATAAAGAAAGCGGTAGAGAGGTACAGAGCGATGCTTTCCTTGAGAAAGAAGTCGATAACCATGTTTCAGTTTGTAAATCACAGAACAAAAAGGTCCACTATTTTAATGAGTATTATCACTTACAAATAAGGCTACTTGCAAAGTTAAGAAAATTATTTCGTAAACAATGCAAAACCCAAAAAGTAACAGATGCTCCACGAACTAAATTTCAGTACTAGTGTTTGAGTAGTATGTCCATCTTATATAGAAAGTAAAAACAGAAGCAAAAGGTCAGACCTGTAAAGATTAAAAAAAAATTATCCAGAACTTAACAGAGAATGATGTAAGGAATTTGGTGTTCGAGAAACTACCTCTGATTCACGAAATTGAGCAAGAGTGGGGAAAACCCATTTCCTTCTTCGCCCTTCACTGAGACAAACAAAAAACAGCTTGAATTAAAAATTGCAAAGAAAACACACACACACACAGCTATTTCAAATCTAAAAGTTGATTGACTGCATGCTAAAACAGCATAACATATTGCACGTCACATAGTAAATCACACAATAGTGCATACAAGAGAAAACATTCAAAAGAAAAAGAAATGCTAAAACGAGTACAACTTCCCAATTTTCACCCAAATTCATCATAGATCTATTCGTTTTCCAAACTTTTATATTGGTATGCACAAGATTTAGTGTGTCGTGACGAGGAGAAATCAAACGGTTCATGGGTATCTTACATAAAACAAAATGGAAACTGATCTTCTCTACACATTTCCCTCAGTGTTCTGTGTCTCGCGTTCAAGTGAATGTATAAGCTACACAAAAACTATTAAGAAACCACATGGTCTCCAGATGAATTAACATAAAGATTGAGCGACAATGAAAAGAGTATCAGAACTAGACTATTAGCCTCGACTATTAACTACCAGCCTCTTTCAATGAGATGCTACTTTTTAAGGATCTTAATATTATTTGTATTAAACTCACATGGTCCCCTTAAAACACCACCACCCCTGGCCAAAATAGTGATAATAATAATAATAATAATAATTCGTCATAGCATTTCTAAAGTTTTGAATCTTGCCTCACATGAGAAAATAGTGCCTTTGCAATGACAAGTAACATGGAAGCAAAGACGAGGATGTTGATCTTCGTTTGTAGCTCTACAGAAAGGGACCTCAACAAATCCAAAACCTTTGCCTTCGCTTTGGCACTAGCCTCGTGATACCTGAAAGAAAAAGTAATGGAGCTCGACGTCTTAAAGACATAACCCAAGAGAAACCACAAAACATGATAAACGTACACAAAAATTACCTTGCCAATGCATCCTCCACCTTCTGCGTCGTGAACCATTCTTCTCCAACCTTTTTTCCTTTTGAATCTAAAGCAGGCCTGAGCTGCTTGATTTGTTCTTCACCAGAAGTACCAGCCCAAACAGCTGGAGCAAAACGTTTCCCCTTGAACCATACAGCTTCATGTTCTCGAGCATATGATATCTCTCCCTTTGGTCCTCCAAGTGGAGCTGTTGTAGCTTTAATTCTTGAAATAATTGGCTCAAAGTCTTCTAAAACCTAAAGACATTTTGGGTGTTGCGCAACATATTCAAGAACTTGCACAAAATTTTCAGACATATTTGTAGCTTTTTACAATTTCAAATAGTTAGCAAGATTCTTCAGATAAATTCTCTGCACAACTATGATTTTTTTTCAAGTTAAAATGAAATCCTGAATTGAATCAAGCACACGAAAGACAAGTGATCAAGCTACGGGACCATTAGGAAGTGTCTATCTCTCAAAATGAAAATATGCTACTTACAGCTAAAGATAAGGCCTTAGCTGCATTCTCCACTTCTTCAAATGCATCCTCTAAATGGACCCTCTTGACACGACCTTTCCAAGATGATTCCGTATCTTCAAAGAAGTCGGAAGGAATGTTTCCACAGGAGCTAAACTTTTGATCAGTTTCACCCTCTAATGAGATGATTTCTCCAATCCTATGAGAAACCAGTTCACATTCACTCACCTAAGAGAGACAAAGATAGAAGATATCAAAACTATTGCGCATATGACGATAATACCCTTAAAAGAAATGCGAAGTGTAGCAAGTACAAACGTCTTATAATGAAGGATTGAAATTTAAGAATTTTTAAGACAGTATAATGAAGATTATCCATATCTACTTGATCAAAATGTTTTAAGGGATAACAGCAGAAGGATCCACCATCAAGATTTTCTTCCATGCAATTTAGCTTAAAAAATATAGAGATAACATTCTCTCTTTCTGAATAGTCGTAATGTTCATGTTTTTCCTCCCCTTATGGAAGAGGGGTTATTGAGGGGGCAGAGGAGACAATTGTAGTATTCACATATAGTACAATGTAAATTATTTTTTTAAAATATATATTATCAGGGAAGGGGTATCGAACTCGGGACGTATGGTTCCGAGTTGAAAGTGTTGCACCAGCTGCCCTGGTCTTCCTCGACTACAATACAAAATACATGAGTATTAGAAGGCAATGAATAGGAAAGACTTACTAATGTCTCAAATTCAATCTTCAATCCAGTTGCCACCCAAGTAGGATCCATCAGCAACTTCAGAATTTCATTGAGCACAGAGTTCCTGTACATTTGTAGCACTTCTTCAAGGATGCTCTTGAGCTTAGAAAACTCAATGTGATTAGCCTCTTTCAGTTCAAGCAGCTTCACAAGCTGTGAAGATAGGAAAAAGTCGTGAATGACAATGCATACGAGAGATTGCAGTGAGGATAAGAAAAAATAATCCACTGAGCATCAAAGATGTATCGCGCATCTCATTAAATAATCAAACCATGATGACCTATCAAAGACACCTAAAAAATAAAAGCAGGGCTCAAGATTATGACTTTTTCATCCCTAAATTTCAATTTCACTACGACGGAAATCTTAAAGAGAAAATGGAAAAAAAAAAAATAGTCAATCTAGATTTTTGTTGAACACATAAAGCTACAAACAGAGGAAATAAAACTTCCATATCATCAGAATTGAGTTTCCCAGAATCGATAGCCATCACACAACCTAGTAAGTGACCAATAATGAAGCAGACTTCAGTAAATATGTTTCCCCAAGAGAAATGGATCAAAATGAGCATTAAATTTCTCCGATACCACCTTGTATTCCAAAAATATGTTCCCCAAGTAGAAAAGATTTTCATTTGCGTAAAAACTTACTCTCGGGAAACATATTTCATATCTGATAGAATGTTAGTAGCGCCTTTGATCAAAATAGTCAAGGTTTATTCTAAAGAACAACTTTCAAGCCAAAACTCTGATAAACCAAGAAACTTACTCGAACAAAAATAGCTAAATGGCAACCCGTTTATGATTTTCTAATTCCATAAGCACTTCTTATCTTAATCCATTGATCATGTTGGTTTGAGTGAATTTAAGAAAATGAATCTGTATGACTGTTTTCTAAGAACCATCCAGATATAGTATAGAAATTACATCTACTGGAAAGGAAAACACGAGTAAGTGATACTGGAGATAATGGGAGTAGACCTTTGCTGAAGGAATGCAAGTAAACTCTGGAATCGGGCATGTCACATTACTCATAATCTTGCATATTTCTGCAAAAGGAAAAACAAACTTAGAACATGTAAATTGTAATAACATATAAAGATTATCCCGCAAATGCAAGACGAACACAAGCATATAATTGTTTATAGTATGCAAATACTAAAGCCACAGCAAAGTAGGAACAACAGATGGGTCGACTTTTAACAGAATTCCAGCAACGTCATAAATGCCAAATACTTGTTTACTGTTGGGTACTCACAAAAGATAGTTCAGGATTGCAGAGATCATATGAAGTTAAAATTGGAATCTCACCTTGAATTTTCAATGCTATCTCGTATGGAGGAGGATTCAAGAGCAGATCTCTCACATACCTGGGAGAATGAAGAATTTTAGGATGCTACTGGAAATGCCGAAAATGTCAAAATAAGTACCAGAATATGGTGAAAATCCAAGTCCAGGGGAAGAAGAAGGTAAACTTTTGTGAGCTACTATCGTGAGAAAAATGGAATATCATTTTCTACAAGGTCCAGTCGTCCAGAAACTAAGAGAAATGAGTGATCTGTTTGAAAATAAACGAATGTTTGCAAATCCATGAAGAATAGCCATAGAAAATTCATAGAAAATTATAGAACTGAAGTCATAGAAAATTCAAGGACATATACATCCAAACTCCCTTGAGAGGATATGAGAATGGTTTTTAGAAATTACTTTAAAAGATTTCTACAGTCCAGATTGTAACAACACAGATCATTTCCCTTGTGTTTGAAGACTCTCTTTGGAGTTGTCTAAATAAATATATTCGAAGACATGGCAATTACACCAGAAGCAAGCATTTGATCCATAATAATTAATGGATGAGATACATCAATAAGGGAACAACGGTAAGTTTATCACTTACAGAACAGGAAGACCCGAACAATTTGATGGAAACAACACCTTTAGCAAACTAGGTATTCCTTCAGTAGGTATGGCACCTAAGAGTGTGCAAAAGAAAGAAAACGTTGATCGGTTAAAACTCACATGTATTGCCAAACAGAATTATAATCGCACGCAAATGCTTAACATACCAATTTGTGTGGCAGTTCCAAGGTACAAGGGACGAGGCCTATTTTCTGAAGCAACAACAGTCACATTTCTAAATGTAACATCAAGATCAAGCCCGTAAAGTTCCTTTACCTGACCCCAGAATTTAAAGCGTGAAAATTCAGGACAATTAGGATCTGGTGCCATAGAAAAATAATTTCAACAGCAGACCTTAGATAAAAGATCATTAACAGGATTGCCTTCAAACCATTCAAAGTTCCTAGCGTTACATTCTCCCCACAGTAGGCCACCTTCACCAAACTCTCCCCAGCGAAAAGTTCCTGCATTTAATTTCTAGCCAATGAAGATTCTACTTATACGGCTTGAAGTTGTATACAACAACAACAAGGTCTTAATCCCAAGTAATTGGGGTCGGTTTGAAGTTATATACAAGCAGAAAAAAACATTTATTTATTTTATGTATAATAAAAGCTGAAAAGTGGAGGATTCTAGGGTTTTTAAGTTCACAAGGTATCAGAAACAGTAAAAACAACAATCCCGCTAACCTGATGAATTGTGCTTCAGTGATGAATGTAGGAACATATGATGGCATTGACAAGTGCGAAGTTTAGTAACTAATGCTTCTTCAGTCAGACCATCCTCTTGCGAGTAAGTTTTCATAGTTTCTAGCACTGAAATTATGCAATATCCCTTTGCGGAACGAGAAATCCCTGAAAAATTAGACAATACAGGCATTCACTTGATGATTACAAATTAATTAAAAGAAATTGAAATCCTGTCACAGGCTATATCTGATAATACCTACTACAGGCATTGGCTCTGGAAAGTCAAGATCACGGTCACCTTCAACAAGTCCGAAGACATACGGACTGCCTGGATGCGCATGTCTGGATAGAAGTGGTGTATGTGACTTTGGAAAAAAAAGAAAACACTATAGAGTAATATAACATAACAGGATCATTTAATTCCATTAAAAAAAAAAAAAAAACTCTGACTCTGACTCTGCCTCTGCCTCTGCCTAAAATCAAACAGGCATCTCAATTGCAGGTCATGACGATGCAACTATGTGCAGATGGCAACTCTAAAAGCTCCACAAACAGAGTGGACAAATCCGTAAAATAGTTAAGGATGACTTTCAATTACTTATCTTGAGTTAGGACTTAGGAGGAAACCAAAGGTCCAAAACAATGGTTCTATTAGGAGAAAATAGAGGAAATCCAGAACCAATTCTAGAAACAACTCACCATATCAGACTGAAACAAAAAAAAACTACTTTCTCTTAGCGAGGCGAGCATAGAATAGCCAGAAAAATGCAAAGCGATAAGAAGCTTTCACAGTCACCCAGACAAACAACTAGTTATACTGATAATCAAGGCAGACCTCAAATTGGTCGCAAGCTCATTACAACTGCTAACTATTACTATGCAATTTCATCGACTGGACAACAGTAGTAGTAAGCAAGATGCTTTCACAGATTCTTTATACACCATGAAGCCACTACCTTCATCCCTTAGCCTACTATTGTTTTCTTGCTTTTACTTTTTTGGTTTTTCCTATTCGGCAGGGGGTTCTAAATACCTCTCCTTAACACTTAAAATAGCCTCCTCCGAGCAGAACTTACCATGCAATCACCATAAAACGCGGAGTTTCCAACTTATTCCTAGTTTTAGAAAAGAACTACCTTTTCTCAGATACAGAAAGAGGTCATAAATGTTTACAGGATCATCAGCATTATTAGCCTTTTGGAAACGAGTACATAATTAGACTGAAAAGATGTCCCATTAATTTTTTGGTCTTCAGAATTATTTCATTATGGCAAGTTTAAGTGTACTAATCCCTAAGAATTATTTATACGCTCATATAACATAAAAGATTACCTCAGAATTTGAGGGGATCAATACTGAGATTTTTCACGCAGCATAAATTGTGAGAATTAAATGCGTGACTCCTCAAGGAGGTATTTTAAATATTAGTAACAAATAAGGTCAAACAAATAAAGGTCCAAATAGCCAAAACAGAAAGAAAATTAAAATCAAGTGATTAGCATGTCATTACCCGGAGATAAAACGACTTTTGCGTGCACGAGCCTGTGTTGGAGCCTGAAGCTCCTCCACTATGCACTGCAAATTACAAACGTTTAGAAAACTAGCCAATATTTGTTACAAAGAATATTTTATTGGCATATAGCATCCAGGCATGAGAAGGAATAGCAATACAGTCATGGCTTAGAAAATGAGCAACATGTCAGATATCAAAAGCTCACATTATCAGTAAAAATGAGCTAGCAGGTTTGAGAGGGATTGAAAAAAAGGAAAAAGAAATGGCATGATTTAATAATATCTTCCCGGGGTAAATATTTTCGTTTTTCGTTTTCTAGTCTGTGTGTGTTCAAAGGAACATATTCCATATTACTTGACCGATATTCATCAACCTTCTTCCGTCGACGGTACATTTGGCGGAGCAAAATATTAAATTATCATTTTAAAGAATAAATGAATGCATATAAGACAAGCTAATAAGAATACATCTTAGCCATATACTCACAACAGAAAAGCCATGTCTGGTCAGGTCATCCAGAGTCTGTCTTAGATTCTGCAAAAGAAGCAAGTGATATAAAACAATCAGCACAACAATGCTTTAGAAAGATCGAAGTGAGCATAATATTTAAAATATCCAAAGGAAATAGACAACGTATGCTTAGGAAAAGAAAAATCGGTACCGTCACTACACAGTCCAGCAGCATTTCTATTCTTTCCTGATTTCCTTTTACAGGTTGATAACATTTTTATATAGCCAACAAGACTCAGACCAAGGCAAAGAGTATTTCTTACTCATGCACTTCCAATACAAAATTTACAGCGTTTAAGTTGTTCTCAAAGTGAGAATGGGCAAATTGAGGGCAGCAGAGCAGACCAGTAAGTCATATTGATAAAGAAGAACTCATCTCAAAGGTCAGTAAAGTAAGTTTGTACTATATAGAACTGCATAACCAAATATTTGAAAAGAACTTGAGAAGAAAAACGTATCCGTCCAATACTTACAGCTAAATTAGATGCAAAAGTGGACCCCCAATACAACAACAACAAAGCCTTAATCCCATGTAACTCTTCAATGCAAAACCACAAAATTTAAACTCTTCGCATGAAGAAAGAAAATGAATCAGTATAACTTTGTAACTGATCAAGCAAGTTCCAGTGTTCCAGAGACAAACTTTTTGCATGAGCAAATTAATGAACTTTGGTTCTTTCAGATAGTAGATTTCTATCAATGAAAACAATACACAACAAGCCAGTTAGAACTTTTAAAAAAAAATCTTTAATTTTTTTTAATAAATATAATCATAGCCTGTAAGAACTTAAGTGGAAGTAAATAGCTTACCACAATAGGACATCCGGCTTTAGGAATACTGTCGGAACGTAAACCTCCAAAAGGATTCAGACCAGCATACTCAACAAGAATACAAGCATCAAATCCAATAGCCTCATAAAAGTCTCCAACCTAGGAATAGAGGAATTGCTGATTCACATAATTGTAACTAGAAGAAGTATCATTTAACAATATCTTATTGAGCAGTGCACCAGAGCGAATGCGACGACAAATGAATTGAAGTAATGATGACATACTCTACATAGCAAAACTTCACGGGGAAATCTTGACTTGAACTGTAACATATCACAGTTAAGGTTGCCTTCCTTCAGGCTACAAGAAATAGGATAAAAATGTAAATATTTCAATGACACAATTAAATGACCATCTCAATAACCTCTTATCCGATTATAGATGCATAAACAGATAGATACCAGCAATCAGAAACCAATAAAAGATATACTCCCTCCGTTTCATAATACAAGTCCTTTTAAGTCTTCCATCTCTTCCCAAAATATGTCATTTTCCAACTTTTAAGGACATGCTAAAATAACCCTTGCTCATATTATGGTATAGAGAGAAGGTAGATAGGTTGGTGATTGGTGGTTGAGACTTAATGGGGATAAATTAAATTCCCTAAGGTTACAATAGGAAATGTAGCCCTTGTCTATCCTTTCCTTAACATATGTTAAAGTACCTAGAAGGCCTGGTATTATGAAACAGAGGGAGTATCTACTTAATTAAGAACCCAAGTTTGAAATTTGATCCCTTCCTCAGATATACTATGAAACATCATAAACAATTCTTTATCGACAAGAAACTGAAGATGGCAACGAATGAAGCTACTGGTTCTCGATATTTTAAACATATGCTTGAATTTAGTGGTGAGCAAAGAAATAGACAATAAATCCAGATAATAATTAAAGAAGGAAAAACAATAGTCAATCATTTTAAGATAATTCTTCATTTATACATGAAGAGGATGCATGACTTTTAATTCAATGAAAGGTGAAATTCTAAGCTCACCTTCCATGTTTCAAGTTGGTGTCTATGCCCAACAGATTACTATATATAATCCTCTTGATGAGTGAAATAGAAGATGGCTTCCTGCACAACTGCAGCTTCTGAAGTACAAAAGCATGAGAGCAACAGATTATGTAATAGTCGAGTACATACAACTTTTATTATCTTTGCAATATATATCCAACAATATTTTAAGAAAGTAACAAGAACCAGTTCTCTAGCTTACCTCCTGCCACCACAAAATGTGACTCAAATCCTTTTCATTAAGGGCATTATTGAATTCCTTTCTTTTTGCTGCTTTTGTAAAGAACCTTCGTCCTTTAAGGTTGATAACGCGCTCTGACTGGTTGATGCTGTTAAAATGAATGACGACATTTACTGGATAAAACTCAAAACATTACAGAAAGATTGTAGCCTTTTATAGACTTAGTAATGGGCAACTCAGTGGGGAAAGCTTTCCAGACAAACATAGCTTTCATCTTTCCTTTTAAATGATTTAGTTAATAAGCATCAGCTAAATAAAAAATCTAGATTACTATTTTCTTCACATTATTTTGATTAAGCGAGTTGGAGTGAAAGGGAATGGACACCTAGGTGTTTGGATTGATTTTTCTGGAGGAAAAGTAATGAAAGGAAGGAGAATGGATGATTAAGATTACTTAAAAGCGTCGTCCAAAACGGCGCCAAAGCAGACAAACTTCAACATCTTTTTTTGGTAATGGCTAAAATTCTTAATCTAAAATGATGTGTATGCTTATAGAAAGAATGAATGAAGATGTAAATTTACAACTTAGCTGTCCTTTCCTCCAATGAAATTTCCAAACACAATAAATGCTCAACTTTCCTCCCCTTCTCAAGGAAGATACTAAGCACGGTTGGTGTAACACTTCCAACTCGGCAGCATAGGTCCCAAGTTCAACACCCCTTCCCAGTTTTTTTTTAAAACTACCCCCCCCCCCCCATGTACTCGGATTTCCACTCTTCCATTTTCTCTCAAATGAGTGTTTACGCATAGACGACAAGGCTTCAACAGTAAACTACCCAGATTAAAATCCTGGAAATTAAAAACAAACCCAACCCAACTGACTTTCCACAATAATAAAAACAACCCCAGTTAACAGAAACCAATCATCATGCTAGAAAAGTTGCAAATATTAACACATTGCCAAAACCGCGGAAAAGACATCAACCAAACTCTATACCTCAAATGCATCTTTCACAGTAAACCCACTTAAAATTGAAATCCAAATTAAGCTATAAAAATTTCAAAATTGAAACTTCAAAACACTACTCTATAGTACAAGTGTGGCGGAGCCAGGAATTTGTCACTGGGGGCAAATTTACTGAAATTTTTTTGGGGCGAAATACAATATTTATAAGAAAATATAACCAAAAATAATTTTTTACCATACAAAATTTGCCGCCCCCTCCCCCTCTTTATTCCCAAACATCAACTCTCACAAATGGGTTAAACCCCAGTCTAAAAATTGAAACTTTAACACATTTATCCCAAAAAAAATAAAGTAATCAACTTTATTCCCAAAAAAACAAATAAATTAATCAACTTCATTTCCTTAAAATATACAAAAAAAAAAAAAAAAACATTGGAGAAATAAATGGTAAGAATTATTAATTACAGAAGAGGAGGAGACGAAGCAAGAGAGCGACGGCAGTGAAGGTGATGAACAGAAGGAGTGAAGAGAATAGAAAGATAGCGCCAACGAGGGATTGAAACGACGGCGTTCCTGGCCATCATCCAGCAATAGGTTCTCACCATTTTTTTTGTGGACTGAGTTTTATAGTTTGAATAGTATAGTGAATTTATTAAAAAAATCCAAATTGTATCGACTTTTAAGGCAGTTTCTGCTGCTGTGGCTCTGAGTGGCGGTTCAGTGTCCTTTTTGTTCTTCCCGCCATTGTTACAGAGGAAAGAGAAGTGGGAGCACCTCAATAGAGAGAGAGTGGTTTGAAAAAATCTAAAATTATAGCAGGGTGGACGAGTGAGGGAGTTGGAGGTAAAGATTTAAGTTGCGGAATGTGCATTAAATTAACTGTTTGTATTTATTACGGGTTAATTTTTATATTTAGTAGGAATCGAATCTCACTCTATAAATTGAAATAAGGATATAACAAAACAAAATCAATTGTGGTAGAGTGGATATGGTTTCTCAATCGTAATATTTGTATGAAATTATTGATGTTTTCAGTTCAACTATGCTCCGGAGGACCGTTCCCGCTGACTATACACAATACATCATCTAGTCAGAAAAGATTAAGGTAGTGATGTTTTTTTCGTCGCACCTACAAACAAATGTTTTGACCGGTTAAATTGGACAATTTGAGGATTGATATTAAAAATCACAAAATAGTTATTTTCGTAGAATTATGTATTTTTATATTATTGGATTGAAAATAGATCGACGTAATTTATCTGCACAGTTATGAGATTTGGACCCTCTATCACACACCCTTTCTCTAGCCTCGATTTCTCTATTGTTATAATATTTAAAAGAGAGAATATGCATAATTGGACTTTAACAATTTTTGTTTTTCTCTTTTTATACATAAACTTTGTTTTATACATTTATAAACATAAACAATTTACGAGACGCCCGATATAGAAAAATGACAGATTCTGGTAAAAAATGGTCACGTGCCCTCAGCGTGTCGGTGAGAATAAGGGTAAAGTTGTCATTTCAAAACATTCCTCCCAACCACATTACCCGACCCGTCCTCTTCTCTCCATCTTCTCCAATGACCCAATCCCATAATCACCACCCTTTCCACCATCTCCAACTTCTACTCATGTCATCCACTTTCATATTCCAAGATTCATTTTTCTTCCATTCTCAAGCCATTGCAATCTAACATTGGAATTACTCTTTTTAATAGTACGCCAGTGTGCAAAAGCTCGTCTGCCGGAAGTGATCGAAAAAGAACTGGGTCCAAAATCAGTCACTTTTAAATTTTCCTCATAGTCGAGTAACAAATTCTCCTCCACGAATCAGATCCATAGTGAACTAGATTTTGGATTTGCTCGCCATAAATTCTTGGAATTCATCAATATTTGGATGCTCCACCATCACCTCCACTGCAAAAGAAACCTTAAATCTGCCAAAAATCCAGACCAGAATCTTATGCAAGGCCACCGCCACCGCCACCAAATTTGCTAATAAAAAAAGCAAAATAACAGGAACCACTAGAAGCAAATACCCATTTCTTTAAATCCTTCTTCCTCCCAAAATCAAGAACAAAAACCACCAAGAAAAAAGCAAACTTTCAACTCTTTTAACTTATAATGAAATAAAACACGATTATCACAAATCAAGAACAAAATAACAAAACCCACCAAAAAAAATCAATATATTAGCTGTTGATTTGCAATTGATTTTGGGGTGGGTGTGGAGTTTGCAGTTGATCAGAATTCGACCTTGAAGATGTTGCCATTGTTGACCAAAATTTTATTCTCTAAATTTCTTTGTTTTCTATAGAAGAAGAAGAGAACAATTGAGGGAGATTTGAGGGGAATTTTGAGGATTTTGGAGGATTTGGAGGAAAAAATATGGTGTAAGGTGCAGGTGGGTTTTGGATTAGGGGAAGAAGATGAGAGGTCAGGTTGGGGTGCGGGTGGATTGGGTTGGGTTGAGTCAGGTGGGTCGGGTCAAGGGTCATTTATGAAAAGACTATACTACTCTTAATATAACGACACCGTTTTAATCAACGACCACATTTTGACCGGATTTTTATTTTTTTTTAATTTCTGAATACCCGTAAAAAGATAAGATCTAATAATGTACAAAAAAATTATTTATGTCTAAAAAGAGAAAAGCAAAAATTGTTAAGGTCCAACTATGGCTATTCACCCTATTTCAAATAAGGGTAATGCTTTATGACTAAATAAAATTGGTGAGAAAAATTCAAACTAAACACTATTATTCACCCATATTGGTACAAGTGATTCAACCGTTTTTTTTTTTTTTACAATTTTATTCCAATTTTGGTCAATTAATTAAATAAATGTTTAGCCACCTATCATTATTCTTCAAATAAAAAAGATAGAGTGACAAAAAAATCATATGTCCCCATGTATATCCCCTATTTTTGTAGTCAATCAATTAAAATTCACCATGTGTAGATATAATTGGAAAAAAAATTCACATAGCGAATTCTGATTAATTTGATACAAAGATAGGAACATACGGATGGACAATTTTCACCCGATAAAAGCTTGTAATTAGAGTTAATATCGACTTTAAGTGTTATCCTTGATCACGACACTAATAGTCTTCACTTAATAGAAACGCTATCAACATGAGCAAAGAAACAATGAAACATGTACTAATTCTACAGATTGCAAAGAACAAACAACTGAGGAAGATGATCATCTGCAGAGGCAACACTCATTCTATAATATAAGTCGTTTATTACATATAGTGAAAATTAATGAAGCAAAAAATAAGATATCTTAAATCAAAATATCAATTACTCTCTTAAATAGAATTAGCGATATACAAATCCTATTTAAAAAATTAATATTGATATTTTGACTAACAAAGTAACTTGTATTTTGCTTACTTAGCAACAAAAAATTTGTATTTTGCTTCCTTAATTTTCGCTACATATCTTAAACAACTTATATTAAGTAATAAAAAATTTAAATCATTCAAAGGGGTGAAAGACAAACTTTTAATGATCATTTTGAATTTTTTTTTATTAAAGATAATGCTATGATGCATATAAATGTTCTGGATGCGTTAAATGAAAGAAGTATGATAATATGCATATAAATTAAAATAGTTCTCGATTCTGCCTTACTTGATGTCTTTGGACTTTGATTTGAGCGCATAATTTCGTAGCAAACGTGACGGTATATGTTGATTAATATTTCAGTAGTATTTTGTAAGCAGTCATTTTATGCATGTACATTAAAACCTCGATAAATGAATATCCAATAAAGTAATAACCTCGCTTAAATAGTCCCAACTCGGGACAGTATAAAAAGGTAATATTTTCGCTAAATGCATAAGATAATATTTTTTTCCCGAATCATTTAGGACCCAACAAAAATATAAAGTAATATTTGATCAAAATTAAAATAATATTAATTGTAAAAACATATAAAATTAATATTAATAAGGATTTGTTTACTAACATACATATAACTCAATTCAATTCTTTGTATAATATGCATCTAAAGTTGTTTGTTTTTTCTTTACTCCTAAATTGAACTCAGATTCATCCTTCATTTTATGTAAAACATGAACTACATGTGAGATATTCTTTTCTTGTTGTAGAAAATATGTATGTAAGGTTTCTATTGTTTGAAATGCTTCTTTTGCGAAACACTTGGTTAACTATGATTGTCATCTGGATCTTGATCATCATTGGTATGAATTCATTAACCTAATTTGTAAATTCATGATATTTAAAATGTATGTACATTTACATGAATGACATGATTTTTAGGCTTATTTGTACAATATATATATATATACATTAATTTATTACTATCAATTTTAAATACAATATATAAACATGTATATCTTATTTAAAAAAAAAAATACATGTAATAAAAAACCCTTCATATAATAATAAATTATTTATTTTTATCGATAAATAAATAATCTCGCTAAAGTAATTTTTTTCTCGGTTCCAATAATATTAATTTATAGAGATTTTATTGTATGATTAAATGTTAAGTCAATCTCCAATCCGCCCGTAATAGCTGAAATCCTAATTGTTGCGGCCATATCCGACTAGGACAATTCGATATGGGACCAGAGGGCCATGGTAGGGGCTCTGGTCCACTTGGCAAAGACTCGCCACGTCGCCCCTCCCAAAAATTTTCGATTCATGATTAAAATACAAAAAAAGATTGTTACGATATGGATACGAGCTTAAAAGTAAAAAAATTGTACAAATTTGTCACATCACTATAAAATGAAAAGAGAGACAATTTTTTACTTTTAACTGTGTCCCATATCGTAACAATCTTTTTTGTATTTTAACCGTGATCGAGTAAAATTTGAGGGAGGGCGACGTGGCCATTGCTGGCTAGCTGAACTAGTGCACTACCTGATCCATATCGAAATTTTCCTATCCGACCTTTACACTTTGTAGTTTTACAAATGAAATGTTGTTCTTCCAGATTGCATGTCCAAAAGTTCAATTTGAACTGTTAAGATAATAGTCTAATCATCAAATGCGTCATCAGTAGTTCTGAGATTGCAATCCGATTATTGATGTTCCGCACCGTACGGAATATCAATTATTCTGCATTGTAGAGATAATTATGGACTGTCGGATCTAAAATTTGACGGTTTAAATTATTTGGTTGACATCTTTTTCATAATATTTATTGAGGCTCAAATAATTTTAATTGTCAAAGATTTGATTCAATGGTCCAAAATTGTTCCACATGATGTGGAACAATTGATGTTCCGCACTGTAGCGACTCGCTGGGATTAGAAGTTAAATATGACAACTTAAAAGAAGAAAAATACGTTCAGAGACGATGATTATATGGCCCATTAAATGTTGAGTACTAATTATGAATTTTTTCCTTTAAAATATATATTGCGGATAAATATGTGTATAGATGAATAAATTTGTATGGGAATCGAGCAGCCCAAGTGATAAGACTACCCGAACACGGGGCGGAGGTCCCGTGTTCGATTCTTATATCACCTCATAATGGGGCAAATAATTTCTCCTCCTTATAAGGCTTATCTTCCCTCCCCAGGCATGGGGCATGCTTCAATCTTCCCTATCTAGAGTACTCTCCGCTCTTTCCCTTCGGGGACAATCGCCTTCTGGCGCTAAAAAAAAAAAGATGAATAAATTTGTTCAATTGTGTAACTGTTCAGAGGAAGCTAGCAAGAAATGTGGGTGCAGGTGTTCTAACGTGATAAATGTAGATTTTGTTTAACATGTATTCAGAATTCAGAAGAGATATTTTAATCTCAAGCGTCAGAGTTTATTTCTAAACAGGGATAAAGATAGAGGGGGCAGAGGTGACCGTCGCCAGTGGCGAAGTCAGAAATTTTTCTTTGGGGGCACAATTAACATTGACAAAATAAATTCATAAAAACATATAAATATTGGCGGAGCCAAAAAAATTTTTTTTGATGAAATCTTATAGACTAGAGTTATTCACATTTTATTCACCCTTTCCACTCTATTGATCCGTGCTTCATAAACTTCCAAGTCCCCTGGCTTCATATTGTGGACTTTTTATTGTGAACTTTTTATAGTTTACCAGAGAGCCCATTGTGTATTCTTTATTAGTAATTTTATTTTTTAGTCTTTTACACACTTAAGTTTGTTACCAGATCAAGAGCAAAATTGTTAAAATATAAGTTGTGTCATTCCTATAATTCACAAACTAAATAATTTAATTTTAAATTGTAAAGTGATTCAAAATGGGTACAATAAACAATGTTCACGAGACGAGGTATTACAAAAATAAAACTAAAACTAAAAAAATAAATAATTTAATTTTAAATCGTAAAGTGATTCAAAATGAGTACAATAAACCATGTTCACGAGACGAAGTGTTACAAAAATAAAACTCAAACTAAAAAAAAATATATATATATATAATTTTTTTTTTTGGAAAAAACTGGTGGGGCACTTGCCCCACCAGGCCCCACTGTGGCTCCTCCACTAGCAGTCGCCCCTCCGAGATATTTAAAAATACTACTAGATATTGTAAATTATATATGTAGTTCGGAATATTTTATCAAATTCGCCCGCCAACATCTGTTTTTGCAGTTTTTATATGTAGTTTGACATACTATTATAGCTTTCGCCCACTCAACACTAAATTCCTGCCTTCGTCCCTGTATCTAACCATCAGAATTTTATCCAACACGTGTGAAACTTAAGGTGTTCCGCATAAAATGCAAAACTATTCCATGGGAGAAAAAGCATAGACAAAATGGACAGAAAAAATGTTTCATCTTAACCAATATACATATGTAGATCAAAGTGTAAATATTTTCAAGAAATATGGAATAAAGAGTAGAGAATAACTAATGCAATATTAATATACATTGTCTGAAATAACAAAAAATAAAAACAAAAACAAAAATTATACATTAATCAAGAAATGAACAAGAGAGGAAGTCAAGACACCAATATATATCCAACTAAAACTCGTTTTTTTTTTAATTTTTCAAGTTGAATTGCTATCCAAATATACCTTTGGCTTTCGCCTTTAATTAGAAGAATGATCGATTGTTAACTTATGGACTCTGATACTTTCCGCTCATGCCTTTCTTCTCTGAAGGCTTACCACAAATGCATTGGCACTCATAGCCACATATATTTCCAAAGCAAGAGAACAAGCCGGTACCGGTCCCGCCGTCGCTGTGCTTCCTCGTATATTGACTGGTTGACACGATACTACTCGTGGCATACCCTCGATCGTATATTGGTGGGAGCTCAGTTCGCCATCTCTCGAGTTTTGACCTAAGTCCTTCCACACTTTCATCCAAGCTCCACCCATCCAACACCGAGCTCTTTTCCTCATCCAATGGGTACCTTCTTTCGGCTGCCACGGCAGCAGCCACCTCAGATGGCGAGGGGCCCACTTCTGAATCAGAAAAAATAGAGTTTGACGGTTTGATTGGCCCTCCATATGAAAATTTAGAATTGACTCTTTGACCTCCATAATCATATCCATTCAGTTTTGGAATGGGCCTACCAATTGGCATTGTTGGTGGGGTCCCTTTTGGGGGAAGTCCTCCAATTCCTAAACCTTTAGGGGGTGTCCCAGATTTCTCATCAACACGCCCTGGCGGGTCGGTATTTTCAAAAGCGGACTTTTGATTAATGACATTGGGTTTGCCACCAACCTTTAGCTCAATATTGGTTCTTCCATTGGCCATAAGGGAAGAATCTTTACTAAAAATCGAATCACTAACTACTGAACTTGCCTTTCCATTTCCGCCTTTTGGTTTAGGCTTCTCCCGAAGTTCTGCGCCATTGATAACTGAACTAGCCTTCCCCTTAAATTTAATTCCTTTTATTAACGGCGGTGGTGGCTCGTTTGAAATACTCAGAATCGAACCATCGTCTTCAAGGCTTCCCTTCTTAGATTTGATGGCAACTATTGAACTATTAATTGTGGAGCCTTTATCGAACGTTACGAGTTCACTGCGTTCGCTCTTTGATCGTCGTAATATAGGCTTCACGCCGGCTGCCAATGCTGCATTAAGATTGTTGATTTGGTTTTGATGATTAATATTCTGAATTTGATTGAAATGATTCTCATCTTCTCCCATGAAATCACGATATCCAACGGCTGATGCACTGATTTGTGTGTACAAAGGCATACTTCTCATAGAGCTATCTAGCAATGTCACGCCAATATTTAATATCCCCTGTGGACGTCCAGATGGACGACGTACCTGTTGCATGCATGCAAAATTAAAATCTCATCACAAATTATTGCTTGTATAATTTTTCATTTTTATTTCAATATGCGTATAATAGAGTTATATTTCATAACTTCGAACAATTATTTTATCATTTGCTAGTTAGAGACGGAAACATAATCTTTGTATTATGGAGCAAACTTTATAAAAAAAAACAAATAATAGCATATAATAGAATAAATTTTACATAATTTTTTAAAGTAAAAGCATGGGCAGAACTACCCAACATTTTTTAAATGTCATATATATTCTAAAAAGTTCTTCCTTTTTTTTTTTAAAAGTTGTTCTACATATTATATCCGGCCCTTTAAATTTTGAAAGTTTACGTATATATCTTTCTTATAAATCGTCTTTAAAATATAAGTTCTAGTTTTACCACCTGATGTAAAGGAAAAAACCAAAGTTTTTGAAGGGTGGGGGTGATAATGACAATAACCATTAGTTAAAAACTATATCATATGAAAATGTTGGTATATAATATAATTCTTGTAATTAAAACTAGCATATCCTATCCTCGTATGAAATTTCAATTGAATGCACATATAGACTGATTTGGAAATGAAAATGAAATTATATGTCTTTTTATAATTCGTTTGCTAATATATATGTTCTAGTTCCGACACTTGTACATAAAATATCAATTTAATTATTTTAGGATTCTTTAATATTTGACATAGATTGTTTTAAAAAATTGGAAGGGAGGAAAACCTTATCGATAAGGATATCATAGTTTAGTATTATTTGTGCCGAGAGTGCCACTAATTTAAATGGTGAGTTTTTCTGAATTTGGTTTGTTGAGATGAGATTTGTAATTTTTAGCGAAAAAATAACACTTTGAGATGGTTTACAATTTTGCAGAAAAAATTATACTCTTAGATGATTTGTAATTTTGCCGAAAAATATAACATAGTGAATTTTCCCTTTTGGGACCGTGAACCAAATCACATTCAAAATATTGTTATTTTTTCGTATTGATTTTATTATTATAACACTTTGAGATGGTTTACAATTTTGCAGAAAAAATTATACTCTTAGATGATTTGTAATTTTGCCGAAAAATATAACATAGTGAATTTTCCCTTTTGGGACCGTGAACCAAATCACATTCAAAATATTGTTATTTTTTCGTATTGATTTTATTATTATTTCTCTCTCCATATTATATTATATGTGTTTACTTCCCCAACAAATTATGTATGAGATGGATTGTAAATGAAAATTGATACCTGAAGAGCAACAAATCGCATGCCAATAGGATGACGGTGGTGGGGACGGGCGGAGATGGGAGGAATGAGGTTGCCAACGAGAACGCGAACGGTCCCGACGACGGTGTGACGGAACCAACTAACGGCGTATAATTCGATTTGGACGGCAGATGTATCTTGGTGAAGAAATTGTTCATCAACCCTAAATACAAATTTATCATTCCAAGTAGGATTAATGTGTCCATCTGAATCCACACGGCTAGAAAGTTTCCTCTTTGGATGAACCCATGCTGTTGCATATGTCTTCATTTTCCTAGAGATTGGCTCCAAATCTTGTGCTGATATCACATTTATTTCCAATAGTTGGAATGGTTTCAAGATTCCCATTTTTCTTTCCATTAGAAGAAAAAATAATATTATAAGGATTTCTTCGATATTATTGATTCAAATTAAATTATAATATGAAATTTCTGAATCTGTCTCTAACGAGAAAATTGAGATAATTGGAGACAAGAGATGAGAGAATCCACTCGTCGTCGCCGTCCTAACGGGACGACGAGGGAAATTTTGGCATGAAGGAGGAGAGACTAGAAAGGGGGAGAGGGAGAGGGAGAGGAAAGGAAAGGAAAGAAGATGAAATATTCTAAAGGTAGTAATAATAGTAATAATATGAAACTTGTGATTGGGGTTTGTGAATTTTGATCCTTTGATATATGTCCTGAAATTTTGGGGATTTTATTTTATTTTTTGTAGTAATAATAGACTTATGGATTTGACTAATCATGTAACAAACTTGTTTATTTATTTTTTTGATGATAACAAACTTTTTATAAAAGTGTAAAAGGTGTCACGCCCTTGAACTTTTCTTAATTTTATTTTTTGATTCTGAACTAAAAAACGTAAAGTCCTTGATCATAAACTTATTTGGAGTATTAATATTTCACTTTCCGTCCAATTTCATCGTTAAATCTAACGGAATAGCAACATGTGAGACTTAACTCAAGGGCATTTTGGAAAAATATTTTCTAACATTAAAAAAAAAGTATTATCTGTATCCAAAAAGTTGAACATTCTAAATTGGTAAAAAGACTGGCAAATTCTTACTTGTTGCAATGGAGTGTAAAAAAAAAAAAGTATTTTTCTTATGTTTGGTCTCCTTTGAGAATAACAACTTGTTAATATGCAATTTTACAGTATATACATGTATAGGTTTATATAGTTTTACTCTTCGACTCTCATTTATAATCTCATAATTTGTTCAAAGAATGAAAGATAAATACAATAAATATCCACATTGTTTAACAATAAATGTTGTACTTGTCAACGTTAATTCTATATATAGAAACTAGAGAGACTCACAAATCAGGGAGATAAATAGTAATTTAGAAAAACAAAGTCAGTAACTCTAAGGGTTCAATTGCAATTTTTTTTTTATAAAGAAGAGAGTAATTTCAAGGGTTTGTTTGCAATTAATCTTAATCTTTATCTTATTTGGACTATTTTACCCCTCGTCACCACTGCTTTATGGGGGCATTTTTAGAGCCCGCAAATAGTTAAGAGTATAAATGACACCGAAAATAATTATTAATTATTACTTACGAGTCGAAAATAATTTAAAAGCATTATTAGCTATTTACTCTTTTAAAATATCAAGATGACTCTTCTTCATATTGTGCACAATTCTAAAATACATTCGACAACCACTACTCCTCCCAATGGAATTAATATCGTCATTTAACCCTATAGCTTAAACAATATACTTATAAATATTGATTTGTGTAAAATCTCTAATAGTGACATGGCAATTTATTAAAGATGTCCTAACCCATTGGGGCAGGTGCCTGCCTACGATTTTGAGGTTGTAGGTTCGATACCCTCCGTCTGCGTGCGGCAAACTTTAATCTCCCTTTCTAGGGCTATCTTCTCCTCTTCTGAGACAGTTCTCTCTCCCCTATATGGGGCAACCGCTCAATCGGGCTTCAAAAAAAAAAAAAAAGACATGGCAATTTGATCTAGTGACTTTTTCCTCTTTCTTTCTATGGATTCTTTTCTCCATGTTTTCTCTTCAAATCCGATCATATCTGAGCAACGTTTTCAAACATCAATTAAGTCTTAGCCGAAACTGTTTCTTTACTTTTTAGTTTATGTATACTCTTCCCTCTTTTTGTCTACAAATCACTATGGATTTCTCTCAAGGCAGCCTTCTTCAAGCGGAGATAAGATTTATCTCTGATCTTTCTAAATCGGGGTTCTTTTTTCCTCTTCTTTGGAGGTATCTACAAACTCGGACTGGATTTGGGTCTTCTCTCAATCTTCTATATTTTTGCAATGCTATTTTTAAAACGTTTGATACGCCTATAACCTTTTAAATTGCTGATTCGTAAAGAAGATATTGAAGTTGAGCTTCTTTTGCCAATGCGGTTCAATGACTGCAATAGAAATGCCGTGAAGAATACTATTTTTTTTTTATTGTTTATCCTACTAGTATTAGTATTAGTTTCCTCTACCCACCCTTGAGGTGTAGGATTTTATCTGTTGTTTATTATGCAACTTTTCTTTAGATTATAAAGTTATCCCTCGATTGTAATGGCTTTATCCATTTTATTATCAATGAGTAATCTTTTAATTATATATATATATATAAGATCTTGATTGCTATTAAATAATAAAAAGGACAGCTTTTTGAAGAAAGAAAATATAGAATAAGTTCTCATAAAAAACTAAAAGAGGAAAATATGATAAATAAATTTTATTTAATTTTAAATTTAGTGCATAACAAGTGTTCTATATGTATATAATTATAATTTTGACCTTCAATAAAGTGTAATTTAACATGTGTGTTTTATAACTATGATTGAGTTCTACTCTTAAAGGTCCCCCATCTCCTTGTTCCTAAGACTCGTGGATAATTTATATCGCAAAATGTGTCTCAGTAAAATTCTGTCACAAACTATTTATACACTACTACCATATAATAGGGTCGCGGTTAAGTATATATTGACACATTTGATGTTCTGTTCTATAACCGCCACCCTCTTGTATTTTTTTTTTTATTTTATTGCTATTATTCATCAAAAAAAATACAAGAGGGTGGCGGTTATAGAACAGAACATCAAATGTGTCAATATATACTTAACATTGCGCCTTGTATGCTTTTGAACATGTATTACATATATTGCATGAGCACTTGTTATGAGATATATAACACTTGTTTTACGCGATGTGTGTTTTAAAACTCAAAATAGATGTTCGCTTAAAAAAATCTGAATTGTTAAACTTTTTATTTGACGACAAAAAAACAGCAAAAAATATTCAATATATACTGAATTTGTAACGTGTTACACCATAACTAATGGCATACAAGAAATCTGATCCTATACTTTTAGCAGGAATCGAACTCGACTAAACTCATAGAGTAAGACTACTACACTAGTATTCATAGACAAGGTCACTTGCCAACACAAGTTGACTAGTTGGTAACGATTTGACACGTCCTTACAAATGTCAAGTGTTCAAATCCCGCTACCGACGTGAAGGCTGTGTTAGTGGGTGATCTATATGTACACTTGTAAGAGAAATATGGTTCCTAAAGCCCTAACCTGTTGTTGTGAGCGAATCTGAAATAACCCAAACTTTTTATTACCAAAAAATAAAATAAAAAATAAATAGACAAGGTCTCTTGTATATGTACGCCCCGTTACAAACTGGCGTCATTTCTAGTCATTTCATATCTATCATCAAAGAAACAGCACAGTAAACATAGAGAGTGGCCAAATCCACACGCACAGATAACCCATATAATCGCGGTTTCTTGTACTCTTTGCTCAAGAACTCCACTGTTGAGGGTTCTTGGGCTATTGGATTAGTATTGGGTTCTTGGGTTTTTCTCTGTTGTTGCTAAAGAGTTTTTAGCTAGATGGGTTTTTGGGATTACTGAGAAATGTGAATGTTTTTTTTTTTGGAGGGATTATTAGGGATTTGGGATTGAGATTTTCCAGATCTTGGTTTTTTGGGGGGCATTTGTAGATCTAGGGTTCTTCTTATTCTTCAATTTTAATTAATAACTGGGTTGGGATTGGAGATTTTTGTTTTTTTTTGTTTCCAGCAATTTTCAGTCCCAATGACTTCCTCCTTCCACTTGCCTGTTACTGCTGCTCAGGTTTTTTCTTTTTCTTTTTCCTTTTATTACTTTAATTTATTATATTTGTTTTTGTTAGTACTTCTATTTGTATTGAATGTGTTTTTCTACATCTGAAGTATATCTATAGGTTCAGATAAATGTATGTATATTCACTAATAAGTTTAGGAGGATGCCTTCATAGCAATGTGCCTATGCATGTGCGTGTTGTGGGCGGGGGCGGAACTAGGGTGGATGGCTAAGGGTGACAGCCGGCCCCTAACATTTTCAAAATGCCAGCTTTTGTGTAGAAGAAATTGGATTTTCTATAATATACTTGTAAATAGTAGCTCTCACCCCCTCAAGATTTTTAAAATGTTACTAGTATATAAGTTCTAGATTTTCCATGTATGATAAATGTGTTTTCTTTGAGTTTTTTAATAGTGATGTAAATCTTTGTAGCTACTGGATTCTGTCTACTCTGAACTAGGCTTTTTTTGCTTTTGTTTATGTGCTTATCTATTGTTAAAGTTGTTATTTTTTCCCTTACTAAAAGATGATTCTTTTTGTCATTGTGGTACTTTAGGTTGGGACATATTTTGTTGGGCAGTATTACCAAGTGCTACAGCAGCAGCCTGATTATGTTCACCATTTCTATAGTGATTCAAGCACTATGCTCCGGATTGATGGAAACACTAGAGATACCGCCACTTCAATGCTGGTATGCTATAATTTGGTAGAGTTATTTCTAATTCGTCATATTCTTCTGTTAGAAACAGTTAAAGATAGAAATCTTGATTACCTTCTTAAAGTTGTTTGCTTTTTGTTAATATTTGATCTCTTAAAATATACTCTTTTAAAGCCTTGGGGAAATTTGAATGTAAAGTTTGACTGATATGATTTCAAGTCAATTTAGAAATGCACATATTGATGTTGGTGTTTATTGGAAGGAAATTTAGCTATATCCTAGTTTTTTTGAACTGTGGACCTCAACGTTACATGCTTCGAATTTCATATATCACATTGCGTAAACCAAACTTTTAGTGATTTAAAATGTGAACCCGATGGGCACACTGCAGAGTAGATGTTACTTAAAGTCAATAAGTAGTTATTGAAGAATTTTCAAAAAAATATATTTTTTAGGGTTGGCGGGGGAGGAGGATTTGCAGCTGCTGCTCCTGCTCCTCTGGTCCTTCTTAAAGTTACTTATTTGAGGCTAGTGATGTTAAATTCCGATTTCATAAAAAAGGGTGACACTTAAAGATGATTACATATTCAGTCGGAGTTTGTTTTCATCTTTTGAAACTTTTCTTCTTCAACATTATGATATCACTAATAAGTAGCACTTGTTTCTACCACACTAGTCAAGAAAAATGTGTATTTTGCATCCCCCTTCTCTCACCCTTGCTTGATTTCTTTGTTTTTCGTCTTTGTTTGGGGGGACAGAGTTCTTAGTATAAGATTGTGATTGCATTCAAATATGTTTGTTAAAGAGAACAATCTTCTCCTATGTGAATAATATAAAAAAGGGTAAGTTTTCAATTGGAAAATGGAAACCTGGCTAAATTGGTCGTAGTTACTCTTTGGGACTAAGTGAAGTAGGGAGGGGGATTTTCGAACGCGGAAGAGGATCTAATGAATTTTAAAGATTGAAATGAGGAGTGGTTCAAGGTCAAATCTCTTGTGCGGCTTTGTGGCTTGTTTGTCAACTTTTCCATATCTCGGGAAATTAACTGGCATTGTCCCTCTTGTAGACCATTTTTAGCTTTGATCGCTTAATTTTTTCTGGTTTTATCCTTTTGCCCTTTGGGGGATTTCAGTTCTGATGCTGAATATAAACGGACTTATAATCAAGACCTTTTTTCTTTTTGCAGCATATACACACGCTTATCATGTCGCTAAATTACTCAGCCATTGAGATAAAAACTGCGCATTCCTTAGAATCCTGGAATGGCGGTGTTCTGGTTATGGTTTCGGGTTCTGTACATGTAAAGAATTTCAACGGAAGGAGGAAATTTGTGCAGACCTTTTTTCTTGCACCTCAGGAGAAAGGTTATTTTGTCCTCAACGATATCTTTCACTTTGTCGATGATGAACAGATTATCCAGCATCCAATGACCTATTTAGCCCATAGCAATCTTGATCCCAGGCTAAATGCTTTCTCTCCAATTTCAAAGGAAAGTACGTTATCTTGAGCCTTCTCTTAAAAAGTTTTCCCAGCTTAATTTAAAATAGGATTTTTTTTCTTCCTTAAGTTGCAGTTTTACTCTTCTCTTGAGCAAGTGATCAGAGCAACAATCTCATTTTAAAATTTTAATCAATAACAGAATTGCATTGACTTTAACAAAAATGTTGAAGGCCTTAAATTTTGGAGTTATGATGTTTTTTGCAGTGGCCGTCCATGTGATTGGTAGAGATGCACGGGACTTTGCTGCTTCCTCAAAACTTGAAGAAAATGGCCCCGTCGATAGCTATGGCCTTTCGGAGGAACGGCTGCAGAATGCCTCTGAAGTAGACAATATTCTGGAAGAAAACTATGTAGTACAATCAAATGGTTCACTCCAGAGTTCAATGAAGCCTTTGCAAGATCACTTGTCTGTTCCTGTTGATGATACCGTTGAGGAGCCCCAGAAGCACACTTATGCTTCTATTGTAAGAAACTTCATCTTATGTCGAGTGTTTTACTTTCTGTTGTGCATAAATGCATCTCGTAATCCTGTGCGTATTTGTTTTACTTGCTGGACTAACAGCTCGCTAAGGGACAGACTGCCCAAGCAGTTTCTCAGTCTTTTAACAAGGCTGCATCCCCATCTTCAGAGTGGCAGCATGTACCGGAACCTCCTAGTCAGCCATCCCTTTCGCAATCAAACACTGTTGAAAGGCCTGGAATGGAAGCTTTCGAAGAAGCTTCAGCATTCGAGGATGAAGGTTGCAACTATTTCTTGGCTCTTTGTCTTCTGTGCTTCACAAATGTTTGTTCATCTTAATTGGGTGGGATGTTCATCTTATTATTGACATATCTATTTCCTTTTACTATCTGCAGTTGAAGTGAAGTCTGTTTATGTGAGAAATGTGCCAACCACAATGGCTGCTTCCGAAATCGAGGAGGAATTCAAGAAGTTTGGTAAACTTACACCTGCTGGTGTAGCTATTAGAACCCGGAAGGTTTGTTCTCCTGAACCTACATTGAATCTTCACTGTCTCAAATTAAGCAAATGTGACAAACTGAACTTTGTTTTAAATTGTTTGCCAGGATATTGATATATGCTATGCATTTGTCGAATTCGAAGACAGTGCTGGCGTCCAGAATGCAATTAAGGTCTGATTACCTATTTCAGAATTTTGAATTGGGAATTTCTTCGTATTAGGCGGAGGAGATTGTGAACTTTTATCCCGTTCAACTGCCTGTGTTATTTATCTACTCTAGAATGCTCAAGTAGGCGGAGGAGATTTACCAGTTTGTGTATGGCGACTAGTGTTTAATTCTTCCTCCCAGTTTGTGTATGGCGACTAGTGTTTAATTCTCCAATCTCTTTCCCCGTCTCACTGGAAAGAAATGGGTGATTTGAAGATGCATAGTAGATATCATGTAACACAGTCTTAGTCAGATATGCGACTAGTTTATACCCAACATGATTACTTCATCTTGAACTTCACTTATTTCTTTTGTTTTTTGAATTTGTTCTTGGCATGAATATGTGAAAATGCATTCTTTTATTCCTTCGCAGGCATCTATGGTGCAGATTGATGGACACCAGCTCTACATTGAAGGGAGGAGACCGAACAGAGGCATCCCGATTCGTGGAAGTATGTAAATGAATCTTGTTTTAGCTTTTTACCTAAGCAAAACCATAGTCCCTACAAAATTTGCCTAAACTATTTCACATAAGCTACTGTTACACATTATTAGATGCCAAGAGCTTATAGAAACCAACCTGTAAAATGGGATTTTTTTTAAATGGTTGAATTTTTCTTGCCAGGAGGAAGAGGTAGAGCCCGGATTAGTTATCCAACGGAAGGAGGAAGGGGACGCTTTGGAAGTCGGAGTTTTGGCAGGGGGAATGGCCAAGACATGAATGACTGGGATTACAATAGGTCAAGAGGAAACGGATATTACAGGCAAGGTCATCGGCAAGAGAGGGTATTTTCGGGCAATCAAAATGGTTCAAGAAACGGTTCATCAGAATAAATAGCAGAAGTTGGGTGGAAAATTTTTGAGTATGTTTACATTGTTGAAATTTCACCTTTATAGTTACCAAGTAATATTCTCTCTTAATTAGTAGTGCTTGAATTAGGCTTTGCTAAAGCAATTACTATTTTACCTTTTATGAGTTGAAATTTGTTATTCATACAAGAAACTCACTAATGAAATGTTTTTATGCAGTTTTGGACATGTTTTCTGCTATTCTTTTGAAGCCTTTGTTCTTCATTTCTCTCGTTTTCTCCGTTTCAGTAAATATTTCATTTTGCATACTTGAAGCTGGAAATTGATATGCTTGATTTTGCATTACCTCCCTAACCTAGAAAGGTTGTCAAGATTGCAAATTTGACTCGGAACGGAAAGGGGTCTGACAAATCGTAAACACGAGAATCGTAGCACGGATTGAAAGATCCGATAAACATATTAAAATAATATTTCATAATAAATTTATGTCAATAAAGACATCATTCTATATCATTATATATGCTAATGAGTAAAAAAATATAATAATATTTCAACGGGGAAACAATTAGATTACCAATAGAACTAATAAGTTGAAATTAAACTACAATACTTCATAAAAATACTTCATAAGTTCTTTTAATCCAACAAGTTCCATAACCAATATTGATTCTTAATTGAAAATTGAAAGTTGAGAGGATGAAGGATGAAATTGGGAGTATGAGAGTTGAGAGAATTGAGTGTTTGGATTGAATACAAGTAGATATTTCTTTTATTTGAGAGAACCCGTTACCAATGAGGTTGAAGAGACGCAATATTGAATCGTACCGGATCGTGCAATTCTACAATCTTACGATCCATGTCGACGATCATGTACGATCATATCATCCATCCTGTGCGATCATATCCTCCAGCGATTTGTAGTACGATTTAACTCAATTTATACCATTAGGATCGTATAATCCTACGATCCAACTCGTGATTTTGACAACCTGCTCCCTGAGGCCAGGTATACGAATTTCAAAAATTGAATAAGAATTTGGTTGAATATGAATGACTGATGAGGAGGATCAGTTTGAATCAGCCATGATACGAATTTCAGAAATTGTATGTGTTTGGCTCGGATACCAAGTCAAAAACACTAAAGATACAAGGTATAAAAGAGAATATATTTTCCTCATCATTTCTTTACAACTCAAGAGTAATATATATACAATGTGTAGTAACAACTACTCCTTAATTATGGGGATTAGGATAACCTATACTAGGAAAATAATGAACCATAAATATACAAAATATAATTGTACAACAATAATGCACCAATCTTGGAACTAATTATTTAAATTATCAACCCTCCCCTCAAGATGGTGCATATATATCTGTCATGCCTATTTTATCTAGACAGTTGCTTAATGCTTGGCGTGACATTGCCTTGGTAAGCATATTTGCCAATTTATCTTGAGACCGAACATGAGGTACTTCAATTAGCTTTGCTTCCAACTTCTCTTTGATGAAGTGCCTATCAATTTCAACATGTTTAGTTCTGTTAGGACATGGTTATGAGCAATATCACATGCTGCTTGATTATCACAATATAACCTCATAGGACTGTGTTGTTCAATAGATAACTCTTTCATCAGATATTTAATCCAGAGTAGCTCACATATTCCCTTAGCCATTCCTCTATATTCATCTTCAACACTAGATCTTACAACTACTTCTTGCTTCTTACTTCTCCAAGTAACAAGATTTCCTCCTACAAACGTTAAATATCCAGATGTAGATCGACGATCATCAATGGACTCAGCCCAATCAGCATCTGTATAACCTTTAACATCTAAGATTTTATTTTTGGTGAAAAGAACCCCCTTACCTGGTGATGACTTTAAATATCGCAAAATTCGTATAACCGCATTCATATGTTCTTCACTTGGAGAGTGCATGAATTGGCTTACAATGCTTAGTGCATAAGACAAATCTGGTCGAGTATGTGCAGGATACATTAATCTTCCAACTAGTCTCTGATATCTCTCTTTGTTGGTAGGAATTTGATTTGAATGTATTCCCAACTTTAGTTTTTCTTCCATCGGAGTGCTAGGCTAGGGTGTTCACTATTCGGTTAAACCGAAATATTGAACCGAACCAAATCGAATTTTATTAAATGGTTCGATTTATTTGATATTTTGGTTTATTCGGTTCGGTTTTGAAAAAGTCAAAATAATTCGATTTGGTATTCGGTTTTCAATTTTTAAAAATCGAATTACCGAATGGACCAATTGTTTTTTATTCATAAAATTTGTATTATATTTATAAGTATTATTAATATTACCTAGAGTTGTCTTCAATCCATCTGTTTCAGTGACATTTTGGGAGCGTCTACTTTTGCATTTATTGCAAAATGTTAGGTCTGTCTAATATTCATCCCCGCCCATACCCCAAATTATTGGGGACTGAATGAATTATGTTATTGTTGTAGAGTTATATTTTTTATTTTAATTGTGCATTATAATTTTATCTTTGTCTAATTTTTATTAAGTTGAGCTCCACAAGAAAAATGAAATTTCGGTACAAACCGAACCATACCGAAATAATTTCGGTGTTCGGTATTCAGTTTTCATAAAATTTTGGTTCAATTCGGTTTTCATAAAACGTTAAAAAACCGAACCGAATTCAGAAATTTTGTTCCGAATACTGAATGCACACCCGTAGTGCTAGCCGGGCTACATGCTGTCATACCAGTTTCCTTTAACAAATCTAAGGTGTATTTTCGTTGAGATAAGAAAATGCCTACTTTTGATCTTGATACTTCAATTCCTAAGAAATACTTTAACTCACCCAAGTCTTTCATTTCAAATTCACGAGAGATGATCTTGTAATGCCTTCATTTCTTCAGGATCATTCCCAATCACTATCATATCATCAACATATACAATAAGAGCAGTAATCTTTTCTTTCTTTCGCTTCAGAAATAGAGTATGGTCTGCATTACTTTGTCTATATCCAAAAAGTTTCATAGACTTTGTAAATCTCCCAAACCATGCACGAGGGGATTGCTTCAAGCCAAAAAGAGCCTTTTTTAGTCTACATACTTTCCTGCTATGTTTAGTATTCATATTACATCCTAGAAGCAACACCATATAAACGTCATCCTCAAGAATTCCATGTAGAAATGCATTTTTAACATCAAACTGATGCGAAGACCAAATATAGATTCACCGCTAAAGATAGTAAGATTCGAACGGTATTAAGTTTTGCAACAGGAGCAAATGTCTCCATGTAATCGATTCCATAAGTTTGTGTATAGCCTTTAGCAACTAGTCTTGCTTTGTAGCGTTCGATGGTTCCATCGGTCTTGTATTTAATGGTGAACACCCATCTGCACCCAACTAGTTTTTTTCCTTTAGGTAAATAAGCTATCTTCCAAGTTGAATTCTTTTGGAGAGACTTCATTTCCTCATTTATTGCTTCTCTCCATCTCGGATCATTTAAAGCTTCTTGCACACTTTTAGGAATAGATACAACAGATAATTGATGCGCAAATGAAGTATTATTTTTTGACAATCTGTGATAAGACACATGGTTACTTGTAGGGTATTTAGGCATAGAATTAAGAACAAGTTCATAATTTACTTTAGGTACTCCTCTTGTAGTACGATCAGGTAGTACCTTTCGTTGGGATGGTTCGTGACTTACCTGAGGTAAAAAATCGAGAGAAGAAGATGGCGTTACATGTTCTTGTACATTTTTTATGCTTTCAGATTGTGTATCTATATCATCAAATTGTTCTTGTGCGTTTATTTCATCTGAAGAATGGTAATCCAACCGTTCCATTTCATTCCCTATATTTTGTCCATCGTCGTTGTCTACAATGTCACTACTTACATTATCCAAATGATAATTCATAGTCTTCAATTCATCTTTGTTAAACTCCCCCTGAAGTGGAGACTCAGGAAAAGAATAATACATAATATTTTCATGAAAGACAACATCAAGAGTATTATACAACTTCTTAGTAGGGGATGGTAACATCGATAACCTTTTTTATGCAGACCATAACCAACAAAAACACATTAAGGGATCTAGGTTCAAGTTTATTTCTCATATGTTTATGAAGGTGTACAAAAGCAATGCATCCAAACACCTTATGAGGCAAATTTTGTTCAATACTAGGAGCAGTAACGATATTTTGAAGAATACTAATAGGAGTATGAAATTGTAATGTACCTGATGGAACCCGATTAATGAGATAGGCTGCAACAGTTATAGCCTCTCCCCAATAATTAGTTGGCATATGTGCCTCAAATAAGAGAGCTCAAACCACCTCAAGAAGATGTCGATTCTTTCGCTCGGCAACTCCATTTTGCTGAGGTGTGTAGGGACAAGTTGTCTGATGAATAATGCCATGTAGTTCCAAATATTGTTTTAAATTTTGATTAACAAATTCTCCACCATAATCAGTGCGAAAAACTTTAATGTGTACTTGGTACTGAGTGCTTATCATTTTATGAAACTTTTTAAACATAGCGGTAACTTCATATTTCGATTTCATTATACAAATCCAAGTCATTCGTGTATGATCATCAATAAATGAAACAAACCATCTTGTACCACTTAACGAGCAAAAAGGTGCAGGACCACATACATCAAAGTGAATTATCATGAAATGTGCATAACTCTTATTCATACTTAATGGAAATGTAACACGATGACTCTTAGCAAGTTCACAAACTTCACACTTAAAATCTAAAACACTAACATAAGTAAACAACTTAGGAAATTATTTTTTTTAAATATCCAAATGATGCATGACCTAGACGTTTATGCCATAACAAAATTTCTGAAATATGTGATTGATCTGATGCTTCTGTTCCGTATGCTTCAGCTAGTTGGTTGGAGCTTTTTGGTACCAGATTAAGGTAATATATAGTTTTCCAATCCTAGTACCATAACCAATGGTCTTTCGCGTCTGAATATCCTTGAAAACACATAAGTTAGGCCAAAAAATAACGATATATTGTAAAGAGGCAATTTTTTGAGCGATAGATAAAAGATTATGTTTAAGAGTAGGAACAACTAGGACAGAATTTAAATTCAAATTTTCTCTAAGAGTTATTGATCATTTTCCCACCACAGGAGCCGGTTTACCATTAGTTGTGGATATTATATATTGAGAAGATGGTTTTAATGTCTTAACATATTTATAATCAAATGTCATATGATCAGATGCGCCAGAGTCAATTATCCATTTATTATTACTAATTCGAGCAAAAGCATGAAGGACCTTACCAGTATCAGATGATGGTTCACAAACAACAACTGAAACTGAAGCTGCAGCTTGATGAGTTGATTCCTGAATTTTTTTATTAGAAGATTCTGTAACAGCAAAGGAAGCATGCAAATTCTCTTTTGGGTTTCTCTTTCGAGGTGCCTTGGCTGGTTCCCACCATTCTGGATATCCAACTAGTTCGTAACACCTAGATTTTGTATGGCTGGTTCCTCCACAATGAATACATATGTGCTATGTGCGGTTGTTTCGATTTTGTGATCCAAAAAACTGATTTTCATGGTCATTATGATTTGATTGACCAAACATTCCATTAGGTTTAAGATTAGTTTGATGAGTTTTGGTTCGCCGGACAACCATAACTGATGATTCAGGTTGATTGGAGTCATCATTTAGTGTTGTTCTTCGAGTAAAATCACGACGTACATATGCATATGTTTCTTCAATATCTAATGATGGATATTTCCTAAGAATTTCTCCACAAACTTGATCAAATTATGGGTCTAGCCCATTTAGAAAAATCAGCAACCATCCATTGACCTTTAGATTTTCAGCATACCATTTTGTATACGAGAAATCTGTCTCCTTTGGAGGATTCGTTTTTCCCAAAATATATTCAAGTTTCTCTCTACCAGCAATTTGCATCTCCAAAATTTGGGGACCAAAGATCATAGTTATTTTCTGTGAGACTAACACCAGTTGTAAAACTGGTATTTTCGAATTTAATATGAATAACTGATGAGGAGTATGAGTTTGAATCAACCATGATACGAAATTTAGGAATTGTATAGGTTTGGCTCTGATACCAAGTCAAAAACACTAAAGATACAAGGTATAAAAGAGAATATATTTTCCTCATCACTTCTTTACAACTCAAGAGTAATATATATACAATGTGTAGTAACAACTACTCCTTAATTATGGGGATTATGATCAATACTAGGAAAATAATGAACCATAAAGATATAAAATATAATTGTACAACAATACCCTTCCCATTGGAATAATGATGGGGTGAAAGTTTAAGGATTATCATCGGTGAGCTACGTTCCTAGTTGGATAATGTTTAATTTTGACGTAAAAGGTTTAGGATTTCACAAAAGTTAACAAGTTTAAGAATTTTGTAAATCTTGTGTTCTGTAAAGCTTAGATGGTGTAATAAGAAAGTTACCGAGTCGGTTATTATGTTGCCAAGTCCATTTTAACGGAAAGAAATGAATCAGCTATTATTGGGGCATGCCTTGTAACTTTGCAGATGACATCTTATGTAGGGATGACAATGGGGCAAATCGGGCGGGTATCTCAATATTCAATCCCGCTCCGTGATTGTTAAAGTGTGACCCGCCCTACCCCGTGATCTGTTGCGGATCAGGTCGTTGCACCCCGTGGTCCGCCCCGCACCATCCAATTTTTTTTAATACATTAACACAGTTACAGACCATTACAAAACATGAAAAATTCAAGCAAACCACATATCAAGAAAAAATGGTTAAAAAAACAATAAAACCAATCAATGAAGAAAACAAGAACAAAGAGTTTCAAATGACACATTGTTTAATCCATGATGGTAGTAGAAAAAACAAAAACCAGTAGTAGAAAAATTGTCCCTTTACAGAGCAAGAAAAATGTCCCAATTTTGAGCAGTATATATTGGTCAATCCATGAGCAGTATAAATTGTCCCATAGCAAGAAAAGGGAAAAAGATGATGCATATCAAGTTAGCGGGTCCGGCTCCTATGCGGAACAGGGATTATTCCGCACGTGCGGAACAATCCCAGCCGTCGGATTGGATTTTTGAACGGTCCAGATCTGGAGAGAGAAAAGTTGCGGCTGGACTTAAAATATTAAAAAAAAAAATTCTTTCTCCAGATCTGGACCGTTAAAAAATCTCATCCGACGACTGATAGCTTATCCCGCACATGCGGAACAAAAAGCTGTCCCGCATAGGAGCCGGGGCACAAGTTAGCAGTCAGGCATCCATTGCTCAATATCAACATAAGCACAGAGCATGAGAATGAGAGTCTTCCTTCTTCTGTCTTCGCTGAGAGACAGAGAGAGAGAGCGGCGTGGAGACTGGAGAGTCTGGAGACAAATATAATTAGGGTATTAGGAATTTTAATAATATAATATGTTCGGGGCGGATCGGATCGGATCGGGTCACACATTAAATCCATACCCGATCTGCCCTGTTCGCGGGGTGGGTCTGATCAACCCCATTCTCTTTACAGGGCGGGTCAACGGGTCACGGGGTCAAATTGTCATCCCTAATCTTATGTAGGGATGACAATAATTGGAGGCCCGACCCGTCCCATCTAAGTTGGGCTTTAGGATTTCCCAGTTTAAGTCGGAGGTAGGGATGAATTTTGCTTCCGCTATCGAGGAGGGAGAATTGATATCCCTAGCCCGCCTCGGCCTGTCACAACCTTTCCGCCTAAAATACCTACAAATACAAATAAAAAACACACAAAATGCCTAGAATACAAAACAAAACGTCAAAATTGAAAAGATGCCGAAAATCTCATTCTCTTTCAAGACTCCTCCCTCTTTGAAACCTTTAGGAACCTTCGCTTTTACGGAGAAAACTAGTATTTTTTTAGTAGTGCTATTTCGTTTAGAGTAAAAGGTGCCCATGCCCCTTAATTTTTTCTTTATTTTGGTTTTTGACCATGAACTAAAAAACGCAAAATCCTTTACCCTGAACTTATCTGGAGTATTAATATTTCACTTTCCGTCCAATTTTATCGTTAAATATAACGGAATAGCAACATGTGACTCTCACATGACTAAACTAAAGGACATTTTTGGGAAAATGGGTTCTAACATTAAAAAAAAATCAAAATGAGAGAAGAAAAATGCGTCAAAATTTCTCTCATATTTTTTTATCAACCATTTTTTTTGTTAACCTAGTTGTAACTTGTCTATTAAGAAATTGCAAGAGATAATAGCAGAATAATAAGAGTTTTTACTCGATCATTTCAATTAAAGTAAAAATGTAACAATAGCAAAACCATTAAACAAACACAAAAAGACAAGAAATGAAAAGAAAAGAAAAGAAATGAGCTCTGAAATTGATCTCAAAATTCAAACTTATATAGGCAAATTCGCATTGCAATTCAAGATCATAACATGCCAATTGCAGAAAAATGATTTATGCTCCAAGTTTAGAGACCGATTTTTGCCCAGTTTTGAGACACTTCTTTGTCTCAAAATGTGATCATGCCTTTGCTTTCCCCAAACATGCTCATGAGTTTCTTGTGTTGCTATAGGATTTTCAACTTCTTGGATACATATAGTACTTTGTTGTGTGTTGATATTCAGAAGTAATTAGGAACAAATTGACCTTGTTTTCCATCATTTTCCATTGTTGTAATAAAAAAGCACCTCAAGAATCACATTTCAGAACAATGGCCCAAAAGATTATAGGTCAATTAACTGATGAAAGTGCTACCAAATTTACAGCACCATTGGAGAAACTTACTGCTAAAATTTACCAGTAAATATGTGGTGATGGAACACTACTTGTTAGGGTAAAGGATCTAAGTTCTTCCACTTCTCGAGAGTCCGACGAATGTTTAGCTCTTCGAACTTAAAACAAATTTCCGTAGTTTCATCTTTTCTTTCCTTCTGCTAAGCTAACGCGCATTGCCCTGCCTTCCAACTCCTGGAAAAAACAATTATAAGACAACTTCGTCAGTTACCAATTCGATGGTTTCGTCCACAATTCTTAAGGGAGTAACAAGAAATTCCAAAATATACTACTTTTTGTATAAGATCTTATGGAAAATTGAGATATAAAGTTTTGAAGAATTTACCACTCCATTGAGAGACTCGAGGGCAATGTCCATTTCGGCTTTAGTCTCATAGCATACAAAGCCATATCCTTTGGACCTTCCTGAATCACCATCATATAGGACCCTGGTTCCGACCACATTTCCGTATTCTTGAAATGCTTGTGTCAAGATCTCAGATGTGACTGACCAAGATAGATTGCCAACAAAAAGTTTGTACTCGGTTTCTGGATATAGAGGTAACTTTGGTTTAGGCTTGTCCATGAAATTTACCCTCAATGTTCGTCCACCATATTCCTGAAACAGTCAAATTCTTTCTAGTTTAGAGTATATTAGATGCACGAACGATGCAGCGAAGATGTTTATCAGCATTCAGGATTAACACACAAAAAAGTACAGTCACGGATCTTCGAATATATCAATAAAGTTGTTCCATTTATCGTAATGTGATCAGTCTCAAACCCCTTAAATATCCTTCATCTAGTGACATGTATACAAGTGGAGCGATTTCAGTTGTGTACTAGAAGATCTGGAGCCGGAAAAAAACACAATGAAGGCTTACCCTTCCGTCTAGATTTTCAATGACCGCGTTGCCATCTTCCATTGTGCTCATTGTCACAAATGCAAATCCTCTACTTCTTCCTGTTCCCCTATCATAAAGAACCTGCAAAAGGGAATGTATTGTAGTTCAATTAACTATGGAAATTTCAAGAAAATAATCAATACTAGTAAACTAGAGAGTCAGTAAATTTTCAGCCAATCTCATATTGTATCCTCATTTGACTGTGAAACCTTACTTTATTGAAACCACAAGAACCATTTTCACTTCAAATATGGGAGATGAAAGTTTTCTTGAAGGAATCTTGTTACTAATCTCCTGGTTTATTCTTATGCTTCTGTGCCATTTGCTGTTGTAATTTTTTCTCATCTTTTGTAAATTATTGTGGTCAGCGTAATTCTAAGTAATTGGGGCCGGCTATATGAATAAACGTAAAATTTCTGCGTGGTCGTTAGCATAAATACATTCCTACATTTCCTTCTATTAAATATCATACTCTCGTCAAAGTCTAACAAATCTATATCAATCTTAATGACTTCTGTCCAAACCTTCCTCGAACTCTCCTACCTCTTACAACCTCATGCCTCCATCCTCCAAATTTTCTAACCGGAGCATCACTCAACCTTCTTTTCATGTGTCCAAATCACCGCAAACGATTTTCCCTCATCGTGTATTCCATAGTTGTTACATACATTACAGAATTACTATGAAGCTTGTACCTAGTCAAGTGCACAACATATCCATCCTTGTATAATTATCCAAATATAATCTTCAAAATTGAGATCCCATTTCCATAACAGAAACATATTTTTTTTTAATCTGATATACTATTACAAAGTGGAAAAGTCATACCTCAATTAGCTCAGGAATTGCAAAATCTTGAATAATTCCAGCAAGTTGGGCACTATCAACATTATAAGGCAAATTACCAAAGTAAAGCTTAGTATTTACAGAATTAGAAATTATCTCTGAATTATTATCATTATTATTATTATCCACTAAATCAACTTCAAGATCTTCCTCTGTTGCCTCTGTATTAGTATCAATTACAACATAAACTTCTTCTTGAGCAACTGAAGCTGATATCTTTGGAACCTTCCATTTGCTATACAAAACGGGTCCGATCGGGTTAGAATTAATTGATGCTAATTGCAACATTCTTGAGGATGATGCAATTCTAAGGAAAGGATCAGAAAAAGGGGAATTATGGGAGCGAATACAAGAAATGCTTTGCATGGATGAAGTGGAGAATGAAGCTGCTGCTACTGTGGCAGCCATTTTTAGACTGAATTTTCTTCAACAAGTGGTGGTGGATTAGTAGTTTTTTTCCCCAGTTTGTATTGGGCTGAATCAAGGAAGAAGAAAGGTGAGGTGAGCTGGGGTGGGGATGGGTATGTGTGTGGGGTGGGAGTAGGATAGGAATTGAAGTATGGGACATCTCAGTTAGGATAGATGTCTACTCCTTATTTTGATTTTTGGAAGGGGTATGTAGGGATAAGATTTCTACTCCTTATTTTGATTTTTGGGTTCTTTATTATAAGTATCGTTCTGGTGCAGAACGCGATTTTTTTAAGTATACAAGAAACAATTTTGGCTTTTTTGGGTAGTTTGATAAAAAAAATTAATGGCCCAAGATTTTTTCCGATAACACTTGTTGTGATTTTCAGACACTTGTTACGTAAGACATGCGTTACATACCCAATGACATGTATTTATATCGAAAGAACACCTATTGCAGCAGCCTTAGGACAAGCGTCTGTAATGAGAGAACACATATTGATTGAGATTTAACACTTGTACAAAAATATACAACATTCAAACATATGAAATACTTGTCCAAAAGGTGTTACATATGTATTGAAACAAATTTGTTCCATATGTACTGAAAAAAATATAAAGCACTATAGGCATGAACTCACATGAGTCTGGTAGTCGATATTACAACATACTTGACGACCGAATTTGCTATTGCAAAATATATATTCTGAGGTGACCGTGAAACTTAAACCATATTTATATATAGTAAGATATTCCATAATTATCTCATGTGAAATGAAGACATGTGAAATGAAGACTCAAAAGAATATATAGGTAGAGCCATAAACATTAACGAGAAGGTAAACTCATCATGCAATTATCAAATATAAAATATTTTATACGTGACAATATACAATTTTTTTCCCTCTAGTTTTTACATAAAAGCTTGAGTCATAACTATTGATGAAAAACGTAAACTCGCAATTTATAAGAGCTTTTTAATTTTTACCAAAAAAAAAAAAGAAAAGTTTTTTAAGCCGTGACATTAATCTCTCCATGACTCCCAACTTTATCTCCCACCTTGGAGTATTTTCAACCACATTCTTATTTCATCTTGAAGTATTACTTTTACGATACCTTAAATTTACACTCTGTCCATTTCAAAAGAACGTATTTATTTGTTTTTAGTTTGCTTAAAATAGTTGTTATTGTTTGATAGAGAACTCATAAACAATTTATAGTTTTCCTTTTGGGAAATGGTTAAGAGCTAAGGAGATTTTGGCTATAATTGGTTATGGGGACAAAAAACCATTTTTAGAAAAAAAAAAAGCTACCCAAAAAAAAAAGGAAAATTAAGAGTTGAGTTGAAAATGACAAATGTCAGTCATCGCATCATTGATGTAGGTGATGTCAGAATGATTAGGGTCATTGACTTTTGCAATTAGTAGGTAGAGTAAGTCCCACATGTTTGAAAGTTTTTTTGTTGTAAAGTATTTTTGATATTTTTAGTACCGTTGGATCAAGAATCCGACGGTTAGGATCATTTGCATTTAAACATTTTCATAATAGGTGTTGAGACCCTAATGATCTCAACCATCAACTTATTGATCTGTCGGCCATCATAAGTTCGACATTGTGCGTAACAATATTGGTCCGCACTGTAAGCTTGATGATAACATTTTATGATTGGTCAATGTGAAGTAGATTCATTTTAGACCGTTAGATTTTTCTCTACAGACAGTCCAGATTAACTACTATGGTATATTAGGATCGATATGTGGCATATATAACTTTCTTTTTAAGTACTCATATTTTACACAATTTGTGAACCCTAAGTTCCTATACCATTTGAATTTACAACAATAAGTACTACAAATAGATTACATCTTGGGCCTCTGTATTTTAAATATTAAAAACCAACCCCGTGTGTTGTATTAAATTAAATTGCATATTGACCCTTACATTTTATTATAGTTTGCGAATTGACCCCAAATATTAAAAAGTAATTTTTAATTGTCCAAATTAAGTTGTATTATATAATGATTAGAGTATTAAGTATCACTAATATTATTTATTGACTTATATAAAAGTGTGTTTTCATAACTCTAAAAATTATTTGTTATACTAGATTCTTCATTATAAGTTGAGAACATTTATAATAAGTAATTGTCTTATATGTATGTGAACGACTTATATAGAAGTGTAATTACACTTGATAAGATATTATTAGAGTTTCAAAATGATACTAATTGATTGAATTATTTAGATAGAAACTAAACGAATCTTAAAAATATTTAGGGAAAATGACTTGAATAGTCCTTAAAGTATTTACCAATACAAGCTAAAGTCCCCAAAGTATTTCGACTTCTCACAAAGTCCTGAAACTATTTACGTGGCTTCTAAATAGTCCTACCACCAGTTTGGACGGCGGTTTCCGGCCAAGAATCAACACGCTCACTGCACGTGAGTTATTTATAGGGGCAAAATGGTCAGAAAAAATCCAACCCCTTTCCTCTTCATCCTGCTCACCATCATCATCCCTTCCACCATTGTAGAGATCAAAACCCTAAAACTAAACTTCCCATTCAAAGCAACACAGCAAAACACCACTTTTTTCCCTAATTTTTGCAAATAGTTCATTTCAAAACATGATCTTTAATATAAACCCAGTTCGATTATGCAAATATTGAATTCCCATAACCACACATACATCAGCAACCATAAGTATAATCTACAAAAGAAACAAAATTTAGCTCAAATTCAATCCCAAAAAATCTGAAGAAATCTCAATCCTCCAAAATATCTAAGAAAGAAAAAACGAAAATGGGTGAAGAAGATGATGACGTCAAAGACATCTGATGATCGTGTACCTGATAGAGAAAAAGGAGCGGAGGTCGGCGGAGTCAGAGGCGACGGTGATGATGAAGAGCTGTGACCGGCGGAGATCTGAGATGATGATTGATGGTGACGGGAATTAATAGAAAAATGGGAGAGAATAGATAGGTCCAAAATCTTGGGGAAACAGCGGAGAAGGGCGAGTCGGAATCGGCGGCGGCGGTGGAAAGATGTGGTCAGTGTTCGAATGTTGGAGGCGGTGATGCGTGTGGAGAAGCGGCGCCGGGATTTAGGGAGAAGAAAAAGGGAGATGGAGGCTCAGGTTGAGGGAGGTTTGGGAGTGGTTGTTGCCGGAGAAGGAAGATGGGGGATAGAGAGCGGCGGTGTGGTGTTGGTGGAGGAGTCGCGATAGGAAAGAAAAAGAGGGGAGGCGCTGAGAATAGGTCAAAAAGGGGAGGGGGACTCTGAGAATTGGTCCAAAAAAATTTGTGACGTTTTTGCCCCTGTAAATAACTTAGGTGTTGATTCTTGGCCGGAAATCACCGTCAAAACTGGTGGTAGGACTATTTAAAAGCCGCGCAAATAGTTTCAGGACTTTGTGAGAAGTCGAAATACTTTGGGGACCTTAGCTTGTATTGGTAAATACTTTGAGGACTATTCAAGTCATTTTCCCAAATATTTATAATGTAGATAAGTTGATCAATCATCTAAAATCTAATTTAAAGGAACGAAATATGAGTTTCGATTTTGTTGTAGAACAATGAAATACTAATTAAACTTGATTACTTGATTACTTGTTATACAACCATATTCATTATAAGTTGACGATCGCTCTATAAGTAATCATCTTATACGTGGGAAAACAACTTCTATAATATTTGATTGGATATTATTGTAGTTTACAATAACAGTGTAGATAGAAACTTAAAAAATATTACTCCCTCCATTCCCATTTAATTGTCGTTTAGGAGATATATATGTATCCAAATTAATTGTCATTTACATTTCTTTTATTAGTTGTCAACAATTTATTCCAATTATACCCTCAACATATCTTTTATTAGAAAAGTGAAAGAGAGGGAGGGAGGGGTATTATTGGAGTTGTGGTGGAAAGATTACTGTTTGTTTGAGTTCCTTAATTTTTTCAATGTGTCACAAACGTACTACATTGAGGAATGGAGTACTAGATTATTTGTCAAAAGTTGATATAAGTTTTTTTTTTGCTAAGTATAGTTGATATAAATTGACCATTACAAGTTTAAAGACACGTTTTTCTACTAAAATTAGGAAGATTAGCCGCATGTATTATTTATTAAAATATATAATTAATTAAACAAATATTGAATTAAGTTAAAGATTAAAAATTAATTAAAATAAACATTAGAAAATGTTTTAAAAAATTAAAAATAAACAAGAAGAAAATGAAATCGAACCCGAGACTTACTACAAATTCAAATCCCTAAAAATGGTAACCAACCCAATCTTTCAAACAGTCACAATTGCAAACAAAAACGGTGGCTATTGTATACTAGCATATAATCGACGGAGTTTCCAAAAAAAAATACGAAACTCGATATGTTGACTTATGAGTTTCAAGGCAATGATGTTACCTTTTGTAATCATGCCTACTCTAGGGTAATAATAGCTCTATACTATTTTTTGTACTCAAAATAATATAAAATGAAATAAACCAGTTAATAAAACCTCAAGGACAAATTAGTATTTTCACATGGCCAATTTAGGATTTTAGCCAATCAATTGACTAAATTTTAGTTCTCTAGCAGTGTCTTTTCTTTTTTTCTTGTCAATGTACTTTTCTTTTTGTGCTTCCGGTACATAAGTAATTTTTAAACTTTTCTTTGTTAAATTAATTATTAGCGGTGGTTTCCCAAGAGATTTGTCTCAAATTTTGCACGAATAGGTGGTTTGAAAGGTAAATTAATCCTAATTTGAGGTTATAAGTAAATCTATAAGTATGGGAATCGGGTAACCCAAGTGGTAAAGCTACCCGGCCACGGGATGAAGGTTTCGTGGTCGATTCTCGTATCTCCCCTTGTGGGGCAAATAAATTCTCCTTTTTGTGAGGTTAAATTCCCTCCCCAGGCATGGGGCATGCTACAATCTCCCTATGTAGGGTACTCTCCGCTCTTCCATTTCGGGGGCAATCGCTTTCGGGCGTAAAAAAAAAAAGAAGTAAATCTATAAGTACAAATGCGTGACGAAATCACACCAAAATTACCACATAATGAATAATTCGACAAAAAGAGCATCTAAAAAAAATACTTATATATAGAAAATAATAAAATAAAAGTTTATATATAAAAAATTAAAGTATAAATTGTTTATGTATATGTGAAGTATAATGGTTGACGTCAAAACCCCACATCATCACTTAACTAACTTAATATAACTGTATTATTTTCTACTTTCCTAACGTTGTCCGAGTGCCGGCAATGGGCTATGTTTCTCAACCGTTTTCCCATTCGAGCTCTCAAGCCCAAGTTCAATCTCAGATTCCGAATTTTGATGACGGGGACGGACTTGAGACCTCTGAACTCGCAGCTTTCAAGTTACATGAAAAGTGGCCTTATTGATGAAGCCCAGAATCTGTTCGACAGAATGCCTCAGAGAAGCACGGTTACCTGGAATGTCATGATTAGAGGATATTTTCAAAATGGGATTTACGAGAAAGCAAGAATTTTGTATAGCGTAATGCCGGTTCGTGATAATTATTCATATAACACTATAATTTCAGGGTTAATGCAATGTGGGGATGTAAAAGGTGCTGAAGAGGTATTTGAATTTATGGAAGAAAGAGATGTTGTCTCGTGGAATTCGATGATTTCTGGGTATGTTAGTAATGGAATGATGGATGAAGCAATTTTATTGTTTTATCGGATGCCTGTTAAAGATGTGGTTTCTTGGAATTTGGTGATTGCTGGGTTGGTGAAGATAAATGAGTTAAGTTTGGCTGAGAAATTGTTCAACGAAATGCCTGATCGAGATGTTGCATCTTGGACAATCATGATAAAGGGGTTTCTAAGTGCTGGACGGATTGTTGATGCAAGAGAATGCTTTGATGATATGCCAGAGAAGGATATTCAAGCTTGGAATACAATAATAGTTGGTTACATAGAGAATGGATGCGTTGAAATTGCAAAAGGTTTATTTCATAAGATGCCTCAAAGGGATTCAAATTCTTGGAACGAAATAATCAATGGGCTTGTGAGTGTCGGACGTATTACCGATGCAATGAGATCTTTCAGTGAGATGCCACAGAAAAGTGAAAAACCATGGAAACTAATCCTTTTGGGTATGATAAGAAATGGATGGGTCAGAGAGGCACACGCGCTTATAGAAAAATACCCGTTTGGTGATGTTGTGTCGAGCACAAACTTGATTATCGGATACTTTGAGATGGGTGAGGTTAAGAATGCCATAATTTTTTTTGAATTGATGCTTGACCGTGATACAACTGCATGGAATGCTACTATATTTGGTCTTGGAGAAAATGATTACTTTGAGGATGGAATAAAGTTATTTGTTAGAATGAAGGAAGAAGATCTGATCCAGGACGAAGCTACATTTACAAGTATTCTTGTGCTATGTTCTAACATGTCATCCCTAAATCTAGGTGAGCAAACTCATGCTTTAGTAGTTAAGGAAGGCATTGATGCTTTTGTTTCAGTTTGTAATGCGATTATTCACATGTATTTTAGATGTGGGAGCATGTCCTCTGCCCTGCTTCAATTCTCTTCTATGCTTTACCATGATATCATATCTTGGAATTCCATAATCTGTGGATTAGCTCACCATGGGTATGGCGAAACAGCTTTAGAGACCTTTGAAACTATGAGATTAAAAGACGTGAAGCCCAATCAGATAACTTTTGTGGGCGTGTTATCTGCTTGCAGCCATGGAGGACTGGTAGAACAGGGTAAACACTATTTCGAGGCCATGAAAACTGAGTATTGTCTGCCACCTATGTGTGAGCATTATACTTGTATTGTAGATCTATTGGGTCGATTTGGATTGATAGACGAGGCAATGAGCATCTTGGAGGAAATGAAACTTCATAGAATAGAAATACCTGCAAGTGTTTGGGGAGCATTGCTTGGAGCATGTAGAATGCATAAGAATTTTAAGATGGGCGAGATTGCTGGGGAAAGGATTTTGCGCTTAGAGCCTTCTAATTCTGGCGTGTATATGATTCTAGCGGAAATGTTTCTGGCCAATGGTAGAAGAAAAGATGCTGAAAGGATGTGGGTTCGAATGAAAAACGAGGGAGTGAAGAAGCAACCCGGATGTAGTTGGATCGAGTTGAACTATAGTAGTCACGTATTTCTTGCTGGAGATCGCACAAATCCCCAGTTTTCTAGGATCTTCAGTATTCTGGAGTTGATGTATGGGGAAATGGAAATCGGAATTCTTGCTAGAGAGACCTCGTCACCTCTTGATATAGAAGTACCATGTGGAATCACTACATGATAATGACCTTTCATCCAGGAGATAACAAAAGGGAGCCATTGCAGTAATAATGTAGAAACCACAGACTACTCGAATGCAATAGGGTCGGTAAAATGGAATTTCAGGGGATTATTAGAGGATTCCGGTAGGCCGACTTCTCATTTTTTCGAGCATGATTTCCATATTCTGTGGGCAACTTCTAAGTTCTAAAATCTGATATTGATACTTGCAGATTGCATCGGGCTACGAAGGTGATGAAATGATTGCTAAGAGAAGATGGTCTCTTACTAGCAAGAGCTCCTGATTATCCAGTTGATGCTTTTAGCATCGGTTTCTCCTGTGATTCCGGTGCCTCAATGGACGGTAAGCACCATCTTTTGGTAATCAGGACCTTGGCATATTAAATGGGGAAGATTGCTTGTATTTCTAGAACTGAAGAAGGATCTTCATGTATGTGATCATGGTTGATACTTCTCAACTCTCTTTGTAGCTTTTTGTGTGTGCTGATGATTAATACTATTTCCCTTTTCAATAGGTAAGAGCGTATCTCCCAAGGGACTGAGGAGGCTAGTTAGGTGAGCAGAAAGATGGTTATCGGTTCAAGGGAATCCTCCGAGACTGTTGTTCCCTAATTCTCGACCGTGCATACAGATCTCGGCTGTTAGATTGCTTGAGCAGATGTCTAGATTAGTTGTTCCGGTAAAGTTGTTTCTAGGAACAGTTGACCAGAAACAATTGTAGCGGAGCAATTAATATCGGCTATCTGATCAAGCGACCCGACAACCAAGATTTTTCGGCAAGGTGCTGACAGATAGCACTGTGTGCACCGGAACCGGACTGTTTCCAGTCAACCATGTTCATTATTGGGACTTTCATCTGTATATCCCAGTTTAGTTATTCCAGTTGCAAATAAGAAAGGCTGAAAAGTGAAGCATTGAAACTAGAGCATCTTCTCTTCCCTTTTCTTTTTATGGATTTCGGTTTAGTCTTTTTCCATGTAATCCTTCTTCATCATTAATCTGTCCAAGAAGGAACCTGCTATTTTTTTTATCTATATCTTGTGCACAAAAAAGCGTTATCCACGCCCACGGGTTCCCACTATTCAGTTCGATAGAGAATTTGGAGGATGTAAATCATGGTGATCCAGTGGCCCGACCAAATGGGAGGACCTGTCTTAATCCACCACAAGAAACCACCCTCACATTGGAAGGTTGAAACTTCCACAATGCGGCTACCAATATTCGATCTTGTGTCCTTTTTACAAGTATTCCCTGGCATAAGAAATTTCTTAGTTTTGTTGTCGAAGTCCGGTCCAGTCTGATAACATAACTTTAGACTCTGCAATTTGATTCCTTAAATTTGCGAATCTCCGTTTTTAGCGCTAAAACATTAATTAACTGAAATAATCAATAATTAATGAAGTTGAATATTGGAGCTCCAAACATTTAATAATTGTCTGGCAGTGTGCAAATGGGACAGTCCAAACTAATGTAAGTCTTGTCTTTATTATCCATTGAATACATTTGTTTGACAATGACAAATAGGGGTGGGAGTGAGTTGAGCCGGCTCGTGAGTAGTTCACGATTCAATTCGATATTCGGCTCAACGAGCTCAACTCATGAGCTAAATGAGTGATACATCAGCCAATATTTTTTGCTCATCTAAAATATGAGTTGAGCTTGAAATAGATAGAGTTCGACTCATTTACCTCATGAAATTTAGCATATATATATATATATATATATATATATATATATATATATATATATATATATATATATATATATATATATCAAAATAGTCTCACATACCCCTTAAAAAAATAGGGGAAATCAGCCTATTTAGTCCCCCAAAATTTTTCGTTTATCCCGTATAATCCTCAATGTTTAATTTCAGTCTGTAAAGTCCCCCAAATTTTTTTATTTAGCCGTATAGTCCCCAATGTTTAATTTCAGCCTCTAAAGTCCCTTACCTATTTACATGGTGCATATAGAGGTTCCACCACATCTTATGCGGAGGACTTAAGGCAAATTGGTTACTCCAAATTAGGGCAATAGAATTTGGGGTTTCCTTTTTATAACCATTTTTATATTGATTTTTTGTATTTTGTAAATTTTATAGATTGAAAGTGATAATTATTCCCCTCTTATTAAGCACGTGGATGACATGAATTTGGGGCTGCCCTGATTCCGCCGCAGAAGAGGTGGTGGAACATCTATATGCAGCCCCCGTAAATAGATAAGGAACTTTATAGTTTTTTTTTTCTTTTTTTTTTTTTGACGCCCGAAGGCGATTGCCCCCGAAGGGGAAGAGCGGAGAGTACCCTAGATAGGGAGATTGTAGCATCCCCCATGCCTGGGGAGGAAATTTAGCCTCACAAGGAGGAGAATTTATTTGCCCCACAAGGGGAGATACGAGAATCGACCACGGGACCTCCATCTCGTGGCCGGGTAGCCTTACCACTTGGGCTACCCTATTCCCATAGGAACTTTACAGGTTGAAATTAAATATTGGGACTATACGGGCTAAACGAAAATTTCTGGGAGACTTTACAGGCTGAAATTAAACATTGAGGATTATACGGGCTAAACGAAAATTTCTGGGGCACTTTACATCCTGAACGAAAATTTTTGGGGGCTTTACAGGCCAAAATTAAACATTGGGGACTATATAGGCTAAACGAAAATTACCGGGGGACTAAATAGGCTAATTTCCCCAAAAGTAGCCGAACATCTTCTTAAGGAAAATAAACAAAGACAACCCTAGGAATCTCTTATAATCTTCTCATCTTCTCAAAGTGGAAGAGTTATTGATTCATATGAAGCTTATTTGCCCGAAAACAGTTCAAGTATTGAGTTGTGAAGGAGATTGGCCCGGTCATGAAGGCCGTGGCCCAGTGGGGCAAGCCTTGACCTGCAATCGGGAGGTCCCAGGTTCGACACCCGCCTCCTACGTGAGGCAAATAAAATTCTCTAAGAGAGAATTAAGGTGCTGACCCAAAAAAAAAAAAAAGAGATTGACCCGAGTCACTTATGACATTAAGAGAAACTCAAAGTATATTACTACTTGTCGTTTATTACTGGTGATAATTAATTTTTAATCTACAAAATACTCTTTTTATGAAAATACTATATTTTTATCTTTTCAGGTGTAAAAACATGCCACAAAAATCAAATTGGTTATATAAGAAGACTTTTGACATTTATTAATAATGATTATAATATTTGGTAACTAGACTTTTGTTGGTTTACACTGGTTTAATTTTATATCTTGTTAAACTTTTTTTACCGGAGTATAATTAGTAGAAAGATATAAACTTCTATTATGTCATTGTACTAATAAAATCTCTTGATTTATTTTGTATAAGTTGTATATTAATCTCATATTATAAATCATATTTTTTTCAAAAAAAATTTGTAAATAAATGAGCTGAGCTGAGCTGCTCGTGAGCAACTGATGAGCTGAGCTTGAGCTGAGAAAATTAGCTCACATCAAATATGAGCTGAGCTATGAGTTGGGCAAATTTAGTGTGAGTTGAGCCTGAGCTTGCCTTAACTCAGCTCATTTCCACCCCCGATGACAAACGTATTTTACTCATGGTCTCACTTGCGAAAAATATACGTGGAGAAAAAGTGAGATCAGAACCAATAAAATAAATTTAAGATAAAATTTTCTGACCTCCAAAGTTTATATTTAGTTGCGTCTATAACATCCCCCATTAGGGACAAAGGCAGGAATTTGGCGTTGGGGGCGAAACCACAAAAGTATGTTGAACTACATATAAAAGCGGCAAAAAAAAATTTTGGGGCGAAACTGATAAAATTTTCCGAACTACGTATATTAAATTTACTATACCTAATAGTATTTTTAAAAGTCTCGGGAGTGACTGTCCCGCCCCTGTCTTCGTCCCAGTCCTCCATTACACTTGCTTACATTTGCTTTGCATGAAGAAGCTACTAATCAACCGGAAAAATAACATTAAGTACTAAGTCATGAAAGAATTAACAAGTGATCGTGGATGAGGTATTAGTGTAGTAGCCAACGCTGAAATATCAAGGCATAAAATTATTGAGTTTAAATCTCACTATTCTCTTTTTATATTTCCACTTTTTCAGATATAAAAAAGATATATAAAATAATAAAAAAGATTAACAAGTGGTCTCGCACTTTATTTTCAAATAAGGGATAACATTAATACAATCAATACGAGAATGACGACTACGACAACAATAACAAAATCTTAAACTCAAATAATTAAAAGAAAACTTTAAACCAAAATAAATAAAGTCGGCTACATGAAAAACACTGAGTAATCAATCTTTTTTCTTCAACGCGACGGTAACACTAATGTGTGAAGTATCCCTGTCTGTGGCCATAACACCATTGAGTACTACTGCCAACTTACTAAAAACTTGATCCATTAATTCTTCACCAAAATGAGTAGAAAGTAAGGATTCATTCACAGCTCTCATAATCATTGCAGCATTTTTTCCAGCATCTTTTAATTCCTCATCAGTTTCACATTCTTCTGAGTCATACGGGTTGAAATGAACCTTACACAATTCGACCCGACTAATCGTAAATGAACCTTCCTCTTCAACCAGATCTTTCAGCTCTGCTGGGGATGGCATGTATTTGGGAAAGTTGAAGGCATACAACTTCTCTTTCTCAATTAAACCCTGCACCACACACAGCGGCAGATTCAGCAACTTTATTTGGCAAATAATCGTCTGTAGTCGTGTATGTACTTATTTCTATGCCCAACCACTCATAATTCACCATGTGTATATATAATTAGAAGAAAATATTCACAAGGCGAATTCTAAATGGTTGAGCAGAGAAATTAGAACATATATGGGTACATATAATTTTCACCCATTTTATTTTATGTAGCTGAGAGATTGAGTTGTACAGAAACATATATAAAATGATAATATAAAACATTTGAGAAAAACTCCCTATATATACATAATCTATGTTCATTTTTCTTTTTTCTGTCAATAAACTTTTATTTTCGTCATTTTTATAACTAAACTATTTTCGAACTACTACTTTTGTCAAATTAGTGTAAATTTGGTGGTTTCTGGACACTTTTAATCACTTATTTTTCACATATATTCAATGTTTAGGACTTAAATTGACAGAAAGGACATAAAGGCTGACGAACATGTGTTCAAAAGAGACAAAAAACACTAATTTTACAATAATTCAACAAAATGTAGCAATTCAAAAATAATTTAAAGATGTAAAGAGTTAAGATAAAAGTTCACTGATAAAAAAAGAAAAACAAAACTAATTTATGTACAAATATAATATTTTTCTCTAAAAACAATTTCAATAATTTTAGGGAGGGGGTGGGAGATATATATTTTATACAACCAACCTTAAAAAACTAGAATAAAAAATTGTTTAAGACAATAAAATATATATTTAGATATATACCTCAGAAACCATGTCATTAAGGACTTTAGAAATACAATCCTCCATGAGGGTGCAATCTTTGCTACGAGGATCATCACTTTGTCTTCCCAATATTGTCAAAACCATTGCTCCACCGCCCACCAATTCCTCAGCACGGCACTTTAGGAAACTTGAAAAATCTGTCTGAAATTGCTTCAAATATGCCTTTAGCACACTTGGTGGGCTTGTACTCAACACCGCTGTGTTCCCTTTATTTTCCTCTATCCCTTCAGGTACCTAAGATACCAACAAAACAAAAAATTTACTTCGAGGATTAGTATCTATTTTTACAAACAATTCAGCTTTTACGCTGTCCAAAAAGATTTGATTTTAAACCAAAGACAATCTACTTAATTATTACATCTTAGATCATCTAGAATTCGATTTCGGTTTAAGTATGATTTGAGAGTAATAACAGAATCCCAGTTTGAGACTCAATTTGAACAGACCAATAAATTATTCGATGATCATATATATTAAAACTACTTCTCAGGAAAGAGTTGTAAGAAATTTAAGCATTTTGTGTAACGAATTGACCTAGTTGGTATAAGATGGCGAAAATATTCACTTTCCACATCATATATGAGCCTATCGCAAAAAAAAAAAAAATAAAAAAAATTGTCTAGTGCGACTTACTTTCTCTTGTGATTTGCAGCACATATGGAATCAAGGAGAGCGTAACGACCACCTTCCCATCCCCTCCCTTGTCCGACACTTTTTAAAATTAATTTATATGTATTTACATTTTAGTCCTTTAGTCAATCTTTTTTTAGATACTACAAAGAAAACAGTTAAATAACTATAGACTTTTCCATGAGGTAAGACCTTCTCTCAATGGTTTGGAGAGCCACCGAGTTTTCTCCTACTATATGTAACCATCGATTCTGATTAATGATATTCCAGCACTCTTATTTTAAAAAAAAAAAAAAAAATATGGACTTTTCTGTCGCTATTCGGTCACTAAACTGAAAATAGCGATCGAATCACGTGGTCAGATATTTTGCGTCGTTGAGCCAAATAGAGACCGATTTCCAACGGCAATTTTAGCGACCGATAATTTTGTCGCTAGGTACCGACGAAATAGCGACCGATCTAACATTAATGTTGACTTTTGACTTTGAATGTGTAACGACCGATGTTCTAGATTCGCCCCCAAATAATTTTACAAAAAAGCTCATTTATAAATTCTTATCCCTCAAAATCCAATGTTTTAGTGCTGTGTATAGTTTGCAATCTATTAGCATCTCACTACTAGAAAAACTGTCAATAACCCAAAATTTACGACCGCAAACCGTTGGTCGCGCTAATATAAGCTTATTTAGCAGCCATTTTGCAACCACTACGTCAGTGGTTCCAAAATCGTAGCAAAGCTAGCTGCATCTCTCAACCAAAATAAAAAAGAAAAGAAAATAGAGAAGAATTAATATCTTTAATTACCTGAGAGAGCCACATGAGACTATAAGAAGAGTGAACAAAATGGAGACTTTTGGAAGGGAAAAGCCTTCCATAGAAAGAACCAGGCACACCTGCAAGAAAACAAGGACCAATTCCAGAACCAATTTCTTTTCTTAATTTTTCTTGAAATTTGGGTTGAGATTTGAAAATGGTGTTGAAATCATTGGTTGGTAGGTCACTTAAATAAATCTGAAATTCTGGTGATTTTTTATGTCCTAAACTTGTGCGTTTCTTGTTAACACTTTTGATTATTTCAGAGGTTACAAATAGTGTATTAGGTCCAGATGAACAACCCAAGTCAGCTATGCTTATGATTTTTGGAACAATTCTGCTGTACAGATCTTCAATTGCTTCTTTTGTTATTGGGCATGTCTGAAGTAATGCCTTTTGCTGCCAAAAAAACAAAAAAAACTGTCAATTTTTCTGTCTCAATTTTCGAATATTAATTTAAAAGTGTAGGTAGACTCCGCTCAATTCATGTGAGGGGACTGTGAGGCAAGTCACAAAATGGCGGTCATAGGATTGAATTTTCTAAAAATACTATCTTTATTCTATAATATAAGTCGTTTATGACATTTAACGAAAATTAAGGAAGCAAAAAAGGACTGCGTTTTTTAATCAAAATATCAATATTAATTTTTTAAATAGAATTAGTGTTATACAAATCTTATTTAAGAGAGAAATGTTGATATTTTTTGACTAATGAAGCCCAGACGGGAGTACACCCTAAAGGGAGAGTAGCACCTCACAAGAACCACGACCTTAAGGTCGTGGGCAGGTCGTTGCCCCAGTGGGCAAAGGACCTTGTGATAACTAAAAAGTATCTTATTTTTTATTTACTTAACTTTTGCTAAATGTCTTAAACAACTTATATCATGGGAAGGGAGGTAGGAATGTTTCTTTCTTTCCTAAATACTTGTCGTTTTTAGGACAGAAATAGATAATCAGTGAATCCTCATTGTCCTAATTAAGCTTCGATCATGACCTAATAAACCTTTAATTTGATTTGGTAGGTAACCAATATTGCCAAAAACGGATAAAGGAAAGTGACAGGAGAAGAGGTATTATCCAGTGTAACTTCCCACGTATTTTTGCATGGGAGTCTTTTTGTTCATTCTTTTTATTTTGCATGGGAATATGAGGTAGGAAATTTCAGTCTGGATCCTATGCGGAACGCCTTTTTTCAATACGTGCAGAACATCTCAGGACAGGTATTTTACGGCACACAAAAAACAGGACATATGTCCTTAAAAAATGACAGGTGTCGTACAAATTAAGACATGTGTTCGTTTTAAAATAATTTTAATTGTCAAAATTTTAACCCAACAGACGAGATTAAATACAACACGTACTAAAAAAGACATTTCGCATTGAAGCATTAGCTAGGAAATTTGGTCAAGTGCTTCCAACAAAAGATAAAAGAAAATTCATCAAATTAGTAAAAAAAATAACCTTTCGAAGGGTAATGAGCAAAATGTGTACCTGAACAGTTGAGTTGTTAGCATAGCTTGAATTTCCATTGCCACCATTCATGTGAAGGGTTTGGATAACTTCCATATCTCTCTTTCTACTTTCTTTTTTTATATATGTTTCTCTTGTTTTTTGAGGGGGGTAAATTCTTGCTTCTTCTTGTTAGAATTGTCCATTGAGGCCACTATTTATAAGGACAACAAGACCTACCATAGGGACACAACACGTTAATTCATGAGTTAAAATTATAGAATAATGCATGTTGGCATCTTGGGAAGCCAATTTGATACAATGCATAGTGACTTATTATCCCTTCAGAAATTGAATGTCAACATTTTTTATATAGGATACGAATAGTATTTTTTTACTTTCAAATTGAATGTTCACATTTAACTTAAAAATATTACGTAAGAATAGTTTGATCATGAGTAAATTAATTACTATAACATAATTACTAATTATATAATGGTATGACATATAGTAGTGAATCTTTTATCCGGCCCTTAAATATAGAATTTTATGAGAGCTTAATATAAACAATTTGATGTAAAATAAAATAGAAAATTTACATTCAATTTGGGACGAAGAAAGTAAATAGCAAAAAAAAAAAAAGATTATACGTTACGTACAAATGCATCTTACTGAAATGATTTCTCTTTTGTATGATGATTATAAAGGAAAATTATGTTGTGTACATGGGCTATTTGTGGGGTCATTGAACCACTTGATCCACATTGAGTTACATCACTCCTTTTATTAAAAAAAGAAAATACCCCTCTTTACTTGCACTATTGAATCCAAAAGGGGGAGTATTTTATTTTTTTTAATAAAAGAGTGATTTAGATCAATGTGTACCAAGTGGTCCATTACCCCACAAGTGGTCCCAAGAGCAGATTCGTCGTGGGACGCTGCGCACAGGTGGCCAGTAGACCACTTTGGTCACATTCAGCAGCATCACGCTTTTGATTAAAATAATAAAAACAGGTGGGGCCTTATAAGAATTTTTTTTTAATCAAAAGAGGTGATGTGGTTAATTCTGGACCAAGTGGTCCACAACCCCACATATAGCCCAGGTCTATATCAGAATTTTCCGCGGTCCAAGTCCACAACATAATTATTCGATTATAAAAGGGAGGTTAATTGCATTTTACTACCAATAAGTTAGAGGAGTAGCACTTTACCTCATAAAGTTTTAATTAATGCACTAGGGATTCATTCCATTATTTTTTCATTAAAAATGACTGTTAAATAACTTTATTGCCATTGTGCATATTCTTGCATAATAGCAACAAAATGAGTTTGTTGACCATGTACATATTCTTGTATATCACAACTATCAAATTGAAGTATTTTTCAATCTAATCCCTTCAATAAATAAATTATTTCATATGTCTTTTCTAATTTAAATTTTTCAAAGGAACAAAAATAAAAGTAAAACGTTTCATCAAATAACTTTTTTTTCCGAATTAATTGTCATTTGGGTCATCAACGTTTTTACAAACCGCCAGTTTCATCACTTTTGAATTTTTTTAACTTTTTGGGTCACCAACATATTTACAAACCGCCAAAATCATCATTCCGTCTAAAATTTATACAAAAACCGTCAAAATGGATGACTTTCTATGAACAGTGCTTCATCTTCTTCATTGTTAAAGGGAAAAATTGGAAAAAATCCAAAAGCAAGAACACCATCTTCAAAAATCAAGAACACCATTTTCAAAAATCAAGAATACCATTTTCAAAAATCAAACCCATCTTCATCTCCATCTTCATTCCCATTCTTCTCCTCCACCACCACCACCACCACCACCATAGAGCTTCAAATTCATCACCAATAACCCAGAAAAATCGCAAAAGAAGTCCGAATTTTTTTCCGCCCCAAAAGCTGCGATTTTTTGGCTATTTTTGAAGACTTGGAAGCTCTCATCAAGGATTTATCTTCTTTATGATGTTGGGATGGTGTTCCAAAGGTCGAATTTGAAGGTATTTGCTGGGTTTTTTGCGATTTTTGAAGAAAAATCACCAAAAAATCGCAAAAGAAGTCCGAATTTTTTTTCCTGCCATTTTTTTTCTCCCCCAAAAGCTGCGATTTTTTGGTGATTTTTCTTCAAAAATCGCAAATACCTTCAAATTCGACCTTTGGAACACCATCCCAACATCATAAAGAAGATAAATCCTTGATGAGAGCTTCCAAGTCTTCAAAAATAGCCAAAAAATCGCAGCTTTTGGGGCAGAAAAAAAAATTCGGACTTCTTTTGCGATTTTTCTGGGTTATTGGTGATGAATTTGAAGCTCTATGGTGGTGGTGGAGGAGAAGAATGGGAATGAAGATGGAGATGAAGATGGGTTTGATTTTTGAAAATGGTGTTCTTGATTTTTGAAAATGGTGTTCTTGATTTTTGAAGATGGTGTTCTTGCTTTTGGATTTTTTCCAATTTTGCCCTTTAACAATGAAGAAGATGAAGCACTGTTCATAGAAAGTCATCCATTTTGACGGTTTTGTATAAATTTTAGACGGAATGATGATTTTGGCAGTTTGTAAATATGTTGGTGACCCAAAAAGTTAAAAAAATTCAAAAGTGATGAAACTGGCGGTTTGTAAAAACGTTGATGACCCAAATGGCAATTAATTCTTTTTTTTCCTTTGGTGTTTATCACTTTCTACTATTTTAGAAATTCTAACCACAATCATTCTAAATGTCGGTACACTGTATAGAGTAAAATGTGAAAATTATCCTCAATTATGTTTATAGCTGCAAATTAGTCACACTATATTTTCATAATTTTAGTTTCATAATTTATTTTTGTTTCTATATGTTTAGTCCTCATTTTGCAAAACATCACCAAATTCTACCGTAAGAGCATCGGCAACCTAAATTGCAGCATTAGGACCAAAAGCATTCAAAGAAAATAGATATAAGACCAAAATCATTGAAAACATAAAACAAAAGACTATTGCAACTATAAACATGATTACGTGTCTGTTTTTGCATATTATTCTTATTATATATTCTTCACTCGTTATATAATCATAATCTCTCGTTACAAAATGAGAGTTGCATTCACTCTAGCTCGTAGAAGTGAAATGAAAAATATGCACAAGCGCAATAAAATCATTTTGCTGACATTTTAAAGGAACCCCAAGTGCATTAATTAAACTTCATAAGGTAAAGTGCCACTGCTCCCAACTTAATGTTAGTAAAGGGCAATTAACCCTTAAAACGGTGTTGAAGTAACCTAGACTTTTTTTTTTGAAGTTCGATTGGGCGGTTGTCAATATAGGGGATAGAGAACTGCCTCAGACGAGGAGAAGATAGCTCTAAAAAGGGAGATTAAAATTTGCCGCACGCAAGCGGAAGGTATCGAACTCACGACCTTAAGGTCGTGTGCGGGCACCTGCCCCACTGGATTAGGACACCTTTGATACCTAGACTTTATCACCCACTGTAATGAACAAAAGTAAATCATCAATGAGAAGACATTTTTTGGTCTTCATGTTTTAATGTATTTTTTTCTATTTTGATCCTCGATATTAGCATATACAAACCCAACAAATCCTTTTTTTCCGCTAAGTCAATCGATTATGAGTATGTAATCCTGTTTTGGGTACCTTCTTAATTAGAAGTTAATCTCAAAATGTCTAGTTGTAATTTACTATAGGTGACATATTTGACCCAACAAGTCTTTTTTTTTCTGCGCTAAGTACCCAACAAGTCAATTTTTTTTTGGTCAAATAAAAGTTTGGGTGGGTTCGGTTCCGGTCACCACCACGGGTCAGAGCAGGCCTAGGGACCATAGATAACTTACAAGGATACTTACCGATCACCCGCCAACACAGTCCTCACGTCGACAGCGAGAATTGAACACTTGACCTTTGTAAGAACTTATAATAGAAATTGAAGATTTAAAACGAAAAAGAGTAATAAAAGTTATGGCGTCATGAAACCTTAATCTTAACCAATGGAATAATGCATCATCCCACCCAACAAGTGTTTATTTTTTAACTAAATCAACCAACAAGTGAATTGATCATATATAATCTGCTTCTTCTGGGCACCTTCACTGATTATCAAAAGAATTTTCTGAACATCAATCTCGAGATGATCTAGTTGCAATTTAGTATTGGTCAACATAACAAGTCTTTCTCTTTACATTTGTCTTCCAAGTACCCATCTAGTCCAATATATATATATATATATATATATATATATATATATATATAGTTGCTATTTAGTATAAGTCAACATAACAAGTCTTTCTTTTTTCATTTGTTTTCCTTAACCCACCAGGACACTCAGCATCAATGTGTGGAGGGGTACCGAGATTTTAGGGTGTAAATGAATTAAGTTTGACTAGGAATTTAATATATATATATATATATATATATATACACACACACTAGGACACTTTGTACCAATGTGTGGAGGGTGCTCGGGATTTTAGGGTGTAAATGAATTGAATTTGACTACGATCAAAATTGTTTGAGCTTTGAAAAAGTATAATTGGTAAGGAAAGAGAATGTAAATCCTACGCGTTAAATTTTGATGTTGGCTCCAAATCAAACTCAATATAATTGGCAAAAAATCGTCAATTCTCATTCTGTGTCTTATTCTCTATCCAATTAATAAGAAAAATTGTCATGTATTATTATTTTTTCTTTTGATGATTTCACTATTTATTTTATTTTATAATTTTTAAATTAAAAATTAATATTCATGAGAGAGATAACAGAACACAGAACACAAAACGGGAACATTAGATTCTTATCGAATATAATTCACCCCAATAACGGTAGCATGGAGAATCGAAGGCATGGTAGCCCAGTGGGTAACATCCACTGCCAGTGACCGAGAGGTCCAGGTTCGATACCTCCCTCACACAAGGGGAATGATTCAATTGTCATTTATTTGGGTTCCCTTGTGTGAGGTCTTATACACCCCTCACGGGGCACCCGCTCGACGGGACATCTACTTCTCCCCCCAAGGGAACTTCTACGACACCCGCTCAACGGGACATCTACTTCTCCCCTCACGGGGGCTTCTACTCCTCCTCCTTTGGTGAGGTCTTATAATAATATAATTGTAATAAACTGGACCATACTTATAAATGGTCTAGTTTAAAAAAAAACGGTAGCATGGAGAATGTGTATGTATACCCGGAGAATTTGAAAGCAATATCTTATTTATAAATAAGACATAATTTTTTTTGCGCTGAAACTTTTAGATACAAACAAAAATATAAAAATAATACCGAATTTTAATAAATTATTACTTATATCAGCAATATAGTTCGAGAGGAAAAAAAAAGAATGCTGAATGTTAAATAATAAACAGTAATATTAGAAGAGGAAATGAGATCAAAATTAATAAAGAAAGACATAATAAATTTTTTGTCCACTTTATCAAAGAATTAACTACATCTAGAGGTGCACCAAGACAAGATATTTACTACGTTATGAGATATTTAGGTTAAATAAATATGCTATTTATAGGAAAAAATACAAAATTTTAATTACAGCTCATTAACAGAAAAATAAAAAAAATTGAATCGTCTAGAACATGAACCGATTGCTCATTATCTTAGGCTCGATAATCTAACACTCAAATGATCCTTGTAGACTCCAGATAAGCAGATGATGAAGGGAAAGGCTAGGACTATAAGAGTAAGAAAAAAGTAGGCTCTTTTTGAGGTGTCATCTTTCTTTAACTTTTTATAACCTATATACACGATTATGTTTTTTTTTTCTTTCTTTTTAATGAAAAACTTTTTATTCAAATAAGTCAAAAAGATAAGGATAGAGCAATGTCTGTCTGGAAACAAATCAACTACTATATAGGGAGCATATTCTTAATAGGCTATAAATAATCTAACGTTTTTTAAAAGGTTTGTACTGAGTCTCCATATGATGTTTAGTAAGGGTTTTGTTTCCCTTTTTACCTTTGCGGGAGCGAATAGGAATAAAAGTCTTCATAATCTTTATCCAGCTGAGGATGTGTCAAAGTTTTGAGAGGCGTGTCTGATACTTCAATATTTTCAGGTGCGTGAGCCTCTCTCTCGCTTTGCGCAATTATATCAACGTATCCCCGAACAGTTGACTTTAATTTTTATTGAGATTACGAAAGCTTGCATGTCTATTTTCGAAACTAGCGTAATCTCTCTTTTGCCATTACAGGACAATCTCAAAGAATATAAAGACATATTATTTCAAAAGTTACTTTACCAAATTAAACTGAGTACTTATAGTAAATCTTTTTTCTTCATCGCTACTGTAATACTGACAAATACAGTATCCCTTTCTTTGGACATGCGATCCGCCAGTACAACCGCCAACCTACTGAAGACTTGATCCATTAATTCTTCACCAAAATGACTAGCAAGAAAGGGTTCATGCACAGCTCTTATAACCATTGCAGCTTTTTTTCCCGCATTTTTCAAATCGTCAATTCCATTTACTACGAATTCTGAGTCGTCGTATGGATTCCAATGAACCTCATGTAGCTCGAGGCGATTAATCGTAAAAGAACCCTCTTCTTCAACTAGAGTTAAAAGAATATAACTTCTCTTCCTCAATTAGACCCTGCAAATATATATTGCACATTCATATCTATTATAGTTATTAGTTAAATATTGTACGTAAATATATTATACTTCCTAATGTAATGTATGTATTTGAAATACTGTGGTACTCATTAGCGAGCGTTTAGTATATGAAGATGTTTATACTTCTTTTTTACATGCGGGAATATGAATTTCAGACTCATATGACAAGCCAAGGCCTTGAAAGAGTCAGTAATGAAATAAATTTGACACTTAATGTGAAATATAGGGAGTACTTTTAAATGAGACCAAAATCGTTATTTTGACATGTTTTCTAACGAAGCTTACTATATCCATATTCTTATAAAATCATCTTACTTCTTAAGTGAGACCAAAATCTCAGTCTGACAATCTTACGAAATTTCTTACCTTCTTATTCTGCTTACCCTGTTTTTATATTAACGTTACATGTATATTTATAACTTTTTTCAATCAAGTACTATTAATCTGACAATTCCGATTTTTCTAAATTCGAAATAAATTGCCGCTCCTAAAGTGTAGTTGAACTTCCGATATTCATTTTGAACGCATCAACTTTTACCAATAAAACAATATTTCGTTACAAAAAATTCTAAAATTTCTAAGTATGAATACCCATCAGATTGCGTAAAAGTTTAAGAATAAATTTTTGTATGAAAACATATATGAATTCTGGAAATGTAAATTTAGACGAACCAGATCTAAAAGCATACCTCAGAAACCAAATCAATGAGGGCTCTAGAAATACAATCTCCCATGCGAGTGCATTCCTTGCTACGAGGATCATCACTTTTTCTTCCTACCAACGTAAAAACCATTGATCCACCGGCCACCAATTCTTCCACACGGCACTTTAAAAAAGTCGAAAAGTCTGTCTGAAATTGCTTAAAGTATGCACTTATCACACTTGGAGGGCTTGTACTTGATACGGACGTGTTACCTTTGTTTTCCTCTAAGCCTTCAGGCACCTAAAAATATATGAACATAATCTAATTAAGGTCTTAGGTTAGATGCAACAATGTTTTCATGGAAATTTGAATTAATTAATTAATATGTTACCATAAAATATCAATCCTGATATTTAAGGGATTTTGTGTTTTCTTTAAAACTTGAACATTAAATAATAATGTTTTGAAAATATTTGGTTGATTAATTGAATATAATTAATATTTGTTTATGATAATCTATTAAGACAAACTAAAATAATGAGAAGAGTCATTTCTTAAGACAGCAAGGGGGAGAAATGCACATTTTACACAACCAGTAAATTGGTTTGCATGGAATTTTGTTTTTGGTTATAATTTTTTTTTTTTTGAAAGTTTAGATATATAATAGAAATTGACAGTTCACAAGGTTAATATCCTTACAAGGTTGTTTACAAACTTATAAATTTGGGTTGTCCAATAACTTGATATGCAGACCTAAATTATAATTGTTTCGAAACAACAAATCTTGAATTGTTGTTCATGAATTACCGTTTCGGAATAACTACAACCAGGACCATCAATTCAAGTGATCTAGCGGTCCACTATCTATAAATACGTGCTTATAAAGACTTTATTCAAGAATATTAACCGGATTGGAAACTGACCAAAAGATAATATCTCTATTACATACCACTAATTCTATTTAAAAGAGTAATATTGAAAATTTGACTAAAAAATACCTTATTTTTTACTTTCTTAATTTTCACTTACTTGTTTTAAATGACTTATATTACTGAATGGATGGAGCAAGTGATAAAAAAGAGAGAAGCATTGGGGGTACCTTTGAGAGCCACATAAGACAATAAGATGAGTGAACAAAATGGAGACTTTTAGTAGGGAAAAGTCTTCCATAGAATGAACCAGGGACACCTGCAATATAACAAGGGCCAAAGCAACAACCAATTTCTTGACCTAAATTTTCATGAAATTTAGGCAGAAACTGGAAAAGGGTGTTGAAATCATTGCCCAGAAGGTCATTTAAGTAAATTTGAAACTCTGGTAATTCATGGCCTAAACTTTTGCATTTCTTGTCAATTGTCTTGATTATATCAGATGATAGAAGCAAAGTATTAGGTCCACATGAACATCCCAAGTCAGCTATACATATGGTTTTTGGAACAATTCTGCTGTACAGATCTTCAATTGCTTCTTCTTTTATTGACCATGTCTTTAGTAATGCCTTTTGCTGTCAAAATTTTAAAAAAAAATCAAAATAATAATAATTAATAACATTGTCATTTTGTCTCTCAATTTTAAAAGATAATCATCATTCTTTTTTATTATTTTGGGAAAAGACCCAAAGGAGAAAATTGTTGGAAAGTCGACAAGTACCGATACTCCTGATCCCACTTCACTATCACATAATATCCTCTAGACCCCTACTTGTAAATCATATTTGTAGATGTAGTGCCACTAAGGATAATTCAGTTTTGATTAATATGGTTATAGGATTTTCTATAAACGCTGCGCTTATAAATTTGAGCTGGTCGGATCAATAAAACAATTTTGATTAATATGGTTATAGGAGTTTCTATAAACGCTGCGCTTATAAATTTGAGCTGGCCGGATCATTTGATCCAACAGCCTATATTATAGTTATTAAAAAACAACAATTCTTTTACAGTTGTTTATGAATTATCATTTCAGAATAATTATAATCAGGGATAGTTGGATTAAAGCGAACTGATGACCCAAATCTTCAAGTGCACGCTTATAAATGACCTATAAACATATATTAATGTACCGAGATAACTCAGGAATAAAAAAGTATTATATGAGAGAAATGTAAGATAACGAATATCGGTATCTGTGACATATTTACCTCCCAATTTCACAGCACATCAGCCAAAAAAACTGAAGAAATATGAGTTGGGAAATAATTCCAACAAGTTTGACTCAATTTTCTAAAAAAAAATCAAATTAGTCCAAAAAAAAAATTAAAAAGTAATGTGCAAATATATACCTGTATAGTTGAGTTGTTAGCATAACTTGAATTTCCAGTGCCACCATTCATATGAAGGTTTTTGGAAACTTCCATCTTTCTTTCTAATTCTTGTGTATGTTTCTTTCTTGTTTCTACTTGTTAGAATTGTGTCCTTGAGGCCATAATTTATAAGATATAAAAAAAAAAACATGTTGGTATATACAAGGGCGGATACATGATTAAAATTTAGGGTGGTCCCTCAACAATTTAGGGGGGAAACCTACAAATTTCATTGCATATTAGACAATTTATTATTGAAATTTAGGGTGGTCCCTCAACAATTTAGGGTGGAAATTAAACTTGTTTCTTTAATCCACCCCTTGAATCCGCCACTGGGTATATATGAAGATATTGAAGATATTGTAATTATTGTGTAATCTTATCACATACTTAGATATAAAAACATATATGGAAGTATATATTAGCATATTCTTATGTAATAATTAGGATAATTTGTTTGCATGTAAAACAGTATAAGTTAATTAGGAGAAAATTAATTTTCGTGTTAGGTTAAAATTGATTTGATTTGCTTTTGGTTCATTCGATTTCCAGAATGAGAAATCAAAAGCCAAACTGAATTGTAATATACTCCCTCCATTCATATTTAATTGTCGTTTAGGAGATCTAGTGGCTCTTTTATTAGTTGTCAACAATTTATTTCAATTATACCCTCGATATTTCTTTTATTTTAGGATGACTTTCGGTGAAAATGACATTTTTTTTAATACCCCAAATTTCAAGAATGCGAACAGTCATAATATTGATATCTTATTTAAAAAATGATAATTTTTCTAACCCTCTATAAAGTGAAATCATCAATGGAATTTTTCATAATCGATTTTCTCCAAAATATCATTCTCAATTGCTGAGTCTTTTTTGTGACATTATAGAACGCAAATAGGACTTCAACGGTTTCAAATATATTTTTTTTAAAAACTTCTTTTCGTAGATAAAACGGTCACATAAATAGTCAATAAAATTCTATATGCAATAATTGAACCAAAAAAAATCAAGATCTTCAGTTTTTCATTAATATATATATATATATATGAAAGATGTTGTACCTGTGGGAGAGGCTGAATTTTCCCATCTTGAAAGGAGTAAGAAGAGGAGAGTTTCCTGATGCCATATCTGGTTATAGTGATATATATGATACTCTGTGTACTTCTGAATCATTGAAACCACAGCTATATATCATTTTTTTTCTTCTTTTTTTGTTGTTGTTGTGTGTGCATAGTATTAGTATTGAAGTGAGAAAATGTAGAAATTTCGTTCATTGTTCCATCAATACGAAATTGTTATGTGCATGCAGGGGCGGATCTAGGATTCAAACACGGGGTATTCATTTTAATCCTAAAAAAAAAATTCGTTCTTGTTCAGGGTATTCATTGAGAGAATTGAACCCTAGACCTCTAGTATAAAAGTTGAAGTACTATACCATCTCTGCTATTTTCGTTCTCGTCAGGGTATTCATTGAATACCCTGAAGCCCCCCTGGATCCGCCAGTGTGTGCATGGCAATTTTTTTTCATTCAGTGTTTCACTATTTTTTTAGATTATAATTTTTTTCATTAAAAAATTAACAAACGACACTTTTTTATTGGTGGGATAGGGAGCGGAATACAGAATAAGAACAACCGATTCTTACCGAGAAATTCATGATGCATTTGGATTGAAATTTTCACTTACGGAACTCACATTCCCAAAGAGGTAGCTAAAAAATTATTTCAAAAGTTTTGTTTAAAGAAAATTTATTAACAAAGCAAGGAATTATTGTGTTAAATAGAGAGTGCTTCTTCAACTGCATTAGTCTTCCTTAATCCATAATGGTCAACAAACTACGCTAGCCAACAAACTATGCCAGAATAGTTATAAAAATTCATCAAGTAAATTCACATAAATGTATTCTATTGTATTTTTCATCCTTTGATTGAAATTAATAAATAGAAAAATTAAGAATGTATTCAATAAATTACAATTTTTAATATATTTGTAATTACCGTCAGTTCGAGTCAGCTTGATAGCTCATTTTGAGAGAGGTTTTTCGAAATTCTTCCTCTCTTGAATTTCTCTGTATTTAACTTTAGGTTTGTTTGTAAATGCACGTAATCTTATCAAAGTAATGTCGATATCTGAATATTTGGATCTGCATATATTTTTGTACATGTTTTTTTCTAAGAGACGAACGTTATATTTGGAAGTATGAAGTCGACTAGATCAATTCTAAATTTTTATTTGATTTTTTGAAAATGATATGGGTTGAGAAAAAGAAAAAGATATGAAATTTCCTAGTTTTGTTCGTGCGTCTTTTTCTTTTTTCAACCCGTGTGTGGCGCTCGTTGTCTTGAGCAGGAACGAAGTCAGGATGGTTATGTTGTGGGTAAAAAATTGCAATAGTATGTCGCACAACAAATTTATTTAGGATGACTTTCGGTGAAAATGACAAGTTACTTAATTTTCTAAAATTGTCTAAAGAGTCTTATATTTAGGAATGAAGGCAGGGCCATCTCGAACAATATTGAGACCATGTATTACTTATTAAAGTTAGGCCCCCTAATTTAAAAAAATAATATTATTATTTATAAAGTGTCAAAACATAATTATAAACTTAAGTTTCAAGAGTGAACAATCACAATATTTGTTTTGGTTGTTGCACCCGTGTTCGAAATGATACAACATGAGTGTATGTATGAGATATTAAACGAATGTGGTAAAAAAATATTGGATATTTTAAAGGATACTAGATGCATCTACAATGGTGATCTTCTACATCCATCTATAGTGAGGAGGATATTAGATGTCTATTTCCCTTTACAAAAGGTGGTTCATTCATTAATTTTCTTGTATGCCCATAATTATTTTTGTATTCACGTACTCGTGAGCGAATTCCAAGAAGTGTCCTCGTGTACTTACGTTTAGAGGTATAAACACCCGACACTTAGATATATATCAGCATTCGAAACCCGTATCCGAATCTACCAAAAATATTAAGTGATTTTAAAAAATTTGGGGCCTCTCAATGTCACTTTGGACATGAGGATAGCCGGGCCTGAATGAAGGGAGTATTTCCAAATCATCCTAAATGATTTTATTAATCGGTTCAATTTTGATTGAAATGTCAGTTCAATACAAATAATGCACACCCGTAATACTAAAATAAATCGACAAGCTTGTAAAATTATTTGTATGGAGGAATGTTGAAAGGATGTAGTTTGTCTTCTTCAATTAGACCCTGCATATATTGCATGTTCGTCCTATTAACTACATGATATTCTCTTACGAGAAGAAAGGCAATATATTTTGAGCGACTTCTTATGGAAGAAATTTTTTGGAGGAAAAAATCAAGAGTGAAATGGTTCGTGGAGGGAAATTTCAACACCAAATACTTTCACACTGTTTGTAATAATCGAAGAAAGAGGATGCAAATCTCAAAAATTATGGACAGCAATGGTAGGTATATTTCGGATCCTTCGAAGATTGATAGTGAAGGAGCTAGATTCTTTGGCTCCCTCTTCGCGGAGGACGGTAGCATTGGGGTCAATAATGACCTATTGAATATTATTCCGGAACTAATTGGGGGTGATGAAAGTAACAATTTGGATGCTTTGCCGAGTCCTGTGGAGGTTAAGGAGGCGGTTTTTTCATTGAGTAAGCATAGTGCAGCTGGTCCTGATGGTTTCACTGGAGCTTTCTTTCAAACTTGTTGACATATCATTGGTGAGGACGTTCTTCAGGCAGTTAAAGACTTTTGGGCAGGTATTCCTATGCCTAAATCCATGACAAGTGCCTTTATTGTGCTTATCCATAAGGTAATTAATCCTATATCTTTTGGGGATTACCGACCTATTTCTTTATGCACTTTCGCTAATAAGATTATATCTAAATTTTTAGCTTCGAGATTAGCTGTGTTACTTCCATATATTATTTCTTGCAATCAGTATGGGTTTGTTAAGGGTCGTCTTATTTCTGATAATATTTTATTAGCACACGAGATGGTTCAGCAACTTAACCGGCGAACTAGGGGGGAAATCTGATACTGAAACTTGATATGATGAAGGCGTTTGATAGGGTATCTCATTCTTTCCCTTTGGCAGTTTTAAGAAGGTTTGGTTTTAGTCCCCATTTCTGTAATTTGGTGCATAATATTCTTTCTTCCAACTGGTTTTCTCCTTAATTAATGGTCAACCATTCGGATTTTTTAAGTCTTCGCGGGGAGTTTAGCAAAGGGACCCTTTATCTCCTCTTCTTTTTATAGTTGCAGAGGAAGTATTTTCGAGAGGTTTAAATAACTTGATTGCGATGAATCAAATAGCTCCTTATGCAATGCCGTGTTATTCTTTACCGGTTTCTCACCTTAGCTTTGCAGATGATGTTATTGTTTTTATCAACGGGGAAAAGAAGAATGTGGAGAGATTCATGAGTTTTTTATCTAAATATGAAGGATGCTCGGGGCAATGTGTAAATTGTGGAAAGAGTTCTTTCATTGTCTCGGCAAGAACTAATGAGGCACACACTACTATGATTCAAGATGTTTCGGGATTTGTACAAGCTGATTTCCATCTTACTTATTTAGGATGGATGTCTTTGATGGATGGTAAAGCTATTAAACATATTTTTCGGGAGGTGAATAAGGTGGCAGATTGTTTAGCGAATATAGCTTGCGACACTCAGCGGGAAATTGTTTACACAAGATTTGAAGATCTTCCAAGACTAGCTCGTGGACTCTGCAACTTGGAACGTCAAGGGCTTGCTCAGGTTCGTCTTAAGTAAAGTTTTGTTTTACTTTTATTTTGTTTCTTTGATTTATTTTCTTGTTATTTTATTTTCTTTTATTCTGAGTTCCTTTAGCCATAATTAGAATTAATGGCAGGGGAATTCATAAATTGTTCTTTGCATTCACTTAGACTTCTATACATGTATCACCTGATTCATAGTATAAATGAGTCAGTTCTTTTGTATTGTTATCATGTACGAAGTGGATTTGTTTCCACCTAGCTAGAGGTTTTGGCTTTAGTCCCCCTCTATATATCTTAATTCGCCTATTTGGGTATTATCAATAAACGGGTAGGGGGTCGGCAAACCCCCAACACAACAAGTGGCTTTCTTTAAAAAAAAATAAAAAAATACACGTGACATGTAAATATAATATGATATAGTAGTACTTCCTAACCTTCTAAAAAAAAGTAGTACTTCGTAAGTTTCAAAACAAACTCTCAATTGTGGATGGGATAGGGGATTAAGGTTTTGAGATTTTTTTTTTTACATTTAAGTTAAACACTCAACGTAACCTTAATACTTAACAGGATGAGGTTCTGGAAGGAATTTATGCAATAGATCTTAAAGCTATATAATAATGGTTGACACTTAAAAAATCTCGCTTGACTGGATATATTAGAAAGTAAGTAGAATGGCCTAATCGAAGTCTAATCGGGGTGTCAATAATAAACGGCTAGGCGGAAGAAGCTTCGAACCATCCGAAATTGAAGATCGTCAGGAAACAAGAGCTCGAGATGGCCAAGGGATATTGTCGGCCAAGAAAAACAAACAGAACCCGGGCCATCAGGTATTGATTTTCACAGCTCATTTACTTAGTTCTAAATCACGTCCAACTGCCACGATCTTTATGAGGGAAGTTGAGATTCGGCCAAGAGAGGTTTTACCCTAAAAGAGAGGGAGATGTGCAAATAGAATTTATTTATTCCTTTTTGATAATTTTGCTCACATTTTAATCCAATTACTAAATTTCAGCATAATACAAAAAAGATCATAGTTAATTCTCTTTAAAAGAAAGAAACATATTACTCTATCCGTTCCAAATGAAATGTCAACATTTGACTTTCATAATAAGATAATAGTTTAATGAAAATGAGTTATCATACTATCCATCATTCATTGATATTAATCCTCTGTTAGTAGGAAGGAAAAATGAAAGGAGGGGAAGTCAATATATAGTTATTTGAGCAAAAACTCTTGTATGGTAGGCTATGGTGGGATGGAAACTGTGAAGTAAAGTATTACATTGGAACGAAAATGGTACATAGTTTTTAGGGAAAATGACATGTGTGGTTCTTCAAGTATATCGCATCACACGGTAAGATCCTGAACGTATTTTTACTTCTCATGGTCCCATAACTATTTGTGTGTTACTAAGATGGTCTCACCACCACTTCCCACGGTGGCTTTCGACAAAACATTGACACGCTTCACTCACGTGTCTACTCTTCAAGGGTAAAATAGACAACACACCTAAGTTCCCACCCAACCCTCATCTTCTTGCCACTAATGACTGCCGCCGCCTCAACACCCAAATTTCCCCCTCTTTCTTAGGGTCATGATTAATAATTTTCCTCCAAAAACTCTCTCGTTGCAATTCATTAATCATTTTTTGTTCCTTTCATTTCTTTGCATCTCAACTTTTCTAACTCCGATTTTTATATGATTTCCATTGTACATATTTCAATCCAAACCTATAAACTTTTGCTCTTTCTTCAAATTTCTTCAAAATTATTATAATTAACCATTTTTTCTATGCATAAATTGAAATCTAAGGTTTCTAGTTGCAACAGAGGCTTGAATTCTATATTCAATCGTGGCGATCCCGTAGATGAAAAAGAGGTTTGGTTGCCGATTAGAGGAAAAAGAAGGTTAATGTGTCAATGGTGGCGGCGGCGACGATGGTGGTCTGGCTATCTGCAGATGATGATGAAAGTGGCGGCGACAAGGTATGGAAAGCTTTAGGAGGGGACGAGGAATGGAGTGGCATATGAGTGATGCATGTAATGTTTTGTACAAAAATCACCGCAGAAAGTGATGGTGAAACTATCATAGAAGCACGCAAATAGTTCTAAGACCATATAAAAAGGAAAAGTACTTTAAAAGTCTTAGGCCAAAAGGTGTATTTAGTCCTGAAACAATTTTCTCTTGGCATGGCTCGTCCCTAATGAATGTTTGCAACTTTTTAGATCCCTATTCAATTTACGGGCCACAAGTAAGATCATTTCGTCATTTTTTTTTTAGAATTTTAAACGTCTGTTACCATTTGATGGTCAACGCACCAAGGGTAAAATTGGTATTTCGGTATAGAACCCGACCCATTTACCCATGCCCGTTGTTTTGTAATAATGGTTATTCCCCAAGAACTTTCTGAATTCTCTCGTTTCGAAATTAGGGTTTTCTGTACACATTTCCATATCAATTTTCTATCAAATCTTTCTCAAAGAATTTTGTGCGGAAAACATCTAACAATGACGAGAAGTGGACGGCGACAACGATGTGGTAATGAATCTGAAGATATGTACTCATTACAAGGGATGTTAAATTCAAATACAGTAGATCTCTTTCTCAAGTAAGTTTTTCACTGAATCATTGTTAATGGTTTGGATTTCTGAATAATACTTATTATTTTGCCATTTTGTAGAGTTATTTTGCTGGATTTGGATGAAGAAAAAAGAAGTAATTTTTTAGTTATGGACTCATTGTGGTTCAATACATATTCAAGACTTGATAAGTATAAAGTTATTGGCTGGATTCGTGTGAACAAAGAACTTTTTACAACTAAGAAGTTCATCATCGTTCCCATAGTTCTCATGTATGTGATTATATTTTTAGATATTGTACTAGTCTATAATATTTTTAAAATGGTCCTATCTTGATTCGTATTTTTTGCTAGGAATCACTGGTCATTAATAATACTTTGTAACTTCAATGAGGAAATGACTTCAAGTAGCACATGCATGTTGTTGTTGGACTCCCTCTAAGTTGCACAACACATTTTCGAATCTGAAATAAGAATGTAGGTCATGTAGATTTAGATTGGTTTTGAATACTTTGCTTTCAAATTTTTTTTTTGCATGATTATTGTAAAATCTGTAACTTTTGCTTACGTGATTTCTGACGTGTAAATTAATTTTTCGTGATAACGGTGTAGGCGTAATTTATTTCGTGTGTTTATGTGACTACGTGACCTTCTAATTTTTATAACATGTTACGTGTTTTATTTTGTGTACATTTTATTAAGAGGCGTTTCGCACACGTAACGTAGTTGAGATACTTGTTTGTGTTTCACTTAGACGATTGATTAAAATTAATTAGGGATTTAATGGGATTAGAAAAATCACATAATAAATAATAAGTAAATACTAAATATAATAAGGAGGTAATTAATATGATAAAGAAAATAAAAAGTAAAAAGAATTTAAGGGGAACAGGGGTTTCGTGGGTTACTTGACGATCAGGAAGGAAGGCAGGGCATCGTGGGTTTTTGAGGGGTTATTCTCTTGAGGGTCTCTTGGAATTCGTGCCAGGAGAAGAAACAAGAAGCAAAATAAGGAGGCGGCTCCTCTTCCTCTTTCTCATTGGCGCATCAACAGGGGACAGGGAGAGAAAAAGCTCCATTGATCAGTATTTCTGGGAAACGTGCAAGGCAGTGGGCTGCCAGGAGAGAGAAAGAAAAGATTTTGGGCGATTCACATTCTGCCTAGAACTTCGACGGGACTTTTGAGGTGGCTATCTATCTCTGTTTTCGACCTACAATATATCGATTCGAAGATAATTGAAAGACCTTCGAGTGAGCGCAAACGGATCATGAATTAGAGGTTCCAGCAGAAAGTTATCGCCCCCGGAGTGAGCTGCCAACACTGGTTTCGGGATTTTAGTGTTTATCGCGTCCGTAACAGGTGGGGACAACTTTTCTTATGTTAAATTACTATTCTGAATTACTGTATACTGCTGGGTATTAATCTGACATGTTTATTGTGTTTCGGGATAATAAATTGCATAAACTACTAGATTAATTAATTACCGAATGTTTGACTTTTCCGTTGTTAATTATGTTTCTACTTTAATTGGATGATTTGAGCATGTCTATATATGAATTTCAACCGCTTTCATTAATTACTAAAATCTTATAAACTGTCTCTGCGATGTATCTGAACTGTTCTGGGGACTGTTGGAGTCCTTTCTGTAATTGCGTTATTTAGGTCTTCATTGAGTCGTCCTAATTGAGAGTCTTTGTTTTGTCCAAATTGGTTTGGTCGACCGAGTCGTCGCCCCATTCGAGCTCTTGTTTATGAAAGGTTTGTAGCAGGATACGTCCCATTTATATATCGCTAGAACCTGGTGTTCGCGATATTTCTGTGTGGATATGTGGACCCGGACCCTAGCGGGGAGAAACAAATTAGGGCTGCTAACAGTAAATTGTGGAGCTCATGTGTGGGCAATGACACAATGGACGTATTCTTTATTTTTGGCCTCCAACCGGGGGAAAGATTCAGCCAGTTTCTGTGTGGATTCTGTGTGGCCCTTCCTCAGTGGGTTATTACATGGGGGCTGTTAGCAGTGATTATGGGTCTGAATAGACAATTGAGCTTGACGGTGGGATTGTAGTGTCATAGCGATAACTATGTTCGTAACGTCTAAGTAAATTGTGTAATCGAGAATACTGTGGTGTAACCAATCACAAATGCAGAAATTGCAACAAAACTGGGCATAATGCCAGAAGATGCCAGATTTTCTTAAAGATGGGGGAGATGATGCAGAACTAGGACAAAGTATGAACAGATGCAGTCATTGTAAGGAATATGGGCTCAACAAGAGAGGATGTATGCTACAGAAAGCAGCCAAGACATCACAGGAAGCTGAAAAAGAAAGACAAGCAAGGATGGAAATGGAAAGAAACTTAGAAACAATTGATAGAAACATTGAAGTTGAAGATAGTGTTGCTGAACCTGAAGGTAATGCAAATGAACATACTTTGAAGAGGAAAACAAGTAATGTGTTGAAGCAGCCAAGAAAGAAGAAAAGATGCACTTGGTGTGCAGAAAGTAGCCATACAAGAGAATTTTTCCCCAATGGAGGAGCAAACTCATCTCAAAAGTGATGGAGTAATAGATTAACTTTTGGCAGTAGATTAGCTAGTATTGGACAACTTTATGTTTTGCTTAGATATGGTTTTATTTAGCAAATGATGGAATATTAGTTTTTGGTCATATATTGACATACTTAGTATCCAACTTTTTGTGGGATTTGGTGAAGTTTGAACATGAAGGTATTATGGTTGTTTTGGACATGAAGGTATTATGGGAAGTTAAACAATGTACTGAATGCCATTTCATGTTTACTTTGTCTATGGAATGTATAGTTCATATAGAAATCATGTCCAATTTCAAACACTATAGTGCAAAAACTTGCCAAAATCATGTCCATTTCATTAACCCAAGTACACATTACAAATTAAAACAAGTCAAAACACTAGATAGTAGCTTAACTTCAAATCAAGTACACATTACATACTGCTTAATGTAGAACCACCATAACTAACCTATTTCAAACAAATCAAAACAGTCAAAATAAAAATGAACAACAACATAACACCCCATAGAGCTCTTATTTTCCTTTCTTTTGCGGCAAATTCTTCATCCATTCGATTGAGCTGGACAATCAACTCTTCTTCTACATTCCGAATTCGGTCACTCGTTGGAGCATCAACCTAATGAAAAAACTTGCATTTCGGACGCTGAACAAAAACATTGGAAGTTTCAATTAAAAAAACCTGAAAATTCAAATCACAAATTAAAGAGCTAAAAATTTGCATAACCTTCTTATTTTCACATGTCATGAAACGCTTCATTGGATTGAACTCCGTCCTTGCTACACGAATCACAGTTTCCAATGGACAATAACAATGTGTTGGAAGTTCTTGTTGCAACTTCCAACTAGGGGCATGATTGAACCCAAAATTAGGAGAATTAGCTTCACCTTCAAACACATTGCTTGTGTTTCGGCTGCAAAAAGACATATTTTCCAAAAAAAATTCCAAGAAATCACAGCAACAATGGTAAACCAAAGAAAGAAGAATACAAATAATGAGGTATTTGAGAGAAGAATAGGGTTAGGTATAAAAGGACTGAAAAAATGAGGTTTCCCATTATACCCCCGTCCATTTAACGCCTACAATTTGACTCAACGTTTAAAATTCTAAAAAAATGACGGAAGGATCTTACTTGTGGCACGTAAATTGAATAGGGATCTAAAAAGTTGCAAACATTCATTAGGGACGAACCATGCCAAGCGAAAATTGTTTCAGGACTAAATACACCATTTGTCCAAAGTCTTACCATGCGAAATATTTTAGGGAGAAAAAAGTCATTTTCTCTATTATTTAATTGTATGGTAATAAAATCTAGGGGAAATCAGCCTGTTTAGTCCCCCAGGAATTTTAGTTACCCAGGAATTTTTGGTCAGCCTATAAAGTCCCTTACCTATTTAATTTCAGCCTGTAAAGTCCCTTATCTATTTACATGTTGCATGTAGAGGTTCCACCGCCTCTTCTGCGACGGACTAGGTAAGGGACTTTACAAGCTGAACGAAAATTCCTGGGGGACTTTACAGGCTGACCGAAACTTCCTGGGGGACTTTACAGGCTGAAATTAAACATTGGGGACTATACAGGCTAACCGAAAATTCCTGGGGGACTAAACAGGCCAATTTCCCTAAAATCTAGTCAAAAATCAAAATACCCGAGTGTAATTGCCTTCTCCTCCCTATAATTCACAAACCAAACAAGAAAACAGGACCTAAAAAAAAATTAATATTTTCCTTTTCCCTCGTCTTCGTCTCAACCAGGGTTTTACTAGGGTTTTAGATCTCCAAAATAAATCAGGGATTGAGAAATTTGTGTCCAGTAATGATGAATAGAGCAAGGTCGAGCTTGATATCAACTCTCCGGCGATATTCGACGGCGATTCGTCAATCTATTGAAGACGAAGGCGACTGGTTCTACTCTTCCGAGTGGTGGGGCTCCGTCAACGACTCAAATGCTCATTCCGTTTTCCGAGCAGTTTCCGACAAGGGAAACGGTGTCGTTTCTGTCCTTGCTTACCCGTCTTCGATACCAGTTCAGTACACTCTCTATCATTTCTGTATTCAATTAAATATATTTTACTCCCTCTGAATTATTTGTCCACATTTTCTTTTTAATATGTCACAAATTAACTGTCAACCTTCAAAATAAATGGCTCATTATTATTTTTTCAATCCCACCCCTTACATTGAATATTGGAGAGAGAAGAATAAGGGTAGAATTAGTAAAATTAAATAGGGTGGTATTTGACATTTTACCCTATCATACTCTATAGACTTTGATAAACCTTAATTTCTGTGAAAAAACACAAAATGGACAGATAATCTGAGACGGCTGGAGTACTAGTAAACTCCAGTCCTAAATTTCCATATTTTAGATTATGGTTTCAATTCAATAATGACTTTTGGTGGTGATACTACTGTGTGGAAATGTTTGTAGATTTTTTTATTTCCAATAATGGATTTTGGCAGAAAATTGATGAATTGAGCTTAAGGTAGTGAAATGTTCAAGTAGAGGCACATATTTGCCGAGTTATACACTTTTCGTGTAGGTGTAGATAATGTTTGATTTTTAATGTTATTACATTGGAAGGATTTTAGGTTAGGAAATGGCTTATTATCAAGGATTTGCTCTAATGAGATGTGTGTTTTAGTGGTGTTAATAATGCCTTTTGTTGACAGACACTTAAGGCTATTAAGACTCATAGTATGCTGCAGATGCACCGTTCACTACTTGCAGTTTTTATGCACGGAATTCTTGATTGTTGAGTGATTTGATGCTTACTTGATGCTAAATTTCTGCTCCACTGGGGCAGCATGAACTGCAATAATTGGATTTGAGAAAAACGAAAAATAGAAGTATCTGGAACTTAGGGCTAGAAGGGGAAGCTTGTTAAATTTACAAATCCTATTTAGATCTGGAGTCTGGAGGATTAGAGCATGAGAAATAACATCTAAGTTAGAATACAGTGCAATAAACGTATATCAAGTGAGTATTAAGAAGTTTGTCGTTGTTGGTTGTTTTCCAGTATAGGTTCGAAAATATGTGGTAATAGTTATAGTAGTAGAAATGGTTGCACATGTGTTGGAATATGTGACCAATGTGAGACCTTCTTTTAGTCACTCACATGGGCAGTTTGGCTCCTTTACTAGCCAAAGCATCAGTAGAAAGAATGAAATATATTATATCCAGTTCTCACCCTTATCTAAGAGGAGTATGGGCAATTTAAATATAAAAATTATTTTAGATACTTCTGAAACTAATCTTTTCAAGGAATAGAAAAGTTTTGAAACCCAGTACTTGCCTATTGACTCCCTAAAGGTTTTAATGGATTTAAAGAGTGCAGTAACCAGTTGAGAATTGGGAATTGAATTTGACATGGCATTTGAGTCGAGAAATATTTCTGTAAGTTTGTTACTGCCTTACATATATGGTTGACATAAAATCTGATGTTATCCCCTGTTTTGATGTAACCGTATTGCCTCTTCATACAAAAATCTCACTAAAGAAGGAAACCCATCTCGTATTCCTTTGTTTAAGCATAATTCTTTCAGAGGAGTTTATTCTCTAAATTCTGCAAAGAGAATGGAAGATCTCCAGGATAGCATTCATCGGATATATTTTCTAAGTTGAAAAATAAAACTGACACCATTGATGGGACTTTCTTTTTTATGTTGTTATAAATATTCCTGTTTAGATATTTCAAAGCTATACTGAATTGTAGATTTTGGTGCAGGACAAAGTGTATTGGGGAAATACAGAGGATTGGCTTCGCCGAAGGTACACATCGATAAATCCTGCTTATGATGGCAACGAGCATTTCAGGATACTAGGTTATCAGTGGCGCACCCTTCACTTTAATGATCATACTCGGCAGAGTACTGCCAAAATAATGGCGGGTTGTAGGGAATCTGATCCTGCTTCTGTGTTCTTTATGCAGCAGGCACATTGTCTGGCTGTTCCATGTAATTTACGTCCCTTTGTTTGTTCTCAGTCTTTTAGTGCCCATCGATGCTATAACACTCGAATTTTTTTTGCCATACTGGAATTCAGTCATATTCCCTAGCAATCGACTGCTTGAAAACTAGCATTCCAGTTTCCTTGCCTCTGGCGCACCCTTCACTTTAATGATCATACTCGGCAGAGTACTGCCAAAATAATGGCGGGTTGTAGGGAATCTGATCCTGCTTCTGTGTTCTTTATGCAGCAGGCACATTGTCTGGCTGTTCCATGTAATTTACGTCCCTTTGTTTGTTCTCAGTCTTTTAGTGCCCATCGATGCTATAACACTCACTTGAATTTTTTTTGCCATACTGGAATTCAGTCATATTCCCTAGCAATCGACTGCTTGAAAACTAGCATTCCAGTTTCCTTGCCTCTGTAAATCCCTGTATTTCTGGACGGAGTTATGGTCTTTTATTTCTTAGTTGAACAATATGCTGTGGAAACTTTTTCCATTTTGCCCTCTAAGGAAACCCAGAAAGGAAAGATACCAAGAATTGGTTTCGGGCAAGTTATTCTTTTCACTGTCCTATAATCTTGAGGGTTTTGCTCTTGCAGTCTTATTCAATGTATTATGTGGCACTTTTCTCAACTATATGCGAAATTCTGTTTAATTATACTCTCTCCGTACAAAATTCAATGTCCACTTCTCTGTACAGAGTGAAATGGGAAAGTGGACATTCAATTTTCGGATAGAGGTAATATTATTTTCACTGGACCCTTGAACGTATGTGTGATAACCCTCAGTTTAGATAGTTCACTTCATTCTTGATTTGTTATCACAATTTTCTTTCTTCATCTTCTATGACATCCTTTTGCAGATGTGAAGAGCATGATATCTGCTGGGTTGGCGACAATCTCATGCAACTATGATCTTAGAAGTGCTATACTTGGGAAGAAAACAATGAATATCTTATGCATTGGCCATGGTGGGGGAAGCATACCATTGTTTTTGGCCAGTCAAATACAAGGTTAGTGAACTCAATTTTTCCCTGTTGATTTGAGAAACCACTTTGCAGACTCTAGTAATGTTCCTGGATTAATCCTACGGTATTTCGTAGTGCTCATTTTTGCATCTGCATTATCCAAGAGAATTTCCAACCTCAAATTTTCATTTTTCTTGGGGTAAATCGAATAGATGTGCTAAAAAATGTGTGCTCAGGTATTTTCTTTTATTTGAACTAATTGTTAGTTCGATCAAAATGACAATAGATTTCATGCCTTCTTCAGGTGCTGTAGTTCACATAGTTGAAATCGACCCCATTGTTATCTCAGCATCAGTGCAAGCTATGGGATTCCCATCCTATGCAATCATGACACCATCTGGGGAGCGAGCTTACCCAAAGCCTAACCATATCGATAACTTGTTATGGAAAGGCGTACACGAAAGACTTCTGTTACACGAATCAGATGCTGAGGATTTCATTCCTGAAAGCAGCACCATCTATGATCTAATTTTCATCGACGCCTATGATGGTGAAGACATATTCCCTCGCAAACTCTGGGATCCACATTCCCCATTCCTTGAAGCTTTAGCAAATCAACTTCATCCTGAGCATGGAACAGTTGTCGTAAACCTTCATTCAGATGGAGATGTGAGCAATGATTCGTCGCTTGCTTTTCCAATTTTGCCCATGGGAAAGTACGTCTCCAGCGTATGCAGAGCGTATAAAGACGTACTTTTAGGTAATAGCTCTTATGGGGGTTTGGCTTACACAGTTGCTGTGCCATGGGTATGTAATACATCTCTCGTTGTTTCTAGAGGCTTTGGAAGAATAGATAGTGGGGATATGGTTCTAAACCATCTAATGTCGAAATCTATTGAAGTTGAGACCTTGGTTGAGTTACCATTTTCATGTTTACATTATATAAAAAGAGGCTTTTCTCTTGTGGCCTAATCATTTGACGTGGAACTAATTTTTGCTTTGTACAGACTCATGATCATCTCGTACATTTTTTTGGTATTATTAGCACAATTAAATTATTTTCATGATAAATGACACCAATTTATTATGTTTGACGAAATTATCTTATAATTAACTAATTAATTTGATTGTATAAAAAACTAATTAATTTGATATATCATTGAAAGAGAGGGCAACATTGTCATTTAATTTTTAAGAATAGAATTTACTAGAATTTTTAAAAAAGAAAGCAATAAATAATCCAATATGGGAAGAGAATAGTAACAATTAAATTCTTTTGGCAGAAATTATTTTGTGTTAAGAGTTCATAGAAATTGGTGGTGGCGAAACTCTTTTTTGTTTGAACAAGAGTTTCAACTACCATCATTATATAATAGAGTTGATATCATTTTGTCTTTATATATATATATATATGAGGCTGCCCGAGTAGCCTACAGGACTTTATCCCTTACTTTGTAATTTTTAACCTGTTTAGTGTTAATACAAGATCAAGTAAGTAGGTATTTACATTATTAAACTATTTACGCTGTTGTTTTGGGCATTTAACTATTTCTTTAGCTAATTATATCACTCCAAGTATTTACATGTGGCTGAAAATAAATTGACATTACTTTTTGTGGTGATTTTCGGTCAAATTAACCACGTGTCGGGCTTTTTGGCCAATAATACAGAGAAAAATAGAATTTAGTGTGACAAAATATCTGTGGGTCAAAATAAATTTGTCTACTTATTTTTCATAAACAAATAGTAACAACTAACAAGTAAAGACTTTGCACGAAGTGAGATTAGCGGTACTTCCATTTTTACCCCTGGATTATTGACCACATGCCCGACAATATTTAATTTGGCCGAAAATCACCACAAAAATGATAACAGATTATTTTCAATCACGCATAAATATTATATCATCCCCAAAAAAAATTAAATGAATGTAAAAAAATAGTAGTTAGGTGATTTAGTTACCTAAATAGTTAGTATTTACTCGTACAAATCCCTTTCTACCAAAAAAATTCTTTTGGTGGAGATGTGAAATTCCCATAAAGCACACTAGGTCCAAGAATAAAACCGAGGTTTGGCCGCTAACACGACAGAATTTTCCAGACCAAACAAAGACAAAGGGTTTTAGACGGGTTTTCCCTCCCTCTCACTCTCTGCAAATCAATGGCGTCTTTCGGCGGAAAACGAATCAGATCAAAAGGCAGCGATAACCGCATAATTTCTAGGGTTTCTGAATCCCCCATTGTTTCTAAAGGCAAGAAGGTAGCTTGTGATACTGCTTTTGTAGCTAAGAAACTTCTCAAGAGCACCGGTAAGGCCGCTTGGATTACCGCTACAACTTTTTTGATTCTAGGGCTTCCTCTAATCATAGCTATGGATCAAGAGCAGCAGTATGCTGATATCGATCTTCAGAATCAGAGCCTTCTTGGAACTCCTCCTCCTCAAGGTTATATGGCCGCTCCTGCTAAGTAATTTTTTTTATGAGATTTTTGTTATATTTATTAGAAGTTTAATTTTGGATGTGAGTTTTAATTAGTTATGGTTCTTAGAAAAGAATTGTGTTGGATTTTAATATTATTGTAATTTTATCACCTATGCTAATGTGATAAAATTTGTTTGATTTTATAATTGAGAAAAGATTGCGGGTTTTTTTTTCTTTTTTTTTAAAAATTTCTCTATGGTAGAAGCAGAATCTTTTTTATTATTATCTTAACCGGTATGCTTGTGTGAATTATGTGGTAAGAACTGAATTTCATGTTTATTAGATCTTTTGTTTGGGGGTTGGTTTGGGGCTTTGAATTTGAGGCGGCAAGTGTTTTTGTCCGGAAAGTAAAGTGGATTGGATGGTCGGACATTTTCGGTTGTCATAAAACTTATAAGGTTTTGAAGGCAACTTTGCAGCTCTAGTTGATAATAATTTAAATAGGTCAGTCATTGACGTCGTGGGTGGTGGGAAGTAAAGAGAATTTTCTCTTTTTCTGTCCATGACGAATTGGTTCGGTGAAGAAAAGGTTTTGCCTTGGAAAGAGTTCATCCAGTTTGAGTCCTATCATATTTGTTGAACAAGTTTGTGACTTCTATATCATAGGCCTAGGGAATTATAAACCTTGGGTTAATAGTTTCCCTATAGAATGATCCTTTATTCAAGCTTCAATGATGTTCAGTTGTTACATTATCCTGGTTTCGGCAGCCATAGAACAATTGACGATTACTTATTTTCCAAATAGAATGATCCTTTATTCTAGCTTCAATGATGTGAAGTTGTTACGTTACCCTGGTGTCGGCAGCCATGGAACAATTGGCGGTTACTTATCCTTCACCTCGTTGATAGTGTATTGCAAAATGAGGGCTTATTCTTGTCTTTGCAGGTACTAGTTGTTGTCTAAATCAAATTGGGTTCAATAGCATTTTTAGAATAGTAAATACATGGAAGATTTTGTTCCCTCGTACAAATTTCTTATGCCAGTTTATTTTGTAGGTTAAACTAGAGTGTATGTGGCCCTTCTTTTATTGCCAGTTGAGAGATCTTTTAGGCATTGGATTAGTTGATGGTATAATCTGATGCTTCAAAACTATTTTACCTTTGCATTTGACTGAGATAACTTTAGAACCTGTCTATTGCTGGCACTTAGCCTAGGTGTTTTTGAGAAAGGTGGATTTAGAACTCGATTCAACACATGTCTAGATGCCATAAGTTTTAGTAAGCTTGTGTTGATCTTGAGTTTAATCTCTCCTTAGAATATACTCCAGGGTCTCCAGAACCAGGTTTCCCGATAAGATTGCTTTTCAATATATGTCGGTTTGAGAATCAGTTTTGAATGGGTTTTGGATTTTATCTTCTGTTCATTTCAATGGTTGATTTTCTCCATTTAAGTTTAATATATGAGGAAACATTTTCTCTAGGCTTTTTGAGAGAGCATAAATGTTGTTGGATTGTGATGGCAATATCATACCGACTGCTCTGTTTGGCCTAGGTCCTCACAGGATCTTTGCGCTCCTATGGGGTACTTAGTCTGTATTTGTTTTTCGAAGTGTTTGAAAGAGTCATATTTCTGAGATATATAAGCAGATGAGCAAAAATCGGACTTGGCAGGGTTCTTATTTTTAATTTATGTATGCCTTGTGGAGTTCTTGGCTTATTCTGATACGTCTACTTCCCCATAAAATGTGCAAACATGGTAAGTTTGGTCATAAACTTGTTTTTGTTGCTACAGCTTGGTGGGGAGAATACTTTTTGTTCATTGTTGTCTAGCATTTAATGTTTACCCAGCTCTGGTAATATTTGTACATTTTGAGATACCAGCTGCCAAATCTTGTTCCTTGTAAGGGATTCAGAAAGGGGATATGAAACCCTAATTTTTCATTATTTGTTTTCCCTTAAAAACTATTTTTTTTTTCCGTGTTGTCTCTACAATAAATGCAAGATGAACACCTCTGTTACTATTTGCTATTATGAGTTGATTCGATAAGTTCCATCCACATTCCTATCATCACGAATAAAAATATATAGTATTCGAGGCATATTTGTACGCATGGAACCATATGATTATATGAATTCGTTTTGAATAAGTTACCAGCAATCTCTACAGCTACAACTACCATTCAAGAACTGATTCAACCTCGTATTCCAGTCTCATCTTTGTCAGCCACTCCTCACTCTCATTAGCCAAACCCGCATTAGCAGGAGAAGTCAAAATAGCCAAAAAACTGTATTCGTCAGCGTCGCCCCAACTCCGGTGACCACAGCATGGGCATGGATCGGGTATCGACTTGGAAAAGTTACTGAATCACTGATCGGACCGGTGGTCAGACTGTCATCGACACCTTCATCAACCCGGTGACGTCATAAATATTACATCCGGTGGACAAGCTCTTACTTCTCCTTTTTCCCCAGCTAAATGTTGTTTCATCCTATTAATACCTCCACCTTTAGTTTCATTCAATACAAGCTATTCAAAGCTATTCTCTTATTATTTGGCCCTATTGTCTCAGTTACATGATCCCAAGTAATATCAGACTTACCTTTAACATTCAAAGATGGGCTAGATTGTGAACTAGAATTGCAAGTTGAGGAGGGTTCCATCATTTTTCTCAAAATAAATCTGCATATCATGAAATTGAAAACAAAACAAAAACAAGTATCAATTAAGTATTCAACTATTCAAGTTCAAAAAATAATAATAATAATAAGGAAATGACAGTAGTAGTATCACTGATTATGAATAATTACTTGACTTGAGAATAAGTTAAGTATCATTAAAATTAAAACTCAAAGTCAAAAGAATCAACTGAAGAATTTATTAAAAAAAGAAAAAAATCTTATAGTTGAGACATCAAACCTTTCTCAAGAGGTTCATCAAATTAATACTTGATAGATCATGGATGATGGAATAATGGAGATGGACTTAGTGAGACATTGAGAGAAATTTGATGGAGATGCACTTAGTGAGACTGTGAGAAAAATTTGAGAATGAACCCTAACTTTGATTTGGGGGAGAGTCGACAAAGAGAAGAGGGCTGATTCTTTTTTCCTTTTTTTTTATACAGAATTTTTTAAAAAAAAAAGTATTTTGTGACCCGGCCTGTTTCAGTTTTCGGGTCGAACGGTCGGACCGGCCGAGTCAAATGGGTCAATACAATTAAAGTGTTTTTGACATGTATGAATTTTAGTACCTAATCAGACCACCTGGAGGTCCGATCGATAGTTCGACTGGCCGGTCCGATCCGAATTTCAAAATCTTGCTACATTGCTCAAGCATCGCCAGCTCAGACACGGCTTGTAGTGCCCCAGAAATGCCCTGCACAATTGACCCAACACCGGACCTCCTCATCTCACTAAAGTAACACAAAGCTTGTAAAGGTTTTCGATTTTGTTCCAACCCATTAATTATAGACGCAAAACAAACCTCATCTCTTTGGACCATTTCGTCAAATACCTTACGTGCATTATCGATTAACCTGTTTTTACTATAAAACGAAACAAGAGCAGAACCCCATTTAAATGTAAACGTTGATCGAATTCAAAATTTGAAGTAACGGTTGATTTTCGGGTTTTTAGACGAAAGGACTAAGTGCATCAAAAATAAATTATTTTAGGATAGAAACTGTTGAAAACATAATTTTTTGACCCGACCTCTAAAAGATAAATTGTTTCTGGAACCAGGATGCCAATTTGCCAACCCGTAAAGGGATCAGAATTGTCGTTATCGGGTTTTCAAATTGTGGACCAACAAATTCGACATCGAGAAACAAGTTTGATATTTAAACGGGCCTAGTCCAGGACCATGATAAAATAGGCCCATTAAATTCCTATTTGCGGTGAGAATAAGTGATGACTGATAACTGATAAGTTAAAATTAAGATAAAAATTATGATTTTGCATTCAATCGGATCAAATTTTCAATGCGGTTCCCCTGAACCCGAACCATGTCCGGAAAACATGGCCACGATCATCACGCTTGTATGCATCGAGTAGTTTTATCTTAGTTGGTGAGTAAGTTTAAAATTTATATTCAGACTAATAAATACAATACACGTAGGCAAAAGTTCAAACTCATAGAAAAGAAAATTGATTTTTTGTCCTATGTGTATTGCAATAATTGGTCCGAGTATAAATTTTAAACTTACTTATTACCAAAATAAAAAATTTCGTATGCATCATATAATGTGGGGAGGGTCGCCATCTTCTACGACTTTTACAACATTCGATTTAGATTAGTCAGATATATTTTTTTAGTTAGATATGTTTTTTTTTTTTTTTTTGGGGTAAGAAAACGATATATTAAGCATAATTAGTTAGATATGTTAGGCCCATATATTGGTGGCCTAAAAAAAGAAAAAGAAAATGTAGTAAATATTACAAATGTGATTTTTTGTTCGGAAAAAAGAATTGCCAAACACCAAAATAAACCGACTACATAGAACACGCATCTTAAATCTCTATTCCTATCGAGAAGAAGAAAAAAAATACAAAATACAAACCTCGATTTTTTTTTAACGCTCGAGGGCAGAACCCAAAGGGGAGAGAACCAACCGTAAAACGGAGAAGAACACCTCATAATAGGAGAAGAGTACCCTAGAAGGAGGAAAAATTCGGCATGGGACGGACCCAATGGGTACGGTCCCACACTTCTCTAACATAAATTAAGGAGGACCCACCTGATTGACCTACGAGACCTACCCTGCAGGTGGGTCATGTCTAAATTTATGTGAGAGGAGTGTGGGCTGGACCCATTGGGTCCGCCCCATGCCAGACTTACCCAAAGAAGGGAGACAATTAAAGCTTACCCCATGTTTGGGGAAGGTATCGAACTCGGGACCTCTCGGTCACGGGCCGGCCAATGCCACAGTAAACTATTAACAAATACGGAGTAAATTGCAAGACAACAAATGTTTTCTAAAATAATTATTATATTTAATTGCATAGACTTTTAAATAAATTTTTTTATTTTAAAAAGACTTTTAAATAATTTTTTACTACTCCCTCCATCCCAAATTAACTGTCCACATTTCTATTTTTGTTTGTCCCAAAATAACTGTCCACTTTCTAAATAAAGTAGGTATTAATGATAATTTTTCCAATTTTACCCTTCTTCCAACTCCTCATTGAATGCTCTTAGTTAATTAAAATTATCACTTTCCAACACATATTTAAGAGATTGTTGGATGTTGTGTGAGAGGAAGGAGAGAGAAAAACATAAATTTTAAATGTGATTAATAAAATTAATTAGGGGTATCTTAGACTTTTACTTATATTTTACCCTCAAAATTATCAAAACCTTAATACCCGTGTATTTGTCAAAGTGAACAGATAATTTCGGACGGAGGGAGTACCTACCTTAACGTTTGCCCATTGACAGCCAAACACGTTATGTAGTTTAACACATCCGAAATTGCTGATCTAGGAATTATTAGAGCGCTAGATCTATAATGTAATTTTTTTTATTTTTTATTTTTTGCATTTCTACCTAGTGAGCACATGGTTAAGATGCATTATTTACTGTATTTTGAAAAATAGAAAAAGAGATGCATTTTTTACTGGTAAATGTTTTATTTAAGTTTGGTTTATTTTATTATATTGTAAAATATAAGAATTTTGAACGACATATCTAGTTCATTAATTTTGCTCCTTAGGAAAGAATAGAGGATCGATCACTACTCATGTATGTAGCTGTCACTTTAGCCAGTACTTCACTCCGTCGTGAAAATTAGTCTATTATAACTTTCTAAAAATTGAAGCCTGTAAAAATAGTCGTGACCAGAATAAAACAAGAATTTCCTAAAGTTGGCACTATGTTGCCAAAGAGAAAAGTTCATGCCATGTCTAGTTGCAATTTGTTTTTCACACTTAATTTAAACTTTTTTACTTTTTAAATATCTACTTTCACAAACAAACAATTTATATGATTTTCAATATCATAATTATTAAACAAAAACTTAATTTGAATTGTCCCAGCTCATATGTTGAACACTTATTTATTCATAACATGCAAAAATGGTTCCAACATGTGTTGTAACACAATTGGAACACCATCCTAATATGTGTTTTCAACACGTACAAGCCCGGCTCAGAGTATGTCTAAAGTGACATACGGAACTGGGTCTTTCATTTTGTAAGGCCCTACATTTTTTTAAAAATCACTAATATATAATTATTAGTTAATAAAATTGAAGATCTTGATTTTTATAGTGCAATTATTGCATATAACATTTTGTTGGTTATTTCTTTAACTGTTGTATATATAGACAGAAGTTTTTATAAATTGAAATTGTTAAAGTCATATATGTATTCTACAATATTACAAGAAAGACTCAATAGATTAGCTTTGATAGCAACTGAGAATGATATTTGAGAGAAAATCGATTATGAATATTTGATTAGCGATTTCGCTTCAAAGAGTGTTAGGTGGATGCTCATTTTTAAAATAAAATATGAATTTTAAGGATTGTTCGCATTTGAAACTTGGGGTTATAACTACGTCTTAACACTTATAATTTATAAATTATAAAAAAAAATTAGGGGTCTAACTTTGAAAAGTAATACACGATCTCAATATTATTTGAGACGGTCTTGAACATATATACAAGACAGTATTTTCAACACGTGCTGGGACCTATTTCGATGTCGATCAACCGTAATTGTTTCGCACGTGGAAAGAAAAAAAAAAGACATGCAGCACTAGATCCGAACCGAATCTGGATACACTTGCACGTTGTCCGAGGGTTATGGGCACTACCATGCTAGGAAGAAATCAAAATAATAATAATAATTCACAAGCAGCTAAAATATCATCGTCCAATCGTTTATTCTTTTTTTTTTTTTTTTTGAGTTAAAGAATACCACAAATATTGAGACACAAAAAAGATAAGCATGCGAAATTCTATCTATAGTTCAGAATTGCTTTATAGTAAAGTGGGGACTGCTTAATTCCCAATCCGGCTCCAGTGCGAACCATCAATTGTTTCGCTCAATGCAGAACAATTGACCATTTAATTTAATAATTTTTTTCATAATATTTATTAAGATTCAAATAATTTTAACCGTCAAATGTTAAATTCACGGTCTATAATTGTTCCGCTCGCTTAATCACTGTGTCATGTTCATGTACCTTCCAACCATAGAAAGCTACAACCACTATTACATAGCTTTTCTAATCAATTTGTGTTCAAAGAGAATGTTTTCTATTTTGGAAAATGATTTACTCCTAGAATTTTGGGGATAGAAACCCTAAACCCCCAAATTGAGGGTGTTAAATGACTATCTCACCCCTGCCGGTATAAGGGATTCACCCAACTATAAAGGCAAAACGGTCCAAAAAACTATTTTAGTCAATCTTTTAGCCAATAATTCTAATAGGCTAGTAAGGTCCTTCTATTTTTAGTGCCACTCTCTCTCTAAAATTACGATTTCACTAACATTATCTTTTTCATTGTCAAAGAGGCCGCAGGGTTCCGAGTTCGACACCCTCCTCATACATGGGGTAAATTTAAAATGTCTTCCTTTCTAGGATTATTTCCTCCTCCGGTGAGGCAGTTCTCTCTCTCCTTCATGAGGCAATCGCACATCCAGACTTCAAAAGAAAAATCTTTTTTATTGTAGTTTCAATGTTAATTATTATTCTGTCAACACTGTGCTAAATCAATTTGACTCTTCATTTGGTTTGTTTGTATATGAATGACTTTTATGAGTAGCAATCTCAATTATCAGGTCAAATGATAAAATAATTACGACTCTTTTAGCATCGAAATGGGACAACTATGTTATTCGAACCTTTTGTTTTATCTCTCGTACCTATATCAACACAACACGACATGAATATGAATATGTCATACTTACTTGATCTGCTCAACACCGATCAGACACTTTGTTTTAAATATTTAAGTAATCAAAATTTAAATAAATACATATACCCAATTCCGAGTAACGTAATATAATCTTAACTTGATTGAACTTACCATGCAATACACATGATTATGAGAAATTGGACAAACTTCAACTAGATATTTTGTAGAAAAAGGTTCATATATAGTGGGCACCTTAGCTCAAAGTTTCCTTGAGCACTTCAAACTCCTCCATAGTTTTAAAGCTTAAAAGGGTTTCCAAAAGGAGAAATTGAAAGAGAGTTCTCTTTTTTCCTCCAAAGGATTAATTAATCAATCATGGAGAATCAAGAAAAGAAAACTACAAAGAATGAGCCCAACTATAGGGGAATTAAGGCTATGCCTTTTGTCATAGGTAAGTTTTATTCTTTTTATTATTATTCTTCAAGAATTTACCTTTTGATTATTGTTCTTTTATTTATTTATTTATGTATTTTTTTTTAAATTTAAAATATGAAGGAAATGAGACATTTGAGAAACTTGGAACCATTGGAACATCATCAAATCTATTGGTTTATCTCACAACTGTGTTTCACATGAAGACTATTACAGCAACCAATCTCATCAATATCTTCAATGGCACTTGCAACTTTGGTACTTTGGTTGGAGCTTTCCTTTGTGACACTTATTTTGGTCGCTATAACACTTTGGGGTTTGCTTCAATTTCCTCTTTCTTGGTAAGCAATTCTATATATATATATATATATATATATATATATATATATATATATATATATATATATATATATATAAGTATTAGTATAAAGCACAAATCACGGATCATGTAATATTCCTGCTCATATGCTAGCTAAAACATATCACGAGTCCTAAGCTAGTTCCTTTAATCAGGGGATAAGTCTGAAAAAAGCCAGAATGATATATAAGCATGAGCTTATACATTAATGGTTACCTTGAAAATATTCGTTTTGACATATAGTGAGAACAGTTGTCACTTGTCACGTAATTGGTCACAAGTTCTGTCAGACCCATGAGTCCTACTTCTGGCCTGCCGACACAAGGCCTTAATGAATTTTGTTTTTCCTTCAAGAAAAAGCTCCTAATACAAATTTTTTGTATAATGTGCATTGTGTTGAGAATGTCACGTCGGGTAGTTTATGAGCATACTTGCAATATATAAGACTTAGAAAATCCTTCCTCTCTTGAAGTACCTTTTAAGAGAATGAGTTAGGCCCAAGTCCATTTTTAACATGGTATCCGAGCCACCTAGTGCGATGTTGGGCCCTCATTAATATTCACGCTCCAGATGTCCAGCCCTGGACGTGATGGCGTGTGTTGAGAATCCACATCTGCTAGCTTGTGAGCATATAGGTCGTACCCAGTGTACAAGACTTTCGCATCAGCAGAGTCTGGGGAAGGTCATGATGTACGCAGTCTTACCTTTATTTTTTATAAAGAATCTTTTTCCGGGGTTCGAACCCGTGACCTAGCGGATACCAAGTAAACACTTGACCATCGCGCGCCATTCGTAATAAATAAGAATTGAGCAATTTGTAATAAATAAGAATTGAGTAATCCTCCCCTTATGAGGTACCATTTGAGGGAGTGTGTTAGGCTCAAGTGTATTTTTAATACATTATAAGTTGTACGTTGTAAAAACGAGTGCAGACGGTAATATAATTAATTAATAACTTTTTCTTCTTCTTTCAGGGCATGCTTATACTAACACTAACAGCAGCAGTGAAAAATCTACACCCTCCATCTTGTGGGAAAGAAGAAAAGATAAAATGCATTAGTCCAACAGGATGGCAAATGACATTTCTAATAAGTGGATTTGGATTCTTGATAATAGGAGCCAGTGGAATTAGGCCATGTAATTTGGCCTTTGGAGCTGATCAATTTAATCCCAATACAAATTCAGGAAGAAGAGGAATAAATAGTTTCTTCAATTGGTATTATTTTACCTATACATTTGCAATGATGGTTTCTCTTACAATCATTGTCTATGTTCAGGCAAACATAAGCTGGTCCGTTGGATTAGCCATTCCAACGTTCCTGATGTTCTTATCCTGTGCTACTTTTTTTATCGGTACGAGGATGTACGTTCGAGTCTTGCCTGAAGGAAGTCCATTGACTAGTGTGGCTCAGGTTATAATTTCTGCCATCAAGAAAAGGAAATTGAAGCTCCCAGAACAACCAAAATCGTCTCTTTTTAATCTTTCTTCTTCGGGTTCTATCAATAAGACGATTTCCTACACCGATCAATTTAGGTAATCTATTGACATGTTCTTATTTGCTGAACTGCTTTAAACTTAATTTTTTAGGGGTTTTATGAACATTCAAACCGCTAAGCTACACTCTGAGGTAATTAGGGGTTTGAACCAATCTACTAAGTCTGGTTTTTTACCTTCCCTCAAAAAAATTCAGCCAACAATCGGTGAACATTGTGGACCTACTTATACAGGTAGGGCCAGCTGAATTTTCGTAAAGAAGAACGGACTCGTTAAACTAATTTCATTTCCCAATTTCCCCCGAGTTTGAAGCAGTATTTGTGTTGACCACTACTAGTAAGAGCAGACCCAACGGGTTCAAAAAAAATATTCAGAAATGTAATAAGGAAAATATGAGATTTGGACCTGACTTATTTGTTCTGGGCCCACAATCTTCTCGGTCCTTTTTACATAAGTGAGGTCATTGAGTTCGTTTCTTTGGCAGTTGTCAGTTGTGAGAGAAGTATATGTTAGGATCAGGGCCGGCCCTGAGGGGTGGTAGGGGGGGGCGACCGCCCAGGGCCCCGGAATTTTGGGGGCCCCCAAATGTTGAAATTATATATATATATATATATATATATATATATATATATATATATATATATATATATATATATATTACGTATAAAGTTATAGACAAGAAATAGCTTTTAACACAAATGGTAGAGTGCACAATAAATATCAAAGAGGTCCTGGGATCAAGTCCTTGCATTTGTATTTTTTTAGTGAATTTACTCAATGTCCCATTTTATTGTTTATATTAGGGGGCCCCATTTTCAATTTTCGCCCCGGGCCCTGAAAATGTCAAGACCGGCCCTGGTTAGGATCAATGAGTCAGGTCCATACCCAGCTTCACAGCTCTACATGTAAAGAAACTTCGTAAGTTTTGATCTCGTCTCCTTACTCATGAGATGATTATGTTGTATACAGATTTCTGAATAAAGCCGCGATTATAACATCTGAAGATCGATTTAACTCGGATGGATCGGCCATGGATGGATGGAGAATTTGCGGTATCCAACAAGTAGAGGAAGTGAAATGCTTTATAAGGGTGATTCCCATATGGATATCAGGCATTATGTATGCTGTTTCTGTTGTCCAACAGCAAAATTATGTAGTCTTCCAAGCACTTCAAGCGGATAGGCGTTTTGCCACTTCAAGCAAGTTCCAGATTCCAGCTGCTTCTTACATTGTTGTTGCCATGTTAGCCCTTACTATCTGGATTCCCATTTTCGACAGAATCCTCGTCCCCTGGCTGCAGAAACGTACAGGTAATCACGAGTCAAATGTTAGATTAAAACAATAACTGAGTTGGTAAAACACTACTAACCGACTAGCGTCTAAGTCCAATGTTCAAATGCACATTACCAAAAAAAAAATGTTATGCGCCGTACGGAACAATTAATAGCCGTCAGATCAATAATTAGACCGCTGAGATCATTTGATTTAAAATGCCTATTATTCATAATATTTTAAACAAAATGGTCTCATACGTCAGATTCTTGATCTGACGGCTAATAATTATTTCGCAAGGTGCGAAAGATTTTGTGTTCCGCACAGTATCTTGGTGAAAATAAAGGCCATGTCAAACTAATTTTTGGAAAGATTATTGAGAATCTTTACCACCCATTTAGAAAGAATTATGTAAAATTTATTACATTTTCACTCATACACACCTCAAGCTTTTAAAATTATTATATTATAACCCCTCGAAATATAGATTATAGATAATTCAGTCATCTTTCTATGTCCGCCCCTGCTAATATATACGTCTATAAAGTTTGTATTTACCGTATGAAATTTCTGATTTTGTCTATATGTTAACAGGAAAAGAAGGTGGCCTTACAATGTTACAAAGAATGGGAATTGGCATGGGATTATCTATATTCACAATGTTAACATCAGCCCTGGTCGAAAACAAACGAAGAACAATGGCTCTAAACAGGCCAACAATAGGATTTGAATCGAGAAAAGGCGCGATTTCATCGATGTCGGGGCTATGGTTAATTCCACAGCTAACATTATCAGGGATTTCTGAAGCATTTACAATAATTGCTGAAAATGAATTTTTCTACAAGGAATGTCCAGAGAGCATGAGAAGTATAGCAATGGCCCTGGTTTTTGTTGGCCTTGCTTTATCGAGTTATTTAAGTAGCTTTTTATCATCAATTGTTCAGAAAATAACAGGTGGAATTTGGTTAGCTGAAGATTTGAATAAAGGGAAATTGGACTATTTTTACTATTTAATTGGAGCTTTGGAGGTCTTGAATTTCCTCTATTTTTTGCTCTGCTCCAAATGGTACAAGTATAAAGAAATTCAGAAAATCCCTGAATTGGCCTTGGAGAAAGTTCACAGCTCTCAAGAAAAGTCTCTTGTTTGAGGGTAGATTTGGAAAGGGAGATTGTTTTTTATTTTTTTTATTTATGAAATGTGATTTAAGATCAATTGCCTTTTGCCTTTGTGTTTTTCTTGTATGGTTCTGTTTCTATTAAACATCCTCTTTAGGCCTTAAAGAATGTATGAACAAAAAGAATTTATCTTTATTATTTTATTAATTGATGTACAAATAATGAATTATGTATAAGAGCTATTTAAAAAAGGAAAATGATTTACTCCTAGAATTTTAGAGATAGAAACCCTAAACCCCCAAATTGAGAGTGTTAAATGACTATCTCACCCCTGCTGGTATAAGGGATTCGCCCAACTATAAGGGCAAAACGGTCCAAAAAACTATTTTAGTCAATCTTTTAGCCAATAATTCTAGTAGCCTAGCAAGTTCCTTTAAAAAATTCTTCAAATTCGGAAATGAATATGAAATTTGAGAATTTTTCAACTTGATCATTACAATCCCATTTCATACTAGCAAATTAAGCCTTACCGACTTACTAGATCAATCATTATAGGTTTAGGTGTATATGGAATTTATATATTTTGAAATAGACATTTTACTTCTTCCCTAATACTTCAGAGAAGCATAATCAATTTCATGTGTTACTTGGCAAAAACATGTGTTCCTTTTTCATTTTTAGGTTAGTTCGTTTGTGTGTTCTTATTAAATTAAACAGAATAAATTATTCTAAACACAAGTTAATTTAGTAGGTAAAATTTGAAGGGATTCATGGGCAAAAACTCGTTCTAAACAATCATGAAGGATCCGCTCACATCATAGGAATCGAAAACCAGCGAAAAATTACTTATATTTTTTGGCTAAAGATTCTGTCTTTCGGATGTGTGTTGCTGCCACCAGAGTCCTCCCTTGCGGAATTACTCTCTGCCGGTATCCACGCGACGAAACTAGCAATGAGTGCTAGCTCTACATTTTTCTGAGTTTTGGAATCTAGAGAGAAAAGTAGGCCAAAAACAAGAAATCTGATTTCCAGGTTTTTGGTATTTCAAACATTAGTCTCTAGGGTTTCGGCCAAGAGAAGTTTATATATTGTGTGAGAGTTTGTTCAGAACAACTCCCGCATCATTTCCACCTCTTCTGGCAGTGGGAGTCTTTAACTCCCACATCCTCTAGACTTCTGCTAGTAGTGGGAGTCTTTATCGGATAATGACTCCCACGTAATCCCAGATATAACTAAATACCGAAAATACCCCATACTCATCTCTAATTCGAATAATAATGTTTTATTATTCTCAGAAAAATAAATGTCAGATACAACGAACCTAGACACATTCTAGATTCATTGAATTTGGACATGAAGCTCGTTAACTCGTCTATGCATGTGACCATGTAGGTTCATATCTGTAAAACCCGTAACTTTTGCTTACGTGAATTTCTGACGTGTAATTAATTTTTCGCGATTAACGGTGTAGGCGTAATAGTTTTCGTGTGATTATGTGATCACGTGTTCATTTTAATTTTATAACATGTTACGTGAAATTTTTCGTGTACATTTTATTGAGGGGCGTTTCACACACGTAATATAGTTTGGGGATTTATTTATAATTCACCTAGATGGGCAATTTTAATTAGATAATTGATGGGAATTGAATTAGGAATTGAATTGGGATTGGATTAATTAGATGAGGAATTAATAGGAATTAAAGAAAACTTAAAAACTGTTTGTTGGGATGAAGGAATGGGTAAGGTTGGATTGATTAAATAGAATTTAAAAAGGGCATCTCATGCTTTAAAGAGATGGAGTTAAAGGAAAAGCCGTTTCATTTAGAAAGCAGTATAAATATACATGTTACTTCGTGGGTTGAGGAAAAAGGCATGAATTTTTTTAAAAAAGAAAGAAAAGGAATCAGTAGTAGTGATATAACTTCGTGGCAATGTTTTGAAACCCGAACCGGGCATCGACCCGAAAAAGTTAGTGGATCACGGGTCACTGGTCGGACCGTCATCGACCCGTTCATCAACCCGGTGACGTCATAAATATTAAAAAATATATAATATATACTTATTAATAAAAAAATAAAGCTAATGTAAGTATATATAGTAGAATTTAAGGACTAATGTAATAAAAATTTTCTCTCTTATCGTAATCGGGGATGTAATTGTAATTCACGTAAATGAGTAATTTAATTAGATGGGGAAATGAAATTGGGATTAATTAATAATTTTATTTGTATTAGGAAGGTTAACATAATATAAATAAAATATATAGAATCACATTAAATATAAAAGGAATAAAATAGATAAGGAATAAAATAGAAAATAGAAAATAAAGTAAAAGGAAGGAATAGTAACAGTTTCGTGGGAGGGAAAAAAAAGAGAAAAAATAAATAAAAAGGAAAGAGAAAAGACAAGGAGTCAAGGACCAATCACTTTCACAAAAGAAGAAAAAGGCAATGGTTGTGACCCGGACCGTTCCCACAAAACCGTTCCGGTTTCCGGGTCGAACGGTCGGACCGGCCGAATCAAATGGGTTAGTAAAATTAGAACGGTTTTTGACGTGTACGAGTTTTGGCACCTAACCGAACCGTTCGGAGGTCTGGTCGACGGTCGGACCGGTCCGATCGGCCGGTCCGGTCAGGGTTTCAAAACCATGCTTCGTGGAAGGCTAGGGAGAAGCAGAAAGAAGAAAATAAAAATAGATTGCTAGGTGCCTCGGGAACCGTGCAGAGTAGGCAAATAAGAAATTAATCGGCTCTCTCTCTCGGCTGGTGGTTGCTTCTCTCGGGATTTGTGCCAGACAGAGTAAGCTGCCAGAAATTAAAAAAGGGGTTAAATATATTTTCTGTCCAGATTTTCATCACCGTTGATTTCAGAATTATTTCCCTCGTGTTTTCAACGTAAGCGGTAGGGACCCTGTTTTTACATTAATTCCTGTCCAAAATTATAAATATATGTTGGGTAATGTTTCGTAATTATTTAATTATTGATTTTACGGAAATTAATGCATGAACTGTTGATTTACGAATTTAATTGCACGTTTTGTATTTATCGTTTTGTTAATTGATTTTCTATCTTTTGTTGATTATATTTTTCTATGATATAATATGAATTGATTTTAACCTTTAATCTTGATCGTTATATGTAACTGTTAATGTGAGATATTGGCATATTTGTTATACATATTGTTATTGTTGATATGTCCATAAACTCTTATTGTATAAATATTTAGCATGCCTATTTGATTATCGTTTTGGTTGTCTTATTTGGTTGTCGTCGTCGTTTAGTCCTTCTTGGTTTTGGTCGACCGAGTCGTCGCCCTATTTTGAGCTCGTGTCTAGGATCTACTCAATGACAGGACTCGTTCGATTGGAGGATATGATACGATATGAAATTGGAGAGATTCTGAGGGGTCATGCGATGTGTCCTTGATCCCGAGGGTCTTTCTGCGTGAGCCTTAACCTGATGTGGACTATCATTGGGATTGCAACGGTTTTGTGGAGTCCAATGTGTTGGATGATGATACAATGTAGAATGAGTCCTTAAAGTATGCATCCGTCGTTCAGGGAGTGAAAATGAACCCATGTGATGAACTATTTGAGCCCTCCTAGTTTGGACTATAACTAGGACCGTTGCAATTATTGTCGTAGAGTCGTGATTAGATACCTGAGCTCGAATGGTGGGAAGTCATGTCATAGCAGTAGTTGTGCTCGTAGTGTCTAAGCAAATGTGTAATCGTGTGTACCGTATGGGCAGAGCATGGTGCTTGTCGTGCATTCGGTTGTGTAAGTGCTTGGACATGAAGAGTATGGTTATCTCGCTTACTTATTGTTTTAACTTGTTTATTCATCGTTTTGGTTATATTTGAGATTTGATTTTGAGTCATATAACTTGTATTTTGGTTTGGGAAACGGGAATGTGTTTATACTTGTGTTTATCGGTCCCTACTGAGCACTGGAGCTCAGTCCATCCGCTTATTGTGCAGGTGATGACGAGCACATTGATGATAGAGCATGGGAAGGGGAACATGAAGAGTGATCCATAACCGGCTTTAGTAGAGATTTAGTTCTTTTATTCACTTATTCGTAGAACTATTTCATAAATAGCATTGTTGGACCTTTTTCATTTGTAATTCTTAGTATATCACTTATAGTAATTTAATTCTGCTACTTAACTCTTGTTTTTGGATTATATCATAATTGAATTTCCTTTTAGTAACTCTGTTTGTCGGCTTTGGTGTTTCATTAACCAATGAGACACTGCCATGTCATCGACCCTGGTTTCGGGTTGTGACAATATCACAGTGATAATGAAAACACACTTAGTAGTATTATGTGTTCATAAATCACAAGAAGTCCCTAGCAGGACATTGTGACTACCCAAAGTGAATGAATTTACGGTGGAACCTAATATCAATCCACTATTTAATCCCTTTGTCTCGCGATATCCTAATTAAGCATAAGGCATGGTAGGCGTCACCCTTATAAAGCTTAATTATATTTATGCTCGATCTCTAGGTAGACTGTTCCAACAAACAATATTTAATAACCACTTTATTAAATACATTTGAGCACGACCATGCATTTAAACCGTCTTTCCCTATCGAGGGCCCATGGATATCTCTCTCTAATAAGAGAGGGACAAATTCCTTACAATGCCTCTCACATTCAAGCCATGATGGGACACTACATCCGATCATCAGTCGTATTGATTACTCGATTAAAAGTAACGTCCGACTGAGTCAAAACGTGGCTCCATTCATGCTAGAATCAATGGAGACATAAGGTTTAAGGATTCCAAAATAGTATTGAGGAAGTAATACTTATGATTAAGGACCATGAAGTATTACTTCTCTAACGGATCACGTCCGATACAATGTATCTCAATATATTGCATCTATGATATGATTTGTATCAATTACATATGATCAGTAAAGCATAATCATCAATCATACATCATACATCATACTAGTTTTATTTCATTGTAAAGAATATTACATAAAACTAGGGACAATTAGAATAGTAATTGCATAAGCTAATGAGTTTTACTATCAAATCACACATTTGGTGTTCAAAAGCAAAATTAACTATTCAAAGACATGCTAAAAAAGGTATAAAATTAAACGTACGGTCCTAGGGCACTACTAACAAAATTAATATAATTTCATATTATCAAATAGGGTTAAATTTTCTCCTGTGAGGCTGTGATATATAAATTATGTGTAGACTTTCAAATAAGGGATTAAAGTTGATAAGAAATAAGAATGGAATAAACTGTTATACATTCTTAAACTATAATTTAGTCCTTTCTAAAATAAAGAAAAAAATTGTTACCCATGAAAGGATATATATTTTGCTCTTTCTATATGTGTTTTTTTTTCAATATATGTTAGTGTAATGATAATAAATTATTATGAATTTCAACTTTAAAACTTTGGACATTCAGATTAACCCCAGTGACGGATCCAGAAAAAAATTTCATTGGGGTTATTTGATATACACAACAGTTGACTGCGGTCATTTATACATTTATTATCTAAATGAAGTAAAATATATCATATATAATTAAAGAAATCACTGGGGTCATTTGATATACACAATAATTCACTAAGATTATTTATACATTTATTATCTAAATAGAGTAAAATACATCATATATAATTAAAGATATATATATATATTTTTTTATTGAGTGGGGTCAAATTCTTTGGATCCGTCACTGATTAAACCCCAAGGGGATCAAGGAGTTGGACATGTTCATCCGCTCCTTCAGGGACGACTGATTCTGGTCACATCCACTTCTGGCGATGTAATGTAGTGCCCCTCCCCGTTGCGGTTATGGTGCAGAGTATGGAACATTATTTTTTCCACACGTACGAATTGTGGAGAATTATTCGATAATTTCATCTTACAGTTGCAATTTAGAAAAAAAATAATTATTAATAGTTTTAAAAAACGAAAAAACAATATTTATATGTTCCAACGATGTAATAGTGGTTTTACACATACTAAATAACAGATTGTTCCGTATAATTAGAGGTGTCAATCGAGCTATATGAGTCAAGCTTGGCATAGCTCATGCTCACCTCACATAAAATTGGAAAGAAAAGCTCACAAACATCGAGCTCACGCTCAGCTCATGTTTTAATGTGAGCTCATGAGTCTCACGAGCTAAATTTATATTAGCTAAAACACAAAATTTGTGTAGCAAGAATAGTATAATACAATGAGTCATCAGACTAAAATATGACAAGAAAACAAATATACATAATCAAATGATACTTAATTCATGTAGTAAGATAAACTAATAAAAAGATAATCAAAGATAAATAAATAGCAATGTCAAATGTGAAAGAATCCACATACAACGTAGACAAAAAGACCTACATAGACTAAAACAAAAGAAGTATAAGTCCCACCATTGTAAAAGTCTTACATAGAGAAAATTAAGAAAAGCAGAAGTTACATAATTGTTATGCTAATACAATCAGACATATATAAAAAAAACAAGAGAAATTTAGTATTATATATAATTATAATTATATTATTCTTATTTGGGTGCGAGCTTTAACCGAGCTGAGCGGGGTCAAGCTTATGCTCGGCTCACATAAAATTCGAGATTGAATATTGAGCTCAAGTTCGGCTCACCTAAACTCACGCTCACATTTTTTTGAGTTATGTGAGTCGGGTTGAAGTCGGCCTAAACTCGTTGACACCCCTACGCATAATAGTTAAAGTGCCCTCCCCCACAGTTAACTAGCTCCTAGAAGATATGGAATATATCATGACCTACTTCACTCTCACATAAATTTATTTTTGTCCCTACTTATAGAAGTGAGGCCAATTCCTATCAATAGAAGAGAGCAAATTTATGTGAGAGAGAAATGAAATATGATGCATTACACATGTTCTAAGAAAAAGTTTTCCACCTCAGCTCCGTCACACTCAAAAAAAAAAAAAAAGATTTACCCCAAGGAAGAATTAAAGAAGTTAGTAGCCGGTTGGAAACCCATTGCTTTTCTCAATCAATACTTATTGTTTGGACCACAATATGATGGGCTTTGCATGGGCCTGGCCAACTTTTCTCAAACTAGTACATGACGTAAGGCAATTTTGGGGGACAAACATTTTTTAGCGAAAGACGGAAGTCCCCACTTCGTCTCGGGAGACCAAGACGGAAGTGAGACTTCCGTCCCCGGTTGACGTGGCAGCCACCCAAGTCTTTTTGCCACGTCAACTGGGGACTGAAGTCCCACTTCCGTCTTGGTCTTGGGACGAAAGTGGGACTTCTGTCCTCCACCACCCGAGAGTCAGGACAAAAAATGGCAATCCCCTCTTTTGCCATTAATGGCAGAAATATCCGTTTTCGTTGAAATAGTTGAATTTTTTTAGCATACTAATAACCAAATTAAGTGTAAAATAAGACTTTTGACGAAACGGACTTCAATAATAAGAATATGGCAGAAAAAATAATGGAATCGTGTATTAAATAAATAAAACTGTTTGTATAAAAAATTGGACGAATATAACAAATGTATTAAATACAAAGCAAAAACTATCTACGACTGCGAGAGGGTGTATCTGCAGGTCCTCCGCGGGTTAGTCCGGAGATAGTAGGTGTCACCGACCCTGGTTCTCACCGCACTACCATGCTCCGTCTCGATGAATTCTGCACCTTCGAAGTCGATTTGTACCGTCTCCTTCGGGGAGTCTGGATGGATCTGCGGAGTCTGCAGAAGCGTCTGTGCCTGGTCCAGGTCCTGACTGTACGAGGGCGTTGCAGCAAAATACATGTCTGGCTGTCCCGACGACGAAGTCCCCGCACCAGGATGGCCCCCGCTTTGAAAACCGGGAGAAGCGGTGACTCAGGGCTGGAGAATTGGTATTGAAATTGAAGGGGGTACATCGAGGTGAGTCCCGTGCATCGGAGGTAGACTGGGTCGGTTGCTCTCGCGCCCTGGGACGGACCCGAGCCTCACCGCCACGCCGCCTCCGGCGCCGCGGCTGCAGGGTGCTCTCGCGTTGCTCGTCGATTCCGACGAGTACCCCGCCTCCCAACCTCAGCCCTACCAAAGCAACACGCTCCCCCAGCTGTGTGGAAGGTTGCGAACAGCAAAGCATCTACAACATCGGGGCGACCCGTGATCGGCATGACACCGACTTTCCTGCAGCGGCGAAGGCATCCTTAATCGTTTTGGCGGCCCAGGTGATGAGTGACTTGTAATCCTCATTACTCTTCCTGCATCACCCTGGACGACTCCTCCTGCAACAGAATATTAAATTTAGCAAATTCAAAAATTAAATATGAACAAAGGAATAAGTACACGAATAAAAACTTACCAAAATGTCCTCAGCTATAGTGGTGGGTTGAATTCCCATCGCGAGTGGCCTCGGGTCCTGATTTTGGGGGTTTGTTATGCGGTGAACCGTAATGCGATTGTACCAATCCATGTACTCGGGGGTTGGTGCAATCACATTACCAATGGCGGGAGCAGCGCCCTCCAGTGCATCGACGCGTTGGGCACACAAAATTATGTAACTGGAGTGGACGGTCTCCCATTTGTTTGTGGCCGACGCCGTCACTGTGTGGAGGTCTCGACCCTCATCTATGCCCTCTGTGCATGCCGGGATTGGTACCACCTGCTGGAAGCCAAATTGACGCATTACCCGGTCGGGCAGGTGGTACTCAACCATCTCGAAGCAGACGAGTGGCGTACGGGATCGACACGTCTTAAAGAAGTCAAAATCCCGAGCCACCATATCTGCATATATTGCATCTGGGTACGGCCTCCACATGAACTGTAAAAAGAAAATTAATTGTTACTTTACTTTTCAAATAATTTAACGGAAAAACAAAAACATGAACAATGAAATTGACTCACCCCCTTGGTCTCGGTCATTAAATCGAGCTGCTCGCGAAACACCAACAGCTGCGATTTCGGAGCGTTGCGGAAACTCCGGGGGGCATTCCACCTAGCCCCGTGCGGTCTACCGTCGGCGGGGATCTCATCCGGAATGTCGCCTCGGTTTGCCGGGCGGAGAAATGAAATACCCTCCCACGCCCACAGCTAGTCAAAACAAACAAAATCGATTATTAAATATTTAAATCACAAAATCACATTTACATTTAAAGGCAGAGGACTGAATCAGCAAGCAACACCCGCTAATGTCCTTGGAATCAGACATGCACGAGATGCACATCTGGCGGTACAAATGCGTGAGAACACCGCTGGCCTATGAATGCGTGTCATGCTCCAAGTTACCATCCAGGGTTAGAAGATAACGCATGTTGGCCCGGGACCCCGACTTATCCGGGAAAAGAAAAGTACCCAACAGGATGAAGATCAATGCCCTAGCTCTCTGCTGTACCTGGCGGTCGGTAGCATCATTTCGTAAGGGCTCGCTAATATGGGCATACACCTCTACCAGCTGCAAAGTGTTCCCCCTGATTGCATCCTGACTGGGTCTAAATCCTAAAAGATTGTAGGCGTGATCAACCCATTGACCCTTGGTGTAATTGTAGCTGTGACTCAACGACACTACCTGGCCCCTGGTGGGTAGTCCTAGAAGACAGCCTACATCCTCTAGTGTGATGGTCGCCTCACCGCAACGGAGGTGGAACGTGTGGGTCTCCGGGCGCCACCGCTCAACTAATGCAGTCACGAGAGCGTGATCTACATTCATCTTACCTAACCTACAAGAACCTCCCTAAACCTACCCGGTCTATTAGGTCTATTACCCTAGGGTTGGTTTCTCTACTGTAGGCGGCGTAAAAGTTCCCCGAACTTTTAATAACCTTTAAAGGTTCGTTCATTGTCGAATCTCCTAGCCAGATTCTTAAGGATCTATGGGATGGTTGTTTGTTCAAGACAGACGGATCGAAAGGACCGGGCTGAAGATGAGCGGGTACGGACATCTATACAAAAAATAATATACATAAATCACAAATATCAGAAAATATCAACAAATATATTAGTAAATCGATTCACAAATCACAAATTACCAAAAAAGAAATTTCTATTATTCTGTAATACCCTAAAATCACAAATGCTATAAATTTCATTTCGCACATTCACAACACATCTGTTGACATTTTCACAAGTCTACATGCATACATACACAAATTCTCTAATTAAAAAAAAAAACCTAAATTCAAGATAAACGCAATTCACAAAACCCTAATTTATAAATTACCCTAATTTCAAAATTCCCCTAAATTCCAAAATTCCCCTAAATTACAAAAATACCTTAAATTTCACAATTCCCCTAAATTCCAAATTTATTTCAAATTTACCCAACAATCGAAAATACAAAAAAAATCACAACAGTAATATATAATTGATAATATCAACAATTTGGTATCAAAATTACCCAACAATCTAAAGTTTAATTTTTAGGAAAAAAAAATTTGAAATCCAATTCGAATTATACCTTCAATTTGAGAGGGGATGCAATTTGTTTTGGAGAGAGCAGGGCGACGGCAGGGCGGCAGCGGCTCGAGTGGGGAGTTCGACAGAGTGTGGGGGGGGGGGGGGGTTTGGGAGGGAGGGGAGGACTGTTAAAAAATAAAAACTTGGGGTAAAAATCGCGATAGGGAAGGAGAAGGATTAAAAACGCAGCTGGTTGAGGACGGAAGTCCCACTTCCGCCCTGGTTGACATGGCAAAAAAGGCTTGGGTGGCTGCCACGTCAACCAGGACGGAAGTCCCACTTCCGTCTTGGTCTCGGGACGGAAGTGGGACTTCCGTCTTTGCCAAAAATGCTTGTCCCCCAAAATTGGGTGCCATGTCATGACCGTTTGAGAAAAAGTGGGCCAGGCCCATGCAAAGCCCCCAATATGATTAGAACTTTAAAGATCTGACACTATCAAAACAATATTTTGGCCCACCAAGTTTTATTTTAGCCCACCTTAAAAAGATAACAGCAGCTTAAATACATATTAGGCCCATCAGATTAATGTATTGTCATAAAGATCTTGGATATATACTTTTAGGACTAAGTTATAAACTGAAAGAAATTGTTCTTGTAGCCATTTAAACCCATTTTATCAAGAGTAATGCTATTCGGCTCAATCTGCAGCTCTTTATTATTATTATTATTATTTTAAAAAAAAATAGGATTGGGATAACGGTTTGAATCCTCAGTTACACTTTCTATGACACTTTAGTTGCGGAAACTTTATTCATATAACTTAAACTTCAATAGTTTTTTTTTTGGGGGGGGGGGGTGGGGGTTAGTAGTCTGGACGCTGTGGCTCGGAGTCGAACTCAGGACCTCTTGGTCGTGAGCGAAGGGGAGCCCCACTGGGCTACGGCCTTCTTAACCAATAAGGATGAATGAATAAACTTTAAGAGTTAACAAGAGTATAATTAGAAATATCATAGTGTCACATGAAATATCATAAAGAATCTGGTGCATAGGGTGACAAACTTGAGATTTATTGTTTAATTTTAAAAGTATTGTGTCAATTGCGTTAACTTTTTTAGTAAAATTGTAGTTCCAGATGAGATAAAAGTGTAATTTATTGTAAATTTACACGTTGATGCACGGATTTACTGTACTTTTTTTTTACTACCCAGGTTTTTCATTTTCTACCCGTGGTAAACATATTTGTCATTTTCTTTTCCTAGAATTAGGAGTTAAATAGTAGAACAGGGCTGCAAAATTAACGAGTCTTAAAAAGTCAAAAATTCCTTTGATATAAGAAGCCCGATAAAGTTAGTCAAATTGGCAGAACCTTTATGTGAGAATTTCTTATTGGCTGTTAACTCTTCAATTCTGCACTATCTTAGCACTAATCTAATAATGCCCCCCATAATCTATCCAAAAAACTATTACAACCATAACATAATTTATTAAAAAAATGATATGATATATCAATCAACCGCAACTGTTGCGGTCTCAGGAATTAGGGGTGTTCAAGAAAAAGTGAAATCGACCAATCCAAACCGATTCAAATCAATCCAAACCAAATTTTCGATTTGAGCGGTGCATTAGACTGATTTCGGTTTGAGCTAAATTAAAACCGAATTTTTGGTTTGGTTTAAAAAAAATTATAAACCAAACCAAACCGAATATATATAATATATAATATAATATATATTAAAGGACTTTTTTACAATAAAATATATTTTTTTCCTTAAAATAATTTCTAATATAATTGTTAATTTTTGTATCTCATTCTATAATTTTCAAGTGCAAGTTTTTCAAGTGTTAAACCAAGAGATTAAAAAGTCATCATTTGATATGCGATTTTAGATTTATCAAAAGATTTTATTGTATTTCACTATTTTGAACTAATGATTATGTAATTTTTGTGTTTTTCTTTTTTTCTTGTAGGATGATTTTGAAGTAATTTGTTTGAAGTGAAAGGATCAAGACCAAGAATTTATGTTTTATTCTTTTGTTTTCTTTATTGTGTTTACCTTAAGAAAATAATAGGCATATTTTTTTAAAAATATTTTTAGAAACTAACTAATTAAATAAAAAAAAAATTAAACTTTATAATCAATATTTTTGTGTCTCGCAAAATCGAGCAACCAAACCAAACCAAACCGAATGTATCGGTTTGAGATTTTAAATGGTTTGGATTGGTTTCAAAATTTTCAAACCGAATATTTCAGATTGGTTTAAAAAATGTATAAAACCGAACCAAACCGAATCATGAACACCCCTTTCAGGAATTACAATTGACTTTATATATTTTGTATTACATATTTAATTAATTTACTCTAGATACATCTAAACCAAAAACAATTGATAAGTAGTACAACCAACATAAGTTGGCTCAGTTGGTAAGGAGTTGGCACATTCTTACAAAGGTCAAGTGTTCAATTCCCGCTGCCGACGTGAGGGCTGTGTTGTTGGGTGATCTGTAAGTACTCTTGTAAGCGACCTGTGGTCCATAAAGCCTGCCCTGACAACCTATGGTCCCTAGGGTCTACCCTGACCCGTGGTGGTGACCGGAGCCGAACTCACCCGAACTTTTTGGTACCAAAAAAAATTGATAAATAGTACAAATCCTTAACCACTGTGATCCTTTATGATATTATGTATCACTCTCTGTAATATTTTTAAATTTATGATTTATCTTTCAGAATTTAGATTTTAATTTTTTTAGTTCCAAATAAACGAATAATACTTTTTCCAATTGAGTGTTATTGGAAGTTTTGCAAAGAATTTTACAAATTATCGGAATTTGGAACCACCTATAATGGAGCCTAATATTTCACTGCAGTAATACACTAAACACTGTTTGATGAATAATACATTAATCACTATACAACCACTGTAATGTTATTCCTTTGTACAGTTTTTGCTATTAACTTTATGCAACTCCACCAAATTAAAGTGAACTTCAGTGGCTCATAATTCCTAGAATAGGTAAATGTCTTGTTATCGAAGAGGCCAATAGCTCAGTGGGGCATTGGTCGGCCCGTGACCTAAATGTATCGGGTTTGATACCCTACGCCTGTGTACAGTAAGCTTTATTCTCTCTTATCTAGGGTGCTCTCTCTCCACAATATGGGGCAATCGCCCATCGTGGCGTCAAAAAAAAAAAAAAAGGTAAATGTCTTGCCTGGTGGGAGGATTTTTTTTTTTTCTTCTTTGTGCAAGAAAGTGAAAGAAGTACTCAAATGGGATAGGAAAATGAAATTGGCATAGAAAAGGATAATTTGGTAATGGATTTAGTTAAATAAATTTGAGAGTACAGACTTCTCCACGTTATTACAATATATAAAAAAAAAAAGATAATTAATAATAATAATAAATTGTTTCTCTTCTTATCTAATTAGGTGGGGACATGAAATAGGTTCCATAGGTTAATATTAAAAAAATCCCATAGAAAAGACGTTTTTTTATTCGAAGATTACAAGCATTGTAGGCATTTTTAACTTGTGAGTAGGGGTGTCAACGGGTTCGGGCCGGCTCACATAGCTCGAAAAAATGTGAGCGTGAGCTGAGCGTGAGCTTAATATTCAAGCTCGCTTCTTATGTGAGCTGAGTGTGAGCTTGACCCCGCTCAGCCCCCGAAAAAAGCTCGAACCCGAATAAGATTAATATAATTAAAATATTATATATATAATAATAATAATACTAATTTTAAAAAAAACTTACATACATTATAATTATAATTATAATTATAATGTGTGGATTAATTCAATAGTCTTTTTTTTGGGTAGAAATGAGATTATATTAAAGAATGAGTCTTACAACAAAAGAGAGACAGGTACAAAAGTTAAAGGAAGAGAAAAAACATGAAAAGACAGCGTAGGAAAACACGGTACAAAATACATTGGGATGAATCACAACAAAAAGTGAGATGGTGTAGAAGAATTCAATGGATTGTCAAAATTGGAATTGCCACCGACAATGGAATTAAATCAATCTTTTGAAATTTGCAAATTTATCATTTGTTAAAATTTTAAGTGCATGGATTCTCTTATTTTTTGTTTTTTTTTATATAAGACTCCTTTTATTAGCATATCAAACAATTCTGAAACTTTTGCTTCTTTTTGTGTATTCTTGTCCAAATTTAGTTTTAAGGCTCATTGTATTATGCTATTTTTGAGACAGGATTTTCGTTTTCTTCGCTAATATAAGTGAGCTTGGGAAGCTCGTGAGCTAAGCTCGAGCTCGTGTTAAAATGTGAGCTGAGCGTGAGCTCAAGGTTTGTGAGCTTTTCCGGGCTGAGCGTGAGCGTGAGCTTTTCAATTTTTATGTGAGTTGAGCGTGAGCTATGCCAAGCTCAGCTCACATAGCTCGATTGACACCCCTACTTGTGAGGGTGTCAAGGAGGCAGTAGCCAGTGGAGCAAGCCTCTATCCGTGGTTCTGGATTCGACATCCTCTCCTTACGTGGGGCAATAAAATTCTCCTCTTCTGGTGAGGGAAATAATTAAGGTTGCTAACAAAAAAAAGTTTAAAAAAAAAAAAAAACTTGCGAGGGTTTGCCGCCTAACATGAAAATTGTTTGACTTCCATTTACTTTAATAAACAACTACAAAAAAATTAAGTGGAATTTACTTTAAGGATAATGTTTTATGGCTAAGTAAAATTGGCTAAAATCTCAAATTAAACACTATTCACCCATGTTGGCATAATAGATTTAACGAATTATTTATAATTTTGCCACTAATTAATTAGATAAGTTTTAGCCATCTAGCATTACCCTTACTTTAATTATTCTCTCATTTTTTTGTATATTTATAATTGGAAAGAGATGGCAAATATATGCTTAACATATCTCACTTTCTGTAACAGTTTAACTATAGAAATTTTATTCATATATCTTAAAATTTAACTAATAGATTCTAATAATTAAAAATATTACAGATGAATACAAATGCACGTTGAAGACAATCTAAAGTGTTGGTAACGGGTGGTTGTTGACTATGTCAACTCATTGTCTGATAATATGCAGGCATTAATGCATGTAGAATTTTAGAATCAACCAATCAATAATCAAAGACAACATAAATGGGAAACCTTTTTCAATTCAAATTACTACTCCTACTAAAGAAAGAAGAGAAAGAATCTCAAATGGAACAATACACTCCGAGATTTTTAAAAATACTATTAAGTATAATAAATTTTATATATATTTCGGAATATTTTATTAATTTTACCCTCCAATATTTTTTTTTACCGTTTTTATATGTATTTTGATACACTATTGCAGTTTCACCCCCAACGCCAAATTTATGGCTTCGTCCCTGATTTCGTCACCGCAAATTGGCTACAGTCAGGTTCTTTTTTATTTCCTTAAAAAAGCATTTTTGTTTCACTCATTCAAGACAAATTGTGGGAGGGTTTTCCTACTGTACAAACAGATTTTCATTTGTCGAATTGTATAGTTTCATGACTATAATTAGTCCGGTTTTTAATGTACTGGTCTAATTAGAAAGTATTTTGTCTTTAAACAAGATACATAATTTCAGAGTACATATTCAAGAAATGCAAGATTTTTTTATTTCAAAATCAAACACCATGCAACTAAACTCTTCACAACCGTATCTATCACAAAAGAGTTGAACTTTTGGCTTACTTCATCAGCGTATTCCAAAAATGTGATTTCATGTTCCTCAGGGAAAAAGTGCCCCCTACATTTTTAAAAATACTATTAGATATAGTAAATTTTATATGTAATTCAAACTATTTGATCAAATTCGCCTCCATTTTTATTTTTTTTTTTTGCAATTTTTATATGTAATTCTACTTACTATTACAATTTTTCGTCCCCACCTCAAAGTCCTGACTCTGATGTTCCTTGTACTATATATACATATGAAATCCTTGCCTAGCCAAGAGAAGCAAAACCAAAGATATGGAGAATAACTCAGAAAAGAAAAACAAAGAGACCATAGAAGCACAAGTTGTGGATGATCATGAAGAACACCATATTAATTACAGAGGAATCAAAGCCATGCCTTATATTATAGGTTCAAAATGGTTTTTTTTTTTTTTTTTTTATAAATTTTAAATTCCATTTTTTCATGATGTTTTATTTAATTTTTTTTATATATAGGAAATGAGACATTTGAGAAACTTGGATCAATTGGTCTCCAATACAATATGTTGATTTATCTCACTTCAGTGTTTCATATGCAACGAATTACAGCGACGACTGTAGTTAATGTCTTCAATGGCACCGCCAATTTTGCGACTTTAATTGGAGCTTTTCTTTGTGACACATACTTTGGTCGCTACAAGACTTTAGGATTTTCTTGCCTTGCTTCTTTTCTGGTATGTTTATGTCAATTAATCGCGTACACTGGAATTCTTTTACTTTCAGTTGCGGATTTAAGGGGTTGCCACCCAAGATTTTGAAATGTACGTAGAATTTACTTTTAAAAATAAAATTTTCCAAGAATCCTTTGAAATATTAATTTTTATCTTCCAATAATTATTGAATTTTTTTTTCTATTGTCATTTGGAATTTTTTTTTGATGAATAATTGTCTGATATATTTCAGTATAGTTCGCCATGGAAATATAAATTCATTGAATTTGCCCCTATATATGTACTCTGAATCTTGTACCCTGCACTCTTTCTCTCAACATGAAGTGTGTCACTTTTTAAAACCGGAGTTAGATTAAGTTTAAGAAAGCCTACAAATAAGAATAAGTATCTAACAAAACAACTATGCAAGTTCGAAATACTTCTTGTTTCCACCACAAGAAGTATTTGAATTAGATTCTTATTTGGAAGTTTTGTTCTGAGTTTGAAAAATGTAAATTATTTTACAAGAGAATGCGTGACTAAAATGAAATTCTACATTGATTTTTTCGACAAAAATCAATAATAAAAAAATGGGGAAAAGGGAAGAACTTCAAAATAGTATTGATTGGTATTCGATTTTAAAATTCTTATTTTAAGTTTTTGTAAAGTTGAATTTTTTTATAAGGGGGTCTCAAACATGAAATTTTGCGTTCAATTACGAAATAAAACGCTCTCAAAATACTGAAAGTATTTTTTTTTGTTTTTATGAAGGGGTTGCTTATGATAGCTTTAACAGCCACAATCAAGAAGCTACATCCTCCACAATGTGGGCCACAAGAGATTCACTGCATTAGACCAAAATCTGAACAATTGGCATTTTTATTCAGTGGATTTGCTCTAATGACAATTGGAGCTGGTGGAATTAGGCCATGTAATTTAGCATTTGGAGCAGATCAATTTAATCCCAATACAGAATCTGGCAAAAGGGGTATCAATAGTTTCTTCAATTGGTACTTTTTTGCAGTAAATTTTGCACAAATAGTATCAGTGACACTTGTGGTTTATTTACAATCTGATGTAAATTGGGGTATTGGGTTGTCAATTCCAGCAATTTTCATGTTGATTTCATGTCTTATTTTCTTTATTGGTACAAAGATTTATGTAATAGTGAAACCTCAAGGAAGTCCCTTGGCAAGTATAGCACAAGTTGTGGTGGCTGCAGCCAAGAAAAGGCGGTTAAAGCTGCCGGAACAACCGTGGCTAATTCTTTTCAATTATACGTCGCCTATGTCCATTAACTCCAAGCTTCCTTACACGCATCAATTCAGGTAAGAGATTATGCAATTATATTCTTGTTTTTTTTTTCCATCTTTTATATTTTAATTTTTTGTATCTATCGATCAAAATTAAATTTATGTAAGAGGAGTTCGACCATAATACATTGCACAAGTCATATGAGCAAGTTACCTATGTGCTGGACATTGTGGAGCCTACTTTGGCAAGTAGGGTGGGGTTGAGTAATGGACTCATTAGACCGATTATGCTCCCATTTTTATAAGTATTAGCGAGTCCTACATCTAGTCGTGTGCCGAAGTCAATAATTGTATTTTGAGGCAGCGAAAAACTGCAACAGTATGCCCGCCTACCTATAAAAACTGTAAAAAAAAATTTTAGGGGGCAAACTTGATAAAAAAAATATCCCTAACTACATATAAAAATTACTAAGTATTACTATAACTAGTAGTATTTTTAAAAATCTCAGGACAGTCCCTGACACGGTATGCATTCAGTATTCGGCACAAAAATTTGGTTTTCAGTTCAATTTTACAATTTTTTTTGGCAAACTGAACCCAATTGAAATTTTGTAGAAAGCAGATATCGAATATCGAAATTATTTTAATACAATTCAGCATATACAAAATTTTATATATTTTTTTCTTTATAGACGCATTCAACTCAAATTAAATAGGCAATATAAAACAAATGATAGTTCATCTAGATAAAAGACAAAAACAAAAAATAAGATGGAAAATTAGAATAGAAAATAATAAACTAAAAAACTATGAATAAAAATATAAAGCCATACAAATTGCAATAGTATAATAATAATAATTCAGTATATTCGGTATACCAATTTCTAAAAATTCAAAACCGAATATTGAACCAATTTTTGTTTTTTAATAAATTCAGACTAGACCCACCATAAATGGACCTTGCTAGGCTACTAAAATTATTGGCTAAAAGATTGACTAAAATAGTTTTTCGGACCTTTTTACCCTTATAGTTGGGTGAATCCCTTATACCAGCAGGGGTTAAGATAGTCATTTAACACCCTTAATTTGGGGGTTTAGGGTTTCTATCCCCAAAATTCTAGTAGTAAATCATTTTCTTAAATGTATATATTCATGAAAGAAACAAAAGAATATCCTATGCTAATAAATAAAGATGAACTTCATAACAGATTTCTGGATAAAGCAGCAATCATAGGTCCAGAGGATCAAATAAAAGCAGATGGATCAGCTGTTAATCCATGGGGACTCTGTACCATGCAACAAGTGGAAGAAGCCAAATGTGTTTTAAGAGTAATGCCAATATGGGCAGCAGCCATGATTTACCACATTGCAATTCTTCAACAACAACAATATGTAGTTTTCCAAGCCCAACAATCCAATAGACACCTTGGCAATAGCAATTTCCAAATCCCACCTGGAACTTATTTTATATTCTTCATGTTAAGTCTAGCCACCTTTATAGTCCTATACGACAGAGTTCTGGTTCCGACTATGACTCATTTCACTGGAAAAGACGGAGGCGGAGTAACAAACCTCCAAAGAATAGGAATCGGTTTATTCTTAGTTGTTCCCGCATCACTTATTTCCGCGTTTGTTGAAATGCGGAGAAGAAATTCAGCTCGTACGAGAGGGGCGATTTCGTCCATGTCAGCATTATGGATGGTACCTCAGCTTAGCCTAGCTGGAATATCTGAGGCATTTGCTGCAATTGGACAAATTGAATTTTATTACAAGCAGTTCCCTGAAAATATGAGAAGCTTTGCTGGATGTCTTTTGTACTTTGGGATAGCGACTGCGAGTTATTTAAATGGTATTTTAATATCAATAGTTCATCATAGAACTGAAGGATCTTCATCTGGGAATTGGTTGCCTGAAGATTTAAATAAAGGGAGATTAGATTATTTCTATTTCCTTATTACATTTATTGAGGTTTTAAATGTGGGCTACTTTATATTATGTGCTAAATGGTATATGTACAAAGGGGATGGGATTAGTCTTCCATGAATTTTTTATCATCTTATTGCATTTTTTAATAGGATTAGTTGGGTTGAACGTGCTTCACACATGTTACAGGAAATTAAATTTTGTGATCTGAATTATTATTAATGTATTGATAGTCGAACTAAAAGTTCTAATGCCATTTATGGTATACTTGGTTGGTGCGTGTACTCTGCAAAGTTTATGAATTTTCCTTTTATAAACTTTGGCGAGGAACTTTTTTTTTAAGAATACTTATTAATCATAATGTAGTGTATTGTTTTTTTTTAGAATGCTTATGAAACACCTCCTTTTATAATGTATTAGATTTTTTTGCCAACTTTAAAAAAAAATCTACCAAATTAATTAATTTTTCCTTTCACAATATGTCATGATTTATTTTGTAACAAGTTTGTTTAAAAATTTACTTATTAATTAATCAACCTATATATAGTGTGGCATTTGACCCTCACAGCAAAATCTCTTAAATAGGATCAGTTCTCCTTCCCATTGTCGATTATCACTGAGTTTCTTTTTCTTTTTCATTTTTGCCTCACCAGAGGAAGAAAATTTATTGCCCCATGTATGAGAGGGTATTGAATTCGGGACCTCCCGATCACAGGTCGAGGCTTGCCCCACTGGGCTACGGTCTCTTTGACATATCACTGAGTTTCTTAATTAAGGTAGCATGAATGATTTGGAAAAAAAAAATACTTACACAAGAAAGTCTACAATAATTAATTTTATCGATGTCGTTGTGTTTTGGCCCTTTTGTGGCCTTTCATCGAAACAAATAATTTGTCTTCATTTGTAAAACTTTCTTGGAATTTGGCTTCAACTGATTTAGCTATAGCAGAAGATTATATCTACAGTGCGGAACGGAGTAATTTCCATACGTGCAAAATCTTCTTCGTTCGTTGGATTAAAATTTAGCAAATTGGATCATATACTCCCTAAACAATTTACATATTGCACGCATGGTTCCTAAAGAGTAATTCTGAACTTTAAAATCCCCAATTAATTTACTTTTGGTATATAAAGTACTTCCGTCCAAAAATTTGTTAGCCGAAATCAAAATTTTGAATGGTTAATAAAAATACCAATAGGGGCAGAAATAATAGTTTACAATACAATTAACCCTCCCCCAGTACCCACTACCCATTACCCCAAACTCCCCCTTAGCCCCATCCCGATGGCACCCCCATCCCCTCTGTCATCTTCATCTTCAACCTCCGGTCAGAACCCCGGCACCACCACCACCCAACACCAACACCGTCAAATTTGACTAATCAAAAGAAAAGCCAACCAAAAATCCATTATTAAAACCCACAAAAAAGCTTAAGCCAAAAAGTGAAAGCTAAATTACAAGGATTTAGTTCTCTCTCTGCTGAAATCCATTGTGGTTTTTTGTTTTTTAATTTAGTTCTCTCTCTACTAGGCCTACAAGCAATTTGCAAAGAGGGTTGTTTGGATTTTTGTTCTATGTTGGGTTGCAGGTGGAGTTAGTTTAACGTATTTGAATTTTACAACACAAATTACGAGGATGAACTGGGTTTCAGCCATGGCGGTGTGCTTCCCTTTTTTTCCCTCAATTTTTTTTGTTGACTGAAACTTTTTGAACGGAAGAACCTTATATACCAATTGGTAAATTATTTAGGAATTGTAATGTTCATAATTAATCTTTAGGGACTTTAACTCTTCTTATAAATTGTTTGAGGATTAAATACACCAATTTACCTTAAAAATTTTATGGTTAAAATTAATTTAAAACGGACACCTGTTATGAACCTTTTAACTAGTACGTACTGAACAAAAACTGTTCTGCATAGGATCCGGACTGATCGCAAAAATATCAATCTAATCTCATATATCCTCTCATATCCTGGTACCGGTACCTATGTTGCAGGGTCGAATTCCCCTTCCACAAATTCTCCCCCTTAAAAACCATGTGTACCTTGCCCTTAAAAAAACACAGTCCATATGGAATAACAGGAAAGTTATATAAAAGGAAAAATAGGAGCAAAATCATGTGAAACAAAAGCTTAAAGAGGCTATGGACATTAAACTATGACATAATAAGGGGTTGATTTATACCAATCTGGGTACACTATTAAAGGCCGTAAACGTTACAAATTACATAAAAAAAACTCCTAGCATATATATAGATTCTAACCATCACATTTCACCACCACCAAAATCCAAATAGGCTATGGTTTTTATCTCCTCAAACAGTATATGCTTGTTGAATAGTATCGATGTCCAGACCCTTTAATCTCACCACTGATTCAACATGACCTTTAAGCGTACGAAGTTCCCGCAACCTATAAATCCAGATAACAAATGTTAAGTTCGAATCACATCCCCGTCCCCCCCACAATTGTATCAGAAGAAAAAAAATGCCATGGCTTAGCTCGGAGGGAGGGGAAAGGGGTGGAGACGGTGATCAGAAAATGGTTATTTGAGTGCTGATAGTGTGAAATGATGGTTCCGATTAAGGAAAACAAGAATCGTTACTCTATTAACGAGAAATAATCACTTGTTACGGATTTTTTTTACCTTGCAATTTCAGCTCTTCTCTTGGCCTCTTCAGCCAATTGATTGAGCTCACCGAAGTTAGTAGCTTCATTAAAGAGTTTAGTGTCTGGTACTTGAAGGCCATGAAGGGTTCTTTGTGCATGTGCCCATTTGAGTTCACGTTGTTCCTTTCCGAAGTCTTTTTTCCTTGTGAAAGCAATCTACAGAACAAGAAAACCGCCACCAAAGACCGGTTAGTAAAAGTTTTGTTCGTGGGAGAGCAGAAAAATAGTTACTTTATGAAGATTTTACCCTTTGTTCAAGAACGAGATCCCAAGCCCTTCCACTCAGAGCATAGCGGATGAAGAACTTTATGATATCAAGTGGAAAATAGAATATAATGTTGTACAACCAAATCACCCCGGCCCAACCCCATCCAATTCCTTCAATAGCAGCGAAGCTCCAATTTGCATATACTGCAATCAATGTGGCGACCTATTTTCAAACCATCAAACAAAGATGTGAGTACGTTAAAAGTATTCAGTCAAAGGAATCTGCTCTGAGAATGAGTTGAACTCACCAGTTGAGCAATCACAAATGCCACCACGAGTAACATACCGGGACGTTCAATAAATGACCAACTTCGCGATCTAGTTACGAAAATCAGAGCTTGACTGATGGTGCTCACTTGTAGGTAGATTGCTGATGCGAGTTTCCTAAAGTCATCATGAGCTGTTTTTTCAAGTGTCGACACCCCAAATACTCGCTGCAAGATTGCAATATATTAAGAGTGTTACATAAACAGCAGAAGCATGCCAAACTGATAACGGAACGCTCAAGTGTCGTCAATAATTGCACACTTACCGGGAAGAAGTTTGTTTTGTATGCGGCCCAAAAGAATATAACGGTCATCATTGCCAAGTAACTTCCAAGAATAACTCCAGTAGCAAATATCTCTGCTAGCTTCCAACTATCTGGTAGTGGAGACGGTTTCACCCTATCCTTTGATATTGTCATAATTGTGCCTGAAGATAAACAATTTATCGGTAAGATGCAAACTCAAACGCAGACAACCTAGACAGAAACCCTAATGAAATCACTAAAATTAATCACCAAATATGCCTCCAAAATTATACATTTGATGAATACCGTCTATGAAACATAAAAAATAAAAAGTTCAGAAATGAGACTTGCCATCATTGAGAATTGCAATGATAAGCACCATGAAAGGTGGAAAGTCAAAATGCCATATCAATGCCAGCAACATAAAACCAAGCTGCCATATTCCAGTAAAAACAAACGTCAAAAACCAAAACACGAATATTAATACAAAAAAAAATAGGACAAAAAAAAAAACTTACCACAATACGAATTGTTATAGAAACTGCATAGATCTACATGCAAAAGAAATAAAGGGGAAAAAGTGTTAGAAGCATTACAAAAGCAGCTAGCTAGAAAGAAGGAAAGTTTGATGAGATTGCATTTTACCGTATAATTTTTCATCCTCTGGAAGATAGCCCGACTGGTCAACACAGCACTTATGATAACACTAAGACCTGGTTCTGTAAGGACAATATCTGAAGCACTGCGAGCTGCATCAGTTGCATCATCCACAGCAATTCCTATATCAGCCTTCTTCAAAGCCGGGGCATCATTGACGCCATCACCAGTCATTCCACAGATATGCTTCCTGGCTTGCAACCGCTTCACAATCTCGTATTTGTGTTCTAAACAGAGGAAGAACGATAGCTAATTAATAGAGTGATAAGAAAACAAGAATTATCGACACGTGGAACTTTATAAACTGACCTAGAAGTCGTGTTACTACATGAAGGGAAAGAACATACCAGGGAAAACACCAGCAAAACCATCGGCTTTTTCAATGAGTTCGTCAATAGGTAAAGCTGCTATGGACTCATCCTTGTTCTGGCCCAACAGAGCAGATGAAGGATACATGTTGGTTCCCATTCCCAAACGGCGCCCAGTTTCTTTTCCTATTGCAAGCTGGTCCCCTAATAGGAAACAAAGACATAAGCAATTAAATGACCATCCTTGTGACAAAAAATGCTCATGCAGAATACGAAACAAAGATGGAGAAACGTTTGATTCACCAATATAAAAGTATAATCAAGAGTCTTGTTTATGAGATAAAAGAGCTAATGCGATCTCATTTTTCATTAATTTTTGGGCCCTTTTTGGACTGCTTAATTTAAAAACTATTATTTTTGCAGTCAAACAATTTGACGACAAAAAAGCCCGTCATGTTACAAAACATCTAATTTGCTTGAAGTAAATGTCAAAATTTAGCTTGTCTGAAAAGAAAATAGAAAGAAGAACGGTTCCTACCACTAAGGGTACAGCACTTTGGCAAACATTGCATTTGTGCAGGAAAAGAAACTCGTTCCCATGTCCTCCAGCTTACAGTGGCTCACCATTACCAATTCCACTTCCGCTCTATATCTAAATTAACCTTTTAACTTAATGGTGTTCATTCTTTCAGGTAAAAAATATCATTTTACAGCAAACTCAAGTTTAAGATCAACTTTAATCTCAGATTTCTCTCGTAACAACCTATTAATGACCTTCCTTTCTATATATTAAAATTAAAGGTCTATTTAACTAGGATCAGAAATAAATCCTGGAACTAAATGTGGAATACCTGGAAATCATTCCAACACTATGTATATTCAAAGCAAAAGGTATATGTTAGCCTAAATTTAAAGCGAGAAAAAAGAGAACGGATAACTAGCTGTTAAAGTGGACAATAGCACAAAACACCAAAAATAACAGAACAATGTTGTCAACTGTGACAATAATCATGATTTCAGACTCGTAACTAAAGCAAGGTATGCTCCGCACTTCCATAGTTTATCTTTAGGGTTCATCTGGATTGACTTTTACTTTAAGATTTTTCAATTTGAAAAAGATATTTCATTTGGACAACTTCTCCCAGATGAAGAAATCACAAATTCCAAGCTCTTTGTTATCTGTGTTGGAGCAAATGTGAGTGCCTTGCCTCAGTCAGTATCTTTTTCTTACAAATGGCAGTGGGAGCGATTGAAAGTAACACATGACGCCTGTCTTGCAAATGAAACTTTGAGAAAATGCAGAATGACACATCAGCCGAGGAAAAAAATTCAAGAAACCACAGCCCAAATGATTTCTCACGATGGAAACTTTCACCACAATTCCCTCCCTATTCTTTTCAAAAAACTAAGCGCACTTTTTTTCTCTCTGTAATTGAGAAAACTCGTCTAAAAACAAGTCAAAATGCACCCTTAGTTTATGAAAAAATCCCATGTAAGCTATCAAATTGATGTTTTCACCCAAATAAAGAAATCAAAGGATACCGATTCTCTTGTAAATACTCAGATACATTCCTAGGAAGCTCAGGTCTTAACTGACGTCTCTTTTGACCAAGTCTATCTTCTTTTAGTTATGCATCTGAAATTCTAAAGGTCCATTATATTGCCAATTATTTCTATGAATTAAAACTCTCGGACATCCTGCTAATAGATTCCATTGGTGACTCAGCAGCTGGACACGATGGAATTGAACACACTTGGAATTTGAACCATAAATAGGAGTCACTTTAAAAAATAAATGAGAAGTATCTATTACGATAGATTACTTAAATCAGAGATTTATACAGAAAAAAAAACTACAGGCTCAATTTTTAAAGCATCAATTTTTAAAGTCAGAATACTTGAAATCACCTGTAATCATCTTGACATTGACTCCAAGATTAAGAGCCCTTCTAATCGTCTCTGCACTGTCATGCCTGGGTGGGTCAAAGAGAGGCATGAGACCGATGAATTGCCATGGACCTCCAGCGCTTTCTTTCCTTCCCTCCGGTACTTCCTACATGAGAGCCAGAAAATTTAAAGGAAAAAAGAATTATAGCCGATCAAAATAGCTTCAACGATGGAATATAGGGTGGGTTGAATATACATGGAACATCACAACATCATGAAATGGTCTGGTTTAATGATGTAAAAGATATTTACCTGGTATGCTACAGCAAGTGATCTCAATCCACGTTCTGCAAACTTATCAATCACGGCATGAACCCTGCGCTCTATTTCGGATTTATTGTGTGCTAGATTGAGAATCTAAAATTCACATTAAACAGAAATTAAAATCTGCATCACACGTGAATTTGAACCAGGAGGTCCAGGACTAGACAGAGTGACAGACTTCTGGAAGATTTACCTGCTCTGGTGCACCTTTGCTGACCCTGTGCATTTTCCCTTCACTATCAAAATAAGTTAATGCCGTTCGCTTATCAGTGGGATTGAAAGGAAGGAAGTGTATTTCTTGAATTCCAGCACGAGCCTGATAATCGTGATAGTAAAAGCCAAAGTAGAAGTATAACAAGAGAGATTAAATTACATTAATTAAAGTTGCCTACAGTTAAAAGAAATGCTACCTCCTTAGGATCAGCCAGCGTTCCAACAATAGCAGCATCTATAGCATCCTGATTTTCAGTTCGAGAAGCTCGAGCTGCCATTAGAACAACAGTATCGGGATCTATACCTTTGGCAAATACCTGAAAAATAAATTTAGCATCAAAATATTAGTAGGATCCAAAACCTTGTTGGAAAGAAATGGTCTGTAGGTTCCCTCACTAACCTCAATAAGATTTTTGTCAACAGTAAGCTTGTTCAGTGTCAGAGTCCCCGTCTTGTCACTGCAAAGCACATCCATGCCAGCCATTTCTTCTATAGCTGTCATTCTCTTTGTTATAGCTCCCTGTCAAATGGAATGCTTCATCATGTATAAATTTCCGAAATTCATAGTGCATCACAAACGAACAGCATAGGCCAACAAACTCACCTGTTGGGCCAAACGGTGAGAACCGATTGCCATCGTCACTGAGAGAACAGTTGGCATAGCAATTGGAATTCCTCCAATGAGAAGCACGAGAAGATTGTCAATTCCAGGACGGTATGGGCGGTGCTGAATTGGGTACATCACAACAATCTCCACTATCATTCCAAAAGCAATAGAGCAGATGCAAAAGTTCCCAATAGCAGTCAAAACCTGATTAAAAAAAAAAAAGAGATGAATGTAAAAAAAAAAAAAAAATCATAGTCTAGAAGATGAACAAATTCCATTTACTTACCGATTGGAAGTGGCCGACTTGGTTAGTAGAATCAACAAGATGTGCAGCCTTCCCAAAGAAGGTGTGAACCCCAGTTGCGATAACCACGGCTTCAATCTCTCCTTGCTTGCATGTGGAACCAGAGTACACACCATCCCCAGGTCCTTTTGTCACTGGAAGCGACTCACCGGTCAAAGCTGACTGCATATCCAGAACTTAAGGTTTTAGTAACTCAAAAAATCATATACATATATCAATGACAGAGATAGAAGGTACAATTAACCAAGAACAGAATACTAACTTGGTCAATTTTTAGAGGATCACCATCCAATAATCGAGCATCAGCAGGGATGATATCTCCGAGTTTTACACTGATTATATCTCCAGGCACCAGAATAGCAGCATCTTCCTCACCCCACCTTCCGTCTCGCAATACCTTCATAAGAACAAGTAAAAGAAGGAACAAAAAATAAATAACTCAAAATATTGAAAAATTCAAAGCCATCCAATAGAACTGGACCAAAGAACCTTGGCTTTTGGAGCAAGACGAGCCATAAGAGCAGCTGCTGCATTCCCGGCATTGTTCTCCTCGATGAAACTAATCGTTGAGTTTATCACGAGCAAAGTTATAATTCCAACAAAATCTTGCCAATCTGGAGGCTTACCCTGACAATTTTTAATGCAAAAAAATTTAAATAAAATCCACAAAAAACTGCAAAATGTCCAAAGCATCTAAAAATCACAAAAAGAAGATTTCTTACTCCCTCCATTAGCAAGAGCAATTGCCATGATCGCAGCAGCTTCCATAACCCATGAAAGAGGGTTCCACATAAAACCCAAAAACTTCAAGAATTTGCTCTCCTAAATTCCATTTAGAACATAAATGTTAATCAAGCATTCATCTCTATTTTCAAAGAAAAAACTTTTAAAATGTGCAAAAAAAAACCCAACAAATTATAACTGAAGAAACAAAATTCAAATTCTAAATAAAAAAAATAGAAATTAGCACAAGAATTCATATATACAAACATAAGAATTCCAACTAACTGTAAAATTATAACAAGAGACATTTTCAAGAATCAGAACCTTCTTCTCCTCAAGTTTGTTGTGACCAAAAATGGCCAATCTTTCTTGAGCAGCCTGAGTGGTAAGACCCATCTTTAGTACATCTAAGATTCTCAAAAACTTCTTCAATAGGAATATTTTCCTGTCCAAAAATAACAAAAATCCCATAAATATTCAAATAACAAGAAGAACAAAATATTTAACAATAAAGCAAACAAATCCCAGCCCAAAGATCCATTTACCAAATCTACTGTTTCCTTCAAAACAGCATCAAGAACTTCAGGCTTCTCTTCACCCATCTTCTTCTTCTTCTTCAACTCTTACTAGCTTTCAGTTTTAACTTGGTTATTTTTCTTTATCTTTTCTATAAATTCAAGATTTTATTAGATAAGAACACATTAAAGAAGCATCATAGATAGATAGGGATATTGTAAGTAGCCCAAATTTATGAATGGCCAGTAATAAAGATTGAGTTTTGAGTATAGAGAAATGAATTTGAAGACACAAATGAAGCCTAACCCCACCACCAAAAACAAATCTACAAGGAGTGTAACTGCTGGAATTGAAGAGTAAAGCTGTAGTTATTTTCTTTAACAGTTTAAAAAGTTTTTTTTTTTTTCTTTATTTGCCTTTTTGTTCTTCTTTTTTAATTAATATTATTATTACCTAAACCAGACCTAAATAGTGGATAATATATGCGACACAACTATTATGCGGAACATCTTTTTTCTCACACCCATACCAATTTTTTCTATGCATAATAGGAGTTTTCAAAGGGATAAATGGTTATTCGAATGTTTCAAATACAAATGTTTGTCCTATTGAGAATACCTATGAGATAACACTCTATTTCACACGGACAATAACATGTGTCTGTGTGCGTCGAGGAAAGGTGCTCATCATATTGTCAATCTGCCCTCACGAGTTTTTGATCAGAATGAGTTTCACATGACATTATTTTCTGAGAAGAATTTTTTTTGGCATGAACGGATTATATTGAGATATGTCTTTAGGGAAAAAATAGTCACGTCAGATAAAGACAGATTATTTCTCTAAAGACGGATTAATCAGTTCATGCCAAAAATAAAAAACTTCCCCAAAAATAATGTCATGTGAAACACATTCTCCCAAAACAATCATAATGATAATAAAAAAACTCTCACAATACAGTCCGGGTTCACGTGCGGAGCAGCTCAAAATCGCTGACGTCATGGACATACGATGAGCCATTGATTTCATTTTTAAATGGATCAATGGCTATGATTTAAAAGAGAGAGAGAAAAGTTAAAAGAGATACATATGTAATTTTATTAAAGGAGAGAGAAAAGTTGCGGTGAAAAGTCAAAAAGGAGGAGAGAAAATTGCGAGTGAGAAGAGTACATTTCTACAGAAACACTGTTTACGTGTTCGGTGAACACTTTGCTTCTTGTTCGGTGAACACATGTTCATGTTCGGTGAACAGATGTTCTTGCTTACGTGAACACATTTTCTTGATGAGTGAACACGTGTTCTCGATGAGTGAACAGCATGTTTCAGTGTCGGTGAACAGCGTGTTCTTTCCATGAACACACGTATTTCGATGAGAGAGAAAAGTTGCATATTTGGAAAAAAAGAGTCTTAAATACCCTTACTTTGAAAACAATAGTTGGATGAATCAACTACTGCCAACTCGTTCCGCACCAATCCGCACCAAAACTTTCCGCATAGGAGCCAAGGTCCTCACAATAAATCTCACATGTGCGAGAAAAAAAGGCGTTATGCACCCTAGCGGATTGTACAGCATGACCATTTTTCTCTTTTTTTCTTCTAATTAAGACAACATGACCAAAGGCTTTAATATTTTAATGTTAAATTAAAATATTTAGAGGGCATAAAATTTTGAGATAAGAATATATAATTTATTACTTCTTAGTTCAGTTGTTACTTACAAATGGCCCAATTTGTAGATTTCCGAATCAGATTATATTAAGCAAAACAACTGCCTAGAAAATAAAATTCAGATTATGTTTTGTTTTTCACTTATTTAATTTGATCGTCAGTTATTAAGGGTTTACTTGGATTGGGTTTGGTTTGGGATTGGTTTGGGTTTTGGTCTCAAAGCTCAGTCTCAGCATTTTTAGATTGAGTACTGGGTTTGAGTTTGAGCTTTGGGTTTGGGCGGGAGAAGCTAAAAAAGCGGCGAAGCCCATTCAAATTCAAATTTTTTTCTACAATTAATTGTTAAATTCAAAATTTTTAGCTCTTAAATTAGCGAAAAATGTTCAAATTCCAAATTTGTGAAGCCAAAATTTGAAATTGGATGATTATTTGAAGAAAAAAAATTTGAATTTGAATTGTTCACGCCGCTTTTTTAACTTTCCCATCCAAACCGAAACTCAAAGCTCAAACCCTGACTAATCAAAGTTCTGATCTGAGCTGGGTTTGAAACCCAAAATCCAAACCAAACCCAATACAAGTAAACCCTAAATATAAAATCTCTTAAAATCTATGTTGTCCGACACTATTATTCAGCAAAAAAAAAAAAAAAAAATGTTGTCCGACACTTATAAATTATGTGGAAAATGAGTCATAACAGTCAATTTGCGGTTGCGTACTAAACTTTCCATCTTTGACTAATAGTCATATGTATCTATAATTAAATAAATAAACTAAGGAAACAAAGACCAAATGGCAACAATGAAAGAAAAAAAATACTTATAATAAATTTAATCGATTCCCTAAAATAAATACTAATTAAATGATTATTTTCTGATAAAAAAACTAAACGTTTTATTAAACACAAAAAATAATAAAATGAGCAATTACATCAAATACCTTACCAATTTAGACACTATTTAGACAAAGAGTGTGACACTAATTAAATGATTCTATAATGTATATCATACAAAAAGGGCTTATCAAATTATTTTCATTTATGGGAATCGGGTAGCCCAAGTGATAAGGCTATCCGAACACGGGGCGGAGGTCCCGTCTTCGATTCCTATATTTCCCCATAATGGGGCAAAATAATTTCTCCTCTTTATGAGGCTTATCTTCCCTCCCCATGCATGGGGCATTCTTCAATCTTCCTTATTTAGGGTACTCTCCGCTCTTTCCCTTCGGGGCCAATCGCCTTCGGGCGCAAAAAAAAAAAAAAAAATTATTTTCATTTGATACATCGTTTATGTTCTCAAATAAAGAGTTAAAATGAATATGGAAAGAAAAAAATAGTGCGTAAAAAATATTTTATCAATTAAAATGTAAAAGAAAATAAAAAAAATGAATATAATGAATTTGTATTATGTGACCCATCAAACCTCCTAAAAGTCTTCCTTCCCAAAAGAACAATAGTAGAAACTTTTTTTTCCTTTTTGCCAAGTAAAAAAAAAAAAAGGTAATTGGGTCACAACTTTAAGGGTACTCCCCATCGTTAGTGTTAGTTAAAGAGAATGTGGGATGTGCCTAAATTGAAATTCACCAGAGCTGCTTGTGTACACCAACAACTCATGATTAACTAATCATTTTTGCTAAGTAACTATAGTTGAAACTTGTTTGCAATAATTATCACAAAGAAAAAGGAAATGAAGGGGAAAAATAGAGGTCATGAGTTTAAATCTCATCCCCGCTTCTTCAATCTTATATTTTTTTGTAATAGATATGTCCCTCTCCCCCAATAAATAAATTTAAAAAATAAATAAAAGGAAAAAATAGAGGTTGCTTTTATTTTCACTACTTTTTCCATTTGAGTAAGCAAAGTTCATTTTCCTTGTCTAACTTATTGAGTCACACTTGCGGCGACTCTTCAAAATTTACTTTAAGTCAAAATCATGAATTTAAAATATCTTAAAAATAATTTATGTCTCAAATTTAAAAAAAAATTGTAACAGTAGGTCATATTCCTCATTAGATCCCAACAGAATTAGTTAAATCAAATAATTAAATACCGATCACTAAAAATTTATTTTCCTTAAAATTGATTCAACATGAGAATCAAAGAAAAAAAGCCATAAGAGTCGGTCATGTTCTTGCTTTCCTTAATTTTAGCTTTCATCGTCTCCTACTTTTGTTATCTCCTCATTTAATCTATTACTATTGTCTATTCAAACCATATATATTTTACTTAGCAAAACATATATATTTTTCTATTACCCTTGGGGTGCACATACCTATGAATGATCCACTCCTATACTTCTATTAAAAAATTCACAAAATATGTAATGTTGTTTCATGATTTTGTGTTGTTTCAAGAAAAAGAATGATTCTTCATTGACAGGGTTCCTCTTAGCTAATGCTTGGACTAACCATTAAACTATAGCTCACAATTAAAATCATGACATGGTGTACTTGAATTATGTCTGATTTGAGTTTGAAATTCAAATTAAAGCCCAAGCTATTTTTGAATGAAATATGTAAATGAAACTTGAATTATTAAGTCAACTAAGATCTAATTTGAGTTTGAGACTAATTTGAAACCGGCTCAATCCAAGCAGATATATCATTTCCATTTTCATTTGACTTAAAAGAGTAGAAAGCAAAGTCGTTTTCATGTCACAAAATTTCTTCATTGCTTGTAAATTAATTCACCCAAAAACAGCTTTACTATGTTGTCTCTATGTGTCAAAGGTGGACGTCCAAACCCAACGGCCGACGTGCAAAAGGTAAAATTATCAAAGCCTAAAAACTAATTCCTCAATTCTCATTTAGTTGTCGATTATATATATATATCCAAATTAATTATTATTTACATGTCTTTTATTAGGTGTCAACAATTTATTCCAATTATACCCTTAACATATCTTTTATTGGAAAAGTGAAAGAGAGAGGGGAATGAAGGGGTATTTTTGGAATTGTGGTGAAAAAATTACTGTTTGTTTGAATTCCTTAATTTTTTCAAAGTATCCTAAACGTCCTATATTGAGGAATGGAGAGAGTATCATATTCAAAGTATTTATTTTGCTCAATTTAGTACTACCTCCATTTTATAATATAATTCATTTAAAACATATAACAAAATTAAAAAAAAAAAAAACAAGATAGTTTGTTAGTTAAAATATCAATAATATTCTCTTAAATAGAATTAGTAATTATAATTCTTATTTAAGAGAGTAATATTTATATTTTTACTAAAAAAGTACCTTATTTTTTGTTTTTTTTTAATTTTTGATAATATCTTAAACGACTTATATTATGAAATGGAGGGAATAGTAACATAATCATTTATTTCAGTTTACCTAAGATGGTTAAAAATGTTAAGAACAATTATGTGACAGCAAACCTAACATGTTTACCTTTTCTTTAATGAGATCTTGAATGTGACTCTTGGAAATAAATCCTTAAAATAAAAAATGAATGTCACCAATCATAGATAAATTTTGTATTTTCCAAAAAACAAAATTTGACGAAACTATTTTATGTATTAATCCACTGCAAATTATCTTTTAGAATCAAAGTGTTCATAGCCCAGTGGAGTTTGACACTATCCACGACCGTGAGGTCGAGGGTTTGATCCCCTCCTCCTACGTGGGGTTTAATAAATTCCACCATACTTGTGCATGTTTTTAAAAAAAAAAAAAAAAATGTAGAATATTATTTCATGATCGAAATTATTGAGTCTTTTTTGAAAACATTTATGTCCAGAACGGAAGTGCCGTCCTTCGGAGAGGACGGAAGACGTGGCACACTTTCGTCCTCAACCTCCAGTAGGTTGGTCAAAAACACTTGGGTTTTTTTTATCCTTTTCCAGAACGGAAGTGGCGGCCTGGCAAAATCTTTGTGCCTGAAACACTTTGATTTATGTCTTTTGCCAAGAAATTTTTCAGTTAGTATTTTCCAAAAAAAAAAAAAAAAATTCACTAAAACAGAATATTTACCAAAATATGTGTACAAAAATTATTTGGACAAAAGTTGCTTTATTAATAAAATTGAACAAAATAAAAAACAAATCGTATGAAACAACAATTAAACAAATGTAAGCAAAAAAAACTAAATCCTATCTACTGCCCCGACGGTGTGTATCTAACGGTCATTTTCGAATTCTTCTGTAGATAGTATGTGTGACCGTCTCTAGTTCGAAAGGCACTACCATGCTCCGTTTCGATGACTTCAGAGCCTTCGTGGTCGATATGAATCGGCTTCTCAGGTGAATCTGGCTGGAGAAGTGGAGTCTGTTGTAGCGTCTGCATCTGGTCATCGAGGCGTAGGCTGTAAGAGGGCGTCGCACCATAATAGACTTTCGGCTGTCCCGATGAAGAGGGACCCGCACCAGTATGCCCCCATCTGACTACCCGGAGAAAGAGTGTTGATGCTCGGAAATTGGTATAGAAATCGGGAGGGTATATCAGCATGAGTATCATACTGGGTCTGAGCCTGAGTCTGAGACTGGGTCTGATCTTCCAGCTGTTGAGACGGCCCCGTCGCATCGCCGCGTTTTCTAGTGCGCCGTATATCAGCATGATACTCTTGAGTAGCCTGCCGACTCCGACGAGTACTCGGCCTCCCACGTTCAGCCCTACCTTCAACAGCCTGCCTTGGTTGTGTCACCGGTTGCTCAATGACAGCTTCTGCTAAGTCGGCAGCGCGCGGTCTGCAAGCTACCTTCCCAACCGCATCCAAGGTGCCTTTGAGGGCTTTGGTAGCCCAGGCAATGAGACATCTATACTGGCTCACATTTCTAGTCGCACGATTCTCGAATTCCTCCAGTATCAACCTATTGGACTCCAACTGTAACATTAATATTAAAATTAGTATATTGAAAAAAAAATATTTATGTTAACAAGAAAACAAAAAAACTTACCAAAATATCTTCTGCTGTTGCGTTTGGTTGATAACACATCAATATTATTGTATCAAGCCATGTACTCTTGGCTTGGTAAAATAATATTACCGAAAGCGAGAGCAGTGTCCCACAACTTTATGTATTTGTTGTGCTCATTCTCCCAATTCTTTGTCGGGCACGCCTTCAATGTGTGGAGTAAAGGGATTCATGGGCGGAAACTCGTTCCAAACACCCATGGATCCTCCCCTGAAGGATCCGCTCATATGAAACAATTCGAAAAAGCAGCAAGAAAAACTTACGTTTTGGATTCAAGAAGCTAATTCTTGAACGGAGGATGACGTTTCTTGGATCGGATGCTGCCACCGATTGATCTCCCTTTGCGGAAAGTCCCTCTACCGGTATCCACGCTGACTTTAAACGGCAAAGCGATTGCTAGCTCTTCGTCTTTTCTCGATTTTCGGGAATTAGAGAGAAAAGGGAGAGGTTGAAACTGAAATCTAATTTCGAGACTTGGTAATATTTCTACTGAAAACTTAATGTTCTAGGGTTTCGGCCAAGAGATCATTATATAGGGTGTGAGAGTTTGTACCCATAACCAACTCTCACATCCTCAACTCCTCCTGCAGCTGGGAGTCTTTAACTCCCACGTCCACTGGGACTCTGCTTTGGTAGTGGGAGTCCTTATCTGATAATAACTCCCATGTAATCCCAAACTATAGGTAAAATACCGAAATTGCCCCCTATCTCTAATTCGAATAATAAACACTTTATTATTTTTCGAAAAGACAAATGTCGATACTAATGAACCTGGACACATTCTAGATTCATTGAATCTGACATGAAGCTCGTTAGCTCGTCTATGCGTGTGACCACTGTAGGGTTCATCTCACGATAGCAATGAAAACACACTTAGTAGTAGTATGTGTTCATAAATCACAAGCGGTCCCTAGCAGGGACATCGTGACTACCCAAAGTGAATGAATATACAACTGAACCTAATATCAATCCACTATTTAATCCCTTTGTCTCGCGATATCCTAATTAAGCATAAGGCATGGTGGTCGTCAGCCCCTTATTAAGCTTAATTGTATTTATGCTCGATCTCCGGGTAGATCTGTTTCGACAAATAGCATTTGATAACCACTTTATCAAATACATTTGAAGCATGGCCATGCATTTAAACGATCTTTCCCTATCGAGGGGCCCATGGATATCTCTCTCTAATAATAGAGGGGACAAATTCCTTGCAATGTCTCTCACATTCAAGCTATGATAGGACACTACATCCGATCATCGGTCGTGATTGATTACTCTGTTACAAGTAACGTCCGACCGAAAGTCAAAACGTGGCTCCATTCATACTAGAATCAATGAAGACATAAGGTCTAAGGATTCTAAAATAGTATTGAGGAAGTAATACTTATGACTTAAGACCATGAAGTATTACTTCTACGACGGATCACGTCCCAATACAATGTATCCCTATATATTGCATCTATGATGTGATTTGTATTCTTTACACATGATCAGTAAAACAAGATCATCAATCAACAATCATACTAGTTTTATTTCATAGTAATTAAGCATTACATAAAACTATGGACTTCTAGAATAGTAATTACATAAGCTAATGAGTTTTACTATCAAATCACACATTTGATAATCAAAAGCAAAATTAACTATTCAATTACATGCTCAAAAGATAACAAAACGCACAACATGTGCTAATGGTCCTAGGGCACTACTAACATGGAGGTCCTGACCCTCGACAATACCTTCTGTCCCTGCCGATATTGGTACCACCTGGTGGAATCCAAATTGCTTCGTAACCCTGTCAGGCAAGTGGTACTCCACTATCTCCAAGCAAATGAGTGGCGTTCGGGCTCGCACGGTTGACTGGAAGTCTTCATCGCGAGCCACTCTCTCTGCAATTACCGCATTAGGGTACCATTTTCACATAAACTGTAAAATAAAATAAAGTTAATGTAAAACAATTTATTTAATTAAAAAAAAAGTTACAAGAATATCGAAATTAACTTACCCATTGTGCCTCAATGACCAAATATAGCTGATCACAAAACACCAACAAATTGTGTCTCGGAATGTTGCGGAAACTCCAGGCTCTATTCCATCTTGCCTCGTAAGGAGCACCATCAGCGGGGATCTCATCTGTAATCTCGCCTCAATTTTCCGGACGGAGACAAGAAAGGTGCTCCCACGCCCACAAATGGTAAAAAGAAATAGTATCGATTATTAAATATTCAAATTACATATTAAACACAAAAGTTTATATAATTTAGACAAACCTGAATGAGTAAAGTACAGCCGGCTATGTCCTTCGATTCAGTCATGCAGGAGATGCACATCTGGCGGTACAAATAGGCAAGGACACTGCTAGCCCAAGAAGTCGTATCATGCTCGACCTCAGTGATGGTGAGCAGATAACGCATGTTTGCTCAGGACCCGGACTTATCGGGAAATAGAAAACTACCCATCAAAATGAATATCAATACCCTAGCCCTCTGTTCTATCGCCAAATCAGTAACATCATGTCCTAGAAGCTCACTAATGTGGGCATAAACTTCAAACAGCTGAAGAGTGTTTCCCCTAATTGATGACAGTGCGGGTTGGAATCCTAACAGATTGAACAGGGTAGCAGCCCACTGAGTATCCCTCATATTGTAATCCCCACCCCACGTCACCACGTTTCCCCCAGTAGGTAGTCCAAGAAGACATCCTACGTCCTCTAGAGTAATGGTCGCCTCACCGCTACGTAAGTGAAATGTATGGGTCTCTGGGCGCCATCTCTCTACTAAAGAAGTCACTAGCGCGTGATCTACCTTCATATGTCCCAATCTACAGCATCCCCCAAAACCTAATCGGTATATTATGTTAATTACGATATGGTTTGTTTCTCTTTCATACGCGACATAAAATTAACATAAATGCCCTAAATTCAACAAATTACTCTAAATTCTCAAAATTTAACTTCACCAAATTCACCAAATTACAATTAAACAAATATTCACAATAATTTATAGTTAAATTTCCCCCAAAAAAAATTAAAATAAATTTCTAGGTTTATACCTTTGAAATTGAGAGATTGAGAGAGAGGGTAAAGTGGTGGAGATTGATGGTGGAAGCAGCAGCGGTGGCGGGAGGGAGGCGGCAAGTGGCAGTGGGGGGATTTTTTTTTCTTGCCTTGGTTTATTTTGCTTAGGAGTCGCGGGGGAGAGAGGAAGATAAGGGGCTGAAGTTTAATTTAGGGCAAGGTCAAGGACTTCCGTCCTGGACATAAATATTTCCCAAAAAAAAAAAAGACTGACATACTTGGCCCTTTCTGTCAAACAATGATCAGCCTAATGCAATACCAGAAGCATAGCTGGGGAACCATTTTTGCAAATCTCTATTTCCGATTTCCTAATGTGTTATACCTAAAAAAAAAATTAAAGATAGATTATAGAGTAATAAAAGTGTTAATACTTTTTGGACGACAAAAAAAATTAGGTTAGAAAAGTCATGGTAGATATGGAATTTATGTAATCATAATTTCTTCTCCTTCTATGGCTAGATCTAATCAAAAACTCCATCTTCCGGTCAAATCATGGTTAGATCTGACCATCATTCCTTCATAAATCGTGATGAAGTTTTCTCAATGCATTATTTTTCAACATTCAAGACTCAGATGCACTACTTCAGATTCTTCCGGATCTGGGTTTCTTTCGATCCTCCTTGGAGGATTCTCTTAACATAGACTTGTTATGGGCCCTTTCTTAGCTTTCTACATCTTTCCGAGCCAATCTACTAGACGGTTGATACGCCCATACGCCCATGACCTTATAGATTGTTGATTTCTAAGGAAGATGATGAAACTGAGTTCATCTTGCTACTGTTGTTTAAGGATTGCGAAGAGGATGTTGTGAATAATTTTATTATGTATTTATTTTTTCTACTATTATTATTATTTTTTACTCAGTGTCGGGTTGTAAGCTTTTATCTGTTATCATGATTATCTAAATTATTGCATAACTTTTATTTTATTGTATTTCAGATTATATTCTAAATCATCTTTTGATTTTAATGGCTTATATTTGTGAAGCATCTCCAGAGACGAAGTCAGGAATTGTCTGTTGGGGGGAGGGAAAAACTTGATAAAATTTCTGAACCACATATAAAAATTATTATATTTAGTAGTATTTTTAAAAATCTCGGGGGCGAGTGCTTCACCCCTAGAATCGTCCCTGAGCATCTCTATATATCTATGTTCATAGTTCATTTATATTGTAAGAATCATACGTAGTTTGATTTGTGAGCGTGTTTTTTTTTTTTTAACCACCAAAAAGACCATTTATTCATATAAATAAATTTAGGATACAAGAATGGACGCAAAAACCTTGGACAAAACTAGACAAAGCTAATATGGAAATTAACAAATTGTCAATTAACCTTTAGGAAATACACTTGTGGTTAAACTAAGACCTCTTAAGTCTTATATTTCGTCGTCATGCGATGGATCGATCAATTTGAATGTTCTATAAATATTTTTCTTATGTTTTCGTGAACGGATTAGTATAAAATTATCTTCACGCACGAAAACTCCTTGCCAACATCAATGCTCTCAACCTCAACTGCCAAGATTTAGTTTAGGTTGAGAGCATTGATGTTGGCAAGGAGTTTTCGTGCGTGAAGATAATTTTATACTAATCCGTTCAATGCTCTCAACCTCAACTGCCAAGATTTTTTACTTAGCAAAAAAAAAAAAAAACTGCCAAGATTTAGCTGTACTCCATGTTGATGTGAAGATCATACATTGAACCGAATATAAGAATATGATCACATGGTAATCAATCAAATCATGATAAATCAGGTTTATAATGGCACTTTAGAGAGCCTTTTAATTTCGCCTTTTTTTTTCTGCTCAATTGTTTGCTTTTCATAAGATTATAATTTGCTAGTTAGGTAGCTTGTGCTAGCATGTTCTTCAACTAATAATTTATTTATAAACAAAAGTGAGAAGTGGAATATATTAAAAGAAAATCGAGTGATACTTTAGTTAGAATAATTAAAATATTGAGTATTATTGAGTTTGTAGGAAGTAGAGAGAGATCGAAAAAGACATAGACGAGAGATATAAAAGAAAATATGAATTTACAAAATTTAGATAAGAGTTCTTCTTTATTGTAAGAAATGGAGAAAAATATAATAATGTGAATGACTTTATGTGATTCTATATTTATATAGTCGATTTAAATCTTTTGAGACTATGGCTTGCTTGTTGTGAACAAACGTGAGAAGTAGATGTAATCCCCTATATAAAATTATCTTTTCCCCCTAGCATTACCTACTATTATTTTATTTAAGTCCTTTGCCTCTTAAGTCTAACATGTAAAGGCAAAAAAGTAATTCGATTGTGAAACATCTCTTATATAATAGAGTTATATATTCGTAACTTATTCATTTATGATGCTCACACCACTCAATCCTACTAACGTCCCTTTGTGGGAATAGTATCACAGTTTTTTCATATGAATTGAGCGAATTCCACATATGCAGGTACTAAATAGACCTCGCCCAATTCACGTGAGGAGTCTGCAGGGTCAGTCGCAACAGAACGGTCTAGGATTGAATTTTCCCCATGTGTGGTTCATTGGAAGACAAATAGATAATAAACTCAATCATATCATAGAAATATACATAAATACATATATTAAAAATGTCAATGTATTTTAGTGTTTTAGTTTCACATTTTAATAATACCCCTTTTAGATTCTGTTAAGAATTCTATTTTAATCCTAATTTAAAAAGGCCCGAAAAATAATCAATAATATTCGAATTAACTAATAATTTCGAAACAATGTTAAACTAACTCAAGAGATTAGATTCTATGGAAAATTCAACCTGAATTATTGAAAAAACTCAATATCCTTTGTGTAAGGAACTAAATCAGTACAATGGGTATGTTATCCATTACTTATAAAATCAGCTGCTTATAAATTTTGACTTAACATAAAGTTCTATCGATATTTCTCAATTGCTTATTTACCCATCTTATAGCTTAAAATAAGCTAAAATAAACTCATTTGAAAAAGCACCCCTTTAGAATTAGCTATATTTATATATCGTTTTTATTTCACCAAAAAAAAAATGTTGAACCTTTTTTTTGTTACTAAAGGTTCATAAAATATTATCTGTTAAATATAAAATAATCATATAAATATATTTTCATTTTTTATTTCTCCTTTGATTATATTATGATAGAAGATTTATTTAGTTTTTCAATGACTTTTCTCCAGCAAATCTTAACAACAATTTTTATAAAAGTTACTTTTTATCAGTAACTTAAAAAATGTTTCAGTAGTGAAGAGCATACCCAATGTGTCTTGGAATCAATGAATCTCATGCCTATCTAGTGGTGGGCGGTTTGATTAATTTCGGTTAATTATTTCAACTTTCTTATATTTATTTAAAAACCCCAATCAAACCCTTTCAATCTTAAAATCGAATTTAACCAAATCGCAAATATTGCGGGTTGGATAAATTCGGTTCTGTTATAATTCATATATGTTTCCAAAAGAAATATCATAATGTAATCGGCCGCCTTTTGTACACTAGGTTGAAATTTAATTTTCAATTTTGACTACTAAACAACAAGTAGGTGCACATATCATGTTTTTAGAAATAATTTTTTTACCCAAGACATATATAACTTCAATACTTTAGTAAAATACATATGTTTACTTTCTTTTAAAAAAATAAATTAAAGTTAGTATTGGGGGGGAGTTAGTAGTCCGAAATTTGCTTTTATACCCAGTGTCGAACCCGAGACTTCACGGTCATGGGAAGAGGCTAGCCCCACTGGGGTATGGCACTCTTGACAATTAAAGTTAGTATTGCTTTTTCTAGAAAGAAAGAAAAAGTCAGTATTAGTATATTTTAACTATAGTTAAAAAATAAATAGGTAAATATTAATTCAGGTTTCAATTTGGTTTGGGTAAATGATTCTCAAACCTAAATTGAAACCAAATAAAAAAAAAATTCAAGTACTAGTACTCATATTGGTTCAACCCCAGGGGCACTCGGTGTCCATCGCCAACGTGGTGACTAATCCGGGCTCAGCCTACTGTTGGCCCGTAGCGTTACCGCTAGCGGGGAAGGGCCTGGCCCATGCTGCTCTTATACACGGAGCCCTACTACATCGGGAAATTTCCACGAGAGTCGATGTCCACTATGGGAATCGAACCCTCGTCAACGGTGATGCATATGACAACTCCAACCAGTTGCCCCTGAGCTCGGGGTTACTAGTACTCATATTAACCAAACCATATTATCTAAATACCAAACCAATTCACAAATTTAAATTCGGTTCAATTTGGTAATCCGTTAATACAAAATAGTGCACACCCCTACTTCCTACCAAATAGCTACTGGGATGCTGCTATTGGCATGAAGGTGAAGAAGGGAGACAATCAAAGGGATACTGTCTTGCCTCTCGAAGATTCTATGAAAGTTAACTTCGATCCTGGATTTATTAAAGAAGATAAGGCAGTTAGTGCTTTTATTATCATAAATGAAAAAGGAGATTTATTGGGAATTTGGATTAATAGATTCAAGGCAAGATCACCCTTTGAGGCTGAAGCACAAGCAGCAATCTTGGCCATGGATCACTTGATTTCTATGAAGTTCAATTGTGCCATTATTGAGGGTGATTGTCTTAATGTCATTAGAGGATTATTAGGCCATTCTATTGCCATCTATTGGACAGGGTTTGATTTGATTAATTCTGGTAGATCTATACTTGGGAATTTTAAACATTGGAATGTAGCTTATGTTAATAGGTTAGCCAATGTTCATACCCATAACTTAGCACTTTGGGCTAAATCAAATTATGTTAGTGGTTGTATTGATCCTACTACCATTCATCTTGTAATTCTTTGTGATAGAGGAGGCACTTTTTATAACTTTAATCCGATTTTGAACTCGTCTAATGGTTAACTTTTTATTTAGCAATGAGTTCTTCCTTCCAATTAATTCATGGTTCTCCCATTCTTAACACCTTGGATTATTAGTAAACATAACGAGTCTAAATTTTAAATACTCATTTTTTTATAAATAAAATATCTACTAATTAATATGTGATGCACATTCAACCAACCAAGTATTTCAAAGTACATATATATTGTTTTAATTTTCTATTGGGGAGGAGACCTATCAATTACAGAAATAGGGGGATTCAGAAGCGGGGAGGTGATTCGAACTCATGACATCTACGTCATGAGACCTCAACCTTAGACATTAGACCAATGTCTCATTGACTTCAAAGTACATATATGAGTACAACGTAAAGTCGTTGAAAGTTGGATAAAATTGAAATTCAAGTCTTTCATATAAAGAAGTACACATATGTATTTATGCTAACACCCAGTAAAAATAGTTGAAAATGTAATGTGACATTCGATCAATATGTTATCGTTCACGTTATAACCATTCCATGAATCACTAAGACCTGAAATTCTTCTTTAGATGAAGATTTGTTCCATCACCCTTTTGAGTCCTAAGAAAACACAAAAAATAATACTCTATAAAAAACAAGATTTTTTTTTTCTTTCTAAACGGCTACATCTACATCAAGAAAAATTAAAATGTAGGTCATAAATAGGTTAGAAGAAGGGAACAGAATAGAAAGATATGGTCATGTGGGAATTGTACTCGTTTGGTAGACAAAAACAAAATTAGGCTGACTTTTGCAATAGCCTAATAGCGAAAAATAACGAATAGGAACCTTATATTTTGAGTTATTTTCTCCGTTTTCACTAATAAAAAATTAATATGTGTTAATTTTAAATTAAAAATATATATAACATTAAAAATTGTGGTTTCGTAAAGAAAAAATGAACACGTAACAAGCATTTATTCGTGAAATATAAAACGAGACACAGAATTAGCACATTTGATTTTTTGCCAAAAATAAGTAAATAACGAAGGTACATCCGTACAATGCAGTAACGCACCATCAACAAATAATTTTGTTGTGGACCAAGGCTATTTGTGGGGTTATGGACCACTTGATCCACATTCAGTCACATCACCCATTTTATTAATAAAAAAAACCCCCTCTTTACTTGCACTATTGAGGGATTTTGCTTGGTTTAGACACTTTTTTGTATTATTGCACTGAAATAGACACATTTTTTTGTGTGTTCTGAAATTAAGGACAACGCGTTGTTGAAAGCATAACGTATTAGAAGTGTACGTTGCTCTGCACAACGCACGAGCACAATGCGTTATTGAATAGAACACATTCTTTGCATGCGTTATTTAATCAACTCCTCCATCACTTGCATTTTTCATTCAACGCACATTATGCTTTTTTTTTTTATTCAATTAGTTACTCGGTGCTCCTATTATTTGTTTTTTTTTTTTTGGTTTTAAAACATTATGCGTTTTTTCATATGTTGTATACTTTAAATACATTCATCTTTATTAGTAGCAAATTTAGTTATTTTATTTCATGGCATAAATAAATAAATAAAATTACATTCCAAAATAATCCATGAAAAAAGCTGCAAATGATAAGATTTTGCAAGTTAGGCATACTTGCATTTGGTGAATATTGCAAGTTAGATAATGAGCTTGAGCTTGAACCAAAGAAACATTGACTATTCAGATTAGTGTTTAAGTCAAAATCATTGTTGACTGATGTTTGGAAAGATATTTGCACAAATTCGATATGAATGTGTACACCTGAGGCACCAAATTCTGAATTAATATCCCAAAGAGTATTCATTTCTTCATCACTGTTCATATCAACAGCCGAGTAAAAGAATCGTTGCCACTTCAGTGAGTAAAATGGCCACCTAAGGTCAGTCGTAGGCAACCTTGCGCCTTAGCGTCCAAGTTTGCTTTGCATGGCCAGTAAAGTAGTGGCCTTCTTGATCTCGTTCAATTTCACTATCCAAGTAGAGAAAAAAAAAATCTAATGGGATGTTGCAATATAGTGGCCATATTATGATTAAAAATATGAAATGATGAGAGTGAATATAGAATTTTAGGGTTATTTGATGGTTTTAGTCGGTGAACGGTAGTTGACATATATATAGGGTAGAAAAATCTTATCATTTGCAACTTTTTTCACGTGAAGAAATCTAAAAAATCTTATCATCTTTCAGAAAAACGCATGATGGAAATGAGTTGTACACTAGAGGACATCCACCATTATTTCGAAAAGTCTTATCATTTGCATCTTTTTTCACGTGAAGAAATCTTAAAAATCTTATCATCTTTCAGAAAAACGGATGATGAAAATGCGTTGTACACTAGAGGACATCCACCATTATTTCGAAAAATCTTATCATTTGCAGTTTTTTTCACGAACTATTTTGGAATGTAATTTTATTTATTTATTTATGTCCTGAAATAAAATAACTGCTTGCTACTAATAAAGATGAATGTATTTAGAGTATACAACATATGAAAAAACGCATAATGTTTTAAAACAAAACAAAAAAAAACAAATAATAAAAAAAAAAGCATAATATGCGTTGAATGAAAAATGCAAGGGATGGAGGGTTGATTAAACAACGCATGCAAAGAATACGTTCTATAAATCAATAACGCAAGAATGCGTTCTACAAATCAATAACGCATTGTGCAAAGCAACACACGCTTTTCATGTGTTATGTTTTGAACAACGCATGATAGCTGTGTATTGTGCTTAGTTTCAGACATCCAAAAAAAAATGTGTATATTTTAATGCAATGGTACAAAAAAAGTGTCTAAACCAAGCAAAACCCCACTACTGAATCTAAAATGTTTGAAAATTTTAAAAGAGGTGATGTAGCTCAATGTGAACTAAGTGGTGCATGACCCCACAAATAATTGAGGTCTACAACATAATTTTTCACCATTCAATAGATCTTAGTGCTTTCAAAAACATCTTAGGTTAAAGTAGTCCAATTAATCCAGAGCACAAATTTATCTTAGTGCTGCCAAAATAATCTTTTCTGTAGAGAGGAAAATGGTAATCCGGCTCCAGTGCGGAATAATTGTGGGTTGTCAGATCAAACATTTACCGGCTGAGATTATTTAATTTAATACCTTCTTCATAATATTTATCAAGACGCAAATGATTTCAGTCGTCTAATATTTAATCCGACTGCCCATAATCACTAGCGGAGCTTCATGAGAGCAGAAAGGGGCTACGACCCCCCAAAATTTTCAGAAACGACGAATTTACTATAAGAATTTTTTTGGGTGATTTTCTTATAAATGTTGTATTTCACCTCCCCTCCCCCAAAATATTTCAGTAAAAAATTCGCACCCCCCTCATGATAAATTTCTAACTTCGCCACTGCCCATAATTATTCCCCACTAGAACCGGCTCTGGAAAATGGTTGTTAGCTGAAGATAAAGGAGAAAACCAAAGGGTTCATTATAGAACTTATGAACATTCTTGCATTATGTACTTTTTTCCCATCCACAGTATTTAAATAGCATTCCATTTTTAATGATCTTATTTCATAAAGAATTTCACTTTTATAAAACTTAAAAGATAAAAATTTTAAATATGAACTTTATTCAAACCCTTCAAAGTGTTATTTTACCCCTTTTAAAATGATACATACCTTTAAAACAATCGAATTTCTGAATAAATTTGAGAATATAGTTGAATCATTTGCGAACTAAAAAAAATCGAACACACAATTTGTTGTTGATACCTTCTTCTCAGTTCTTTTTTTCATAACCTGAACTTGAAGAAGGAAGAGATAAGAGGACCCTATAGAAAATGTGGTCACAGTTGATTTTTTTGCTAATCTAAAGATGCTCTTGATACCATAAGATCCAAAGTTGGGAATTATGAGAGATAGAACAAGAATCTTTCTTAGGACCATGTTCCTGACAGGTACATACATACATACATATATTATGAGCTCATGCCCATATAATGGAGTTCTGACTAATAAAGATCCACCCTTCCAACTTTCATTTTTCATGTCATTTTGCTCTTTTTATTTAAACCTAGAAATGACACTTAGTACGTATTTGGTATGCGAGAATGAAAAGGAATGAAAAGACTTTTCTCACTTCTTTTTTCATTTCAGCGTTTGGTTGGACAATTTGAAATGAGAATCATCATTCCACGGGAATGACAATTCCAGAAAGAAGTGGGAAACGGCATTCCACACCAAAACTTATGGAATTACCTTTCCATGAGAAGATGAAATCATCAATAAATAGTAACTTACATTTATACCCCTCTTTTAATTAATTATTACCTTCATTTTACATAGCAACATATTCATATTTAGTCATAAATATTCTATTTCACTTAGTATAATTTCATAGATGATAATTTTATAAATATTTCTTTTTCTTGGTAGTAGTTTTAATCTATTTTTAAATTTAAAAGTAAAGATATTTTTATTACTATGTTGACGTTTTAATAAAAATTATGTTTTAACAATATATATATATATATATGGAATGGAATTAAACATAATATGACCTAAATGCCCTTTTAGCATATATTAGTGATAAAATATATTAGTAATAAAACCTAATTAAATATTCATTACAAAATCTTACTTGAATAACATTGATATATATATATATATATATGTGTGTGTGTGTGTGTGTGTGTGTGTGTGTGTGTGTGTGTGTGTGTGTCACGAGTCGCAAGTCTTAGCACTTGAGACGCCCGCGATGCCGAGTAACTCTAGCTCCAATAGCTCCTAAGTTACTCCCGGCAACCTTTCTTTATGTTCACAATCACGGGACAAGATGATAGGCAACACTTAAAAACGAAAACGGGTCACTTGCGCGAAAACTCGGCTTTTCCCATTAAAATATAACATCATTACAAGTATGAAAATTTACATCAAAAGGGTTCAAAACGACGAGGGGGAGAGTCGCTTGAACGTCTATTACAATTGCTAGAATTTTGGTTTTTGCTTGTTTGCTTGAAATTTTTGTTCCCCCTTATAGGTGCTTAAAAAGCATTTGCCCAAATGCTAGGAGTGTACCACTTATTTGGAGGTGGGAAAAACTATAACATATGCTATATACATGATAATTACAAACTAGCTCGTGCATTATCTTCTACATGTTCTCAAAAGGTCACCCATCAAATTTGAGCTCATTCGGAGTTCATCCGGATGCAAAACGGCAAGTGCCAAGTTGTTGGCCTGATGGAGCTGCCAGCAGACATTCTCGCTGCACATCTGGGCGCCGGCTCGAGGCCGGGGCAGTGGCGCTGCTGCATGCCATGGGCGGCAGATTGGGGCGCTGCTGCATGCCATGGTGCATGCTTTGGGGCTGAGCATTGGACGGCGCTGCCTCCGAGCGCACGAGCTGGGTGAGGCAATGGGGCACGTTTGGCGCACGGGCGTGCGGGGTCATGTTGCGACAACAAGGTGCGCCTTCCATGATCGGCATGCTCGGGAGCCTTTGGCCACACGGCTTAGGCAAGCTCGGGCGCGCAGAGGAGCATCGTTGTTGTCTCCTGTGCGAAGTCACGACCGACTCGTGACATACAACAACAACAACAATAGCATAACCCATTAAGTCCCCAATAATTGGGGGTATGGGCGGGGATGGACGGGATACAGACCTAACCTTTGTCAAACAAAGTGGCTGATCCCAGGATACCACTGAAACAGATGTATTGGAGACTAACCTAACCTTTGGCAACAAGTGCACAAAGTGGTTGCTCATATAATACACATGTAACAATGGTCCCCTATGCCGTCGCGTTTGCTCATATATACTAAAAAGAATGGAACACACAATCTGTTGCTGATACCTTCTTCTCGGTTCCATCTTTCATAACCTGAACTCGAAGAAGGAAGAGATAAGAGGGCCCTATAAAGAATGTGTTCAGAGTTGATTTTTTTTGCTAATCTAAAGATGCTCTTGATACCATAAGATACAAAGTTGGGAATTATGAGAGATAGAACAAGAATCTTTCTTAGGACCATGTTCCTGACAGGTATATACATACATACATATATTATGAGCTCATGCCCATATAATGGAGTTCTGACTAATAAAGATCCACCCTTCCAACTTTTCTTTTTTCATGTCATTTTGCTCTTTTTATTTAAACCTAGAAATGACACTTAATTCCTTGTATCTCTTGTGCACTACTACTTCTATAGAAAAGCCATTTTGGGATTAGGTTTTTGCATTTTTCTTGAATTCCTCTTCTTTTTTTTGTGGGAGGTAGGGTGGATCCAGCAATTTAATATTTGGAGAGAAGAAGGAAGAGTTTCTTTAAAGAATAAGAAACGTGATTTTCAAAATCTTGAGGATCATTGTTACCCGCCCTTTCCATAGATATGCCATTGGGGGAATGGACAGTTTCATATAGTATAGTCTCTCCTTAGTTGTATTATGTACCATTCAATCTTAAGAAATCAAAACAAAACAACTCAAGAAAATTTTCTAGATGAACAGAATAAGTAACTATTTAAGAGTTTTTACAAATATGCTAAACCCAATTCATTACAAAAATCTCAATAGACAAATAAGTCAGTTGTATTACTGTCATCCTGCATCATTTATCACCAAGTTTCGACATTTGTTAAGGATAATCAAATATCCACCGTCGAGCATTTGACAATCAAATTTCCACAAGTTCTCTCGAATTCCTGCCTCTCAATAACCAAACAGAATACCAAGAAAATAATGATGATATAATTGATATCCCAAAACGGCCTAAAACACGACCATTCATTCTATGCACCTTTCCTGCTAATATTCACAATCCATAATGCGTGTGTGCTTTATTATGTACATCCGACGACTGCAACATCTAGTGTGTTTAATCTGGTCACACTGGCTGATGTTTGCCAATGAAGAGGTTGTCATGAGCTCGATGACCCCAAAACTCTTTTCAGTTCACTCTTCTGTGCTTCGGAGAGTCTTGATGGATATTTAACATCAATCTTGACCCTTAGATTTCCCTTTCTCCTAGGATCCTTTGAGATTGGCATCCCTTCATTAGGGACAACCAACTCATACCCTGGTTTGACAATCTCTGTTAATGGGACAATGAGATTCCGCCCATCAAGTGTGGTTAACTCCAGAGTTTTCCCTGTCAGGGCTTCAAGAAGAGTAATTTCTGCATTTACAATTAGATCATTCCCATCCCTTTTGTAATTAGAATGAGGTTTTTCATCTACCATGAAAATTAGATCTGCTGGGATGACACCAGGTTCCTGGTTACCCTTCTCAGGGAAAGTTATTTTTGTTCCCTTCTTCCAACCAGGCTTTATATCAATAGTCAGGATTTCCTCTAGAGTTCGCGGCCTGCTGCAAAAGTGAAGTCTTTTCAATAGGGAGTTGTAAAAAATAGAATAAAAATATCATCTATAAGGAACTAAAGCTAATTAGAAAGTAGAAACCAACTACAAGCAATCAGCATTAACAAATCAACGGTCAAAATGTAGAGCTGAACTTTCAAGTGAGAAATAAAAAGGTGCAACGGGGGCATGCCATTTGCCAATGTACCATGTCTTGTTTGTGATACAGAGAAGGAAAGGAGGACAGCTAAAGTTTCAGATTTTACACTTAAATATCACAGAACTTTTATGATTTAAATAGTTAAATTATATACAGCTACATGGGTATTTCACTAAACCGATACATTAAGCAAGCAAAAAGTTTGACCAGCTGATGTACTAACTGATAGGTATCTCTCTCTTTCTCTTCTTCTTCCTGTATGGATGGAAATGCATGTGAGTTGTTATGATATAAGAGTACAAACTAACATTCACATAACACGTCATCTCTCTCTTTCTCTTTTCTTCTTGTACGGATGGAATGCGAGTTGTTATGATATACTAACAAAAATTCACATAAGACATCCTTGAAAAGGGTTATTGCCATTTTGCACTACACTTTCAGGGTTATGGCAATTTAGCACTAGATCTTTTAGTTGCCCCATATAGGCCCTATAAACGAAATTGGACCCTAGCTTGTGTAGGCAAATGAACGAAATGTCCATTTTGTATTATATCTAATTTTATTTACAATTTTTGGGGGACAATTTGGCCTTAATTTTCGCAATTTCTTTTACTCTCACAAAAAGCATAGGGTTGTATGCTGGTGCACCTGTACATAAAAGATGTACATAATATATTTGGATAGAAATAAAAGAACTTCAAAAAATTAACCAAAACAAACTTGGGGGAGAAGAATTTGGTATAATACGATATGTATATTTTCGTCATTTGGTACAACAGTTAAGGCCATATTTGATATTTCCTTTTCTAGATCTTTATTTGGCTTAATCGAGAGATTGGGTGCTCAATTGCACACCCCACAAATTACAATGACCCTCAAAAATATACAGAACCAGATGCAATTAAAACAAAATAAACTACGAAATGTGAAGCTATAATTTGCCCCAATATTAGCAACAGAATTCCTCTCTAGGCTACTATACATGTATAACGATATTGCCACCCGTCACCGTCACATTTATAGCAAACTAACTTCAACAATCAGAAAGCATAACCCGTTATAATGCTAACTGATAATGAAATTATAAAACACTCGCTCTGGCTCCTTGACCCCCTCTCCCCTTATTTTTATTATCTTGGATCAAGGTATAAATGATAGTACTTTCCATCTGAAATTTCACTCACATGCAACAAATATGGGTAAAACCAGAAACATTTAACTGAATTATCCGAAAAGAAGTAGCAGCTTGATAAAGCCTTCTAGGGCAGCAGGGACCCATATTACATGTTGATATATATGGTTTGACAAATGAACTAGTTAGAGCGCTAAACATTCATTATATGCATCAAAGCTTTCTTCTTAAATCCCTTTGAAATGCTTAAGAGAAGAAGCTCCCATGGCTGCCACAGCAAATATTTACTAGTAAAGCCAATAAAGCCATTTATGCTTAAGTTTATATGATACTCCCTCCGTCCCAAATTATATGTCCACATTTCCTTTTTAATCTGTCCCAAATCAATTGTCCACTTTCTAAATAAAGAGCTCATTAATGATGGTTTTTCCAATCTTATCCCTTGCATTGAATGTTGAAGAGAGAATAATAGAGAGGGGAACTAAGGCATTGTGAGTAAAATTAAATAGGGTCATGTTTCACATTTTACCATATCCTACTTTAGAATTTGATGAAACCTTGATTCTCGTGCAAAATACACAGTGAACAGATAATTTGAGACGGATGGAGTAGAATAACATGCAAACATGAACTTCAGAATATCCCTAGCAAAGCAAGTTTTTCCTCTCCCATAATTACCAATTTAAAATACCTATGGATATATTAAAAAAAGCATAGAACAAAAGAACTTAATAAGTAGGAAACAATCCCTAAATCCAAGATTTCCCAAATGTATAACAATTTCTATTCCCAAATCCATCCATCCCCCCACAACAAAAAAAAATGAATCAACACAAAAAAAAATATCAACACTGAAACAGCAGTAGAACAATCAAAGCATATTACATTTGTACATCAGTATCAACCGCATTTGATCAAAGGAACCCAAAGATAATATGAAAAATCAAGAAAGCATAAGCTTTCATCCTAATATATCCATAAAACAAAACTTAATAAATAAAAATCAAAACTTTAGATTTAAAAGGACAAGAATTACTTACCCAGAGCCCTCAATTATCGTCCTGGAAATCCTCATCTTTTTCTTAGCCCCTTTATACAACTCCTCCAAGCTGCACATCAAAGATTTCTCCAAAGCAGGGGCTTTCTTCAAACCACCACTCCCAGAACTCCCTGCACCACCCGAAAACTCTCCGCCTCCGCCTCCGCCCATTGTCGTACTCCTAAAATAAAACCCATTCTTATCCCTCACACCTCCACTACTCCCAACCCCAGCATTCTCATTCCCATTCCCAAACAACTCCGCATAAATATCATCAGCATCCCTCGGATTAAACTTATAAGAAGGATTCGGATGCTGTTGTTGCGCCCGATACGAATACGGACCGGCTCCACGAGGCGGTGGAGGAACTTGACCCGATTTCAACGCTTCCTCTCCATAAAGATCATAGATCTGACGCTTTTGTGGATCGCTTAACACATCATAAGCTTCTGAAATGCTCTTGAATTTGGCTTCGGCTTCTTGTTTATTGCTCGTAGGGTTCTTATCGGGATGCCAAATCATTGCCAATCTGCGATACGCTTTCTTCAAATCATCTTCGCTCGCATTGCGATTCACCTTCAGAATGTTGTAATAGTCGACCCCCATTTCCAATCTTCTTAAGAAAAAATGGGATTTTCTAGGGTTGCAGGAGATGGCGAAGAAAAAATAAGGGGGAAAATTGGGGCTTTGGCGGGGAAGAAGACGGTTAATCAGAATGGCTTTGGTGTGTGAATCGGTTCGTGCGAGTTTTGTTGTCTAAAGAAAGAATGTTAAAGACGTGTTAGTTCGTAAGCAATTTTGTCCTATTTTTGTCTACTTTTGGTGTCCAATATGTGTTGTGTTATTTGACACCGTCTGGTTAAAATTTAATAGACAATTTGATCATAAATTTTTTATCTAATAATTATTATTTTTTGTCTTATTAGCACAAAATTTACAATTTTATAATATTAGCACAAAATTATTAACATTTTAAAAAACGTTATATATAAGTTATAGGCGTTGCATGAGCAAATTAGGTGTTATGATGATTTCGTTTTTACTATGATGTCTATGATCGGGTTGTCCATCAAATTGACCTCTATAACTAACTTAAATATGCTCAATTTCTATGGGAAGTAATCGAATTCATAACCTCATGTTTAAGGGACGAAATGAGATATCACCACATCACATCTCATAATTAAAGGTAATTAGCTAGTCATTTAATTATTTAGAGAGCTCACGTAACGAGGTAACGAGGGGATTAGTCACTGCTACCGAAAGTGGACACCCCGATCTTGACCAAAAAAACTTTGAAATTTCATGTATAATTATATTAAAAAATAGTCTTGGGACTAAAGTTATATTGTGTAAGTAATGCAGGGAGTAGTATCCAATTGTTCTTTTGAATTTTCATTTCAGTTTTCTAGCATAATTTTGAAATACAATTTTGAAATAGGCAGCAATTAACGTCTTAATTATTTTCCAAATGCATGCTTTGTTTATAGGATATTATTGACGTAATAGCTACTATTGACGTAAGCTTAGCTATTGCTGTAAGAAGTTTTTCAAAATTAAAGCTGATTTGAGATAAACTTATCAAAATACGAATTAAATGAATAAATTGGCATTATTTATTTATTTAAAAAATAATAATATCATTAATAGATATTAGGAATTACATAAGGGAGGAGGTGGAATTCCAATGGATCCCCTACTCTTTCAAATGAGGCATCAAGTCTTGCAAAAATTCCAGCAAACCAATGAGACAGAACATTACAAGACTCGCGGTCATAGAAAAATCTAGAGAATAAGTACAAAATTCTATGACCGTATAACCAAACACCAAAAAAGCAATAGCAAAACCGGGGTCAGGCACAAACCATAGGCCTTCCACAACTTCTAGAGTTCTTGTCTGCAAACTTTCAAAACACGTAGAATTAGGAGGGGAGATCAGCTGAAAACCGCGTAGAGTAGTTGGCCAGCGACCACGCCAGATACGAACATAATGTCCACTCACGATCCTCCATTCGAATACATGATGCAATAAAACTCTAACTTGAGGAATGCTTCTACAAATTTGAGACGGTCGCCCCATTGATTGCTAACATAAAGACTTGAAATAAATCCTAATTTAAAAATAAAATAAAGACTAATATTACCATAATATAAATCATGAAGTTTACAAACGCATTTATTATGAAAAAGAAAAAAAAAACTACTATAAAAGTGAGTCATTATGAGGCGCACTAAAAAATGAATTATCCAGGAGTTGTCCAGATTAGGTAACTCATGAGCGTTGGTGGGGCCAACTTGCAAACTCCACCTCACCCTGATTAACGGCAGAAGCTCCCATTGAAAAAAAATCGTAAGCAACGATTGGGACCAAAGAAAGTCCATCAATTTTAGAATTAGAAACCACCATAAAGTTTCCAAAAAGCCCATGCAAAACAAAGCAAATAAGCCCATTGGATGGCCCAACCATGATCAGGCTAGTCGTGAGCAAAATCAATAGATGGGCTTCTAAAGACCAATCCAACAAATGCCCAACAATCTGGCATGAACACCCAACCTGGCCCATTTTCAAGTCGGTGACCCAACCCATTTCGAGCATCAATCCTGCAATCATGCGCTCCCATGCCGGAACCACATAACATCCGACTATCTTTGTCATGACTATTGTTTTTGGAGAGGTCTTCAACTTCAAATTCATATATGAAGAGGAGGGAAAATAGAATTAGGAATTAGGTTTCTTTTATCTATTAAACCAGTCTTGCCAAAACTGTGTCGTTCTATTTAATTACCTAAGCCTCGAAACGACCTCGTTTCGAGGCAACCCTAATTCAAATACTAAGCAGCTCGAAGTGGAAGACTTTGGCTGAGCTTGGCTGCTGATATGTTAAGGATGGAAAGGCTCTGCAATTTCCACTGTTGATTCACTGACAATGTCAGCAAATGTTGACATGTAGGGGCAAGATTCTTCATGGGAAAAGCAACCCTAACTATAAAAGGTGAAGTGGAGCATGTGTTGAAGGATCCAGAAAATTATCCAGGAAGTTATACCCAAAAGTTGGTTGCGGCCTTCTTCCCCTCTCTGTAAGACTTCCTTCATTCTGACCACTTCAATCCCCCTTTCCATTAGACTCTATTTCTCAACTGATTCAAACTTCTTCATGGATCCAGGAGCTGATGGTATGCACTGGCAGCTTTGGATGTAATGTCAAGTTTGTCTAATCTTTCTTTCATTTCTTGTGGAACTTAGTTAATCTTGTTAGTTTGTGAGACTAAAGAGTAATAGTTATGTAATCGTGAGCTTGTTACAGGAACTATCATTTTAACTATATATATTCATTTCAGTTCTTTTTGGCAATTGTTATTAACTGCTTGGGGCTTGAGGCCATTAGTTGTAGCTGCTGTTATCTTATTTGTGTGTGTTAAAAGGGTTGGGACATGACAAATTCATCCACTCCGGCGATAAAAACACCAACTTCATAGTCATTTTCCTCCACATATCCGCAATCATCCATGACGAACCAGCGATCGAAGAGCCTTTAGAAGGCTTGACTCCCATCGGATCCATCATCACCATCTCCTTCGTCACGCCCAATCCAAGACCAAAAACAGGTCGCCGGCCGGACACCATTGTCGGCGACACCAACGCCCTGTCCTCTCCAAAGCCCAGACATTTTTTAGCAGGCGGTCCCTCTGGATCGAGAGCCCGAGCCAACTCCAAAATTGTCCTATTCCCACAGTTTCTAGAAACGAGATCAAATTTTCTCGTTCCACATCCCGATGTGTTGTCTAACATCGGAATAATCGTCACAAGTACACCCACTGTTCACAAAAGGTTATGACAGGGGATAAATTGTTTGGTAGATAAGAGATCTCATCGTCCGCTAGCACACACGCGCAGTGGCGGTGGAGAAGACCGTAATTGACATTATTTATTGAAAGTGAAATGCTACGATATATTGATTATAAAATTATTATTAATGGTTTTCAACTCGAAAATACTAGGAGAATAAGATAAAGAGTTATCACATTAAACCCCTACAAGTTTCGCTTAAGGACCCAAATTCTATAGACACGGTTCTTAATGACTCTTACACATGTAGTTTGATTATCAATAGCCTTGTCCATAAAATTTAAAGTATGCTACGTAGGAAGCACGTTTACCTTATTTCACAAATTTTCCCTTTTCTACTCTTTGTTTGGTAGGAGTAAAAAGTTGGGGAGGGAGAGGGAAAGTAAGTGAGAAGGCATTTGAATAAAAGGTTATTCTCATCCTGTGTAATTGAATGTCCTATTTTCTATACAAGATGCATAGAAAATGAGACATTCAATTTTGATTGGAGAAATTACTAATTAATTGGATAGGAAGAAGAGAGGAAGTAAATATTGAGGAGTGAAGAACCTTCCACTCAGCAAATTAACCCCTCCAAAATTAGAGGGTTAGGAAGTAATTGTTACATCCGCGAGGGTATCCCAGTTGGTTTGGGGGTGGCAGATTATGTAGGAGGGCGCAAGTTCGAATCTTGGCAGCCGCATGGGGTGGCTTCTTGCAGTGGGCTAAGAGAAGGCCTTCCACCAATCGAGCTGCTGGGTCACCTTGATTTACATAATCCACAATTCTTGGTATCGCCTTTTGTGTAGGAGGAAGTATTTGTTACTATTTAAAAGACATTGATGTCCCTACTATTTTTTTTTTTTTTTTTAAAAAAAAAATTATTATGTTAACTTTATAGAGAGTGCAATAGTTAATTTAATAAAATAAATAATTCAAATTTATATCTAAAGGATTTGTGATTTACTCTACTTCCCCTCCAACTAAACAAAATCGAAGTAAGCAATTATGTCCCCTAGATAAGTGTGTCAATCGAGCTATGTGAGCTGAGCTTGGCATAGCTCACGCTCAGCTCACATAAAAATTGAAAAGCTCACGCTCACGCTCAGCCCGGAAAAGCTCACAAACCTTGAGCTCACGCTCGACTCACATTTTAACACGAGCTCGAGCTTAGCTCACGAGCTTCCCAAACTCACTTATATTAGCGAAGAAAAGCGAAAATCTCGTCTCAAGAATAGCATAATACAATGAGCGCCCTAAAACTACATTTGGACAAGAATACACAAAAAGAAGCAAAAGTTTAGAATTGTTTGATATGCTTAATAAAAGGAGTCTTATATAAAAAAAAATAAAAAAAAGAGAATCCATGCACTTAAAAATTTTAACAAATGATAAATTTGCAAATTTCAAAAAGATTGATTTAATTCCATTGTCGGTGTAATTCCAATTTTGACAATCCCATTGAATTCTTCTACACCATCTCACTTTTTGTTGTGATTCATCCCGATGTATTTTTGTCATAGTGTTTTTCCTACTGTTGTCTTTTCATGTTTTTCTCTCTTCCTTTAACTTTTGTACTGTATCTCTCCTGTTGTAAGACTCATTCTTTAATATAATCTCCTTTCTACCAAAAAAAAAAGACTATTGAATTAATCCACACATTATAATTATAATTATAATGTATATAAGTTTTTTTTAAATTAGTATTATTATTATATATATATATAATATTTTAATTATATTAATCTTATTCGGGTTCGATCTTTTTTGGGTGGCGGGGTCAAGCTCACGCTCAGCTCACATAAGAAGCGAGCTTGAATATTAAGCTCACGCTCACATTACCTCAGCTCACGCTCACATTTTTTCGAGCTATGTGAGCCCGGCCCGAACCCGTTGACAGCCCTACCCCTAGAGCGGTAAAGATCATGTATCTCATTTTGTGTCTCATTTCCTGTCTCATCAATAAGAAGTTGATCAAGAGATAATACTTTACATTGCATCCTTATTCTATTGCTCAATATCTTTCTTAATTTCTGTCAAGCTAAAACCCCACAAGGAAAAAAAGAAAGAAAAGAAAGCCAATTAGAAGTACAAAACTGTTGAAGCTGCAGAATTTGATCAAAATAGAACTTTTAACAAATAAGAAGAATAATCTCAAGAATTCACATATCCAGCAAACATCTATAATCTATTGTTGTGCAGTCTTGTAAAGAACAACTGCAGAGTGAAGCAGAATAAACACAACAATTTACAAGTAAAATATGGATTCACAAAATCAAGAATCAACTCATATACCTCTACACAATACACAAACTGCTAAACCAGCAAACTACCAAAGTCCCCAACTTTCATCTATTAAAAATTCAAGAATTTTGCGGTTTGAAAACTGATTCCGGAAATGCCTCCTTTAGGTTTATCCACTCACAAGCTAAAAGAATTCGAGGAATTTGAGTCTCCATAATATAATTTTCTTTCTTTGGAAGAGAAGCAATACGCGGGAAGGAATCATTCGAAAGTCATACTACGACGGTTTGACCTGTAAATCCATCCTGAAGCTGCAAAGATCCGTCCTTCATTAGGTTAATGCTCAAACTCTTGAACCTTTCTCTTGAATATTGCCGTGATGCCTTTCTCCAATCAGTTCCAGTTTTCATCATTGCAACAAATTCATCGTAACTAACTTGACCGTCCTGAAAGAACGCATTCACATTGAGTACATGTATAAATATGTTTTATCCGTTCTGGTTTTAACCAATTTCAATGTTCTACATTTTGCTTCTTTTGGAGGAGAGGAGAATAGAGCTGTCATACCTTATCAGTATCAACCTCTCGCATAATTTCTTCGAGTACATCTTCATCAGTCTCGCCTGATTCATCTGATAAAGCTTCTCTTAGTTCATCAAGCTCAATATACCCACTTCCATCTTTGTCAAAGAACGTGAATGCTCGGCGAATGTGCTCATCATTTTCCATCCTTTGTAAGTGAATTGTAACTGCCACAAATTCTCCATAGTCCAGGAATCCATTTCCATCAACATCAGCCTAGTATATTTGTAAGCAATGTAAGTATACATGTCAAACAGAAGATGGATGTACGGTTTAGAAAATCTCTGAATAGTTGTATTTTCATTGGACTGAGATCATTCAAAGCCAACTAGATGGTTATATAGGCATTAACTAAAGTTCTGCAGGGACCATTTATTAAGAAATATTAACTCAAAATCTTATATTGTGCTTTAAACCATCTCCCAAAATTCATTATTGTGGGGTTTCTCATTTATTCTTTTGAAGTCGCAATTCAAGTAAATTGAGAGAGAGATAATCCTAGTTCAGATCATACTCAGTTCAATGAAAACTGAAGAAAACTTATTGTATTTAATTCGACATGAAAGCCATTAAGAAGCAAGATAAATGCAATCAAATGAAAGTTGTACAGGACATGATCCCCTAACAGTAGAAACAAGCAAAAAAAAACCTCCTCCAGTTTTTAGGAGAAATTTTTACCACTTCCATCAGCAACTTTATCTCTGGTTCTGCTAATTGGGAACCGACTTTTCGTAGACCAGCCCTCAATTCATCATACGTCACTTTCCCATCATTGTCAGTGTCCATCAATGTGAACATGTCTCTTATCACCTCGACCTCTTCAAGAGACAAATGCTCCGCTATTACCTACAGAATTTGATAGGGAAGCAAGCAGATGCGTTATAAACATTTCATCAGAAAAAATCAGCAGCACTGCAGTCAGACGAAAGCACTAAAGTTAAGGATATAACAAAAGAAACAATTTGGTAATATTTTTATTGGACTTCATAGAATGCCATCACATATATTTCACATGCTATTTACCAAACATCATTTGAGAAGGTAAGAAATGTAGATTTCAGTCTTACAATTTTGTGTAGCAGAAATAGAAAAAAGATAATAGGGAGAAAGAGAAAAGAAAAGAAGAAAAGAAAGATAAGAAAACTTACGCGCAGTGCTTTCTTCTTGAATTTATTCATAACAGAGAATTGTTTGAGCCTTGTTCTCACTATATCACCCAAGTGAACATTTGGAGCCTTTTTGGAATTCTGAATCCAAGGATGGTCTGAAGGAAAAAATGTAATATTGTAAAAAATAAATATATTTCACCTCTTCAGCGGCATATTAGGGGACTTTTCAGGGGAGTCAATATATTCAGTGACATAGCATGTCAAAAACTACCCAGAGAATTAACAATAGAAATCAAGATTCATTTAATTGAATCTTCTCATACATTAAATCTCTGTCTTCAAAAGGAACAATGGTTGTAACTTCAACATTCTGAGGAACTGAGTCTAGAGTTCTATAAAAGAAAAAGATAGTGTAAACACGGCAACTAAAGAACCAAATAAAAGAAGGTTAATGACACATCTATAGATAAAAGATAAGAATGAGTTGTCCTTCTACCTCTAATTTATTATCAGAATCAAAATAATATATTCACAAATGTAAGTTCAGTAAAATTGGAGAATTGATGGAGACTATATAAATGGATTCAAGCATCCAGCTTGGCTATCAAAATTTTCTCAGATGAGGTCCTCTAATTGCGTATCCTAGGAACAAAAAAAGAATCTGACAGGAAGAAGTTTACTCAGCATATTGCCAGCTCATATGACTACCTGAATGGATCAAAGTCCTTAAATATCATTTCACCCATCTTTCACTCAGGTAAAGTTCTAATTTCAGTAAATTATACTTTCCTTCCAGCTCTAACTTATGTACCTTTTAAATTCGTGGGACGGAGCTCCAGAAGCCCTCTAGTGCTAAGAGTGGTCCAAGAAGATAAATTAAATATAAATTCATGATATTGCTAAATAAAGAACAAACCCACATCAAAAAATGTTCTTTAGAAGCACAGCATGCACGGATTCCAACTGTTAGGCAATACCTGAACCATCTAGATTGGAATTTTTAGAAGCTCTAAGAAAGAAAGCATTTCTGAGCAGGCATGTGGAAGGAACAATAAGAAATCAGAAAGCAGTTTTTTTTACTCTAACCACCTCATCCAGACAATTTAATATTGGTATTTCAATGTTTCAACAACTAGTCTTACTTTTCTTCCTCTAAATATTTAGCTTTTCCGAAGCAGTATTATCTCCTAATCCACCAAGATAGTCTTGGATTGCTAACCAAGAAGTAACAATCAGATAATACCATAGCATAGTTCCGCCCTTTACATTTCTGCTTTCACTTTTAACAGTAAGATAAGCTCAAAAACAACAATAGAGTGCTAGTACATACCAAGAACCTGCTGGGCTGTCAAACGCTTTTGGGGATCTGGATCCAACATCTGCTTAACAAGGCTCTTAGCACTTTCTGAAATTTGAGGCCATGGTTCCCTCTTAAAATCAATTACTCCCCGTAAAATTGCCAAAGCAACGCCCTGTTCCGTTTCTACAGTAGCAACGCAAAAGAGATTCAGTATTGCACTTAAATCTTCCAAAATGGATTTCTATAGTTGCAATCAGAAGTACCTGCCCAAAATGGAGGAACCCCACATAGCAAAATGTAAAGAATAACACCAGCACTCCAAATATCAACCTCAGGTCCATAGTTCCGCTTCAGAACTTCTGGAGCCATATAGTACGGACTTCCCACAATCTCAGAGAACCTTTCACCTATATTCCATTTGAAAATCAAAAGAATTACATTAATAAACCACCTCTCACCTATATTCTACTGGAAAACAAAGAATTACTAATAAACCTTGGAGGAAAATATGTTATCTTTGAAGCCATAGAATAACACTTTTGAAAAAAATACTCTCATTTTCCCTTAGTTATACTAAAAATGTTCATTTCACAGATTAGCAAAACCAAGAAAAGATAAAACTAGCTGAAAGTTCACAGAAAATCATAAGATCAAACAAAAATATTTGGGAAAAAGGCTAAAATTTCAGCTTTATAACACACACAAAAAACCAAATCAAATAAACTACTCCCTCTGTACCAAATTATCAGTCCACTTTGTGATTTACACGAAAATTAAGGTTTCAACAAATTCTATAGAAGAACATGCTAAAATATCAAATATGACCCTATTTAATTCTAGCTTCTTTTCTCTATATATTATTCTCTCTCCAACTTTCAATATCAGGAGTAGGATTTGAACAACCATCATTAATGATCCATTTCTTTATAATGTGGACAGTTAATCTGAAACATATTAAAAAAATGTGTACAGATAATTTGGAAATGAATACCACAATTAAAATCTAGAAATGAGAAATTTCCATAAAAACCCTAAAAGAAGAATTTTAAAAAGCTGATAAAATTTTACCAGGCTTGAAAAACACAGACAAGCCAAAATCAATGGCTTTAAGAAGAGAATTCTCCTTCTTATTGGCAAACAAGAAATTCTCAGGCTTCAAATCCCTATGCATAACTCCATTAGCATGACACATCCTAACCACTTCAGCTACAGTTTTAGCAACCCCAGCTGCACCTCTTTCACTATAATGCCCTCTTGCAACTATCCTATCAAACAATTCCCCTCCTTCACACAATTCCATTACCAAATTAACACCTTCATTATCTTCATAAGTAGCCTTCAATTTCACTATGTTTTGATGATTAGGTAAACTAGACATGATCGCCACTTCCCTCCTCACATCCTCTATATCAATCGCTGTCCTTAATTTCTTCTTCGAAATTGATTTACAAGCTAGGGTTTCTCGTGTTTCCCTGTCCGTACACAGATAAGTTACCCCAAATTCGCCGCGTCCTAATTCTCTACCAAGAATATACTTATCAGAAATTCGAATTCTAGGTATGAAGTCCTTGAGTACTCGAATTGGAGCTGGAGAAGATTCTGAAAAAGGATTAGGTTTTCGTTCTCGGTGGATTTTATTCGGCCTCGGACTTTTCTGATTAGTGGAAGACTCGTTTTCCGGTGGTCTTATGCAGGCGTTACAGTTTCCCATAGTAGTGGTGGTGGTGGCAGTTGGAGTAGAGTGTGTGAAGTTTGAAAGTTAGAGAGGTGGTGGTGGTGGGGTTTTTGGATTCCGCCGCCGTAAACGGTGGAGGAAGAAGAAGAGGAGGAGGAGGAGATGATGGATGGCAGGGGAAGTGGAAGTTGGTATCAGGAGTTGAATTGAAGAGGTCAGTTGAAGAAATGTTGTTTTTTTGAATTATTATTTTTTTTTGGAGAATTTTTCAATTTTTTTTATAAGTTACTTACTCAGTTCCAAACTAATTATCCACATCAACAAATGCGTAAATAGCAACGTTTTGACAAATGTGTGAATACTGACTCTCAACTTCTTCTCATAATATCCAACTGTCTCTTAAGTATAGATTGAAAAGTGATTATTTAAATTAGTTAAGATTGAATGAAAAGTTAAAAAAAGGTAAAATTAAAAATTATCATTTTAAATATTTTATTTAGAAAGTGTATTGTTAATTTAGGATAACTGAAAAAATATAAAAAAATTAATTTAAGATGGAATGAGTAAATTTAATAGAAATATAATAATAATAATAATTCATATCAGTCGTGTCAGTGATAAATATTTAAGTAATGTGTGTATGTACTGTGTTTTTTTTAATGCATCAAAAAATAATTATGATGGTTTTTTTATTTTTCATTTAACAAAATTTATCTTTTCAGAAAACAAACTTTTTGTTTTTCAATTTTGTAAAACATGAATTTTAGCTGTACTTGGACTGTTTCGAAAATAAACTCTGTTTGATGCATTTTTTTATTCTAGTGTTGATAGAATAAAACTAATTAAGATTATTGATAGTTTATTTTGACTTGAGTTAACAGTAGCTTTATAATGAAGGAATCAATGAGTAGTTCAATGGTTGAGGTTCTTTCCTTTCCCGTACGAGGTTCTGGGATTAATTCTTCCTCCCCCTCCCAAAAAAAAAGTAGCTTTATAATGAGTTGTTGCTAAGAAACTATCTCAACTCATAGATTTAATGGGTTTGATACCCTCAATATATATATTTTTAAATTTTATTATTATTTATTTATTGGGGAAGGAACTATCTATTACAAGAAATGATAATTCAAGAAGCGGTGAGGGATTCAAACTCATAACCTCTATGTCATGAGGCATCAGCCTTAATCACTAGACCAATGCCTCATTGGCGCTAGAAACTCAATACCCCAATATTAATTCAATATAATACTAACAAAATAGTGTTTAGCAATTGAATTAAACGTGAAACAACCAACTATGAAACCTTACTTTCCCAGTAACACATATCACACATAAAGTCTAAGAAATAAACTTGATTTGTCATGTCTAAATTTCAAAGTTATTAAAAAAATTAGACTCAAGTACGTGTTTTACTTTCCTTTTGTTGGCAAATAAGTACATATTTCACTTGCTACTTTATTCTTTCAATATAATCGTAATAACCCAATGTTCTATAGTAAATAGTATATAATTCAAATAGCATGATTTTATCTCTTACTAAGAAGTTATAAATTAAGTAGAATATACATGGAATAAACGTTGAAAAAGTGTCCATCATAACCATTGAAAAAGTGTCCATCATAACCAGTCCGGCTCCTATGCCGCGGAACAATCCCAGTCGTCGGATAGAATTTTGAACGGCTCAGATCTGGAGAGAGAAAAGTTACGGTTGGACTTAAAATATTAAAAAAAAAATTCTCTCTCCAGATCTGGACCGTTAAAAAATCTCATCCGATGACTGGTAGCTTATCCCACACGTACGGAACAAAAAGCTGTCCCGCATAGGAGCCGGGAGCCATAACATAATAGGTAAGATCACTTTATTTTCATGTTAACACGGATATACCTCAAGATGTGAGTAAGTGCGGAACTTCCTTCGCCCATTAGATTAAAATTTTGGCGGTTAATATTAATTTAAAAACGAACACATATTTTGAGCCTCAAAATACCTGTTTTATTTTTACCGCACGGAACACCTATTTTAAACGTTCTGTATGTATTGAAAAAAACTATTTTCTGGACTGTCAAGATGTATAATAATTTGACCATCACATTTCCACAATAAGTGAAGGAAAATGTTGGCATTGGAACTAAAATGCTATGAATTAGAACTAGTTATGAATACAAGTTTAGTTTTTTTTTTTTCTCTTAATGGGTAGTAGTTAACCAAGTCTTCTCATCTCAACAACAAAGACACCAAATTAATGACTTTGGATGATAATTAGTTCAAAGTCCATTGTCTTCTTCTACAAGTTAAAATAAAGGAAATCTGCTTTAGTGTAAATACTACGGCAAATGATATGAAGAAAGACGCGACATTGATTCTTTCAACTTTCATTATTTTTCACAAAAAAGAAAAAAAAAAATTCATTAACTTATTGCCAAATTATTGTGATACTAATTTAAATATTGTTATTTATATTCTTTGGCCGTTGACTACAATAATGAAACCAAACCATGGAAATTGAAGTTGTTCAACAATTGCATATCCACAAAAATAGTTGTAAAATAACATAATACTTCATATTTGGAGCTGAATCAACTCTTGTGCACACGGAGTTGAATCAAGGTTAAGGACCTTGCAACCCCACCACAAGAACATCTTCCCTCGAGCAAACCCCAACCCCCCTCCTCAAAAGAAAGGGGCGCCACGGCTCCAGTGCGGAACGAGGTAAGTTCCGCACGTGCATCGTGCATAATTTTTTTCATCCTTTGGATTAAAATTTTGGCGGTTAAGATTGATTTAAAAAAATACTTGTTCTAATACTCATTTCTGTTTTTATCGCGCTGAACACCTGTTATGAATCTCAGAACACCTGTTTTAAGCTCAAAACATCTGTTTTTTGAATCTCAGAACACCTGTTTTAAGCTCAAAACATCTGTTTTTGAATCTCAGAACACCCGTTATAAGCTCAAAACAATTGTTTTTTAATATCATAATACCTGTTCTAAGATGTTCGGTGAAAAAAAAAACTGTTCCGCATAGAATCCGTCCAGACGGGGAATCAACATAATTTCCTTCTTTGTTTGAGTGAGAATGAAGTCAAAATTATAAATAATCAAATGAGGGTTAATGTGAGAATGAAGTCAAAATTATAAGTAATCAAATGAGGGTTAATGGTTACTTTTTTTGTGATCAATGTCTAGGCATTTGATCCGACCAGTTCGGTCGGAATTGCATAGGGAGTATGTCATGCAAGCAGGAAGCATTTATGTAACCTAACTCGCTCAAAAAATATCTCAAACTTGTAATCGTTCCATAAGCAAGTCTCGAGAAGTTTAGATGAGTACGTTTATAATTTATATTCAGATCAATTAGTGTAATACACGTAGTCCAAAAAGTTAATTCTCTTTCATGTTAGTTTGCATTTTTGGCCTATCTACATTGTATTTATTGGTTTGAATATAAATTATAAACTTACTCATTTACTAAGATAAAACTAGTCAAGTCTCCATAGGTCAAAAGTATGACCAACTAACTATAAGTTAGTACCAGATCTCATTCTCATTTTTTTATTTTTTATGAAGGACATGTTTTACTAAAAAAATGGTGAAAGCATTTATATTTGCTCAAAAAAATTAATCGCTCTCATTTTCTTTTCTTTTCTTTTTTATTACTAAGGACGTGTTTTTTACGCGAAATTTATTTAAATTAGAGAAAACAGGGATAAAAAAAAATATGAAAAGTATTATAGGACTATAGTTTAAACTAATTCTCAACCCTTTTTCTTGAATTCTTAAATTTGCTCACTCTTTAGTTAGTTTTCTTCATAAAAATATTTGAGAACTTCTTAAATCATTCCATCCATACAAAGGGGATAAGTAGCTGGAAAATTAAATTGGAATGTCAATAATAGAGAAAGAAAAAAATCAATTTATATGTATTATGTGGTGTGTGAGATAGAGGGAACTCCCAACCCAACCCAACCCAACCCATCACATTGCATTAACAATGCATAATTAGCCATTGAAATGGAAGTTTAGTTAGCCTAATTACATCTTGGATTCCAATATAGTCAACTCTTCTCAAAACTCAATATCATGTGATTCTTAATAAGAATACTTAATAAGCTAATAAGTCATTACAAAATTGTGAAAAACATTTATTAATGTACTTCACTCCAATTAAGGAAACATTTTTACTAATAAAACGTTTTGAGATCCATGAAATTTATAAACTTATTTAGTTTCACCACTTTTAATTTGGTTCATTGGTAGTGGCCGATTGTCGACAAAGTTTATAGTAGTGTTGTTACTAAGGTTCTCATTGGATTGAATTGGGTCTGAGATTACTAATTTTAGTTTTAGATTAGTCTCAAATTTAAATTTAAATTTACGTGATTTAATATCTAAGGTTTCATTCTAAACTCGATTAAAAAAAAAAATTAGGTTTCAAACATAAGTTAGACTCAATTTAAGTACATTTTAAATCTCACTTCGATAACAAACTAAAGAATTAGAATGATAGGTCAAGCTAAAACACCTTGCAATTTCTTCTTCCAACCGGTAAGCACTCTTGAAAAATAGGAAGGATTGTAGTATGGATTGAAAAGATTCGTATAAGACCTTAATCGATCAGGGACGAAGTCAGAATTTTTAGGATGGGGAGTGAAAAACTGTAACAGTATGCCGCACAAAATATTGAGGGCAAATTTGATCAAATATTTCGAACTACATATAAAATTTACTATGTCTATTAGTATTTTGAAAAATCTCGGGGGTGGAGTACGATTGCCCCACCCGCCCCTATCTTCGTCACTGAGACCGATAAAGTTAAATTAAACTGAAAAATTCTAAGTTGGAGGACAATACAGTAAATTTTTAAAAAAATTGGCAGCGAATTATCACCCCGTACTTGTAATACCCGATCTTTTCGTGTTTACGTGTCTAGCATGCATTTATTTAATTTTGTGTATTAATTGACTTTCACATGTCATATGTTACATTAAGGTTTTGAAACCCGGACTGGATATCGACTCGGAAAAGTTACTGGTTACGGGTCACTCGTAGAACTGGTTGGCGAACCATCATCGACCCGTTAATTGAGTCGGTAACGTCATAAATATTATAAATAAATAAATAAATAAATAATAAATAATTATTATTTAAAATGAAATAAATGTATAACAGGTAGAAATTTGCGAAAACTTTGCACTTTGCTGGAAGTAGAAATCAAATTCAAGCTTTAATTTTTTTTTGTCTCTTTTGCCATTGTAGTTTGTAGGGAGCAAAAAACATGCATCAGTTTCATAAAATTATAATCTTTTCAAGCTAAAGAATTTGGTATAACATTTTTAAAATCTTATCAAGATTTTATTCTCCGTATATACATTAGGATTACGATATGAAATCGATTTATATTATCTCATCCAAAAAATTTATTGAAAACTATGTCAGAATAATAAAGTTTCATTCAGAGGCCAACAATAAGAAATAATAATGAGTTTTAATTCAGAAAAACAAATCTTAGAAGAGTTTGGTTCACCAAATTGATGTTTGAGATTTGAGATTTGAGATTTGTGAGAGAAATTTGATGAATTTTGCTACAGAGTTAAAATGAGAGAGAGTTTTTTTTCTTACCCTAGACGTCTACCATAGAGATGAGAGAGTTACATTAGGTGTTTCTCACATTTTTGGTTAAACTGCAATCTTTTCTTTTTTTTCAATTTTTTTACAACATATTAGACCCGCCAGTTCTACTAAACCCGTTCCGGTTTACAGGGTTAGAAGGTTCGACCGCCGGATTTTACCGGGTTGAACAAATGAAGCATATTTTTTTATCCCTACCGATTTTGGGGGACAAACCGAACTGCAAAGCATGCCGGTCATCGGTCCAACCAGTCTGACCGGTCGATTCGGGCCGAGTTTCAAAACCTTGTGTTGCATACATTAATTGTTGATGGGCGTATTTGATAAGTTGAAGAGTTGGGGGGCCTTATGGGATTTGTTAGTAAGTTGATGGGCTATTTTTGTAAGGAAGTTAGTGGAAGTTATGGGGGGGGGAGTTAGTGCATGATTTTTATAGGGGAGTTAGAAGAAAATTAGGAAGAAGAGAATAGAGAAAAGAAAGAGATGAGATTTTCTGGCAAAACTGTGAGAGTGTGAAAGATTCCACTTTTGAGATAGTTAACGGTATATGTTTTTAGAGATTTTTAGTGTGTTTTGAAGAGGACTGAGAGAGCTACGTGTGGGATTTGACGGAATAGCATTTGGAGTTCTGTACTGAGAGTTATAACCTTGGGAAGTCAATACTACGAATCTAGAAAATTCTGTAATTGTGTATCTTTTGAGGTTTTGATCTAAGTTGCTAAGGTAAGGACCCTTAACCTTGTTTTTTAGTTCAAAATCATGAAATATGTATTTTCAGAAATGATGTCATGATTTCCTTCATTGGTTTTATTGCATAAAATGGATGGTGTATTGTAGAAAGTGCTTATGTGATATTTATGTGGTTAGAAGTTCTATGTTCTTACATGATTATTTAGCTCTATGTTATTATGTGGATTTCCGGTTCTATTTTACTTGGTAGATCAGTAGTTAGTAGTGTAGTATGTAGTACATGTGTACTCGCCACAATTATGATGAGGTAAAACCTCGCGGGAACCGCTGACCGAAGTCATGCGAGACAGACTTGTAGAATAGGAATTTCTCATCAGGCAGTACCTCGTGAGATTAGAATCCAACGACCCCCAATCAACCAGTGAGAAGATAGCCTTTAAGAAGTGGACTGAGATAGCAAGTTTAGAAGGCAAGGTCCTATGAGAAGAATAGCATAAAGTTAGAAAGTGACAAGTATAGAAGTAGTAGTGTAGTATATGAATTATTTGTATTTGTTAAGTGTTTATCTGATATGTGGAGTTAGTATTTTGAGGTTGGAACCTTTGTGGGGATTTCAGAAATGTGTTTTCCATAGTCAAATATATTATTTTTGCCTTGCACTAAACCTCGGAAGATTGGTTTGGTCGACCGGAAGATTAAATCGATCGTCCGAAGTAAAGTACTAGGACTATTGCAGATGATGAGTGGTCGAGGTCGGTCAACCGGGGTGATCTTCCACTCAACCGGAGCTGCTTTGGATGACCTTAGGTCGACCGAAGTGCTATGTACCTCGTCCGAACCTTTTTGTAAGCTGTCTTGATTTCAGTCGACCGGACTTTCAGCTAGGTTGACCAGAGTGTCCATTTTTGGTCAACTCTAATTTCTGTTAAGTTCTAATTTCAAGTATAGCAGTTTTCGTTTATGTAAAGCCTTTTGCAAGGTTATTTCAAGTGTTTTAAAGTATATTTCAAGTCAAGTAAATTTTGCATTGTTTTCACATGATTTGGGTGAACAAGAATATGTTTTTAGAGTATAACGGTGTTTCCTCTCCAGGGTGTTGGGACCTTACTGAGTTAGTGTAATGGCTCATCCCTTATTTAACATTTTGCAGGTAAACATGTGGCAGGACAATAAACCATGGGGTTAAGGAAAGGCTTGGCTAAGTTATTATGTAATAGATAGTTATGTTTTACTTTTTAGACTTGTATTCCGTTTGAGTTTCTTTTAAAGTTTATGTAAGACTTTGTAACCTATTTAAGTATTGTATTGAAGTTTTATTTTGGATTTAGTCCTTTTTGTTTGAAAGTTCAGTTCCTCATTGATAAATACCGCACTACCTGATCACCTTAAGATTATGGGGTGTGACAGTAATTCCCTTGGATTCACCATTTCCCATATACGGTATTTTATTTTAGTCACCAAGTAGGTAATGGGGTTGGGGAAGTCGAGTTATTATGCCATAAATCATATAATTCATAAGTTATCCAGATTATGGATTAAATTTTAAATTTTGTAATTTTTACAAACTGAACACTTATAGATCATCAACTTAAGGGTATCTGTCGAAATTTTTTGTGAATGTAAAATTTGATAGTGCTCGTTTTTTAAATTTAATTTGATTTTTGTAAAAAATAGAATTAAATTGTAAAAAGAGGAATACGTCGACCAAACCTAAAATACTTGACATTGCATGCTCTCCAACGTTTTCGAAACCATAGAAGCATTGTCTAAAATGAATTTCACCACAAGTTCACAAGTATTATATGAGTTTTAAACTCAAAATGCGTTTGTCAAATGATTTATGACATTTTGCCTCATTCTTGAAAGGTTCCAGTGATGGAACCAGAATTCTAAGTTAAAAGTCAAATTATACTATATGTTATTATAGAAAAAAAATTGGGGAGTCCAAAATAAATTATAAACAAAATCTATAAAAAAAAAAAAAAAATACATCAAAAAAAAATGTATATTTAAAATAAATATAAAAAATTGGGTTAAGGACCCTGAACACCACTTACATCCGCTCCTCGTTCCAGGGACGGATTTAAATGGTGGTCAAGGTATGCACAGGACCATCCAAGATCAGTGGTGTAATGGTATCACTTATATGTGTTGTAATCCATATAATATTTTAGACTTTAGTCTTATGTTTCAGTCTCATAAAACAAGCTCTAATATTGTTAAAGTTTGATCGTACTCACCAACTCAAATGATGGGTTTGATTTGTGTGATAGTTTGTAATTTTTAGTCCGTTAAAAAAAATCTATATTTAAGTTTTCTAACTATAACTTTTTTTTTCCTTTTTCTTAATGCGCACCATGACAATTAAGAACAAAATGCTAATAATAATAAGTGGCTAGAATCCTGTGTATGATTTCCAGTGATATTAACATTAAGCTGCTAATTTCCATTTCTATCTACAAAAAAAAACTAACCAAATTATTTATTTGAGGAGAAGAACTCCACGGCTGAGAGCACTATGCACATTCACACCTACCTGAGCTTATTTGTTTTGTGTAACTATTTTCTTAGTATTGACATTTGTTATAAATTTAATTCTCAATATTTCAATAGTGTTGAGAGAATGTACGATTTGTCTGTGATTCTCTCAATATCACACGTCGAGAGTTTTCAAAGTAGTATGAGAAGATTTTTTTTTTTAAAGTTGGCCTATATGGTATTAGTGTTAAATGTTCACACCAGCAGCCTAGGTTCGATTCTTCTCTGCAGCGTTTTTTCAGAGTGTCAAGATGGATGATAATTTTTCCAAGTTGAGGAGGATGCAATTGCCCTGAATTAGAATCAGACATTTACTTTTGAGTTGTAATTTAAACTATCGTTTGGTTATGTAATATTTGTATACTTTTGCTGATAATCGTTTTCTTCTATATTTTAAATTGTTGAGGGGACCAACCTAAATTTCAATTCTGGATCCGCCCCTGCCTCGTTCTGAGTATCATTGTTTTTAGCTTCACATGAAGTCATGCTTCAAGAGGATAGATTTGTCATTACGAAAAAAGATACTAGTATCGAGAGAAAATATCTATAAATTGTTTACCGTTGATAATAAATTTTGTACCACAAAACTGACACGCCAAAATATAAATGGGTCCTTAATAAAATTTCCTATGTTTTAAGGTTTAAACAACAAAGGTCTAATTGAATTGAATTTAAATTTAAAATTTTGATCTCAGACTCAAAATTGATTTTTCTTGTTTGCTGAATTTTTTTCCCCTTGTTGTTTTGAATATTTTTTTCATGTATATTCTATTACTTGTAATGGTTTTATTGTTTAATTAGAAAAGTCGATTTTCGTGCAAGTGACCCATGTTATTTATCGCTTTCATTTTTAAGTGTTGCATATCTTCTTGCCCTAGTATTGTGAAGGAAGTTAGCAAGTTGGGAGTGACTCGGATTCACGGGCGTCTCAAAAGCTAAGACTTGTGATCCTTGACAGAATTCCAAATCCAAATTAATTTTTAGATAATTTAATATTTTAAGTTTCATTTCAAGATTAATTTCAAAATTAATTTGAGTTTGAGTCTCAATACAATCAGACTCAAAGTTAAATACAAGAAAGGGAAAAGTCATGGAATATTCGTCAGCTAAAATATTGCCACCTAACTCATTTATTTTGATCCATCTAAGTACGATGTTGGAACATATTTTTTTCATTACCATATGAATAAATAATTTATGTGCATAAAGACACTGAGGCTTTTTTAATTTGAACTAAATAATGTAAGTTTAAATAGCCAACCCTTAAGTTTCGAATTATGGGACTCTGTAGTTATTTAACATTCTTCATAAGAATCTGGATATCACTCTTAGATTTGATATTTCAAAGTTTTTTTTGAAATAATTTCTTTTAAAGGTTAAAATCGTGTTTTTCAAATGTTGGAGGGCAGTCGCCACCTTACATCCCTAGATCAACCAGTGAATTTGTAGCTAAAAAGGATTTCTTTTCTGATAAATAAAATAAATATTGAAAATTAAAATAACTATATCCCCAAAAATAAATAATTTATGTGCATGATGAACTTTTTTTCCTTCCTTTTTGGGTGAATATAATTATTTATTTACTCTTTGGTATTTTATACACTTAATAATCAAATGTCTAAAATAATTGTCACCTTTTTGCAGCACATTCATTCCACATGGATTAAAAGCATAAAGGCAAACCTTTGGATAGGTATATGTCTCTTTGTTTATCTTCTTTTGGCAAGAAATGTAGAGAAATTCTCAGTCTTATTTTCTCATATATATTCCTTCTTTGATTGAAACCCCATATACTAGTATAAACCTAAAAGAAAGGGAATAATTATACCATGATAGTAATAATTGCAAAAACAAATCATAATGAACATGCAACCTGTGAAAATTAGCTCATGGGCCTCCATATCCTCTCAAAATCAATTGGCAAGGAGAGGTGTTAGCCCATAGCTTATAAGTTATTTGGATCTTTCCTTAAGCATTCGATATGGGACTTCATATTTCAACACTCCCCTCACATCATTAGAGCCCGCTTGGGCATTATGAGCCCATCATCCCGCCTAAGGGCCCGCTCTAATACCATGTGAAAATTAGCTCATAAGCCTCCATATCCACTAAAAACCAATTGGTTAGGAGAGGTGTTAGCCCATAGCTTATAAGTTATTTGGATCTTCCTTAGGCATTCGATGTGGGACTTCATATTACAACATACCCATATAATAAAACCAGTATATGCAATAGCATATTGGAGGAATTAATCTTTTTTTTTTTTACGGGTTTGACATTTAATTAGTATTTGTGTTTGTTTTATAGTCTACAACTAATTAGAGTCGTTCTTATAGTGTGACTCTTCTTAGAGGACAAACAAGGGAGGAATTAGAAATTCTTATTTGGAAAAAAAAAACATTTACATAGTATTTTTTTTTTCTCAAACGTTGATTGGCGAAAGAAATTCTCATTGAAAATGTTTCATTTTTTAAAATATTGGGGCACCGATCGTCGCCTGCCTCTTTTGCCTCCTTAGTTCCGACGGGAAATAGAGTTTCGGATAAAATTTCCTCCGTTCATAAGATTTGAACTTAAAACCGATATCAAACTCATTTCGCTTAGGTTTACTCATAGGAAAATGATTTTCGGCTAAGCTCAATTGACTAAAAATTGGCTAAATTGGGTCAAAATTGGTCAACGGGACAATAATGCCCTTAAAGTACTTTTAAAAAACCCTGCAAAAGTAAAAAAAAAAATAGCCAAATAGTCTTTTGCTAGTTTTGAGGCTGTCAGGGGGAGTTAAGTTGTACTACAGATACGGTGTAGAACATTAAATGTTCTGTACCGTGCAGAACAAATGTTGGCCGTCGGATTACAAATTTAACGGATGAGATTATTTGAGTGAGATAATTAAAAAATTAACTCTCACAATCCCAAATGATCTCAGTCGTCAGATTCTTGATTCGACGGTCACAATTTGTTTCGCACGGTGAAAAACATAGTGAGTTGTAAAATCTAAAGAAAGAAACACATTCAAGAGAAGTGATTGTGGCCATTGATGAAGAACTCGTCAACGGTCCAGATTATTCTCTAGGGTTAATCTGGATCGCTGACGTGGCAAAGCAAATTTGTCACTTAACAACCCTAAGTCCACATATTATACAAATTTATATACCCTAAGTCCCTATAAAAATATTATTTGCGACCATAAGTACATAAATTATATTACTTTTAGGTCCCTAATGTTATAAAATTTTAAAAATTAAACTCGCATAGTATATTTCCATTTCACAAATTGACCCATAAATTTCTAATTAAATCTTTTAAATTCACAAATTGACCCAAAAATCATAAATTAACTTTTTAGAAATTATAATTAGACCCCTAACTAATAACATATCCATTGTAATAATAACAGATTCATTAAATTAATTTTATTTTAACAATTACATGCTTACTTTAACAATTCATAGTACTAATAAGTGATCGCCTTATATAAAACTATAACGAACATTACATGTTTACTTTAACAATTCATAGTACTAATTTTATATAACGAACCTTACATGTTTAGTTTAACAATTCATAGTACTAATAAGTGATCGCCTTATATAAAACTATAACGAACATTACATGCTTACTTTAACAATTAATAATACTAATAAGTGATCGCCTTATATAAAACTATAACGAACATTACATGTTTACTTTAACAATTCATAGTACTAATTTTATATAACGAACCTTACATGTTTACTTTAACAATTCATAGTACTAATAAGTGATCGTCTTATATAAAATTATAATATACCTTACATGTTTACTTTAGTTTTCATTTAAATTAGTTTGATCTAGGAATAAAAAATTGGAAAAAAAAATTATCTCTTCCTCTAACCAATTACCCTTCTTCTTCAACTTCTCATCAACCCATTTACCCACCCACCCACCCCCATCCCCATCCCCCTACCACCCCCATCCCACCCAATCCGTACCCCCTTCTTCATCTTCCTTTTCCATCTCCCCTCCCCGTAACCCACCGCCGCCACCATCAATTTGGTCTTTTTTCACAAGTACCCAGTTCAAGGGGTACCATTAAATTAGTGTTTAATTAATTGAAAGATTGGTTCTTATTTATTTTTAGGAAAGAGAAAAAAAAAGGGAATCTGCAGTGGAAGCAGTTTATTCCCTCTTCCTCTCACCCCAAACTCCGCTTCGCCGACCACCACCACCACCATTTTGATTGAAAGCAAAAAAAAAATGCAGCTTCATTTTTTAAGAAATCACCATTTTCCGACGCCACATTCAAATGGGTTTCATACTAAATAATAATTTGAAATTATTGAAATCCACCACCACACCAAACAAGAATGGTCCCCTATGAATTATTTGTCTCCAATTTTTCAAATAGATTGAGTGTTCAAGTTTCCATTAAAAAAGAAAGCAACAAATTTGAGATGGTGATTGTTGGTGGTGGAGGGGATTGTTGGTGGTGGGGTGGTGGGGTGGGTGTAGGCTAAAAGGTGTAGAGTGTATGGTGTAGGGTAGGCTAGAGAGAGATAGGGGTATATTAGATATTTAGACATTTAAATATATATATATATATATATATATATATATGCAGAAGGGTATATTAGACATTTTATCTTCTCAAATTGGATTTTTAGTCAATTAATTGGCTAAGTCTTAGCCGCCTAGCACTAATCTTACTCATATTGGTCAAAGAATTGGCCCATGAAAGGAAGTTATTAGAGGCAATGATGAAAAGGGAGTTGTGGTTGGAGTAGAGGCATATCTTTATACCCTGGCATTAATGGGGAAAGTTGAGAAAGGCCATGTTGTGTTTTGACTGACATTATGATGTTTTGTGGTGGTCAATGGCAAAAAGCAATTTTTTTCCCTCACAGCTCATTCTCGTGCATGCCTTCTTCATAAAGAAGAGATCAATTGAAACACAAAAAGAAGAAACAGATAATTTCAAGCAGAGAAAAATCAGTCAAGAGTCATCCACTGTCACTTATGTAGGCCGAGATTCATTTTATGTACATTTGAGTGGGTACGCGATATATATCAGATATGGTCAGATGCGATCTCAAACTATAAATAAAAATGTAGAAGTTCATTCAGAATGTACTAGAATAGAGTAATGACTAATGATATTTGAGATATAGATGAGGAGAAGAGCTACCCTAACTTTAAGCAATACTTCTTTCTAAATTTTCTACAATCAATTAAATTGTTCCAAAAAAAAAAGGGTGAAGGGTGGGGGTGGGAGTGGGGGTGGAGTGTGTTCAGAATGTATTGCAAACTTGAAAAGCATGTTCATTCTCAATACTATAAACATAAAGAATGGTAGGGAGGATAATGAAGAATCTCAAAATTAAGGCTTTTACAATGAGATTATTGATTGGGAGGAGGATGAATATAAGGAATTAGTTTGAGAGAGAATGGTAGAGATTCTTGATTTTGGAGGATAAATAAGAAGATAAAATGAACTGGGTTAGTTAGAAAATGAGGTTGATGAAGGTGATTGATGCAGACTTGGACATTTATTTCCCTGGGATTTTGCATGTGTGAGTGGTACATGTGCAACACCGCCCACCCTCGTCGGATTCCGCCGATTTTGAGCCTTTTTAGCACCCGTAAATAGTTGAGGGCATTTTTAGAACTCATAATAGGTCAGGGGTATAACTTGCTTTTGAAACATACCTGAGTGCATAAATGACCATTAACTCTTTATTATATCGTGTTACGCTCATAGTTTTCTAAATAGCTATGTAAGAAAGAGGTTGAAACCGAGTCACTCTTATCGGTTGTTCGAGAAAAGCGATGAAGAAGTTACAAAGAAGATAGTCTTTTCTTTTCTTTTATTTTTTGACGCCACGATGGGCGATTGCCCCACATTGGGGAGAGAGAACAGTCCCACATTGGGGAGAGAGAACAGCCTAGATAAGGTAGAATAAAGCTTACCGCACGTAAACGGAGGGTATCGAACCCGGACCTCTCAGTCACGGGCCGGCCAATGCCCCATTGGGCTATTGGCCTATTCAATGACTGTCTTTTCTTTGATAGTTAGTTTATTTTTATTAGTATTTGTATTTCTTACTCACCTAGGGGTGTGGATACGTTATTACCCGTTAGTTTGTGTAAATTTTATATTTCTTGTTGTTTCCTTCCTTAACTCTTCTCTTTAATTGTATTAGAGAAAGGATTTGGGGACTACATTGATTGTAACGGCTCTAGCCAGTTTATTGTTAGTTTCGAGCTGGGCCTTTTTCTTTTTAATGGATATTTAGCTGGGCTTGAACATGTCAGCAATCCTATTTTTATCTTCACTGCTTACTAAGCTACAGCATAAGTAAAAAGTCCACTTTATGAAAATCTAGTTAAAAATCACCACATTGAACCTATCTACATGTGAAATGAAGCCCATTCTAATGTCATGGAATTTTTCTTTTTGAACTTTAAAAGCATTCTGAATTTCTGAGTAAAGAATGTTGATTGGTATGTGTGATTGGGAAATCTTATTCTTTAAGTGATAATCGAAGTTTGAACTCTCTATTTTATTTATTATGTAAGAAAATATTATTTTGGTCAGTATTTTACACCTTAAATGGGTCGACACGGTGAACACTTTAACCTTTAAATCAGTCGACTCGATGTTAATAAAGATTAGTCTCAATTTAGTAACCCGAAACGCCTCTTGGACAGACAAAAAATTATTTCGAGTAAAGAGTTTACAAAAGCAAAAGTTTCTTTTAAAGTGAACAAAGTAACACTTCTCAGAAAAAAAGAACTTCCAAAATGAAGAGTAGATAAAGAAAGCAGAGAAAAATTTGCACTATGAAAATCTTTTACAAGCCAAAAGCGTCTACTCTAATGGCAACCCGGATACAAAGAGGAACGTCTGATGACATTATTTAGAAGAATATTTAGTTTTGGTAATTACAAGTCTAATTGTATTAGGTTTGCTTTAATAGTTCCCTAGTCATATTATATCTCAGAGATTTTAGTAGGGTTTTACTCTTATCTAAATAGGAGAGTTATCTATTCTGTGTGGGTTTGAGTGTGATCTGGAGTAGAATTGTGGGCTTATGATTTGAGAGTTAATGCATAGAATATTTTCTGTTTCTCTCCGTAGTATTGTTGTGAGATTCGATCTCTGTGTTTTGTATTTCAAACACTCACCACCAAAATTATTTATTAAATATATATATGTTATATATGTTTCCGCATTTAAAAAATTCAACAAAGTCTATAGTCTAGTACATTAACTCATATAAGGTAACAGTTTATCGAGCTAAATTATGGGCTATAGTGTTCCCAATTACGACTTTTTTTTTGCTAAATAAAGATTTACCCATTAATCATAAAATAGCCAAAGTTATTACAATCAAAAAATAAAATGCAATTACAAGAAAAATAAAAGTTATACAATGGTGTAAACACCAACAGATAAAAATCCACACCCCGGACCGGGTAAATAACACAAAAAAGGGTAAAAAAATAAATACATGATAAAACTCTTCGCAACAGCTTCTCCGAGATCCTGGAACAGCAGTAGCAAGCTCAGTTTCATCACCTTTCTTAGAAATCAAAAATCTACGAGACCATGGGCGTATCAACCGTCCCATAGATTTTCTCGGAAAGATGATGAAAAATGAGAAAGGGCCCAGAGCAACTCCGGGTTTAGAATAAACTCCAGATTTGGAAGGATCTGAAGTAGGTCTTGCATTTGTGTCTTGAATCTTGAATAATACTGCCTTGAAAAAATTTCATCAAGATTTACGGCAAAAGAAGGGGTGAACACACCAAAAGCGGAAAGAGGATGGCTAGATCCAACCATTCTTGGTTGGATCTAGCCATGGAAGTTAAGAAATGAGAAACTTCAAGCAGGGGCGGAAAAGAGAGGAAAAGAGAGAAAAAGAGAGAGAAAAGAGGCAGTGGGGATTCAATCGTTCCCAATCCCGACTTAGTTATATGAAACTCATACACCCTAGTTTATACAAATCCATACCATAAGCATTTAAATGGTTAATGACGTCCAAGCAGGGGCGGCTTTTGCCAAGTGCAGAGTGAACGGTCGAACAAGACCTCTACTTCTTTGGGACCCCAATTTTTTTAGGGTCTAAATGATCAGTGTGTTTAGTAAAGACCTCTATTTCTTTGCCATGTAATTTTTTTCAATATATAACCGAAGAGATATAAATCAAATTTAAAATTTATTATTGAATTACTAAATATTATTTGTTCTTCTAACAAAGTAAACTACTTTCTCTGTTTATTGAGTGAACATTTATTTTAAGACATATAATTTTATTTTATGAAAAACGATTTTTGGATCAACCGGATGAAGACGGCTAATAGGGTAATTTGAAAGAAGACATAATACATAATACATAATACATTATTCCAATTTCCAATTATCTCCCTCATTTACATATTTTAGTTTTGAAAATTTAAGATGTCACCCTTCTGAAAAAGTAAAATAAAAATTCAAATTGAATGAGGGGCATAATTGAAATTCTTTTCTAAAATTACCTTATTACCCCTCTTAATTCCGGTTGACTTTGTCCATAAATCATATTTTCCTACAATTACTTGTCTACTTGTATATAATTATTATTTCTCCAATCAATTAAAAAAAAAAAAAAAGGAAAGAAAATCAGGGTCACACGGTTGGTGTGGTCATTTCTTGCGGACCAAGGAATAAATTTGCAATTTTCACAGAGCAACTTTCCAAAAACAAAAAAACAAAAAAAAAAAAACCCTCACCAGTCTGCACCCGTGCAAGAGCTTGTTTTTCCAGTCAACGCTGTTATGCAAAGTCCTTAAGTGGCGGGTCGGGCTATCACGCTGAACAACAAAAATATTGTACATTGAATATTTTTTTTTTATCGAATTAAAAATTTGACAGTTTGAATTTTTTTTTAAAATAAATATGTGTTATGATTTTTTAATACTTGTCACGTAAAATAAATGTTACATGGATTAGAACATAGGTTAATTATGATGTAACACATATAAAAGTTTGTAACACCTAATAACATTTTTTTGTTATGCATTATGCGACCTAAATAGTGACACTTATCTTCGGTATGTTTTCTAATTTTTTTCTCTTTTTAAAAAGAAAAATGATTTTGGAAAAGTTATAATTGAATGTCTTTATTTTTCCATGAAATAAAAGAGACGTGAATATATTATGAAATGAAATAATAAAGCATATATAAAAATATAAAAACATTTTGTCACAAATAAAACTTCTTGGGGACAAGGTCATTTATGTTATTCCCTTTTATTTTGTAATAAGTTGAGGTCCAAAAATATATAGTCAAGAAAATTGTACCAGCTAAAATTATTATTCTTTATTTTGCTTTAGAGGTAAAATTGTTCCAAAAAGAATAAAACTCCCATTTGTTATGTGTAAGAATACCAATCGCGTAATTTTACACATCTACCTTTCAATTTATTGGAGAAACTTGACCAAATACTTCATCAAATCTAATTTAGTTGGTCATATATATAACTCTTCAAAGCTCAAAATAAAGTTACTGGTAAAAAATATGTTAGTGCCGACTAGTGTAATAGATTTACAGAATTTTTACCAATAGAAAATCTATATTTGAATAACTCAAATTAAATAATCGAAAAATAATTGGTAGTTGCAAAAGTTTCCTTCAATATTTCAATTTCTAACAGCTCCCCTCCCTCACGAGCTAGTCAGTACGGATACCTTATCAGATTTTCACCCTGCTCAAAAAGGTCTTTTTTTTTTTTTTTTCTTGACGCCCGTTGGGCGATGCCCTATGAGTAGGAAGATAGAACTGTCTCACCAAAGGAGGAGAGAATAACCCTAGAAAGGAAGTCAAATTAAAGCATGCTTCATGCGCAGGAAGAGTATAGAACACACAACCACCACTGGACTTAGAAACCTTTTTGATCCCTGTTCAAAAAGGTCAAATCCTTAAATTTAGCAAACTAACCAATGGAAAAAGAAAAAGGAAAAATCTAGAGCTTTGATAAAAAAAGTTTTATTATTGTGTCATTAAAACCGTGAAGGCAAGAACACGTGGCTTATAAAAACATCATAGAATGGGGCCAAAACGTGTAATTTTTTGGTTAAAGAAAAATATTATAAGACCAAAAAAGATAACCAAAAAAGAAAAAAGAAAAAACAATAGGTCCTTCACATTCTCAAACAAGATTGTCAAGTCGGATTGTATATTTTTTTTTAAAAAACAAAACTATTTATAAGTATGGTCCAGTTTATTACAATTATTTATTATAAGACCTCATCAAAGGAGAAGTAGTAGAAGCCCGTTGAGCGGGTGCCCCGTGAGGGGAGTAGTAGATGTCCCGTTGAGCGGGTGTCGTAGAAGTCCCGTTGAGCGGGTGTCCCGTGAGAGGAGTATAAGACCCACACAAGGGAACCCAAAGAAATGACAATTAAATCATTCCCCTTGTGTGAGGTGGGTATCGAACCTGGACCTCTAAGTCACAGGCAGTGGATGTTACCCACTGGGCTACCATGTCTTCGATAAGTCGGATTGTATATTCGACGAGAGATAAATTGAATTAAATTTAATAAAAAATTATTGGAGGAGAGAATTAGATGAGGTCGACGATTTTACTCGTAGAATCAAACGATATGATGCATGCAAATTTTGTTTTTATTCAATCGGGTCGACTAGTCAAGTCGGTTTGAGTTCGGGGAACTAAATTAAAAAAAATGTCAGATTGAATGAAAAAATTTAATTTTAAATCCAGTTACAACTCTCCAATTATCCATCCTTCTTTGTTCTCAAAATGACTACTATTTCGACTTAATTTTATTTGAAAATAACCCATAATCGATTTTAGTTGTAGCATGTAAATGAAATTTTTTTCGATTTTGTCAGTAAATGAAAATTGAAATTCTAACTCTCAAAAGTTAAAATAGGTTAGCAAGAGTATTTATTCGCGAAGTATTGTGATATTTTTTTTTTGCTGACGTTGCAAAAATAAATTATTGATATAAATTTATTATGAAATAATATTTAAATATTTTTTTTGAATTTTCGTATTTTGCTACTATCCTTATATTTACGAGTCCTAGACCCTTTGATATTAAAAGTGAAAATTTCCATCTTCACCGCGTTAGTCCCAACAGCCAACTTGCTTGGAAACTCACTAGGTTTGACGGCAGAAAGAGAAGAGAGAGAATTGGGGGGAGGAGAGCCGCCTCCTTTAACCCTTCTCGTGTTTGTATCTAAACAATTTCTTCTCTTTACAAATTTTTGGAGCCTCCGAGTTACCTTTTTTAGGTATGAAACTTCTATATTCTTGACTCTGTTTGGTTCTTTTGTGTGGTTTTGTAGTGTAAAGTTTGAAGCTTTTTTAGTTTTTTACTAGCTGGGTTTGGATTATTATGGTTAGTTATGCCTTTAATTTTTTTTTTTTATCTTTTTTGGTGAATGGTGAGATAAAGATTTGTTTTTATGTTTATTTTACTGTTTGTTAATGTGGGTTGCTGTTATATTTTATTTTAATTTTTTTGTATTTGATCTTTTGGTTCTGGGGAAGTGCTGAATTTTGTGCTTCTGGGTTGTGTTCTTTTTTGTTGATATCATTTTTAAAAGGGGGTTTTCTTGTTCGGTTTCTACTACTGATGCGAAATGTGGTTTTGTTTTGATTTTGTAGTTTCTATATGACTGTTAATTATATGGACGTGTACTTTGGGGATTTAAGTTTGAACATTATCAGCAATGATTTGTAAATCAATGTTGTGCAAGTGTTTTACAATATGGTCTTGGATATTATGAGCCATGTCGATATTGGTGGAGTTGATACTCCCTCAGTCCCAAATTGAATGTAAGTTTTGCATACGAAAGTGGACATTCAATTTTGGACGTAGGAAACATGAGAGAATGTATCACGTGAAAGACCACTGTAATTTTTCTTTGGTTCGAGCCGACCTGGCAACCCCAATTACTTGGGATTAAGACTTTGTTGTTGTTTGCTGTTTAGACCCACAATTGCTATTTAGCTGTTAACTTCATATTAGTTTATTGGAACTCGGACCAGCTTTTCACTAGTTAGCTATATCTGTGGACTTGAGGATGAATGATTTTCCCTTTCATCTGGTGTTGTATATGCAGACTATGCTGAGAGCCAAGCAGCTTGGTACACTTTCACAATCAGCAAGGACATTTTTTCTTAGTGGTTCACGATGTAGTGCAGGTGACGGAAGTTCGTGCACTTGTTCAGAGGATGATACCTGTGTTTCCAGATGGCCTCAGAGACAAAATGCAGCACCTCGTCCAAAAATATCACCCACCTTAGTATCAAGGCCTTCAGTTGGAGTTGGCTCTCTAATTTCAAGAGATGCTCAGAAACCAGATATTGTTAGCCAGCCAGTCCCCATTCCACAAGCTGTGCGTACCTCTGGTCCATTGGGCCGAGCAGAATGTGTAAATTATGCAAGCCTTGATGCTCACACCATAGTGCATTCATCATCTCCTATTGGAGACCAATTTGTTAAAACTGGTATAGCAGCAGTAAGTCTTTTATCCAATTTAGTAAATTATAAGATTCCCGTTAAAGATGGAAGCGGATTACTTGGCTCATCCCAGAATTTTGTAATTGAAGATGTAAAGAAAACCCCAATTGTGAGAGCTTCAAATGTAAAGACCTTCAGAAGAGAAAAAGACGAGAGTAAGCCATATTCTGATAGAAATGCAGGACCAAGTGTAGCCAATAACCCCTCTGCTCCAAAGGGGGGAGTTGAAAGGTCTTCTTCAGTGAAAGCCATTGCTGAGTCCTCGAACAATACTACAAGAAAGTCGGTGGGAAACCGGCCAATTTCGTCGAACAATGTGATGAGAAATGCAGGGAACTCGCAAAGGACTTCTTCAGATTCTTTTGAGAGGAAAGGGTCATTGCCTCATAGGTCAAGGAGCTATTCTAATCACTTTACACCTAATGCAAGAACTGAGGTGAACGTAGTGGGAGATATTACTGAAGGATACACCAGGACACTAAGAGATACCAAAGTGTCAACGGGAGCTCCTCCGGCAGCTAGGTCGTTTTCTGGCTCTGGCCACGTAGTTGGCAGTTTTTCTCGCATCTTGCAGCAGGTGAAATGGGGACCTGCAGCAGAAGATGCCCTGAGAAAACTCAACTGCTCTCTGGATGTTTTCCAAGCTAATCAAATTCTTAAACAGCTTCAAGATTACACAGTAGCTCTTGGATTCTTTTACTGGTTGAAAAGGCAACCCGGGTTCAAGCATGATGGTCATACATACACCACCATGGTTGGTATCCTTGGCCGTGCTAGGCAGTTTGGGGCAATAAACAAGTTGCTTGGGCAGATGGTCATGGAGGGATGCACGCCAAATGTTGTAACATATAACCGTCTCATTCATAGTTATGGCAAAGCAAACTATTTGAACGATGCACTAAATGTTTTCAATAAAATGCAAGAGGAAGGGTGTCAGCCTGACCGTGTGACCTATTGTACACTTATTGACATCCATGCAAAAGCAGGATATCTTGATATTGCTATGGATATGTACCAGCGGATGCAAGAAGCTGGGCTTTCTCCCGACACATTTACTTACAGTGTCATCATCAATTGCCTAGGGAAAGCTGGACATTTAGCAGCTGCTCACAAGCTGTTTTGTGAGATGGTTAATCAGGGTTGTGTACCTAATTTGGTGACTTACAATATTATGATTGCGTTGCATGCAAAGGCAAGAAACTACCAAAATGCGCTGCAGTTGTATCGTGACATGCAGAATGCTGGATTTGAGCCTGACAAAGTATCTTACAGCATAGTCATGGAGGTGCTCGGCCAGTGTGGCTGTCTGGAGGAAGCGGAGGCAGTCTTTTCAGAAATGAAAATGAAGAACTGGGTACCGGATGAGCCTGTTTATGGTCTTCTGGTGGACTTATGGGGAAAGGCTGGGAATCCAGAAAAGGCTTGGGAATGGTATCAAGCCATGCTTAATGCTGGTTTATGCCCTAATGTTCCGACGTGTAATTCTCTTCTTAGTGCTTTCCTTAGGGTACACCGACTTTCGGATGCATATAACTTGCTTCAGAGCATGATCTGTCTGGGGCTGAACCCTTCTTTGCAAACGTATACTTTACTCCTTAGCTGCTGTACAGAAGCCAAAACTACATTTGACATGGGATTCTGCGGTCAACTCATGGCAGTCACAGGACATCCGGCACATATGTTTTTATTGTCTATGCCGGCATCAGGACCCGATGGGCAGAATGTCAGGGATCATGTAAGCAACTTCTTGGACTTCATGCATAGTGAGGATAGAGAGAGTAAGCGCGGACTTATGGACGCTGTGGTTGATTTTCTTCACAAGACGGGGCTCAAGGAAGAAGCGGGATCTGTCTGGGAGGTTGCTGCAAAAAAGAATGTTTATCCAGATGCAGTTAGAGAGAAAAGTTCTTGTTATTGGCTTATTAACTTGCATGTTATGTCGGATGGAACTGCTGTCACCGCGCTATCAAGAACACTCGCCTGGTTCAGAAGACAGATGCTTCATTCAGGGACTTGTCCAAGCCGCATTGATATTGTGACCGGATGGGGTAGAAGGAGCAGGATAACGGGATCGTCTCTAGTAAGGCAAGCCGTGGAAGATTTGCTAAACGTGTTTAGCTTCCCATTTTCCACGGAAAATGGTAATTCCGGGTGTTTTGTGGGGTGTGGAGAACCGCTTAATAGATGGTTACACCAATCCTGCGTTGAACGCATGCATTTGCTATAGTTTCTGATATGAAGGCCATTATATTTATCGTCGTTTTGTTTCAGGAGATGAACTTCCATTCTCACTTCATCGGGAAATGCTTCGATTAATCTGCTAAAATTTAGAGTAAATTAGATCTCCTGCAAATCTTTTTAGGAATCGGGTTCTATAATTTCGTTTAGTTTTCAAGATTTTGTTAACAGGTTCCTCAGATGTTCCAAATTTTGCTGTGCTATCATTTTCTGGGACATCATTAGGTATGGAATTGATTGATGATCAACTCTCTGCTTCTCAAAGCCTTGTGAATATTTTGTTCAGTGTGAAATTATTTTTGCCAGCTATCCCTTTTCTATCTTTCCCAGGTTTCCATTACATTTGATTAAAGTTTCCATCTCATGCTGGTATTCTTTTTTTTGTTGATGAATAAAGGATTAAAATGGCCGGGGCCATTACAACATGAAAAGCTTCCCAACTCTTTCTCTAATACAATAAAAGAGAGGAGTTGAGGAAGGAAGAAAGTCAAAAAAGACAGAAAATATAAGTTACACAATGTAACAGATAAAAACTCACACCTCAAATAACTTAAGTGGGAAGCATCTAAAACAACTACTAATAATAATCTAACAAACAAACAAAAAATAGTTTTCTTCGCAACATCTTCATCTTCATTCTCGAACCCCAGAGGCAAGCACTTGGTTTTAACCTCTTTTATAGACGGCGATTCAGAAGAACATGAGCGTATCAACGATCTAACAAATCGCCTAGAAAAGAGGTGGAAACACAAGAAATGGCCCAGATAAAAAATGGGTATCCAAATATTACCACCAACTAGCCGATCTAAGAAGATCGATAAAAGATCTCGCCCCCAAGTCTTGAATCCAGATGAAAAACGCAAAAGAGAAAACACATCCATGTTTGTTGCCAAAAAGAGAGGTGAGGACACAAAAAGTGAGCTGGTATTCTAAACAACAATAATAAAATAATAACATAACTCAATAACTCCCCAATAATAATAGGTGTGAGCTAGGGAGGGATAGGAGACAAATTTAACATTTGACTATAAATGCATAAAATGGTTGCTTCCAAAATACCACCGGAACAAATAGATTGGAGACTGGCTTAACATTTGGCGATGAATCTACCAAGTGATTTCTCACAAAATACCATTGAAAGAGTAGTCTCACATACTGTCACGTTTGCTAATCATGCCTAAAAACTATTTTAATTTATATGCACATTAACATGCTTATTTCATTCAGCATCCAGAGCATTTATATGCACAAAATATAAGGTTTATAAAAATAAATAAAAAAAAAAAAAACTTTGCACTTCATGCATTTTACTAACCTCCTTACATAGATAATTCAATTCAATATTTTGATTGTTGTGAGGACCCCAGAGTGCATGTAAAGGAAACAATGATCACAAGCAATTTCAGAGTTAGTTCTTGATAATCAAAGGAATAATGATCATTTCTAACAATAAAAAATTTCCCTCACGAGCAATTAAAATTACATAACAATTCTCATCGTGAAAATGGAGCGTTTCATTACCCGTGTAAAACACAAAGTGTACGGATAATTTGGGACGGACGGATGAAGTAGTAAACTGGTGAAACAACAATTATAACAAAGTACAATTATAATCCATATAATGAATTACAAAGCAAAGTACATACAACTCTTTTTACAACTTTCTTAAGGAATAAGGGGAAATGGAGGGCAAAAGACAAATTTTGAGCAAGAACCGGATGCAATCCAACTACCAGTTTACCTAAGGACCGGTAGATGAGACAAATAAGCCCCCACAAGTCTTCGTCGGCACAAAACTTATTAGCCAATTTAGCATTTGCGTATGTTTGATATCAATCTTATTAATTAAATACGTATTTACGACCTGTCAAAAAAGATTTTTCCACCAATTTTTTTGACAAAAATTCGTTAAGTTGGTCACTTGATTAGCATGCGACAGAATTTTCAGGGGTATTTTGAAACTTTTTCTCCTATTCCCCCCAAATTATTACATGTACCTAAATATACAACAGTATTAGCGTCTTAATCCAAAGTAATTGGGTCGGCTACATGAATCAATATAAAATTTCTGTGTGGTCGTTCGCATGAATACATTCTCTCAAATTTCCTTCTATCAAACTCCGTATCCTTATCCAAGTCTATAACAAATCAATATCTTTCTTGATGACTTTGATCCAAACCTTCTGCGCCTCCACTACCTTTTACAACTTCATGTCTCCATCCTTCAAGTTTTCGAATCGGAACGTCACTCGTCTTTTTTTATGTGTCCAAACCACCGTAAACGATTTTCTCTCATCTTTTTTTCAATAGGTGCAACTCCGACTTGATCTGGGCCCTTTATCATCTTTTTACATCTTCCCGAGACAATTTATAGGACGGTTGATACGCCCATGGTCCTATAAATTGTCGACCCCTAAGGAAGATGTTGAAAGTGATATTCTCCTGTCCCTCGTGTTTTCGAGGATTGCAATGAAGACGCTTTGAAGAAGAAGATTATGTATTTGTTTAGTTTGCTAGTTTTAGTAGTTGTTTTTCCTTACCATCCAAGTTTTCTAGGGTATGTCTTTTGTCTCGTTATCGTGATTTTTTAAATCATCGTATAATCAGTATTTTTCTCGTATTTTCGCATTTTCCTTTGATTGTAATGGCCTCGGCTATTTGTGATTAATGGAAATATAATTTATTTAGCAAAAAAAAAAAAAACTCCTAGTTTCTCTCGGATAATCTCATTTCTCACTCTATACTTTCTAGTATACCCACACATTCATCGCAACATACACATCTCTGTTACACTAATTTTCTGGATATGACATCTTTTTACGCTCCAACACTCATTACATGTACCTAAATATAAAAGGAAATAAACTACTAATACTCAAATGTAATTAAACTTTAAAAAAAAAAAAAAAATTAACAAACCCACTTTCTTCTTCTTCTCCCATCCACCATTTCTGCAGAAACTCCATCTCCATCACCACTTTAAACCACTCCAACGAAAAAATGGCATAAACCGCCATTTCAACAATTTTAGTTACTTCTACCTGGCATCCAATTCCAAAAACCACTATTACTCTTTTGTCAAATCTGACTCCAACCTTAATTAACCTTATTCTTTCCTACCCACATATTAAAACTCCCATATGTCTTGAATTTTTATATCCTCTTGATTCATGAAAATAAGACCCTTTTAATTCAACCCGATAAAAATTATAAATAAATGAGTGAATTATTATCAACGATTTTTTCGTTTTCCCCGAAAGTAATTTTATTATTAGACAAGAAATTTTATTGATGTGAATTTTTAAAGAGTTATTGATTTGTTCTCATGTTTCTTTGAAGATTGGAATAATAAGAGATTTGTTGCACTTTTGATAAGCTTGTTATAGCTATTGGAGATGATGGATTGGTAAAGGAGGTGTAGGCAGTGGTTGGTGGTGGAGGGTGCAAGCGGTGGTGTGTAAGGTGGTGAAGGGGGAAGAAGATGGAAGGGAAGAGGATTGATTAATAATTATTTAGAAGACCATATTGGAGTAGCGGAATTAGTTGTTTGATTGTGGTGAGTTTTAAAGGTTGTAGTGTTAGGAGATGAAGAAGGAAGAAGGAACTAGAGAGGAAGGAGATGAAGGATAATAAAAGGTAGAAGATGAAGAAAAAATGTTTTGAAAAGTCTTAAAATACCCCTGCAAAAAAAAAAAAGGCACATGATGATCACGTGACCAAATTAACGGCTTCTGTAAAAAAATTGACGAAAGGAATATTTTGGCAGGTCGTAAATACGTGTCTAACTAATAAGGTCAACATTAATCGAAAAGGACTGTAATGGTAGATCGAAAATACGTAAGGAGCTAAATTGGCTAATTTGCCATTTCGTGGAAGACAAACAATATAAGCGAGTTCCAATTCATCAGGAACATAATACTTTCACATTTGGACCCTAAATTCGAGTTAAGCCAATTACAAACATCAATTTAGCAAGAGAATAGCGCAAAACTGTTAAATTAATCCGAGAACAACCACTCAGGACATTCATATTACAGGAAGACCCTCGAAACTGCACAAGTTTCCTTAGCATTAAGATTTAAAGAAACTTCTTTACCATCAAAATCAGGACTCTGAAATATCAAGAGCATAAATTAATTTCGATTCTTTTGCAATTTTGTCACTTCTTGAAATAAATTAACACATGTAATATATTTTGAAAGAAAGAATTATAAGGTGTTAGACCAAGGTCACTTGACTAAACTTTCAGTTTGACGCATGGACAGGATTTTTGTGGCAACACTAAGTAAATGATCATTTGTAAATAAACGTTACAGAATCTAAACTTATGATAAATCTAAATGTTTATGTTTATTTACTATAGTCTTTTGAACTCGATAATGGAATACAAACATACAATCTTGAATTTATAAGTTCAAATAAGGAAAATCGAAATTGTAAAAATTTATCCAGTATGTCAAAGATAGCATAACTTTTAATATTTAGTATACAGAATAGTGAATTCGTTTAACTCTTTACGTCATTTCCCAATTCCCATAAAAAAAAAATTAAATCTAAAAATATAATATTTTTCCCACAAGTAAATTAGTAATTGTTTTCTTTAAATAAAAAATTGATACATTTATATTTTGGTGTGTTCCCAATTAAAAGTCGGTAAATTTTTTATGAAGATTTTGACCACATGCATTGAAATATTGTTTCTATTTAATATTTGTATAAAATTTTCTATATTTTTAAGAGACGTGTGAAGTTTATACAGAAACAGACGTAATACGAGACATCTATCCATCTGTAGAGTCGTTAAATTGACACCTGGAACATTTAGCCCTCTCGGTTTCTCCGTCCTTACAGTAATCTGTGTTACCTTCTTTCTCATAACTATGACAATCCTTCGTCTATTTATGACTGGAGCGGACCTAATCCTAGCATTTCATCTAACACGAGAAATCGTCGGTTTCAACTCGTTCTCAAGTTTTAAGATCCTAGATCACCACAATCTCATTTCTTATTGCACTTGGAAAGTTCAATTCTTTTTGCAATAAAATATTTTCTTCAAACAGTTCTACTCGTCATAGATTTATTATGATTTCTAGTCGTTCTTTCACCTTCCGATGTTCATGTACGCATCATGAAAGACAATTGGTTGAATTGTCCTTTTTCAGGTATGAATTTCAATCGATTTTTTTTTTACGAAATTTAATTGGATTTAGAGAGATGGCATGTATTTTGTTTAAATTTTTCTGCATAAATTGTGTGATATTTGGTTCCTCTAAATGGAAGATTTATATAGTTGAATTTTTTTAATTTTTTTAATTTTTTTGTTACTTTTGGATAAGAGGTTGAGGAAAAGTTCTTATATATCAACATTGTTTGTTGCATACACAAATTTTCATTTATGCATTTATGCGGAGAAGCTTTATTATAGGTGGTTAATAACTTACAAATTGTACGCAAGTAGCCCTATAGCCAATAAGAAGTATACAATGCTTCTCGTTTATGAGATAGTCAATGTTTTGAAAATTATAAGTTAACATAAGTGTAGATGCCGTATAAATTATGAAGAAAGAATGATTGACCATTTTTAAATTAAGAATCACAAAAAATACACATACTTATTTAAGTGTTTATTTATTCAATTTTTTGGGTAATAAAATATCTATGAGAACAAAAACATCATACTTTTATTCAAACAGACAACCTACTTCATAAGAGCCTTAGGTTTGATCGTTTCTCTCTCTCCTAAATTTGTTAAAAAGAAGAAGAAAAGTTCATCATTAAAAAAAAAAATAACATTATGTTTTCTTAAATCTGTTAGTAATATTTGTTGATGGCGCAATTATAGTAGTAAATTTTTAGTATCAAAACTTTATATGCTAAATTAAATACCCTATGTGTATATATTAAGAATAAATTTTAATTAAATTATATTATATAGACTAAATTAGAGCAACACTTGAGTAGTTTCCCAAAGGACCTTCTATTTAACTAAATCATGATATATAAGTGATTTGTTTATAAAAAAAAAATAAAGATGGCCATTGTTAACATAGTAATATTGTTTTTAAAATGATTTGTTTTAAAATGATGTATTTTAAAATAACGACTTAGCAAAAACATTGGTAAAAAATTAATAATTAATTAAATAATAAGTGTTTGTTTATAATAAGGATAGAATTCTTTGAACTTTTGTTTAGTAGAAGAGTGAAATTTTATAAGTAAGAAACTGACAAAATAGACATTTCCCAATTATGTTAAATTGATTTAGATGGCAATTCAATTTATATACCCAATTGATAAAATTGGAGGAATAGGTACCCAAATGATAATTGTGGTTGATTTCATGGTGTTTTTATTTTAATTTAACCCTTATATATTTACACAATTTGTATTTAGTTGGGCTGCATAAATTTGTTTTAATTGGATAGGAAACGTCCACAACACAAAATGATCTAAAATTTTCAAACAAAATCGAACTGTATCGAAATAATTTCAATATTCGGGTCCTATAAAAATTTGGTTTGTATAGATTTAAAAAAAAATAGCAAAATAGCAAAATCGAATTTCGTATCGAATATCAAATGCACACAATTTTAGGCTTTTATATTATTAGTAATGGTTTAAGTGAATTTTTTAGATAAGGGCTAAAACATCGCATAACTTTCCGTTTAATATTATCATATGTCCTTATTATCTATTTTTCTGCATATCCTATGGGAAAATTCTGATATAGACCTGGGCTATATGTGGGTTGTGGACCACTTGGTCCACAATCAACCACATCACCTCTTTTCATTAAAAAAAAAAATTCTTCATAGGGCCCACCTGTTTTTATTATTTTAATCAAAACTGTGATGTGGCTGAATATGGACCAAGTGGTCCATGACCACTTGGTAGGCCTGGTCCACAACAGAACCGTTCTATCCTATGAAGCAAACATTTTCCATTTATGAATTATACATTTATTTTAGACACATTCACAAATACTTTAGATCTATTTAATTATATGTATAACACAATTGCTTAGAAAATTAAAATCTAAAAATGTAATTTTAACAATCAAAATAATAAGAATATACCTACTTAATAATCTTAAAGATTCCATCCACCCACTATTTTTTTAATCATAGTCATGTCGTATAGCTTGGTTTTTTTCCAATAGATCTCTATGATAGATTTAAAAATGATACATAAATCTTTTTGCCTTTATGGTTTCCTTCGAAACTTTTTATATTTTGTTACAGTAAATTTTCAAGTTGCTATTACGTAATTATGTTTAATTTTATCTTATTATATAATACAGTTCATGTTATATATGTTCACAATTGTTGATACATATTTGTCCTTTTTGTTAGTAAAATTAATGAAGATTTTTTTCATGTCACTTTATACATAATGTAAATTGTTGAGAAGGACATTTCTAAAAGCGACAATATCAAAATTTAGTCGGTTAAGGATAACCAAATCATAGAATTTGAATTAAAATCACATTCATTCCTCTTGATGTATAAAAAAAATAAAGAAGTACAATTCTAGAAGTCACCGTATAATTTATACACCAACAATTTTTTAGGTAACTCATAAATTGAGAAAATTAGATACTACCCCGTTCCATAGTATATGCAGCATTTGCATTTTACTTATATTCCAAAATATCTGCCAAATTTCATAAGCCTATCCAAGTTTATTGTAATGTTTTTCAATTTTATCCTTATCTAATTACTTAAGTGTTCAGTAATAATAAGTAAATAACTATTTACTACTCCCTCCATTCCTAAATATAAGACTCTTTAGACAATTTGAGAAAATTAAGGAAGTTGTCATTTTCACTTAAACTTCCAATATTACCCCACCTTCCCTCTCTCTCACTAATACATCATAAAGAAAAGAAAGGAAAATGTTGAGGGTATAATTGAAATAAATTATTGACAACTAATAAAAGAACCTTAAACGACAATTAATTTGGATATCTAGATATCTCCTAAACGACAATTAATAGGGAATGGAGGGAGTATTAATTAAGGACATTTTATATTTTTTTCTTCATAATAATTATTTTTTCTTCATTTTATTAGTATGTGTAGAAAGTGTAAATACTATTGCATATATTGTAGAATGGAGGTTAGTACAAGTTTAATAGTCAACTTTTAGGGATACAACCAACCAGGACAATATATATGCCTAACAATTGAACCTTGTCCTAATTTTTTGTTCTAATACTGGATTGGTTCTTATTATAGGGATGTTTCTTAGGAAAACACAATATCTAAATCTTCTAGATATGAAGTTTCACCTAAAATGCTAAAAAGGAGATTTTTCAGCAAAACTATTAACCATGGAGAAAATGCAATAACATACCGACCGAAAAATGGAAAGACATAAAAAGTAAAAAAAAAAAAAAAAAAAAAAAAATCAATTATTAAGGAAAATTCTGATATGGACCAACTTCACGTGAACTTTATAGTTCAGAATTAGCCACACCATCACATAATTGTCTTCCTCCTCATTCTGTAGTGATGTAGTTAGTTTTGAAGCACATGATCCAATGAACCTAATCAATATCAGAACTATACAATTATTAATAATAATCACATACTTTTCAAGTGATTATACAATAACTCGACACACTTGTCCGATTAATATGTTTACAGAATCATCGAATAGTTAAATTGATTGATCCCTTGATGCAAAATATTATTATTCTGGTAGAACGAGTGATGAACAACGTTATTTCCAACTAATTATTATTTAGACCAATAAATCAATAAATTCAACAATTCAGATCCATATAAGGATAAATCTTATAAGCATATTAACCAATCTGGGTCACACCTTTGACCAAAGGTTATCCAGACCACCATTGTACCTATTCGAACACTCATAAAAAGAATGGAAAATTTCGATATGGGATCGGGAGTCAATGTAGACCAGTGTAGTTCAGATTTGCGCTATGTCAATCGCGAGAATGAGGAGAGAGAAGGAAATGCGGTGATGTGGCGAATCTCAGACAGCGTAGTCAGAGTGGGACTGAGTCATACGTCAGTGTCCTAAAAGAATAAAAAAAATAAAAGACCTTAATCTATCTTTTCACTCTCCAAGACTTGATAACCCCCAGTTTTCCCGTTCTTCATTGAATCCCGCACAATTATAATACAAAATACAATAAATCCAGTATACATCGAACTTTTTGATAGGTGTTATAAGGTTTTAGACATATATTATAATTTATATAATATGTATTTTTTTTTTGATTAACCCCTATAATGAGATGTGTAATACATACTTTATTTAATATGTGTTAAAAATTATAACAACTATTCGATAAAAAAAATCAAGACTACCAAATTTGTTATGTGATAATAAAAAAATTCAATATACAACAATTTTTTTTTTTCTGTATTCAATTATGTGGTCGCAGCTATGGGTGTTCACTATTCAGTTAAACCAAAATATCGAACCGAACCAAATCGAATTTTATTATATGGTTCGATTTATTTGGTTAGGTTTTAAAAAAAAATCAAAATCATTCGGTTTGATATTCGATTTTTATTTTTTAGAAACCGAATTATCGAAATACAGAATAGATCAATTTTTTATTATTATTAAAAAAAAAAAGTGTAGTATACTTGTAAGTATTATTAATATGACTTAGAGTTGTCTTCGATCATCTACTTTAGTGACATTCTGGGAGCAGTTACTTTATATATCTATTTCCAAATGTTAGGTCTGTCTCCTATTCATTCCTGCATATACCCCGAATTATTGAGAACTTCATAAGTTATGTTATTGATGTAGAGTTGTATTTTTATTATTAATTTTTAGTTTAATGATTTTATTTCAATTGTGCATTATAATTTTATCTTTTAACTAATTGTATTAAGTTGAGCTCCACAAGAAAAAAAATAAAATTTCGGTATAAAACGAACGAAGCATATAAAAATAATTTCGGCATTCGATTTTCATAAAATTTTAATTCGATTCAATTTTTATAAAACCTTACATTTAACCAAATCGAATTTTGAAAATTCGTTTTGAAATATCGAATCGAATACTGAATACATGCACCTAGTCGCAGCGCACCGAGAGCTAAGCCCTACACTCTGTCTGTCCGTTTTCACAGTGCAAAGGTGCATTTTTCACACATTTTTCACATCTCCCAAAGCCCACCCTCACACACTCGAGACAAGACTCAGCTACAAACCTCCCTTTCTTCATCATCATCAATATATACATACAGATTTTTGTACATATATATATAATTTTGTACATCCACCTACCCGGACCACCACCGCCGGCCACCTTCTTCCGTCCGCTTGCCGATCGATAATTTTGGACGCCGTCAATCTGTCTGTGGCGTCAATTTTAACTTAATCACCGCATTTTTGCTTTGCTTTGTTCAAGTAAGTGTTTTCTGTACGCTTCACTGTGAAGAGTCGTCATCGAAATTTAATTTTTATCAATTTTTTGGGGGACAAATTACTTGTTATATATAGATATATACGTATGTGCATGCGATTGAATTGCTATAGAAAGGAGTTGATTTTCTATGGGGCATAAGAAGCGAAACCTCACTCCTCGCTCCAAACCCTCGCCGGCGGCGGAAGGAGCGGCGGTTTGTGATGGTGAATCTGTAGTGACTGAGGAGCAAAGCCTAATTTTGGTGAATCCTTCGGATTTGAAAAATGAGGTCTCGTTAACACCTGAATCCGAAGCATTGAATCCTTTATCGTCTTCTTATGTGTCTATTAAGACTGAATGTGAGCGTGCCCTAACGGCTTTACGCCGCGGGAACCACAAGAGAGCTTTAAGGTTGATGAAGGATATGTCTTCTAAGCACGAGAACTCGCCACATTCTGCTTTGGTTCAACGAGTTCAGGGAACTGTGTGTGTGAAAGTCGCGGCTATTATTGATGATCCCAATGCCAAACAGAGGCATTTTAGAAATGCTGTAGAAAGTGCGCAGAAGGCTGTCACGCTGTCCCCTAATTCAATTGAGTTTGCACATTTTTATGCTAATTTATTATACGAAGCTGCAAATGACGCGAAAGAGTATGAGGTGGTGGTTTACGAATGTGAGAAGGCATTGGCAATTGAGGATCCGGTTGATCCTGGCAAAGAGAGTTTGCAGGATGAGAGTCAGCAGAAGTTGGCATCAGCTGAGCTAAGGATTGCTCATGTTCAGAATGAGCTTCGTTCTTTAATTCAAAAGTCCAATATTGCTTCCATTTCAACGTGGATGAAGAATCTTGGGAGCGGAGAGGAGAAGTTTAGGTTGATTCCGATAAGGAGGGTAGCTGAGGATCCCATGGAGTTGAGATTTGTCCAGGCAAGACGGCCTAATGAGATTAAGAAGGCGACTAAGACGACAGAAGAGAGGCGGAAGGAGATTGAGGTTCGGGTGGCGGCTGCAAGGTTGATGCAACAGAAGTCAGAGTCAGCTACACTACAGAGTGATGGGGATAAAGGATTGGATTCCTCTTCTGGGATGGGACAGAGGGTGGGTGAGAGACGGAGAAGTGGTATTGGAAGGAAGAATGCGTCTTCTGCAGAGAGAAAGGACTGGGTCCGGTCATTTTGGAATTCCATGAGTTTGGATACGAAGAAAGAGTTACTTAATGTGAGGATTTCGGATCTCAAGGCTCATTTTAGTTCTTCAAAGAATGGGTTGGCACATGAGGTAATTTCTGAAGCTTTATCTTATGCCGAAGCTAATAAACACTGGGACTTCTGGATTTGCTGCCGATGTAGTCAGAAATTTGCGGATGGAGAATCCCACATACAGCATGTTCTGCAGGATCACTCTGGGAGTTTGTTGCCCAAAATGCAGTGTGTGTTGCCCAAAACGATAGAGAGTGATTGGGCTGAGATGCTTCTCAACTGTGAGTGGAAACCACTAGATATTAATGCTGCCGTTAAAATGCTCAGACAACAATCAAAATCCCGGGATTTGGTACTTCCAAACGAGTCTTATCCCAGAAATGAAACTGAGGATTCAAATGAATGCTTTGCTGACAGTTTCTGCAATGAAGACGAGTGGGATTCTTCACCCAGAAAGAAAGAATCTGGTGATAGTTGTAATGGTGGTACTACAAAAACTAGAGAGTATGAAAAGGTATCAGAAATTGTGTGGATGGATTGTGATGGGAACCAAGAACCTAAGACATTTTCCCATCCTGAGAGCTGGCCATTGGCTGATGACACCGAGCGTGCGAAGCTTCTTGATAGAATCCATACCATTTTTCAGTCTCTTATAAAACATAAATACCTTGCGTCGAGTCATCTTGACAAGGTTATGCATTTTGTGGTGGAGGAGCTGCAGGGTCTAGCCTATGGCTCTCAACTTCTTAACTACAGCATTGATCGAACACCTTTATTCATCTGCTTCCTGGGGGCTCCGGAGCTGAAGAAAATTTTGAAATTCTTACAGGAGCTTCATCATTCTTGTGGATTAGGAAGATATCCCGATAAAAGTAATTCCCTGGATGATGCAAGCATTGGCACTCAAGGCGTCAAAGCTATGGAAAATATAGTTTTGAGTGAAGATGCTTCATGTTTATCTCTGTATGAGCATTTCCTGCCACAAAAACATATTCCTTTCTCTTCCCATGGAGCAGTTACTGACAATCCCACCGCTGTAACTGATGTCAGCAATGAGAATGGTGTTTTACTTGATTCAGATGCTTTACTATCCTGGATATTTATGGGCCCCTCTAGTGGGGAACAATTAGTATCTTGGACGCGGGCGAAAGAAGAGAAAGCACATCAGGGTACAGAAAATCTGCAGTTGCTGGAAAAGGAATTTTACAACCTACAGGGCTTGTGTGAGAGAAAATTGGAGCATCTAAGTTATGAGGAGGCATTGCAGGGTGTGGAGGACCTCTGTCTTGAAGAAGGTAAAAAAAGAGAGCATGTTACAGAATTTGTTTGTAGAAGCTATGAAGCTCTGTTAAGGAAGCGCCGAGAGGAGCTAACTGAATGTGAAAACGAAATTACGATAATCGGCAATAGGTTTGAGTTGGATGCTATATCAAATGTCTTGAAGGAATCAAAAACTCTGAAGGTCAATCAGTTTGGTTATGAGGAAACTTATGGTGGCATGGCATCTCATTTATGCGACATGGAATCTGGTGAAGATGAAGATTGGAGAACAAAGGACTATCTCCACCAAGTGGATTCTTGTGTAGAAGTTGCAATACAAAGACAGAAAGAACACGTGTCAGTTGAGGTTGGTGCATTAGTTTTTCCTTGATTTTTACTGAAAACAGCCAGTTTATCGTTTTTACTACTTAAGTACTCTCTTTGCAATGCAGCTAAGCAAAATCGATGCACGAATCATGCGGACTGTTGCTGTAATGCAGCAGTTGGAGTTTAAACTTGAGCCTGTATCTGCACATGATTATCGATCAATTCTAGTGCCTCTAGTAAACTCATATATGCGGGTACACCTCTGAACTTTGCCTTTTTGATTTACTCTTGCCTTCTTTCGTTCTGATGCTGTGGGTTTGCACTGAAACTATTACTTTGTCATCCCTTCTCCCCCAGTCTCATTTGGAGGATCTGGCTGAAAAAGATGCCACAGAGAAATCTGATGCTGCCAGGGAAGCATTTTTGGCAGAACTTGCCCTTGATTCAAAGAAGGGAATTGGTGGCGGAAGTGATAATGCAAAACATATGCATGAGAAGACAAAGGATAAGAAAAAGAACAAGGATAGCCGGAAAACCAAGGATTCAAAGGTTGGACTTGTTTTTCCTGATTTTTTCTAGTGTTACTTGTGAAGTAGTAGTTTGTCGGTAAACTGAAAACTGGTTACATTTTTCTTTTTTCCAGGCTAATAATGGTATTGAGCTGCATATGATTGACCACGAGACAACTGAGGAAGCGTATGTGTTTTTTGGTTGCGAAGTATAATTATGTCACATTTTCTAATAATTTTTTCCTGTCATGCATGCAATAAGGCTCTTTGTTTTTTCTCTGGATGCAGCTCGTCCCCAGCTGCATGTGAGGGGGAAGATCTAGACTCTGAGTTTGCAAACGCTGGGAATGGTGATACCTTAAAAGAACAGGAAGAGGAATCAAGACGTCGAATTGAACTTGAAGCAGAGGAGAGAAAACTTGAAGAAACTTTGGAATATCAAAGGCGAATTGAAAACGAGGCTAAACAGAAGCATCTAGCTGAGCAACATAAGATAACTGTGGAAGCAAACCACTCCGAAAAGTTTGCAGCAGTGATACTCCCTGATGATGCATTTGTAAGTTTCAACAATTTGAATATGAAAATATGGTGTTAATGGTGACTTTTTTGAATTCATGGTTATGTATTATTCACAAAATTACCCTGATAATTGGGCTTTTCCATTTCACTGGGCACACATATGTAGATAATTTTAACAGTACTTAACTTTTAGCTCCTGCGGAACTTGTTTGAAGAGTATAACTTATGTACTTGAACTTTTAGGAACCTCCTGTGGTGCAGCAGAACGGCTATTCAGATGTCATTGAAGATTTTCCAGAAAACATTGTTGATGGTGTTGGAAAGAAAATTGGTAATGTTTATTTTCCCTTGGAGAAAGTTGAATGCCCTCTTCAAGTGGTTTTAGAGTATATTAACCACTTGCAGCATTTCAATTCCCTCATTTATTTATATATTTATTCTATATTTTTTTTTATAGGCTTAGCAAATGGAGGAAAATTTGAAGATGACCCTTTGCCTTCTGATCGGCGTACAGGACGGAGAAATAGGCGGCAGAAAGGTTCAGCTAAATCAAATGATGGGAAGCCTCAACCATTGTCTTCTGAAAAGGAAAAGACCGAAGTTGATCAATTAAGATCCCTAGATGAATCACATGGTGGGTTAACTATATACTTTATAGTTTATATTGGTAAAGTTGTATGTGCTTCGTGTTCTGAGTAAAAAGAAACATTTGTTTTGTTTGCATCTAGTGCTATGTGAATTTGATATCTATATGCACATTTAACTGTTCTTTCCATTCCTCCACTATTGTTGTGATTTCTGAAAATATCACCCCTATCTGCAGTGGAACCCTCCGTGGGTTGGCACAGTTATCAGTTACAAGAGTTTTTACATTCCAGAATCATCATGTGCATTCCTTGAATTTGCAATCTCTTAAGTTGGCGGTGAAGGAAAGGATTTAAAACTGTTAATCTTTTTTCCAGTAAATACCATTAAACTCGCAAGAAATTTTAATTGAAGGATATATAAGAAATATGGGCAAATAAGATGATGCCGTGGTTAAGCTTCAAATTGCTTGGACTCCATGTAATGTTGCTAAAATGTAAAATAGAGTGGAGGAACTGAACTCCATGCAATGTTGCCTCAACATGTAATATAGGGTGGAGGAACTAATTCTTTAGGGCGTGGTTAAACCTTTGCTGCTGTGCTGAATCTAATGCTAAATTCTCATTCATACTTGATGTCTGTTCTGTATGTGATTCATTCTGACATGTTATCATATTATCCGACCAATTCTTTATTGGCTTAGAGATCCATGTTTCTGTTTCTTTTGTGGGCCCACTTCGTTAATTGTACCTTTTAAAGTTTCTTTGGTAATTTCTCCCTGAACTTTTAAATTATCTACACTAGTTTGTTGACCTGGTTCTTGTAACTGTTCATTTGCTGAGAGGGATCTCATACGGTTTGTTGCAAGGACAATTCTCTTCTGTCTGAAAGGCGAATAAGAATATTTGTGTCTTGTAGATAATGGAACAAAAACATTGAGACAACTACAGGCAGAGGAAGACGATGAAGAAAGGTTCCAAGCGGACCTCAAGAAAGCTGTGCGCCAAAGCCTCGGTAATTATTCTTTTTGTTGTATCCGTGGATTCTTTTTCATTTGAAATTAAAAAAGGGGATTGCAACTGCCAAATCGATACTTCCAGTTGCGGATACACAAAGCAACATTTTCCATTAATCTTACTGGTCAGTAATATTAGGGGTAAATTTCATATCAGCTTTCCTTGAGAAATATAGATAGATGTATGCTAATGTGTACCCATTGCGATTCCCTTTCAAGTAAGCTCTTCCATGCTACAAAAACCTTTTGTGTCGTTCATAGGATACCATCATATTATGTAAGATGTATTGTTCTAACATGTCTCTAGGGATAATAACTTAATTTTACAAGCTAAAACAGTTCATTTAGAGAAGATATAAAAGAAAATGCCTGACATGTGATTAGGACTGAGCATAAGGAAAAGACTGATTGATCATTCAACTATTGTGATATCCAACTTAGAGGTTGGGATCTTCCAAATTTAATCTGAGATGTTCTGGTACTAGTAGAAATGCTTGCAAATTCAGATTTATGTTTCTTTTCCAATGTGTTTATAATCACCCTGATGTTTGTTCTACGCCAGATTCATATAATGCTCATCAGAAATTGCCGGTGGGGTCAAAGATGGGGGTCCCACAAAAATTGTATCCAGATACGGGCAACTCGGTTATTTCGCCTGATGAAGTTATGGTTGAAGATGTAGATGCGATAGATGTTTACGGTACTGGGTTAAAGAACGAAGTTGGTGAATATAATTGCTTTCTTAATGTCATTATACAGGTTTGTATTAGAGATTTTGTTTCCCAAAATTCTTCTTTGTGTTGTGTTTATTTCATTTTCCGTAGAAGAGAAGAATAAGTTTCATCCTTTGCCGTTGTCTTGACAATACACAAGATTTGATAATGTTTCTGCATTGCAGTCCTTATGGCAGCTAGAACGATTTCGAGATGAATTTTTGAGGAGATCATCATCAGAACATGCACATGTTGGTAGTCCATGTGTTGTATGTGCTCTATACGATATTTTTACCGCTTTGAGCACTGCTTCTGTGGAGGTTCAGAGAGAAGCTGTGGCCCCTACTTCTCTCAGAAATGCTCTTAGCAACCTTTATCCGCAAAGTAATTTCTTCCAGGAGGTAAATTTGCAACTTCTTCTACGGAAATTCTTTTCTGTTTCTAGTTCCACAATCTGCATTTTATTATTAGTTATCTCGAGGACAAAATTGTTGTAACGTTGGGCAACTTACAGGGCCAAATGAATGATGCTTCTGAAGTTCTGGGGGTCGTATTTGAATGCCTTCATAAATCATTTAATTCAGACTCGAGCATTTCTGGCGCAAAATCTGTCACGGGCTCATGGGACTGCACAGATAATACTTGTATTGCACACTCTCTTTTTGGGATGGATGTATTTGAAAGAATGAATTGTTATAACTGTGGTTTGGAGTCCAGACATATGAAGTACACTACATTCTTTCACAATATAAATGCAAGTGCTCTTCGAACAATGAAGGTACTTCACATGGAAGAATTTTTAAAATTATCTCGACAATTGTGTGATTTTGGAAAGACTGCTATTGTATTACTCTTAACCTAATTAATTACCCGCAGGTCATGTGTCCTGAAAGTTCCTTTGACGAGCTTTTGAACCTTGTCGAGATGAATGACCAGTTAGCATGCGATCCAGAGGCGGGTGGATGTGGGAAACATAACTATATTCATCATATTCTTTCCAAGGCACCACATGTTTTTATAACAGGTATACCCACCCCCCCCCCCCAACCCACCCACACACACACACACACACACCAATAAAGTGGAATGGTGTGTACCTTAAGAGAAACCGGCTCACTTGTCATTATCTTATTGTCTATGTATTTTGCAGTTTTGGGTTGGCAGAATACTTGCGAGAGTGTTGATGACATAAAAGCAACATTGGCAGCCTTATCTACTGAGATTGATGTCAGTGTACTTTATCGTGGGCTTGATCCAAAAAACAGACATTGTTTGGTCTCAGTGGTATGCTTTTACGGACCCTCTCACATCATTCTAGTTGATTGATGTCATTATTATTCTTTTGATGTGTGATGTCCAAGGCATTTATTAAGCCCCCATCTCCAAGCTAGAAAAATCCACCAGCTTGTAGAAAGCACTATTAAACGATGTGCAGGCTTCCTGGGCTCTTTGTGCCGTAATTGGTTTGTGTGATACTCCACTCCCGACCGTCAACTAAGGGACTGATTGTAATGTCTAACAGATGGTTTGGGTAGATATATGTGTGGTGCAGTTTTATTTATTTACTATTTTTTTTGGAGTCGCCATAGTTTTATCCCTAGTCTCCTGAACTACAAGTCAGGCACTCGACCACCAAGATATTACCTTAGTGGCAAGATGTGTGGTACATGGGTACATCAAAGAAATTGAATGTTCTGGGTATAGACGTAGTTCTGATATTTAGTGGCTATTGTTCAAGTACAAAAGAGAAGTTGTTTACATTTTGTTTGTAACTTGAAATTTTGTAAATCTTGTCAGTTTACCTTCTATAGGAAATTACAGAGCTTTATAGACACAAGAAAAGATTGTTTTCAAAGAAGACCAAAAAGAAATGACAAACGAACAGGATCTGAGCAAGGATTAGGATTGTTTTTATTGTTCCAAATTTTGAAATTGAGATTTTTTCGCTAACTATTATTTTTTTAGTTGCTGTAAAACTATAATCCTTTCGAACTACATATTATTTGCAGTTTATTCTTTTTTATTTTTATCGCTCCACCCTGATAATCTGCATTGAACAGTATTTTTAATCATCTTTTCAGTTGTTTTGTTTCAGGCTATATGTAAAATACTCTTTCCATGGCTTCAGACAAATGATGCAACTAGTCCTTTTATATATTGTTTTAAACGTTTTTCTGCTTTTCTCTGTTCTCTGATAGATGGAAACAATGTAAAGTCTAATTAAGTTTAACTCCACTTTGTTTGTGTATATCTTTTGCCGTTTTGTCCTTGTATGGGCTCTTCTGGGTTCAACAGTTTTTAATGCAATCTCATCACACAGCTTCTTCAATGTTACATACAATGGGGCTTTTACTTTCTTGCTCCCTTTACAGTTTCCTTTGATGCTTCAAAATCACTTTTCCTCTACATTCTTTCTCACCTTCACCCTCTCTCTGTCTTTCTCTGCTTGGTAATATCTTATTGAGAACTTTGGGGCATAAGGTGCGAGCTCTTCAAAACCGTGGTCCTTATTCAAGAAGGCAAACCTAGTTTTCTGCAGTTGCATTAAATGACTCTCAAAAATCTTAATTTGTAGTTTCTTGCACATTTATAATAAATGAGGACTTTTTGGAGCTTGTAAAATGACTATTCTTAAGCTTGAATAACTAATCAAGCTACATTCTGAGCTAATGTTAATGATTTATGTGTATATATCCTATGTCTTTTTTTTGCATGCATTCTAAGCCATCTATTGTTTCAGGTTTGCTATTACGGACAGCATTATCACTGTTTTGCCTACAATCATGATCATGGTAGATGGTTTATGTATGATGACAAAACTGTGAAGGTATCATCTTATCTTGGATATACAACTCCCTTGGGCTATCTGCTGCATGCTAATAACTAATTATAACTTATATGTGACGCACAGGTCATTGGAGACTGGGACGATGTTCTTACTATGTGTGAGAAAGGGCATTTACAACCTCAGGTCCTGTTTTACACAGCTGTAAACTAGTGCACTGGAATTCATAATTATTATCTAAGGAGCATGAGGATTACAGTGGGCAATTGTTTTTTTTTTGTTTGCATGCTGAGGTCAATGATGTAGTTCTATGCGTGCTTGTATAGTTATGTAAGCAAAACTTCCTTCATTTTGGGAAGTTATAAAGTAAAACTAATCCAGAATTGTAAGATAAAATTCAGAAGATTTGCAAAATTCAGAAGATGAGCAGGAGATCTCCAGTAACAATGTTTTGGAAGAAGTTTTGTTGGAAAGTTGGGAGCGAAGATGCTCTCCACCTCTGGTACTGTTTGCAGAATTAGGCGTTGTTGGTTTGAGTGTTCAACGGCCATGAATATTTGAGACGTTCAAGTGGATCTTTCAGTTGGATTTGGCAACAATCATCAGCTTTAGAAGATACTCTGGTTGTACACAGGAAATTTTAGTTCGATAGCTGCATATATCTTGCATTGTTTTCCATTATGAGAGTTCTGTATAGACCAGATGGTTTACCCTTTGGAAATCGTTAGTAGTACCTTCATTGCAGCCGATAGCAAGTGCTATTTCCCCCTTTCTAAAACTGCAGAAAGAAAAAGTTTTGGTAGCTTCTTATGAGGGCTCTGTAACTTTAATTGCTTATGCTTATGACGATCTTGGAAACAATGAAGATAAGGAACTGAATTTTCTCTTATTTTATCTTCTTGCTGCTTTAATTCACAGTTTTCTTGTAATATTTCCTCGATTGCGTTTCCCAGTCTCTCTTTTTCAGGAAACAGGGGAACTCTTTGACGTTGAAGTGGCATCCTTTTCTCTAATCTGTGTTTTCACTGAACAGGTATCAAAATCAATCTCAGTACTTTTACGGTGTCGTATTTTTATTCATGAACCAGAGAGAATCACTTTGGCTTCATGAGTCTCTTTATGAAAAAAATAAAGGTTAGATTGTGTAATCAGTGATACTCCCTCCAAGTAAAGCCGTTCGTATTACTATTGCAACACATTTAACTATTGAATTTATTTAATTTTTTTTTTGGTATATCATATTTAAATGAGATAAATCTACACTTGAAAAGTTCAAGATGAAGGGGAGAACTATTTGCAGTCCCCTCCGAGCTTTGTGCACACCCATTCCCCTCAATTTTTAGAAGATTTTTCTCTAAAAACATTCTCTATCAAAAAAGAAATTTTATTGTCAATGCATCAATCCACATATATAACTCATAAAACAAGTACTAATTTATTTTTTTGATCGAGTCTATATATATATATATATATATATATATATATATATATATATATATATATTGATTTATTATAAATGTTTTGGGTTGTCTCAACCTCGGAAGAGAATAAATGTTTTGTAAGGCGTAACATTTATAATAAGCCTGACTAATAAAACAAGACTGCTTGGCTTTTAAGTCTCTTTATTAGTGCTTACTACGTCACATCACAAAATCATTGTATTGTTATCCAATGTTATGCAATTGATTACACATTTCACTTTGATGACTAATACTTGGTGTTTCTCTATGATCATCCATCAACATATAATTAGTAGGAATAATACACATTTAATGTATCATTATGTCTTTTATCACTGGTTTATAATCGTCTACCAATGGTATTACTATGTTTATCCAAAAATAGCACTTTTATCGACCACTAATGCTCTGGATGCTGAATGAAAGAAGCATGGTGATGTGCACATAAATCAAAATGGTTCTTGGGTCTGCCTTCTCTGATGCCTTTTGGCTTTGATTTGAGGGCGTGATTACATAGTAAAGCACGCGACGGCGTAGGGGACCATTGTTACATGTGTATTATATGAGCGACCACTTTGTGCACTTGTTGCAAAGGTTAGGTTAGTCTCCAATACATCTGTTTGAGTGGTATCCCGGGATCAGCTACTTTGTTTGACAAAGGTTAGGTCTGTATCCCGTCCATCCCCGCCCATACCCCCAATTATTGGGGACTTAATGGGTTATGCTATTATTGTTGTTGTTGTTGTTGTAGCACTTTTATCGACCGAGGTATATATATAACGACTGTCTGCTTGGAGAAAACATTTATCAATGGTCCACAAAGTGTTTTAAAGCTACTAAGTATGGTATCGTGACATGTCTTTGTCCGGCTAGGAATCTTCTGGCCCCATTCGGTGCTCCTTTTCCTGTCCCACTAATAAGAAAATGACATGTATTAAATTTTTAATTAAAAAATTATAACCTAAAAGAAATAGTGGAACCCACGGGGAAAAAATATATACGTGACAAATATCTATTCGTGAAGATACGGAAGGAGAACAGACGATTTTTTGTCTCTTTGTCCAATGCTTTAAACGATATAACCTTTAGGTTGGATGATCATATGCTGGTTGCTTTAATTTTTCACCCTTTCTAAGTCATTTATAGGATCATTATTCGTTGCAAGGTTCACTATGCGTTGTGGTTACATGTTATTTAAAAATCAACGGACTCGACATAATAAAACTATTAATAATCTTTTACTAAAGAGATAATCACTATTTATACCCATTATCTAACTTTGAAAAGCAAGTTATACCCTTTATCTTTTTTGTGTGCCATATATAGCCAATACAATTTTCTAGGTGCCATTTATACCCAAACAGGCGGAATCGGATGATAAGAGGACGAATCGGATGATAAGAGGACGAATCGGACAACAGGATTCAGAGGCGTGAGTAAGCACCTCAGTGAAAGCCGATCTGCGTCTTCCTCAGTTGGAATGATTTCATCTCCGGCAAACCAGAGAGACGATTAATTGCTTCTACTGACACGACGGAATCCTCATTTTGGGTATAAATGGCACCTCAAAAATTATACTGGCTATATATGGCACACAAAAAAGATAATGGGTATAACTTGCTTTTCAAAGTTAGATAATGGGTATAAATAGTGATTATCTCTTTACTAAATAAAACTATCAATAAGATGTTTGTGTACGACTGTTTACTCATGGTAGTTGGACTATTTATTTCAGTTTATTAACTATTGATTTATTGATTTGTTCTACGTATGCGTTTGAATTCACTTCAATTTTACATATTCAACCAATCTTGTTTACTCATAGTATGTGGAGTATCAAATCCGTCATATATATTAATTTTTATTTAATCTGCTTTCGAGACCGTATTCATTCCGATCTGAGTATCTGACTATTTATTACTCCCTCCATTCCCTATTAATTGTCGTTTAGGAGATATCTAGGTATCCAAATTAATTGTCGTTTAAGGTTATTTTATTAGTTGTCAACAATTTATTCTAATTATACCCTCAATATTTTCCTCTCTTTTCTTTATGACGTAGAAGTGAGAGAGGGAGAGGGTGGGGTAATATTGGAAATTTAGGTGGAAATGACAACTTCCTTACTTTGTTCAAATTGTCTAAAGAGTCTTATAGTTAGGAATGGAGGGAGTAATATTTTGTTCTCTTAATGAAATTATATAGGAAATGTTGTACTATGCAAGCATGTTTACTGATAGCATTTAGAGTATCGAATCAAGAACCAATTTCAGTTTCTTTAATTATTCATGAGTTCGTATTTGATTTAGTTTGATCCAGTTACTTATTTTGGATGTCACAATAATACATTGAGCCAAATCTGCAGGAATACACAAAGAAAATCAGCCCAAGTTTTTTATTTTTATTTTTATTTTAATGTTAATATTAACTTTCATCTAGGTTTGGGGACTCAAAATGGACATGAATAGATCGTCGTATACTTAAAAAAAGATGATTATGAATCTGAAAAAAAAAAAAAAAGATGAAGAAGAAGATGTACAAATACGAATCAGAAAAATAAGGCTAAAGAATCCAAAATTTATTCTTAAATGTTAATATTAACTTTCATCTTGATTTTGAGATTCAAAATTAACAGATCATTCTATACTTAAAAAGAAGAAGATTAAGACAATGAAGCGGCATAAGCGGTAAGACGCTTTATCTCTTGGTTGAGGCCGGTTCGAGTCATGCTGAAAGAGAATTGGAAAACTCACTATTAATCCTTCCGAGAGGGAGGGGTGGATTAAAAAAATCACTTTTTTATTTATTTAAAAAGGAAGATTAAAAATCTTCAAAAATATGATGAAGAAGAAATTGGAAGAAGATGAACAAATATGGATCACATCAAGAATGAGGAGAAGAAAAATAAGGAATATGGAGTGGAATTTTGTTGAAGAGAGATGAAGAAGAACAATGAATGTGGGTTGTTATATGAGGGGGAGAGAGGAAGAAGAATTAAGATCGATAAGGAAGATAGAGATATTGTAGACCCAAAAAAAAAAAAAAAGATGAACAAGAATACACATGTTTTGGGATTACTTAGAGATATGGTGAGGGAGAGAGACAGATTTGTGGGATTATATATCCCCATATGTTTTTATTGCTATATCTAACCACTTACAATCGCCACGTATATATATAATTTGAAAAAACATTCACATGACAAATTATAAGTGGTGGGTACTGAACATTTACGGGGACAGACATTTACAACATTTGTTGGGAAGTAGCACCAATTAAATGATTTGTTCAAAATTAAAATTTGACTGGAAGATTTTCAATCTAACTAACATTGGATGAAGGGTAGTTTAGTTCAAGAGAACACAATTTAGGTCAAATAGAAATTAAATGATGAATTTAACCATATTCGAGCCAATTAATTGACTCAGGGCTGAGTCAAAAATCATTAATGATATATATTAATAATGGGATTTTCTAACGCGTGTCATGGGTCACACGGTAATCCAGATAGAATAGACTATGTGTACTTTGATTGAGTCTAATTTGAGTTTGGTTTAGTTTGAAACTCAAACTGAGATCTGAATTACCTTTGGATTGAGTCTGAAAACAAAAAGTGAAGTATTAAATCATCTAAAATCGAGTTTCAGGTTGAGAGTGATTTGAGACAGAGACCATAATCTCAATATGAGACCCAATCCAAATAGGCAATATATATGTTCATTTAAATATATTAGAATCTAAAATCTTATCATAAATGGGGCAATCGAGAGGGATTAAGAAATTTAAACTACCATATATAACAACTCCATTTTAACATGTGTTCGCGGATATGCGTTGAAAAAATTCTATAACTATGAAGATAATTGTACCATGAACTTGATCTGGTGAATCTTGTGGCTCAGAATTATCCACACAATTACATGACTAGCCTATAAGGTGATGGACAATTTTATACCACAAGGTGCAATGACCAGGTCCATATAAATTTTTTTTCTAACTATCTAAGAAGATATTATTAGTTTCCATATGCTCCCACGTTTTACTACTTTCTAAAAAAAAATAAGTTACCATACTTACCCTATAAAAACTATGAAATAAAAACCTATGATTTCTCTTTATAAAAACTCAAATCTTACATATTTTTCTCCATTAAAAAAACTTCTACCAGACAAGAAAAAGAAGATGAATAACCTACAAAAGAGTTTGATTGTACTAGGTATTCTCATAACCCTTTCTTGTACCACAAGTAATGGTCAAGGCATATTCTTGAACATCAAGAATAGATTGCCACCTAATTCACCACCCTTATGGATTCATTGTTATTTATCTTCATTCTCTTCCTCAATTGATAAAGTTAAGCAAACAATCAATGGAGAATTGCGTTTGGATTTAGGTCCATTTGATCCCGCTGTCACCAGTTTTTGTATTTTCCAATGGAATGGGAAGGATCAATTTGTTCCGGTTGCCGGTCGCTATAGTTTGTGTCGTGGTGGAACTGGTGCAGTGTGCCCTTGGGCTGTGGAAGAAGATGGTTTTTATTATGTAACGGCTGGTTCTTCTGATTTAAAATATGGATGGTTAAATTCGTAGGTCGTTTTGGATTTTTTATTTATTAATTGGGATGTAATATCTCTAATTTTTCTGTTTCGAGCTCATATTTGCTTGTGAATTTTTTCCATCTATATTTGCTACAAAATAATTTATAATATAAGGTCTTTCAATTGAAGATCGTGAGTGTGCAGAGAAAAGAAAGAAATAATTACTAGCATTCATTATATATTTTTGAACACACTAGCATTTATTCTATACAAGATTCACCGGTATTAAAAAATGATGTAAGGTGTAATTGCGAAAGGACCTTGTTAAGCTATTAGAATTATTGGCTAAAACATTGACTAAAATATTCTTTCGGACCTTTTTGTCCTTATAGTTGGATGACTCCCTTATACCAGCAGGGGGGGGGGGGTAAGATAGTCATTTAACACCCTCAATTTGGGGGTTTAGGGTTTCTATCCCCAAAATTCTAGTAGTAAAGCATTTTCCATTGTGAAAATATTTTCATTGACTTTGCTAGAATTTGATCAGAATGACCACTTATTTGTAGAATAATCCTCACAGTAGTCCTGATTTTTTAGCACAAATTTTTTTTTTTTTTTTGACAAATACATTCTTTGAATAAGTCTTTAAGGCCAAATCACACTATTTATTTGTTGCATTTTAGGTCAAAAATAGGGGCTATTAGGGGAAATATAATTAATAAGGAAGCTATATTTGCTCATATGAAATTTCTCTTTCATTAGAATACTAATGAGGAGGAAGTTAGTATAAGAGTCTGGTTTTTATTGTTTATTCTCTTAGGGAGTATACTTTTCTCGGACAAATTTGCTTCGAGATTGCATCTTTTCTATCTGCTCTTATTACAAGATCACTTTCAATCAATTACAAGCCTTCAAAATCAGTGACGGATGCAGGTGGGCTTCACTGGAGTCATTTGACCCCAGTGTATATTTATTTTTTATTTTTAATTAAATATGATATATTTTACTCAATTTAGATAATAAATGTATAAATGACCCCACAAAAAAAATGTAATGACCCCACTAATAAAATAAACATTCTCAAAATTTTGATCAAACAGATAAAAATCCGTTCTGCACTAGAGCAGTGGTGTTAACCATTCTTGTTGTTTCTAGAAGATATTTAACAAGCAGCTTTAAATATTGTAAAGATTTAAAAATACTTTTTGTTTCTAGTCTTCTAGAAGATATTTAACAAGTTACTCTAAATAAAAAATAGTCTTGTCTCTCAGCTCTCAAGTCTAAATTCCTTCCCGCGAGACATCTCATTCTCATTCTCAGACATTTTTTTATGCTGCATATTGTTTGATAAAATACAAAAACTTGGGGAGGGGTTGCGAACTTGATAAAATACTCCAAACTATATATAAAATTTACTAAAATTTACCATATCTAGTAGTATTTTTAAAATTTTCGAGCCCTCTAAAATTGTCTCTGACCCCACTGATATCAAATCTTGGATCCGTCACTGTTCAAAACTCAATCTAATTTTCTAGGAGTTTTGAGTTAGACATATCACATATGCATTGGAGGTGGGGCTTAGAGCTTGATGACCCCCAATATTAGAGCTTGATGACTTGAGCAGTAGGTGAGTTACGGAGAGCGTTACTTGCTGCCAGTTCTGCTATGGGCTATAGACTTTAGAAGAGTCATGTAGTAGAGGTTTTGATACATAGACTCCTTCATAGTCAGAGAGACTATGTTGAGGGTTGCGCCACACCATGGGAGAGACGAGGTGGAAAATTGATAGCTATGGAGAGAGAGGGACACTACACCAGAGTTATCGTCAAGGACCCATAGACTTACCCTCAGAGTTGGCGAGATACGCCTTCATCTGCTTATTGTGATAAATGGAGCACATATGCTACTCACATGTCATTGCATTTTGCCACTCCATAAGAGAAGATGCATCTAGTTATATGTTGAATGCGTTTTCATCGCAGTACTACAGGGATACCTATGAACCCATCATGTATCCAATCTTGAATGAGAGCCTTTGAAAACCATGCTCATTCGATTTGATCCATAATTCATGTAACATGAAAGGTTCTAGATCAGGGCGAAAGCTTACTACCAGATACTGAAAGGATATGGATCTAGAGAAGGTTATTGATAGGCCTGCAAACGGGCCGGTTTTTACTCGTATTCGACTCGACTACGAAAAAACGGTTCGAACTCCGTAAGAACTCTATACCCATATGCCCGCATCCGAATTCGAATCCGTATAAGAATAACAAAACGGTTACATGTATGAAACCGGATCCGTTTCTGCATATATTAATTATATGTATATGGTAAATAAATAAATAAATATTATATATAAATTTTTTTTTTTTAAATTTTTAGATCATTTCACATTTAAGGCCAGAGTTTTATCCTAATTTTATCATAATATATGAAAGTATATGAATAAAAGTTATAAAACATATCGTTTCTTCAATCGTTTCCTTCTCGTTTCATCAAATTTTGCAACTATTTCCTTCCATTTTCATCATAGTCGAGAGCGCCGCCACCGTTTAAACACCTCTGCTGCTACGACTCAAGTGCTAGTTGTTTGTGAAGGTACTTATTTCTTTTTCAATTTTCAATTTTTGTTTCATGAATCGATTTAGGATTTATGGGATTTTTTTTCCAGGAAAAAAACTTCAAGATTCTGAATTGTTTGTGAAGGTACTTAATTTCTTTCTCTTTATTTCTAAAAAGTATAAAATTTCAAGTGGTTTAGTTAGATCTCTTTTGAGGCTTCATAGCTGTTCAAGCATTATGTATTTTATTTTGAGGATGCTTCTGAATATTTATATTGAAATGTGATCGAAATTCTGGTTATGTAGTTTTTTTTTTTTGAATTTTAACTGTGAAAAGTATTATGATTATCAATTGTATTCTAATTCGTAGAATTATTTGTTGATTGTAGTATAATTGGAGTGAAATAGCATATGATATTTTAAATTGTTAGATTAAACGTGTATATTTTTAATCCGCCAAAACAGAAAAGCAAAATAGACGAGGACTGGACTTTTTGAAACGGGTTTTATTAGATCTGTATCCGGATCCGAATGGACGTATCTGGTAACACATATTATGAATCCGTTCGAATACAAATTCGAATTCGGTAGGAAAAGTTAAAAATTGATATTGTCACGGAATAGACATTTCTGTATCTATCTATATTCATTTGCATGCCTAGTTATAGAATCATAATCCTGAAAGTGTGAAAACTGCTCCAAAATTGGCCACAACCGAATGAATTGCTCAGTCCCTAAAAATGAGGGAAACTAGTAGCCCCGATTGGGTTTAGGGTTAAGGTTCCCAACACCTAATGGGATGACTTTATTGCAATTTCGTTAAGTCTTATTTAGAATGTACTTTGTTTATGTAATCTCGAATTTATGTGATGTCGATGTATTGTTCGACCACTTTAAAAAAATTCTTCATTCAATTTTAACGATTGCTTTTACGACCAACCCCTTTTGAGTTTTTAAATCTGTTTGATATTTTCACATTTCATCATATTCTAAAAAATGAGAGGAGGGATGTCAAAATAGAACTCATCCTGAACGTACATTTAAAAAAAAATATTGACAGATGAAATAAGGACTGCCATAATACGACTTCCCATTTCCCTAATTTTTTTTAGGACTCTTAAGGGTATGTTAGGGTAAGCCAAAATCGAATTCCTCAAACCGGTCTTTAATTTAAAGACGGATTCAGCAAGATCCTTTCATTAATCCCATTATTTTCACGTGTTACATGTATTCGTCTAGTCATTACCAATTACCAAGCCACCACTCTCCAATATTAAGACCAGTCAGAATATTTTACAACATTTTATATAACATTTTCTGAAATATTTTAAGCGAAACTTTAATTCATACATATTAAATCAAATAAGAATAGCCTTTGGTATAAAAAACTGCAATTAGAAATATTTAGAGACTGTTAAAGAATTATTCTTGCTAATACAGAATACTAATGTTCCATATTTACTTATTTATTTTAAGGAATGTAACAAGGGTTAACCTAATAAAAACAAATCTGATTTAGGAAGCCAAGTAATACTTTATACCATATATTTTATGAGATTTTGAATTTTAAAAGATTTGAGATAGTTTTAATTTCCATGTATAACTGATTTTATCCACATTAATTTGTGTCTTTGGGGAACACGTTATAAAAATCCATTCAAGAAATATCAGTAATGTAAAATTAAATTAAATATGGTAAGAAGTACTCTTGTGGCCCATGATAACAATTAGCTCAATACATTCCTTTTTCAATGGACCGTCCATATGTCCCACTAGGGGCAGTTTTACCAAATTTTTAAACCATTTTCTAAATTGCATTTTAGAAATTTTTTTGAAATCGCACCAAAATAATTAAAAATTTATAATTGTATATTGTGTTTTGATGCGGTTCTATGCAGTTTTGGGGCGTTGGAACATTTTTGTCTCTTTTAAAAAAAAAAATTGTAAAGTAACTAGCACAAGATATTAGTGTATTAGTGTCATGAAAAATAAATAAGCTATTAGTTGAAGTTTTATATATGATACATTACAATATAGAGCTAGCGCATAATAAGTTTTGATAATTAGATCATTGGAAGTCTCGAAAATATACACATTTTATTATATTTTCTCATTTTATATGAAAAAAGTTCATATTTTGAATGCAATTACAAAAAAATTAAAGTGTTAGAAATTAATCACAAAAAATGAAGAGTGAAGATAGAAACATATAGAGTTCTTAATTTTAACAATTTTGTTTATGGAAAAGAAACCACATTTGAATTACTTTGAAATGAATAATCTTTAGACCAAAGTTTGTAATAATTATCTTTATAGTATATATGCAGTGTGGTGCGGTTTTATTTCAATTTTTTTTTTCAAATCGTACCAAATTTGCGGTAAAAACCGCAATTAAATAAATAATAAATAAAAAATGTATAACTTCGTGCGATTTGATGCGGTGCGGTGCTTTTCTTGAACACCCTTAATTACAAATATGAATTTTATGGTAATGATTTACTGTGTCCTTAGAATAGTAGAGAAACAAAGGAATATTTTCTCAATCTTTAGTTCCTCAATTATGAAATATGGACCATGGAGGTCCATCTATATTAAGGGATATAAATAGATCAGGTCCGTGACAGAATTTTTTAAAATAATCAATACTTTTTGCTTGATTTCTATAAGTCTCCAATCTTTAGGTTTCCATTTCTTGGTAAGAGATGAATAATCCTATAAACTACAGGCCATTGCTATGTATGTTTTTTCTTCTTTCTTGGACATCAAATGCTGTTAGGGAACTTAATCAATCTTCAACACAAGTTTTCATTAGAAATAATTTGCCAAAAAATTCTCCTCCCTTGTGGGCGGAATGTCGATTTCGGATTATGGTAAAGAGCTTGGAAACCAAACAATTCCTAATAATGGTGAAATAAAGTGGGAATTTTCATCATCTGATAATAATGATCCTCACAATGTTTGCTTGTTTGGTTGGGATGGAAAAGAACAAATACTTGGAGTTGCTGGTAGAGAAACTGTTTGTAGTGGAATAGATAATTATAAGTGCTTGTGGGTTGTGAAGAAGGATGGTTTGTACTTCCAAACATCCACTAGTTTAGAGAAAGAATGTGACTGGCTAGATCTTGATTGCTTGGCTTGAAAAAAGGGCGAGAATCGTTTGTACTGTGTATGTTTCCATTTCAGTGCTTAATCACTCAGAATTAATCATGTAAACATATTTTTTAATTATATATATACATATGACGAATTGTGAGTGATTAGATAAATGAATGAGTATATACACGGGTACAAACGATTATTTGCTCTTGAAAAATTAGAGCATGTTTGTTTGATTTTGTTACAAGTCTATGATTGATTGATTGATTATCTTGAATAAAATGATGTTGATTTTTTTTTGCTCTGATGAAGTTTTGTTTTTCGGTTTCGATTGATTTTAAATTTCGGTAAGAGAATTAAGATCAGCGGAGGATGCAGGTTAATGTAAAGGGCACGTAACGGGTCCAGTGAAAAGATTAAAAAATATGTTAGTAATAGTATATAAATTTTTTTATGGACATGTAATCAGGGGCGAAGACAGGGGGTGAGAGGGTCGGTGTCCCACCTAAAATTTTAAAAATATTACTATTTATCGAAATTTTATATTTATTTTGAAAAAAATTATCAGTTTTGCCCCCTCAAAAAAATTTTTTTTGCATTTTTTATTGCCCCCAAATTTTTTATCAATTTCGCCCCCAACACTAAATTCCTGTCTTCGTTCCCGCATGTAATGAGTTTAATGACCACACTTCAAGTTTTCAGTGCACCCAAATCCTAATAAAAATAAATCTTTCGTTCTCTCTCACCCTTTTTATATTGATTTCCATTTTCCCTATTAAGCTATCAATTCATTTATTGTTCATTTTCTCAACAAAAAAAAAAATCATATATATTTTATACTACTGGCCACCTACTAAGATTGTGTTAGCAATATATATATATATTATACTCTGCAATTCATATATAGTTTTTTTCAGTTGTGTTGCATAAGTTTGTTGCCTATACCCAAAAAACTTAACCCAATATTTTGTACGGTAATATATATTTCAATTTTAAGACATCTGGTGGAGGAAGAAGAGTATACCGTTTTTATGCTAAATTATACTGCCTTGTTGAAAACATTATTCTATCGTGACCTGATTTACATTTTTACACATATTTATTTTATAGTTTAGAATTGATAATTGAAAATAAATAATTAAAATAACATCTGATGACATAGTGAATCTTGAACCGCAAAATTAATTAAACGATATCCAGGACAAAATTATTCAAATTTATCTTAGGGACAAGTAGGAGAAAATAAGTATAGACACAAATTTTAACGTTCAGTCCAAAATATAATTGTAGAAGTTTTCTTATATTGAATTCCTATGCCACGTCAATACCTTAAAATTTTCGCATTATATTATCTTCTCACAAAACTTGCTCTTACCAGGGGCGGATCCAGGGTGGAAATTAAACTTGTTTCTTTGATCTTGGGGTGGTCCTGAGCATACTTGGACCACCCCTTGGATCCACCATTGGCTCTCACCGATATATTGTTGAACGTTTTCTCCCGGTACATATGGAGTACCCTTTAGACATGTGTTGAATACTTTTGGTCATGTGTTAAATCTCATACAACAAGTATTCTCTCGTTACAGAAACATGTCCTATGACTTTAAAAAGCGTTCTCTCGATATAAACACATGTTCTTAGACATGTAGCACATGTCTTACACAAAATGGTGTTTGAAAATCGCAACAGATGTCTCCCAAAAAAAATTGATATGTCTAAAAATAATATTTAATATTGTGAGAAAAAAACTCTTACATTCTTTCAAGAATAAATTTAAAATATAAATTCTTCTGTATTCAAACTTCAAAGAAAATAATCATCCCCATCTTAGCACAACATTCAAAATACAGGCATCAACATTCAAATTTCAGCATTCAAACTTTAGAGTTTCGAATTTATAACTTAGCTATTTCAGACTTTCAAAATCAATTTTATCAAACGAGACCTAAGTTTCTTTTACAGAATGAATAGTTATTCTTGATTAGCAAAAGCAGTTGCTAATAACTGTTGGAATTAGCATATGTTCATTCTCCTTTCAATTGTTTGATAGAAAGTTCAATAACGGAAATAGTGTTTCGCAGAAATATATCCATTGAATACAAAATTCATACTCCTAAATATGGGGTGGAGATGAAGACTAGCGAACAAGGAGTTTTTCGTGTTCTATGTGTCTTCTTCTTTGAAAGAAAAAAAAAATGTATCTTTGTAATGAATCTCAAAGATATACATATTTTTTTTTTGTATATGTGTACGAGTAATAAGTGAATTGTTTGAGTATTTTGAGTTTATGTTGTTGTTGGAACTTTTTGTTTGGAGGGCCTAACTGGTTCGAATATTTTGTAACACTTTAAATAACATTATTGGTAATACTTTTTGTGACAATTTAATAATGCACATTTCTACACATATAATTTAAACTTAACTGGTTAACCCTAGGAGTGAAATGACTATAATTAGAATTGATTGAGAATGCGTAACACCCCGTAACATGATGGTGGCATGACACAGCCTCATTCGCTGATGAGACATCGAACCCAAAACGAAAATACTAAAAATTCAAAATACTTCACACTTTAAATTGAAAATACTAAGATTGTGTTAGCATATATATATATATATATATATATATATATATATATATATATTATACTCTGCAATTCATATATAGTTTTTTTCAGTTGTGTTGCATAAGTTTGTTGCCTATACCCAAAAAACTTAACCCAATATTTTGTACGGTAATATATATTTCAATTTTAAGACATCTGATGAAAGAAGAAGAGTATACCGTTTTTATGCTAAATTATACTGCCCTGTTGAAAACATTATTCTATCGTGACCTGATTTACATTTTTACACATATTTATTTTATAGTTTAGAATTGATAATTGAAAATAATTAATTAAAATAACATCTGATGACATAGTGAATCTTGAATTGCAAAATTAATTAAACGATATCCAGGACAAAATTATTCAAATTTATCTTAGGGACAAGTAGGAGAAAATAAGTACAGACACAAATTTTAACGTACAGTCCAAAATATAATTGTAGAAGTTTTCTTATATTGAATTCCTATGCCACGTCAATACCTTCAAATTTTCGCATTATATGTATGAGGTTGCTAAGTATTATATGTATGAGTTATCTTCTCACAAAACTTGCTTTCACCGATATATTGTTGAACGTTTTCCCTCGGTAAATATGGAGTACTTTTTAGACATGTGTTAAATGCATTTGGTCATGTGTTAAATTTCATAAAACAAGCATTCTCTCGTTACAAAAACATGTCCTATGACTTTACAAGGCGTTCTCTCGATATAAACACATATTCATAGGCATGTAACTCATCTATTACGCAACAATCTTTGAAAATCGCAACAGATGTCTCCAAAAAAAATTTGATGTCTAAAAATAATATTTAAGATTATGTGAAAAAAACTCTTACATTCTTTCAAGAATAAATTTAAAATATAAAATCTTCTGTATTCAAACTTCAAAGAAAATAATCATCCCCATCTTAGCTCAACATTCAAAATACAGGCATCAACATTCAAATTTCAGCATTCAAACTTTAGAGTTTCGAATTTATAACTTAACTATTTCAGACTTTCAAAATCAATTTTATCAAACGATACCTAAGTTTCTTTTAAGTAATGAATAGTTATTCTTGAGCAAAAGCAGTTTCTAATAACTATTGGTATTAGCATATGTTCATTCTCCTTTCCACTGTTTGATAAAAGGTTCAATAACGGAAATATTGTTTCACATATGTAGAAAAATATCCATTGAATACAAAATTCATACTCCTAAATATGGGGTGGAGATGAAGACTAGCGAACAAGGAGTTTTTCGTGTTCTATGTGTCTTCTTCTTTGAAAGAAAAAAAAAATGTATCTTTGTAATGAATCTCAAAGATATACATATTTTTTTTTTGTATATGTGTACGAGTAATAAGTGAATTGTTTGAGTATTTTGAGTTTATGTTGTTGTTGGAACTTTTTGTTTGGAGGGCCTAACTGGTTCGAATATTTTGTAACACTTTAAATAACATTATTGGTAATACTTTCTGTGACAATTTAATAATGCACATTTCTACACATATAATTTAAACTTTAACTGGTTAACCCTAGGAGTGAAATGATTATAATTAGAATTGATTGAGAATGCGTTACACCCCGTAACATGATAGTGACATGACACAGCCTCATTCGCCGATGAGACACCGAACCCAAAACGAAAATACTAAAAATCCAAAATACTTCATACTTAAAATGGAAAGGTCAAGGTTCTTACATCATAATAAATGCTCCAAATACAAAAGTGTTCCTACATAGAAAAAATAAGCGTTAAACTACAAAGGGAAAACAGTACTGTTTATTAAATCAAGTCAGAAACCCTCATCGATCCGATCTTCACTATGGCCACCATCATCTTGGTCATCCGCAAAAGAGAAAGTAATTGACTGAGCTACTAAACTAGCCTAGTAAGGTCCCCAACACCATTGAGATGAAGCATGAATGGACTCTGCAAACATTTCCCGACTTCCCAAACGTTCGAAATACATGACAAAGGTTTACTTGACATAGAACACTTTTAAACATTTGAATTACACTTATAAAACATTTACGAAACTTATAACAGACTGAACTTAATATCGAAGCAGATTGGAAAACCAAACGGAACATAACAGAATTCAGAACAGTGGAAAATAGAGCACCCGGCGACCGGGCATAAGGATTCGGGCGACCGAAATCGAGATAGAAACTTAAACATGAAGTACGGATGATGGAAAACTTAAACATGAAGTACGGCGACCGGTTATCCGGACAGACAGAGAAGACATATCACACTTGTAGGCACTATAAACATAAGCAAATTTGACGATTTCATGGAATATGGTTATTAACAGACAAGAGCTCTACTACGAAATAAACATAACGACTCCAATTATGACAATCAATCACATAACAGTTACCGAATGCAGATTTCCAATTACAACATATATTCGATGCAATTTCATCTATACTTGATCCAATTTTTTATGTAAGAAATCATGAATTAAAGTCCGAATCAATGTAAATCAGTAATTCCAGTAAAACAACCGTTCATGCATATTTTAGGATCGGATTGAAAATTAATGGTGATGGGTCATTACCTGTCAAATTTAGTAATTCTAACACCAAAATCCCAAAATCAAGAAAAGGTAAAAAAAAAAACAGACTTCAAACAGCAAAAGCTTTCTGCTTCGAACTCTAAATCGCAATCCGTCGAATTCCAGATGTAGCACTTTCAATTACCTTCGTAACGCAAAAAAATTACTCTATTCCGACAACAATTGCTATTTCAATCGCCCGAAATACCTCTCAACTCACAGTTTTCTGCACCTTCCTTTTTCTCTCTTTCTCTTTCTTCCTGTTTTTTTTTTCTTTTTATTGTTCCTTTATTTTGTAACCTCTCTCCACTACCCACTACCCTAAACCTTTAAATAATTCCCAAACAAGTCCCTCCATCATCCAACTCTCACACTTATATCCTTTCACTTCCAGACACGTAAAATGGATCCTCACATAAAACATACCCCGCATATAACACATAAACATGTTATAACAATTAAATAGACATCTAACCACATAATCAAATCACAACAAATTCATGACACAACAATTAATCATGAAAAATTAATTACAAAGTAAAATGTCTCGAATATCACAGAATGTAACAGATTGTGTTACAAAAGATCCGAAGTGATGCCTAATTTTGTGCTCCTCAAATACTTAACTTGTAAGGCATAAAAGGATCATTGGAATATCCCCCACCCTTACAATGGGATGTAAGAAGTAAGAACCAACACAACACTCAATCCTAAAACCGTGCTTGTGAGACTGACCCACACCTCTCTCACATGAATAGACCCACATCTGCAGGTAGTCCATTCTCAATTCATGTGAGGGTAATGTGGGGTCATCCTCATAAGGACAGTCATATGATTGAACTTTCCGATCATTTGTGTATATACCTATCATTACAAGAGATTAATGCAAACAAGGTAAAAGGCATTTTCTTTGAATACCACTAGAAAGGTCATGATAAAGATGCAGCGGAAAGGGAAAACAAAACTTCACTATGTTTCATTCTGGTTTTTTGTTATTTTTAGTTGAGGGATAGTTTCTCCTCTGCCTGTAATCCATATTTGACCAACTTTGTCAATTGGCTAAATAATCTCCAAATTCAGAAGAAAAAAAAAAGATATAGGAGGCCGAATTCGCATTTTATGCCCTTAAGTTTACATAACAATTATCTCAAAATGTTTTTGCTATATATGCAAGTATTACTTGGAGACAAAATTGGTAATAAAATTGTAAAATATGCTCAACAAAAAGTATAAAAATATTTATAAAGTATCGTTTTAAGAAGAATTGGACCGATATTTTTTTTATTTTTTTTTAGCTTTTTGTTAATTGACACTAGTAAGACTGAAGCAGGCAGCAGCACTCTTTAACTCATTCTCGGCGACATGCTCTACGGATTGTGTTGTATCTTTTAGTGATGATTCCGGGCTGCATAAGAAACCAAATTCCATATTAGAATAAAAACCACAACAAAATACTTTATAAGCCAAACCTTGTAACCCTAAATGATCAAGTATTATGGGCCTGCTATCACCATCCCAGAATATACACTTGCAAAGTGTGTAAACTCTGGTCTATAATTACCATGTAACCCAACTTAGTCCCCTAAAAGGAAAAAAAAAAATAGAAAAAAAAACCTTAGTAGTAATGAGAATGAATAGAATACCTGGAGTCATATGCTTCCTTGGAATCAACATAAGATTGACCATCATCAATTGTATCAAAGAAAGGATGCATCTCATCATAATCTTGAGCAACTTCTTCTTCTTGAATTGATTGAGACTGTGAAGTAATCAATTGAGTTTGCATTATCATTGAACTATTATTATTGTTATTATTATCAAAGGGTTGTTGAATCCACAAAGCATTTCCCACATTGGTTTCTTTAGGAGTATCGAGATAACCATTGTTGTTATAAGAAGCATTAACACTATTACAATATGAAGGAATATGTGATCCAATTGGCAAAGCAGAAGCAGCTACTAAGGTATTATTATTGTTGTACTGATTTGGAGCTTCTTGATGAAAAAGTGTTAGAGCATTGCTTGAAGGAGAAGAAGACATTCCCAATTGCAATTGTGACATTGATTCATTCAACGTATTCGGAATCTCTTGTTGTTGTTGATTTTGTCTATAAAAGTTGAGTTGTGAATGAACAGCTTGAAGTTCTTCCTCAGACAATTGAATTTGATAACATAATTGTTGTATGATCCCCAAACATCCATACACCGGATATTTATCGCGAACATTTGGCTTGGTAGATAATTGATTTCATGGCAATCATTTTTTGGCTTGGATCAAGATTCTTGAGAATTTTCAAAATGTTGCTTACACCAAATAGCCTATGTGCATTTTGGAACATCTTTGGTTGATCAGCCGGAAAATATGGCGCAAGCGGGCAGGTGGGGGTGCACCGCCTCCTTTGATACTTGCACGCGGCGCAAGCTTGGCTGGTGCCACCTTTCAGGGTCATGTCTCTCTAAAATACATGGACTTTTCAAGATTTAAATGAAATAGAATATATGTATAAGTAGATTTAATAAAATGGAAATGAAGGAGTAACTAAAGAGTGATCAATTAATCAAGAAATAAAGAAGAAGAAGAAGAAATTACAAGGATAGATTATTAGAAGAAGAAGAAGAAGAAAGCCAAATGGCAGCTTGCATTGATGTGAACTAGTCTGATATGAGCGGATTTTTCTCCAAGACTTAGTAAAAAAAAGAACAGATTTGAAATAGAGAAGCGATAATATTGGGAGTGTTTCTTTTAAGTGCGTGACGATAAAGGAAAATGTAATTGTTATTTGAAGTCGAGAGAATCCTATTTTCTCAGCCAAAATAAGAGTCCTTGGTTTTTGGACAACTTGTGGGCTTAGATTATCTCAATCATTTCATTTCATTCCATTCCTTTTCATTTTATTTTTTTTACCTTTATTTTTTTTTACAAAGGAATCCACAGTTGCTATCTGTGGTATGTAATAGAAACTTCTTGTTTGGTATGTTCACACATTTTTTTAGTACACAATAAATAATCTTGGTCGCTTTAGAATGTTGGATAAAAAATTTAATGGTTCATTTTTTTTTTTTTAATTTTTTCAAATTAAAAATTAGTAGCAATAATTTTTTTTAAATAAATTTAATCTCCAACGAATCGTAATTTTTTCTGTCTCCTAGTACTTCTATAAAAGTAAAAATAAAAATTTATGAATTTGATGAAGAAATAAATAAAAAATCTGAAGAATTGATTATTTTTAAATTTAATATTATTATATAATTAATTTTTTGTATTTTTAAATAACATTCATTGGTGTTTTATTCAAATTTGTAACATATGTGAAATAATATAATTATAGGAATAACATATCATACTTCACACTTCAAACTTAAGTCATCTTTGTTTCACTTAAAATTTATAACTACAATTAAACAAATCTTAATCATTTAAGAGATTAGCATAATCTGTTATCAAACACACTTGAAAAGATAAGCACTTTATAATTTCCATTATCAAATACACTTAATTAATAAGTGTTGAATTAATTAAATTTTAAACATTAAATCAATTATCAAACATAGTTTTAGTCGTCAAATTAACTTATGCTATATTTATTTTCATCTAGCATATACACATATTCTTTATGAAAAAATGTTTCATGTCGCTTTTTTATCCTTTGAAAAATATTGAAAAGCCACATTCATACACAATGAATACATTATTTTCCGGGTGAAAATCTTTTGTCCCTATTCCTGTCCCCAACCAATCAGAATTTACTATATAAATATTTTTTCCAATTATATATACACATGGTGAATTGTGATTGGCTGGAAACAGAGATAGAGGATTTTTTGCCCTCTTTGCCTATGATGGTTATTGGCTGTATTAGCTCCAAAATAAATGCTTGGATAAAATTTGTTACAATTACCGGAATACATTTAGATTATACAATTAAACCAACATAGTAACAAATTATTCAATTAAGGCTCCTTTTTTCTTTCTCTTTCTCTTTACTTTCATTTATTACGGGTCTGGATCTTCTCCATTGAAGCTTGATTATTCAATGAAAACTAGTTGGTGAAAATATTGTCGAAGTCTCATTATTTCACTAACTTTCAATTTAAACTCCGAGTTAGTAAAAAAATTTAAAAGCTAAATTATACTACCTTAATTCCTTAATATAAATCGTTCAGGATATGTAACAAAAATTTAGGAAGCAAAAGGAAATGTCTTTTATTAGTCAAAATATCTATATTACTCTTTTAAATATAATTTGTATAACACTAACTCTATTTAAAAGATTAATATTGATATTTTTATTAACAAAAACCTTATTTTTTGTTTCCTTAATTTTTGTTAGATGTCCTAAACGCCTTATATTGTGGGATGAAGGAGTACTAACTTTGATGACTCTGAGTTTGAGTTGGCAAAATCTTCACCACCTAAATTAATCCGATGCGGCTCCAGTGCGGAACGGGGTTAAGTTTCGCACGTGCGGGACTTATACCTCGTCCGTCGGATTGAAATTTTAACGGTAAAGATTGATGTAAAACCTGACACATTAATTTCATAATTATACGACACCTCTCGTATTTTTTAAGGATACCTATCATGTGTTTTGTGTCTAAAAATAACTGTCCTGAGACATTTCGTACGTACTGATTTTTTACTTGTTTCCGTATAGGAACCGAATTGAAATTAATCTCTAGTACTTATTGTCAGATCTATTTGGCCTTCGGATTTATGGGTTTGATAAGGGATACTCTTAATAAGAATAAGATTATAGAAGACAAAGAAAATAGGAAAAATCGCAAATTTAGTCCCAAAATATTTTACGACGTGTGGGTTAGGTTTTTTTTCATTATTTTTTTAATTTTTGGATACTGTTACATTTTACGATTAGCGGACTAGTCATTCTGTCTAATTTTCTGCTAGTCAAGGAGTAATTTAGGAAGATCAAATAATCTATCATACTCCACCTATTATTAAAAAGTAAATTCATATAATTAGTCCCAAAACATTTTACGACTAGCGGATTAGGTCTCTCTCTCTCTCTCTCTATCAAAGCGAACCGACTCGCCCAATTGCAAAAGGTTCACCAATGAGTTACCATTTCTCAACTCATCAAAGATGAAGATTTCAATTTTAATTGTTGTGGCTCAAATGAATCTTAAAATAGTTTTCAGTTATTTTAATGCAAAATTCTTTGAAAATCCTATAACTATATTCATGTTAGATGCAAGAGGTTTATGTTAATTTCTTCTTACTTTTTATTTCCATATTCTTTGGGATTGATTTAAGTTGGAAGATTTGAGAAAAAACAATGATATTTTTTGGATTTTGGGGAAGAAGAATATGGGATTTTGGGAATGAAGGATAAGATGAAGGAGGGAGAGAGAGAGAGAGAGAGAGAGAGTTAAAAATTGGGGAAAAAGGACCCAATCCACTACCCGTAAAATGTTTTGGGACTAATTTTATGAATTTACCATTTAATAATAGGGGGAGGATGATAGATTATTTGATCTTCCTAAATTACCCCTTCACTAACCATTGACTAGCAGAAAATTAAACAGAAAGACCTAGTCCGCTAATCGTAAAATGTTATAGTATCTAAAACTAAAAAAATAATGAAAAAGAACCTAACTCACAAGTCGTAAAATGTTTTTGGACTAAATTTGCGATTTTGCCAAGAAATTAAGAAGAAAAACTAGTTATAGGTTCAGTGTTTGATTAAGCTAACTACATATACAACATTATGATGACCCTAGGGGGCATGTTCTACATTATTTATAAACAACTGTTTTATAGTTTTTTTACCTAAATTAATATAATATTTCTAAAATAGTTTTAATTGTTTATTTGTTGAATAATAATTTAAAATAAGCTGAAAAAATTAAATTAAAAAAGAATCATTGAGGTGTTTTGTTAGGATAGCTTATACTGAATCTCGTTTTTTTTTCCTTCTAATTAAATGCTCTAATATGATATGTTAAATCCCAAACAATGACAAATGTTTTTACATTTCCTATTTTTTCTATCGGTTGCATTTATAAGAAATTTATTCAGCTCTTCAGCCACATTTGTCCAATAAATTAAGAAAGCTCTGGTTATGCAAAAAAAAATGCTGATTTTTTTAAATCAATTTTTTTCCAGAACCTTAATAAAAATCTCTAACAATGGAGAACACACCCTAGTTAAGGAATATTAATGTTACACTAAAAACCTAGTTATGGAAATTACTTCCTCCAATCTAAAATAATTGTTCGTGTTTCTTTTTTATCTGTCTCAATTTAATTTTCCTCTTCCTACATAAAATATCAATTTGTGTTAAAATTTTAAATTTTTCCCTAATTACATCCAGCCTTCAATATTTACCATTCATCGAAAATATGATTCCAAAAAAGCCTCTTTGTCTTAATTAATCATCGGACAAAAATGCCTTATTATCAAAGAAAATATGATTCTTACTGCTTCTTTTTTTTTATTTTTTATTTTTTTCCATTTTCAATAATACTGAAAAAAGCTTTTTTACTCGATCTATATTGAAAACTATTGTACTTCCTCCATTTTAAATTAAATGTATATTTTTTTTTCATTTTGCAATAGAATGCGAAACATTCAATTTGTAAGCGAGAGACTTGTATTTATGATGGCCATTGGCTGTATTTACTCAAGAATAAATGTTTGGGCAAAATTTGTTACAACAACCATAATCCATTTAGATTATACGACTAAGTCAATATAGCCAAATTTTTCATCTCCCTTCCACCACTCCTCCTCCTCATCCTCCTCATCAATTAGTGTTACCGCTTGTGCTGTACTTCTTAACGAAGGAATATCATATCTAATCTTCTATCTTATTTTGATATCTCACCTCCTTTCCCACTGATAATAACAAATTGCCAAGTAGAGATCCATGTTCGATACCCATCTCACACAAGGGAAATGATTTAATTGTCATTTCTTTGGGTTCCCTTGTGTGGGTCTTATACTCCCCTCACGGGGCACCCGCTCAACGGGACTTCTACGACACCCACTCAACGGGACATCTACTACTCCCCTCACGGGGCACCCGCTCAACGGGCTTCTACTACTCCTCCTCTGGTGAGGTCTTATAATAAATAAATTGTAATAAAAACTAGACTATACTTATAAATGGTCTAGTTTAAAAATAATAATAATAAGTGATAATTTTTCTTTTTGAAAAATCTTAGGTCTAAGATAATGGTAGATGAGTAGTTTATAACTTATATTCACATCAATAAACACAATACACGCATAAAAAAAAAATATAATTGATTTTTTTGCCTACGTGTATTAGCACTCATTGGTCTAGATATACATTTTAAACTTACTCATCTATCAAAGTTAAAACTACTCAAAATAATGATAGAATCTCGAGGAGAAAAATGAGACCATTGACAATTATTTTCAAATATAACAAAACGAGACATGGGAAATAAGATAAAAGATCATTTTTTTCACTTTTCACGTGGTCGACAACAAAATACCGGCAAAAAATCCTCGATTCCCATTTTATGTCCCCACTCTCTATCCTTCGAATAGACATTTGACACGTGTTCACTTTTTTTTTTTTTTTAAGGATTCTACTATTTTTTTTAGGTTATTTTTTTTAATTAAAAGATTAACGCATGTCAATTTTTATTAATGGGAACAGTGAATGAAACATCCAACATGACATATGATTCAAAACCCAAAATACCTATCCACATTTTAAAGCATTTTAAGTATTTGGCTAATTTACATAATATAGAGAAGTCAAAATTACCCTCTCCACCTTCTCTTTATTTTCTCTATTTATGTCCCCAATTCATTTACCCCAAAAAAAAACATCAATATCCTTATAAGAACTTGAAGAACAACACTTGTTGAACAAGAAGACAAGATCATGAACAAGATAATAAGTTCACTTTTACTATGTTGTACTTTGTTATTTGTATTCCCAAGTACTTCATATTCGAAAGATCAGAATACAACTGTTTATGTATACAACAGTCTCCCGCCAAAATCATCAGGTTTGTGGGTTCGTATCTATACAAGAGATGAAGATTGGGGTAATAATAGCATTCCTGAAAATGATTATGTATGGTGGAATTATAACAGTGGAGATAAAGACCCTATAGAACCTAGGTTTTGGGGTCACTTTTATTGGATGAGAAAAGATCAATTCTTTTATATTGCTGGTAATAAGCTTAGCCCTTGTTATGCTCTTGGTCAACTATGTAAATGGTTTGTGAAACAAGATGGTTTTTATTTTCAGACAGCTTCTGGTTTGCAGAAGAAATATGATTGGCGAAGTTATGTATAGGAAAAATTTATCAATTATGTTATTTCATGAAAAATAATAAATTGATGCATCTTTGAGTTAAGGAATTTGTCTTGGAAGTTTTATGTTTTTTTGCTTAAGTTTTTTACCATTTGCATGCGATCCATTATTATTATTAATTTTTAACACTGACCTTGTAGTTCAACAAAGCCTTTATCGTCTAAAATTATCTACGTTATTTCAGGGTAAAGAAAGACAAATTTTCTCTTGGGTGAATTCCAATTCCATCCTCAGAAAAAGAAGCATTGTGTCAAATTCATCCCAAAAAATGAGATCGTGTCTAAATAGTCATTCGAAAAGGGGTGGTTGTATGAAAAAAGGCCATGGGTCAACAAACTAATAGTTTGAGGCCAAATTATAAAGTTTAACTTTGCCTAGGTTATATATTTGTAAATATTTCAGTCAAATCCCCAACATCTGATATAAACTCAAACTAAATTATAGATAATTTAATGCTTCATTTTTTTCATTTTCATACTCAATCCAACGCCAGTTTGACTTTCAAGTCAAGCCAAGCTCAAATCAGACAAAATCCAATCAAAATAGTTTGAATGAAGTTGTCATTTTTTTTTGGATGTTTGGATAGATTTCTGTTTGGATTATTGTTTTGATGGAATTTAATGACAATGAACATGCTTTTTTGTAGAAATTTTCTTGATGGAATAATTGGGACTGAATTTTCTTGTTTTGATAGATTTTAGATTATTAAATCAATTTTTGGGTAATTGGTGACAATTTATAACCCGGGCAAAAATAGATTTTACAATTTGGCCTCAACCGCTTAGTTTATTGACAAATTGTTGCCTCAAGAACCTTTTTGAGATAACAAACCTTTTTCGAAGGATTCTTTAGACACGATCTCATTTATGAGGATGAATTTGACGGAACACCTCTTTTTTTAGGATAGAATTGAAATTCACCAATTTCTCTTACTTGTTTATCTCAAAATAGTTTATTCTGCAAATATATAGCGAAGAAATCCTTTGATGCCTGAGTGACAGCCAAGTTGCGTGACGTGTTCTACCGGCAGGGCAAAGAAGGGCCACAATTAGGGTTACGCTAAAGAGAAAAAGATAATTTTCTCCATGTGTAGATGGATCTTCAAAGTACATTATTTTGTAATGAAAATATTATTCTGGCTTCTACTTCTTTTACCTTTTTTTCAAAAATATTGAAAAAGACTCCCCTCACAAAGATAAATAAATAATTGTTTTTACCACATAGTCTAATAAACGTGTTGTTTATATTGGGAATTGAATTCTATCACTCAAAATAAATGCCTGGACAAAATTTGTTACAACTACCTGAATCCATTTAGATTATATAATTAAGTCATTATAAACATATTACTTTTTATATGAATTATGATTTATTAGATTACGTGGTTCAGATTTGTCTACACTATAAAAGTAACGATTTTTTCTGATAATGGGAAAATCAGAACCACATGATTCATTAGACCATGGTACATATCAAAAAATTCTTATAAACAATAAAAGTCTTTAGTTTTCTCCAGGGACGAAAACAACTGTCCCCAAGATTTCTAAAAATACTAATAAATATAGTAAATTTTATATGTAGTTCGGAATATTTTATCAAAGTCGCCCCAACATTTTTTTTACAATTTTTATATTTGATTCGAAATACTGTTACAATTTTTGCCCCCTCAACGCCAAATTTCTAACTTCTTCCCTGATTTCCTCTATATAATTTCATCCATTCTCCGAACTTTACAGTCACATTAGAAAAAATCATTACAGTTTATACAAAATCAACATGAACAATTATTCGAAAACTAGTTCACTTTTACTTAGTACTCCCTCCATTCCTTAATATAAGACTCTCATTATATATTGTGAAAATTGAGGAAGCAACAAATAAGATACTTTATTAGTTGAAATACAAATATTATTCTCTTAAATATGATTTGTATACCACTAATTTTATTTAAGAGAGCAATATTGATATTTTGATTAAAAAAACATCTTAATTTTTTACTTCCTTAATTTTCAGGACATTTAATGAAAGTCTTATATTAAAGAATGGAGGTAGTATATTTTTCATATTTTCAGGAATAACATGTCCTGAAAATGAGGTTAAGAATAAAACAGTTATTATAATCAACAACCTCCCACCTAAGTCTCAACCCTTGTGGGCTTATTGTAGGTAAAAGGATTTGGTAGTATTAGGAAACAATACCATTCCTGTTAATGGGGTCTTCGGTCTTCCAGTGGAACTATGACTGCAGTACTTACCCTGAAGATCACACTCCTTTTATTGTCAATTTGGATGGTATAGAAAACCGAAAGTGGTTAATGTTTCTGGTATTCATAGTTTTTTGGGGGTAAATAATCGTATGTACTAGTGTAATTCACCATGTGCATATATATAATTAGAATAAATGTTCGTATACGAATTTTGAATGGTTGGGCACAGAAATAGAAACATATACGGGTAGGGGTGGAAGTGAGTTGAGCCGACTCGTGAGCAGCTCACGATTCGATTCTCGTGAGCTAAATGAGCAATATTATTTTGTATCAATATGCTCACGATTTCTAAAATATTTTTTCTAAAACATGTCAAATGCTCATATTATTTTGTATCAATATGTTCGGAATTGATTTCTCATTTTTTATATTAAAAAAAAAGCGGACATTTAGTTCTGAGGGAGGGAGTCTGTAATTCTTGGCTAATGAAATATACATCTTTGTTTTTAAGGAATTTGTCCTTCAATTTTCTTTATCCTTTTATATTTATCACTTGCATTGGGCTTAGGGCTGTCAATTGAGCCTATTGGATCCATAATTTAGGATTCAGACTCAGACTCACTATAAAAAAAATTTGAATCCAAATCTTACTATATTGGGTATAGACATTTTTAATTAAGGTTTAGATACAACTATATTGAGTCTCAATGGGTCTGGGTCTACGCATAAACAAACCCTAAAAAGTGATCATGGCAATTTCCCTCAAGGCTTATACGTTCATTATGATTTGGAGATTTAAAATGAAATCAAGTTTTGCATCAAAAAGGAAATCACGTTTTCTTCTCCATTCTTTTCAGATAAAAAAAGAAATTTTGATTTGTTTTTTATATTAATTTAAAAATGTATTAGGTTTTTTGACTTTTTTTTGTTAAAAAAAAGTGGGGGATTTTGATTTTTAAAAAAGATTTTTTTTTTTTTTAGTCTGATTCAAAAAAACTTATTCGTCCCAAGGACAAAGAAGGGCTTGTCTTATCCCTGCTGTAAATGGGTAAGAAAAGAAATCTGTGGGAAAAATAATTTCTTGTTTGATATTTTAAAATAGGAAACATATATATATATATATATATATATATATATATATATATATATATATATATATATATATATATATATATATATATATATATATATATATATACCTTTTGTCTAGAGTGATAAAGAATGGTGGAGGGAGGAGGTGTGGAGCCCATCACCGGAAGAAGGTTGTTGTCATTGTTGTTTCTTATATTGTGAGATTAAAAATATTATGTTCTATTTTTTTTCTCATTTTCTGTTTCGCCAATAAAAACTTGTAAAATATCAATTTTTTAAAAATAATGAATGGAGACATAAATTTCAGTATTCGATATTTGATTTCCATATAATTTCGAAATAATTTCGGTATTCGGTATTTAGTTTTCATATAATTTTGATTCAATTTAGTTTTCATAAAATATTATAAAAGCGAATCGAATACCGAAATTTTGTTTCGGAAAATCGAACCATATATCGAATGCACACCCCTATATAAAATAATATAATTTTTCTCCAAATAAACGCTAAAAAAAAAAAAATCATATTTGAACAAAAGGCATAAAATAAGCCTAATGTGAGCCTAGCTCTTTTTAAGATTAGCCCAGATTGTTTTTTTTTTATTAGCCCAGTTTTTTTTTTTTTTAGAGAGTGGAGGGCATGAGGGGCCAATATGGATCTCTTGTGGGTTTGTTGGATCTCTTGAGTCTATTGGGTCCAATATGGATCTTATTAGATTCATATTAGATTTTTTTTTTTTTTTGTATTGGGCCCAAATCTATATAGGGCTGGATCTTATATCTGAATTGAGTCTACTAAATGTGAGTCTAGATTTGGGTCTTTGGATCCCATTGACAACCCTAATTGGGCCGGGGATGGAAAACAATGGTGGCAACTAGGGTTACGGACAAGGAGATTTTTGTTTTCTTTTTAATTGAAGAAACAGTTTAAAAGGTTAATTCTGATATGTACCATGATTAATTCTGTTAGTTATTATGTTCAGCCCACAAGCCGGATCCGTCTGTCTCACCAGAAAATCCTTCAAAATCTGTTCAAAAAATGAAAAATCAGATATAATCTCCTACAACTCTTATATATAACTATTAGATAAAAACATAATAGCTATGTAACACATACATAATAGCAGTAAACGATGTGACAGATATCCATAACCAACAAAATATACAGTTCACAAAAAAAATAACTATATACTTAACATAGAACACAGATATGATGTACTGCATCACTATGTTCTACCTAAAATTAAAAGGACAAACACAAAATAAAAAAACATATTAAAAATGTATAAACAATGTAATATAATTAAAAGCACAATAGTAATTATACCGCGATAACATTAACATCATCATTAAAGCTTGAAATTGAATCAAAATGACTTTGATTTGCAAACGAAAAAATCTATGGATCAGAAACAGGAATTGATGGGCTAGCAAGCAATTCGGTGAAGGAAATTGATAGTTTCAAACTATCGATAATGGAATTATACATTGAAGGAATGAGGGAAAAAACCAGAGAAGAAAAAAGATGAACAAGAGAAATTAGGTTTTTTTGTGTATTAAAAAAGTCATGATTATCATGATTGTGAGGATAAAAATGAATATTTCCGAAATTAATCCAATATTTCGTCATTGTAGGAAAAGAAACGCGTGAAAATCTGGATGAAATCGCTCTGAAATCGCAATATATTCAAAACTGGATCCAGTGTGACACATCTTGGACAAAAGACAGCTCGCTTGCCACTAGATCTAGAAGGCACATATCCAGCTGCCTGCAAGACGTGATGGCTGTGCTGAAAATCGATCACTTCAGCACTGTAGCCGCGTGGGAGGATTTCGCTAGGAGTGTGGTCCTTCAGGTACCCTTGGTTAAGATATTGATAAGCTCCTCAAAATAATGCGGGTGAGCTTGGATTGGGTTTGGCTTGAGATTGGTTTGGTTTGGTCTCACTTTTGGCGGGAAATGCCCAATTTTTTGGCCTCTAAAATAGGCGGGAGAAATTCAAATTCAAATTTTTTTTCTTCAAATAATCGTTCAATTCCAAATTTTGGCCTCTAAAATTGTCGGGAGATGTTCAAATTCCAAATTTTTGAGGCCAAAATTTGGATTTGGACGCTTATTTAAAAAAAAATTTGAATTTGAATTTTTCCCGCCTATTTTAGAGGCAAAAAAATTGGGCATTTCCCGCCAAAAGTGAGACCAAACCAAACCAATCTCAAGCCAAACCCAATCCATTTAATATATTTTATGTGATTTTATTTGATACTATATTTTTAATAACGAATCTAATTTTATTTTATATCTTTCTTGCAGGATTAAGAAGATATCGGCATAACCTACCAAATAAAAAATGATCAACGCAAAAATCTTGTAAGATAGTTGAAAAGATCTTTTGAAGATTTTATATAATTTTTCTTCATTATTCAAGGAGAGTAGATTTTATATAATTTTTTTATTGTATTTTAATTCCTTTTTCTTTAGCCCTATACTAGTATAAATATACAACTCTCCATAGTTGAGGCATCCATTATTAAACTTATTTTTATGTTTTTTTTTAAAAAAAAGAAATAATATCATTAAAAGATATTAAGAGTAACAAGAGGGAGGTGTAATTCCAATGGATCCCTTACCCTTACAAGTGATAGTTTTAGCTAGCAGAAGAGCCAGGACATTACAAAACTTGCGGACATAGAAAAAACTAAATAATAGGTTCCGATAGGTACAATATTCTATGTACGTACAAACAAACTCAATAAAAAACATACTTGAGGCCACGTGCAAACTAGAAGTCTTCCGCCATTATCCGAGTTTTTGTCTGCAAACTTTCATAATCCAAATAAGTAGAAGGGGAGATCGGCTGAAACCTGTGTAGAATACATGGTCAGCAATCATTCCTGATACGAACCGAGCGTCCACTTCAAATCCTCCATGCAAAACCATGTTGCAACAGAACTCTATGTGATAGTTGATTCTCCAAATTTGGGATGGTTGCCCCCATTTATTACATCCAAAAATACATAAAGTAAATCCTAACAAAAAGACAGAAGAAAAAAACATCTTTATTGTGGAAAATAAAAAATACTAGATATGTGTGTCATACATAAGCACAGCTAGGACCGGAATTGTCCAGCTGTTTTTAATTCCTAGACAATTTCCGAAAAAACAACTCATGGTCCTTGGTCCCTGGTTAATGCCAAGAGCCCCGTAGAATACATTATCAACCGGTGGAGGTCTGTGATTCCAATTAGGTGACGGTGAAAAATCATCATGATCATTGTGCATCACCATACTGGTTGGCCCAAAAAAAAGCCAACCCAGCGTTGACATACTCAATGTTTTGGCCAAAGTGTGAGGAAGAGCTTTTAAAAGAAGAAATTGGTCATTCTTCATTAGTGGCCCATTTCAGCCCATGAATCCATCCATTTTCCCCTGATCCTCCACCTTCTCATCAAGCTCCTTTTTCCCCGTCTCCATTTTTGCTGCTCTTCGCCGCCACACTGGTGCTCGTCGGTCCCTCATCATCCTCTCCTTCCTAACTACTCTTCCAAACCCATAATTAGTCTACCTATCCGCGTCCGCCGCCGACAACCGCAGCTTCCAAGATCCTCCAAATTCCGGCCTCATTTTAATCAGAAATCCCTCCCCATACAACCCACAACAATCCATCAAAAAATTACTTCCATATTTTACAGAAACAACAGTTGTACTCACTCTTGGCTGTGCTCTCCAATCCGATTCACCTTTCGCTATTCATGTGAAATTACTCTGTCGATTCAACAAACAAATAGAAGGAAGCAATCCCCTCCCTCCGGTTATACATAAATGGTTACTGAGTTCAGTAACAGTATCGTCACACAGATACAAACATATGGAATCATTAATCATGTTTCTTAAAAGCGACATCAAAAAATAAAAATCACCACAAATGATGGAGATCACTGTTCGGATAGAAGACGCGCACAACGACTGCGTAAAAAGCCCTAGAAGATTAGTATGACATAATTGCTTTTTAATTGAATTTATGATTTTTATTTAATTGTGAGATCTAATTGATTTTCAGTCTAGTATGACATAGCACGAGTTTTATTCTAGTGTGTATATATAATGAACTCAACTATTTTTATTATAGTTATTTTGGTCAATACATTATTTACGCCTTATAGTTTTTGCACTTGACTAGTTTTTTTTATTAAATATATCCCTGTAGCATTTATATTTAACTAAAAATTAATTGTCACCACTTTTCACTGGTCTCAGTTCAATATGTGTAAATCATGTTACTAAGTATTCACCGGTTCACAAGTAAAATCATTTTAAACTTACTTAACTCCCTGTTAACTCATAGGTCAAAATTCAATTTGTAACCTGAATTTAAGTAAGTTTAGAGTGATTTTACTTTTCTACCGCTATATTTTCAATCACATATTCGCCACATGTCTAACTGAGCCGGAAACCACCGCGAAAAGTGCTAGCATATTATTTTTAGCCAAATATAAATACTATTGTGATATATTTAGTCAAAACAATAGTTGTGTGACAAAAAATGCAAAGTATAATTAAATAGTTTAGTGACCAATATATATATATATATATATATATATATATATATATATATATATATATATATATATATATATATAAAAGATTCGAAGGACTACTCATTGATTTATTTTTTTTAAATTTGACGATGTAATTAAGCTAGTTCGTAAAGTAGCTCTTCTTTGCAGACCTCTAGAGGATACGAAAATTTATTAAATATTGGCAAATTGGTGAAATCCCTCCCCAAATATATTACGATTGGTGACTTTGGTCCCTGGATATTTTTTTTAAAAATTTAGATACTCAAACAATTTACACATTGGTGGAATGGATCCTTCCGTTAAAGAAAATGTGAGTCAATCGTTAGTCAACCTTTTTAAAATATCCCACTCAAAACACCAGGGATATTTATGGTATTTTATATACTAACCCACCCATAAATCATACCCAAACCCATTTAAAAAAACCCGCCCCCCACCTAGACTACATATTCCCCCCTGATCTCTAACCACCAGTTTTTCCCTTCCTTGCTGGGTTTTCATGTCTATCAAGGGATTGATCTTTTGTGTAACTATTAAGAGGTAGACTTCTTGATTTCAGCATAACAACATTAATCTTTAAATTCAATTATGTGCCATATCAAGAACTAACACTTCTGATTATGCTCATCAGGCTTTAATCTTTATTGAAATCTTATAAATGGATTATAATTTCACCATTAATGTTACTTCAAATTCTGCTTTCTGCACCCTTTGTTTTATCAACTCATTTTTTTCAATGAATTAAAGAATATATAAGGAAAAACAATAAAATTGAAAGTTTCCCAATGACATTACCATGGAATTATTACGGATGAAAGCTAAAGAATGGAATTAGACTTCATGTCTGGGTTGCCCTTTTGTCTCCATCTTTTTTTCCCAGATAGAAGTAATGATTTTGCAGGAGGATGCCTTTTCATTTTTCTTTCGAATCTTTTAATATTATGGGGGTTTCTCTTCCATTGATCAATCATTTTGATTATTTGTCAAATTTGACTTTCAGATTGAGATGAAGTTAATTAAACAAATTTTAAGCACGCTTGGAGAAAAGAAATGGAGGTTGAAGACGAGGGAATGAGTTATGGGTTGCTGAGTTGGGAGGATGGGTAAGGGTTAGTGCCATTTGGGTATTGATATGAGTTGTGGGTTAGTGTAGAGAATACCGAAAATACTCATGTACTATTGAGAAGAATTTTGAATTTTTTGTTGACTAGCAAAAGTTTGAACAGAATGACCCATTCTACCAACGCGCAAATTGTTTGAGTATCTAAAATTAAAAAATAAATGCTTAGGGACCCAAGTCACCAATCGTAATATGTTTGGGGAGAGATTTCAACAATTTGCCTTAAATATTAGAGGTGAAATTGACCATAATTTAGAGGGAAGCTGTTAGTCAATTTCATAAAATCAAGTCCCTTTTGTTAGCAGTTTTGTCTTGTAATATGACTCATCCATTCTTTTTTTCTCTTTAATTAGGGCATGATTCATCTAATGAAAAAGGAAAATTCCACTGTATAACACAATCAAGATGTTCAAATTTAAAAAGGCAATGCACTCATCATTGGTTAAAATATTAAAATTGACAAGATAGTATTAACACCCAAAAAAGCTCGGCTGATCAAGACCACCTAAGAAATGGACAAACGGATCAACCGGCCGAGATCCAATTGAGTCCCAAGATCTAGTTAAGCAGCCATAAGGGAAAAACAACCTAACAGCCAACCAGAGACCAGAAGTCTGGCCAACTGACTCAATATTTGACATGTGGATATGTGGATTGGCCGCAACCAGATCACAAATCATAAGGAGACCCACCATACAACAAATTTAAACATGTCTTAGGCCTTATCCCTCCTTTAATTGCCTCGATTTGCATGAAGAAAATTGGAACACGACTAGGAGGATTTTTAGGTCATATGACAACCGGACAATCATTAGAATGGGAGGAAGCGTGCAACCACCAACTGGTAAAAACACGGGGAGTTTACTCACGTTCTCCATAACGGCCATGATAAGAAAAACATATCCATTTCATAAAATAATAGCCATCACGAACAAAATTTAAGGCGGGAAGACATTTCAAGAAGCATCTATAAATACAAGATGAAGAAGGAGATTAACGACATGACAATCAACATTCAACATGCATTTTTTATCTTCGTTTATACTGTGTTTTTAAGCTTTCTGTGCTCAAATTATTGTAAACACATTAGACGTAGCATTCTTTTGGAACCAACAAAGTTTCCTACATGCGGATTTCAGTCCAACCACGCATACTTAAGTAGAATGCAACCCTTAGACTTTGTTTATTGCGTGAGGATTCTTATCCAATAACGAATACTCATGTTTAAAGTATCCCATTTGACTCTAGCCCAGCTTACTCCTTGAGAAATTATTTTTCCCAATAACCCATAATATCACGTCATCATTTTACAAATGTAAATTATTTTTTAGGGAAAAATTCAAAGTGTAAATACAAAACTAACCAGTTTCTTAGCTCGGAGCATGACTTTTTGTGGCAATAAATAGTAATTTAAATGTGTATAGGCAGGCCCAAAGACCATGCTAAGTGATAAACAGTTTTCGTTAGAGGAATTATCTGTCTCAAATTCGACAATAGATACCATTAGAAAATTCCCCACTCTCCACTAAAATATTCATAGTCGGTATGGAAATCTTTATTATAAAAATTAGATTGTGTATAGAAAATTGCATTGTTCACTATATTTTATCACTGATATTTTATTTGATGAAGATTTAATATTAAACGTCTACGGTCAAAGTACGGTTAAAAAAAGGCCACTGGCAAGAACTTGCTGCTTACAGGAAGGCAAGTCCTTTGTATAGTCTACACGCGGCCGCGTCATTGTTCTGCTTCAGATTTTGTGACGAAACTGCGTATGGCAAGACCGAAGCCTCTTCTTATTGGTTCTCTGCGACACCGTAGACCGGTCCGTATCCGATGCGAAACCTTTTTTTTTTCAATACGAACGGAATGCCTCAAAACAAGTGTTTACATATGTCGTACAAATCAAGAAAGATGTTCGTTTTAAATCAACTTTAATGATTAAAAAATTTTAATCCGACAGATAATATTAAATCTCGCACGTATTGAATAAAGGCGTTCCGCACTGAAGCCATATGGGTAATAGACCTAAACTGGGTTGGCCCTACTTGATTTTTTTTTTACGGGGCGGGGGAGGGGGGGGGGGGATCGAACGCAGGACCTCGGTCCTGCGTCCACGGCCTTTTTCCACTGTGGCCAGAAGATCCTAGCCCTACTTGATTTCAATATATCATACTCGTTCGATCTAATCGCTGAGGATTCAATGTGGAATGGATTTTTTTCAAAACGTGCGAAACTTAATTTTGTCCGTTTGATTGAAATTTTAACAGTCAAAATTGATTTAAACTAGACATTGTCCTAATTTTACGACACATGTCGTGTTTTTCAGAACACTTGTCCTTTTTTGTGTCTAAAGACACTTGTCCTGAAGCGTTCTACACATACTGAAAAAGGTCGTTCCACGCAGGATCTGGACTGCAGTCTAATACTTTTTTTTTTTGCAGAAGCGATCTAATGCCTTGATCCAATAATTATTATTGATTTGAGATTTTTGTTTGAAATTTTTTGTCTTGAAAAATATGAAAAATTGATTAATTGTAAGAGTAGTTGTAAGACCCAAAATAAAAATTTGTATTGGAGTTTGGAATGAAAAAGAAAGGCAAATGCACCATAATCGGCTCAATCTTGAGCTAATAATCACTATGATTTATATCTTTTCAGAACAACACTAGTACAATTTTAAACTTCTAATTTTCTATTCAGATATTGAAATTTTTTATTCTTTTTATTTTAACCACTTCTTCAGCGCAAGACATTTTTATTAGACTTGGTCATCATTCATTTAATGGAATAGAGATTTCTCTAAAATTTAATTATGTACCTAGGGAATTTTGGATGTTCCCATTGGAACCGGCGTCACAATGAAATATATTCTCTTTATTTCTCAAGTTTTTCATCCTTTTTACAAATATATATCTTTTTTTAAATTTAATGATATTTTTTTAAAATTATTTTTACTCATAATATGAAATGGGAAAAGAGATATAGCTGAGATTTAAGAGTAATAAATAAAATTGAAAAATACCTAAAAACGCATCTGGTTTGAAACAGAGAAACGTGAGACTAATTTTCGTATAGATTTTTTCTGATATGGACCAGGTCCACAAGGATCTTGTGGTTCAGAATTAGTCACGTCATTACAGAATTGTCTCTCTCCTCATTCTGTAGTGATATTGTCAGTTCTGCACCACATGGTCCAGTGTACCTGATCCATGTCAGAACTATCCTTTTGTATGGTTAAAGTTCTAATAATTGGCAAAAAGCATTGTCTGTCCTCATACATGTTTTGATATCTTTCCTCAACAACTCACAATTCATTACATATATAAAAAATTAAAAAAAAATATACAAATATAACAAATTTTAAGTGAAGAGATATATATGAGGATATACGATTTTTAAACCTAATAAGTCAGTAAAACATTCCTAAAAGTCAAATGGAGGGTAACCGCACGCTCATACACTTGAAGGTGTGGAAGGTCCCAAGGGAGCATGAACCAACGTGGTAACGGCCTATTAGTCCAACGCGTACTTTGGAACAACGACTCTAATTATTACCTCCATTCCTAAATATTATATTTTCATTATATATTACGAAAATTAAGAAAGTAAAAATTAAAATATTTTTTAATCAAAATATCATTAGTACTCTCTTAAATAAAATTAATAGTATACAAGTCATATTTAAGAGAGTGATATTAGTATTTTAATTATAAAAACATATTAATTTTCTCAACATGTAATAAAAGTCTTATATTTAGAAATGGAGGAAGTATAATTTATAAGGTGATGTTAGATAGCTAATACTTAACTAATTAATTTGCTAAATTAGACGCAAAATTATAAATAATTTGTTGAATCTATTATGCCAACAGTGATAAATAGTGTTTAATTTAAGGGAAATCAGCCTATTTAGTCCCCCATAAATTTTTGTTTAACATGTATAGTCTCTAATGTTTAATTTCAACATTTTTAGTCCTCCAAAATTTTTCATTTAGCCCGTATAGTCCCCAATGTTTAATTCCAGCCTGTAAAGTCCCTTATCTATTTACAGGCTGCATATAGAGATTCCACCACCTCTTCTGCGACGGAATCAACGCAGCCCCAAATTCATGCCATCCACGTGCTTAATGAGTGGGGAATAATTGTCTGTTTCAATCTATAAAATTTACAAAATAAAAAAAAATCAGTATAAAAATGGTTATAAAAAGGAAACCCCAAATTATATTTCCCTAATTTGAAGGAACCCATTTGCCCTAAATCCGTCGCATAAAAAGTGGTGGAACCTCTATATGCAGCCCGTAAATAGATAAGGGACTTTACTGGCTAAAACTAAACATTAGGGACTATACGGGTAGGGATGGCAATGGGGCAGATCGGATCGGATATCTGTCTGATCCGATCCGCTCCGCATTATCCAAATTCCGATCCGTGATCCGCTCCGGATCAAAATTTTATGATCCGCGATCCGCTCCGCACGGGGCTGATCTGATCCGCTCCGATCCGATCCGTTCAGTCCTATTTTTTTTTAAAAAAAAATCATTATTTTTACCATAAAAATCATTATTTTTTTTTAAAATTCATAAAAAAAGCCTCCAACAAGTATAATTAATAAATTTTATGCTAAATAAATTTTTAAACAAGTACAAATATTCTATTAAAATGAAAATTAAACATAATTAAGCCTAATAATAACAATATTATAATAATTTAATATATATATGGGGCAAAACGGGGCGGATCGGATCGGAGCAGACACAAATACCAAATTTGATTTGCCCCGTCCTCGGATCGGAGCAGATCTTCTCCGTATTCTATACGGGGCAGATCGGATCTGCTCCAAAAGACGTTGGATCAGAGCGGGTCAACAGATCACGGATCAAATTGCCATCCTTATATACGGGCTAAACGAAAATTTTTAAGAGACTAAATAGGCTGAAATTAAACATTAAGGACTATACAAGCTAAACGGAAATTTCTGGGGGATTAAATAGACTGATTTCCCTTAATTTAAATTTTCAACCAATTGTACTTGTACATTAAACATTGTCCTAATTTATATCACAGGAGACGGAGACAACTAAAAAAGACCAAGATATTGTCGCCAGCGTCAGTTAGGTGCAACGTCCAAATCAACCACCGTGGCATAGTTGTTGTTGGATATATTAGTGAATGCAAAATTTGTGGGTATCCCACATTGATTTGCTTGGAATCTTTTGTTCATTTAATAAAGAAATGAACCAAGAAGGTAGAGTAAATGTGTGAATGATAGAGCACGCGGTGCACGCAAGGTTCAACCGGAGTTCAACCGAGACTAATATAAAACATTAGTTCGGGTAGATTATATAATTAATCCGGGAGCGGGGCCTTGGGGCCTTGGGGGTCTTGGGAGGTCTTATCTTGAATTCGAGATAATTTTTTGCATCCCAAACACACAATTACTGATCTGAAACATTTAGGGAGTTCAATAGCAGATTCATGAATGTTTGTAAATTCATGAATCAATTTAATTTGGATTCGTGAATGTTAGTAAACTCATGAATCAATTTAATTCGGATTCATGAATGTTTGGATTCATGAACACTAGTAAATTCCGCAATCAATTTGGATTCATGAATCAGCAAACCCTTGGAGTAAACAAGCTTCACTCTATATATTCCTGTCATTCTTCATTGCAGATCACACACAAAAAATCTGAAACTTTTCTATACTTTTACAAACAATTTTGGGTGATAGTTGCAAGCTCGTCGGCAGTTCACTTGTAGAGTTTCAAGTGCTTGTGAAGGCTCTACTTGCAGATCATTTTATCCTGGGAATCGAACACCTTCAACATCCTAAGCACCAGAGGGAAGAAGGCGAATTCGGTTTAAGGATATTGTGTTTTATCACAAGATTTGATCTAGACATTTTGTAAAGTTATCTGTTTATAATACCTTTTAGTGTTTATTGTCTAACAGCTTAAACCGAAATTTACTTCCCTGGAGACAGAAACTTTACAGTAACTTCAAACATGAACACTCCACCAACTTCTGCTGGACAACATGGTGCCATCTCATCAGCTCCTCCTGCAACTGGATCCATAACTATTGGGAGTATGACTGTTCCTATTACTTCTGATATTATGAACTTGGGTTCAATCCCTGTACCATTGTTTGGAACCCAGAACGTTGTACCCCAGAATACCGGAGGTTTTGTTGTCCCTCCTGTTTATGCTACTACTACAACTCTGCCCCCTCAACCACCAGTTCCTGTTCAACCGCCAGTACCACCACCACAACACATGGGGATCATGCCTACTCACGCTCAAGCGAAGCCATCAATCTTTTCCGGACAGAACTTCAAACGTTGGAGAGAGCAGGTTATGTTTTATCTTACAACCTTAAATCTTAATCGGTTTTTGAGTGAGGAACCTCCTACGGTTCAAGAAGGTGAAAACAGTGTTTGGAATGTGGCCGCTGTGGAGGCCTGGAGACATTCAGATTATCTGAGTCGTAACTATATTTTAAGTTACCTCTCGGATGATCTGTTTGGTGTGTATCGTACTTTGAACACTGCCAAAGCAGTATGGGATGCTTTGGAATACAAGTACAAAACGCAAGATGCTGGAGCCAAAAAGTTCATTGTTGGTCGGTTTCTTGATTTCAAGATGGTTGATGGAAAATCCCTGTGTGATCAAGTGCAAGAACTTGAGGTGATGTTCCATGAAATTCATGCGAGAGGAATGATGCTAAGTGAAGGTTTTCAAGTCTGCGGCGATAATTGAAAAACTTCCTCCTTCATGGAAAGATTTCAAGAACTATTTGAAACATAAGCGAAAGGAGATGACAGGTGAAAGAGTTGGCCTGCGTCTCGCATTGAGGAAGATAACGAAATACGAGGGAGTTGATGGTGCTTTTCCCAAATCTTACGTAGGGAGAGGTGAAAGCTAATGTTGTGGAACACGGGTCTGCTTCTAAATCAAGAAAGGATAAGAGAAGCAACTTTGCACCGAGAGGACATTCTTTCAAGAAGAATGATTCTAGGGGTAAGATTTTTAAGAAATTTGAAGGTATGTGCTACAATTGTAATAGGAAAGGTCATAAGTCCTATGAATGTAGACAACCTAAAAGGTCTACTAAAAATAGTGGTCAGAGTAATATGGTCAATGTTGTAACTGAAGACTTGAGTGGTGTCAACTTAAGTGCTGTAATTTCAGAGGTGAATTTGGTGGGGACTAATCCACAAGAATGGTGGATTGACACAGGTGCAACTAGGCATGTGTGCTCGGTTAAGGAACACTTTACTACCTACAAGAAAATTACTAATGGCGAGAAGATGTACATGGCGAATTCTGCCACTTCGACCATAGAGGGTGAAGGGAGTGTTGTGCTCAAGATGACTTCAGGCAAGCAAGTCACTCTGAACAATGTCTTGCATGTTCCAGAGCTCAGGAAGAACTTGGTGTCTGGTTCAATGCTAAGCAAACATGGTTTTAAAATTGTAATTGAGTCTGATAAGGTTATACTTGTCCCAAGTCACAGTATGTATGTGGGAAAAGGCTATGTTGTTGATGGCCTTTTCAAAATGAATGTAATGGTGATGAATATGAATAAAAGTGCTTCCAGTTCTACTTATTTGATTGAGTCTGCTAACGTTTGGCATGAAAGATTAGGACATGTGAATTTTAATTCGTTAAAGAGGGTTTTAAAATTAAATCACATACCTTACGAACAGATTGTTAAAGATTACAAATGTGAAACATGTGTTGAAGCGAAATCAACAAGGACTCCGTTTCCTAATGTAATTAGGAATAGCAAACCACTTGACTTGATTCATAGTGATGTTTGTGACTTGAGTATTGTGCCATCTAGAGGTGGAAATAAGTATTTCATCACCTTTGTAGATGATGGCACAAAGTATTGCTATGTGTATCTAATGAAAAGCAAAGATGAAGCTTTATCTAAGTTTATTCTTTTCAAAGAAGAAGTTGAAAATCAGCTTGAAAGGAAAATAAAGGTAGTAAGAAGTGACAGAGGTGGCGAGTATGTAGCACCTTTTGGTCAATTTTGTGCCGAGCATGGCATAGTTCATGAGGTTACACCACCTTACTCACCACAATCAAATGGAATTGCTTTGAAAGAAAGAATAGATCTCCGAAAGAGATGATGAATGCTTTGTTGATTAGCTCGAGGCTTACCCCAAGGAATGTGGGGGGAAGCGATTCTTTCAGCAAATTACCTTTTGAATAGAATTCCTCGTAAGTCTGAGGATGAGACACCATTTGAGCTATTTAAAGGTAGAGCTCCTACCTATGATTACCTTCGTGTGTGGGGGGTGTTTGGCAAAGGTATTAGTACCTCCTCCTAAGATAGTGAGTATAGGTCCTAAGGCGTGGATGCAATCTTCATCGGATATGCTCACAATAGTAATGCGTATCGATTTCTTGTACATAAGAGTGACAACTCACGGGTGCACAAGAATTCGATATTAGAATCGAGGAATGCAACGTTCTTTGAACATGTGTTTCCATTGAAATCCAGTGAAGAGGCTACGACATCTAAAAGAAAACGTAAGCCTGAGAGCAGTGTTGAACATGAGGCTGTAGGGTGAAAGTAGTCAAACAAAAGAAATTGAGGATGAAGAACCTCGGCGAAGCAAAAGGACACGTTTCGAGAAAACATATGGTCCCTGATTTTGTGACATTTTATGCTTGAAAGTGAGCCTCGAACTTATAGTGAAGCTATGAGTTCGACCCAGAGGCTCCATTTTGGAAAGAAGCAATTCGGAGTGAAGTTGATTCCATTTTACAAAATCATACACGGGAGTTAGTGGATCTACCACCAGGATGTAAATCTTTAAAATCAAAATGGGTTTTTAAGAGAAAGATGAAAGCTGACGGGACGATTGATAAGTACAAGAGTAGAGTAGTCATTTGTGGGAATAGACAAACGGAAGGACTAGATTACTTTGATACTTATTCACCCGTGACAAGGATCACATCCATAAGGCTCGTTTTGGCGATTGCTGCATTGCGAAATCTAGATGTACATCGGATGGATGTCAAAAGCGACCTTTCTAAATGGAGATTTAGAAGAAGAAATATACATGGAACAACCCAGAAGGTTTTGTAGTTCCGAGCAAAGAGAGGAAAGTTTGTCGACTTGTTAAATCCTTATATGGATTGAAACAAGCACCTAAACAATGGCATGAAAAGTTTGACAAGGCTGTGCTTTCAAGTGGTTTCAAAATTAATGAGTGTGATAAGTGTGTGTATGTGAAATCCACTAAAGACGGATATGTCATTCTTTGCCTATATGTGGATGACATGCTTATTATTGGAAGTAACAAGAAAATGATTCAGGCCACAAAAGACATGTTGAACTCCAAGTTTGACATGAAGGACCTTGGACAAGCTGATGTCATCTTAGGGGTTCGTATCTCAAGAACTCAAGATGGACTATTGTTGAGCCAATCACACTATGTTGATACGATCCTTGAGAAATTCTGTCAACATGATCTAGGAGTGTCTAGAACACCAATGGATATTAGTCAACACCTTGCTAAGAATAAAGGTGAAAGTGTAGAACAACTCGAATATTCACGAGTGATTGGAAGCCTGATGTACTTAATGAGTTGTACCAGACCAGATATTGCTTATTCAGTAAGCAAACTGAGTAGATTTACGAGTAACCCGAGTAGTGATCACTGGAAGGCTCTTTTTCGAGTACTTCGGTACCTCAGATATACTCGGAGTTACGGGTTGCATTACACACGGTATCCAGCTGTTCTTGAAGGATATTCTGATGCCAACTGGATATCAGATATGAGAGACTCAAAGTCAACCAGTGGATACGTGTTTACTTTAGGTGGTGCAGCCGTGTCATGGAAATCCTCTAAGCAAACAGTGATTGCAAGATCAACTATGGAGTCTGAGTTCATTGCCTTAGACAAATGTGGAGAAGAAGCTGAGTGGTTACGCTTATTCTTAGAGGATATTCCAGAGTGGGAAAAGCCCGTGCCTCCAATCTGCATTCATTGCGATAGTCAATCAGCAATTGGGAGGGCCCAGAGCCACATGTACAATGGTAAGTCGAGACATATACGTAGACGACATAATACCATTCGACAATTACTCTCAACTGGCGTTATCACTATTGATTACGTACGATCAAAGGATAACATTGCGGATCCGCTAACCAAAGGTTTGAATAGAGAACTAGTTGAGAAATCATCGAAAGGAATGGGATTAAAAGCCCAGGAAAATGTGCGGTGAGTGACAACCCAATCTAGTTGACTGGAGATCCCAAGACCTAGATTTCAAGGGCAACTGGCTCAGGTCGCACATAGAGATCACTGTGGGGGGTTCACCTCCAACCATTCCTAGATGAGAAACAGTGATACCCGCGTGGATGAGGTTAAGTTATGCTTTTAATGACTCTCGGGTGTGTTGAAGGAGTAACCGGCGGGTTTACTCAAAAAGTATGAGCAGTCACCTATGTGAGCTAAGGTAGAGGCCGCCTTAAAAGAGAAATGTTGAAGGGCGCATTTCTTGAGGACAACTCACAGAACCAGGCGTGTGTCCATGGCCAAACCGGACACAATCATGAGAAGCTCGAAATGAGTCGGGATCGAGACCTCGTGTGGAATACGTCAATGGTTTGTCTGGCTATAATGCATTAGTTCAAAGCATCGCGTCTACTATGTCTGTTGGTGAACGTAAACGTAGAACACGAGGGAAGGTTCAAGGGGCTACCACACCTACCTATCCTATGCGAGAATCGCTCGTTGTTGCTATCATCACTATCGAGTCAAAAAAGTTTTCAAAGTTTGTATCCAGTGGGGGATATTGGATATGAATACAAATTTTGATTCATGTGGGGGGATGTTGGATATATTAGTGAATGCAAAATTTGTGGGTATCCCACATTGATTTGCTTGGAATCTTTTGTTCATTTAATAAAGAAATGAACCAAGAAGGTAGAGTAAATGTGTGAATGATAGAGCCCCGCAGGGTGCACGCAAGGTTCAATCGGAGTTCAACCGAGACTAATATAAAACATTAGTTCGGGTAGATTATATAATTAATCCGGGAGCGGGGCCTTGGGGCCTTGGGGGTCTTGGGAGGTCTTATCTTGAATTCGAGATAATTTTTTTGCATCCCAAACACACAATTACCGATCTCGAAACATTTAGGGAGTTCAATAGCAGATTCATGAATGTTTGTAAATTCATGAATCAATTTAATTTGGATTCGTGAATGTTAGTAAACTCATGAATCAATTTAATTCGGATTCATGAATGTTTGGATTCATGAACACTAGTAAATTCCGCAATCAATTTGGATTCATGAATCAAAGCAAACCCCTTGGAGTAAACAAGCTTCACTCTATATATTCCTGTCATTCTTCATTGCAGATCACACACAAAAAATCGAAACTTTTCTATACTTTTACAAACAATTTTGGGTGATAGTTGCAAGCTCGTTTGCGAGTTCACTTGTAGAGTTTCAAGTGCTTGTGAAGGCTCTACTTGCAGATCATTTTATCCTGGGAATCGAACACCTTCAACATCCTAAGCACCAGAGGGAAGAAGGCGAATTCGGTTTAAGGATATTGTGTTTTATCACAAGATTTGATCTAGACATTTTGTAAAGTTATCTGTTTATAATACCTTTTAGTGTTTATTGTCTAACAGTTGTACCAATTCAAAATCCTCATAAATAAATCCAAAATTAATTCTAAGAAACTTTTAACCCAATTAGACGAAGTGGTTTATGTCGATTCAGAACTAATTTATTATTGTTCATATGAGTAGTTGTTGTACATGTAGTTATGTGAATCCAATTGAGTCGCATTCTGCAATTTAATTCATCTACAATGTGAAAATGGGTATTTAGACTCTTAAAGTATGTACAATAAATAATGATACACTCTCCTTTCACATAAATTTAGTTTGAAAATTATTAATATGGATTGGGTTCATTATGGACTTTGTGGTTTAAATTTCTCCACTGAAAAAAAATAATTAATAAAATTGTCGCTCTTATGATGTGGAGAATTTAGGACCACATGATTAATTGGATCTGATCCAAATAAACAAACTCTTCTAGAAAAAAAAGATGAAGAATAATTTATACTTTAAAAGTGGCACAAAAAAGGCCTTTATGCTGGAAAAAGAAAGAAGAAAAAAAAACACACACACACACTGATCACCATTATATGTAATTCAAACTTCAATGGTGAAGCCTCTCCTTTGGTCCCTTTTACCATTGATTGGTGGCGGCGGTGGTGGAGATGAAATAGTATCGGAAAATGGGCGGCGGAGAATCCGAAAACGAGGAGGAGGAGGAGGTGCCTTCTCTGGCTGGTGTGAAACTGGTTGATGCTCCTATTCTTTTCTTTGTCTTTTTTCATAAGGCTTTTAGAAAGGAGCTTCAAGAACTTCATAGGATAGCAATGGATGCTGCTGATAATTTCAATGGATCATTTGACATGGGATTTTTGGATAATCTTTCTAAGAGGTTTCAATTTTTCAAGTTTGTTTATAACTATCACTCTGCAGCGGAAGATGAGGTCAGAATATTTTTTTAATTACCTGATTTTACTACACTTGGGGCTATTTGTTTGATAATTTTTGTGTTGACTTACTGTAAAGTAAGTAAATTGTTTGTGTGAAAAGAAGCGGGACTCGAAAGTGAAAAATTCGGGTTGATTTTCTTATATGGAGAGGTATATAATGCATAGTTCAACCGAGTTAATTCAGTGAAGGAGGGTGCCGAGACGAAAACGACAATACTATATACAAGATTGACTAACTTGTTGGATACACGGAATAAATCCCCTGATTTTAGCCACTGAGTCATAAAATCGCTCCAACTCGGCTGATGGACTAACTTGTTGGAAACTCGGAATAAATCCCCTGACACTGAGTCATAAAATTGTTCCAACTCGGCTATGTTGCTCGAGACATTGACCCAAGTCCATAGAAAAAACCAGAGAAAGTTTTGCCAATGAAAAGTGAAAACAATATGACAAGATTCAAAATTATATGAATTCTTAACCTCTATAGATAATACTTCGTTATAATCTTGGGTTACTCTCATACAAAATAAAAAAAATAAAAAAAATAGATCATGGTTCAAAGTCACAGTATTGATTGTCCCTTCGAAGGTCACTGTTCCAGTTACGAGTCGGTGATTTGGTCGTGTATCGGGTGATACGTGATTTTTTTGGTATACAATGTTCAAACAATTTTAAAAAAATTGTAAAAATAAAAATATATAAACATGATATCATTTCGCTTCGAAGGTCACTGTTTCAGATACGAGTCAGTAATTTGGTTGTGTATCAGGTAATACGTGATTTTTTTTTATATAGAGTGTTCAAGCAATTTTAAAAAAATTGTAAAAATTAAAAAAAAAAAATCTAAAAAATCTAATGATATCATTTATGGAGGTAAATAAACATATTCAACGTAACAACGACCTATTTAACGGAATAAATTAGTGCGATTAACGGAAAAAAATGTTACAAAAAGTTCAACTTATATAACATAATATAATTAAAAATGATAATGTATTGGATATACCTAACTATCAATAACAAGTGGAATCAGGTTCAAAATCATCATCACTGTCTGGTCCTCTATAATTATAGTATGAATTAGCAATGGTAAATGGGTTAACCCGGCGGGTTCAGGTAGTTTGACCAAGTCGCGGGGCGGGGTGAGTTGGGTTTGACTGGTCAACAAGGCAGGACGGGTGGGTAAAAAACTCAATTTCTCAAACCCACCCTGCCCCGCGGGGCGGGTCGAGTCGGGTAAGATGAGTTTTAATGATTCTTTTTTTCTTTTTTTAAGTAAGTTTAAGTGAGATAATAATTTTGTAAATTTACATTAGAAAGAGATAATAATTTAGAGAAAATAGAGTAAGCGGTGAGATAGAGTGAGTTTGAAGGGGTATTTATAGGGAATTTTTGTATTTAAAATAAAAATTAAAAAAATAGAAAATAGTCGTTTGACTTGCGAGTTTCAACAAGTTATGGCGGGTTTGTCGTGGATTTTGGTGAGGCGGCCTGACCCACATGTTTTTTACGAGGTGGGGCGGGTCGGGTTCACGATATAATGAATTTGTCACAGGGGGAGGGACGGGTGGATAAAAAATTGAAAAATCTAAACCCGGCTCGTCCAGTCGCCAAAACTCACTATATCGTGGGGCAAGTCGGGTTTCATCCGGTTATGAAACAGGGCATATTTTCGCTAGCGAGGCGGAGCGGGTCACGGGTCATGAAACCCACTTGTCATTGCTACTATGAATATGAAAATTTGTTATCACTATCACCACGAATAGGCAAAGAGCGATCATGTTGTGCATCTATCTGTGATAGATATATCTATAATGGATATGGTTGGGTGGGTAGGTTGTGATTGATTATAGATCAGATCATCCTTTTGCTAATTATAGTAACCAAAACCTCCCTAATGACTATTGTCACCAGTACGGTTGGATGAACCATAACTATATGCACCATGACGTTCCAAGTAGTCATCATAAAAACCACTAGCAATTCGCTCGAGGCGATGTGGTACACCATATGATATATGTCCATACCCATAAGTTTTCAAAATTTATGTTGAACTATAATCAGAAACTTAACCCTAAATCCAAATTTTGCAAATGTTGGTCGACACTGATGTACCTTCTTACATAACCAATGTGACAAGAATCCATGTCTTGGACCGATCCACTCAAATTATCAAGAAAATCAAGTTCATTATGAATTTCATGATGATAGGCATGATCAGTATCTTGTGTAGCATAGTAATTTGGATCACCTCATGTCTAGTTAATTTGTTCTGACTCGCAATGTCAACATATGAGTGGAAAGGGGCTTTGCTGCAGACAAATTAGTTTCTTGTAAAAATATCTAAAGCATACTTTCATTGATAGAGGAATAAACCTTAAGAAGATCAAGCAACTTTAATCCCTAGAAGTATTTCAAAGCTCCCAAGTCATTAATTTTAAAATGAGAATCCGAAAAACTCTTTATTTCCTCACACGTTATTGTCTGTGATAATGATATCGTCAATATATATATATCATGATAACAATTATAGTAGTGTCATTTCTGTAGACAAATAATGAATGTCCATGGTAATTGTTAAAAGCCAAAAGATTGAAGGCTATTTGTTAGTATGCGAGACCAAAACCGGCTGACTTATTCGAGACCATATATAATATTCTTAAGATGACAATACATATTTGGCTTTGGTGGAATTAATCATGGAGGAGGCTCCTTATGAAATCATCTGAAAGTTCCCCATGTAAGAACGCATTATTAACATCACGTTAGTAATGATCCAATCTTTCGAAATGGATAAGGATAGCAAACAACGAATTGTTGTTATTTTAGCTACTAGAGCGAATGACTAAGTAAAATCCACCATCTTGACCTGAGAGAAATCCTTGGCCACAACACAAGATTTGAGTCTTTCAATGAAGCCATCATCTTTGAATTTGAGGCGATAGAACCAACGAGATTTGACATGTTGTTTACCCGAATGAAGATAAGCTCAAACTCAGGCGTAGTTACACTCAGGGACGGATATTTAAGCTTCTATGGATTACCGTCACTCAAGATATTGAGAAAATTCTGCAAAAGACTTATGCCCGGAAGAAGCAGATAATGCAGCAAGATAGCATTTATGAGAACCATGAAAATTATCATAAGATAAATAATCTTGAAAATGATAGATCGTACCTTTAGAAGAAAAGAGTGAACTAAGGCAGACGACATCACATAGTTGCATTAAAATTCTTTGAGCCATAGAGAGGGCTATGCAACATTGTTGCGGCATGTGGTAGGGGCTTTGCATGGGCCTGGCCCAGCTTTTGTATAATGGTCATGACATGGCACACAAAATTTTGGGAGAAACATTTCTGGCCAGGACGGAAGTACAACTTCCGTGCTGACGTGGCGTTCTCCCAGACGCGTCTTGCCACGTCAGCAAGGACGGAAGTGGGGCCTCGGGACGGAATTCCCACTTCCGTTCTCAACCAGCAGAATTAAACAACAACATATAAATATCCCTAAACAACTTCTGTAATTTTTTAAAGCTGCCTGCAATTGACGTAATTTTTTTTCCTTTCATTCTTTGGTATGCAAATAACATATAAATATCCCTAAACAACTTTTGTATTAATATAAATCAAACAACGGAATAATCGGGAAAAATTTTTATATCGAATAATCGTCAAATAGTTCGCAACAACAATTAATAAATGTAAACAAAATTACATAAACGACTATCTACGGGCTCGAAGGTGTGTAGCGGTCGGGGCTTCTCGGGTTTTGCCGCATATAGTAAATTCGACCATCTCTCGCTCGCACCGCGCTACCGAGATTAGTTGCGATCACTTCCGCCCCTTCGGGGTCGATAAATATCGGCTCCTCGGGGTAAAAGTGCAACGACAATGGAGTCTGCTGCTGCGTCTGAGGGAGGTGGAGGCTATACGAGGGCGACCCACCTGGAAAAAAAAAACCCGGTTGTGCCGATGTCGAGGGCCCTGCACCCGGATGCCCCCCAGTCTGAATACACGGGGAATAAGTACCCATTCTCAGAAATTGGTATTCAAACTGGGAGGAACCTCGGCTGGACTAGGGAACTGACTCTGGGCAGGAGACTGAGCCGGATCTTCTTCGGGTTGCGCCGGGGCCGGTGGCCTGCCTCGCTGCCAACTCCTCCTGGGTGGCCTGCCGGTTCCTCCTAGTGTCTTGCCTCCCAATCTGAGATTTTCCCGGGACAGGCTCCCTCAGCTGTGTAGCTGGTTGAATAACAGGAGCATCCGCTGCCCGGGATCGGCACGAAACACTCTTCCCCACTGCCACAAATGCATCATTTATTGTCTTGGCGGCCCAGGAGATGAGAGTCTTGTACTAGCTGTTGGTTCGGGAGCCAGGCTTCTCAAATTCTGCGAGCATGGCTCGGTTCGATTCCTCCTGCGATGCAAATCTTCATATTAGTATACTTTAAATGAAATAAAAAAATTTAACAACAGAAATAAGGAAACTTACAAAAATAGCCTCGGACGTAGCGATCGGTTGAATGCCCCTCGGGAGCGGACCGGGATCCCTATTCTGGGGATTGGTTAGAAGGTGGACGGTAATGCGATTGTACCACTCCGTGTACTTAGGGGTAGGTACAATAACATTACCGGGAACGGGAATAGCGTCCGCCAGTGCATGCTCGCGAGCTTCCCACATAGCTATGCATGTCTTGTGGTGGTCTTCCCAATCCTTTGGCGGGCCCGCTTTGCACGTGTGTAAGTCCACACCCGCTTTAGTCCCCTCTGCCACCGACGGGATCGGTATCCCCTGCTGGAAACCAAACTGCCTGGCAACCCTGTCATGCATGTGGTACTCAACCATCTCGAAGCAAACGAGAGGCGTGCGTGCCCGACAGGTCGCCTGGAAGCCATTGTCCCGGGCGGCCTCCACATAAACTGCATTAAAACAAGAATAGAACAAGGAAACTGAGTAAACAACATATGTTATAATTTGAACAAAATAGAACAAGGAAACCGAAATCCACTAACCCCTTGGGCGTCCGTCAGCATATCCAGCTAATCTCGAAAAACGGCCAACTGCGATTTCGGTGTATCAGTAAAACAACTGCCACAAAAAAAACATTCAATAGACAGAAAATAATACAAAATACATACTAGCAATAAAAATTCATAAATTAGTAAACAAACCTGAATTAATAGGCAGCATCCATCAATGTCCTTCGAAACAGCCTGTGTGGAGGTACACATCTGGCGGTACAGATGTGCAAGGACACCGCTAGCCCAAGAATGCTGGTCATCGGCTAGGATTCCGTCGCTGATTAGCAGCAGGTAGCGCATGTTCCCCCGCGAACCGGATTTGTTGGGGAATATGAGAATGGACATCAGCAGAAAAATCAAAGTCCGGGTCCGCTGGTCTAACTCCAACTCAGTAGCATTATCACGTAGGGGCTCACTGATGTGGGCGTAAACCTCTACGAGCGCGAGAGTATTACCCCTAATAGACTCGGGAGGGGGTCGGAATCCTAGGCTCTGGTACATGCGCTCAATCCACTGATTTTTGGTGAGGTTAAAGTCCTCAGGCCAACTCACCACGTGCCCCCGGGTGGGCAGTCCTAGAAGGCATCCTACGTCCTCTAGGGTAATACTAACCTCACCACATCGGAAGTGAAAGGAATGGGTCTCTGGGCGCCACCGCTCTATTAATGCGGTGACCAATGCGTGGTCTATCTTGATTTTTCCTATCCTACAGCAACCCCCGAAACCTATGTGGTCGATCAGTTGAATCACTCTTTGATTGGTCTCGTTTCGGTAGGCATCAAAAAATTGGTCGTCATAACTAATAATTTTTAAGGTACTATTAACGTCTAAATCCCCGCCCCATATTCTAAGAGCTCTATGCGATGCGTGTTTGTTTAAAACGCTAGCATCGTAAGGACCGGGTAGAAGATGTGCAGGAACAGACATCTATACAAAAAAAAAAAAATAATAGCATACAAACCATTAGAAACTACACAATTTATATGGCCAAATTTATAACTCCCCAAGTAAAAATTTACAAATTAACACTTCACAAAAAAAAATCAAAACCAAATTCAAACACATAAAACTTCACAAAAACCCCTAAATTGAAAAAAGCCCTAATTTGTTAATTGACCTAAATTCACAAAATCAAAACCAAATACAAAGACATAAAACTTCAAATAGAGAACAAATTACTCAAAATAACCAAAATCACAACAATTTAAAGTTCAATTGAAAACATATATTTTAATTTGCTCAAAAAAAATTCAAAACAACTAAATTAAGGTTTTATACCTTTTAGTTTAGGAGATGAGAGAGAAAGGGGGAGTTGCTTGGTGGAGCCGAAGGCGGCGGCGATCGTAGGCGGCAGGGGGTCGTCGAAGGTGGGGATGGGGGGTCAGGCGGCAGAATTTGGGGGGGGTGGGTTGCTTTGTGACTTTGTGGGATTCACGATTTGGAGGAGAAAAAGAAGAGTTTTTTTTTTTTAATTCTGACGGAAGTAGTTGACGTGGCAAGGTGCGTTTGGGAGTGCGCCACGTCAGCCAGGACGGAAGTGGGGCCTCGGGACGGAAATGAGACTTCTGTCCTGGCCATAAATGTTTCTCCCAAAATATTGTGTGTCATGTCATGACCATTATACAAAAGTTGGGTCAGGCCCATGTAAAGTCCCAGGCGGTGGTGGCACTGATTTCGAGTAGCCGAAGAGTCCGCGGGCAGCGATGGGAGGCGGGGTTGGCTAAACCAGGAGAGTTGGATTGGGGTTGGCCCAGATTTTGGGCTCCGACTGAAGACGGATTTTGAGTAATCGGACTTGGGATAGAAAAGAGGGGTGGCCGAAGAGAATAAATATCTGTGGACCTGAAGAGAGACTATAGCGAGTGGGCTGCTGGTCATTGCGGATATTGGGCCTAGGTAACGGGCTTCAGGATTGGGATGGAAGAGAATGGGCCAGGGGAAAACTCAACATCAGTAGGCTGTATGGATGGACTAATTGACTTTGGGGAATAGTGGTCCGAGACTTGACTTTCTGAGGGGGATTTATTATGGAATTTTCATAGAACCGAATTATATTTACTTTGTGTTATACTTTTGAATTATGACTTCTTTTATTCTTATTTTACTTTTACCTCCCACGTCTAATTAATTCTATACTTGAAATCGATTTGGATATTGAAATTAAAATACCTTAGATTATTAGTGAAAGGTGACTATGATGTTGGAGGACTTGCCAAGAAAGGTAAAAAAAAATTTGTGCTTGTTAATAAACAAAATTCAACAAAGAACTAGCATATTAAGGATTTCTCACCACAATAATCTTTGTTAATGGACTTTTTTTTTATTGCATTCATGGGTTTGATGGTGAGAACTGAGATGATAGTATTTGAGTGTCTTTTTACACAATTGAGTTATACTGGGATTTAAAGTGGTGTTTTGAGCGCCCGGAGGCGATTGCCCCCGATGGGGAAGAGCGGAGAGTACCCTAGATAGGGAAGATTGAAGCATACCCCATGCCTGGGGAGGGAAGATAAGCCTCATAAGGAGAAGAAATTATTTGCCCCATTAAGGGGAGATATAGGAATCGAACACGGGACCTCCGCTCCGTGTTCGGGTAGCCTTACCACTTGGGCTACCCGATTCCCATGATTTAAAGGGGTGTTTAATCCGTTCCATAAAAAGTTGTAGTGCTTAAATAAGTGTTTATTAGTCAACATCCAGTTTTTTTCCAATTTTTTTTTTTTTTTTTTTTATAATTTTAGTTTTGTTTTTATAACACCTCGTCCCGTGAACATTTTGAATCACTTTACGATTTAAAATTAGATTTTTTAATTCGTAAATTATAGGAATGACACCACTTATATCTTACCAATTTTGGTTAAAATTGTAACAAACTTAAGTGTGTAAGAGACTATAATATTTATAAGATTTCATCAAAAAGTTCATAATTACTAATAGATTATAATATAAGATTTTATCAAAAAAAAAAAAAAAAAAATTTGGTCTACAAGTTATATAGTCTTATAGACTACAAGTGGCTTTTGACATTGGCTTTTGAAAATGAGGCAAATTTATGGGATTCAAGATTTAAGTCGGAAAATTTTGATATTAATTATGGTTCATTAGACTATGTAGTGTGGACCGTGTGGTCAATATTAGTTCACATTAATAATAAACCCTCCATGTTTCCTCCAACTTCATCTCTAATACCCCTAATATTTCTAAATGACCTTTTATTTTGGTCTAATCATACAAAAAAGGTCTTTGGGGCCTTTTTATTTAAGCTTGTTCTTTTTTAATTCAACAATCAAACATGATATATATTTTAATTTTCATAGTAAATATTTATTTTTTCTTCTCGAGAGTCTTTCTCTTTGATGTGCCATGCACGTTAATGACAATGAAAACTTTGTAGCTTTGCCCTTTTTTTTAAGCCAGATGACTTGCAGGTTTATGAAGCACTAATTAGTAGAGTGAAAATGGTGAATAAAATGTGAATAACTCTAATTTATAAGATTTCATCAAAAAAATTTTTTTGCTCCGCCAATGTTTATATGCTTTTATGAATTTATTTTGTCAATGTTAATTGTGTCCCCCAAAGAAAAAATTCCTGGCTCCGCCACTGAACATATTGTCTATTTTTTTTGCTGAGACTCCAGTGCGAAATGCTTTTTCTCAGTTCGTTCGTCGAATTAATATTTTGACGATTAAGGTTGATTTAAAACGAACAACTACCTTGATTTGTACGACCGTGTCCTGTTTTTTAAGGACACATGTATTGTTTTTCTGCCTCAGGCTGAAACGTAAGCATTCTGCACGTATTGGGAAAAAATGTTCCGCATAAAATGCGGACTGATATTTTTCTTGCACGTGACACATTCTAGAAAATTGCATATTTCTAGTATAGAATTAAATTTCACGATTAAAGTTACCTGATGCAGCTCATATTTACGGCGCTGGATACAAGAGTGAAGAATGTGGTGTCATCTTATGCAATGGAACATGCATCCATAGATGAGGACTTCAAGTCTATATTCAATTGCTTGGCTCTATTAAGCCAAGATAGTGGTGAAGAAATAGTAGTGAGTCTCTTTCAAAAGCTCATATTTTCAATAGGTACAATACAAACAACCATTTCTCACCACATGTTGAAGGAAGAAGAGCAGGTGACTAACTATGATCAACTTCTCATTCGTATTCCCTCAATTCCATAATATAAGTCGTTTTTATGACGTGTTAAGGAAGCAAAAAATAAGGAGTTTTTTTAATCAAAATATAAAATATTACTCTCAAAAATAGAATTAATGGTATAGAAGTCATAATTAAGAGAATGATATTGATATTTTTACTTACAAAATACCATATTTTTTGGTTTCTTAATTTTTGTTATATGTTTTAAACGACTTATATTATGGAATGTGGGTAGTAATTAAGTTTTGAAAGTTCTATAGGATATGTTGGAAGCATGTTCTGTCAAACAGGTCACAATCCGTGATATAATACTCCCACTATTTCATAATATAAGTCGCTTAGAATATGTTACGAAAATTAAGGAAGCAAAAAATTAAGGTGTTTTTTTTAATCAAAATATCAATATTACTCTCTTAAGTAAAAATACTGGTATACAAGTCATATTTAATTTAAGATAGTAATATTGATATTTTGACTAACAAAGTAACTTATTTTTTTGCTTCCTTAATTTTTGCTATATGTTCTAAACGACTTATAATATGGAATATGGATAGTGTATTATAGTAAGGATATCTAAGTAACAATCAGCTTTAGATTAGATGTTGAGATTACACCTTTTGCCTTATCCAAGGAAAGAAATGTTTAATGACTGTTAAGAGATCATGATGATTTTTTAAGGTTGTTCTTGATACTAATATTTCAGTTAAGAGAATTACTTATTTTTCTCGTATAGACTAACAGTTTTATTCTAAATTAAATGCATTTTATATGCAGGTTTTTCGTTTACTTGTACAACAATTCACACTTGAAGAACAGGCTAAGCTTTTGTGGCAATATATATGCAGTGTTCCTGCTGTTGTTGTGGAAGATTTTCTTCAATGGATGTCTTGTTCTCTATCTCCGGACGAGCAAATCGATCTTCAGCAATGCATGAAGATAGTCATACCCAAAGAAGAATTATTCCAAGAGGTAGACCTGCATTATTTGTTGAGTTTTGGCTCATATTCACTGAATTACTACTTAGATATCAATTAGGTTAAATATTAGCAATTAGGTAAATTACTAATCAGGTGCATACTAATTAGGTTAAGAATTAGTAATTAATTGAATTACTAATTATGTGAACTTCTAATCTTTTTAGCTAAAGGTTTACTACTATGTATATGTCTTATATATCATTTGGAGTAGTAAGGCGAGGGAAAGCTAATGAGTTGTGTTGAAATATGAAGTCCCACATCGAGTGCCTAAGGAAGATCCAAATAACATATAAGTCTGTGAGTTAACACCTCTCCTTGCCAATTGGTTTTGAGAGGATATGGAGGCCCATGAGCTAATTTTTACATTGTATAGAGCGGGCTCTTAGGCGAGATAATGAGCTCATAATGACCAAAGTAGGCTCTAATGGTCACCGTACGACCCAAGAAGGGCGGCGTGCACCTCTCCTTGCCAATTGTTTTTTAGAGGATATGGAGGCCCATGAGCTAATTTTCACAAGTTTGAGGAATCTCCATTACATTATTGTTTCTCCACTATAATGAAAGTATGTCTCGCCTTATCCGTGGATGTAAATCATCGTGTCTTTATGGCTTTCCTCATTCATATTTGCTTGTGGCGTAGAATTGGAGAGAATTAATTTCCTAACATTATTTCTTTAGCATATGTGGTCCGTTATCCTAAATTAATGAGTTGATTTTTTATTATCCAAAAGGTGGTCATTTCCTGGCTTGAGAATAAGCAACAATGTTACATGTATGGCAAAGAAGCTCAATTCTATGGTGGAGAAATCATTTTCAAAGAAATATTCGATATGTATTGTAGAAAATTTCATTTTGGAGAAGAACAACAACAATCAAAGAAAGCATATTTGAGTCGCGGGATTAGTAGACAAAATCCATTTGATAGCATTTGTATTTGGAATAGTGCCATTCGACGAGGACTTGAAAAAGTACTGGAGGAGTTAAATGAAATGAGAAGCTTAAACAATATATCAAACTCATCTTCAGTTGTAATTCTGCTGCAGTTCTTTTTGGATGTCATTATCTGCTACAGGTAAAACAACCTTAGCTATTGTAGTTTTCCGCTAAAGGCACGATAAATATGAAAATTGTGTAGCAATCTTTGTTGCCTTGTTTTACTGCTGAAATTTTACCATACGCGTCACATAAGTGTTTTTCTCGTATACGAAAATTTTAGTTCTGAAATGTTTAGGACATTTACTCTTAACAGCTTTTGGTCATACTCCTAATGTCGAAACTAAATTTTCAGCAATGTTATGGATCGAGTCTATTATCCGTTGATCAATGAACTTACGGAGGATACAATATCACGGTATAGCCAACAACTTGTGGATGAAAATCAGGTTCAAAGACTGGTAAAATTGTTGCATAGTAGTCTTCAAGATCAGGCTCAATTAAGAGACTTTGTTGAGGGGTTGTATAGGGAAGTGGAATTGCTTGTAAGGGAAATCAGTACAACCTTAATTTTTCTCGAAATCGAGGTATAGTTTCTTTATTATTTTTTGGAGAATCCTTGTAAATCTCTCTATAGTTGCTGAAATTTTGATAGCATGCTGAAGAAAAACATGGACTCGGAAGAACAAAAAAACGTCTACATTTGCAATTTTTTTGCTTTAGAGAGTATTCCGTTTCTCTTTTATGGATTCGCTTTTAATGTTTCGAGCCTTCATACAGGTATTTCCACTTATTAGCAAGAATTGCAGCCCTGAGATGCAAATTTGGTTGTTATACGCAGGCCTGCAAACCGTGCCTCTCGGGTTGTTGAAGTGGACTGTTCTTTGGTTCTCTGCTACCTTGTCCGAATACCAATTCAAGGCCATACTGGATGGTATAAAGGTGGAATCACCAATGAGAAAAAAGTACTTTTCTTCTCTATTACGCGAGTGGTTACGCACAGGATATTTAGGTAAGGCGTCCACAAACAATTTTAGAAATGATCTTCCAGAAGGTTCTAGCATGGGAAGCCATCTCCTACCTGAACAAATGAAGGAAGCTATCGACAGATATAATGCAATCGAGCTAGAGCCAAGCTGTACGATCAGTACAAAAGACCGGATATTGAACCCTTCGAGTTCTTTCTCGAGCACCATTGAGAAGCTTGAGGTATCTTATTCAGGAAAAAACAATGTGAATATGTTCTTTCCCGGGATATGGAGGAATAAAGTTTCTGTTCCTAAATATCCAATTAAGTACGGTGGTGACGATAACGGGCTCAATCTTGAATTAGGACTAGAAGATCATCTTTTCTTCTTTCACAAGGCCCTCATGAAAGATCTTGAACATATTGTGCTTCTATCGGCTAAGTTACCCAAAGATATTAACCTTTTCCCGGATTTTCAACGACGCTTCCACCAGTTACAATTGCTATATGATATCCACAGTGAAACCGAGGATAGGATTGTCTTTCCTTATCTAGAATCAAAGGGTAAACTGAAGAATGTTACACATTCTTACTCCATTGACCATAAAATGGAGAATGATCACTTCAAGAAAATTTCCCTTATCCTAAACAAGATTACCAACACACGTGATGATCGAGAAACACTTGGTAAGGGGAAGACTAGTTATCATAATGTAGCTTTGGAGCTTCATGAGACTTGTTTGTCTATGAAAAGAATCATCTCCGATCATTTCAATCGTGAAGAAATCGACCTTGGGCATTTGTTTGGAGAACATTTCTCAACCGAGGAGCAATACAGGATTATAGGAGATATGCTTGGAAGAACAAGAGGTGAAACTCTACAAGAAATGATACCCTGGTTAATGTCCTGTTTGACACGAGATGAAGAGCTCGCCATCCTATCTCTATGGCGCAAGGTCACGAAAAGCACAAACTTTGATGAATGGCTAGGAGAATGGTGGGAAGGTATGAAAGTTTATGGTAGAGCTAAAGTTGAAGAAAGTTTTCCTTCTACGGACATTGATACTCGGGAAATTGTCTCGAAGTACTTGTGGAATGACACTTCTAGGATTGAAGGAAACCGACAGCATAAAGGATCTGAACTATCAGAAAAACAATATGGTGATTTTGCCAATGAGAAACCTCAGTCTCTCAATTTGAATAAGGAGGAGGATTCCAAAGAACCTAAGACAGGAAATTGCAGTGAAAATTGTAATTGCGTCGATCAAGCGGATGACAAGCAGCACCCCGGAGTTTTAAGTCAGGAGGAGCTGGAAACTACTATTAGAAGAATATCCCGTGATTCGACATTGGACTCCCAAAAGAAATCACAACTTATTCAGAGCCTACTAGTGAGGTAACTACAAGCATTTTACTCATTCTTTCCGTCTTTTTTTCTTCTTCTCTTCATTCTCTTTTAAAGGAATATTAATGGGATCTTTGCATAGATAAAAAGGAAATGTTAATTGTCACTTTCCCTTTCCGTGTTTCAAGTCGATGGATGGCAACACAACAGAGATCTAACGCGACGTCTGCTATAACCAATGGCGAAGAAGAGGATATTGGACAATGTCCGTCGTATCAAGATTCTCTCGGATTAATTTTCGGGTGCAAGCACTATAGAAGGAACTGCAAAATTCTAGCAACATGTTGCAACAAGCTGTATACCTGCATAAAATGTCATGATGAGTTGGCTGATCATTCGATCGATAGGTACAATCTGCATAAATATATATGGATGCTGAACTAATGTTATTCTCTTTTGACCTTTTTCTTATAGGGGGAAGGAAAGTGTCGAACCTGGGACCTACTATTCCTAGTCTGAAGTACTATGCCAATTGCGCTAACCTCCCTTAACAGATGATGATCTAACTTGATATTTTGTTTTTAACCGTCCATGATCTGTCGCATTGCATATTGACTCTTCTGCGTAATACTTGCAGAAAAGCTATTACCAAGATGATGTGCATGAAATGCTTGATAATTCAACCTATTGGCTCGACGTGTTCAAATCTTTCTTGCAACAATTTCTCAATGGCCAGATACTATTGCAAAATCTGCAGGTTGTGGGACGATGAACGGTGAGATATTTAAAACTTTGTTGTCACACAAATGAATATAATGATCTAAGAGTAAGGTAAAACATTAAGACGTTTCACAACTTCTTCGGACATTAGTGCTGACATGAAGAATATGTTTGACAGGCAAATTTACCATTGCCCGTATTGTAATATATGCCGAGTTGGGAAGGGATTAGGCATAGATTATTTCCATTGCATGAACTGCAATGCTTGTATGTCGCGGTCTCTTTCCGTGCATATCTGCAGAGAGAAATGCTTCGAAGACAACTGCCCGATCTGTCACGAGTACATTTTTACCTCGTCCACTCCGGTTAAAGCACTTCCTTGTGGTCATCTAATGCACTCAGCATGTTTCCAGGTAGTTTAGCTAAAACATGATCATCCCTTAAAGATTTCTAACAGATGAAATTTATTTTTTCTTTTTTTTCTTTTTTCTGGGTGTACTAGGAATACACATGTGGCAACTATACTTGTCCAATTTGTAGCAAGTCACTTGGAGATATGCAGGTTGGTTAATGTTCTTTGCTTTCAAGTGATATTTCTGCTATTGAGATCTCCCTCTGAATTTTTCATCTTTTTCCCAAAATATATGGTATTCTCCAACTTTTAAGGATTATATTTCTAAAGTTACCATCACTAGTGAAATACAATTCTCTCATCTTCTATCATGTCAGTAGAATTAGTAAATGATATAATAGAAAAAATACAACAATAATAACATAACTCATTAAATCTCCAAGGGCATGAGCAGGGGAGGAATAGGAGACATACCTAATCATTGGCAATAAATGCACAAAGTGGTTGTTTAAAGAATACCACTGAAACAATGGATTGAAGATTGATCTAACATTTGTCAATGAATGTGCAAAGTGTCTGCTCATAGAATACCACTGAAACAGTAATTCACATATATCGTGACGTTTACTACAGACTCATGCCCTCAAATTAATGCCAAAAAGCATAAGAGGAGGTAGATCTACGAACCATTTTAATTTATATGCACATTATCATTCTTCTTTCATTCAGCATTCAGAGCCTTTATGTGCACTTCATAATAGGAGAAATACGCCTTGTTTTTTCTTTCTTACTAATCTATGCTAAAATACTTAAAACGCCTTGTATTATGAAACGAAGGGAGTAAGATGAGAAACAAATCATAAACTACTTCACTTTATTTCCACATGAATTTTTAATTCAAGCAGAGTCACTCGGGTGTGGAGTCGCCTTGTGACTTGCCTCATAACCTTCTCACATGAGTTTGGTCGGAGTCCCACCCAACTCATGTGAGATGACTGTGAGGCTAGTCCACAAGACGGCTTTACCTTGGAATTTCCCATTCAAACATCTTCCTTTCCCATCTCCTCTTTACTTAAAAAGGCCTTAATACAGAATTTTACAAACACCTCAAATGTCTGATACAAATGTGGCAGTGACTTAATTATGTTGGCTAATTAATAATTTATATAAAATTAATTAACACATTATTGTATCCTCCAGGTATACTTCCAAATGTTAGATGCATTTTTGGCAGAAGAGCAAATACCAGAGGAGTATTCAGGCCAAACTCAGGTTAATTAATTATCTATATATACATTCATTAAATAAGTTTTCATTTTTTTTCTTTGCCTTTCTTATAATTAATGAACCACTATATGGAAATGAAATGAGTTTGTAGGTGATCTTATGCAATGATTGTGAAAGAAGAGGATCTGCTCCTTTTCACTGGCTGTACCACAAGTGCCCTTATTGTGGTTCCTATAATACCAGGCTTCTTTAAGCCAGATGAACATTCTAATGTGTGAGAAATGGTTTATTGCCAAGTTGCACAACTTTTTATTTTATTTTATTTTATTGGGGTCTAGAACCCAGATTGTATCAACTGTGCTAACCTTTTACAATTGGGATTTGGTAAGAGTGTTATGTATTGTGTTGAATAAAGGAACAAAAAATACTTGTATTTATATAACCATCTTTTAAGAAGTGAGCAGTTTGAGACTTTTTTTTTGGATAAATGAGTTGAGTTGTTCAGCCTCGTGTCGTGAAGTATGAATTAGTTGAAAATTTTGAGCTAAGAAAACATGATCACATCAAATATTATATGAGCATAAACTAGTCTTAAATTTGGCTCAACTCGTCTCATTTCCATCCGCTCATGCGCCATGACCATTATTTATCAACTAACATCACATGTTTTCCATGTCCTTTCGTGTTTTTTATATTTTTAGACTTCTTATTTCAATCGGACCTCGAATCTTTTAGTACACTCTCTATTATTTTTTCTAATACATGAATAATATTATTTCATGCATATTAACATTATTATTGTAGAGTGAATTTTGATATTTGAATCAATAACACTGTATCATGTGTAATAAATTAATAATAATATTGGTGTACTAGAGATGTAATAGATAATGTAGTATAGAGTCCTTTCGATATCTAACAAAAAAGCAACGAGTAACTGAGGCCCTCGAGTTTTATGGGAATCGGGTAGCCCAAGTGGTAAGGCTACCCGAACGCGGGGCGGAGGTCCCATGTTCGATTCCTATATCTCCCCATAATGGGGCAAATAATTTCTCCTCCTTATGAGGCTTATCTTCCCTCCCCAAGCATGGGGCATGCTTCAATCTTCCCTATCTAAGGTACTCTCCGCTCTTCCCCTTCGGGGGCAATCGCCTTCGGACGCTAAAAAAAAAAAAACTGAGGCCCTCGAGATGAGGATCAGGTGGGAAGAATAATATTAGGAATATTATTAGGAGTAACATCTGTTCATTTATTGTGATGTAAAGTTTGAATTAGATTTGGATCTAGATGTGGATGAGTTTAAGATTACTTATTCCGTTTCAATTTAGGTGTTCTACTTCAAGTTTATATAGATATTAAAGTACAATGTTACAGTGCGGAATAAATATTGGTAGTCGGATCAAATATCTCATGACTGAGATCATTTTGCTAATAATATTATGAATAATATGTATTTTAAGCCAAATAATCTCAGTCGTGAGATATTTGATCCGACTGTCAATATTTGTTTCGCAAGGTGCGGAACATTTCTTATTTTGCACTATAGTCAGACTGGATATTAAGGTAGTATGAAATCTGAGAGTATATTTTGATTGTCATGGAAGGAACTTCGATTCTCACATCTTCTTTCACGAATGCATGTTTTGTGATGGGTTCTATTTGAATTTCAATTGCTTGAACTTTTTACTTTTTGCCCTTTGATTTTCTTTTTTCATAAAAATGAAATTGATGTTTGGAAAGGGAAATTTATGGTTAGGTAGAGAAGAAATTGTTTGATTTCTTTATTAATGTAGATTTGAAGTTGACCAGGAAGGAAATTGTGTCTGAATTTTGAAGTTTTACTTTTTCATATTAATGAGAGAACTCAGAATCTTGAGAAAAAAGTAAGATTTCTCAACACAAATAATTGCCTAAAGAATATATCAAAATCCTTCATTTAATGAAAGAGAAAATAACTATATATGTATACCAACAATTTCTGTTTTTCTCTAAATAGCATAAATTTAAAATTAGAGTCTAAATGTATATGAACTATTTATGTGACTGCCATGTTTGTCAAATTAACAAAAAATGGACAATTCCGACTAAAATAGTCATGTGCCTCGCACATGGCTCCGACGAGAAGGGCAAAATAGTCATTTTATAACTCTTGTTTTACATAATTATTATTATTATATATAACAATACACCACCTGCTGCCTTCCTCTCTACACCACCATTACTCCACCCTGTTATGAAGAGAGGAATATTGTTCAGAAAAGTCAAAAAAGGTGTGCTAAGGAAGAATCGAACTTGAGCTGCTGTGTTGAGGAGTTAAATGACACGCGGATCTGCCATCCGAGTCAGAAGCCTTTGGAGCTCCGGATAAGGAAATTATCTATAAATAGACTGAGAATGTGATATTTTTAGTCATGCCAAGAATAGATATTTTGAAACTCTCTCTTCCCTCTCAATCTTTCCCCAATTCTTGTAACTGTCTTATTCTTCTTATCAATTCTCTTCTATAAACCTCTTTTCTATCCTCAATCTTGTAATTCTGAGTTAGTTCATGAATAAAAGTATATTTGATTGAGTTGATATAACAAATTTGGTATCAGAGCAGTAGTTATTCAGAAAATTCAATGGTGAATACCAGAAATCAGCATTCCGAAGCTTTGCTACCTACTCATGCAGTTTCAGAGATGACAATTCCTTTGGATCAACTTTCGCAAAGGTTAGTTGATATAGAAGGCTCAAATTCTAAAATTAATCATAGATTGGATGAGCTGCAATCTGCTTTTGATAAAATTAGTCTAGAAATGACATCTGATAGAAAGGCAACTGATGATAAGATTAATCTGATCTTTGATCAAATATCTAAACTGAGTCCTTCTGATATAAATAAGGCTGGAGAAGGTGAGCCTAGTAGGTTGAATCAAAATTCACCAGTAGTCAGACCACTGAGGACTGATTATGGTTATGGAAGGGAGAACTTTGGGAATCAAGGTTCTGGAATGTTTCCAGAACCTAGATTCGACTGTGGAGGTATGGATAGGGGGATTCAAGCTTCCTAAGCTTGAATTTCCCAAGTTTGATGGTAGTAAGCCTAGGGAAATGGCTGATTCGGGCTAAACAATACTTCAAGTTACATAGGATTCATGATCCTTTTAAACTTGATATTGTTTTAGTTTACTTCAGAGGCGAGGCTTGTCTTTGGGGCCACAACTATGTTGCTGAGAATGGGGCTCAGAACTGGCATGCTTTCCCCTTAGCACTTTATTCCAGGTTTGACACCAAATCAATCACTGGAATAGTTGGAGAGTTCTCCAAGTTAAGGAATTGAAGTTTGAGGAATTGAAGACTATCTTTGTTACAACGGGAACAAGAGCCACTGCAGACTACTTTGTAGCCTTATTCTTGAGTGGACTCACGGAGAAAATCAAAGGAGTAGTGCATATGCATAGGCCTTCCTCTCTGTTGGAAGCCTTCAGGCTTGCTGTTAAACATGAATTGTACTTGAGTAGCACCACTAAGTACACTTCCAGATCTTACACTACCAATTACCCTCAGAAGTCTACTTCTGTGATCACAATCTGTTCTACCGAACCTGCATCCACTGAGTCCTCATCTAAAAAATTCTCTTATACTAAGCCTATCAAGTTCAAAAGGATAAGTAATGAGGAGATTCAGAGGAGGAGAGAGCTCCACATGTGTTTTAAATGTGGCGAAAAGTACTCACCACAACATAAGTGCTCATTAGCTGAAATAAACATGATCTACTTGTGTGATCATGAGATGGAGGAGGCTGAGGAGGGAAGATTGCAGTATTTGCAGTCTGCACAAAATGATGAGGAGTTTCTGGTGGGAGAGGAGATTGCTGAGTTTGCTCAAATCTCTTTAAATGCCTTGAAGGGGACAACTAGAGGTGGAATATTTAGAATTCTTGGTATTATAGCCAGGAATAAAAACATTTCAATCCTGGTGGATCCTTGAAGCATTCACAGCTTCATTGATCCTGATTTGGCAAAGCAGATAGGGTTGGTAATGGATCAAACTAGGCCTTTACTTATTGTGCTTGGCAATGGGGAAAAAATGTGGTATGGAGACAGGTGAAGGGTGTTAGATGGAAGATCAAAGGCATGGAGTTTTGCCAAGATTTACATGTACTAACACTGGGAGGAAGTGACATAATTTTAGGTGGTGATTGGCTTGAAAAACATAGTCCTATTATATTGGACTATAAGAATCAAGCTGTGAGGTTTGTGGTCAATGGGGATGAGGTGGAGGTGAGAAATGGTGGATAAACTGCTGAGCTAAAAGCCATTTCTGCTGAGTCTTTTCCCAAGTGTCTGAAAGATGCTGCAGAAGTGTGGGTGGGGTACATGTCAGCAATACAAAGAAATATTCGATATGTATTGTAGAAAATTTCATTTTCGAGAAGAAGAACAACAATCAAAGAAAGCATATTTGAGTCACGGGATTAGTAGACAAAATCCATTTGATAGCATTTGTATTTGGAATAGTGCCATTCGACGAGGACTTGAAAAAGTACTGGAGGAGTTAAATGAAATGAGAAGCTTAAACAATATATCAAACTCATCTTCAGTTGTAATTCTGCTGCAGTTCTTTTTGGATGTCATTATCTCTACAGGGTAAAACAACCTTAGCTATTGTAGTTTTCCACTAAAGGCACGATAAATATGAAAATTGTGTAGCAATCTTTGTTGCCTTGTTTCATCTGTGAAATTTTACCATACGCGTCACATAAGTGTTTTTTCTCGTATACTGAAAAATTTTAGTTACGAAATGTTTAGGACATTTACTCTTAACGACTTTTGGTCATACTCCTAATGTCGAAACTAAATTTTTCAGCAATGTTATGGATCGAGTCTATTATCCGTTGATCAATGAACTTACGGAGGATACAATATCACGGTATAGCCAACAACTTGTGGATGAAAATCAGGTTCAAAGGCTGGTAAAATTGTTGCATAGTAGTCTTCAAGATCAGGCTCAATTAAGAGACTTTGTTGAGGGGATGTATAGAGAAGTGGAATTGCTTGTAAGGGAAATCAGTACAACCTTAATTTTTCTCGAAATCGAGGTATAGTTTCTTTATTATTTTTCGGAGAATCCTTGTAAATCTCTTCTATAGTTGCTGAAATTTTGATAGCATGCTGAAGAAAAACATGGACTCGGAAGAAAGCCTCATTCACAGAAATCAGAAATTGAGAGGCAAGTATAGCTGATGTTGCAAGAAGGCATCATTAAGCCTAGTAACAGTTCTTTTTCCTCTCCAATTATCTTGGTGAAGAAAAAAGACAACACATGAAAATTTTGTGTGGATTATAGGTACCTTAACACCATGACTGTTAAGGATAAGTTTCATATACCACTGGTTGATGATTTGACAGATGAACTCCGTGGTGCAAGATATTTTTCCAAAATTGACCTCAGATCTGGGTATTTTCAGATAAGAATGAATGAAGAGGATGTGCCAAAGACTGCCTTTAGCACTCATTTTTGCCATTTTGAATTCAAGGTCATGCCATTTGGATTGACCAATGCACCTGCTACATTTCAGTCCTTAATGAACTTTATCTTTGGTCCATACCTTAGGAAGTTTGTTCTGGTCTTCTTTGATGACATACTGGTGTATAGTTCCAGTTTAGAAGACCATGAACAACATCTGATGACAGTTCTGGATATACTTAGGGAAAATCAACTTTATGGGAAGATGAGCAAGTGTACATTTGCTCAAGCTGAAGTTGAATACCTAGGTCACCTCATTTCTGGTGATAGGGTGAAAGCGGATCCTCAGAAGATTCAAAGCATGTTGGACTGGCCTAGACCTAATACTGTGAAGCAACTAAGGGGCTTCTTAGGTTTAACAGGTTATTATAGGAGATTTATTCAAGGGTATGGCATTATCAGCAAGACAATGACTTCCTTGCTAAAGAAGAACAACTTCAAGTGGAACACTGAAGCCGAGTCAGCCTTCTTGAAACTCAAAGAAACCCTTAGTCAGCCCCCAGTTTTAGCATTGCTTGACTTCTCAAAAAAGTTTGTGGTTGAAACTGATGCTATTGATACTGGCATGGGAGCTGTGTTGATGCAAGAAGGAAGACATTTGGCCTATTTTAGCAAGGCTTTAGGTCCAAGGAGTTTGGGATTATCAGCCTATGAAATGGAACTGATGGCCCTTTCTTCTGCTATCCTTAAATGGAAGCATTATTTGGAGGGACATTCCTTTACCATAAGGACTGATCGTCAGAGTCTCAAACACTTGTTGGAACAAAGGATTTCCACAACAGCTCAGCAAAAGTGGATTGTTAAGCTGCTTGGCTTTGACTTTGAGATTCAGTACAAGAAGGGCCCTGAAAATAGGGCTGCTGATGCTTTATCAAGAGTATATGAATGTAATGCAATTTCAGTGGTGGTGCCTGGCTGGCTGGAGGATGTTAGGAGGAGCTATGAAGGTGATGAAGTGTCTCAGCATCTCATTGCTCAGTCACTTTTGGGGCATCAGGTAAAGGATTATACTTTCAATGATGGTATAATCAGGTTTCAAGGAAAAATCTATGTTGGCTGTGGTGAGGAGAAGAGGGAGCAGTTGATTGATGATATGCATTCTTCATCAGTTGGTGGCCATTCTGAAGTCTTGGCCAGTTACCAAAGGCTCAAAAGGACTTTCTTCTGGCCTAATATGCAGGAGCATATTCAAAATAGGGTAAGGCAGTGTGAAGTATGCCAAAGGAATAAGCATGAAACCATTCCTTATCCTGTCTTACTTCAACCCTTGGAGTTACCTGATAGACCTTTCACTCACTTGAGCATGGATTTTATTGAGGGCCTTCCTAAATCTGAAGGGAGGGACTCAATACTTGTGGTAGTGGATAGGTTCTCAAAATTTGGGCATTTTATAGGACTTTCTCATCTTTACACTGCTAAAAATGTGGCAGAGGAATTCTTAGATAAAGTCTATAAAATGCATGGTTTGCCCTTGTGCATTGTCAGTGACAGAGATAAGGTTTTCACAAGCCATTTCTGGAAGGAACTTTTTTTTGTCATTGGAGTCAAACTCAATCTCAGTTCAGCATACCATCCTCAGTCTGATGGTCAAACTGAGAGAGTTAACCAATGCCTTGAAATGTATTTGAGATGTTTCTCATTTCACAGGCCTAACAAGTGGTTTAACCACTTAGCTTTGGCAGCTTGGTGGTATAATACTAACTACCATACAGCCATCAAAATGTCACCATTTGAGGCTTTATATGGTTTCAAACCACAAGGCATGGGTGAGGCTATTGTCACAGAAACAATCAGACATGGTGAGGTGTCTAGGCTTTTGGATGAAAGGCAAAGGCTTAATGCTTTGCTTAAAGAACAGTTGATTGTGGCAGTCAACAGGATGAAGCAATATGCTGATCAGCACAGACCTGAAATGGAGTTTTCTATTGGGGATATGGTGTTTGTGAAACTTCAACCTTATAGACAACAGTCTGTTGCTCTAAGGAAGAACCAGAAACTATCTCCTAAGTTTTTTGGACCTTATGTCATTCTCAGGAAGTTTGGCTCAGTAGCATATGAACTTGCTCTTCCTGCTGGTTTCAAAATTCATCCAACTTTTCATGTGAGTTAGTTTAAGTTGCAGAAAGGAGATAGTGTGTTAGCTCAAAGAGATTTGCCTTAGATCAATAGTGAGGGACAGCTTATGGTTGAACTAGAAGCCTTGTTAGACAGAAGATTGATCAAAAAAGGCAATAAAGTTGTTGTTCAATGGCTAATATCTTGGTCTAATCTATCTAAAGAAGATGCTACATGGGAGTTGGCTGATGATTTTATCAAAAAAATGGCCAAACTTTAGTTGGACAGCTTGAGGACAAGCTGATTTTCAAGGAGAGGGGAATGTTATGAAGAGAGGAATATTGTTCAGAAAAGTCAAAAAAGGTGTGCTAAGGAAGAATCGAACTTGAGCTGCTGTGTTGAGGAGTTAAATGACATGAGGATCTGCCATCCGGGTCAGAAGCCTTTGGAGCTCCGAATAAGAAAATTATCTATAAATAGACTGAGAATGTGATATTTTTAGTCATGCCAAGAATAGATATTTTGAAACTCTCTCTTTCCTCTCAATCTTTCCCCAATTCTTGTAACTGTCTTATTCTTCTTATCAATTCTCTTCTATAAACCTCTTTTCTATCCTCAAATCTTGTAATTCTGAGTTAGTTCATGAATAAAAGTATATTTGATTGAGTTGATACAACACAACCCTTCAGCACCTCGCACCCCACCCCACCCCACCCCACCCATCCATCCCCTGCAGTGGCGGAGCCAGAAAATTTTCCTTGGGGGGTCAAAATTAACATTGACAAAATAAATTCATAAAAGCATATAAACATTGGCGGAGCTAAAAAAAAATTTTATGAGAAGGACTCTCGAGAAGAAAAAAATAAATATTTACTGATGGAAATTAAAATATATATCATGTTTGATTGTTGAATCCAAAAAGAAACAAAGCTTGAATAAAAAAGCCCTAAAGACCTTTTTTTGTATGATTAGACCAAAATAAAAGGCCATTTAGAAACATTATGGGTATTAGATATGAAGTTGGAGGAAACATGAAGGGTTTATTATTAATGTGAACGAATATTTTTTTATTTTTGATAAAATCTTATATTATAATCTATTAGTAATTATGAATTTTTTTGATGAAATTTTATAAATATTATAATCTCTTACACAATTAAGTTTGTTATAATTTTAACCAAAATTATAAGATATAAGTGGTGTAATTCCCATAACTCACTGAACTAAAAAATCTAATTTTAAATCAGTAAAGTGATTCAAAAATGTTCACTGGGATGATGTCTTATAAAAACAAAACTAAAATTATAAAAAAAAATTTTTTTTTTTTTTTTTTTTTTTGGAAAAAGTTGGGGGGGCAAGCTCCGCCAGTGATCCCCTGTTCCTTCTTCCAGACGAATCCCACCACTCAATCACATATGTTTTACCTGGAGGCGCTTGCACATCACGCAATGGTGAATCCGTGCCAACAAAAGCACCTCAATCCTCCTCAGCGCGTGCAGGTGGCTAAGGATTTCTTCGGCGGTGGCTCCGGTACCGGCAGGGGCGTACAAAGCGACTCCGACTCTTCTTCAATTGTCGACCTGAATCGAGGCGATCTGAAGACAAGAGTACAAAATCCAACACCAGGAATTGAACCTTGACCTAGATCTCAACTTACCCCCACCTCCGGAATGCAATTGATCGGATAATTATTTCCGATTTTGTTTTTCTTAATTTCGTCGCAATTCTTGTATTCCTTTTTTGTTGAGATTAAAATTAAATTAGTATGTGGAAAAGAGGTTGTAGGATAAGATAAGGCAGAGAAGACGGTGAGAAGTTTCCGGTGATGTTTCGGACGTGAATCACCGGTGATTGTGCATAGAGAAGCTCATCTTTTACTATTCTTTGTTTATTTATTAAATATAGTTACAGAGTTGATTAAGAACAAATTTGCTTTGGACATGCAGTGCCTGGTCTGAACTAGTAATATTCTCTGACTCATCTGTATTCAATTCCGGCCGGAGGGCTTTTGAATTGATTTTTACTGGATGAAGGGCTTCTGATTGGAATTTGGGTTCTTAATAATTTGGATTCTTGAACTCTATAAAAGGCTTCTGATTGCGGCCGACGAGATGGTGGTGGTTGTCGGTGGCCGGAAACGGAGGATGATGATTTATGTTGTTGGATGGAGAAAATGAAGTTCTTGCTTTTTAAGAATTTGACTATTTTACCCTTCTCGCAGGAGATATGTGCGCGGCACATGGCTATTTCAGCCGGAATTGTTCCCTTTTTTTTAATTTGACAAATAGATAGCGCTCGTAAATAGTTCATGTACATTTAGACTCTAATTTTAAGTTTGTGATATTTAGAGAAAAGTGGAAATAGTTGGTGTACATATATAGCGATTTTCTCTATAATGAAATATATGAGAATTTGTAGAGTTTTGAATATCAACAGATTTCAAAAGATAATTTACAATCTGTATTAAATACATATAGATTTTAATGAACTTTTAAAATTTTGAATTGAATACCTATAAACTTTAAAAATACTTAAAAATCACATAAAATCTTGATTGAATACACTAACTTAATCTCAGGTAATTAGGGTCACCGACATGAATGGACATAAAATTTATATGTGATCGTTGCATAAATACATTCTTTATGTTTTCTTTTATCAAATATCATACTCCTCTAAATCTAACAAATACATATCATTCTTGGTGATTTCGATTCAAATCTTTCTCGGTCTCCCCTAATTCTTACAACTTTGTGACTCCATCCTTCAAATTTTTTAACCGGGATATCATTCTACCTTTTTTTTTTTATCTGTCCAAACCACCGCAAACGATTTTCCTTCATCTTGTCTTCAATATGTGTCACTCATATATTCTCTCGAATGATCTTATTTCTCACTCTATCATTATTGAATTAGGTATTTGCTCTCATGACCGATCCAATCTAACAATTATTCAATCCGCCATACCATTTTATAAAATCGGTAAAAATGTTCGATTTTACGTTTTTATGTTTTTACGTTCTGATTTAACGTTTCTAACTTATTTCCATCAGATTGCAATTCTATCCCGTTTTAACACGTTTTGGTTAAATAAAATTGTAACGTATTTTTACAACATTACTCACACCTAATTATTAAAATAAAAAAAGGAAAGGAAAACATTGTGAAGTTTCAGAAATGATTTGATGGAGGCATAAACAGTGGACAAGTGTCCTTCGAAATTACAAAAACAACGTCAACGTTAATCAAATTATTGCCACTTAGTGAAGTTTTGATTCCAAATCACTTCCAAAATTTTCCGGGCGGGTAAAAAAATGGATCTTGATTACAACCCGAATTACAGATCTTTCATCTTCAACAACAAATGGATTGCAACAGTAGCCAGCATATGGATTCAAGCCACCAGTGGATATGCTTACACTTTCGGAATTTACTCAAATGCCCTCAAATCTACCCAGCACTATTCCCAATCCACTCTTGATACCGTTGCCCTTTTCAAAGATTTGGGCTCCAATTTGGGCATTTTCGCGGGTTTTCTTTACTCTCGTGTCACTGTCACCACCACCGCCTCCGCCGCCGGTGGTAAAAGTGGGCCGTGGGTGGTGGTTCTTGGTGGGGCTTTGTTTTCCTTTGTGGGATTCTTTTTTATGTGGTTAACTGTTGTTGGGATTCTGGGTAGGGCACCTGTGCCCCTTATGTGTTTGTATATATTCCTCACTGGACAAGGGACTACTTTTTTTAATACGGCTGATGTTGTTACTGGTGTTCATAATTTTCCTGAGTACAGAGGGACCATTGTTGGAATCATGAAGGTCAATTCTGCTCTTTTCTCTTTTTTGTTCATCAATTAAATCAGTTAATTGGCGCGATGGTCAAGTGTTTACTTGTTATCAGCTAGGTCACGGGTCGAACCTCTTTATGAAAATATAAGGGTAAGGATACATACATGGACCTTCACAGACACTCCTTATGCAGGAGTCTTGTACACTGAGTACGACCTTTCACTGAGTATGGCCTTTTAATTAAATTAGTTCATTTTTATTAAAAAGACAAGTTTGATTATTGGTTAAATGTGTATAATTTAATCTGTGGATGTTACTGGCTAAGCATGTGGATTTGCTTTTTGTTCGATAATTTCTGTCTTCGAGATTGGAAAAAGTGAATTGTTTGTGAGAAGAGAGGTGGGGCACGGGATGAGAAATTTTTTTTGTTGGAGAATGTACTAAAGTTGTGCACAAATGCTAATTAAGTTCATTGCTGAAAGATTTCTGATTAGACTATTAGGGTTTAGTTAAGAAAAATTAGGATGAGCTAAAACTATAGAGTTAGTTATGAAGGCTATAGTTTCTATTAAAAAAATATGGATATGATACTGCTTCGTGTACATTTTTAACTTTCCTATCTTCCAGATTATCCTCTTCAAATATGGAACTATGTGGTGATTAATGTCTGAGTGCGTCTTAAAGAATTAATAGGACTTATAACACTGCATCTGCAGAGAATGAAAAATCTGGATATCTTTTACATAACTTCGTAATCACATTAAAAGTAATACATGTATAATATGACAAGAAGACAGGAGATAAGGGAGCCATTGAAATCATAAAGGTGCTCTCTTAGCGACAACAAGCTATAATACTTGGATTTCTCATCTTGAGTAGTATTATGATTAGGCTGATGAAGGCATACTAGTCTTAAGGAGGATAAGTCAAACTTGGTATGGTAAAAAACTTAGAACTTTTCTATATGTTCAATATTGACATGCGTTCCTGGTGTTGACAAATTGACATATTTTAAGTCTTGAACAATTTACCACATACAAATCTAAGCATGCTGCCATCATGTCTTCTTTTTACCTCAGTCCTCTAGGACTGTACTAGCTCGGATATCTCACTCAACCCACCTATAGTCTGTTGTGTATTTTTGGCCAAACACTTGATCACCTTTTCAGATTAAGAAAAAAGAAAGGGAAAATCACCATCAAGTTTGTTGCATAAAACTGAGTTTGGCTCTTTTATAGGACACTTTAGGTTAACGAACTGGTAGGTTTCTTTTACATGTGCTCGTAGCTGCAGCTTATCAATTGCATCAGAATTCCTAGTTTTAGGTCTTTCCTTTTTCTTCAAAATTTTGAATACTAAATTTGATAAGATTGTATACTTTCATCAATGATTACTCATGCTTGATTTCCGTCAGCCATCATAATTATCCATCTACGTTCAGACTAATATGGCAAGAAAATTATTGAATTTATTTCCTCTGGTTGTTTGGCCAATCAATTTCACTTACCATCAGACATCTATGGTCATAAATTGCCTCACAACTATAGTCGGCCTCGAATATGATCATTAAACAATTTGTTGCAAACTCCCTGATACTTTCTTTCTGGGTCAATTGAACGATGCCTGATGATGCGGGATGTGTGAAATAGCTGTGTGATTTATGCCCTGGGTTCTTATGAAATTTGATAGACCATATTAACCAGGGGCTTCTGTTTCTGCAATGCCATTGATAGCTAGTTTAAGCAACTTTTTATGCAAATTATCAAAGTCCTTCAGCTTACTTTCCATTTTCTCTTGCATTTTTACAAAGAAAACGGAAAAGAATTCAATCACTGCTACCTGACGGCCCATCGCTGTATAATTGCAGACACATGGGGCAATGTGCTCGAGGCACATGCACCCTCCTTTTTCCATAGTGTAATTTCTCTAGGTGGCATACACAATAGTCCCTCAACTTTCAGGCCTACTGTACAATTCCTTTTCCACATTTTACATGTTCCACAATTTTAACTGTTTATAAGTATCACGCCATGAATTACTTTCCCATCTTTCTTATTTTTTGGTTTAAAATCCCTCCTGAAATTTTCATTTTTGTAATCCTTTTTAGGGTTTTCTTGGACTGAGTGGAGCAATATTGATTCAGGTGTATCACACAATCATCAAACACAATCCTACATCATTTCTTTTACTATTGGCACTGTTGTCCTCAATAAATTCTCTGCTACTCATGTCGTTTGTTAAAATCTTCCCCACAAATGAAGTGGGTGAAAAGAAGTACCTAGATCTTTTCTCAATAACTTCGCTGGTTCTGGCGGGTTATCTCATGGTACTGATTATCATACAGAATACACTTGTACTACAGGTGGCGATTCGTGTTTCTGCATTTGTTGTACTTTTGTTCTTGCTATTATCACCAGTTTATGTTGCAATTAGAGCCCAAAATGAGAAATCGTATAGGATTGTAAAGTCATTGCTTGAACAAAACCATCTAATGCCCGAAGAAAACCAGCTGATTTGGGATGCTGTACAGATAAGACAGCATCCTGAAGGATATCATGAAATTTCTGGTAACACTGATGAAGAGACGAATATGAACAACGAAGACCCTATACCAGAAACAGCAGAAAACCTGAATCTTTTGCAAGCAATTCGCACTATTAATTTCTGGTTGTTGTTTCTTGCATCAGCTTGTGGTATGGGTTCAGGATTAGCCACAGTTAACAATATTAGCCAAATAGGAGAATCTCTCGGATACCCTCCCTTAACAACAAGTACTTTGATTTCTTTATGGAGTATATGGAATTTCCTTGGTCGTTTTGGAGCTGGTTATGTGTCAGATTACTTTTTACATGCAAACGGTTGGTCAAGGCCATTGTTCATGGTAATTACTCTAGCAGTCATGAGTATAGGTCATGCAGTTATCGCTTCTGGCTTTCCTGGTGCTTTGTATGCAGGTTCTGTCCTGGTGGGCATTTGTTATGGTTCACAATGGTCTTTGATGCCTACCATTGCAGCTGAGATATTCGGTTCAGCACATATGGGAGAAATATTTAACACGATTACTTTCGCGAATCCTATTGGTACGTATATTCTTTCAGTTAGAGTGGTCGGTTACATCTATGACAAAGAAGCATCAGGAAGCGAGAACACTTGCACTGGAACTCACTGCTTCATGTTATCGTTTATTATTATGGCATCAACTACTCTTTTGGGGTCTATTGTTGCATTAGCATTGTTCTTTCGGACAAGAAACTTCTATCGACGAGTCATATTTGCAAACCTTAGACATCCTACTAGGTTACTCGATTAGTAGATTAGTATTATGTTACTTTGTAAGATTAACTCAATTTTCATTTGATTATATGTAGATAGTAAAAATAAAATGTAAGGTGATAAATTCTGTGTATATACTTTTATGACAAATAATGATCGAGTTCCTTGAATTTGTTTCTGATATGTTATATAGTTCTGAAATTTCGACCCTTTTGGAATGAACTGCTAGAGATAATGCTGTAAGTTTTTGTGGAGATTCTGCTGCTCTCAAGATCAAAGCTATTATTTGCAGGAAATATTTGCTGAAAGAACTTGGTAACATTGACGTATCTAGGGGCTGGAGTCGCCCCCAAGATTTCGAAAAAAATGTATATATAACCTTTAGAAAATAAAAAAATTCAAAGAAACCCTTTAACATACTCTTTTCTTCCCAAATTGGATGTATATATTTTCATTTATTTTGTACGACGATATATAATTTGCGACGGAGTAAGTATTAGCTTTCGTCCTTTCAAAATGTATTGAAACCTTTTTATACTGTAATACCCTAACTCAATCCAAACCGGCTCCGGTGCGGAATGGGGTAAGTTCCGCACGTTCGTAACTTATTCTCGTCTGTCGAATTAAATTTTTTATGATCAAGATTGATTTAAAAAGGGATACTTGTCTTGATTTACGACACCTCTCACATCGGAGATCTGTCCTGATGCAATTCATATGTGCAGATTTTTTGTTGGACTGAACCCAATCGGTGCTCGGTAATAAATTTGTTAGATTATAGGGTTTTTGTCTAGGTGCTGATTTATTACTTTTAAGTATTAATCTTTTAGAGAAGTTCAGTTTCGTCTACGAGTCTTTTTATACTGAGCTTTCATTTTTGGTTAAGATATCAACTAGTTTGTTCGCTTGTTGATAGGCGTACGATATGTTGCCAGGCCCGACTTAGAGCTTGTCTAAAGTACAATGCCAATCGGGCCTCTCATTTTGAGGGTCCCAAAAATTTTAAAAATCACTTAATTTGTATATAATTATTAGTTAACAAAATCGAAGATCTTGACGTTTTTATAATGCAATTATTGCATATAGAATTTTTTTGGTTATTCCTTTAACCGTTGTATATCCAAAGAGAAGTTTTTATAAATTGAAGTTGTTGAAGTCATATATGCGTTCTACAGTATGACAAGAAAGACTCAATAAATTAGCTTTGATAGCAACTAAGAATGATATTTTAGAGAAAATCGATTACGAAGATTTGATTGACGATTTCGATTTAAAGAGTGTTAGAAGGATGCTCATTTTTAAAATAAAATAGGAATGTTAAGGATTGCTCGCACTTGAAACTTAGGGTCATAATTACGTCTTAACACTTATAATTTATAACCTTTTAAAAAATTTAGTGGCCTAACTTTGAAAGGTAGTACAGGCCTCAATATTATTTGAGACGGTCATGTACGTTGCAACTACTCAACTGTAAAAGGAGCAATCTGCAATGAGAAAATAGTTAATTAAACACACTTTTAACCAAGTGTTATAAACTTTTTAATTTTTATTTCACATAAATATGAAGGAAGTATAAAAACCCTTCACTGATTAATAAATTATAGATGCAATTTACTTATTGTGTATATAGGGTGCATGTGGATTGATTTTTACAACGAAAATAATATACTAATTTCTCGTCGAGTCTCCCCCATTCTTTCACAAAATGTCATTTATTTTTATTTTGAAGAGAATTATGACAAAGAAAATTAATTGAAAATTCTATCCCTTATATTTTGTAAAAAAAAAAAAAAAAGGTTTAAAAAAAGCCTAACTCTTATTGAATTTTCTAACTAAAAAACAAAACAAAGGTACTAGGGACACTAAACTCGCCAAACCTTAAAAAGGTTAAGGTGTTGATAAAGATTTTCTTTTATTACAGTGCAGATACATTTTTTATTAATAAAGAGAATAGTTATTTCGAATAGTTATTTTCACTAAAGAAATAAAGGAATTGCCTTTTAAATTCAAGCGTCTCTTATTGGAATATTAACTCGAATTCAATTCCTATCACCCTTCCAAAAAGTAAAAATAATAATTTCGGCCAATTTTTTTTTGAGCGAATTGCTTATTTTAGACTTAAACAATTTATGTTTTTCGCTTTTTAGACTAAACTTTGTTTTTGAACTTTTGTAGACTTAAACAATTTACGGTTACCCCGATATAGATTTTTTTCAAATTTCCGACAAAAAACTCACCGACATGCAAAAGTCGTGTCTTTTGTGAGGGGTAAAAAAGTCTTTTCGACTTTACAAAACAAAACAAATAAATAAGAGCGAATTGCTTATTTTAGACTTAAACAATTTATGCTTTTTGTTTTTTAGACTTAAACTTTGTTTTCGACATTTTGTAGACTTAAACAATTTACGGGTACCCCGATATAGATTTTTTTCAAATTTTCGACAAAAAACTCACCGACATGCAAAAGCGTATGTCGTTTTGATGAGGGGTGAAAATAGAGAAGATAGGTTTATAATTTTTTGTTAGTTTAAATATTTTATTTTAACAATTGAGTACCCAAGTTTTTTTCGTGAGAATTGGGTTGAAATGTCTGAAATACTCTTAAAAAGTGCCTCACGTGTGAGGCACATGACTGACTTGACGATTTTTTTAACGAGAAAATGGGACGGAAGGACAATAACGGCAGGTCGTAAAAACATAGTGGATTTAAAAAGATAAAATTTTACATACCGGACAAAAACCTCATTTTACAATAATTTTTTGGACGAAATCGGTGTTTTTGACGTGACTTATACTACTCTTCCACGTTCCTTTCTCCACTAAAAAAAGAAGTTTCATTTCCAATTCCATCATACCTACATAACTATACCATTACCATTACAGAAAAAAATAACCATAGCATGAAAATAAATAAATAATCACTCTAGAAATAAATGGAAACCATGAACAGAAAAGCCCAAAAATTTGGCTATCCCCAAACAACAAGGTAATATGGGGATTGAAGATTTGAAAACCTTGTTGTTCTTAAAAAAGAAATGTGATGGTGGAGAAGATGGTGATGTTGGAGATGGTGATGGTGTTGATTGTGATTATGGTGGTTAGGGTGGAGAAGATGAAGATGGTGGTAGGATGAGAAGGGGGAGAAGAATGGGGAGAAGACATGGAAAATGGGTCGGGTTGGATTTGATTGGTCGGCTCAATTATTTATTTATTTGTTTGTTTTGTTTTGTAAAGGTGAAAAGACTTTTTTACCCCTGTCAAAACGACACAGTTTTGCATGTCGGTGAGTTTTTTGTCGGAAATTTGAAAAAAATCTATATCAGGGTACCTAGGGGTGTCAACGGGTTGGGCCGGCCCAGCTCCCAGCTCACATAGCTTCGAAAAAAATGTGAGCGTGAGTGAGGTAATGTGAGCGTGAGTGAGCTGAGCTTAATATTGAAGCTCGCTTCATGTGGCTGAGCGTGAGCTGACCTCGCTCAGCCGAAAAAAAGCTCGAACCCAGAATAAGATTAATATAATTAAAATATTATATGTATATATATATATATATATATTATAATAATAATAATAATAATAATAATAATAATAATAATACTAATTAAAAAAAGACTTATATAAATTATAATTATAATATATTGATAAACTAAATACTCAAACAATGGGGTCATTGATTTTTAAGTGCATGAGTTCTCTTGCTTTTTTTTTAATATAAACTTACTTTTATTAGCATATCAAACAATTTCAGGGACTTTTTGCTTCTTTTTTTGTATTCTAGAATTTAATTTTAAGGCTCATTTGTATTATACTTATTCTTGAGGCAGGGATTTTCGTTTTTGGCTAATATAAATGAGCTTGGGAAGCTCGTGAGCTAAGCTCGAGCTCGTGTTAAAATGTGAGTTGAGCGTGAGCTCAAGGTTTATGAGCTTTTCAGGCTGAGCGTGAGCGTGAGCTTTTCAATTTTATGTGAGCTGAGCGTGAGCTCAGTCAAGCTCGATTCACATAGCTCGATTGACACTCACTAGGGTGCCAGTAAATTGTTTAAGTCTACAAAAGGTCGAAAAGCAAAGTTTAAGTCTAAAAGCGAAAAGTATAAATTGTTTAAGTCTAAAATAAGCAATTCGTTTTGTAAAAGTTTGAAAAAACTTTTTACTCATGCCCAAGCGATACGGTTTACATGTCGGTGAGTTTTTTGTCGGAAATTTGAAAAAAATCTATATCGGGGTAACCGTAAATTGTTTAAGTCTACAAAAGGCTGAAAACAAAGTTTAGTCTAAAAAGCGAAAAACATAAATTGTTTTAGTCTAAAATAAGCAATTCGTTCTTTTTTTTTTTTTAATGAAATATCAATTATGATAATTTGTCAACATATTGCCGAGAAAAAACAACCTTGAACATTGCAACCGCGTCGCGGCTAAACCCAAGATACAAGCCCACCCGGAAACCCGATTGAAGGTATAATACAGGGATCCGGTCCCATCCATACCTCATGCCCAAATTTTAAAACCTCTAAAATTAAGAATCGGAGAAGAAGCCTACCAACGACGACGTATATAAAGAAGGGAAGTACAGAAAGACTGATAAGAGGATAAAAACTTGAGAAGCTACAATGAAGACTACCAAAGGAGGCAAAGTTATGAACCCTACCGATGCTTTCCGTAAAGAGCAGCGCAGAAGAGAATTAAAACGGGTATTTTTTTTGTATATTTTTCTAATTTTCTAATCAATTATTGTCATTTTGTGTTCAATTATCGTAAATTGCTTAATTGTTCATGAAGTTTTGGTTGAATTTTTGTGATAAATGATATATTTGGAATTAGGGTTCGAAAAAGTTTCCAGCTTTTCATCTAAGTTAAACAAATATTAACTTATTAGAAAGAGATTGAAAAAAGTTTCAATTGTTTAATTAATTCTAAGCAATGTTAATTTGTTGATTATAGTGGAAATAGATGATCATGATAGAGATAGGAAAAGTGAAAAAAAGATAAAATTTTGGATAGACAATGGGCTTGCATTTGGATAATTAGCTTAGGGGTAATGCTAGGTGGCAATAATTTATGCAATTAATTGGATAAATTGGGGGCAAAACTGTAAATAACTCGTTAAATCCTTATGACAACATGGGTGAATAGTGTTTACTTTGAGGTTTTAGCCAATGTTGCTTAGCCATTAATCATTTTCCATTAGCTTATAGCATTAGAGTTCTAGTGAAATTCACAATTATGAGCAGTAAAACAATTTTTTTTTAATACTGTAGTTTTCATTTCATCTCAATTAATGGGAAAAAGCATGATGATGAGAGATATCTAGTAGATATTACAACACTGTCTTATGTAAAGCTCATAATGTATCAGTAATTGGAATAGGTTAAACTTGGTATATATTATTCCGTGCGAACTATATCAGATGCATTTTAGAATTAACACATTCGGTATCCTCCCATTTCTCTTATATAAAGTTGAAAGGAATTTGGTTTCAAGTTTTTTTGTTTCATATGCAAGTTCTAAGATTACTACTTTTATAGCATGTGTTGCATGCATATGAGAAGCTTATTAAATTGCATTTGATTATCATACAGAATAAGAAAGAACGGAAAAAGGTGCGAGAGGTGGGGATATTGAAGAAGGATCCTGAATCACTCCGAGAGCAGATATCAAAGCTAGAAGTAATGAGTAAGTTTGACTGATCTCATAATGACTTGAATTGCTGCTTTTATTTTTCTTCTAAAAGAACTTCAGAACCTTAAATTTCCCTTCTTTCTGTTACTCACCTATCAATTGAGAGGTGCGTGTTTGCACCAAAAATAAATTTCCAAGTCTTGATGGGTTTTAAAAAGACATATATTGATAGGAAGTCAAATCAAGAGGTAGGGACGCTCCCCCCAATCAATAGGTCGAGGGTTCGAACCAAGTAGGGGAAGTGGAGAACCATTATTGATTCTCCTGGGAGGCGTGTGCGTGTGCGTGTGCGTGTTGGGGGGGGGGATAAAAAAGTTGTGTTTGTGAATCATAATTTGTGTGTTAATGGTATTTCTAGATTATAGATGGTCCATTAACCTAATTGGCCGTTGTGAAATAGGGGTTTTCATTTAGAATCATACTAACTTTTGTTTTCTTTATGGTCCATCTGTTCATATATTTCTTTTTTTTTCTCTTTTTCAAATTATGTTGCTGGAACCAGAGATCTTCTTCCACTTTCAGTTCCAAATGTAGTTTCAGGTCAGGTGTTTCAATTATTCCTCAACTTGTGGACACATACTGGCTTAATGCTCCTGTAAATGGAAGGAATTCTTTTCTTTGATATATACAATACCTTGAGTTTCCACTTTATCAGATTTCTATATTGCAAATCAGATTGAAAAAGAAAGAGAGTTTTTTTTACTCCAGTATGAAACCAGCAAAAATCCTCATGTTTCAGTGCATTGTCTTACAGTGCTGCCAACGGGGGCTCCTTCAAAATCCCAGAACTTGTTTTAGTCAGATGAGCAACTATTACTCTAAGCATATTATTGACAAACTTTGTTCTTAGGACCATGCTGTTGAAACGAGTGAAAAACACTGATCTGCTTATTATTTGTTGAAACCGATGCTGACCTTCTTGAGGTTTTCTACCCTAATGCTCTTGTATGTTGCTGCTATTAGCTTCCTGTATCTGGTGGATTGGGAAAGGGAGGGAGATATTGGAGGGAGGCGCCTATTTTTGCTTGCTTAGGCATTATCATAGTCACACAGTTCGCTGGAAAAGCAATCGAACTCCGTACCGAACCGTACTCCGTATTGCGATTGCGAACCGTATTTCATTAATGTTATTCGTATACAATATTTTATTTCAGATTAAAATATTAGACATGTGTGTATCAAATTAAATTGCAATAAGATAATCTTTTATAAATACTCATCAATTAAAAATATTTAAATTACATAATACTCTTGAATTATAAAATATAAAGCAAAATAAATCAAATAGCTTTCTTTTTTATTTCTTGTGATGGATGAGATGGGGACTATTACATTCATTATCGGATATTTGTTGTTGATCTTCTTCTTCAATGGGTATGTTTTTTTTACCAAATACCATTGAAATTGAAATTAAAAATTTATGACTTTGGTTTGTATGGGATCATTATATACTATTTAAAAATTTATGAAATTAAATAGTGGCACTTCAACTTCAAGACTCCAATTAAATGTCTCCAACCTTCAAAATTCTAATATTAAATGTCTCCAACCTTTAAGACTCCAATTAAATATCTTCAACCTTCAAAATTCTAGTATTAAATGTCTCCAACCTTCAAGACTCCAATTAAATGAAATTGGATTCAAAGTTGAAAATTATGAAAATGAAAATAAAAAAATACATGAATATACCCCTACCGTACCGGGTTTTCTAAACTAAGCGAATTCCGTACCGAACCGTACTCCGTATTGCGAACCGTATTCCGACCCGTGTGACTATGGGCATTATTGCTTCAGGAGAAGTCAGCTTTGAAAGTTTTGTTCTACTCTGATTATTGGAGTTATAGATATTATCTATGAAAGTTCTCTGTTAATCATCACTGGCGCCCGTTAATCTTGATGTGGTTGTTTTGAAGATGTGATCTGACCAGTTTATATTGTTTTCTCAATCCTGCTTCTTCCAGGCCCGGATTGCATATGTTTATTGGTTGAGCTAAGACATATAAAGTTACCGGTAGCTGTGGTAGTTGTCTACATCTTTTACTCTTGAATGTTTGCTTGTGTTTTTATTTCTTTATCTTATAAACCCACTGCCCTTGTTTGCTGCCATACTTGCTGGATCAAGAAAGTAGATTCTAAACTAGTTATCCATAAGAAATATGAGAATCCCTCCATTCTATTCATTTTTTTCTCCTCCTTTGAGTTGACCAGAATCATGCCTGATTGGAGAGTTTCTCCTTTTCATGTCTAAGAATATCTTCTTTTTTTTTTTTGGGTGTGTGTGTGTGTGGGGGGGGGGTGGGGTGGGGGGGGGGGGGTTCTTAGCCAAATAGATCAAGTGTGTTTAGCTGTCTGAGCATTGCTAATCTTTCTAAAGCTGAATATGCGTGACTTTTTGGCTATCCGGCGCCCTAAGATTTTACTGTTTATAAATGCAGAGGCAGAAGGTGCTCTCGACAAAGCGAGAAAACACAAGAAAAGACAACTTGAAGATACCCTGAATCTTGTTATCAAAAAGAGAAAGGTAATGATTCCTACTGTCTTATTTAGTGGGAATGATTTCTTGTACAACAAGCTTACCTAAATGCTTATAAATCCTGATGCCTGATCCTATTGTGGCAGTAGTCTCATTTTGTGGGATAACAAATGGTATTTTAGAAGGTCGTGCTTGATGCGATGGTCAAGTGTTTACTTGCTATCCTTTAGGTCACGGGTTCGAACCCCGGAAACAGCCTCTTTGTAAAAAATAAAGGTAAGGCTGCGTACATCGGGACCTTCCCCAGACCCTGCTGATGCGGGAGCCTTGTGCACTGGGTACGACCGTTTTTTCAAGTGTATGATATACTATGTAATGTGCATGATGAAATTCTTTTCCCCTTTCATAAAAGAAGAGCCATCTGTTATTTCCTAAATATAATGCATATACGGCTAATAAATTTTCTTGTCTTGCTTTCCATTTATTTTGTATTTCCTCCTATTCTACTATTCCCACCTCCTTGACCCCTCTGAGGGAGGGAGAGGGGTTGGGGGCAGGGGAGGCACCTTTTCTCATTAATTTAGATGAATCTCTTTGCCGTGATGAGTGTTGTTTTGTGGTGGAAAAGATAAAGCGAGGATATTAAAGGAAGGAGAAGGGGAAAAAATAGAATCAATCAGAGAGTCAATCTGATATCCTCCTTCCTCCCCACCCCCTTCTTTCCCGCTCTCTTGTGAGACTGGATTTTTTTTAGTATTCTATGTGCTAACAATTCTGAGCTTCTGTTTATTTATATTCTTTGGACGGAGGTTTTCTAGCTTCTTTTATTAACCCTAGATAGTTCACTAGCTCTGATTGAATCTATCTTTCCCTTCCTAGGAATATGAAGATAAATCTAAAGAGAAGGGCGAGGCCCCTGTGATGTTCAGGTGAAGAGGCTTTCTCTTTCTTATCTACTCTTCTTGGTTTTTAACTGTATTTTTTATAGTTGTGATTGAACATAATATTACCTTTCGCTACAGTCACTTGGGCCCTCTACGCAGACGTACCACCGCGGAGGAAGAAGAAAGAGTCAACCACCCAAAACCTGAGGTATTCCCTATTTCAAATGTAATGAAACATTATGTTGGTTTGCTATCAATATGCTTTAATGAGTTATTTGATCGTGCAGGACTCGGTTTACTATCACCCTACGTTAAATCCAACTGGTGCTCCTCCACCTGGAAAACCCCCCATGTTCAAGTCCTCCGTAGGTATGCAATATGCTTGTTGCTCTTTTATTCAATGTGAGCTTTCGCTATTTTATGATGTCCCTCCACAATTTGACTATTGCTCTAAACTGCAGGACGACTCCTATCGGCAGCTTCATCAAGTGGTGTAGCATCTTCATCACAGTCAGACCCCGAGGATGCTGATTTTTCCATTCCTCCTCCTCCCCCACCACCACCTCTGCCGCCTACTAGGGATATGGATTCTGGAGATGGATCTATAGTGCCTGCATCATTGCCTTTGCCACCTCCCCCTCCCATGCCACCAAAGCCATTAATGACAGATGCAGGTTCATCATTGCCCCCTCCACCTTTGCCACCACCACCACCACCACCTCCTGGCCCCCCACCAAAAGAATCAATTGCATCACGTTCTCCAATCCCGCCGTCACCGCCTCTTCAATCTGCTCAACCTCCACCTCCTGGAACTGGTTCGAGTGAAAGGGATACAAATCAGTCTGCAAAACCAAATGATCAAGCCTCCAGGGCTTCGTTTGAGGTGGATATCTTACTATTATCCTGAATATATATTATAAAATTTTAATATATGTGTGACCATCCAGACATTAATTGCTACTGAGTGGTAGTTTGCATATCCTCATATGAAATTGGCCAAATTCGCTTAAGATTTAAGCAATGTTTTAGGCATAGACAGTGGTATTTCTTGCATTTTCCTAGTATTGTGCTCATGAAAAGATGATAATTATTTTCTTCTATTGATTTGCTTATTTCTGTAGGCAACAATGCTTCCGCCACCTCCTCCGCCTCCACCAATGGGGTTGCCACCGAACCCTAATAATCTTTTGGAAGGTATGCTTTCTGAATCTGATGCTGAAACTCCCGAGACAAAGGACCTGTCCAAATTTATGCCGCCGCCACCACCACCTATAAGACAACAGTCTTCGTTGCCCGGACCTGCCATGGTTCCAAGTTTGCAGTCACATGTACTGCCTCCAGGAATTTTAAGGTTCCCCCCACCTCCACCTCCAACTGATATGAGGCCTCCACTGGTTGGTCCCGGAATTGCAGGTCAGCCTGCTCCACCTGGAATTATGGTTCCTCTCATTCCAAGGCCACCTTTTGGACCACCTCCAGGAATGCTGAGGCCACCGCTTCCGCCTGGTCCCCCTCCTATTCCACAAGATGGCCTTAATTCTGGACAACTTGCACCACAGAGGCCTTCATATGTTAAATCAGCTGCATCCACTGTTGTTAAGAGGCCATTAGCTCAACATACACCAGAGCTGACATCAATGGTGAGTTTGTTTTCTACTTGTATTCTGCATTGGTTTGGGTTAGAAAGTGGTGTGTTAATGTTTGATGCATGGGTTTTATGCATAGTTTGAATTTGCTTGGTCATGTTTTAACAGATCATAAGCTGAACACTTGAAGAATTCATGTCCAGAATATCATATAACGGAGAGATATATAGTGCATAACATCTAAATCTAATGGTCTATCTTCTTAACTGGGTGATTTTATATATTCTCAAGAACATCTATACTTTTCATTGATGATTGTTATTGTTGAATTGCTTGCTTGTAGATTATAGCTGCTTATAATCTTTAGGGTAAGTAGATAACTTGGGAAAAGGTTCTTTTGGGTTCAAACAGTATCATTGTTATCAAATATCAATAGGGGGGAAGTATAAAAAGAAATATTAACTTGAAAGTGAAACCCTTGTAGTAATATAGGTCGCGAAGCAGTAGCAGTACAAGTTTCAATCTTTATTTGATCCCTTGTTATAAATATATGTTTAGAATTACCTGGATGAAGTGCAAAAGCGATATAAAGTTGGAAATATTAGGTTAGGTCCAATCATGACGTGAGGTCAACCTGAGTTGTGGTGGCCTATATTTTTCCTGAGCAAGTTTGGCAATGAGGCAGGAATACTTACCACTATACTATAACGACTTGTTTAAATACACCGTAACTGCATGTATAAATACTTAGGGAAGTCATCATCTACTTGCACAAGTAATTAATTTGCTAATCCCTTTGATTTGCTACTGATTAGTCCTTGTCATTTCAGCAAAAAGCATATTATTATGTTTGTTAAGAGACTTTCTTTTCATCACAGCTCGAGATGCTATAGATATCTATTCTTACATCACTTGGCATCGTGCTAAGTTCTCTCCAGCATGGCGGAATTGCCCATTTTATCGTCCTTTTTTTGAGTTATGCACTGCTGCAATTTTTTAAGCATTTCTTGCTCTAATTATAGGTTCCTGCATCAGTACGCGTGAGAAGAGAAACTGCTCTTCCAAAAGCTAAACCTAAGACATCCACACCGACCACATCAAACCGGCCAGCAGTAGCCCCTATTGTTGCAAAACAAGAATCGACCAACTCATCATCCATCCAAAAACCCCAGAGCATTGACGATTCGTATATGGCATTCTTGGAGGACATGAAAGCACTCGGAGCTCTTGACGGTTCAGCATAAAAAATGTGGCCGAGCAAGGAAAGACGCGATGGAGAGGGTACTTAAGACCATCTCAACTGTTCTATAATTCAACTCTGGATATGTGATGTAGTTGTCATTCCTTAGTGACTGATTGCTTTTACCCATGGCTGTTCTCTGCAACTTCCGGGTTTTACTCGACTCTTAAGATAGTGAAACTTCTAAACCTTTTGTTGTTCAGCTTTCGAGTAGATATTATAAATGTCAGCCCCGGAAAACAATTATGAAAATTATATACTTGAGCAATATTTTTTGGACATCTCTCTTTTATTTTCCTTTATTTCGCGTGTGGGCGTAAATATCTCTCTTTTCTGTCTAGCAATTTTGTGGTCTGTTTTACCTGTTGCAAGTCTTACAATGTTTGGCAAAAGACTCCTATGATGTTTTGACTGTTGGATTTCCTGTTATTAGGGATTTCTGAAAACATGAAAACCAGCTCCACCGTTCTGCTGAGTTTTTTTTGACCCACGGCTATAATTTTGAACGTTTTAGACAGGTGTTGGATTCTTTTGGATAGTTAAATCTAATGCAATATGTGTTTTCTCGTTACAGACACCTATCCTATGGCTGTAACATTTGTTCTCTCAATATAAACACGTCTTATGTAACAAGAATCACAACAGGTGGAAAAAATATTGGACCGTTGAATTTTTTTATCTAACAAATCAGAACGACCTAAAATTATTTATTATGTACTAAAAATGTGTTATGCACTAAAATCGTAGTCCTTGTTTTGTTAACAGCGCTCGGTGCTTGTTTTCCCAATATAAATGGCGAAAATAGATTCGAACTCTTAAGGAAACAAAATTAGCAATAACACACACCTAAAACATTGTTCCATTAATCACGCAAGTCACAAATTAATTAATGTCAAGTACTTTTATATATATATATATGGTGAATAAATCTTAAAGTGACCATCTTTTGATTGGCTCCAAAATGGGAATGTTGTAATCATATTTATTATCTATGTTTATAAAATAGGGAAATGCTTTTTATTGAGCTAATTAATTGGATCAAAACAGGAGTAAAATTGTCTGCAAAAGAGTAAAGTTACCCTTCCCCTATATTTGAACTTGGAATATTACAGTACATTTTCTAATATTATAACATGTGGAGTAACATCATTTGATTAAAGTGAATTCATGAATTTGGACTAATCACATTGTTTCATGCGTAATAATATCATTAGTGTATTAGAAAATGTACTAGAATATCCGGAGTTCAAATACTTTTTGATGATTTCTTGCTACACGTGTAGAAGTTTGATTTTTGGGGTCTTTGTTAGTGAATTAGGCACTTTTTGGGCAATTATTTGTTTCTATAAACAAAACCAAATCTAGGGAAGCACAATGCTCTAATATGATTTGTAAGCAAGAAAATGTATAATATTTTTTTGGCAAAAAAGGAACCAATTTCAAGAGAAGAATTCCATTATTGTTAAATTAATCTTCTTATATCTTTAACATTAATATATACTTGATACGTATCTATTTCATATATATGGAATGAAGAGTTGTAGTTAAAGGTGTGTCAATTTTGGTAAGAAATCTTCTCTTAGTGTGATAAATCTTTCCATATTTGTCATCCTAAACAAGTTTGCAATACATTTGGTTCAATTTTAATGGTTGAAGCCATACTTGAAATGATATAATAGTATATAAATTGGAACTTTCTTGTTAATATATAATTACAATAGGAATATGAATATAAATATGAATCCAATTCAAAATGAGAATGTGATATTCATGTCTATCAATCTTGACCTACTTTGGTTAGATTTCAATCTAGAATCTCATAAGGTGCATTGAATGGTATTCTATTTAGAGATTCAGTGTAAAATTTCAAATTTCAAATTTATATCTTTTTTCACAAATAATTTAATTTTTATAAAATTCGAGACAAAACCTTAATCGCAACTTCCATCTAACATGCAATTCACATTGTATACAACTTTTAATGCATTAGTCTAAGACATCATGTAAGTAAAACATCTATACAGTAATGCTCTATATAAGTATAACCTCCTTATAGTAATAAAAAAATATGGTCCCAACTCGGAACCAGTTATAAATAAGAATAAACTCTACATTGTAATACTTCATATTTTTTCAGGACCATCCTTAAGAAATATACATTCATATACTAATAAAATAACATTAAATTTTAAATGTATTTATATATCTATATAAAATATCCATAATTATTTAACTATATTACAATAAATTTAAGATGATATGAAATACTTATCTAAAGTTGTCTGTGACAATGACTTAATTTTTTGGGTTAATACCGCATCATTTAACTTGCGCGTTCATAATAACTCGTTAGCACAATCAACTTCTTGTTGAATCCAAAATATTTTCAATTTGTCTAACGTGTTTGAAGCTCCTTGACATGAGATTTTTTCTATTGTCCAACATACATTTTTTTTTTTACATTTCATAGATATTGTATGTGCATTAATGAATCTTCTAAATCTAATATATACACAATGTATATGCATGATGTACATACATTTATTTTTTTTTAAAAAACTAATGAATCTTATATATCTTTTAAATTCATATTTTTAAAATATGAAGGTAAACATTTCCAAGTGTCGTGTGATGTATATATTAGTTATTTTTTTTTAAATTATAATTTTAATATTTAAACCTCTATTTAAGAATAACCTCCGTATAGTAATATTTTTCTCCGGTCTCGAGAGTATTACTATATAGCGTTTTACTGTACCAATACCTTTTTTTAAACATGATAGTAGTATTGAGTAAGTTGTTATTTAGGTCACTAAACTATTTATGTTTTGATGTTTTGGGCACTTAGCAATTTTTTGGCAAATTATATCACCTCAGTATTTTTACGCGTGTTTACAAATAATCCGCCACCACTTTTTTGGCGATTTCTGACCAATTTAGACACGTGTCAGGCATGTAACCAATCATCCATGGGGCAAAAACGGAAGTTAATGTGTCAAATATTTGCGGGTCAAAACAAATTTATCTCTTTATTTTCAGGGCTCAAACAATAACAATTATAGACTTTACACAAGCGAGGTTAATGTGTACTTCAATTTCCCCCCCTAGATTATTGGCCAAATACCCAACACGTGTGTAATTTAGCCGAAAACCAACACAAAAGTAGTACAATTTATTTTCAGTCGCACGTAAATACTATAGTGATATAATTAGCCAAAAACTAATGAGTGCCCAAAACATAAACAGTTTTGTGACCTAAATAGCTATTTAGTCTAGTAGTATCTGTTCAAAACGTATTTGCATTCTGTACTGTTTGTTAAAAAGAGGAAAGGAGAAATCACCTCCAAGGTTGTCAAGATCGTAAATTTGACTCGAAACGGAATGGGTCTAAAAAATCGTAAACACGAGGATCGTAACATGGATCGGAAGATCCGAAAAAATTATTAAAATAATATGTCATGATAAATTTATGTCAATAATACATCATTTTACATGCGATTGATCAAAAAAAAATATAAGAACATCAATATAACTAACAAACTGAAATTAAATCACATACTAACTAGTGATAAACTTCGGAAGCAAACCAACAATTTATAAGGCCTTTTACTCCAACAAATTTCATAACAACAAGTGCATCTTTCTAATGTTCTAATCTAGCAAACCATCCAAGGAGTTATTATTATCCTCCTTTCCAAAAAGGGCAAAATTGAATCCTAAGGGATCGTACGATCCTACGCTCTTTTACGATCTAACTCTGATGCGATTTTTAGTGCGATTTTACGATACAACTCGGGATTTTGACGACCTTGATCACCTCTCATAAGGAAAGTCCATCATTAAGAAACCATTAACGAACCAAATGAGTTCTTTTATTTCCAGGTTCATTTGGTAAAAATATCAATAAGTTTTCATATTCATTTGTATACTAGGAAAAACACTAAAATAAGATTCTTAGATATGGTCTTTTGCCATTGTTGAGTATGTGATGAGTACTGCAATTCGCCTCTGATCTTCGGTTCATGAGGCAATAATAATCACACTATACATTCTCACTTTCTTTCTGATCAACAATGTCATCAATTGACATTGTCAAGCCTAGAGCTTCAGCCAAACTTCCCGGTGTCTCTTTACCACAAACCCCGACAAGTTTGTTCAATAAAAGTTCTCTCTGATCTAGATTCAATTGTTTCTCGAGGCTCCGAGCAACCATTTCCATCTCAGGCGAGCCTTCATCAGGAGGAAATGTCCGGTGAATGAGACATACTTTCAGCAACTCTGCCATTGCTTCAGAATGATTGCCTTGTATTTCCAAGGCCCACGCCTGCAAAAACCGTGACCTTGTTCTCGCAGCCACAGCTGCAGATACCATTCTTGCAGCACGGCTGCTCTCAAGACCAACATTTTCAGAAAGCCGAGAAATAAAATGTCTGGCATCCTCCCCATCAATGTCAATCAAACCAGATTTAATCCATAATCTTTCACAATAGTTCAATACAAAATCGATCGCAGTACGATAAAATGAATCACGAGCATTTTCCGTGTCAATGGAAACTCTTACACCGGATGCCTTACATATACGGCGTAACTGAATTATATCATCCACTGAAATGTCCTTGCCCCTCATTCTATTGTCCAAGATTTCTGTAAAAAAAAACAAATTTATAACTCCGTCATTTAAACAAAAAAGCATTTCCGTAACAAATTATAAGTTCGAAAGTCTATAATTTGATACCTCTAACCAGTCTATTAGCCCTTTTCTGAAACTCCTCTCTATCATCAACAGACAACCCCTCACCAGTTCCCGGAACTAAATCCGGCCACCATTTGGGCAACCTCTCGACAGATCTCTTCCTCTTCGTCCTGTCCCAAAACGAGGATTTTTTAATCTGATCATCGACATCATCAAGCACATTCATAAGCCTACCTATTTCATCTTTCTTTAGGCTCCTATGTTTTGTATCAATATCATTCCCTCTCCCCACAAGTACTTCTTTTCCACCCAAACTCCGATCCCTTCGATAAACTAATTCTCCATTATTACCCCAATTATAGTTTTTTCTTCCAAACAGCATAAGTTTAATCAAAACCCTAAATATAAAAACAATTATCAAACTAGAAAATAAAACACCACCAACAAATTGAACAGTGGACCTACGACAGGAGACTACTACTCTCTTACTATTTCCGTCAATCGAAACAAGAGTTTGAAGGTCTCTGAAAGCTTCATCAGCAGCGAAAATGAACTCACTGAGTTTCAGCTGAGTCGAGTCAACGAGTCCATTCACGTAACTCACCGGCTTGGAATTTGATAAACTATCTACATTCAGTATAATTTGGAGGTTTTGATGATCCGATGGTGGAGAAGAAGACTGGTTATTTCCCGGAAGGTACTTTAAAAGACGACGGCGATGGTGACGGCGGCGAGAGGCGGCGGAAACGGTTCTCTTTAGGCAGTGGTGGTGGTGGGTAGTGAAAAAACATCGTCTTGCGATGTTATGGTGGATTAAAAGAGAGAAATTGTGGGTGAGAAAATAGCTCATTGATGAAGATTCTCTCTACTTTTTTCGATTATGGAGATTTTTGCAGAGGGAAGAACTGTAATTGATGCCCTAATTTTGATTCTCCCCCAAATTAATGAATTCGGATTCGGGGATCCGGTACGTGAAGTTGGGTATCCACTTGGGCCTTGTTTCTACTCTTTTTCTTCTGTAATTGACAATCCTTAACGGGTTCTAGTTTTGGCCCGCAGTGTTTATTAACCCAAAATTTTCAAAAGCCAGACTATTTCCAGCCCAAAATGGAGTTGTTATATTTATTACCGAGTGTTCGATTTTTTTTGTGGAAATCGGCTCTCGTGGATTTCCCGTGGTGGTAGTTCTTCGTGTAAAAGAGAAGAATGAGTCAGACACTCTCTGCTAGCTGTCACGCTACAGGCTAAACGCAGGTCAAGTCCAAATTAATTATTATATTGGCAAAGGACACCGGGTGTCCCTCGGGTGACCAAAAAAAAAAAAGGAGGTAAATGTTTCTTTTAATTTTTCCTAAGAGTAAAATGTTCTATTTAGTAATCTAACTTTTCGTTTTTTTGTCGAAAAATAATTGTTTGGTCATTTTTTTAGCGAACAATAATTTACGGGTTCTTTTTTAGTTAAAGTTACAGATTTCGATTAAATTCAATGACGGATTGCCCCGAGCTGAAAAAATCAGGGGCCTTTTTGTCTTTTTAAATTCTTTTGTTTAGTTTATTTTTTTAAGTAAGTGGTTTATGTTTTCAATATGAATATGATTAAAAAATAAAAAAATAAAATAAAACTAGTGCTATTTAACTCAAGATTCATCCAATTATTGACTCCAATGGAAAAAGTAGTCCTTGGTTTTAATTTATTCCTGGTCTGTGGGCATATATATGTTGAATCAGTTGAACAGGGACGAAACCAGGAATTTAGTGTTGGGGGGCGAAACTGCTAAAATTCTTGGGGGACAATAAAAAGAGCAAAAAAAAAAATTCTAGGGGGGGCGAAATTGATAAAATTTTCCAAAATTTTCCAAATTACACATAAAATTTCGATAAATAGTAGTATTTTTTAAAATCTCGAGGGGGCGCCGGCCCCCCTGGATCCGTCCCTGAGTTGAAGCAACCGTGCAGGAAAAAAATGTCGGTATATGCTGATATTTTTTAACATGTGTTCCAAATTTTTAAATAGGCATTACATCATATGTAATAGGTATTTTTGCATAATGCGCACTTGTTTCTATAATAGGTGTTTACTTTAAAAAATTTAAACCGTTGAATATTTTATCCGATAACCAAAATATATTTAACATGTACTAAATTTTTTATTTTCAACACTATAGCCGGACCGAAGACGTATCTTCTGTTGCTACTCAAATACACTTCACAAAATTATGACGTTATTTTTTATAGTTGTTGAATCTTCAAAACCATCTTTTCTTTTTTCTTTTCTTTTTTTGATTTCAAATTAAACAGTCACTTAATTCGTGTTAACAAAGTGATAATTCGATCAATTAAAAATATCTCTTGCACTAGTTAATTAATATTGTGCTTAAGTCACTTTCTTCAAACTATTTTTATCTCGAGACTAAAAATGATGTGACTAAGAGGTAACTAGCTGGTTAAATAAACTTATAATGAGGTAATCCATATTCCTTTTTCATATTTATATCTCTTTATTCATATTTATTAAAAAGAATTAGTATATTGCTCACTTTGATTTCCACTCAAAGAGTTAAAAAGGAATTGCTAAAATCTACAAGTAAATTAACTATAAGACCTCGCTTTTTTTTAATACATTCGAATATGAGAAATAAATCGAATTCATAATCGTCATCAAGTTTAATAATAAAATGTGTCTAATTAATTGAATTATCACGTTATTATTAATAACACCTTACTTGATTAAAAATAAAATTATCAAACGTCGTCTAAACCAAATAAAATAAATAGCCAAACTATGGGAAAAATCGATTTCGAGGTTTGCTTCTCATCAAAACAAACATCGTTGTTGGAAATACGATTTAACATTATTTTATTGTGTGAATTGTTTTCATCTTTTCCAAGTTTTCCAACTTCCATTTCCATATCATCAAGTTTTGTCAGTTCTGCTTTGTACATTTTTAAAATTTTTATTTTCCATTTTACTTCAATTTCAAGAACAATAACATCAATTTGAGGATTGAACTCCAATCCTAATGGCACCATACGTCTATATAGTTAGTAGAGGAGTTCAATCGATGCGAAATGTATTTTAATTAAAATTTATTAAAATTGCATATACATCAATAATCACAAGAGGCTTATATTTTTTACATTTAAAAGGAATTGAATTTTCACCCTATAAGTAAAGATAAGACTAACACAATACTACTTATAATGTTCGGAGACAACATACATCAATTTGATACACATGAAATTATGGCTCATAGATGCATGCATAAAAAATAGCCATAAATAAGAAAATAACAGAAAATAGTACTAGTATATTGCTGCCTTCATTGATGAGGCATGTGATGACTTCTGCAATTTGTCTCTTTTCTACACCAGAAGATGGAACAGCTTGATAAAAAAATAATAAATAAATGAAATAATTCTATCCATAATTTTCATCATCACGTTAAGGCAAATAAAATTCGCTAGAATTAAGGTGCTGGCATAAAAAATAAAAAATAAAAAAATCCAAGCCGCCTTTTTCTTTTTCTTTTTCCCTTTCCCTTTTGTGATATTCATATTAAGTCTAAAATTTTATATAATCATTGAGTTATTTGTCATATTCATTTTGATATAATAAAAATGGGAGAAAATTGCCTGTCTCAAAATTATATTTCTTTCTCTATCTCATTCACATACCCACTTAGAGAACAAGAGGTAGGAGGAGAGAAAAATTATGAGCGTGTTGCAATATAAGAGGTGGTTGTGTTATTGATAACTATACATGTGATACATTTTTAATGGTAGAAGAGGGAAGGAGACATGATTTCGGAACAGATGATTTTATACCAATAAAAAATGATTGTTAAGTAATTAATTATGTGTGTTGATATGTCAATGAATTGTGCTTTGACCCAAAATCATCTTATGTGAAAGAGTTAATTATGGATATTGCCAGACTGATTAATTTCGGTTTTGAGTCCATAGACATGAGACATGACACATTTTCTGTTTTGTGCCTACTTGTCTTCTCTTTTTTTTCTTTCTTTCTAGCAAAGTTCTTTTGCTTCTTAAACATAGCTAACTCGGATTATTTGTCCAAAAACTTGCATACATACAAATAAAATGATTAGTTGGGTTTGATTTATTGCGCCAATTGATTAAAAGATTATTTTAAAACTTTGTATATATTAATAAATGGAAAAATAAAGTTGGAAAATATGAAATAAATGCTATTTTGAGTTCATGAAATTACAAATAATTTTGGATAAGAAGAGTTAGTTTTGTGATGAGGAATTTTGCCTAAGTGCGAAACGCTAAAAATATTCCGCACATGCAGAATATTTTTTTATTGTCGCATAAAAAAATTGGCGGCTGATATTTTTTGGTTAATAGTATATGTTCAATCTATACACCTATTATTAAAAGGCACAATAGATGTTTGTAAGATTATTCAAAAAGATTGAAACGGCCAAAAATTAAAAAATTATTCTACACGTGCAGATTTGATGGCTTTCCCCACTAGAGCTGCACCGGAGATACTGCGGGAGTAGTATAGGGGAAAGCAAAAATCGTGATTACAGCTCCATAAAGCAATGAATGTAGGTTGAAGACACATTGAGCAAAGCAAGATCCAAACCAGCCTGGATTTCCTAGACATGCTATGCTCTCCTTCTTAACTACCCCCATTTAATATACATTTTTTTGGATTATGATCATGGGAAAGTCAACTATATTCATTTATATTATCCTTTTAGTCCCTTTCATCCCAATTTTGACTAATGCAAAAGCATCAATTACTCTTGTGACAGAGAAAATGACAAATTTGAAAAAGACCCTTTTGATTCTGAAAGCTAAAATTGCAAAATTGATTGATTGGAGATAAAGATTTGGACAATATTTGCATCTTGGAACTGACTTCAGTTTTCAAACTAAGAAAGTCCACTATGTGTTTATAAAAATGCCTCTGAGAAAAAATTGTTCTGCTGCATAATGGAATAATACCTTCCCTTTTGTAAAGACTTCCAGGAAGTGAAGAAAAGGCTTCTGCTACTGAAAAGTTTTCAAGATTCCTCAGTTTTTGAGGATATGGGGCACAGAAGATGCTTAACTTTCCTCTTCTTTTTAAGCTTGCTGAATCTTTTTCAGCTTTCTTCCTCACTACCTTTGTGTAGAGATTCAAGTATGTAATGATATTCAATGTTGGAATTATGGGGGGTTTTTTTTTTTGGATTTGGGCAATTCTAAGATGATTTTATTTGTTTCTGCTTTTGTGGAACAGGGGCACCCCTTCCCCAGAAGGCTCCTTTGGCATTCTGCCCTTATAATGGAACCTCATGCTGTAGTTCTAGTGATGATTTGCAACTGCAGAATCAGTTTAAAGCTATGAATATTTCTGATTCTACCTGTGCTGCCCTTGTGAAATCTGTCCTTTGCTCGGTATGAGTTACTGTAATTGCCTTGTGAATGTAAAATCAAGAATTAATTTTTTTTGTTAATTTTCTTGATAGAGGTGAATCTTTAATCATATTTAGTTTTCAACTTCAATAACCACTTATGACTAGAAGCTCAAACTAACAGAAAATAGATGGCTAGATATGGGTACTTCATATCATAGAACTTTTGTTTCTTTCTTTTGATTTTTGTTATGGTGCTGTTTGAGTGAAAAATTTCTCTGTTTGAGTGTTTTGTTGGATGATTTAGTTGAAGAGTTGTAGTACACCTAAAAATTGAACTTTTTGAAGAATGTCCTTCATCCTTCTTTAGGAATAATATAAACTGTTAAAGAAACCAAAATAGTACTTTCTTTGTATTTGACACTTGGATTAATTGAAAGTTGTCTGGTTATTGTGCCTTCTATCAATTTGCAAATGGATCTTTGTGTGTTCAATTTCTTATAGATCGTTAGCCTTTTCGACAATTTTAATCTCTAGTTATCCACTAGAGTTGGCTTATAGTATATGTTAACTTTCAAGTGAGTACACGCTGAAATATAATGAAATAATTCTATAACCCTCTTTTTGAACTTTTCAGCACTACATTGAGTTTTAATATTGTCCATCAATTTCAGAAATGTGATCAATTTTCCGCAGACCTATTTAAAGTTGATTCTGTTCCTCGACAAGTTCCTGTACTTTGCAACTCCACAATTTCAGTCAATTCATCCCAAAGTAACCAAGCAGCAAGCAACTTTTGCTCGAGTATATGGAGTGCATGTCAAAATGTGTCTATAATGAATTCACCATTTGCTGCTTCAATACAAGGTGGAGCTGGAGGTCAAGTGAAATCCAATTCCACCAAATTGACTGATGTTTGGAAGTCACAAACTGATTTCTGTGATGCATTTGGTGGAGCTTCTGATGATGAAGCAGTATGCTTTGCTGGTGTACCGGTAAACTTTAACAGAACTGGAACTGCAAGCCCTCCTACCGGTATGTGCCTTGAGAAAATAGGGAATGGTTCTTACCTCAATATGGTCCCTCATCCAGATGGCTCTGGTCGCGCATTTTTCTCAAACCAGGCCGGTAAAATCTGGTTGGCGACCATTCCCAAACAAGGGTCAGGAGAAAAGTTGGACCTAGATGAATCCAGTCCTTTTCTAGATCTAAGTGATGAAGTACATTTTGATGCTGAAAAGGGAATGATGGGCATTGCAGCTCATCCAAAATTCACAACAAATGGCCGTTTCTTTGTTTCGTATAATTGTGACAAGACAGAATGGCCTGGTTGCGGAGGAAGATGTTCATGTAACTCAGATGTAAATTGTGATCCCTCAAAGCTCCCTTCTGATGGTGGTTCATCACCATGCCAATTTCAAAGTGTAATAGCAGAATATACCGCCAATGGCACTGGATCACAGCCTTCCTCGGTATACTTCAGAACACTAATAAGCTCTTCCAATTATATTTCTGTCAATGATTTTTAACTTGATTGTCATGTGTTTTTTAGGCAAAAAATGCTCAACCAACAGAAGTGAGAAGGATTTTCACCATGGGACTCCCATTTGGAGGCCATCATGCAGGCCAGATTCTTTTTGGACCTAAAGATGGGTATTTATACTTTATGATGGGGGATGGTGGAAATTCAGGTAATTCAGGTGATCCATACAATTTTTCCCAAAACAAGAAATCTTTGCTGGGGAAAATCATGCGGCTTGATGTAGATAAAATGCCAAGTAAGTTGTCGCGGCATACTTCTAGTATATGATAAATTCAGTACATTTAGATGTACTGAATTCTAACTCGTGTTAAATATTGAAGTTTTCGTCTATGCCAGATAACTGCATTTATATTTCACTTCATTTGGCATTAAGAACCTAACAAGCTTCGCTATCTCAGTTCCCTCTTAGTAAATTTTATTGATATGAAAAAGACAAGAATGAAAGGCGAAACCCTGTGCCTTAATTTCCCATAACAATATTACTCTCTTGTCACTCACATTTCATGTTGTATTGCAGGTCCTGCAGACGTGAGCCAGCTCAGTTTGTGGGGAAACTATTCTATCCCCAATGATAATCCATATACCGAAGACAAAGATTTGCAGCCAGAGATATGGGCTCTTGGATTTAGAAATCCTTGGAGATGCAGCTTCGATTCTGCAAGGCCTTCTTATTTTCTGTGTGCAGATGTTGGGCAGGTAAATATTTGCTGCAGAATAATGGCCAAGATAATCTTAAACTGCTGCAAAGATTGTCATACTAAATTTGAAACAATAAATCCTCATAACCCAAAATCCATGTTGGAGCTATTTGAAGATAGCCTAGATGAATTTTTTTTACTCCAGTTTTCTTTCTTTTGTAGTCACATGTTTCTGTTTTCCTACTAGGATCTTTATGAAGAAGTAGATCTTATCACCAAGAATGGAAACTATGGGTGGCGTGTTTACGAGGGTACTTATCCTTACACTCCTTCGGATTCACCAGGAGGAAATACATCTGCAAATTCCATAAACCCAATTTACCCAGTAATGGGATACGATCACTCTGCTGTAAATAAGAATGAAGGTTCAGCATCAATTACAGGTGGATATTTCTACAGGTCCATGACTGATCCTTGTATGTATGGAAGGTGAGCTGATCAATTCTTTATCTGAAAGATAAAGACATATAATTTGATAACATCCAGATTTGCAAACTTATGGGAGCATAACTTTATAATATGGTACAAGAATTTTACATCTGGAAATAGTATACCCCCATTCTAGTTCAAACTTGTCATACCCCATCCAACATCTGAAATGTCTTAGATTACTGAGTGGTACTCGAGCATAAGCCCAAGTACCCCATTTTGGCGTAGCGATGACGGTTGCAAAGTAGTCGGCCACAAGTGCTGCCAGTACCATGAAACGCGTTCATGGGTCAAAATGGATATCCATTTTGGCATAACAAAGACATTTGCCAAGTATTTTCCCATGAGTGTTGTCAGGACCATGAGTTTCTCTCCCAAGGTGCTTAAAGAGACGCGATTAACTCCTCATGGATGTCTTTTGCGAGATTTTATTCCCAAAATGACTACTCGCTGATTTTATTTAATATTGTTTCTGCAGGTATCTGTTTGCAGATCTTTATGCAGGTGGTATATGGGCTGGCATTGAAAACCCTGAAAACAGTGGCAATTTTACCACTAATTTGATTCAAACTACTTGTGCTGGTGATTCTCCAATCAACTGCACCTTTGTTCCTGGAAGTTCAATGCCTTCTTTGGGATACATTTTTTCATTCGGGGAGGATAACAGTAAGGATATTTACCTCTTAACAAGCAGTGGTGTTTATAGGATTGTTCGTCCAAGTCGCTGTAAATACACTTGTTCATCAGAAAATGCCTCTGCTGAGGTAACTCCTGCACCAGCTTCTACCCCTCCCTCAGAAGCAAGCATTTTGATAGGCTCATTTATGAATCTACTTATCCTGCTTTCTTCTCTTTGGTTGGTTCTGGTGGGCATACTATAGCATGCTTTGTTATATGCAAGGAGAAATTACACTTTTCCGAGTACTATTTTGTCGATATCTCCACCTTCAGTGAGACTAATATGGATTCGGTTAGGGTTGTGCCTGCAGAGTCTGATAAGACGTTTCTCTTCCCACTTGTATCATCAATTGGTTCTTCCTGATAGTAATCGAGTCATTTTCTCTTCCTGCGGTCTTTTGTCAAGATCATAGTTGCTTCATCATTTAAATTTGTGTATAATGTATTGCCTTTGTATACATGTTGAGGACAGAATTTCCATATACAGATAACAGTTTTATGAATATGCTCTTATGATATACAGTAACTTCTAATGTTTTTGGACTAAACTAACGAGTATATTAGTACTAGCTTGAGGCGCCGTGCTATGCAGATTGTGGGAATTCTTGTGCTAGAACAGCTTTCAAATACGAAAGACATTTTGCAATTGATCAATACGATTGCTGATGATGACCACCTTAGAAAAATTGGAATCCTCGGATTTCATCCAAAGATTTTGTCCTAGGGGACAATGGAAAGAACTCAAAATTAATATTTTATACATTATTCAGTATCTAAAGAATTAGCCGACCCCAATCTGTTGGGATTAAGGCTTGGTTGTTGTTGTTGTTGTTGTTGTTGTATTCAGTATCTAAAGAATCTTTCGTAATGAAATTTGTAAATTTTAATTGTTCTTATGTGTTAAAAAAAAAAGTTTCTTACAATTATATAAGCAGATATTTAAGGTATATGTTCATAAATAAATCTAATATATATATATATATACAGTAATACTCTCGGGACAGGAGAAAAATATTATTATAGGGAGGTTATTCTTAAATAGAGGCTTACATATAAAAATTATATTTTAAAAAAATACCTAATATACATTATACGACACACTTGAAAATGTGTCCATTCATATTTTAAAAACATGAATTTAAAAGATATATAAGATTCATGAGTTTTAAAAAAAATGTACGAACATCATGCAGGTACATTGTGTATATTAGATTTAAAAGATTCATTCATATACATACAATATCTAGGAAATGTAAAAAAAAAAAAAAAAAAAAGTATGTGCATCATATATGCATTTAAAATATTCACTCATGTATGTTGTATATTTAAAATGTCCTTTCGTTTGTTTTCTTTTTATTATACATATATAAATGCTAGCATAATCATAAATTTCATTATCATTTCACATCTTACATTTCTACTTCAAGCAAGTCATGACACCTAAAAACAAATGAACTCAAATCACTGAAAGTATTCGTGTCGAGTTGCGCAAAATAAAAGAAACCAACCCAAATTGGAAGCAAAAATATCTTGCAAAATGGTTCAAAGATACCCATAAGATTAAGTTGTTATTTTATATAGATATATAAAATTTAATGTTACTTTATTACTATATAGAGGTAAATTTCTTAAGGATGGTCCTAAAAATAACATGAAATATTATAATGTAGAGTTTATTCTTATTTATAACAGGTCCCAAATTGAGACCAAGATTTTTTATTACTATATAGAGGTTTTACTGTAGTAGCAAATTTCTCATAAACTAAAACAAAAAAGAAACAAAAACGAATGCACGTTTGAATGGAAACTTAGGTTAAACATTTGACCTGTGGCGCGGTGACTCCTCGTCGTTCCGACAACAACTAGGCGACGAGGTTAGGGGGGTTTGCATTAGACTGGTATCGTTTTTGTAGAAAGCCCAAAACATGACATTAAAAAAAGCTGGACCAACTTTTCTGGCGACTTCCGTTCCCAATGACATGGCACTTAAACGCTGGCTGACGTGGATTTGATTGGGAACGGGACTTCCGTCTTGGTCCGGGAACGGAAGTCCCACTTCGGCCAGTGTGTTGGAAGAAAAAATGATATTTTTCCCTCCGGACAGAAATTACCAAGTGACACTTCCGTTTTGACCTAACTGGTTGTTTTTGCCTGAGACACATGAGTATTTACAACAAAATAATGAACTTTGCCAGAATATTAACCAAAATACGTGTACGCAAAATTACTTTGGAAAAACCGAATGTATTAATAAAATAAGAACAATGAAAAAACAAACGAATCGTATATGTCATAAATATACTGTTTACAAGAATTAAATAAAGCATATCCTATCTAAGGATTTGAAGGAGTGTATCTACATGGGCTTCTCCGGTTATCCCGGAGATAGTATGCGTGGCCGATCCTGGTTCGTACAGCACTATCATGCTCCGTCTCAACGAATACTGCCCCCTCGGTGTCGATCCGTAACACCTCCTCTAGGAATTCTGCATGGAGTTGTGGAGTCTGCTGCTGCGTTTGTGTCTGGTCCAGGCCCAATCTGTACGAGGGAGTTACACCAATTAATACTTTCTCCTGCCCCGATAAAGAGGGCCCAGCACCAGGATGACCTCCAAATTGAGTACCAGGAGTATATGTGCCAACGCTCGGATATAGGTAATCAAAATCAGTGGGGACATCGGGCTGAGTCTTGAACGGAGTAGGAGCCATAACATGATGCTCGGACTGAAGAGGAGGATGTGTTGCTTGCTCGAACTGAGTCGCTTCTTGCTGTGTTTGCGACGTTCCCGCCTCACCTCCACGCTATCTCTGGAGTCTAGCAGCAATATACTCTTGAGTAGCCTGGCGATTCTTGCGAGTGCCCTGCCTCCCAACCACAGCCCTACCAGGAACACGCTCCCTCGACCGTATGGAAGGTTGCAGGACGACAAGCTGCAGCCACATCGGAAGCCCGCGATCTGCAAGACACCTACTTCCCAACCGCTGTGAAGGCATTCCTGATCGTTTGTGCAGCCCAGGTGATGAGTGACTTGTACTGCGCAACAGTTCGAGTGGCAGGCTTCTCGAACTCTTCCAGCATCAACCTGTTTCGACTCCTCCTGCAACATAATATTAAAATTAGTATATTCAGGATAAAAAATTATTTACGAAGAAAACGAAACGAATAAAACTTACCAAAATGTCATTTGTAGCGGCTTATTGAATACCCATCGGGAGTGGCCTGGGATCCCGAGTTTGGGAGTGCGTGATACGCTGAACGGTAATGCGATTGTACCAATCCATGTACTTGTGAGTTGGTGCAATAACATTACCGATGGCGGGAGCAACGCCACCATGGCATCCACGCATAAATCCCACAATGCAATGTAATCGGCGTGGACTTTCTCCCAATTCCTTGACGTTATCGCCTTCAACCTATGGAGGTCTTGGCCCTCTTTAGTGCCCTCTGTCCCTGCCGGGATTGGTACCACTTACTGGAACCCAAATTGACGCATGACCCTGTCAGGCAGGTGGTACTCAACCATCTCGAAGCATACGAGGGCGGTACGGGCTCGGTAATTCATTAAGAAGTCTTCATCCCTAGACGCCCTCTCTGCGTAGACGGCATCAGGGTACGGCCTCCACATGAACTGCAAAAAATATAATTGTCAGTGCAGAACAATTTAGATAATAAAAAAAACAATTTATTTAATATTAAAAATACAAGAAAATCGAATTTAACTCACCCTCTATGTCTCCGTCATCAAATCAAGCTGTTCGCGAAACACCAACAGCTGCGCTTTGGGGGCGTTGCGGAAACTCCGGGGGACATTCCACCGGGGTTTGCATTAGACTGGCACCGATTTTGCAGAAAGTACAAAACATGGCATTAAAAAAAATTGGACCAACATTTCTGGCCGGACTTCCGTTCCTGATGACGTGGCACATAAACGCAGGCTGACGTGGAAAAATGTGGGAACGGCACTTCCGTCTTGGTGCGGGAACAGAAGTCCCACTTCCATTCCCGAGGGCCAGTGCGAGAAGTGGAACAACTTCAATATTAGCTACAATTAGTCGTTAGCTTCCTATATTTTTTTCATATCTTTTACTTCTAATTTTTTTTCTAGATACATATATTTTTTAGTATTAGATACATAATATATAATTATGGAAAAATAATTTATTTTCATTAATAAATAGAAGTAGTACAGTAATTCTTAAAAGATGAATTACAATAAGTCGAAAGAATTTGGTGTCCTTAAAACAAGGCAAAAAGTTACTACATTATGTATGAAGATGAAAAAGAAAAGATACTACTACTATATTTTAAAGGGTTTGACTATAGTAGCATAATTGAATTAATCGTAGAGTATCAAATGGATATGATATTCATTAAATTGTATTTTTTTTGAAATATTTGAATTAATCGTAGAGGGCCAGTGCGAGGGAAAATGGAAAGTGGACATTGAAAAAGGAAGACAATTTGTAACGAGTCAAAAAAAAATAAAGGTATATACAGGTGTCAATTTGTCAAGTACCAATTTTGTCACGAGGTCAGTTGATGACAGCAAAGTGTATGAAAACCAGAATCAAGACTTTCATTTAAAAAATAATTTATAAAAAAACAAAAAACAGGTCTGACCAAGGACTAAGAGCATCATAGGTAGAATTTTTAGGATTCTAAGTATTTATTTATTTATTTATGACAAAAAAATAAAAAATTTCACACTTTTTGATACTACTCTTCAACTTCACATAATGGCCAATATTCTGGAAAATTCCGGCAGACCAAGTTAAAAGCACATACCACAAAAAATGAAAAATATTTCTTTTGGTTTCTACTCCAATTTTAAAGGTTAAAAGAATAGAGTCTAAATCCATTAAAAAGGAAAATAAAATAGTGTGGACTAATATGCAAATTTGGTCTCATATGTATTTTCGAGTTGAATGTGTGAATTTGTACTAATTTTGTACCGATTTTGTTATTGAGATTTTTTTTCTTAATTTTTTTAACGTTGTCAGTATTTTATCCAGGTCTACTGAACTATGTTTCAGATACTCGACCACCAAATTATTACTTAAATGACTCTTAATTTCATGAGAGAATTGATTTATGAGAGAAAATAAAACAAATTTCATTGTATTTTGAATAGAATTCTTTACCTTTATACACCTCATGTGATACAGATTTGGCCACATCACTGCAGAATGAGGAGAGAGACAATTATGTAGTGATGTGACCAATTCTATATCTCATGATCTAGTAGACCAGATCCATAATATAATGGTTCTATGTTTAGTGCACTTGTACACTAGTTTTGACAATATTTTCCAACATAAATTTTCATTTCAAGTCCCATATTTTATTTGACAAACAATTAAATTTTTCCAATTTTCAAAATAACTATTCTCAAATAAAAAATTAATTCAAATATTTCAAAAAAATACAATTTAATGAATATCATATCCATTTGACACTCTACGATTAATTCAATTATGCTACTATAGTCAAACCCTTTAAAATATGGTAGTAGTATCTTTTCTTTTTCATCTTCATACATAATGTAGTAACTTCTTGCCTTGTTTTAAGGACACCAAATTCTTTCGACTTATTGTAATTTATCTTTTAAGAATTACTGTACTACTTCTATTTATTAATGAAAATAAATTATTTCTCCATATTTATATATTATGTATCTAATACTAAAAAATATATGTATCTAGAAAAAAAATTAGAAGTAGATATGAAAAAAATATAGGAAGCTAATGACTAAGTGTAGCTACTATTGAAGCTGTTCCACTTCTCGCATTGGCCCTCGGGAACGGAAGTGTCCCTGCACCAAGACGGAAGTTCCACTTCTGTTCCCACCTTGTTCCACGTCAGCCTGTGTTTATGTGCCACATCATTGGGTATGGAAGTCCCACTTCCATTTCGAACCGGGAATGGAAGTCCGGCCAGAAATGTTGGTCCAATTTTTTTTAATGCCATGTTTTGTGCTTTCTGCAAAATCGGTGTCAGTCTAATGCAAACCCCCATTCCACCTAGCCCCGTGCGGTCTACCGTCGGCGGGGATCTCATCTGGTATTTGCCCTCGGTTCGCCGAGACGGAGAAATGAAATACGCTCCCATACCCATAACTAATAAAAATAAAATAATTCGATTATTAAATATTTAAATCACAAATTTACATTACAATTTAATTAAAATTTAAATAAATTGGACAAACCTGAATAAGCAAGAAACACCCAACGATGTCCTGCGAGTAGGGATAGCAATTTGACCCGTGACCTGTCGATCCGCCCTGCCCCGACGTCTTTTGGGCCAGCCCCGCCCTGCCCCGTAGAGAGACAGGCGGGATCGCCCCGCCCGCGAAAGGGGCGGATCGGGCATGGTATTTTTTTCGCCCTGCCCTGCCCCGCCTGCCCGCCCTGCCCCAGAGCCCAGCGCCCTGACTCCCAGCCCCATCCCCAGGTTATATTATTACCCTAAACCTAATAATGCTCTTTAAAGTCCTCCCTCTTTCTCTCACTCTCTTCCCTATTCTTCCCTCTCTTCTTCAAGATTTTTTCCACTCTCTTCTTCTCCTCTCTTCAAGATTCAAGATTTAATATTTCAAGATTTTTCTCACTCTATTGTTAGTACTACATTGAAATGGAAGAAAAAGACTTGATTTTTTGTTTAGTTTTAGTACCATTTTGTTGCTTTTTTTTGACCAAATGGAAAAAATAAAGTTTCGATTTTTTATTTATTTTTAGTATTACTTGCTGTTTTTTGAACCAAATGGAAGAAAAAGATTTGATTTTTGTTTAGTTTTAGTACTACTTAGGTGTTTTCTTGACAAATGGAAGACAAAGATTCAATTTTTTTTTTTTAGTTTTAGTACTACTTGCTGTTTTTTGACAAAATGGAAGACAAAGTTTTGATTTTTTGTTTATTTTTGGTGCTACTTGCTGTTTTTTGAACCAAATGGAAGAAAAAGATTTGATTTTTGTTTAGTTTTAGTACTACTTTGGTATTTTTTTGGCAAAATGGAAAACAAAGTTTTGATTTTTTGTTTATTTTTGGTGCTACTTGCTGTTTTTTGAACCAAATGGAAGAAAAATATTTGATTTTTGTTTAGTTTTAGTACTACTTGGGTATTTTCTTGACAAATGGAAGACAAAGATTCAATTTTTTTTTTAGTTTTAGTACTACTTTGCTGTTTTTTGGCAAAATAGAAGACAAAGTTTTGATTTTTTGTTTACTTTTGGTGCTACTTGCATTTTTGAGTACTAATTTGCTGTTTTCTTTAACAAATGGAAGAAAAAGATTTGATTTTTGTTTAGTTTTAGTACCACTTTGTTGTTTTCTTGACCAAATGGAAGACAAAGATCCGATTTTTATTCATTTTGAGTACTAATTTGCTGTTTTCTTTAACAAATAGAAGAAAAAGATTAGAAAAAGATAAGAAAAAGAAAAAGAAAAATGGATTGATAATGAAAATGGCTATTGAATACAAACTGGACAATTGGATGCAATAATATGGAAATGACAATTGAATACAAACTGGACAAATGGATTGATAATGAAAACTAAACAAAAAAAAATTAATGATTTAAAAAAAAAAAAAGTTGGGCGGGGCGGGGCATGGGGCGCATTTTTTTTATCTGTGGCGGGGCGGGGCGGGGCAACAGATCAAGAGGGCGGGGCGGGGCTAGTATTTGAGATACCCGCCCCGATCTGCCCCATTGCCATTCCTACCTGCGAGTCAGCCATGCACGAGATGCACATCTGGCGGTACAAATGTGCGAGTACACCGTTGGCCCATGAATGCCCGTCAAGCTCTAGGGGGTCACTAAAGAGGAGTAGATATCGCAAATTCACCCGGGAGCCCGACTTATCGGGGAAAAGGAAACTACCCATCAATATCAAGATTAGAGCCCTAGCCCTCTCCTCTACCTGGTGGTCGGTAGCATCATCACCTAGAGGCTCACTAATGTGGGCAAAAACCTCCACAAGCTGCAAACTGTTTCCCTTGATTGCCGCCTCGGTGGGTCGAAATCATAAAAGATCGAACACGCGTTCAATCCTTCCGTCATTGGAATGATTGTAAGATGCGTCCAACGACACTACGTGGCCCCTGGTAGGTAGTCCTAGAAGACATTTTACGTCCTCTAGTGTGATGGTCGCCTCCCCGCAACGTAGGTGGAACGTGTGGGTCTCCGGGCGTCATCTCTCAACTAATGCAGTCATGAGAGCGTGATCTACATTCATATTACCTAATCTACATCATCCCCCAAACCCTATTAGGTCGATTAGGTTTAACACTCTACGGTTGGTTTCTCTAGTATAGGCAGCGTAAAAGTTACCCGAACTCGTAATGACCTTTAACGGGTCGTTTAGGGTCTCTTCCCCGTGCCATATTCCTAAAGATCTATGGGACGGTTGTTTGTTCAAAACTGAGGGATCAAAAGGAGCGGGATGAAGATGAGCGGGAATGACCATCTATAAAAAAAACAATACACATACAATTTATCAGAAAAAATAAATGTCATATCTCCAGTTCTACTATTACCTTAAATTCACACAATACACAAAATTACCAAATCGACAATTTTATAAGTTAATAAATGCCCTAAAATCACAAATGCTCTAAGTGTAAATCCACACAATCACAACTTCACAAATTCCAAATTCACAATTCACAAATTACCCAATCAACAAAAATACCCTAAATTCATAAACGACCTAAATTCAAAAATACCCAAATTCAACAAAATCCAAAAATAATTCACAAAATCATCAAATTACTTTGATTTCCTAAACATAATTAGTTTATTTATAGTTAAACTCAACAAATAATTTACTATTTTTTCAAAAAAAATCAAATTAAAATTTGATTTTTTACCTCACAAATTGAGAGATGAAAAAGGAAGAAGTTGATGGAGTAGGAGGCAGCAGCAGCGACGGAGGCGGTTGTCGGGGGTCGGCGGGCGGCGGAACAACAAGGAATTCAAGGGGGTGGTTTTTTTTTTCCTTTGTAAAAAATGACGGTAGGAAAGAAAGTATTGGGATTTAAATCGGCTCAATGGGGACGGAAGTCCGAGCAAAATGGAAGTCCCACTTCCGTTCCCAATCAAATCCACGTCAGCCAGCGTTTAAGTGCCATGTCCTCGGGAACGGAAGTCCCACTTTCGGCCAGAAATGTTGGTCCAACTTTTTTAAATGCATTGTTTTGGGCTTTCTACAAAAACATTTCCAGTTTAATGCAAAGCCCGCGAGGTTAGGGAGTTATAACTTGTAAGAACTATATGGCGTTTAATTTCTCTATATCCGAGAGGATGCGTATGCAACTATTTAGCACAAGCATAATTTAATTTCTTTTATTTTCACTAAATTTTATAGAATTGTATTTATAATATATTTTTTTCAAATTAAACAAACTACATGGGTGTTCATGGTTTGGTTGGGTTGGGTTGGTTTTACCTATTTTTCAAACCAACCCGAAATATTCGGTTTGAAAATTTTGAAACCAATCCAAACAATTCAAAGTCTCGAACTGATGCATTCAGTTTGGTTTGGTTTTGTTTGATTGCTCGATTTTTGTGAGATACAAAATATATTGATTATAAAGTAAAATAAAACAAAAAATTCTTTCTACAATTACTTAGCTACTAAAAATGTAAAGAAAAATATTTATAATTTTTACAAGTTAAACACAATAAATAAAATAAAATAATGAAAAATAAATTCTTGATATAAATTCTTGAATTTCAATTAAATTACTGCAAAATCATCTTATAAGGAAACAAAAGCAAAAAAATACAAAAATTACACCATTATTTGTTCAAAATAAAATAAAAACATGTGAAACTAAAATCTCATATCAACTTATGAATTTTCAATCTCTTACTTTAATTCTTTAAGAATTTGCGCTCGGAAAATTCTAGAATGAGATACAAAAGTTAGCAATTGTATTAGAAATCATTTTAAGAACAAGAGAATGAATTCAAATGATAAGTAGTACCTTTCTCAATTGCACTTGCTAGTTAGTACAGAAGAGAAAAGAAAAATCTCTACCTGGATCACACTTGGTAGAGAACAGGGACGAGTGTAGAAATTGTATTTTGGGGCGAATAAACTGTAATAGTATGTAGACCTATCTATAAAAACTACAAAAAAAAAATTTTGGGGGCGAGTTTGATAAAAAATTCCGAACTACATATAAAAATTACTATATATTACTATATTTATTAGTATTTTTAAAATTTTCGGTAGAATCGTCCCTGGTAGAGAAGTCTCCCCCTTATGCAATGACATAAAAAGGAAATGAGTGACAACATTAGATCACTTGAGTGAGATGAATGTTTGATTCAATATGAAAATAAACTTTAATTTAATGAGACTTGAATATCTAATCTCGGCTTAATATTGTTCCTATATTCATTTTGTTTTAATAAATATTGTTTTTGAATCCCTTGTAACGTAGGTTAAACTAGCATGACACTACAAGAAAACAACTATTTAGCTATCGAAAACAGCGACAAAAATTTTCAGTCATAAAAATAGCGACTAAATAGAGACCGAAAACGTGAAGTCGCTATATGATCGCCCATATTAGTGTCGTTGACCATCTCAAACAAATACATAGTGGGTCGCTATTCCGTCCCTATGCAATGACCAGAACACCGAATTATTCAGTCGTAAATCAGTTGCCAATTAGTGACGAATTATTCAGTCGCTCATATTCAGTTGTTACATTCTCAAAGTCAATAGTCAACATGAATTTATTATCAGTCACTGATTAGCGACTGAAATAATGGTCGCTAAATTTTCAGTCGCAAATCGATTGCTAGTTGGTTTAGCAATGCAAAATATCCGACCACATGATTCGGTTGTTATTCCGTCACAAATTTTAATATAGCGACCAAATAACTATGGAAAAATATATAGTTATTTAACTGTTTTCTTATGGTGTGAATTGCTGCCAGATGACTAATAAGAATAAAACCCAAACACAATTTTTATTTAAAACGTTAACAAATGATCATAAGTCTCATTAATGTGTTTCTAAAGTTTTCAAACTCATAGTTTTATATTAAAAGAGAAAGTAAAGTTCTCTTCGGTAAAGGAAATCCAAGATCCAAGTGAGACTAGAACTCAGACTTTATTATTATTTTAAAAAAAAATAAACATGGAAGAACATTTCTCGACAAAATTTGGAGGTGGGCCAGGTGGCGGTTCTTCTCTCCCACCTATTATTTTCTTGTATACAAAAAGCGATATTTATGCTCTCAGGGTCCCACCATAGATCCGACAGGCAAAACCTATTTAACGCTCCAGGTATTATTTTCTTTAACATAGAGAAAGATGGGAAAAGTCTATTAGTAAATTGTTCTATCATCCCATTCCATTGGATAAGAAGCGAGATTTTACCTCTGTCATATGACAACTTATTGTGGAGAAATAAAACAGGTTAATAATTAGATAATCTACACATTGATATCCATTATATACCATATTTACATAAAACTAGGAAGTCCCGATTACATCCTATTATATACCATATTCTAGATATATCTATGAAGTCGGGATTACTTTAGAATGGAGATTCAACATAGTTACCCATGCATTGTCTTGGAACAGAAATGCACTCGCAAATATAGGGTGTGCAAATTTAGTAAAAACTGATTTACTGATCGAAATTGAATTCGGATCATATCAAATTCGAAAATTAGACGTTCGAATATGGTATTTGTTTTTATAGAATTCGATATTACCGATTTTGAATTGAAATCGGTCAAATAGTTTGCATTACCAAATTCGAATTCAAATTTTTATTAAAATATTATTTATATATATAATTTTTTATAATATATATTTATAATTTTTTAAAGCATATATTTATGATTTTGGTTGAATTATATGTATCTATTGTTTTGATTTGGTTGAATATTTTGTGTTTTTCATGAAAAACTATATAGGTGTTAGCAATTCGAATTCGGTAAATCATAATTCACTTCGAAATAGGTCGGTATTTTCAAAGATCAAATTACCGGGAAAAAATCGATTTCAAACTACCTATTTACCGAATTCGAATTCGATACTCGCCCTACTCGCAAAATGTTTCAAACTTTAACTCGATAATTTTTTTAATATGATAGTATCCAAATTTTAATATGAATTTGTTTCTAATATATAATTTGTTGTTTTTGAATAATTTTTGTTTTATTGTAGAGTGAGGCAGGCAAGAGAGGAGATGTATATGGTGGAGTGATTTCTAGCTATGATGAGGTGTAGGTTGGAGATTTAAATAATACTAAAACAAAGCTTGCTTTTCCAATATATGACAGGGATGCAACAAAGTTTCCCGAACTTGATTCTTGTACTTGGAAAGTTGCATCTTCATCCAAAAGAAGTCGAGCCAGAGAAATAGATGATAGGCAACTTAAGTAATTTCTGGGTACAATTTTTACTCATAACGGAGATGAATTTAAAGCGATGATTCACGAAAAAGATGAGATTTATACGGTGGAGTCATTTCAATGTGCGATGTGGTGTACGTTGGTGATCCAAATAAAACTAAATCGAAGCTTGCTTTCCCTACGTATAATAGGGAAGTAACAGAGTTCCCAACTCTTGTCTCGTCTAGTTGAAAAGTGGCCTCTTGCTACGAAAGAGGTCGAAACCGAAGCTTGCTTTCACTCATTATGCACATTCGAAAAAATCCTGCAACGAGGTAGATCCTAAACAAGAGCTCAACCAGTGACGAATCTATAGAACACATATCATTTATGACTCCAACAGTAGTAACAAGTATACACTAATGATGATTAATTAAGATGGCAACAACATACACAAACAGTTTAATGATCAACATACAAGTATGTCAATTCAACGTTTCATCCTATGTAGTAAATCATGACTTTTAAATACTTCCAATACACAGTTCCATAACTGTAAAGTATACAGTTCATGAATTTAAGGACAAAAAATACAAGGGTGAATAGTCTTACTTGGAATTAGAGCAAGCAAAATACCGAAAATCAGAAAACGCAGCAACTTCAACAATAAAATTCCGTTTGCTGGGAACTCAAAATTCACCCCCGTTTTTCTCACGTGTAGCCTTATCATTTAGCTTCGATTAACAACAAGAATCACTCAATTCGGAGTCCGATTACTACTTCAATTATGCTTTTCTCTTAAAGCTCTCTGTTTTTCCAAATTTTCCTTTCCTTTCTTTTCTTTTCTCTCTTTTTCTTCCCTTCTATTTTCTCTACCTCTCTTCCCCTTCTAACTCCCAATAAATTTGTACACCAACCACTCAAGAGATACACCTTTTCAAAAAGTGTCAAACCACCAAACAAATTCTCACAAGTCTACACTTAAATCCTCTAAGTTATGTTCATTTAATAAGCCACCATAAACAATTGTACATCAAATTAACACATAATAAATATTTAGCACATAAATTTAATTATGCATGTTATTATTAAATGACAAATAATTCAGGTTATCACATATATGATCTTCACATTACAACTTACAAGCATTCATGTCCATCAATCTTAAATACAAACACTATGTTGGAACAAACACGAGAATTAATCAGTAGGACACAAATCCTAGGTGGATTGGTATGCCACAATTTACATACAAAAAGTTTCGATCTCTGAACGTGAAAAATTAATATACTACCTCCATATTTTATAATATAAGTCGTTTAAAATTTATAGTAAAAATTTTAAAAATAAAAAGTAAGGTAATTTCCGAGTTAAAATATCAATATTATTTTCTTAAATATGACAACCACTAATTCTATTTAATAGAATAATGTTGATATTTTAACGAGATAATCATTATTTATACCCATTATCTAACTTTGAAAAGCAAGTTATACCCTTTATCTTTTTTGTGTGCCATAAATAGCCAGTATAATTTTTGAGGTGCCATTTATACCCAAACTAGGCGAAATCGGATGATAAGTCGACAAATCTGACAGACAGGGATTCGTGAGGCGTGAGTAAGCACCTCGGTGAAATCCGATCTGCGTCTTCCTCGGTTGGAATGATTTCATCTCCCAAGCAAACCGAGAGACGATTTATTGCTTCTACGACACGATCGAATCCTCATTTTGGGTATAAATGGCACCTCAAAAATTATACTGGCTATTTATGGCACGTAAAAAAGATAAAGGGTATAACTTGCTTTTCAAATTTAGATAATGGGTATAAATAGTGATTATCTCATATTTTAACTAATAAATTACCTTAATTTCTGTTTTCTTAATTTTTGTCAAATATTATAAACGATTTATACTATATAATATAATGTAGGGAAGGAGTACTTCATTAATAGCTGAATTAAGATTGGGTCTGGTTTGGGTTTGGTCTGGTTTGAGACTTAAACTCAGACCCAAACCAGCTTTGGATTGAGTCTGCAATTTGGTTTGGGGATAATTTAACACTTAAGATTTCATTCTCAGACTCAATTCAAAACTGATTTGAGTCTCAAATCCGACCAAACCCAATCCAAGCACACGCGAAGAGCCTACTAAAACAGTTTTGTGATATATAGATTTGCTCATGTAAATCACTTACTAATTCTCCATCAGCTTCGTCGTAGCTGCTAAGAATCCATCACTGAAAATACTCAAATATTAAGATTTTGAAGTTGAAGAAATCTGATATCTCCAGGAAGATGACACTTTAATTTGCTTAATTATTAGACAAATAGTAATAATAATTAAAACTAATTAGTGTCATCTTTCCAGCGACACCAGAACTCTAACCTCATTCTTTCTTCATTTCTTCTTGCACAAAACGAGAGAGATATGTTGTCTCTTCGGAGTTTGTTTTATGTTTGGAGCAATAATTTGTATCACTGTTCGTGAGACTAATTTAAATTCTGCCTGAAAAGTGTATCTAATTTTTATTCATATGATGAGTGTTTTAATGTAAAATAAGATTTTATTTTTCTATAAATTAGTGTTTGAATGATTATATATGTATTTGATTTAAGGATAGGTGTCTCATGAGGTACATAGATGATAAAAGTCAACTTGTCGTAGGTTTGGAACCTTACCTAGTTGCTTTATACAATCTAGATTGATATGAGTAGTTTAATAGCAATTGTGCAAATATAATAGTCATTGGATGTACGAAGGATATATAATAATTCATGCAAAAAACATTATTGTGTTTAACAGTCTTAGTCACACATTCAAAATTACCATTCAACCTTAGATTCTTAAGGTACTTTGTTGGCTTGTTGGAACTTAAAGTATACTTTCACCTCTAACAATATCATTAAATTAGGGGTGGGGACAGAAATTGGGGCGAACTTTTTATTGAAATTTTGGAGAAATAAGTGATTTACATGAGCAAATCTATATATGACAAAATAATTTATTGAAGAAACAAGTATATGTATATGTGAGATACAAATATATATATATATATATATATATATATATATATATATATATATATATATATATATATATATGAGGCAAACTTGTTAAAGTGATTTAAAAAATATAACTTATTACAATAGTGAATTTATTCCTTTTTTAAGGTATTATTATATAGAGTATTTACTAGTATACATAATATTACTAATTGGTTTTTGTTTGTTTTGGCAATGGGGGCAAGTTCCCTCACTCACTACACTTTGCATTTGCGCATATCATACCAGACAGGTAGAATAGCAGTTCAGATTATCTGTGATATTTCCTTTGACACTCTTTGTGATATTTTAATTATAATTTTTTTTTTTAACATAACCTAAACTAAAATAGGTAAAACACTAAAAGCAAATTATGGATTGCTTTATTCAACCTCTTGGCTGAGTTGTATTTTCCATAATTCTTTTTGGCTTCATTCTTCAGCATTTGCAACTCCCTTGATTGGTTGGATTAAATTAAGAGCATCTCCTTCCACTGTTCCACAATCACATTCTCCATCCTATTTGAGTTTGCAAATGGAAAATACTTTTTAGAGCAAATATTTGGTGCACATTGGAGCAGTTGAAGGGTAAAATTGTCCCAAAAAAGGTAAAATAATATTACCTTATGTTTGTATAAGTCAGTCGCATCATTTTACACTTTTATCTCTCAATTTATCGAAGTAATTTTCTCCACCAAACATGTCCTTTGCAAATTTCATCCGAGAGTGTGGATACCTTGTTATTCTCCCTACTTTATCTCTGTCTTAATATCATCAAACTACTAAATATCTACTTTTATTTTGTAAAAAACATACTAACTTATCTAAGAATAGAAATCACTCAAGAAAAATTAACAAGAGAGCGTGATAAAAAATATTGCACCTCTTTATAGGTTGCGGTTATAGTGCACAACAAAAAGTGTCAATATATACTGACATTGTTTACATATGTTGCTGGTTTTTAGACATATTTACATCTTATGCAATATGTGTTCTTTTTTTATTAATACATGTCCAGATGTCCTAAGACACGTAATACCAGTTTTACGCAATATACATTACAAATTCACAATAAGTGTTCGCTCCAAAAAATTGGATAATCCTATTTTCTAAATTAGAGAAATGCATAATCCTATTTTCTAAATGTTGCATTAGAGTTAATCTTGACCCAAATGTTTTAACAAATGTCATTCTCAAAAGGCCCAGAAAATGATTCACATGTAGTTTGGGCCCCACTGATGTTGTTGTGGTTTACTATATGGGCTTTTTGTATAGTATTGAAAGAAGTGCCCTATTTTCTGGATAGTAGGCCTTGTTGAAATGAAAACCCTACATTATATTTACAAAGGCAGCAGTCACAATAAAAGTCAAAGACAACACTAACTATTGTGCCCGGTCCGGCTTAAAACAGTTAAAATTTAATAAATACTGAATAATTTAGATGTTCTGGGCCATTGGATTAAAAATTTCAACGGTCAAGATTTTTTTACAGGGACACCTATTGTGATTTTCAGACATATGTTACATGTTCATTATAATAAAACACAGTTGAAGCATTATAACATGTGTTTATAAGGAGAGAACACACGTTACATGAAATTTAACACTCATCCAAAATAAGTTCTATATATAATGAATTTAAAACGTTTAACAATATAACTGTGATGACGTAGAGGTCATGAGTTCGAATCCTCTCCCCACTTCTTGAATCCCCTATTTTTTGTAATAGATATGTCCCCTCCCCTAATAAATAAATAAAAAATATTAAAAAAAAAAACAATATAGCCGTGACACTATTGCCTCAACACTTGCATGTCAATATGACTATAGTCAATTCATCAAAAAAAAAAAAAAAAAAAAAAAAATGACTATAGTCTATTTTAAAAACTACCAAATGGAACTATGGTCTATTGAGGAAATGGGGCAGCAACCATTGGATAAAATACCAACAATTGCAATGGTTGGTATATACTATACTCCCTTCATTCCTATATATAAGACTATTTAGACAATTTTAGAAAATTAAAAAATTTATCATTTTTAACGAAAGTTTCAATATTACCCCCCCTCTCTCTCTCTCACTTCTATAGCATAAAAAAAGAGGGGAAAATAGAGATAGTAGAGGCGGCAAATAAAAGAAATGTTGAGGGTATAATTGGAATAAATTGTTGACAACTGATAAAAAAAATTTAAACGACAATTAATTTGGATACCTATATATCTCATAAACGACAATTAAATGGGAATGGAGGGAGTATAATTTACAATATGCACTATACAACAAACATTGTGGACAAGTATATACTTGGTGCAAATACAATATTTATAAGGAATATCACAAAAAATGCTTGTCTCAACTAATGGTAAGGGCAGTGGCGGAGCCAAGGGAGGCGAGATTAGTTGAGACCAACATTTTTTTTCTTTTTGTTAAATAACTACAAAATGACTTTTATAACTCTATACTGTGTCATTTTGAGTGATTTCCGGCAAAAATAAATTTTCACCAGCTAAATTTGACCCTTGATTGTCATAGAAAAATATTAGATACTCAATTGACAATCTTTCTAGAGTTTGTGGTACTAAAATAGATTTAAGATTTAACCCTCCCGAAAATGAGGAATTTTTTTATTTTATTTTTTTTGCTGAATATGAGGAAAATATGTTAACTTGACAACTTTTTAACTTCAAACTTCTATACATTGTCACTTGTTCGTCCAATAAGTTATGCTCTTACAAGACTTTATTGTAGATAAATAACAATTCTCGGATAAAAGTTTGGATGGTTGAAAAGAGTTTTAGAATACCAGTTCTAATTTTGAGGATAGATGCTAGAGTTCAAATATCTTATTCAACAAATAAAAATAAAATCTGTTACGTACTAGAGCAGATAACTCAAAAATCCTATTATCATCACCAATGTGATTTTCCTCAAAATGTCCTTCTTGAATTGGTTAAATATAAGATGAAAATGTTAACTATTGCATAAAATTTATAGAATTTTTTTTATATGGATCAGATTCACATGAATCTTATGGTCTAGAATTAGCCACATTATCATTGTCTCTCTCTTAATTTTGTAGTGATGTGCCCAGTTTTGAACCACATGGTTCAATGGATCTGATCCATATACAAACTATCCAAATTGGCAAATTTATACTCCAAGATAAGAATAAATCTAAACATTTTTGGAAAATATAATTACCTCTATTTTGATTCAATTAATCAACTCCATTTAAGCTAATAACCATTTTACTTCATATTTTTTTGCCTTTTTGTATAATCCACCCATTACTAAACAAAAAATCCCAAGTTATACAACAAAATCAAATTCCATTTCCCCCCAAAACTTATAAAATATTACAAATTTCACCCTACCCCATTTTTTATTTACATTTAGCTCCCCAATTCAAGAAAATCAAGAGAGAAAAAAAAAAAACAAAGAATTCCTCTATTTACAAAACCCCCAATTTCCCTTCCAAAATTCTCTCTTTCCTCTCTTCCAAATTTCTTCTCTTTTCTTTCATTCTATTCACAGACAGGGGAAGAAGAAGAAAGTCACAAACTTTAGAAACCCCCAAAACAACATTCTTTAATCTATGTTGTTTAAGGATTGTTTTTACATCATCTGATTATTTCCTTTTAGTTTCTTGAAGTTTTTTTTTTCTTACCAGTGGTGAAAATTTCTGAAAACCCCAACTTTATTTTCAATGCAAGTTCATGATCTTTAGCCATGTCCGACCACCCTCAAGAACCCTCTTCTCCTTCTCCGATCCATTCCCCTAAAAGAAGTAATTTCAAGAGCCCACCACCGAGAAATGAGAATAATTCTAGTGTTCAGAATGATTTGAGTAGTAGCCATAATGGTAGTGCTGTAGTAGTTAGAAGAGAAAGGCCTTCTAGGGCATGTACTCAGCGAGCGGCTGCGAGGATGCAGGCTGCGGCTGCAGCAGAGGCGGCGGCTACTGCGATTGAGAAGAAGCGAAAGAAGGCTACTTTGAGGAAAGAAAAACTGACTGCCCGGTTGGTGAGGGAGGAAGTGGAGGAAGAGGAGGAGGAGGAAGGCCAGGAGGAGGAGAGCGGAGACGAAGGTGAAGAGGGCGGGGGTTCGCCTTCTGGGTCATCCACGAATCAGCAATGTAGTAAAATTGTGACCCCTTTAGTTGGGGAGCCGGAGCCCTCACAGTTGCCTCGATGGAGCCTCCGTGGGATGTGGCAGTTAGCGTCTATCTTGAATTTCTTGAATGTATGTGGTGATTAATTGGTGGGAGTATAGTATTAAATTTTTTGATTCTTTTTAATGTGATAAGTAAAAATGTGTTCTTTAGGTTTGTTGGTTTTGGTTTTCTTTTGTATGTATGTATGTGTTTTTTTTTCTCTTTCATGTTTGGTTTTATTTAGGTTTTTAGGCCTTTGTTGAATATTAAAGTGGAGTTCTCGGCGGAGGAGTTTGAAACAGCCCTGATTACACCGAATAATACACTGGGGGAGATTCACATGCCATTGTTGAAGGTTTGTAAACTTCGCTTTTTGAATTAGAATTTTGTTTCAATTGGTAAAGCATCAGATTCTGCATGCATTTATGTACACTTCTTCTAGCTGATTAACAATGTGGTATAGCTCTTTTGATGCTTTGGTAGACCGTAACATGGATGTTTGATGTGTTTGAATTGGTGGTTTTACTTTAAGAAGATATCTGTCTCTAAAAATTGGAAAGGAGTAGTACTTATTTGATAGAATTTGTCACTGCCAATTCCATGTTATAAAATGAGGCTCTATTTGGTGTTATTTACTCTTAATAAATAATCTATTGTTCTATGCTGGCTGGGAAGTCAATGAAACTGCTATTAAGTGCATATAAATAGACACCTCTGGCTTGTGTTTGTAGTTCAGTTTTGATATTTAATTGCAAAGTTGTCATATTTTCTTGGCCAAAAGACTCCCCGAAATTTCTAGTGATGCACATAGCTCTTGAGTGTTTCTTTGGGCTATGTGTGAATGATATGGTAAAGGCTGCCTTTTGCATATTTAGTCATTGCAGTAATTGTCAGAGAAAGGCAATAAGTTAAGCATTCTAGTGAAGCACACTCCCTTTACTCTGCTTGCTTGCGATTTTGCTTACAATTCTCAATAATTTTGGAGCTTGAGTATTTGCTTTGAGTTTATCAAGATCGAAAGGGTCAAGCATATCATAACATTAATATCCTTGACAGTTCTAGAGAATATTTGCTCTAATTTTTGGCATTAGATCCCATTAATATATGTTAGTTAGGTCTATGAATGAAAGAACTCAGCTAATGATACCAATTAAGCAACTAACAATAAACAAAGAAAAATTAGTTGCCGGCTTTTGTAGCTCTTGGTGAACAGTTACGAGAATCTGAGCCTTGCATAGTATTTTTGCACGATGCTTAATGAAGGAGAAAGGTAGAGAAAATAATGTCCTTCATGTGGAGAAAGGAAATTGTTTTGAGGATGGAAACTTTTACTATGCAATCTGGGAAGGTTTGCATGTACCACAATATACTGGTACGTATATCCTGAATTCTTTAGAGGTTAAGTTGTGGTCTTGAGCTGATGGAGAAATAAACACGTGAGTTATTTATGAAAATTTAGTTTACATGAAAGGTAGAATCTGTTTAACCGTTCTTTCTCTCCCTTTTTGTCGTGGTAGAAAGCTGATTGATATAATTTTAAGTGAAAGTGGGGAGGAGAAAAGCCAAAGGAAGTAGCAGTTAAGATAATTATGAGGGTTTCAAGCCTCGAGGGGATATGTGGTTTTCACTTTGATATTAGGGCCTGAAGCATGAGATAGAACATAATTGCCGTTTATACATATATTAAAAATCTGAATAGTTTTAGATGCCCTGAGATGGACAGTTTGGGAGTTAGACTTTCTCAACTTTGAACTCAACTTGGAGTTTGCACTGGCTTCCACATCCCGTTCTTTAGATTGCATGGCAGATATCTTCCATCTCAGGGTTTGCATGGCAGATAGTTTCCGTTCTTTTGGTTATCTATACAGATTTATTTGCTATTTGAAATTATGATTCTTTTCTGTTGGATTTGGGATTAGATACCCATAAGAGGAAGACTTGAATGGGATAGGTGGATCAATATCAATCATACAAGTTCTGTTCATTATTTTCAGAATAAATGTTATTGTACATTTACAAGGAATTCAGGAAGGACGAGAAAACTGGATATTCAACATAGACGCAAATGTTTGGACTGAAATAAACTAGTTTCCTACCAATACTCAATGTGCTGGTCATAAGTTGTTGACTCTTATACATAAGTTGTTGTTAGCTATGCCACTTGATCTTGTTGAACTTCACGGGCTATGAACCCTGAGATGTAGCCATTGCAATAGATTAGTGACCCAATATTTACTGTATCAAAATGCTTCAATGACTACTTTCCTATGCTTCTTGTAGTTAATATAATCAGCATTCTTTTCTAGGTTGCCTGTCAGTTGAGTAATCATGTATAGAGGACACATTGATGCTCTTTCTGTGTGATGAATTCGACTACAACATGTCGTGAGTCGTGACACCTCTGACTGAGATAGTAGCCTTTTGCCTTTGAGTCTTTCAGTTGAGTTTACTTTAAAGCCATATATTGTGTTGTGCCTTTTTACATTTTTCTTAATCTTGGTGGAGATTTGACATGTAGCAAATAATTAGGTCATTCTGAAAGTTGGATATGTTTTAAAAGAAGGAATATCGATTTTCACATTCCAAATAAAGCATCAATAATATCATTCCTTATTTATTTCTCTTCTCCAGGAAGTGTTTTCCCTGAGAAATCCCATTTTTACTTTAGATATCTCAAAAAGTATTCAATTTAGGCTCCACTTGGATTGAATTTTGTATTGAAAACAAACTCATTTTTCCTACTTTTTTCTAAAAAGTCAATGCATTCTCTCACAGTTAACTAACCCCTGATCCCCCCCCCCACACACACACCACCCAACAAAGAAAAACAAATAAACTTATTTCTAGAACAAAAACCAATCACATTGAAGCCTTAAGTTCTAAATTATAGTCCTCGGTGATCCAAAACCTATTTGTTGTGTAGCGTGTATCCATTGTTCAAATACAGGCTTAGTCTCTCATTTCTTGTTTTTCCTTTGAATTAGAAGTACGTTTATAGCAATTTACCGAAATGCTTCCTTATCATTGGCCATATGTTTCAGGAGAAATTTTTGTTTATTTTGTTTATTTTTTTCTGAATTCCTTCAGGCAATCCCTCCCGTTACTCGGATGGCCCTTGGACACAATACATGGGTTACTGTACTGTGCAGAAAGTTGCGAGATTGGTGGCACTGGGTAATTTGGTTTTAGTTGCTTGATCCAATTTTTCTAGCCAGCATTAGTTCTGTTTTTCTGATCCATTGAGAATCTGTATGATTACAGGTTGCAGAAGGAGACCTACCTATTGTTGCATCTCATGGGTACCAAACTAAACATCCATTCTACTCCTAGATAAGCATTTGTGTAATTTCGCTTATGTATGAATTGGGTTTTTCTCAGGGCTGAAATTGATGCGTATAATGCACTTGAGCCAGCAGTTCGTGTGGTGATTTTGAAAGCACTGTGTGATATCCGTGTCGAGGTATCATCTCTTTCTGGTAGTACTTTGCTCTTTTGGATAGAATTGAAAAGAAGAAAAAAGGGAATCTTTTGAAAGTAATTTAGCGGATCTTTGGCGCTTGTGATCAAGAACAAATATTCTTTTGAGGTGTGATGGCAAAGATAAAGGGACATCAAGATCTAAAATTCAAGAAGCATATTGACAAGTTCAACCCTTTCTGCAATCTTTTGTTCCCTTTGTATTTGTACAACCTTTTGACGGGATTCATTATGATTGGTTGTTCTGCAGCAAGAAGATATTCGGAACTATATAGACGACTCCATAAAGCATGGTGTCCATCTTTCAATATTTAGAAAAGAACGTGCCGGTGGTGATTCTCATGGAATCTCTTATTGGTAATTCACATTTCCTTGTATACTCATAATTTGTGCACTTATTACATTAGTCCCAAGATTTTCTCCTTTATAGGATAACTATACTTAGTAGTCTGTTGTTTTAGGATTTTATTCACATTTCCTTTTTGCTTGTAAATAGGTATGAAGATGATCCTATGATCGGTCATCGGCTTTATCGGGAAATTAGGAAGGTTGAGGCGGTGAAGAAAGGAAAAGGGAGGAACATACCTCCTATTCCTAGCTCATCTTACCAGTGGGAAACAGTTGCAACTAATTTGGATGAATTCCTGGATGTTTCAGTAAGTTACTTATTTTGGTTCTAATTTTGTGTCAGTAATCGATTTACTGCTTGCATAAGAGATGGCCATTTGGCTTTTCCATCGTCGACATCTTGGAACTATTGTTTAGCTAATTTAGCACATCTAAATTATGTTGCACAAACTATTTTGTCGCCAAAAGGAAGTTTGAGTTTGTTTTCCTAGATACTTTATACTTTGATTCTTTACTATTATTGTTTGATTTGAAGTTGTGGAATACAAAATACTCTATTAATTAGGGTTACTAAATTCCATGTCAAAATAAAAACTCTCTTATAAAGGTATCCAGTCTATTTAAATTAGAAATTTATAGAGACAATGGTATGTATTTTGTCACTCCCTCACTTAATTCTCATATTGTTTCGTGGATGGGTTTGTTCTGCAACCGCAAGAGAAAAGCGAGAGAGTAGATGAATTTTACATTCCCTACATTAGATCTTATTGAAATATGTCTTAATGGTCAAAACTGCAAATTGCAAATTAATGATTTAATTGTTACTTCAAACAAAACTACTTTAAGTTAGTCTTCTTAGCTTGGGCCAAAAGAATAGAGGTCAATTACTCCCTCCGTTTCAAACTAATTGTAAAAAACTTTCGTTTTTGTTGTTTCAAAAGACTTGTCAACGTCTAAAAATCCATAGCATATTTATTAAGTCTCTTCCAATTTTTCCTTTTTATAATTGCCAAAGTCCAAACATACTTTTAATCAAGACAAATACAAACACTTTACACTACCAGATTTTAAATGTACTTGCATTTCAAAAATTAATAAATACTCCAAAAGAACAAATTTCTTAGCCAACTCCCACTTCAGTCAAATTTACAACATTATCTTTATTATTGAGAAGGGAGCGTCGAACCCGGGACCTCTTGTTAGTTGTTCCAAGTGCTGTGCCAACCACCCTAGCCTTCCTTGACCATTATGTCAATTCTTTAATGAGCCTATATTTTTCCTTATGATCTGTTTATCTACAAATATCCCCGAATCCTTATTCCAAGTGATTATTTTGAAACAGACGGAGTACCATTTTTTTCCCTTTTGGTTGGGGGCAAGGCCTGGGGTGGAAAAGGAAAGTTAGATGCCGTGCTGCACCTTATTGAAATGTGGCTGTGAATTGTCACTGACAAGTTTTAGTGCATGGTCAAAGAATTCTTTGGAAGAGTAAAAGCCTCTATGCTTTTAGTTGCATAAACTTGTTTTATATAGGTAGCCATCTCATGTGTCTCTCAAACTCAAACATAAATTCTATTCTGTTCAAAAGGAGAAACTTGGAGCACTGTATGATTGTTGCCTAAATAGTTGAAGGCATAGGAGAAATTGTCTGGAGATGTATGCTTGAACCGTGATGAGGATCAATTTGGTTGGGAAAATGGTTATAATTACTATAAACACGTTTGGTAAAAAATTAGACGCACTGAGTTGTGCTGTTCATACCATAGACTAACCAGAGCTTTGCCCCCTGGGGGGGGGGGTTGTCGCCCCCCTCCTCCCCGAATTCCTTCTATGGTAAATACATTTTTGGTAGGGGCTGATTTAGAAAGGAAGCGCTAGAATAGGAAATCAAAATTTTCATATTTCATATACAAAAAAACTAAATGGAAGATGCGCTACAAGAAATGTGGTGAACTCGCATGGATAGGTTTCTTATTTACCCCAAATATTCAATTGTGGACCCAAATCTGCAAGTAAATGAAACTTTTTGAGCCTGTTGATTGAGTAGAAAATTCTTGAGTTGGAACTCTTCGTCAGATTTCTCTCTGTCTTGGAACTCTATCTTTGTTTCTAGTGAATCAGATGATCAATTTAACCCTTATGTGTTTTAATTTTTTAATAAAAAATTAATATATTGGATCTCTGTTATGGGTTCTGTCACGCCCCGTAACCGGGAAATGACCTGGCAGCGTTCCGTTGCCAAACGGAACGCAGAACCCATAACATAAAACTCATAAACGCATCAACGGAAGCTATAAAACATGCTAAGAAATAAAACCTCAATAGTATATATATAAAACTTAACTTAGAAGGGTACTTCATAACTTAAAAGGAAATGATACAACTTAAACATACTTCAAAGTTCATCACACTTAATCTATTTTAAAACAGTAAAGTGAGCTAGACGTCTATAAATTGTCCTCTCCTTGATACTCGAATACGTCGTCCCCCACGTACCGCTCGTAGCTAACATCCCTGCTCATCCCGAAAATGAAAGGTGGATAAGGGTGAGCAAAACCAACTATTGCTCGGTAAGATCCTTTCAACCTTGGGATGAAGAAATATATAGACACTTAATTAAAACAGTTTATGTATCCCAAAAACATTTCATAACTTTAAAAACATAATCACCAATAAAGCAGTAAAATCATGGTATGCAAAATACTTCTGATTTCTTAGAATATTGGGAGTGCAGAATCGCCGCCCATACAACGACCCTACACTCTTACCCCTCCACCCCGAGAATCATAAATACATGCGACTCAACCTTCTAGCTACCTCGACGACTTTAGGAATGACGGTTGCGCACCCGCCATTCTTACCCCTCCAGCTGCGAGGCCGCTAGGAAGTGAAGGTTCTAGCCTAACGTATACGTGGGAATGCCTAGCTTCTCACTAGCTCGAGTACAGACGATGGCCGTCGTCTACACCCTTACTACGAGACAACTAAACAACTCCAAAACCTGAAAAACAGTTAGAAAACGACTTCCATTTCCCTGCAAAACCCGCTCACATCAATATCAAATGCAAACATCATATATCGTTGTATACTGTTTGTGACATCGTACATCATGACTTGATGTTTGGGCCTCTCCCAACATCTTATCTATGTATTTATCATATAACACAACTCTACATGCTACATCTTATCCCAAATTAGGTACATTGACTCTTCATGAAATCCATAACATAACATAAGAATAACATAAACATATTGGATCCTTTCTTAGTCAATGTCCCTAATGGGATGTTCCCTTATGCTTACAATCATAAAACAGCAAGTAATCATGCTATCATAGACATGCGCAATTAAACATCATACAATTCATACATTCACATTAAATATTGCTTCATCCACTTTTATGCAAGAAAAACATGATAAAACCATTTTTCATTCATAATCTGTAAAAAAATCAGTATATGAAAGCTTTGGAAATACTCAAAGTTGAAGGGTCCTTACCTTATCACCGTTATGTTCTTAACTTGTAAAAATCCAGAAAATCTGGTTCGTGTTCCTAATTGAAAGACGTACACAGGAAAATCTGAAAGTTAAAATCCTAAACCCTCTGGTCAAATCGTAGCCCTATAAGTCTAGTTTCTAAATAAAAAAGAATCAGAGGATTTGGAGTTCTAGATTTACCTTTATGACGTTTCTAGTGCAGTGCATGCAGGCTGCCCAGAATCTGTTTTTTTCTTGCTTTTCTGAGACTTAGAACTGACTTCCAAATCCTATAACTAGAAATCCAGAATTCCAAATGCTACTCCGTCGAATCCCAAGCGTATATCTATCGGTCCACTTCGAAACGCCCTAAGAATCGCTGAAAACCGACACCATTTGCTATCTCAAAAGTGTATTCTCCCACAGCCTACCCAATCTGCCAGAAATCTGCTCTCTTCTTTTTTTCTCTCTTTTAAGACTTAGAACTGGATTTCGAAAATGACAGCCTAAGAAGTCTAGAAACCACCTCTAACTTCTTCCCCACTACTTTCTCCACTCCCCACTACTTTCTCAAGTCCCCACTACTTTCTCCACTCCCCACTACTTTCTAAAAATCACCAAAGATCCCTTATCTTATCTTAATGTTATACAAGTCCTAAAACATGTTATAACACTTAGCAAATAATAAAAGCAAATAAAACATTTAAGCAAATATGACGCGTTTCGGTCAACGTTGACTTAACCTCGGTCGACGTTGACTTAACCTCGGTCAACCAAAACCCGTCTAAAAAAAATAGTAAAAAGTTACGGTCTTCACAGGTTCTCTTATGCACTTCATATTATTCCCTTGTATGTTGTTTCAATCTAACTTCATAAAAGCCCTTGAGATGCAATTCCTTAGCGTGTTTTATATTTAATGATTCTTTTACCTGCAGGAGAAGCTCTTTTCGAGTAAAAATAGAACAGAGGCTTCGCTTGGTAAAAAATTGAAAAACGATATGCTTCCCGAGATTGAGAAGGTTCATAAGGTAATGTACCATCTCGTAAGGAGATTTATGGTCAACCTTTTGTTATCTTAATTTTGCCGCATCAACTATTTTTTACTTTTATCCTTACAAAGCATTGATATTTATTAATTAATTATGATCTTTATGTTTTTTCCCTTGTGTGGATGGGATGACTGGGAATTGTCATATACTCAGAGGAAAGAGAAGTTGTTAAAGAAACAACACAGACAAGCTCTTATGCTTAACAACATGATGAACGTGGATGGTCTTGCTGCAGGGCGCTCTCTCCGTGATAGGAAGCCCGTTACCTATACTTTTGGTAAGAGAATATTTTCTTGGGGAAGTTGGGACATGTTCATATGAGAAGCCATTTCTATATAACTGACCTTGTGTATGCTTCTGTCTTGTGTACGTGTATATTTTGACAAGCTACGAAAACATTTTCACTATTTGATTGATATTTAGTTTCAGCGGTAAATATAAAGCTTGCAGTTTGTTGTCGCTATTAAGAAATTTATTTGATGACTTGTTGATTCCTTGTATATGTCATACGACTGATGTAAGGTTTTTGTCAAGGGTGGAGAACTTCCAATATTAGTTTGTACATGTATGTCCTTAAATCATAAATATGACGCAAGGGTAAGGCAAGCTGAATAAATACATTTTAAAGTAGGTAGTCCGAATAGTAGCACAAATAAAAGGTACTGAATGTTATTATTTGAAATTCACAAGAGTTGTGAATTTGTTGTTTCCTGGCAGCAAGATGAATTATTTTCTGCTCTGAGCTTGCTGTAACACTGTTAGGTCTCTTGGGGAAGCCAATTATTTTAACAGCTGATTATTGTACTGTAATTTTGCAGATGATTATGATAGATCAATCAATGAGGCTATAAAGGCCAAGTAAGAATCTTAGCACTGAGGACTGAGGAGTTCTATACATATGGTCTATTGTCTGTTATTTTTTAAGCAAATGATTCCCACTCACGTCTTTTTCTTTTCTCTGTTCTCACATCAGAAAGAAAGAATTGTCTGCAGAGCCCTTCACGGGCCCCTTGACTCGGAGGGAAGCTAGCATGAAAATGGAAGCTTCAACAAACGGTAAATGGGGTGGTCCTTCGCAATCTTTCAATGCACTGTCTCCAAGATCATCTGATGATGATGGATTTTATGATGACCATGGAGAAGATCAATTGGACCGCAGGTATTTATTTGCTGCTGTCCCTTAAATCTTAGTAGTTGTCGGGGATATTTATACTAAATGAAAATTTTGTGATGTACAGTAATCGTCGAAGGCTGAGGCCTCAACGATATTCTGCCAAAGAGTTCGTGGAGGCAGTTTCAGATAATGATGCTGACTTTGACAGTGATGACGATATAGTGGGAGAAGCTGTATACGACGAAGAGTATTTGAGACAAAGGAAACAAAGGATGAAATCATACAGCAGTTCAGAAGGAGACGATGAGTATCATTTGGATGATGAAAATCCTGAAGAGGAAGAAGAAGAGGAAGACGAAGAAGCGGATTCAAGTGCAAGTGAGGAGAGTGATGAGCCCCAAAAGTTTAGGAAACTACCTGGCCGAACTAGAAGGGAAACTAAATTGAGGTCTGTCGGTGATCTCCAGTCAGGTTTAAGACGTAGTAACAGGGCAACCAGAAACTGTATCAATTATAGACAGTACGAGCTATCAGATTCAGAGACAGAGTCAGTGAAACGCGAGAAACCTGTTGCCTCAGATGATGAACCCTCAGAAGCAAGTGACAATGCTGAGTTTTCAATGGTAAGTCAAGACTCTGAGGAAAACCACCAGGATATGAAAATTGATCATCAGCCAGTTGAAGAAGAGCATCCCGAGACAGTAGTAGAAGAAAAAGAGCAGCAAACTAATCCAACACCCGAAAAACTAGACAGCCCGCGTCAAGATGACGTAGAACGTGGTCAGAAAAGACGATTTCTTGATCTAAATGAGCTGGCTCCTGGTTCTTGCTTTGATGATGGTCCCAACTCTATGATGAAAGACGATGACAACAACGACGACTTCTAGTGTTCTTCCACAGTTCACCAGAAGAAGGGATTCAGTTTTTTGCAGATGGAGAAGCTGATTATTGTATGATAGAAGACAATATAAAAGTTGTGGCAAGTTCAATCCACAAAGGAAGGTACGATTTAGGGAGTGTTCTTCCTTGGATGTAGATTTAAGTAGTCATTTTTTAGAGGAAAACGAAGGAAAAAAACGAGATATGGATGGGAAATTTGTCGGAGTTGTTTACTGTGTTTCTTATCCAGTAAATGTACAATAGCCCCTTAACTAATATCTGTAATGGATGTATTTGTCTTTTAGATATTGAGTTTTCTCCCTGTGAACTTATCTGTTTGATGATAAACTCGAGTTTTCGGAGGAAATAACCATTGTACCAAAAGGTTACCATTTGGCAGCTAGTTTCTGTGTATTGTTAATATGTTTTTTGTTGTTCTTGGTTTTGTTCCTGACATATTGGAAGCTACCATTTTCTTCTTCTTCTTCCTTTGACCAGTAAGATCAAGGGAACAATCAATATCCTCAAATCACAATTATAGATTTCCCCGAAGTTTCGGACAAAAGCCTCCTAAGTTCTGTATTGTCCCTAACAGAGGTTAGTTCATATATATCATAATCGAGTAAATTAGCCATGGCTGCAATCATAGTTGATTTCTCGGTCCCTGGAGGACCATAAAGAAGATAACCCCTTTTCCATGCCTTTCCAATTCTTGCATAAAACCAGTTTGTTACTGTCTTTAACCTTCTCACCTTTGAGTCTTTTCGCGGTTTTCCATGAATTTATGCTGAGATAGGACTCAACTATGAACTATGGGATAGGCTTCAATGGTGTTTGAGATTATCACCAATAAATTCATTGATTGAAATTTGAATATAACTTATTTTTAGTAGAAGCATTTATTTATAAAGATATCTATCAATTAATAAATATTTTTTATGACGCTTTTGACATATTAACAAATACGATAATTTTACCCCCGAGCTCTGGGGCAGCTGGTTGGAGCTGTTACATTCCTCACCGTTGACGAGTGTTCAATTCCTCTGGGAAGCGGCTCTTGTGGGATTTTCCCGCGGTGGACATCGGGTGCCCCTCGGGGTAAACCAAAAAAAACAAATACGATAATTTTAGACTAAAACTAAAAAGGGAGTGAATGGACAAAAATACCTCTGGTGAAAATTAGTTAGTTAATACAAATTTTTTTAACGGATTTCTCAAAAAAAAAATGTCACATTATGTGTGAGACAATGAAAATTTTAGAAGAAAAATAATTAAAAATGTTTCAAATAAAGAGAAAAATTAATAAAGAAAGTGATTGGACCCACACGACAACCAAAAGAATTGAATTAGCGTGTCATTGTCTTCTACGTTTGGTATTTTTTGAAAATTGGGTCACCAAAATTTATAACAGGGTCACTAATTTAACAACATAGACATAATTATTATATAAAAATATAATTAAAAAACTTGATAAGGGATAACAAAATCCATATAGGAAGACATGCAACAAACTGTGGAGACTTTTAGAGAAGGATTTTGACTAGTCTAAAAACCTCTCTTTCCAAACAATAGGGTTTCCTTCCATAAATCATAACAAACTGCAATCTAAAATTTTAACTTTGAATTTCAATTTTCTATGCTCTCAAAAGTATAACTGTGAATAAGTTTCTTAAGCATAAACATTTTACTAAATGAAAGAATATTTTAATTTGCTAAGCTTAATAAGATTTTTATTTTATTTTTCCAAAAAGAAACCTATCTAAATGCCCAAGATTTTTTTTTTTTGAACGCCCGAGTGCGGAACCCCAAAGGGGAGAGAACCAAGCGCAAAGCGGAGAAGAACACCTCATAAGAGGAGAAGAGTACCCTAGAAGGGAGACAATTAAAGCTTACCCCATGCTTGGGGAGGGTATCGAACCCGGGACCTCTCGGTCACGGACCGGCCAATTCCCCACTGGGCTATTGGACCTTTGATAAAATGCCCAAGATTAAAAAGAGTTTTCCTCTCTAAAAATTCATTCCAGTCCGCCACACTACATTTAGCGTCTACTTGGATTTGGTTCGGTCCGGAATTTTTAATCACGATCTCAAACCACTGTAAAATAAAAACTATATTCTAAATGAGTTGATGATTGAAGTTTCATATTTATACTTAATTCAAAAAAGAATTTGGTCTCCGTTTGAGTTTCAAACGAAACTAAAAACTGAAACTAGACTCAATCATTTTTAGGAAATTTCTTGGATAAAAAAATTAGCATTCTATTCTGAGTTAATATTTATATAAAAAATCCATTCTAACTTAAAGTTATATTACAATCTGCTATACATAACATGGTGTAAATTTTTATGATCTCAAATTCTCAAGAAATTATTTTTTCCATCTGAAATGTTAACATTACATGGTCTATAGGAAAATAATGTATACCTTTTCATAGTTAACCACACTGATTTTGAGATTAGACAGTAATTAAAACTCTCAATCTTCTATAACGCTCTCTATAAAATTTATAATGGTAGTTTTTTTAATTCTTAAAGTTTAGTTGTTAGGGTTTAGAATATAAGAAAGAGATAATCACTATTTATGCCCCTGAGTTATCTTTCAAAAGCAACTGTTACCCCTAAGGAATATATCATGCCATTTGTGTCCCCAACAATTTACGGGGTGCCATTTATGCCCAAAAATGGCGGAATCCGGTGAGAGGGGGCGGCGTTCCACATGTGTGGACTGCACATGCGAAATTAATGTGAAAGGGGCAAAATCGTCATTCCTCCATCGCCGCGCCACTCACCCCTCCCTCCCTCTCTCCCCCGCCACTCACCTCTCATTCCCTCCCTCCCCTCCCTCCGCCATCTCCTCCGCCACTCACCCCTCATTATTCTTCTCCTAAAAGAAAAAAGAAAAACTGAAAAAGAAAACCAATTCGTTTCTCTTGAGATAATCACTATTTATGCTCCTGAGTTTACTTTCAAAAGCAACTGTTACCCCTCAGGATTATATATCGTGTCATTTATGCCCAAAAATGGCGGAATCCTCATTCTCTCCCCCGCCACTCACCCTTCCCTCCCTCACTTCCCTCCGCCACTCACCACTGCTGGGGTTTTTTTTTCTCTCTCTTCATGTTCTTAGCTCATTTTCTTTGTTGTTCTTTGTGATGTTTAGATGCTTTTGTGAAATGGAGTTTAAGTGAAGAAATTGGTAGAGGAGGAGGCGGCGGCGGCTTTGGTGGTGGTGGGGATAGGTGGTTGTTCTTGAAATTGGTAGTGGTGGGAGAGGGGTGGGGAGGAATGGGGGAGGGTTTGTTCTTTGTGATGTTTAGATGCTTCTGTGAAATGGAGTTTAAGTGAAGAAATTGATGGAGGTGGCGGCGGCTTTGGTGGTGGTGGTGGTGGTGGGGATAGGTGGTTGTTCTTGAAATTGGTAGTGGTGGGAGAATGGGTGGGGAGGAATGGGGGAGGTTTGTTTTTGTTTTTAATTAAAAATATGAATGGACGAAATTGCCCCTGAAAATATGCTTGTGCGGTTCACACATGTGCAACACCGCCTCTTTTCGCCGGACGCCGCCACTTTTGGGCATAAATGGCACCCCGTAAGTTGTTGGGGATACAAATGGCACGATATATTCCTTAGGGGTAACGGTTGCTTTTGAAAGATAACTCAGGGGCATAAATAGTGATTATCTCTATAAGAAATAACAAGAGAGTCCGCACAGGTGTTCGCCTCCTGGTAGACATGAGAAAGACTACTTTCCGGTATGAGCAAGAGTAAATTCCTACAATCAGAAATAAGAGAAGATAGAGGGTGAGTCGAAATATCTGTATGAAGAATAAGTTGTATCACTACTTGGGCATCCACATATGACAAAACCCATCTTGAGATTTCACCATCACCTCTGCCCTTGCAAACAAAGAATCTCAAACATTTGATGATTATAATAAAGAAAGACTTCTTTTATTACAGTAAGTACTATACTATTACTGCTAGTACTTCTTTTATTAAGTACTCACAACACCTAGGAGGATTACGGTTACTTAGTAGATAGTTATGGTACTGACAAATTTGTGTGTCTGGACATGACATTTTTTGTGTGTCCGAACATGAAATTTGTGTGCGAAGGCTGGCTAAAGGTTAATGTTGATGGTTCTTTCATTGATAATTCGGGAAGAAGTGGCATTGGGGGACTCATTCGAAACAACAAAGGAGATTGGATTACGGGAATCTACAGGAGTATGGGCATATGTACGAACAATGTGGCAGAACTTTGGGCTCTCAAGGACGGTCTCAAGTTAGCTATCAGTATTGACTCTAAAAAACTGACCATTGAAATGGATGCTGTAAAACACAAGGAGGGGGGGGGGGTGAATTGGGTTTTAATCGATCTTGCTAACTTTTTCGAATCTAAGCAATGCTAGTGTAGGTTTGAGCAAGATGATTAAAAGCAATACGAAAGCCAATCACAAGACAAAGGATTTATAGTGGTTCGACTTACTCAGAATCTACATCCACTACCTTGAGCCGCACCCAAGGATTTTAACAACTTCACTAAGAACTTTTTACACTTGTGGCTAACTCACTAAGAGTTTTACAACACAACCACAATACACAACTCACTAAGAGTCAATTGCCCACACAAAGTAGGACTTATCAATTTGCCCACACAAAGTAGGACTTATACAAATAACCCTATCACTAAGAAAGGGAATTGAGATAGTTTAAGAACAAGGTTGTTCACTCTTCTAAGTGAAAGATATATACCTTTGAAGTACAAGAATTGTTGGCTCTTTAGAACATATGAATTCCACTCTTTGTCTTGCTTTTTGAAATAACACCTTTGAATGATTTAGATCATGGAAATGAAAGTGTTTTTGCTTTGAAGGTGTTTAGACTTGATAAGAAATCAATGTAAATTGTATGTGCAAGCCTTTTTTTGTTTGTGTGTCCCTCAACAAAGATTTCTCAGCAAAAGAGCTTTTATACATTTCAAAATGGGCTGAAAAATGACTTTGCAACGGTCAAATAACGGCTAGTATCCGCAGAGTTCGGTTGACCGAACTGAGACCTCGGTGGACCGAAGCACAGGGTCGGTCGACCGAAGCAAGGGATGGTCGACCGAGGTATATCAAGCAATCTCTCTGTTTCTCTTCGGTTGATCCGAGCTTGAGCTCGGTTGACCGACCTTCCTGAGTATGAGAGATGTTTACTTTTTCACACGTTTTGAAATCTATTGAAGTCTAAAAGGTTTTCCCAAAAGGTAACAAGTAAGAACATTTAGAAAACCATTTTAAAGGACTTAGACATTGAAAACAAAGGCTTTTGGAAATAAGAATCCTTTTGAAACTTTAGCCTTTTGAAAACGTGTTTATGATGCATGCAAGACTAGAGTGTAGAGAGCTTATGTTCATAAGAGCATTGGTTAGAGCTTTATAAGATAACGACTTATAATGACAAAGCTAATCTAACCAAACCTAAGTCTTCAATCTTCAATCTTGATAGATGAGCCTTGAATAATATGACTTTGAATCTTGATCATGGCTTGATTGAAGTACTTAGAGCTTCCATTATAAGTTCCGATATTCTATCACAAAGATATAAAACATTAGACACAACATCAAGTGTTTGTCCATTATCAAAAACCGAGTTCGTTTGCCCTTAGGGCTTACAGATGCTAAAGTGGTGCTTGACCTTATTATTAATGCTAATACCTCTACTCACCCTTTATCTGCTCTTATAACTTATTGCAGGGCTTTGATCCGTCAGGTGCCAGATTTTAGCATCTCTCACATTTACCGAAAGGCTAACGCTTGCGCCGATGGTCTCGCTAAAGTTGGAGGACTTGCTTCATCCTCTAACACTGTTATTTTCAACTCTCTACCCCCTTTTGTTAGCCATCTAGTAGCAGGGGACGCCCGTGAGGCTACTTTTGATATGTCTATTTCTGATACCTGTATCCATATCCATCCTTTTGTTAGCCTTATAGTGGCAGGATATGGACAAGAGGTCTTGTTAGATATGCCTAATTGTAACAACTTTGTGCCTTAACCTACTAGTTAAGTTTTATATATATATATATATATACCAAAAAAAAATAACAATTCTATTTGAGTGTAACAGGAAGTTTAAGATATAAGAATAGACAATTTTATTAGTAAAATATTACATGAAGTGTTATAGAAAATCTCGAACTGGCAGAAACCATAGCACCATTCTTCTTCTTTCTTTCTTTTTATTATTAAACAAAGCACCTAGTTGTCAATTTATGATATGATTCGATATGATTTTGTATTCTATTTATGTTGCAAGGAAGAATTCATACTAGTATACTAAAATGGTAAAAGAAATTGAGAATACAAGTTTATATCCTTTTAATTCTTTCAATTTTTTTTTTTAATTTCCTTTTAATGTAGGACAAGATATTCTGTTTACCTTTAACTTGTTTCTCTTTAACAGAAAAATAATATTGCATGAAACCTTTTACAACCCACCAAACCTCAGTCTTTTGTTTCAAATGAGAAGTGAATTTCTTTTCTTGTTTGATACGCTAAGAAAACGAAATATAAATAGAACTTTTTTTTTTTTTTTTTTAACGCCACGATGGGCGATTGTCCACATTAGGGAGAAAGAACACCCTAGATAAGGGAGAATAAAGCTTACTGCACGCAAGCGGAGGGTATCGAACCCGTGACCCTATAGGTCACGGGTCGGCTAATGCCCCACTGGGCTATTGGCAATAGCCTCTTCGATAATATAAATAGAACTCAACATCAAGAGTAGAAAATAAATTAAATATTTTCTCGTACTTAAAGTTTCTATTGAGATAGCATCATTATTGTCATCAATAATAACAATAGTAAATGGCTAATGTGCATGAAAGTTTTAAATCCATAACTAATAAAGAGTAACTTCTTAGTCACTTGGATAGGAGTTAGTTGAATTGGGTCTAATAGGCAAAAAAATCATTTGTGTATGTCCTCATTCCTGTACCCAACCAATTATAATTCGCCATTTTATATATATAATTGGAAAAAAAAATATCCATATAGAAAATTCTGATTAATTGGGTATATGAATATGGATATATACGGGGACAGACAATTTTCAGCGAGTCTAGTATACATTTCATATACTCCCATTGTCCATTTTCCGGTTATAAGCATCTTCTTTCCCATTTTGTGTCCCGGGTCATGATATTATTTCTTATTGTGTGTCTCGTTCTCTATTCACGTCAATAAGAAATTGACATGTGTCAATTTTTTTCATTAAAAAATCTATAACCTAAAAAATGATGAAACTCGTAGAAAAAAAAAAATGAACAGTTAGACAGAAGATTACAGGAACTCTCCGGTACATGAGATTTTTTTCCCTCCATTATCACATGTCCAACCGTTAAATACGGAGTAATTAAGAAAGTGTTTAATTTCAGCAAATATAAAATTTAAAAGACAAAAATAGTTTGCATTAATTTACTCCAACACTCTCTTCTCTCTTTTGGTCTGGAGTGAATAAATAATGATAAAGGTTGAAATTATTTGTTTTTTTAATTATTATCCTATTAATTTGTAACTGCTATATGAATGTGCGCATACAATTATGTATTAATATTACATATCTTACCAACTATGACAACTTTTATTGATAAGTGTTTGTTAAAATATTAAAGAACTTAAAAAATAGCTAATTAAAAGTGGGCAAGGAAAAAAGTTTTTTTTTTTTTTTACGCCCGAAGGCGATTGCCCCCGAAGGGAAAGAGCGGAGAGTACCCTAGATAGGGAGATTGTAGCATGCCCCATGCCTGGGGAGGGAATTTAGCCTCACAAGGAGGAGAATTTATTTGCCCCACAAGGTGAGATACGAGAATCAACCACGGGACCTCCATCCCGTGGCCGGGTAGCCTTACCACTTGGGCTACCCGATTCCCATGGAAAAAAGTTATTTGAAACATGTAAAAGTAGAGGAGAGAGTAATAATATCATTTAAAGTTGGTTGCATATCATGCAATTAGTTTATTTATATGGTAGTGTTATTGATAATTTTCTAATACATATATTTCTTGCATGTCATGGTTGCATATCTCATGTAAACTTCCTTCGAATTTCAATGTAATCTTTGTGTTTGCAGTATGTAATCTTTGACTCTACGAACAGAATGGGGTTCGATTTATGTGTTTTTTTGGAAGTTTGATTCGAACCTTTCAGGTACTTATTTTTGTTTCCTTCTTTTTGTTCTTGTTTTGTATAATACAACAACAATAAAGCCTTAATCCCAAGTAATTGTAGTCGACTACATGAATCAAAATAAAATTTCTAAGTGATCGTTTGTATCAATACATTCCCTCCATTTTCTTCTAACAAACCCATATAATTCTTGATGACTTCGCTCCAAACACTTTTCGGCATCCCCTACCTCTTACAACCTCATGCCTCCATCCTCAAGTTTCCAAACCACCGTAAGCGAATTTTTCTCATCTTTACTTCAATAGGTGCAACTCCTATTTTCTCTCGGATAATCTCATTTCTCACTCTATCCTTTCTGGTATGCCCACACATCCATCGCAACATACGCATCTCTGTTACACTCATTTTCTGGATATGACATCTTTTCACTGCCCAACATTCTGTATCATACAACAACGTAGGTCTAACAGTTGTTCTATAAAACTTCCCCGCAGTCTCAACGGTCGCACCCTTCCATTTCAATCAACCAGCTTTAACTCGATGCGCCACATCCTCATCAAGCTCTCCATCTTTTTCGATGATGTAACCCAAATACCTAAGATAATCATTCGCCAATACTTTTGTCATCCAAACTAATAACACTCTGCTCCATACTTCAGCCGACACTAAACTTACACTCCAAATACTCAGTTTTACTTCTACTAATTCATAAGCCTTAACCAACCCATCTAGCGACGAAACTGAACTCATTTGCCATTTTCTCTATTTATTATTACTGCGGTAAGAGTTGTCGAATTCAAAATTTATTTGTTCTGAAACAAAAAATCTGCTTTTACAACAAAAAAAAATATTTTTCAGCAAATTAAAAATGTTTCAACAATAAAAAATGAAACCTAAATCGTTATGACTAGGCCTGCAAATGGATATGAAACTGTCTATTCTGCATCCAGATTCGTTTTTAACTTTTCCTACCAAATCCAGATCTGGATCCTAACGGATCCATAATATGTATTACCAGATCCGTCCGTTCGAATCCGGATACAGATTCGGTAAAACCTGTTTCAAAAAGTCCAATCATCCACAATTTTTACTTTTCTATTTTGGCCAACTTAAAATATACTTGTTTAATCTAACAATCTTACATATCATATGTTAACTCACCCCAATTATAGTACAATTCACAAATAATTCTACGTACTAGAATACCATCCATAATCATAATACTTTTCAAAGTTCAAAATTCAAATAAAAATACATAACCAGAATTTCGGTCACATTTCAATATAAATATTCAGGAGCCTCCTCAAAATAAAATACATAATGCTTGAATTAAGGTAAAATCTAGATGTGAATTGATCCAAAGGTTAAAAGAATTATATATATATATATATATATATATATATATATATATATATATATATATATATATATATATATACGGATTCGGTTTTTAATATTTCATATCTGTAACTATTTTATTACTCTTATACGGATTTTGATTCAGATGCGGACATATGGGTCTGGAGTTCTTACCGAGTCCTAATCGTTTTTTCGGATTCGAGTAAAACACGAGTCTAAATCCGACCCGTTTGCAGGCCTAGTTATGAGATTCCTCCACTATTCTAGCCGAAGTTGAACCTTTATTTCTTTTTTATTTTATTTTTTAATCAGTTGACCTTTATTTGAACTAGGCTAACGCTACCTTAGGGGGCCAATAAGTTACGAATTTCCAATTTAAAAGAATTGAAGGGAAAATATATATTTCACTCTTACAAAATAAAGAAGTAGTACATGAGTATTTATATATGTGAGTTTACACTATATTATTCAACTACTAATTACTCAACACTACACAATATTTAGGCAACTACTATACATTAGGAAGAAACCAATATAGAATATGTCCTAATTAATTAAACTTGGATTAGGCATTTACCTAATTAATTAGGTAACTCATAAATGGTAACTTCCATATTCTAATACTCCCCCTCAAGTTGGAGTGTTGATATCGAGAACACCCAACTTGCTAACCAGATAATTAAATTGCCTTTGACTCAAAGCTTTGGTTAATACATCGGCGAGTTGCACCTTTGTTCCCACATGACAAGTAACAAGTGTTCCATTTTGGACATTTTCTCGAACAAAATGACAATCGATCTCAATATGCTTGGTTCTCTCATGAAAGACTGGATTGGCGGCAATGTGGAGCGCCGACTGACTGTCACAATATAACTTAGCGGGTCCCAAAGTGACTCCAAGAGATTTGAACAATTCCCTTAGCCAAACTAGCTCACTTGTTGCGTTTGCCATAGCTCTGTATTCGGCTTCAGCTGAAGATCGAGCGACAACTTGTTGTTTCTTGGATAGCCAAGAAATAAGTGTGTTTCCTAATTGAACAAAGTACCCCGTAACGGACCTCCTAGTTGTTGGACAAACAGCCCAATCAGAATCACACTAGTCCTGCATTGGGATTGTTTCTAGGTAGAAAAATTCCTCTTCCAGGATTGCCCTTGATATAGCGAACAACTCGAATTGCAGTATCCCAATGTCTTTCCCTTGAATTTTGCATGAATTGGCTAAGATTATGGACTGCATAAGTGATGTTGGGCCTCGTTATGGTGAGATAAAGTAATCGCCCCACTAATCGCCTATATTGTCCTGAATCTCTGATCAACTTTCCACTATCATTCTCGGTAGTCAACTTGAGTTGTGTCTCCATTGGTGTAGAACATGGTCGTGAACCAGATAAACCACATTCTGTCAAAATATCAACAACATACTTTCTTTGACACAAAAACAAACCTTTGGGTGAATGTGCTACTTCTATGCCCAAGAAGTACTTGAGAACTCCAAGTTCTTTGATTGTAAATTTAAAGTCCAAGTACCTTTTTACTTCTTGGCATGTTTTGAGGTCGTTTCCTGTGAGAATGATGTCATCAACATAAACTAGGATCACAATAAAAATATTACCTCTCTGATAGATGAATAAGGTAGGTTTTGTTACAGCCTGCCTAAAACCATATTTGGAAAGCTTTGTGGTGAGCTTACCAAACCAGTTCATTCCTGCTTGTTTCAATTCATATATGGACTTCTTGAGTTTGCAATAAAGATTTGGCCTAGGTGGCGTAAATCCAGGTGGTGGTTCCATGTAAATATCATCCGAAATATCACCATGAAGGAATGTATTGTTGACATCTAATTGGAATATGCTCCAATTTTTGGAAACTGCCAAAGCCAAAAGACATCGAATTGTGGTCATTTTGGCAACTGTAGCAAAAGTCTCAGTGAAATCCTCCCCCTCGACCTGAGAGTAACCTTTAGCCACCACGCGAGATTTAGGGCGTTCTAGAGAACCATCAGCGCGAAACTTCAATTTATAGACCCAACGGTTGGAAACGGGCTTCTTTCCAGTAGGCACTGCTGCATAAACCCAAGTGTTGTTACTCTCAAGGGCGCGAATTTCGGCTGCCATAGAATCCCACCACATAGGAGAGCGAGCGACTTCTGCATAGCTGCGAGGCTAGGTATAACGGGACAGAGAAGCCAAGTAACATTTATGGGAAGTAGAAAAATTCTCATAAGATAAATAATTATGTAGTGGATAGACCATACCTGAAGAAGCCGTTTGAGAAGGGTGAGACGAGGGGACAACGGTGTTGCAAACATAATCGCGGAGGCAAACAGAAGGTTGAGTATCGCGTGTGGACTGGCGAAGTGAGACAGTTGGAGCTGGACTGAATGAAGGGGATAAAATATTAGGGGCTCCCCCTGAAGGTAAAGAGGGCCCAGAGCTGGTTGGGCCAGGTGAAGGTAAAAGTCATGGGCAAGGGAGGTGGTTGGTCTTGGTTCGTCTGAATTAGGCTGCTACTGGGCTGACAAAAAAGGCTGTTGATGGACTGGACCAGATGGGCTGGACTCGGCCGGACTGGGCTCTGCGAGGCTTGGCTCGGCTGGGTTAGAAAGCTGCGGCTCAGGGGCAATTTGAGTGGGGATGGGCTCTACACATTGGGCCGTTTCTACGGGCCCATAATCAAATAAGAAGTCAGACTAGATTGTTGGATTTTTAGAGGGATTGTCTAGTGGGTATTCTCTTAAAAGAAATTCGGTAGTGGACGAAATATTTTTTGACAAAGGTGCGAAAGGAAAAATGTCCTCATAAAAGTAGACGTCTCGGGAGACAAAAAATTTCCTAGATTGAAGGTCATAGACTGTCCAACCCTTTTGTCCCATTGAATATCCGATAAAAATACACTTGGTTGATCGCTCGGTGAATTTATCTCTCGAAGGATTTGTATTATGTGAATAACAAAGAGACCCAAAAACCCGAAGATGGTCAAATTTTGGTGGTTTTCCAAATAAAATTGGAATTTTATTATTTAAGAGTTTACCAGCTAGGAGTGTGATTGACAAGATACCCTGCGGTTAGTATACATACCCCCAAAAAACGAATTGGTAGATGTGCTTCAAAACTAGATAATGTGCTCAATAATGATCGGCTGGCTAAGCATTCAACTCGACGCCTGATAGGTTTTGTGGCAATATAGATTATTACTTCACTTACTAGATAATGTATTAAAGATTCAGAGTCTTGTTGAGGCTATTGTAATTTATTTATTTATTTCAATTAAAAAAAAAGATAAAGATTCAGATTATTGCCAACTATAAAATAACTAGAGCCTTCCAATTAATTTAAGTTATTTAACAAAGTAACTAATTTGCAAAATTCAAATCAATCCACTATGTTATTTGGGGTAAAGATACAGAGAGTGAGGATTCGATTTGGTCTGAAATTTCTTTTTATTCTTAGGCTCAGGTTAGAGATCTCTAACCTGAAACAAAAAACCATTACGTATCTTTTGAATGAGATGGCATGTATCATTCATGGAAAACTGCACAAATACCATTTTCTCAAAAAGGCATCCTTATGTTGACAAGTCCTACCCTTGCAGTCAGAACCTGCCCCCCACCCTCTCCAACCTCGCCACGGCTGCAGTGTAGAACGAGATAAATTTTGCATGTGCAGAACTTCTCTCGTTCGTTGGATTAAATTTTTTACGGTTAAAATTAATTTAAAGCGAGCCCTTGTTCTGATTCTCAGAATACCTTTTACCGCGCGGAACACCTGTTCTAAGCCTTAAAACATATGTTCTAAGGCGTTCCGTATATACTGAAGAAAAAAAACTGTTCCGCGTAGGATCCGGACTGCTCCAACCTGCCCTTTGCATATAAATAAAGGAAAATTCTGATATGAATCAGGTACACGTGGACCTTTTGATCCATAACAGGCCACATCACCACAGAATGAGGAGAGAGACAACTTTGTAATGATGTGGCCAGTTCTAAACCGCAAGGTCCAATGGACCTGATCCATATCAGAACTATACATAAATAAACCTCTTTTCCCATACTTCCTCGTCTTCTAACTACTTATTCCAATTGTCACAAGAAACTCAAAACCTCAAGAATGAAATCAATCCCACAACTTTGGGGAAATATTGGTTCTTCAATGTTTCACTTTTTTCCTTGAGAAGATAAACCCAAACGGACCTAGAAAAATCATCCACTAAACATAAAAAAATAATGTGCCCCAGACAAAGATGGTGTTTGGTATTTACCCCATAAGTCACAGTGTATTATTTTAAAAGGACGTTTCGCCTTATTATTACTAAGAGGAAAAGGTAACCTGGAATCTTTGGCAAGATGACAAACATCACAAGGTATAGATTTATTGGAACATGAATATTAAGTAAAGTACCAAAAGATGGGTGCCCAAGTCTTCGATGCCACAATTGACAACTTTCTTCTGAACGGACAGCCGCGATTATTTCGCCTTGGTGAGTCACGTCTTTGAGACGATAGATGCCCCCACTTAGCTCACCTTCCCCAATCAGCGTCTTCCGGATTAGGTCCTGCACAACACAATACTCATCAAAATAGGTGACACAACATTGTAACTCCCGTGTTAATTGAGATATAGAAATCAAATTGCACGAAAATTGTGGCATATACAATACTTTAGCGAGGCGAATATTGGGATTTAGAGTCATTGTACCATACTGTTGTGCCCAAATACGCTTACCATCAGGCAAACTCATGCTAATAGGAATTACCAGATTTTGCAAGTTTTCCAATTTATTTTCCTCGCAAGTAATGTGATGAGAGGCACCGCTATCAATAATCCATGGGAAAGAATAAAAGGCGACGTTTTTACCAGTGGTGTGAAAGGCCGCAAATTTATTTTCTTGGATTATTCCAGCTATTTCCTGAGCCAATTCTCTCAATTGCACTTTGTCCAAAGTGGTGGTAGCTATTTGCTGCACCGAATAGGCCGCACCCTGTGCTGGTTCTTGCTGCATTAAATAGGCCGCGTCTTGCGCTGGTCCTGAGTAGCTCGCGCAATAAGCTGTGGTGTCAATGACACTGCTTGTCTCCGATATATTGGTCTAGGAGATAAATTTGTTTTTTTTAACCTCACTTTTTTTTTTCTCAGGATCGTTTTTGCTCTGATACCATAAAAGAATTGAATGGAAAATATATATTTCACTCTTACAAAATAAAGAAGTAGTACATGCGTATTTATATATGTGAGTCTACACTATATTAGTCAACTACTAATTACTCAACACTACACAATATTTAGGCAACTACTATATATTAGGAAGAAACCAATATAGAATATGTCCTAATTAATTAAACTTGGATTAGGCATTTACCTAATTAATTAGGTAACTCATAAATAGTAACTTTCATATTTTAATACAATTCAGCAAAGATGCATTAACAAAAATATTAATTTCATAAGCTAAGTGTCAAAAGTGATGCATGGCTCATTACGTAGGCTTCGTTTGGTAAAGTACCTTTTTCCCATTTTATTTAATGAGAAAGTGAAAGAAAAAAAAAGTAATAGTAAAGAGGCGTGGACAAATTGGAAGCTTATGCTCAGAAATTTCTATGCTGTCCACTTCAAGATCAACAAACTCATATAAATATTTCATAAAAGAAGATAAATTTATAATGCAAAGGAAACAAACAAAGCCGTCCACGGCCTGTCATTTTATCTCAGCAAGTTATTTGTCTTTGTTTGGTTTGTAGTCTTTTTCTATTATTGTAGAATACCTCGAATGAAAATAGTTACTACATAATAAAGCTCATTTCAAAAGGATTAAAGTATTTATAGATAGTAGAAGATTTGAAGAGCGACAACAGTCAAAAGGTCTTTATCATAGATTTTATCTTTTATTAACTTTCCTTTTTCGCAGCTTTCTGCATTATGTTGCATAATGTTTTCCCTTTTCTTCTTTTAATAGATTTTGGAATCAGTCTGACTTTCCGCGTGAGAGTTTGTCCCCCTCCAGTAACACATACTATAGTTTATAGTCAATCTACACTTAGATTCAGCTTCCCGCGTGAGGGTTTGTGTCTAATAATGCATACTAGGTCAAGTCTTCCCTCTCCGAATTGTAAAATATTTTGAGAGAAAGAATTATAAGGTGCTCAATAATGATCGGCTGGCTAAGCATTCAACTCGACGCCTGATAGGTTTTGTGGCAATATAGATTATTACTTCACTTACTAGATAATGTATTAAAGATTCAGAGTCTTGTTGAGGCTATTGTAATTTATTTATTTATTTCAATTAAAAAAAAAAGATAAAGATTCAGATTATTGCCAACTATAAAATAACTAGAGCCTTCCAATTAATTTAAGTTATTTAACAAAGTAACTAATTTGCAAAATTCAAATCAATCCACTATGTTATTTGGGGTAAAGATACAGAGAGTGAGGATTCGATTTGGTCTGAAATTTCTTTTTATTCTTAGGCTCAGGTTAGAGATCTCTAACCTGAAACAAAAAACCATTACATATCTTTTGAATGAGGCACCCTTATGTTGACAAATACCTTATCTTTTGAATGAGGCACCCTTATGTTGACAAATTCATGGAAAACTGCACAAATACCATTTTCTCAAAAAGGCACCCTTATGTTGACAAGCCCTACCCTTGCAGTCAGAACCTGCCCCCCACCCTCTCCAACCTCGCCACGGCTGCAGTGTAGAACGAGATAAATTTTGCATGTGCAGAACTTCTCTCGTTCGTTGGATTAAATTTTTTACGGTTAAAATTAATTTAAAGCGAGCCCTTGTTCTGATTCTCAGAATACCTTTTACCGCGCGGAACACCTGTTCTAAGCCTTAAAACATATGTTCTAAGGCGTTCCGTATATACTGAAGAAAAAAAACTGTTCCGCGTAGGATCCGGACTGCTCCAACCTGCCCTTTGCATATAAATAAAGGAAAATTCTGATATGAATCAGGTACACGTGGACCTTTTGATCCATAACAGGCCACATCACCACAGAATGAGGAGAGAGACAACTTTGTAATGATGTGGCCAGTTCTAAACCGCAAGGTCCAATGGACCTGATCCATATCAGAACTATACATAAATAAACCTCTTTTCCCATACTTCCTCGTCTTCTAACTACTTATTCCAATTGTCACAAGAAACTCAAAACCTCAAGAATGAATGCAAGAATGAAATCAATCCCACAACTTTGGGGAAATATTGGTTCTTCAATTTTCAGTTTTTTCCTAGCCTGGGAAATGATCAGAAGGTATTGTCCCAGACAAGTCGTGATTGGTCTAGACAATTTCTTCAAGAAGGTTAGCAATTTCTTTGATCCTTATGTTCAAATTTCAATCAATGAATTTATTGGTAATAATCTCAAACCCCATGAAGCATATCCCATAGTTGAGTCCTATCTCAGCATAAATTCGTTGAAAACCGCGAAAAGACTCAAAGGTGAGAAGGTTAAAGACAGTAACAAACTGGTTTTAAGCATGGATGAACATGAGAAAGTGTTTGATGAATATCAAGGTGTTCAAGTTAAATGGATTTCTAGTACGAAAGTCCGGTCGTCTCAACGACTAAATCCCAATTTATATTCCAATTCCCAGATTGATCAAGAAAAGAGATATTACAAACTTGTTTTTCATAAAAAGCATAGAGATTTGATCTTTGGACCTTATTTAGAACATGTTCTAAAAAAGGGAAATGAAATTAGCCAAGGAAATAGGCAGAGGAAGCTCTTTACAAATAGTGATCATAAGTCTAGGTGGAGTTATATTATATTTGAACATCCAGCTAGATTTGATACACTAGCAATGGAAACAGAGAAAAAACAGGAAATTGTTGAAGATCTTTTAACTTTTACAAAAGGTAAGGATTTTTATGCAAGAATTGGAAAGGCATGGAAAAGGGGTTATCTTCTTTATGGTCCTCCAGGGACCGGGAAATCGACTATGATTGCAGCCATGGCTAATTTACTCCAATATGATGTTTATGATCTTGAACTAACCTCTGTTGGGGACAATACAGAACTCAGGAGGCTTTTGTCCGAGACTTCGGGGAAATCTATAATTGTGATTGAGGATATTGATTGTTCCCTTGATCTTACCGGTCAAAGGAAGAGCCAGAAAGAGGACGAAAAGGGTAGGAAAGAAAGCTCGGTTAAGGAAGAGAGTGGGAGTAAAGTTACACTCTCTGGATTGCTAAATTTTATTGATGGACTTTGGTCTGCTTGTGGAGGGGAGAGAATTATTGTTTTCACTACTAATTATGTCGAAAAACTTGATCCTGCTTTAACGAGGAGAGGGCGAATGGATAAGCATATCGAGCTTTCATATTGCGGTTTTGAGGCATTTAAGGTTCTTGCAAAGAATTACCTGTTGATTGAAGAACATCCCATGTTTGATTCAATTAAAGAGTTGATGGAAGTTACAAAGATTACACCAGCAGATGTTGCAGAAAATCTCATGCCAAAATCTCTAAAAGAAGATGCTGAGAAATGCCTTGGGAACTTGGTTCATGCTCTTGAGGAAGCAAGGGCAAAACAGTCAATCAAAGACAGGAAAGCAATTGATGATGAATCAAAGACAAAAGAGATGAAGAAAGACTCTATGGAGATCAAAGAGGAGGAGACCATAGAAGAATTAGTTGGAAAATCAACTCCAGACTTGTTACTATTGTAATTTGAGTTATGATTTGGTAAACCTTAGTTTATGATAATGCTTACTTTCTAGTAGTACAAATTGGTATGGATGTTCTTGCTTTGCTGGTTATGATACTATTCTATACTAGTTTCACCTTATTTGTATTTGACTAATATTATAGTTTAAGAGCAGTATGAGTTAGACTCTCCCCGTTGAGCGGTAACGATGCGGACTAACTGTGAAGTCGAGTTCGAATGTGTTACTTTTATTGATAAAGAACATATATAAATAAAGAGCAAAGAAATTGACAAAACAACATTTTTGTTTGTTTCTTTCGACCATCTTAAATTATTTTTTTTACTTTCAAAAGAAGAGAAGAGAAGATAAAGAATTATTTGGTCTGCAATGCTAGTGGACACAAAAGTACTTGAGAATTCACAATTGGGCTGAGCTCTTTCCTTGAACATAGGATCTGGCAGGCCGGTCTGATTCGCTTAACCCCATTACTGGGCCTTAAAAGCCCAACCTTTATGCTAACTTCAGTAATCCAATGGGCAGTGTCTTGAGTATCAAGCCCAATTATTGGATAAGGTACTTGACGTCGGAAAATTCTATGGTAGAGCCGTCTTTTATGGTCCACAGCACTCTCACACGAGTTGGGATAGGGCCTACCTTGTAAGTAGGTCATACCCCAACTCACTGGCGGAGCTAGGTGGGGGCCTGGGGGGCCCATTTTTTTCAAAAAAAAAAAAATTTTTATAATTTTAGTTTTGTTTTTATAACACCTCGTCCCGTGAACATTTTGAATCACTTTACGATTTAAAATTAGATTTTTTATTTCGTGAATTATAGGAATTACACCACTTATAACTTAACAATTTTGGCTAAAATTGTAACAAACTTAATTGTGTAAGAGATTATAATATTTATAAAATTTCATCAAAAAATTCATAATTACTAATAGATTATAATATAAGATTTTATCAAAAATAAAAAAAATATTCGTTCACATTAATAATAAGCCCTCCATGTTTCCTCTAACTTCATCTCTAATACCCATAATATTTCTAAATGGCCTTTTATTTTGGTCTAATCATACAAAAAAGGTCTTTGGGGCCTTTTTATTCAAGCTTGTTCTTTTTGGATTCAACAATCAAACATGATATATATTTTAGTTTCCATTGTAAATATTTATTTTTTCTTCTCGACAGTCCTTCTCATCAAAAAAAATTTTTTTTGGCTCCGCCAATGTTTATATACTTTTATGAATTTATTTTGTCAATGTTAATTGTGCCCCCCCAAAGAAAATTTCCGGCTCCGCCACTGCCCCAACTCATGTGTGAGAGACGTGGAGCCAGTCCCACAAGGGCGGCTCCATGCCAGAGTGACCCCTTGACATATGTGTGTTCAATGCAACAGTAAGGGTAACTCAATCCTAAGACTGTTCCTGTGGGACTGAGCTCATAGTTCCATTACATTAATTGAGCAGAGTACACATCTGCAAGTAGATCTATCCAATTTATGTGAAGAAATTGTGGGGGTCAGTCCTACAAGAGCAGGATTGAATTTTCTCAATATTAAGAGTTCGAATTTAACTCTTATGATTGAAACTTAGTTAGTTGAGAGAAATATGCATGTTATTTTTTCGTATTCTTAAAAGGATTAGTCCTAGTGGCGACTCAACTTTGTAGGGCTTCTATTCCTGACTCCATTTTTGCTTTCAACGTAAAAATTCTAGTTCCGTCTATTACAAGTGTTACTCCACAATGATCAAATTGAATGATATTACACTGTGCCACCATGGAGTGTCTTAATTTTAAGAGCAAATAGCTTTTTCTGCCACAAAACTAGTTACGAGTGCTATATCTGCCACAAATCATGTTTTCGTGTTTTTTCTGCCACAAAACTAGTTACAAGTGCTATATTTGCCACAAATCGTTTTTCCGTGCCTTTTCTGCCATGAAACATTTTATGAGTGCTAAAAATGCCACAAAACGAGGGAGGGTGAAGGAAAAAATATGTAAGAGATAAAATTAATTTCAAATAGACCCTAAAATCACATTTTTATATTTAATTGGGTACATAAATTATTTTTTAAATAATTGACCTCTTCTTCCCAAATTTATCAAAGCCTCCACCACCTTCTTCTTCCTTCTCCTCCCACCTCGAGCCACCGCCGCCACCCAATCCCTAACCCCCACCCATACCCCCTTAAAATTAACCAAGAATAGCAATCCATATGATGAAAGCACTTCTAGATCTATATTTCATACACATAACAAATTTCACAAATGCTTTGCTCTTCTAACCTTTAGAAACTGTTTTACAAAATACATATAAGTCAAAGCAATAAGAAAAATGCTAATCAATTTTCACTACATGATTAACCAAGTGTTTTGCTATTAAAACCATCAAAAAAATTTAAACAAAATACATACCAGTCAAAGTACTAAACAAAATGTAGATTAATTTGCAGTACATAATTAACCTAACATAGATGCTTTGCATCTGAAACCATCAGAATTCTTGAACAAAAAGGACTATCGCAAAGCAATATGCAAAATGCAGACCAATTTCCTAAGAATATCTAATTGTTCTTAGACATTTTTGCTAGGCTATCACCTTCACCACGCCTCTCCAAATCTTCAAGCAGTCATTTTTTGTCAGATTTGGTACTCTTTGGTATGGGTGGGGGCAGGGATGGGAGGTGGTGGTGGCTCGATGTGGGAAGAGAAGAAAGAAGAAGGTAGCGGTGAGGATTTTGGTAAATTTGGGAAGAAGGGTCAAGTATTAAAATAAAAATAAAATTAGGTACCCAATATAATATAAAATTTTAATTTTAGGGTCTAATTGAATTAATTTGATCTCTTACCTATTTTTCCCTTCACCCTCCCTCTTTTTGTGACATTTTTAGCACTCATAAAATGTTTCATGGAAAAAAAGGCACGAAAAAATGATTTGTGGCAGATATAGCACTTGTAACTAGTTTTGTGGCAGATATAGCACGAAAACGTGATTTGTGGCAAATATACCACTCGTAACTAGTTTTGTGGCAGAAAAAGCTATTTGCTCTAATTTTAATCTCGAAATTTTTTTATAAAAATATTTGTAAGTAGAAATAGAAGTGCAAATGTAACAATCACACATAAAAAAATACATGAATAGCAAGATTCACTAATAGGACCAACAATTAGTTTGATCAACTGAATGTGAACCTGGTCCGAGATTATGATTCGAATCTCCAAAATAACGAAAATTACCTCCAAAAAGATCATTGCATTACTCGAATATGTGCATATTTTGACATACATTTTTTTTAAAGAAATGCATTGATAGGACCATTGGAAGGGCATTATTGGGTTGGAGGAGTCATTATTATTTTGGCATTATGTGCTTTACCATCGTTTTCCCACTAATACTGTCCCTCTAATCTAATCATATAATTGAGAAAGTGGTCATAATCAATCACATAGCCAGTAGAAAACTCCTGCTCTTCTAGTAGAACCAGCAGTCATTTTCCTAAATCTTTTTCTTCTATAATAATTGCATTTCTACATACTCCCTCGTGATTTATTTCCTATCTCATGCCGGCATGAAAAGTTGGATCCCGGCTCCTATCCGGAACGTCCTTTTGTTCCGCACATGCGGGACACACTCCCAGCCGTCGGATGAGATTTTTTAACGGCCCAGATCTGGAGAGAGAAAAGTTTTTTTTTAATATTTTAAGTCCAGCCGCAACTTTTCTCTCTCCAGATCTGGGCTGTTCAAAATCTCATCTGACGATTGGAAGTGTTTCGCAGGTGCGGAATTTTGCCTGTTCGGCACCTGAGCCGGACTGGAAAAGTTGTAGAGAAATTAAGAAAGAGAGAGAGAGAGAGAGAGACAAAGGACATCTTCACTGCTGTACCCTTAGTCCCTTACTATACTCTTATATAATTTAATTTATTCTCAAATAGAAACCCCTCTCCTTCTCTGATAGTTTTAAAAAAAGATTTAAAATTCCTTTATTACGAAACAAAGAGAGTACTTTTAGTGTTACAACTTGTTATATTACTGAAAACGATGAAATGTGTGGCTATACTTTAGTTATCAAAATTTATGTATTATGTAGAACTTACATATGATAGGTGTTTTTCCTTAAAATATTCTTTTCCCAAATTATCAATTGTGGTTTCTTTCTCTCTTTTAACATTCGAACCCCTTATCAATTAGAGGAGAAACGTCTTTACCGCTTAATCTGTGCTTCGTTGTCTTGTATAAAAACTTAAAACGCCCAAATAATTTTATTTCTCATCTCACCCTCACTCTTGTAATACTAGTATGCATCTTAGTGTCCCAAGTCCCAACAACTAGCAAAACTTGGAATGTTATTAAGATGTTTCTTCTTCGGTAACTTTCTTTCTTCCTTCTCTCTACTACCTTTGTTTGCTCCCCCTCATTTTTCACCATGGATCGGTCAGATCTGAACGATGGCTTAGACCGTCACTCGGATTGGCCGAATCTCCCTCCTTTCCTCTTTTTTGTTGTGTTTTCTCCCCTTCTTTTAGATCACAAATCTTGATGGACTTTTCTCTAGGCCATTTTCTTCAAAATCTACGATGCAGAGACATGATTTTTCTTCGATCTCTCTAGATCGGGACTACTTTTACCTCTTTGGAAAATCTTCAAACCTGAATTTGCCCTCTTAATCTTCTACATCTTCCCGAGGCAATTTACAAGACAGTTGATACGCTCATGGTCTTCTAAATTGCCATGTTTAATCTGAGCATCTCTTGCCTCTGCGGCTCAAGAATTCTGACAAAGATGTTGTGAAAAAGACCTTTTTTGTGTTTGTTTATCTTACTAGTATTAGTATTAGTATTAGTATTTCCTTCCCCCGGTGTAGAATTTTATATGTTGCTTTGTGCAACTTTATTCTCTGTTTATAGGTTATCCATCGATTGTAATAACCATAGACTTTTTTTTATGATTAATGGATGATTTCTTATCTAGTAAAATAAAACAAAACATATTATCCCACTGCGCCTCAATTCAGCAATTACATTTTTCTTATACGTAGACTCAATATGCCCAAGTGCATTTTTTGCACCAACCTCCAACCTCAAAATACAATAGGAACATTAAGAAAGAAAGAAAAAAGTAGCAAACAACACAATGGCCAAACATATTAGGTGAGAGCTTGAAGATAAAAAGAGATCAATTTTCTATGTAGAAGCTAAGACTACAGAGAAGGTTGTACAAGAAGAAATTATCTGCATCCACAACTGCATTTTAACTATATACTGATCTCCCCAGATGAAACCTTATCGGAAAAGGAAAAAAAGACGTCAAAAAATAATTAAATGAATTTTTATGAGAGCTCGAGAACAGCCCCCCGCGGCATATCTAACCCGGTGATTCTCAAAATTTACACATGATGATGATGATTCGACTGCAAAAAATTTGTTTTCCAGGATTGATCACGAGAGAAGTGCAAAAATTCTTTTAAAGTCATCGATGAGAATTACCGAGTTGTGTCATCTCATGTTGCAGCATTGAGGTTTCCCAAGTAGTTGCAATTTATTCCACATGCAAATCATCTGCCTTGGAGATTGATAGTGAGCTGTGTAATAATCTTCAATGCATCCGAATTGGCAGAATTTTAAGCTGTGTACATATTCCACTGCTTTTGAACTATTGAATTTCTCAACCCACATTCCCATGCTCACATCCTCCATCTTGAACAACTGCATACAAAAGGCAACAACTTTTTTAGGCGCTTTTGCGATAAAAAAATAGTTGCTATTTTTGTAGTGAAAAAGAGAGAAGGTGTTTTACCCTCAATTTGTTTTCCTCAAACTCGGATACTATAAAGTTTGCGATATCTGATGAAACGACATAGCCAGGTCCATTTGCATAAGGTGGATAATCTTCTTCTGGCCACTCCTAAACAATTTCCAAACAAAAAGAGCTCTTTAGTCACGAGCTTTAAGCTTGTAAATGCCGGTCAGATGTTAAAAGCAAAAACCTCCAAGAATAAAATTGATCAATGGGAAACAATACAGTTGCCATATCAACATATCTAGGCAAGTCTAAAGATGATTATCTATTTTCTAAAGGCATAGTATCTAAGACGTTTTATTGCAATTGAAGAAACAAACAACCCCGAGTGACTGATAGGAATATTTTGTTTAGCTCATCTCGAACTAATTTATGAAATGAAATACAATAACACCTCAAAAGCAGATTATTTAGATGACTAAATCAAATCCAAGGTGAATTGCATGTCAAGACTACGTTGTAACATGTATTGCTTCTTCTACTTGAATGAAGCTCAAGCAGAAACACGCTCCAAAATGACAGAAGAATTACACGCAGGAGTTTCAAAATTACCTCATAAGTCACAGCCCATTTACCACTTCGCAGGGGCTTGTGGTAGTAGTTAATATTTCCAATGTACAAACTTCTATTCTCGGTTATTTTACTTGCTTCCTTGAGAACTGTTTCCACCCTCACAAATGTGTCATCATCACACTTCATGACATATTTGGCAGCGACTTTCCGGACCTAAAAATAGCACTTAGGCAATGAGTTTCTGAGCGTTAAAATTATTAACAGAATCCCAGTAATTAAATTCTCACCCCATATTCACAGATGGCAACAGTTTTCAAGACAACAAGATCATAGTTGTCCATATATGGCACTATAACGATGTCGCCAAAGAAGTCGGCTTCTTTCTTCAACTCCGCATTCACTTCCTTTCTTGCATGCTATCCAGAAATCAGTATCAAATAAGTTATAACAGATAAAAATTAGATTTACAAGGAAAAACAGATGCATGAGTGCTGATGTGAGTACACTTACCAGGGCTACAAAGAACCTAGCCACGACGCTAGAAGATTTGACAAGCTTATTCTGCATCCAAGACTTTCTAACGGCCATCCGTTCAGCAAAATGATTGCCTGCCGAGAGAATACCGATGAACATATCAACATGTCTATCTGGCAAAGGTGGTGCTTTCCACACGGGAGACATATCAAGGTGCCTTTGTGGAGCAAAGCTAGGATGTGATGTGGGCAAGGAAGCAGCAACTATATTTTGGACATCGATATCCCCATTCAAAGTCAAGCCAGTTGCATCCTCGAGTGCAAATCCCTATAAAAATCAATCACCGGCCTTTTAGAAAATCCACATCAGCCAACCAAACCTTAACAACAAGAGAAAACTACTAACCACGCGATATGGAAATGAGGTAACATGCCTCCCGTCAACATTTACATGATAACCCTCCAATCCAGCACTGAGGGTTAAAACAAAAAGCTTCTCCTCTGCAAATGGAAAAGGCCAATCGAGAGACACCTTCTTTGTTCGGCCTATCAGTCGATTTAACCACCAAGTTGCCTTTCTTTCCTCGGAGTGATTGTCATCATCACGAATCCACTTCTCACATTTAACGTGACCATCCACTACAAAATGTCCAAATATAAGATATATGAAACAGAATGATCGATAGAATACACTTTACTTGATTATCACCAACCTAGTACGTTTAAGTATTGCCAAAGAGAGAACACTTGTCCCCATATATGAATAGAGAAGTATGCAGAAATCCAATTAAACATGTGCATTTTACCAATTCTTCTACACAATATCTTTTCTAATTCTTGACAATGAGAGCACACGGTTGGTGAAACAAACAGTCTATTGAACCAGTTGATTATAAAAATACGAAATCCCACGTGTGTCAATTTGGTCAAACTAACGATAAATTCAAGATCAATAACTAATATAACCTCATGAAATCAGCTATAATCAAATACTATATCAGTTGGCAATAACTTCAATATCCTAATATAACAGATATTTCTAAATTCAACTCAATCCAGAAACAGTTCAATTAAGCACCAGTAATTTAATAAGTAATACAACAACAACAACAACAATAGCATAACCCATTAAGTCCCCAGTAATTTAATAAGTAATCTATTCATAAATTTAAGTGAATCAATAATAGAACTATAAATTTTTTTCCTTTTTTTTTCGAATCACTCACCAGTCTCCTCATCAGCCCTGGATTTCCAGCCTTCACACCTCTGTGCAGTCCCCCACTGCATTCTGTAACAAGTGTTCTGCTCAATCACAGGCTTCGCACTCCAATCCCCCTTCAACCGGGGATTCAAATGCAAAATCCTCGGCGGGTCTTCTCCATCCACAGTCTTTAACCCCTGTAATTCCATCATAAACTGCGAAACCATCACATATTGACCCTCTTCCAGCAGGGAAATCTTGGTATCATGCTCCGGATGAGGTCCTTTCGGCTTACCAACAATTGTTATATGAGAACCCAATGTTAATCCACAAGGCAACACCATCAATCTCCCCTTATTCCAGAATTCGTCCCCGGAGATTGATATCGAATGAGGGCAAGAATCATTTACAGTCTTATTCAATGTTTTCGCCTTTGGAATAACTATTAATCCATTGTCCTGTGATTTGAGCTCTTCCCAGAGCTTTCCACCAACCTCATAGGCTTCTTTAGCTGACTTCAAAATCCCAAGAAACCCATCTTTCTGAGAGGAATTAACAATGCTTCCATGAAATTTCAAGCTGGATAAAGGAACAGTAAATTCCTTAATACTTCTTTCAGGTATTGATTCATTAGAAACCCGTAAAGGAACGTCTAATGGGCGATTCGGGGTTTCAATTTCTTGCAATTTTTCTTCATTATCTACCAAAAAAGACTTGGAATTCAAGAATCCACCTCCAATCCCACCAAAACCCTCTTGAGAGACAGTTCTAAAAACAAAAGGGACCTCAAAACTCACTAAAAGAATATACAAAATCCCCATGAACATCAAAATCTGCACCGATTTCTGCCGACTCAGTGACATGAACAAGTCCAACTTTGCTCTCTTCATATCTTGAAAGCCAAAAATCTTCTGCACCCCCTTTTTCCTTCAAGAAACAAAGACAATTTCAATAGCTTGGGATCATCAATTGTTGGAAAACTGAAGATTCTAGACTATTTCTAATTGTTCTTCATATCTTGAAAAAAAATTGAATCTTTTGCACTTTTTTTCCCTTCAAGAAACAAAGATAAGCAAAGTCCCTTTAAAATTTCAATGACTTTGGGATCATCAATTACTGGGAAAACAATGAAGATTCTAGGCTAATTTTTAGTTGTACAAGAAATAAAATATGAACTGATTACGATGGCTCTGTTGAAAATTTAGAAGAAAACAAAGTGGAAAATTAAATAGAAGCGGTGAAAGAAGGGGTGGTAGGTTATCATCAACAAAGCATAGTTACAAAAGGAGCCTCGAGCTAGAAAAACAATGGAGTTGAAGAGGAGAATAGAAGAGAAGAGAAGAGAGGGGCAAAAAGCTGCGTTGGTGGCTTTCAATGGCGGTGGTTACAACTTACACAGAGAACCTTCACTTTGTCCAATTCAAATTGGAATTTTTAAAAATAAAGGAATTTAGTGAATATATATATATACACACACACTGAATATAGAAAAAACTCAGTTATAGTAACCCGAACTATAGAGTAACTGATTGTAGTTGTTATATTCATTATTGTTGACAAGTGTTCAATTCTCCCGACGGACATGAATTTTCGTGGTATTTTTCCCTGCGGTGGTAGGGATCGTGTAAAAAAAACAGTATGGGTCAAATCCTTTCATCAACTATCACGCTACGGATCAACCGTAAATCGAATTTAAATTAGTCACCACGTTGACAGTAAACACCAAATGCCCATCGGTTCACCCAAAAAAAATAAACCTAAGTTATACTGGAGCAACATCATCTACTCCCTCCCCCAAACCATGACGAGCATCCACAATGATAGTGGTCCGAACAACCAGTAAATGATAGAAGTTGTTTGAAGTATTTTCTTAGGACTCAAAGTGCTACATAGATTTTGAAGTCAAGTTACTTATACGCTTTATTATTAGCACTTTATCACATTCTTAAAAGTATAAAAGTATTGAGAGTGACTCGCTAGTTTGAAGTAACTTGGTTATAGAAATAAAAAGGATTAGAAAGATTAGCGTAGCATGACTTGAGTATGGAAAAATTCTTTATGGGATAGTCCTTCTGGGCACCTGTGAGACATTAAGGCCTGCGTACCTACTCTACATGTGGGTCCTATCTCAAATTATGTAAGAGAAGTGTGGGGCCATACCCACAAAATCTGCCACATGCCAGACCTTCTCCTTGAGTATGGTTTCAGTTTAACCACGTATAGGGTAGAGTAGCAACCCACAATGGAAACTAGTCGCCTGCCTGGGAGGCTACGCCCGATCGGCGGAGCAGCCATCTCAGACAGGGACGAAGACAGTGGGCGGGAGGGGGGAGGCACCGAGATTTGTAAAAATACTATTAGGTATAAAAATTTTATATGTAGTTTGAAATTTTTTATCAGTTTCGCTCCTCAAGATTTTTTTTTTGCCGTTTTTATATATAGTTCGACATACTATTGCAATTTCACCCCCAACACCAAATTTCTGTCTTCGTCCTTGATCTCAAACTACTACTACATAGTATGTGTTCTAAGTCAATTCTTTGTTTTGAACCTCCTTAATATTACTTAAAAAAAAAACAATTTGCACTAAATGACTACCAACTATTTACGTATCTCTCATTTTGACCAAATACTTTTATTTTATTGGGTTATAACCATATACATTTTACGTTATGCGTGTCTTAGCACCGACATACTTTTCCGACCAAATTTTAAAAAAAACCCACACGTGCCCGGCACGTGAGGGTCATTTTTGTCAAAAAACATCCGCTCCCATTTTTATTTTGTCACGACCCAACCCGACCCAACCCGATTGCACTCCCACATTCTTCTTCCCAAAAATCAACCATCAAAAGCCAAATTTGGTGATTTTCTTCATCTGCGGCCACCACTAACAACGACCCACACCACCTCCAAAAATCATCATCCAACTGCAAATTCATCCATTTCTAATCATTCTCATCTCTTTGACAAGCTCAAACAAATCAAAATCAGGTGTGGAGGATGAGCAATTTAGAAACCCATTTAAAAAAAAAAATCAATTTTGTAAATTGAGTTTTTGTTAAAATCATCCATTCAGTACTGCAAATCGCACTATTTGTTGAAACTGAGAAACCTCTAAATGGAGGAAGAAAGTGCACTGCTGATTGATGCTTTAAACTATGGAACCTTACAGCTTTCTTTGCAACTCTTGTTTGGAGATTATACCAAAGTCCACAAAATTCGCCAACCCAAAGAGTCCGAACCTCATCGGACATGGGTGAAGGAACTCCGTTCTGCTGAGGAGCTACCGATATAGGCTGCTGTTGGCATTCGGAGCCTGCTGAGGCTGCTGCATATGCTGTTGCTGCTGCGGTGGCTGCATCATTATCCACTGATGCTGCTGCTGTGGTGGAGGCACCTGATCTGAACCCAAGAATTCAGCTTTCCAGAAGAAAGATTTCTGCTTTATTGTATAAATTAAGAAACCACCCAATCCTCAAAAACCAAGAATTCAGCATTACAAAACCAAAAATATGTGCTTTAATGGATAATTAAGACAAACCCATCTGAAACCCAATTCTGAAAGCACATATTCACGCCTCTCCATTATTTCAAGTTGATTTTTTGGTTTTTTTTTAGGGATTTGAGAATTGGGTTCTTGAAATTTTGCAGGGGAATTTAATCTATGTTAATTTGTTTAATCTTTATGCAAAATTTGAAAGAAAATGATGAATTTTAATGAGTTTGGTATGAATTTAATGAAAATTGGTGGAGGTGTGCATTAATGATGGTGGTTGGCGGTGGGTGATGGATCGATCACGGAGTTAATGTAGAAGGGGGAACGGGTCGGGTCGAGGTCAGATTGGGTCTGGTGAGATTGAGTGGGTCAGGGTTCACTTGTTTGGAATAGTTTGGTTTAAATGCAAAGGATATATTAGTCTTTTTAAATTTTCAAGCCAAAAAATTAAACAAATTGGCCGGAAAATGACGCTGGTGCTAAAATATGTAACACGTAAACTGTATATGGCTATAACTCACTGAAATAAATGTATTTGGTCAAAACGAAAAATACGTAAATAGTTGGTAGTTATTTAATACAAATTACTCTAAAAAAAAATTAACTTGTGCCAAATTTTATTTGACCAAAGTTAATATGGGAAGGAGGAAAAAAAATTTAGTATATACAACAAATTAGTGAATTTATGTTAGTTTTTGACGCCACGATGGGCGATTGTCCCACATTGGAAAGAGAATAGCCCCACATTGGGGAGAAAGAACACCCTAGATAAGGTAGAATAAAGTTTGCCGCACGCAGGCGGAGAGTATGGAACCCGGGACCTCTCAGTTACGGGGCGACCAATGCCTCACTGGACTATTGACCTCTTCGATTTTCTTCTTCTTTCAATTGGAAGGATATTGAGCTAAACCAACAGCCTAATAGTACAAAGGTAAACTATTAATTTAGAATTAGTTTTATCATTAAAATATTATGACATTGATAATGGAGATTGAATGGACAAAAGGGTTGATGCTGATGAGAGACACCACAAGAAATGAAGTTTATCATGTGGACAACTTATACTTTGATTGCCTTTTGTTTGGGAGCTTCATCGTATCCACCCAGAAAAGTTAAAGTAAGAGTTCGAAAATTAATATTCTTCTATGATTAACAAATTTTAAATCCAGAAATGGGATTAAGGATATCTTTTTGCTTGTCTGCTTTAAATCCTAAATATTAATTTAATGATTATTAGAAAACAAAATATTTTTATATACTTTTGTTCTACAAGACTGTAATTTTCCATGTAATATGAATCTCTTGCTAATTAAAATGATATTTTATCTTTCTATTTTTTTATTTATTGGGGGAGGGGCCTATCTATTACTCCCTCCATTCCCATTTAATTGTCGTTTAGGAGATATATATATATATATATATATATATATGTATTTAAATTAATTGTCGTTTAATGTTCTTTTATTAGTTGTCAACAATTTATTCCAATTATACCCTCGACATTTCTTTTATTTGCCGCCTCTGCCATCCATATTTTTTCCTTTCTTTTCTTATGCTATAGAAGTAAGAGAGAGAGAGGGGTAATATTGGAACTTTCAGTGAAAATGACAAATTCCTTAATTTTCTAAAATTGTCTAAAGAGTCTTATATTTAGGAATGGAGGGAGTAGAAAAAATAGTGGATTCAAGAAACATGGGTGAATTCGAACTCATGACATCTACGCCATGCGGCCTCATCCTTGACCAATAGACCAATGTCTCATTGTATTTTATCTTTCTATTGTAACTTAGGGTCTCACTAAATTGAGTTTAGTATAGATTTTTTATATTAGTCTCAAATCAAAATCAGTCTTTCTTGATGAACAAGACTTAAGGTTTCATACCCTAGTCCGGATCTTATGCGGAACGATTTTTTTTCAGTACATACGGAATGCCTCAGGACATGTGTTCTGATGTTAAAAAACACGATATGTGTTTTGAGGCACATAACAGGTGTCATTTTTAAATCAATCGTAACCGTCAAAATTTTAATCCAATGGACGAGGGAAGTTTCGCACGTGCGAAATTACTCCATTCTGCACTTGAGCCACCATCTTCATATCTACTCTTAATCTAAAAAAGAGTTTGGACATTGGTTTGAGTTTCAGACCATAATCCAACTACATTCTAAAAATTTATTTTCATTCTCATTCTAAATTTAAAAGGGTATTAATAAAAGTATGAAAATTTTCGTTTTTTTTATTAGTAATTTTGTATAAAAACGTAAAAATTTAATTTGGGTACTACAAATAATAATTTTAAGCCATACATTCAATTTGGAACAACCTTCTATAAGAAAAATTCCGCTGGAAAGTTCAAATTTTAAAATAGAGGAGATGATATGGTCATAGCTGGGCGCCACATGTTGTCTATTCCGACCTCACAAGGAATATTAACACAATAAATGATGCTCTAAATTATATTAATCCTCTTAATTCAATGGATATTTTTATTCTTTTTTAATTAGTGATAGATTGTCTGAATCATACTTTAATTAGCATTAATTCATCTCCAAGTTGGCATTTGTCATAACTTCCAATATTATTCTTGGCCTGTTTAACGACAGTTTTGATGCAAATTTTCTTTTCAGGATTTTTTCGGAATGAGTAAATAGTTATTTATGTCACTAAATTATTTATATTTTATTGTTTTGGGCATTTAATTAATTTTTGACTGGTTATATCACCTTATTAATTAAGTGTAGCTGAAAATAAACTGCCACCATTTTTATAGTAGTTTCCGGCTAAACTGGACATATGTCGGACATGTGCCCAATAATTCAGGGGAAACAATAAAAGTTAGTGCGTCAAAATACCTGTGGATCAGAATAAATTTGTCTCTATTTTTTTCAAGGTTTAAACAATAACAAGCGAAGACTTTGCACGGAGTGAGGTTAGTGTGTACTTTCATTCTTTTTCCCTTAGATTATTGGTCACATGCCCAATACATGTCTAATTTTGCTGGAAACCACCACAAAAAGTGGTGTCGGTTTATTTCAGGCACACGTAAATACTTAAGTGATATAATTAGCCAAAAATAATTGAGTGTCCAAAACAATAAATCGTAAATAGTTTAGTCACCTAATAACTATTTACTTTTTTCGGAATTATTTAAGTTATTTTAAAAATAATTTACAACAATCCATCAGTAATTAATAAGTACAAATATACCGTCAAGAGTGTCATAATCCAGTGTGGGGCTGACCTCTGCCCACGACCGTGAGGTCGCGAGTTCGACATCTTCCCCCTACGTGGGGCTAAATAATTTTCACCTCCTTCTTATGAGGTCCACCTCCCCTTTCTACAAAAAAAAACAAAAGTACAAATATACCTCTTGTTCAGACTAAAAAGTCTCGTGTTCGATGTTCATTGAGCATAATACCTGTCCTTTCTTCTATTTCTTTTGTAATAGAGTATCGTAAACTAGAAGAAAAAAAATCAACGAATATTTATACACTTATACGAAACATCATAGGATCTATTACCTCCATTATAAGATATAATAATCCTAGTTACCAGGGGGATGGAACAATCCTCCATTTAGTTATCAAGTTTTGGTATAGAAGTGGCTTTTTCATTTCTTCCTGGAATGAGTTTTTCTAACTTTACAAAATCACTGAAATAGAAAGAGTGGTTGGAAAAAGTCACTTTATTTTATTACATTTTTAGCATACCAAAGATATAACGCTATAAAATTTTGTAGTAGATTCTGGTTTTGACCACGGTGCAGAACGTAAAAAATTCCGGACGTATAGGTCTTCAGAAAAATATTTGATCGCCAATTTTTTTTGAGATTAATGCTTGTTTAATCTTTTTTAACACCTCTTATGAACACCTATTATCAAAAGGTACAACAAGTATGCGTATTTCTGATGATATGTGTTCATAAAAGGATTTCAAAACAATTGAACAAGTGTTCGGAAGGGGGAGGGTTATTCATGAGGAGGGCTGTGGTAGTAATATCCTTATCCTTCTCCTCATTAACTTCCCTTTCATTTTATTGTCCATATGAATGTGTCATATTTACTTTTACATTTAGTTCCTTTCTCCTTTTTGGCACAAAATCCTCTGTCCATATTCCTATTCTCATCCCTATCCCCATCCAATTACAATTCACCATGTATATATATATATATATATATAATTAAAAAAAATATTTGTATAGTAAATTCTAATTGGTTGGGGACAGAGAATTTTCACCCCTCATTTTTATCCCTAGTTCCTGCTTGACCACCTCATAGCCGAGCCCGGGCCTCTAGTCCGTCTTTTAGGAAATAATTGGATTTCTTTGTAAGGTCACCCGTGTCTAACTTTCACAACCCATTGCATTTTTTATAGCCCAAATAAGAATAAGGGCAGCCATCAATTCATATTTTCTTTGCTATGATGCGACATTTTCTTTTTCTTTTTCTCTTGTAAAAAAAAACACACACATTTTGGAATCTTTGATAAATTTTGAAACCCTAAAAATCCTAAGGGAAAAAAAAAGGATCCAAGAAATAAAGAAAGAAAAGGGAAAATAAAATAAATATAACGACTATATAAAATGATATGATATTGATATGCATGTTGTGATGACAAAGATCGTCATTTCCTATAGAATATATGTTCGTAGCAGTATAAAAGTAAAGGGAAGAGCAGCAAAGAAATTTCCAAGAATCATAAACAAAAGAGCATTTTTTTAGCTGTTTAAATTCTACAAAACAAAATGATGAGGCTTTTACTTGTGTTAGTTTTTTATTTGGTGACTTGACTTTTCGGTCGCTGAAAGTATGTTTTCTTCTTTATCTGACTTGTCTGAGTAGTTTTATCTTGGTAAATGAGTAACTTTTAAAACTTATATCTAGATCAATGAATACAATACACGTATGACAAAAATACAAACTCACAGAAAAGATAATTGACTTTTTAATTATGTGTATTGCACTCATTAATGTGCGTATAAATTTTAAATTTACTCATATATCAATATAAAATTATTCAAAACCAAGGGTACTCTGATTCTTCCATCTGGACCGTCTCATCCCACATCCACCCCACCTTCCAAAATAGAGGGTGCGGGTGCTTTGGTCTATGATAAAAGATTACCAAAGGGCAGTGACGGATGTAATGTTGTAGTGACCCAGTGAAAAAAAAACTAAATTAGTATATATGATATATTTTATTCAATTTAGATGATAAATGTATAAATGATCCCAGACAAATAATTTAATGACCTCACCAATAAAATAAAAGCTCTTCAAACAGCCAATGGGGCATTGGTCTAGTGGCCAAGATTGATGCCTCATGACGTAGAGGCATGAGTTCGAATCCCCTTCCCGCTTCTTGAATCCTCATTTCTTGTAATAGATAGGGTCCCTCCCCCAATAATAAAAAAAAACCAAACTCTCCAACAGACTACGCAATCGAATGAAAGATGATTGGATGAATGATTGTCTGATTACTTACATTGAGAAAGATATATTTAAAGACGACCATGTCGAGGTCAACTATCCAATTTCTACGTGTTTTGCGTTCATTTATCTATATACAAGTTTTGAACATATTTCTAAATCATTATAAAATCTCTTATGGATATCCGATTTACTAAGATCTGTTTATTTTGGTTCTCACTTCTTTTCTAATCAATATCGAAAGTTATGAAATATTATCCATTCGCCATATTTGTTGAATGTTTGACCAATTTCTATTAAATTTGACCACTTTTCATTAAATTTTATGATAAATTAACAAAACATTTGACAAAAAACTGAATCCGTGTGTGATACACATTGTACTGAATTCTCAGATGCTGTTGGAGTATTGAAATATACTTTTCCAGTTACAATGTGAAATTTAGTCAGATTATATAAAATATTTTTTTTTCATTCATATTTTTGTCGTGTAAATTACATTAAATAGAGTCAAGGGTTCAATTTCTCCATCGTGCCATCTAACCAATCTCTACGAAAAATTAGTTACAGAAACATATAAAATAACATATATTTTTGCTTCATGATTCATTTCACAGTATGTGACTGAATTTTACGTTGGTTTTCACTATACCTACCGCAACCCTATCCTTCATTCGGACTCGAGACTGACAATAAGTGTCATGAATAGAAGTCCTCAACACTCACTGGCAAAGTTCGATTTATGGAGACAAACCTAAGAATCAAAAGGTTTAGGATTAGTAAAAGTAAAATAGAGTATATGGAGTATAAGTTTAATACTAGTAGAACTATAGAGTAGACTGTAGTAATTTTGAGTGACAAAAATATTCCAGAGAGTGATTATTATTCAAAAGGACGGAGAGCTTGACGGAGATGTGACGCATCGAGTTAAAGCTTGTTGGCTGAAATATGAGAGTGCAACTGGTGTTTTGTGTGACAGTACTATACCGCTGAGATTGAAGGGAAAATTTTACAGAACTGCTATTAGACCGACATTGTTATATGACACTGTATGTTGGGCAACTAAGAAGTATCATATTCAGAAATGAATGTAGCATATATGCATGTGTTAAGATAGGTGTGTGAGCATACATAAATGGATAGAGTGAGGAATGAGACTATTCCGATGAAGGTAGGTGTATCACCTATTGAAGACGATATGTGAGAGAATAGTTTGCGTTGGTTTGGGCACATTAAAAAGAAGGCCAATTGATGCTTCAGTCAATTTAGTTAATATTAAGGTCATAAGAGGTAGAGGTAGAGGTAGAGGGAGACTGATGAAGATTTGGACGCAAGTGATAAAAGGGGATATGAATTTTCTAGATTTAGATGATGAAAGTTTTGTTTTGGATTGTAAGAAATAAAGCGAATGCATCCATGTGGATAACCTTACGTAATTCTTTCGTTGTTTCATGTAGCCGAATACTTGTTGTTGTTGTAATTTTGCTTGATGATGAAAGGTAGTTTAGAGTTGCTATTAGGTCACCCACATTTTGCCTCCTAAATGCTATACTTTGATTTGAATAGTTTCGCTCAAACTATACTTAGCTACCTCCAATGCATGATTTTAAAGAAAAAAGACTTCAAAGCTAGAACTTCCTTGCCTATTTTGTTTGTTTGATTTTACGAACATATTTCATATTCTCTCTATTCGCTCGAAATTGAATGTCTCATTTTTTAATACATAATTATTATAAAAAAAAAGAGATATTCAATTTTGGATGAAGAAAGTATAAAATTATGGTTATAAAATGTATCCTCTAAGACATCTGATTAACATGACAACATCTGCTACATATTATACTTTGGCTAATGATATTTCCAAGGCAAATTTTCTCCTACCAAGACAATTTGCTATCAAATGACTAAACTATCATTTTGATCAATATTAATATCTTTCAATTAATTTATCTCTCCAAAACTTTCTTTCCTAATTTTATTACACTCAATCTCTAATTTTCTCCCTCTTATCCCCAAAATTAACTCATGATTTCTTCAATATTTTCTTCCATATTATATTTACACTCAATCTCTAATTTTCTCCCTCTTCTGATGCTAGAAGTTCACCAAGAAAAACTAAACAAACAAAACTATAAAATATTCTTTTACTTTAATATTTTTGTCATACGTATACATTGATCTCTTTTTCACAAATGAAGTAGAGAAGATAATTAAAGTAATATTGCTCAAGAACTATAAATTTACCATCTCTTTCTTGCTTATTAGTTCTAATAAATGGAAACCTTAGACCATTAATTTATTTTTGGTTTATATCATTTTTTTTTGTGAACTTCTAACATTCTAAGAGAGAGAATGCGAGATTGAGTGTGGATATATTAGGGAAGAAAATATTGGAGAGATCATGTGATGATTTTTGGAATAAGATAGAGAAAACTAGAGATTGAGTGTGAATAGATTAGGAAATAACATACTAAAAAAATAAATTAATTGATAGATTAATATTGACCAAATGATAACTTGGTCATTTAAAGGCAAATTGCCTTCTATTAAAAAAAAAGGCAAATTGCCTTGGCAGGAAGAAATCTGCCTTGACAATATCACTAGCCATTATACTTTAATGCATCCTAAAATCCATATTAATTACTTATTGATTGTCGCAAAAAGTGAGGTAACTCGGTTAAAATTACCCTAATTTAATCAGGCAATAGTTCTTGCTTTTATTTACATCTACCCATCTACTCCCTACACTCCAATATATAAATTTTAGCATATGTAGAAAAAATTAAGGAAGTAAAAAATTTAAAACATAAATATTACTCTCTTAATTAATAAAATTAGTGTTATACAAGTCATATTTAAGAGAGTAATATTGATATTTTGACTAATAAAATATCTTGCTTTTACTTCCTTAATTTTCACTATATGTACTAAACGGCTTATATTATGGAATGTAGGTAATAATATATTAGGACAACGCCCACGCTTAAAGGTTTGTTTTGCTGCACATCAGGGACGAAGACAGGGGCGGAGGGAGGCAGTCGCCGAGATTTTAAAAAACAGTATTAGGTATAATAAATTTTATATATAGTTCGAAATATTTTATCAGTTTCGCCCCCAAGATTTTTTTTGTCGTTTTATATATAGCTCGACATACTGTTGCAGTTTCGCCCCACGCTAAATTCTTGGCTTCGTCCCTGCTGCACATGACATGCCAAAATGGTGAACTAGTTGAAGCTCTAATTGATCTTACATAATGCCTTTGCTTTAATTAACTGAGATTTCTTTAATAATAGTAACTATCACAAAACTTGTGACAATTTGGAACTGAAATCAGACAGTCATTTTCTTTATAATGTGTATAAAAAAACTTCAATATAATTAGTTAAGTAGTTCTTTTAGCTCTATGTTATAGTATATCAAGTAGAAGAAGCATTTAGTCATGCAAAAACTGAGAAATATCATGCTTTTATTGCTTTCCTTATGTAAAATAACCTTTCATCCAAATCCCATTTCATTTCTTACATTTTTTTCAACAATTTATATGTAATTTCCTTCTAAAGATTCTTTCTCTCCTTCAATTCAACCCTTTTTAATTCTTTCAATTTTGACATTTATTTGCATTAGGCCATTAGATTTTAAAAAAAAAACAAATGGTTAAAACTCCTAATTCCTTTGAAAAGGTGCATATGGAAGAGGCTATTGGAGCAGGAGATGAAGATGCAAAAGGGCTACCGTATTTGTCAAAGCATGAAATAGGCAATTACAGAATTATTCCTAAGAAAGCAGGTGAAACGCGATTTCCCTTAACATTTTTTAACCTGTCAAAATACATTTCGCCTCCAAAATTTATAAAAAATTATTAGAACGTATGTCTTCTTATATTTTTCCCCCCTCCCAACGTATGATTTCTGACTCTATCACTGAGTACACGAGATTCATAGGAGAGGGGCAGATTGAAATTATTATGAAAACGAGTTTAATTAGTTGATATACTAGTGAATTAAAAGGAGAGACTGCTTAATTAGTTCAATAATATATCTTGTTTCAAGGATTAAAAGTACTAATATATTATATCTATTATTTATATATAGGGGTGTCAACGGGTTCGGGCCGGCCCGAACCCATCTCACATAGCTCGAAAAAATGTGAGCGTGAGCTTAATATTCAAGCTCGCTTCTTATGTGAGCTGAGCGTGAGCTTGATCCCGCTCAGCCCGAAAAAAGCTCGAACCCGAATAAGATTAATATAATTAAAATATTATATATATATATAAATATTATATATATAAATAATAATAATAATAATAATATATATTATTATTATTATTATTATTATTATAATATATTGATAAACTCAATATTCAATACCTCAATTTAATTATTCTCTCCTTCACAAAATCGTATCCAATATTCACCGAGACCGACTCATCATCTTCCATCACTATCATCAGTCATCCTTATTCTGTCTTCAACACGTTTACAAGGTAAAATTTGGCTCTTTCTTTCTAATTGTACTATGTTACTGCATCAATGGACAATTAATCCAAATCATATTCTATATTTATGTCGTTTTGTCTCTTTTGCTTCTTTTTTTGTATTCTTGTCCAAATTTAATTTTAAGACTTATTGTATTATACTATTCTTGAGACAAGATTTTCGTTTTTTTCGTTGATATAAATGAGCTTGGGAAGCTCATGAGCTAAGCTCGAGCTCGTGTTAAAATGTGAGCTGAGCGTGAGCTCAAGGTTTATGAGCTTTTTCGAGCTGAGCGTGAGCGTGAGTTTTTCAATTTTTATGTGAGATATGCCAAGTTCAGCTCACATAGCTCGATTGACACCCCTATTTATATATAAGATGATTGTGTTATTAACTGGGGTTAGAAGTTCATGTGGGAAGAAGAGTTGCAAAATCAGGTGGAATAATAAAAGGAATAATCTTGTTCATAGCAGCTTTTCAACAGAAGAAGAGGAATTGATCATTAAGCTTCATGCCACAATTGGAAGCAGGTCAAATTATCTACTTTGTCTTTTCTTTTCTTTTTTTGGATTGCAAAATGAGTAATCAATGTGAAAATTAGCTCATGGGTCTCCATGTGTAACTTTATATTTCAATACTCCCCCTCACATCGAGGAAGGAGTCAAATTCAAGGCCCGGCGCCCTACTTGGACCAAACGGGGACAAAGAGCCCACACATCCCGCCTAAGGGTCTGCTCTGATACCATGTGAAAATTAGCTCATGAACTTCCATATCCTCTCAAAACCAATTGGTAAGGAGGGGTGTTAGCTCATAGCTTATATATTATTTGGATCTTCCTTAGGCATTCGATGTGCGACTTCATATTTCAACAATCAAGAGCAAAAGTTAACTCTTTGGGGGAAAAAAAGGAGAATATACTTGATCCTTCATCAATTCTTTTCACTTTCTTGGACTGGATTTATTTTTTTTCTCTCTTGAAAAACTTCTCAACGTTTTCTAAAAGTCAATTATGAACTAAAAGTATCTGCAAAAAAAAAAAAAAAAAAATCAATTATGAATTATACGTCTAGAAAAAAGTCAATTTTGAATTTCACGTCTCCTTTAAAAATGCAAGAATATGATTAGGGATGACAATTTGACCCGTACCCCGCTGATCCAACTTTCACGGGGCGGTGCGTGTTGCCTATTGTCTGGTTACGGGGCAGAGCGGGTGAACAGATCAATAGCGCGGGGACGGATTTGGGTATTTAGAAATTCGCCCCGATATGCCCCATTACCATCCCTAAATATGATTCTTTATTAGGTGTGTTATATAAGTTTTATTTATGTACTGCAAGTGGGCAGTTATAGCACAACAATTACCTGGAAGAACGGATGATGAAGTGAAGAATTTATGGAACAAAAGGCTAAAAAAGAAGCTCACAGCAATAGGAATTGATCCAATTACTCACAGACCATTTTCACAAATTCTTGCAGACTATGGAAACATTGGTGCCTTTCCAAAAGCTAGAAACCATCATTTCAATCCCAACAAAGACCACACAAGAAATGAATTCACACTAAAATCAAAATTACCTTTTAGCCCTCTTGAACCAGCACTCGGTATCCCCACCTTCAGTAGTAGTCAGACTAATTCTGACTGGAACCGCGTTACGCCCGCAGAGTCTAACTATTATTCCCATGAACTTCTTTCTCAACTTCAATCAATAACTATGGTAACCCCATCGGGTCGGGTCCCGATTGAATGTGTATCTTCATCATCGTCATCGCCATCACCAGAATCGCCACCCGGGGCTAAAAATAAGGCCATTATTAATGGATCATCATCAAGTAGCTTTAGTTGGAGTGATTTTCTTGTTGAAGATGCATTTTTGCCTACAAATATTGTTCAAGAACAAGAGAATAACGGGGCGAATTTTCCGATCAAGAAGGAAGAAGATCATAATAAGCAAAAAGACAATGAAAATCATATTGCAATGAAGAGTACTATCATTGATTTGTGGAAGCAATGCTTGAAAGGGAAAATGAAATGTTATCTGATTTTCATGGCTTCTTGGAGGAACCATTTTATTACTAATTGAACATATAAGGGTATAATGCAATAATAAGAATAAATTATTCTAAGACCAGAGACTATACTTTGTCACCTTGAATCTTGATATGTAATTTCAGAAAATTGTTTTATTGTAATATGTTATTTGAGCTCAAAATTTTAACTTTCTCGAAATTTTAACTTGAATCAAATCAAGTATAGTAAAATACAAGTTTTTTTTTAAGGGAAAAGCATAATATTATTAATTAATATCAGATATTACGTAAGGAATGAGGAATTTTGGAGGATCTCTAACCCATTGAAAAGGGCAAAAAAATTCATGCTTACATTCTGTGTCCCGTTCTCTATCCATGCGAATAGATAATTGACACATGTTCACATTTTTCCTACGAATTCTACTACTTCTTTTAGGCTATAATTTTTTAATTAAAAAATTAACACATGTTAATTTCTTATTAGTGTCACATGAAATGAGATTATGGGACACTGAATGGGGACAGAAGATTCTGTTGATAATGAGGCACTAAACCTTAATGAGTGTCTAGCCAAATGATGAGCAAGAAAATCAAATGACTTGTGTACATAACAAACTGTAAAGAACATACTCTAAGGTATTACAAACCACATCTAAAATATGACCAAATGATGAGAGATTGACATATAACTAATAGAAATGATTTAAGTATGAATTTACAATTAGACTCGATTACCAAATTATATCTGAATACCAAATTAAGAAAACCTAAAGTACGTACAGAGCGAAGTCCTCACGATTAAAATACAAGTTAAAATGAGGATTGTGCAAAGTCTTATAAAGATTTTTTTTTGTTAACTAATGAATATGAGATATTTTATTTTTTCAAAACTCTCTAAGTTTAATCGACCTTTCATCATAATTATATTCAGCAAAAAATAAAGAAATAGATGAAAAAGACTTTAACATAACAAATTAATTTTTTTTATTTAGAGAATCTAACTGAATTAGTAATTATGTACATTTTTTCTCTATAAAATAAAATGAATTAGTTATGGACATTATTTTAAATAATTAATTATAAATATTTTATACTATTTATAAAGAATATAACAAGTTGCTTTTTGTTTTTTAACAAGGGGAATGGTATTTATTGGGTTAGTGCCCAGTTCACATTAAAAACTTACAAGTGGACGGCCTCTACCACGAATAGTTTTATCTTAATAGGTTACTAAGTACATCTAAGCCAATTAATACAGTCGGATATCTTTGGAAAGACAAAACTCCCAATAAATATTTTTTTTCATTGGCAACGTTCGGATTCGAGACTTATTTAAAGATACCAAACTCCCACTACAACACATAAATCCTTTGTAAAAGTCTGGAATGGACTAGGGTGTTCATGGTTCGGATTTGTTCGGTTTTACACAAATTTTAAACCAAACCGAAATATTCGGTTTGAAAATTTTGAAATCAATCCAAATCATTCAAAATCTCAAACCGATGCATTCGGTTTGTATCGGTTTGGTTTGGTTGTTCGGTTTCCGAGAGATATAAAATATATTGATTATAAAGTAAAAATAAAATAATTTTTTATATAATTATTTAGCTTCTAAAAAAAAATAATAAGACTATTCTTTTCACAAGTTAAACACAATAAAATAATAAAATAATAAAACATAAATTCTTAATTTTTGAACTACAATATAAAGTAAAAGTAAAAAAAAATTATATAATTACCTAGCTATTAAAAATATAGAGAAATATGTCTATTGTTTTACAGAAGTTAAACACACACACAAAAATAAATTAATGAAAAATAAATTCTTGAACTTCAAACAAATTACTGAAAAATTATCCTACGAGAAAAAAGCAAAAAATACAACATTATTAGTAGAGCTGTCAAAATGGGCACATGCCCGCGGGCATCGTGATCTTAATTGGCGGGTATGGGGTTATAAATTTCACGCCCATTTAAATGCGGGTATTAATGGGCATACCCATTCGGGTAACGGGGAATGCGGGTATGGGCGGGTTGCAACCGGGCATGCCCTCTTTGTTTTCTTTTTTTTTAATTTTGGATATGGATTAATTTTCACAGTTGAGACTTGAGAGCCAAAAGAAGAAGAAAAAAAAATTCTAAAAGCCCAAGATAAAAAGTTGAGCCGTGCTATATATCTTGGGCAAAGTCCTTGAAGCCGTTTTATACTTCTATTACCCAGAGAATAATGGTTTCATCTTTGAAGGTAACTAAATTATGTTCTAACTTATGATTTATGATTTACCATTTATAATGTTCTAAGTTATAATTTCTCAAGTCGGGTGTGTTTTATAGGTGGAGATGATGAGGAGGAATCAACATTATCTAAGATGGATTCAAATAATACTTCTACTGTTCAAGATCTAGATCAATACATAGAGGATATTAAAAAAAAACCGTATCTATTTTTGTTGCTTTGACTTCAACAATATGTTTCTTAATTTTGGATAGTTGATCTTGAATTATTTTTTAAATTATGGACTTTGATTGTTTTTTATAACTATTTTGGATATTGTGGACTTTTATTTGATTGTTCTTGAACTATTTTGGGTATTTATTTACCCTCTACAGGACTATAAACAGCAAGTGAATGAGAAAGAATTACATTATTATTAAAAACAAAATTAATAATAAGGGTCGCGGGCATGCCCATTTGCCCGCGGCAAGCGGGTACGGGCATCCCTTTTGATGGCCTGTAAAAAAAGCGGGCATGCCCGCCCATCCCCATTTAAGACATGCCCATGAAGGGGCGGGGCGGGCGGGCATTCCCGTTTTGACAGTACTAATTATTAGTTTCAAAGTAAAACAAAAACTTCAAGTGAATCTAAATCATCTTCAATTTATTACTTTAGCAGTTGAAGAACTTGCTTGTCATGGTATAAATAAGAGTTCAATATATTTTATTACAAAATAATTCTTTAATATATATATATTCGGTTTGGTTTGAATTGGATTATAAAAAAAAGTAAACCAAACTAAAAGTTCGATTTTAATTTAGTCCAAACTGAAACTAGTCCAATGCATCGCTCAAATTGAAAATTCGGTTTGAATCGAGCAGTTTCAGTTTTTCATGAACACCCTTAGTATGGACCATATCAATGTGAACCACGTGGTACAAAACTAGACTAATCACCGTAAAGTTATCTCTCATGTCGCATTTTGTAGTGATATGTGCTCAATTCTCAACCAAAATGTTCAATGGACCTAATTTTTATATTCCTTCTGTCCTCTTTCAATAAAATGTATAATATTTTCCGGCATCTATAAATAGAAGAAGAACCTGAAAGTATTCATCAAAAAAGAAGAAGAACCTGAACATCGACTGTGAAAATTCAGATAGCTTTTTAGAGAGAGAAAGTTCAAAAAAAAATGGTGGCGATATCTCTATACAAAGGGAACCTTCACAAAGTTTCCAATGTTCCACCTCGCAAATGGGTAATGCCACATCACCAAATCTCCCTCAAAGACTTCAAAACCCTCCTCCGTCGCCGTAATCGCGCCCTCTCCCGCCACCTCTCCGCCGCCACAGCTACTGATAACGCCGCCACTGTCTCCTCCGATAACCCTAACCCTAACCCTAACCCTAATTCTGAGATTCCTCAATTGAAGGAAGAGGTGGTGGAAGATGAGAAGGCGCCTGCTGAGAAAGCTGATCTGAAAGGTGGAGATGGTTTGGGGAAAATTAAAGCCGAGGTTATGACTGATTCTGTGGAGAATGAGATCAATCATCAGGTTGGCGATCGCGATGATACTGTTGTTGTTGTGGTTAAAAATGAGGAAAATGATGTTGTGGAAGATCAGCTGGTGGTGAAGATTGAAGAAAAGGGAGACGATGAGATTCAAATTAATCCTAATGTTGAGATTCAGGTATTATATGTTTTCTCTTTTGTGCTATTTTGATTCATTTAAAGATTATGTTTTTTGTGCACGAGTTGTTTGGATTGCTGATTTGACTAAAAATTATAATAGGTAAAAGCATGGAAATCTCCCTAAGTAATTGCTTTTAATGAGTTTTTGATTATATAAAAGTTTCTTATGCTTAATCTCCTATGCTCCAGTTAGGAGAATTGAAGGATTAGGAAATATTGAGCTCGTAAGAGGCCGAGGAAGAACGAGGAAGACTTGGATGGAAGTGACAAAAGAAATATGAATTTGCTAGATTTAGATGCGTATTTTGTTTTGGATCAAAATAAATGGAGAGAATGCATCCATGTGGATGACCTTACATAATTCTTTCTTCGGTTTATTTCATGTAACCCACCCTAATCTTTTGGGATTAAGGCTCAGTTGTTGTTGTTGTTGTTATGCTTAATCTGTTAACTTGGAATCTGGATATTAAGAAGTATCTTCTCTTGAACACTCTCTTAATGCACTCAGAGACAGTTTGAAAATCATCTATTAACCAGGGCAGGCAAAAGTATCCTAATTGAGCATATTGAATGCAGAAAGGGCACTCAAAGATCATCAGAAGGAAGATTAAACCTAACTTACCATAAAAATGAACAAAAGAACATTTTGACATGCATAAATAATTTGCTTGTGAAGGCAAAGTATGTCTAATAAATGGTAATCCTGCATTATGGAAATATTGAAAATCTTGATAGTTTGTATTATCAAATCAAATTTCCATCAAAGAGAATAACATGAAAAGCTTTCAGAAACATTCTCGTAGAATCAAGAATGGAACTTTCGTTCCGTACATGCTAACTCATGAATTAGTAACTGCATCCATTTTCCAAAAAGAATCCCAATAATATATAACTTTCCGTGGAATATGTACGGAATCTCCATGGATAGGATATCTTAATTAATTTTGTATTCTCCAGTAATAATTAGCTTTTGGTAACCTTTTTCCCTCTCACTTTTGGCAGGAAAGCGACAAAGAGGATGCAGAAAGTAGCAAAGATAAAAGGAAAAAAGAGGTTGAAGATAAATTAAACATTTTAAAAGAAAAAAAGCATAGCTTGGTACAGGCACTGAAACAAGTGAGCATAGGTTTATTCGTAGTAGCAAATTAGAAGGTATCTGGGTAGCTGAATGGTCTTGTAATTAGGCTATTCCCTGTTATTCATGGCAGATCCTAAATGCAGAAGAGGAATTGAAGAGGCGCAGTATGCAGGGCACAGTGGGTCGATCATCTGTTCCTCTTCATGTGGATATTCCAAACGACACTGGGTCAATGACAAGGCTTAACACTCCTAGAATGGGCTCTGACGGTGTGCTGATAGGTGAGGTTGAAGGAGGAGAACCTGATGACATGTCCCACCAGAATGCGGATATTCGGCATTTGCTTCATATGAGCAGCCAATCCCCTTCTTCAGATTCTTATCATAAGAAGCTTGCCAATAATGCGGTAAGTTATTCGTCTTTTGTGAGTATATTATGTGTCCGTCAGTAGCCCTTCCTCTTTTATGGTCATGAATTGATGACTGATGAGAATGTTTATTAATTCTATACAGAGTAACTGAGCATATTAGTTATTGAAATTACATTCTGCTCTGATACTTCATGTTTACCTTTAAAAACACTCTTCATAATTGCATAAAGTTTTATTGCTCAAAACAGCTGTACTGGCATCTTTGACACGCATTGCTACTCCTGTGGGAAATATTGTAGTTATTCAGGCTTTCGTCATATGTATCCTTGATGTTTATTTGGTTCTCTATCCTTGGTGGTTGATAGGTATCACTTATCTTTGGATTCTTTCCCTTGTTAGTTGTTTGCTTTGGAAGAGAAATTGGGAAATTATCTATTTTATTTGTCCGGCGCCAGTCCCATATCTCTTTTTTTTTCTTTCTTTCTATTTTTTGGGTCCCGTATCTAAAATATCTTAAAATCCTTGGTCCTTGCCACCATGAAACAGTAGAATCTGGCCAAGATGAACATGTGCTTCCCACGAGCCAAAATCCTCAAGGGTAAAACTGTCCTTTTAGGCTTTCCATTCCCTCTGGTCTCCCCCTCACTCCTCTCTCTCTTCCCCTTCCCAAACTCAGTAGCACCATTACCAACGCCTCTCCACGGTTGAAGGTGCCTCTATCCCTGCTACCACAATGAAGCCTCAAGCTCAATCACTCTGTCTTACAGTAAATTAGTAGAAATTTCTGCGTCGGGTTTGAGAATTTCTGGATGAGATGGAGGTTGATGAAAGTTTCAATTCCTTCTGTTCAAATGTTGATGATGATTTAGGGGAGAGAGGTTATTATGAGGAGACAAAGAATGAAAAGGAGGAGAAGATTGAGAAAGTTGAAGATGATAGTGAGTATTTACCTAGTTTTTTTATATGCGTCCGCTGTTTGATGGCTCCAGCACTGGTTCGGTTGCCTTTGTCTGGAGGCGTTCAGAGGGGGGCGGAGGAGGAATGAGAGTGAGGAGGAGAGAAAATGGATTTCAGTATTTGAGGATACAATTTCAGGTTTACTGGGTTGAGTTATATTCTGAATCAAGCAATTTTAAATTAAATGAAACCTTTGACTCTAATTTCTCAAAATGATGTTCATCACTTTGTTTTGAATTGATTTTTGGATTGAAGTTTTGGCAGCAGCTGAACCCTCAAAATTCTCTCCGTTTATTCTTCTTAGTGCACTAGAAAATCATTACCCTTTTCTTGAAACCCATATTCTCACCTGGGAATGGGATCTCAGAATTTCTACTTATCCCCCCATATACATTATTTGTATTCCACCATCCTGCTCTATGTCGCGCTTGAATTCTCTCTTCTCTTTTGTCATCATCATCATCAATTAAATAAGAAGGAAATTAACCCACGAATGGGAAAAATGCAAAGATTCTTCCCTTTTTTTAGTGCTCAGGCAACTAAAGAGGAATCAAATCAAAACTCGAGCTTCGGTGGAATGCATCTTTGGTATGGAGTGTTTTCGAGACGAAATCAGAACTCATATTTGATCTGAAGTGCTTTCGAGATGAAGTTTTGGGTGGTTGAGTTTCGGTGGTGGTGGCTGCGGCTCTGATGAATTTTTGTTGGCCAGGGGGGGAGGGGAGCTGGGGAGTTTTGGAAGAAAACAGCCTAAAAGGACAGTTTTGCCCTTGAGGATTTTGGCACATGGGAAGCCGGTGATTGATATATATATATATATATATATATATATATATATATATATATATATATATATATATATATATATATATATATATGTATCAATTATCTTAGGATTATTTTCCCTTGTTTGTTGTTTGCTTTGGAATATTCAGATATTTTGAAAATGGAAAAAAATCCAAGTGCCCCTTAAACTTTTTCAAAATCCAGCTTTCACCGTCCCACTAAGAAATAGCTACGGACCCTCGATTTATTAAGATGACAAATTTTGCCCTTCCGTCAAAATCTTCTGTTAAATACAAAAACATGTCATTTGAGATTTACATGACAATTTTAGGACCAGTTTTGTCAATTGAAGTTTCCTTTACTAATACATAAATCTTATTCTCAAATTAAAGAACCCCAATCAAGTCTCTTGAGTTTTTCCTACCAAAATCCTTTCCTTCCCATAATCCAAACCCATTCACTATCTTCTCCGACTCGCCCTCTCTCCTCTACATATTCACCTGATTGAGTTGGATTTATATCATTCATTTTCCAAAGATAATCAGCCCACATATTCCCTCCGTCTCGCTGCTGGTAGCAGTGGTTGGCGTGGTTGAGAGACAAGCAGAGAGTAATATTTGAAAAAGAAGGGGGTTTGCATATTTATGAAGAAGAGAAAGATAGAGGATGGAGGATCTTCTTTACAAATCCACCGAGTTGAGTTTGGTTGCTAAGGTCTAAAACTTTAGACTAAATTTTAAGCCAGCATTGGAGGTGATGGAGGCAGGGAAGACAACGCCGGTGGGTGGTGAACTAGATAGTGTCATTGTGATACACATGACTTGTTTACGTTAGTATTTAACGGAAAAGTTTGACGGAAGGGCAAATATTTGTCATTCCCATAGATCGAGTGTCATCCTTAACCACTTTTTAGATGTAGAGCAAAAACTAGATTTTAAAAAGTTCAGGGTCCCCAGGACTTTTTTTTGCCCTCTAAAAGAACGTCATGTTTTTAATCTTTTGTTTTTTGTTTGGATAACTAGTGTTGAAAGATGGAAGTGGTTATTCTTGTATTCAGCAACCTTAGTGATATATAAAATTGGGTCCAAAGACGTGGGAATAGTGGCAGATTAGAGTCCACTCAGCTTGGATGGTAATTCTTTCACAAGTCTAATGAGATTCTGTAGTTAGGGAATCATGGCCCAAGCATCTTTGTGCTCGTTGATGTTATGGAGTGAGATTAGTGTGGTATTCTGCTCATACTCTTCCTGTATTGAAGAGAATTATGCAGCTTATTCCCTTTCTGAGATTGTAGCGAGTGGACAATGATAGCCCTAGCGGTAGTGAAAATTTTGCTTAATCAATTTTCAGATCTACGAAATTTATTGGCTACCTGCTGGCAAGTCCGTATTGAAATTGTTATATTGTGCCACATAGAATATATGAAAAGGCCTTAATTATCTGCTGTGGAGCTCTTAGGATTTTCTACAATCGCATTTCATTCCTTTGAAGTTTAAGTTGTGACTTTTTACCTTGTATACATTTTGATGCAGATTCCACATTCTGCTCGAACTACTCTAGGGGCCATTGGCAGTCCATCTCGTTTTGCACCAACACCAACAGCCCAGCAAGGACACCCTTCAAATCTTCCAACAGTTTCTGTATCAGGAACAAACTATGTCGCTTCATCTCCATCTCCTGCGGCATCAGGTGGCACTTCGGTTTTCAGAGAGAGCCAGACCACCACCAGTCCATGGAACTAGGACTTTGATATCCCTTGGACTAGCGATTCTCGTTGCCATCAATTATGTACATCCATCCAGTATACTGATTATTTCCTTCTTAGAGGTCATTTAAATACTGGAGCTCCAATATTTAACCGGTGAATAGGTTAGTTTGCTTCATGAAATCTGTGCTCCTGTTTTTAATGGCTTATGCTATGAAATTACAGGATTCTGTTCTCATACCTTGTTTTTCTTTTGGCCAGGAAAAAAAGAAAAAAGAAATTAGAAACATGCTTGTAGTAACTGTACCCTGGTGGGTTGGGTAATAAATTGTGGAGTATTATCTTTATGGATTTTTCTAATGCCCTAGAGTGTTACCTTTTTATCTGAACTATATATTTTTGACACGTGCCCTGTGACATGTTGATATGTATTAAGTTATTTCATATTATAATCTAAGTTTCATATTCTTCCTAGAGTTTTTCCATTTTTGATAGGATATTAGAGTTTGATATACTTAAATAATCACATATAGCCTATTTTGTCTGAATTAACATGTTAGAAATATCCTGTTTTTATTTGAGAATTTTTGTAAATATGAATTATAGTTATAGAAAGAAATGCACAACGAAGTCTGAAGAACAAAATACACACAAAAAGCAAAAACAGTTTGGGAGTCCAAGTCAACATTGAGAAGAAAAAGTGATACATATATGCCAAAGAAAGAAAAGGCAAAGAAATGAATTCCCATCCTCTTTGCCGGCGCAAGTTAGCTCAAACAAAAACTAGTAGATCTAACACATAAATCCACATCCACTGTAGCCCCACCCCTCACTCCTCCACCGTCAACACACCTGACCCATCGAAATCACCCCAATCGGAATTAACACTTGTTGTGAATATGCAAAATAGTTTTTCTAAACATGCAGAATGACTGTTAAAAGTTATATGAGAATTTAACGGTTGAGAAAAAATAATTTTTTTTTAAACAACTATTACAAAATATTTCTTCAAATTTGAATTGTTGAATGAAACCTCTGATACTCCTCGTATTCCGCAAATACAAAATTCCGTTGGAACGTTAATCCATACCCTCTTCTTCCATTTTGGATTCACTCTCGAACACTTTTTAAGTCAACACATATTGAGATAATATACTAGTCATTTTTATTAGTTTAGTTTGACTATTAAATTTTAAATAAATAATAATTATTTAAAAAATAAATTATCTTATTTCTTTTTGTAAAAATTAAATAAAAAATTAACAATTGAAATTATATTAACAATTATATTAACAAGTGTCTTGCACGGATTGGACGTCTCTTCCTCCCAAAGAAAAACAAAAGGCACCATCCCCCATTTTCCTTTCTTTTGTTAATTACGCCATACTCTATTCACTATCTTTCCATTTCTATATTCCTCAATTCAATACTCCATAATCTCTTGAAGAGCTCTAGAAAACACAACCCCTCCCCACCCCAATCCCCAACCCATGAGTGCCCTCTTCACAACGCTGGCTTCAGTGCGGAATAAGGATAATTCTGCATGATCGAAATTTCTCTCGTTTATTAAATTAGTTTTTTTTACAGTTAAGATTTATTTAAAACGAAAATCTGTTCTATTTTAACATACGAAACACCTGTTCTAAAGTGTTTTGTATGTACTGAAAAAAGTTAAAGTTATTACGCTGCCTCACCACCCCCAACCCAAGAAAAAGCCCAAACAAACATGGCAAAGCAAGACCACTAATAGTCATAGGCGCAATTTACCAGCACCATCTTTACTCTCAGAACCCAAGAAGAAGACATCATCCATGGATCCCACACTTAAAAGGCATCCTAAATCCAATCCCATCTCCACCACCAAGCCCCACCCAACTCCTCCTCCTCCTTCAGATCCCACTGTTGGTCCCTCTTCCACCACCACCACCACCACCACTATCCATACCATATCCCATCATTTCTCTAACTTGTATCCAAGAAACAAACTTCTTTCTTCCTCAAAAGGTTATTCCCATTCAAACCCTCAATTTGATAATCATTTTCAGCACCCAAAAGGGCTTTCTAATTCCTCTTCTTTGGAAACCTCATGTACTGCTTTGACCAAGTCAAACAGCCAGCATGGGAGAAAAGTGGACAAGAATTCATTAATTAAGAAATGTTCCCATCAGGATCTTGATGTTGAGAAAGCATTGGCTAAGCAGAAATTCAATGAAGTGAAGAAATCAGTGGTGAAAGAATTCAAGAAAGAGGGGTTTTATGAGGGGAAATATGTGAAAAGGGCCTCTGAATTGAAAAGGGTTGATTATGAAGTTTCTGATGAAGTCAAAAGGCCATCAATTTCACTTGCTACTACTGTTAGTGGTAGTGGTGGTGGTGGTGGAGGGAGAAGGAGGTCATTTTGCTGTTCCCAAACTGAATTGGCTGATTTCTTTTCTTGCTCTGGTGTTAAAGTAGTGGCTGTTGATATGCCACCATTTATGCAGATTCATGTTGTGGATTGTGCAAGAAAAACTTATGATAGCTTGGAAAACTATACTTCCAAGACTCTTGCTTTAATACTCAAAAGGGTAATCAAATTTAACAAATCTTTATGGCCTTTTTTTTTAAAGATTATTGGAATATGTGTATTTTAAATGCTCTGAAAGTTGAAAGAAAAAAGTATGGTAATGTGTAAATAAATCAAAATGGTTATTGGGTCTGTCTTCTCTGTTGTCTTTTGACTTTGATTTGAGGGAATGATTCCGTAGCAAACATGGAAGTAACAACATAGGGTACTGCTTCAGTGCTATTATGTGAGCAATCACTTTGTGTATTTAATGTCAAAGTTTAGATCTTCTCTAATTCATCTGTTTCAATGTTATTCGGTGAGCAACCAATTTGTGCATTTATTGCTAAATGTTAGGTCAGTCTCCAATCTATATGTTTCTATTCTGGGTGCAACCATCTTGTACTTTTATTGTCGAAGATTCGATATGTCTCTTATTTATATCGCTCATATCCTAATTATTGGGGATTTATGAGTTATATTATTGTTGTTATATTGGAATGTGTATTTGATTAGTATTGATTAAGATTGTTGAATTTGCTTTCTTGATTTTTCATTACAGGAATTTGATGAGGTTTATGGACCAGCATGGCACTGTATAGTAGGGACCAGTTTTGGTTCTTTTGTCACACATTCAGTAGGTGGTTTCATGTATTTTTCAGTGGATAAAAAATTGTATGTTCTCTTGTTCAAGACTACTGTGCAAAGAGCTGAATGAATAAATAACAAAAATTGAGTTTGATGAGAAATAGGTTTTAGTATTGAACACTTCTGATATGGACCGGGTCCACTGGACCATGCGGTTCAGATTTGGCCACATCACTGCATTTCCTTCTCTCTCCTCATTCTGTAGGGATGTGACCAAATCTGTACCACATGGTCCACATGGACCCGGTTCATATCGGAATTTTCCTTTAGTATTAGGGGAAAAGTTCTATAGAAAGACATGATGATATATCCATTACCCTCTCTCCTTCTCTCCTGTTGTTTCATTTTCAGACTCAATACAAAGTTGATTTAGGTATGAGTTTGAATCTCAAGTTAAATCAAACCCAAGTCATACTCAATACAATCAGACCAAAAAAAAAGGTTAGGTAATGGATGGGCTTTTCTCAGTTTAACCTTAGACCCCTTTTATGTAGTCTTAGCACAAGAAAATTAACTTTCATTAAATTTCTCTAGTTTTGGAGATGCATTATGCAAAAGCCTACTTAGTTGTCCTATAGTATTCATATAGAAGTTAGTTAATTTTCCATATATATTTATATACTTCTTTTTTGCTGATTTTGTTAAATCTTGTAAGTTTTTTTTTTTTTTTTTCTGGTATATTTTTCAAGTTAATACTCCTTCCACCACCACTGATTTGAGGCACTGTAACTCTTATTCATTCTGCTGATATATTGGAGTCTGATTGGATTTAGTCTAGTCTGCGATTTCTGATCACATTCTCATACTCAAACCAAAATCAGTCTTTTTTTATGACTAAGGCTTAATGTTTGATACTCACTCAATCCAATCCAATCCAAAGAGAATTTGGGTCTCGATTTGGGTCTCAAACCCGACCAAAGCCAGACTAGACTCGATCCAACTCTACTCAATTAGTTTAGTTTGTTGAATTCAATCAAATGAGCAGGAAGAAGAAAACTTGGCTCTCAAGATGGAGTTGAAATAGATTACATTATAATGAGAAATAGTAACCTTTTTTCACTGATCTGCTAGTCACCCCTGTCTTGTCTTGTTAGGTCATGGATAGAGGCATTTCATTTATCACTTTGTACAATTTATGGTTATTTTTTTTTTTTTACAAAACTCTGATATTGGACTCCACATCAACACTCCAGAATACAAGTACCGTCACATTTTATACCACTTTAAAAAGAATTAAAATAGAAAATAAAATAAATTATTGGGTCAGAAGGTGTTAGGGACTTATCATTCTAAGTCAGAAAGTATTAGAGTGATTGCCGTTAGGTTTCTTTGACGGCATATCTGATGCATGGTTGAGGTACAATAGCGGAGCTTCATGGAGGCAGGAGGGGGGCCATGACCCTCAATTTTTTCGAAAATTGCATATTAATATTAGAAATATATATTTTTGTATAAATAAGTTTTTATAAAATAAAATATTTTGGTTTTTTCTCAAAATTTTGAAATTTCATAATAGTACTCTCTCTTTCTCAAATTGAATTTCTATTTTCTATTTTAATTTATTCTGAAATTAATGTTTATTTTTTTAGAATTATTGTATTTTCTCGGCGGTACCATAATTCTTTCATCCTCACAAATCACCGTCCTCCATTCATTCAATTGTGTATTTTATTCGTGGAATGCTCATTGTTCTGTAATATTGTAATTTGGGCATGATCTTTGGTGTGGTAATAGTGTAATTTGTGACCAATTTTTTTAGTGCTTTAATAGTGTAATTTGGACCGCATAAACAGAAAGAAATTTGTAGTTTTAAAGTAAAAATATGTCATTTGATTACTTAATATATTCAAATACAATAGAACTTCAAATAAATAGAAGTTTCTTTAAAATATACCTTTAATAAAACAAATAATAATTTTTTTTATAAGTTTCTCATTCTATTTTGAAGTATGAACTGTAACACTAACCTCTGCATATTAGTCGTTGTTTCCATTTTTATTTTTGTCATTTTTCTTCCTTAGTTTTTGCATTTTTTTTCAAGATAAGTATCATTTTAACTTCAAATCTTTTAGTAAAAATATATATCTTTCTAATTCAAATATATTGTCATACACTGTAAATAAATTTTAACTCGTCCCCCCATAAATTCAAATTCTGACTCCGCCATTGTTGAGGTAATTCTTTTGATTTTTATACCTTCCCTGTTCACTTTTCTGGTATAATCCCCATCTATTGTATCTGCTGATCTTAAAAAATGTACACATGTCACGTAATTTTTCGACTCATTACGTAATCAGTTATTTGTACAAGTTAAGAGCCTCTTTTCAGTGGGTTCGAGATCCTCTGGAATTCCTCCTCCCTTGCGTAACCTCCGATATTATCAAATAATATCCAGCTTTCGGTTTAAAAAAAACAATTTTCCTAAATAGAGGGGAAAAGGGGTGAAGAAGTAACAAAAGCATGAATTATGTTAGTATCCCTAGTTGATTTCAGTCATGTTAGAATTACCAAGGGTAAACATTTCTATTTTTCTCCTTTTATTTGTTGGGGTTTCTTTTTAGTTATTTTTCCAAATTTTCTGTTTCTTGTTTGGCATTTATATTCTTATACCATGTGGGTTGCTACCATCTTTTTCTTCAGCTCCCTGTAATACTAACATCCATCACCAGACTCTTGCTCTTGCAATTTCACTTTAATGAAGCAAGCAAATTTATCATACAAAAGCAACTTACCTAATTGCAAATATTTGATGTTTATGATAATGATTTAATGATTATTATTCACTTTATGAAGTTCTTGTTGTATTATACAGTACTTGTACCAAACACCACACCCCCGGATCCAGCATGGTAGCAGCGGGGTCAAATGACCCCGTTGAAAAGATTTTTTTTAGTATATATAGTATATTTTGCTCTATTTAAATAATAAATATATAAATTATTTCACACAAATCGTCGTGTGTCCCAGTGTTCTCTGTTCTTGGATTCACCACTACACAACCCCACTATCTCTGTTCCATATTATAGTTAAGTTTTCATGCTAATTAAAAAAAAAAAAACGATTGAACAATTATTATTATGAAGAAAAAAGTTCACATCGTCCTTCATAAATGATCAGAGAGTTATTATTAATAGTCAGTCCGGTTCCTATGCGGAACAGCTTTTTTTCCGCATGTGCGGAACAACTGGAGCCGTCGGATGAGATTTTGAACGGCCCAGATCAGGAGAGAGACTTAAAAAAAAATTTATTATTTTTTAAATCAGCCGCAACTTTTCTCTCTTCTGATCTGGACCGTTAAAAATCTCATCTGACGGTCAGGATTTTGTCCCGCACATGCGGAACAAAACCCTGTTCCGCATAGGAGCCGTGAGCATTAATAGTTACTACTTGAGTAAGTAGTTACTAACTTACTACTGAAGAAGTTATAATAAATACTCCATTTATCGGGAATTGGATATCTTCATACAAATAAATAGGAAAGTGGATAGAAATCTTAACGATGTGACTATTGATATGGAATGGTGGTTCTATTGACAAAACCATGCCAATATCATTGGGGAAATGAGTTTTTAACTTTTGTTCATGATTTTGTAACCTTGCTAGTTAGATTGTGAAATGAAGATGATTGGAGATAGATTAACTTATGTATCTTGAAATATAACCTATATGCCTAATCCCATCACTTCAACTTCCCCTTTGTTCATATATTCAAGATTTTGCTGGAAAGTCGCTCTATTTTGGAGTGGATAGCCAAATGATTGATTTTGATGGGGTGGTTAATGATACAACCGAGATGCACAGCATCAAAGTGTACAACAAACCCCCCTCCAAAACGTCACGATTATAGTACAGAATACTAAAAATTCAGTAAATACTGAATATTTTTTCCAAATGTTATAGATTTTTAGATATGTTACATTATATGTAATAGGTGTTCTTTCCTAATTAATACATGTTCTAAGACATGTAATATATGTTTTACGGAACATGTGTTAAAAAATTATAACACATGTTCAGTCTAAAAAAAATTGGTCCGTCAAATTTTTTATTCAACGACTAAAAAAAATTAGTATGTACTAAATTTTTTGTGTTTAGTATCATATATGCACTACAAAACTAGTGGAGAATCAAGAAGGAACATTTAGATTAGGTCTAGCTCCAAACTCAAATATTTATTTGTAAAATTCATACTTTCTCAGATAAACAAATCAATTTTTGCACAGTATGAGAAGTTTGGTTGCAAATCAAGCTCTACCCACTTATAATAATGATAGTGTGATCTCAACTATTTTTAAGAAAAAAAACAACTCATTCTAATTTGATCAAGTGCTAGCAAAGCTTTTTCAATATTGTACGAACACAATTTCAAGCTTCATATCAGTTTTATTGGACTATTAAGTTTCAATAGCTATGCTGACTTTGCTGGACAAGTAAAATAAGTTAATAGTTATATCGATATAATATTCTTCAACAACTATCAATTTATTCTTCAACCGTTAAATAAAAAATTATAGATCAAATTAATGTCAAATGCTAATGTCAATACGATGCTTACAAAAACTTTGTTCACACCAGAAATCACTTGATTTATAGCACGTATCCATTTGGAGGCACTGAAAAGCATAATTGTTTATGTCAAATATTTTACCATAGGGGCATAGACCACCACCTAAAATGGCCTCCCAAATATGGGGAAAAAAAAAAGACTTTAGCAGTTGGTTCTTCACATAGTACACCAATCAAAATCTTACAATTATCAAGATCAAAAAGTTCTTCACTCTAGCACTTGAGTTCTTCACAGAGTGTATTTGGATTGAGTTTGATTTGAATTTGAGACTAAAATTAAGACTTAAATTCTTTTAGATTGAGTATCGGAATGAAACATAACGCACTAATCTATGAAGAATTAGATTTGGATTCGAGACTAGTATGAGTCTGAGATAAAAAAATTCAAATTGAGACTCAATCCAATAATATCCAAAGTATACCAATCAAAATCTAACATTTTCTCAAGATAAAAAAGTTCTTGAATCCCAACTGAAAATCCCTATTCATATTGAGCTTTTGTTCAATTTTGCTCTACCACATTATTGATTCCATATTCCATTTTGATGTAACAGTAAATGCCTAAAGAAAGGAAACAAGAAACAGCAAAATTTTCATATTAACTCTTCATAAAGAAAGGATTCCATCCCTCCATATTGAGAGACTTGCATAGATTAGTGCACTTGGACAAAATTTCTACCCAAATTTTTAATGAAACTTTTGACTTCAGCATCATATATTCTTTCATAAACAATTTACATTTTTACGAGATTGAAAGCAAAAATATCAGACATAAAATCTATATGATATCCTATCCTTATCAACCGGAAAATTTTCTCCTAGAACCATCATCGGTGCACCTCTCACACTCAAATATTCAATTATGACCATACTCACAAAAGTTGACCGCGCATCTGGTGATGCTAAAACTGAATTTTTTAATGCAAGAGATGAATCATAATCTATTAGATAATTCTAAAAGAAAGTTACTCCGATCGAACTTATAGAGAAATATTTAAGAAGATTTTTTCCATATCTCTTTCTTTTAATAGACTGTATAGTGGAGGGACTTACATATATCAGTGCACTTGGACAAAGTTTCCATCGAAACCTCAATAAAAAGAATTCACTTCGATTTCATCTCTCCTTTCATAAACAATTTACGTTTCACAAAATTCAAAACAATCATATCAGTCGGAAACTCTATCCGATCATACCATGTTCGGATTTTATCAGGGACGAACTTAAAAATTTGACGTTGGGGGAGAAAACTACAACAGATATGCCAAATTATATATAAAAACTGCAAAAAAAAAAATATTAGGGGTGAATTTGATTAAATATTTCGAACTACATATAAAATTTACTATATGTAATAATATTTTTAGAAATTTTGCCGCCCGCCCTTATCTTCGTCCCTGAATTTTACTAGGAAATAATGGTTGTTGCATCTATCTTTTAATGATTGTGGACCCGGATAGTGATGGAGGGGGATATAGGTAATTAAAATAGTAGAGTAAAAGAGCTTAATACCAAATAAAAAATTTATAGGGCATGTGACAAATTCCCCAAAGCGAGAAACTAAAAGGAAGGAGTTAGTCACTCTCACAAACAGACTTACTCCGAACCTTCCTTTATTCCTTCCGTACCAGTGCCACTATGACACGACATAACATAGATATGTGTATAAAATATTTATTGTATTTAATTAATACTAATTAAACACTTTTTTTTTAAATATTTAAGAATTTGATATATATATATATATATATACCCGACACCCGTATCCGAGTCTGAGTAACATAGGAGGCAATCACTGAAGAAAAAATAGCAGTAAACTATGAGAGCCACATAATTGAGATTCCATCTTTGGTATGCTTCAAAATAAACTTTCTAATGAGTGAAATTTGCTTGACTTGAATCATGTTGAAATTAAGCAAAGTTGGGCCTCAATGATAACATAAGCTTTTAAGTTATATCAAATTAATATTTATTATTCAAGATTCATTACTCAGATGCAAGACCTACTTCAGATTCTTTCAGATCTGGAGTTTCTCACAAAACCCAGAGTTGTTCTGAGTCATTTCTCAGTTTTCTTCATCTTTCCGAGACAATCTATGGAACGGTTTATATGCCCATGATCTCGTAGATTGTTGATTTCTAAGAAAGATGTTGAAACGGAGCTTGTTACTGTTGTTCCAGGATCTCGGAGAAGCAGCTGCGAAGAATTTTATCATGTATTTATTTTTTCTACTGTTTTTTGTGTTGTTTATCTAGTTCGGATTGTGGACTTTTATCCGTTATTATGGTGTCTACACCATTGTATAACTTTTATTTTTCTTGTATTTTCGTTTTATCTATTGATTGTAATGACCTTAACTATTTTATGATTAATGGGTAAATTCTTGTTTAGCCAAAAAAAAAAAAAAAAAAATTATCTATGGAAAGTGTTAGGCATACTGATAGCTTCTCTCAACTGTGAGAATATTTTGAAAAGCTGATAGTTTTTATTTATTATCGAAATACAAATTACAATAGACCGTCTTATTCATTCTCTGATTTGTAGATGTTTGTTATATATCACAATTTTTCTTATAGTATGGAACATTTTTTTTTTTTTTTTTTTAACGCCCGAGGGCGGAACCCCAAAGGGGAGAGAGCCAACCGCAAAGCGGAGAAGAGTACCCTAGAAGGGAGACAATTAAAGTTTACCCCATGCTTGGGGAGGGTATCGAACCCGGGACCTCTCGGTCACGGGCCGACCAATACCCCACTGGGCTATTGGACCTTTGATATAGTATGGAACTTGATCAAACATTTTGAAACTACATATAAAATTTACTATATCTAATAGTATTTTTAAAAATATCGGAGGCGACTGTCTCCCCACCCCTTATAATGGTCCCTGAATTATGGTCACCCTTTTTCCTAAATTTCATTTTCTTTTCCTTTTTTTATGATTGATAATTTCGTTTGTGTAATAAAACTAATAATGAGAAACTACTGTTTAGATATGTAGAGATAATAATTATTATTATTATTTATTAATATTTCTTGTGGTAATCGCATAATTTTGTGGCCTATTCAACAGCCACCATGCACGTATAGCAAAAGATCTTAAAGGCTTCATTCAGTCAGGACGAAGTCAGGAATTTGGTGTTAGGGGCGAAATTGATAAAACTTTTGGGATAATAAAAAAGGCAAAAAAAATTCTTAGGGAGGCGAAACTGATAAAAATTTTCAAAATACACATAAAATTTCGATAAATAATAATATTTTTAAAAATCTCGTGTGCGCCTCCCCCTGTCTTCAGTGATTCAAGAGAATACATGTTAGGCCAAGGGTATTATGTAAGATTACGTAACATGTTTGTTACGCTCTAATGAAATGATCTTTATAACTTTTCTTTTTCATTCCGGAGTTTGATTGATCAAATTAAAGTTGAAAATACCTTTCCATAAGAATGCTCATTCTAAAAAGAACTGGAAAAGGTCATTACACACCAAAACTTATTAAATGACTTTTCCAAGAGAAGTTGGAAGTTTCAATCAAGAGTAAGTGACTATTATATACTGATAGGACATTTAGGTCATATTATGTTTAATTACATTTCATTTCGACATTAAAAATTCTGCTCTGCCTTTTGTCTTTCAAACATACTGGAATGAAAAGAGGATTTCGAACTCATTTCAGGTGGAAAACGATTCCACCTGAAAAAGGATTACATTGCATTCCGCGTACCAAACATGGAGTAAGAGTTGAGACTTTTAACTAGTCATTAGGAGACTACTTTGTGTGATGTTCATTCTTATTTATAAGAAGAAGGTGTATATATATATATATATATATATATATATATATATATATATATATATATATATATATATATATATATATAGTATAACAACAAATAGTTATTTCTGTTAAAAAATAGTTCCGTGTGCTATTTTTGTTATAAATAGTTTTTCGTTAATTTGTTTCTCTCACAAAAGTAGTTTTGTGTGTTATTTATGTCACAAATAGTTTTCCGGTGCCTTTTTATCACAAAAGAAATTTCGCGTACTATAAGTGGCACAATGCAACATATCCAATTCAGATTCGACTCGATCCGACCCGACCATTAATCCGACAGTCTCTTCTTCACTGTATTATAGTTCAGGGGTAAAATTGGCAAACCACCCAATTATAAATAATTCACTCCAACCCAACCACGACCCGAACCCCACCATTAACTTGACATTTGTATGTCGGGTCGGGTCGTGTTGTAGGGAATTAATTAGAATTAGATAGTTTGTCAATTTTACTCATAAATTAGAATGTAGTGGAGAAGCGACTGTTGGGTTAATGGTCGGGTCTGAATTGGGTAGATCTCATTTGTGGAACTTATATCACGCGAAATTTCTTTGTGACAGAAAAGGAACCGAAAAACTATTTGTGAAAAAAATAACACACAAAACTATTTTTGTGAGAGAAAATGCACCGAAAAACTATGTGACAAAAATAGCACACAAAACTATTTTTATAGTAAAAATAACTATTTTCTCTTTGTATAAATGCATTTTTACCCTTTATTAATGGCTTAATGCTCCTCCAACGGTTTAATAGAAAACAAATTAAAATAATTATACAAGGGTAGTTGATTAATACTACTTTTTATAGCCAATGTCTTCCTTCACAGTAGATCTATATATAAAAATAAAATAAAATAAAAAATCCCTTCACAACAGAGACTAATGTCCTTCAAAGTACATTAAGCAAAAGTTGATGTTGAAATCCCCCCACCCCCAATGAGCTACTTAAGGGGACCCCTTACTACTAATCTCAATAGGAGGTGGCAGTATCAAGATCATCTACTTGGTAACCGAATTTACTATGCCAAAAAGATATTCCAAAATGATAGTGGGTACTTTAGACTCACTTTATATGCCAGTTACAAATTTCTTTTTTATCCAATATGGGACATTTTCCCATATGGGAATGGAGTTTCACAATGGGGATTGCTTTTTTTTTTTTTTCCTTTCCCTTTAGATAATTACTTAGTACAGGAACTTGTAACGGGCAATATTTAGTTTTGCTGATTGTTTTTTATCTTTTGTTAGCCACTCGGGTAATATTTTTGTTCACTTGTTGAAATGAATTTGAATGTTATGTTTGGCGGGATGATCAAGTGTTTACTTGTTATTCATTAGGTTACGGGTTCGAACCCCGAAACAACATCTTTATGAAAAAATAAGAGTAAGGTTGCGTATATCGTAACCTTTCCTATATCCAGCGACGGATGCAGGTAACAACCAGTGGGGTCACATGAATTTTTTTACTTCTAATTATATACTTATATAATGATTAGATATATGTTATTAAATTAGTGATCCCACTATAAACTTTTGGTGGCCTCATACTCAAATAATACCAAACGCAGAAAGCAATGATGTGACTGTCATGTCCAATCGCTTTCTTTATAATTTTCCTATTTATTTGAAATATTTTTAATTTTTTTTCTTCTAAAATTTTACTTGTCTTACTCATAATGTGTCTTTTTTTTGTTGAGAAATCCATTAAAAAATATTTGTATTTACTAAGTAATTTTCATTAGAGTTATAGATATTTTTGCCCATTCACTTCATTCCCTCCCCTTTTAATTTTTGTCCAAAATCATCGCGTTTGTTAATTTGTTAAAACCTTCATAGAAAAGTAGTTTATTAATAGAAATATTATAATTTAAGATTTCTACTTAAAATAGAAAAAGTTTATTGAAAAAATCTTATAGAAAATGTTACTTTTAAAAAATATTGCAGGGGTGTTCTCCCTCCAAAACTGTGGACCTCCTCCAACATTTTAAAAAACGTATAATTTTTTATAGGAAATTTTTAGTTTATTTCATGGCTTCGTCTCTAGACAAGTGACCTCACTACCCCTATATCATGGATCTATCACTGCTATACCCTGCTAATGCGAAAGTCTTGTGCACTGTGTACAACCTTCCGTTAAAATATTAAATGGACCGATCTGCCCTTCCTTGTGCTTGTTGGTCATCAGGCACAACAGATTGCCTACAAAGGAGTTGTTGTACAAAAGGAAGATTTTTAGTAGCCATTTTTGTGATTTCTATCCAGGAGAAGAGGAATCAAAGATTGTAACTGTCACACCTCAAAATCAAGTGATGATCTGGAAGCACTTCATATTTCAATAAGTACAGAGTTAAGCAGAATAACAGAGTTTATTACTATTATTAGTGGAAGCGTAGATACTATATTCATTATATGAGTTTACAATCCATCAGAAAGTAAAGTGTGTAGTACTAAGTTATTACATAATAAGTTCAAGTGTCTAAGAGAAATATTAGTCTATTATAGAGTTGCCAGATTATGATGTCACTCATCATACTCCCCATCCCAAGTCTCCACATATGCACCGTCGTTAGGTACGTCATCATCTGTAAGTAAGAAAAAGTAAAGACATGAGTTATAAAGTCCAATAAGAATCAACACACTCGGGATGAAACATTAAATGAGACTCAAACACTTTTCCCAGTTCCCAAATCCCTATTTGAAACCATGCAAGTTTTAGTCTCTTCACTAGACTCATTTTACACCACAAATCTCTCCCATAACCATTTGGAAATCACTAGAAGGAACCAAGATATTAGAAAACATAAAAAAGCCTAAACATCATTACTCCGGTCGACCTGGCTCTCCCACCGGTCGACCTAATCGTATGAGAAAAATAGGACAAACACATTGTCCAAAGTTCGGTAGACTGGTATCACCAATTGGTCGACCGACTTGGACTTCGGTCGAGGGGTTGACTAACCCGGTCGACCTAAATAGACTTCCACATTGTTTGTTTGCTCCCAGTAGTTTGATCGAACGACAAAACAATGCCCCGGTCGACCTAACCGGTCGCCCGAGATCTAGTCAGTCCATTTTTCAGTGCAAATTTGTGAAGAAAAAGTGCATTTTTACACAAGATTCCCAACCCCAAAATTACCAACTTTGATGCATATGAACATATAAATGACAACTATAAACATATAAACACATAAGACATAAATCACACTCGTTAAATCCAATATTAGTACATTGGAAATGTGGCACAAGCTCCATGCATTCACTCATCCAACATACGGACATACCCAACATTGGATCCTTCAAATACGACTCATGCTATGACACAACATTCACACGGAAGAGCTCAATTGTAAAGACACAACTCTACGTCAATTACTACAATGGCCCCCAACTTTTTAGCCTAGAAGGGGAAGCTTTCAATGCAAAAGCACGGGTTCAATTTCTCCCTCAATGAAGGGCTCACACTTTAAGGATTCATTCATATTGTGTCATTGCCCACCACTATGTGACTCCACAAAAACCGTTTGTAGTCCATAACATCTCTCCCGGTTAGGAACGTGCGCTAACCATCACTCATTCACTCATGTCAAGAACTCACGGGTTCAATGACAAATCATCACATATGCACATTCAAAAGAATCCTGCAATGGAGTCAATTCTAAACAAGAGCTCGACCAGCGACGACTCTATGAAACATATAGCTTTTAAGACTCCAAAGTAATAACAAGAAGACTCAAATGATCATGAAGGATGATGATGACAAATTAGCATGCACAATCAAGTATAATGATCAACACACATATGGCAATTCAATGTTTCATCCTATGCAGGAAAATCATGAGTTCAAAATACTTTCAATACACAATTCCAAGAGTATAAAGTATACATTTTATGAGTTATAGGACTTTAAAAAGAAGGGTGAAGAGTCTTACTTGTTAACAAGCAAGCAATTACACAAACCAGAAAAATTTGCGCATAGCAGTGACTTCAAACACGAAAATCCATTCGTTGAGAACTTGAAATTAATATATGTTTCTTCTCACACGTAGCCTTATGTGTTAGCTTCAATTAGAAATAAGAATTACTAATTTGGTGCCCAAATGCTACTTCAATTATGGAATCTCTCACCAGCACTCTGTTTTTCCAGAAAAACCTTTCTTTCTTTTCTCTCCTTTTTCTTTCTTCTCATTTTTTCTCTAATCTCTATAACTTCTTACTTCAGAAATTTCCTGCACTAATCACTCCAAAGAGACACGGCTATTCACTAGTGTTAATATAGTCCATAAGTTCCAACTAGTCGACAATTCAATCCCTTAAGTTAGGTTCAATTTTAAAAGATCACCCTAACAATTGTTCATCAATTAAACACATAATAAACAATTAGCACACAATTCAATCATGATCATTATTATTAATTGTCAAAAAATTCAGGTTATCACAGTAACATTCTTCTAACGGAAAAAGAGTAGCGAGATCGCAAGAAAGATGGGCAAAAGAATAGAGCATATTGAGAGAAGAGAGAGAGAGAACAACTTAAGTGTTTCTTCTCCTAATAATGAATGAGAATTACTATAGAATGGTACTCCCTCGATTAAAAATATAAGTTTTTTTTAGAAGTTTTCACTAGTGCTGTCAAAGTGGGCCGAAGCCCGCGGATTGGCCCGCCCCGCCCCGCCGCGGACCGGGTATGGACTTAGGAAATATTGATCCGCAAAAATGCGGGTATTTTAGCCCGCACCCGTTTAGCCCGCACGGATCCGCCCGCACGGGTCGCGGGCCGCCCGCGGACTTTTTTGCGAATTAATAAAATTTATACCTAGAGAATTCTAGGTTCTTCAGGGACTAAATGTGTGAATTATAGAATTTGGTCCTAAAGGCTTTTGGGTCATTCTCGTCTGTTTCATTTTAGAGAAATCTCCAAAATGTTTTCTCCCCCTTAGCCGGCGCCGCTCCTCTCTCTTTCTCTTTATTTTCCGGCACTGCTGCGGTTGTCCTTGGTCCGGCTACAACGGGGATCTGGTGGTGGTTATGGCGGATCTGGAAACGGGGATCTGGTGGTGGTGGCTAATGCAATACTAATTACTTTTCATCTTAAGATTTTGTTTTTTTAATAGATATGAACTGATGTATTTGATTTCTTAATGCAATAGATGTGAACTTTCCTTTGATTTTGTTGTTTTAAGCTGGCATTTTTCTCTGATGACTCTTTTTTTTCTAGATTAGAAGCTTAGCCTGGTTCAACCAATTAATTTATGAAGTATAATCTTGCTTTTTGTCCATAAATGAGAGTTTATCACTGGTGGTCGTCATGAAGGCGGATCTGGTGGTGGTCGTCGTCATTCTCGTCTGTTCCGGTCTCTGGAGTCGGTGCTGTTGCGGACCTGCGGTGGTGAATTGGGGTGGGCCCGCGGGCAGCCCGTTAACCCGCGGGCTAGGTGCGGTGCAGGTATGGGCATGAGGTTTACAGATCCGCGAAAAATAGACCAGGCCCGCCCCGCCCCGTTTTGTGTTGAGCCCGCGTGGACCGGACCGGACCGGCCCGCCCCGTCCCGTTTCACAGTACTAGTTTTCACACAAATTAATAAATTAATCAAAATGGCTAAAGTATCCATAATTAATACTTCAAAGAATAAAGAAATTAATACGTACTCCCTCCGTTCCCATTTACCTGTCGTTTTAAGACAGTGCACTCGAATTAAGAAAATGTTTGGAATATATTAGTTTAAAGATAGATAGACATTTTTACACTTTAATTAATACATTTATATGTTATTTCTTCTGTTACGAAAATGGAAAAATTAAACAGAACAGAAAGTTTCGGATTTAATCCTGGACGAGGCAGTAGTACACCACTTGCCCTTAAACTCTATTTGCTCGCCTATTTACTTCAGGCCTACAAGAGCAACGAGTTCCCAAGGTACAACGTCCAATCACTCTGCTTACCAGAAGCTTAGTAGCAGAACTTCGAACCTTTTTTCTGTGCAGAACTCTCTTAACTATTATGCAGTGCAGAAATGAAGAAGGGAGAATTATATTCGTAGCAGTGAATTATGAGAGGGGAGACTGCCTTTTATAGCAGTCGGAAACTGCAAGGTAGCCCTCTCTCCCTCACCTCGTAGTGGAGAACGTGGGTAACTCCCACTTCCCGTAGTGGGGTAATGTGGCAGTTCTCAAAACTGCTGGAGAAATCGTGGAAGGACCATTCTGCAATTACACAAAGGTTATGTGACTCATTTGCAGTTACTCAATACTTTATGGACTATTACGGTAATTTTGTCCAAAAAGATATTACTGCCTTCCCGGCAGGGACACGCGCGACGCGACGCGACGAGGCGAGGCGAGGCGAGGCGAGGCGTGGCGAGTCGAGTCGAGACAGACGGACGGACGGCGCGCGAGGGGTACCCCCTTACCCACTTGTTTAAGATCACTAGACTAGCTAGTGCTTATAAACTAGGTTTAATCGATTCTCACAACCGATGTGGGATATACCATCGCACCTCCATTAATAACCTCTCCACTTTAACCAAATTATTCATTCACACCGAGAATTAGTTTCCTCACCTGTTATATATCATCGCGAAGCTTGCGCAACCCACTACGCGATGAATTCAAAACACTTTAAAACTAAGCGGTGGAACACACAATTAAATTTGATCAAATTTGTCCACTTAATTAATTAATTCTCCAACAATCCCCCACATGAATGATATTTGGTAGGAATGATGCACGTGTAACCTAAAATGCAATTTCGAGAGTTCAACGAGAAACCGCTGCTTCGGGATAGGTGGTTGTGAACCTTGAACCTTCCCTAGTAAAATACCATCGAGTACACTTGCTAACCAGTGGGACGCGATGCCTTGAAGCTGTTCGACTTTTTATGTGCACCAAGACAACGATACTCACACAGCGTTTTCTACACAATTAGTCGGTTCTTTCGTTGTTGTCCATTTCGACACTGATTGCCTTGGAAATATTCATTGAATGCTCTAGAGATTTAGCCCTCAAGTAATCTCATAGAAGTGGCCCCTTCACATTCAATATAGGTGATCTCTTATTAGAAGTATCTCGACATACTCACGTATTACGTATAAGGATCATTAAAAGTTTAACACTTATCCTTCGATGGGCGAGTCTATCACTCTTTCATCACGAGGAATGGGCTGGGAATACTTTTCCCGAGTGCTTTGTTCGATTCCCCCCACAATTCGGTTTTCCGTTGAACCCTGCAAATTGGGTTTTCCAATTCAAGTTAGGTTGCCATCATGAGTGGTAATCAATTTCACGGGCTTCAACCCCATTCCCCTCGATGAACTCTCTACTAAGTCTCTTGTTAGACCTTTCGTTAAAAGGGTCCGCTATGTTTTCTTTGGATCTCACAAAGTCCAAAGCAATAACTCCGATTTTTAACGAGTTCTAGCGGTTTGTGTCTTCGACGTATATGTCTAGACTTCCCGTTATACACGTTGTTTGTTGCTCTTCCAATAGCTGATAAGCTATCACAATGTAAGCTTATTGATTGCATTGGTTTTGAATACATTGGAGCGTCACTCCAAAAAAGCTGCGTAGCTGATCGACCCTCTGCTACTTTGCTATATCCAAAGCTATGAACTCCGATTCCATAGTTGATCTTGCAATGCGAGGTTTGTTTGCATGATTTCCAGAAACCGTTGCACCTCCCATCACAAAAAAATGTATCCACTAGTGGACTTTATATTTTTGGAGTCCCGAAATCAATTTGCATCGAGTGTACCGCTTCAAAGTACAATTTGGATATCTCGTATAATGTAACCCGTAGTCAGTAGTGTATCGTAGATATCTAAGCACTCTAACTAAAGCTTTCCGAGTGCTCGTGGTTTGGGATTACTTGTATACCTCGCCGATCTGTTGGCTGAATTTGCGATGTACGGTCTAGTACAATCCATGAGGTACTTTATACTCCCTATGATTCTAGAATACTCCGGTTGTCGCACACCTTCTCCGCGATTTTTGCAGAGATTTGAAACCACTTCCATAGGTGTTCTAGCAATTACATCACTTCATTTATCAAATTTTTCTAGAATCTTCTCAACGTAATGTCTTTGAGAAAGTGAATATCCATCTGCTTTGTCTTGGATACCTTCATCCCGAGAATTAAATCGACGAGGTCCCATGTCCTTCATATCGAAGTTTTGCGACAACATTTTCTTGGTAGTCTTGATGTTATCTTTGTTACCAATGATTAACATGTCATCCACGTATAGACAGACTATTACGTAGTTATCTTTGTTTCCTTTCACGTAGACACACTTGTCACACTGATTTATTTGAAATCCATTCAAAAGCATTATGCTATCGAACTTTTCATGCCATTGTTTAGGTGCTTGCTTTAATCCATATAAGGATTTAACAAGTCTGCACACCAAGTGCTCTTTACCTGGAACCACATACCCTTTAGGTTGTTCCATGTAAATCTCCTCTTCCAGCTCTCCATTGAGAAAAGCTGTTTTTACATCCATTTGATGGATTTCCAAGTCAAACAAAGCTGCAAAAGCTATGATTAACCTGATTGATGTTTTCCTCGACACAGGAGCATACGTGTCGAAATAATCCACACCATGAGTTTGTCTAAAACCCTTTATTACAAGTCTTGCCTTGTATCTATCTATCGTACCATCTGGTCTAATTTTCCTTTTGAAAATCCACTTGTGGCCTAACGCTTTTGAGCCTGTTGGAAGTTCCACAAGTTCCCATGTATGATTTTGAAGTATTGAATTTATTTCACTATCAATAGCTTCTTTCCGAGGTCGACATCGGAACAAGACATTGCTTCTTTATAAGTCAAAGGGTCTTCTACTACGGATAAGTTAGAAAATGCTGGACCAAAGCGATTTTTCAATTCTAGCTCTCTTGCTACGCCTAGGGCTCTTCAACTTCTTCTTCAAGATCTTCTTCCCCCACATTTCTCACATCCCGATTGACTTTTGGGTCTAATCCCGAGGCGATCAATATAAGGAAAAATTCCCTCAAAGAAAGAAGCATCCCTAGCCTCGATTATTGTATTTTCATGCACTTCGAGTTATCGATTTGTGCACTAAGAATCTGTATGCACTCTTGTCTTGAGCATACCACTATAAACACGCAATCTACCGTTTTAGGACCTATCCTAGTCCGCTTAGGAGGAGGAATCGGAACCTTTGCTAGACATCCCCATACCTTTATAAATTTATAAGAAGGTACGTGTCCTTTCCACAATTCATAAGGTGTTTTGTCTAGCCTTTTTATGCGGTAGTCTGTTTAAGATGTGATTTGCGGAAAGCAAAGCTTCCCCCACAAAGTTCAGGGTGAACCAGAACTAATTAACATGGCATTCATCATTTCTTTTAATGTTCTGTTTTTGCGCTCCATAATTCCATTTTGTTACGGGAGTATATGGAGCAGTTGTTTCATGTATAATGCCACTTTCTGCACACAATTGAGCGAATGGATATTCATATTCTCCACCTTTGTCGCTCCTTAACCTTTTTTATTTTCTTACCATGTTGGTTTTCAACTTCATTCTTATAATGAACAAACATGTTTATTGCTTCATCTTTACTTCCCATTAAGTAGACATAGCAAAATCTCGTGCAATCATCGATAAAAGTAATAAAATACTTCTTACCGCCTCTTGATTGTACATACTTTAGATCACATACATCAGTGTGTATTAAATCTAAAGGTTCCGAACTTCTCTCAATTGATCGGAAAGATGACTTAGATAACTTAGCTTCTACACAAGTCTCACACTTGTAGTTTTTATCAACATTAAATTTTGGCAATAGGTTTAATGAAATTAATTTTTGTATACTTTTAATATTCACATGACCTAATCTATCATGCCATAAATTAAAAGACTCAAACCAAATAAGCAACTTGTTTAAATTCATTAGCCTCTTGGGCAACATTCTTTCCAGTGAGCTAGTAGAAGCCTCGATTACATTCACGCCCGTAGGCTCGGTTCTCGGGAGTACGGTCATTACATTAACTTTAAACGGGACTATCAGCTAAGTACCCTTTTCCTACATACATTCCATTCTTTGTCAGAATAAATTTGTTTGCCTCAAACACAAGCCTGAATCCTTTATTGTTTAGCACAATCCCAGAAATGAGATTCCTTTGAATGTCAGGCACATGGAGCACTTCGGTGAGAGTCGGCTCCTTCCCGGGAAGTCATCTTTAGGACAATACGCCCCTTTCCTTCAACTTTGGAGAATGTAGAGTTCCCCATGTAGCATACTTCATCCTTACATGATTTCATACGTTTTGAACATCCATTTATTGATACAAATATGGCGAGTGGCCCCCGTGTCCACAAACCATTCCTTTGGATTTCCCCCTATCATATTCACCTCTGAAATAACAGCAACTAGGTGCATGTCCTCCATTCCAGAGTTCAGCTTACCGGCCTCTGATATATGAGCTTGGCCATCCCTTTGGTACTTGTTTTTGTTCACATTCCCATTGAACCTCTTGTTCTTGTTATAGTTATTAGTTTGACCGTCTACACGACTTCGACAGTCCTTTGCTTTGTGATTTTGCTTACCACATACGAAGCAGCTTCCCGTGAACCTCTTGTTGGAGTTCGATGCCTTTGAATCAGTCAGGCGCTTTCTCTTTCCAGCAGCTTCGACAACATTTGCCTTTGAGACAGAAGTATAAGGCCTTTTTGTTGCCTTCCTCACATCCTGTTCAATTCTCAATTTCAAAATTAGATCCTCAAGTGTCATTTCCTTTTTTTATGCTTAAGGTAGTGTTTGAAGTCATCCCAAGAAGGGGGTAATTTCTCAATCATCAACGCCACCTGCAGCGAGTCGTTGATTCCCATGCCCTCAGCGGCAAGATCGTGATAAATCTTCTGCAGCTCTTCACTCTGCTCGAGGACAAATTTTCCATCGACCATTTTAAAGTCGTGGAAGCGAGCAGCGACGAATGAACTTCTTAGCACCTGCATCATCTACTGTATATTTCTTAGTTAGTGATTCCCACAATTCTTTTGCACTATCCTTTTGATAGTAAATTTGGTACAATGAATCATCTAAACTAGTAAGAATAGTATGACGACACATATAAGCATTACTAATCCAAGCATTATAAGCTATTACAGATTGAGGATCAGATTTATCCTCCACAGGAGTGTCCTCTTTTACATAGCGAATTAAATTCAGCGTAGTAAGATAGAACATCATCTTTTCCTTCCACATTTTGAAATTGCAACCCCCTTTAAACTTCTCGGGTTGGGCAAACTGTCCAAACTGAATAGGGACGAGAGCCATTAGCGGCACAAAGGCGAGCAACTTAGACATAGCGACCTCAATACCGCTTATCCGACCCAAAGCATTCGGATTAACTCCGTTTGCTGGAGTCTCGAGTTGAAAGGAGCAGTTCGAGTTCGATGCACGATGAGCGTTTGAATCATTTGCAGCCATTTTTGTTTCTCTATATATTGCAAAACAAACAGTTAGTAGCAATATAAAACAAAAACCAGAAAAGAAAATAAACTGAATAAATACTCTGATATTCAGTACTGCTGTTTAAGTTTCTGTTTTAATTTATTAAACCAGAACAGAAGAACAATAAATAGAGTTTAAGATTGTTATTTCTTCTGTTACGAAAATGGAAAAATTAAACAGAACAGAAAGTTTCGGATTTAATCCTGGACGAGGCAGTAGTACACCACTTGCCCTTAAACTCTATTTGCTCGCCTATTTACTTCAGGCCTACAAGAGCAACGAGTTCCCAAGGTACAACGTCCCAATCACTCGCCTTACCGAAGCTTAGTAGCGGGAACTTCGAACCTTTTTTTCACGTGCGGAACTCTCTTAACTATTATGCAGGTGCGAAATGAAGAAGGGAGAATTATATTCAGTAGTGATGAATTATGAGAGGGAGATCGCTTTTATAGCGATCGGAAACTGCAAGGTAGCCCTCTCTCCCTCACCTCGTAGTGGAGAACGTGGGTAACTCCCACTTCCCGTAGTGGGGTAATGTGGCAGTTCTCAAAACTGCTGGAGAAATCGTGGAAGGACCATTCTGCAATTACACAAAGGTTATGTGACTCATTTGCAGTTACTCAATACTTTATGGACTATTACGGTAATTTTGTCCAAAAAGATATTACTGCCTTCCCGGCAGGGACACGCGCGACGCGACGCGACGCGACGCGACGCGACGAGGCGAGGCGAGGCGAGGCGAGGCGTGGCGTGGCGTGGCGAGTCGAGTCGAGACAGACGGACGGACGGCGCGCGAGGGGTACCCCCTTACCCACTTGTTTAAGATCACTAGACTAGCTAGTGCTTATAAACTAGGTTTAATCGATTCTCACAACCGATGTGGGATATACCATCGCACCTCCATTAATAACCTCTCCACTTTAACCAAATTATTCATTCACACCGAGAATTAGTTTCCTCACCTGTTATATATCATCGCGAAGCTTGCGCAACCCACTACGCGATGAATTCAAAACACTTTAAAACTAAGCGGTGGAACACACAATTAAATTTGATCAAATTTGTCCACTTAATTAATTAATTCTCCAACATTATATTGAGACAATTAAAATTAGTTGTTGTTTGAATTAATGAAAGTTAAGGGTAACTTTGGAAAAAATACATTTATTGCTCTCGGAAAATACAGATAATTAAAAACTAATAAATTATATTTAGGCGACAAATAATTGGGAACGGAGTGAGTTATAGACACTGCTCCCTCCGTCCCAAATTAACTGTCCGTATTTCCTTTTTTGTTTGTCCCAAATTAACTGTGCACTTTCTAAATAAAATATGTATTAATGATAATTTTTCCAATTTTACTCTTTTTCCAATTCCTCATTGAATACTCTTAATTAAGTAAAATTATCACTTTCCATCATATATTTAAGAGGTAGTTGAATGTTATGTGAGAGGAAGGAGAGATAAATACATAAATATTAAATGAGATTAATAAAATTAATTATGGGTATTTTAGAATCTTCCTTATATTCTACCATCAAAATCATCAAAATCTTAATACCCGTCCATTTGTCAAAGTAGACGAATAATTTGGGGTAGAGGGAGTATTTATTATTGAATCTAACAAGATCAAAACACTTTGTTAATCTGACTCCCAAAGTAATCGCATATAATCGGTTTAGCGGATTGCATTAGACTGACATTAGTTGGGCAGAATGGTCATACCATAGCATTGATATTTTTTGGGACAACATTTCTGTCTAGGATAACTGAGGGAGGACGAAAGTCACATAACACGTCTCAGATGCGCCTTGCCACGTCAGCATCCTGAAACCTCTAGAAAATTTCCAACATTTTGGCCATCTATTCACTTTTTGGCCATCTATAATATTTTCATACATTTTCTAGTATTAATTATTATGTCATATATAATACTATAAAGGCATTGCCAAATACTATCTCATGGTCGTCATCCATAAATAATGGCCACCAAAATGTATTGCACAAAAATTTCAAAAACTGATCAACATAAAAGCAGGCAACTTCACATTTGCGGAAACATGGATAGAAATTTTGGAATACATGTATTTATTTCTTTCAGAAAAGTACTACATAATCTATTAGTTAAAATATAAATATTATTTTCTTAAATATAATTGGTGATATACATGTCATATTTAAAAAAAATAATATTAATATTTTGACTAACAAAACAATTTTTTTTTTTTTTGCTTCCTTAATTTTTCATTACATGTTCTAAACGAATTATATTATGTAATGATGGAAGTATTTACCAAACAGTTAAATATCCAGTCACACAACACTATAATGCATCCATTAAGCCATAATTCGAAGCCAAAGAAACTTAACAAGTCTATATACATACATATCGACCGCATAATCATAGAATCAAATTAGCTATTAAGCCTCACCAATAAAAAGCAAGAACAATTAAAAGGTAAGAACCATTACAGTTGCATTAAGAATAACGATAATCACTGTAATCATCCCTTGATGCAATGTCATTTTCACACATTGACATGGTAAAAAAAAGGGTGAAATTAGTACACTCAAGTTATGATGTATAATTTCATGAACGAGGGTGCGTATCTAAATAATCACAATATCTAAAATATTATGAATATCGCTAAAAGTTACACACAGTAGTACACAATTTTAAATTTATAATATAATATTTTACAACTACACATGCAAGTTAGCCTTATTATTTTGTTGGAATACAACTTTATCAAAAGATCGTGCACGACTTTATAAGATTCATGCACGTCAACCTCAATACTTAAAATGTTATAAATAGATATAAAAACCTTTATTAGTTTTTTTTTTTTTTTGACGTACACATATACATACAAAGGACAACTAGTAATGAAACAAGTTGTTCAACTAGTGAATCTGATATAATAATTCATGATGGAGTCAGATATGGAATTATGTATAATTGAAATGGTTTTCTTTAGTTTTTGGTCTATATTATATTAAGTACTATAATTGCACAACTTGCAATGTCTTTTTTTTTTTTTTTTGAAGTCCGGCTGGGTGCCCATGAAGGGGAGAGAAAAGTGTCTCACAAGAGAAGAAGAGAACCCTAGAAAGAGAGATTAAAGCATGCCCTATGTATGAGGAGGGTATCGAACCCACGACCAGCCATAGCCCCACTGAGCTATGGACCTTGTGATACAACTTGCAATGTCAGTGCACCCAATTTATCCCATGAATTGGATCTTCAACCCTTTTTTTTTGGTGAATAAATTGGATCTTCAACTTGGTGCATGCTTTAAATGGATGAATAGATGGCCAAAAAGTGAATAGATGGCCAAAATGTTGGAAATTTTCTGGAGGTTGAGGACGTGTCCTCCCCCTAGAACGGAAGTGGGCGTCCTGAGCTGACGTGACACATCCTAGACGGAATGTTGTTAAAAAAAATCAATGCTATGATATATGACCATTCTGCCCAACTAATGTCAGTCTAATGCAATGCCCTAATCGGTTGTACCTGTATATGTACTCATTTATGGGTTTAACAACCCACAATTCACCACGTGTATATATAATTAAAAGAAAATATTTACATGATGAATTTTGAATGGTTGAGCATAGAATGAGAAGATACATGGATATAAACGATTTTCACCCATAGTAATAGTTAATTTCAAAGAAAAAGTATTAATTTAATCAACACGCTTCTCAACCTAATTTGTATCCAATAGATATAATATTTTTAAATAATATTACAAGTAGTTTGATCACGAATAAATTACAATAATATTTTAAAATAATATTACTAGTGAATTACAATAATATTTTTAAATATAAGCTATACTCATGATTTAATAAAATATTCATCTCTTCAATATAAGAAGTTAGTTATTTAGGTTTCATGTCCATTTAAAGTAATTTGACGTTCTTTTTTTGAATAAATGAAAATAGAGATTGAATTCAATTTGGGATGATAGGATGAGTAGTATTTAAAAAAAAACAAAAACAAACAAGTGTGTCATTGTGACAAAATAAAATAAAAAACAAATAAAAAAAGAGAAAAAGGGCTGCGAAATGTAAGGCGTCTGATCTCAAAAAACTCAGATTAGGAAAATGATTCCCTCACTCTCCAAATCCAATCATTAGCATCTCACACGCCACTGTTAACTCACAGCTCGTGAAAAATTCTAGGAAACGTGGCAGCTCAAATAAGCGAGTAGGATTACATCATTAATTTAGCGCGTGAACATTAATTGTTATCTTTAGATCCTTCTCCGATAAAACCTCACACTTTGCTTCAGTCTCATTACTTACTCGCTTCTTTGGCCTAAAAACATATTAGCAATCATTCTAACTTACGCCGTGCGCACATAAGGCGTACGGTTAAGTTCTATCATACTCAGAGCCCGGCCCGACAGTACGAACCGGCAAAAAGATAAAACAAAGGCAAATTCGCAAATTTGGTCACCTAATATTTTACGACTTATAACTTAAGTCATTTTTTATTTTTTTTATTTTTACATCATTTTTCAGGTATTTAAAGAACTTGATTGACTGCGAAGTGCAGTTCATGTGTTAATACGCTTTATTTTCAACTTGGAAATCTGAAGTTCGAGTCAAGGGAAAGTGGAGAACCATTGATCCTCCTTAAATACAAAAGAAAAAAAATAACTTGATTCAATTTTTAAAAGACGGAATTGGGGCCAAACAAACTCGGCCCGGAAGCTTTTTAAATCATGATTTTTTAAATTATTATATAACTTTTATTTTCTTATAATTTTAAATTTTTCTTTAATTGTAATGGCCTCAGTTATTTTGTGATTAATAAAAAAAATTCTAATTCAGCAAAAAAAAAACTCGGCCCGGAAGCCCGAATAACGGTAACAAACAGTCTCTCTCTCATAGTCTCATCTTCATCGCCTTTCACTCTCCCCAGCCCCTCAAGTAATCTTCTATAATAACCCAATTCTTCAAACACTTCCCTCCCCCAATTTCACATTTTTCACCTCAGGAAAAAAAAGTTGGTTTCACACATACAAATCCACTGAATTCAGTTTCAATTGATACAGAATTACAATTCTAGTTCTGAAAAATTATCTATGTTTATGTATTCTTGTGTAATTTTATGATTTAATTTCGAAATGGATCCACCAATTATCAACGAGGCGTCATTTTCCTCGGCGAATCCTTCCTCTTACAGTTTAGCTGAGCTTTGGCCGTTTCCGATCTCCGGTTCCGGCTCCGGTAGTGGTGACCTAGGAAGTTTAGGGTTAATAATGAATAACTTTGGTGGATTTGGAGGAGGAGATGCGACTGCAGTTTCAGTTGATGAATCTACTGTGACGGAGCAGAGCGCCAGCCATGGAGCTAGCGCCGCTGGGAGGAAGAGGAAGGATGTAAATTTTGAAGACGAGTCTTCTAAGATTGTTTCCTCTAGTAGTGCTAATGATTTGGTAAAATTTATGGAATTGTTTGGAATATTTTTTCTGTTAGATTAGTTTGTGTACTTGAAATCTTTTACAACAATAAAATAACACATTAAATACCCCAATAGGGTGTGAGCAGGGATTGGATAGGAGACAGACAATAAATGAACAAAGTTGCTCCAAGAATAACACTAAAATAGATGTATTTGATGGATTGAGACTGACATAACTTTTGTCAATGAATGCATCAAAGCGGCTGGCTTCTCATAGAATAATACCACCGAAAACAGTATGTCCCTTTACCATCACGTTTGCTACGAAATTATGCCCTCAAATAAAAGTCAAAAGGCATCAGAGATGGCATGCCCAAGAACTATTTTGATTTATGCGCACATTACCATTCTTCTTTAATTTAGCATGTGCTTGAATTCTCTTACTTTTGGTAAAATTAAACTGATTATAATTGTGATTCGTATTCGATTCCAGTTTGCTTCTGTTATAGATGGGTGGATGTGGTTGAATTTGTTTGACATATCTGAGATCAATTTTATCCTTTTTCGCAATTGAGCCTTTTTAGAGGTTTAAGATGTTTATGTTTATGCTGTCATTTTCTTTGAGATAATTAAAGGAACAACTTTGATTGGATGTTTCCAATTTAGGCCTATAGCTTGTGCTTTAATTGAGATTTGTTGTTTCTATGCAATTTACATAGATTAGACTTCATGGTGGTGATTCTACTTTCGTTTTCCTTTCAATAGAATAATTCTAATGCCAAGCGAATGAAAGCATTAGGATCCGAGGAGGAGAATGGAGATTCAAAAGTAGAAGGTGAAACAAGCTTGGAGACCGGTAAAAAGGCTAATGAACAAGGCAGTAAACCAGAGCCACCTAAAGATTTTATCCATGTCAGAGCAAGAAGAGGTCAAGCGACAGATAGCCACAGTCTAGCTGAAAGAGTATAATATGTTATTTTTGTTTTAAAATGTTAAAAATTACACTAGTATTTGTGAATACTGTTTATAATCATAATAATTTGTTCAGGCTAGGAGAGAAAAGATCAGCGAGAGGATGAAAATTCTGCAAGATTTGGTTCCGGGCTGCAATAAGGTCTGTACCCCTTTTTTACAATAGTATATGAGATTTAAATTTAAGCATTTTAAAAAATTATCGGGGGTTGGTTGCTTTGGTTTCCTAATCTAGGCTATCTCATGAATTATGATGATGGCCAATTTTTTTTTATCTCAAATGAGATAGTTACAATCTTATATCATTTACAGAAATTTTGTTGAGGCTTAACTTACAATTTCAAATTTATTGATTGAGCAAATTGGATTTAATTTGTATCCATTCGTTAGGTAATTGGGAAAGCCGTAGTCCTTGATGAAATTATTAATTACATCCAATCACTGCAGCATCAAGTTGAGGTATGTTCTTCATATTGTGCTAAATCTGAATTCCATGCAGTCATTCCCTCTCTCTCTCTCTCTCTCTCTCTCTCTCTCTCTCTCTCTCTCTCTCTCTCTGTAATGCCTTAATTTTAATATCAATATATTCTATGTTGTAGTTCTTGTCCATGAAACTGGAAGCAGTTAATTCAAGGATGAATCCCCATATCGAAGGATTTCATTCCAAGGATGTAAGTCTGATTGCCCTTCTAACTATATTGGCATTTTCATCGTGCATGACTATTTACTGGAGAAAGTATGGTTTCATTGGGTGATTGTTGCAATCTCATATTAGTCTTGTTTTCTCCGCATCATTGTTCTTCCTCCATCAGTCTTTTGGTGCTTAATTTCATTGGACTAGAACATGGATCGTTACAGTTTAGGAAAATAGAAACATATTTCCGAAAGAAACACAAGGTACAAAAGTGAAGTACTCTGATTTACGACCTGCTTGGAAAGTTGAACTAAAAGTGAAGCTCACAAGCTACTAAAGTTCTAGAGGTTCTTTAGACCCAGCAATCCAAGTTCTGGAGATTGATCCAGTAATTTGGTAACTATTCAAGAAAACCTTTTGATCTGAAATACGTTGGTCCTTTTTTTGTCTTGGAAACGTTTGAAGGGAGTTCGCCATCTTCATGTGGTACTCACCTCTCCTATCAATGAGGATCTTTTCTCTATCTTTTCTACTTTAACCGATTGAAAGTAAAACTTACTTTTGACTTTGTTACTAAATCGAAACTCTGGACATTGTGAATGCTTATGTTGAAATGGGTTATCAGAGTTAATGTGACCAACTCTAGAATCAAATATTTTAGAGATTGAAAAATGAATAACTTAGTTTTAGTTCAATGACGTGTTGATAGAAGAAAATGAGGGGCGTCTGCATTTTATAGCGTTAGAATTGCTTTGTGATTTAAGGTTCAAAAGTAATAGGTACCTAAATATTTTAACAATAGGACTCGAGAATTTTTAGGTTGGAACGTTATTGACGAACATGCATACCGAGATCTCCTTGGATTCATTCATATCTTTCTGATTTAGGTTCTATTTTGTTGCACACAAAAGACGATCCTATGTCATCTAGCTGTCAAAGAAAGTGCATAATCTTATAAAAGAAAAGTTGTTCAAAATCCTCGTAGTTTCATTTTCCGACACCTCTATTTTCTGGATGTTGCTTTTAGATTTAATGGACCACACATTTTACGTATTGACTTTTGTCACGCCTAAAGTTTGTAGCCTTTTAGTGCACGCTCCACTTGCAGCTTCCTTTCTTCGTCTCCTTCACTTTATATAATTTTTCTTGTTTCTTTAAGAGATACTCGGAGCAGTCTCTGTACTTATTTTTATCATATGGCTTGCTAAAGCAATATCAAGAAAGGACCATTCGTTGGGAGAGAGTTTCCAGAGTGGAAGTTTCTATTCCCTATTCGATTTTCTGCAGCTTCCAGTTTTTAATTGTATTTTTTACAGTTATCCTAAAATTTGGGTTGATTATGACATTACGCCTTCAACCTTTACTCTCTCTCTCTCTCTCTCTCCTTGTCAATTTCTCACAGTGCCTTCCTCGTCCTCGTTTTTTTTTTTTTGGGTTTATTTACCATTACTATTAAGATCTTCTCGGTCCTGCAACTTTCTGCTACTGTTCATGTCGCATAGCATCTTGATTGAGTTTCATCTTACTCTATAAAATACAAACAAATGATGTACTACTGCTGAAACCTTAATTACCTCTTTGCATTCATATTCTAGACTTTATGTGCCGTCTTTTTTAGTGTCTCGTGGTAAAGCTGTGAAATCGGCAGGATAATTTGACTTGATAATATTGATTTGCAGCTTGCACTGCAACATTTGATGCCACCGGAATGATATTCAGCTCACAAGCACCGCGTGAATATACTCGAGGAACACATTCCGAATGGCTTCTTCATATGCAGGTTGGTGGCAGCTTCGACAGAGCAACATAACAGGTCCCTCCAATTTGGCAACTAGGAATCTAATCTGGCGCATTATTCCTCATATTTAATCGGAATCTCAATATTTATAGTTTGCATAATGTTGTGGATTCGATTCATCACTAGATAGCATCTTCTATTTGCAGTCGGAATCTACCATAGTTTCAGGAAATAATTGCATCTATCTTGTGTTATCTAACTAAATTATTCCTTCTTCCCACTCTTTGTAATGGTATCTATCTGAAACATTAATCCAGTAAAGTAAGTACATGTTGCAACTGTAACCTGTTCATTTAAGGATTATGAGACTGCTAGTAGTATTTTCTTAACTATTAGTTGTCACAAGCCTTTTTACAGTTCAAATTGTAATTCAAAGGTAGAGAGAACTATGAGGAAATTCTGTATATTTAAAGTTGTATTTTTCAATACTCTATTTGTCTGCCTAGAACACATTTTCTGTTTGTTGAATCATTAAAAATTTGCTGTTTGTCTGCCTAGAACAAGTGGGCTGCAGCTAGTGTTTCCCAAAAAGGATCCTCGAACTCATTTATTAATTAATTTACCTTTTTTCGCCCTATAAAATTAAAATTAAAACATGCCATCAATGGGCATTATTGAAATGCAGAATCTAAAACACTAAAATACAATGCACTTTCATGATATGTATAATATGATATGACTACAGAGGAGTTCATGAACACCGTCCAATCGCCATTAAAAGATGCACAAGAGCAAGAGAAGTTCTTCAATAGAAACAATAAAAAAATTCAACAATCTACAGCAAATTTAGCACAAAGACTTCCCAAAGGCAACAGTTAACGCGATTCAACAACATGGTTATCTGCAAAAAGCACTTTTACGAGCAACATAACTCCCTACCAACCGGAGTGATTGGGATCATACCGGAAGGTGACACAAGGGCATCCACGAATACATCATTTGGAGTAACTGGTATAACGTCCTCATCCAGTATCTGCAGCGAGTAAGATAGAGCAACTGCACAAACAATACGATAATCAGAACCGGACTGCTAGAATGATAAGACTAACTAAATGAACAACTGAAACATGTTTCTCCCACAGAAAAGCAATCAACTGACTTACCAAGCAAAGGTTGCTTCCAATTCTGTTCCTTTGCACGCTCCAGATATTTACTCAAGAATGTATCATAATATCTTTCAATTGTCGAAACAGCAGGTCCAAAGGAACGGGGAACGAAAAAGTTAGAGAATTTCTAGTTATGTATAAACTTCCAGAAAAAATAAAAGGACGAATTCATAAATGGTAGGAAATAAGATAAAGGTTAGTAAAAAGAGTAAGTTATTTAACACACAGTGTTGTGTCTCCTTAGGATCTTTTAATGTTTGATTTTCTTAAGCTTTTCATTCCCTCAGCTCAACCCCCTGGCCCCTTTTTAGTCTCTTTTACTATCTTTTGGACGGTGAATTTTTTTGAGGAGAAGGTATAGAAAAACTGGTGAAGAAACATTCCTCAAACCCAGGCGGTGGTGGTGGAAACCTGTTATACCTCCCTTGCCGGGCTTCTCCTGTGTGAGATGAGAGATCATTTCTTTTCTTTTTGGTAAGCCAAGAGGGTTTGTATGTTCAGAAGATTGATGCTTCGCATGACTACTGCAGTGATGTGTTCATAACTTGGTACAGATACAAGAGATTAATGAATAGTAATCAACATTATTTTTAGATTTTAGAAGTTCTCAGACGCTCATTTTAAACAAAAAGATCATAAGCAATACAGGTGATAACTGATAACTTCCAGTTTATTTAGGAGACAAAGAGAAAATCTTGGTGAAGGAAATTCATAGACCTACCCTCCACCACGACCCAAACGCCTTCCAGATCTGTCAAATGCAAGTCCTGAGTTGAAAAATGCAACTTTAGGAATAAATTTCATAACCAAAGAAAAAACCATGTGGAGGGAGGTAAGACACACTCTATCAGTTTTCATTTCGAGACTTTATACCCTCACAACATAAATTCCAAGAAACAAGACTAAATCACTCACCAGGTAATAGTAACAAGTCAACCGGGTCGTTGGCCAACATTACTGCACAGAGAAAATTAAACATTAAATTCTTTTGAGCAGAGTAGGTCAACTACGAAACTTTATTGTTAGAGCCAAAAACAGTTTATTAAATGAGAGGATGATAAGTAAGATTTGTCCAAGAAAAAGTAAAGAGGAAAATTTTAGCCTATGTCCCAAATTTGTTTTTTTTTTTTTCATTTTTGTTGAAGGGGTCTGCAATGGAAAATGATACTGGTGAAACTTTTGGTGTTTTGAATACCAAATGAAAGAATAAATTAGCTGCAATCTATGACTTAATTCTGCGGGTTAGTAGTTTCTCGGAAAAGTTCGGTGGGTTAGTAAATTCTGAAATAGTAATAAAGTGAAAATATGTTCAAAATTCTACACAAATTACAATAGACTCTAAACCAAAACGTCCTAATCACATCACATGGGAATTGAATGTAAGGCAACAAATAGAAACTTTTCCCCAAGTAAAAGTCATAGATTTTGGCTAATCTATGCTTATCACATCTAGCCGTAGAACATACTTAATATTACGTAATGTGGAAGCTAGCTCGTCGATGATAAGAAATCCTCTTCAATAATATATTAATATTTGGTATAACAGTATTCTTGATAGTTATAACAAAGTAGGAAACAAGTCGAGACTTTCCAGACCAAATGGGTTAAAATAGTTATTACTCCCTCTGTTTCTTAATAGAAGTCTTTCTAGATAGTTTAGTATAGATTAAGGAAGGGGGAGACAACAAACATTTTTACCATTATACTCTTGGTTAATTTAGTTTATTTCCAAATATCAACCCCTCCCCTTCCTCTCTATAGTAAGGACAATGTTAGAAAAACAACCTTAAAAGTTGGAAAAAGGACATATATTTGGGGGAAGAGATAAAGAGGCTAAAAAACCTCTATTAAAACACAGAGGGAGTACCAAAAAAAGAGAGTTATTCCAGTAACTTATAGATGTTATAGAACAAAGATATTGAAGACAATGGCAAAGATAAAAGTTACCATCTTCGTGTTCATTTCCTTGACCATCAGTTGGAGCTGGCTCCAAAATATTCATCGAATTTGCAATCAAATCATCCATTCTTGAAATATTCAGCATTCGCATGTGGCTGTTCTTGTCTTCCACTCTTGGAACATACAGCTTTTTCCCCATCTGTGGATGACCATCTTATTTGAATTGAACGGAAAATAAGGACTCGCATTTCAGAATAAAACTACATAAAAGGTTCAATACTAAACAGCATAATGTAACAATGATAGTAAAAAAACATAACATTTGAATCCCCAAACAATGGTTCAATTCGCGTAACATTGAAATGAAGTCTCCTCATGAAAATATTTTCTTCTAATGAAGCAAAATAATGAATCATTGAACTCCTTGAGATGAAAAAAAATAAAATAAACTTTAGAAAGAAAGTATGCCACATCTCTATCCAAAATCAACCTCAAGTTTACACTTATATTTTAAGTTCCTAAGATTACTGCTCTAGAGGAAAGTAATGTTTTCGGCCGAATCAGCATATGATCCTAGATAACTTTTACCATCTGTACTTCCTCCTAGATTCAACTCAATATACTTTAGCACGCATTAGTTCTAAGATCCTCATCCTCTACATGATTCCTATTATGCTCCATTCATATACTAGCACTAAGCTCAACGATTGTATTTTTTTATTTATATTTTTTACAAATTCGCAATCTATATCAACAATCAAATTAACCTAATTTTAAGAATCTCCTATCAGAAATAAATCGAATTATAGAAAGAAATACTCCCTCCATTCCATAATATAAGTTGTTTAGGACATGTAGCAAAATTTAAGAAAGCAAAAAGTAAGGTACTTTAATAGTCATAATATCAATATTACTCTCCTAGATAAGACTTGTATACCACTAATTCTATTTAGAGAGTAATATTGATATTTTGACTAACAAATAACTTTTTGTTTGCTTCCTTAATTTTTGCTATATAGCTTAAACGACTTATATTATGAAATGGAGACGACTTATATTATGGAATTGAGGTGGTACCGAACATTAAATTGAAATACAACCACAAAACGGAGCAAATTGTCAAGAAAAACGCACCTTTGGATGAATTATTAAGAATTTCTGACAATAATCTAGAAGTATCAACTTCTCTTAGAGCACTGCAACTAATATAAGCACACAATCTCTTACAAGACTTGAACCATGGAGCTTCCAACACAATATTCTGTATGGCCTCATCTGAAATCCAAACAAATAATTAAAAAAAAAACGAAATCACATAAATCCGATAACAAAAATAGAGTCTAATTATCAAAATCTAAGCAGATTCCAATTACCTTCTTGCGATCTAATGTTAGGATCCATGGACTTGAGCTCCCTTCTAACCTTAGTACGAAGTGCCTTCTTTTGCTTGAAAATGGTGTCTAGGTCGGTGTGGATGGACTCTGAGGTCGGGGCCACGGTGGTCATGGTAGTTAAGGCGGATAGAATTGCCGGCGACGGTGGTTGGTGTGGCAGTTGAAATTGGTGGCGCAAGCTTGCTAAGCGGGTCAAGAAGAAACGGGAATTGGGTATGGGAATGGGTGGCGGGTTGAATAGTGTAGAAGTAGTGTGGGACATGAGCCTTTTGGTTAGTTTCTCCAGCCCCTTTTTATTCATTTGCTGCCAATTATGCATATGCCTCATACTGCACACAATATTTTAAGGTTAATTTATCTCGGGTACAGACGAGTTGGTAAGACATGAGATAAGGTGAGAGAAGTTTTTTGAAATGTTGTGAAGGTTTATTTCTGAAATTCATCATGTCGTTAATTGAGTCTCTGATACTAATTGAATGTTCCGTGTTTGAACTTTTATCTATTAGAGTAAATGCTTTCAAAGAATTTTTTCGTTCGCCAACAATCCCCCGTTCTATCGAAGACATAAGAGTCGGAATGAGGAGTTCAAATATTGACAGGGGTAAAGTTTTCTAATCTCTATCTACGGGGTTTGGGCGGCTTGGCCCACTACTTAAAATGCCAGAATCGTCTTGAGCTTCTGTCCACGTGTTGATAAAAAAATAAAAAATAAAAATCACTTCAACTGATATGCCCCTTAGGCGCAGTCATACACAACATAGGAATCGCACTGGGAAAGGGTGGACAATTAGCTAGAGCAGTGAGTGTTAATATTTTTATTTAGTGCTTTCAATTGCACCAAAATGAGTTTATTACCTTCTTTCAATCGATGTGATAAATGACAGATTTTTAATCTTTTAGTATATTGTTAACAGATTGTGTAGGATACAAATGATATTGTTGAATAATGTATAGCAATTTTATTAATTTAGTACTCTCTCCGTTCCAAATTATCTGTTCACATTTCTATTTTAATATGTATCAAATTAACTGTCCATCTTCTAAATAAAGGGTCCATTAATGATGATTTTTCTAATTATACCCCTTTAAATTGAATGTTGGAGAGAGAAGAATATAGAAAGGAAAGAAGTAGAATTAAATTAAATAGGATTATGTTTTTTAAAAAAAGACCAGAAAAAAATAAAGTAAAAGAAAGAATTCAGATAAGGGAGATAAAAGCCAAGGGAATTCAGACCGGGGGATGGGGAGATGGACTGTCGAGGGAGATGAGAGGTTTGGAGTGTTATATTGGAGAGCAATTTTGGTAAAGTGAGAAGTTTTATTAAAAATTACTAACGTCCGTTAGAATTTTTTTTATAGATATTGGATTTCGTCTTCCGACTTTGCGGAGACCTGTGTTTTTGGTAAACATTCGTTCGGGCTTGGTTATTGAGGCGGCTGAGGGTTCCCTCATATGAGATCCCTAGGGTAGAGGATCAAGAATCCTAACTCTTCCAAAGTGGTATCTCATTGATGGTTCGAGCCCCGTTGACTGACAGACATACACCACCTGTATTCGCATTTCCAAAGGTACCCCTCTCTTTCAAGAGGGTTCGCGGCATGTCAAGCCGTACTAAAACTAAAACAATGGGCTTATAATTACAAAATAAGTTCAACTTCGAGCACTTTTATAAAATTAACCATTTTCCTAGATGATTGCAGTTTCATCTAAGTTCTACTACTCACCTCTAAAAATGGAATATAAGTTTCATAAATGTCAAAATTAGACAACCACATTGCTAGTAATATGAAACAAAAATGAAATACGAATATTTTGCTTTTAGAAAAAAACACATTTTTCTAACAAAAATATTTTTTGTTTAACTTTCACTATTGAATTTGTAATGGAATGTGGGATTGCATGGTACTCCCTCCATTCCCATTTAATTGTCGTTTAGGAGATGTATAGGTATCCAAATTAATTGTCGTTTAAGGATGTTTTATTAGTTGTCAACAATTTATTCCAATTATATCCTCGATATTTATTTTATTTGCCATCTTTATTTTTTCCTTTCTTTTCTTATGCTATAGAAGTGAGAAGGGGGTAATATTGAAATTTTTGGTGAAAATAACAAGTTTCTTAATTTTCTAAAATTGTCTAAAGAGTCTTATATTTAGGAATGGAGGGAGTATTTGATTTGGAATTTTTTGTCTTAATTTCGTGAAAATTAAGGCCATGTGATATTTGCATTCTTTTTATAGCCTTTTGCACTCCACGTCCTCTTATTTTGAAAGATCTTAATATTCAAATTGAATGAATTCAACTCAAAATTAACACTTCGAAAATACTAACTCAAGGGTATAGAGTCTTTTCTTTTATAAAATAAAAAAGAAAGGGAGTCTAAAAGAAAAAATAGGAGTGCAAATAATATTTTTCAAATTAAATTTTATGTGAACACGTGATTCACTCACATACTACTAATTGGTAAATATTACTATATCCGTTTGTTAATATAGGACTTTTAGAACATTTGCGAAAATTAAGAAAGTAAAAAATAAGATAATTTTTTAATTAAAATATCAATATTACTCTCTTGAATAAATTAGTAGTATATAAATTCTATTTAAGAGAGTAATATTGATATTTTGATTAAAAAATACTTCATTTTTTGCTTCTTTAATTTTCGATAAATGTCCTAAACGACTTATATTAAAGAATGAAGATAGTGTATAGTGTAGTTTGAAAATGTTCAATTTCCCAATGACGACAATATATATATATATATATATATATTCCTTTTCAAACAATAATCTTCTATTAGACAGTCAATTTTCGATTGATGAAATTTAATAAATCAAAGTCTTTGTATAGAGACAAGGGAAAGTAAGAATATTTTCTCTATTTTATAGCATTGTAGAAATTAGAAACTAATAAAGAGAAAATTCTACCCAAAATAATAAGGCAAAAAATTCTCTGTCCCTATTTCTATCCCCATCTCTGTCCCCAATCAATCACAATTCACCTTGTATATATATAATTGAAAAAAAATGTTTATATAGTAAATTTTAATTGGATAGGGTCAGGATGGGGACAGTGAATTTTCACCCAAATAATAATAATAATAATAAAGAAAATATAAATAGAGAGACATACCGTTAATTCAGGTAAATGGACCATCAAGCAGGCCTATCTTGAACCAGAAATCAAGACCCTTTACTACATATAGATCAAACAAACATTCCTGTTCGAAATTTTTGCAACCTCACTATTCTCTGTCTTCTTCTTCTTCTTTCTCCTCATCCTGGAACAATTATTCTTAGAAAATAATATATTACAGAGAGAACATATATATTACATAGAAAAAACGTAAAAAATAAAATAAAAAAGACAGAGATCATGATCTGGGGCTTCAATTGTTTCACCAAGATCATGATCTTCTGATCTCAATTTTCTTTTTGAATCATTAATCCCCCATTTCTGAGTTTCAAGAAAATATGGGGTCATTCATGAATTTTGTGGAGGAAAAAATGGGAAAGTTGCCACATTTCTTGATATATGCAATCCTTGAATGGGTGATAATAATTTTGCTTTTCATTGATGGATTTCTTGCATTTATAGCAAATGAATATGCCCGATTTTTCGAATTGAAAATCCCCTGTTTGTTATGTACAAGGATTGATCATGTTCTTCGTGTTCATAGAAGAAGTCCAGGTTTTTATTACAATGAATCCATATGTGAAGTTCATAAGAAAGACATTTCATCCTTGGCTTATTGTCATGTTCATAAGAAATTATCCGATATTCGAAGCATGTGTGAAGGTTGTCTTCTTTCATTTGCAACCGGAAAGGATACCGATTGTGATAGATATAAATCTTTAGTTGGGATTTTACATAAAAATATCGATCATTTTGTTGATGATGGAAGAACATTTTTGAGATCAGGTGGTGGTGGTGGAAGGAAAGATAATAATGATCTTCTAATGATGCAATTCGAGAAAAATGTCGATCCTCTTCCTCGTTGTTGTTCTTGTTGTGGAGAACATTTAAAGATTAGGCCTTCTACCAAATTTTCTCGAACTTCTTCGATGAATGCTAGTCTTGCTCCTACTCCATCACCTAGAGCACCATTCCTACAATCTTGGAGAAACGAGGATGTACGGAATCTTGAATTGCCTCATGCTCGTTACACGGAGCTCAAATTTGTCTCGGACAATGAATCTGAGCTTCCAGAGGAGGAGGATTCCTCAGCTGCAGACAACCAACGTAAGATTTATGTTACTCTATTCTCTTGTCTAGATGTTTGATGGGATATTCACCGCGAAATAATTGAAATGTTTTTCAATGTCTTGAGGATTTTGTGCAATTTTTTACGTTCTTTTTTCTAATGTGTTTGGTCTAGCAGGTAGGGAAGATATTAGAGCTCCAAATGTGCCATTGTTAGCGGATGCCGAGGATATAAATGAAGATGCTTGTAAAACTCCATTTTTTGGGAGGAACAGGTTTTTCGGAATACCTTTATCAGATTCAGCTCAAGCAAGTCCTAGGTATAGGGTTGCTGCTAGAAAGTTATCGGTTGATAGGCCTAATGATTTTTTTTCGGAGATGCATAACGATTCGAGTGCACCAAATGAAGGAGATGGTGGTGACTCCCTTGTGCATCATTTGAAGAGACATGTGCGCGTGGATCGCAAATCCCTTATGGCGTTGTATATGGAATTAGACGAAGAGAGAAGTGCTTCTGCTGTTGCAGCAAACAATGCAATGGCAATGATAACGCGATTGCAAGCAGATAAGGCAGCTGTTCAAATGGAGGCCTTACAATATCAAAGAATGATGGAAGAACAAGCGGAGTATGATCAAGAAGCGTTGCAGGTTATGAAAGATCTTATCTTGAAAAGAGAGGATGAGATAAAAGATTTAGAAACCGAACTTGAAGTTTATAGGGAAAAATACGGGACAATCAAGAAAATAGGTAGCGACGTTTGTGAAGTCGATGCTGATGAAGATTATCAAGGTCTAAGATCTCAACCAATTTCGGAGAGTAGTACTAGTAGTAGTAGTACATATGCAGAATATCATGAGCGTTCCTCGGAACATCCTAGAGAAATGGTAGCCGGGAAACTTGATGAACAGTCACTAGATTTTGAGAATGAGAGGTCTAATCTTTTAGGCCTATTGAAAGATATTGAAATACAGATTAATATGCCTTCAAAAGAACCATTTCAATCCTCAGAATCTGATCTAGTCAAGCATGACGAACAAGATTATGGTAATTTCTTATTTAAAAGTTCCGTTCTTTTTTATAGATGATCGCGATAAACTCATATATATGTGCTTAATTAGCAGGTTATGAGAAAAACCAAGCAATTGAAAGAGAAGTATGTTATCTTAGGGAAAGATTGAGAGCAGTTGAAGCAGATAGTACCTTCTTAAAGCATGCTGCGATGACTTTACAGAAGGGCGGTCAGGGAACTAAACTCTTGACCGAGATATCTCAACAGCTACGGAAGCTTAGGCACTCCGAGAAACGCCTCCCATAGTATATAGAGATTCAAGAACTTCTGCCTAATAAGGTAATGTAGTTCTCGAGATGGTTAAAATCCGCTATAAGTTTGAACATCCAAACGATAAGTTTCATCGCGTTCTGTTTAAGCAATTACAAGGGAAAGATAAGTTTCATATATTACTTTTCTATGCTGAAATTTGCAAAAACAAATGTTACAAAAAAAACAATGAATTCATCCACTGATTATCTCTTTATTGCCCCTGGATAATCAATGGAACATAATATGTTTGGGTGGATTGGAATGTCATTTTACATTCTGTTTATACTTTATATATGCAGTTCTTAGGAGCACCAAAGTACTAGCACTGAAGTCCTTTCAAAGAGATCTTCAAATGTAACAGTCAGAACTTCACTTCAATTGCAGCTCCTCACACAAATGTACAAGTAGCAGTTTTCTTTTTGATTTTTTTTTTCTCCACAACTTGTTTGCTTAGCCAAAAAAGTTGTAGTTTTTAAAATATGAAGTTTCTATTTGCAAAATGCAAAAGTTCGATTTGACAAGTATATGATAACTTCAAGGGTTCGAGTCACTCAAAAAGCGATGTCATGTCGCGTTATTCGATTTATCTTATACAGATTCCTACTAAATTAGTAAAATTGATAGTTGGTTACCGATTCTACCAAAAAAAATACAAAAGCTGGATTCATATCCATAGACTGGTGTAAGTAAACATATATAATCTTTACTTGGCAAAATAAAAATAAAAAACATATATAATCTTTCTTTCTTTTTTAACCTTTTAGACTATGATAATCATTTTCTAAACAAATACTACCTCTGTTTCATAATATAAGTCGGTTAGGAAATATAGTGATAATTAAGGAAGCAAAATGTAAGATTCTTTGTCAGTCGAAATCGATATTACTTTTTAAAATATGACTTGTATATCACTAATTCTATTTAAGATAATAATATTGATAAGTCTCGGGAAAATTTTTGCGACTGTTAAATAGTCCCACCAACATTATCCGTTGTGGTTGCCGATCAAAATTAGCCGGAAAATTACTACAATTGGCCGGAAACCGCCACGGACAATAGTGGTAGGACGACTTAACAGATGCAAAATTTATTTGGAGACTTATCAAGAAGTAAAAAAAATTATAAAATTTTATCCTATCTTGATAAATACTTTGAGGATAATATCAGTCATTTTCCCTTTTAAGTTTTATGGACATAATTATCTTCAAATCTAACAAGATGAACAAATTCAGGGGTGGGGCATAAGTGATATTTACGAGCTCATCTACTAAAATGCATATAATATACTAGAAATTTTCAAAATTTTGTGGGCCTTTGCCCCTCTCCATTGTGACCTGTTCTCCATTGTTGGAGGGTTTTTTAAGTTATTGAAAAATAGTAGTTTAAGACAAAAATAACTGTTTCTCTAATACATTGTTCTCTAATAAATCTTTTTCCACAATCTAATCGAGTGAAAAATGAGATATATATATATATATATATATATATATATATATATATATATATATATATATATATATATATATATTTATATGATTATTTTGTATCTAACATATCTTATATTGTGATTTTTTAGTAAAAGAAAATAAATAAAAAGTTTCAACATAATTTATTTCAAGTGGGGTGTATTCAATACATATTTTAAAGGTTTCTAACTAATTTTAAAAAATGTATGGATTCTACTCACTCTATGTATTGTTTTAACTTTATGCAGATTCTATTAGATTAATTTATCATTATTTATTTTGATTTATAAAGTCTACAGATTATTTGAATGACATCCTAGAATAAAGAAGAGGTTGATTCAATTGTGTATTATATAGATTCAACGATGTTGAATTTCCAAAACCCACATATATTTATCAATCATTTTTTTATCAAATTAATTTGTTAATAATCAAGAAAAAACTTGGTTGTGGTGGGTCTTTGAATTTTGTAATATCACAAAATTGCAGCCCTTTTTGATTTATTTATTCAAGCTTTGTATAATTATTTACTTGGAGTTCTTTTCTTTTGCTTAATTAAAGTATGTTTTGTGATGGTTTTTGTTTGAATTTCATATTCGTGAACTTTTCAATTTTGTTCCCCTTTGATTTTCTGTTTCAGAAAATGAAATCTATGTTTAAAAATGAGAAATTATGGTTAGCTAGGGAATAAATTATTTGTTTTCTTTAATTTCGGTTTGAAGTTGACGAGGAAGAAAATTGTGACTGAATTTTGAAGTTTTACTTTTGCTTTTCAATAAATGGGATCAATACAAAATTGTAATCTCAAATAAAATTATTAGAAACTTTTCATAACAATGAGAGAAACTTTGAATATTGCGGAAAAATGAAGAGATTTCTCAATACAAACTTATGCCTTAAAAAATCAATCAAAATTCATTATTTAATGAAATATATGATAATTTGTAGAATTTTGATTACCAACTGATAATTTATAATCTGAATTGAATACATTTATATTTTAATGTACCTATTAAAACCAAGATTGAATACCACTAGATTTTAATTGACTTTTTAAAATATGAATTGAATACTTATACACTTATAGAAGTCTTTAAAAACCATATATAATTGTGATTGAATACGCCACATAAAAAAAAATACTATCAGCTTGTTTGAATTTATTTTAAAACATAAGTTGAGTTAATAAACAATTGAGAACGGGTAATCTGCTGACATACTACTTGTAAGCTAACGAAAACATGCTTATAGGATTTCTTTTTCTTTTCTTTTATTTATGATTACTATATAATGCACCGTGATAATCTATCCAATATAAGATCAACTGATTTGAAGCAACATGATATGCATATCGATTAATTTGGATTTATCCTTTTCTTTATTTTAATTCTATCAAACAAATATGGGAAATTACATTTTAATTTCAGCCTAGATAGTCCCTAATCAATTTATGGGCAACCGAAAGAGTCCCCGCCAGCACTTACATAATGGAATCTGGCTGATTTTTACTTGTGCGACATAAATGCTCACCTAAACAAAGATAAAACAGTCTATTTAATTATTTTTCTTAAAACAATAATGATAATAAAATAAAATTCTTGCTTTTTCCATCTTCTCCCTTCTTCTTGAGTCTCACCTGACACTCTTCCTACAATCCAAGATGTGTGTAGTGGTGAAAGTGAAACGAAGTGCTATGAAGGGTGGTGGTGGTGGTGGTGTGTTGCGGTTGTGCCAAAGAAGAAAATATGTTACTAGGTTTAGGGAATAAGAAGATTACTTCCTTTTTTTTTTTTTTTGAAATAATGATTTGAAGTCCGTATTAGTAATTTACCCTATTTGTTTGAGCATGTGTGTCACGCATGTCAAAATCAGTCGAATTCCACCATGTAAGTGCTGGAATGGACTCTCCCCGCTGCCCGTAAAATAATTAGGGACTATCTTGAATGAAATTAAAACGTTGGGACTAAACAGGCGAAATAAAAATTATAGAGCTATCTAGGCTTAAATTAAATCGTAGGGACTAAACATTAAAAACGAAAATTGCTAAGGGAATAAATAGGAGAATTTCCCAACAAATATATATGTGTGTGTGTGTGTGTGTGTGTGTGTGTGTGAAAACAAACTGAGTTTGGCCTTAGAATAGCATGGGTTTTGCATAATGGTCAAACCATGTCATTCTTTTTTTGTGGGGCAACATCCAAATCCGTCCTGAAGCCAAGACGGATTTGAGAAATCCGTCCTCAGCTGACGTGTCAAGCCGCGTAAAATGTTTGCCATGTCAGATGAGGACGGTTTTCCTAAATCCATCTTGGCTTCAGGACAGATTTGGAAAATCCGTCTTGAATAGGAAAAAAATAAGGAAGAAAATCTTTGTAATTAGGGAAGGAATAAATCACAAAGATACAACAAAATTGAACAAAATCATGCACCATTCTTGGAGCTAATTAGAATGTGATTAAACTAATCTCTCTATATATATTTAAGTGTTTCCTAATCTTGAGTTTATACTTGAATATATGCATTAAAGAATCCATCCGACTGAAATTAAAAATGAACCTAATTAAGATCTTGTGAAGATTGCAAATAAATATTTAAACTTGTTAGGAAAAAATATATATATTCATGAACTTTATAGGATAAAATAATGAAATAAGTAATAATTTCAACAAAGAACATAAAAATTTGCAGGAAATAATTACAGCTTAATTCCTGCATGAATGGCAAAAGATTCCATTGAAGTTGCTATCAATTTAAAATCTTTCCTAATTTTTGAAGTCATTAACAATCCCCTAAAACTTCGTCTTTCCACATGCCTTATAATTTTCCACTAAACACTCATTATGCAATTAACCATAGGACAGAAGTGTTGTTAATTAGCTCCAACAATGGTGCATGATTTTGTTCAATTTTGTTGTATCTTTGTGATTTATTCCTTCCCTAATTGCAAAGATTTTCTTTCTTATTGTTTTCTATTCAAGACGGATTTTCATAACGAGGATGGATTTGACAAATCCGTCCTGAAGCCAAAACGGATTTGGCAAATCCGTCTTTGCTAAAAATATTGTCCCAAAAAAAAAAACTGTCATGGTTAGCGATTATGCAAATAGTGGGCTACTCTAAAGCCAAGCCCAAACAAACTCCTGTGCTACCACAGCTAGCTAGGGTTTACTAGGTTTTTTCTAGGGTTTTATATCTATTTATTCATGTGTAAAAATTCTCAGCCCTAATTAGATATTCATAAATCATGACGGAAGGGACGATTGCAATTACTGTGAATTTGTCGGATGCGTTTGAGAATTCGAAGAAGAAATTGATTGCTGAGATTCGTGATGAACTAAGCTTAGCTTATCAGCGGAATTTATTTTTCGCAATTTATTTTTGGATATATGGAACTCTGTTCATAGTAGTTTTTCCCAGTGATGATGATAATCGGAATGGCCAAAGCAACAATAGAGAGCCTTTTAAGGGAATGTGCTTCGTTCATCATATTTTTGCTTACGCGTGTTTGTTGGAGTGTTGGAGAATCAAATTAATTAACATTGCTAATAAAATGGCGGAAGCGGACGCGGCAGCGGCGGCAGAGGAGGTGGAGAAGTTGAAGGTCCGGCACCACCGTGATGTCAAGTTTGCCTATACTCTGACATTGATAGTATTAGCAATATACAATATGTTTGTATGTGGTGTCTATGTCTTTTATGGAATTTTGATCGTCAAGGGGCAATTTAGTCAATCTTATGCTTCGATTTTGATCATTGTAGGTTTATGTGCCTTTGGCCTCCCCTTGTTTTTTCGAGTTTACATGGTTAGTAAGAAACATGGTCAAATTGGATCATTGTAGATTTTGAGCTTCTGGATTCGGATTGAGCATTTATAAGTTTAAGTAGTCTTTTTAGTTTAAGTACTCCTTCCATCCCTAAATAAGGTTAACATTTGGATTATCAATGAGAATTTAATGAACTTTTACCATTTTTACCCTCTATTTACTCTTCTTTTAAACACAGTTTCAATTTTCAAGATGTAGTTAATGAGGATATATTAGTCTTTTAGCTTAGCTTTTTATTGTTTTTAGGAATTTCTTAATTCATGTGAAATAGTCAAATGTTAACCTTATTTAGGGATGGAGGGAGTAGTTTTTTTGGGTAAAGAATATATATCATGTAGCACAATTCATTCTTAATGTATTATTTTATAATTGTCATTTTTTTTTAAGTTAGTTTTATAGTTGTCTTTATCAATTTATTAGCTGTTGAAAGTGTCCAATTAAATGCAATGATAATAACCTTAAGCCCCAATAACTAGAGAGTAGGTATCATATGACAGTGTCCATCTCCCTATTAGACACTGAATTCAAGACAGAAGTACTAAAATCCGAATAAACTTCAATAAATTTGAAAGGGAACTTCAGTTTTTACATCATGATAAGTACTTCAAACTACAATCTTGTTCTTACACAAAAACATAAATGTTCAACATAACAATGCTAAAAACTAGTTCAGTCTATTACATCAGTTCCACAATCATTCCTCCACACACTTATTCTCATAAGTATCATCAAAATCGGCAAAAGGAAGTAAATGAAGGAGTTGTGAATCCCAATAAGGATCAAACACCCTTGGGATGAAGTATCAAATAGGACTCAAAACCTTTCCGACTTTCCCAATTGATTGAAAACATAACTTTAGATGACTTGGAACAATCTTTAAAACACTTGCAAAACACTTTACATAACTTATAACAAACTTAGCTTTGAAAAGGGAACGAAAAATAGTTCAAAACAGACCAAATAGTGACTTCTGACGAAGGCTCGGGCGATGCGATCATCCGGACACATCGTCCACAAGGCCCAAACAATCTACAATTGTCTTCGGTCGACAGAACATATCGTCCAAGGTTCAGAATATAACTTTCTACAATGCATTTTATTAACAAGAGAAATGTCATTTTTCGAAATCCCCAAGAGTCTCAACCCAAAACAACACATTTTGACCAACTTTCACATATGACCAAAACACGAACAACAAAGGCACTAAACCATACTTTTCATATTCAATACTTATATATCGGAAATGTGCTACGAGCAACATGGATTACTAATAACAGTACATACGTTCATGTAAGACACGCGCAATTCCACACAACGGAGCTCAATCATCTAATCCTGACTCTAAAGAAATTACTAACCGCCCTGAACTATTAGCCCAATTTAGGGAGGGCCCAGAATATCAAGATGCAAGCAGTGTGAACCCCCGGGTTCAACAATATACTGATACACAACAATAATCGATAGTCGAGTTTCGATGAGTCGATGAATCGTCATCGATGAATCGTAATCGATATGATGAGTTCGATATGTCTTGCCATAAAGTCGTTCATAAACAAGAGCTTGAGATTTGGGAGACGACACGATCAACATATAACAATTACGACCATGCCAACAACAAGAATGAACAGTAACAAGAATGACAACAAAAAGTACAATATAACACACGCAAGAAGACTCGATGATCAACCACATATAAATGCAATTAAGATTCAACGCTTCATCCTTTTTCATATGCAATAAAACATGTCTAAATCGTTTCATCACAATTCAGTAACTTTACAATACTTAGTTCATGCTTTTAAGACGGAAATTCAACGGTGTAAGATCCTTAACTTAGATGCTTAATTTCAATTACAAAGAAAACAAGGATTCCCAATTCCCAGAAAATACACCCGAAGCAAATCCTCACAACTGAACCGTTGAAATATTGATCACACCGTCCAAATTATAACTTTATCAATCATCTATCCAACACAACTGGAATCGCTCCGATCAGACTCCGTTTCGTTACTCAAATATGAAATGTCTCACAACCTCTATGTTTTTTCCAACCTTTTTTTTTATCTCTTCTTTTCTTCCTGCTCTTTTTTCTAACTTCCCTCCTTCTTTTCCAACAATAACTCCCCTTCAATAACCTTTCACCCCCTTACAAATCAGCCCCTTAAGTTTATAACTTTCAAACTTAGGTTCCTCAACTAACCAAACACGTCAAAGCGACCCTTAAAATAATAAACACTAACAAATAACACAAAAATATTTATTCGTACAAAATTAAATACGAAGCATGCAAAGCACATAGTCAAAAAGTCACGGGTATCATAGTTTGATCCATTTGAAATGCCCTTTTTCCAAAAATTAAGGGCTAAGAACCAAAGTAGTCAAGTTCCATTAGTGTTGTGGGGTTGAGAGAGCATCTGAGAGATTACAAACTTTTCGAGGGAAAGTTGAAAAAGAGTGAAAATTCTTGAAGGATTCTAGGATTTTCTCACTAAGGCGCCACATTTGATACAGCTGAATTTGAAATCTGAATTCTGAATTATTTAAGATATGAATCCTGAGCTCTGAAGTCTGAATGCTGAAATCTAAATGTTAAGGCTGAATACTGAATTAATTACGATGTCTGGATTTTTGAAAATAAAATATTTTATATTGTAAACTTATGCTTGAAAAAATGTTAAAAAAAAAAATTCTCCCACCATCTTAAATATTACCTTTAGACATATTTATTATAAATTAATAAAAATAAAATACATGATACGTCATCATAAAACCTCCCATCCCAAGTCTCATCTATATTACGGGTGAAAATCGTCAATCCTCATTCCTGTCCCTAATCCTGTCCCCAACCAATCATAATTTACTACATAAATATTTTTTCCAATTATATATACACAGAGTAAATTGTAATTGGTTGAGGACACATACGGGGACAGAGGATTTTTTGCCTATATTACCTTGCACGTAATCATAAGCAAAAAATAAAAAATAAAGTGTGAGTTACACTATCCCAATAAAGTTAAAACACTCTTGGAATTATCCTGTCCCCAACCAATCATAATTTACTACATAAATATTTTTTCCAATTATATATACACAGAGTAAATTGTAATTGGTTGAGGACACATACGGGGACAGAGGATTTTTTGCCTATATTACCTTGCACGTAATCATAAGCAAAAAATAAAAAATAAAGTGTGAGTTACACTATCGCAATAAAGTTAAAAGACTCTTGGAATGAAGTATCAAATAAAAACCCCAAAATATTTTCCTTTCCCAAAACATTTGCATCATAACTTGATTTTAAATATCATGAAAACACTACACGATGTTTTATTTAATTGGTAACATATGTAAAATAATATAAAAAATTCAATATTCAGATTTCAGACTTCAATCATTTTTATATACTTAAAAATTATAACTATAATTAAGCAAATCTTAATTATTTAAGAGATTTCAATTTTTGACAGTGAGGGAAGATTAGCAGAGAGTTGTTTCTATAATTTTGGGTATTCTCAAGCTCATAGTAATTCCGCCAATAAAGTTGTTTGATTCACCTAATAAGTAATTTTAGCTTTCTGAATCTATGAAAAAACATGCAATATATGATACAACAATTCCCAAATTACAAGGCAAAAAAAAAAAAAAAAACTACTACAGTATCAAATCTTCTCAAGAGAATTGGTCACAACATGACAACTATACCCCTCTCAGAATCCCTATGATCTCCCTACCCTCTTTTTCCTTCATGTGGAAGGAAAGAAAAAACCCAAAAGATTTCTCAATCAAAATGGAAATCCACAAGTACAATACATTCCCCTCTCATGGTCAGTAAAATGATGGCCCCCCAAACAAATATTGAGAATGGGTAGAATGGTAAATTATGTAAAAACTACTGCTGCTACCAACAAAGGGCAGAGAAAAAAAAATTGGCCCTTATGTTTGCTTCTCCACTATAATACACTGACTGTGCAATTCATGCGGCCGTAAAGCTCCTTGAACAATCTCTTGAACTGTTCTATTACGGCGACAAACCTCTGATAGCTCTTCGATTGGAAGCCTGAGGGCACTTACATGAGCTCCAGATGCTGCTTCAGACAAAGCTTGCAAAAACTTGGACCTCTCCAAATCTGTAACAGCAGTTGATGGGATAAGAGAAACACTCTCTTTAGCCCATTCAAGAGCTTTGACACCGTATGCTCGAGTAAGGGCTACTAATGCATATATAACCTATCAATCACAAGGGTTTGAGTAAGTTTCAGTGTTGATAAGAAAGCCGCAGAATCGAAAGCCATGAACTCCTGTAAAAGCATGAAGGTTGTCTTACAGATTCAACACGCGAGAGTGGCAGTGCTCCGGTTAGGGAAGCAACCAAAATTCTGGTCATACTAGCCCCACGAGGAATTACGACGCTATCCCTTATGGGTACATAAACTTCTCCTTCATTAGAGTTTCCAATATCAAATATATCAGACAAGAAGCTCAATATAGAATTGGAAGCCTCCCTGAAACAAGAAAGTAATAACTTGGTCAAAGTTACAATGAGATAATCCAATTGCTAAATTTATGGGCGGTTCAGAGGAATGACTATAACTATGCACATCAAACATGAAGAAGCTTGGTAGACTTAATTGGCCTGATGCAGAATGTTCTCATGTTCAAATTCATTTTAAGCCAAAATGCAAACAAACCCTGGATTTCGTGATAAGTAAATGGAGGTGAGAGAATTTTAAGTAAACTTATGAAGGTGGGACTCCAAAACTTTTGTTTGCACATGAACTGACGTCGTTCTCCTTCTCTTGCCCAAGGAAGGAGAATAAGAAGGGAAAAAATACACTAAACTATTCTTTACAGTCATCGTATCACAAATTTAAACAAGTCAAAGCTTAGTTACAATCACTAGGTAAATGCCTTAATAAACGAAATTTTGTCTTTGGTTTGCAGCATTCTTTTTTAATTTCAGTACTGAAGGATACGTGATGACCAGCTTGAAGTGTCTCAATCATAAAGGGAATAGGATAAAGCGCAATATTCTACTCTATACAAAGAATCAAGGCTGAAGCTCAGAATAATGCATTTGTGCATGTTTACATTTTGTGCTGTGCGTGCGTGCGTGTGTGTGTGAGAGAGAGAGAGAGAGAGAGAGAGAGAGAGAGACTTGACCTGTGCTGCACAGTTACACCAACCATCGCACAGTCCACTAGTGGTGGAAATACAGGTGACGGAAAAAATAGCTGAGGACAATAACGAATACACCTTGATGCCAACAAAAAGCAATCATCTGCGATATCTGGTCGGGAAGTGAAGTCCTGAATTTGAGTAAGCATACATGCTGTTTGGCTAAATAGAGCCTCAATCAAGATTTTTAGGTAGTTAGCACAAGAAGGATCGGACCCGAAAATCTGCAAATGCACCACAAATTACTCCTAACTGAACAGCAATAAACAAGCAAATACAATCTCAGAGAGAAGCATACCTTGATAACCTCACTAGATAGATACAAGAAACATGGTTGGTGATGTTGTCTGTACAGTGATTGTATCTCCTCCAGGATTGCTCCAACTGTTACTCCCATGAGCCTTTTAGATGTTCTCACCTATATGAATCATTACTAGAAAAATCAGAATCAAGAGAAGTTTTTTATAGCAATCGGTTATATCAAGAAATAGTGCCTTATTGAGGTCGCCTATAGGAAAATTAAATTAAGTAATCCAACTCGTGTGATAAAATATGTTTCTTTACCATTGCTCAAACGGAATAGAAAATAGATTCTCATTAATGCAAGATTAATTTAAGCAGAACAAGAACTCTATAATTTAACTTAGCATTGCAACCAGCGAAGCAGGAAGAAATAAATGACATCGCAAACAGATCAAAAGAGCCTGAAACTTATTGTTTGTGCAGTTCAATAAATTGTTAGGTCGGGTCATGTTACAACTCTTCACATCATGCCATGTAATTCATGAAAAATAATGTATCTCCATATGTCTCAAGAAGGCAACAGACAGCACAAGCTATACTTACAGCATGTTTGCAAGCTCGACAAAGGGACTCCATTGTCCGCATGTCCCAAGCACGACTGCACCACCAAAAAGGAAGGAAAAAAAGAGAAAAAGAAGAAAATGGTAAGATTGACACGAAGGACAATGAATGCAATGACAGAAGAGGCTTAATGATATTTACAGATCAAAGATGATTTTAAAGACTGGCCACATCCTATGAATTGCATCAGCCACAGCTTCCGGGTGATTCACATGTCTACAATTTGAAGCCACTCCACAATTAGGACCAAGAAGATAGACCATAAAAAATATGTGTGTGTGTGTGTGCATGCGTGCGTGTGCATCCACTATTGACATACCTAAAGATATTTGCAAGTCGATCAATATGAACTGTCAGCTCCCGAGAAGTCTTTTGCAGGTCGTTCGCGGGGGCCTTATTAATTATCTCCTGGTAGTTGGCCGCATATGTTATTGTAGAACACTTAAAAATGTCTAATATTCCAGAAAGGAAACTAACCTGTAAAGAACCCACAGCAGGCAAGCACAATGCCTCAAGGGCTTTCTTAGCATGCTCTGAAGGAAGTTCTGTAATAACCTTGCTGCAAATGAAATTTTATACAGAATAAAACAGAGCCCTTTGCTTGCTTCAGAGGTAAGAGCCTAAGGAATGAGCAATACCTTAAAGCCTCAACTAAATGTAATGAATCTTCAGCAGAAATCCTGAAGGTGTTTTCCCCAACCACTGCCCTTTGGTATATTTGAAATAGACCATCTAAGGATCCACAAAGTTTTTTCCCACAATCTACGGGAAAAATAAACATGTAAACTGAAATTAAGAAACGTACGAAAAACAGTCCTGTTCAGTTAAAACAAAATGCAGACATCCTAATGGAAAGAGCTAGACAATATTCAATAAAAATGGGACCACAAAATATATATCGTACCATTCGTACGAAGCTAAGTCGCTATTAGAAGCAAAATTTATGGTAGTGTTTGGAGAGGACAAGCACTGAAAACCATCTTTGTAAAGTAAAAGTCTGGCCCAATTAAGAAGACTCGAGAGATTTTTTAGCCTTGGAAGTCGACCCAATTTTGGGTTAAAATATATTCAAATCTGAACCATGGAAATGACAGATTGTTATAGATCCAATTATTTTTTTGCTATATCTTCTTAAGTCAAGCCACAGCATCGCTCTTTCCACGACACTTTATGCACCATTTTTTAGCACATTTTCCGACACAGAATTTTCACTTTGGACCCCACATCTCCTCTCACAAACAATTCACTTTTTTTATTCCCTACACACAAATTCTCAATCTAAAAGCCAATCCAAATACAAGTTGCAAAACATCTTATTCACAGAAGTATCACTTCTCCTCATGCAAACAAGATTGAAGGTCAATAAAGGTGTATGTCTAATAACTGTGGGGATTGAAATAACACAGATGTTTCATGAGGACTATTCTACATGAGATTTGTGGATAGCAGCAGAAGCAAGCAGCAATACAACATCCAAAAGAAGCTAAGAAAAGAGCCGTTACCATCACATATGTGTCTAAATGCCAAACATGCTGCAGTTGCTGAATCTTCAGATACACTCATACCGCTGACTAGAATATCCATGACTGATGGCAAGAAAGAAAGTCCATTTGACGAAGCATCAAGCCACTTTGAATAAGCTCCAATGGTTAAGCATACTAGGAAAAATAGATCATAACAACAACAAAGCCTTAGTAGATTTAAAACCTTCATTACAAGTGAATATGGTGGGTACTAGGCAGCCTACGAAATTGAGAAATGTAATTCTTTACTTGAGAGAGAGAGAGAGAGAGAGAGAGAGAGAGAGAGAGCTACCTGTCTGAAGTAGTTGCGGTTGATGAGGAAGCTTTGGGAACAGGGACATAATCTGCATAAAACAAACATACACACACTCGAAGTAAGAACGAAAGAGATAATGAACAAAAGGAACAAATAAATATAGACATAAGCCACAACTTCCTAGGCAAAGTGGCGTACAAACATGGAACTACTAATTCAAACTACAGTATCCAGGATACTACAGGAAGCTAATAAACGGAAAACAAATGTGCAGAAGAAACTGTAAGAATTCAAACCTGAGGCATTATCTCAGCTTCACCAACTGAAACGTAGTCAGATATTGCACGTATACAGTACAAAGCAGCTTCCGGAGGACGCCAATCTGTATTGTTATCTTTTGCACAGCAACTTAAAGCCTGCGAGAATTAAAACCCAAAACTCGAAATCAGATGATATCAAGAAAGAATTCAGTCTAAAAGCCACAAAACTATATCTTTAACGAGGAACCACAAAAAAAGTAAGAGAATAAACACAATATCGTCATTTCTAAACTCAGACATATTATTCTTTTCTGGAATAAGAGCCTTTCAGGTCTAAGAGTGAGTCCGAACCGCATTCAAACCTGAAATTTCAGGATATAGTCAAATAATCAGTTGCAGAAATGACCAGCGGATTTTTTGTTTCTATAATTATTGTTAAAGTTACTAGAATTACTACTGCGCTTATATCCCATGGTACACAAATCAAATCCTTCTAATGTACATGGCAACCAAATTTCACACCCGTTAGAACTCTCATCAACATCACCCTGTCCAAAACACCCAAGTACCTAACCGCAAAATCAAAAACTGAAACCATAAGATTAGGAAATGCATAAAAAAAAATAAAAAAATAAAAAAATAAAAAATAAAAGCCATCATCCATCAGTCAGAAAATGCAAGGAGTCCCGAGTTTCATATTCTATATTAAACCATGCAATTTCTGAAGTCCCGAACAGTTCAAGGAAGATAAGCACTTCTGCAAGACAGCAGATACCTCCAAAAGCTTCATGTGAAGAATTTTCAATGTAGCTTCACCGCCTAAAACTAATGCTGCATCAATTAAAACATCTGCAACAGCTGGTAACATGAAAGACTGGGTCAGCATTTTGTTCATTGACTGAATGATACTTGTTGCGAAACAAAATTGTCGATCCATAAATTAAAAACCATCCATTGCCAGATGTATATTTCTACAGACTAAACCCAGCATGATGTTTTACATACATAACCATCATCTGCTCTCAAAAAAGGAATTACAAAACAATCATGCTCAAATGTACAGGCCTAAGTCCTAACATCCTAATCTTTTCATCCCCTCCTTTTCAGCTCTTGGTTTTTCTCTAAAATAACTACTATAAGAAATTTATTGAACTACGACAAGTACAACTACATTTAGCCAAACGAGGAAAGGGGGGAACAAACAGACGATTTGGTCCATTGAATGATGACACGCGTCTGAACACTAAGCCCGGTAGTTTTAAACTGTTCCCTCAAAGAAAAGTTCTATTTTTTTCCTTTTTCACTTCTCTTATGCTTAGACATGAAGTAGGAAAGCATTTATTATTGTGTCTTTAAAACTTATTGCATATTTGCAGCCTCCTAAGCATGTATGATTTAGATGGATGACAAGCAGCCCATCAACACTGCTGTAGCATCAATTGGATTATTTGGATAGATACTCAAATTAAAGACTGAATGGGAGAAAGTTGTAGCCCGGAATATATAACGAGCTGATATAGACCAGGGGGTTCAACGTGATCTTCTGGCGGAGTCTGCATGTTTGTACATGTCACCTATCTCTCCCCCCTGTTTGGTTTGGGTTGGGAGCATTTTTGTGCGGGGGACCAACCAAAAGGGGAAACTTTGTAAAGCTTATGACAACTAACACCGAATCCAGCATATGAACCTCTTTCCAGAAAGTGTCAACAGTTAGTTAAATAGACATTATTTTTCTTTCACTTTTCACCACTGGAAGATCAGCGTGATAGCAAAGAGCAAGAACACAATACTAAGCCATCCATGAAACAATTTTGAACTGGTGGCAATGTGGCATGATTCCGTTAATTGATCAGAAAAAGACATGTAACATAAGATGTCTGGAATAACATGAAACCCAATCATTCAGACACTGACCAACCCCCACCCCCGGGCGGCCAAAAAAAACAAAACCGCGCAGACACACAAGACAGCATATAATTACCATATCTGTTTTGCTGAAAATCCATCTGGTCCTCCTTTGTAAGCTCCGAATAATCAGCAGGGTATTGAACTTTATAGCTAACCTGTCATTTGAATTTAAACCAGTTACTCGCTAATAATCCTTTTCCCCTCCTCAAATTGCATGTAGAAAGACACAAACACACAGAAAGTAAGGCAGAGAGAATATCCCAGGGAGAATACCCTCTTCATTAAAGAAAAACCTTTTGAATCTGTTTTCACTTTTCTGTATTTGAAACTTCAAACTAGTGCATGGACAGACTCTCAAGTTTCACTTATATGCATGGAACTCGTAGATTCACGTCAAGACGCTAGCATTACCATCAGAATATATGTAAAGTCAAATTCCCTTGTCAACAACATTCCGCATATAGAACAGCCAAAATATAATCACCAGAAATGAAGCCCATGAACATTATTATGTTAGTGAATGCAAAAGTAGGCTATAACACGAAATGTGTATTCCACAAATAAGGAAAGGCCACTCACCAAGGAAACTAGGGATTCATATGATGGACGAAAAATCTGTAACCGCCGAGTTTTCTCTACTTCAATAGATGCTTCATCAGCAAGTAATACATAAGTATCCCTGAGCAATTGGAAGTGTCAAGTAGAGGAATATGATTACAACTACAAATGACATGCATAGATAAATCTGATAATTTTCACCTTTCAGTTAATATCGTCTGAAGGCTATGCCAGAAATTAAATGTCATCGAGGCTATGTCAAATTCTGGATTCGAAGCAACTTCAAGCAGTGCATGTACAATCAACATCGACTCATCAGAACCTGAAAATTAGTATCTTGTTTAACTATATATGTAAACAAATATAAATACACGGGGGAGAAATTGAAGGATCTTCCAGCAGCGGTTCTCGAACTACAAGCAATAGAGAAAAAATTATCTCGAGGATAAGATAAAACAATGCCAACAATTGGATGGAAGATATATACCAGTTGCAATCAGTTCAACGTATGAATCACCCATATCAGCAAATAAACGAGCAATGGCCTTTACATCCTCCTCATCCTGAACAAAATGAATTAAAACTCTTTTCGTAAAATAAATTTAAAAAACAAAGGAAAGAAAAGAAAGAAAAACCTCCAATCAGTGAACAGAAACCCGGAGCAGCACATCTTAAGGAAATAACAGAAGAACTTTGCAATACTGTTTTAGCCAAAAAAGCAATCTATCTAATTTGGTACCAATGGAGGAAGAAAAAATCTAGATACGATTGAACTAAAGAATATCAACACAGTAACAAGGAAAGAAACAAAAACCAAAAAGAAAAGAAAGAGTAAAAACGATTTAATAATCCTTACTTTGAGAATAAAGAAACATTGTCAACCATCCAAGCAAACTGATAATGTACAAGAACCCAAGGAAAGTGTAGAGCAACTAAAGCAATTGTTAGGGTTCAGTGAATCCATACCTTTGAAGGATCTCTAAGTTGCACTTTGAGACTCATTACCCGGGGAACAATTACTTGAATCAATGGTAATTGTGAAGAAACGTCATCTGAATATCTAGCTGCTGTGTAGTGTATCAATTCAGAAATGACTGCGGAAGGAAAATCAGAATTCACTAAGTTTAATCAAAAGCAAACAGAACCGGGGCAGACTCTGATCAACTGCAGAAGAAAATACAACCTTTTAGACGAAGCGACCTTACACATTTCTAGTGATGGATGTAGTCTATTTTATAGAGGTGGTAAAAGCAAAGAATAATGAAGCAGTTGATATTTTCATAATCATATCATTAACCACAGACTTCCCATCTTACCCCACACTTCTCTATTTTTTTAAGGACATAAATTAGCATATCAACTTCAACCTTTTATAGAGATTAAACTGCAAATATTTTCTATTGTCTTAGAGAAAAGGAAAAGTACAAGAAAAAGGATGAGGCATCCTCAAGAAAGTACATCAATGCAGCCCTCTAACTCCAGTGGAGTTATTGTAGCAAAAGTTTTAAAGAACTGAATGAGTTTTAAGTTGTACCATCTACTGAGGCTTCCAAGAGCACGTCGGAAGTCAAAGTTGAGAGAGCTGTAAGCACCAGCGGGTGTGAAGCAAGCACAGATGCAGGGATCCTGAAAAAAAAGACAGGTTAGAGAGTTTACTCATTCACAATAGTATGGGAAAGTAAAGCAAAATAGTAATCTCTGAGGGACCATTATAAGATTAAACCCCCCCCCCACATACATGCTCACCTATAAAGGAGAAATTATGAATTCAAGATCCATTTAAGAACTTTGGCTCATATACAACAAAGAGGAGTTATAAGACTATCTAATATGGTTGACGAAAAAGCATGAAAAAATCATTAAATACAAACGAGAATTTTAGTATAATGTGAGGCATAACATAAAAATGAAATTGAATCTAGTATAGAAATTAAGCATGAACAGACATGAGAGTGCGATAAGCAATGAAAAACCTACAAGAATGCACCCTCAGGACACACACACTCTCACTCACACACACTCACACTCACAGAGAGATTCTTTTGTTTACCCCGGAAACAGCCTCTTTATGAAAAAATAAGGGTGAGGTTGCGTACATCAGGGCCTTCCCCAGACTCTGCTGATGTGGGAGCCTTATGCACTGGGTAAATTCTATGACATGAACCAGCAAAGCAACCAAAACCATTTGACAAATATGAATAGAAACGGTGGCATTCACACATCCACAAATTACTAGGGCAGCAACAAGAATACTGTCTACCAATTTTTTTTATTTACTGCATTTGTGATAAGATAGTATGAATCATGACAATCATTCAAGGGTTTCCCACGTTACAAAAGTATGAGATGTCAGTATAAGGGCTTCGCATGTTACAAATCTCAGCATATAAGGATTTTGCATGTTACTGATGTATGGAATGTCAGCATATTAGGATTTCGTATGTTACTAATGCACGGACTGTCAGTAAGCAATAATAATAATACCTATGTCTTAGCCGAAGCCAAGAAGCAAATGCCTCAAGTACCTGTCCATTGAAAAGAAAGTCTGTAAATAGAAATGATCCAACTTACAAAAACAAAATCAACGTTTCATGAAGCTCCAAGAAATCATAACAATTTTTGGTCAGAAAATTAAATAGGTGCAAAGACAAGTGGGGAAGGAAGGGACTGAATAGTGCATGCCTCCTCAAACGGCTGCAGAATTTTCTATTTCCACCCATAAGAAAAAATTAAACTTCTCAAGCATGTCCCAAATTTTAGTTTTGCCACTCAAAAGTTAAAACACTTTGGTCAAAGTTATAGACAAAGAACATCATATTACCATTTCTTTGCATGGTTCTCTTTATTGGTTATTGCTTATGTGAAATAAGGGTTATCATCCAGTTGTTCAATTGAATCACGATCTGTAGACTAAGTAGACGAAAAATTATTGGACAAATATATGCCTCTTTCCTTCATCGGGCACATTAACCTGGGAGCTGGAGAGCAATTGTATAATTATGAACTGCTGTGTGCATATGTCATAGGATTACTAAAACTTCAGGAATCGAAAGCTCTGCAAAAAAACTAACTTGACAAGCACTACCGTTTTTAGAAGAATCATTATCTAATCAGAAGTTATTCAAATGACAAATGATCCACAATCATCCCCAGCATGAAAGATTACAGACTTTTTCCCACCTTTTAGAATCTAAGTAATCAATATAGTAGGACACAGACAATGATGTAAGTTAAAGAGACGCGGATGATGATCAAAATTATTTGCATTTGAAAAAATTTAAAGCCGCCCTAACTAGGTTCAAGGGTTGGATACAACACAAAATATGGATAATGTGAAAAACAAAGAAGTATTTATCAATGTGGGAGATACTATGGACAGTAAAAAGTAAATAAATATAATCTATTTGAGCCTGTTTATCAAAACAAAAAAATAATCCACATTAACTTTTCTGAAATTGTACCAAGTCTATCTAAAAACCGGCAAGCATCGGCAACCAACTGAAATAGTTGGGATACAAAAAGAAATAAGAGAACTGGTATAAAAAAGACGACATAAACAAGGAACATCAAATGGCAACCCCTACCTGCTCTTTAAATTCATTAATATTCAAACAGGCCGTCAAGATTCCAAGAGAAACCTCAATAGCAGAAGCGAGTTCTTGTTCAAATTGGCGCCGTCTATCAGGCCTTGCTGCTATCTTGTAGTTGAATATTTCCTGATTGTTGAATAATCAATCAAGTCACACATCTAGTCTGATACACTTTAAATTCATTACTCAAGTGACAAAAGAAACAAGGAGAGCTAACCAGGAGAGTGAGACAAAGAAAATCTAGAGGCCTTAAGAAAAACTATTTAAAATTTTAAAATTGCAACCAAATGTCAGATTAATAGCTGTGTCAAACCACTGAGTTTAGACACTCACATAAATGTATTATGAGGGTGAGAAGAGATTGTTTGACTTTCTTTAGCCAATAAGAGGAGCAATGACAGCAAGGAGCTTGACTTCACTTTTGATAGTTAAGGACCAATCTATTGATTATAAGCTACTTTCATAGAAACAAAGTTTTGAAACTATAGCATAACCAGTGTTACCTGCTGGCTTTGTTAATCAATAGGAACCCAGTAACCAATAGCAACTATTCCACTAACATTCCAAGATCATATGGAGTCTTTTCCGTTTGGACCTAACTTCAAGTATCGGCTCCAGGAAAAAGATTAAGAATTTAGCATACCTCGGGCAGCACTCTAAGAAGCTCCAAAAAACTTGGTATATATTCAGGGTGCGAGTTCATCTCATCCCTTATCCAGTTTACAACACCACCATCTCCCCAATCTTCTGTGGGCACGTGAACGGCCAACGCTGCAACTGCAAGGCTAATCTAAATTTGCAAATAATTTAGCAAAATATCCACTTTATAAGTAATTTAGTATGACATTTGCAAGAAAAGAACTTGAAATGCCACCTGAGTTCTAACTTTTGGAGGGCCTTTGTGAAATGTTTTCAATAATGTCTGCATGTAACAACATCATGAAACTCAGTTGGAAGGGCGAACAAATCATAACTTTCAGTAATCACATTTAACATACACAGGCATGTCTTATCTCTTTTAGCATCAAAAGGCATCTGTAAGCTAAACAAAGGCATATAAGATCATAGGATCGTTCTGTATAGGGTAAATTCCATCAAACCTCTTGAACTTCTTCTCCAAAACGCATTCTCCTTGATGCTTCAGTCCGAACTATCAGCCTTTGATCTTATAAATTTTCCCAAAGATAATTTGTACTGGAGCATTTTAACCAATTTAACCCAGCAATACAGGTCAACTTAGTCAAAAGACCCTCTTGTCCTTAAACTTAAAGTGGAAAGTGGAAGGGCATCTCACGTTCTCTATCGTTGAGATTTGGGCTGGGAGCACTGAAGGTGAGGAAGAAAGAAGAGAGAGCGAGAGAAGGCGAGATAAGGAGAGAGAAGACAAGAGATCAGGTGAGGAGGATAAAAAAGAAGGAAGAGCAAAGAGACACGATGGAGAAAGGCAAACGGAATCATCAATGATGCAGGTGGTGTTTGCCATGGTGTCAACGACAGTACTCTGCCAGCAAAAGCCTCTCGTGCATGTTTGAAGGGCAAGCTATTGGGTAGGATTGAAATTGTGGCTTGTCAGATGCCATATTAATGCTACTGCCATTGGTCTTCTCAATATGCTCATGGATTATGGCCCTGATGAAACCAGATTGCCCTAAATCCCATTTTAATGTTTTCTCAGTGTAACGGTTTATTTCTCAGGGGCTTAGAGAGCCTCAAATCAGAGGTAAAGCTGGTATTAAAGATTGTGTGGAGATTGTTGTAGTCAGTGTACGTGGGTGCTGTTTTGATGGAATTGCATGTGATGGCCAGAATAGTAAGGAGTTGGGTGAAGGCCAGAATAGTAAGGAGTTTGATGGAATTGCATGTGGGTGCTGTGTATGCTGATAATAATGATTTGTATTGGCAGCACCACAGGAGGGGTGACGAGTTTATCATAGAGGTGGAAAAAGTGGGGAGATGGGAAGGAGAAGATGACAGAGAACTCAGAGAGGTGGAGAAGCATGTGGTGGAGTTGCTTTTGGAGGTGGAGAAGAAGACGGTAGCCATGGTCGCCGCGGCAGCATGGAGAAAAATATGAAATTAAGGGCAAAGGGGTCTTTGGACTGCTTTGACCCAGACAAATGGCTTGCTGGCCCAGCAAGTACGCATCTTATAAATATTGGACCTCATTGATAGAATTTATAAGATGATGGAGTAGATTAGTTTGGTTGAATGATCAAGTGGGGAATGCACTTTTTAAGAAAAATTTAATGGAATTCAATGAAATTACCCCTTCTACGTATAAAAAAGTCATTCTAGGGATTCTGCTCTTAACAGTTAATGCCTTTTCTCTTCAATAAGTTGTCTCTCCCCAAGGCAGCAGATTGTTTGCAAGAAATCTAAAAGTATGTTTCATTTTCGACTTTGTAACCATCAAAAGAAACAAATTGAGAAACAGACAACACCAACTTATTCTATTTAATATCGAGCACACAGCAGCACTGAAAGGTAACAGTTGACCTCTAATACCATTACATATTAACCTAGTCTAATACCATCAGATTTGGACTATCACCGTACCAAGGTCAAGAATAATTATAGAGGTAATAGTTACTGGTCATCTTTATCACGCCAAAAAAGAAGAGAAAAAAACAAAGCATGTGTATGCACAATCAAATGGATAAGCAGCAATATTTTGTTTTCTATACATTAGCTTGGTAAAAGCCGAGCAGTCAACTTGCTTCATGAACATAATTCAGATAAATATAACTCATAAACTTTTCCAAATCCAATTGTCAAATAAAGGCACTTTGATGCATTTGAGAAATATATCTGTTAACCACCAAACTAAAAATTGTTGAAACACTACTAGGGAGCATAGTAAGTAACTCACTTGCTAACTTTTAAAGTTCATAATAGCTCAAGATAAGTGGATACAGAGTTCAAGATCCAGATCATATGTACGAAGAATGGCATCCTTAGGTTCAGGTAACAAGTAAGTTTCTAGGGCTTGCTAGTAAATATCAACATACGGCTTCAAGGAGTGTTTAAGGACACAATCATTGAAAGATGATGATCCTCGAGCTGAGGAGTGGGAATTCAATTTCATCGACTACTTGCACAAACTGCTACTTTTGAAATTTAAACCACAATTTTTTTCTAAGTGAACCAAACGGTTTACAACTGCTGCAAAAATGGAGACAATATAAAATTAAAGGCAAGAAGAATCCACCTAAAAGAATAATTAACGATTCTTCTCACTTACATTTAAAGAATCCCGCAAAGGATGAAAAGCTTCAGAAGGTAATTCTTCAAAATCCCGTTGCACCTATCAATAAGACAAAATTCATGATTAAACAGAAATCACAACAGGTAGAAAGCCTGCAATTAAAACCTTCAAGAAACATTTAAGTAGTCTTTCACAAAAACCTCCATTACATAGATCTGATGCATATGAATATCCAATATGCTTGCAAAGTAAGAATTGATGACCCTATAGGCCTATACTGTCTCAAAAGTCAAAACCCTTAAAGGGCAAGAGCCAGAGGTGTTGTCTTAGTCTTATTAATAGCATTCCTACTAGTGGAACTCGGCACATGTTTTATGGATAGAAGAAACTCAATTAATGAAAGAAGCCAAAATGGAGGATGAGAGTCCTCAAGAAAGCAAACTAAGAGCTACAGTAGAGCAGCCTTCAGTTCACCACACATTTATTTATACATCTAAACATCCGAGACACAAGCATGTAAAGTGAGACTAAACTATCTCAATCTCGAGTAAGACTTGAAATATCAAATTACCTTGCTTCTGAGAGTCTGAGAACAGAATATTAGAGTTTCCTGGTTGCTGGCAGCATCATGAAGTAAATTATCAGCCACCTAAATATGGATTAAGCATTCAAGAATCTTAGATCAAGCTAAGAAGTTAATATAACAGTAGTAAAACAGAAATATGAAACTCTTTTAAGAACGGGAAACATCAGTACATCTGATAGTTGACATGAAAATAGAACATCAAACGCCCATGCCAATCGAAATCTACCAATTCAACTTTAATAGTCCTCAATTATCTTTTAGACAATAAGAAGAAGCAAGTAGCAGATCTATATATAAATAGACACATGGGAAAGATGGAGAATACATTGCAAAGAAAGAAGAAGAAACAAGTACAGATGAAACTGCTGAACAAAATTCACAACAAACTTACTGCAATAGATAACACGGAATTCTTTGTCAGGATGAACCAATTAAAACAGTTCCTATGATCAATGTCAAGGTAATTTTCATTCAAACTATCAATGATAGGACCTTCGACAAAGGCTTTATCAAGCAAAACATAAACCAAGCTAGTCTCAGCTACAGATAAGATTTCAAACAGCATAAAAGCATGTTCTATCCCCTAAGAGTGGGGACTTTAATTCTTTCGGACCAATTGATTAGCATAAAAGGATTAATATGATTTCTCCTCCACTCTCTAAGAAGAAATATATCACGTACAACGCCCCTTATCCATTTGGTTCAACTAATTGCCATAATTTTGTAATTAAGAACTTCCATGTGAAGAATATGTTTCAAAAAGACTGATAAAGATTTTCTGCTCCATAGCAATATACAACAGTGTCAGTTAATATGAAAATTCCAAAAAGGCAGAAATGTCTCCCTTTTCAACTCATAAAGCCTGCAATTGTATCTGGAAAATCCCCTCAAGCCTCCTCAGATTTCCCTTTTTAAAATCATTCACATTTCAAGCTTGCAACAGCAACTTCTCAAAAATTCTGACACAAAATTCCTTAGCTTTCTCTAAGTTGTTAAAAGCAGATTTCAAAGCAAATAGATACTGAACTTGAAAAGGAGAGACAAATACTTTCATCCAAATATACTTTGTGGCAAAGACCATATAACAGCCCTTCTTCAGTTAGATTTCAAAACAAGTAATTATTTGAAGTCCCTGAATTAACAAATAATTTTATCCAAATCAATTTTTGGTAAGGAAAGTTGATTGTGAAGGCTGCTTCTGTATTGATTGAAAGAACTACTTCCTAATTGCATAATTACATAATCGGGTCAATCAGAACATAACCTGCACCTAAATCCAGTTATCTTAGAAAAATTAAGTCGTTACAGAACCTTCCTTGGCTTGAATTGCAAATACTCCAAACTGTTTCCTTAAAATAACAAAGAGTACATTACATTCTTCTTGAGCATAAACGTCCAAAATAACACAGTCATTTAAAGTAGCCTGTATATAGAATCTTGCGAAGAGAGGAAACAAGTCATTACTCGTCCTGTCATCAGGAAAGGCAGTTTATTTTGTGTACTCCTATTGTGCTTAGACAGGAAAATACTTGTTAATGACATAATTTGCCTAATTTGGTAAGTCAGGTCATACTTCAAAGTCCCAAACATAAAGCATTTCCAGTTTTCTTGCACAAGTCCGGCAGTTACAGAATCTTGTTTGGCTCGAATTGCCAAGCCTGTCTTAGCCACTAGGCGAAGAAAGAAAAATTATATTGTACGGCTCTCATCCACCAAACGGCAGGTAACAAATCCCAAGAGATGAAAAATAATGTCACAGAAAAAGAAGGGCAACACGTGGTGTATGCATAGAGAGACACCACACAGAAGTCCGGCAAAAGGCGCTGTATGGCAGATGGCAAACGACAAAATGCAAGCTTATGTTAACTCAAAAGTTCATGCAATATGTCAGCGAATGTGCGAGGGGGAACCTTAATTTATCGGATATCACATAAACAACCACAGATACAGCTTACGTAAAGACTGAAATTGTTGCTCATTGCCACAACTACGTGTTGAAAAGCTATTCGATAGCAACTGCATTTCAAATTTGTCCCCTAACTACAAATATCCCTCCATACTAGAACTTCAACCACCAAGCATTTCCTTTAGCTACCTCAAATCTAAATACGAAATTCATAGCAAAAAAAAACACTAGAATTTCTTCGAAACAAGAACAAATCAATCTTTACTTGCACTGCAGAGATTCAGGTAGACCAAATTAATCATATGAAATACCAAAATCTAAACCTCAAAAATCAGAGTAAAAATAATGATTCGAGAACTTCCAAGTTCCTAGATTTTACACTTTCCCACCAGAATACACTCTAATTCCAATCAAATTCGATTTAGCACATATAGGGGGGGAAACAAAATTTGACTCCAAAAATAAATAAATAAATATTCAAAAGCTAATAAATCAATTGTTCCAAACAACATGCTTCAACAACCATAAAATTCATAAAAATAAAACAAAAAATAAAAAAATAAAATCAAACCTGCCAAGCATCGATAGTTCGCTGAAAATCCTGTAACCATTGATCGGCTTGCATACGAACGGAATCATCTGGGTGATGATAAAGTGCATTTAGGGCTTCTTTTACAGTATTTTGAAGGTCCATTAACCTCAAAACTTCCCAATTTCAAAACTTCAATCAATAATTCCGATGATCAGATTCTAATATATATTACTTCTGTATATACATAAATTTGTATAGAATCGAATGAGACTGTATATTGTTTTAGAACTGGCTTTTACAGAAGTAATAATTAAAAAACAAATAAAGATTTTTGGACTTTTTTGGCGCTTCGGGTTGCCAGGGCTTATATTTATGGAAAATAATTATCTTCTAGTTACTTAATTTATAAGTTACATCAAAATTAACGAGTGCAATACACGTATAAAAAAAAATTGATATAAATTCAATTATGTAAGTTTTAAATTAGTAAGCCTACCAAGATAAAAGTACTCATATTTCTGTGTGTTTTTTGTATGATGGTCTGATGGCGGACAACTATGAACTACAGCCGTCCGATTGAAGTTTGGTCGGTTATGATTAGCTTTGAAGTTTCCTTGACGTAATATTTAAATGCCTTTTTCTTTTCTTTTTCTCTTTTGAAAACGGTGTAGTCTTATAAGATAACTTTTATTTTTAAATTATTGAAATATTTTTATTGAGCAAAAAAACAAAATTGAAGTGTTTTTTATAATTTTATTTTGAAATCAAATTGTGATCTCTTTTTTTTTTTTTTTTTCGAGGCCCGAAGGCGATTGCCCCCGAAGGGGAAGAGCGGAGAATACCCTAGATCGGGAGATTGTAGCATGCCCCAAGCCGGGGAGGGAACTTGGCCTCACAAGGAGGAGAATTTATTGCCCCATAAGGGGAGATACAAAAATCGACCACAGAACCTCCATCCCGTGGCCGGATAGCCTTACCACTTGGGCTACCCGATTCCTATAATTGTGATCTCTTCATACTCCAAATGTAATAGAAATTTCTAATGTTATTATTAACCAAATAATCTTACCAATTTGATTTACATTCCTACATAGTGGAATTACGAACAAGATTAGTTGGTCGAGTTAGATGTAATTTCCTATTTTCGACTAAATGTTTTAAACATTTCTAAAAACATATAAATTTTGTTTGAGTAGCAGTTGCGAGTTAAAATTAATTAAATATAAAAGTGAAGTTATTATTAATTATTAAGATATAACCATGGGTGTGCATTCGGTATTCGCTCGGTTTTCGAAACAAAATTTCAGAATTCGGTTCGATTTTTTAACGTTTTATGAAAAACCGAACCAAAATTTTATAAAAACCGTATACCGAATACCGAAATTATTTCGGTATGGTTTGGTTCGGTTCGTTTTGTAACGAAAATTTATTTTTTTCTTGTGGAGTTCAACTTAATAAAAAATAGACAACGATAAAATTATAATGCACAATTAAAATAAAAACAATAAATTTAAAATTAAGAATAAAAATACAACTTTACAACAATAACATAATTCATTAAGTCCCTAATCATTTGGGGTATTGGCAGTAACATTTGGCAATAAATGTACAAAGTGTCTGCTCCCCGGATGTCACTGAAACAGATGGATTGAAGACATACATAAGTAATATTAATAATACGTATAAGTATAATACATTTTTTAATAATATTAAAAATTGTTCTATTCGGTATTTCTGTAATTCCGTTTTTAAAAATTAAAAATCGAATTCCAAACCGAATTATTTTGATTTTTTCAAAAAACGAACTGAATAAACCAAAATACCGAATAAACTGAACCATATAATATAATTCGATTTGGTTCATTTCGGTTCGATATTTCGATTTAACCGAATAGTGAACATCCCTAGATATAACAAAATTATTTTGACACCTCCAAACATGAAGATGTCTGAAAAATATGAACATTGCCTAAAACATAGCTGGGAAACATGAATATGGTCAGAAATATGATCGGTAAAATATGATCGAAAACATAACCGGATGGGGTCGCATTCCAGAAATTGAATGGGAGGGGATTCATGAGCTAGGGAGACCTCCAAGTAATTTTTTTCTTTCTCAAATCTAGTCCTTTTAAGCAATTTACAATCATTTATGCAACAAAAAAAAAAAGATATGTAAGAATTAATTTCAAATGTTGGTGAATTCCTTATTCATGGAAGAATTATTCTAAAATCGGGTCCTTTTTCTTGAGAGAACTGGTAGAGAAAATATGAAATTCAAAAAATGAAGGGAGGGGGTGTCAAAAAAGAAAAAGAAGTGTGGCATTATAGATATCATGATTTATTATTCTCCTTATGGATGATACTTCTATCTGCAACGATACTCTGTACTCAATCGGCTCATTAGGTAATCTTAGTAAATAACAGGACATCATAGGAAAGTTTGCTATAATAACACATATTCCATTTTAGGTAAGTGTGAAAATTGGGAGTTAGTGCAAGAGCGGCCTCATCTCTCTCAGCATTTTTTTAAAGTATTTTATATGTCTTAATTTTCTAAGTTCACTTTTTATATTCTTTTAAATGTAACAGCTAGCATAACATTGATGAATAACTAAGCCTTTAGTCATTTGCTTTTTTTATAATAAAAAAAAAAATCTCTCTCAATATTTTTCTCAAAAGGCCTTTGTAAATTCTCACCACCAAATGACATGTTTTTATCTCTGTTTATGATCCTAAGGTCATCATATTCTATGTCTTAATTTTCTAAGCTCACTTTTTTTTTTTATATTCTTTTAAATATAACAGCTAGCATAACATTGATGACTAACTAGTCAAAACTTTTTAAAAAAATATCTCTCTCAACATTTTCCTAAAAGTCCTTTGTAAATTCTCACTACCAAAGGTCATATTTTAGCTATGTTTGTGATCCTAAGGTCATCACCTATCCAAAGCTAATGAATTGAAATTATATGACTTTGTTTGGAACCTCAAAAACCAAATAATATATATCATATAATACATATATCAATGTTAATTTGGTGATTTGATAATTTAGTTTTTCACATTCAATTCATACCCTTGGATATTTATAGATACTACAAATAAATAATTGTCTAATTCTATTTCTAAAATGTCGAAAAGAGTTCATTAATATTTTCATTCGTATAATAAACCATTATATAAAAAGAAATTGACTTTAGAAATTTGAAAACTGATTTTAGAATTACAAATTGACAAATTACCAATGCTAGTTATGGGTCTTTATTCTTTACATTGACTGCATTATTTCCAAGATTTTGTAGATGAAATTCCAAAAATCTCAAAAATCTAAGTCTTTAAGTTTATTTTTTTTCTTGGTTTCAAAGAGATCTTCGTTATCAAACTTTTATGTCTATAAGATGTGATGTACATTGGCAGATCTAAGGGAAAGAACGTGTGGATGGAGGCCAACTCTCAAACATCTTTTAACATCATTTTTTTCTATAGAAAAAATTACTTGTTTGGAAAAATCCTTTAAAAATTGGATCTTGCCCTCCATAAGTTTTAAAAAAATTATTAGAATATATGTCTTCTTATATTTCACGCCCCATCGTATAAATTTTGGGTCCACCACTAATTATATAAAAAGATACTACTTAATTAAGATGAACAAATTTTTTTTTGAAGTTGTAAGTTTTAACCATTTTTGTTCATTTTCAAATAAAGCCAAAACAAAACTTACACTCAAAGTTAGTAATGTCGATCATCAATCAAATTTTCCCCGTAGACGCTTGTTGCATGATTATAGATTACTAGTCACAACATTATCACACTTTTCCTACCCCAAATTGTATCTAGATACTCTAAACACTCTCTAAATGTAAATCTCACTTAATCAAGAAAGTTCAATTTTATGATAGTATTTGAAGGATTAATTAAAAGAACAAAGATCCTAAAACAAAACAAATCTAAAATATGGTTTTTAATTTAATTTTTCGAGTATTGTACAAGTTTCGCTAAAGAAACTATAGAGATCCGTGCAAAATTCTTGGAAGAACCATAGCAACTCGTGTAAGTTTCCAAGAGAACCCATAAAGTCTTATGCAACTTGCACGGATCTCTATATAGTTTATCGAGTGAAAGTGGTACAAAAGTTAATTTTATTTCTTGTTTATGTTTCTAGTTATTTTTTTAAACATAATTCTTAGTTTAGGTGAGTGGTTTGTTTCACTGCTATTAATTTTTCCAAATTTCTTGCATATTGATGAAAATCTAGAATAAAAATAATGTGAGTATAATTTAGAATAGTGTGAATAACAATCACGTTGACTCTACACAAACTTTGTGTATAATATTATCAATGTAATTTTGAACTGTAAAGTAAACTGATACATTATATAGTGTACAGTTTTAGATCTGAATATCCTGAAAGAAGATAAGAGGGTTGAGCTTAGCTCAACTAACCGCACTTGTAATCTTGAATGATTTGTCCATAGTAAGATCTCATGTTCGGTTAATCTAAGCAGCGACTTCGTCTAACATTGATACCTCATATACCACTCAACAAAAAAAAAAAACCTAAAAAAAAAGAAGAAGATTAATAAGAGTAGGACGTTTTTAATAGGAATATTTGACAATTTCACCCTTTATAAAGTTTAATTAGTTTGGATGACAAAAGTATCGCGGCGAATGATTATGTTCGGTATTCGAGTTCTATCATTCAGAAAGATTGAGAGCTTGATGGGATATGTCGCAACGAGTTAAAGTTGGTTTGTTGAAATGGAAGAGTGCAACGGGTGTCTTATGTGACCGTAATATGCCATTGAGACTGAATGAGAAGTTTTATAGAACAATTGCTAGATCCGTGTTATTGTATAGTACATAGTGTTGGGCCGTGAAAAGATGTCATATCCAGAAATGAGTGCAACATAGATGCATATGTTGCGATGGATGTGTGGGCATACTAGAAAGCATAGAGTGGGAAATGAGATTATCCGAGAGAAAATAGGAGATACACATATTGAAGAAAAGATGATGGAAAATCGCTTGCGGTGGTTTGGACACATAAAAAGAAGATCGAGTGACGCTCGTCATGAGGTTGTAAGAGGTAGGGCGGAAAAGGTTTGGGCCGATGTCATCAAGAATGATATGGATTTGTTAGACTTAGATGAGGGCATGATGTTTGATAGAAGGAAATTTAGGGAATGTATTCATGCGAATGACCACACAGAAATCTTATATTGATTCAGTGTAGCCGATCTCAATTACTTGGAATTAACACTTTATTGTTGTTGTTGTATAAAAAAATAAGTTAAATAAAAAACACCAAAGGTTACTCACACAGGGCGCCCCAACAAGATGGAAAGAGCTAGTTGCTTGTGGCACTTCAAATCTGGGTGGCTAGCCCCAACAAAGCCTAAAGTGTCGCTGAGACTTTCCAATTGGATTAGCCGCTGGTCGGTCCATTTCAGTGTTGAACGCCTTTTTTGTTCAACACGCGCGGAACGGGCCCTAACACGTGTTGTAACATGACTGAAATAAGGTCCTAACGATGTTTTACCATCTGTTACCTATTTATTAATATAAGACCGTTTTGACAACGCATGTTAGGAAGGTGTTGAGAACCTATTCTAACTGGTATTGAGAAAACCTATTTGACTCAAAAAAATATCGACCGTCAAAGTTTTTCATTAAACGGCTGCAATTGTTTCGCACGTACTAAAAAAATGGTGTTCAACATCAAATATGAAATATCTATTAATGACTCATTCAATTTTGACTCGTTACCAACTTTGGTCCATACTTAAGGAAAAAATGTTAATAGCATTCGAGTCGATAGGCAAATATGAGCCTTCTATGCATTTGAAAAAAAAATCCGAATTAATTGAATTACATATTATTCTCCCCGTTCTAAATTATGTGTTTACATTTTATTTTTAGTTTGTCTTAAATTAATTGTCATATTTTTTTTTAATTTGTCCCAAATTAACTGTCAACTTTTTAAATGAATGGCTCATTAATGATGATTTTTCCAATCATACCCATTAAATTGAATGTTGGAGAAAGAAGAATAGAGAGAAAATGAAGTAGAATTAAATTGGAGTAAAACTAAATAGGGTAATGTTTGACATTCTACTATATACTCTTATTGAATTTGATTAAACTTTAATCTCACTACAAAATAAAAAGTTGACAAATAATTTGGGACGGAATACGTTATTTAAAGATAATTTTTACTAATTTAAATTATTTGATTAAAACGTAAAAATATTTTAAATACACCCTGGCTCTCCCAATAAAATACACGGTGCAATTGTTGATTGTGTAAAAAAGATTGCGGCTGAAAAGGCCAAGTCCTAGTTGAAGCCGCCAGTGGATGCGTATGCAAGTTGGCCAAATCTCTAGTTGCCACAAACCGAACATAACATGCCCCAAATCAGGTCAAATCTTCAGGATCTAACTTTCTTCCATTCATTTTCTCCTTTGCAACCTTTCATGAACTAACAAACCTCAGATTTTCCTTCTTTCTCTCTCTCTCACAGACACAGTTTCTTGTTGTGTTCAGAAAAAGGTAAAAGAAAATGTAATCCTTGGTTTCTCATAGCCTGGCCAAGTTGATTCTAGGCTGGCAAGAATTTCATTTCACCATGAATATGGCTCCTCCTTCAGCATCATCTGAGCATAATAAGAAGACTCTACACTCTATTCTAGCTAGCAGACTAAGTAGCTTAAAGATCCCATCTTTTTCCTCATCTTCTTCTTCCACAGCTGCTGATCTAGACCTTGATTTCTCAGAACTATTTGGTCCGGCTCCACCTTCCTCAACTCCATCTGGGCTTTTTCTTGGGGACCCACAAGTTATTCACAACCGGTCTCACTCTTTTGTGGGCCCATCTCCCAGATTTACCCTCTCAAAGTCCCTGCCTTTTCATCAAGAACTTGATTCTGGAAGTGATATTGATGATGAAATTGAAGTGGAAGTTCATAATTATGATGATGGAATTGATGGAAATATAGATGGTTTTGTAAAAACTAATGATGGGGAATTGGAGATTGAAGATTCAGGGGAAGTTGAAAAGATTGGGCCTTGGGATTTTGAAATTTTGAGGGTCATTGGAAAGGGTGCATTTGGGAAGGTTTTTCAAGTGAGGAAAAAGGGTAATAGTGGAAATTCAGATGATGGTGATAATTGTGGAGATGGGGTTTTTGCAATGAAGGTGATGAAAAAAGAGACTATAATAAAGAATAATCATGTGGATTATATGAGGGCTGAGAGGGATATTCTCACTAAAGTTGTGCATCCTTTTATTGTTCAGCTTAGATATTCATTTCAGGTACTTTACTTTGGGATATATTGTCTATAGCTTCTTCTTTTTTCTGTTTCATTATTGGACTTTGCTCTTTTGTTCTATTTTAGTAATTTGTAATTGATGATTGTTTCCATATATGAGTAATTGAGAGGCACTGTGGATTTTCATCCTTTATATAAGTTTAGTTTTCCTTGATGAAAGGATGATTTTGGTGGGAATCTGAAATATGTGTTCTTTGCTTGAAGTCAAGGGTAGAAAAGGACTTTGAGTAAACGTGAAGGTATAGGGGGACTACTGTTCCAGTGGTATGTTGTGAGCCGCCACTTTATGCATTCATTGACAAAGGTTAGGTCTGTCTCCAATTCATTTGTTTCAGGGGTATTCTGGGAGCAGCCACTTTGTGCATTTATTGTCAAAGGTTAGGTCTGTCTCATATCCATCCCCGCTCATACTACCAATTTGGGGACTTAATGAGTTATGTTATTGTTGTTGTTTGTTTATATTATTATGAGCTTTCTTGAGTAAAAAAAGAAGCAATTATCTCTGGTCTGATTTTGCTCCAGTTGTTCAATGGAATGATCTAATGTAGTAGTTGTTGGGCAGTGAAATAAGAGTCTTGATCAATGATTCGTTTATTCTTTGAGGTGCCAATATTCTGATGTTCGGTTTATATGAGGTAAGTTGTTCATAATGATAGTACTGGCTGTGAATGAGTTGTGGTCCGGTCCTGCTGAAACCATATTTTCAGCGTTCACTTGTCTTCTTCGATTACTTAATGAGGTGATGTGTGTACTATAAAGGGTGGTAATCTAATGTACAAGCTTCTGAATCTGTTGCCGCATATATTATGTAGCCAAACTCAAATCATATCAAGGTTCCTTGGTATTTAAAAATGAGGAAAAGTTGCTTTTTAAATTTTTATCCCCATCAATTAGTTGCTGCTTTGGTGGTAGTATTGATTTATAATAATTTTCTTGGAAAGCTTTTGCAGTCATATTAGCTTCCATTCTTGTTGCTTTAAATGTTTACTCGGTATCTCAGAATTTTCCTTACGCCATTGTCGTTCCATTTGAAGAGCATATTTATTTTCTTTAACACTACATATCTCCCACCGTAAACATCCTAAATCTCATTGACAAGAGCTTTAGCACCAATATCATTTTATTTTTGTATGTATTCACTGGAACCATTTACTCCAAGATGTTACTAGCTCATGTTTGGGCATTCATATCCCTGCAGACAAAATCTAAGTTGTACCTGATCCTGGATTTTATCAACGGTGGACATCTTTTCTACCATCTCTACAGACAAGGAATCTTCAGGTACTGTTTCCTTTTGTTGAACCCACAAAGTGGTATCTCTTCATTGACTTTAATACCAGTTCCCGGGTGCATTTTTATAGTGAGGACCAGGCAATGGTTTATACTGCTGAGATAGTTTCTGCTGTTTCACACCTTCACAAGAGCGGGATTGTGCATCGAGACCTTAAACCTGAAAACATTCTCATGGATGCTGATGGGCATGTAATGTCCATGCGCTGTGCACTTGATATAGTTAAATATGCAATCGTGCAAACGAATATTAATATTCATATTCATATGATTTTCTTAGTTAGCTTCTTTCTGAGGCTTTGTTCATTCCGACCAGGTGATGCTGACTGATTTTGGACTCGCCAAGGAGATTGATGAATCAAGTCGGTCAAATTCTATGTGTGGGACTACCGAATACATGGCTCCAGAGATCTTACTGTCTAAAGGCCATAATAAAAATGCAGATTGGTGGAGCGTTGGGATACTTCTGTTTGAAATGCTCACTGGCAAGGTATCCTATTGAACTTCTGTTTTCATCAACACTAAGCTTATGGCACTATGGTCTTCGAGATTCTAAAGTGGGTTAGGAGGGACTTGTTTAACTTAAATGCTCTGGAAGTAAGAACCTAGTTTCTTGATTACCTAGGAAAGGCTACGACTCACCACTTTAGAAGGCTTCAGTTAAGGCATCCTTTATTATTTTGTTGCATTCCCGCTCTTCTGTCAATTATTCCCATCCCAATGATTTTAACCTTGTGGAAGTCCTTTACTGGGATTGACGATGCTTTAATGAACCGAATTAGGTGGTCACATTTTGGAAATGGAAAATGAGTTTTGGAGCAAGAAGTTGGAGCATTTGCGGGTCAAAATTGTCCAAAAAAGAGTAAAGTAATCTTGGCCCCACATGGTTGTTGAAGCCAACCATTTTACACTTTTGCCCCTCAATTGCTCCAAAAAAAATTCTCCACCAAACAGTCCTGTGGAAATATCGTCATAGGGTTTTAGATGGAAATAATAATTCGCCTGACAAGGAAAAGTTGAATAATTATGTTTTGAAGCTGCTATTGACCACATGCTAAGGTTTTCAGAATATCAGAAGGGACTGTGTTGAAAAAAATAATCAACCAAAACCTAAATTGGAAAAACATCTTTACAGGAACTTCTATCATTGCCAAAAACTTAAAAAAAAGAAAAAAAAGAAACACCGAGTATACGGACAGACAGGATAATAGGAAGATTACATCTTTAATAGCTTCAATGTATTTTAGGCAGTATATGGGAACTATATGGTTGCTAATTGAATCTTTTGCACTCTATTAGTCTACAACTTCACGAACATTTTGTTAAGAAGAATATTATGATGCTATATTCTTTTATAGTCTTGTCTATGTTCCCTTAAAAACCAACTGTGGCAATATTCACAGTTCGTTTTTAAGGGAACATAGACAAGCTTTGTTTCTTTTTATGCAATGAATTTATTTAGCTACTATAACTTTATATCACCAAAATTGGAGGGACAATTTCATCCTCAAGAGTCAAGAGGGGTTCGGGTTCTTTTGTTTGTAGCAATATATGTGCACTGATAGTACTAACTGCAAAATTAAACTTTGTTCAGCCACCATTTGTTCATTCCAACAGAAAGAAGCTTCATGAGAAAATCATCAAAGAGAAAGTAAAGCTTCCACCTCGCCTAACTGGTGAAGCTCATTCTTTACTCAAAGGGGTATGTTCGTTCGTTCAATTTTCGTCCTTCCTAATATTTGTCTGATTTATTTGTTCGTTCAAAGTGTTTTTTATTTTACATCAGTTGCTAGAAAAAGAGCCATCAAAAAGACTGGGAAGCGGACCTAGAGGAGGAGATGAAATCAAGTCACACAAATGGTTTCGCACGATCAACTGGAAGAAAATAGAGGCAAGAGAGCTTCAAACAAAATTCAAGCCGGACGTGACAGGCAGAGACTGCACTGCAAACTTTGATAAGTGTTGGACAGCAATGCCCCCAGATGACTCACCGGCAGCTACGCCAACAACAACAGGAGAGTTTTTCCAAGGGTACACTTATGTTGCACCTAATCCTTGGCTTTCCTCTCCTAAATGAAAAGTTTAAAGCAACTGAAGTAATCCTTCTATCCTTTTTATTTCAAGAAACTTTAATTAGTGAGCATCTAAGCTTAGTTAATGGAATCTAGAGTGGCTAATTTTATATGATTGAAGAGAAGTAGAAAATTCCATGTGATTGATGTTGCAATCAGCAAATTCTGTTTCCATTCTGCCTTCTTTTGTCAATCATTTTCACTGGTTCTACTGTAATAGATTATTCTCTACTACTCTGCAGCTTTGTGCTACTCTCTCCTTTTCAAAATATATGCTCTTTTCGAAAATATTTGGCGTTTTGTGAACTTTAAGGATATATATTGTCTAAAGTTTTCGGTTTTCCTCATCCATGAATATAATTCTCTTATTCTCTATTCTGTTAGTAAAATTAGTTAATGATATAATAAGAAAAGTACTTTTTTTTTTAATTTCTTCTTTTTAATTTACATTTCCAAGAGAAATTACCTGTTCTTGTTTTCCTTTCCAAGAATATGGGAAAATAAACAACCCCTCATCAAGAATCTAATCAGTATGAAATTCAAGAGCTTTGTTCAATTCATTTAATCTGCTCTCTTACAATAGACGTACATCTTCAAGCAAAAGCTATTTATCATCATTCATATGCAAACATAATCATTAGCAGCAGTAACAACACAACAATAATATAACTAATTAAGTCTCCAATAATAGGGACATAAGCGGAGAGATGAATATGAGACAAACATAACCTTTGGCAATAAATGCACAAAGTAGCTGCTCTTAGTATACCGATGAAACAAATAGACTGGAGACTGACCTAACATTTTTAAAATACCATTGAAACTTGACTTCTCACTTTGGTTCTCCTTTAAAATGGATCTTCTCATAAACCTTTTTGATATAATCTGAAGCCAACCCATCGACACTTTTCTTCTGCTGATCACGAACTACATGGACTTGTTTATTTCCTTCAACTGGTTCAACTAGGTAAGAGAGTGGGTTCTGCTGCTTTTGAGCCTTCAAGCTCAGGCGTATCCGAGGAGGCGTCGGGGTCGGGGTTGGATTTCTGGTGGTCTTTTTGGTGGATAAGGAGGTTTCACTTCCAGGAAGAGTTTGGGGGTTCATTTTGGCAAGTGAAAAAGATGATAGTTTGATTATGTTTATTACCACTTGCATTGATTTCTCACAAAGAGACTCATTGCTTTTGTTGTTGGTCATGGCATGCAATAAAATATGACCCAAAAAAAGGCTTTGAAGTGAAAATATTGCTCAAGAAACTTGCTTATAAAGAAGTGTACATGCTTGGCTAGAAATGGGATTCCTTTTACATGGCTTCTTCTCAAGTAATGGAACTTATGGACAAGACCAGTAAAGTTGGCGTAGCACCTTTGATTCTAGAATCATAAATCACGAGTTTGATACTTATATTTCTCATCATCATTAAAATTAAGGTTTTGAAACTCGCACCAGTCGGTCGGACCAGTTGAACTGCCAGCCAGGCATGTTTTGTGGTCCGATTTGGCTTCTAAAATTGGTAGGGATAAAAAACATGTTTTCTTTGTTCAACCCGGTAAAATTCGGTAGTCAGACCGTCTAACCCGGAAACCGGTACGGATTTAGTAGAATCGGCCGGGTTTAATATGTTGTAATTTTTTTTTAAAGTAGACAAATTTAGTTAATCTAGTTGAGATTGTTATTGTTTTATTGGATTGCCTATAATTTATGTTTATTGTTTAATCTTGTTTGGAGATTATTTAAAGTAAAAATCTACAAACTTAGAAAAAGTAAAGGGAATCAATCTCCTTTCTGCTATATCCAATAATAAAAATAAAAATCTACTCTTTCTTTTGAAATTTCTTAGCGGTACCCAATAATAAACAAGACAGATGTCATGTGCAAGTATCTTTATACTTTTTCAAAATATAAAAGACCATCTAACGAATACACGTTTTTTTTTTTTAGGTTAACCTGAGGGCACCTGGTGTCCACGATAACGTATTGACTAATTCGGGGCGTGACCGCTAGTTGGAGGGCCTGGCCCATACTATTCTTATACACGGAGTACGGAAAAATCACACGAAAGTCGATGTCCACTGTGGGATTTGAACCCCTCGTCAACGGTGAGGCATATGACAACTCTAATCAGTTGCCCCAGAGCTCGGGGTTAAAAATTTGAATGAGGCCAAAGGATAACTTGAAATTCCAAAGGTTAAGAATAAGCCACGGGAGTATACTTCAATTTGTTTTTAATTTTTATGGTACACTGTTGCTGATATATTGGCATCTCTTACTGATGATCTCATATTCTTCACATCAGCAAAAATGATCATGAAGGTTGTGGGTGCATAATAGGTCTAATGATCAAATATATGAAGGGTTTCTTTTAAGAAATATATTCTAAACTACCATCTGATTCACGAGGCATCTCCTTTATTTCAAAAATAATAAATCTTGGAGAATTATTAGGAACACGATTCTTTTCAAAATAATAGAAGTAGGAATAGAATTTCCAAAAACACTGAAGAAGAAATAAAATATTTTATTATTATTATTATTATTATTATGTTGAATTAAACTATAAGTAACATAATTGATAATTACCATTACTAGACAAATATGATTCATCGCAACGAAGACTAGCATAGTTAAAGTCAATAATATTTAAAAGAATGTATTTTTAGTGGGCAAAATCTTTTATTTATCTCAACTCTTATAAATTATAGTAAAACCTTTATACGGTAAAACTCTCGGAATCGGAGAAAAAAATATAATTTTTAAAAAAATAACTAATATACATTATACGACACTTGGAAATGTATCCATTCGTATTTTAAAAAACATGAATTTAAAGATATATAAGATTTCGAAGATTCTTTCATTTACATACAGTATCCAGGAAATGTAAAAAAATAAAAATAAGTATGTACATCATGTATGCATTTAAAATATTCACTCAGATGTGTTGTATATTCAAAATATCTTTTCGTTTGTTTTCTTTTTATTATACATATATAAATGCTAGCGTAATCATAAATTTCATTATCATTTCAAATCATACATTTTCTACTTCCAGCATGTTATGACACCTAAAAACAAACGAACTCAAATCACTGAAACTTTCATATCATCTTAAGTTTAATGTAACATAGTTAAATAATTCTTGATATTTTATATAGATATATAAATATATTTAATGTTATTTTATTCCTATATTAAGGATGATTCTAACAAAAACATGAAATATTACAATGTAGAGTTTATTTTTATTTATAATTTGGTTCCGATTTGATACCATAATTTATTATCAATATAAGGAAGTTATTATTATATATAGTATTACCATATAGGGGTTTTACAGCATTACTCTTTACAAGAGAAATCTTAAGAGTGCATTTGGATTAAAAAAAAATATATAGTCTCCCAAATTGAAAGAAAAAAGTAAATGATTAGTGACAGCATTTTGAAATGAGAGTGGAACACACAAACTTTACGTGATTATTAAGTAAAATATTCAAGGAAAAAGCAACCCGACTGTGAAATCAGACAACATCCAGAGATGCTCATCTATTGATCTACAAAGATAGTGTTGGGCCGGCCCTACCACAAATGAAGAATTCGACATCCAACATCACTTATCACTACGCAATGGGCCATTCAATGGATAATCAAAACTTGTACAATCAACCAACACCACCAAACATCCATATACTGTACCCTCTTTTAACAACATAAAATCCCAGATGGACCATGATGAGATGATAATATCATCCTTTCCCACAAGAGACCTACAGTTTCGACCAAACAAATCCCTTTCAATTCACAGATAGAAAAGCAAATCTCAATCACAGAAATCAACCAAGAAAAAATATCTTTTTGACTTTATCAACTATTTATTCCCACAAATCCAACTAAAACAGACAAAATAAACTAGACTAGCAAGTATTTTAGCATCACAACATCAAAGGCATCACAACATTTATGGTCTGTACAAAAATAAAGATTCAATTTTCTAGTCAAAATGATTACCTAATTTTTTCCTTAAATTAAATCCCTCACTAATAATGAAGAAGAAACTTTAGTTTATCATTCCACTTCTCCATCTTTTTTTTGAAGTTATTTTCTCTCTCAAGCAACACTAATAATGCTATCTCCATTCTTGAAGCTGGCCATGCCTTGGAAGCCTGAGCGCCTTGTAGATGACTGACTATTATCTGATGAAGAAAGTGACAGCCTCAAAGACACGGGTGATGGATCAACTTCCACTCTCTGGTTCAAATTAAGACCTGTCGTTGCCGACGGATTTGCTATTGGGATAAAAGGAACAGGAACTGGACGCAGAAACATAGCTGATCCATTTTGCAATTGATGATTACCCCAATGAAAAGTCTTGTTTTCCATTGGATTCTGAACTTGTACAGGCAACAAGATAGAACCAATTGTCATAGGGTATGGGGATATGGCATATCCATTAATGTTGGAATTTTCAGCAGGAGCCACAGGGTTGGGCTGCAGGACTGTTGGTACAGCGTTATCTTGATGATTTTTCACATCTTCCAATGGCAAGCCAGGGACCTAATCATTAAAGAACACAGATTTTATCAAGAAAGATTCCATTTGCACAAAACTATTAAGTTATTTGAATAATTTACATCAACACCATTAATTGCCAGGATCTAAAATTTCTTTTCTGTAATCAATAGTGACTTTAGGTACCATTTAAATTAATTTCACATTCTTTCTCAATGAATAATTCTGATATGCACTTGTCCTACCATTTGGTCATGGACCACTTGGTCCACATTCAACCACATCACAGTTTTGATTAAAATAATAAAAATAGGTGGGGCCTTATGATCATTTTTTTTTTTAATCAAAAGAGGTGATATGGTTAATTCTGTAACAAGTGGTTGATCCATGACCAAGTGGTAGGTCAGGTCTATATCAGAATTTTCCTTTCTCAATAGTTTCGTTACATTCTAGTTGACCCTTGATTTCTAGATCTAAGACACTGCTTCCCTTGAACTAAGAACTCCAAAGCAATAGTTACCTAAACAAATGTAATAGCTTAAAATTTCGAAAGCAATACTTTTGCACTTTTACTATACGAGATAATTAAAACTTCACCGACTTCCAGTGCTAAGGCAGCATCCACAGATTTTTACAACAAAAAGATTATACAGCAAATACAGCAAGCAAGATTATGAGTGATTAAGTTTCATAGCTTTGCTTTAGGTTTATTTTCCTTCGTATACGGCAAACAAATTTATAAGTAATTACAAAGCTAAGCCATTTAATATGATTAGTTATCTGGAGAGGATTTAATGTGATTAGTGATCTGAAAAGGATTTAATGTTTATGGTCACATAAATTACCGAGTCAGTAGTGATGTCAAAGAGACTAGATCGGCGACGACGGCGGTTCAGGTTGTTTTTGCGGAGGTAATATTTCTGAGCATGGCTTGCGACTTGTGTTGGTGTGCGAGTCTTGACAAAATTCTTTGAGATTCCCCTCCAATCTCCTTTACCAACCTTCTGCAATCCTACTAGGAACAACTTATGCTCATCTTCGGTCCATGGAATTCCTAAAACCAGAAATTTCACCAATTAGGTTAGTCAAAACAATTTTTAAGTCCAAAATGTCAAAATAAAAACACTTGCAGCAATTTTGAATTCTCTAAACAATACAACAAGCACAGAGGAGTTAAATTCCACTCCGGATCCTATGCATAACAGCTTTTATTCAGTACATACAGAACACCAGGAAACAAGTGTTATGAAACTAAGACAGGTGTTACGCATGTTAAAAAATAACAAACATGTGTTTTAAGGCTATAACAGGTGTTACACACTATAAAAAACAGAACAATTATTCTGAAATTTATTAGATTTTAAATCAATCTTAAAACGTCAAAATTGTAATACAAGGAACCAACATCGTTAAATTCAATTAAAATAAACTGTTCAATAAACAAACAAAATAAAAAAAATTTATTAAAAAATCCGCGACAAATTGGCACAAGTTCCGATATAAAAAATCATTCAAAATCTGAGTTCAACAACAAAATTAACAAATCAGCAACAAAAAACAAAGTCAACAGATAGATTGATCAGAGATCTGACCTCGCTTACGCTCCCTACCACCGGTAGATTGGTTCTGCACAGCATCATCGGCAGACACGTAACCACCACCAGCCGCTGCGGCATCCTTCTCCGACTCATCGAAATTCTTCGAATTATCATTAACAACGTTCTGATTGTTAACATTCGAAGGCAGCTCATACTCCGATAGATTATTCATACTAACACTCTTCCTCATCGGATCAACCTTCACCCTCACACCAAACAACATAATTTCATCACCACCTCCGCCGTTTCCGGCGGAAGCAGCCGACGACGACTCACCACAGGTACGAGAGTTGTGGCCGTTGCTACCACACTGCGAGCAGCAGCGTGACATTTTTTTTGACGATTTTGCCCTTCCTTTCTAGATAGCGAAAACTTCGCAGAATTTAAAGGAATTGAACGAACAATTGTAGAGAGGGGGAAACCTTATATATACTCCAACACACTGAGGCGGAAGTAAGAAAGAGGGATTGTTAAGAGTCACAGCCTGGTGACAGAAATTATCCCACGTGTCGAAATTTAACTGCAATTTCCTTAATTCTATAATTATGAATTATAAAAACAATAAATATTATGTAATTATTTACTAATACTAATACTATTTTCCTTTAGTGATGACACGGTTTTTATGGATCACATATCTTAAAAATTATAACCTTTCTAAATAGTACCATGATTAATAGATTTTTTTTAAATATTATATTATGAATATTATAGCTTAGATTTACAAACTATATTAGGTATATAATATAAGGTATATAAATCTAATATAAAGTAATGTGTATAAATCTTATATATATGGTAAACAAGACTTTAAAAGGTATATATAGCCAAGTAATAAATGAAAAACCAATCTACATATGTAACTATTTTCCTATATTGGTTCAAAGACTCATATAGAATGGAAGTATTGGAGAAAATCTAATTAAGATATGTTCTTCTTGAATTTTATTTGGAAATAAGAAATAGAGAAGGAACTTAGTAAATAGAATATTAAGAAAGAGTGAATTCCTGCGTAGTTGGTAATATATTGTGACATACAGATACTATTTGAATTTCTTTTTTTCCAATTAAAGAAAAAAGAGTATTGAGAAAGATTAAGTGTTATTAAAGTAAAGATATTAATAAATCCCAAGTTTGGGATTTGACAGCCATTAATGATAAAGGAATGAGTTGTTGACTAGTTAATCTCCTAAAGATTTTCGGATCTTATTCTTATCTTACTTACCTACCATAATCTAAATTCTAAGAAATCTACAATTCTAAGCTTGGTTTTTTTTTTTTCTTGAAGTGAATTCTAAGAGCGTGTTTGGTAAGTTAAAATGGAAATGGTATAATGATTTTTCCAGCTTTTTTATTTTATTTTAGCGTTTAGTTGATCAATTTAAAATGGAAATAACTTTTTCTACGGGAATGCTCATTTTAGGAAGAAGTGTGAATAGTCATTCCACTTCAAAATCTATAGAATGATATTTTCAGGAGAAGCTGGAATAACACATTAATGGAAAGTAACCATTATACCCTTTATTTAATTATTTTAGTGCTCAAACTAGACAGCAATCTGTTCATTTTACTCTAGAAGTATTTTATTATCTTAATAAAATTTTATATACAATAATTACATCATTGTTATTTATTTATTTTGTTACTTTTTCCATTTAATTTAACATAAAATTATTTTTATTTTTTTATATTATATTATATTCAATTTTATATATTAATGATATTTGAATATTTAAATGTATATTTGATGTGCTTCAGTGTAAAAGTAGGGATGGAGCCAAAAAAAATTCTTTACATTGGCAAATTATTTACTGATTTTTTATACAATATTTACAAGAAAATCTTACAAAAAGTAACTAATAAAAAAAATCGTCATTTATGAAAATGTTGGAATGGTCATCCCCTCCTTGAATCCGTCAATGTGTACAAATATGATTCTTTTTCCAAGTGAAAGTTTATATATTGTGCAATTAATTAGTTTTCTCATCAACATTTGTTAAGGCATTTAAGTCATATTATACCGAATTACATTATATTTTAACATTAAATAATAATTTTTCCAAACACGTGAAAAGAATAGTCATTATTCTAGCGTCCAAACAAATTTCATTCCAATTTTCGGTTATATTTCTCTATAATATCGACTTTTCTGCAATTTCATGAAAGTTGTGAAACTTATTAATATTTCAGTCACGTTTTATATTTTTTATTCTTCTAATATAATAATCTTTCTCTTTTTTACCTGGATATAATATATATAACAATCTTTCAAGTAGAAAAGACAAGTAATTTCTTTGGTGAACAATTTTAAAAAAGTCGTAACACAGTACACAAGACTCTTACATCAGCATGGTCAGGGGAAGGTACCGATATACGCATCCTTACCTTTATTTTTAATAAAGAAGCTATTTTTGGGGGTTCAACCCGTGACTTAACGGATAACAAATAAATAATTAATTATCGCGTCAAACACGTTCTTCAACTTATTCCCTAAAAAAAGGTCCCACAACTTACCCATTAAAGTTTTTCTTATGTACATTATTTAAAAAAAAAGGGAATTTTTACAGCTGGAATCATATAGGATAATCTCCTAAACAATAGACTCTTAGGGATAACTGATTTTCTTTTTTACTTTTTTTCTTCTGAATATATCATAGGGATAATGATTATTGGATAGTAAAGATCCCTTTCTATAGGGAAGCGAACTGCAAAAATGATTATTGGATAGAGATTTTGCAATTTGTCTAAACCTTACAGGGGTATATGAGTAATTTGGTTTTCTCATTCTACTTTTCCTTTCCTTTCTTATGTTTAGAGAGATAAAAAGTTTTCCGGTGCGGGGTGTGAACTTTTATCTATTATCATGGTGTTTACACCATTGTATAACTTTTATTTTCCTTGTAATTGCGTTTTATCTTTTGATTGTAATGACTTTGGTTATTTTATAATTAATGGGTAAATCTTTATTTAGCAACAAAAAAAAAATAAAGAGAGATAAAAAAGTTTTGAAGAAATTATGGCCAATGTCATTGAAAATCCTGAACATAATGAAGAGATGATAATTCAACACCTTTAGAAGCAATCACGTGAAACGAAATACTCATGGCAATATATATTTTTCACAGTTTCAAAACTTGATATTGGAACTTTTAAATGAAATGAGTGAAATTAAAGATGAAATTTTAATTGCAAGAAAAAACAAAATAATGTCACATTTTATTAAAATTTTTCTAATTATGTTTGTAATTTTAAAGAATTATTAATTTGTGATATTGTTGTGACTATAGATTTTTATAAGAATTTTAAGACAAAAACTATTATTTTATCAGTTTATCAAATATTTTACACTAATCTAAATTGAGACCGGAAAAAAGTATAATATTAGAGAGGTTATTTAATTTATCGAGGTTATACTTTGTAAACATGCAAGCTTTGTTTGTATATACAAAAGGAACTCATATTGTAAGGATATATACCTAATCAAGCAAAAGCAGAGGTGTCAAGAGTGTCATAGTCCAGTGGGGCTAGCCTCTGCCCGTGACCATGAGGTCCCGGATTCGACACCGGGTATAAACATCCCAGACTACTAACTCCCCCTAACCCCAATATAGCAATAGGAACCATGCTTCTACTTATTAATGAGATCATATGTATTGGTAAAATTTATTTTATTAAATCGAGAAAACTAGTTATAGAAGTTTATATATATATATATATATATATATATATTCAATTTGAAAGAAGAAGCATGCAATTTGTTGGGTTGAACTGAAGAACCAGGGAAATATATTTCTATATGTCAAGCAATAAATCTTCGAGTACTCGGCCAATTAAATTAGTGTAAACCTCCAAGTGAGGAGAAGACAATTATTGTGGGACAAATTGAATCATCCAATATCATGAATCTGGACCCATATATGATATATGCATATCAACAAATGTTGTGCTATAAACCCTTATTATTATTATAAGTCTGTTTGGATTGAATTTTAAATAATTTAATACTTAAAATTTTATTATAAGTCTGATTCCGGTCTAAGTGAAAAAAAATTAAATTTTAAATAATTTAATACTTAAAATTTTATTTTCATATTTAATTCAAATACAGTTTAAACTCAACTAAACACAAATCAGACATAATCTGAATACACCCATAATCATAATAATTATTACAAAACAACATTTGTGGGTGAAAGTGGATAGGAAAAAAATAAATAAGAATCACATGAAATGGAAATGGGTTAGGTGATTAATAATCCAACAATCTTGTCTGCAAAAAATGGATATTTAAATGTATTATTGTACAAGAGAACTATTTTATAATAACTTATCTGTAAAGCTTCACAACACAATCATGGAGTATATGACTCTCTGATTATTTGATTTGAAAGAGATTGTTTTATTATTTTAGGGAAATGATTAGGGTGTGTCAACGAGTTCGGATCGGCTTACATAGCTCAAAAAAATATAAATGTGAGCTCAATATTCAAGCTCGAATTTTATGTGAATTGAGCGTGAGTTTGACCCTACTCAGTTCGAAAAAAATCTCGAACCGAATAAAAATATTATATATATCTACCTATATATATATATATATTACATATATATTACAGAAGCCTTATACATACATATATTTGTATCTATATATTTCTTCAATACTACTCCCTCCATTCCCTATTAATTGTCGTTTAGGAGATATCTAGGTATCCAAATTAATTGTCGTTTAAGGTTATTTTATTAGTTGTCAACAATTTATTCCAATTATACCCTCTACATATTCCTTTCTTTTCTTTATGACGTATAAGTGAAAGAGATGGAGGGTTGGGTAATATTGGAAGTTTAGGTAAAAATGACAACTTCCTTAATTTTCTCAAATTGTCTAAAGAGTCTTATATTTAGGAATGGAGGGAGTATTTTTTTAGATTTTCACATTTTTTAATTAATTTACTAATTTTGATTGGTTGAGAATATTTAAGTTAATTAAATTAATTGAAAATTAACTTATCTTAATAAAAATTAAATATCAACTTTTATTGGTGCAAAAATGTTAAACAATTTTATTTAAATTGGGAAAGAGGGGATTCGATCCCCCGACCTACAAGTCAAATGCTACGCCACATTGCCAACTACTCTGGCAGGTTCTTGACAACTATTTTATTTAATTCATTTAATAGAATGCTAATTTAAGCAAATCTATATATCAATCTATATATATTACAGAGCATGTTTTCATTTTTTAATCCATCCCAAACTCTAGAGATGCCACGTGTAATTTTATGATTTTTTGTTTTGTTTTTTATTTAGTATAAAATATATGATTGGTTGAGAATTTTTGTTCATGAAAAATTAATTCTTACCTTAATTAGATTCAAATTTAACCATTTTTAAATCTTATCATATTACAATTACATATCTATATCCTCTGAAGTTTATGATTTTAAAATTAGAAAATTATTCTTTTTTAATAAAATATAAATATTTGAGCAATTTGATTGGCCCGAATACTACATTTTAGTGTTTGAAATTTGAAGATACTTAATGATAATTTCGTGCAATTTTACCTTTATCTATCCCTAGATAGTAGTATGACTTGGTTGAAATAATTTTATAAAATTTTGATTGGTTGAAAAGAATTAGATTAATTAAATTAATTGAAAAATAATTATTATCTTAATAAAATTTAAATATCAAATTACTTCCTCAATTATCTCTACAATCCTAAATTTTCTCTAATAATTTTAAATTATTTCTCTGCATTACTTTATTTGTTGGACACCTTTATTAATTTTTGTATAAAATTTATCATGTAGATAAAGATCGAATTTAGCACACAATAATTGTATTGGTTGGTAACATTTTTTTATATTAAATTTATTACAAATTCTTAACTCTAAGGTTTATGATAATGATAGATCAGAAATTTGAGATATGGCTTAATTTAAAGGTTGGATGATGATGCAATATTCAAATTATATGAATACTTATCATCTAAATTTTTAGTATTATTATGCTAATACATCTATAAATATAATAAGCTACTGAGGAGTGAAAACTAATTAATATTTTTTATCCTAATTTCACTCTCTCAAGAAAGATAAAAGAATTTAGTAGTGGTAATTTTTCTTTTCTTGAATATAGATTATTCTTAAATAATTTCTATTACAACGGTTTTGATTAACAATTGTTGTCGATTCTATTTCTTTCTGATGTATTTATTCTTGATATGTTTTATCATGTAATTTCATTATTACATTTTGAATGTATTTTTATTTGGATGAATTTGAGAGATTTTTGAATGATGTTACTATATTGTGTTTGATGTCGCATGTGGTGAACAAAGTATGGCTCTCTTTTTTCCATGCGAAAGTCTAAATTATTTGTATAAGAATGGTTTGGATCAAAATTTATGGTTGATTCATACATTCAACAATCTAAAAAAGCTTTCTCCCTGACCAAAAATTGGAAAAAAAACGCAATTTCAATTCACTATTTTAATTTTATTTCTCTAACATTTTTTTAATCTTTTGTAGTGTCTTAAGAGCAAACTTCACAAAGGTACACTTTCTACAATTTTCGCATCTTTTCTCAGGAATCTTATACGTATAATATGAGCAATAATGCTTATCTATTTTGCTCAAGAATTCTTTAATTTTTCTCTTTTTTCCTTCTAAAAATATGACGAAATCTTTCTTTCGTTTTCTTCATGAGTCAAAGATTAATCTATTTACTGACATGGAATTTATAAAACATCGGTATTAAAGAAAATATAGGATTCCAAAGAAGATTAAATAAACATGCAGGGAATTAAAATAAAAAAAAATGTTTCAATTTTTTTATTTATGTCTACTAAAGTGGAAACGTTAATCGTAAAACTTTGTTCAATTATTTAGTTTTCATATTCCTTATTTTTTAGAGCCTTCCATTATAAAAATATCTTCTTTTAATGTGGAAAAATATTTTTCATATTTTTTCGGATTTTTATGCAGATACAAAAATACAATGTGTGGATAGGCTCAGACATGAAAGTGAAATCTTTATATCCCAATAAAATAATAGTTGATTCTGCATACTTTCTTTTTAAATGGAGCATGGAGAAAAAAATCATGTTAAATATTTGATTGTCTTTAACCACATTTCAAGTGAATTTCAAATACAAATTTGTTAAAACACTTTTTGGAGATTTATAGTTTGCACAGGAAACATAAATCATTTAAACATCAATTCACATAAGAAGATGTATGTGAAACTTGCACCAAGGGAAAAAATAAATTGTCAATTATCCTTTCATGGGAATAGTAATGTTAAAAGTCCTTCATTTTATGGTCTTCGTACGGAATAAACATGGATTGTAGCAAGCATTTGTCACAAAACACATATTGCATTTGATTGATTGTAACTAATATTGTATTATTTATATTTAGCTTAGAATTATATTACAAATAGACATAGTTTGATTTTCAAAATGGGAGAAGAAAAAGAGGGTAATGGGAAGGGATAGGAGATAAATACTTCACACGGGAAAAAATCCATTTTCTTTTTTTTTTTGGAGGGGATATGGGTGTTAGTATCTTGACGAAGAAGACGGGAAGGGAGGGAGAAGATGCTACACCATATATTTTTGGCAGCTCCTTTCATGGCATCACGTAGATGAACTCCCAAAGTAAATAATAAAATTAAGTAGCATTCGAGTTAAGATAATGCATGAAGCATATAAGGGTGACAACGACAATTTTAGTGGTTGGTGACTAAATTATAGTTATTTATATAAGACACATCTTATTTTTTGTTAAATATGATCTAAGGTATTAGTGTTTTCTCTATAATGGGTAGTCATGCATTTGAGTAATAATAGAAAGAGCCGGAGATTCTATTTTCTATGAAAGACGTGAGATTATCAATAGAAAGAAATTGGAGCAAAAATGAAGCATGCGAAAATTTTAAGAGTTAATAGTGATGATGAACAACTTTTTTTTTTTTCCCACATAATACAAGAATATGTTTCATTCTTAAGGTGAAATTTCGAGAGGCCAAAATAAAATATGTATATATGTATATTTGAGATTTCACTTTTTATTTTTATATTTGAGATTTCACTTTGTATAAAACTTAGTGTGGAATTTTATTTTGGCCTCTCGAAATTTCACTTTTTGTTTATATATGTATATTTGAGATAAATCACCTTAAGTTTTGATGATAAATCCCATTGTTGTGGTGAAAGTTTCACATTGTGCAAACTTCTTTGCTCAAGTTAGAATCACCCACAAGCTCCGCAGCCAACACACTAAGTTATGATATGTTCTAATTAAATGACATTCATTTTTACTACTCTCTCCAATTCAAAATATAAGTCTTTGTTAGAATGATCAATATTATATAATTTGATCAATATTATAATAAAAATCACTTCAAAGAGTGTTAGAATGATGACCCCTTTTAAATAAAGATTGTTCGCACTATTTAAACTTGAGTCTTTAATTATGTTTTGATGTTTTTATAATCTATATTTAAAAAAATATTAGGGCCTAATCTTTGGTATTAGAACAAGGCCCCCTAATCTTTGGTATTAGCACAAGGACTCAATATTGTACGAGACGGGCCTGATTCAACTTTTTAAAGAGTTTCAATGGTAATGACTCATACCAACAGGCATGACTCATGAGGTAACAACATGTATTTATCATGCAAGTAGAAATTAGAAGCCTTATGAAACTTTGTGTTTAAATTTACTCTTCAACTATTTTACTATTGAAAGTTTTCTTTCATTTTTTTCAAGATAAAATGAGAGATAACAATTATTTCAGGCGCTAAAAGGATAATATTTTATTGTATATGGAGAATCCTTTAAGGAACCATGTGTATCTATATACATATATTTCCCCTATACATATATATTTCCGCTATCTCTATACCATCGACATCGGGTAGGTGGTTGGATGAGATGGACCGCGACTATTCGTGAACCTTAATTAATTTTTTTCATGTAGCATAGACTACTAGATACTCTATCTGATTAGGCATAGAGATTCCTTGCAATTTTTGCAACGGTTCTTAAAGGGTTTATGCATACTTAGCTTTTTACATACTTAGCTATGTATGTAGTATTCAGAAAGAGAAGAGAATAGGCAACAATGGATCTCACTATGTATTCGAAAAAGATTTGTGAAAATATTATTCCATAAATGTGTTTCATGTAATCTTTTTTAAAAACGTGTTTTATGTAATTTTTATTTCAAATTTATTTTTTTGTTAGTTTTAATAATTCATCGTTTCCGAAAGATCCGTGCAATGCACGAATGAGTCAAGACTTGGTCTGCGTCCTGGTTGGAAAAGACATGTTCGTACCAATACAAATTTTATTGAGTCCGAGTCTGAGTCCAGATATTCTTGATCAATGGACAACTCTAAGTTGAGAGATGAATTCATTGGAAAATTAGTAAACGTGTCAATCAAACACATGTTTTCCTTCGATTCCAAAAATTCCAACCTTCACTGCACAACCTCTATTAGATGTTTGGCTCATGTGATTTTGCTTCACCGTTTTTCATGAAAGCTTAATTTTTCGTGTATAGCACGGGTCATTATGCTAGTGTGTGTGTGTATATATATATATATATATATATATATATATATATATATATATATATAATAATACTAATTAAAAATAATAAGACCTATAAATTGGCATTCATTGAAGAATTCCTTAAATTTAAGGAAGAGGAAGAAGTGATCCATTGTAAGAGTGAACTATATGTTTATTTGGAGGAAAAACTCTATCCAACAAAGAGTGGTTGGTAGTATTGATGAAGACTTTATTATCTTGGATTATTGGAAATCAAAGTCTCTTAAATTCCATATTTTATCTATGATGACAAGAGATGTATTAGCAATTCCTATAAGTTCGGTAGCATCTGAGAGTGCTTTTAGCATCGGGGGTCGTGTCTTGAATCAATTTCCCAGCTCACTACTTCCCTATACAGTTCAATAATTAGTTTGTGATAAAGATTGGATTAGAAGTTCACCAAAAGGGAAAGATTATGAGAAAGAGTTTGATTATGCTTTTGTAGGTTATTCTTTACTTAGTTTTTCTATTTTACTTGTCTAAATTATTTTTTCTTCATCACTGCTTCTTACTTTATTTACTTATATATTTTTTTCTTTTATAGTTTTGACTAACAATAAAAGTAAAATATTGTAGAAGAATTCAATGGGATTGCTGAAATTGGATTTAGCACCAACAATGAAATTAAATCACTCTTTTGCAATTTGCAATTTCATCATTTGTTAGAATTTTAAGTGCATGGGTTCTCTTGTTTTTCATATAAGACTCATTTTATTAGCATAACAAACAATTATGAAACTTCAGCTTCTCTTGTTTTTCTCTGTATAAGGCTTTTACAATTATGAGACTTCCGTTTCTTTTGTTTTAGTCTATATAAGGATTTTTGTCTACGTTGTATGTAGATTCTTTAACCTTTGACCTTGCTATGTATTTATCCTTTGTTATCTTTTTATTAGTTTATTTTGCTTCAAGAATTAAGTATCATTATATTATGTATATTTGCATTTTGTCAGAATTTAGTTTCAATGCTCATTCGTATTATACTACTCTTACTACAGGATTTTTATTTTTTGGCTAATATAAATTTAGCTCGTGAGCTCACATAAAGATGTGAGTTAAGTGTGAGCTCAATGTTTGTGAGTTTTTCGGGGCTGAGCGTGAGCTGAACTTTTCAATTTTTTTGTGAGTTGAGATTGAGCAAAGCCAAGCTTGGCTCACATAGCTCGATTGACACCCTTAGAAATGACTTAGAGCTAAGGATATTTTGGCTATAATTGGCTAAGGGGACATAAAATGACCCTCGTACCATTTTTAGGAAAAAAAGCTACCGAAAAAAAATAATAGAAAAATTAAAGATTGAGTTGAAAAATGATGTTGACATGACAATTGAGGTTGGCAATGATGTATGTGGAAAGAAAAGGAAAAAAAAATTAACTTGAGGCTGCTAAATAAAAATTATCCATTAATCATAAAATAAATGCCCATTACAATCAAAAGGATAAAAAAGAACATACAAGAAAATAAAAGTTATACAATGGTGTAGACTCACCATGATAATGAGATAAAAGTCCACACCCTGGACCGGGTAAACACTACAAAAAGTAGAAAAAATAAATACATAATAAAATTCTTCGCAGTATCTTCTCCAAAATTCTTGAACAATGCAGTAGTAGTCTCGGTCCCCAACACCTTTCTTAGAAATCAACAATCTACGAGACCATGGGCGTATCAACCGTCCCCATGATTGTCTCGGAAAGATGAAGAAAATCGAGGAGGGCCCTGAATAACTCCCGGGTTTAGAGGGTAACTCCGGGATCCCGGAAGGATCCAAGTTGATCTCTGCATCCCGAGTCTTGAATCTTGAATCGAATACCTTGAAAAAAACTCCATTATGATTTCATAGCAGAGGGTGCAAGACACCAAAAGCGAACAAAAGATGTGACTCGCCAAGATTCGACTATTTGGCTGGGAGCCCAATGGCCAAATCTGGCCAGAGGCAGCAGGAAAAAGGGAAAATGACGCAGCAGGAAGGGAGGGGGGAGAGAGAGAAGAGAGAGAAACAATGTAAGTTGGTCACATGATGAAAAATTGACTTGAGGCTTTGGAAAGGCCAAAAATGACAATAAACTTTGGAAAGTCAACATCAAATCATTGAACTGTAAAAAGTCACAAATTGGTAAATGTGAAGAAGAATTACATCGTTAGATTGGTTTAAACGGACGGTTTAGATTTACAACTAGGGTATATCAGGATCGATGATGTATCAAAAATAACTTTTTTTAATTTTTACCCTAAGTACTCATTCTTTACACAATTTACAAACCCTAGGTCCCTATATCTTTCGAAATTGCAACAATAAGTACTACAAATAATTTATCATTTGGAACCGTAATTTTTAAATATAAGAAATTCAGCCCGTGTGTTGTATTATAGTAATTTGCATAGGAACCCTTATATTGTTTTGTAGTTTACGATTTAACCACATATTAAGAAGTACATAGAAATTGTCCTAATTTTGTTGTATTATGTATTCATTAGAGTATTAAGTATGATCACTCTGATAAGTAACGTCTCATTCGTCATAAAATAACTTATATAACTTTTTTATAGGGTATTATTGTAGTATCCAATAAGATAATAATTGATTGACACTAATATAATAGAAACTATAATAACATTACAAATATTATGTTTGGTCAATATTTCTACACTATATGGTCTGTTATAAGTAAGGTTGTCAATATCGTAATTTTGACTCGAAACGGAAGGGGTCTCAAAAATCGTAAATACGAGGATCGTAGCACGGATCGGAAGATCCAACAAAACTATTAAAATAATATTTTATGATAAATTTAAACCAATATTTTATGATAAAATAATATTTTTCCTTAGTTCTTATTAATCTTGCAACTATAACAATTATTAATAGTAAGATTTTATTTCTCAAATGTATTATAGAATTTTTTTTTTTACAGTAAAAATCATAACAAATGATTAAATCAGTAATTAGTAACTTCATGATTCACTAACTAATTAAATCACAAGCAAAAGAAAAAGTAGAGAGGGATTTCTCACATTAAAACAAATTTTTATTATGTTGTCGAGCGTAATCTATTTTGAAAAGAGACAATATTGAATCGTAACGGATCGTACGATCCTACGATCTTACGATCCGGATCGTACGATCTTTTACGATCCAACTCTAATGCGATTTAACTCGATTTATACCCTTTACGATCCAACTCGTGATTTTGACTACCTTGGTTATAAGTTAAGATAAGTTGATCAATCATCTAAAATCTAATTTAAAGGAACGAAATATTAGTTATGTTTTGTTGTAAAACAATGAAATACTAGTTATACTTGATTACTTAATAGTACATTATCAATATATTTTTTGTTGTACTAGATTACTTGTTATACAGTCATATTCATTATAAGTTAATGATAGCTCTAATAAGTAATCGTCTTATACGTGAGAATACAACTTCTATAATATTTGATAGGATATTAGTGTAGCTTACAATAACAGTGTGTACTAGTTTACTTGTTATAAAACCATATTCATTATAAATTGATGATCGCTCTAATACGTAAACGTCTTATAGTGGGAAAACAACTTCTATACTATTTGATAGGATATTATTGTAGCTTACAATAACAGTGTGTACTATATTACTTGCTATACAACCGTATATATTGTTTTGATGATCGCTCTAATAAGTAATCGTCTTATACGTGGGAAAACAACTTCTATAATATATGATAGTATATTAGTGTAGCTTACAATAACATCATGTACTAGATTACTTATTATACTTGATCAACAATTATAAGTTATACTATATAACTTGTTATACAAAAATATTCATTATAAGTTATATAAGTGATTAATGAATAAATCATTATTTAATATTTTGCTAATTAAAATTAAGATATAATTTATTTGACAAATTATATAACCATTACAAGTTTAAAGACACTTTTTTCTGCCTAAATTAGGAATATTAGCAGCATGTAATATTTATTAAAATGTATAATTAATAAAAACAAATATTGCATTCAGTTAAGATTAAAAAATAATTTAAATAAAGAATTAGAAAATGTGAAAAGAAAATTAAAAAGTAAACAATAAGAGAAAGGAATTGAACACCAGTTCAAAAATGCCCTTGCTAAAAAATTGACAGAAGGACCTATAAGTTACAAATCGTAAAATCATTAAGGATGAAAAAAACTAAAAAAAATGACCTAAATTACAAGTAATAAAATGTTGTGACTAAATTTGCTAATTTGCCTTAATTAAATTAAGACTTTGATAAAATTTGAGAAAACCATAAAATGGTAAAAGGTCTTTTTGGCTGGAAAATTGAACTTGAGCAAACAGTGAATAAACAATCTTTTTCCACCTACAACCAATTTAGGAAAATATCACAATTTCTTTAATATATGATAAAGTCAATTATTAGTCCAAAGAAACAAAATGCCAATAGATACTTTTGTATTTGTTTGTCAATGCAGAGGAACTTGACATCTTAGTTTTTGGGGTGAATATCTTGACATCTTAGTCGTCATATAGAAAGGAATCATTTTGTATCATATCACAGAATGCATCCAAATCAATATAAACAAAGCTTAAATCAGCACTCTGACCCCATTTCAAAAATATATAATTAAAGGACGATTCCATACAAGCTCCTTAACTCAGTGGGGCAAAGGCCTATCCACGGGTTCGATACCCTTCCCATACATGGGGTAAGTTTTAATCTCCCTTTCTAGGGCTACCATCCTCCTCTTGTGAGGCACCTCTCTCCCCTACATAAGGGGTAAGTCTGGCATGGGACGGACCCAATGGGTCCGACCCCACACTCCTCTCACATAAATTTAGACAGGACCCACCTGCAGGGTAGGTCCCGCAGGTCAATCAGGTGGGTCCTCCCTAATTTATATGAGAGGAGTGTGGGACCGTACCCATTAAATCCGTCCCATGCCAAATTTTTTCCTACGTAAGGCAACCGCCTAGCCGGACTTAAAAAAAAAAAAGGGACGATTCCAATTTCATTGTAAAGGAACACAAAATATGGCTTATGGACCCGAAAGTTCTACCACAGTCCATCACTTTTTTTAACAAAACGCATGAATCATATATAAGGACGGTCTCGGTTTCTTGATACAATAACAAAAGCAACAGAATTTTACGCTTTGGGTGCGGGGACTAGAAGTGAGAAGAGAACCAGACAAATCTCGGTTTCTTGGACAAAACCGGAAACTGATTGGTGGAAACTGAACATTGATGGGTCATCGATTGGCAACCCGGGAAGAGGGAGGCGTGGGGGTCTCGATTAGGAACAACAATGGCGACTGGATTGTTGGTTTCTACAGGAACGTGGGTAACTGTACAAATAATGTAGCGGAACTTTGGGCACTTAAGGACGGTCTCAATCTTGCAATTAACACCCATGCTCAGAAGCTTCATATAGAGATGGATGCTAAAGTGGTGATTCATCTCATCCACTATGCGAATACTTCTACTCACCCTTTATCTCCTCTTATTTCTGATTGCAGGGCATTACTGAGCGATTGCCGGAGACTAGGATCTCACACATCTACAGGGAGGCCAATGCATGTGCCGATGGCCTCGCCAAAGCAGGAGGATTATCCACATCTTCTGATTTAGTTACTTTTCACTCTTTACCCCCATTTGTTAGCCACTTAGTGGCGGGGGATGCCCGTGGGGCCTCTTTTGCTAGGACTATTCCTGATACCTCTATCCATACCCAACCTTTTGTTAGCCTTATAGTGGCAGGGTATGGACAAGAGGTATTGTTAGATAGACCTAATTGTAACAACTTTGTCCCTATCCCTACGGGCTAGGGAGCTTATTCTACTATATATTTTCTCTATTTTACCAAAAAAAAAAAAAAATTATAATATGTAATCAATTCTCGAAAACAACATACTTGATTCCTCATTTTTTAATAAAAATAAACGTTTCGAAATTCCAATCGAATCACTATAACATTAAAAAGATGCTTATTAACATTAATTTATCTAAAAATCAGAAGGGGTTCAATTCCTTACCTCAAACCAATGATCATTCTTCATAAATAAGACTCCTTTTCTTATTCCTTTAAAGGGAGTCTGGTATAGAGGAGTAGAGAACTTCTTATTGGAGAAATTGGTTTTCTCTATAAATTAAAGTGTAATTAATGTGTCGTGATGACATATTTGAGCTAATATATTTATATGTTACACCGCTCGGTTTTGAATGTTATTGAGTTTATCACGAAGTGGGTTGTGCAAGCTTCGTGATGATATATAACATGTGAGAAAATCAATTTTTGGTGTGAATGATAAATTGGTATAAAGTGGGGTGGATGAAATGTGGTAAATGGATTTTTAAACACACATCCCACATGAGAAACCTTTGGAAGAGTTTTTCACTTTATAAGGAAAAATGGTTCAATTGAGTTTAAATTGTATTATCACTATTATGCCTTGAGTGATAACTTCTACAATTCATTTCAAATGAATTTGGCTAATTGTAACAGCTAACATTAAAAGTTAGTAGCATTCTGTCTCTGAGTTCATACTGATATCAATTGATTCGAAGGTTCTGTTCTTTTTTACTTCAAAGAGACAGAAGAGGTTGGGCATTGTACCTTGGGAGTTCAGTGTTCTATTAAGCCAGAAGCTGATAAAAGGCCGGACATATTGAACTTAAGGGGAAGCGAAAATACTGCTGTCTCGTCCAGGATTCTAATCCAAACTGGTTAAGGTTTCAGTGCAGTGCAGAATTTTATTTTTTCAGTGCAGTATTTAATTTTTCCAGTGCAAAATTTTTGTCCAGAAATTATTTTTTCCAGTGCAGAAATTATTTTTTCAGTACAAAATTTTATTTTCCCTGTACATAATTTAATTTTTTCCAGTGCAGAATTTATGTCCAAAAAATATTTTTCAGTGCAGAATTTCTGTTCAGAAAATATAAAACTAGTGCAATTTAATTCTCAAATTTATTAGTAATCCAAAAAAAATTCTAACACTTCTCTCTAAGATAAGACTTTCAAATCAATCCTAACAATTAGATCTTCCTGATAACCAAATATAATTCAAAATTCAATCTCATCCTAACTACCAAATAAAATATGATCATTTTCTTTTCTTTTTTTAAGTGCCGAATTTTACACTCTACCCCTCCTGCCACCTGCCACCGCCCATTCGACCGAGGCCACCAAATTCCAAAACCATCTCAATATCTCCAGATACATATTTCAAAGTGCGCACGAATATTTAGGCATAAGAGTTTATATTCACCGACTCGTAGCGTCCTCTCTAGATGTCCTAGAACAAACAACATAGCATACCAAATCGGGGAAAGTTAGGCGTACAAGATTTTAGACGATTCACACCGTGCATGAAATAACGTACTTATTATTTAATACATTGATAACTAATTCTTGACTTATTGTGTACCGCGTAAGGTATATCATATATTTTCTTATTATCTAACACAATTAATATATTATATAGTGTATTAATCAGTCACAAATATATATTAGAAACTCAACTATTAGTTAACACTGGGAAATATTTCTTCACTTATAGATTTATAGTGTACCACGTAAAATATATCATATATTTACTCAAATTTAATGCACTTAATATTACTATATAGTTTATTAATTAGTCAAAACCAAGGTTGTTAAAAACGCGTTTCTACGTAGACTCGGTGGAGAGGTGAAAAATCGTAAACTCGTGAATCGTAAAATCGTATCGAGAAATTAATATATATATATATATATACTGTAGGAGTTACAGCATGGATGAAACAAGAAAAAATAAGAGTTACAGCCATACAGTAGAATAATCCAGAAGCTATTGGGTATAAGATGGTAATTAAAATAGACTGCATCAGCAACTAAAGCAATTCAATTGAGTAAACTGAAAATAAAAAATTAACAAGAGAAAAATCATATAGTAAAGTACAGGTTATATCATCTTAAGATAACAACTAATGCCCAAACTAACAGCTCACATAGCAACATGACAATTTAAGGGTGAAGACATTGCTAAAGGTCAAACCTCGACAGAAGGATTGCATACAAACTACAGAATCCTGCAAAGCAAGTAAATACTTCTGAGCAATGTAAGTTCTAATCCTCCACTGGATTTTCGTAGCTGCATTATTTAGCTTTTGCGCTCTTTGTGCATCAAGCTCAGCCATTTGACCAGCTTCATTTTATCAAAAAAAAATCATCTAAATCCTAAAAGCATTCTGCTTTCAAATGGGAATATGTTCATGCGTCATCCACTCATCCGAATTAGAACTTTACAGACTAAAAAGTCCTCATATTAGAGCAAACATATTCATAACTGGGTCTTAATAGAGCAAAATAATGTGAGTAATTCGAGAATTTAATTGAATTGAAATCTAGGGTTTCGAAGAACTTTACCTGTATAAATTAATTGATGATGAAAGAGTAATTTTGTGCTTGAAGACTTGACCGTCGGAGAAGACGCTGCCGCCAGAGCAGGAACCGTCACCGACGGAGCCGCCAAACTAGTAAAAACTGGACAGTTGGGAATAGCGGCGCCGGAAGTTGCTGAAGTCGTTTGTGATCGGAAAAAAAACACGACGACAACGATGACGATGTGGTTGTTGTAGATTTTTGGTGAAGAAGAGTTTATTGGATCGATTAGGATGACGATGTAGAACTTCTTTCCCGTTGTTCTCCCCAAAAAAATATTCAGTCCATTTTTTGTTTAGAGAAATTAGGTGTTTTTTAATTTTAAAAAAAAAATAATAATTGGGTGACCCGACTCGACCCGAATTTAATAATAACCCGACCCATCATACTTTTGGTAGAATCGGTAGAAACGTACGTTTCTACGTTTTTACGTTCCGAGTCAACGTTTCTACTCCGTTTCTACTAGATTGAGTTTTTACTCACGATTCAACACGTTTTACCTCCGTAAAATCGTACGTTTCTACGTTTTGACTCGCGTTTTTAACAACATTGGTCAAAACTATATATTTGAAACTCAACTATTGTGGCTACGGATACATGAGTGAGTTATCAAGCTCATGGCAACGTCAAAAATTGATTTTTTTTTTCCAAAGAAAAATTAAAAGATTGGAAAGATAAAGAACTATATCCTCATGTCAATGTTTATGCAGAGATTTTGGCAAAATACGTTGTGAGGACTAGATTCTTCTTTCAATATTTGAAGACCCACCAAATTTTCTCATACTATATATAATTTATAATATTATATAATAATATAATTTTCTTTTCAAAAAAAGAAAAGAAAAAGAAAAAGAAAGAGAGACTGGATCTTGGTTAAGCATATTCCCATATTTGCTGACTAAAAAGGAGAGATGAAAAGGGGTTTTTATTTTATTATTATTGATAGTACATTAATATAATCGAGAGTGACTTTATAGCATGGTGGGTTGCATCTGGTAAAGGAATTGGGATAAGTCGGGATACGGTGTTGTCTGGACTCTTGTGGCCCCACCACCACCTTCTTCTTCCATAAAAATAGTCTTTTTTCATTATCTTATATATATATATATATATATATATATATATATATATATATATATACTTTTCCACTCCCACACCTTCCTAGGAATATACTGTGAGCCCCCTCCCATATGGAAAAGTATAAAAAGATTGTGTGTTATATGATTATGGACTTAAAGATTTATTATTATCTTAGTTAATATTTATTTTGATATAATGGTTTAGCTGCTAAACAGATGGTCGGGAGTGATGTCAGACTCATGAATCGCGTTTTGATTATCTGGAAACATGGTGTGATATTATGGTATCAGAGTCGGTCACCAGTCGACAATAGATGAATTTCATACCTCTGATGGATCTTAACTATCTATTCTGAGATAACTCTGAAATGTTTGACTGATATATAAGGATGGGTTTAAGGCTAATGGTCACCTCAGAATATCTATTTTGACATAACGATTTCGGCTAAGTAGGTAGTCGTGAATGCTGCTAGATTCATGAGTCATTCTTCGGACCCGCGGGCACAGACGTGACATTTACTACTCCCTCGATTTTTTTAAAGATCTTTATAATTGATTTAACATAGACATTCCTTATTAACAGGGACGAAGGCAGGAATTTAGCGTTAGGGGGCGAAACTGCAACAGTATGTCGAACTACATATACATATAAAATTTACTATACATAATAGTATTTTTTAGCGTTTGGGGGGGGGGGTCAAACTGATAAAATATTTCGAAATACATATAAAATTTACTATACCTAATAGTATTTTTTAAAATCTCGCCCCCGCCCCCTGTCTTCATCCCTGCTTATTAAGGAATGTGAGACAATAAATATAATTTAGTTTATTCTGAAACACAACTCTTCTAGGGCAATGTTAAAATAATAAACTTAAAAGTTAGAAAAGAACATAAATTTTTATAAGAGATGAAGAGGCTTCTAGGGCAATGTTAAAAGAATAAACTTAAAAGTTAGAAAATAAAATAAATTTTTATAAGAGATGAAGAGGCTAAAAAGAGCTCATGGGAGAATCTTTTATAAATTTGTCAATGTTGCATTATAATTAAAATAGTTCGAAAAACTTTATATTCAATCTTAGAGAGACTAAAAGTTAGACATTGATAAGAAAATTTGTGGTTATATAATGTTATCTCGTAGAGGGGTTTAGGATCATCTAACTCATTTTTATTTTATCTTTGCTCTCGTTTATAAATAATTATTACACGTTACATTTCTCTCTTTAAAGTTACACTACTTTTTTTTAGGTTATAATATATATATATATTTTAAAAAAAAATTGATATTTAACAGTTTATAAACAGTGTGGCGAGATATGAAATACAAAAAAAAAAAAAAAAATAGAAAATCAAAACCACGTGTAAAGTTTGAAGTACTAGTTTCCTCATAAGAGATGGGAAGTAAGTGTGGGGGTGACAAATTTTATTTCAACTTTTTTTCCTTTGTTTTCTTTAAAGTTGTTAGTTTTTTTTTTTTTGTTAAATAAGAAATTATTCATTAATCATAAAATTGCTAATGCAATTACAATAAAAAAAATAATATGAAAATATAAGAAAATAAAATTTATACAATGGTTTAGACAACTATGATAACAGATAAAATCCCACCCCGGACTGGGTAAACAACACTAATAAAAGTAGAAAAAATAAATACATAATAAAATTCTTCGCAGCATCTTCTCCCAAATTCTTGAACAACCGTAGCAAGAGAAGTTCAGTTTCAACACCTTTCTTAGAAATCAACAATCTACTAGGCCATGGGCGTATCAACCGTCTAATAGATTGTATCGGAAAAATGTAGAAAACTGAGAAAGGGCCCAGAACAAGTCTGAGTTTTGAAAGAAACTCCAAATCTAGAAGGATTTGAAGTAGATCTTAAAGAATAATGCCTTAAGAAAATTTCATCACGATTTACGGTAAAATAAGGGGGTGAAGACAAAAAAATTGAAGGAATGATGGCTAGATCCAACCAAAAGCTCCGACTGAGAAAGGCAAAAAAATAAAGTTGTTAGGGTTAAAGTCTTGGGATTTGCATTAGACTAATAGTGTTTTAGCAGAATGGTCATGACATGGCAGTTAAAAAAATGGGGAAACTATTTTTGGCCATAACGGAAGTCCCACTTCCGTTCGGGGTGACTTCCGTCTTGGCTGACGTGGCACTCTCACAGACGCACCTTGCCACGTCAGCCAAGACGAAAGTGAGACTTCCGTTCTCAACCTTCAGATTTTTTTTTCTTCATGCAATTCAACTCCAAAGGTCATGATTAAAGTGGAGCATAGTATAAAAGATTATCTTGATACTATGTAACTAGACAAACTAACAAATGCATGTAAATACAACGGAAAATAGTTGCATTTGCAAACCCTGAACATTCACTACCATAACTAGGGGTGTTCACTATTCGGTTAAATCGAAATATTGAATCGAATCAAATCAAACTAAACCAAATTATATTGTATGATTCGGTTTATTTGGTACTTTGGTTTATTCGATTCGGTTTAACAAAATCAAAATAATTCGGTTTTTAATTAAAAACCAAATTTCCGAAATACCAATTATTATTATTAAAAAATGTATTATACTTATACGTATTATTAATTTACTTAGATTTGTCTTCAATCATCTGTTTCAGTGACATACGAGGGAGCAGACACTTTGTACATTTATTGTCAAATGTTACCGCCAATATTCCGAATGATTGGGGACTTAACGAGTTATGTTATTATTGCAAAGTTATATTTTTATTCTTAATTCTTAATTTTTAATTTTTAATTCTCAATGATTGGGGACTTCCGTTCTGGCCAAAAATATTTTCTCCACTTTTTTAACTGTCATGTCATGACCATTCTGCTAAAACACTGTTAGTCTAATGCAAATCCCTTAAAGTCTTATCTTCTATTTAGACTTTCAGCAGTAAATTATTCACCTAAAAAACTACTTCAAACATTTTATTCAAGATAATTTTATTGAATAATCTGCCTTTTCATGGAACAAGAAATAAGCTGAAGTTTATAACCCTAACCTTGTGAACATTTTTAATTTGAAGTATGGACACAATATTATTTTAGGAAAATAAAATGTAACGTAGAATCTTCAACCAATCTTAATACTCCTTCAATTCCATAATATAAGTCGTTTAAAATATGTAACGAAAAGTAAGGAAACAACAAACAATATATTTTGTTAATCACAATATCAATATTACTCTCTTAAATAGTATTTTGTTAGTAAAAATATCAATATTAATCTCTTAAATAAGACTTGTAAACAACTAATTCCATTTAAAAGAATAATATTATTATTTTGATTAAAAAACACTTTATTTTTTTTACTTCCTTAATTTTCGCTACGTATATTAAACGATTTATATTTATGAAATACTGAGAGTACAAAATTATGATGCACTACCTTGTATTCTTCATAAACATCAATTTTCTTTTGATATGCAAGTGACCCCACTACTTTCATATCCTGAATCTGTCAAAGTAATGACACTATTCATCTTACATCCCAAAAACAGTCTTGAAAAAGTGTAATTAGTCGGATCCATCCTAGTACCGTTCTGGTGGGATTGACACCACAGTCCTCTCAAATCATGTGAGAGGTTTGTGAGGTCAGTCCACCATGACGGTCCTAGGATTGAGTCACTCGGAGAAAAGAAGGTATAATTTAATTGAATAGTCATGTTTGACAGTTTGACATATTCTACTATAAAATTTGATAAAAACTTTAATTTTCGTGCAAAATGCAATTTGTATAGATAATTTAATACGGAGAGAGTACTGTAAATTACAAATTTAAAATCATCGTGGATTAGACAGAATGAATAATTTGTAGTGACATGATGGATAATGCGAAACTTTATGAAAACCAAATTCATCTAAAAAAGCATACTCAAGAAAGGACATAAAATTGGATTTAGCCGTCCTCCTTTTTTATAAGCTAGCTATAGCATTAATTTTTTTTTTTTTTTTATTATTGTATTGGCAATTTCTTGTGCGTTTTGATTAAGACTTGTAGTGTAAACTAAATCCAATGACTTATCTTTTAATCTTTTGTAGAAAGAAAAAGAAGAATTAAAAAAAAAAAGTTTTAAAGACGATAGTATAGAGACATATTATTTATAGTTCCTTTCTCCTTTTTCTAAGGAGTCACTATCAAAACCAAAGTTTTTTAAAAAATGGTTATAAAGTGATAGCATACATGATGTCACCTGATAGTGTGTTGAACACAAAAAATTCAATACATATTGAACTTTTTTTTGTCATTGGATAAAAATTTCGACAGTTTAAATTTTTTAGAGCGAACAAATGTTGTGATTTTCTAACTCATATTACGTAAAACAGGTGTTACATTATTCATTAAACAAGTGTTAATCAAGAGAATATATATATATATATATATATATATATATATATATATATATAATCTCCCGTTGTTCCTCAGTAGCTCGGTGGTAGAGCGGTCGGTACTGTTAACCGATTGGTCGTAGGTTCGAATCCTACTTGGGAGATTTGATTCATTCTGAATTCTTTATATTTAATTCGAATAAAGGGGCTCAGCTTTGACCAGTTAAGAGTAGGTAACCCCTTCCCTGTCTTTGCATTCTATCCCATCGTATCACATTCTGCGAGATTTGAAAATCACCGTCAATACCTCGGCCTAGGTCCGGGATAATCCTTTGTTCCATAGCCCTGGGTGGGGCTATTTACAACTAGCCAATTAAGAATTACTAGTACTAGCACTGCATCTTTGATGCAGTCATCGATTCTCCCGAGAGGTCACAATTGCCGCAAGATATTAATGACGAGGAAGGCTTTTTTGTTATGCTACTAATACTTGTACTTTCTCATATATATATATATATATATATATATATATATATATATATATATATATATATATATATATAACCTCACAGAGGGAGGTGGCCTCACAGGAGGAGCCAAAGAAGTAGTGGCGTAGCATTCTAAGGGCAGGGGGGGCCATAAATTTTTAATTTTTTTATATACTAGGTATATATCATCCAACGGTTCAGAATATGAGAGATTTTTTTTATATATACTAGGTATATATCATCCACGCACCCCCCCCCCCCCAAATTTTCGTAAAAAATTAGTAATAGGATGTACTTTCATATGCACTTTTATATAAATTTTTAATACATGAGCGAATTTTAGTTCGACCCCCCTAATTTTATTTCCTGGCTCCACCACTGCCAAGAAGGGTGGAATTTATTAAGCCCCACGTAGGAGACGGGTATCGAACCCTCGACCTCACGGTCGTGGACAATGTCAAATCCCACTAGGCAAGAGAACATATATTGCATAAGATGTAACACCCGTAAAAAAAGGTTTAATATATACTGAATTTTTAATATATAGTAGCCGCTGAATGTCACTTACATTTTGGTTAAGAGTCATTGTCAAATTTGAACAAAATTGGATGCACTATAAGAAAAGAAAAAGTGATTTTACTTGGTCTAAACTAGAATTATGCCATCATATAACTGTTTTCTTATATTTAGTTGGTTTGAAATTTTTATGAATTTATGACACGAAGAAATTGTTAAACAGGTAACAAAAGGTTCAACAAATAGTCATTGTAGAATTTTTTTAATGCGGAAACATGTATATTGATTAAATATTTTGGTGGTGAGTGTCTGGAGTATGAACACAAAGAGATCAAATCTCAGAACAATACTACAGAGAGGATCATAAAATATTCTATGCATCAACTTTCAAGACCATGAGGATCAATAATCCTAACCACAACAAAATTCTAATCCAGACCACACTCAAAGCCACACATAATACATACACAACTCTTCTATTTATTTATATAGGAGTAAAACCTCATAGGATCTCTAAGATATCTAGGAAATATAATCTGACTAGGAAACTACCAAACCATCATAATACAATAAAACTAGTAATTACCAAAACTAAATATTCTCCAAAATAATAATAAGCTTGATTTAATAATTCCAACGGTCATGCTTATTAATTTGTAAATAAACTTTTCATGTTTTATAGGCTTGATATAATTTTCTAATTTCCTCTCTTACTAAAAGAAAAAAAGTCCAAGTTTGATGGCTAAAAATGAAACTTATTTTTGGAACTCGGTCTTCTAGGGCAATTACCACTTAATCTCCTTTAGCCTTTGAACACTTCTGGACCGGGTCCACTGGACCATGCGATGCAGATTTGGTCACATCACTGCATTTCCTTCTCTCTCCTCATTCTGCAAGGATATGTAGGGATGTGGCCAAATCTGGACCACATGGTCCACATGGATCCGGTCCATATCAGAATTTTCCTTAGCCTTTTTATCATGTTAGGTTGCTTTTACTTGCATTGGAAGCTAAATATATTTTTCCTATTATATTACCTATGACTAGTTATATATAATTTTCAATTCCAAAAGTCCAAAAAATTGTGAGTAGTTTTATCTTGTTTAATAAGTTTAGAACTTTATATGCATACCAATAAGTGCAATATACGTAAACCAAAAGTGTCAATTCATCAGAACACTGTTCAACTATGAGTTAAAAGTTAATCAGAGATAGTATAGTTAGTAAGATCCGTACAATTCTTCACTTTTGACCACTACTCAATCCTCTTAGAAAGGATATAATCGCGTGCACACTTTTGAGTGTTTACAAGAAGTTCTTATAAACAAACAAATCTTAAAAACTGTATGAGCTAAACAATTAATTTCATGGACTCCCTTTTTGCTAAGGCAAATCAAGAAGTTCCCATATAGTTAGATCACTATTTGGAATCCACTCAAATCATCATTATAAGATTGAGCTAATCATCCAATATCCACATGATCTTAGACTCAAATACAACAAAATAATAATATTTAAAACAAAAATTGATGAGGTGGTGATAATGACCTTTAAATGCATATTTACCCCAGCAAGTGCCAAGTGCTGCACTCAAATAATATCCTATAGAGCAATAAGCACTTCCAAATTTTACTTTCTTTTTTCTATATTAGGCAAATAAAGGCCCTTCTAAGTGGAATCCTTTTTTGCAAGTTAAAGCCTGCCTCAGCTAAAAGCGCTCACAGCTGTAGTGTTAAATGCTTTTTTTTAATATGTATAGAATGTATTTTAAATATGTGTGGCATATTTTTAGACAAATATTAATTCTCATGCAACATATATGCTCCCGATATAAACAATTATCCTTAGGCATATAACACGTCTTAAATAATAGGTGTCCTCCGGAAAAAAAAACCTTGAACCGTTGAATTTTTTTATCCCAACGGCTCAAATCAACCTAAATTGTATATTATGTACTGAAAAAACATGTTCTGAAACATAACCGTAATCACCAAAAAAGGAATATCAAGACTGTTAATCAAAGTGCAAATAGCCAATTAGTCAAATCATTTTTTCCAAAATGTGTTTTGCTGAAATAATGTATAGATGCTGAGAGAGAGAGGAGAGAATGCGTTTTGATTTGATGGTTTACCAATTACCACCCATTGAACACACAATAGTACATACAAATAATACGCTAAATTCAGCATTTATCGAACATGTTTAAATTCTACTTCATAAGTTTGATCAAGTTTTGACTTTAAAAATTTTATCTTAAATTTAGCAAATATTGATTGTATCATTCATAAGAAGAGACATGAATTCTGAACTAAAATTTCACGACTAATTCAGAATGAAACATTATCCAAATACATCATAGACCTATTAATCACCTACATTATCTTTAATTTCACTTTCAGTTGACCAAAAATATTCCCTTCGAACTCCCATAACATTTATTGCCAGATTAAAAGCGATCACTTGTGAATAATATTTTTACCTTTAGAAAAGTATAAGCCCCTCTGGGTAAAGAAACCAATTATTTGCAGCATCCGTTTATTCATCGTCAAATTCTTAATCTAACCTTTGGGTACGGAGATTTATGTGACCTAAACATGATATTACACTCACAGAATCTCGAACCCAAAAATTTCACTTTGGTCTCATCACCTCTCACAAATAAAAACCAATCCAAATACATGAAGTGAAGTGAAGGATTCTCATGAGACCAATCAAATTACAGATTATTTTGAAAATAGATCTGTGTTTCAACAAAAAATAACCAAATTTTGAAGGAAGAGGAAGTTCAAATGGCTCCGAAGTGATAAAAGAAAATGTATCTCAGGTTCTAACTTGTGTACTAGAGAACTAGATATAACTTCAAGATAATCCAAGATCATAGACAAGTTAGCCAGAGATAAGATTTACAGCAATCTTACAGCCTAAAAGTTTCATTTCTGTAGGTAATCAGTAGTAGCAGCACAAAGAAAACTGGGAATTTTGAGTCAATTTGCTACCTATTTATTCTCCAGGGAGCAAGTGACCAGTCATTTTAATGTACATCCACCTTTTGTCCAACATTATATTTCTTGAGCTTTTTTCATTTCATGATGTTCAAGTCATTCACTTCAGATTTTTTATTGGCCGAAAAAAATGAATGTGTACATTAAAAACTATACTTCTATTTCTTGAGCTGCACTAGGCCAAGGAATGAATTAGAATGCTTGGCGTACCTGTATGGTTTCCTGCTGCAAAAAAAGCCAGACCAAAAATTGGCTGCCACTGGATGTATCATAGACCCATCTAACTAAGCTGTGCAAGATCCAAAGCTGTGGTCATATTTTAGTTTCTCTGCCAACTCGGGTTGCAATATGCATCTCTCAGTGCCATCCTGATTTCTTCAGTTTCTTCCCTCTAATTGAGCAACATTTCATGGAGAAACTAAAAACTGAGCAGAAGAGAAATACTCGTCCAACTCAGACTGCACTTGTCATCAGTTCTGTTCTCGTCCTGGCGCTTGTCTGAGAATCAGTACTACTGTGTTGTCTCTTCACATCACTCCTGGAAGTTGTTGTATCGATGGCAGGGAGCTCAATGTTACCTAAAGTAAATAAATCCTCAGTTTCAGAGTCTTCCGCTATAGATTCAGTATTTGAGAGAATGCGCTTGAGCTGAGACTTTTGGCATATAATTCGCCCCTTGTTCCAACCCGGAAAACCAAAGGATGATGAAACATTATCCTTCAGTAAAGAATAAACAGCCTTTGCAACAGGGAAATCCCGTGTTATAGAGCTCTTCTCCATGTGTCCGCGTCTGGTTAACAGAAATGAACAAGTAGTGTTATCAACTATCAGAAATAACAGACTAAAATCAACAATATAGCTTTTATCTTCTGGCAGAAGATAAGTTTGTATCTAACCAAACCAAGCTCAAGCAGAAATGAAGCTTCAGCAAACTTCACTTGAAAGCTTGTTAGCTTAAGCAAGCTCAGCGATTTTCTTTTTTACATATATTTACTAAATGTTTTAGATAGATAATCTTAGTGGCTTTCAAATTGAAGTTGACCATGAATAGGCACAATTTATAAATGAGCTCAACCAAGCAGAACTTGATCTTGACAGGCTCAAGCGGAGTTGGGAGAAAATTCAAGCTAGCTTGATTCAATACAACTGAGCTTGGATTGGCTTAGCTAGTTTTCATTCCTAGAAAGGACTCTCGGGTGGAATTGCATAAAAGGAAAATCTAGTGTATATTGTAACACTAATAAGAAGAAAAATAACCTACACCACCACAGTGGTTGCCAGTTGAGGCAGATCCTCGCCGCCATTAAGTAGTTCTTTCATTTTGTTCAGCCAGACTGATATTGCAGTACATGCACCACCCGGCCACATCCTGAAATGGTCAAAATTAATTTGGACAAACATTTGTAGGTAACACAACTAGGAGACATGTTACAATTAATCTCCTCGGCTAGGAATTGGGCTAAGAAAGTTTTACATACCTGTGAACATCCACAGACCATACAAGTTTGTTTGTACGGAACAGTTCAGGAAAAAGCCCCCTCTTTGTTGCTTCGGTCAATACTCTTGCAGCCCTCTCTTTCTGGCCCAGCCACCAGAGTGCTTCTAGAAGTGCATTATAGAACCTGATCCCCAGGCCACAACCTTCAGATTTAAGTTTGTCAAAGACATACTCGACCATCTGCCAGTTGTTGTCATCATCAAAATCCCCTTTAATCATCTGGCCAATGATTTGATGAATATTGGATGCTCTAATTTTCAACATCTCATCCAGTAATTCATAACTTCTGTCTATCCTGAAAATAAGAAAATCCAAGTGATATCACACATTGTTCCATAAAAAGACCTCCAACGGCACCTTGAAACTACCGAAGCTAAATACTTGAACTGACAGAAAATAAAATGTGCATTGCAGGCCTAAAGATAGATATTATACTCGACAACCGCACTTTTATTTCGTAATTTTCAAAAAGATACCCCCATTGCTACACATTATGAGATTCATGATTTCCAACAGAGCCAGCAGAGGTTAGATGGAATGATTAGTTGATACGATGAAATTAAGCACAATTTTCAGATACCAACTTGTGCATTAGGAATATCAGAACATTAAGAAGAAACCACAACCCACGAATGCAGGAAATATAATCACATCTGGACCATATATTCCAAGAAGACTAGAACAAGAAATATTTAAGTCAATGTAAAGGAGTTTTCACCCCAAAAGAAAATGTAAAGAAGAGAGAATTTTCACTTTAAACTTGAAAAAGAGTAGTACAAGTCAGAGACATAAGCATTCCACAACTCTTTCATCATGCATTTGACACCACAATATAAACTCTAGTCCATATATTTTAGAAACAGAGTTTTCAACTTATCCCGCAAAAGAAGGGGCGTTAAATATGATAAATTTCAAGTTACAAGAAAGTATTATAACAAGCATTAATCATCATCAAACAACTAAGCACAGAAAAAGTATAAGATTTTACTGGTAAAGAAAAAAAAATTAGTTTAGCCAAGGACATGTAATCTAACAAAAGTTTGGAGTTACAGTGGTTACCGTTAGGTTAGCCTAAATTGCAGAAATGAGTCTTTTATAGTCCAAGTGTCCAACAGCGTACATTGTCAGTAATAGAAAAAAAGTTTTGAAGAAAATAAAGAGAGGGAACAGCTAGATCCTGTTGATAATAGGAAAGGGAATAAATTTAAAAGATTTTAAATGTGATCTGCTAACTTGATCGAAGTCCAGGTACTTTCTACTAAGTGGATTTCCAGAGAACTCAATTACCAAAACAAACTCTACATTTTTTTTGGGTGATGAGATTTTGTATAACTAGAACGTGACTGTTTCAGATATGACAGCAAGATTTCCTTTTCTTTCTTTTTCTTTGTGGCACTCACTATACCAGTAAACTAGAGTCCTTTCTGCAAATGCAAAACATGTACCATGGTTTCAGTATATATATCAAAGTAGTTTAAGTATATGCAATAGGAAAAAACCAAGTGCTAAAAGCAACAAGCTGGAGAAGGCACTTGTCCACCCTCCAATTACTAGAGAACCACCTATTATGTCACAAAGGGTTGACCGACACTCCTGCACACGCACACGCACACGCACACTAACTACCAAAAAAAAGAACTTGAACCTTAACGAGTAATCATATAATCATTCGAAACTGACCTGTCACTTTTACCATAAACAGCCAACATCATACAGTAGCACATGATGCTTGGCAGGATACCCAACTCCTTAATTTCTTGAAATTGCTGCTCACTCTCATCTACAAGACCAGCAAAGCAGTAAACACTCAGAACGGCCTCAAGGGTACGCTCGTCAGGATCACATCTTGCTTTTTCCATTTCAACATAAGCCTTCATAGCTTCTTCAAACTGGCCTCCTTGCCTAAATCCTTCAATCATACCATTGAAAATATCCTTGTTACGTGGGACACCCAGCTCACCCATTCTAACCACTATTGTTTCAGCCTCCTTGTAAAGCCCTCCGTTAGCAAAAGCATGGATCAAAGAATTATAAGTCTCAACAGTTGGCACACTACCCAGCTCATTCATTGTATTAAATGCCACAAGAGCCTCCTCATACAATGAAGCCTGTCCGTAAGCTTCAATAACCCCAGTATAGGCCTTGGAGCTTGGTACCATTCCCTTTCTCATTCATATGAAGCAGAATTCGTTTTGCATTTTCATGAAGTCCTCCCTTCCCACATGCATAAATCAATCCTTCATAAGTCTCCATATTCGGCCTAACATTCTCCTCTACCATATCATGAAACAAAGTCACCACCTCCTTGAAATACCCACCTTCCCCAAATACCTGTATAAGTATATTATATGTAGCAGCATCCGGCTCTGTATTGCTGACCTTCATATCAAGAAACAGATTCCTAACCTCTTCATACCTCCCTTGACTTCCATACAAATTTAACAAAATACTATAAGCTGCAGCATTGGGCATGCATCCTGCTGCCTGCATTTTCCTAAAAACATCCATTGCCTCTTTTATTGACCCTGAATCAGCATAAGCCTCTAGTATCACATTATAACTTGTAATCTCCGGCAAATTCCCTCCTTCCTCCATTTCCCTCAACAACTCGGACACCTTCTCTAATCTCCCCAACTTTCCAAAAGTCTCAACTAAATAACTATAAGTTGTGATATCCGGCAAAACCCCACCCTCATTCATCGTCCTAAACACCATTTCTGCCTCATCCCCTAATTTCCTATGTGAGCAGGCACTTAACAGAGTATTATAAGTAACTAAGTCAGGTTGAATACCCTCATGCCGCATTTCTGCAAATAAACTCAAAAGCCCTTCCCATTCATACCCGCCACGAGCACATGTATTAATAACTGTATTATAAGTTAAAATGCTCGGAAGAATTCTATCTTTCTTCATTTGCTCAAGTAATTTCAAAGACATTTCATACTGGCCATTCCGACCAAACGCATTAATAATCGAAGTGTACGATAAAACCGTTCTTTGAACCCCCTGTTGCGGCATTTCTTCGAACACCTCAGAGGCTTTTTCCAAAAGGCCCTTCCCGACCCAGTATTCCAATCATAATAGTACAAATATGTTCATTAGGTTTACACCATACCTGCCTCTGCATATACTTAAACAAACGGAGAGATCGTTGCCAATCCCCACGGCCAGTAAACTCCTTGAAAATCAGAGAGAAATCGGAAAGTGAAAGCTTATTCTTGAAGGAATCAAGGCACCGCTATGCTGCCACGGGGAGGCAAACTAGAAAGCTTGTTAATTAGGGGTTCTACATCATAACTGTACTTACCTTTCTCAAGAGTAACTGAGGGATTTCCAAGAATTACCTCTTTTGGTTTCGCACGGACCGCAACCGTGGTGAACCGGAGAATACGGCGGCGGTGGTGGTGGATTGGGATTTTGGCGGGAAAAATGAAGTGGTGAGGATGATGAATATGAGTATGAGTAGAAGTGTGAGTGTGAGTGGGAATTGGGGAAAAGGAAAGGGACGCCATTTTTATCAGTGGAGCATTGGATTCAAGCTGGAAATTGAAAATGGATAACTAATGGGTTTAAGCTTTTGAGGGTTAGAGCTTAAAGAAGAAGAAGAAGAAGGACACGTGGAATTTTCTGGTTCTGGATAAAAGTTGCATTTGGCTACAATGCTGAACTGCATAAAATTCAGCAGCTGCGGAACACCTTTAGAACCACTGGATGCAATATAATTATATCAAATGGATGTTAGTCATTTGTTTGTCTTTGAAGCCGTTCACACTGAATCATTGCTCTTCAAATTTGCAGGCTTTCCGCCCCATTCAGATTTTTGCACAGATTCCATAAAAATCTCCCCCACAACCGCGATTTTCTTCCTGAAATCTCACCCAAATCTGCAGTCCGGCTCCTATGCGGAACAGAACATCACAGCCGTCGGATGGTATTTTGAACGGTCCAGATTTGGAGAGAGAAAAGTTGCTGCTGGACTTAAAATATTAAAAAAAATGTCTCTCCAGATCTGAACCGTTAAAAAATATCATCCGACGACTGATAACTTATCCCGCACGTACGGAACAAAAAGCTGTTTCCGCATAGGAGCCGGGAGCCCAAATCTGTCTATCTCGTATCATTATACCAAAAAAAATCTAAACTCCATTATCCTCTATTTTGTTCTTCGATTTTTTTTCTTTTTTTCAATTGTTTTTTCTTTTGATGGTGAATTTTATTTTCAATAGTTCTAAATCACCATTGTCATTCACCAAGTTGCTTCAAAATCAATTCATTCCAGTTGCATGATTCTATAGTGTTTTCGGTGCGAAATCACAGTGTTTCAAATTCCATTCGAAATAGTCATAATGTAATCACGGTAAATTTGTATTTATAATTGTAATTATATGTCATCACCAGTATGGGTTTGATGTTATTTTTGCTATTTAACATTAATGTTGAAAATTATGATGAACACGATCATATATTATCTGGGTTTAATGATTAACATTGCAGAATGATTTGGATGATTTTGTTAATGATAGTATGTTTTTTAATGTTAATTTCACTTTTGTTATGGTATGTTTATGGAAATAGTTGTGTAATCTTCATTATATCATTTTTAATTGTATTAGAGTTGAATGTCTAATAGTTATTATTTATTAGTCTTATAGCTATGTCTGTTAATTCTAAATTGTTTAACTGTGCTATTTATTAGTTTTTTTGTTGATAAATATTGCATATTGTTTACCGATAATCAAGGATGTCCTGGTGTGTCATCAGAAAATAACCATTTTGGTGATAATGTTTGTTATAAGAAGCCGGATTTCGCTACTGTAAGAGACCCAATATGAATAGACTCAATCAAAAGTCAAATGACGTTGCACACGCAGAGGTCGAAGTCCAATATTATTCAAAGACGTTTCAGAGTGGACAGCTTCTTGTGTAATGAAATCAAATTTTACACTGGCATTCTTTTGAATTTATAGTTTTTAACAAGCATTTTTGGGTTATAGTTGTAATAGTTTTAATTAGTTTTCAATATTAAATAATAGCTATTGTGTATATATTTTATAGTTATTACATACATGACTTACGACTATTGTGAACGTAGAATATCGGTTATAAAACAATTATGTTTATACTTTTGTATAATCAATTCAAGTGTTAACAATATATACTTTTAATAAATCGCCTTTGGCTGACATGACAAAATAGTTACCGTGTCAGCTCGTCTTTGTTGAAAGACGAATTCTGAGAATCCGTTTATGCAAAAAATAAATAATGCTATCTGAAACTCATTTTCTCAAAACATAGCCATTTATATCAAAAACTCGAAAAAGTAGTTTTTGTAAGCCTTCAATTCTTTTTGGGAAAGATAAATACTCCCTCATATTTCTATTGTTACTGTCAGAAATTGTCAAATATTATAACACATCGGATCATCTATGCCACTATCTACGACTTTCTTAATTAACATATTCACCCCGATGATTTTATCTCTTTTAGTTTAGGATTAGTATTATTCACGTGAATTTGCACATGATAGGTTATGGCAGAATTAGTAAAAAAATAACACAAATGGAGTAAACTTTTTTAGTAAAATAAATAAATCATTTTTAACCTAACTTAGTTGTCGTTGACATTATTACCACTAACCTCCTCCTTCCTTCCCCACCTGTGTTGGCATCTTCCTTTCCTTCTTGCAACTATCCCCATACGACTCCCTCTTTTTCCGTCTAAAGTTGAATAAATTGTTTAGAAAGAGATACAGTTCGGTCAGGCTGGGCTTTGGTTTGGTTTGATTTAATTTGGGGCATTTTTATAAGAACGAAGAATTGGAGTTAAAGTTTGGAGCATTTTATAAGAACAAAAGACTGGTGTTTAATGGGAAACGATTGCCCCAGTGGAAAAGGCATCACATCCCAGGGGTAAGACCCTGGGATCAATTCCCATATCCCCCGGTATTTAAAAAATATATAATAAAAAAAAACACTAACAGCCGTTAGCTTTTTTATGGAAGTGGTACCTAATTTTTTGTACAACTAAGACGTTAGGCATCCAATTGAAACTCCCACTATACTTTAGGCACTTTTTTTAAAAAAAAATTAACCCTAAAGAAATTAATGCTACAATAGCAAGTAGTACTATCTTTGTTCCTAAATAATTAATATATTTCACATTTTCCCACAGATTAGAACAATAATTGGAAAACAATAATTATGAAAAAAAGATTTCAAATTATCCCTAATTATAGTCATTAAAGTATGTTTTAATATGCATGAGTAAGTGTGAAAATGTTGGAAAAACTACAGTATTAAATAAAGTTGACTAAAAGTAAAATTGGAAGAAACATAAGAAATGTTTATCAAATTTTAAAATATATCAAATAATTTGAAACATTAAAAAAATGAAATGTATCAATTATTTAAGAACGGTGATAGTAATATTCAACACTTTTAACAATAAGAAGAAATTTGTCTTGAATATGATACATAGTTGGTTTTCTTTCTGCACACTAGGGAGTTCCCCCTATCTTTATCAAAGGTTTCTCCAGTGTACAACATGTAGAACTTTTTTCTAACCCCTTAAATTTGCTAACCAAAAAAAATATGCTAATCTGAAAAAACAAGACTGGTAAAAACTAAACTGATTACACAACAATAAATACATACATCCAGTCTCACCTAACAATGGAATCATACACCACCGAATCGACTAACCGCGGAAGATTCCAGTTCCAGACAGCATCTGTGTTAGAGCCGGGCTCGGCTAGCCTCCCTCGCATTGAAAATTAGGAGGAGAGACAGTAACCAAGAGCTCTATGATCTTCTGATTCGGATTAAGTTACATAAAATGAAAGAGGGCTACGGTAAATCAGCGGAATAATTCTGGAAATGACCACATAATGAACCTGGCGAATAAGTCTGATTCCAGGAATTCTATATGAGCAGCCCTTCCAATGAAAGTATTCAAGTTTCGTCCTTGTGATGAGGTATCGAAGTTAACATCACATCTCATAAATACTCTGTGCTCGGAGGATGGAGCGCGAATCTGGTCCAAGCATTCATTAAGCATCTCAAGAAACGCTTTTGCTTTCTTTGAAGAGTCTCCTGAAGAAGATGCTTGGCACATTTCAATTCGAGCAGAATGATACGGTACATAACCATCCTGAGACATAGGTAACCAACATTTATAAAATAAATATATATCCATCCAACACAATGATGTCACTTAAGTAAACAACTTCAAGGAAGAAGCAGAGAAATCAAAATGATCCGTGTAGATAGACATCACGAAAAAGCACATAATGCCTCAAATTATATGCCAAGTCAAGGTATTCACATAAACATCCAATTTCCCGCTAAATTTAATGCAACACTTGGTAGACCTGCCAAATGCTAAGAAAGAAATATGTGAAAATTGCACTCTGAAATTTATCTAGCCCCGGAAGTTTTAAATTTCCCTAAAGATTCCCATTTCCATTTACCTAATCGATAACACAAATTCCAAAGTGAACAACAGTAGATGAATTTTCGCTGCTTATCATAATCACATCTATTTATTATCAGTAATTTGCTTCTTTTTTTTTTCTGAACCAGAAAATAATTTGGCAACAAGACCACAAATAAGATTCTAGAATAGAAAGCAGAAAAAACTTTCAAAGTAAGAGGGAAGTAAGTACCTGAGGTGAAGATAACAGGACGATGTTCTTGAAATGCTCCAATGTCTTTTGCTGAAAGAATAGAAATTAAAAAGCGGTTTTATCTTTCCACATCCCTCCAGCAGAAGGAACTAATTTAGTAGCGTGGGGGGAGGGGGGGGGGGTAAGTATCAATTTACTACCTGACAAAGTTTGTAAAGGAAAGTATTTTGGATATCTGGATCATCAGTGAACGTAAGTTGATGAATGCACTGAGTGCCCTTGAGCTTCTTCAATACCCACAAACCAGAATTAAATAAAGAGTTCGAACTGTAAAGATAACCAAGATGTGGACCAGAAATGGAAATGTAGGTCTGCAGGCATCTAAGGTATGGTTCCATAATGGTCTCTGAAAAAACAATGCGCAGAATCAGTAAATGACCAAAGTTGATTTCAGAATCTTCTTTATTAGGCAAAGTACAGAAACCTGTTAATGCAGTTCTCAAAATGACGTTTCCAATTGAATGTCCAACGAAGCTTAGCTTGATACTTCTTAGGTTCCCAGATCTCGAGTATTTATCCATCTTCTTCTTTACAAAAGATACTACCTCTTTCGCTAGCCTTTCTCCCATTTCTCTAAAGTCTCCAGATGTCTTCTCTTCATTAATCTCTGACATCAGGAATTCCACCTTAGGATCAATCAATAGCCACTGATTCCGAACAAGTCGCAAGTCCAGATGATGTCCCTGCACATTTTATGTCGGTCTGAGTAGAAGACTATAAAAGTACAAATTTAAAATTAAATAATTAATAACGACGAATCAACGAGAATTCATGAAATATGCATTTATTTAACTTCCTTACATGCCCATTGATTTAGCAATAGAAGTAAATAATATCACCCGAAAAGCAGCTTGTAGAGACACCCGAGCATAGTTGATTCTTTCATAGTTGGTTACAGCCCTTATTAGATTCATTCACAATGACACCAAACTAGGAAGAAACTACTAACAGCAACAAAATTAGCGAATAATTTGGCAATTCTAATTTAGAGCACAAAAATAGAAAACTAATCTGATATATTTTCCAAACCACATTCTATAATTCCTATAGAGAGAGTAAAACTTTGTGTATATAAACGTCATTAATAACTCCAATTAATTAAATAGCTTATGTTAAACACGTATAAAAAACTTTTCAAACTGAACTAGTAAAAAGTGGGCTAAAGGAAAAAAAGAAACACCAATAAATAATAGGAAGATAATAGAACATGCCTGAAATCCATGAACAAAGACAACAATCTTCAGAACACGACCATTTTGCTTATCGTTAGCACCAGATGATTTGTCTCCGGATTTTAATCCAGCTTCAGAAAATGGGTTTCCTTTGCCCCTTTTGTCCAAACTGCTGAAGAATGAATTTCCACTAGTTGAGCGCAATGGTGCATTAACAGCACGTTCAACAATTACAATAGGGATCCGTGAAGGATCTCCAAATATATGCATGTCTTGAATTGACCTACTATTGATCTGCAGAGTTGTAAGTTGTAACAACTTTTCAGATTTTCAAAACTGAAGATAACCCCATAATAGAGGCAGCAGTAACTATGAACTACCCACCTTCATTTGGGCAATACTTCTTCTATGAAGCTCCGCTCGTGAAGCTGCAGTGTGGGAAGGCTGCATGAACCACAATAAAGGTTCAAAATAAACTACTAAACAACGAAGACATACCGGTCACCAACAATACAAAGATTATAATGATCGTTTCCTACTAAAAGCATTATTATGGCAAAATAATTGAAGTAAAACATCAAAGGTTTTTGAAGGGTTTACCTCCTCAGCTAATTTCCGTAGAATAGGTGCTCTGCCATGCAAACTGTGGACAGAAGACTCATCAACAGCAGTACTTATGAATTGGTGAGGCATCTCAACTTTCAAGTAGACCATCCATATTGACCATTCAGCTCTGCGATCAACAGCCCATTGCTCTCGCAGAAATTCAAGGATCTTTGTTCTGTTCTCCCTGGTTTCAAACAAGCAAAATAACACAGAACAATAAGCAGTGAACATATTGCTTGAAAGTATGAGACTCCAAGCTCTTCCTAAATGTACATAAAGATACATGACTAAGAAAAATATGCTTCAGAAAACAATGTTCTATCATTCATTGTTCATAATCACACGTGAGTTAAGTTCTAATACGTCTTTGAAAATGCAAGTAAAATCTCCCAACTCCAGAACAAGCACACTTCGCTTTCAAGAAAAATATGCTACATACCAGATAAAAATATCAAATAAAGAATACTAAAATTCGTTTGAAGAATTTGGACAAAGGAGTATAAAGTGCAGTCTACTTGTTTTACGACAGATTGGTTAAAGCAGGCTACCAGAACAGTGTCAACTTCCCAGAACGCAATGTTGTTAACTCTTTTAGAAGAATAAGATAAATCTACTGTACAATGGTCACCGGCCTCCCCACGATTTGGGAGTGCTCCATTCGGACAGACTGATTCTTAAACTACCCATGACTCCCCTGCTGTAAGGGAACAATATCCCCCATGCACAAAGAGCACAAAAATGGTGTTACCTTTAAAAGATTAGGCAAAATGCATGCACACGACGCCTAACGGGGCATAGACACACTTAAGGTAATAGTTATAGCAACATAGTACTGTAAAAAGCTACTTATTCGATACGCCTTATAAGGTAAAAGAAAGTAACGTAAAAAATGCTTGAATGCTTATCCATACAGAAAAGGCAATTTCAGCCACTTTTATGTGGTTATCTTCTATTTCCCCTTGGCTTCAGTACAGAACAGTGAACAAGCGTTGGACAACATTGCCACACTAGAGCAAGACTGGAAATATGTATAAATTACCACTCGGTTTCTTGTTGCTATAGAAGAAGTACATAGTCTGTAAGAGGCAAATGATGCAGGCAATGAAACAAGGGGTGTCAATGTAATAAATCTGTTTAAGCACTTCAAAAAGAACCTTTTTCTACCTTAAATAAGCATATCACTGTATATCCTTATTCCTAAACTCGATATCTTCTACATTTATACCATCAAGCATATAGTATGGTGGGTGTTGTCTCTGAACATTTTCCCCTTTTGTCTGGATATTCCAAATAGGTTATGGTAATTTGGAAGGAAATTTTTTGCAGGACTGGTTAAACCTACAGCTTCCTATTTTAAACCTTATTGGCCTATATCAGTACACACCAATGATGCGGAAATGTAAAATTAAATAGCGATTGTTCGATTGGTAACTGCTTGATTCTTTATACAACAACATACCATTAAGTCCCCAATAATCGGGGGTATGGGCGGGGATGGATAGGAGACAGACCTAACCTTTGGCAATAAATGCACAAAGTGGCTGCTCCCAAAATACCACTGAAACAGATGGATTAGAACTTACCTAACCTTTGGCAATGAATTCACAAAAAGCTGCTCACTGCCAATGAGGCATTGGTCTAGTGGTCAAGGCTGAGGCCTCATGACGTACAGGTCATGAGTTCGAATCCCCTCTCCGCTTCTTGAATCCCCATATTTCTTGTAATAGATAGGTCCCCTCCCCCAATAAATAAATAAAATATTTAAAATATTTAAAAAAAAGTTGCTCACAGAATATCACTAAAACAGTAATCCCCATATTTGCTACGGAATCATACCCTCAAATCAAAGCCAAAAGGCATCAGAGACCCAAGAACCATTTTGATGATTGTTATGAAGAGAGATAATCAGTGAATAGTAAATTGCATGGTTAAGTAAGATATCAGAATTGAATCATAAAAATGATGCCGTTACATATTAAATATATTTTATCACGAATCGGTTATGGTAATTTGGAAGGAAAAAATTTGCCGGATCAGTTAAACCTACAGCTTCCTATTTTAAACCTTATTGGTCTATTAGTACACATCAATGATGCGGAAATGTAAAACTAAATAGCGATTGTTCAATTGGTAACTGCTTGATTCTTATGAAGAGAGATAATCCCGTGAACACTAAATTGCATAGTTAAGTAAGATATCAGAACTGAATCATAAAAATGATGTCGTTACATATTAGATATCTTTTATCATGAAAACTGTTGGTGCAGAATGCAAAATACAGCCACAACAAAAGAGGGAAAACAATTTGCTGATGTTGGAATATTTGTTTCTTCTCTTTCCCTTCATTTTTCTACTTGTACTAAGTACTATGATTTCGATTTTGTTTACATCTTATAGCCAAAAAAAAAAAAAAAAACATTACCAGAAGGGTACTCAGACACTAAACAAGGTTTCCTTGTATAATCATGCAAAAGATCCTTTTACAATGTCAACAAATAGACAAGCATTTTCATCTTTACAACCTCCAAACTTGCATAAATTGGTTTAGTGCAAAAATAGAAGTATGAAATGAACCTGTGAAACCTCAGAAACATACTCCACAAGTAATATGTTTGATAGCCAAGAGAGTGGAACGAGCGGAATAATTCATCCTTGGACGGGGACTGGAGAAATCCGTCACTCTGAAGGTTAGAAGTGCTATTTGTCTTCTGTTCAAGAACATATAAAATAATCAAGATTGAAATAATCAAGGATATGACAAACAGAACGGTAAGTACTTAGAAAGCTCAAATTAAGAATAGACCTCCAGACGGTTATGGTTTCCACTTGACACTTTTTCTGAAACTCCAGCACTATCTTCTCTTTCATCCTTGCTGGTGGCGGTTACAACCAATTCATGATCATTAAGCTTAGAAGTAAAATCAGGTAGATCCATAGTTTGATGCATAGCCTTGCTGAGATTATGTAACTCTTCAATAAGGACATCACGGGCAGCTAAAAGTGCTTTTACAAGCGTTGCCTGTAAAAGGAAACATTATGAGAGCACGCAATAGAGTATATTTAAGAACAACATGAATGAACATGCTACAGGACTCGAAAAAGTAATTCTCATTTTGTGGTTACCACAGAGCTAGAAATTAAATAGCACCAAGCAAGGGGAGAAACCCATGTATGAATGCTAATGTGCTTGACAAAACGTGTACATCCAAAGAATCTACAGAATGTTGTTAAGTTTTTACCATGTACTCCCTATAAAAATGTCAATAAATAAAATGGGATGGGAATCTAGGAAAGAATACAACTCATAATACAACAGCATCATTTGGATAACATAAAGCAAACTTAGTATTCTCAATGCAATAAGATGATCATTGCAAGCTCAAGACTTTCTGATGAAACTAAGTCAAGGTTAACTATTAGCATGGCAATAGAAACAAATATTTAAAAGAAAGTTCAACTCTCCATGTATCATTTGCTCTATGTACCATGCACCTGACTTGAGCTCAAGCACTTTACCTTTGAGGTTATGATTGACTTTAGCATAGACTAGTTGGGGAGAATGTGCTTTGCACGTTGTAGGAATTTAGGTTTTATGATCCGAGCTATTATTAATGTAGTAAGAAAGATCAAGTTACATTTGCAAGAGTCTTTTTGATTATTTTTGTTTTAAGAATGTCTATTAACTACGGAATCCTTTTTATTTTATAATCAATAAAGTATTTTGCTCAACTTTGTTCGAGAATAAACTTACTAATTAAGTTATGAATCCTTTTCATTTTATAATATATGACTATTTATTTGGTAACAACTTTCACTTTTTAGAAATTTACTTATTAATTAATTTATGGTTTTTCCTTTACAATATATGATGGCTTATTTGGCAACAAAATTATTTGGAAATCTATTTATTAATTACTATACAGAATTATTTTCCTTTATAATACATGATGACTTATTTAATTCAACTTTGGAAATCTACTTATTAATTACCAAATCCTCAATAGTAACACAAGTTTCCGGAATTCAATCTTATCTTCCTTCTTATAATTTTCAGTGTTCATAATTTTGGTTTCAAATTTGAACTTTGCTATCATTAATTGCTAAATTCAGTTTCCTTTTATATAATGATTTATTATACTAATAAAATATTTCCTTATTACAACCTGCTTATCTAGTTCAACTTTTTTTAGTAATCATTAGTCATTACTTAATTAGGATAATATTAATTAACTTTTTTGACATTTTAGTAGTACAATTAGAGAATGGTTTTTTCGCAGAGTATATAAATATTCAAGGGCATTATTGGAATGTGAAAACTAAATCACCAATTCAACATTGACACATTTAATATATGTATATATGTATATATGTATGATGTATGATTAAGAAATGGAGAGGAAAGGGACATTTTTCCTATTATAACCTCAAGAAATTTAATTTACTCCATTAAGTCTCAACCACTAACCCTATCTCCCTTTTTTCTCTATATCATAATATTTGTAAGGGTGATTTTAGAAATATATTTTTACAAGTTTGAAAAGGACATACTGTATATGTTGGGAAGAGATGGAAAAGCTAAAAGAACTTGTATTATGAAACGGAATGAGTAATGAAATTAAAAAATATCAGGGCTTAATCCTATACCAGAATATACTTCATTAAAGAGCCCCCAGCCCATGTATCAAAGTCATCTTGCTCCATCAATATAGGACATGTGAGAATTTTATAATTCCTGGTAGTAGCAGAATACTGGAAAAGTCAACCTGTTCTTTGTAAGGTTCTTCAACTTTTTTACATAAAAAATAAAAAAAATTGCAGTCTGGTTTAGTCCATGAAAGATATGCAACGAGATTTGAAATATAAACTTGTCAGAGGAAAACAATTAGTTTTACCAGATTATATCGCTCAGGCTATGCGACTTATGGTAACTGATTAACAACTAATCTCATCCGCACATGTAGAACAGCGATAGTAATACAGTACGAATAAGGACACAACAGCAATGAATGAGCAAACATGCAGAGTACCAAGCTGCAGTAAAGCTAGAAGTTAACTTCTAGCAACCAAAAGGCTAATGCAAGAAACAGAAAGGAATCAGAAATAGCTAGGATTCATAGAAAAGCACTTACTTGTTTTGATGCATCAAAGTCCTCATCATCAGCATCTTTATCAAAACAGAAATCACTGGAAGGATCAATAAATTTAAAAGCTTCAATTGCTTGGTTTATTATGCCGATTGGTGGGAGAAGCATATTATATGTGAGTAGAAGCCCTCAATAAGAAGTTCTACTATAGCAAAGATATCTAACTCTTCACCAATTATAGTTGTGTAAGGAAATGGAACGCGACAAACCTGGGTACCTTCAGTGAGGAGGGATAAAGGCCGCCTTTTAGTAGGCTGATGTGCACGCTCGTATCAACAAGAACTGAATGAAAAGCATCAAAATGAACAGGGCAATATGAATGCAGCCCGAGAAGAGCTTTGGGAGGAAGCCGAAATTCATGTACTGCAGCAGGGCACGCATCCAAAGAGGCCTGCACATTCGGCCTGCAAATGGTGGCTTACTATCAGTAACATAGTTAAATAGACCTAAAAAAATGTCATATTCTCAATTGATATGTGCAAACAGATGAATCACGTGACATCTGACTACAAGAAAAGAAAAGAACAAAAAGTTATCAGACTTACCCCTTCTCGAAACCTGGAGAATACATTAGCTCGAATTTCAGTATAACGGCTGATGTGGATGGACCCTGGAAGTTGTGAGATAAGTTAGCTTCTAGTATATGAGACAAATGAAAAACTAAAGGCCAATGACCATCTGCATGAATAGTTGATAGTACTACACGGGACAAGAAAGGCCCATAACATCTTCCTAAACCAGGAAAAGTTTCCTTTTTAGTTTTGATGCCTGGACCTTATACAAATATATCTTACCTCAAAACTCAATTCTAATCTCTTTGCTACTTAGCAACCAAGACCTTGCATTTCTTCTTCAGGCTTAAGAACATATTAGCAACTTTGCCATGCCACCAGGTTTTTATAGGGTTATTATACGGAATGAGAAAGGAACTGAAAATATCTCCCTAAATTTGGGGCCTAATCTCATCATTTTTATTTCTTTTTCTTGTGGGATACAGGTTGGGGGAAGAAACCAAACAAAGACAATCTTCACGGCAATCTTAATCCGGGCATCCTCAGTCTTGAAAATCCCTCCAACAGATATTTTTCCATTCTTACTGAGATATTAATAATGTCAACTTGTTACACAGGTAACTATAGCTATCACATGAAGCTCATCAAGGCAACATAATATTTTCCTAAACCCAGATATGTGTTCGCTTCATCGTGCAAAAGGATACCCAATATCATCTAGCATATGTATCCATGTCTTTTAACATAGTTTATTGCCAAAACAGAACAAAAAATCAGGATAAAGAAAAGAGAATACTACCTCATAGTTGCTGAGGGGTAAGTTGAAAGCAACCAACATAGAAAGAAAGACATCCTGCCTCGCGTATCTGATTCTAAAGGGCTGAGTTGAAAAGCTGTGATCTTCATCATTGATCCTCCACACTCCAATTACATCGTCATATCCCAAATCAGGAGCTGGAAAAAAAATTCTACGGCATTAAGCTATAAATCTCTGATCCACAGTTAAGCTGTGCATATTATATATAAACTAGGCTATAGTCAGACCAAAGAGCATACGGTTAAGATGTTTATCTTCTATACTTTTTCACTTTTAACTTCCCAAACATGCAAAAAATGTCATCTTCATTGCAGGCTGGTAAGAGAATGCATTTACATAACGCATATCATTCACTATAAAGAAAATAGCATTTCACTTTGATTAAATTAAAAATAAATTACACAAGCATGCACTATTCTCGATTATACATTGCATATGCTCCACTTGTGAATGCATTTACCCAATCCACGTATAAAAAAATTTAACAGTTCAACTTTGATTAAATGCATGTAATCAATTTATTACATTCTGCATAATAGGAAAATTACCTTCATACTGAACAACTCTCGATGGAGTTCCCAATGAACCATACTCACCATCTTCCCACCTCATTGTGATTTTGATTTGGTACCACCTAAAAATGTGCCATAAAAATCCCAATGAAGAAAAAACTTGTAATGGTAACAGTACATTGTGACCCAAATAAAAAAGAAAAAGAAATTTAAGTCCAAAAGTTTACACATACCCTTGCTGAAATAAATCAAGATTATGAAAACGGTGAATATAAATGACGATTTCATGGACAGCCTCCAACATTGATTTTCTAGGACTTGTAAGTTTAGGTTTAGGGGAGCAGGGGCCAAGCACTTTCGAATGAGGCTGTTGTGATGATGTTGAAAGTGGGGATGGCCTCACATCCGTATTGTTGAGTTTCTTAGGACTTGCTCTGTTAAGACCAGCTATTACCCATCTGAGACGCCGTAAGATAGCTGACATCTATGGTAGTTTTTTTCAACTCCAGAAACTTGCATCCCTCCAATTCGTCTTGTGCAGACCAAGATTAGACCTGATTGTCGTGGCTGACGGGCAAATGAGATTTAAACCACTTCTAATTTGAGAGTTCAGAGGTATGGTGGATTTGTAAAATTCTCTTTCAGTAGAGTGGACTCAGACAAAGTGACACCTGTAACCAGGAGAATGCCTGAGCACAAAAAGGTATATTGTCAACAATGTTTCCACAAGCATGCACTATTCCAACATGCTCACTGTTACACAGGAAAAAATAATAAGGGAAACCTGGGCGACCATATATTCGTCAAAATAGTAAAATAGATCTAAAATGCAACAAACTTCATCGAAAATCCCAAAACCTCCTGACCCAAAGAGGAAGGAAAGAGGGAGATAGGCCGGAGAGGAATTTAATGTGCGTAGAATCGATAGCTGGATGTCCCGCCTGATTAAGTAACATAATCTTGACCAGTAGTACTTCCATTACCAAAGACACTTGAACAATAAAACTTTACGTAATAATATGATGTTCTAGCTGAAGTATTCCTAGTAAAAGAAGAGAAAAAGCATCAAGATCTTCAATTTCGAAGATGTAATGTAGAAGAAAGCCAACAGCTTTTTTACATTATCTAACTTTTTGAAATAAAAGAACAGACTTAATTATTAGCAAACTAAAGATTACAAAGCAGCAGCTTTCCAATCACTAATAAAACTATATTTCAATTTTTTTGCAGATTAATTGACCCGATTATTTCAGCTTCCCAAGCTAATCTTACAAAGCTACTACCTTCATTCCATAATATAAGTAGTTTAAGATATTTAGCAAAAACTAATAAAGCAAAAAAACAAGGTACTTTGTTAGTCAAAATATCAATATTACTCTCTTAAATAAGACTTGTATGCCACTAATTCTATTTAAGAGAGTAATATTGATATTTTGATTAAAAAAACCATGTTTTTTGCTTCCTTAATTTTCGCTACATGTGTTAAACGAATTATATTATTATGGAATGGAGGGAGTACTATTATAAACCCAACCACTCTAATTTCCCAATAAAATCAAAATAATTATCAATACTAAACTACATCAAATAAATTTCTTGCATTAGCAGAAGCTAAGGAGAACAAGAAACTTTAAGGCTAGCTAAAATTAAAATTAACTTTTCGGAAACAATGCAGAACCAATTATTACTTAGCAGTAAATAATTTGTGCAAATAAGGACATTATATGTAGATATCAATATTAAATTTCTTATACACTATAAACAAGAAGAGTGTGATCTAGAATTATGATTGAATTACCTATCTGGTTTTTCTGTAACGAGGAGGTGATAATGGCGGTCGGCGGCGAAAAAACTGATCGGAATTAGAGGTTCGACGGTGGCTCCGTGGCGGTGACAAGACAGAAAAGGGCCCGACAAAATGTGAAAGGTGAACGAAAATGAGGAGAGAGAAAGACTATTATTTTTCTAAGTTCTAACGTTGCTTGTCGTACTTGGCCAAAAAAAAAACGTTGCTTGTCGACACACATGGTGACTTGTTTTTTGGGTGGGACACACCCAATTCATTTTCTTTACACCCCTAACCTCATTTTTAAAAAAAAAAATTCTCTCTCCTCTCAAATTCTCTAAAATCTCTCTACCCAAAAATTACCGCCACCGGAAATCCTCTCCCCAGCCACCGGAAATCGTCGCCGCCGCAGCCGGAAAATTGCCGCTGGCCAAATTTATTTATTTATTTTTTTTATATTTTTGAAGTAACCGGACTAGATCCACCACAAAATATCAATTTAAAAAAATTCGGAGCAAAAAACAATTCAGACAAGATTAGACTAAATTGACTCGAAACGATTGTGGTTATTTGGAAGACATTAATTATGAGGGAAATAATTATCTTTACTTTTCTTGTTGTTTTAATAATATTTATTTTTTTCCGGTAAAAAAAACATATTTAAACTGGCAAAAAGTGGGGAAAATCACCGGACCGGTAAAAAAACGGACTGAAAATGAACCTGGGCAAAAACCACCGCATGCTGGATGACGTCACCGTTTGTTGACGCGCCTGCGGTGACGTCATTCACCGCATGCTGCGGTGGTTTTTGATTTTTTGTTTAATAAAAAATTCAGGGGAAAAAAAAATTTGGCCCTCGTGCCAGCCAAAAAAAAAAAAAAATAGGTGCATGCTGACGTCAGCATGCGGTTTGCCACGTCACCGTTGGTTCAACCGCATGCGGTGACATGGCAGCATGCGCCTTTTTTTTTAAAAAAAATTCCATAATACAAAAATTAGTGTTTTAGGAGTATTGCCACAAAAATCAAGTGCCAAAAAAATTCCAAGTATTTTATTTATATTTAGGTTTCAACAATTAGGGTTTTTTTGCAATAACATTAAGGAAAATGATTTACTCCTAGAATTTTGGGGATAGAAACCCTAAACCCCCAAATTGAGGGTGTTAAATGACTATCTTACCCCCTGCTGGTATAAGGGATTCACCCAACTATAAGGGCAAAAAGGTCCGAAAAAACTATTTTAGTCAATCTTTTAGCCAATAATTCTAGTAGCCTAGCAAGGTCCTAACATTAATACATCTCAATAATTTACAATTTTTAAAAAATTGAAAAATATTTTTAGTACATACAAAGCGGGGATTACACGATTAATTTCAAGTCTAAGAAAATTATGCGTCTTCATCTTCCCTGTGTTTGACATGGTAGTGTACTCGACACACATTTTCTTTTATTACTGCACACACATGATCATAATCTCCAGTAAATGTGGCATTATGGGAATCCGGTAACGATAATGAGAGTGCTGTAATTGCATCGACGAACTGTAAAACCAATAAATAAAAATTTAACACTTCAAAAAGTATACTGTAATCTATATTGTTAGAAAAATAATAATTTAATACATGTTAGTTCCTTATTCTTTTAGGAACCCCATAAACTGGGGTGACTGAATTCTCAAGTGAGTACGTTGCTGGTACCATTCAAGATAACCAAATTTCACTTTTGAGGAGTGTTCGATGTACGTCCCAATAAGTCTGTTGTATAACAATGTGTTTCCGCCGCTAGCCAAAATGCATCGACAAAAGTATACACAGCCTTATACTTAAGAGCCTACTATAATTCTAAGTCAACTACATAAAATTTAACTCAAATTAAGATTTATGTGTTTTGTTTTTTTATAATTAGCTAGATCTATCTATTTTTGAGTAAATTTTTCTAAATTTTTTACCTCATGCGGACTGCCATGTCATCACATGTTGGCCAGCTTGCGGTGACGTCATCGACCGCATGCTGACGTCAGCATGCGATCAAAATTAAAAAAAAATCCCCATATTATTAAGTCCATTTTTTCGGTGAATTTTTTTTCCCATAATTTTCAGTCCATTATTGCGGTCAAAATAAAAATAAAAAAAAATCCCAGATTTTTTCCGGCGGCGTCAAAAGATTCTGGCATCGGCAGCAGGTTTCCGGCGGGCAGAAAAAAATAATTGAGAGAAAATTGGGATAACTTTTGGGATGAGAGAGAAAAAAAATAAGAGCAGGGGGTGTGAACGAAATGTATAGGGGTGCCTATAGTGGCCATGTTTTTTTTGCTAAATGAAAAGTAGGTGCAAGTGAGGGTGACCAACACCTCTCGCTATCTCATATTCAGACTTTCGTGTTCATCAGCGAACATATCAAACTTAACTGAACAACCAGTGCAATCAACAAGAGGCAAGTATAATTTCTAGAAGCCGGCAGCACCAACCAAGATTCGAACTCAACACACATGGTGACTTTGTTTAGAAGTGACCTGTGACCTGTGACTTGTGAGGCAAAAAAAACAAACAAATTAGTGAATTTCGTCCCCAAATTTATACACGTTCGTGCAAATGATCCTCGTTCTAAATTTTTTTGTATTACAATCCCTAAACAAACTGCGATTGGTGAAGGTAGTCATTCCGTTCCCCTTCAGGTAGAGTCAATAGTTAGTCAGCAAAAAAATAAATGAAATACTAAAAAAAGAGGGGTAATTTGGGAAGATATAATTGAAAAAATAGATGTCTTCACGATCAGGTTCTGTAAGGGAGCAGCAAAAAAAAATCTGCACGTGCGGGACACTCATCCAAGTAGTTGATTTCATTTTTTAAATGGATCAATGGCTATGATTTAAAAAGAGGGTTAAAAGGGTATATATGTAATTTTACTAGAGGAGAGAGAAAAGTTGCATGTGAAAAAGTCGAAAAAGGTGGAGAGAGAAAAATTGCGTGTGAAAAGTAAAAAAAGGTACATTTCTACAAGAGCGTCTGTTCATGTTCGGTGAATACCTGTTCTTGTTCGGTGAACACCTGTTCATGTTCGGTGAACACATGTTCATGTTCGGTGAACAGATGTTACTCGTTACGTGAACACATGTTCTTAATGAGTGAACACATGTTCTCGATGAGTGAACACATGTTCATGTTCGGTGAAAGCGGATGTTTCCCGTTACGTGAGCACATGTTCTTTTCAGTGAGCACGTGTTAGCGATGAGAGAGAAAAGTTGCGGCGGGGAAAAAAAAGAGTCGCTAAATCACTTACTTTGAAAGCAATAGTTGGATGAATCACGTGACCTCCAGCTGTCACGCACCAGTCCGCACCAAAACTTTCCGCATATGAGCCAAAGCGTGTCTTCACCAATGCCTGGAGCCTCCAATTTCGCCTCCGCCGCCTTCTTCTTCTCCTCCTCCAGCCTCAAACCAAATTCCATTCAACTGAAAAATAAAATCCCACAATTAATTAGTACTCAAACATCATTCAATCTTCAAAAAACCTTCAAGAAATTACTAACCCAAGAACAAAAATCAGAAATAAATCAAGAATTCAGCACACACAAAAAAAAAGAACCCCAGAATTCCCCAAATTTAATGTCAATTTATAGGCTTTTTCAAATGTTGCAGTCCCAATTATACGCCATCTTGGAGCTCTTACCTTTTCCCTAATATGAATCTCCTAGCTGTAGTCTTCCTCCTCCGTTTCCAAGCTCTCCGGTTGGGTGCTTGAAGAATTCTGGTCAAAGGCGTAAAATGCCAGACGGCTTCAGGCAACAACAATCACCGCTTCCGATTTCTGAGCTCTTTTGGGTGAGCTTTGGTGCTAAAAAAATGTCAGCTACTCTTGTAAATCTTCAAACCCCCAAAATCTGCTCACTCCTTTCCCCATCACCTCCTCTTCACAAACTCCACCACCCACAAATTTTCACTCTAAATCCCACAATTTCAATGATTCCTGTGTTATCCACTGCGAAGGTCGGAAAATTGGAGATTATAGTAAGAAATTTCTCTCAATTTTGATTAAATATTTGGAAATAGTGATGAAGATAGAAATCACTCTGAAATTATTTCGATTAATATTATAATATTCATTTTGAAGCTTCCATCCGTGAGTAATGTACAAGTAGAGCCAATAGTTGTGCAAATTGATAGGCTTGATTTGGTAGCTGGGTTTCCAAAAGTTCTACATTTTTGAGAGATTTTGTGATATTATTGGCTGAGATTTTGGACCAAATTACCAAATCATACCTCGCCGAGAACATTATTTCACCAGGTAACAAATGTTTGGAGAGAGGAAGGGACTGATTGATTAATAATTATCCTTGTTCCTGCAGTTCAGTTCTATTAGCAGATTCTGTCTCAACTTGTGAATATGATCAAAATATAGTAATAAAAATATTTTTTGTTGACCTCTGCCTTTGATTGAAGAACAATTTAATGTTATGGAGATAAAGTTCGGTGGTGTGGTGGTGTCCGGAGAAGAAGGAGGAAATGGCGGTGGAGGTGGAAGGGGGACGCCGGAATCTGGGTTGGTTTGGGGTAGGAGGCAGGGTAGAGAGGATGAAAGGGGTAAAATGGTTATTTTGCAAGAACTTTAAAAAAATAAATCAAAAATCATTTTTTCCATAACAGATTTGGACGGAAGGACTACCTTCACCAATCATAAATTGTTTGGGGACTGTAATACAAAAAAATTTAGAACGGAGACCATTCGCGTGAACGTGTATAAGTTTGGGGACGAAATTCACCAATTTGCCAAAAAACAATGAAGAAAATAAATAGAAACAATATATTACTTTAACTCCTAATTAAAGTTGGTTGGTGTAACTGATTAAGCAACTTTTCTTTTTAAGAGAGATCGAGGGATCGATCACCACTCAGGTATGAAGTCACCATTTTGGCCAGCATTTTATCCCTTTATGAACCGACCCTTTGCGTTAGGACATTTCATACTAGATGAGTATTGATTTCTTGTGACTAGTTTGGCTAATTTATCATTTGGATTGTTACAAGAACTGTGAATATATGAAATATTGTCTGAAAAGAAATTTAAAATACTGGCTAACAAAGTGACGGGCATAAGAGAGATCTTCTTCGTATTGAAAAAAAAAACTATTTTGCTAACCATGCTTTGACAATCATTTTCAATTTCACAATGGAACAAACTTCTTTCTTTGATGAAACATTCTATTTTCAAAATTACTAGTACCTCGATGTGCTCTGGATTTGGGGATGAGGTTACAAAACGCGAAAATCCTACTTATATAACGAAACCTCTGAAACCATTTAAAATGGTCTAAATAATAGAGTGGAAGGAAAACAAAACAAAATTGGAGCGCTAATGACCCTTCATTTTTATATTAATAGCACTTCATCCTCTCCCATTTTACTTTTTATGGACAACAATACAATTTTCTCATCTATTAATATTTAAGTTGTACTCTTATTTTCATACTTTTTGTAATTTTATTTGTTTACTAAAATTCATTATTTACATATTCAATTAAAAGAGTTGATTAGTAATATTAGTTTCTTCAAATTCCATTGAAGAATATATAACTTGACGTACATGGAAAAATATATATTCTTCATATATACATTAAAAAAAATTCTTTTAAAATATTTTCCAACTTAAATAATTTTATAACATAGCAAAAAAATCATGTTAATTTTTGTTTTCATGTTCTACATTTTTTAAAGGGGAGGGGGATCACGAACCTGAGTTGATACCCAAGGAGAGATCTTTTGTCCCACAGGGACACAACTCTTATGACATTGTAATGTTCTACATACTGCATATGTTTTTTTCTAAATAAATGTTAAAGAAAAGAAATAAAATATTTGGTTAATAGTTTAGGTTAATAAATAATATGAATGGGCATTATTGTCACTTGAGAGATAATTAAAGGAAAGTGAAATGTCATTAACAATAACAAGAGTGCTAATAGCGTATCACAAAGAAAGTAGTGTGGGGCTTTTGTAGGAGGTTATGGAGGCTGAGGGATGTGCGGCGAGGTGGGTCGTATCGTATGGGTTCGATGATGAAGAAGGCGATAGTGGCGAACAAATACGGAGCCTCTAGGAGGATTAGTGAAGAAGATGAATGGAACCATTCGGTGTGGCGTGGTGGTAGGTCGTCTCGTTCTTTAACTATGATGTTAAGAGTTCGATTCTTACCTATTGGAATGGAGCGTATTTCATGGTCATCCATTTACCTCTTCAAAAAACTACCGTGGCGAGTGGATTAATCACTGCTGTCGACGGTGGACACCCCGATCTCGACCAAAAAAAAGAAGAAGATCAAAGGTGATTGTGTTGGTTCAATTGAGGGATGAGCTGAAGGCGGAGGGATGGGTGGCGGTTATTTCCGGCAGTCTGAGGATGACGATGGCAGAAAGATAGAATTCCAGTTCGCATTTGTACAAGTAAGCTAAAAAGTGAATGAATACCCTTACCTATTTGTACATGTAAGCCTCCAGAGAGATATGAGTTATGTCGACCCGGCTATGGTGCTGAACCCAGAAGAGAACCTTATCCAACCATTGGATAAAATCCGTTCAGATCCTAAGGCCAAGAAAATCGTGCATTGCAACAAAAATAAACAACCCGTTATACCCAATATTCAAACCCATAAACCTCTCACGGCTGCGCTTCGTCTTCCTCCCAACGATGACCTTCATTGTTAATGGCGATTATGCAACTTTCCACGACAATCAACCATTAAACTTAATAAATACATATTAATCGGTAACCTACCACGACTGCCTACTGCTTCGTCTTCCTCCCCACGATCTCGTTCACCATTAATGGCGATTAACCACCTTCCCACGAAAATCACCCATTAAACTTCATCAATAACTATTAATCTAGTAACCTCTGCACACGTTCACCCCCTCCCCCCCAAATTAATCGATCACACAAATCTGAATAGTATAAATAGAACAGTGAAAAATAATTTGGGTAAAAAATTGCAGAAACCTAGAAAAGCTTACATCGATTATATAGTATCGTAATAGTTATTTTGTTACTGATACATAATTATGGAGCAAAATATTCAAGTATCCAGTGGTTTTAAACGTATTGTACACATCAACAATCAGATTTAGAGGAACAAATATGCATACAAAAATAAATTAGACAATCTTAAAGTGTCTGGTTTGATTGGATTCACCCATATAAAACTATCTAAAAATTTTGGGGATGCGTGCAGGTTTTTTGCCGAAAACTACGACGATAGTGAAAAATGTATACTACTCTCTGGTGGTCGTAAGCTGTACATTAGCAGCGGACATTGAGCGAGTATATGGTCTAAAAACAAGGGGGAAACATTTAATGAGAACCTACTGCCAAAAGCACCATGGGCTAAGAAATAATGTACAATTAACTATCATGTAAAGATCAACAAAAAAGCTTACATGAAGGAGGAAGTAATGAAAGGACTGTTAGAACAAGATGAAATAGAAGCTGATGGCAAGTGGTGTGTCCTATAAATCTTGTTTGTAATGTCTACAACGTTGGCAGATACTATCGAAAGCATGAACATGATGTATGCAATGCTGATGGATCCGTTGAAAGATGTAAAAAAATACAATTGGGTAGAGTATTTTGCAGCAGTGATGCACCAAAGGCTGAAAACAAATAAAATAAAAATGGCTTAAGACCAGACGAACGTAAAGACTGATGGAAATATGCATTTCATGATGGTATGACCTGTTTACAGTTATTACACTTACGAATAATAGCTATGTGTTACATTGTTAATAACTGTTGCGGATATAGTTTTTTTTTATCTAGTCTAATGAATGAAACTGTCTTGCATCTGCAACATAAGATACTAATAGCTATAACACATGCATACAATAAATATTAGACGTGGTGGAAAATGGTAAGTTAGAGAATATATATCTAGTATGTTCAAAATTATAGCAATAAAAGATTCCAACTTACTGTAAACAACTGTACCTTCTGTTTGTAATAGCTATAACATATGTGTTTAATAGCTATGTGTAGTGTGCATAATAGCTATGTGTACATATTAAACTTTTATATTGCTTTTAACTGTTGACCAATTTTATGTTGTTTTTGCAACACCTTAAAAACAGATTAATTATCTTGACTACGTGACCGGACAGCACACATCAAGACTCACAACAACATCAAAATACTAGGACAATCAAAAAGTCTTGGTTAAAATGGACAACATTCTGGAGATTGGATTCTCAAATGTTGAAGAAAGAATTTATGAAGGTGAGGAGAAGAAATATGAATCAGACAAAAGTGAACCCGTTCAAAAAAAAAAAGACGAAAAGATCTTCTGTAGGTAACCGTACACTGGAAGAATTATATAACCTTGAAAGAAAATATGAAGAAAAGCTTGAGCGTATAAGAGAACAGATTATTTCAATGAAGGCCCAAGAAGAAATAGAGCCACCACAAGAAACATCATTTGTTGTAAAAAAAAGTAGACAACTCAATAACAATAACATATTCAAGAAGAAGGAGAGCGGTTTCAGGAGAAGATCAAGAACGAAACAACCCGGCAAATGATGATGAGGAACCTGAGGTATATGCAACATAGCTATTTATTGTATTCATAATAGCTATATTACATAAGTCTAATAACTATTATTGATTTAAAAATTCATTAATTTGGGAAAATGTCTTTTACAAATTATTTGATTTGTAAAAACAATTTTGTTTTGTATTATATTAGATTGACCCTGCAGTTGAAGAAACTAAAAAAACAGAAAAGGTAAAAACCCCAAAGGGGAAAGGAAAGAAAAAAACTCAGTCAATTAAGAAAAACAAAAAAGTAAAGCAGTCAATGTTGAAGATGCACTGGTTGAGTTCTCTTGGGGTGATGGACCTGAGAAAGAGGCATTCCTAAGAGATAGGCTCCTCACCATATACAGGGGAGACATGAGATCGCTAAAAGTCGGAGAAAGAATGGAGAGCACGATCATCGATGATTATGCACACATGCTGAACAGGAAAGAAAGCAAGGGGACGACGTTTAGACGCTTCTTCTTCACAACAACGCTATCAAGTGTTGCAACTGACGCAAACATTAATAGTGGGGATATAATTGAATTCATGGATGATACATTCTTCAAAACACTGCCATACTTGCCTAGGAACAAAGTCGGAGAGCGATGGATACCGCTTGAAGTTGAAATAGTAAGTTTAATTGCCTAATATGATATTAAACTATTATTACAACTATTCAACATAATACATATAATTATTAATTACAACTGACATAACTATTACAAAGATTGTATACCTATTTTAAAATTATTCACTAACATCCGTTCAATGTGTGAAAATATACAGTTTTACATCCCAGTGTGTAGCAATGATCACTACTGGTTGATCACAATCGACATGAAAACAAGCAAACGTTGGTGTCTGAGCAGCCTGGATGTGGAAAGTCATGTTATCGATACCAATTACAAACCAATTGCAAATGCAGTTTTTGCATTTCTTGAACCGTGAATGAGAGATGTTTTACCAAGTGAAAAGATACCTACATTCATGCCAAATTTTGAGTGGGGATCAGTACCAGTACAACATAGCAACAGTCCTAACAGTTGTTGTGTCTTCTTACTGAGAATGATGGAACACTGGGAATGGAGCCTTTCATCCAATTGTTTCATGATATGGCCGACCGCCGAGTACGATGCTGGAAAGCGGAAAAACATTGCATCGCAACTGATGAATCAGAAAGAGAACACAGTCCTAGAATGGAACAAATCACAAACAAAAGAATTGACGAAAAGTAGCAAAATTTAAATGTAATGCTTTTTAATTATATTTTGGGAATTTGAATGTTTTTTAATATATATATATATATATTGTGAATTTAATAGTTATAAGCTACCACAATGATATATATTACAACTGCAAAAGACAATTGTCATTAACAACATTTCTGAATATTTGTTCAAAACATTAACAAAAACATAATCACTATTATACATATACATAAAATCAGTAACAACCTGACAGAAATCCATTACAAACAAAACAAATAAAGTTCACAAAAAATATGATAAACTTCTCCACTGTGTTCTACCATAAGTTAAAAGAACAGTGTAATATAATTACAATATCAATAGTTATTAGATAGAGATAACATTACCATCAACATTAAAACTTGAATTTGAATAAAAAAAACTGTCATTTGTCACGACAAATCAATTGAATAAGAAACAATGATTGATTGACTATCAATCAGTAAGGTGAAAGAAATTGGTAATTTGAAACTAGCGATAATGGAATGATCCATTGAAGGAATCAGAAGAAAAAAAAAGCGGAGAGGAAAACAAATTAAGAAGAGCCATTAGGTTTTTTTCCTATATTAACAAACGATTATCACAAGTAGGAGGATAAAACAGAAAGATTCACAAAATAATCAAATATTCCTTGAATGTAGGAAAAAACACGAGTGAAAATAATGATAAGATCGCGCCAAGCTCATAAACAGCGCGGGACAGCAACAAATTCAAAATTGATTGAGTGTGACGTGCATCATGGACAACAGAACCAATCCTGGACGCTGGATGGAGAAAGATTAGATCAAACAGCCATAAATCGCTGATGGCTGTGCTGAAAATGTTCTACATAAGCACTGTAGCCACGACCGAGTTATGTATATAGTCAAAATCAATAAGTCGAATACCAAATCTTTCGTAACACTTCCCGATCTCCATATAACACTCATAATTATAATATTCTTTAAGATTTATAGGGGTGTACCGATCTCCATATAACACTCATAATTATAATATTTTTTTAAGATTTATAGGGGTTTCAATTCAGATTATCTTTGATTGGTAAGGACTTTTAAAATTTATAAGTATTCAATCCATATTTTAAAAAGTAAATTAAAATATAGAGGTATTCAATTCAGATAATAAATTATCTGCTGAAATATGTAGGTATTCAAAACGGTACAAACCCTCATAAATTTCATTAAATGGAGGATTATGATGGATTTCCTAAGCAATAATTTGTATTGAGAAATCTTTTCGATTTTGAGTTTCTCTTATAAATGTGAAAATACTTTAATAATTTTATCTTATATTGTAAATATTGCAGTGATCCTATTTCTTTAAAAGTAAAAATAAAACTTCAAAATTCAATCACAATTTTCTTCCTCGTCAACTTTAAACACATATTAACAAAGAAAACAAACAATTTCTTCCCTAGATAATAGCTAACCACAATTTTTTCTTTTCCAAACATGGATTTTATTTTCCCAAAAGAGAGAAAATCAATTTCATGTTTTGTGAAATTCAAACAAAACACATCACAAAACATGCAATAATTAAGCAAAAGACAAGGATCACAGTATACAAATCTTGAACAAAAAATAAAAAAAGGGCAGCAACTTTGTGATCTCCAAAATTCAAAGGCTCACCACTATTTTTATTTTTTAACAAACTGATTTGATTTCAAAAGAAAATGGACTGATAAACATGTGGATTTTGAAAATTCAACAACATTGAATCAATATCTTCTTTGTTTGTTGATGTCATTCAAATAATCTATAGACTTTATATAATCAAAATAAATCATAATAAATCAATCAAATAGAATCTATAAGAATTTGCGTAGAGTTTGCATTTGGCTAAAATAATCCATAAAGTCAGCGGAATCCATACACTTTTGAAAATCAACTAGAATATTTTAAAATATGGATTGAATACACACATATTAGTGTTTATGTTTATCTTGAGCTTAGAGTTTTTCTTATTTGACATCTTAGACACTATTAATAAAAGATTTCATAATTAATGTTTTACAAGAAATATTACACATAGTATTTCAGAAAGTCCAAAACAGCCAAGCACATGCTTCAATCTTTCTTATAATAATACTTCTCCCGCCTAGAATTGAATATCCATTTGTCTTTTCATTTTGTATAATAAAAAAGGCTATAAACTCATCCCCTCCGTCTTCCCTACCATTCTCCATCACCACCACAAACAACCCCCACCGCGGTTTTGCTAAAAAAACATTGGATTAATCCATCAAACTAAGCATCATGCTTATCAAGATTAGAGATTATCCCTATTTCGAAGCTTCCATATTTTAAAAAATCCCCAGAATTTCTTTCGCTCTGTTTTATTTTTTCCAATTGTTATGGTTTCCTACAATGGAGAATTCCATTATAGACAGTTGAAAATCACCATTTTCATTCACAAAGTTTGTTTGTTTTGTAGAAATGATTTAATGAGCTTTTCCTGAACTATGACTGATAGCAACTGACTTAACAACTACTATTGACTTGACAACATCTTAATAGATTGACATAAATCAGTCAATTGTATGTAGAAGATTCTCTGGTTTATACATCGAACATAGATCCGAAAACTTACTGCAAAATACAAAATTGATGATTTATAAATCTATGATGACGACGAAGAGGAATCTCTTAAGTTCTCTACTTTTGTTTGAGGTAACATTGATGGTATCTCAAATTTCTTAAAGCTACATATTTCAAGAAGAGTTCAGAGTATGAAACTAAAGAACTGAACTAAGACTCAACACCTACTCTTTGTTTGAGGTAACACTGATGAAGCGAAATATCTTAAAAAACATAACTAACAATTGTAATAAACATAACTTATAGCTATTAGAAAATATTTAATAATAGAGATAGAGAGATTCGATATTTTTTGAGATATGGAGAAATTTTGGAAAAATATCTTTAAAGATATATGAGAAATTTATGGAGTTAGGGGAAAATGTAGGGAGATATGAGAGAAATTTAAATGAGACATTAAAGGGATTGACGAAATTTTAGGAGATAGAGAGAAATTTTGGGGAAAAAATATTTAAAGATATGAGAGAAATTTATGGAGATACGTGATAAATTTAATAGAGGCGTTTAAGGATTTTTGTCGAAATTAGAGGGATATGGGGATTTCGGTGCTTCGCGTGACTTAAATAGCTAGTAGATATGTGTGTTTTTTTTTAAAAATATTGCAGGGTTTCAGATTGATGGAGTAATGGTTGAAGTTTATAACATAGATTAATGGAGGACGGTTATGAATTAATGGTTGAAATCGTAGGGTTACATTTATGGAAGATGAGGGAATCGTAGTAGCATTTTTCAAAATTTAAACTAATGTATTTTTGGGCGGAAATAGGTAGAAGATGGATTAAAAGGTGCCCATACCCCAAAAACTATTCGAGTTTTTGGTTTTTGACCCTCAATTAAAAAAGGTTAAGTTTTACCCCATAAATTGTTTAGACGTGTCAAACGTGACACTTATATCCATTTTTTTTCCGTTACATCGTGACGGAATTTCAAACAAATGAGGGCATTTTAAATAAACCCTATTAAATTGTCAAAATTAAGATTGAAACAAGTAGTCATCTGAGTCATGGACGACAATCGAAGTTGTCGGAGTTGCAAATGTGGTTAGCGAGTTATAAAGATGATCGAAATGGTATATCATGTTTTCCGTTGACGGCAGAGAATTATATTTTAGGGATTGCTTTGAATATATTTTATTTTCGAAATGGTATATCAAGTTTGCCCTCATTTGTTTTAACATCCGTCACAATATAATGGAAAAAATGGACGAAAATGTCACGTTTAGCATGTCTGAACAGTTTAGGGGGCAAAACTTGACTTTTTTTTTTTAATTAAAGGTAAAAAATAAAAAAAACCAAATAGTTTAGAGAGTGTAAGCACCTTTTACCCTAAAAGATGAACAGTGCGGCATGGGGTTCTTTACGCTTCCGATCCAGTGTGGCAGCCCTAATATGCCCTTTTAATTGAAGCGCATGTTTCTGCCTCATAGATGTAATCTCTCTTCATCCAATGATTTTTGTTGTGTTCAGCGACTGCTGAACAATAGAGTGTCAGCTCCAGGACGTGCCATGTAAGGCAAAAAATCATCTGTCCCCATTTGTGTGTGTCCCTGTGTCCCCAACCAATCACAATTCATTATGTGTATATATAATTGAAACAAATATTTGTATAGTAAATTCTGATTGGTTGGGGACACGGGGACACACACAAATGGGGACAGAGAATTTTCACCCGCCATGTAAACATCCAAATAAAACAATTGGGTCCACCCATTGGCGCGCCCATAGATAAATTAAAAACCTAAAAACCGAAAACCGCCTAAGTCAATCTTGAAATACCTTACCTTAAATAAGGGTATTTCGGTCATAACAAGCGAACAACAGAAGCTTCAGTTTCATAACAGACACCCTACTGAGGCAAACAAACTAACCCCTCACTTTTGGTCCGAACCCAACAACTACCATTACATTACTACTTTCTCTCTCTACTTCGATTTTTTTTTAAGGATTCTTCGACAATGGCCGCCGATGAGGTAATCAAAATTCACTAGTCACTTTCTTTAACCACCACTCGCGCAACCGGTTCCACCACGCCTCACTTTAGTCCGGCTACTAATTGAACATTAAACTACCTAACTGATTTTTTTTAACAACGTTTCTGAATTTTTGAAAATATTAGAATGGTTGGGCATTAAATTTGGATGGTTTTATTTTAGTTTTTTTATGATGTTTATGCAAATGGGTTTTGTTTGTTTTCTTGAATTTTGATGGGTTGTTTTTGTTTGGGCAGAGATTAATGGCTTTGCAGAAAGCGTACGCGGATATAATCTTGAATACGGCGAAGGAGTCGGCGACTAGAATAATGATGTCGGAAAAGAAGGCTCAGATGTTTCAGCGAGAGTTGCAGGTGGCTAAAGACGAGGCCTTGCGGATGCTGCTTAGGCTAAAGCAAATGATGGATTCCAAGGTGGGAATTTTTGAAAATTTTGCTTTGTTTTATCTTCTTTTCCTGGAAAAGTTTTGGTTTTGCCCCCCTTTTTTTTTGGGTCGGTTCAAATTCCAGTGTTGGATTTTGAAATGTTTGACAGTTTCTTCCTTTCTTTTCGGTTAGAAGTCACTTTGTGCATTTATTGTCTAAGGTTAGGTCTGTCTCCTATCTACCCCAATTTTCGGGGACTTAATGGGTTATAATTTCAGTGTTGGATTTTGAAATGTTTGAGATGTAACAATTTGCTAATGGGGTATTTTGATGAAATTGAAGTTGAAACATCATTTTGAAAAATTTTTTGGGGGGATTTTGGTTCTGGAAACTCTTAACAACTTTCAATAGGCTTTCGGGAATTCATAAGTTAACTTTGTCATGTTTCTTTGGTAGACATAAAAACTTGTTTTAAGATGTCCAGTTTTGTATATTGATTATTTGAAATGGGAAGAAAAACAGAAATGAGGGCTCCCGGTATATAGGGAATGTTGAGAATGCATTGATGTAAGGGAAAATTTTATTCTCTTAGGTTTCCCCCAGTGGATTATGGATTCCTATGGGCAAGTGTTGTGATATGAAAGTTCAAAGTGGTTTCCTTTTCATGTTTGTATGTGTCTTATTCGGTGCTGATTTTTCCTCATTGAGATTGTACGAAATAATCTGCTCCTGAATTGAATTGAGCTACATTGCCTATTTTTCGTTTTGTCAGGAGAAGGAAGTAATGAGTTTTATCTGCTTCTTTAACATAATTTGTGGAACTAATCATACTCTTTACTATAGAATGCTGTGAGCCATACCGGAGATATTTGTCATTTTTTTGTTCCCCCCCCCCCCCCCCCCACCCTTAAGTTCAGAGTAACGAGAACTTCCTTGATATCTGAATTGTTTGTAGTAGAAGAATTAGTTTTTATCTTCTTCTTTGATATGATCTTTAGATATGAAATGGTTAGCATACTTTCATAGTGCCATGTCTTGAATATAGAATTCCGATTACCATCACTTGGTGATATTGGTTATTTTTTGTTTTCTTCCATAAGTTATGAGACGGAACTTGCTGATGTAAGATATGTTCTAAATCAAGTTGCTTATTACTTATGGAAGAACTGTTCCAAACAAAGAGGAGATCACAGGAAATAATTTCCTCCTACTTCCCTTTCATTCCTATTCCATCCATCTCCACTTGCTTGAACCAAAGTATGCCTTAAGTTTCAAGGACTACCCGCTCTAAGAAAAAGTTAAGGAGCATCAGCAATTGTGGCTACGTTTCTGATTTATACGGTCAAAGATCCAAACTTTACCCTTTAGTTATTGCTCAGCTTGCTTGTTACTGATATTTAGCTGAACTTGTGCTGAACTAGCAGCCCTTTTGCTTCACGACTGGTGGATTGGATAAGAGCTTTGGCTTCTTGTTATCTGGGACTATTTCACAATCAAGTCGCCGTTATTCATTCCCCTCTCTCCGGAGAATATTATTTGCCCAGTCAGTTTGTTTCTGCAATGGTGTGGCAGTTACAGGACATTTGTCACACATTTGATTCTTTCTAATGAATAGCATGCCTGGAAATGTTTCCCTCTTGTTTTCATATTTTCCTCAATTTCTAGAAAACTTCACGACCAAAATTTACTGTAGGGCAAAGTTGTTTAGCTATTATGATATGATTATGCGTCTTTATTCTCCAGTACATAGTTTGTCATGAAGGGATTAATAATGGAGCAACTTTTGCAGATTACTGAAGTGGAACTGACATCAATGAATCAGCGGATGAAGATGGAAGAACTTGAAGCTCAACTTCAAGAAGCTGAGGATATTGTTAAAGATCTGAGAGAAGAGCTCAGAGAAGTGCAATCTGAACTCGAGTGGGCGAGAAACAACAAAGTACAGCATCTGGCCGAGCACCAAGATGTAACACAAGGAGAACTATCCGAGGAGAATCGACACCATTCTTCTGAGTCTGTGGTGCTTCATCCTCCAGAATCAGAGTTCGAATATATTGCCGCTGCTGACACGAGGAATTCTGACCACCTTCAGAGAAGTGAGTGTCACAAATTTTACAGAAGCATACCTAATATAGGGAATGAATACACTGGTTGTCCAGATCTACCCTCCATAATTCTAAGAAGCAAAGAGCCCGAGCTATACAGAAATGGGTGCACTCAGAGAATTCGTGCGTCTGAAGGAAACCTTTTGGATAAAGAACTTTGTCTTTCTGGAAAAATAACTAAAAAGAATGACGAGATATCTGCGGGGGGAAATGGAAGTGCTAGAGAAATCTTTCCTGCACCAACTACTGGGATGGAAAATCCAAGGAATTCTAAAAAGAAAGTACAGAAGGCAGATGGTTGGATTGGCAACTGGCAACCAATGCAGTCCTTTAGTGTGAAAAGGAAGCGAGCTAATAGATATAGAAACAGATTTATCTCATCGAGGGATCTTTCTGATCAGATTGTTAAAACGGATCAAGAATCTGACGCTTCTTACTTAAAAAGTCATCCTAGTCCTGCAAGAACTGATTTTGATTCTGATGGAGGGGTATCTAAGTTGTCTCAAAGATTATCTTCAGATAAATCTGAATTAGGCCCGCAAGCAACTTGTCCCGAAATTTCTGAAAATGAAATAGACGCCGAGCTTGTAGAATCTCATGATTATGGAAACTCGGTAAATGACAAAATGGTTACACAAAAGTTGGCAGATGCAAATGCAAGTAAGGAAGTTGGCTGTATAGAGAGTTCAATGATTCCAGCTGGTGAAAGAAATGTTGAAAAAGTGAGCGATTTATCACCAATTTCACAGTTGCATAATGTAGCTCATGAAAGTCCTAGTCGGCCTATGAATGAAAGAATCATCAAGTACACATTCCAAAGAAAGCGGAAGAGAGAATCCGTAAATGAATCTAATGGGAATACTTCGCTTGAAACGGAAACTTCTAAGAGACAAACATTGGACAAACAGCATGATACTTCGGAGCAAGAGAAGCCAAACCAGATAACAGAATCATCTCGAGATAGTAGACGCCTAGCACAGGTGGCTCGTCAGGTCGGTATACTTTGCCCCTTCTTATTCTATTACACGATTGTATTTCTTTCATATCTACATAGATCCTTTTCTCTTTCACATTTGTTTCTCTCGTGCGAGATGTTTGAAACAAGAGCAGACATAACTTTTTACAATTATTTATTTATTATTATGTTACATTGATGTACCTTTAACTATAGTTTTGAGAATCTATATGTATTTAGGAATTTTAGTTGGTGCGCGTAACACTCTCCGTAAAGTATAAGCAGAAGACGTTCTTTCCTGGAACTGTTGAATATTTCTATTCCGTTATTGACTTGGTTATACGTTCTCAACTATTTTGCCTCCTTGAGTCGTGGGATGGGGTAGAGAATCAAACAGTCTTGAGATTTACAGAAATGGGTTATTCCAAAAGAGAGTCCTAAGTTTGGTCCAGTAGTCAATTGAAGGACCTAATTTTAGCCGCCGGCCTTTTGGTTTGAGAATGTCTCGCCATTTCTTATTAGGACATGTAGCGAAAATTAAGGAAGCAAAAAACAAGATGTTTTTTAATCAAAATATCAATAATACTATCTTAAATAGAATTAGTGGTACACAGGTTCCATTTAAGAGAGTAATATTGATATTTTGACTAACAAAGTACCTTGATTTTTGCTTCCTTAATTTTCGCTACGTTTTCTAAACGACTTTATATTATGGAGTGGAAGTCGTAGTTAAAAAGATCATGTTTTCTTTTAGTTGGTTATGTTATCACACCAAGTTGCAGAAGATAAACTTGAATCTTTATATTCATGTTTGAAATTGGTTTGTTATAATACATGCATCTTTTCAGAATCGTTTTTTCTTGGAAGTTCCTGTAAAACTATGAGAAGTGCAGGGTAATTTTGAAGCGGTTAACGTGGAACTTCCGCTTCAGGTTTTGATTATTGTTTCTGCAGACGATACATCGGATTAAGTTGCACTCTTTGTCCTTACTGTGATTGTTTATCATAAAAATAGCGAGTTTTCTTGTGGTCGGGAACTGTAAAAACTCGTAACCAACAGTTTTCGCTTGTTTTGTTGCACAGCTTATATCACTATCCGAGAAGAAGTGGTGGCAGTGAGTTTATCAGTTCTATGGTTCCATGCTGAAGGTATGCAGCGCCACCGGTCTAACATTTCCGCCATTTTCTTTAACTCAAGAAATAATTCTAGATTTTCTCAACTGTTAATTGTAGAGATGTTGTATAAATTTATTTACTGTCAATATGTTATCTTTCTTGGTGGAATTTTTACCATAGTGCCCAAAAAGGATTGTTAAGCAACATAAAGGAACTTTATTTGTTTTATTTGTTTCGAATTGAGTGTCCATTTTTCTGTGTAATATGATTAGGAAAAATGGACGTTAAATTTTGAAATGCCGAGGAGTGTTATCTAAGTTTTTTTAATGGAGGAAGCATAATCCTCCAACTGACCAACACAAGTTGGCTCATATAGTAAGTGTTCAATTCCTGCTGCCGATGTGAGGGCTGTGTTGGTGGGTGATCTGTAAGTACCTTTGTAATCGACCAATGGTCTGTCCTGACCCGTGGTGGTGACCGGATTCAAACCCACCCAAAATTTTTCTTACCCAAAAAAATAAAATAATCCTCCAACTGGAAAAAGGGACCAGGTTTAAGTCCTTTCCTACCCAGACTAAAATGATTGGTTTTATCTTGATTAAAGAGCAAAGTTTAGAACTATTCGACTAGAATATTTTGCTTAAGCTTATCAATAATTTGTCATTACATATATAGATAGATAATAGATTGAAGAAGAGTTCACACTTGTCCAATTTCGAAATTAGTTCTATATATATGATCAACAATGAGAAAAATAAATGCAATAGCTGAATGATGATGAGCGATATTATTAGGCAAATTGGTAAATTTAGTCCCCAAAGTTCGGCACTTTCGCGACGACGGTTCCCATTTAATATTTCTTTGTATTAAGGTCCCCAAACAATTTGCGTTTGGTGACCAATGGTCCTTCCGTCCAATTCTGTGACAGAAAAATTTATTTTTGATTTATTTTTTTAAAGTTGTTGTAAAATGTCTATTTTACCCTTTTCATCCTTCTCCTTCATCCAAACCTCCGGTGCCTCTCTTTCCTCCTCCACCTCCATCAACCAACACCACCCTACCACCTATCTCCACCACCAAAACGGCAACACTTCTCCCCACACCACCACCACCAACCACTCCCACTCATGGTGGGAATCCATTTCCAAAATATTTAAATTGATCTTTGAAAATGAAATTCACTTTAAAATGAAAATGAAATTCACTTTAAAATGAAAATGAATTTAGTTAAGTCCTTTGAGCAGCTTCTTTCAGTTCCGAAATCAAAGGATTCAGAAGAAAATGACGAGGAGGAGGTAGAGGATGCTAAGAAAGGTATGAAATGGGGTCTAGAGACACAAGTCTCTTAATCTTCATTCTGCCCATCAGATTTGGTAATTGATTTACCATGCAGCAAAGGGGAAGATCTAAGGAGGAAGAATTTGTAAAGAAAGTACAACAAATGATGGTTGAAGAGGAAAAACAGCGGATACCAATAGCACAGGGTCGGTGGTGGCCGGAGATGGCGACAGGAATGGGGGCAGCTTCGGGGGATTGAATTCGCAGGGGGGAAAGGGTGAGAGAGTATTAATTTAAAATGGCATAGGAAATGGGTTTCAAATTTTCAACAAATAAAAATGGAAATGGGTTTTAGAAGATGTGAGATTCAATAATCTCAAATTGGTATGATTTGTTTTATGAAATTTTGGATTGAATTTGAAATGGCCAAAATGCATGTTCTTCTTCTTCCATCTTGAAAAAAAATTTGTGAATTTCTCTTTGTTTTTGGGTAGAGGTGGAGGAGATGGTGGGTTGAGGTGAAGGATTACCATTATACCCTTCTCATTATTGAATTTTTCTTTTTATTTATTTTTAACTCTAATGGACAGAATTGGACGGAAGGACCATGGTCACCAAACGCAAATTGTTTGGGGACCTTAATACAAAGAAATATTAAACGGGGACCGTCGTCGCGAAAGTGCTGAACTTTGGGGACTAAATTTACCAATTTGCCATATTATTAACATAGTCATCGCTCATTTTATTTTTTTTCCTCTTTTCTTGTGAGAATGGAAAAAGCAAAGTGGTTTGTGACATAAGAGGTTGAGTTAAAAAATATAGCTTTTTTTTTTTGGATTAAGTTTCAAGCCAAATACACCTTCATTTTTTTAGTTCCACTTTAAGAAATACTCTATAAATAAACTATTTTTGCTTTTCTTTTTTAGTAATTAAAATTTTATTTTAGCTCTTTTTGTTTCTAAATTATTTTCAAGTTGTTACTTTTGTCAAATTAGTATAAAATTAGTCATTTTTGCCTACTTCCAAGATCACGTGTTCCGCTAATATTTCTGGCCTTAAAATTTTAAATTGATTAAAATACTCTTAAATCCGAAGATATGTGCATAATATTGATCAAAAGTTGTCGAAAATCACAAATTTTACAAAAACAACTCGAAAATATTTTGAAGACAGAAACAAGTAAAATAAAAGTTTACTAACAAAAAAATAATAATAATTTATGTAGTATTTCTCGAGCAAATCACTCTTTTTAGACCTCAACAATTTATGCTTTTCGCTTTTTAGACTTAAAGTTTTATTTTATTCAGGTATGTATCTCAACAATTTACGATTATCTAATTATAGATTTTTTTTAAAAATTCTGACAAAAAAGTCACCTGAAAGCAAAACGTGGTCGTTTTGCACAAGGGCAAAATTGTCCTTACACCTTCCTCTCCACCTCCTTCATCGGTCACCACTTCTCCTTCACCCGCCACCACCTTCTCCTCCTCCTTCCCCCTCCGCCATCACCACCATCATCTCCTCCTCCTTACCCTTACCCTTCTCCGCCATCACCATCTGCTCCACCTCTTCCTCATTTCCCTCCTTCTCCATCACCATCTCCTCATTCTTCCCAAAAATCAGCCACCAAATCACCATCACCATCTCCATCTCCTCCATCTCCATCTCCTTATTCTTCCCAAAAATTAGCCACCAAATCACCATCACCATCTCCATCTCCTCCACCACCGCCCTTTGTACACTCCCCACCTCCTCCAACTTATTCACCCCTCCACCACCACCTTGTATAGAATCCCCTTCTCCTCCACCATGATTTTCTTCTCTTTTTATTTTCGAATTTAATGTTGAATTCTTTGGAATGGGTTTTGGAATAGGTTTTGATTTGGAATGGGTTTTGGAATGGGTTTTGATTTAATGCCCTTTGTCCAAGTTTTGATTTAAAGTTTGAAATGGGTTTTAATAATGGAGGAGATTATGGTGGTGATGGCGGATGGGGGGAAGGAGGAGGAGGTGGTGATGGTGGGGAGAGAGGACGTGGTGATGGCGGGTGAAGGGGAGGAGGAGGAAGTGGTGGTACAATGTGTAAGGACAATTTTGCCCTTGTGCAAAACGACCACGTTTTGCTTTGAGGTGTCTTTTTTTGTCGGAATTTTTAAAAAAATCTATAATGAGCTAATCGTAAATTGTTGAGATCCATACCTGCATAAAATAAAACTTTAAGTCTAAAAACCGAAAAGTATAAATTGTTGAGGTCTAAAAAAAGTGATTTGCTCGTATTTCTCCTTCACTTCTTCTTTTGCAAATACTTTTTATGAAAGTTGAAATAAATCAAGGGAGAACCTGCAATGTTGGACCTTAACAATTTTTGCTTTTCTTTTTTTAGACATAAACTTTATTTTTGTACATTCTTAGACCTAAACTATTTACGGGCACTCAGAAATAAAAAAAAAAATTCAAAATCCGACCAAAACTACCCGTTGCTTAAAACGAAGTCGTTTTATTAAGGGTATTTATGTCTTTTGAGCATTGTAATAATTCGACGAGAAAATATGCAATGTTGGACCTTAACAAATTTTGCTTTTCTTTTTTTAGACATAAACTTTATTTTTGTACATTCTTAGACCTAAACTATTTACGGGCAATCGAAAATAAAAATAAAAATTCAAAATCCGGTCAAAACTACCCTTTGCTTAAAACGAAGTCGTTTTATTAAGGGTATTTATGTCTTTTGAGCATTGTAATAATTCAACCCATTGTTTGCAAAATTTCCACTGCAAATTCATCCATCTCTAAGCATTCTCATCTCTTTCACAAGCTCAAACACATCAAAATCATGTGTGGAGGATGAGCCATTTAGAAACCCTTTACGAGACTGTGTAAACTGTGATGGGGATTCAAAAGGGAAGAAGAAGCTTCATTTTGAGCCTTTATCTCATCAATTGAAGAAAAAGGTAAAAAAGACTAGATTGGGATTGACTTTTAGTTATCTGGTCTTTTAATAATCCCTTTAGAAAAATGGAGAACGAGGGTGGTTCTTGGATTAGGAGGACTAAATTTTCTCATAATTTTTGTCATAGATTAGATGCATCAAGATTGACCTTAATTCCTTTAGCTATTCATCGGAGAGGCCAAGATTGCATGTGCCCGAATCTAGGGCTCGTTATTGCAAATCCTATGAATCAGAAATAAGATCCAGTTGTTACTACATTACTGAGAGGAATCCTACTCCCAAACAAGTAGAGAGGCTGTGGCGGTGGCGGTGGAGGCTGGAGGAACCGATCGGGTGGAATGATGATGTTCTGCTTTGGAGGAGGAGGATGGTGGTGTTTAGCGAAGGGAGAAGAAAGGAAAATGGGTAGAGTCGGGTTTGCAAATCGGGTTGGTTTTATTTATTTATTTATATTTGTAATTTGACTATTGTGCCCTCGGTCAAACGATGTCGTTTTACTCAACGGCCACATTTTGGTCGGATTTTGATTTTTTTACATTTCGAGTGCCCAGTAAATAGTTTAGGTCTAATATTGTACCAAAAAAAAAGTTAATGTCTAAAATAAGAAAAGCAAAAATTGTTAAGGTCCAACATTGCATATTCACCCACATATTTGTAATTTGACTATTGTGCCCTCGGTCAAAGCGACGTCGTTTTACTTTCAACGGCCAGCATTTTGGCCGGGATTTTGAATTTTTTTTCATTTACGAGTGCTTTCGTAAATAGTTTAGGTCCCAAGAATGTACTAAAAATAAAGTTTATGTCTAAAAAAAGAAAAGCAAAAATTGTTAAGGTCTAACATTGCAGGTTCTCCCATAAATCAAATGCAAATAGAGATTTTTTTTTGCATAAAATAATTGCAAAGGGAAGAGATTTCAACTGTGATAAAACGGCGTCGTAGCTACGAAGTTCCCCTCTTTTTACTGCATATAGTAGTAGTTGGGTTTTGAGAGCGTAGAGCAGAAGAAAAATGGGGGTTGCAATGAAAGCAGGGGACTGGTTTTTCAAGGCCTTCACGGCGGGCCTTGGTGTCGCCACCATTTATCTCGCCGGATCTTTCTCCGTCAACGTTTACCGCGGCCTCTCTTGGCACAATGCCCAATCGGTTCGTCTCCACCCCTCGCATCTATTTCTCAATTATCTCCTATGGAAACCCTAATTTCTTAACATCGCATAATTTATTAATTTCAACTGGACAAAATAATCATGATATTTGTAGTTGAATATTTGTCATTGATTTTGTGTTGCATACTGTTTTGGAAGTTATTTTTCCTGATTAAGTTTTGGAAATTATCGATATATCAGTTGGTTTCCTTTGAGTAAATTGATGTTTTAGACTTACTTGGTTGTTTGAATTAGTATATTTTAAGATGACATCATGAAAAATTCATGAATGGTTCTGGTCTTGGATGTGAAAGTTAATACTATCTCCCTTCCTTAATATAAGTTGTTTGTGACGTGTAGAGAAAATTAAGAAAGCAAAAAAACAAGACAATTTGTTAGTTAAAATATCAATATTACCCTCTTAAATAGGATTTGTATACCACTAGTTCTATTTAAGAGAGTAATATTGATATTTTGACTAAAAAATGTCTTATTTTTTGCTTCCTTAATTTCCGCTACATGTAATAAACGACTTATATTAAGAAATTTAGGAAGTATCATTTTTCCTGGTTCACTCCAAATATACATAACCTGAATATAGCTCCATTTGCATTAGGAAATCCTTTAAACTTTTGCAAGAATAAGAATATATAAAAGATTTAAGTCATTACTCAAAAAGACAAGAAGATTTAAGACTTGCACGACTGCGGATAGTGCTAGTTGTCATTGTTTCTTCACCCTCCATATGAGTAAATTAAAAAGGACGAAAACTTGTGAGCATTCTTATGAATCACCTACTTCATTTTTTTCAAAATTTGAACTAGAAGAATTACATGTTTTTAAACTTTGAATTTTACTTCATTGTTTGCTTATTCTTTAGTCTTATTGATTGTATTATTGTATTCCTTACTTCTTATTCAAACCAAGGGTTGCCTTACTGCCATTTTAGCATTTGCTCCAGCAGCTGTAATTGCTAAACTCCTGAAAATGTGCGGAGTTTGTAGGGTTTTTAGTTTTTTTATAATTTCAAATAACTGATGCATCCGGAGTTTGATTCATATTGTAAATTTGTCTGGGTACCAATCAGTTTGCATATTCCTTTGTTGTTATCTTCACACGAGTTCAATCAAGAAAATATATACTACAAGAGCCAAGGAATCAAAACCGACCTCTTTAATATATCTCATCTTTCTTTTATTTTCCACCCTCCGCCATGCTATGGTGGCCTCACTCTATTCAATACTTTGGCTACTTAAAGGAAAATAAACATGGTTATATGTGGACAGGATACTGTGAACAAAATACCTCATAAAGACTGAAATGTCCTCTCTTCTTTAAATGTTGATATTTGCATATGTTTGTTCCTTGTAAGTTGTCAATATTGAAAAGATCCTAGTGTGCTGAGGATTATTTCTTAACCGCAGAATTCTAAACTTTACGTTCTACATCCTCTGATTTTGAGGATAGAATCTAGGATTATGTTTCCACAAAAGTAATATCCTTAATGTTAATGGAATACTTTTCTATATCCTCGACTTCTACGTTTGCCAATTGGAAACAAACATTATAAGCACCTTTTTTCTGCTCAATATCTTCCTCACATGATCACGCATGCGGCATTTTCTATCCTCATGCCACATATAGCTCATGTTTGTATTCTCTGTCAATTTTATGGCAATGTGTGAATTTCAGCCTGATGTATGCCTTTCTTGTTGCAGAAAATTGAGAAGCAGGAGTCTAATTATCAGGAGCAAGAATGAACTTTAAGGATGTTTAAAGTTTGAATAACCATCATAGTTTTGGATTACAATACTCATAGTTTGATTCAATATTGAACTTATTCTTTTCCCTCTTAGCTTTGTATTATCAGTGGACAATCAAATGCTTGATAACCAATTATTTATTTCACAATGTAACTGAGTTTATTGATATGCATTTTGACCAAAATCCCCAAGCTCTTAATACTTGCTATATACAAATAGGGATTGGACTGTGCAAAAATTCTTCTCATCTCTGCTTTTGATCTTTTTATCACATTTCTAAGACTGCGTAAAAGCGGAGTTGTTTTATGAATCCTACAACTGGAAATTTTTGGTTTGGATTAGAGCCAATCCCAATCCATATGCACATTGAGTAGCTTTCTGTAGTTGTTGACTCCATTCCTCCATGTTAGTTGTTATAACAAGGATTGGCCAAGAATTGCCAAGGAATGCATTAATATCATTAACATGACCATGTTATATCCTTGAAATCTACTCTCTCCTTTCGTATGTCAACTTTTTATATTGAAGGAATAGAAAAGTTGACACTCAATCCTTGGTGTGGGAAGAAGTAGCAGTATGTTTCAGATTCCAGTCCAAGAAAAATTTAGATTATCTAGAGTTATTGTTCTGGATAGTTAGAATCCGGTATGAATTTTCAACTAATAATAAATTGACATGTGTTAATTTTTTAATTAAAAAGTTTATAATCTAAAAGAAATATTGAAACTCGTAAGAGAAGTAAACACGGAGTAATCATCTATTCGTGGGAACATGTAACGGGACAGAGAATGGGATATAGGAATTTTTACCCTTAGAATTTAGCAGTCTCATGGATATAAGTCAATAAGAACAGATTGTCTTTGACAAGGATTGCTTTCCGTTCAAAGAGAGGCTTTTGCCTCAGGTAATAATGAGTTCATGGGGGTAGAAATTAAGTTCAAATATCCCCCACATCCTTCAACCTCATTTCACTTTTTGGGTCAATAATTTCTAGTCCTCCTTCATTTATGCCAATCATCCACACTTTGCCAAGCCATTGTTCTTTGCATTATAAATCTCACCTTTAAAATGTTTACTACAAAATTTTAACATTCATAATTAGCAAAAAGTGAACTACAAAATTGTTTTTCAAGTTGGAATGATTAAGTTTAACTACGTATAATCTCACGTTTCAGAATCAAATACAAAACTTTATATTTGAAACTTACGTCTTCTTTTATAAATAATTCAATTTTTACGAAATTAAGATAAAATTTCCAAAACAGTAATAAACTTGTCATAAACTATTATGTTCCCTCAATTCATTTGTGTGTTGAGACAACAAATTGATGGCTCTATTTGGGAGAAAGCATGCCAAGTGTCTCGAATACCATCTTTTTAAGATCTATTTAGTCACCGTTCGGATGTCTTGTACTTACTATTGTTGCCGAGTAATAATGTACAAAAGATTTTGTTGATTGATTGATGATTATACATTAAGCTGTATAATCGATATTTAGCAATTATGGATAATCCCATAATCTTTGAGATTAATTGTAATATTGTAATTATGGTATGTCTTACACTGTAAATACATAAGAGATGAGAAGTATAACTCTTACTCGAGCATTCTCAATTCTTCTTTCTCTCTCGTCTTACTTTCCAAATGTATTAGAGATAGAGGAGAGAGAATATTGATTCGAGTTACTAAAAAAATGAAATCAAAGTTCATTTTGATTTTCTCTCTATAATCTGAAGTTCATCCTGAGTTTCTTTCTTCAAACCAAAAGTTCATTCCAATTTGTTCAGATATTGTTCTCAACTGAGAACGAAGTTCATTCCAGTATATCTGTTATCGAACTTCATTTTGATAAAATATTATTTCTCTTCCTCAAATCGGATATGTATTTTTTGTCCAAAAAATGGTATCGAACAACGTTTTTTAGAAGGAATTTATGGAGTTTTTGTAGTTTCAGGAAATGAGAAAAGCAACCACTTTTTGTTAGCACATGCTGAGTCTCATTTTGCGTTTGTCTCACAGGCTAAGTCTCCATGAATTTTCGATTTAGGTGCTTTTGATCATATCTCCGGTAATCCAAATATTCTTACTAATCTTACTTCACCTAAGTTTTACCTTCAGTCACTATTGGTGACAACACTAAACATACTGCTACATGGGTTGGCGATACCCGTCACAGGTATAGAAACTATACGATATTTTCGCTTCAGATTCAACGGCCAAGAAAGGAACGGATTGCCAATAAAAATATTCGTACCACACCCAATCAGAATACCAGAAACCCCCAAACCCCTTATGCATCGTTTTCCTCCCACGATCTCAAGCCCCTTCAATGGCGATTAACACGTTCACCACGAAATCAACCATATATTTCCTTAATTTCATCTCAGATTGAGATTTCTCATTATTTTCTCCATCACGATCGTGATTTTTTGTCCGGAATTATTGTTATATTTCCTTAATTTCATCTCAGATTGAGATTTCCCTTGATCTTCTCCATCACAATCGTGATTTTTGTCTGAAATTATCGTTATATTTCCTTCAGTTAATCTCAGATTGAGATTTTTTTCGATTTCTTAATTTTCTCCATCTCATATTGGGATTTTTTTCAAATTCCTTAATTTTCTCCATCTCACTATGGAAATAGCTATTAACACCAGTTGATATATTAATTTGGAAATCTGTCTTTTACATACTTATTTGTTTGTAACAAAATTTAATTCTATATTATACTAGATATTTATGCTGCAGTTGAGGAAGGTGAACCCATAAAAGAGGTTACAAAACAAAAGGGAATAGCCGTAAATCATGTACGCAATAGCTATAACATATATGCGCAATAGCTATAATATATCTACACAATAGCTATTATCTAAAATCGAAAACTAATTACAATTGTTACAACTATAATCCAAACATACTTATTAAAATTTAAAACTATAAACTGAAAAGAATGCCACCGTTAAAATTTTATTACATTAGACAATAAGCAATCAACTATGAAACATCTTCGAATAATATTGAACTTTGCCCTCTGAGTCTATTTGGATGGGGTAACTTTTCAGTATAGAAATCTAGCTTCTTATAAAAAACATCATCCCCATAATGGTAATTTTTTGATGACACACCAGAAAAATCCTTGATTATCTGTAAAAAAAAAAAAAAAAAAAATTGCAATAATTGTCAACAAAAGACTAATAAACAACTATAGAACTAATGAATAATAAATTTCAGAATTAGAACACATAGCTATAATACTAGTGAATAATAGCTATTAGACCTTCAATCCTAAAATAGTTTAACAATGGTGTAATGAAGAAAATCATGAACATACTATCATGAACAAAAACATGTAACATAAAAAACTATATTCTCACTACAAAAATATGATGTACTTCATCACTATGTTCTACCCTAAATTAAAAGGACAAACACAAAATCAAAAAACATATTAAATATAAAAACAATGTAATATGATTACAATCACAATAGTTATTATACCGCGATAACATTAACATCATCATTAGAGCTTGGATTTGAATCCAAGACCATTGTGATTTGCCAACGAAAAATCAATGGAATCAGAAACAGGAATCGATTGGCTAGAAAGCAATTCGGTGAAGGAAATTGGTAGTTTCAAACTATTGATAATGGAATTAACCATTGAAGGAATTAGGGGGGAAAAAAACAGAAAAGAAAAAAGATGGACAAGAGGAATTAGGTTTTTTTACTATATTAACTCACGATTATCATGATTGTGAGGATAAAACAGAATGTTTCACAATTTAATCCAATCTTCCGTGATTGTAGGACAAAAACACGTGCAAATCATGATAAAAACGCGCAGAAATTGCGATCTCACAGAATAGCCGCGCAAAAGCAGGTAAATTCAAAAAATTATTCAGTGTGACGCGCACCTTGGACAGCAGAAAGCTCGCTGGCAGCTAGATCTAGAAGGCGCAAATCTAGCGGCCAGTAAGGCGTACTGGCTGTGCTGAAAACAATCTTCTTCAACACTGTAGCCTTTTCGTGGCAATGCCACACCACTTTCTTCTATGCCATTATTCTCTATTCTCTATATACCAAATTGTCCTTTCAATTTGATTTCCGTCCATAAACTTACTCGATCTTTGAATTGTTCTGTCACAATTTCTTCTGACTTAGTAGTGGTGCGAGATCGGAGCACATGGCAAACAATTGGCACTATTCGTGAATCACAAGGCTCTACCATCTTGTTCTCTCAAAACTTCTCTGGCAGCATATCCTTGTATTATTGATCCCCATCTCTTTTGCATAGTCAGTATGGTCATACTAATCTCGCCAAATTAAATTCTTTGGAGTGTGAGTCGTGACAATTCGGGAAACATTCACTAGCATCCTATCCATCTGGAGTGAATAAACATGCTGTATCTTCCTTCCATTTAGTTCATTCTGATATCTAGAGTCATAGTCGTGTTGTTTCTGTTCTGGGATTTCAAATTATAATGTCTTACACCATAAATACACAAGAGATTGAGAAGCATAAATACACGAGATTGAGAAGCATAAATCTCACTCAAATATTCTCAATTCTTCTCTCTCTACAATTCCAATGTGCAAAGCTAACAGCTTAATTTTGATGGTTGATTGGTAATCAATAATGCACACACCAAATCCGCAAAAGATTTGGGATCTAAATCATAATTTATCATCATGTCATTATGCATCTTTTATCATCATCAGTTTTAGAACAGCTAGATTAACCAACACCTCCTCTATATTTCAAGAGGCCTTTGGTTTTATCTAATAGTAGAGTTTAATCTTACAGTACTTCAAGTATAACATCATCATTAGTTATAGTCCTTGCCACCAAACATGGTACAAGTTCCCCATCATAACCCCAAAAGAAGATTGGCCTGTGGTCCTGGTATAGGAAAATCACCATAACGCTTTCACCAAAAGCGAGCAGTATCGTAGGGGGCATGTTAAATATCAGCATCAACAACAGATTGTAATTCAAGAACTAGTAGATAATTTCAGTAAAAGAATGGGATTTTTTTTTTAAAACAAACAGTTTTTTTTCTATACAGATACGCGATTCGCGTTAGACACCATGAGGTAGCTGTTAATCATCCTCTGTACTTACGGCAATTCCTCTCAAGACAAAAAGAGCAAGAAACTCCATATCGTCACGTTCAGTGGTAAACATATGCTCCAACAATAAGTTGACAATAATCTTTATTTTGGAGGACTAGATAGCCTGAAAATTCAGAAAGAAGAAGATTGTCAGGAATTTCAGTATTAAATGATCCCACTTTATTCCCATACTAATCTTTAACTGGAGGAAAAAAAATACCAAATTTAAATGAAAGACAGCTGCAATGGTCTAAGATTCTCAAAATCATATTGCATATCCAACAGTTCATAAAGATTGTATTCGCCAAGTGAACATGTCAATCTAATGCATTCAAGATTTGCTGGAGTAGCATAGTAAGATATTGCAATTTAGTTCTGTGTGCAGAAGAAAATTAAATTAGGATACCTGCGTATAGTATTGCAGAAATATACATGCTCTCGTGGCATCAAACAGCAACGCGAACATTCCTCGACATTCTGTTTGAAGAGATTTCTGAAATTCCGCGGGAATCACTAGGGATCTCAGCCAATGGGTTCACTATGACAGCGCGACCACCTTGGAACCGAGATCTCCTGTTATCTGGCAAAATTGCTCCCGGATCCACAATCCTGTTAGCTACATTGTTTTGGGATAATGCCGATTGAGTTCCACTGGAAGCAATGAATCGTGATGCTGCTGAATGGCATTCTGTCTTCTTCCAGAGCTTTGAACTGAGGAATTCTGCACCAGGGAGTTTGCAACATGTGGCTCCTGCTGAGCCCCCACTTGACATCCTTCCAGTTGACACAGCCAAGTCGAAGGATATCTCATCTAATGCCAGCTCCAGACCATGAACACGAGACTCCAGAGAACGCATTCCACTCTGTGAGCTCCCCATAAATTTCTGGATTGAAAAATATGAAGGATAAATGTAAGAAAGATTCTTGTTCTAAAAGAAATATGAGAACCATTATCTGTCGATGGTAATAATTTTCCAGAAAAATCAGTGATATCTCCATGCACTCCTCCAGCAAAAGAAATAAACAAAAATATCCAAAGGAAGTAACATTTCAAGAGAACCAAACACAGATCGACAATGTTACCCAAAAAGAAAGTTCTTGAATTTTTTTTTATATCAACAACAGCTTCTAGAGGTATAAAGGATCAATTACAGTTTTAACAGCTTCTAGAGGTATAAAGGATCAATTACAGTTATGTTATAGTTCCATAGTGCAGCACAATCATATTATGGATTAACGTCTTTGACATTATTAAATCGTTTTCTATGTAAGATCCCAGACAGAAACAAGTCATGCAGCATATGATACTTGAAATGCAGATCACATCAGTTACAAGTTACAACTATAAGTCGCAACCAAGATGGAGCATTTTCAGAGACATCAGGCCTGAGTAAATACCTGGAGGAGATCCATCAAATTGGACTGTTGAGTTTCAATTTGAACAAGTTGCTCACGGATCAAAGACAGATCCCCACTCTCCTTGTGGTTCCTTAGGATGTCCCCAGTTTCATTACTCACAACCACTGTCGATTCTGACCTCTCATCTTGACACGGTGCCACACGAGATCCAGCTTTATTGAAAAGGGTCCGTTTTGCTTCTGGTTTTATAAATCTATTTTTCTCCTCTCCTTTATCTAGGACCTTCTCATCTCTATCCTCTGTTGTATCTGTGGATATCAGAGTCATAGGACCATCTTGACTAGAACTCTTCTTACGGTCCAGTTTCCGGAACATTGCTGGACCTATTTTTCTGTCACTCCCATTTAGTGGACTTCTTTTTCTGGCTGTAGTTACAGAAGAACCATCACACAAAATGGGATTGTTACTAAAAAGCTTCTTTCTGGCTTGAGGTGCATTGGGGGTAATTGTGCATGATGTTTTCGAGGCAGGGGTATAACGACTGCCACCGGCACTCTCTATTCCTGATTAAGGGGAAAAAGTTATCAACACCTAAACACTTAGAGAAATAAAGTACTAACTCTGAAATGGTCTATAAGTTATAAGTATAAAATGAAATTAATATCAAATACAGAATTAGAGGGCTAAAACATTTGTTCATAAACAACTCCACCACTGGAAATAACCAAACAAAGGACAACAACGACTAGTAAAAAAATTCAATGTCAATACCAATAGAGTAAATACACTATACGGTCTGCAGTATGCTACAACGACAACAACCAAGTAAAATTATTCAAATTTCAAATAATATACTAGTTCGAAATATCAATCAGAAACAAAGCCTTCAAATAAATTAAAGGACGCTGGAAATTTGAATCAATCAAATATTAGAAGACCTAAAAATTTACAGGAACGGATAGATACCTTTAGTTGAAGCTTGCGATTCAGGAGGAAATGATTCCTCATCAGATGCGTCAGGAACCTCCTTCCATACTTCCACCATTTGGTTCATGGTCTCCCTTACTACCTTGACCTACATTATCAGATTGAAATTTAGAACAAGTAAAAATTACCATAATTAATTATATATACAAAATTGTAATCCAATTCCAGACCTTATCAAATCTTTTAGCTTCAAAAGTCTTCAAACTCGCTGTCTTAAACTCCGGCAACGCCTCCTTTTCCACCACGGCAAGCTTCATCAGAGCTTCCGAAGCGGCTTTCCTGGACGCCCAATCTTCACTACTCAAAAAATCCACCAAGCACGGCATCAAATTCCCCAAAATGTGCTTACTCCCGGCAACTGCACCAACTTCAACCACACTACCAATTAAAACCAAAACTGCCGATTTCGCCTTAAAAGAATCACTCTTCACCAATTTCTCAAATCTCGCCATCATCTTCCTCAACAAAGCCACATCAGGCTCAGGTGCCGCCTCAGTAATCGCTGACAAACACATAGCGGTACCGATCTGAGCATTGATCTCTTGTTCAGTAAAGAGAGCCTCAAGAAACGGCTTAGAGATAGACGAGAACGAAGGTTTAGTAACATTAGTAGCAATGGCGGCAGCGGCGGTGACGCAGGCGGCGCGAATTGATGAATCCTGATCGCGGAGTCGGCGGAGGATCGCATTAAGGAGCTTAGATAGGTATGGAGATAGAGCATTACCGTGGTGGAGAGCGAGAAGAGAAATTAAGCTCAGGCATTGTTTCCGGACGGTGGATTTATCGGAGGACTCGGTGGCGGTGATGGAGGAGAGAAATGAAGGAAGCGTGTCGGCAGACAACGATTTCCCGATGCTTTCGAGCTCTATTGCCGCCGCCGCATGAGTATCTCGATCGGAAAGCTTGTGAAGGCACGTGAGTACTCTGTGCTTCAGGTCACGTGCGGCTGCGGCGGCGCAGTTTTGATTCTGCTTTTGCACTGCCATTGTTGAAGTATTTGCCGGTAAAGTTAATTAGTAGTGGTGGCGGTGGCAGTCGGAGAGGAAGTTTGGTTAGAGTGGTGGTGGCAATGGTGTGTCCGGTAACATGTCGGCGGATGAGGACGGTAGCGGTGAACTGTAAAGAGGAGTTTTAGCATCTGCACTTTTGTTTCTCTCTCTGAGTTGCCCTTTTAAAGAGGGAAGAGAACTGTAACAAATAAGTTACTGGGGGAAAAAAGCCGTTAATTACAAGGGAGTTAAGTTGCACGACGTCGTTAGTTGCTGTTAAGCGCGCCATTTGCCATAACCGTCGGCCTCTCCCGCTTTATTCTTCTTTTTCCCCTTCCTTTTTTAGTTGGGATTGCATATTAATATAAATAATACTATCTCTATTTCACAATATATAAGTCGTTTAGAAAATTTAACAAAAATTAATGAATAAAAAAGTAAGAGACTTTGTTAGTCAAAATATCATATTACTCTCGTAAATATGACTTATATACTACTAATTTTATTTAAGTGAATAATATTGATATTTTAATTAAAAAACACAATATTTTTTGTTTCATTAATTTCCACTACATATTTTAAACGACTTATATTATGAAATTGATGAATTATTTGTATTTTTTTTTTTTTGCTAAGTGAATTATTTATACTTCACTTCATAATTTAACAACTAAATTAGTTCACTACCTTACAAAAATAGTTCACTAAGAATTAGGATTTTCTGCGCAAAAAAGAAAAAGAATTAGGCTTAACTAAGTGAAAATAAACTTCTTTACATCTTGAACACGATATCATATTATATATTACAATTTACATATAAGCATAATTTCTGTCCTTTCGATAGATTAAATCAATAATATGATTGTTTTTTCTTAAAATATAATGTTTATAAAGAATGATGCAACGAAATTAGAATTATTAGCCACTTTGATCATCAACGTTTTTTCGTCTAGCCACTTTTGTCAAAAATCAACTTTTTTAACTATTTGGGTCATTAAACAATTTACGAACAGCCAAATAGGTCATTCCGTCAAAAAATTTGAAAATTGACATCTAAATTGGTGACGTGTCTAACGGAGGAGAGGGTAAAATTGGAAGAAAAAAATTCTTGCCCCTCTTCATCTTCAGCACCACCATTTCCACTGTTCATCTTCATCATTTTCTTCATCACCAGTAACACTTATAAGACCCATTTTATCTATCAATCAATTGTAAATCACCAAGAAGTAAAAGAGTAGCAAACATTTAGTGGCTTTGTGTTGCTGATGTCGTCAAGCTTTTCTTTTGGGTTTTTGATTTCATCTTGGTTGGTGTTTCCTGCATTAATTCTTGATTATATGAAGGCTTTCACATAGCTGTTGTTTGTAGCTATTTTAAACCTCATTTTTTTGGGTAATTAATTGGTATGTTTATTTCGTGCTTTTATTGGGGTTTTTACAACCTCAATAAAATGCAAACCTCTATGGGTCAATATGTTTTCAGAACAGATCGGTGAAATTTTTATGATTTTACTTCTTCTGGAAGATTGGAGATGCTTGTTATAAAAAAAAATCATGATCCGTCAAGGTTGATTTTTGAAGATTTCTTGGTGTTCTTCGCGAAGCTGATGAACTTGTGTTATTTTGATCCATTTTGGTGAAGTAGCTCACTTGTTTATGTTGTGGGTCACCCAGTGGTGATTTGGATGATTTTTGGTGGATCGGGCGAACGGGTTAATGGGTCATCAGAAGTTAGATCTCGCGGGTCAGTGGGGTTTTTTATGGCTCTCTCACAGGTCAAAATGGTTAATTTCGCGGGTCAACGGGTCAATTATGCTATCTCGCGGGTCATCTTAAAAAAAAGAGAAAACTCCTTCCCGGTCACTCACTCTCCTCCCTCCTCTTCTTGTATGCTCCGCCGCCGCCGCCGCCACTCTTAAACCCTAGAAAATTCCATATGAAGAACGTAGCACTCTTCCATTGCAATCATCTCCATTTCTTCCTCAAAAAATTTCAAAAAAAACACGAAATTCCTCACAGAATCACGAAATCTGTTTTTGAGTTAGATTTCAGCCGTGTTTGAGTTTTATTTGTTTCTTTTATTATCGAAGCTGGATTTTAAGTAAAAATCTGTGAATTCCGAGTTTTTTTTTTGTTGATATTTCATGAATTTGATGGGATGAAATGAGGAAATACTTGGTAAAAGTAAATGATTGTGGAATTGATGGAGCTTGAAATTGATTTTGGGGTTGTTTGTGGAAACTTGAGAAATTTGGGGATCTAAATTTGGCTTCTCAGAATTTATGCTTTTAAAGATAACTTGATTTGGAAGGCTGAAAATTGATAAATGCGAATGGAGGGAATGAGGGAACTTGATTTGGGGATCATGTTTGCTACTCTTTTACTTCTTGGTGATTTACAATTGATTGATAGATAAAATGGGTCTCATAAGTGTTAATGGTGATGAAGAAAATGATGAAGATGAACAGTGGAAATGGTGGTGCTGAAGATGAAGAGGGGCAAGAATTTTTTTTCTTCCAATTTTACCCTCTCCTCCGTTAGACACGTCACCAATTTAGATGTCAATTTTCAAAGTTTTTGACGGAATGACCTATTTGGCTGTTCGTAAATTGTTTAATGACCCAAATAGTTAAAAAAGTTGATTTTTGACAAAAGTGGCTAGACGAAAAAACGTTGATGATCAAAGTGGCTAATAATTCAACGAAACTATCATTTTATATGGTTTGATTATGGTGTAGAACGACCAAAATTCAGTACATACTGAACATTTTTTGTCGTTTTGGATCGTTGAATAAAAAATTTCAACGATCCAATATTCTTTTTGCTGGGACACCTATTGTGATTTTCAAACATCTGTTATGTAAGACATATCTTAAATGCATAAGGACGGATGTTCATCGTGATAAAACATATGTTGTAGCTTTAGGATATGTGTTCATAATTAGAGAATACATGTTGAATGTGAATTAACACATATCTAAAAGCATGACAACGAAGCGCAACTCAAACAATAAGACGCTTTACTTCCAACCGATAAGTCGGGAGTTTGAGTTATGATGGAGGGAAAGTGGGGAAACACTATCGATCATCCTTTAAAATTTAAAAAAAAAAAAACAAATATATATATATATATATATATATCTAAAAGCATGCAACAACTATCTAAAAATGCTTAATACGTACTAATTTGAGGTATTCGACAGTATAACCGTGGCACCTTTAATATTTTAACTATTCTAAAGAAATATAAAAGTGTATTAACTCAAACCTAATAATACGAAATATTCGTAACTAATTGAAATTAACAATTTAGCAAACGAAAAAAAAAATTGACCAATGTATAAACATATCCTATGCGGTAAATTTGAAGGGTGACATGCTCTAATTTATGGGACCTTCCGTTGAATTATGCTACTAGCTACCTATTTATGAATAAATTTAATCCTGTCCCATAGGGATGGTAATTTGACCCGTGACCTATGACCCGTCGTTCCGCCCCGCCCCATCCCGCGAACGAGGCAGATCGGGTATGAATTTCGGCTTGCCCTGCCCCATTTTGCCCCATCTATATTATATTATTATAATATTGTTATTATTAGACATAATCATGTTTAATTTTCATTTTAATATACTAATTGTACTTGTTTGAGAATTAATTTGGGATAAAATGTACTAATTATACTTGTTGAAGACTCTATTTTTATGATAAAATTAATGATTTTTTTATAAAAAGAGTAGAACGGGGCGGGGCTGGGTGATGGGTCACCTGCACGGGGCGAAATTGGGTATTGAGATACCCGCCTCGATCTGCTCCATTGCCATCCCTACTCTCGCCTCATTTTTTAACTATTGATAGGTTCCCAAATTACCCCAAAAAGAAATAAAAATTAAAGAGAGGATCCTAAGCGTTGTATAAATGTCCCCAACAAGATTTATTGTTCTCATTATTATTATTAGGGGTGTTCATGGTTTGGTTTGGTTCGGTTTTATACATTTTAAAACCAAACCAAACCATTTAAAATCTCAAACTGATGCATTCGGTTTGGTTTGATTTGGTTTGGTTGCTCGGTTTTGCGAGACACAAAAATATTGATTATAAAGTTTAAAAAAAACTTTATTTAATTAGTTAGTTGCTAAAAATATTTAAAAAAAATATGTCTATTATTTTCTCAAGGTAAACACAATAAAGAAAACAAAAGAATAAAACATAAATTCTTTGTCTTGATCCTTGCACTTCAAACAAATTACTTCAAAATCATCCTACAAGAAAAAAGAAAAAAACAAAAATTACATAATTATTAGTTCAAAATAGTGAAATACAATAAAATCTTTTGGTAAATCTAAAATCGCATACCAAATTATGACTTTTTAATCTCTTGGTTTAACACTTGAAGAACTTGCACTTGAAAATTCTAGAATGAGATACAAAAGTTAGCAATTATACTAGAAATCATTTTAAGGAAAAATATATTTTATTGCAAAAAAATCATTTAATATATATTATATATATTCGGTTTGGTTTATAATTTTTTTTAAACCAAACCAAAAATTCGGTTTTAATTTAGCTCAAACCGAAACCAGTCCAATACACCGCTCAAACCGAAAATTCGGTTTGGATCGGTTTGGATTGGTCGGTTTCGATTTTTCTTGAACACTCCTAATTGTTATTATGAGTTAATAACTATTTATAGCACTAAACTATTTACGAATTTCTCTTTATAGTACTAAACTATTTTTTTATCTAAATATGTCACTCAACTATTTAAGTTTATCAAAAATATATAACCACCCATTTTTGGGTGTTTTCGCGCAGATGATGTCACGTGAGTTGCTTGCAACATGAACAAGGCGAAAAGGAAAGAAATATTGGAATGTCGGGCCATAATCGCTAATTTGATGATCCGCTTGCCGCTGCAACAACAAATTAAACGAGCTTATCGCCCGATATTTCCAAGATTTCTTTTCCTTTTCGTCGTTGTTCATGTTCCCAAAGCAACTCACGTGACATCGTGGCTAAACACCCAAAAATGGGTGGTTGTATATTTTTTTGATAAACGTAAATAGTTGAGTGACATATTTAGATAAAAAAAATAGTTTAGTACTATAAAGAGAAATTCGTAAATAGTTTAGTGCTATAAATAGCTATTAACTCTTATTATTATTATTATTGTTTCTTTTCAAAGGTTAGCTTCTGAGTAGATTAATCCAATAAATTTATTTTACTTTTACCTAAGTAGCGAAAAAAGAAAAGAAAAGAAAAAGAATATTATCTAAACTATAGTAACTTACTGGTCCTATGGTCAAGAATTAAGTTACGATTATTAATTGTTACACTTTATTATCACCAAAATTTTACAAGTTTGGAGTCACATATTAACCCAAAAAAAATATAAAATATCATGTATCTACTAGTATTGCAAACGAGTCTTAATATATATATATATATATATATATATATATATATATATATATATATATATATATATATATATATAACCTCACCAGAGGAGGAGGACGCCCTTAGGAAGGGAGTATTTATTTGTTACATGTTGGGGAGAGGTGTCGAACCCTCGACCTCACGGTCGAGGGCTATGGACCTCTTGACGTCTTACTATATTTTAATTCTGACTATCTAGCTCAAAAAGAAGAAAGAACAGTAAGAATCTTCTATACTCGTTCCGTGTTTCATTATTTGTCTCACTAATAAAAAATTAATATGTGTTAAATTTTTAAATTAAAAAATTTATAACCTAAAAAAATAGTGAAACCTGTAAAGGAAAGTAATACCGTGGGGGATAGAAAACGGGACATAGAATAAGGACAAACGAATTTTTTGCCAAAAAAAAGAAAAGAAAAAGAAGAAGAAAAGCATTTGTGTAGGTAGTAGAGTATTAAACAAGTAACTATAGCTTTGTAAAGAATTCCAATATGTAAGGTTTATAAGTCATCTCAGAAAAGGCAGTGTAATAAAGCATCAATACTGATTTTTCCATAACATAATTAAATGACTCTTCTTACTTCTTATAGTTATAGAACAAATAAAACAAAACAAAAAAATCAAGAGCTTCACCTAAGAAAGCTGGTGATGATTCAATGTCATATATTCAAAAGATTTTAATGAACTCCCTCCATGGTAGATTCGGTATTAATCCCTGAAAGAGTATTAAACAAGTAACTATAGCATTTGTGTAGGTAGTAGAGTATTAAACAAGTAACTATAGCTTTGTAATCATGTTAGCTTAATTAATTTTTTTACGTTATTAACAGCTTATTTTTTCCCCATCGTTTTCTTCATTATTATTCCCGTCTTTCTTGTTCTCCGGATGTCACCTAAATGAATATTAAGTGATCTTCTATTGATTAGATGTTTAATCATTATCCAAATTTGATAAATCAGTGCAACCTAATGGGGAAGAATAGTTTAGTAACAAAACATTTTAACTCGTAATGTGCAATTAACCCTGTATATTACACTTCATTGTCAGCTACAGATGTAGGTCTCTAATTTTTTTATTTTAATAAAATTCTTTTATTGAAATAAAATTCAGAAACGACAAGGAAAGGGACGTTGCCTACCCTCGAATAAAAGGTGGAAACAAATCCACTACTACATAAGGAACATCGTTCTTAGTAAACTATAAATATTAATAATTGTAAGAGCTAACGTCTTTTAAAAGGTTTGTACCTAATCTCCATATGATACTCAGTAGGAGCGTGTATATTACCCATTTTTTCTTTTGCGAGTGCGAACAGGAATAAAGTCATCGTAATCGTCTTCCAACTAAGATAATTCAAATTAGGCGAAAGTAATAAATAGAAATGCGCGACAATTTAATTCAATTGTGACAAAGTTGTTACAGAATTCATTAAAATGAATACGTAACTCGTGACATTCTAAGTTTGATTCATTTTGTGGGAGTCTTCTGGCCACAGTGGAAAGGGCCGTGGGACGCAGGACCTCGCTCCTGCGTTCGATTCCCGCATACCCCCGCCCCGTAAAAATTTGATTCATTTTCCATTGTATTAAAAAAAATTAAATGAAAATTTACATAGTATTTGATTAGTTATTTATAGTATACATGGTACTAGCAGTGACTTGTTGGATTTATGGCATTAGTTTCTTGTAGATGAATAGATTGGTTTTGGTAAGTGAGTTGAACCAACTCCTAGATTTTATTAGATTACTCCACACCTACCTAACTACTTCATATATATAGTTTTTTTAATCCCATCTCAGAGGAAAGGATTGCTCTACTTTTTCTTCATGTAATAAAGTTTTTTTTTTTTTTTTTAGCTGGGTTCATGTAATAAAGTTATGTATGTCATATTCATGAATCGGGAGGTTCCTTAGCTCAGTGGGGCAATGACTTGTCTGCGAACATGAGGTCGTGAGTTCGATACTCTCCCCATATAATGGGATAAACTTTAATTATCTCCATTTCTAGGGATATCTTCTCCTCTTGTGAGGCGCTTCTCTCCTTCCTTATGGGCAACCGCCCATCCGAACTTCAAAAAAAATAAAAAAGGTAATGGAAAGAATATGTGACGCTCCGACCTACCTCCTGGTTGACGAGTACTAGCTGAACCTCCCTTCGCTCTACCTATCGATAGAGTAAGGCTCTAAATAATTATTTTATTAATAAAAAATTATAAAATTATATCCATAAAACTATTACAACTAAAAACAATACAATACAAGACTATAATTCGTATATACAAATTATTAAGCCCAAATTTTCGATGCACACTCTAATATCAAAATCTCGCTCTAACTTCAAATACATGTAGAAGAGGGAAATATTTTAGGAAACGTGAACAAAAACTCAGTGAGGACCGTGTCAGTGTCAAATAGTTGTAACTCAATTCAGATCTTATGTGGAACATTAAATTTTCAGCACGTATGGATCATACGAGGACATGTGTCCTGATCTCAGCACAAGTGTTCTACATGATAGGTGTCGTAAATTATGAAAAGTGTCCGTTGTAACTATCACACCCGGGGCACTGAATCGAATAATCCAAAAAATTATTTATATACTATAAGAAAAAAATATTGAGTGAAAGGGAAAAGTAGCATTTAAAATAAAATAAAAAAACTTGTCTAAAGATAAAAATAAAAATCTTTAATGACGAATTTAGAAAATTTTCAAGATGGTGACAAACCCAACTTACGTATGTCACTGCACGCTTAACACTGGTGATTGCAGGTGAAAATCCTTTTTCACCATTCATTTTCCTAATTAATCAGAACTTATTATATAAATATTTTTTTAATTATATATATATATATACATATATATATATATATATGATAAATTGTGATTGGCTGTGTATAGAGATAGGAAAAGGAATGAGAATAGAGAATTTTTTGCCGTGATTGCATGGGGCCAAATTTTATTAGTACAAGCACGTTGAATTTTTATATAATTTATTTCTTCAAGTGGTTAATTGTACTTTTGGAGAAAAAATAAAAAGGAGAAGCGTGAAAAAATTCAATGAATAAGAGTGGTCACTGTAAAAAGAGTGGAATTCCATTTACTTTATTTTTGCCAGAGATTTCCGGGTTTCACTTCACTTGCATCTCATGTTAAAGTGAATGAAACTAATCAAAGGTGTCCTACCCAGTGGGACAGGTGTCTGCTCACGATTTTGAGGTCGTGAATTCAATATTCTCCGTCTGCGTACGGCAAATTTTAATCTCCCTTTTTAGTTCTATTTCCTCCTCATCTATGGCAGTTCTCTCTCCCGTATATAGGACAACCGCCCAATAGAGTTTAAAAAAAAAAAAAAAAGTGAATGAAACTATTCTCATTGTATCCCAATTGAAAACAGCTTTCAGTTAGATTTGTCTCGGTATCGCACAATTAATCCATAAATTTTTTTTTTTTTTTTGATGAATAATTAATCCATAACTTCACTTCTCGAACCAGTACTTAAAATGGTATTAGGGCTTGAACTTCTAACTTTATTTAAAGGATGAAAGTGTCGAACTAATCACACCAATCAATTTTGATTTTTTCAGTAAAGAGATCATTACATAATTTTATAGGGAGCAAAAAATCGTTTGTCTCCATTCTGTGGCCTGTTTCATCAGTAAGAATTTACCATGTATTAATTTTTCCCTTGAAAGTTTTACTATTTCTGTTAGGTAATAATTTTTTTAAGGAACAAGATACATAAAAGGGACATCCAATATTTACCGCTTTGTAAGCCATATCATTTCATAATTTATCACCATGGACATAGTAAAAAATCATTTGTCCCCATTATGTGTATCGTTTCCTGTCTCATGAATAGATATTTGCAACGTGTTCACTTTTTTTTTTCTACGGGTTTCACTATTTTTTTTAATTTATAATTTTTTTAAATTAAAAATGAACACATATCAAATTTTTATTAATGTAAATAGATAATAGAAACACCGATTGAGGATAGAAGATAGAAGATTCTTATTCATGGTACTTGGGCTTATTTGTTCTTTAGAAACATTTCACCTAATAAAAATGTAACTCTAACAAATTAAATTACTTAATAGCCTAACTCGAGTCAAGAATTATATAAATGGTCAATGTCGGGGCAATGGGAAGAAAGGTTAAAGTCACCATCAAATAATTAGGGTTCCATCTGAGGGTGCAGAATCACATGGAAAATAGAGGATGGGAATTGGGAAGGATACACCTCCCCTACACGCTATTTTTCTAATGCGACTACGTACACATGTTAATATGAATTATGTTAAAATATATACTTTTTAAAATTTTCTTATTTTCATTCCTTAATATAAGCTTTAATTACTTGTTCTGAAAATTAAGAAAATAAAAATAAAAATATTAATATTATTCTCTTAAATAAAATTAGTGATATACAAATTATATTTAATAGAATAATATTTGTATTTTAATTAACAAAGTATTTTATTTTTTTACTTTAATTTTTATAATATTTAATAAAAATCTTATATTAAAAAATGAAGGGCAATAGTGTTTTAAAATTTTAATATACTTAAAATTATTATGTATAATTTAGTTTATCGAAATTAACGTGTGATCAGACACCCAAACCGCTATTATAAAACCTATAAAAACTCAAATTTGCATAAAGAGTCTGAACATACCAAAACTTTGAAACATGTGCGGGTGTTGTTTCAGAAGTCCATACTTGTCCATGTGCTATTTTCTTGGTTTTATCCAACAAAGAACATGCAGCAAAGAAGAAGAAGAAGAAGAATTTGTTGATGATCTCTTCTTCTGCCTCCCATCAAGAGTCATAATTCAAAACAAGACGGGTCTATTTGGATTGGGTTTGGGTTTTCAAACCCAAACCCAATCCAAATAGACTAGGTTTGAATTTTGGCAGGAGAGGCCAAAAAGTGGGCGGAAAATATTCAAATTCAAATTTTTTTCTCAAAAATTTGGAATTTGAACATCTCCCGCCAATTTGTTTCGCCAAAATTTGAATTTTTACTATTATTTGAACAAAAAAATTTGAATTTGAATATTTCCCACCCACTTTTTAGCCTCTCCCGCCAAAACCCAAACCTAGATCTAGGTTTGAGTCTCAAACCCAAACCCAATCCAAATAGAGCCACAAAAAAAGAAGTAAAAATTAAAAATTAAAAAAGAAATGAAAAAGAAAACCCCTATATTTATATCCTTATTCATTGGACATTGGGATTAAGAACACACAAATATTATGCAAGACATTCTTTGAGTAAGCTACCCCTCTTGTCATTACAAGGTCCTTAGTCAAGTGGGGCAACAGTCTGCCCACGATCTTGAGGTCGTGGTTTCGATACCCTCTCCACGTATGGGCTATGCTTTAAATTGTCTCCCTTTTTAGGGTTATCTCTTCCTCCTCTTATGAGGTGCTACTTTCTCCCCTCTTGAAGTGTACGCCCAGTTAAGCTTAAAAAAAAAAAAGTACCCCTCTTGTCATGTGATTATATTTATAAGAGTGACCCCTCCCTCCTCCTCATATTTTCACTAGGAATGGTGTAATTTTCATTAAAATCTTAAAGGGCCATAATTTTCTTTGGTTCTTGGGTTGACCTCCATATTTTTTTATTTATATTTATACTTCCAAACTCTGAATTCAGTATTTACAAACAAATTTCCTATATACAAGAATTTTCAGATTTTTATTCCATATGTTCAAACATAAACTCTCAATATTTCTATAAGCTACCATTTGTTTGATGAATTGTGTCACCGACAAATATTTCCTCCATTCCTTAATATAAAAATTTCAGGATATGTAGCAAAAATTAACTAATGAGTAACTTGGTCTCCTAATTTTAGTTTACTAGTTTTTATCTTAATATTTTCTAACCAACCAAGTTTTCTTGGGTTTGATTTTTGTCTGTTATCATGATTTTTTAAATCATTGTATAACTTTTATTTTCTTATATTTTCAGATTTTCCTTTGATTGTAATGACTTCGACTATTTTGTGATTAATGGAAAATTTATTATTTAGCAAAAAAAAACTTGGTCTCCTAATCTATTTCCAAATTCTAACTTTCTTGTTATGATCAGTTTAAGTTTTGGAAGGATATTTGAGGTTCAATTAAGATCCATGAAATTTGTGATTGTGATGATAGTAGAAGTGGAAGACCTAATATTTTAAGAGCTTATGGGTTAGAAAGCAAGAGGTGGTGGCTGGTGGTGGTGGTTGGCGGTGTTATTGTAGGGGTAGGTGGCTGTCTGAGTGAGATGAAGAAGAAGATGGGAAGGTGAACTGATGAAGAAGAGCTATTTTTTTTTAATTTTTTGAACGACCGAGGGCGGAACCCCATGAACGGGGAGAGAACAACCCCATGAGCGGGGAGAGATCAACCCTAGAAGGGAGCCAACATTTAAAGCATACCGCACGCTGGCGGAGGGTATCGAACCCGGGACCTCTTGGTCCCGGGCCAAGCACTTGCCCACTAGGCCACAGCACTTGATGATGATGAAGAAGAGCTATTAGTATCGGTTGTCTGTGTATCGTTTTCTATCTCATCAATCAAAAATTTGTCATGTGTTTATTTTTTAATTAAAAAAATTTAAACTTAACAAAAATAGTGAAACCGCCGAGAAAATAAATAACACACAACAATTTCTTATTGATGGGACACATAATGATTTTTTGCTGAAGAAGAGATGGAAAAAAAGGAAAAAGAAAAGGGATGAAATTCCAAAAATACCCCTATATATTCAACAAAATTTCATACTTAGTTTTCAATTAACGTCGACTACTAGAAAATTTGACGAAAGGATCAAAACATCCAAACCAACAGTAAGTAGTTTTGGGATTCTTAAAAAGCTAACTAGGGACTCAACCCACCGAATCGTAATATGTTGCGAGATTGATTTTTATCAATTCACCTTATGAAAAATTTCTCTATCAGACCTATATATATCACTTTTTAAGTAGAAATGTCTTAGAATCCAAGAAATTAAAAGAGTGCAAAAATTTGTGTTTTTTTTTGTCAATTCGTAGGGCCTTCTATAAGTTCTACATATTGACATTTGACAGTTTCCAAGAAATAATTATTTAATGCATTATTATATTTTATAAATTAAACAATAAATAATGAGTTAGATGCTCAAACATTTTCGACTTATTTGATTTATCCCTAGTATTGTAATGATGTTTTTTTTTACACTAGAAGCAACAAAGTCGAAGAGTCTGATCCTAATCTCTTAAAATTATGAGTCGGAATCTTAACCTATGTATTATTCGAACTCATATACGGGTATGTATTTAGATGTTTGGTATTTAAACATTTAAAACAAAGTGTTTGATTAGTGTTTAATTACCAAATTTGATAAATATGTTATAACCATACTCATATTGTGTCGTGTCAACACAAATACAATAGATATAAACGAAGGGTTCGAATAACATAGTTTTAACTATTTGACAATGTTGTGTTAGCAACAACCCATGTTTACCAACACAAGTTGGCTCAGTTGGTAAGAATTTGGCACATCCTTACAAATGTCAAGTATTCAATTCCCTCGCTGCCATACGAGGGTCTGTATTGGTGCGGTAATCAGCAAGATATTAGCCCCTAGTGACCGCCCTGACCCAGCCATGGTGGTAACTGAGATCGAACCCATCCAAACTTTTTTGTCACAATAAAAAAAAAAAAACCCATGTTTCAAATACAAATAATGTTGGACAATGATGGTTTGGTAACAATTGAATTGTATTCTAATCTTTGCTTCAAATGGTTCCACATGCAAGCAAATAACACAATTTTGTCTTAGTCTTTGACTTCCTGTCTTCTATATATATATATATATATATATATATATATATATATATATATATATATATATATATATATATATTATTGTCTTTGTTATTAACATCCCTATTTACAAAGCTAAGCATTACCATTAATTGGTTATAATTATTTGAAGTGCTTAGGTTTTATAAATTATAATCAAACAAGATAATGCATAGGAGTGCAGGCTATATATTCTCTCATGCTGCTTATATTTTATTCATTAATCATTATTTAAGAGGAAGCATGAAGGCTGTAACATGCGTATAGAACACAATTATTCTTTAGATACTCTCTTTAAATAAATAAATAAAAATTAAAAGGTGATATATGTGCAGTTAAGTTTTGCTTCATGATGCAAATAAATTTAGGATATTTTGATAAATTCTTTAGTACAACAATGAAATTATTATATACGAAGCATTGTGATAATTCCAAATCTATAAATTCACTCCAGCGTAATAATATTTCTCCACTTGTAATAAGGCAAATTATATTCCTATTTACTAAAAAAAATTATTATCGTGGCAGAGAATGCCCATCCTAGAGCTTAATATTTACTTTGAGTCGGAAGTCATGTTAAGTCAACTATGCTAATCTTTATTGACAATATTTTTAATTCAGGAGAGTATATAATATAATTTTTAACTATATAAATACAAACTCATATAAATGGCGAGACTCTAAATTTTCGACACTAAGATTGTGTAGAAATTAATAAACCTATATAAGTGAAGACCCAACCACCTTAGGACATTGTGCCTTAGGGTTTCTTGTCTTTTTCAAAACCTAAATTTGGTGGTAAATCTGATTTATTAGGGCCCCACCATAATAGAACAAGAACTGTTTTTCAGGTTCTTTTAATTTGGACGTTACTCTTATATTGTACATGTGCGATGTTTGCTATTTTGAAGATTAACATAGGGTGTCCCTATTTCAGATGCAAGAAAGGTCGACTTCACGACCTCGGCGCTACGTGGGCTCAATACCCTTTGTCTCGAGTCACGACAAATTTTAATCTCTTCTACAGGGTTATCTCCCTCCTCATATGAGACAGCTTCTTTCTCCCCTATATGTGGGCTTCAGATTAACATATATATATATATATATATATATATATATATATGAAAAATAAATAAATTGTGTGACAAAATCATGGTGGAAAATGCTATATCACCTTTTTTTTTTTTTTTTGCACGGTTTTGGTAAATACATTAGTTGATTAAGAACTTAACTTATAGATTAGGATATTAGAGATCGAATTTCGACAACTTAAAAAATATATGTTTACATGTATTTAGATATTAGTAAAAATGAGATGATGAATATGAGTTTAAAAAATATTATCCGAACAATTAATGATGATGGTCAAGTGATTTTAATTTTACTTTTAAGGGGTTTGTTAAAACTGAGTTTATGAGATAGAATTTAGACTAGTGTTATCATTTTTTAGAAATTATACTTGTCCTTTGGTGGAGCTACTTTAACAGGTCAATATTTGCACTGATTGTTCAATTAGTATTATATATTTGTTGTTGAACACGAAAATCCAAAAATGAAGAAGCATAAGTATTGTTAATTGTTACCCTCACTTGCATCTCTTTTTACTTGCACCACCTTTTTACTTAGGAAAAAAAAAAGACATTATTTGAATAGGATCTAAATATAGTTTCTTTCAAGTAAACAATTAGTTTTGACCATAAATAATAGTCTTCCGATAAGCATATTTGTGGTAGATTTCAAAATTTTGGAAAAAATGTAAGAATAAAATTTACTATCTCTTTCCGAAATTATGAGTTTCATTTATTATTTATTTTATAAAAATTTGGACATACAATTTTGTACGAAGAAAGTATTAAATATGAAATTATGACATTTTTTATTTTTAAAATAAAATATATTCTATTTCATTTTATTTTAAAAAATAAATTATTTTTTGCAGTATTTATCAAAAGTGCCTTAAAAATATATAATATTTTCAATGTGTCTGCGGTATTTAAAAAGTGTCACAAATGGTGCCATCAAATTAAAATATGACAGCTTTAGGGCATTTCCGAGAAGTGTGCACAAGTCTAACAAAACTCTTTTTGTAACATTTAAATTACTTTTCGTGTCACTTACTCAGTGCCACCAAAAATCAAAAGTGTCATCGTGTATGGTTATTTATTTCCTAATGAGTTTCAGGTGGGGGAGTTGTAGTAGCATAAATAGGAACAATTTTAGTATTATGAACTTAGCACACACCTAGTGAGTATTAAAATTTGACATATCTCAATTTAGTAAGAAGTAGTTTTTTCAACTGAATTATTACCTTGTCTCGAATTATAGGTTAGTAATAGAATCAACTTTTGTTGCATAAATAACTACTAACAATATAATATATATCACTGAAATTATTGCACAGTTAAGAGGAAAATAGTAACAATTAAAAGAAAAAACAAGGAAAACAAAAAGATTAAAGTCAAAAGGTTTCTTCAACTCTTGTCCTGTGAAGATCATAAAAAAATAATTATTTATGAGAAAATATATAAAATACAAAAAAAAAGTTTTGATTTGGGAGTTGATATCATATATACCACCACTTCTTTAAGGAGTATCCGAGAGTTCGAATTTTCCGTGTCACTCCTTTCAATATTCTAATTACGAAATTTTCATTTTAAAATGACTGCATCAACAAAACTCAATAATCTGGAACAAAATTAAGTTGTACCACTGATCCAGAAAAGCCCAATATAGATCCATATATATTCTTTTTGGCCCATACCTTTCGTTTGGGTAATATCTCTTCTTCTGGGCTAGTTTTAAATCTTCTAAGGTTTGGGCTTTCGATCGTTTGTTGGCCCATTGTTCAGAAGTGTTCAACGTTTACCTTAGAAGGGTTAATTGCATTAAACTAACTAGGGGTGTACAAGAAAATTCAAACCGCACAACATTATGCGGTTTTTATTTTTAATGGGTTTAGTTAAGATTTGAGAAATTTTAATACCGTAATTTTGGTGGGGTTTGAAACTCTTTTGAAACAAAATTGCAATGCACCACACACACACACATATATATATATATATATATATATATATATATTATATAGTTAATTTAGTCCAGGTAATTAAAATGTGACTTATTATCCATAAAAAAAAAATGTGACTTATTATCCATAAAAAAAAACTGTTAAGATTAAGTACTATATATGTCTCTATCGTCACTCATCATTTTTTGTGATTGACTTAGAACACTTTATTTTTTGTAATTGCATTCAAATTATTAACTTTTTTCGTACAAAATGAGAAAATCCAAAAAATTGTGCATCTTTTCAAAAATTCTAACAATCTACTTACCAAAAAATAATATTTGATATCTCTATACTGTAATGCATTATGCGTACAATTTCACCTAATAGTTTATTGGTTCATCACGACTTCTAATATACTAAAATCTTGTACTACTTAACGATTTTTTTTAAAAAAAGAAAAAAGAAAAAAGAAAAGGAATGTCCCACACCGCAAAATCGCACCGAACCGAGTCAAACCACAAAGTGGGGTTTGAGGTTTTAATTAGTTTGGTGCGATTTCAAAATTTTCCAAACTGCAAATGCGATTCAGTTTAAAAATTCGATACCCCTACATTAAACTACCATGAAGTTAGGAGTATTGTACTTAATTAAAATGTTCCAAATACTACATGAGAGGTTCATTGACTTTTAGTCGACCGTTAAAATTTAGGATGATAATTAGATTTTTAATGAATTATTCATAATGACCTTATCTTTATACTTTAATGGTGTAGTTATTATTCTGCCATGAAACCTTCTAAATGTTGCGGGCCAAAATTATCTTCACATTGAAGGAAAATGAAACTTCTTCCCACGTGCTTGGTGGGAAAAATTAGATAGAGAGATGAATATGTAAAAGAAGTTGTCTTTTTTTCCAAAAATACATTGCCTCATTTTCATTGCTCAGCTCATCATTGTTATCCAACTTTTTAGCAGATGGATAACAAATGGAAGACGAGGAAGTGAAAATGTACATTTATAGAAAATGGTAACTGCTCTTACCTACCTCTCTCTATCTAATTTTGTGCCAATCACGTATGGAAATGGTTTCATTTTCCGTCTAACGTAAGGACAATTTCATCATTTTATCACCACCTAGATGGTTTCAATGGCAAAATGTAACTACACCATCAAAGATAGGGGATTATGAGCAATTCATTAAAAATTTAACGGTCATTCTAAATCCTAACCGTCGATTAACGATCAATAGAATGCTAAGACTAAAGTGCACGACCCCACTACATGGTACTTTAAAGTAATTAACCATTTTTAAGAAATTCGTCTCTGCGAAGACAAATTTTTATTTTTTAGGTTGGGATGTGATCTACATATTAGTTCCAAATGCACAATTTACATAGTCAAAAATGATATATACCACATCTATATAGTTAGCTATAGTCTAATTAAGTGTGAGCAAAAATATTTTCTATGAATTAGTCTCCTTTGTCCATCTATCTAGACTAACACAATTAATGATTAATGAGATGCACAAAAGTCTAACATACAATAGGTATGTAATAAATACATTTACATATTGCAAGGATAGTATATACTCCACAATTTCAAATTAGTTGTCTCAAAATCACTTTTTTCTCGTCCCAAATTAGTTGTCCTTTGATAACTTCAATATAAATGTGATATACTCCCTCAATTGTATTCAAAGTTTCAACATGATTTTTTGATCATTTCACTTTAAAAACTAACTTAACTAATTTTTTTTCTTAATCTATGTGTTTTTTGAAAGACATTCAAAATGTGATAAAGAGGGAGTATTTCCATAAAGTGGATCGTATTTTTCAGTTCCTTTTATCATTATACTTCCGATTTGAGGAAATATTTATTCTTCAAGAATCTGATAATCCATTCTCTCATTTAGTTTCGAGGAGACATGATGTCACACCCCGAGCCCACGAGTCCAAATGCGCAACACATGAGTTTAGCAGCACCCACAACCACCTATTTGGAAACCGAACTTTCTATGCTAAATTGGATATTCGAGGTGATAGTTAATTCTTAAGCCCATGATCATATACCAGCCAAAACTTTCAAACTTCTCTCATGTGGGATTGGGTATCACATTCACACTGTAATACTCGGGACTTTTTGCTTACGTGATTATGTGCTCTAATTACGTCATTGCATGAATTATAGCTTTATAAAATGCTAACATGTTTTTTTGTGTAATTGTTATGTGCCACGTAGCTTATTTATGTGTTATATGTGCTCATATGTTGTTTGGGGTTGTGTGAGGATATGAGTGTACATTGTGTGAGAAGTGAGGGACCTTTATGCAATTAAAATTGAATGGCATGGGGAGTTACTGCAGGATTTTCTGCAATTGGAAGTTACCAAAACTTGAGAGAAAAAGAGAAAGGAAATAGAGAACAAAAAGAAACAAAATAGTGGAAAATCTGAGAACTTCGAGAGATCACCGAGTGAGCATCTCTATCGGAATTAGACGCATAATATATCAAAATCGAACGAAGCAAGATAAGCTTCGAGTGAGCGGTAACGGATTCGCAATCGGAGTGAGGAGTGAGGAGATATCACACCGGAACGGGGGGTTGTTTCTGGGATTTTTCTGCACAATGTTAATTGGTGAATTTGCTTTCTTTGCTTGTTTTTTAAGGTATGTATCATGCCCTCTTTTTATCTCGATGTTGGAACGTTATTCTTGCTTTCCTTATTGTTATTATTGAAGCATAAATTGTCTAGTTATGTTCTTAATTATAAATTGAATCGTGTATTGGTAATTATTTGTGCGAATTGTGAAACTATCGTGAATTGGGATGATAATTGGATTTCTTGCTGCCCTATATGCCTTTGGTATTTGCTACATAATTACCTACTTGGTTAATTGTTATTGCTTTGCTTAATCGAGTTAATTGGTGCCGTCAATACTTGGTTGAGTCGTATTGTCCTAATTGATTTTGGTCGACCGAGTCGTCGCCCCCTTTTGAGCTCGTACTTAGAATGGATTAGATGACATGATTCATTCGAACTAATACGTGAAACGTGAACTGAATAGATCCCGTGAGATCTCGTACTTGGGCCTTATTCTGATAATGCCATCATTAGAACTGTAACTATTTTTTGGAGTCCATGGTGATGGGCGATGATGCAATGTATAATGGATCCTTAAAGCTTGGACCCGTTCATTCGGGGGGTCATACCTAATGCATGTGCTTGAAATACTTGGGCCTTCATAACTTGGCCAATGATAGGGTCGTTACAGTCATTGTCATAGTCTTGAATATGTATTGAGCTCTTAATGTGGGAAGTGTGTGTGTGTGTCTTAGCATTAGCCAATCTCGTAGTACCAAACTTCGTGTACTTCTATTGTGCCTTACGAGTAGAGCATGGTCCTCGTTGCACATTCTGAGGTATAGTGTGATATGAAGAGCATGGTTAATTGGTCTAAGTTTTTGCCTATTTTGCTTGTTCTTGCATTGGTCATTCTTGTTATGTGATTTGAGTAAAAAACCAATATTTTTGGGACAGGGTTCCTTTGTTAATTTACACTTATGTTGGTCCTGACTGAAGATCGGTCGACCTTTCAGTCGCTCGTCCGGACAAACTACGATGCTAATTCGGGCGATGGGCAGTGAATTTCGGTATACCGGGCTAAAAGTCCCTCGACCGGGGTTGTTGCGGTCGAGCAGGTTTAGTTGTCGGTCCACCGGACTTTAAACCATTTTTGGGACAATGTTTCTGTCCTAATATCGGTCGACCAGTATCTCATTTAGGTTGACCGATGTGTCTTGTAATAGGATTATGTTCTATTTTGCACGGTATTCAAGGATAATGTGGTGTGAATTGTGGAACCGTGATCTGAGACTGTCGTGCAGTGTTCAAAACCGATGTCGTCTTAATAACGTGTTTTAAAATGGCATTTTAAATAACGGGAAATCATTTGTGTCGCGTGTGCCTTGCCTGTATTACATGTGATTATCGTACAGGGATTTGCGTGGATCATACTAAGCCCCGAAGCTCAGTCCATTCGCTTACTTGTGCAGATGATGATGAGGAAGAACCTTATTATGAATATGAGACATGGGAAATGCTCTTCGATGAGTGATGATAATCTACCTTAGACTGGAACACTTTACTGTTTTTAGTTATTTCCCTTGAATTGTTAAACATATTTCCGATTTAATAACTTAGTAACTTTCCTTTTAGTGCTTAATTCCGCTAGCGCACTTTGGATTATGGTTTATATAATGAATTCCCTTTTATAGTAACTATGTTCCGTGGGCTTTGGTGTCTAATCTACCAATGAGACACTGTCATGTCATTATTCCGGAGACGGGGGAGGGGGGTGACATAAGTGGTATCAGAGCGAGGTTGGACCTTACGGTTAAAATGTGGAATGAACATAGGATAACAATAACACATAATGTGAGGTGTGAGATGTGAGATGGGTAGAGACCATGTACTAGTATGTATTTACTTACTTAACGTTTTATAGCCTATTGCCTTGTGTTATGTTACCTTATATGTTATACATGTATGTGATTTCTTGTACTATGCTGTGTACTTGTTATCACATGTTCAACTTGTTATCTGTTATCGCTTTATTACTTATGCTCTTACATTATCACTTGTGGGGGGTCAAGATGGATCCGAATTAAGGAAGTAGTGGTGATGACTATGATCTACCGCTTGCTACTTATGCCCGTCGGAGGCCATGAAAGGAAAGAAGGTAGTATGTTATGTCTACAAGTCAGCAACAGACTGAGGTTCCGCCACAACAACAGGAAACCGCTGATGGGTTTGTGACACCACCATATAATCCACCACCTCCACCTCCACCTCCACCTCAATTACAACAACAAAACATCCCACAACAATAGAATATCCCACCACCCCAAAATATACCACAACCAAATGTTCAACAACAAAACATCTCACCACCACAACCACCACCACCACAGAATAACAATACTCTATCCTCACCTCAATACTATCTACCGCCCCAATACCCACATCCACCATACTACAATGCACGTTCTCCCCAATACAATGTACCACAACCACCCCCACTAGCCAACGCATGAGGCAACACCTGATGTAGGGGCTGCGTTTGTGATGTTAGCCCATATGTTTCAAGCTCAACAACAACAACAACAACCACAACAACAACATAATCAGTATGTCGGGGCTCCTAGAAGTCAACGGGTTGAAGCTGATCTAGGTGTTTACTGTGAGCGCATGGAAAAAAATGCGTATGGGTTCCTTTGATGGGGAGATGAGACCGGATCAAGCGGAGAGTTGGTTGGAAGCGGTTGAACATCATTTTCGTATCATGAGGGTACCAGAAAATATGAAGGCGGATGTGGTTGAGCCTTTCCTTACTGTTGGGGCATCCGAATAGTGGAAATGTGTAGATGCACACCGAAACTTTTTGCTTATGTGATTATGTGTTTTAATTACGTCATTGCATGATTTTAATGCTTTATAAAATGTTAAGCATGAATTAATTGCTAGTTGTTATGTGCCACATAACATGTTTATGTGCCTATATGATGCTTGATGTTGTGTGAGGACATGAGTGTACTTTGTGAGAATGTGAGGGACCTAATAAGCTAATAAAATTAAATGTGGATGGAGTTATGGAAAGGAAAAAATCATGCACTTGGGAGTTACCAAAAATTGAAAAGAAAGAGAGAGGAAGAAGAAGAAAGAAAAAGAGAGAGAAATTTGAAAACTTTGAGAGATCACTAAGTGAGTATCTCTTGTCGGATTTTGACGCACCTTATATTGAAATCGATCACAGCGAGATAAGTTTCGAGTGAGTGAAGCGGAATTTCATTATGAGTTAGGAGTTAGGAGATATCACACCGAGAGCAAGGGGCTGTTTCTGCACACTTTGATTTGGGTATTTTGCTTGTTGGATTATTTTGAATGTATGGATCCTAGCCTTTTGTGTCTTGGATGTTAGAACTTATATCTATTGCCTTATTTATGAATTATTGAAGCATAAACTGTTTTATTTTGTTGTAATTCTACCAATTGTATCATTTGTTAGTGAAATCGTGAAATGGGAAATTGTGGAATTGTGTTTGTGAAATAATATGTGAATTGGGTTACTTGCTGCCACTGTTTACCTTGGGCATTTGCTACATAATTGCATACTTGCTAAAAGTACTCGACCGGGTTTAGTTGTCCATCCACCGGACATTAAACCATTTTTGGGACAATATTTTCTATCCTAATATCGGTCGACTGGTATCTATCTTATGTCGATCGATGTGTCTTGTAACAGGATTGTGTTCTGTTTTGCACGGTATTCAAGGATAATGTGATGTGAATTGTGGAACCTTGATCTGAGAGTGTTGTGCAGTGTTCAAATTTTAAGTCGTGTTAATAATGTGTTTTAAAAGAGCATTTTGGGAAACGGGAAATCATTTGTGTCGTGTGTGCCTTGCATGTATTCCTTGTGAATATTGTACAGGGATTTGTATGGATCATATTGCCCGAAACTCAGTCCATTCGCTTACTTGTGCATGTGATGATGAGGAATAACCTTATTATGAAGATGAAACATGGGAAGGGCCCTTCGATGAGTGATGATAATCTATTTTAGACTAGAACATTTTACTGTTTTTAGTTATTTCCCTTGAACTGTTAAACATATTTCCGATGTATTAACTTAGTAACTTTCATTTTAATACTTAATTGCACTAGCGCACTTTGGATTATATAATGAATTCCCTTTTATAGTAACTCTATTCCGTGGGCTTTGGTTGCCATGTTATCATTTCGGAGACTGAGTGTGACACACACCCTCTTAAGACTCTAGCGTCCTCGCCAATCAGGTGTGCAGGATTATAGAGGTGGCTCCCACCCCATACGTTATTGCACTTAGTTCTCACACGTCCGTCCAATGCAAGATTCTAGTGGTGGCTCCCACCCCGTACGTTTATCACTTAGTTCCCACCTGTCCGCTTGGTCACCACGCTCTGATATAATAATGTCACGCTCTAATCCCGCTAGCCCGAGAGCACAACACATGGGTCTGACAACACTCATGACCGCCAACTTGATAATCGAACTCGCTATGCCAAATCGATATCTCGAGGTGATAGTGAATGTTTAGACCTATGAATGATCATATTACCTGCCAAATCCTTTCAAACTTATCTCATGTGGGATGGGGTATAACACATGAGATGTACTAATAATACTTCATAAATATTTTCAATCGATATTGTTATTGCAAGAGCATATTCGTGGCACAATAAAAATATTTTCTCATTCACACCAATACTAATATATCTTCTCTTTGATTGAGTCATGAATGCATATATAAATGCTAACATTTATATAATAACCATATTCCAATAATTGTATATTTCTTCTAAAAAAAATTCCCCCAATTTGTAACAAATTAAAGAAAGAACGAGATGAAGGAGAAGAAAGAATAATAGAAGGACAATTCTGATATTGACCGAGGCAGGGAGTAGGGACCTGGTCGAGAAAGCTGCACATGTCGCCTCTTTCAAAATTTCATCTCTCAGTCACAGTTAAAATACAAAAAAGATAGTCCTGATATGGACACAGTTAAAAGTACAAAAATTGTACAAACTTGTCACATCACTCTAAAATGAGGAGAGAAATATTTTTTTTACTTTTAACTGTGTCCATATCAGGATATCTTTTTTGTATTTTAACTGTGACTGAGAGATGAATTTTTTTTTTTTTAAAACAGGGGCGACGTGGCAGCTTCTGGACCAAGTGGACCAAGGCTCTACCCTTAGTCCTGGTCTATATCAGAATTTTCCATAATAGAATGTAAATTCAGTAATAAATTTGAAATCTCTGGACCGTCAAATCGTATCTTTCAAAGACAAACCATCTTCTAGCGATTACAACATTTTCCCACACCATTTCACAAAATAAATGGATTCTTAGAGTAGTTTATTTTGCCTTCAAATATTCAAGAAATCATGGTCGAGAAGTATCATAGTTGTAGTACGATCTTACAATGTTGACGTGTTATTTTTTACAATAATGTCTACTAAACTTCTCGTATCTTCATTAATAGAACTTCTAAGGTCCAATATATATATATATATATATATATATATATATATATATATATATATATATATATATATATATATATATATATATATATATATATAATTTCTTCTGAAAATATCAAGAGTCAAAAATTCAAATTTAGTAAATTAGTCATAAAATTGAAAAGGACGAACAATAAAATCTTCTACTTTTCTCTGTTTGGCTTCTTAGCCTCGGATTGCAGTAGCAAAAACAAAAAGAAAGCAATTCCTTTTTCTCTTGATTCTCAGTGATATGGGTATTAAAGGTAAACGTGAAAAATTTCTGGACTGCAATCCAGCTAGTTTTGTATTTAGTTCGTTATTTCAGTTCATGGGATCATCATTGTGATAGAATTAGTTTGTTTACTTTTCAGCAGGAGAGACTGTTCCATATCTTTCATATCAAAATAATATTTTTGATTCCCTGTACTGTTTCTTTTAAAGTTCTTGAGGTTCATCAAAACAGATCAAAAAATGTACGGTCCTCTATCACGTTTCTAAATCTCTTGCGGTTTCTCTCTTTCTTGGATGGCAAGCTCATACACTTCAAACTTTCAATTAGAATCCACAGATCCGCAAGACATTCACCAAGTTGAATTATGGAGCAAAAAGTTTCATTCCTTTATTTTACAAAGGTTAGGACACGAATATAGAAAAACATGAAAAAGATAAAATTGACTGCATGATTGTTAAGGCCATATAATTTCATAACATTTCTGCAATTATTTTCAAGAGAAAATCTCTTTATATATACATAAATAATTTTTACATTTCTCCTTTTGTTAGTAATTTTTTATTTGGTCTCTTTTTGTACATAAATTATTTTCAAACTACTGTTTTTGGTCAAATTAGTATAAAACTAGTGATTTTCAGACACATTTGAATACATATTCTCTACATATTTGCTAGTAGTCTTAATGGTATTTTTATCAATTTAAATCCTTAAAACTGGGAATATGCGTAGAACAAGTGATTAAAGAGACAGAAAATCACCAATTTTACACTTTTTTGACAAAATCAGTAGTTCATAAATAATTTATGTAAAAAAAGATAAAATAAAAGTTTACTAATAAAAAAAAGAAGAAAAAAAATTATTTATTTATATATAGAGAGTTTTTCTGTTATTTTCAATTGCAAGGTTTATTAATGAGTTTATTGTCCAAATAATAATATATGCCACTAATCCAGTTTTTTTATTACCATCAAAACGGGCCACTGCAGGCTGGAGAGGGATAGGCCTACTTTAAACGGGCTACGATCCTGAAATTGTAGCCCGAACCCAAAGGTTGATCCACATTTGTCGGACCTTTGATCCAAAGGTTGATTAAGTATTAAATGAAAATATTAATCATATTTTCTATTTTAAAAGTTACTTTAGTTTAATAAAGGTAAAAGAAGATTGATTACATTACATCCTTCTCAATTTGACATTTTTTCTAATCTCCCTTTCTGGGCTATTTTCTCCTCGTTTGAGGCAGTTCTCTCTTCCCTATATGGGACAACCGGCCAATCGAATTTCAAAAAAAAATGACATTTTTTCCCTTAAAAAGGAGAAAAAAAAAAAGGTTGGTTGGATCATACTTCACATTTTCAATCTGAAAATTTACAAAAAAGAAAATTGTTAATTGTTATACTCTAATCCAAAACCGCCTCTCACAAAATATTTGAAGCTACATATTTTATCCTTGAGATCCCCCCCCCCCTTCTCATTAAAATATTAAGTTTCATAAATAGGAGTGTTCACTATTCGGTTAAATTGAAATACCGAACCAAACCAAATCGAATTATACTATATGGTTTGGTTTATTCGGTTTTGAAAAAATAAAAATAAATTTGGTATACGATTTTTAATTTTTAACAACCGAATGTCCTAAATACCGAATAGACCAATTATTATTATTATTATTAAAAAATGTATTATAATTATACGTAATATTAATATTACTTAAATCTGTCTTCAATTCATATATTTTAGTGACATTCGGGGAGAAAACACTTTGTACATTTATTGCCAAATATTACCGTCAATACCCCGAATGATTGGGGACTTAATGAGTTATGTTATTGTTGTAAAGTTGTATTTTTAATTTTTAATTTATTATTTTTATTTTAATTGTGCATTATAATTTTATCGTTGTCTATTTTTTATAAGTTCAGATCCACAAGAAAAAAATAAAATTTATGTACAAACCGAATCGAACCATACTGAAAATAATTTTCGATATTCGGTATACGATTTTTCTAAAATTATGGTTCTGTTCGGTTATCATAAAACGTTAAAAAATCGAAAAGAAATTTTGTTCCGAATACCGAATGCAAACCCCTACACATAAAATATATCCAAGCCCGTAAAATCATCACTAATTTTCGCGTCATCCGAATTGGGCCTTACCGGAAATTAGTTAAATAAAAGGGCAAAAATGTAACTCCAGCACTATATATATATATATAGATGACGACGCGTTCTGTTTCTGTTCACTTATGAAAATTAAAAGAGAAAAATTAAAAGAGAAAAAAAGGTTGGATTGAGAAGCAGAGGAGTTTCCGTTATCCATTTTACTTTCTCTATCTATATCTATTCCTTTCTCTCTCTAGAAATATTTATTTTGTTGTTCATCTTTTTTGTGATCAAATTAGGGTTTTTCTCTTCCGATTCGACTCAGCTATGCATTCTGAATCGCTCACCACTCACGCTTCCAACATCCCCATGGCTGCTGCTTCCTCTAATCACAAAGATTTCACCAAGAAAAAGAGGGTATTTTTTGTTTTTTTTTGTTTGTTTAGTTTGGGTGTATTGTTGTTTTTTTAGGTTTAGTTTGTGATGAATTTTTTAATGTATTTGATTAATTTGTAATGCCAGTTCTAAGATTATTTTTGTTAGGGTTTTTAAAATTTGGACCGGAGTGAAAGTTTTGCTCGGATTGACTCAATTTTTGTGTGCGTTTTGATTTGATTGTGTAATTTGCTGCGTATTGAATCTTTATAGATTCTAACGATTCAACCTTTATTGAGTATCTGGGGATTTTCTGTAAGGTTTTGTTTTGTTTAATTTTCAAGGTTGTTTTTTGATGAAATTTCTATTCCTTTTGAGTGAATTTGTATAATTATTTTATTATCCTTTTTTGGAAATTTCAGGCGAACAGGTCAGCCAAGTTGAAGCAGTGCAAGCTCGATGCTCGCCGGGAGCAGTGGCTTTCTCAAGGTTTGTGAAAGATAACTCTTTTAGACATGGATTGTGTGATTAGTTCTTGTTATGGGGTTGCTACTGGCTTATGTGTATATTATAGATTGGAATTTATTTGTTTATATGTGGAATAAAGTATCTCTTTTCTCATTAATGTCCGCTCGTGTAACTTTTTATATAGTGAAGAACAAGGGAGGGAAGGATGATTCAAATGGCAAAGAGACTGGTGGATCATTGATGCATGGAAGCAATGGGAGGGGTAGACCGATTGAGAAACTGGAGATAAGGCCAAGGGGAGAGGAAGAAGAGAAGGATGGTGGATCGATTCACCATTACAGTGATTCTGACTCCCCCTCGAATAATCACACAAGCCACACCAGTAGTGTCTTGGGAGGCAATGACTCTAGCACCACCTTCACTGGGAGCAGCAGCAGTAGCACCAGCAGTAGTGGTGGCTGTTATTCAGGAAGTATGAGTGAAGACGATGAAGAACACGATGACGATTGCTTGGATGATTGGGAGGCTGTAGCTGATGCATTGGCTGCTAGTGATAAGAAACAGGAACAGCACGGCAGTTTTTCGGATTCAGCTCCCGAGGATAAGAGAGATGGTTTGGTGGATTCTCATGCAGAAGTGACAAGTCAGAAAAATTCTGGTACTGAGATGTCTGAATCAAAGCCAGAACGTGGGGTACCACTGCAGAGAGCCCCAGTTAATTGTCGGGCATGGAGGGCTGATGATGCTTTTAGGCCTCAGACTTTACCTAATCTGTCCAAGCAGTTAAGCTTTCCAATGAACTCAGGTCGGCGTTATGGCTGTGCAGGCTCTGTTTGGGGGTGCAAGAATGTAGCATCGGTTCCAACATCTTGCCCAATCTGCTATGAGGATCTGGACTTCACTGACTCGAGTTTTCTCCCATGTTCATGTGGATTCAGGCTCTGCCTTTTCTGCCACAAAAGGATTCTTGAAGAGGATGGCCGTTGTCCAGGGTGTCGGAAGCAGTATGACCAGGAGGATCCTGTTGAAGGGGAGGCAACTTTTGATGGTGGTAGCCTGAAGTATCGATTGGCGCGTTCTTGTAGCATGATAACAAGGTCTTAGGAAGGGTCTCTGTTACTCTAGAAATGTATGTTGGGTCTCTCTTTCTAATGCAGTATCATATGTCTTTCTGCTTCTAGACTCTGATTCTCGTAGCTCTAGATGTCGGTATAGCAGTAATTTTGAAGCACAGGAGTATTAATATGGTTCTCTTGATGATTTTGGTCCATATTTCTATGATGCTTGTGCTGCTGATGTAGAAGATTGGTTGTGTGAATACATAATGTCGTATAGAAATGGAACGTATAATTGCAACACAGTTGTTTGAGTTGGCTGTCGAGTTCTAGTCAAGAATGAAACAATAAATAAAAACAGGCGAGAAATGTCTTCTATGAATGTATCCTTTGTGTTCACAGAAGTTGGTATAGACTTAATTTGTCGCTGAACATGTCTTCTCAAATCATATATAGGCTATTTTCTCGGTCAGTTTTTTTGTTCTAAAAAACAAGCCACTTCCATGACTGGATAGTTTGAATTTTACTTCAGGGAGGAAATTATATATGTGTGTGTGTGTGTGTGTGTGATTGACAAGGAACTATAAAAGTCTTCTTTTACAGTTCAATTAGGTCATCTTTAATGCTACAAAGAAAGTAGTCTGGCATGGGAGAAACCTGAAATTTGTCACCAGGTGGATATGTGCCCTCATTCGTACCTTCTGGTTATTAGAACAGTGATAAAAGAGAGGGACTATAATGTCTTCGTTTATGCTTCATGCTAAATATCCTTATCAATTGCTTATATTCTGTAGATGTTTTGAAATGTATGAAATTCCGTCCAACTTTCCAAAGATGTAGGGATTAAAGATAGAAATAACTGTTGGTTTCTCCTTATTTTAGAGGGAAAAACCCTTTCTTTTCTTAACCAAGGATATCCTTACAGATGCAGTAGTATATTCAAAAGATTCCAGGTTAGCCCTGGGAAATGAGGCGGCTATGCTAGTTTATACTTTAAATTTTGGGTTAAAATGTTGAGAGTTTGCGAGTTCCTTTTCTTGTCCATATATCCAGTTATGTTAGACTTTGCTAGTAGGATGGTTACTTTTAATCTATGGATGATGCATGATTTCAGTGCGAGCTCAGATACTTCCTGCACATCCGGAAGGAATTTACTTTAGAATGTACTATGGCATTTGTATGGTTCCTACAGCTATCAAAGTGGGGCCATTGTCCGGTTTAGATTCGTACATGCTGTGACACCCTTATGTTTCCGTCAAGGAGAATTAAGAGGAGACGGTAAAGCTAAGTGATCTAACAGATTTGTTTTGACTATACATCCTTTCCAGCATTTCCCTCGGCTTATACTACTTATCATCTCTGTGCATTCCGGATTCATGTTGGATCCATTTGACATCACAGTCTATAGTTGAATCCAGATGTCATAATTATTTTTAAGAAACATTCAAGGTTTGTTATTTATGTATTCTCGATATAGGGCAAATGTCATACTTGAAACAAATCCTCGGTAATTGCTTACATTCCAGTTTCTTTGTGTCTCTGATCTAATGTAGCTAATTGATAGCATTTGCATCATATATTAGGTGATGCTGCTAGAGCATTGCCTTCAACTTAGACTCGAGTGATATGATTGAAGAATGATAAAGATTTCCTTTGTTTGGATCTTTAGGGGGAATTGAACTAGAATGGTGTATAGGACGGTTGTTGAATTCTCTGGAAGAAATGTTTTTCATATAAACATGATTCACACTCTGGGGCTGGAAAACGAAATGTATCATTGGAAAATTGCCGTGCTTCTTTTAATTCACTTCTGGAATGAATAAAAGAACATTTCTGGAACTTCAGCTCTAACCAGAGCTTGATGGCGACATTTGTTTGTTGTTATAAAATGTCTTCTTGGGAATAGTATGATTTTGAAGGGCTCTTAGGTTCTCAATATGCATTTTGTTTTCAAGTTCCCTAACTCTTGTGCCAAGTTATTTGCCAAAATGATTGGATTGTTTTAAACTAGATTATCAGAGGGCACCTGGATTTCATTTGACTTGATTTTCTTTTCTTTTTTTCTGGTCAATGATTCTGTAGCGTAGCCTTTCTTTTGATGGTCTGAGTTGATCTTGGTAAGTGTTTGTTATTTACTCTTCTGCTGTAAGTTATTTGGCAGGAAGAGTAGTCTCGTTGTATATGTTGCCAGGCAGTTAGAGGATGTTATTTTCTATTGTCGAATACCTGTAAAACATAAAATCTTCATACATTGATTCAAGCATCCTTTTTGTTTCGGGAAGCAACCATAGAAACTTATTGAACTTATATCTGGCTTTCATTGGATAAGAATTTAGTGTTTTGTTGGAGGATGCTGGAGTAGTTTGGAAATGATAATATTACTGCCTTTGGAAGGTTGAGGGTCGCGACGACCTTGGCGTTGCCATGTTGTATGTAAGAGTTGAGGAGAGTTAAAAGGAACAGTTCCATGGCTTCGTGGTGAACTTTTCCCGAGGTAAATTTGGATGATCCCTATTATTTCTTTGCATCCTGTTGTTTTGGTGTGAATGGTGTATTTGGAAATTTACAAAAGGAAGTTTTGGATAAAGTTTTGAATTCTGCGTTTTCGATAGTTGTATGCTCCTCTTTTGCATATTTCTTGCTGTTCATCTCCTATCCCTCTTGGAGACTTAATGAGTTATATTATTGTTGTTGTATTGGATATTAGTTCTGCAGTTTTTGAGTAAATTATCGGTGTCCTTCAGGCTGTTTCTGTTCATACTTGGTTTTATCATATCCTTTGGTCTTTCACTTCAATAATTGGTGGCTTTGCTGGTCTTATTATGATTAATTTGACATGGCAACATGCTTTCTTCACTATCCTCTGCGCGCGCCTATCCTAAATAGTTTTCCTGCAAATTTTTATTGTACTTATCACCTCGCTAGGTCTTAAGAAAGGTTAGTGCAGTTGGTTGGTGTAGTATTTCCTATTCGGAATAACATGTTCTGGGATTGGCTCTCTCATTCCTTGATAACATTTTAAAATTTTCTGTTAAGCTCATGGGGTGGGTCTTGTTTTATTGTCTGAATGTGCTTTGTCTTGTTTCCTTGAAGCAGAGTTGAGCAAGGACTTCTTGTATTTGATATTATATAAAATGTCCACAAACTGCAGGCCATGAATGTATAGGCTTTATCGATTGTCGCGAGATAATAGAAAATATTGGAAGTGACGCTCGCCTTTATAGTGCAAAACGCTGAAAAACAGTACATGTGTAACATATTTTGGACAGGTGTTACATGCTCTTAAGCATGTGTTAAATCTCATGTAATGAGTGTTCTCTTGTTACATACACATGTCCTAAAGCTGCAACAAGTGTTCTTTCGTTATAAACACCTGTCCTTAGACATCTTACATAACAAATATCTAAAAATAACAAGTATCCCCCAAAAAAATCTTGGACCGCTAATTTTTTTAACTAACGGCCTAAAACAGCCAAAATTGATTCTTATGTATTGGAAAAACGAGTTCAGCACTGTAGCCGTACTCGGAATTGACCAAGAAGTCCATATGCAAGCGACAGGCCGTGCAATAAAAAACCTCAAATTCCCTTTTCAGAGAGAATTAACATTAACAAAAACTTTTATCACTTACCTTAAGTTCATATTCTCTTCTTGTACAACTGGAATGGAAAATACTTGGGAATAAACTAAGAATATCAAGACCAAAGAGAACCCAGAACCTCCTTGACCATCTCAATTCGTCGTGTACGCAGAGAGAGAGAGAGAGAGAGAGAGAGAGAGAGAGAGGTTCCCCTCCCAATCCATACAAGTAAATGTTTTTTTTAGATAGTATACTATAATTCTATGGTACATTATAGTTCGACCCACAAAGGTTCGAGTATGGATCTGCCCTTGGTTGCGCGTCATCAACCAATTGAATAAGCTCCTTCAGAAGGATGCCCAGACTCGAAACAACCGATCCTAATCTCTAACGATTGCTCATAAAGCTTGCAATGCAAGATTCAACTCTATGTTTAGAAGGGAGAGTTCTCCACCACTTTGCAAAGGTAGACTCCTCAAAGAAAACATCTTTGCTCAACTTCTTTTCAGATATCCATTTTGCTGTTTGTTTCTCTAAACTAACAACTTTCTCCTCCACATCTTCGAATGGGACAGAACTCAGCTCTTCTACCTCAGCCCAGAAGCAAGACTCCGAGCACGTCCCAGCTGGCATCTTCTCAGCATGTTCTAACCACCTCTGGGTAAATCTATATCGTCTCGGCCTAGCCCTTTTCATATAAGGTCCTGTATCTTCATTCTTCAAATGCCTATAGTAGTTAGCAATGTCTAGAGGCTCAACAAATCGTCTATAGTGCGTTCCGAGTTCTATCCATTCTTTCCTCGCTTCAAATCCATCTGGAAGTTCATATCTTTTCAACATTTCGATGATTTCATCCCATATTCCTGCTAGTTCTTGTCTTTTCACATTTGCATTGAAGTCATTTACATCTTTCTGAAGCCTAAATGTATCGTAATATCCTACACGGCGTGCATCACATTTTGTTTGGTACTCCTGAATCTTGTTTAGTACGTCCCTTATACTATTCTTATTAGAATCAATCTTTTCTTGGTTTCTCATCTTCTGCTTTTCCAACTCCCCAGCAGCACGTAGACACAGCCTTGCTCTCGTGCTCTACAATTTCAACCATAAAAAAACATTTCTATTTTAGGAAAGTAGACAGTCAATTTCGAACATCCTAAAAAGAATATATATGATTTGGTTCCAGTGCTGACTGGGGTATTTACCAGCATATTCTACACAATCTCAGATGTCGGGCCATTTTGATTCGACGACTAAGGTCGACAGCTGTTTATGAACAGATAAAATAAGTCTGTTCTTGAATAGCTACTCAAGAATAGCTATCGAATTATTTCTAAATTGTTTGATCGAAAATCACTAGTCGAGATTGTGTGAGACCGATGCTGACAACAACCCCCGTCGGCACCGGAATAAACTTGGAAAATGTGGATAATTCAATTCCGGACATAGGAAGTCTAAATAGTGTAGTAGTTCGAATTTTGAAGAGAAGATAGATCACTAACCAGGCCAAGGTCATTCAAAGCAGTGTTTAGAGTTGCTTCTTCATTACTTCTGGTGGTCTCTGGAGACAACGGTAGATCCACAAGATTGTTCATATAAACAACATTCTGCATCTCTAAGCAGTCTAGCAATTCATTCTCATAGCTTAAATGCTCTTTTAAACTTTTCCTAACAACGTCTTGGATTTCCCTTTCAAAACTCTGCTGAGGATCTTGATTTTCTGTTTCATAGTTCAGCTGAGCACTGTAAAACAGCATCTGGAAGACGGCATCAGGGTTCTGGATAACGATTAACTTTCCATTTCCTGTGCAGAAAATGTAGGTACCGAAAGGTCGATATGGACTGAGTTCTACAAAGCTAGAAACAGTTTCCAACATCAAATTTGCACATCCCATGAGGTTACAAGCAGAATGACGAGTTACACATGATGCATTCCTCATTACAATCATGAAGAAAGATATTGAATCATTCGACTGCTCAATCGATTCATTCTGAAAATATGGGGATTTTGGATTGGTGTAAGGGAGGATTTGTTGGAGTCCGGGTTCAATGGATGAGAGAGGAGCGAGCATTATACGAGGGACAATATCGTACCTCATTATGAAGTGTATGAAGTATTTGGCCCAGTTTTCGCGTCTGAGAGCATGAGAGAAGATCCGATCACCGGTTAGAGGGGATCCAAAAGTTATACAAAAGGGTGGTTCAGAAGAATAATTCAGTGATCTCATGTACTTCTCCATAAACCAGAGGGTTGCAAGAATTGCAATTGGACCTCCAGATGAATGCCCTGCAAAGATCATCTGTTTTCTGTCTAACACTGCTTTATCCACCTGAAGTTGATGCAAAGAAACTTATGGTTATTTCAAAACATATGCAGATCATCTGTATATACAATAACAAGAATTGCACAAAAAATTTAGTTATCATTTGTGATTTTCACCCCCATCTTGGCAGTGCTTCTGTTTTTGTCAGTTAATTCCAGTCCATTTTAGGTTCTTCTATGTCTAGGATACTAAAAAAAGATACTGAGACTACATCGGATTCAGCTCAGATTATGCTTGCAGAGCGCAGATTGGTTCTGGTGCTGAGAGGCACCATGCTGTACCAATCATCATTTGGTCCGACGGTTGAGATAGTTTGTTCAAGAACCTCAGCTGTAAGATCAAACAAACCGACCCCCAAGATTGGCTCAACAACGGGTGTTGACAGAAATATTGTCAGCATCATAACCGGACCATGTTTGTAAATGATTCTTACTCGGATTAATGCATGTCTGAATGATTCTTACTTGAATATAGTGCCACAAGTAGGAGCCGAATACGTGGGCAAGCTTTGGCAGTTCGCTTACCAAATGTCTGCAGTGGGTTCCAACCATTTCATTTTCCATCTTCACCCAAACTGCAAGGTCCCTCTTGCATTTCAATCAACTCCTACTAGCTACTTCAATTAGATTATCCCATCTAATTAATGAATTTGAGCTAGCTCTAGGAAGTCACTGCTACAGTAAAAAAAACTAAAAAACAGAGAGATTGATCAAAATTACCTCTTTCTCAAACTGTGATTTCCTCAGAAGTTGTTCAAATCTGGATAAAAATGCTTCATTTACAACTGCTCTTTCATCAACACTAATACTTACAAGAGATGGAAACAAGCAAGAATTAGTCTTGGTTCCTCCAAAAGGACTTGAACTGTACCAATCATTCACAGCCCACGAACCCGAAAAGGCGAAAACAGCATAATTAGTTGAGCTACGACTTTTATCAAACAGATAAGGGGCTTTAAGATGAGCTTTCATGGCCAAATTACAAGCTTTCTTGATCAACTCCTCATTGATTCCTATACTATCTCCTAGACTTGTTTCTACCATATTTTCTGTCATGGGGTTCTTTAATTGGGATGAATAAGAAGTGGGCTAATGTTTTCTTGGAATTCTGCTGCAAAATTGATCAGAAGGAATAGTTTTCTTTTGAGCTTTCGGGACAAGAACTTGACTTTTGAAGTTTTCCATGGTGGAAATTTATAGTACTTTGCTACCCAATCATTTTGTAGAGGCTGCTAAATGAAATGGGTACCCCCAAAAATGTAAGCTGGATTATAATAAAAAATAAAAAAAATTATTTGTTAAATAAAATATAGGATTTAAAGTGAAATTTATATTATCTTCGCGTAGTAGTAGAGCTGCGTTCACTTATAAAATTGAATGTGTTATTTTCTATACAGAATGAATGGAAATAGGATATTTAAATTGTCATGAGGCATTCTTTTAGTGGACAACACTAATGACTTGAGACATAGATGTCTTGAGTTCAATACTCACACTCTCTGCTTCTTATGTTTCCACAATTTCTAATAAAAAATCTTTTAAAAGGGAAAAAATGGTATATTCAACTCCGGACAGAAAGGCTTCTTATGTTTTCACCATTTTTAATAAAAAAAATACTTTTAAATAGAAAACAAATAGGATATTCAATTCCGAACTTAAAAAAATATATGCTTTTTTAATTTATTTTTTCTCTGGCAAATTTTGAAGAGTAGTTTTATCTTGGTTGGTGAGTAAGTTTAAAACTTATATGCAAACCAATAAGTGAAACACACCTAGAATAAAAAAAGTCAACTCTCTTTCCTGTGAATAGGCATTTTTTACCTGCATTTATTTGGTATGAATATAAGTTTAAAACTTAATCGCTAACCAATATAAAACTACTCAATTTTGAGTATAACCTTTCCCAATAAGAAATCGAATTGGTAAATACTATATTCTTGGGATTTAACTTCCTATAAATACCATGTATTTTTACTGCTTTGATTCTGGTTGGGAACATTCCATCACCTTTGATCGTGTTTGTCTTTGAAGGTTCTATTCCCTTACCGCGCAGGGTCACTTACTTAGGCTTAGCTCGCACAAAGGGACCCTTTGTCCAGGACGCATCATCTTAGTTAGCCATGACTCAAGTCTTATTTCCCGCGTTTATGAAGATGAAGAAAGGAGTAAGATTTGTGTGGTGGAGAATGGAACTGTTCAGACTTTCCCGAGAATTGTTCAGACTTCTGCATGCCTCTAATTCATTAAGCAGAAGTTCCATTGATATTTAGCATACTTTTCCAAGGATTTTTTTAATTATTGTATTTTTAAGATGCATTATGTTCATAATTTAAGAAAATTCGGGGCCTAAGAGAATTTAGTTTTTGAGATCCTTAATGCAGTTCCCCTAAAAGTTCCAGCATTCATTCGATTTCCAGCCTTGAGAATTGCTTCCAAGAGTTTCAAGAAAATCCCGCGAGTTCTTAATTCGTTACAGCTCAATTCAAGTGTTTGAAGAGACTCTTTGAGCTGAAGAATTTCGGGATCATACATAACATGACCTGAAATGCATTGCTTTGATTCGGATAAACGCTGAACGAATAGCTTTCAGAATGTTGTATAGGAATAACTCTCTGCATCTGCAAGATTTTTGGGGTTCCCATCAAATTGGAGGATTTTGGCTGTTTATTCATCAGTTGGGGAAATCCTGGTAAGTTTTTCAAGAACATCAGTGCTGAGTCTGTGTCCCTCAACGAGCGTGTCCAGGATTTCTTTACGAGAAACTGCTAGAGATTTAAGCACAATAGCTGTGTTCTGCGACTTCCTAAAATCAATGATGAAAATTTGAGCTGGTTGAGCTGGGCTAAACGTCCTAGAATTTCTTGATTTGTTTCTTACTTCTGTCAATTTCTGATTCAGAGTTGTATATCCGAAAAGGGCTTTCTATAAGTTCATCACCAAATCTGGAAATTGAAATACACATATCTTAGTTACAATACACAGTAATGAAAAAGATTATGACTTTATAGGAAATTTCTTGTCGAAAAAACTTACCTGAAAGATCCATCATTGATCTCGTTCCACACCACTGAATGTTCAACATTAATGGTCACCTTATCCCAGTGTAACGGCTTCAACTTCGTCCTGATTTCACCTTTATCATTTGAATTTTCTTGAATTGAAGCCTCTGATCTGCTATAGTTATTTGCCTTTCCTATAGGTAAAGCAGGTGGTTTTCCTGATGAAATTTTGGGTGGAGGAGGCCGTAGTCCAGGTTTCCCTTTCATCGTAACTGGTACAGGCTGCGGTCTTGAAATTTTCGCATTAGGAAGTGGCGGTGAAGGAGCAGGAGGAGGCGATTTGTTTGTCGGTATTACTGGTGGAGTTGGAGGAGGTAGAGGGATCGCGCGTTTTGAATTACGCGAAGGCCCTGGATTGATAATCTGAGGTACAATTTTCTCGGATAGTGCTAGAAATGCTAGCCGTTTCGCCTCTATCATCTACCCTTTTTCCGTCGTCGTCTTCATTTATAGGATTGAACCAAACTTTAGAAAAGCAGCTAGTAAATCTTCCATCTTGATATTTTCCCTAAATAAAGTACATCCCTACCATTTTCATCAACAATTAGTCCTTTTAGAGTTCCTGCACCATTTCCCCTGAATTCTTCTTCCTCTTGGATCACTACTACTGGTGTTGTTTCTCTACGAAAACTCGAACATTCTTTGCTTCTTCTTTTACATTGTCGAGAAATGATGAATTTGTAGAACAATTTCCCGGCAAGAATCACGGTACATGCAGCAGTAGCTGCAATAGCCTTTGCAACTACTCGATTTCGCGTCATGTATTATGATCACATAATCGCTGTCCCATTTAGAGGATTGCGATATGGACTATTAGCTCAATGGTAGATTATGATCGCGTGATAATTGCGTTTGAAGTAGAAAAAATGAAATAGTTATTCAGGAACACGTCATCAAATCAAACGACCAAATTGCCAAGATTGATTCAGCATAGTGCTGACAGCACGAAAATCAAATAATCCTTAGAAATGGAAGCAAACTGTATTCAGGAAAACCCTCAAGAACTGAAGTAATACTTAAAGAGAACCAAAGATATGAAAAAACCAATATAAATTCCAACAGCCCTTTTTTATCATCCAAATTGAAGGCAAAAAATACCTTTCATAGCATGAGAAATTCTTACAAGGATCAAAAGTTTAGCCTACTACACTGCTAAAAGATATTTGAATCCAAAAAAATGATTCCCAGCTACTTCCTGTAACTACCTAACTAATCCGTCTCTGTTTAGCAAGGATTTCAGTCTGCGTTTCTTCAAGTAAGCATTTACATTTCAATCAGTATGAACAAAAAAATCAGGGTTGTCTGACAAGGATAAACGCGGGCAAACTACTATGAATCTGCAGCATTCTCCAACCGATGTCGCTTTGAAGTATTAGACTGTTTCGGTGCTGCTTCTTTTGAAGCATCACAAGAAAGGGACTTATATTGATCAATAGCATTGATCAACTTTGATCGCGTTGAATCTAACTCTTGTGATGATGAGTTGTTGTTCGAAGCTGGAGGGTTACGAGCAAAGGGTGATATTGGTGTCAAAGACGATGGCTGGTACACAGATGATGTAGCATCGAATTGATTTTTTCTCTTTCGGGTTTCCTTAGGCATGTTCTCCTCTCCTTCGTTTCTTGTGCCAAAACTATTTTTCTTCCCACATTCTTCTCCTTCTCCTTCTCCTTTCAGTACAGAGTCTTTAATTCGTTTAACATCGTCTAGCTTTACTGGCTTCATTAGGAATTCTTCTGCACCTTCCTCCAAACACCTAGTTATGGGAAGATAACACGTCTACATCAGTTGATTGGAAAATCAACATAGGCCTATTATAATCTTTTATACAATTCATGACCTATTATAATCTTTTATACAATTCATGACCAGTTGATTGGAAAATCAACATTGGTCCCGTGTTCAAAAATGAAGAGCTAAGACTTGAATAAAAGATCATGATTCCATCAATTACTTCTGGCATCAAACAAGAACCATACTCTGTCCAATTTATTGAATGCTATAATAAAGTTCCATTATACCTATAGTCCTTAAATTCAACTCTTCTACCATGAATCTAACTCATCTACTAGTAGTCCATATATGGATATGCTCTTTAATTTAGTCCTCTAGACATCTTAATTTATGCAAGTCAAGAAATGAAATTTTCACCAATCTCCAATTACTCAAAAGGGATCCTAGGATCAAAACAATGCTATTTAGGAAGCATTTATTGGAACTTCCAATCACAAATAGTTCTAAAGATAGTTGAATAAGAACTAGAGTATCAATTAGTGTAGTTATAGTTCAAAATCTTGCAAAAGAAAGGCATTATTGTAAAGCACAAAATGCAAGAAGCAAACTAGTACCTATCGATACGAGTTAGAATGTTTTCTGATGACATTATGACCACTGGAATTTTCTTCAGTGTTGATGAACCCTGTTAAAAAAAGAACCAAAACAACAGAGGACAAATTCAGAACACCAAACCTTGAAGAGGAAATTTAAAGATCACTACTATAAGGAGGAGAAGGCCTATTTGTGGAACAACATTCCAATCCAACTGATTTTACTTGGCCCTCTCTAATGCCTTTTGGGTTTGATTTGAGGGCATAATTCCGTAGGAAACGTGACGGTATATAAGTGGTATTAAGGTTAGGTAAGTCTCCAATCCATCTGTTTCAATGCTATTCTGAGAGCTAATCACTTTATGCATTTATTGTCAAATGTTAGATCCTATACATACCGCCCGTACACCAATTATTGGGGCTTAATGAGTTATGAAAATCCCTTTTCAACTTTACCAAATCTCTGATAAACTAAGAACAAAAAACTCAAATTACAAACAAAAAAAATTGAAATTATAACTAACCTTGATCTTCTTAAGAAGCTCATAACCAGTCATTCCAGGCATTGAATAGTCTGTCAATATCAAATTCACCTTCAGAGCCTGAAGATCAAAACCACCATTTGAAACATCAAAATTCAATCCAACCAAGAAAAGAAAGAAAATAAATAAATAGATGAATATAGAATCTTACATCAAACCCAATAGAGCTCTTCTCTCCATCCAATCCCAGAAATTGCAAAGCCCTTCTCCCACTTTCTACTGCTGTAACTGCAAAATCCCATTTCAAAAAACCATTTCAGTTTTAATCCAAACATCCCAGACCCAAAAAATCACCAAATAAACAAGTCCCATTTCAAGAAAACAAAAAAATAAAAATATTAGACCTTTGCAGCAAGAAATTTTGAGCAACTTCTCAATGACTTTTCTATCCACAAGACTATCATCCACAGCAAGAACATGTAATTCCTGACTGACCATACCCATTTTTTTCTACAAAAAAATTGTGAATCTAGTGTATAAAACAAGCCTTCCAAAACTAAAATTGTGCTTAATCTCCAAGAAAACACAAGTGGAACATGGAGACTCTCTCTATATATATATACAAATGACTTTGTTTAATGGGAGAGAGAGAGGAAGAAAATAGTGGGACAGAGAGAGAAAATAGTGGGAGGGAAATCTACTTTTGGGTAGCTAGAAGACTAAGCAAAGATACTCAAAGATACTCAAAGATCTTTGCAAATCTCCATGCCATTATCTTACCTGTCTCTTTAGCTGACAATACACTATTCCAATTCTCTTCCTTTTTCCATTAATTCTGATATGGCACAGATATATTGAACATTATAGTTAACAACTGACTAAATTACTATAGAACGAAGAGAGATATAACTTTGTGATCATGTACTCCGTTTTGAATCACAAACTCCACATATACATGTTTCATATCAGCAGGGACGAAGACAGGGGCAGGGAAGTTGCCCCTGAAATTTTTTCAAATAATAATAGATATAGTTAATTTTATATATAGTTCGGAATATTTTATCAAATTCGCTCTCTTAGATTATTTTTTTGTCGTTTTTATATGTAGTTCAACATTCTGTTGCATTTTTCGCCCCCAACGCTAAATTCCTGACTTCATTTCTGCATATCAGGATTTTCCTTTTTACATATTACTTAGATTAGTTCTGGATTTGACTCTGGTTTGAAACTTATACTATACTAAAATCTTTTAATTTGGATATAAATTTTAATTATTAAATTATCTAGAATATGATTTTAATTTGAGATTAATTTAAAAATTGAGAATAAAAATTTGAGACTAGACTCATTTAATCACACTCTAAAATTAGGTGCAAAACACTTTTTCCGTAAGGTAAAAACGTAAATAAGCAATAATTATTGATAAAAAAAATTTAAAAAAAAATTGAATGAATTTTTTTATTAAAATTAATTTTCACAAATAGTTATTTATTCAGTGAATAATAACTATTAATTTTTATCTTATAGAAAAACGTATGTTACGCACTAAATACTTGCCAAATTTACATTACTTGTCTCACTAGCTGACAAAATACTGTTCCAGTTCTCTTTTTTTTTTTTTTAATACTCTAACGACCTTTTTGCAAGCTACAAAACAAAATAGTACTGTGATTCAAAATTACTGCTACTGTAAAAAAAAAAAAAAATTTGATTTCTGTAACGTAAAATGAAAGGGTGAAAATCGTCTATATCCGTCTGTGTACTAATTTATGTGACCAATCAATAAGAATTCGTCATGTGATTATTATTTTTAATTATATTTACATATAGTAAATTATAATTGGTTAGACATAGGAATGAATACACAGACGGTACAGACCATTAATTGCCAAAATGGAAAGCCATACAATTCGCATTTGTCTCTGTTTCAGCATAACGTGTGGATGATAACTGACTGATCAAGTCAAGTCCTTTGTGTAGTCATTGTTTTTCAATCTTTATTATTTATTATGGGATTCTTTTCTTCTTTTCTTCTTTTTTACTTTTTTTACTTTTTTACTTTTTTACTTTTTTACTTTTTTTAGTAGTAGCCATAACTGTTTTATTGAGGTTAGATTCTTCATTGACCACACAGATAAGTTTGTGTTTTTGGGTTTTCAATATTTTTCACTTGGGAGGGGTGTGCAAAGAAAGGGGACATAAGAGGTAGGGGCATTGGGATATAACCATGAAAAGGGGATTTTTCTTTCATTGAAGATCATACCAAATCACATTTTTACGGATCACTTTGGATAAGATTCTTATTGTCAAGTACTGAATTGATATAGGTAGAAATTTCAAAAAATATTAATAGATATAGTAAATTTTATATGTAATTTGAAATATTTTATCAAATTCGCCCTCCAATATTATTTTTTTACAATTTTTATATGTAATTTGACATACTGTTGCAGTTTTCGCCCCTCCACGTCAAATTCTTGGCTTTGTCCCTAGTAGATATGTCTAAGAAATTTTGGCGAAAAAAGTGTGCTAACTATGTTTTTAAAAACATAAAGACTTGACCGTAGAAGCGAATCAAATTAAGCATAAACTGTGAAGTAGACATGTAATATAAAAATATATAATGTTTAAGAATTTATTGAAATACGAATTTAAAGTACACACATGTAATGTGTTATGTAGACTTAAGATGATCAAAATTCAAAATACTTAAAAGATACTTCATAATTGAAGCTATTTAAAGTATTAATCGTCCTAGAAAGGAGATTTAAAAAAAATAGTAAAGTCTTAAATAATATAAATTATCTTCATTTAGTCTTAATCGTCAAACTATCTTTTTTTTTAATATATGTAAAGGGAATAATTAGCCACTTTGATCATCAACATATTTTCGTCTAGCCACTTTGGTCAAAATTCAAGTTTTTTAACTTATTTCATCACTAAAGTTTTTTCGGCCTACCATTTTGGTCACTAAAATTTTTTCGGTCTGCCATTTTGGTCACAAAAGTTTTTTTCATTCTGCCATTTAGGTCACTAAAAAACTTTGATCAAAATGGCAGAATAAAAATACTTTAGTGACCAAAATGGCAGGCCTAAAAAACTTTAGTGATGAAAAAAGGTTTAAAAAAATTTAGTGACCAAAATGGCAGGCCGAAAATTTTTTAGTGATGAAATAAGTTAAAAAACTTAAATTTTGATCAAAGTGGCTAGACGAAAATATGTTGATGATTAAAGTGGCTAATAATTCTATGTAAAGGAAAGAACGAAAAATTGAGGACAAGACTTTAAAAAAAAATTAAGTCGATGACAAGACCATAAAAATTAAAATGTCAAATCTTCTAATAATCTTCTTAACTTCTTACGAATTCGTACTTCCTTAAGTGAGTTATCAATTCTCATCCAAAGAAAGCGTCTTGATGATCATTATCAAATAGTTTTCTTTTAAAAATAATTCTTATTACCAAACATTTTGCAAATTAGGATATTCCTAAGCTAGGTCGGCCCTCACATGAATTGAATTGGGCTTATATATGCAGGTATGCTCATCAATTTGTATAAGGTCTTGTGAACCAATGTTAAAATTACAATATTATGATTGAATTTTTTTTTCAACCTAAGACGTTTTTGAAGCATTTAATGTTACAATGAAAATTTTGATATGGAAATTGTGGTTTATAATTAATCATATCATCAAAAAATTATCTCGCTCTTCATTCTTTAATAATGTGGTCAATTCTAAATTATAAAATTAAATAGATCTGATCAATATTAAAATTATCAATGTTAGAAAGTAGCGAGTAGACAAAGTCAAAAGTGGGTCATAAAAGAAGTAATGGTAAAAGTGGGTTCGTTTAGTCAATTCCTGAAAATTCACCCACTCAACGCAATAATCCCTTTCCTTTCTCTTTCCCTATTTGAATTACTCCAAAACCCAAAGAAGGAAGACGTTTATTGTTAGTTGGTGGCGGATACTATTCTTCGTCAGGCGGCGTCGTCAAAATAGGAAGGCCGCCTCCCATCCCGCAGCTGTCCGAATCTGACAAAAACTTTAAAAAGGCCCACACACAGCAAATAAAGATTCGTCTCGGACCAAACAAATTGTTTACAGGGAGGCTCCACATCGAAATTTTTTGATATAGACCTGGGTTATATGTGGGTTGTGGATCACTTGATCCACAATCAACCACATCACCTCATTTGATTAAAAAACAAAAAAAAAAATGCCTCATAGGGCCCACCAAAAGGGAGAGTGTTTTTATTATTTTAATCAAAACTGTGATGTGGCTGAATGTGGACCAAGTGATCCATGACCACTTGGTGGCCCAAGTCCACAACAGAACTGATCCTCCACATCCCACGTAAAATCGTCTCCGCTCATTAATTCAGGTTTGGCCTTAGAGTAGTTATGATTTAGCATAATGGATTAACTATGATACTATTTTTTTTTGGATACAATATTTTTAGCATGAACGGATTTGCCAAATCCGTTCTCGAATGATGTGACATTTTTTAACCCGACTAACCACGTCATTGGAAGAGGATGAACAGACTTTAATTGCGACATTTGAACTTGAGAGATACATGTACAATTGAATTCATTGGAAAGTCTAATTCATTAGACGAGGATGAACACATTTTAATTGTGTATTAAATAGAGACATTTGAATTCAGTACAATATATTCTACTAAATGTATCTACTCACTCCTAACAGTCTATAAATAGAGGCTTTTTTCCAATGATTCTAAACACTTCATCTCATACTTTGAAAATACTTCTGATTCTCAAAAAGCTCTCTAAAACACTCTGTTTTGTAACATTTTTGGTTTTCATCAACAAGTCTTAGTTCAAATTCGCCGGTGGAGCTGTTTTGCTCTACTTGCATTTTGCTCGAGAAAGAATTTGTGGAATCCGTTCTGCGCTGACATTGCCAGGCGCGTTAAAAATGCCACATCAGTCCATAACGTATTTGGCAAATCCATTAATGCAAAAAAATGTTGTATCCAAAAAAATAATGCCATGATTGGCCCATTATGCAAAATCATGGCTAGTTTAAGGCCAAACCCCATTAATTATTTCTTTAATCAATAAGAAATTTAATTTTTAATTTTTAATTTAAAAATATTATAAAAATAGTAAAATTTTCAAAAAAATTTAACACATCAATTTTTTATTTATGAAATATGAAATGAGACAGAGAATGAAGAGAGACAATTTTTTGCCACATCCCCATGCTGCTCTGCTTGTGCCCTAAAAAGAGAGATTTTATTTTAGTTACTTCCTTCGTTCCAAATTATATGTCCACTTTGATAAATACACGAGTATTAATATTTTGGTGATTTTGATGGTAAAACATAAGTAAAAGTATAAGATGCCTGTAATTAATTTTATTAATCTCATTTAAATTTTAAGATTTTTCTGATATGGACCAGGTCTAGGAATGGCAATGGGGTAGATCGGGGCGGGTATCTCAAATACCATACCTACCCCGCGACTATGAAACCCCGCCCGCCCCGCCCCGTGATCCGTCGCGGATCAGATTTTTTTGACCCGCGCCCGCCTCGCGCGGGGCAGATTTGACCCACCCCGCCCCATTCATTTTTTTTTTCTTCCTTTTTTTGTCTTTGTTCTCTTCTGCTTTGATCTTTATGGATTTTAATGGAATTCTCATAAGAAATTCATGGTAAATTAACCTTAACCTTCCATTTTTTCTTCTTATTTTTCAAAGTTTCAAACAAATATCACTAATATTACCACTTTTTTCCATTTTTCTTCTTCTTTATCAAAGATTGAAACAAAAATCAAATATTTTTCTTCTTCTTTTTTCAAAGATTCAAAAAAAAAATCAAACATTTTTCTGCGATTGGGGTGTTCCTTCTGTTAAAAAAAAGAAAAGAGAAGAAGAAGAAGAGAGGGGGAAAAGGAAAATGAAGAAGAATTCTCTTGAAAAGAGAAGAAGAAGCTTCAGTTTGAGAGAAAGAGAAGAAGAAAAGAAAATGAGGGGGCGGGGCTGGGTATGATTTAGTATTTTAGGGTTAGTATATTTAGTATATATGATAGGATGGGCTGGGCTGGGCTGGGCGGGATAGACTGGGCTGGGTGGGATGGACTGGGTTAGTATTTAGTATATATGATAGGATGGGTTGGACTGGGTGGGATGAACTGGGCTGGGTTAATATTATATATAATATGCGGGGCGGGGCGGGGCGGACACAAATACCATGCCCCGATCTGCCCCGTTTGCGGGGCGGGGCGGGGCTGCCCCAAAAAAGGTCGGGGCAGGGCGGGTCGACGGGTCACGGGTCAAATTGCCATCCCTAACCAGGTCCACATAGACCTTGTGGTCCATAATTAGACACGTCATCACAAAATTGTCTCTCTTCTCATTCTAGAGTGATGTGGTCAGTTCTGAAACACATGTTTCAATGAACTTGATCCATATCAGAACTATCCTAAATTTTATATCTTTCTCTCTCCTTCCTCTCACACAACATCCAACTACCTCTTAAATATATGTTGAAAAATTATAATTTTAATTAATTAGGAGTATTTAATGAAGAGTTGGAAGAAGGGTAAAATTGAAAAAAAAAATATTATTAATACATACTTTATTTAAAAAATAGATAGTTAATTTGGGATTTAAAAAAAAAAAAAAAAAACTTGAACAGTAAATTTTGGACGGAGAGAGTAAGTGAGATCAGAAGCAATCGGTGATGGTTTGTGGCGGTGATCGGTTTTATGTGAATCGCCTGCCTCAATTTGCGTGAAATACCAAATCCTCTTCCACCACGGCTCCTATGCGGCAAGGCTTTTGTGCGGAACATGCGGGACAAAATCTCGTCCGTTAGATTAAAATTTTGGCAGCTGAGATTGATTAAAAAATGAACAAGTGCATGCCAAGTAAAAAAGATTATCACGACGTGCGAAATCCAGATCTGCTTCGTAGCAGAACCTGATTCGCGACTTTTTGTCTGTCTTCTCACGTACTACTCCAAATCACTCTATTTTAATTCTTCTTTTTTTATATATTCTCTTAATATATAAAAGCTTTGAAAAATAATTAAGAAATAATTTTTTATAAATAATAATTTTTCATTTTATAATAAATTATTAAAAATAAATTTAATCTAACTCAATCATTCAAAATATATCTTAAAAGAGAGAAGATTGTCCAAGTAATATACGAAATAAATATGCAATAAATTAGTCGATATGAGATCTTTAACACATCCCTTACGGTCAATATAGGACATTTGGGCCGTAAAAAAATAATAGAGATTCAACATCGAATTAAGTAGCTCTAATACTATGTTAAAAATGGAAAAAAGTCCAACTCAATCTCTTAACAGGAACCTCAAGAGGAGGAGAATCGCCCAAATCATATAAGGAGCAAATAAATTGTGTAGTTGGATGCCTTCAACCCGACATAAAAATTTCAAGTTAATGCTCGGGTCGGGATGATCAATGGCGGAGGATAGTGAGGGTAGGAGAGGGCTATGACCCCCCCCCCAAAAAAAATAATTGGAAATTTGCACATTAGTATTATGAATATATATTTTTTGTATAAATAGATCCTTATAATATAAAATGTCTTTCCCCCCTAAAAATTTTGAAATTTAATAGTAGTACTATCTAACACAAAGTTTCACCACTAACTATCATATTAATATTGTTTATTACTCACTCTATTCGGATTTGAATGTACAATTTTCATTTTTTGATGTCCAAAATTAAATGTCTCATTTTCTAATAAAGAAATAATTTTGATTTGAACTTCCACTAGTAGTCACATATAATCTAATAGAATTAAAATTCATTAGTATATTGGTCTCACCAATTTCTGAATTAAGTAGATTTTTTTTTTTTTTTTGAGTCAGCACCTTAATTCCTAGGAATTTTATTTGCCTCACGTAGGAGGCGGGTGTCGAACCTAGGACCTCCAGGTCGCAGGTCAAGGCTTGCCCCACTGGGCCACGGCCTTCTTGACGAATTAATTAGATTAAGCTCTACTTAGTACTAACACATAATTCAACAACTAACTTTCTTAATTTTATTGATTAAACTTCATTAACACACTAATGATGGCGGTTTACTTTTTACCAAATGTAAATACTATGGTGATGTATTTAGCCAAAAAAAAATTGATTGACAAAACTGCAAAATGTAAATAGTTTAGTGACCAAAATAGCTATTAACTCTTCTATAAAAAAAATGCATACATTTAATCAAATAATTTTTTTTGTTTATAAATTTCTCATGCTATTTTGAAGTATGGTTCGTGACATTAGCCTCTATAAATTAGTTGGTTTTTCTTCATTTTTTTAATTTTTTTGTTAATTTTTAAAATTAGTTTATATCTCTTTTTGAATATAAATATCGTTTAAATTCTTTTCTTCTAATAAAAGTATATCCTCCTACCTCAAATATATCGTCTTTTATCGTGAGAGGGAATTTTAGTTCGGCCCCCCTAAATTAAAATCCTGGCTCCGCCACTAGGGATGATGTCGATATTTTTTGATATTTGTATGTCTGGTTATTGATCGGGTCAAGTCGGGTTGGATGAATTGTTTAGTATTAGATGGTTTGTCAATTTACCCATAAATTATAATGCACTAGAGAAGACACTGTCGGGTTGCGTATGAATTGTATAGGTCACATTATGACACTTATAGCAAGCACAATTTTTTTTGTGGCAAAAAACACCAAAAACTATTTGTAGCAAAAATAATATAAAAAACTATTTTTATAACAGAAAATACCATGAAAAATTATTTGTAATATAAATGGCACACAAAAGTACTTTTATAATAAAAACAATTATTTGCTCTCTTGTATATTATTTGTGAATTCTTCCGTTGTCCCAATCCCATCACTTTTTATTAATTAATTTATTCACCTATTCACCTATTCTTCCTATGCTTGCCGATGTGACCCTCAACTGGTTATGATAAAAATTACTCGATTTAACTATATTCCTCAAACACAAATTCTAAACTTAGGACACATTCTAAAATTTGGATAACTAACAATCATACTCCCTCCATTATTAAATATAAGACTTTTAGGAAAAGTAGTAAAAATTAAGAAAGTAAATATTAAGATTTTTTTTTAAAAAAAAATATCAATATTATTATCTTAAATAGAATTAGAGACATACAAGTTCTATTTAAGATAATAATATTAGTATTTTGATTAACAAAACACATTGGATTTTGCTTCATTAAATTTTGCTACTTTTCCTAAAAGTCTTATATTTAGGAATGGAAGTACTACCTTCATTCCTTAATATAAGACTTTCATTACATGTTGCAAAAATTAAGGGAAAAAAATTAATTTTTTTTAATCAATATCACTATCTGTGAAAATTAGCTCATGAGCCTCCATATCCTCTCAAAACCAATTGGCAAGGAGAGGTACACTCAATGTGTGAATTCATATTTCAACACTCTCCCTCACATTGAGATGTGAGTCAATTTAAGGCTCGCCGCCCTTTTTGGGTCGTACGGTGACTATTAAAGCCCACTTGGGCATTATGAGTCCATCATCCTGCCCAAGGGCCCGCTCTGATACCATATGAAAATTAGCTCATGGGCCTCCATATCTCTCAAAACCAATTGGCAAGGAGAGGTGTTAACCCATGAACTTATATGTTATTTGGATATTCCTTGGACACTCGATGTGGGACTTCATATTTCAACACTATCTTAAATAACATTAGTGATATACAAGTCATATTTTAAATGTATATTGTATTTGTTTACTCATATGGTATTTTTTTATACCTCGACTCTGCTGAACTATCAACAAAATACTTGACTATTCAGTATTTTCTCATCAATTTTTATATTACCACATATCTTTAGAGTTTAGTAAATTATTACAAACCTCGTACATTAAAAAAATAGAGTACTTATATGTACTCTCCTCGTCCCAAATTAATTTCTATATTACTATTTTAATTTGTTCAAAAAATAAATGTTCAATTTCTTAAAATTGACATATTTTATCTCTAAGCTTCATAATTAACCTTAAATATACGGAAGGAGTACATATTTTTCTTAACTGGTTAATGGTGAAAGGTTTTCTTTATTTATTTATTTATTTTTTCTGGGATAGAATGGTGAAAGGTTACAATGGGTACTTATATTTTTTAAAAGTAAGTAGTGCTACCTCCATTTCAAAATATAAGATTTTCATTAAATGTTGCGAAAATTAAAAAAGTATAAATTAAAATATTAATATTACTCTCTTAAATAGAATTAGTGATATACAAGTATTATTTAAGAGAGAGCAATATTAATATTTTGATTACAAAAACATATTAATTTTTTCTTTATTAATTTTCGCAACATATAATAATGGAGAAAGTATCATTTTCACTCAAAAGTAAAAAGTATAGAGATTGAATATTAAAGATATCAGAATGAAGGGAACTATTAATATCATTTAAAAAATTTACTGGATAGAGATTAACAACACTTAGCAATACTAAAATAAAATAAAACAAAAATTTTCTGTATCATTATCCACATCAGAATTAACCAATAAAACTTAGTATTTCATCCAAATCTTGGAAGTTGAGAAATTGTGATTTTGGTTGCATTAAATTACAAATATTGGCTCTGTCAAGGTTAAATTATATGAATAAGAAAAAAAAAGGCAGATATGAGATATGGTCCCATATGGGGATTGATTGCTTTAAGGATATTGTGATGTCTTTTATTTTATTTGATGCTCATATCACATGTCATATCCAAGTAATGGATCCTCCCTCCCTTATCACTGACTTTTCTTTTCTTTAGAAGAAGAAGAATAATAGATTATTCATTAAAAAATTATAAAAAAAGATTTTCTTCCTTCATAGAAAGTAGAAAAAAGATCGAATCCTATGGAAGTTTGATATGGCATCTCCTTGATCATGGGAAAAGATTTCCATGCTCCAAATCAAAATAAAATTCCATAAAAAAAAATACCACCCAAACGATGGCTAGGAATCTTCTATTTCTTTTTGGTGTCTCATTCTCTATTTTCACTAAAAAAAAAAAAATTAACATATATGTTAATTTTTTAATTAAAAAAAATTATAACCTAAAAAAATAGTAAAACAGTGAAAAAAATGCGAATACGTGACAAAACTCTATTAGTAGGATAAAGAACTGGCACAGATTAGAGACATGATTTTTTGTGAAAATGAGGCTGTAGACTGTAGTTGATAAGAGGTTGTCTAATGCGGTACATGTAAAGTAGGCTATATACGGTTGTTATCACTTAAAACTCATCTGGGCGTTGTGCCGAAAAGCTGAGCCAACCGACATTTATTGAACACTTGAATTTTTTTTCTCACTACTGCTTGAAAAAGAGCAAATCACTCTTTTTAAACCTCAACAATTTATACTTTTCGATTTTTAGACTTAAAGTTTTATTTCATTCAGGTATGAATCTCAACAATTTACGATTAGCTCATTATAGATTTTTTTAAAAATTCCGACAAAAAAGTCACCTGAAAGCAAAACGTGGTCGTTTTGCACAAGGGAAAAATTGTCCTTGCACCTTCCTCTCCACCTCCCTCTCCACCACCACCACCACCACCACCTTCTCCTCCTCCTCCTCCTCCTTCCCCCTCCGCCATCACCACCATCATCTCCTCCTCCTTACCCTTACCCTTCTCCGCCATCACCACCACATCCCTCTCCACCATCACCATTTTCTCCACCTCCTCCATCACCATCTCCTCATTCTTCCCAAAAATCAGCCACCAAATCACCATCTCCTCCATCACCATCTCCTTATTCTTCCCAAAAATCAGCCACCAAATCACCATCTCCATCTCCTCCACCACCGCCCTTTATACACTCTCCACCTCCTCCAACTTATTCACCCCTCCACCACCACTTTGTATAGAATCCCCTCCTCCTCCACCATGATTTTCTTCTCTTTTTATTTTCGAATTTAATGTTTAATTCTTTGGAATGGGTTTTGAAATGGGTTTTGATTTGGAATGGGTTTTGAAATGGGTTTTGATTTAATGCCCTTTGTCCAAGTTTTGATTTAAAGTTTGAAATGGGTTTTGATAATGGAGGAGATGGTGGTGGTGATGGCGGATGGGGGGAAGGAGGAGGAGGTGGTGATGGTGGGGAGAGAGGAGATGGTAATGGCGGGTGAAGGGGAGGAGGAGGAGGTGGTGGTACAATGTGTAAGGACAATTTTGTCCTTGTGCAAAACGACCACGTTTTGCTTTTAGGTGACTTTTTTGTCGGAATTTGTAAAAAAATCTATAATGAGCTAATCGTAAATTGTTGAGATCCATACCTGAATAAAATAAAAATTTAAGTCTAAAAACCGAAAAGCATAAATTGTTGAGGTCTAAAAAGAGTGATTTGCTCCTTGAAAAAAGATAACATGACTTAATATGCGTAGGGGTATCAATCGAGGTATGTGAATCGAGTTTGACATAACTCAGGCTCACCTTACATAAAAATTGGAAAACTCAACTCACGCTCAATCCGGAAAAGTTCACTCTCAACTCACATTTTAATGTGGCTCATTAGCCAAATTTATATTAGCAAAAAAAGATATTGTAGCCAGAATAGTATAATAAATGAGCAATGAGATTTAACCATGACAAGAATACAAATATACATAGTACAATAATTTATGTACCAAGATAAACTAATAAAAAGATAACCAAAGATAGGGTTTGAGAAAAAGAGAAAAGAAACAATGAGTTTTGTCGCTAATTTTTATATATATATTTTTAATGATAAATTTAGTATTATATATAATATAAATAATAAATTATTCTTATTTAGTTGTGATCTTTAACCGAGCTGAGCGGGTCAAGTTCACGTTCATCTCACATAAAATTCGAGCTTGAATATCGAGTTCACGTTCGGTTCACCTAAGCTTACACTCATATTTTTTCGAGTTATGTGAACCGGGTTCGGGTACAATCGATTTATGATCTTATTAGAATAATAGTTTTCAATTGCAACAAAGAAATCATTTTAAAAATGCGTCATTCATCACAATTTTGATGAAGCAAAAACAAGCAAAGCTATAACACATCAGATTGTTTTCAAGAAGCGTCCTTTATTGCATGGAAATTTTTTATTCTAGTATAAATGTAAAAATTGAATGTATTTCGTTAATGCGTTCTTGCAATACGTATTTTTATAATGCGTTTTATCTAGTTTTATCCGACTATTAAAATAAGACTATTTACTAAGTGAAAGTGAAGGAAGACACCAAACAGGTAAAAACAAACCCTCGTAGAGGTTAGAAGTACTTAATTTTGGCTATTGTAATCTCATGTTAATGCATCAACAAATTTTGAGATAAGGTGGAGCCATATGTTTGAAATAATTTCAAAAACATACTTTGGACAAAAATCTAAACAATATTATTGATGCAATTGTATATCTGTTATTTCTTTTCAATCTTTTTGAGGGACAATAACAAATCTTTGTTGATTGAATAAATCTTGACATGTCTAATAAGGGCCTTTTTATGGTCAATATGCACCCAGATATGAATCTACATAATATTATTGAAATATTGCTATGCACACCAAATATAAATACTTATTTTTATGGCAAAACATCGTCTGTAACCAACTTGTATATCTATGCATGTATCTATCACTCAAAATTCGCCACGTGGACAGAGAAAATATATTTTTCTTACAGGTTCCACTATTTTTATTAGGTTATAGATTTCTTAATTAAAAAATTAACACGTGTCAATTTTTTTTATTAATGATACATGCATGGATACATAAGTTGGGGATAGAGTATTCTTATCATTGAATCATTGTCTTCATATATTCTTCATCAATTAAGGCCATCTATATCAGACTATGAGTGTGTAACCATCATACTTCTTATCATTTCTCCCAATTATTCTTTTATATATATATATATATATATATATATATATATATATATATATATATATATATATATATATTGTCTTTCAAATGAGTGGCAAATCTAGATAACAAATTCTGAAATCCATGTCTGCAATTTTTTATTTTACCTTTGTATAAACAACGTTAAATTGTAGAATTTCACATTGAAAATCAAACACACACACTAGAACATATAAGGAGGAAAAGAACCATAAAATAAGTGGAATAGTGTCCACAACCTAACATATAATTTTACATATGAATTATTTATATTTGTCTCTGTTTGTAAGTTACTCGTAACATTTATTTTAGAATGTTCAATACCTAAATTATTGCTTCTTTCTTTTGTTAAATTAGTGTACTAGTGGTAGTTTTGAGCCAGTTTTGAGAATTCTTTTTGCATGTTGTCTCCGTTAAGCGTAATTTTATCAATAAAAGTTCTTAAAAATAGTGACACGTGTAAAAATATGTGTTGAAAACTGTCTGGAAACCATCACCGGTATATACAAAACAAACAACCCAAAAATAGTTTAATTATAGAAAATACTAAAATAAAATTTTACTGATAAAAAACTAAAAGTATAGAGTTTCTGTATTAAATATACCATTTTCCTTCCGTCAAGAAATAATTCAACGAAACGGTTTTTTTTTTGTAAATACAAAATTTATCGGTTTGAAAAAAATTTGCCAAGTCTGCTACTACAAACTACAAAATTAAATATTCAGCAAAAAAAAAAAAAAAAATACTAATATAAATAAAAGTTATTCAGGCCCAGCCCAAAGCTACTAAAATCATGTAAGTCAGCCCACAGTTTTGGCCCATATTCACTTTCTATTGCAACTCTCAGTCGATCAAAAAAATATTACAGTTACCACCGGAGCACCACCGCGCCATGGAGGAGGAAAAGGCCGCCGCTTATTACGACGAGTTAACTCGTAAAGGAGAAGGAGCTGCAAGATTTAAACAAGGTCTCGGCTTCAGCTCGGCTTCAAATGACTCTGCGCCGCCGCCGAGAGGCTCAGCTCTTTCTTCTTCTTCTTCTTTCCTTAGCTCATTTGTCAAAGCTTCAAGTCCTTCCAAAGCCACCGAGCTCCCGAAAGAAGCCCAGCTTTCATCAATCCAAAATAAACTCAAGAAAAAGCCTAGTGAATCGAAATCACAAAGCCAATCTTCTCCTAGGGTTTCAATAGACAGAGATGATAGTCACTCAAAACGCCGGATTCGAAGCCGGAGCCGAGATAGGTATTCCAGGCACCGAAGTCGAAGCAGAAGCCGAGACAGTGGCCGGCGATCAAGGCACCGGAGTCGGAGCCGAGATAGGGATAGGCGCTCGAGAAGGAGCAGGAGCCGTAGTAGGAGTAGGAGCAGAGATGATTACAGACGGAGGCGTGGAGATAGAAGTAGAAGTAGAAGTAGGGAGAGGGATAGAGCGAGAGGAAGTAGGAGGAGGAGGTCCAGGAGTGAGTCTCCTCGAATGCAGAAATCGGAGAAGAAGGAGACTAGAAATGGTAGTAATGTTAAGGTTGATTATGGAAAATTAATTGAAGGATATGGTAGAATGGTAAGAATCATTCTGATAATATAGCTTGTTTTTTTCTTGTTGCTTTATGTGCAAATTTGGGATTATTGTTGGTCTGTCTCCTATCCATCCACCGCCCATACCCCCAATTGCTGGGGACTTTATGAGTTTTGTTATTGTTATTGTTGTTGTTTGTTGGAATGTGGATGAATGGCTGTCTGAATTTGAAAGAAAATCTCCGACGTGGTAAAATATATCGGTGAAATAACTAATGTTAGTTGCTGTATTGCGTGTGTGTAGTGCCGGTTGGGATTGTTTAAAAATTTTTGATGCTCTGATGGTCTACTTTGGTTCGTAATGACTTTGCTTCTTATCAATTGGGAGAGGGAATAGTGTGAGAGGAAAAGAAAATGAAAATGAATTAAGAAACATGCTGTAATTGTTTAATCTTCTCTAATTATATTTGTTGGATGGTAGAAGCTAAGTCAAAACATTAGTAAGCAAAATTCTTCTATCGAAAAGAAAGAGAGCATATTTTCCTTAATTATTACTCTATCACAGAATATATTCCATAACCCATAATGTTCCACTCTTTTCTTGCTTGTTTTCCTTTCACCTGATGTCGGATATGCATTCTATCTACGTATTTGTTTTTCTAAGTTTCTTGTCGTGGCTTTAGCATACCACAGTTCTCACTTGTAGATGTGATTTTGTTTGATACATATTTGTCTTTAACATTGTATTGGCATCCCTTTATGACCTTAGACATTCATTTGACAATGTGTTAAATGCTTAGTGCGCCATCTACCCAGGATCTTATTTACTAAGAACAGGGTAATAATGCTAGTAATTTACAATAAAATTAGGCTTAGATGTTAAGGCTCATGCTTTCTGCTGGTTTTCTTCCTTTGAAGAAGTGACTTTAAACTATAAAAGAAAACTGTCTAATGTTTAGCTGTCTTTCATCCTAAAGGTGCTCATCTTAATTCTTAAATACCGTAATTCTTGTGTCGAATTAGACAGAGATATATATACTGCAGCCTGATGACTGCCTACTCTTTATTTGAACAGACACCAGCTGAAAGAGTCAAAGCCAAAATGAAACTTCAGCTTTCTGAAACTGGTACTTCATTGTTTATAACAAATGATTTGTATCTAGAACCTTTTTGTTTTCCTGTTCCACGTATGTATATAACAATGTTGTAAATGTTTTAGTAGTATAAATCTGTTTGTGCGATCTATGAAAGTTATCAAATAATTATAATAATCAAATTTCACCACCTACTGTCCCCATCTTCTATTCTCAATTTCAAATATCTTGATAAGAACTTTTGCATTGCAAATGTATGGCCAGTCCCAAATGATTAATCAAATTGGTACTTGGTAGATGCTAGTGTCTTTGATGTCCCTTTACTCACCAGACTATCTCCTTGTCCCTTGTCTTATTTATTAAAAAATTCAACTTGCATATATTACTTCCTCTTTTACTTTACATCAGGCCACAACTTATTTAAAGGGGCCTTGGTCCTTTAGATTGATGTGAAATCCAAAAAATTATAAAATCTGCATGTATATTTCAATATGATATGTTGTGCGCTGTTCCGGATATGAGGCTTATGGCTCCAAGACCTTGTTAGCACAGACTGTTGTGTATCGTGTCACTATGATAGCAGTTTCTGTAACGATCTATCTTTCTGAACCACAATCAGATGGATATACGGATGATTGATCGAATATTTAACTGTTGTTTCAGTTTTAGTTTCATGTTTAACTTATCCATGTTGTAGCGATCAATTAGCAAACTAGTTAAGTTAATATGCCTGTGATGCTTTGTTTTCTTTATTTCACTGAGTAAGATGTTAAGTGTTGTTCTCTGTGCAGTTGTGAAGGATGAAGCTAATATGGGCTCAGGGTGGGAAAGGTTTGAGTTCGACAAAGATGCTCCTTTAGATGATGAGGAGATTGAAGGTAAAAGCTATATATACTTTTGCTTTTAAGTGATCATTTTCTTGTCAATTTTGCAAATTTAGTCATTTGTTCTAGCATCTATTATTAGGATTTTTTTAGTCAGTTGTTCGATGAAAATTAGCTGCTTTCTTTGTCATTTGTTTCAAAATTGCATTCAACTTCAGAATAACCCTTGTAACATTGTACTCCATCTTGTTTTCAAGTGTCTTTTGGGAGGGGAATGGAGGGATGGTGGGATTAGATTTGGAGGTCTATTGAATTCAGGTCCTCTGTTTTTCCGAATTGCTCTTGTTCTTTCTTCAAATGTTAGATAGGTTACAGCTTGAGGAGAGTTAAGTGGAAATGTGGATTCTAGTTCCATCAAGAGAAGTGGACAGCAGTAAATTGCTAGTTTTCCTGCCTAGTATAGTCTCTAATATAATGCATATAATGACACTGCAAAAATTTGTAAGTAGAATCTGAGAAACAGATAGTATATATTATCAGTCCATGACTTGCAAAATAACTCATATTTCTAATCAGATATTGCTTAGAGTTTGTGCAGCATTCAAGCGGCACATTCTGCGGCTGAACATACCTTTCTCTTTTTGCACAAATCTGGCCCGTATAAATTAAAATGTCTGACTGGAAATATGAGTTAGTTTGCAAGTATTGCTTGAGTGACTGCAAAAGAAGTTCGAAATGACAAATTATGGGCCATTTTAGGTATGCTTGTATCATACAGACTACATCATGTAACAGGGAATCGGATTCTGGAGAAAATGCACAAATTAGGTATTGACAATGTTCTGATACGTTATAGTTTTATTCTGAGATGACTATACACTAATACTAGAGATAGATTTTTCTTGTCATCTATGTAAGTTAATTGATCGACTATGTAACTTTTAATTTTTAGTAATGTGCTGTTTTATTTGGCTTTACTCTGTGATGGAGATCAAATCGTCCAAAAAAAATCTGGAGAACACTGACCAAGTTTTCTGTGTGCAGCTGCTGAGGATGATGTGGTATTAGTCAAGAATATTGGTCAAAGCTTCCGGTTTTCTGCAGTGGAGGTACTTTTCTCCCTACTTTTGTTGTAGCCGCCCAAGTCCCAAGTATTTTTTATCTCTTCCGGATGGTTGTGATTTATGAATGTGGTGGGTTCATAATAATCGTTTTCTTCCCTCGCATAGACCAGGAATTAGCTCTAATGGTACTTTACATATCTTGAAGGCAAGGAAGGAGGATGCATTGAGGACAGCACATGACGAGGCAATGTTTGGAGCTCCTTCGCTTCCACCTGCTGAAAACGATGAAGAAGAAAATACCGAGAAAGAAACTAGCGAAAATGCCCCAGCCACTAGTCTTCTAAGTGAGCAGGTAAGAGAACTTGATCATAAATGAGGATTTTACTGTAATTCTCGTCTGCTTGAAGTATTCTCAAAGTTGTAAAATTTGATTCTTTTCTTAGGTTATGACAATGCAACAAGGTTCTTGGCGTGATCGTATACGTAAAGCATGACGTCTGTTAACAAGAAACCGGACACTACAGAATCCAACCTTATCAAAGAAAAGTGGCGTGGATAGCTGAACGTCGTAATTCACCAACAGTGTTTGGTATGCTGATGTTTTGAATTCGCCAAATCCTCTAGTTTACTTCTTTGTAAATGAGGTTCTCATTTGATAAGTAGTAGAACAAAGCTTTTGATAACAGTTCATGATTTCCATGCTTGTCTAAAATGAACCATTTGGAGAAAAAGTTACAGAGGATCCAGAGTGTAAGGCTGTGTTTGGTTAAATATTTTTGTCGAGAGGGGGTTGAAGTGACAGCAGGGATGAAGTCGGGACTTTTAGGTTGGGGGCGAAAAACTGCAACAGTATGTCGAACTACATATAAAAACTGCAAACAAAATGTTGGGGGCAAATTTGATCAAATATTTCGAACTACGCATAAAATTTACTATATCTAGTAGAATTTTTAAAAATCTCGAGGTGATTGTAGATACTTGGAGTCACAAGATTTCTCTTCATGATTTGCACGCCCAAAATTTGTAATGGGAGGAGAATGATAGTCTAATCAACTGAAAAATCTTTGAATTTTTCTACATGCATGATCGTATACTACCTCCGTTGCATAATAGAAGTAGATAGTTTAGCATAGATTAAGGAGGTGGGAGACAGAGACATTTTTACTTTTTTACCCTTAAATATCAACTCTTCTCTCATTTCTTTAGTAAAAGTAGTTTTAAAGAAATATGCTTAAAAGTTAGAAAATGACATGTATTAAGAGATGGAGAGTCTAAAACGACCTCTATTATGAAGCGGAGGCAGTATCATTATGTGCAAATCTGATGGTAAACATCTTTTTATGAAATAATGAAATAATAATAATAATAACTGATGGTAAAGATCTAATAACCATTGAAAGTTACTGTTTTCGTCTTGGAAATTAATATCAAGTTTAGGACTTTTTGCACAAAATTATCTGAAGTAAAGATGTTTGTGAGTAAAGAGACGTGACTAATTCTGTTACACAAAAGATTACGAGTCAGTCGAAGAAAAAAGAAAAGAAAAAAAAGGAGTAAACACCAAGAAGATCTTCACAAGAACTCTTGGCTAAAAACCTAAAGGCTGATTATAAAGCTAAAATGACCACACAATCAATAGCTAAATATATTACTCTAATTCCTATGCAGCTTATAATTCTTCAAAACCTTTGTTACTGTTGAGGTTCCAGTGCAAGATACTTAATTTTGTTCGTCAAATTTTAATTTGACGAACAAGATTGATTTAAAATGAACATCTATGACACCGGATGCCTGTTATATTTTTAAGGACACCAACCCTAAATCTTTCCGCACATAATGAAAAAAAGACATTCCGCATAGAATCCGGACTGCTTTGTTACCGTATCTTTATGAGATTGCCCCTAAGGGTGTGTTTATTTCTTGGAATTGGAATTCCAATTCTATGAAATTCCATGGAATTACAAGAAATTGGAATTCTAAGGTTTCCAATTCTATGGAATTCCAAGAATTGGAATACTAAGGTTTTCCAAATCCAAATAATTGAATTCCTTTGTTTGGTATAACTACGGAATTGATGTGGAATTCAATTATAATTATAATTTATTTGTTTGAAACACCCAAAAAGTCACATAATTAAAAATAAAATGAAAAAATGAATCGAGTGTGAAAAGGCTAATATTTTCATAATACAAATAGCCAAAGTATATTTGACGTAAAATGACAAAAATACCATTGTTAAAAGAATTATCGTTGTAAAATAAAGGAAATATTTTCTGTTGCAAAATTAAAAGAACAATCACATTGCTAAATAAAATCTTTATAGTATGAATTGGATAAAATACCGTCGGAAAAAAAAAATATTTTTTATGAAAAATGACGAAAATACCCCTAGTAGAAAATGACGAAATTTTTTGTGTATAAAAAATGATGAAAATTCCCTACTAAAGTTAAAAATATACCATTTTACGTAATATGAAGAAAAATTTTATGGTCCAATTTTATAAAAAAATGCATTCATTGCAAAATGACAAAAATACCCTTATTAAAGTGGAATTAGCTCATTTTGCATAATAACGAACATGTACTTGATAAAAGATGAATAAATCACTAAATGATGAAAATAATCTGATGAAAATGAAAAAAATAACCTTTGTCCATTGGTTTAGAATGGAAAAAAATAACAAAAATACCCTTATTGTAAAATTTTCATTTTTTTTAAACGAGTGATAATTTATTCATTTTCATCATGGTTATTATTTTTAATTTGGTATGAATGTCATTTCTATTATTTTTCAACAAGTGTATTTTCGTCATTTTACAACGATAATATTTTAGGTATTTCAAGTAAACGAATTTTTATATCTTTTATAAGGCTAATTTTGTCAATTTTTGTTGATAGAATTTTTTTCATTTTATTCAAAGTTAATTTTTTCATTTTGCACAAGAGGCATTTTTCCATTTTTTAATGGGAGCGTTTTTTGTCTTTTGCATTAAGGGCATTTTCTTCATTTTATGCCAAAGTATTTTCGTCATTTTTCATAAATAAAAAAAAAAAATTAGTCATTTTTTATCATATGAATTTTAAGCTAGTTGAGCCAAAGGAATTTTTTTATTTTGCGCAAAAATATTTTTCATCATTTTGAGCCGAGGATATTTTCGTCATTTTGCGTCAAGAGTATTTTCATAATTTTTTATCATCGATGTTTTGGTGATTTTATTTTATGTATGTTTGTGATTTTTTATTAAAAAAATTGTTGTTTTGTGTCAAGGGTATTATTGTAATTTTGCACTAACGATACTTTTATGTATTGTATATTTATAAATCTTGTGGAATTGGATTTCAAATTCTTTGATTATAAAATGGAATTGATTTTATGGAATTGAGGTTCCAATTCTTAAATTCTGTTGAGAGCCAAACCAGAAATTCCAATTGCATGATTTTGTTGATAGCCAAACAAGAAAATTGGAATTGAAAAACCAATTCCAATTACAAAGCTCCAATTCCATGGAAACAAACACACCCTAAGAGTTTTTTTTAGAAATGAAAGGGTATAGTATAGCAGGTACATACCCATCCAAATATTTGGGAAAATAATCGTCTATCACATTGTCTATCCCTATTCCTATTGACAACCACTAACAATTCTTCTATTATATATATAAAATTGAAAAAAATATCTACACATTAAATTCTGACTGATAAGACATGTACGAGAATATGTATAGGGATAAAAGATTTTCACCCAAATATTCGAGGGAAAGCATATTCGTATCCTTAGGATTTTCACCCAAATAAAAATGAAAAAAATCACCCAAAAAAAAAAATTAAAAAAAGTTAGGCAAGTTGCTTAGGATTAATGGCAACATTGACCTTCAAATTAGGTCACTCTTGCAATCCTACCCCTCGTTTAAAAAACATCTCAATTGTGCCCCCTTTAAGTGTTTGAAATCTTTAATATTATTCTTCCATTAGAGAAAAAGCCATCAAAAAAAATTTCGTAATTGACAAAAACAACCGAAAATTTTAGTTTAGTTTATGGAATTAGATCTAAGTATCATTATTATCAATATCATTATAGACCAGGTTCACATGGACCTTGTGGTCCAGACTTAATCACATCATCACATAATTGTCTATCTCCTCATTCTGTACTGATGTGGCCAGTTCTGAACCATATGGTCCAATTGACCTGCTTCATATTAAAACTATCCCCATAATAATAGAACAATGTTTTTCTGAATAATTATTATAACTAGGACTAAAGACTACATTTTGACAACTCCTAATGAACTATTTTGCCTGACTTATCAATTTCATGTCATGAATCGGACGTTGATTTTTGATTTCTCTGAAAAAAATAAATTTCTGCCATCGGTAAATTAAGTGGGAGAGAACAATAGATTCAGATATTCGGCGGCGACTAAAGGCAGTGAGAAAGGGATGCTAGACCAATTGGGGGAGTGAAGGGGTGGTGCAAGATCGATGGAGAATGAGAAAGAGAAAGGAAACAAAAAGTATCTTTTGTATCCCTTCTTTCATGGATAATTTCAGATATGAGCTGAGAGCACTGGTAGAGCGCAGTCAAACACTAGCTAGTAAAAGGCTACGTCGCCCCCTCCTCCAAAAATTTTTTTTCTCAGATCACGATTAAAATACAAAAAGATTGTTACGATATGGGACACGTTAAAAGTCAAAAAATTGTACAAATTTGTCACATCACTATAAAATGAGAGAGAGACAATTTTTGACTTTTTAACCGTGTCCATATCGTAACAATCTTTTTTATATTTTAACCGCGACTGAAGAAGAGAGGGCGACGCGCACTTTTACTAGTAAGTGACTGCAGCCTCTACCGAGTGCACTTTCATCCCATATCAATTTTCCTTCTTTCATAGATAGATAGACAACGTATAAAAAAATAGGAGTTTCCCTCCCTTCCTATTAGCCTACCTATTCTTTTTATATGGTATCTCTCTCATCGATCAAGTAATTCTCAAGTCCAATGTAAAAATACACTTGATCTTGTGTATTTGGATAGTATCTTAGTTGTTGGAAACTTTGAAAAGTTATAAAAGTATTATTGAGGGACTAAAATTGTAAAATAAACTTGGGAGAGTTTCCTTCCAAGTTCAATGTACCCAATGCAACTTCACACGTGTCACAGAATGATTGGAAGAATCCAACAAGAATTGTCAGCTGTGCCCTCCCACTCTCCTCCAATCAACTTCCATCTTTGGAATTTAGCAAAAAAAAAAACCCTCCATCTTTGTCAACTCCAAGAAAAAAAATACAATTTACAAAATGATACCTTTTACTATCTCCGTCACAAATTGTTTGTCACATATGCAATTTTCACATAAATTAAGAAAATAATTTAAAAGTAATTAATTTGACAAAAAAAAATCTTAAATACCTAAATTAATAATGACTAAAAAGTTATTATTAATATTTAGTTGAGTAATAAATTAAGAATATGATTTGAAAAATAACAGTAAAAATATATTAATTTTTAAAACGTGTCAAACAATTTGAAATACAACTGTTGCAAACAATTTGAGAGAGAGGTAGTATAGGGAACAATTCCATTCGACCTTATATTCTAAAACTGTCCACATTATTACGGAATGAGAAAATAAATAATTATGTAATGATGTGGCTAATTCTATACAAGTACACATATACCCGTTACATATAAGAATTTTTCTTTACAAAAAGCAGCTCAACCCTCCACATTTGACCAGCCGTCCATTTTTTTTCTCCGTATTCACCTTCAACAATCAATCCGTTCTTCCTCCGTCTCCAATGGCTGGATTTCGCTGGATCAGACCTGAGGTCTCTCTCTTTATTTTATTTTTAAATTTTTGTTTATTGTGAATTATAGATCTGGCGGTTTTGATTCTATTGAGCGGAAATCTATGGCGATGCTTTAAAAATGGGATTTTTTTTGGTGATTAGGTTTATCCATTGTTTGCATCCGTTGGGCTTGCTGTTGGAATTTGCGGTTTCCAGTTGGTCCGAAACATTTGCATCAACCCTGAAGTCAGGTACTTTTCTTTTCTTGCTCCTTTTTATTTATTTTTTTTCTTTTCCCTTTTATTTTGTGGTTTCGATTTATATCCTCTTTCTTTTATAGATTCATTAGATAATTTCAATTTTTCTTCTTTTGACCTGTAAGAGAAAATTCAGGATTTCTGGATTTGGGGATTTTCATAATCGTCTGAACTTTTGTGTGTTCTGTTAAAAAATTAAATAAATATGATTTTATTTTATTTTTCAAATTTTATTTTTATTATAAAGTTCGGGTGTGGGGTTTCCCGTCTTAGACTAGTAGACCAATGTCTCGGCAAATAAATACTATCTCCATGTTATAAATACTATATCTGTTAATCAAAATATCAATATTACTCTCTTAAATAGGACTTCTATACCAATAATTTTATTTTAGTGAGTAATATTTATATTTTGATTAAAAAAAGACAATCTTACCTCTTTAATTTTCGCTAAAATATTAAACGAATTATATTATGGAGTAAAATTTTAGAGCATGAGTTTTTTTTCTTCTTTTTTTTTTACCTCATTTTGACAAAAAGATACTACTAGTATTTTCCGGCTAATTTAGGAGTGTGCAAATTTAAAATCGAAACGGTACTCAATATGGTTTCCTAATTTTCAGTTCAGATCCAATGTAAGGCTGCTGTGCCATTTTTTAATTATAAAAACTTTTGTTCGTATATCTAAACTCCAAAACATAAATTCTAAATATTACTTCCTCCATTCCCATTTAATTGTCGTTTAGGAGATATATATCTATCCAAATTAATTGTCGTTTAAGAGATATATATGTATCCAAAAGATATTTAAGAGAGTAATAATGATATTTTAATTAACAAAATACCTTATTTTTTGCTTACTTAATTTTCGTTACATATCCTAAACGACTTATATTACGGAATAAAGGGAGTATTCTTTGAGGACTTTGCTAAATATTAATACTTTTACATTTTATGTACATGTGATGAAACAGGGTAAACAAGCAAAATAGGACAGCCGGAGTGCTGGATAACTTTGCAGAGGGTAAACAGTATTCTGAGCATGCTGTAAGAAAGTTTGTCCGAGGTAAGAAGCCAGAAATCATGCCAGCCCTCAACAGCTTCTTCACCGATCCACAGAGGAATTAATCTTCCTATCTGCTTCAACCATATAAATCATGTTATGGGAAACTTCTTTGTCATCTCATTCTTAAAATTGTACCATTAATAATGGATTGCCTATTTGGTTTTTGTCTGCTGGAAGATCTGATTGTTAAACTTGAGCTTGAGATCGTCTTTTATGACTACAAACGACTATTTGTAATAATATGTTATTGTGGAATCATTTCCTCTTACTACCCACTGATTTGTTTCAATATTCATATTAGGTTTCTTCCATTCAACAGGATATTTTTTTATTATTACTTAATTCCCCCAAATTGAACAGAGACATCGTATTGAATCGTTTCTACGAGTCAGATCGTTGATCCTACTCTATACCCCTCCCCTCCTCCAGCGATTTTTAATGAATCTAATTCGATTCATGTCTTACGATGCTACGATCCGACTCGCAATTTTAACAGCCTGCTTATTACACATTGATTTGTTTTCATATTCAACAAAATACAAAAAATGACAAAAGAACTTGGGTAAGAAAACTAACATTGACAAATCTCACCAAATCAGAAAAGGATTTGACAAAAATTTACAAAAGGGCAATACAATATCTCAATGAATAATTTCCAGCTGCAGCCTAGACATTTTTTTGAGTCCTTCGACAAATGAAAAATACAGCTTATATGGGGAATTTCCCTCATGTGCTAAATATAAGTCCAGAAAGCAAGATCATGGGGGAAAGAACTTGCCATATGAACTTTTGGAAAAATAATAATAAATAAAAAGCATTAGAAAAAGGGATAAACCTAATGGTGCTGGTACAACGCTCACTGGTTCAAGCGGGATCTTCAGGTATTTGTCATTCATCGACATTCCTGAAATTCGAACCACCTATTTGGCATACCTGTTACAGCATAAATTCGCAGAAGGAAACATTATGGTGGAAAAAGCTCGACATCCTTTGACGATCTTATTCCTCGAAGAAGACTCTTTGCTTCTTCCTTTTCCTGCATTCAATTTTTATAATATTTCCATTTGTTAATATACATTAGAAAACTAGAAAGACTTTAAAAATGGAGGAGCGGGAGAAATAGCTTACTGGCCCCGTATAATCAAGAAGACGGGTACAATAGACTTCAGCTTCTTCAAATCTCTTCTGATCTTTATAATATCGGGCAAGAAAAGACAAAGCTTCAACTATGTTAGGCCCCTCCCTGTCTTCATCTTCCATCCTTTCCAAATCCTTCCTATAGTAATAAGCTGCCTCTTCCAAACCCCCGAGTTCACGATGCAACTTAGCAAGCTCGTGAAGCGCAATTGCCTCCCTGTCATTACAATTAGCAGCTCTCTTGAAACACTTGATTGCCTCCTCAAGCATATGAAGCTCTTCGGTTTTATAACACTGAGCCATGGCAATCCACAAACGAGAGTCACTTGGCTGCAAGAAAACCGATTTTTTGAAATAATGAAGAGCATAAAAAGGGCATTCCCATCATTTCATATGCTTGCCCTAACCCGTACCAAGCTCGATAATCACATGGATTGATATCTACAGCCCGCCGATAGGCATCAACTGCTGCTGGAATATTCTTCATCTCAACATACTCATGTCCCATTAAGGTCCAAGCTGAAAGATAATTCTTGTTTAACTTGAGTGCTCTCCTGAAATACACAACCGATTTCTCATGCTGTCCCTTTAAACTATAGTAGTTTCCGATTATACAACAAGATTCAGGTCGGTATTTGTCAGTAGAAAATACTCTATGTGCAAGGTAACTAAGGGCAGAGGAACACTCCTTTGCGTACAGCACATTAGAATACATATCCATGTCTTCGATTCTGTAAGGATCATTTCGCAGAAGTTCATCAAATATAACTTCAACTTGTTCAAATTCCCTTAAACTATACCGAGCTTTGGCAATTTGTGCCTGAATGTAATTGCTAAAACTGAAAGTTCCTTGAAGATATTCGTATTTCGCCAAAGATTCACTATGCATCCGAAGTTCTTGATACGCACTGGCAAGAAAGAAGTCCTTCATCCAGTGGTTACTAAGATGAAGACTATTTAATATTTCCCCTGTAGTGCAAAGAGACTGTAGCTCAGACCACGCATTCCAGTTCCAGGGGTAACTGTTTACAGACTCCACGAGAACTGTACGAGCAAGATTCTCATTTCCTTTCTCCTTAAGAACAAGACCATACAAGTAAAGACAAAAGGAGTCAATTGTTCCATTTTTGCGAATCGTTGACAACTCCCTCTCAAGAGAAACAAGGTCTTTATTTGTAACTTCACTCTTGCCCATTGGTCCCTCAAGTTCAATCATCTCTTCTTCTTTTCGCTTTTCTCCAGCCTATATGAAGACAAAAATAAAGAAATAAGAATAGATTGTAGCAATTGGAAGAAAATTACTCTACACGGGAATTCTAATTCGATGCTCGAAGGATTATAAGCCATTGAAAACCCCATAGGAAAAAAAGGCCAAAAAGAATCAGCACAAGCTCATTAGGAACAGATCCTGAAATACATGCTTCCAGTTGGAAGCAAGCATGTGCACAAGAGTCATTATGCTACCCGTTCACTAGTCCTCCAGGAACTCAATTGCTAATAGAATCCATCACTACTAACCAACTAGCTACTTTGAGTACTCAAAATTCCGATCTTAGATCATACCAAACACATAGTTCATTTAATTGGAATGTAATATTGTTGCAGTTTTAATCCAAGTAAGTGGTTCAACAGTTAAGGGGCCATGATAAATGTTCAGGTCCTACGTTAATTCCCCACCGCTTGAATTTGAGCTTACAATTTCTCTTATCATTTCTAACAAGCAATAGAAACTCCATTCAAGACCTTCAGGAACCCCCATGCTTTTACAATGCATTTACATGCTTGTCAAAATTTCCTGGGTTATCAAGAGAGAATAAATTGTCATGCTGCCGCCTGAAATATCATGCAACAGATGAAACTTGCTGCAAATGGAGAACTTCATATAACAGTACCTTATGACTCCCTCAGGTTTTCTCCGTGCTGATATCTTAACTGTTTACAACCCTTAATGCAGAAATTGGACACTGAATCCAAGATGGAAAGAAGAACCAGAAAGGCAGAAGAGATTCATCAATGCCATGACTAATATGGCTTACAGTGATCAATTCAATAGTAAGAAAGATATTGCACCAGCAAACTCTATATATCATGACTAAAAGTGACTGGGGTGATTAGATTTCCTACTAAATCTAATAGTTGTTGCAAACACACTACGTAAGTGCTTAATTAGCCAGAAATAGAATTAATAAAAAGGTTCACTAAGTTAGAGCTATCATGAGATTCATGACAGTGAATTTGCCCAAGGCAATGACCAGCAAAACGAGAACCTTGTACACTTGAACTTCCATGGTCATTCATGAAAAGTAAAAGGAGTGACATTTGTATAGGAGAAAACAGGTACGAAGGTAGCCAATATTCAAGTTCTGCAGTTTTGGATAAAAGTAGGTGGAGGTGGAGCTCCTATTGGGACACGGAGACAGAAGTGGTGGCATTAGGCTATGGTATTAGAAACATAAAGGAGAAAAGTAAGAAGTGTGTTTTTTTTTCATTTTTGGGGTAGTGAAATTATTTAGTGTCAGACATTTAGGAACCTTTCAGAAAAAAAATGATGTTCGCTCAATTATTAAACCAACTGAAATAAACAAGCATGATCAAACCCGGATAACCTAAAACTCTACTACTACGTGCAACATATAATAATATAAAATGAGAGAGATAAAATGACATATTCACTTGGAGTCTGTAAGTCTGAATGGACACTGCTGCATGTTATAAAACATCAAATTTCAGCTACTCTAAAATTTCCACGGGAGCATATCAACAGTTCTTTCCGTGAACTCTGTGGAATTCACTTTCCAATGCCATTGAATTAACAGTAACTGATTCTTTGTTTCTAATTACTCAAAAGGAGATCTTGTTATGCAAAAGAAAATGGAAAATCCCATCAACTTTAGAACCTAGAAAAACAAAAAGAACTTTTATTTATCTTCACGTTTGGGAACTTTTGGTAAAAGGTTGTGAATGATAGCAATGTAATCCAAGTATCTCAAAAAATCCAAAATGAATGAATGTCAGTGGATTCACAGTTGCGCCAACACGTAAATCCTTTTACTCCTATTGCAAACAACTAACCCCATTACCTCATAACCTAAACTCCATTGGAACCATCAAACTGTAGTCCCCCACAAATGCAATTCAATGAATTATCCAATATTTAGAGTTAACACAATCAAAGAACACAACTCTTCCAGCAAAAAGATAAGTAATAAAGTTGAAAATTAAGTCTTTATACGAACCAAATAAAGCGCATAACACCGCAAGAACACAGCTTTCTTTCCAGTTTGGTCACGGAGCACATGAGCTGCCCTTCTGTACTCCCTGCAATCAAAATAAGACTTGGCCAATAAATAAAAATCCCCATCCACAACGTCGTTTTCCTCCTCAAAAACAGCCGGTGTGGACAAGTAGGACACACCGGCTGCAGGAGTTGAAGTAAATGCAGCAGCAGCAGAGGCCTCCCCACCGGGTCCCGCCACATCCGTTCGAAACCTGCGGCGAATACTGGAACTTCCACGCTGAAATCTTGTATGTGTTGGTGTATACTTAGCTGGATCTTGCTCTATCCCCACCAATTGCTCTGCCGCCCTTTACAATTCAAAAAAAAATTCACAAAAAAAAATTTAAAATCGAAATTGACAAGAAAATGCAATAACTAGGGTTTCTTCTTTTTAATAGTTTAATGGTTTACCATCTGGAGGCGGAATAGAGGCAACGTTCACTTAGATGGCGGATCGCGGAGCGGAGCTCGTGTCTACAGTTGTCTTTGGTGGCCATCAAACTCTTATGCACATGAACTGTTTTTGATTTGGTACTTTTTCCTGTTACAAGGTGGAATGAAGGTGGTGGAAGGGAGGAGTATGGGTGGTTTGGAGGTGGCGAAAGGGGAAGTTCACGGCGGTTGGAAAATTGGAGCAGGGGACTAGTGAGAAGTGGTGAGTCAAAGTTTGTAAGGCTTTTGGAGGAATTTAAATCCTACTTGGGATCCCTTTATTTTATTTTATTTTGAAGTCCGATTGGGCTGTTGTCCCATATAGGTGAGAGAGAACTGTCTTAGATGAGGAGGAGACGACCCTAGAAATGGAGATTAAAATTTGTCGCACGCAGACAAAGGGTATCGAACTCACAACTTCAAGGTCGTGGGCAGGCGCATCTACCCCAATGGAATAGGACACCTTTGATACTTGGGATCCCTTTAAAGAATCCAATTTATGAGGGCCTTTTTTTTTCTTTTTCTTTTTTTTTCAAAGTAAAAACTCCAATTTGGGAGGTCCTTAAAAGAAAATTCTAATTTAGAAAGGATTTAATATTTACTCCTTCCGTCCCAAAAATTTAATGTCGCGCGATCAGAGTGTTCATAGCCGACGGTCGTGATTAACCTTCTTTGTTGTGGAAACTCTCTAAAAGGATAAACGACTGGTGTTTGTTTAACCTCATGAAATGCGCTATATTCCTCGTGGTTAATGCTCTATCTGACTCAAATTGAATGTCCCATCTTGAATGTTCACTTCTTCTAATTAATATATTTTTCTTTCCCCTAAACTTTCCTAACTAATCTTCTATAATTGGGATTCAAACCCCACTATCACTAACATATAAGTTCTTTTATGTTTAAAGATATTGTGGTAACTTACCCATAATCAAATTAATTTTTGTTCAAGGACATTTAATTTGAAATCTGTAAGAAGTAATTTTTTTCTTATGAAAAAAGAAAAAGAATAGTCCGTGTTTTTTTATATATCTAAAATTGTCCTTCGATATAATATTTATTCTCTTATTTAAAATTAAAATAAAATTTGAACATTCAATTATAAAAAAACGACGAGATAATAATAGTAGTTACAAGCATTTTTTATTGACATTAATTGAATCAACGAGAAATAGTTTTTTGATGACTTTTCTGCCACAAACGAACTTTGCGTACTATACCAAAAAAAAACTATTTGTATTATAAATAACACACAAAATTACTTTTGTAGCATAAATAACTATTTGTTTAATTGAATAATTGCAAAATTTGTAAATAAAAATACATGATTTTGAACCTAAAACAAATACATATTGCATTTCATTAAAAGAACTAATTTCATAACTTTCTACTAATAAAATTATTTTTTAAATTCTTAAACTATTAAATCAAACATTTATATCACAATCTTATAAATCATTGTTGGATTTCATTATAAGTCAAAAAAAAGTCTCTTGTCTCCCATTTTCTTAATATATACTCCCTCCATTCCTAAATATAAGACTCTTTAGACAATTTGAGAAAATTAAGGAAGTTGTCATTTCCACCTAAACTTCCAATATTACTCCACCCTTCCTCTCTCTCACTTCTACGTCATAAAGAAAAGAAAGGAAAATATTAAGGGTATAATTGAAATAAATTATTGACAACTAATAAAAGAACTTTAAACGACAATTAATTTGGATACCTAGATATCTCCTAAACGACAATTAATAGGGAATGGAGGGAGTACTAAACTACTGAGAGTAGAATATAAAATCAAAAGTACATGTACTAAATAAGTTTTTAAATCAAGGACTATGATATAGTTCTTTCGACAATTAAAGGACCTCCTACAAACAAAGACTACATTTATTTACTGCTAAGGCCTACTTTTCCGTCCCCGTCCCAAAAAAAAATGTTACAAAAAACCACCAATTTCTTAGCTAAAACCTCCTTAAAACCCCGTCGTCAACTTCACCACTCCGCCCCGCCGCCGCCACCAGACCCTATTTCCATAACTAATCTCATCCTCAGAACAGACCGAAAAACACTCAGCCATACCCTCCAAAATCTCACTGAGTGGACCCCAGACCTTGTTCATAAAATTCTCAAACGACTATGGAACCATGGACCCAAAGCCCTCGAATTCTTCACAATTCTCGATGGCCACCGTATCTATACCCACTCCTCCACCGCCTACGATTACGCCATCGACATTGCTGCAAGAATGCGCGATTACAAGGCATTATGGGCCCTTGTGGCACGGATGCGGGCCCGGAAGCTCGGCCCAAGCCCGAAAACATTCGCGATCATTACTGAAAGATATGTCTCCTGTGGTAAATCTGATAAGGCTGTTAAGGTTTTCTTGTCGATGCATAAACAGGGTTGTCCTCAGAATTTGAGTTCTTTTAATTCATTTCTGGATGTACTTTGTAAGGCTAAAAGGGTTGAAATGGCTTATAAGCTGTTGAAGATTTTTGGGGGGAAATTTAGAGCTGATACTGTTAGTTATAGTATAATTGCTAATGGGTTTTGTTTAGTTAAGAGAACTCCGAGAGCGTTGGCGATTTTGAAGGAGATGGTGGAAAGAGGATTGAGTCCTACTCTGACAACTTATAATATTATGCTTAATGGGTTCTTTAAATCAGGGCAACTTAATGAAGCTTGGAAATTTTTCTTGGAAATGAAGAGGAGAAAATGCGAAATTGATGTGTTTACTTATACTACCATGGTTCATGGGTTTGGTGTCAAGGGCGAGGTTGAGAGGGCGAGAAAGATTTTTGATGAGATGATTGGAGCTGGAGTACTTCCCACGGTAGCAACTTACAATGCTCTAATTCAAGTATTGTGTAAGAAGGATGATGTTGAAAATTCAATTTTGACATTTGATGAGATGTTGAGGAAGGGTTATATACCGAATGTCACAACTTATAGTGTCATCATTAGAGGGCTATGTCATGTTGGTAAAATGGATAGAGCAATGGAGTACATGGAGAAGATGAAAGATAACGAGTGTGAGGCGAATGTTCAGACATATAATGTCGTAATTCGGTATTATTGTGATTCCGGAGAACTTGAGAAGGGGTTGGAAGTGTTTGAGAAAATGGGCAGTGGGCATTACTTGCCCAATTTGGACACATACAACATTTTGATAAGTGCAATGTTTGTAAGGAAGAAATCAGATGATTTGCTAGTGGCCGGAAAGATGTTGGTAGAAATGATAGACAGAGGATTCTTGCCTCGAAAATTTACATTTAACCGTGTTCTGAACGGGCTCTTACTGACTGGTAATCAAGGCTTTGCGAGAGAGATTTTAAGGAAACAAAGCAGACTTGGTCGGCTTCCTCGTCATTTCAGATTGTGATGCCTATTGGTTTCTTTCAGTTCAGTCCAGTATATTGTTCTTCCATGTTTCAGCTTTCTCATTTTCTGAAAATGGGTAATAGCTATGTTGAAGCATCACAAAAGTCCTGTATTTGGATTGTTATAACAGTTTGAATTTTAAGGATTTCAAACTGTGTCCGGAAACAATTGTCTCTGCCATTCACATTATCAAACTATCAGACTGAGATGGCTATAGGCTTATTACTTTGGTTATTCTCATCACATCACACTCTTTCCAGATTTGGGATGTATGATGAGAACGTGATATTTCTAGATAAAGTACCAATCTTTGTGGAACAGGTGAGTTTACTTCTCATGTGATTTTCGTTTGTATCATATGATCTTTCTGTTATATACGTCTTGTCTTAAAAGGAAATGAATCTTTGACATATTCATGGTGAAGTTTGTCTCTAGAGTCTCCAAAAGATTCGATATTTTTCTCTAGATGTTTTTGTTTTTTACTCCTCTGAATAATTTAATCATCGCCATTGAGCTGATTGAGACTGGAAAGGGTTATAATACTATGTTGCATACTTGCAGTTGAGAGGCGATAATGCTCAAAAAAATTCTGGAACTTCAAGAGATCTTCTTTGGACAATTTTTTCCGAATACAGTTTTCTCATATTTTTTATTAATGGAAGTAAGAATAGCACAAAACAGCATGCTTATTCGGATTTCATTAGAGAACTTCGCTTGTCAAATGATTTGAATCTGGTTGTTTGAAAAGAATACTTGAAAGGAAGAGGTCAAGAGCTTATATGTAAATCAAGTGAAAGGTAAACATACCATTTGATCATTGTCCGTAACCTTCTCCCGCCTTCAAGCAAGAAGAAGGGAACAAGTATTCCTAATACTCTTTTAGATTTAAAACTTTTGACAATCCATTTATTTTGTGTACAAAATGATAAGAAAGATTTGTAAAAGAAAAAATCTTCCAAATGTATCTGAGTGGTGAATATATAGATGAAGCATTGGTAAGTTTTAACTTAGCCCCCTGGCTCAATGACAAATGGCAAGAAAGAAATCTCAAGTCATAGGGTTAAATAACAGTTAGATCAAAGGTATAGCCACTTGCACTTGAGAATTCTTGATTGGTCTATTGGTGTAATTTCATTTTATTATCTCGCAAATCAAAAGTCAAGAGCGGTGTCATTTTTCTTATATTTATTGATCTTCTAACTGCTTATTCTCTGCAGGAAATTGTACTGCGTGGTTTCTTTACTAGGCTAAGTTGCGACATCATGTCCTTTCTTAATGTATATCAGAACGAGCCATTGAAGATGCTGCCAATTTATTGTTTCGTCACTTGCCATTTATGCACCCCTTTTCAGGGGGTCACAGTTAGGAAGGTGAGATGATGAATTATGATTTAGATTGCAAAATGTGTCATTTCCCTCTTTGGCCTCTGAGTTAAAATAGTTTGTCTGCTTGCCAGCTACTTGTTGGTGTTGTTTGAGGCCCAAGATAGAATCATATTTATTACTTATCCAACGTGCTATTTTCTTTTTATATACTCCTTTTTTTTTAAAAAAATTGATATTGTATGGTATTGCATGTTATATATACTGGTAGCTAGAAGTACCAGTTGCAGCGCACCTATTATTTCTAAAAATAGGCAGATAACAACTCCTTGCATTTTGCTGCACATTCTTTAAGTTTTGATTTCCGTAGTTTTGCCGTCCCTTTCCTTCTTTTTTCCTTATTCAGACATTTCTGTCTAACCAGAAAACATTCCCTTTCTTTTAGCAGATTGTTGATACATTATTCTCTCTTTCTCTATGCTTCATGTTTTTTCACTTCCTTTCTTTTAGGGTGCATTATGTAGTTAAGTATGGATATCGAGTATATGTTCGTATTTCTAGATGTTAAGAAGTTTGAAATTGTTGTCGGAATCTGGATTACCACTTCTCATCCTTATGAAACTTCTTTCAGATAGAAATGCAATTGTTGCAATATACAATGCTTTATACGGTTGCAAAAAAGGGGCAAGAATTTGTCTGAATATGTGAAAGTACTAAAAATCTTCTCCAGCTTCTTGTTGCAGGCAATTCTCTAACACATTCAGACTAATTATCTACTCTTTGATCCTTCAGAAATCATGCTCTGATCGTAGCAGAAGATGGAGTAATTATGCAATCGGCTACTCGTCCCACAATGTGACTGCGGGTTTGCTCTTCAGCTCGCCAATGAAGGTTGGGATTTGCTTATTGGCTGTGGAACGGCATCAAATGTTGTTCAACATCAATCAAAGAGTAGTAATGTCAGCACAAGCGTGATGAAGTTGCTGTCATTTGCTAGGAGGATCACAACCAGGACGTTCCCAGATCCTCAAGGTGGCCTAAAGCAAAATGCAGACAAGTTTGAATCCTACGTCCGCCCCTAAAAATATGCAGCACAAATGTTGAAGCTGAGATGGTGGAAATTGGAAAAGCATATGAACCATCTATCTCTTCTTACTTCTCACTTAATGGTACAAGAAATTATTCTACTATCTTGGACCATGTTTAGACCAAGGCATGGAGATTGTACTCAAATCATTTTTTACTAGGGAACCTAGGGCAATCAAATTTGGGTAGTTGTGTTGTGTTTTCATTTTTTTCTCAATTAATTTTAATTACTCAATCCTTTCCAAAATTTAGTATCCACTTCTCTGGTCTGGCTATGATGCATAATGGCCAAAATTCGGTACATACTTAACACTTTTGGCCGTTTTAGGTCGTTGGATAAAAAAAATTCAACAATTCAAGTTTTTTTTTTTTCCGGGGGCATTGTTGTGATTTTCAGACACCTATTACGTAAGACAGATGTTACATCCCTAAGGACATATGTTCATCAGAATAAAACACATATTGCAGTCTAATGGCAAATGACAAATGTTCATAAGGAGAGAACACATGATGAATGAGATTAAACACTGTCCAACAAATGTTATATATATATATATATATATATATATATATATATATATATATATATATATATATATATATATATATATATATATATATATATGCTAAGTAAATGTTACATATATATTGAATTTAAGGCGTTTAGCACTATAACTACCCAATTCTCTAATAGATATTATTTTGCATTTCTGTTATTTCTGAGGCTACTCAAATAGTCAAGAGGACTTTATTCCTTGAGAAAACAGCCCCAGTCGTCCCTCAATTATTTTCATTTCGCCTCGATAGTCTTAGTATGTTTTTTTCTGCCTAAAGAATCCTCTAAAAATTTATGATTAGCCTAAAGAGACGGAAATAAAGAGTCTTTTCCGTCAAAATGTGATAAATCCGTCAATTTCAGGGATAACTACCCAATTCTCTAATAGATATTATTTTGCATTTCTGTTATTTCTGAGGCTACTCAAATAGTCAAGAGGACTTTATTCCTTGAGAAAACATTTACTGATCGTCCCTCAATTATTTTCATTTCGCCTCGATAGTCTTAATATGTTTTTTTCTGCCTAAAGAATCCTCTAAAAATTTATGATTAGCCTAAAGAGACGGAAATAAAGAGTCTTTTCCGTCAAAATGTGATAAATCCGTCAATTTCAGGGGTAAAAGAATCCTTAAACAGATATCATCTTCTTCCTCGTCACAGCCACCTTCTCTATCGGCCACCGCCAAAACCAGTAGCAAAAATGTGGGTTGATCAGGTCCGCGAGTTTTGGTCCGACATTCGTGTACGCAAGTCGCGCCCGCACACAAGTTCAAGCTATTTTGGTTTCGACATATCTTGAATTCGCACTCCCTGCGCAGGCGCGCACGAGGTTCTAGAATGGGGCATAATCTTAGCAAGATATTTTAAATCCAAGTAAACCACTTTTACACATAAAGTGAAACACACTTCCATATGCAACCCATGTGGGATATAAAACCCACTAGCTTAACTTTTCATTTTCCAACCACTTGAGAAACTATTTTCTCATTCAAATTAAACTCCATTTCCAACAATCCCCCACATGAATGAAAAATTGTTTTGACTCGATATTGGTATTCATCAACTGACTCCTGCATAGGGAAAGTAGGTGTTACCCTTTGAACTTCCCCCTTGTAAAACATATTTGCTTTACAGCAGTCCAGTATGACTTGATGTCTTTGAACTGTCCCGCTTTTAGTGTAAATAGTACACATAAATTACACAGGAATCATTACCATATGCTCCATTCTCATGGTTTTGTTTAGTATGGCCATGAACACTCCCTGATTCTGCAAAAGTTTCTAAAGAATTAGCCTGATCAATTCTCCTTTGAAGCGACCCCACTTCTCTCTCTCATAGGTGATACATTTAAGTTAAAAATTTCAACTTTTTCTCTAGTATCATTAAAGAAACAAAATTGCTATCCTTAGTCTTTATATCACTGTTTCAAGACAGGAATGAGCTGAGGTTACCCCCACAGTGACCTTACTAAATCTTACAAGTAGGTTGTCCCTTTGAACCTAGATCTTGGGATCTCCAGTCAACTAGGTTGGGTTTTCCTTCATAAGATTTTTATCATCCATAGGTTTTACACCCATTCCTTTTGTCAATCTCTCAACTGTCTCTTTATTTAACCCTTTGGTTAGTGGCGGATCCGCAATGTTATCTTTTGACTTTACATAGTCAATCGAGATAACTCCTGTTGAGAGTAGTTGTCTAATGGTGTTATGTCTACGACGAATATGTCTAGACTTACCATTATACATTGTATTTTGTGCCCTCCCAATCGCAGATTGGCTATCACAATGTATACAAATATACGACACTGGTTTTTTCCATTTTGGAATATCTTCCAGAAAATGGTGTAACCATTCTATCTCTTCTCCACATTTATCCAAAGCTATAAATTCGGATTCCATTGTGGATCTGGCTATTACAGTTTGTTTAGTGGATTTCCAGCACACAACTGCTCCAGCTAATGTAAACACATAGCCACTAGTGGATTTCAATTCATTTATATCAGATATCCAGTTTGCATCAGTGTAGCATTCTACCACTACTGGGTATCTAGTATAATGCAATCCATAGTTACGAGTATAACGTAAATACCTTAAAAATCTAACTATTGCATTCCAATGCTCAGCACTTGGATTACTCGTATATCCACCCAACTTGCTTACTACATAAGCAATATTTGGTCTAGTACAACTCATTAGATACATAAGACTCCCAATTATCCTCGAATATTCCACTTGTGAAATACTATTTCCACGATTCTTGGATAGATGGACACTATTATCTAATGGTGTTCTAGCAATCCCAGAATCATCCTTGTTCAATTTCTTAAGAATTTTGTCTACATAATGAGCCTGACTCAATATAAGACCGTCTGATGTTCTAATGATTTTAATTCCTAAAATCACATCAGTAAGACCCATGTCTTTCATATCAAATTTCGAATTCACATATCTTTAGTAGATTTGACCAAATTGTCATTGCTACCAACAATGAGTATGTCATCCACATATAGACATAAAATGATATAGCCATATTTTGTCTCTTTGACATAGATACACTTATCACACTCATTGATTTTAAATCCATTGATTATCATTGTATGATAAAACTTTTCATGCCACTTTTTAGGTGCTTGTTTTAATCCATACAACGACTTCATCAATTTACAGACTTTCTTTTCAGCACTTGGAGCTACAAAACCCTCGGGTTGCTCCATATAGATTTCTTCATCTAGGTCCCCTTTAGAAAAGCTGTCTTAACATCCATTTGATGTATTTCCAAATTTCTTAAGGCATCGATTGCAATTAGCAGCCTTATATCTCGTCACAGGAGAATATGTATCAAAGTAATCTAAACCTTCTCATTGCTTAAATCATTTAATCACAAGTATGGCCTTATAGTTGTCAATTGAACCATCAGGATTCAATTTCCTTTTAAAGACCCATTTGTATCCTAATGTTTTACAACCCTGTGGGCGGTCCACTAACTCCCACGTATGATTCTGCAAAATAAATTCAATTTCATTCCTTATGCCTTCTTTCTAAAAAGGCCCTTCAGAAGAACTCACAGCCTCAGGATACGTTTGTGGTTCATTTTCTAATAAGTAAGTCATAAAATCATCACCGAATGATTTTTCGACTCTAGCTCTTTTGCTACGTCTTGGTTCAACTTCTTCAACTATAAGTGTATCAATAGTTCGTTTTATTGACCTAGAACCTTCGTTGCTCTTACAAGGAAATTCATTTTAAAAAAATGGTACATTTCTTGATTCTATTATGGTGTTCTTGTCTTCATTCTTTGAATCATGCACAAGAAACCGGTACACAGTACTGTTTAGAGCATAGCCTATAAAGATACAATCCACAGTTTTAGGACATATCTTTACTATCTTAGGTATCGGTACTGCTACCTTGGCGAGACACCCCCACACTCGCAAATGTTTGTACGAAGGTCTCTTGCCTGTCCATAACTCATACGAAGTTTTGTCATTTTCCTTCCGGGGTACCCTATTTAAAAGGTAATTGTTAGTCAAGATAGCTTCACCCCACATATTTGAAGGTAATTCTGAACTTATCAACATTGCATTCATCATTTCTTTCAATTTTCGATTTTTCCGTTCAATTACTCCATTAGATTGAGGAGAATAAAGTGCAGTTCTTTCATGAATAATTCCATGTTTTTCACAGAAGTCGCTGATAGGCGCCTCACACTCGCCACCTCTATCACTCCTTAATCTTTTGATCTTTTTATCAGGTTGTTTTTCAACTTCAGCTTTAAAGAGAACAAATTTCTCTAAAGCTTCATCTTTGCTTTTTAGCAAATACACAAATCAATATTTCGTGCTATCATCAATAAAAGTAATAAAATACTTATTGCCTCCTCGTCTTTGAACTGATTTCAAATCACATACATCACTATAAATTAATTCTAGTGGTTCGGTGCTTCTTTCTATTGAGTGAAACGAAGACTTTGCTAATTTTGCTTCAATGCAAATTTCACACTTATCATTCAAGTTGATTTGGAATGTAGGTATATGTTTCATTTTAATTAATCGTCGCAACAAATTAATTAAGATGAGCAAGTCGTTTATGCCATAAATCAGAAGACTCAAGCAAGTAAACAGAAGAGGTATCTTTATTGATAATCGTAATTACATTCAATTTAAACAACCCATCAGTTGCATACTCATTTCCTACAAACATTCCAGCTTTACTCAAAGTAAGCTTATCTGATTCAAACACCATGTGAAAACCATGATTATTTAACAAGAATCCAGATACAAGGTTCTTACGAATATCTGACACATATAACACATCTTTCAGTGTTAAAACTTTGCTGAAGTCATCTTCAAAAGAACATTCCCTTGCCCTTCGACAGAAGCCGTGACAGAGTTTCCCATAAAGATTTTTTCCCCCCTTCAACAGATTCAAAGGTGGAAAAATGGTCTTTATTGGTGCACACATGTCTAGTAGCACCAGTGTTAACCCACCACTCTTTAGGGTTTGACCCGACCAAATTCAGTTAGAGATCATAGCAACTAGACTCATGTCCTCTAACTCTTTGGCCATGTGACTCATCACGTTGGTCTCATTATTCTTTTTCGGTGATTGACAATCAGTTGACTTGAAGCATAGTTTGCCACAATTGAAGCATTTTCCTTTGAATTTGTACTTCTGCTTCGAGACACCACCACTTGTCCCGAGCTTCCCTTTGGATACATTGTTCTTGGAATCCACCATAATATACTCAAGGAAACGCCCGACTACAAATTTCTTTGTGGCATCATCTTTCGTTTTATATTTATGGTCAAAGAATTCCCTCAACTCTTTAGCCGTGTTGTATGCACTGTAGACATTATATAAATTGTCATGTAAACTATTCAGAATATAATTCTTACATAAATATTTGGAATGCTTCCACGCTTCAAACGCCATCAGCGTTTGTGCATCAATGTCTCTTTCAGGTATCTTGGGAGCATATTCTTTCAAGAACTTGGCCAAACTCAGGTTGGTCAAGTAAAACATTATCTTTTGCTGCCATCTTTTAAAGTTCACACCACTGAACTTTTCAGGTTTCTCCATATGGCTTGCTGGAATAGTAGGGAACGTCGTATTTACAGCAGGACTAGTAATTACAGCAGCACTGTTGGAAGCATCAACGCCAGTAGTTTGGATTTCAGTTGCTATGATGATTACAAATGATAATCTGTTTTAAGATTGTTGGCAAATTTTGGCTATAACAGCTTTTAAGAGCCTTCGACAACAGCTGTTAATAATAAGCTATGTAATAACTACTGTAAGATACAAATCCAACAATTGTTAGTAACACAAGAAAACAACTATTAACACAATACCTAACAGCTTTAAGTCTAGGTTACACAGCTTAATACAAAAGAGAAATAACAACTGTTATCGATAGATTAAACAACTGTTAAGAAAGTAAAATAATAACTGTTATCTAACAACTGTTATTGACATATTTAACAGTTGTTCATATAATGTAATAACCACTGTTAGAAAAGATCTTAACAACTTGTTAAATAAAGACTTAACAACTGTTTGTTTCAGATTTAACAAGTGTTATAACAGATTACAACAACTAATGTAAATAACAAAGAAAAATTGAGAGATAAACCGAGGCTTGTATTCAACACAATTTCCTTAAAACAGATTCTCCTCCTCCCGGATTAGTGCTGGAATTTTTCGTGAAGCGTCTGTCTCCCAGGATACAACAGTAACGCATAACTTGTTTGCACCAAACAACTCCACCGGCGAACTAGAACTAGGACTTGTTGATGAACACCAGAATTTTTACAAACAAAATGTTTTAGGGAGCTTTTGAAAATCAGTAGTATTTTCCAAGTAAAAGTAATTGTATATAGAATCATTGGAAATAGCCTTTATTTATAGGCTGATAGAGTGAGTAGATACATTCAGAGAATACATTTATTGAATTCAAAAGTCTTTATTTAATACACTATTAAAGTGTGTTCATCCTCACCAAGACTATCCAATGAATTCAATTGTTCAAGCTATTTTGGTTTCAATAGACATTGGATTCGCACCCCTGCAAAAGCGTGCACGAGGTTCTAGAATGGGACATAATCTTAGCAGTATATTTTAAATTCAAGTAAACCACTTTTACATATAAAGTGAAACACACTTCCATATGCAACCCATGTGGGATGTAAAACCCACTAGCTTAACTTTCCATTTTCCAACCACTTGAGAAACTATTTTCTCATTCAAATTAAACTCTATTTCCAACAGAGGTCACATGTCTTGCAAAGTGATCTATATTATGTTGTTGGGCAGCAAATGAGCGGTGTCTACAAACTAGTATCATTTAGTAAGCAAACTAATATCAATTTAGATTATGTTGTTTCATTTTACAGACATTAAATATTTTATTTTACAATTCTATATCATTTTTTTCAAAGTTTTATTTGGGGATTTTTGCTAAAAAAATCACTATTTTTTTAGTCGAGGTTGAGACTCCATTGGAACAAAAGTGGGAATTTGGGAAAAAAAATTCCTGCTTTTCCCCAGTTGGAGGTGGGCCTCCACCTGAGGTGGGGATGGGATGCCCATCTATCCCTAGTGATGAGGGCTGGGCCAGGGATGGGAATACAATGGAAGAGGCGGAACTGAGACTGGAGATTATGATATCCGCCCCCATTATTATTCCTAGGGACGACTGAGACTAATTTCTCTTATTCCTTGGACTATAAATTTTACATATACAAAGATTTCATATTCAGTAAAAAAGTAAAAAAGTAAAAATAATATTCAATTTCGTTCGGAAGTAAAAATAATATTCCTTAGACTATGCTTTCATGTTGCCCCACTTGATGGAAAAGGAATCATGAACAACACTGAAAATAATGAATGGCAAATTAGTTCGGTTCCTATGCGGAACAGCCTTTTTTCCGCACGTGCGGAACAATCCCTGCCGTCGGATGATATTTTGAACGGTCCAGATCTAGAGAGAGAAAAGTTACTGCTGGACTTAAAAAATAAAAAATAAAAAAATTTCTCTCTCCAGATCTGGACTGTTAGAAAATATCATCCGACGGCTAAGACCGTGTCCCGCAGTGCGGAAGAGCCGGGACGCAAATGTGAGACCTAATCACGCTAACTTATGCCTTCATGTATGAATTAATCAAAACAATAATTTCAAATAATTTACTATGAAATATCCGTGACAAATAGCACAATTTTAGCACCATTTATTGATCCAATGAATCAAATCTCCCCAAGTAGGATTCGAACCTACGACCAATCGGTTAACAGCCGACCGCTCTACCACTGAGCTACTGAGGAACAACGGGAGATTAGATCTCATATAGTTCAATTCCTGTTCGACTTATCGTTATTCTAGACGGTGAAGATGTTATTGACTGTGAACCGATATTGGGTTATTTACACAGAGGGATGGAGAAAATTGCAGAAAATCGAACAATTGTGAAATAGACCCATTTTATATCACCCTTCAATTCGAATTAGCAAAAGCAATGTCTCCTTGCATAATATGGATTCCAAACATTCATGATCTGGATGTGAATGAGTAGGGTAAAAAGTATAAAAGTTCATAATTTTTATTAAGATACAATTGTAATTATCTGGTACTACTTTATTTACAATAAATAGTATAATCATAATCTTAGACTCTAATAAAAAATATTGTGCCACGAAATATAACACCTAATTGCAATTGGCAGTATAAAACTTTCGTGCCATAAATAAATTTTGAAGAGTTATTGATACAACATAAACTAAAGATTTATAGTTAGAAAAATGATATTTTATCTAATTAAGTAATTCAAAATTGAACGATACTAATTTTAATTATAAGATAGAACACAAATTTATAAACCTCTATCGCCATCTAGCACTATATTAAGTGCCGCCAATTATTTTGTGTCATAAATAATATTTAAATAGTCACTGAAATATGAAGTAACGGTCTAGTGCTTAATTTGGTAATTCAAAATCAAACGACCTGAATAGAAACTTTCGCGCCATAAATAATTGTTTTTAAAAAAAATCGTCTAAACATGAAGTAATGATCTAGTACCTAATTTGGTAATCCAAAACTGAACAATACTAGTTTTAATTACAATATCAATTGCAAATCTAAAAAGCTTATACGACCATTTAGTACTAGATCAAATGTTGTCAATTATAACAAAAACTTTCGCGCCATAACCAAAATTTTAAAAGTCATTGAGGTACCAATATAGGGTGTGCTTGGATAAGGTTTTGGTTTGTGTTTGAGTTTCTAAATTTTTGCGGGAGAAATTCAAATTTCAATTTTTTGAGGTCAAAATTTGAACTTGAACGATTATTTGAAAAAAAAATTTGAATTTGAATTTCTCCCGCCAATTTTAGAAACTAAAATTTGAGCTTCTCCCGCCAAAATTTAGAAACTCAAACTCAAACAAAAACCTTGTCCAATTACACCCATAGTAATTCAAAATTGAACGGTACGAACCCGAGCTCTAGGACAATTGGTTGGAGTTGTAATATACCTCACCGTTGACGAGGGTTCGATTCCCACAGTGGCCATCGACTCTAGTGGGATTTTCCTGCGGTGTTAGGGCTCCGTGTATAAGAGTAGGGTCAGATCCTCCCTCCCGGCTAGCAGTCACGCTACGGGCCAACCGCAAGGCGAGCCTGGATTAGTTGTCGGTGGACACCGAATTCCCCTCGGGTTAACCAAAAAAAAAAATTGAACGGTACGAGTTTAAATAATACTCCCTCCATTCCTAAATATAAGACTCTTTAGATAATTTGAGAAAATTAAGGAAGTTGTCATTTTCACCTAAACTTCCAATATTATCCCCCACCCTCCCTCTCTCTCACTTCTTTGTCATAAAGAAAGGAAAATGTTGAGGGTATAATTAGAATAAATTGTTGACAACTAATAAAACAACCTTAAACGACAATTAATTTGGATACCTAGATATCTCCTAAACGACAATTAATAGGGAATGGAGGGAGTAATATCTATCTAAATTTGAAAACCTTATATGACTATATAGTCAGTACTACATCATATCCCGCTCCGTTCAAACTTTCAAAATCCCTCCAATCACCCCAATCCCTAAAAACCGCTCTTCCCCGCCATCGCCAACCCACCCTACCCAATCCTCCTTCTTCTTAAGGTTCCTCTCTCTACATTCTCTCTCACACACAAACACACACTGAAAACTTTGATTTTTTATTTCCTCTGTGCTGTGCTGAATTCTACCTGCATTGGTAATCTGAATCAAAACCACAGCAAATTGGTGAATCTGTAGTGTTTATGTGAGCAAATTTTAGGTTGAGGAAATGGATTTAAATTCGTTGAGTTCGAAGGAAGCTGAATCCGAACCAATTTATTGCCGTAAACAGAAATCTCTCGGTCTTTTGTGCTCCAAGTATTGTTTTTTTTTCTTTTTTGTAGATTTATTTAAATTTTCTTCTTTCATTTTTCTGTAAATGATTTATTTTTATGATTTATTTTGATGTGCATTTTGTAGTTTCTTGAGTTTATATGATAGAGAAGGTGTTGAAACAATTGGACTTGATGATGCAGCAGCAAGATTAGGTAATGATCTGATCTTAACTTAATTTTTCTTTTTTGGTTGGTCCTATTTAAGTTTACAGTACAATCATTAGTGCATTTGTGATTTGTTTGGATTAATTTGTAGGGGTTGAGAGACGGCGGATCTATGATATAGTTAATGTGTTGGAGAGCGTTGGTGTAAGATCTTCGATTGTGTACCATATCCATTCCATAATATAATTCGTTTAGGACCTTAGCAAAAATTAAGTAAAAAACATATTTTTTTTAAAATCAAAATATCTATATTACTCTCCTAAATAGAATTAGTGGTATACGAGTCCTACTTAGAGAGTAATATTAATATTTTAACTAACAAAATACCTTATTTTTTTATTTAGGTGCTTGCAAGAAAGGCGAAAAAATATGTATAACTGGAAAGGATTTGGTGCAATTCCTACTACCTTGCAAGCACTAAAGGTATTAGTTTCTGTTTCCTTTTTTTTCTTTTTACCTGTAATTACAAAAAAAAACACACACACACACACAAAATCTCCCTTACCTGACAAAGAATAGACATCAATGACTTTCTATCTGAGATGTGTATTTATATCTGATGTGCAGGAAGAAGGTTTGAAGAATATTTGCAGTGGGGATGATGGAAATTCATCTGCAAAAGTATGTTTCATACTCACAGAACTGAACTGGATGCACATTTTATTTTTAGTACTCCCTCCATTCCATAATATAAGTCGTTTTGGACTTGTAGCGAAAATTAAGTAAGCAAAAATCAAGGTACTTCGTTAGTCAAAATATCAATATTACTCTCTTAAATAGGATTTGTATACCACTACTTCTATTTAAGAGAGTAATATTGATATTTTGATTAAAAAACACTTTATTTTTTGTTTTCTTAATTTTCGTTACATGTCCAAAGCGACTTATATTATTGAATGGGGTGAGTACTTGGTGCGTTTCTTTTTTATTTCTTGTTCAGCTTTTCTTATATTTGCTACATGTATTTATCCCAGAATTCAGATGATGAAGAGGATGACAGGTACTCAAATGCTACCTATTCATCACAGAATGATAAACAAATTCCGGATTCTGGTTCAAAACTTCCGGGCTCTTCGAAATTTGGTATTTACTGGCAAACACTTAATAAATTAATTTATTTCGTTCTTTTTACTAAATTGTGTGCGCAACCAATGCTCTTGATGCAGAATGAAAGAAGTACGGTAATATGCACATAAATAAAAATGGTTATTGGTCTGCCTTATCTCATGCCTTTTAGCTTTGATTTGAGGGCATGATTCTGTAGCAAACGCGACGATTTAGGGGATCATTGTTTCAGTGATATTTTGGGAGCAACCACTTTGTGCATTTCTTGCCAAAGGTTAGGTGTGTCTCATATACATCCCCGCCCATACTCCCAATTATTTGGGACTTGATGAGTTATGTTATTCTTTGTTTGTTGTTTGTTCTCTTTACTAAATCAATGCATTGCATATTCTTTCTTGCACTTCTAAATAAAAAGGGTTTGATTTTGAATATTTCTGCAGACAACAGAAAAGAGAAGTCCTTGGCACTGCTTACACAGAATTTTGTTAAGCTCTTCATTTGCACGGATGTAAGAGAGAGTTCTTAAATGACTAATTTCTTGTTTTTCTTTTTGTGAAATTGTCTATGTGCTTAGAGAGTTCCATTTTGTTTCCTGAATCTTTTCTTCTTCTAGATGGACATGGTTTCTTTGGATGCTGCTGCAAAGATATTGCTAAAAAATGGACGGGATCCAGCAATGACTCGAAGTAATACATTCTTTCGTTCCTTCAATAGTTCGAACTATTTGCAGGAAGCACGTTAATTTAGTTTACTTGTATTGCTTTTTGCAAACTGCAGACAAAGTAAGAAGATTATACGATATTGCAAATGTATTAGCTTCTATGAATTTTATTGAAAAGGTGATTCATCTATCTTTTTCTCTTGCTTTGTCATCTTTCAAAACGATGGTTTCTTTGAATGTCCATTTTGTTGCAGACTCGTCACCCAGAGACAAGAAAACCAGCTTTCAGATGGCTGGGAATAAATGGAAAACCTGAAATTGGAGCTGATACTGTGGCTCTTAATGGATCTAAGAAAAGGGCATTTGGAACTGAGCTAACAAACACGGTGATTAAGAGGAGCAAGGTCATATCGAAGTTCGATAGTAACTTAGGCCAGGGCTCAAAGGCGCAATTCCAGACACAAGTAAAATGTGAACCTTTGGAGGACGAGGCGCAAAGATACAAGTTCCTGACCGATGGAAGAACTGGAGAAAAACGTTATCGGTTTGGTCCTTTTGCTCCTGTAAATGTGCCCCCAGTTGTAGCTTCTGAGGATAACAAAGCAAAATCTCTTCATCACTTTGAAAGCCTAGCTACTACTTATCGCCCACAGTATCACAATCAAGGTATTCAGCTTCACAATGTCTGGTATCAATTGATCACACACTTTGAAAACATTATAATAGAATTGTAGATTTATTATATTAAGAACTAAATAAACTATTACTTTCTAGCAAAATACCTGTAATTTTGCAATTAATTCCTATAATGTGTAGGATAGATAGTAAAAAAGAATGACATATATGGTTTAGTAGTCGGTTTCAATTGTGCTAAACATAATATTTTCTCTTAAGACCACCATATTAGCTCAGTTTCCTGTTCTATCGCGATTCTTCTTTTTACTTGCACTAACAGAATAATTTTCTACTAATGGAAATTTGATGTTTAATGTTGTTTCAGCTCTTAGAGATCTTTTCGATCATTATGTTGAAGCATGGAAGTCTTGGTATGTTGAAGTTGCTGAGAAGAAGCCAGTACAATTGATCTCCTAAATTTCTCTCAGAAAATTGCTGCATTTTTTTTACAGAAACTGCATCATGCGATGCCTCCATGGTGAAATAGAGATAGATGTCTAATGTGTGCATATTCTCAATGCATTATCCCCCTCAAGACTGTCTACTTTGCAAAATCCCAACTCCTTCCTATAAATACATTGATTATGGATGATTATTTGATTAATACATCTTTTCATGGTTATGCCTTGTCTTTCACTTTCAAATTTTGGGTAAATTCTTGCAGGATAAGTGGGAAACGACACGTTATTAATCTTGCTCAGAAAAGTTTAGGAATGCTGTTTCATTTATATTTCATGTAAATAAACTCTTGATAATCTAAACACATGTGCCGGAGACAGCCATAGAGAAGCAGAAACAAACCCTTCATTGGATTTTTAACAGAATCAACAAAGCCTGACCTGGAGAGGGGGTAGGTACAGTAGTAAGTTATTTGGACAACTGATCAATTTTCCATTCTGTCCTTGTATCGATATGCTTGGCAGTGTAGTGCAACCTAAGAAACGAGGAAAAAACATCAATACCAAAAACGACATTTCACCAAAACCTAGCAGAAATGCCAATTCTTCTACATTTGAATAGGGACCTCTACTCTATCCTATTTTTGACATAGTTGGAATGCTGATTTCCCACCCGATCAATATCACATACAGCGCCTCTCATTTCTAGAAAAAAGAGAAGCAGCAAAAAATTGTACTCGAACATGTTTCAATTGGTATTTCTTTTGTTCTCATGTCAATTTGTATATAATTTTGTATCATAGTTTAATGCTAATATCACATGGAAAAATATTTATTTAGTTTCTGAAAAGTCGAATACTAGCTAAAGTTTGAAGAACTAATGAATCTTATGCAACTACGGAAAGAAAGCGAAATGCAACATAGAGCAGTTATCTTAGAACTTTTTAAAATGTAATTATTCTTCAATTAAATTTCCAAAAAAACACAGGAGGAAAGAACAAAGAGAAACATACTTCAAATTCACATGAGATTCCTCTCCTTGCCAAAAGTCAAAGAGCTCTGGTATCAACCTGAATCCTCCCCAATGCTTGGGCCGAGGAATAGAACCCCTGCACATGAGATATAATGTTTTAACTACAAACTGCACGTTTAGGAGAAGTAAATAGTGCTGCGCTAACCATTTGGAATTTAGAGAATAAAATGTCAAATAGTATGAGTAATTACTGTAGGAAGACAGAGGTTCTCAGTGAATTAAGAAGTTCGAATAATTTGGTATGAGAAGAAATGGCAAAACCCTTAAACTATATACATGAGCAAGCAAAGAGACTATAGAAAAAGGTCCCAAAAAATGAACTTTAAGAATATATATTACAGAAATATTCAAGAATTTTAAGATTCTCGACGATACCATCTTAAAAATTCTCATAATGAAAAAGTACTAAAATCTCATTCAGCGACGACTTTCAAAGAAAGCAAATATAGCTCAATTTGCAAAGCAATATGTTCTTATGAAGAACGATGATACGTGCATGAACTAGAGCTTCAACTTGAAGGCAATAATTCATTGCATAGGAATGTCTCGAGTAATGTAGAATGAAGTTGGATCGCAGTTCCAAAGATTAAGTACTGACCTGTCTGAGTACTTCTCCATCAATTCTTCATGTCGTTGATGTAGGACTTCGCGTCCAGGAATTACGGTTCTCTGAAGAGGAATTTCTTGGCTTATTTAGTCGTGGAGCTGTATCGTCAAACAAACTAAACAATAACCCGTTTCTGTAAATTGAGGACGAACCTGGTTGCTAACTAAAGGTCTAATCTGAATTTCTAGAGCACGGTTGTCAAAGTATTGGTCAGATTCCTCATCAGAAACTCTCTCAACAGGACCTTCCACTCTTACCTGCAAACATTTTGGCTCATCAGAAAGCCCTACCTCGACTGCTCAGCAACATGCATTTACAATATGCATTTAACTAGACCAGATCGCTTTAAAAATTTATAAAAGAGTGCAAGCTCCAGCTCGCTTCTAACTTTCCCATGCTTAGAGGGCCACCTAATACGGGGATAGCAGTAAAACCAAACTGCAGTTTACCTGGCAATTTAATATACTCCAATAAAATAGAATTGATCCATGGGGATTCTCAAATAGTTGCTGTGCTTTTCGACTTTCGTAGCTGGTTAACCTAACAACATAGAAGTAATTGAACTGAGAAGAATATTTGCAACAAAGAACGTTTCGTTTCTTGTAGAATAGTGATAGACAGAACTAACCACAAAAATCCACGCTTGTCAGCTTTACGAAGCAGTACCGTGCGTGACAAACTGCATAATGAAAATACTGTTATACTTGTATCTTAAAAGTAAAATATTTCTGAAATAGCGGAATGAAGATTAGTCTTAGCCTTAGACTGGAAAATTTTTGTTGTAAATAATCATTTTAGGGATACGCAGATTTTCTATAAACAAGACACAATCCCCATATTTACACTTTTTTTTTCCCTCCCTTTTGCTTCGGGATCTTTATGAAATCTTAAATTTTCGGATTCTTTCAATGAAAAAAAAAGCAGCTCACCATTTTCCATCTCTGCTGGCGGTTGATACAGCCATAGAATATGGTTCCTTGGCACCTGCTGCCACTGCAATGTCGATCCATTTTTGGAACTGCACCAAATAAAAAGATATTATTACAAAAAAATGAAGCTGATTAACAAATATCATAGAACTATATGATTGAAATATTACTTCATAAATTCAATAGAACTTGAATTTATACATGGATATAGATTATAGACAATATATTACAATCAATAGCAAGAATCGTAATCTGAAGCAAGTCAAACCTGGTCAAAAGGGTCAGTCTCCACATGTTCTTTGATTCTAGTTATATAATTCTCCCTTGGATTTGATATGTCAGCAGCTGATGGCTTCCCGATTCGGACACACATGGATGTGCCGGGATAAGGCGGAAGCCGGACCTTGAATTTGTCAAGAATAGCTGGTGGAACAAATCTGCCGCCTAAGAAGTGATGTTGACCGAAGAACCTTTTGGTGCACAATTTAGGAGCAGTTAAAGAAACCTGAAAAAATATAATACATCACCAAATAGAATGCATATATTTTTGCAAGTTGATAATAAGCCAAGATGTTCAGCAAAAGAAACACCAAAAATTTCAAAGGTAAGGAACTACCATCATATCTGGTTTAATGCCATTGCCACTAACGTCTCCCTTTTCAACATGCCAACCAGAAGGTATATCCACTGAGACAACTGCTGGTGATGTCTTATGAATCTGGTCAGAAACTTTACAGGATATCTCTGGATTAGATCATCAAAAGGGTGACTTGGTGTACCTGCAAGTTTACATAGGCATAAAGAAATAGAGAGAATAACTAGACGAATATTTGCCCGATTGCCTTAAAAAGCCAAATATACATGTTCTCCTATTTGTCGTCCTGAAATCAGATTTGTTAAAAATAGAGGTATCTACTTTGCCTCCTTAGAACCTTTCTGCAGGATCATGCTTTTGCAATCGTGTTGTTCAAAACTATTTTTGAGAAAGCATGCAAATCCAATGACGCTCTAGTGCACGTCCTGAAACAGTTGCACGGGCTTTGCTAATTTCTAAATTATGCTAATTGTTATTTGAAAAAAAAAAAGTAAATATTTAAATAAACTAACTATAAGAAACATTTCCATCTACTAGAAATGAAGGAAAGATTACCATGAAATGAGAATCCAAAAATTGCATCAACAATAATCTCAAAGTCTCTTGAGAACTCAAGGGGCAGGTCTCCAAGTGATAGGAGAGGAATTGAAAGTGATTCAAGCTACAAAACTAACATAAATAAGTAGTTCTTCTACATTATGTGGACCAATGTTCTGACAAGTTGGTTCTTAGTATATACCTGAGTCAAAAGACGAGTATAAAGAGGTTTAGGAGTACGATTTGGGTAACAAATAAAGGGCTTATATCCAAAGTGATACAAATGACAAGCAGCTACAAGGCCATCACCGCCATTATTTCCCGGACCGCAAATAAGTAGCACGCGATTATGTGTAGTTGATCCATACACCTGCCAAAGATCCAGCAAGTTGATAAATATATAAGAAGCAGAATTGTTTCAAGGTTTTTAATCACGCATATGCTTGAACATAAGATTAATAATTCAGAGGAAAGAAATGCAGTATTCCCCAGTCACCTCCATAGCCAGGACCAGAAGTCGAGCAACAAAAGTCTACTATAAAACAGATATTGAGTTTGATGATTTATGATTAATTGTATATGCTAATGCTTAATTGTCAACCAGCCAGCTGATGCTGCTGATCAAGTTAAAATGAAATTCTTGGTGTACTGCCTGGGGGTAATTATGTTTATAATTACCTTTTATTGGTCTAATCGAACATAACATTCTTGGATGATGCGTTATATTGATTGATTTAAAGTTTGTTGGAAGAGTTTCAACTTGATTGTTCATACACAATAGAGTTATATATCTTCACTTATCTGAATATATTATCAGAGGCAGAATCCAGTTATTTATTTTCATTTTTAAATATCAAAATAAGAGTCTTTAATTGCATTATATTTTTTTGCACTAACACTTGAAAACACTAACAGCTCACAAACACTATAAACACTAAAAATTCTAGTGGAACAAACTATACATAAAACTCGAATCAATAATACTCCCTCTATCCTCTTCATAAGATATTCTTATTATCCAAGGACATTTCCTTATGTTAAAATTTCTGTATTTTACTGAAACACAAATAATGATCACTCAAATATCATCTTCATGTCCATCCCTAGATTAAGATGGAAGACTAACCTGAGCTATTGCAGAGGCTACACTCAAACCAGCCAACTCCTGAAACAAAAACAATCCAGGAAAAAAACCCAATTCTCAGCATACAACCAAGAGGGTTCAGAAAAATGAAGCAGAATTTGGAAATTATAGCTTAATTTAAAAAAAAAATAAAAAAAAATCAAGAATTCAAGAAATTCACCATGAGTTGATCAACACTGAACCCAAGAGGACCCATCAGTAGTTCATCAATTTCTGATGCTTCTTGCTGTGTTAAGTATGAAATGGATTCTGGGTCCAACTCCATCTTCTTCTCCATCTACTGCTCAACAAACCAAACCACTCAAGCAGCTACCTTTTGAGACTATAGTCTGCAAGAATATTCTTGGTCCTTCATTAGAAGTTTGCAGCATATGTTATGCCTTGTATGGTTGAGTGTCCATGTGAAGAAAATAGAACCAAATGTAAATTATTACTTCTATTCCTAAATATAAGACTTTCATCACATTGCGAAAATTAATAAAACAAAAATTAAGATTTTTTTATATTAAAATATCAATATTACTCTTTTAATTAGAATTAGTGGTATACAAGTCATATTAAAGAGAATAATATTGATATTTTAATTACAAAAACATTTTAATTTTTCTTTTCTTATTTTTTGCAACATGTAATGAAAGTTATATTTAGGAATGTAGGAAGTACAAAAGCAAATTTGGGGTTTTTTTAACCAAAAAATGGAAAACCAATTGTGAAAAAGCAAAATTTTGAAACATGTTAGGGCGATTTTTATCCATTCTCGCTCATGCCCTATATTATTAGGAACTTAATGAGTTACATTATTATTATTGTATATTATTTTTACGAAAAAAAATTCCTCTTTAGTTATTGGATATTTTGGTCCCAAAAGTAACCGTTTTTCCCCCAAAAAACTATTTCTATGAACATACAAATATAAATTATATTTAGCAAAAAAAAAAAATATACAAATATAAATTACATTATTACTTGTGCTATTAGAAGAAGAAAAAAAAGATAGTCTATTTGTTTTAGGGAAAACATGTAGATTTATTCCTTATCTGTCAAAATGACAGAAGCAATTACAGTAGGGTATTCTCGTATCTAAATATTTGAAGGAAACAACTCAAAACTATGCGGAACAACATTACCAGAGCGTTTAACATTGCAAATAGATTGCCACAAAAAATTCTGCAACAATGTAAAGGAATAACAATAGGTCACATGTTTGCAGAAATAATAAGTTTTATCCGCAAGAAGGTTACAAGCAAGCCGGGTAGTGTACTTTTATCCGAAAAGAATAGGTTTTGGTATTCGCTAAAAAATCATTTCTCTTCTGTGAATTAGCATACGCATATTGCACTTATTAATTTAGGTACAAATTTTAAAGTCGATACTGAAAGAAACAAAATTATGATGAATATAATTGATACTCTTTATTCTTCTTATTATGTCTATCTCAAGAGTTGTAGTGTAACTTTGCTCAGAGCAACTTGAGTTTCCTTCTTGAACTTGTTGAATTTACCACAATGGACATGCTATAATGAAGATGCTGAGAGTACTAGTCAGGGGGCTAATCTGTCAATTCTCCATTCTTTTCTGCCATCCATCTCCTTCGGGGTATAGCGCAACCTGTACATTATACGAGTAATGTGCATCATGAATCAGAAAAGAAAAAAGATAAAAGATAACCCGCATTAACTAGGTGAAACAAAAGATTCGTATTTTGAATAAATAAAAAAAAATTATGTATGTCAAAAACATTTACTTTCCACCTAGCAGAAATGAATATAAACAATGTAAATATTCAGCTTTGTAATATATAAGTAGCAGCGGCAGGCATGTAAATAGCTCAGGGCTTAGTGTTGAACACGTTTTTTTTCAGTATATAAAGAACACTTTTTGAACAGGTGTTAAATCTCATGCAACGGGTGTTTTTTTTATAAACGTCTATCCTAAAGCTGCAACAGGTGTTTTGTCATAATGAACACGTCCTTAGGCATGTAACACCTGTCTTACGTAATAGGTGTTTGAAAAATCACAACAGGTGTCCCCGTAAAATATCTTGGACAGTTAAAAAAAAATTATCCAACGACCCAAAACGGCCAAAATTGTTTAATATGTACTGAATTCTGACCGTTCGGCACCATAGCCGGACTCATGTAAATAATCTTACTACCTGAGGAAGGTTACTAATATTCATCATTCATAATACCCGAAAAGAAAGGTTTGATGGAACTACCTGTCATGTAAGCGAGATTGCTGTCCTTGCCAAAACTCAAAAATCTCTGGTTTGAGCCTATATCCACCCCAGTTCTTCGGTTTAGGAATGGGACTTCTGCATTTCAAAGGAAACCGCGTTAGAGGAAGCAAAGTTCAGAAGGAGTAGACCTTTTTTCTTGGACAAAACGAGTAGAAAAATGCGTATAATGCATCTCCATAAATAATATATTTCAGTAAATACGAATATATAGCAGAGTAGAATTGTTACTAACCCATCAGAGTACTTTGCCTCCAATTCCTTGTGTTCTTGGTGGAGAACCTGTCTTCCGGGTATTACAGAACTCTGAATATGAAAACAAATTCTTAATTAGTATCTTCATGGAAAAAATATTCAAATAAGCTATGTTTGAGACTTATTAGTCATTCCCGGTCCCGGTGTAGAAAAGCCGAAAAAGATGAACCTGTTGGCTGACAATTGCTCCAATCTGACTACCCCGAGGACGGCTGTGAAAGTACTGTTCAGATTCCTCCTCAGGTACTTTCTCCACAGGTCCTTCCACTCTCACCTGGATTCAACGGTAAGTTGCGCCATTGTGTTAAATAAAACCAGGGTTATCACATATCTTAGTTCCAGTGAATAAGTTTAAACTACTGTTCAATGCCAAGAGGGGGAACAAGAATAAAAGGTATACTATTCTACAAATCTAAATACAAGTAATGAGCCCATTCAACTTTCCCATTGGATTTGCAGATATTCATTCGCAAAAAAAAAAAAAAAAAATGTCAAAGAAGAAAAAAGATTCAAGGGTTACGTGGCTTAGATAGCAATACTGCAATCAGAATAATCTACCTGGCGATTTAAAGCATCCCAGTAAAAGAGGAGTGCAGCGTGCGGATTTTCAGATAGTTGATGAGCCTTTCGACTTCCATAATTAGTGTACCTGCTCAGCAAGAAAAAATGGTAAACAATTTCATGAGATAATTTGCAGTCGTAAAAGGAAAAGAGAAAGTTACATGTATTAGTATAAACTTAATGTATCAAAACTAACCACACAAAGCCATCTTTGTCAACCCCTTTTAGAAGAACCATTCGCGATGAACTGCAATAAGTCAGCAACATATGCGTTATAACTTTGACAAAAATATTTTACTTAAAAATCAATTTGTTTATCAAGGTATCAAAATTTATGAGTTCTATTTCAAGCTCAAAAGTCTTGTTAGCCTCTTGATATTTCCTTTTGCAGGGACATCAAATAGAAACCTAAAAGTATAGTATCTTACTCCATCAAATATTAGTAGGAGTGTAGAGGATAGAAGCATATTAATAACTGTAAAAATTTAAAAATTCAATTAGATATATAACTATAAATGATAATGATGTTCATCATATTCAAGTTTCCATAAAACTGTTGTTCTAAAGGTCTGCCACAACGAGAGAGGACGGTTAAATATCAAGGAGGAAAAAGCAGATATCCAATCAATTAAAATCTCCAATTTCCAATTTCCAACCAATAGAGGTTTTTTTGAAGTACTAGAAACAGTTATATAGGCTGTCATTTATCTGACTAGAGAAAAAGAAGAGAACGAGAAAACATACGGTTTGCCATCCTTGCCGGCCGTTGTCAAAGACATAGCATTTGGTTCCTTCAAGCCTGCAGCTATAGCATCATCAAACCACTTCTGAAACTGCACAAGAACATATCCTTTAATCAGATATCATATCAAATACTGAACTCTCGCAGACAACACCCCCCCCCCACCCCCCCCCCACCCCCCCCCCACAACCCCCTGGAACACAAAATATTTAAGTGCACACATGTAGAGAAGATCATACAAAATAAACGGAGCAATCAAAAGAAACACTCCAAATATCTCTAAAATGTGCAACTGAATGCAACTACACCGGAATATCTGCCAAGATCAACTAAAACTTAAAATAATGAATAATTCTGTTTCAAAATAATACCTGATCAAAAGGGTCAGCCTCAACTTGATCCTCAAGTAACTCTGGAGATATATAATTCTCTCGCAAGGCTGATATCTCAATTTTAGGAGGCTTTCCAATTCTAACACACATAGATGTGCCAGGATATGCTGGAAGTTGGAGATTGAATTTCTCTACAATAGCAGGCGGAACGAATCTGCCACCCAGGAAATGGTGCATGCCAGCGAAGTTTTTGGCGCATAACTTTGGAGCAGTTAAAGAAACCTACACAAAGGCGAGGAATTGATTAGATGGAGCACTCGAAAAAAGAGGCAAAGATAAACACACAATCTGTAAGATTATGCAGATAAAAATATACCAGCATGTCAGGTTTCATGCCATCGCCACTTAAATCTCCTTCTTCAACATGCCATCCAGATGGAATATCTACAGAAACGATTGGAGTTGATCTTGACTGTCTCTCATCAGGATTATGCAGATGTATCAGTCTTCGTATTAGATCATCAAAAGGGGGTCTAGGTGTACCTGCACAAGTTTACCATATTGGAAAGAAATTAGTCATTTTTGATCATGTGATGCATGTTACCCTATGTCAAGACTTTCCCTCATTACTTACTGTTTAATTTCTGAAAAGAATGTAAATATTTTTCCATTTTATTGCACCTATTTAAGGAATTAACATCTCCCCATAAAAAATAAAAAAGTAAAAGACCCATATAGTGAATCTCATGCGGTTCACCGAGTTTCCTATTTAGATTAAAAAAAACCTGGAATTGGAAGGAAAAAGTAGAGTCCAGTTTATTTCCTTATTGCAAATATTTGCCACTGGTATATACTCCCTCCATTCCTAAATATAAGACTCTTTAGACAATTTGAGAAAATTAAGGAAGTTGTCATTTCCACTTAAATTTCCAATATTACCCCCCACCCTCCCTCTCTCTCACTCACTTCTATGTCATAAAGAAAGAAAAGTATTGAGGGTATAATTGGAATAAATTGTTGACAACTAATAAAAGAACCTTAAACGACAATTAATTTGGATACCTAGATATCTCCTAAACGACAATTAAAAGGGAATGGAGGGAGTAGTAAGTTATTAAGAACTAGAATTCATCAAAACTATCAAATGTATAGAATCAGAGACTGATATTCAAGTAATGAATCGCCAACTCCATCACTAACTCTCTACAGTCTTTTGTTCACTTTCACTGATTTGTGATTCTACTCCCAAGTCATTCAAGGAACCAAGAGTCAGTTAAATTCAAATTCATAGGAAACGAATCAATAACGTGTAAAAGACATTTTGACATTTTGTTCTTGGATGGCTTGTGCTTTCTACGCACCATGTACTTCTAATTAGGGATGGCAATTTGACCCTTGATCTATTGATCCGCTCCGCTCCGAAAGCTTTTGGGGCAAATCAGATCTGCCCCGTATAGAAAATGGGGCAGATCAGATCCGCTCCGCGAACAGAGCAAATCAAATTCGGTATTTACCCCCGCCCCGATCCGCACACATTCAAGTAAGAGTATAATATTAATAATATAATAATAAGGTTAAAAATAAAACCTAAAAAATATCTACCCTTCCTCCCCCAGTCCCACCCTCTCCCCCGAACCCTTACTCTGAAGCCCTCCCTCTCCCCCGAGCCGCCTCCCTCTGCCGGTCTCCCCCGAAGCGATCTCTCTGACTGTGACGCCATCCCCACTTCCGCTGTAAGACTGCAATATCCGGCCACCCCTCCGAGCGAAAAGCAACCCCTCCGAGTCTCCGAGAAAGCTATCTCTGACTACAAAGGATGCCCTCCCCTGCCTTGGCAGCCTTGCTCGTCTCCATCTCCGGCCTCCGCCTTAACGCCGCCATCGCCTCCACCTTAACAGAAACAAATGTGAGGTTTGGGGCAATTAATTAGTTTTTCCAAAATCATTTCAGCAACCAGCCAAACTGTTCAACCATATTGTACAGCTGTTAAAAAAAAATTCCATGGGGCAGATCGGATCGGATCCGCTCCGGACGGAGCGGTTCACGGACCAAAAATATCTGATCCGGGACGGATCACGGATCGGAGCGGCCATTTTCATTCGCGGAGCAGATCAGGTATTTCAGATATCCGCCCCGATCTACCCCATTGCCATCCCTACTTCTAATCCTTGTTGAAATCCTATATCCATATTTTGGAATCCAACATCTCATGGGTTCGTAATACTGGACATCTTAAAATCGGTAATGATTAGTGAAATATGATATATTGCAATACTGGAGACAGAAAGAGAAGAGAAAACAAAGAAGAAATACCTTTTACCTAGAAAAAAGGATATGTTAGTAAATGCTTGAGAACCGTAAATTCCATAAAATACATAATAAGCATTATCAGTCCTAAACGTGAAGGACTAGCACACTTTGCACAACTGAGTACAACAGCAGAAACTTATACTCAAGAAAGGTACTCCCTTTATGTTTCTTTGTCTGTCCTTGGGGTGGGGCAATCAGTGGCGGAACCAGGATTCTGATTTGGGTTTGGGGGGGGGAGCTAAAGGTTCGTCATGTATAAAGAGAAACCATAAAAGAGAACCAGCATTTAATCGAGTATATAGTATATATACTTAAGGTTATATTTTATATTTTGAGGGGGGTGATATTATAGCTATTATGTATACAAAAAAAATTGATAGTGATTTTTACAGTCTCTTTTTAGCTTTTACACTCCTCTTTTTTTTTTCTTTTTCTTTTTGGTAAAAAAATTTAATTACCTATAGTTGTTTTCTGGAGTGTAAAGTTTGAGTTGAATTTTTTAAGTTTATTTAGGCAATAGAGTCCTTTTAATTATACAAAAGGAAGAAGGAAGATGCAAACAAATAAAAATAAAACAATTGTGAAAATCACTCTATTTACAAAAAAAGTTAAAATTTTGAGGGGAGATTGAAGCTATACTATAATTTTCCAACTTTTATGCAATATAGTATAGTAGTATTAAAAAAAAATCAAAAATCAATAGCCCCCCATCCCATAAGAATAAAGGTGCCTCCGCCTCTGGGGACAATAATCTTGAATCAGTTTGAAGCTTAGGAAAGTTATCATCTATACTGTTAGAATGAAGAGTGAAGAGCATGCAAGTTGCAGAATTGAAAAGGTTCCATTAATTGTAGGCAGCCACCAAAATTATCCCTGTTATCGACAAAGACATTTTCTCACGGTTTCCGCATTGGTCTAACAAACTTGTGAATGGTCTAACAAGTTGCTTGCCAACAGTGTGATAAAACAAAGATCGATAGATGCATCTAATATCGCATCCTGTTAGGACTAAGTAGTAAATTCTTCTCTCTCTCTCTCTCTCTCACACACACACGATGCATATGCATAAAAAAAATTTCCACCATGCATTAAAATTTTAATACTGTACATGAACTATGGTGCAATAGAAAGTTTATACACTTTGATATAAGATGTCATGGTTTCAACATGCAGACTAAATCTTTTCCTCGCAAGAGTTTCTCTACAAGCCGGTCATTTATATGGCAAGCAGTAGAAGCTTCATTCTTAGTTATCCCATTTGATGGATGGCCAACTCATAAAAATTGAAATGGGCCATAATAAGAAAAGTCAACATAAAGAGGTACCAGAGAACAATATCGATTAGTTGAGAAAAGAAGGATACCATGGAATGAGAATCCGAACATTGCATCCACTAAAATGTCAAAACTGTCGGATAAATCCATGGAAAGATCTTCCGTTGACAGGAAAGGAATTGACAATGACTCGAGCTACAAAAAAAACTTGTGCATAAGCACTGCTAATAATATAAGTACATTAAATTCTCAAAAGTTTTTTAAGTGTTGTCCTATACCTGGGTTACCAGACCATTGTAAAGAGGCTTGGGAGTACGCTTTGGGTACAAGATGTATGGCTTATATCCAAAGTGGTATAAATGACGAGCAGCTACGAGGCCATCACCACCATTATTTCCAGGTCCACATATGGCAAGAACACGACTATATTCACTTGGTTTATAAACCTGTCAAAAGTTTTTGAATTAATCATTCAATGTAGAGTTGAATACTACGTTATGGCTATTTACATCCTGAAAAAAGCATTTGTTATTTTTTTTTATTAAACATATTGATATTGGCCATCAAAGATATTCTCTACCCTAAATTGAATGTACACCTGATTTGAGGTTAATGTAGGAGGGAATTTGAAACATAGTCAAATTACGACCTTTCTCTTAAAAGTTAAAAAGTGTTAATGACAATCCATGTGTTAAGGAAACTAGTATCCCTCAGATTAAGGAGGTTGGTAGAGTAAATTAGATGGAAAAAAAAATATATATATATATATATATATATATATATATATATATATTAAGAAAGTAGGCATTCATATTGGTAAATCCAAAATAGAAATATAACACAGCCAGAAATGTCAAAGCAATGCATTGACTGCTAAGTTATTCCAGTCGTCAATGTCCACTTTTTCATGCGAGCGACATTTCCTCATCCAACAACTTTTATTTGTCCCACCTAATTTCTCATTGTATATATGTATGTACAAACATACTGCATCTTCAAAAAAAAAAAAAAAAATCTCTCCTCTAATTGCTCTCCAATTCCAAATGACTGTCCTCTTAAGCTAGATAACACAAGGCACGTGACACCATAATCTTTTTGCAACTCTTGAGCATCGATGATCATCATCCAATTTATACACTATCTATTCATTCTAGCCTCTTCCCCCGTCTCTTCTCCCACTTGACGAGTTAACTTAAACTCTTTGATTCTTTCTAACAAAATTTCCAAATAAAATTGATTTCAAAAAATAGGATGTATCAGCTCCATTCTTAATAATGGAATTTTCTACTTCTTCCAGTGCAAGAATTGCACAAATGCTCCATCCTCAGACAAAGCAATCGTGGACGGCATAAAGGCTAGCTCCATATGCTGGAATAGTTTAAGTAACATATTGGTGTAAGTCAAAAGGATGATTTATAAAGTAACAGGTGACAGTCCTGCTTAAGTTTTTCGAGTACATTATAACATCTGGGATTGAACTCGTCTGCTAGCATCAAAATCCAAATAAACCCCAGTGAATCTCATTTTGTCTTGTCAAGAGCTATTACTGGGATCTCGAAAAAGATTAAAGAGGACACCCATATCAGTCAGCCTCAACTGTGTGATGTACGAATTTTTAAAGTTCAAACTTTTTCGAAATGTAGGGAATAGGGACAAGCAAACATGCAAATTCCCCCCACATCCATAAACTGCAATTCCTGCTCCGAAATCCCCACAGGGGGAGGACATAGAACAAGAATCCAGGCTCATAGAACATGTTTTAACGTCGAATTCAATAACATGTTCTACTGCAAATTGTTAGAAGGAATTAAAACCCCAAAAATTATCATACATAGTCACAGTATATACATATGACAATTAAAATCAACTCATCAAAGAGATTACACTAACTGTTATGTTATGGAGTTTGATGTACTGAGCAAACGACCTATGCTAGCGGCGATCCAACTAAATATTGGGCCAGATTTTTTTGGGCTTTTCTGTTCACGGCCATAATTAGGGTTTAGTCTCTTCCTATCAATAGCCTACCTATCTAACCTAAATATTGTATCTCAAAATAGTAAATAGTAAATATACTGGCAGATGTAGTCAATTCCGTGACGATCTGGTTAACAATTTCTTATGTCTTTCTTTATTGTTTCGATCTCGTTTCTCTCCCACTATTACTACTACTGTTTATTTCCTAACAATAACACCATAAACATACCTCTGCAATTGCCGTGGCAACACTCAAACCAGCCAACTCCTACATCAAATGAAAATTTCACAAAAAGGAAGAAACTTTAATAAACAACTCAATGGAATTAGCACAATTCAACTGAACATAACAAGAACATGAAAATGAAAATGAAATCCAAAATAAAAAAAATAAAAAATAAAGGAAACAAAGGAAACATTCACCATTAGCTGATCAACACTGAACCCAAGAGGGCCCATGAGAATCTCATCAATCTCCGCTGCTTCATTCTTCTTCAGATATGATATAGTTTCTGGGTTCTGAACCCCTTTCACTGACGCCATTCCTCTACCAGAAAAGCTCAAACTATAATTTGATCTTGAGCCCAATAAAAACTGAATTCACAAAATTCACAGCCAAATAACAAAAATTAACAACAACCCAGATACAAAAACATATAGAAAACATTAACAAAAAAAAAGAAAGATTCAGAAAGAAAGAGAATTACATAGTAAGAAAAAGGATGATGGTTCTGGATACAGTAAGAATGGGTTCTCAGAATATTAGGAGTAGCAGAAGACGAGGTAGAAATAGGAATGGAGAATTTAGAAGGGAGTAATTGAGTGAGAAAATATGTCATTACTCATTATTTTGTTTCTCCGCAACAAAGAAAACATTTTTGGTGGGTAAAAATATCATCATCGTCTCTCTGGAAGTCATGGATAGCCTTTCACAGCCTCTGCATTTATTTCCTAATTTCTCGTGATTATGCACTTTTTCTAATTTCTTGTACATATTAATACTTTTTCTTTTCTTTTTTTTAACGCCCGAGGGCGGAACCCCATGAACGGGGAGAAACAACGTGGCGGGGAGAGATCAGCCTGAAGGGAGCAACTTTTTAAAGTATACCGCACGCTGACGGAGGGTATTTCTCGGTCCCGGGCCAAGCACTTGCCCACTGGGCCACAGCACTTGATGATTATTAATACTTTCTTGATAATTTTGGTATGGGAAATGATTGTTAACTAAATCCGATTAGCTAAAAATCAAAAATTGGGTTAAAATTGGTCAACGGACAAAATTGTCTTGGAGGATTTTTATTAATTGGCTCAATTTAAGACATAATGTCTTCGCACGATTTTTAAGGATTGGCAAATGGCTATAATTGATTTTTTAATGGGATAAATGTCTCATCAATCATTATTACTTTGACTAAAAAATTGTGGATGTGAAGGAAAGTTGACCATTGGATGAATATGTCATTGAAGGTCCGAATATTCCTTTAGTGTATGTCCGGATCAATGACGTTGCATGTATAATTATAATCAATTTGCAATCCTAAGTACCTATATAGAGTAAATTGCCAACCCTAAAATCCCTTAAATAAGTTACTTTTCAGTCCCAAAAGTTATAAAACTTATATAGTGACTCCGAGTTTAATGTTTTTAATTACAAATTGACCTCAAAGTGCTTATATTACTATTTAAAAATTATGAATTGAACCCAAAAGTTTGTAATAAAGTGTACAAGAATTATAATTCGACCCCAAAAGTTCGTAAATAATGTTACCCTTGACAATGATCGTTATATTATTAAGTAATATAAAAATATTTCTAAAATAATAATAGTACTTATAACTCTTTCATATTGATAATATCAATCACTATACTAATTACCTTTACAACGTTCTTTATATTTAACGTTATTGTTTCAATATGAATACGTCACCTTGAAAGTGATCACTAATCTAATTACATTTCCTAATATTGTTTCATATTGGTAACAATAATCACAACTCTAATTACTATTTCTACCTTGAAAGTTTACTTTCACAATTATAACGTTAAGACAAACTTACACAGGTAGCTTCTAAATTTTTCGATGATTAGTTTTGCAAATGTATGTTAAAGTAGTAGATAACTAATACTATTTTACTAGCAACACATAATCTTAGTTCTCACTCCCTCCATTCCTAAATATAATATTTTCATTACATTATGCGAAAATTTTATTATTAGTATACAAATCATATTTAAAAAAAATAATATTAGTATTTTAATTATAAAAATATCTTAATTTTTGTAGCATTTAATGAAAGTTTTATATTTAGTAATAGAAACAATACTTTTTAGGAAAATGATTTACTCCTACAATTTTGGGGATAGAAACCCTAAACCCCCAAATTGAGGGTGTTAAATGACTATCTTACCCCTGCTGATATAATGGATTCACCCAACTATAAGGGCAAAAAGGTCCAAAAAACTATTTTAGTCAATCTTTTAGCCAATAATTCTAATAGCCTGACAAGGTCATACTTTTTATTACTCAAAATATTACTTGATCCCACCCGGACCCCTAAATCTTGTTGACTTTTACTCCACCAAAGTCGGCAAATAATCCTCTGTCCCTGTTCCTTTCCCCATCCCTATTCCCATCCAATCACAATTCACCTGTGTATATATAATTAGAAAAAATATTTATATAATAAATTCTTATTGGTTGGGGACAGGGATGGGAACAAGAATGGGGATAGAGGATTTTCACCCACCAAAGTCACCTTCAAAGACTAGCACACAACATAATTATCCACTGGCCAAATACGTCGCCGATCTGTCTCCTTCATCCGGTCATCCATGTCCGGCCATCAATGTAAAAAAAAAAGTAAACAAATTAAACAATCGATTTAATTCATTCTTTAACTCCAAGACTACCCAATAATACACCAAACCCCTTTCTTTCTTCAACCACACCCAGTCTAAATTTGTGAGTTTCTTGGAAATTTGTAACCATTAAGTCCATGTGTTTATTGAATGAGAGCACCAAAAGTTCCCAATGGACATATTTATTGGACCAGATCAAAACCATGTAAGGGAACGGAGCTACAGGGGCATATGCAACAGGCGGCCGACTCCGGCCACCGTTAATTCTATTTGTTTCAGAAAAGAAAATATCAGTTTAAATTATTTTTTGTGTTAAAAAATAAATCTGTATCATTTCTATTTCTCAGTTTATTTGTGTTAAAAATGGCTGCTCATCCAACAAAATAGTTCGAGTTTCTACTTTTCCATCTCATGTTACCGACGGCCAATCACCGGTGAATCAATCCTTGGCCGATGAAGACGAAGTGATCATTGCGGAACAGTTGGAGTTTACTCAGAGTAGGAATATAGTCTACTAGGTGAAACAAATATAATAGTACTTTATAAAATTTTGTAGCAATAAAATAATAAAAAAATGATCAAAATTGAAAAGGGCAAATTCGGTAGTTAAATTTCTGATTTGGGGATTTTTTGGAATTTTAACCAATATATTGGTTAAGTATTAGCTATGTAGTACTTACCGGCTGGTATATGTTAACTAGCATAACAATGGGTGCCAGTAGCTTTCTGCCCACAGGAATGTAGCTCATTTTATGATTAGATATTTACCTCTTCGGAGAGCTCATGTGGCGAGGGGATTAGTTATCGGTCGTGCGCACCTTCGATCTCGACAAAAAAAAAAAAAACTAGTGCCAATAGCTCACGGCTCTAATGCGAACGGGAATACAATTGAACATGAACAGTGTCCTATCTTCTAGGGACGTGTTTAGAATAATATGTGTTTTTGAAAATCACAATTCAGTGCTAAAATGTACGGTACAATTATAAAGGTGTTCGCTAAAAACAAATCTTGTCAAATTTTATATACTTGTTATAACACTCGTGTATGATTCAATTAACAAATTTTGTTTTGTTTTTACTATGTCTGTTACCTCCATATAATTAACATGCATGCTATGTGACCTTGTTATGTAATGTTATGATATGTCTAGATATGTTAACTTGTTATGTTTTTATGTATTTGATATACATATGTAATTGAGTATCTAGGCTAAATTCACTATTATATGTGGAACATGTGTTCGTTTCGTACATACAGAACACGTCTCAGTCTTCAGATTAGTCGATCCAACGATTGAAGAACAAATGAACGGATATTCTTTAATATACTGTACAACTTCTCAATTATTCAAAGAACTATAGTTATTTTTTATTTTCGTTAAAAATGACAGCAAAATAATTTTATTACCTTGTACATATTTTCATTTCATTACTATCAAATTAAGACAATTCAATATAGTCTTTTAAATAAATGAATTAACTCTTACGAATGCATGCAACCCCGTTGCGTGAAACAAAATAATACTACTTGATAACTTAACAATAATGATTGTTGGATAAAAAAAATTGGATCAAACAAGGAAAAAAAGTATAAACTGAAAATGATCGTTAGAATTCAATGTGGCATTATCTTTTCTTGATACAAATTTGATCACAATTTTTTAATCCAATAATCACTACTCATAACTTAATGGTAGTAAAATATAATTAACTTAAATTTTAACCCGACGACCGAGATATATCCATGTGCGGAAAAAAAAGTATCCATGACTTTCTAACACAGAAATTTGTGAAGAAGGTGCAGTTTGTGAAAACAGAGGTTGAAACTTCGCAGTATTTTTTTTTATTTTGGCCTTTCTTGGAACCAACCAATCGCACTTTTTATATCTTTTAAATCCCCACTTCCTTGCTCCTTCCTTCTACATCAGGAATGAAAGGCGGGCTGGTAAGCACTTCGTCTCACTCAGAGAGAACGATAGACTATGTATATAGTTGTTGGAAAAATCTGGGGTGGAACGGTCCCAATGGGTCCGGCCCCACTCTCCTCTCACATAAAAGAGGGAGGATCCACCCTGAATAAACTTCATTGAATGGCTCTACGAGACTCTACTCTGTAAGTGGGATCGCTGTCCCCAATTTTATGTGAGAGGAGTGTGCCCAGTCAGCCCCATGCCAGACTTACCCATAGTTGTTAGCCTACCAATTGACCTACACTAACTAATTGGTCCAGTCTTCACTCTGAAACTAAAGAAAGGGACAGACTCGTTGTTCCTAACAAGTTCTACTATCTAATGGATATCCTCTGTCCTTACTCTTGATACTCTGTTGTCTCTACTACTCTGTTTTGGATTTTTTCTAACCAACCCTATTTGTCTTTTTATTCTTCTTTAAATTAATTAATTGGTCCCCTTGTATTTAATGAAGGATACTGTTTACGGGAATTTTATGCCATTTTTTTGAGTCTTTTTATATTGGGGTTTGAGTGCAAGTGAAAACAATTGAGCTTTGTTGAACTTGAAGTGGTGAATTTGTGTAATTCAAGATCTGGGTTTTATTTTTTTGGTGTCTTACATGGGAAGTCCAGAGGAGAAAGTTGTGGCTGTGATCATGGTGGGCGGACCTACTAAAGGTAAGATTTTAAGTTTTGGAGATTGAATTTTGATTTGTCTAGGAGAAAATGGTAGGGAAATTTAGGTTCTTTTTATGCTGTTCCTTAGTAAAAATTGAATCTTTTGCTATGGGATTAAGGAAGCCCTTTATAGTTTTGTATGTGATTTCGTTCACAAGTTTTGAATTTCTGGGCTTTAAATTTGAGGCCCCTTTTGTTTTTAATTTCTGAAGATTCAAGGGTGAACTGGGAATTGCAGGTACTCGATTCCGGCCATTGTCTTTTAATGTTCCAAAGCCTCTTTTCCCATTAGCAGGGCAGCCTATGGTTCAGCATCCAATCTCTGCCTGTAAAAGGGTATTGCTTTTGATCTTTTTTCATGTAACTGCTGTAAAATGTTGCTTCTAGTTGATCCTACCTTTTAAGAGTTAATACTTCAAATTCAGTGAAATATTTGATTAGGATTGTTATATAAGGATATTCCATTCTGGTTTATCAACTGTGTAGTAAACTAGCTCTTTTTTGTTTCAATTTTAGATCCCAAATCTCGCACAGATCTACCTTGTTGGCTTCTACGAGGAGCGTGAATTTGCATTGTTTGTCTCCTCAATATCTAATGAGCTCAAAGTCCCTGTTAGGTAATATATTATTTTCCCCTAGGTAGAAGTTCTTTGTCTTGCAAATATGTTGCTTGGAAATTCGGTCTATAAGCTGATTGCTCTGTGTGTTTAGATACTTGAAAGAGGACAAGCCACATGGATCAGCTGGTGGACTTTACAATTTTAGGGATCTAATCATGGAGGACGATCCGGTTCTAATCTGAACTTTCATTTTTTTTTGTTTCTTCATTTCTTGATTGTTGCTATATTGGGGGAAAAATTCAAATAAGTGATTTGTAAAAGACACGGATTACCTTGGATAACATGCTTATTGTGTTTACCTGGCAGTCACATATATTTTTGCTGAATTGTGATGTTTGCTGCAGTTTTCCTCTTCCAGAGATGCTTGGTAATTTGCTTTAGCTTGCTTTTAAATTTTACGATTCATCTTCTTACTCCTAGTAAAAAAGAGTGCTCTGGAACTTAATTTGGAATGCACCAAAGACAGTGTTTTATGCATATAATAATTTAGCTGCTGCTCGTTGCTTAAAATGTTTGCAGAGGCGCACAAAAAGTACGGTGGCATGGGTACCATCCTCGTAATCAAGGTAACATACATTATGTGTTGTTTTTCGTGGTAATTGTTTTCCATTGGGATATGATTGAGTTTCCCACCTCCACTTTATCCTCATTTGCAGGTTCCTCCAGAGTCTGCCAACCAGTTTGGTGAGTTGGTCGCCGATCCGGTCACCAACGAATTGTTGCACTACACTGAGAAACCTGAAACTTTTGTACGTGGAAGATCCAATATTTGATTAATTTTGGTCTGATAATGTTACAAACACCTGTTTGTTAATACCATCGCTTTTTCCTGATTATTTTCAGGTCAGTGACCATATAAATTGTGGTGTTTATGTGTTTACCCCAGACATTTTCACTGCCATTCAAGGTGTATCTACCCAACGCAAAGATAGAGGTTAGTCACAGCTTCCAGTTTGAAGCGTATTTAAGTAACATATGTTGCGGATAAATCTTAGAACTGCTGAACTCAATCGGAGAATTGTATCATCACAATTTAAACTGTATTCTGGCAAAAGATTGTTTTCACTATGCTGGATAAGTTTGTAAAAACCTAACTTGTTGAAGTTCTGGGCATTGTAGATATATCAAGGATGGAATTCGAATATTTTCTTCGTTCTGGTGAAATGTGAAAAATTATATTTTTTGTTCTGCTCCCCCCACACACACACACACCTAATTGTTTTACTTTAAAATGGTTGGCGGTAGAGGTTCTATAAACTCTTTGACTGAGGTTTTGATCTCCTTGAACCACCTGATAGGAGAGGGATCATTTCACATTTTACCAATTACAGTGCCTACTACTCCCTCCGTCCCAAATTATTTGTCCACATTTCCTTTTTAGTATGTCCCAAATTATTTGTCCACTTTCTAAATAAAGGGTTCATTAATAATGATTTTTCCAATTCTACCCTTTATATTAAATATTGGAGAGAGAAAATAAAGAGAGAAAAGGAGGTGAATTAAATTGGGAGTAACATTAAATAGGGTTATGTTTGACATTTTATCATATTTCACTCTAGAATTTGATGAAACCTTAATCCCCGTGCAAAATACAAAGTGGACAGATAATTTGGGACGGAGGGAGTACTTCCTAACCGAGCTATCCGTGTAAAATTATTTAAGTTTCCAAGTATTCACCCTACAGCTGGGTGCTCTATATTTGTTTGGTTACCCCGCTGTTTCACTAATATTTGGCTGGTGTTTATAGCTGTATGGTTTAGCTCTAAATCTTTTCTGTAATAAGATAGAAAAAATATGTCAACATTAATTTTTGTGTGTGGATATTTTAACTCCCAATGTGAATGACCCTTTCATGGAGATTTGATTCATGAAAGCAGAAAGGATATGAAGTTCGTATCAATGTGGCCTTCCATTTTTCAACTGCAAAAATTACTTTGAAGGAATTTCATTCGGTGCCAAGTAATCCACATTGTACAATCTGACACGAGCATTATTTCGATTTTATATTAAAATTGAACCCGACTAAATTGAGATGGATTGCTGCAAAATGTAATAAACCATTACTCCACTGTTTTCAGCTAATCTAAGGCGTGTATCCAGCTTTGAAGCCCTCCAGCTACCAAATAGGTATGGCTTCCTTTTCCTATCTTATTTTCATTTCTCGTTGTTTTAATGAATTCAAGCTAACAGTCTCCCGCTTTCTAACTTAAAGAGTCGTTCAGCTCCAAGACACATATTTTCTAGTTCTGCAATCCTGGTCAACATATAGATTGGATAATAGGATACTTATGGTATGTAAAGTATACTAGGTTCATTTCGTACGAGAGGACCTCAATGACAGTTGATGTTCGCCATCTTTTCGTGAATCTTGTTTCTGATTTTTATTTGAAGCGTGACCAAGGAATTTTGCTCCCTCTTACTTTGAGGGTGAGTGCATAGTGATACTCCTAAGTCCTAAGTTACTAGTTAATGAATTGCCAGTAGATCTAGGTTCTCTACATAAAGCATATACTATTACAATAGCGAAACCAAAATGTTCATTTATGTTTTAGATGTTGGACTTGGAGCTGACTGTTAGTTTTCGTACTCTAGAATAGCTCTTGAATTTCCTTTTGATCATTTTGGTGAAAGAATTCAAACAAATTCAAACCGAGTCTCTATTGAAACTTTTATGCATCCCTTCTTTAGCCTTTCTTTAGAAAAAAATTCCGTTTTACTTTAACTCTTCTGGTTTATGTAACCGCCCTGGGAAAATATAGTTGGGAGAGGCAAAATCTTTGTATGGATAGCTGTCCTGCTTGCCCCGTCGCATGAAGTACTAGAGTTGATATTTGGGATTCAGTACTCACTAGCAGTTCTGATATTCAAATTTACCATCTTTTAAGGTTTACATATTTGGATTTTGGGATCATCGCTCTATATATGCAATTACTCTTTGCAGCATAAGGCATCCGTGAGAGCACCTCTAGGTAAAAGTATAGAATTTATGCGCTATTTGTGATAAAAGTCCATTAGACAAAGGGACTGACAAAGGTAGAAAGCAAGAAGCTTTTTGCATATATAGGACGGGGCGCAAGGTGAGGTTGACAGAGGTGTTGTTACTTCTACTGATATTCTCGTCTCTAATTGTCATTAGCATTTCAAGACATCTGCATTGTTCAGTTTGGTTAGAACGAGCCCTGTTTATCGTGATGGTGTCAAGGAAGCTAACCACAATTGGCTTAACACTTCCGATTCGGAACAATTAGGTCCCGGGTTTGACACCCCCTACCACGATATTAATTAAAATAAATTAGAAAACAAAGGTTTATTATGATGGCTACCTCTTATTAAATGTTCAATCCATCTGACACAATTTTTTTGGCAGGAGTCTTCCTACGGATTTTGTGAGATTGGATCAAGATATCCTATCACCTTTTGCGGGGAAGAAGCAATTATATACATATGAAACAATGGACTTCTGGGAACAAATTAAAACTCCCGGGTCAGTGAAACATCCAAACTTTTCTTTCCTACACCACTTTTACGGATCAGATGGCAATTGCCCGTAACTTCGGTATTTACTCATTACAGAATGTCTTTGAGATGTTCAGCTTTGTATCTTTCCCAGTTTCAACTCACATCTCCCCATCATTTGGCAAGTGGGGATGGTACAAAAAGTCCTACTATTGCCGGTGATGTTTATATTCATCCATCGGCAAAAGTGCACCCAACTGCAAAGGTAACCAACCCCATTAAAGATGTTTGAAGTTCTTTTCAGTTTATGACTAAATTATTATTGGAATTTGTTTGACTAATTTGTTTCACCTAAATACTCGCAGATTGGTCCCAATGTTTCGATTTCTGCCAATGCTCGTATAGGAGCTGGCGTGAGGCTTGTTAATTGCATCATTCTGGATGACGTTGAAATTAAGGTACAGTCTATCCAATTAGAAGATAAGCTATCCATCTGCAACCTAATTCATCGGACTTAACCTTGATTTTGTGTATTTATTTCAAGGAAAACGCGGTTGTTATTCATGCAATTGTTGGTTGGAAATCTACCATTGGAAGATGGTCCAGAGTGCAGGTAACTCAGTGAGATAATCCGAATATCAAGAAAAGATTCAAACTACCTAATTAAAATTCGGAGAAAAGGGAAACGACGTTCTTTATATACACATTGTCTTTGATGCCAATAATTATATACATATTCATAAACTTATTTATCTCAGGCTGAAGGAGATTATAATGCAAAGCTCGGTGTAACCATTCTCGGTATCTTCTATTCTTCCAACTTTCTGTACTAAGTTTTTAATAACGCGATATCTCTAGGGGCGCTTAGGAACATGTCCTAAACCTATGTTAATTGAAACAGGTGAATATGTAAATGTGGAAGATGAAGTTGTGGTCATCAATAGTATTGTCCTTCCTAACAAGACTCTTGATCTGAGTGTTCAAGAAGAAATTATACTATGATACTGCAAGAATGAAACTCAGTAGAATGGCTTCTTTACAAACTATACAGTACATTGAAATAGATTTTTTTTTTTAATTTTCTTTTTGTGGGATTTGTTGTAATTCAGACTGGGGTAGAAATAAATAATTAGAATTGTATCCTTCAATTATCTTTGATTTAACTGTTGATTTAATTTGCTAATACTGTTATTCTTTGCTCAGCTGGAAAATAAATCTTATGAAATAATTTTCGAGATTTTTAGTTTTATTTCATTTTTGTGAATGAAGTAATTCTCGAGATTATTTGCCCAAATTTTTATGAATTATATTGACGGGTGGGTCAATTAACTTGTATGTTGTATTGAGAGAATTGGTTAGAATTAGATGGTTTACCAATTTTATTTCTGAATTAGAATGTAGTGGAGAAAATATTTTCAAGTTAATGATCGGGTATGAATTGTATATGTAGCATTATGATACTTATAACACGCGGAATTTCTTTTGTGGCAGAAAAAATTTCGAAAAATTATTTGTGTCGGAAATATCATACAAAACTATTTTTGTGACAAATAGTTACTTGCTCTTTCAAATTAGTTATCTCAAATTATTTTTTACTTAATAAAAAGATACTACCTCCATTCCTAAATATAAGACTTTTATTACATGTTGCGAAAATTAAGATGTTTTGTAATTAAAATATCAATATTACTCTCTTAAATAGAATTAGTGGTATACAAGTATTATTTAAGAGGGTAATATTAATATTTTGATAAAAAAATATAGTAATTTTTGCTTCCTTAATTTTCGCAGAATGTAATGAAAGTCTTATATTTAGGAATGGAGGGAGTAGTACTTATTCCTTGTCCCAAATTAACTGTCCACGTCTCTATTTTCATTTGTCTCAAATTAACTGTCTACTTTTTAAATGAAGTGTGCATTAATCTTAATATATTCAATTTTACCCTTATTCCAATTCCTATTCTATACTTTTAATTAATTAAACCTCTCACTTTCCAATATGTAATTAAGAGGTAGTTGGATGTCTTATGAAAAGAAAAGAGAGGGGGAGAGAAATGGAAAAAATTTAAATGAGATTAATAGAATTAATGAGAGATATTTTTTACTTTTACTTACATTTTACCATTTAAATCACTAAAATCTTAACACTTGCATTTTGTAAATTAGTAAATGAAATGACAAATCAATTGATGTTTTGAATCCACAAAAGGATAACTAATTTAAAATAAAAAATATAATAATTTTGAGATATGGAACAAGAACAAGGGGTTAGGTCTGAGAATCGATTGGGAGCGAAAGAGGGAGAGGGGGTTGATTCTTCCTCAAACATGTCTTCCAAAAGATATTCATATATCTGATTGATTGATGAGTCATAAGAAAATAATTCACGGTTCAGATACTTAGTAAAAAGGAAGAATCAAATTGAGTTTATGAATTTTTCTAGGAGAATTTATGGGCCAATAAGGAATTCTTCTAAACCTATTGGAGTGGGGCCATTCCCCTATAACTCGTACTGATAGAATTTGACTCCACGAGAAATTGAATTTGAGCCGACAGGAGTGCATAGGAATAGTACTTTTAGATAAACTCCCACTTGTAAATCCCTTGGTGGCATTAGGTTTCAACCAAATCTCTAAAAAATAGTGTATTTGAGCACTACTTTTGCACACCTTTATTGGACAAGTTATTTTGAGCACCATATTTCATCTCTTAAAGTACTCACACTTTAACCTTCTTCTTTTCTTTAAAATGCAATCCACTCCCTTTTCAATAAAATATCTCAAACAAAAAATCAACTCAAAACGAATTATTAGCCAACTGGATCATTAAACTTCTTTCGTTCTACCACTTTCATCAAAAATAATTTTTTTTAAACTTTTTTCATCATCAACATTTTTTCGGCCTGCCATTTTGGTCACAAATGAGTTTTTTAACTTTTTTCATCACTAAAGTTTTTTCGGTCTGCCATTTTGGTCACTAATTTTTTTTTAATCTGCCATTTAGGTCACTAATTTGTTTAACCAAAATGGCAGAATGTAAAAAATTTAGTGACCAAAATGGCAGATCGAAAAAACTTTAGTGATGAAAAAAGTTAAAAAACTCATTTGTGACCAAAATGGCAGGCCGAAAAAAGGTTGATGATGAAAAAAGTTAAAAAAAATTATTTTTGACCAAAGTGGCAGAACGAAAAAAAGTTAGTGACCAAAATGGCTAATAATTCACTCAAAACACACCCGAAATTGATGAAAATTATATTATAAATGAAATATTCTCAAAAAGTTACAACTACCGAAATCGATGAGAACAATTTAATTATATAAATATTATTGAAAAGTTACAAATTAATCAATTATTCTTTTCATTATTATCGAAAACTTCCTGCAAAAATACAAACATGCAAAAAGAAGGGAAAAGTCACAAAAATTAACACTACTTCATGCGCAATCTCATTCAATGCCGTGGATCGCTACAAGCGATTGAGTCGGTAGACTAAAGCCTCTTGCTAAATGCAGGCCTTAAAAAAAATCTTATAATATGTTAAGCAATAATAAGGATAGAGTTGAAAATGTTTTTATATGTTAGGTAAGAATATAATAAAATTTAAGGAATATTTTATTTCTTTTGTAGCTTTAATATTATAGACTTTGTGCAATATTAATAAGCAAATAGAAATATTATAAACCTAAGTTGATTATAAGTTGCAATCATTGAGTGAATTGGAAAAAAACGTTTTAAGGAGAAACTTATAAAATATTGATGAATGATTTATTTAGAATGACATTTTAAAATATCTTGACCATAAAACATTTATAAATATTTTGCATTTAAAAAACTAGAAGAATGAGAAAAACGTGTTAGCTATCTTCATACAAATTTCGCATGAGGCACAAAACTCTCTATACACGACCTTGAACTCAATATATACACGATTTTGGACCAGAGAGATCAGTCATCCCCGGTAATGATTTCATTTTCAAAATTTATATTTCTCATTAGCCAAACCACGATCAAAATATCAACATTTTCTCCATCCCAAAAATCATTATTAACCTTCAATTTCTCAACCAAGACTGATGGGAGTGGTTTGGATCAATCTCGAAATCAACATACTTTCTTTATCTTAAGAAATTCATTATCAAAATTCATATCTCCAGTAGTAAAAGTTCGACCGAAATGATCCAGAACATCTCCCGATAAATCACAATACCAACTTACTCCTTCGCTTTATTAAATTCACTATCCATCTTCAAATCATCATAGTATAAAAAATCAGAATAGCACATATTGCGGAGAAAAGCATAACTAGAAGTAGATAGCGAATAAATACAACAATTTTTTTAATCCAAGTGCGTATTCAGGAAAAGACAATGTAGATATCGATGCACCATCTAGGAAAAATCAATGTTTTGAGCATATTCCATCATCATGTTGGTCTATCAAAATTCGATTTCTGGTGATAAGCTTTTGTCAGACATATTCCATCATCATGTTGGTCTATCAAGATTTAATTTCTGGTGATGAGCTCCAATCGAACTCCTTCCCGTACAAGAAATTTGAAAATGTGATATCTGGGGAGCTAAGGGAGAGTGGGTTGTTTAAGTAGCCGTTAATGTAAACATTGGTGCAAATACTTCCGCCGAAGATAGTGATGAAGATGGGGTGTAATGGCACAACTTAGAAGGTGGTCGATATTGCTGACACATTCATGTCCGATGACACTGCCTTTGTTTTTTCCTACTACAAAGATTGTGCTACCTATACATTTTTTTATATTTGGCATCTGATTTGAAGCAAGTCAAATGCCGGATGAGTATTGCATGTTAGGATAAAATAGAGTCCATATGAGTATGTCTTTGTCTTTGCCTCAAGTGCTGGATGAGTATTGCATGTAGGGATCAAATAGAGTCCTTAAGTTTCTAGGTCTTGCAATTTCGATCTTTCCTATTCTAGGTCTTGCAATTTCGATCTTTCCTATTGGTAGAGTTAGATAATGTCTATGTGTACAACAAGTGGTTCTGACCATACAAAAAAATCTTTTGCTGATGAAAATGGCGTTGTGTCATTCTTAAAGATGAACCAATGCATAGTACTATAACAACTGACCGGCATGCCTCGCTCTGTCACGAGTCAGTCTTAAACAAGACATGATTGTCCGACTAGTGTTTTTAACAGGACTGTAGAAAGAGTGTTCAACTCTGCTCCGCGATTACCTCTTCAGTTCCACACCACGAATGCCCGAGGACAAATGGACCATTTTGCGAGCCTTTTTACTTCTTTCTACAATAAAATTAATATTTTTTGTTTAATTTAATTTAACTTTGAGAATTCATAAAAAATCAACTCAATTCATATAATTAGTGCTCATAACCTCTAGCATTTGGTGGCTTCATCCATTTGATCACGGATATTATTTAATGAACCTTATACTACTTCCAAGTTAATATAGCAGATAAAATTAAAGGAAAATGATTTACTCCTAGAATTTTGGGGATAGAAATACTAAAACCCCAAATTGAGGGTGTTAAATGACTATCTTACCCCCTGTTGGTATAAGAGATTCACCCAACTATAAGGGCAAAAAGGTCCGAAAAAACTATTTTAGTCAATCTTTTAGCCAATAATTCTAGTAGCCTAGCAATGTCCTTATATACCTAGTCCTCAAGGTTCGTAAAACAGACCAAAGAAAGAAAAAATCAAGAGATTCTCTACGCCACTGGATGTATTCTGAGATATCAAAGCTTTAGGAGATCATGAGCGACCTTTGATCGCCCAACATGTAAGACTTTTAGTTTTAAAGCGGATCAATGAAGATACATTGATTATTGATATGGATTAGAATAATCCCCACCACTATAGATGGATATCTTGGCATCCACACAAAAAAATATCATTATCACATTAGAGAAGAAAGCATTTATATGCTCGACAGAATATGGGAAAGGACAACGGCGCTAGAGGACCACCGATTGTGGATGAGAGAACAAGAATGTAAATGTTGAAGTTTTGGAGAGAAGAAGGTCGTGTGCGGCTGAGGGAAGATACACAAAGAGTTGTTTAGGTATTAGGATTTCTTTAAAAAAGGAAATGATAAATAAGCGGTAGCCAGCAGGCTGTCAAGCCCCACCTTGCACGTTACGGTGGTTCATGTTGGTCGGTTCGTCGAGACCCGCATTTAAACAAGCCTAAAGATGTTATGTCCAAATTTGCATATTTAGTTCACGGGACGGACTGGTCCTCATATATTTGTCTATTTTGACATTACTACTCGTCTACAACTTTTGGAGAATTCTTTTGTACCTAAAAGTTTTATATTCTATTCTTAAATGAAAAATTATTTAACTACACCCGAACCCTTATTCCATTTTTTTTAAGATTTTCGTCCCTCCCACCCCATTGATGGAACTATCAACTCACGCAAAATCATCAAGAAAGTAGTGAGAAGCTTTACCAATTTTGGCTTAGTTTTGGATCCACAAATCTAGGATTTTGGGCCAAGAAACTACCATATGTTATGGATAATCATTAGACTATTTACCACCACTCTCAAAAGATTATCAGGTTGAATTACTCCCCTCCAAACTACTCTTTTTAACTCTGATAAAAATCAAATATGAACATTCAATTTAAAACGGAGTATTATAATGATTTTCTTTATACTGTGCTAGATTGGTCTTGTTTGCCAAGGTTATTTCAGGATTCTCATTTATTTCCTGGATGTAATTACTTCTGATAAGTTACAATAATAAAATAAAAATGAAGCACCTTTTGCCTTAATTATAGGGGCATACTTAATACAGTAATCCCAGATCTCTCTTATATTTGGATTATCCCATGAAATGAGACTTCAGATTTTCTATTATATTATCCAGTACACCAATCAAATTATCACATGTAAACAATATCATTAGCTTAAAATGAACTTTTTTGGACTAATTGCATTACTCCACCCGCGATAATTTCATTAGAGAATGTCTTAGAAAATTTCGGAGTCCCAAAAAGAGACACATACAAAGAAAATGAACATGATCCTCCCCATATAATTAGATTCTACAACTCTTATTATATGGCCTACAAACATTTTTTTCTCCACTTCACTCAAAAAAGTGCAGAAATGATATTTTGCACTTACTTATTACACAAACACAGATATCAGGAAAACGTTTACGTCAAGCACATTACCTGTGAATCTTCTTCCCACAAAAAATTTCATAGCTTGGAAGGAGATTTATACCAGCCCCACGGTTCATCGGATACATAATGCGTCACTTGCTTGATATTCAAGTAGTTCTCCAGCCCCCTGAAAAAAGGGAAGAGAAGGTTAAAACGATTATCGTACCAAATCGGCCCTGGATCTCTAGTAGGTATTTTGGACAGGGTTTTCAAGCTACAAAATGACGGGGTGGTCATTTTTGTACATAAAGTGCACGCCCATCCGGTGCCTTTCTGCTGAAAATATATTTCAAGCCTTTTTTGGGGAAAATGAAGAATTAAGGATCAAGAACGTTACCATTCTCCTAGTTCACGACCAAAACCACTACGTTTTTTGCCACCCCAAGGGGCTTGACAGAAGCATGGCTGTGAGCAGTTGACCCAAACAATCCCAGCTTGGAAAGCCTGCCAAAGTTCAAATGCAGGAACCAAGATATGTAAATCTGAGCGGAAGTTCAAGAAGTGAAAATCGTCAATAAATTAAGTGTAAAAGGATTTTCACCTTCGTCATACGCTCACATCTATCAAGATCTTTCGACAATACAGCAGCACCCAGACCATAGCTGTAAAACGTTGTTACCGATAAAGAAGACAAGAACTTCAAATTATTCACAGAGGTAGAGTGTGAAGTAAAATGCAACCACTAATAAGAAAAAATGGGGGCTGGGGGTCCAACTCACTGGGTGTCATTTGCGAGTTCAACGGCTTCTTCCTCGGTTGAAAAAGTCTTCACGCATAGAACTGGTCCAAATACTTCCTCTCTCCAGATTTGCATAGACGTAGTTACGTCAGTAATGATTGTTGGTTTGACAAAGAATCCTTTTTTACCTAAATGCTGCAAATAATCATGGAATTAGTTTGCTGAGTAGATTACCAATATTATATATATATATATATATATATATATAGCAGCTGCAGTCGAAAAGGTCAGTGTTACCTCAGGACGTTCCCCACCGTATAATATTGTAGCTCCTTCGGTCCTAGCAGTTGAGACAAAATTCATAATCTTCTCATACTGAAATACAATAAAAGCTCAAAAAATGTTAATATTTCACAACGAATGCATAATATATCGACATGTGGGAAGAGATGTCCAAACATTTGGATCAGAGTAAATCATATGGAAGAACTGCTAATTACAACTTCCAAACCAAATGACAAGTGCACTATTAACATAATCTGCTCATCCATAATATGGAATTAAGTTTTTAAGACCTTAACAATAGCGGAAAATTTCTATGATGATTCAAAATGTTCTAGCGGTAATTCTGCAAATAGCTTTTTAGTTCCTTTATCACTTTTGGTAAACTAGTAACAGACTCGCCTAATCCTGAATTTTCTATTAACAACACATTAAATTCAATGAGATCATCTAGATTTAGTTATAAACTTACTATCAAAGTTGCTGCTTCAAGAAAATTTGTGTTTTGCACTTTTGCTATCCAACTTACTAAGTAGTACTTAAAAAGCTCCACACTTTCAAATATGGATGAAATGGTCATTTTCAGCGGGAAATATGCATGGTGTAGTAAAGATCGAATGCCATCAAGGACTTCAACAAGATTTATTCTAAAATCGAAAATAACTCTCTGGAGGCAATGGATTGGTTCGTGCTGCAGGCATTTTGATAATTTACACCCTTTACCAAATTTCGACATATTTAACTTAGTTGATTTCACATTTCGTTAATAAGAAAAGAAAATAATCCAGAGTGTTTCAATCAGCTCGAATAAGAGGGAATCAGAAAATTAAGCTTGTAACGTTGAATGGATTTCCATGAAAATTCCAGATTCAAGCATTGGTTACACCACATAGAACATATGTAAGATCTTATCAATACTCAGTTCATCCACCCCTCAACAGAGTTGCCATTTTACGCCCATTTGAGACTTGGTAGAGTTGCCCCTCCCCAATAAAATGTACTCAAAAGAGAACCAAGAACAAAGGCCTCTTCGATTTTTAAAACATAAGAGAAAGAAAACATAGAAAACTTCAACAGAAGTCTTTCTTACCTGTCCTCCACTAACAACAGGACCAAGTCTGCAACCCTCCTCTAAGGGGTCTGAAATTTTGATGTTTTGGCACCAGTTTACAAGTTTCTCCATAAGTTTAGCCGCAACACTTTCCTGAAGCATTCAGAGGAGTGATACTATTCAGTTTTTCTTCGACTAAACAATAAGCAAGCACAAGTACATGCGCACGCATATCTATAACCAACAACTCAATTGTCTCAGCTGGATAGTATGAGAAAAATAGAATTAGTAAACACTTGAGGAGCTAGCTGAATGATACGAAATTGCAAGGAGATATTATTTGCATCATGTATGCAGGTTGCATACTTACATGAACTAGTAGACGGGAGGTTGCACTACAAATCTGACCGTTCGTCCAAAAGCAACCAAACAAAGTCCACTCAGCAGCTGTTTAAATGAGAAAGAACAGTAGCATTAGCATATTCACACAGGAACGAACCTACAAGTATTATAATCTGATTCTGATTCCTTATTTGTTTCATAAGTAACAACATTGTTTCAGCTAGATGCTTAAACACATAATACCGAATTCTGAAAAACATAAGCATTAATAGTTTCGGTCCAACAGACACAAACCTTTGTCAAGATCAACATCCTCAAATACAACTATTGGGCTTTTTCCACCAAGCTCAAGAGTTACCGGCTGCAATCAAACGTCACGTTACTACATACATTAAAACTTGGAATGATTTGTTAACATGTAACTAACAAGTTTGATCTTTCTTAAAAACCTTAAGAACTTGAGCTGCGGCTGTCATTATTTTAGTGCCAGTGGCACTACTTCCAGTGAATGCAACCTGCCATCATTAAGTAGCTCTCAACTTTTAGCATATATCACATTTTCCAAAAAAAAAATCCAAAGTCATAATATTGCAGGGGATGGAACGGAAAAATTAGTAAACCTTATCAACATGGGGATGAGATGCCAAAGGAGCACCAGCTTCCGGCCCCAAACCTGTCAGAATGTTGAGAATACCGGGCGGAAGACCAACCTCCATGCATATATCACCCAACTCCAAGCAGGTACTGAGAGATCGGATATTGTGAAGTTTATTACAAGCATAACAAGCCATGTTGAAAAAAAATATACTGAAATGCAGTAGGAACTCACACAGAAGCTAATTCTGATGGCTTAAGAATTGCAGCACATCCAGCCGCCAGGGCAGGAGCAACTTTCCATGCAGCCATCAGCATTGGATAATTCCTTTGGAAACAAAAACAGATATGCATGTCAATCACCATCAATCTCAAAATTCACAATAATCAGACACAATACCATCTATTAAAAAATTGGAATATTATGCTATAGAACATGACAGCAGAAGACACACAATTATGTTCTGGTTACTCATCTATGTGACTATGCAATCCTACCTAGAATCATAATCTACTGTAGTCTTTCGAGTTAGATCTTTAAACCATAATAATATTTAGTAGCTGCAACAAATATTTAGATCAGGTAATAATAAATGCCAAAGCAAGAACAAGACTACAAGAGAGACATAAGCCTTGGTTAACGCGGCCAAACATCATTCAAAATGAAAAACAAAATAACACCTGAAGATCACAGGTAGCCTAAGAACTAAAAGTCCAATCAGATCTTCAGTATACAAAGACATCTTCTCTGGATTCCCTTCTACTCCAAGCATGTTTTCTAATAAATTATTTTCATTGAATCGTCTCATTCCTCATTCTATCCATTCTCGTATGCCCACACATCCACCTTAACATACGCATCTCCACTACATGCATTTTCTGATCTCAAATGTGGATGACCTTACGTGATTTTTACTTTGGTTCATGTAGCCGACCCCAATATATTGGGACTAAGGCTTGGTTGTTGTTGTATTTGAGATCAAGAACGTTGTGTTCTCATCTAGAATATCTATGCTTCGGCTCTCCAAACTTATCTTCATTATAAATAACTTAAGCCGTCACTGAAAGTTTAACTTAATCTAGATTATCCTATTTACTACACTCTGTTAATGGGAGTTTACTTTTATTATTCATTCAATTAATAAACAAAAAGCTAATAAATTTTGAAATAGAAGACGAACGTTTTCATGCAGAAGTCTCATTGACAATGGAAAGACGTGTACGGAAGACAGAGACGGGAAAGCCACAAATGGCAGTTAAAAAGGTGCTAGTACCATGGAGTAATTAAGCCAACAACACCAATTGGTTCCCTCAGCACATGACATTTCATTGTATCCATTGGAAGAGAAATCGGAGTCTTTTGCCTTTTATCCAAAGCTTCAGCAAGATCTGCATGGTACTCAAAACATCCAGCTACATCATCCTACAAGATGTACACACTATATAAGTCCACATCTTACTATGCCAGCACAAAAATGTTTCTCCGAATTCCAAAATTCCCAAAACATACTATGTCCCAGGCTGCTTCATCTAGTGGCTTCCCATTATCAATTGCTTCAAGCCTGGCTAGTTCCGATTTCCTCTCTGTTACCTGCACATGAAAAGAAAGAATGATCATAGATGTCAAATACAGCCCTTCTTTCTCAAGATAATTCAAAATTGTGATACTTTTTGGAAACATGTATGTCATATTTTTCATGTTCCAAATATATGACAAGCAGTTTTAAACCATGGCCTCTCGAAAGGGATTTCTCTAATGTACAATTGTGAAAACAATTATCCAGATCACATAACCCAAAATGTTCTTGCCGCCTCAATTTCTAACCAGCCAAAAGTCCTCAGAGAGTTGAAGACATATAGATGAAAAAAAATAGAATTGGACTTATTCCCTGCATTATAATTATAGTGACTGAAGACTCTGTATTGTGCAAACTTTTGTATTACAAAAGAGACTGCAACTTGACTTTCCTGAATAAGAGTCTCAAATATGACCAAAGCTATTGTAAAGAGCTCTACGTCCTTTGGTCAACACACAATTATAAAGAAAAAAATATAGCTTGATGTGAGCAATAAAGTGGATACCCAAATGTACAAAGGACTAAAACAATCAACTAAGGACATCTTGGCACACGGATTGCCTTACGTAGTTGTAGAATCGTGCTTTTACTAACCATGATTATTGAAAATCAAAATCAAACCATGATAAAGTCTGTTTCTAGCAATTTTATCTTGAAAAACATTTTGGATAAAAAAATGGCCAAGATAATCATCATGAAATGCATTTACGAAGTATTCCTCATTCAGCTCCCTCTATTTAACAATTTTATGACCTTCGATATATAGGTATTGCATAAAATTCTTATACTTAATTAAGAATAATTGAATCATATAAGTAAAAAATGAACATATCAAATAGGAAAAAATTATAATTATTAAGACAGATATATTGTCTTATTAAACAGAGATGTGGGATATTAACATCATCATAGAATAGAAACATAAAATAATTTTGGAAAAAGAAAAATGGAACTAAAAAATAAATTTACAGCATGTCTATTATTGGAATGATTGGGTGTTTGCTAAAATTGTTCTGGAAAACAGGACCTCGCACTAAGAGTATGACTATGAATATGGATGACTGGAATTCAATTAGATTATTTAAACACAAAAGAAAATTATAACTCAATCCACCTTTGCAGCAATGGCACGCAAGTATTTTGCACGATGTGCCCCGGTTGCTGAGGCCCAGTCTTTACCCCCATTTCTAGCAAGGGCTCTTCGTGCGGCTTCCACGGCAATGTTAACATCTTCAGCTGTAGCTGCAGGAATATCCCCTGTACAACAATATTATAGAAACTAGTTAAGACAAACAAAAGCTATTATCACATCTTGATACACATTGAAACAAACTACTCTTAGTAAAACAAAAATCCCTCATACACTTAAGTTTCTCAGTCCCTTCAATCCCCTCCCTAATAACTGCAGTAAATATATGAAAAAAACCATGAAGCTCTAAGAGTACTAAAATTTCTACAGATGCAGCAATATATAAAATCTTGATTACTCCAATCTAACCACAAGAACTAATAATCACTCAACACTGTTTCCTTTTACTTCCCTTACTTCTACCATTTCATAAACAACAATAAATTAACAAACTTTTCAAGAACACGCAAAAGTTAAAAACTTTCTACTTCGATTTCAAGTTTTAAGTCGATCCCACAAAAGTTAGAACAAAAAAGAACCAAGATCCACTACTTTATTCGAAATCACAACCATCAAGATTTAAAAACATAGGGATATAAATCTATGACTAAAGAAATACATAAAACAGAAAAAAGACCAATGATTTGTTCATTAGAAGGGTTGATGATTGGAATTCGATTCTTCTTCACGGGTTCTCTCCATTCTCCATCAATATACAACAGACGATTTGGTACTTTAGCTTCCATTATTACACAGATACTAATTTCTTTCTCCACTTCCTCTTTCTTTGTTCGAGGAAAAAGACTAGTGGTATAATAAATAGTTGAGTGCTGAAATGCACCAAGGCTCCTATGTCGCACAGGTTTTGTACTAGAATTAAATTCATTCGTTAGATTAAAATTTTAACGATTAAAATTAATTTAAAATAAATACCTATTTTAATTTCAGAGCATCTGTTCGCATGAACAAAATATCTAAAGACAAAAAAAATATTTTGTATGTGCGGAAAAAACGATTCCAATAGAAGCCAGACTGGCTGAAATGAAAGAGTCGGTTGGAACTCTGACTCTTGTGTGTTTTTGTTTTTTTTTAGTAACTTTTTTTGTTTTTTTATGAAATATGGTTTTCCTAGCATTTCTTAATGCTAAATAAAGAAATTATCAATTAATCGTAAAATAAGTAGAAGCATTCTGATCGAAAAGATAAAAAAAATACAAGAAAAAATAAAAAGTTATACTGATAGTATTCTAGAAACACCGTGATAACGGATAAAAAGTCACACACCAGACAGTGTACACACTACAAAGCAAGTAGAAAAAAAATACATAATAAAATTCTTAGCGTAGATCGTCTCAAAATCCTTAAAGCAAATGCAGTAGTGGCTCGGTTCAACACCTTTCTTAGAAATCAACAATCTACGAGACCATGGGCGTATCAACCGTCCCATAGATTGTCTCGGAAAGATGAAGAAAACTGAGGAAGGGCCCAAAACAACTCCGGGTTTAGAGGAAAACTTCAGATCTGGAAGGATCTGAAGTAGATCTTGCATCTGAGTCTTGCATCTTGAATAAGAATGCCTCGAAAAAATTTCATCACGATTTATGGCAGAGGGTGAAGACACCAAAAGTGAACAAAAGAAGATAACTGACCAAGATTCGACCATTGGCCGGAGCCAATGGCCAAATCTGGCCAGAAGCAGAAAGGGGGAAAAAAGCAGCAGGAAGAGCAGGGGAAAGAGAGAGAAGAGAGAGTTGGGACTCGTGAGTTTTCCTGAAGCATTTCTTAATTTTCGTTTGTAAATAAATTAGCAAATAATTCATGCATTGCATTGGACTGACCATAGTTTGGCATAAAGGGCCAACCATGGCATTTTTTTTAACCAATATTTTTGTAGACTCTGCATAGAGTTAAAACAATCCATAAAGTCAGCAGAATCCATAGACTTTTGAAAATCAATTAAAATCTTTTAAAATCCGGATTGAATACACCCTCTAAGATTATTTTCTTTTGGGAAGTCTCAGCTCTTAAGGTGTTTCACCCACAAAAGCTGCGTTTTTTCTAGAATTCCATCAGGCAGAGGGGTATTTTTGCTATTTCCAGGCAATTTTTACTGTTCCATGAAGGTTTTGGCTGTTTCCAGACAGGATTTGGCTGTTTCCAGGCGGGTTTGGCTGTTTCCAGACGGTTTTCGACTACTTCCAGACAGGGGCAGTCACGCGAGGGCGCGCGCTGTCCCGCCTCAAACCAGACGACGGCGTCTCCGTGGGCATATCTACAGCCCGGGCTTTGGCCGCCGTCCAATTCGGCACTGGTCCACGCCCCGAGTCGATCGGCGGACCGGCTTGTCGCCGTTCCACATCCGACCGGGGCGCATCACCGGCCCCCATCCGCTTCCCTCCCGACAATTTCAAGCACTCTTTGACTCTCTTTTCAAAGTCCTTTTCATCTTTCCCTTGCGTTACTTGTTTGCTATCGGTCTCTCGCCCATATTTAGCCCTTGGGCCAGATTTACCGCCCCTATTGGGAGCTGCATTCCCAAACAACCCTGAGCTCGTCGACGGCGCCTCGTGGTGCGACAGGGTCCGAGCACGACGGGACTGTCACCCTCTCCGGTGCCCCATTCCAGGGGACTTGTGCTCGGTCCGCCGCTGAGGACGCTTCTCCAGGCTACAATTCGGACGGCGAGGCCGCCCGATTCTAAGCTTGGGCTTTTCTAGGTCGCTCGTCTGTTACTAAGGGAATCCTAGTTAGTTTCTTTTCCTCCGCTTATTGATATGCTTAAACTCAGCGGGTAGTCCCGCCTGACCTGGGGTCGCGGTCGTGGCAAGCTCTCCTCTCCTTTCGAGGGAGGGAGGGGCTCGCTGAAAGGGTCACATGGTCTTCCCCGTTCGCGGTTCCGGCATGATTTCGTTGAGAGGGTCGTTCAACCACCACTTGTCGTGACGTCCGAGGCGAGGGACCGACGTTTAGGCCGGCCGCGCGCTGGGCACGGGAGGCAAATAATTCAGGCATTGCATTGGACTGACCATAGTTTGGCATAAAGGGCCAACCATGGCATTTTTTTTTTTAACCAATATTTTTGTAGACTCTGCATAGAGTTAAAACAATCCATAAAGTCAGCAGAATCCATAGACTTTTGAAAATCAATTAAAATCTTTTAAAATCCAAATTAAATACACCCCCTAAGGTTATTTTCTGTTACAAATAGTGTTTTAGTTCTTGTTATGTATAAAAGTAGTTTTGTGTGTTATTTTTTATAAAACTAGAAATTTTGCGTGCTATAAATTTCATCATGCGACCTATCCAATTCAGATTCGACACGATCCGATCATTAATCCGACAATCTCTTCTCTATTGCATTCTATTTCATGAGTAAAATTGGCAAATTATCTTATTCTAACCAATTTTCTTCAATCCAACCCGACCCGTTTATTAACTCGACATACAAATATCAGGTCTAGTGACCAAGACCGAAGTTTCAGCCATGAAATTGAATCATGTCATTCTTAAATTCCCTTATGTGAATGAAAAATTGAACTGATTTCGGGAAGTTTTCTCTGTATCTGGTCTACAGTACTTATATAAATATATATTTCTTATAATATGAAATACGCAGTTTCCTCTAAGAAAATAATACTCTCAAGAAATATGACATTATTTGCCAATTCTTAAGACCAAATAATTGAAGCCAAAATCATCAAGAAAAGGACGGTGGGTTTGTCTATTTTTTGTCCACATTTGGACGACTTTGTTATAGGTGGTGATTTCTTCAAGTCATTTTCTTTTTCTTCATGAGATTTCTTTTTATTTTCAATTTTGTTTTCTGTTTGCATTGGTTGCTCTAGAATAGTCGGTTACCCCTTCTCTCACATAAAATTTGACAACATTCATAAAAACGAGACTAAGGGGGTGTATTCAATGTAGAATCTATAGGATTTTTAAGGAGTTTTAAAGTCCATAGGTATTCAATTTGGATTTTAAAAAGTTAATGAAATCTAGCGGTATTCAATTTAGATTTTAAAAAGTCCATTAAAATCTAGAGGTATTCAAAACTCTATAGATTCTCATATATTTCATTAAAGGTAGGATTTTGATGGATTTCATAGGTTTAAATGTGTATGGTGAAATCTCTTCTTTTTTCTCAAGATTTTGATTTTCTCTCATTAATATTAAAATTAAAGTGTCTTTGATAATTTTATCTTAGATTACAATTTTTTTAGTAATCTCATTTCTATAAAATTATAAGAAAAACAAAGAAATATTTCAAACTACAAAAAAAAAATGAGATTTTTTTTAATATCGTTAGAAAACTCAATATGAAATTTTTATTTCCCAAAAAGAAGTCATAATATCCAAACAATTTTCTTCTTGATCATCTTCAAATAGAAATTAAAGAAAGCAAACAATTTCTTCTCTATTTAACCACAAATTTCTATTTTTCAAACATGAATTTCATTTTCCTGAAAGAGAAAATCAAAGAGAAAAAAAAGTTCAAACAAAATTTATCACAAAACATATCTTAATTAAACCAAATAAAAAAATACCAGTAAGTAAATTATATAAACCTTGAACAAATAAATCAAAAAAACCGCAGTTACGTAATCTAAAAAAAATCAAAGACCAAACTTTTTAAATTTTTAACAAAATGATTTAATTCCAAAAAAAAAAGGATTGATAAACATATGTTGACTCTGGAAATTCAACACCTTTGGATCTGTATAATACACCACTGAATCAGTCTTTTCTTTATTTTTGGGTGCTATTCAAATAATATGTAGACTTTATAAATCAAAAGAAATCCTGATAAATCAATCTAATAAAATCTGATAGAGTCTGCATAGAGTTAAAACAATCCATAAAGTCAGCAGAATCCATAGACTTTTGAAAATCAGTTAAAATCTTTTAAAATCCGAATTGAAGACACCCCCCTAATATTTACCCTGGGAAATCAGCCTGTTTAGTCCCTCAGGAATTTTCGATTAGCCTGTAAAGTCCCCAATGTTTAATTTCAGCCTGTAAAGTCCTCCAAGTATTTTCGTTCGGCCTGTAAAGTCCCAAATGTTTAATTTTAGCCTGTAAAGTCCCCCAAAGAATTTTCTGTCAGCCTGTAAAGTCCCTTACCTATTTAATTTCAGCCTGTAAAGTCCCTTATCTATTTACAGGTTGCATATAGAGGTTCCACCGCCTCTTCTGCGGCGGAATCAGGGTAACCCCAAAATTCATGTCATCCCCGTGCTTAATGAGCGGGGAATAATAGTCCGTTTCAATCTATAAAATTTACAAAATACAAAAAATCTGGGACTAGGTAAGGGACTTTACAAGTTGAACGAAAATTCCTGGGGGACTTTACAGTGAAATTAAATATTGGGGACTTTACAGGCTGAACGAAAATTCTTGGGGGACTAACTAGGCTGAAATTAAACATTGGGGACTATACATGCTGATTTTCCATTTACCCTGGTAAGAGAGTAGAATTTACGTGAAGAATAAATGAATTAAAATACATTGCGACTGGTCCACTCCTAATTTATTTCCCGAAAAAATTTGGCAAAAAGTTTGAGAAGTGAAACTGAATGAAATGGTAGATGGCAACGTATAATGATAATCCATCCAAAATTATTGGTTGTGATTTGGAGGACCATTGAATTTGTAATGGTCCATTCTCTATACCTTAGCTTACCCGAAAAGTCACTTTTTAAGGTCACTTTTTATCATGGTTTTGAAACCCGGACCGGACCGGCCGGTCGGACCGTCGACCGGACCTCCGAGCGGTCCGGTTAGGTGACAAAACCCGTTCACGCTAAAAACCGCTCTAATTTCATTGACCCGTTCGACCCGGACCGGTCGACCCGGGAACCGGAACGGTTTTGGGAAAACCGGCCGGGTCACAAAATGCATTTTTTTTAATTTTTCTGTATAAAAAAAAAAGAGGAAAAAAGACCCAATATATATGATTGTGATTTTAGCTTGTTTGGAGATGTTATTTAGAGTTGTAGACTAAATAGATGATTTTGTTATTTTGACTTTTATCATGTCGATTTGTGAAATTGTGATCGAATTCTTAAATATTGTGGTTATTTGAAATGTTAAATATTGTTCTTGCTTGGATTGAGGAGGTTGGAGTGGATTTGAAATGTTAAATATTGTTCTTGCTTGTATAGTAAATTTTATCAGTTTCACCTCCCAACATCAAATTTCTGACTTCGTCCCTAATTGCCACCGGTCTACTCCTAATTTATTTCCCGAAAAAATTTGGCAAAAAGTTTGAGAAGTGAAACTGAATGAAATGGTAGATGGCAACGTATAATGATAATCCATCCAAAATTATTGGTTGTGATTTGGAGGACCATTGAATTTGTAATGGTCCATTCTATACCTTAGCTAATCCGAAAAGTCCGTTACGGAACCGCAACTCATCTGTCGGGGTCTCAATCTAAGGTCACTTTTTATAAAGTGACGAAAAATCACAATTTTTTCAATAATTTAACAAAAATAATTAAAATAAAAAGAGAAAAGTAAAAATAATTTATGTAGAAATATATTCCCTTTGCCTCAAAATATAAATATAAATTAAGATACTAATCAGAATGGTTAAAGTACCCTTTAATTAATACTTCAATAAATAAATAAATTAATTAATAGAGAGTTGAATGTGAACTACACATTTTTACCAAAATGAATATAAAGATAGAATAACGTAGGAGTAAAATAGTCAATAAATGCACAATTTTGATAAAAATACCTCCATTTTGTAACAAAAAATAACTTCTAAAAAATTTATATTTTGAATCGGAGGGTATTGTTTGTTTTTTCTATGGTATAAGTAGTGGAGTGATGAAATGAAAGAGTCGGTTGGGAACTCTAACTCTTGTGTGTTTTTATTATGAAATCATGCCATCATTTTCAAGAGATCAAACGAAATATGAAACTTTCAAGAATTTAAAAAAAAAAAATTCGAAAAATAGAAACTTTTTTTTTAGCGCCCGAAGGGGAAGAGCGGAGAGTATCCTAGATAGAGAAGATTGAAGCATGCCCCATGCATGGGGAGGGAAGATAAACCTCATAAGGAGGAGAATTATTTGCCCCATTATGGGGAGATATTGGAATCGAACACGGGACCTCCGCCCCGTGTTCGGGTAGCCTTACCACTTGGGCTACCCGATTCCCATAAAAAAAAAAAAAAAATAGAAACTTGTTGTGAGGTTATTGATTATGATTATGAGTTCTTTACGAATCTAACTTTCAATATGAATATCCAAAATATTTCAATATGAAAAGACTCAATTTAGCACTTTATATACAAATACGACATTTTAATTTAAACTTCATGAAGAATTCAAGTTTAAGGTACATTGACCAAGAAATCCTCAGTTCATAACCAAATTTTATCAAATCAATTTAGAAACTAAGCTTTGAGAGTTCACTATCTTCATTCTAAACATGTGTCACAATTTTCATTAAAAAAAAAGTTGTTCTCAGTGCACAAAAGGCTCCCGGTGAAGAAGGGTTTGGGGAAGGTCCTAATGTACGCCACAACATTACCCTTATTTCATAAAGAGGTTGTTTCAGGGGTTCGAACCTGTGTCACAATTTTCATGAGAATATCAATAATTTGATGTCATTGGAGATTCTAGCAAATACTTCTTATAAAGCCATCTTGATACATTAAGAGCATCACCATTGCTTCTCACTGGAAAAACATTCCTACTACTTTGCCAATCATTTGTCAGTTTGATCCATTCTCTCCTCCAGTTTGTCAAACCAAAACCATCTCCTTTCTCTAAGCTTTCCTTCAAAAACTTGAAGTAAATAGCTGCTCGAGGGCCATAATAATCGCGTACAAGCCCACTCCAGTACTTGTTTCCTGAAACAAAAATACAAACAAATGGATAAGGGACTTAAGATCATTGACACCCTTTAGTATTTCATCCTTTTGAGTTTTGAAATTTACGCGACAAATGAGGCAAGTCTGAATATGCATTTACTGTTTTACCTTCATAATATGCTAACAAGTAAAGTTTTGAGATGGAAATGCGAGGAAAAAATGAAAAAGAAAAAAGAAAGAACCATGAGGATTGCACATACCGTAGTCACGAAGCAGACTGGCTTCGGCATCACTGTTGTCAAACCACATGGTAATTTGGGTTCTTGCATTCCATTCGAACTGAAAAAAACATGGCTGCCCGTGTTAGATGATCTGTGAAGGTCGGATTTTGATAACGCGCTAATTAGTAGGGAGGAAATATTACCTGTCTCTTTTGTTCCTCATCTTGAGCCAGTTGCTTGGCACTTTCTAACCAAGGTCCTAAAAGAAATCCCTCATGGCATGCTAAAAGTGTATCCATATCGTCCACGAGACCAAGAAATTCTCGGCTCAGGCTAGAAGTTGCGCGGAGATCAGCTAACTGATAGGCTTCAATAACCCTTAAAAATAGTTGATTTGCGTACTTTGCTAAAGCTTGTCTTGTCAAGTCAATGAGGTCATACCTGATAAAGCAATGAATATACAAATATTAATAGAAGACGACTAATCACTTATTTCAAATGATTTGCTAAAATACCGACCTGTACGTATTAATCTCTGCAAGCTGATCTCCACTTGAAATAAAAAGCCATAGTGCTTCTAATACTTCTGAAGTTGAGTACCATAGATGAGGTACATAAAATGAATCTGTTAATTTTTCTTCTAGGGTAGATCTCCTCGAAATACGTATGACATTATCTTGAAATGATCTCCTCTTTGTTACGGGATGTATTGGAATCGAACTAGGATCAATGTCAGTAAATGCCACAATCACATCTCTGTTTTTATCCTGTTTCAGAAACAGAAAGTTCGCTCAAACATCACTAATTCACCCGGCATTTTGAGTACAGCGGAAATATTTGTAGAGTATCCATTCAAGCACAAATCCAGGTTGAAAAAGGATAATGTAGGGATCGAGCATCAAGGCAGTTCAGTATTTGCAAAGCATATTTGCTTCAATATCGAAAAACGTGGACAATATATACTGAATATGAAGAAATGATGGAACCAGGAATAAGTTGGATATAGTGTACATGATTACTGAAAAGTGCGGCTTCAGATGAATTTCATAGACATATTAGGATGCAGAATCTTAATGGTTGCGGGGATAAAAATGGATATACTGTTAATTAAATTACATTGAACAATTATCGTCTCATAGGGTATAAAGATTGAAAGGAAATGTCTGATTACTTACTTGGCCACCATCTGTGCAATTATACAATGTCCGATACAATATTTTCCAGGCATCTTGCATTGATTGCACAAATCTTCCATATCGTCGTGTAGCATATAAGTCAACCCATTTCTGAAAGAAATGAATGTTAGATTTTTCTAGTGTTAAGCATAGGAAATGATTAAATGTTAACGTATTAAAAGACATTTTTAACTTAGAACAGCCTTGAAATGAATAACTAGCATGAGCATTTATAAACAGAGGGAAAAAGAAAATAACTAATCCAGCAGTATGCTTTTCATGTTACTGCTACGCTATTAGATGGGATATCTAACCAGAGAAACTGAATACACTGGAATTAATTTTCTTTTCTTCTTCAATCCTATTCCTTCTCGAGTGAGCTAAGCTAATATTCACAGTAACGAAGACAGGGAAAATCATTAATTAGAAAATCATGGATATATTTTTATTTCCTCTAATTTCATCTTTATTAAGATGCAACACATTCAACATAGGATGAGATATTCGTCTATTATCCTTCTTTATTCAGATGGAATACTTCATTAGGAACAGATGAAATTTTAAAAAAAGAAAAAGAATATATACTCTATTTTTTCTTTCTTCTTTTTTCAGAAGCAATACGCTCAGACACCATGAACCTTAAGGTTACCTTAACATCAACTTTGTCACGATGAAACGCCATCTCAGACATAAGATCATAAACAATAGGATTCTGTTCAATGCCCTCCATTGACATTCCAACACCAACCTTCAAGAGAAGATAAGTACCTTCGGTAAGACAAAGAAATCAAGCAGAGTGGAGAAGTCATCAACATAAGCAGCAATGCATCAAATAAATGACTTCACATATGAAAACTTGAATTGTTTGGAACTGATATCAGAAGCATCTGTGGCTGGCTGCTTGGAAAGAGGTCGATAAGTCTCAAATTCAAGACTACAAGAAAAGAACAGTAGTCCTAGCACTCCCAGTCACGGGCTGATGCAAGACTAAAAAATATTGTGCTTGGCTATAGATTCATTCACCATTATGAGGAATTAAAATGGAAGTACTCTTATCCAGCAAAATAAGATCTATGACTATATGACAGTCCTTTAATTGTCAATGCATTCTAGAAATGATAAGCAAGAAAAAGAGCTTCATATTGGATTGCTGATAGATCTCCAGTTAAGAATCCAGTCAACAAACTTGCCATGGTTGAATTTTCGCTTATGCGTGCTTCAACAGGTCCAGACCCTAAAGCATCCAAAACACCATACATCTCAACGTTTGCAGCAAAATTGTGCAGCATACACCTGAATAGTAAGCAAATTCAGATGAGAAATGAATGGAAAGTAAGAAGGCCTAGGGAGAATAAAACATTTCAGAGCATATTGAGAAGCTTCTCATCATCATACATATAAAACTCGAGCATATTGCTTTAGCATGATAAGAAAATAACGTGCAAGTCTCTGGATTAGCCATCACACTAGTACTACTAGTATTACAAGAAGAAGCTAATCAATTGAAAAACTAAAAGAAAGGACATGGTTCAAGTTGTCGTTGACAAAAGAAAATCAAAAGAACGAGGTAAGAAAATCTCTTACCAGATGTAAGGAATGCCATAGAACTGTTCTGAAGTAGGCCATATTGGTTTAACTTCGGCAAATAGATCAAGGACAACCATCCTTCCCACAGGAACAGAATGTAAGAGTGCCTGGAAATAATACAAAAATATTGAAGTAAATGATTTGACATATTCATTAGAGGCATGAAGGAAAATATAATTGCGGAGCCAAGTCAAAGACTCTAAATTGGGATGACAGTTATATCTTTTTCTCTAGAATGCTCAAATATGGATTTTGACAAAAATCAAGAACTGTACGGAGAATACGTATTTATCCACTATAATATTTAGATCTTGTGATTTCTGGATATTGCGCCTGTGATACCCCTTCCCACATGGGATAAATTTGAAATGTTTGATTTCTATATGATCGTGGCCCTGGCATTCACTACCACCTCCGGAAATCCATTTTGGCATAGCGAGTTTGGTTGTCAAGTAGGTGGTCGTGAGTGCTGCCAGACCCGAATCGCGCTTCGGGCACGGGGCATGACAGTGCCCCTTTGCACCACAAAATAGACAGTAAAGCCCTTATCTCTCAGATTAAAGGACTAGGTTGGAGACCAATTAACTTCATATTTCAAGTGTAGTGTTTAAGTCAACTGTATAAAAGTAATTAGTGATTAAGTGTACGTAGTAGATTGTGCCTTCTCAGACTTTAAATGCCATGTACAAGGTAAAGGAAAAGGTTTCTGAGCTATCTCTGAGTGGAAACTAGCTTTAACAAGCTATGATCGATCCCTTTCTATGCTATACACAGCTTCTAAGGACATAACTAACAGAGAGCATAAGCAAAGAAAGAAACTATTTGCTTCATTTGCTTACATTAAAAATATTTCAGATGAAAGTTTTCACTTGGTGAGAATACTGGTGTTAACAAGATGAAGTCGACTAGTCATTTTTCAGATATAATATTGAGAACTTATACAGGCAACATTTTTCTCTCGTATCATCCTTATGTGTCTGAAGGAATAATGCATATGAAAAAGGAAATTATCTGATGCAGAGATACCTAAAGAAACTTTATTCTTAATCCCCGTTAACTTCGGCCTAAGAATTTCCTACATAATAATCACAGGATAGTAGAAGTGAGATTCAGAGATTAGACCTTCATCTGTGGAGGCCTCCAGAATGGATCATAAGAAAAGAGCCATCCCTAAAGAAATTTATGGATCAGAATCTTGAATAAGGGTCAAAACCAAAAGAAATATGCGGGAAAATTGATTTCTCTCACCTGCATTAGCCAAACAGCATTTTCATCCCCACTTTGCATTCCTCTAAAAGTTGCAGCTCCTAATGATGAGATGTATTCTGGATCATCTGTAGGAGGTGTGTTCTCGTCGAATGTATCACTGCAGCAAAATGAAACTTAACAAATTATAGAGGTCTTAGTAATTTTCTTTGTATGAGTACAAGCGGGGGACAGACAGCCAGAAACTAACATCTTCCGACTGAAACTGTTATAATAGGAAAATTGAAACTAATACCAATCTGTTTGTATCACATTTTTTCATAGTTGAAAAACAAAGCATAGCTCCGGAAACGGAAAAATAGTGAAGGAAAAGAAGAAAAGGAACTTCTATATTGTCATAAGCATCAACTCAATAAAGACACATGACCTCGGGGATAGTCGTAGGGTTCATAAAGGAGTGTTGAAATATAAAGTCCCACATCGAGTGCCTAAGGAAGATCCGAATAACTTATAAGCTCATGGGTTAACACTTCTCCTTGCCAATTGGTTTTGAGAGGATATGGAGACCCATGAGCTAATTTTCACAAGGAGTCAGTTTGAATATCAAATAAATGGTATAATAAAAGGAAAGGCTTGATCAAGAGACAGCAAATTTCAGCAGTGTAGCAATAATACTTAAATAGTGTTTTCAAGTTTGGTCCCATAGATCATCTTCCACAGCAAAAACACGAGCATATGGTTATTGTTCTTTGAACATCATTTGCGGAAGTTCATTATGTTTTCTATATACAATTAGTTTTGTTCAGTTTCACAATTGCATCTACCTTATGCAATTATGGTAATTTAAGGACTATAATACCAGGAGATGAGGCGTAACTATCCATTAGCTGGAAAAACCTCAACAAAAAATTTACCAGTTATATATATGGCTGCTTCTTCCATATTCTGAAAAAAAAAACAAGTGTTTAAACGTGAGGAATTTGCGGATAGAAAATACATGAGCCTGAAATGCTACAGTTCTATTTCAAATAATGATGAAAATAAAAAAATATTCTCAAAATATTTTACCTTTTATTTGTTGTTTAACAAATGCTTTTCCAATTTCCACAAAAAGCGGATCAGTAGCATCAAGGAGATAAGTACAACACCATCTAGGATTACTGTTGACAGTAAACCTAAGGCAAATATCAAGAAATCAAGATATGATTAGTGATTAGGAAGTAGTAAATTAATATGTTATTAGTGACTAAATTACATAGTGATAAAGAACCTACCCTGAAGATTTCTACCAAGAAAATTCACAATTATTTATTGCAAGACTCTGTTTGATCTATGGGGGTGGGGGTGAGAGGAGAATGATAAAGAACAGTAAAAAAATACACGAGGAACTCAGAGAATCTATTAACCCATGATTCTAATGAAAATCTCTTTTTCCACTAACCAAACAAGAAATGGCGATATATGTGCTTAGAGAAAAATCGTACAACTCCAATTACTGCAGGGAGTAAACATGCTATGCAGGTGATGGAGTCCTCTAGAGCTTTTAACCAAAAAGTTCATAAATATTGAAGCAAGAGTTCCAACAATTTGAATGATATATTGGACTTCATATTACTATATACTCCTGGAAAAAATGCACATGAGAATTTTTGCGAAAAACAAATTAGAGTTTTAGTTGCTAGATGAATTTGTGATCAAGTGAAGGCCTAAACGATTGGAAAATTTACAACATTAGGCGATTCTACAAGTAAAACTGAGAGAAGTAGTTACCAATTTCCTAAGCGAGTAATTTTCGCTGATGGAAATACACGTCTTAGTGCTGCTGGAACATTTCCTGAGAAAGCTGGAAGCACTGAAACACATACAAATATACTGCTCAGACTTTTTTTTTCTATTTGGGAGTGGCCAACACAGTCACGTACTTGAAACTTTTGTACTTTTTCTTCTTCTTACAAAGTAACATACTCTTATGAGCATTCCATATATTTGCGGAGTAATTTTTTTTAATCAAACTCACATGGACTCATATATCTGTAGTAGATCATACTGAATGTAAACGAGGAAACAAACTAGAGTGAAACCATAAACTTCTTCATAGTGCTAAGTTAAACTTCCGTGCTCGTTATAGGCTAGGAATACTACATTTGATGATTCATAAACCGCGGTCATTTCAAAATTCGGGGGATAATTCTCCAATGAATGCAAAAAACAATGATGTTGAACGATCTTAATAGTAGTGATAGCACTTGCATCAATTGAGAGAAGATCCACAATTAAAACCAGCATAAAAGTGAATAAAAATTGTTAATATCCTGGTGAAAATATTGATGAATACAATATAACTGCACCTGGAGTCATGCCTAGTTCATACATTCTTGCAAGAATTTTCTTCTGCAATATCAGTTGCTGATCCAACCACGTTTTGGGTAGTGGCCCTCCCCATCTATCAATGGAAAGTAATGTTAAACCAATAGCAGCAAACAATGAAGAAAAGGAAAAAATATGTTTTCTAGTTATTAAGATTGAAGTTATTAGTACAGAACAACTTCCGGAAGAAAATTTCTTGCATTATATATTCTAAAACTGTGTAGGAGGTAATAAGCACAGGCTTAAATTCATATGTGTATTAACATTTGTGTTTTCTCTAAGTTAGGAATAAGACATTTTATTTGAAACTGGGAAAAGGTGTACGACAAAAGAATTGTTTGCCCGGAAAAGAATATTTATACCTTATCTGGCTCCTTTTTCCTCTCAACATCAAAATGAAGCAAGAAACGTAAAATTGTTATCACAACAAGTATTGAAGAGGAAAGCTTAAACTACATTTGTCACTCCTAAAGACAAGTGAAAAGAAAACATTCACGGAAAAATGTATTTCTCACACGGTTAAGAAAGCTTACCCATGGAGATTTCCCATGCGTGACCAAGCAAGAAATGCTGGACCCCCGAAGAAATCATCCAAATCAGACGTGCTGATATTAAAATTCTGCTTGTTTATGCATTATCATTTTCCAAGAAACAATATTAGCAGCCAAGTCTAACCATAGTAACTAAAAGCCAAACAAGTTGAATTCAAGAAAAAAATATGTAAAACATTGTGTCAAATGTCTTTATAGCGTGCTGAGCATATTGGAACTGGCTCAAAGTGTGACTTATCAGAATCGACAAAGAATTTGTTCAGGCAAGTGAGCATCTTAATTTTCATTAACTCGTGCAACAAGAACAAACGTGGATATTCTCTTGCACAAAACTGTACCCGCACGAAAGATGCTATAGCAAGTCCAAGGACAAGGAGTATAAAATAATTACCTTGAAGACCTTTTTCCAGATAGCTTCCTGACCTGTGAATGCTAACGGCAAATTGATACCATGGAGAGCCATCCAGTCTATTTCTTTCTCCCATCTTTCCCAGTCCCACCATGCAAAAGAATCTTCAAGAAGTATAAGCTCAAAATGTTAACGGAATTTGCAAGCTACTGATAGGAAGTCTAGAAGTAGGTGATTAAGATAAAAAAGAATATGATATATTAAATACGAGCATTACAGCTCGATGTAACAGCATTTTGGTAATAACTCCAAGGAGTAGGTCTCTTCACTAATATCCCGGCATCCTGAACATGCGGTAGGGAGCCAGACTTGGGTACTGAAGTTAGCTGTGCCCCACCAGTTCTGCTCCATGATATATGTGCTCCACACCAATACTTTAAGTACCAATACAGAGCCGATAAAAGTTCCACGCCAGTGGTTCCACTTATTCTGTTTAACACATAAACATGAAGATACCGAGTCATCATCAATTCTGAATTCTTTGCAAATGTTGGTCAACCAAAAGTGTCTCAAAAGTTTTCATGGCCAAAGAAATATGGGAAAGTTTATGGTAACATATATATCCAAGACTGCATCTTTATATGATCAGTAGGTTGGGATAAGCAAAAGATTTTAGTCCATTATCTACATGGGTCTACAGTTAAGCATTACATAATCTACTTGAAACCTTGGACATACAAAATCTCGGAAGAACTTCCTTGATTGGAAGAAGGATGATTACTTATGTTGAAACAAAGTTCCCCACCACAGTGCTCCTGTAAAAGAAAATTGATAAATGAAGTGTGAGAGATTTTCATTTACATGAATTAAAGCAAACTCTGAAATGCCCGGTGCGAGTTTTGAGACACTTGGCAAAGTTTTACCGGCAGAACAAGTACCAAAAATTCATAAAATTCCCTACGGAAATTGGGAGGTCTATCTAAAGTTCAAATTCATAAGTCCATTCAAGATATCGTAAATGCTTAACCAATTTATACATTGCAAATAACATGCAGTTAGTCCAAATAATTCAGGATATAAGTAAGTAGTTTTTAAGTTTTAACCTAGAAAATCGGCGTTAACTAGTAATTATTCTTTATCTAAATTTTCAAGAAAATGAAATTCAACTCCAATCATAAAGGCTCGGATACTCTATGACAACCTAATTGCGAAAACTCGTTCATAATATCCTAAACTCAAAAAAGATAAACCGTAGATGGGAACAAGACTATATAATTAGGAATGTTGCGGTAGTTTCACAGAGGATCCGTATGCAATCCTAGGCACGGAAAGATTACTTTTCCATAACACACAAAAGATTGCATTACTTAGTAACTCAATTTGCCATAAACTAACTTCCTTTATGAATGAAACGACAAATTATCCCCTGATAAACAAATGCAATCAATTTTACAAAAGAGTAAATAGTTATTTATGTCACTAAACTATTTACGCTTTGCTTTTTTGTGCACTTAACTATTTTTTTGACTAATTATATTACCCCTAGTATTTACTTGTGGCTGAAAATAAGCCGTCACTACTTTTTGTGGTAGTCTTCGGCTAAATTAGACATGTGTCGGCCATGTGACCAAGAAGTTAATTTGTCAAAATAAATCTCTCTTTATTTTTGCAGGGCTCAAACAGTAACAAGCAAAGTCTTTCCACGGAGTGAGGTTATTGTGTACTTCCATTTTTAGCCCTGAATTATTGGTCACATATCTGACACGTGTCTAATTTGGCCGGAAACCACCACAAAAAATTGTCTCAGTCATATTTTCAACTACACTTAAATACTAAAGTAATATAATTAGCCAAAAAATAGTTGACCGCCCAAAACAACAAAGTGTAAACAATTTAGTGACCTAAATAGTTATTTACTCTTTAACAAAAAATAATAGAATCGCCATTGATGAGTTTTAATACCTTGGAGATAATCCTGAACTCAAAGCTGGAAGAATGAGAAGGAATGAGTCGATTAAGGACCCCATAAGCAGCAGAGAGTTGTAAAGTATCAGGAGCTCTCTCTTTAGCTTGAATTTCAAGAATTCTTGAAATGTATTTCACTCCAATTGTGGAAGAATCAGCAACTAGGATTTCTCCAAAAATCAAGAAAAAGAAGAAGATTAAAGATGAGAGTGAATTAGACATGGGTTTTGATTGAAATGGAATGTAACTGAAAATGGAAGAATCCAATTCCACTGAGCAAAATTAATAGTAGTAGTTGATGACAACATTTTCATGTTCATCAGAGATTCCAAGTTTGAGAGAATGAGACAAAAAAAAAATATTTCTAAGGCCGGCAGAGGTTTTTTCTCAGAATATATTACCTCCATTTTCTAAATATAATACTTATATTATATATTGTGAAAATTAATAAAGAAAAAATTGAGATGTTTTTATAATTAAATATGACTTTCATACCACTAATTTTATTTAAGAGAGTAATATTGATATTTTAATTACAAAAATATTTTAATTTTTAATTTTTAATTTTCACAACATGTAATGAAAGTATTATATGTATTTATGAATTGAGGTAGTAGCATTTAGATTTTGTTTGGAAAACAAGGTAATAAGGCCTCTACACATTCTAACGACTTTTATTATGGAATAGGAAATTAGTATTCTAATTAAATTTCTTTTTGAATAGGTAGTATTTAATTAAAATGATTAGTGGTCATATCCATAACTAATACTCCACCCGTTACTAAATATAAGACTTCAATTACATATTTGGAAAATTAAAGAAGTAAAAATTAAGATATTTTTGTAATTAAAATGCCAATATTACAATATGACTTGTATACCACTAATTTATTTAAGAAAGTAATTAATATTTTGATTACAAAAATATTTTAATTTTTGCAACATGTAATGAAAGTTTTATATTTAGGAATGAAGATAGTATTAACTAATGGATAATGGGAGATAATTCTTTTAAAGGTGATGCTAGATGGCTATGACTTGGTTAATTAATTAAGTAAATTGGTGGCAAAATTGTAAATAATTGGTTGAATGTTTAATTTGAATTTTAGCCAATTTTAACCAATCTTGCTTAGCCATAAAGCATTATCCTTCTTTAAAATTAGTTAGTGGTGATGAAAGTACCAAAATATTCTAGCAAATAACAAAATACTGACAGGCTAATTATTTCTTTGTCATTTTTCTTCATGTAAGTATATGGAGAAAAAAAATCAACCCAAAATGAAGGGTATGCTTGGATTGGGTCTGGATTGAGACTCAAACCCAAACTCAAATCCAAATCAGCTTTGGATTGAGTATGGGATTTGATCTGTGAATGATTTAACACTTCAGATTTCATTCCCAAACTCAATCCAAAACTGGTTTGGGTCTGAGTTTGAGTCTCAAATCAGACCAAACTCAAACCAAATTCAAACCAGACCCAATCCAAGCACACCCGAAAATAATAAGAGAAAATAATTCCAAAATCGAGTAAGATGGGGACAGGCCTTAATGCCCTAATTCCCTTTGGTGGTCTGGGCCTATTAGAGTCCTGGGCTTTGGATTTTTTATGATGAAAGCCCTTCACTCTCAGCTGGGCCAGAACAAGATATTTCAACACTTGGCCTAGTAAATACTACTAGATACAATAATTTTTATATGTAGTTCGAAAAATTTATCAAGTTCGCCCACAATTGTTTTTTGCAGCTTTTATAGGTAGGTCGGCATACTGTTGTAGATTTTCGCCCCAAAAAGAAAATTCCTGGCTTCGTCCCTGAATATAAGAGGTTAGTTATGGGAGTTGAGAGAATGAGTTGCATGACTTGTCCATGACACCAGTGGCGGAGTCAGGAATTTATCATTGGAGGGGGGTTGCCGAATTTCTTAATCAAAATTTTTAGGTGATACAATATTTATAAGAAAATATCACAAAAGAAAATTTCTCTATAGAAAATTCGTCGTTTTTTGAATTGTTGGGGGGCTGGCGCCCGTGCCCTTTCATAGCTCCGCCACTGCATGGCACCTACTCCTAGGGGTGTGCAAATTCGGTAAAAATCAATTTACCCGAATTCGAGTTAAATTTGGCAATTCGAACCAATTCGGTAATTCGGATCATATCGAATTCGAAAACTTCGAAATCGGTTCGAATACGGTATTCATTTTATACAATTTAGTATTACTAATTGAAATCGGTCAAATATGTCGGTATTACCAAATTCATATTCAAATTCGTTTTAAATATTATCTATAATATTATATTTATAATTTTTTAAAGCATATATTTATGATTTTGGTTGAATATTTTTTTGTTTTCATGAACAACAACTATATAGGTATTGCCAATTCGATAAACCGACAGAATTTTGAATTCATTCCAAATTTAATTCGAATTCAGTAAATCGAAATTCGATTTCAAACTACCGAATTCGAATTCAATGTTCACCCCTACCTACTCCACAATCCTCACATGTAACATGTATAGACTGTACATTTAAAGTTGTAGAAATAAATAACTTACGGAGGCAAATGCTCTTTTGGAGCAAAATCTTACAGAGTTATAGGTAGGAAAATTGGTATAAATAGTCCCTAAACAATTTACCGCTAGAGGTAGAGTCCCGAAACTTTTTTTTTTGTTTTTAAAATCCTCAAACAATTTATATTTGGTATGTAAGGTCCTCCCATCTATTTTTTGACGGGTCAACACAGATATTCAAAAAAACGTGAGTCAAACATGTAATTGGGAGGGGTATATTTGGAACTTTGTATCTTGTTGGTAGTATATACAATCCCTTCCCCCTATTTGACCCAATCCCTAATTTCTTAGATACTTGTACAACTTCTTCTTCTTCTTCTTACATCTTGAAGAATGGCATCTCAAAGATCAAGGAGGAGCAGCTGTGATGAAAGAAAGAATGGTTCTCGTTTCATTGAAGATGGTGATGAAGAAAGTAGTTACTTCGGGCCGCAGCAACAACGGTTCTGCCACTGTCCGGAGGGTATTCCGACTCATCTCCGGACATCTTGGACCGTTAAGAACCCCGGGAGGAGATTCATGACATGTGAAAGGAATGTTGGTATGTTAGGTGGTAAAAAGTGCAAATTTTTTGGTGGTATGATAGCCCATTATGTGATAGAGGGAGAGATGTTGTACCTGGTATTGTAAGAAGATTGAAGATGAAGGATGCTGAAATTACTCAATATCAGAAGAGGATTAAAACAACGTGGTTTGCATTAGTAGTTTCTTGGATTATGTTTGTTATTGTATGGTTTGGTCTGTAATGTTGTATTTGGCCATGTGTTTTGCTGTGTAATGATGTAAGTTGCTGCATAAATTGTGCTGTGTAATAAAGGATTTTGGAATAAAATGTACTTTTGGTAAAAATTTTTAGACTTGTGCACAAAAATTAATAGTAATATAAAATCCACAATTTGCTGTGAACAATGCAATTCCAAAAGTGCCAAAAAAACAATCAAAATTATACAATTGTCTAGACAAAAGATTCCCCCAGGTCAACAAAAAACAAGCAAAAAGCAGTGTTTACAGCAATTGGAGGACAAAAAATTAAAGCATTTAGCATATCTAGGGACATTTTTTTACTGCCATCTTCTGAGATGTGCCATATTCAGATTCTTCAAATACTTGTGCTTGCACCAGTTCAAGTAGATAGTCCATGTTATTGTCTTCAAACTGTCCCTATTTTGCTGCTTCAGGTTCCAATTTCTGTTCAACAAGCACTTGTTTCAGAATTTGGCAACCTTTCTTATTGTGGCCTAGCTCTTTACAATGACTGCATTTGTTTACCTTCTGAACATGAGGATACTTGGGGCATTTTCTTGCATTATGCCCATTTACTCCACATTTTCTACAAATGGCAGTAACTAGACAATCCCTATCCAACTTCTTTGTTCCATCAGCAGTCACTTTAAAGCCAGTGTAACCTGGTTCTCCAACCTCAGGTCTTCTTTTTTTTCTTAGGTCTTCCAGGCATTCTAAGCTTTATTGGTGGTAGAACCGGTATATCATTTGACCTTGGCCAGTTGTTAGGGCCATTTGTAGGAGTGATGATGTATTGATATGCCCTTTTGTAAGCAGTTATTGAGTAGCATGGATGAATGTAGTTTTCTGGTCTCAAGTGTTGCTTGGACAGTGCTGCAACACCATGAGCACATGGTATCCCAGAAAGTTGCCACTTTCTGCAGCTACAAGTTGTTCTCGCAGTATCAACTGTGAACTGTTCTTCACTATTCTTCTGCTTAACCTGAAACAATGTCCCACCAGTAAATTTCTCCACAGTTTCAGAATCAATCATCCCATTCAGTATATTTTTGCATTTTCCAGAAACACTCCGTCGACCTTGACCTCGAATACGTACCAATTTGCCAGAAACTTTTCCAACCTTCGTTTTCCTCACAACTTCAAACCCGTCTTCATCCATTACAGCTTTGTAAACACCGATTTCGGTATTAACTTCCTCAATATCAGAGAGACAAGAGCTTCAACCGATCGAAGAAGGAGGAGAGGGAAAACCCTAATTTTTCGCCTGATTTGGGAATCTACAATTTTGACTGCTAGGGTAAAAGTAAATGAGGGTAAAAGGTTTGGGGTAATAATAATATGAACTACCAAAAATGCCCCTCAAGCTAATCCTTTTGACCATTCCGAAATTTGAATATCTGTGTTGACCCGTCAAAAAATAGACGGGAGGACCTTACATACCAAATATAAATTGTTTGAGGATTTTAAAAACAAAAAAAAAAGTTTCGGGACTCTACCTCTGGCGGTAAATTGTTTAGGGACTATTTATACCAATTTGCCTTATAGGTAAGTTACAATGCCTTATATCAAGAATATCAAAATATTCAAGCCAACAAATTTGTTCTACAGATTTGGAGGCGAGATACGCAAATCCTGTATTTAACTTCAAGAAATAGAAAGTTGGAAGGTAGGATGCACTATTGGAGGCGTCAATGTTAGCTTCATTTTGCCTCTGATGATCATAAACTACTTTGTAAAATAGATAATGTAACATAGTCCAAAATGTAAACCAGTTATTTTATTATGTCTCTAAAAAAAAATCAACTTACAAGACGGGTTGTTACAATCTCACCCCCTTAAAAGAATTGCGCCCTCGCAATTCATAAGCTTAAGTTACAACATAGTTCAAATTTACGGTTCACCAAATGTGACCTCAGATCAACTTCAAGCCTAGTGGACACCCTACCCATTTTAGAATCTTATCGCTCTGATACTAAATGTGACATACATGTCCCTCATGGGTCGCATGCCTCTCGACATTGAGTCTAGAATAACAACAGAAACTCTTTATTATTGAATTTACAGATAAAATAAAAACTGACACGACAAAGGGTGATGAGAAATCATATACGGATCCTTCAAAGAATGATGAGGTTTGGGTAATGTCTAAACCTCACCATTCTTTAAAGGATCTGTATATGATTTCTCATCAAATGGTTTATTACCCAAACCTCACCATTCTCATCAAATGGTTTATTACCCAAACCTCACCATTCTTTAAAGGATCTGTATATGATTTCTCATCAAATGGTTTATTACAATCATGAAACAAAAATATTTCTCTAATCTAATATTTACTGAAACTTTATTTCCCCGTCTACATGACGATGAGCACTTATTCAAGTCTTGGCTAATCCCTATTTATGTCCTCGAATCCTATAACCCTGTGCAATCTGAAAAAGATTAAAAAACAAAAACGATGAGCTTAAAAAGTCCAATGAGTTTCCAGTGAGGTGAGTGCCTGTGATTTAAAACTTGTTTTTCTTTTGCAGACATTTTAGTAAGAAAAAGGGAGAACTTGATTTCTTCATTTCTTTCTAGATAATGTAATTCAGAAATAACCATGATCACAGGACATATAATCGGGAATTAATAAAAATCTCTAGCCAAAAACTAGCCGAACATCAGACATGACCATGATTTTCAACCACATACTCAAACATTAAGTGTGAGACATCGGTAGTTAGGGTCCCGCCGTTTCGAGTTCACGTGCTAAAATTCCAGAGTCAAACCTCCTAACCCAAGAGACATCCTTAACATTTGACACTGAAGGTACGCAGAGGAGACCAGTCACCCGATGCTTTCCCTGCCCTTACTGTTTCCCAATAGGCCATGGATCCCATAAAGAATAACCAGAGGCCTTACCGATGGTTCGAGATGCTCTTGTATGGGTGACCAGCCTCGTACAGTGCAAGCCCCCACCGGCAGAACCATAAATCCAAAAATTCAATAATATACCAAAGAGGCCATTAATATTACATTTATCCAGGAGTAACTTTTTGAAAATTTATTCTTTAAATTGTATCTTTTTAATTGAGAACAATTTATAATCTTTTCATAAAACAAGTTCTCCAATTTTGAGAGGGAACTCACCTTAGACTTGTCTGTCACAAACTTCATGCAGGTTTGTTGTTAAACATAATTTTGATTAATTAGAATATATGTATAAAATAAATGCTTACACGTGAACAAGCCTTAGTAATCATAAGGGTCTATAGGATATTTAAAGGCTTCTGGGCCGAAATGTAATTTTCTAAAATATAAGGACTAGTAAAAAAAATTAGTTATTTAAAAAGTTATTTGTTTATATATTTCTTTAAAATGGACCAAATGACCAATTTATCCTTGCTCGTAATTAAAATTACGGATATAACCATTTAGATTATTTTGTCCCTATAACTAAATTATAGGACGCCTTAATCCTTAGTAAAAATCTAAATATAATATGGAAAGACGGGTTTTCTTAAAATCTAGTCGGGAAATTTTATAGAACTACCATTAAATTTTTATGTCGAAATTACCAGTCGTCACATCGTATCTATACTCTTAAAAAAATAAAAAATAAATTATAAAATCATGAATGTTGAACTTGAAATCTTTTTTTTTTTTTAGTTAAAAATGCTCTACCAAATGCACTAGCAAGATTATAACTACACTTTAAAGTTACATTGTTGCTTCAAATAATATATTGAAGAATATATTAGATTGTTGAGCTGACAATTTATCGATTAACTATTGAAGCATAGTTGAGGAAAATCCGAACAATACACGAGTATATCAAATTACATGCTATTTAATTATGTATTTTAATTTTAATTACCTACAATTTCGATAGAATTATAATTTTCAAAGGATACTATTTTGATACCCTTTGTTTTTTTTACACCATCCTTCCCTCATTTCAGGAACGCCCCCGAGATTTATAAAAATGCTAATAGATATGGTAAATTTTATATGTAGTTTGTAGTATTTTATCAAGTTCGCCGTCAATTTTTTTTTTTTGCAATTTTTATATGTAGTTTGCCAAACTTTTAAAAATTTCCGCCCCTCAAGAGACAATTATTGGCTTCGTCCCTACCTCATTTGCAAGAAATCACGTTTTGAGAATGAACATGGTCGTAAAATAAGAACATGACCGAAAAAACATGACTGGAAACATGATTATGGCCAGGAAACATAGCCAAAAACATGGCAAAAAAATGAACATCAGCGGAAACTTGACCAGAGGTTGCTCGCGTGTTGGGAGGACACGTGGTGGTGGTGGGGGGGAGGTCGTGCGCCAGAATTGGCTGGGGATAGGGGGTTCACGTACGGGAGGCAAGCGGTGGCGGAGCATAACCTCCAAAATTTTCATAAACGACGAATTTTTTATAAGAAAAAATGATTTTTGTGATATTTTTTTATAAATATTTTATTTCGCCCCCTTAAAAAATTTCAGTAAGAAATTCGCCTCCTCATATGACAAATTCTTGACTCCGCCACTGGAGGCAAGTGAGGGGATGCCACGGGTTGGGGACAAGTGCTCCTCTAGTTTTTTATTTTTATTTTCTTACTCAAATATAGTACTTTTTTTTGAAGAAATTTTCAATTGTTTTGCATCAAAACAAGTAAGAGATGTAAGATTTAAACTCAAATGTTGATAAATTCTTTGTTCATGAAAGATTTAGGAAGAATAATTGGAAGAGATAGAAGAAGAAATTGAAAAAATGAGGGAGAGGGAGTATCGAAAAAGAAAAAAATAGGATGTCATTATAAATTTTCTGTTATAGAAAAAAAAAAAGGTTGACAACTTTTGGAAGAAGAATAATAATTATACTAAAAACTTTCCAAATAAAGCTGAACATGACAGAGTATGCCACTTAAAATCAAAATTGCTTTACTAAAATACTTTATAGTATTTATATGGAGTAGGCTCAAATAATTGGGGAAAAGTTATACAAAGGTTTAAAAAATTATTATAACCGATAAAATCTCATATTTCGGGACAGGAAAAAACAATAGTAATACTAGAACATAAAACAAAAACATTATAGAGATATTCGTAGAATCACCCTCCCCGTTCATGAACACCATCGAGAAGAGAGGTTCAGTTTTAACATTCTTCCGTAAAAATCAACAATCTATAAGAGAATGAGATATCAACTCTCTAGATTGTCTTGAGAAGATATAGAAAGTTGGGGGTTCAGATCAAATCTGGATTGAGTAAATCCTTCAAGAAGCACCAAACGAATGCTCCGATCTAGAAGGATTGGAGATAGATATTACCTAATGATCTTAAAACTCGAAGAAAAAACTTGAAGAAATAATAATCAGATATATGAAGTGGTGGAAATAATGTTGGAGAATTAATTAATTAAGTGGACTAATTTGATCAAATTTAATTTTGTGTTCCACCGCTTAGTTTTAAAGTGTTTTGAATTCATCGCGTAGTGGGTTGCGCAAGCTTCGTGATGATATATAACACGTGAGGAAACTAATTCTCGGTGTGAATGAAAAATTTGGTTAAAGTGGAGAGGTTATGGATGGAGGTGTGATGGTATATCCCACATCGGTTGTGAGAATCGATTAAAACTTGTTTATAAGCACTAGCTAGACTAGTGATATTAAACAAGTGGGTAAGGGGGTACCCCTCGCGCGCCGTCCGTCCGACTGCCTCGTCCAGGATTAAATCCGAAATCATTTCTGTTTATATTTTAGTTCTGTTTATTTTTATATTAGTAATAGAAGGACTAACAATCTTAAACTCTATTTCTTTTTCTTCTGTTCTGATTTAATAAATTAAAACAGAAACTTAAACAACAAGATCTGAAAATCGGGAATATTTATTCATTTTATTTTCCTTTCTCGGTTTTTTGTTTTATATTGCTACTAACTGTTTGTTTTGCAATATATAGAGAAACAAAAATGGTCTGCAAATGATTCAAACGCTCATCGTGATCTGAACTCGAACTGCTCTTCAATCGAGACTCCAGCAAACGGAGTTAATCGAATCGCTGGTCGGACAAGCGGTATTGAGGCTGCTATGTCTAAGTTGCTCGCTTTTGTGCCTCCAATGGCTTCTCGTCCCTATTCGGGTTTGGGACGGTTTGCACAACCCGAGAAGTTTAAAGGGGGTTGCAATTTCAAAATGTGGAAGGAAAAGATGATGTTCTATCTTACTACGCTGAATTTAATTCGCTATGTAAAAGAGGACACTCCTGTGGAGGATAAATCTGATCCTCAATCTGTAATAGCTTATAATGCTTGGATTAGTAATGCTTATATGTGTCGTCATACTATTCTTACTAGTTTAGATGATTCATTGTACCAAATTTACTATCAAAAGGATAGTGCAAAAGAATTGTGGGAATCACTAACTAAGAAATATACAGTAGATGATGCAGGTGCTAAGAAGTTCATTGCTGCTCGCTTCCACGACTTTAAAATGGTCGATGGAAAATCTGTCTTCGAGCAGAGTGAAGAGCTGCAGAAGATTTATCACGATCTTGCCGCTGAGGGCATGGGAATCAACGACTCGCTACAGGTGGCGTTGATGATTGAGAAATTACCCCCTTCTTTGGATGACTTCAAGCACTACCTTAAGCATTAAAAGAAGGAAATGACACTTGAGGATCTAATTTTGAAATTGAGAATTGAACAGGATGTGAGGAAGGCAACAAAGAGGCCTTATACTTCTGTTTCAAAGGCAAATGTTGTCGAAGCTGCTGAAAGAGAAAGCGCTGACCGATTCAAAGGCATCGAACTCCAACAAAGAGGTTCACGGGAAGTCGCTCAGTATGTGGTAAACAAAACCACAAAGCAAAGGACTCGTCAAGTCGTGTAGACGGTCAAACTAATAACTATAACAAGAACAAGAGGTTCAATGGGAATGGGAACAAGAACAAGTACCAAAAGGATGGCCAAGCTCATATATCGAGGCTAGTAGTCGAACTCTGGAATGGAGGACATGCACCTAGTTGTCTGTTATTTCGAGAGGTGAATATGATAGGGGAAATCCAAAGGAATGGTTTGTGGACACGGGGGCCACTCGCCATATTTGTATCAATAAATGGATGTTCAAAACGTATGAAACTGTTAAGGATGAAGTATGCTACATGAGGAACTCTACATTCTCCAAAGTTGAAGGAAAGGGCGTGATTGTCCTAAAGATGACTTCGGGAAGGAGTCGACTCTCACCGAAGTGCTCCATGTGCCCGACATTCGAAGGAATCTCATTTACGGGATTGTGCTAAACAATAAAGGATTCAGAGCTTGTGTTTGAGGCAAACAAATTTATTCGACAAAGAATGGAATGTATGTAGGAAAGGGGTACTTAGGCGATAGTCCTGTTTAAAGTTAATGTAATGATCTGTACTCCCGAGAACCCGAGCCTACGGGCGTGAATGTAATCGAGGCTTCTACTAGCTCAAATTTGGAAAGAATGTTGCCCAAGAGGCTAATGAATTTAAACAAGTTGCTTATTTGGTGAGTCTTTTAATTTATGGCATGATAGATTAGGTCATGTGAATATTAAAAGTATACAAAAATTAATTTCATTAAACCTATTGCCAAAATTTAATGTTGATAAAAACTACAAGTGTGAGACTTGTGTAGAAGCAAAAGTTATCTAAGTCATCTTTCCGATCAATTGAGAGAAGTTCGAACCTTTAGATTTAATACACACCGATGTATGTGATCTAAAGTATGTACAATCAAGAGGCGGTAAGAAGTATTTTATTACTTTTATCGATGATTGCACGAGATTTTGCTATGTCTACTTAATGGGAAGTAAAGATGAAGCAATAAACATGTTTGTTCATTATAAGAATGAAGTTGAAAACCAACATGGTAAGAAAATAAAAAGGTTAAGGAGCGACAGAGGTGGAGAATATGAATATCCATTCGCTCAATTGTGTGTAGAAAGTGGCATTATACATGAAACAACTGCTCCATATACTCCAGAACAAAATGGAATTGCGGAGCGCAAAAACAGAACATTAAAAGAAATGATGAATGCCATGTTAATTAGTTCTGGTTCACCCCAGAATTTGTGGGGGGAAGCTTTGCTTTCCGCAAATCACATCTTAAACAGACTACCGCATAAAAGGCTAGACAAAACACCTTATGAATTGTGGAAAGGACACGTACCTTCTTATAAATTTATAAAGGTATGGGGATGTCTAGCAAAGGTTCCGATTCCTCCTCCTAAGCGGACTAGGATAGGTCCTAAAACGGTAGATTGCGTGTTTATAGGGTATGCTCAAGACAGTAGTGCATACAGATTCTTAGTGCACAAATCGATAACTCGAAGTGCATGAAAATACAATGAATCGAGGCTAGTGGATGCTTCTTTCTTTGAGGGAATTTTTTCCTTATATTGATCGCTCTGGATTAGACCCAAAAGTCAATCGGGATGTGAGAAATGTGGGGGAAGAAGATCTTGAAGAAGAAGTTGAAGAGCCTAAAGCGTAGCAAGAGAGCTAGAATTGAAAAATCGCTTTGGTCCGCATTTTCTAACTTATCCGGTAGTAAGACCCTTTGACTTATAAAGAAGCAATGTCTTGTTCCGATGTCGACCTCCGGAAAGTAAGCTATTGATAGTGAAATAAATTCAATACTTCAAAATCATACATGGGAACTTGTGGAACTTCCAACGAGCTCAAAAGCGTTAGGCCACAAGTGGATTTTCAAAAGGAAAATTAGACCGGATGGTACGATAGATAGATACAAGGCAAGACTTGTAATAAAGGGGTTTTAGACAAACTCATGGTGTGGATTATTTCGACACGTATGCTCCCCGTGTCGAGGAAAACATCAATCAGGTTAATCATAGCTTTTGCAGCTTTGTTTGACTTGGAAATCCATCAAATGGATGTAAAAACAGCTTTTCTCAATGGAGAGCTAGAAGAGGAGATTTACATGGAACAACCTGAAGGGTATGTGGTTCCGTGTAAAGAGCACTTTAGTGTGCGAACTTGTTAAATCCTTATATGGATTAAAGCAAGCACCTAAACAATGGCATGAGAAATTCGATAGCATAATGCTTTTGAATGGATTTCAAATAAATCAGTGTGACAAGTGTGTCTACGTGAAAGGAAACAAAGATAACTACGTAATAGTATGTCTATACGTGGATGACATGTTAATCATTGGTAACAAAGATAACATCAAGACTACCAAGAAAAATGTTGTCGCAAAACTCGATATGAAGGACATGGGACCTCGCTGATTTAATTCTTGGGATGAAGGTATCCAAGACAGCAGATGGATATTCACTTTCTCAAAGACACTATGTTGAGAAGATTCTAGACAAATTTGATAAAGGAAGTGATGTAATTGCTAGAACACCTATGGAAGTGGTTTCAAATCTCTGCAAAAATCGCGGAGAAGGTGTGCGACAATTGGAGTATTCTAGAATCATTGGGAGTATAATGTACCTCATGGATTGTACTAGACCAGACATAGCAAATTCAGTCAACAGACTGGCGAGGTATACAAGTAATCCCAGTCACGAGCACTGGAAAGCATTAGTTAGAGTGCTTAGATATCTACGATACACTGCTGACTATGGGTTACATTATACGAGATATCCGCTGTACTTGAAGGGTACACTGATGCAAATTGAATTTCAGACTCCAAAAATATAAAGTCCACTAGTGGATACATTTTTGTGATGGGAGGTGCAACGGTTTCTTGGAAATCATGCAAACAAACCTGCATTGCAAGATCAACTATGGAATCGGAATTCATAGCTTTGGATATAGCAGCAGCAGAGAGGCTGATTGGCTACGTAGTTTTTTGGAGGACGTTCCAATGTATTCAAAACCAATGCAATCAATAAGCTTACATTGTGATAGCTTATCAGCTATTGGAAGAGCTACAAACAACGTGTATAATGGGAAGTCTAGACATATACGTCGAAGACACAAATCCGTTAGAACTCTGTTAAAAACCGGCGTTATTGCTTTGGATTTTGTGAGATCCAAAGAAAACATAGCGGACCCTTTAACGAAAGGTCTAACAAGAGACTTAGTAGAGAGTTCATCGAGGGGAATGGGGTTGAAGCCCGTGAAATTGATTACCACTCATGATGGCAACCCAACCTGAATTGGAAAACCCAATTTGCAGGTTCAACGGGAAAACCGAATTGTGGGGGGAATCGAACAAAGCACTCGGGAAAAGAATTCCCAGCCCATTCCTGTGATGAAAGAGTGATAGACCTGTCCATCGAAGGATAAGTATTAAACTTTTAATGATCCTTATACGTAATACGTGGAGTATGTCAGGATACTTCTAATAAGAGATCACCTATATTGAATGTGAAGGGGCCACTTCTATGAGATTACTTGAGGGCTAAATCTCTAGAGCATTCAATGAATATTTCCAAAGGCGATCCAGGGGACGAAATGGACAACAACGAAAGAACCGACTAATTGTGTAGAAAACGTTGTGTGAGTATCGTTGTCTTGGTACACATAAAAAAGCTCGAACAGATTCAAGGCATCGCGTCCCATCGGTTAGCAAGTGTACCCGATGGTATTTCACTAGGGAAGGTTCAAGGTTCACAACCACCTATCCCGAAGCAGCGATTTCTCGTTGAACTCTCGAAATTGCATTTTAGGCTACACGTGCATCATTCCTACCAAATATCATTCATGTGGGGGATTGTTGGAGAATTAATTAATTAAGTGGACTAATTTGATCAAATTTAATTTTGTGTTCCACCGCTTAGTTTTAAAGTGTTTTGAATTCATCGCGTAGTGGGTTGCGCAAGCTTCGTGATGATATATAACACGTGAGGAAACTAATTCTCGGTGTGAATGAAAAATTTGGTTAAAGTGGAGAGGTTATGGATGGAGGTGTGATGGTATATCCCACATCGGTTGTGAGAATCGATTAAAACTTGTTTATAAGCACTAGCTAGACTAGTGATATTAAACAAGTGGGTAAGGGGGTACCCCTCGCGCGCCGTCCGTCCGACTGCCTCGTCCAGGATTAAATCCGAAATCATTTCTGTTTATATTTTAGTTCTGTTTATTTTTATATTAGTAACAGAAGGACTAACAAATAAATCATAAACCAACTCTCCCTCTATTTCACAATATAAAACTTTTACCCATTTATCTCTTCTTAAAATGTTAAGCCTTTTATAAAATTTAGGAATTATTTTTCTAATTTAACCCTCACTTCAAAATATAATTTTATCATTCTCTATTATGATGTTAGTAGAATCAGTAAATAGCAGGAGAAATAAAAGGTAAAAAAATGGCCAAAATGCTTTGTATTGTGAAATGAGATTCAGATTCTTTTCACACTCCCGTTAACAATCTAATTGTGTAAGTTTTTATTCATATATCTTAAATCAAATAAGATAAATTCTAAGTGCGTGTTTGGTAGGCGGGAATAGAAATGAATGAAAAGACCTTTCCCACTTCTCTTCCTATTCTGGCGTTTGGTTGGGCAATTTGAAGTGAGAATGATCATTTCACGGGAATGACGATTCCAGGGAGAAGTGGGAAAGGTCATTCCACACCAAAACCTATAAAATGGCTTTTCCAAGAGAAGATGAAATCATTAATAAATAGTAACTGACATTTATACCCATATTTTTAATTAATTATTACGTTCATTTTATATAGCAACATATTTATATTATATTTCATATAAGCAAGTACAAGTTGTTGTTCTATTTCTATCCTTGGTTAGCAAGTGCTTTCATGACCCCATTTATGTGATGCAAGATTTGATGATGTAAAAGGATCAAACCCCCTTTTGTTGGGCTAGGAATATTCGTCCAACATTCGGTGCTTCATTCCCTATTTACACTAATAATAAATTTTAACATGTGTTAATTTTTTTAATTTAAAAATTATAACATAAAAGAAATAGTGAAATCCGTAAGAAAAAAAATACACATAACAAACATTTATTCGTGGGACATGAAACGTGACACATAATGAGAACATATGATTTTTGGCCCCCTTTTTTGTGTCTATTTAAAGTTTTCCTCTACCATGATAATTATTCCATTCATTCATATGCCCCACAAGAAAAGGCAAAATGAAACATCTCCTTCATGAACCTAAGGTTCAATAGTTTTTGAGGGTGAAAAAATAATTTTTAATTTGTAATGAGTTATTATTATAGCAAAAAACTGGAAAAAAAAAAAAGCTTCATAATTAAGTTTCTTATGTATAAAAGGTGCTAAAGATTGCTCCAACCAACTTTAAACCTACCTATTTATCATTTTCCACTAAACGTGATTAAAATAATATTTGCATCTTTTTTTTTACGCCATGATGAGCGATTGCCCCACATTGGGGGAGAGAGAACAGCCCCACATTGGAGAGAGAACACCCTAGATAAGGTAGAATAAAGCTTACCGCACGCAGACGGAGGGTGTCGAACCCGGAACCTCTCGGTCACGGGTCGGCCAATGCCCCACTGGGCTATTGGCCTCTTCGATAATATTTGCATCTCTTGGTTATGATGATTATGATCAAATTCATTCAGCATAATTCATAAATATAAAAGCTAATATCATTCTTTGCATGTGACCGTGGTGGATACAGAAAATTAAAGAAAACATTTTCTACATAATCAGAAAAGAGAAAATGATAAATTAGTTTTGTGTTAGCATTCAGACAAATTTGTCGCGTGACATCTTTTATTAGAGAAAATTTCCATATATATAAGCTTTTTTTTTGATGAATAAATATATATAAGCTTTTTTTTTTTTCTTTTTTATCAGTAAATTTTAATTTTAATTTTTTGTACCTAAATTATTTTTGAACTACTGATTTTGTCGAATTAGTGTAAAATTTGTGGTTTTCGCATACCAAAACACGTGTTCAAAAGTAAAAAACATCAAATTTACAATAATTTGACAAAACCAATAGTTCGAACACAGTTTAGAGACAAAAAAGGTTAAATAAAAATTTAATGGCAAAAAGAGAAAAACAAAAACAATTTATGTAAGTGTTTCTCTCTTTTATTAATATAAATATTATTTTCTAGTTTTCTTATTAAGTTTAGAAGTTAAAATAGACATATGCTCTTGTCTACATGGCCGTTTCGATATTGAGAAGGGTGAAAATCGCCTGTACCGGTGTATATTCATATTTTTATACTCAATCAATTTGAATTTTTCGTATTGATATGTTTTCTAATTGTATATATACATAGTGAACTGTGAGTAGTTGGACATAGAAATATGTACATAAACGGGACGATTATTTGCCGAGAAGAAGATGGGAGCTTCAAACGATGTGTAGCATTTCTTTTTCGATTTCCAAATATTAGGAAGAAGTAAAGTTTTCCAAGGAATCTTACTTGTAAAAATTTGTCAAAGCGGATACATACCATAATCCCGCAATGTCCTATCTGCCAAGATGAGGTTGAAACTGAGGCACATGCTCTCTTTACATGCCCAGTAGCTTTGGAAATATGGAACCACACTAGTTTCGACATCCAAGCTATAATTAAAAATGATATCTTCCCATATAGTCTGATGCTCATTCTGTCAGATAATGAGGAATACTCTATTCCTTTCGCTTACATTACATGGCATATATGGTGCAACCGGAATAAGACTATATTTGAAGGCATACGCAGACCTTCTGAGGAAGTTGCGAATCTCGCTTTAATCAATGCGGCTGAATATAGCAATATCCACTCATCATCCTCAAAGTCATCAAGTGCTCACCAACCTCTACCCAACTCTGACAAAATAAAATACATCTTAAAGGGAAAAGCACCAATATTTGCACCATCTGAAAAGGAGAAGACGCAAACAGCAACAAAGAAATCATCAGACTTTAAATGGGAACCCCCTGATGAAGGGCTCCTCAAGCTCAATGTTGATGGAGCATGGTCTAATCATGAAGGAGGCCTAGGTATTATCATTCGTGATCATCAACGTAGATTTATAGCGGGGTCGGCAAAATTTATTTCTCAATCTTCTAGTCCTGAATGCACAGAAGCGATAGCTCTACTGGAAGGAATTCGGTTCGCTTTAGTTCAAGACCATTATGCCATCATCATTGAAAGTGATTGTCAATCACTCGTCAACCAAATCCATCAGTTCGAAGAAGATCTTTCCCCTTTAGGGCACATTGTTAGTCAAATTCAGAATCTGTTGGGGGTAGAATAACCAATTTAGTCTTTACGCATAGATCGTGTAATCATACTGCTGATAAATTGGCAAAATATGCAATGAAGCTTAGAGCTTCCAATCAATGGTTTGGAGATCCTCCCGAATTTCTTCTACCAAATGTACTACATGATATTGGTTAATGATATATTTGATTTTTACTGCTCAAAAAAAAAGAAAAAAAGGAAGAAGTAAAGTAAAGAAAAAATCAAACACATCCATTAATTAACTATTTTGTGGGACATAAATAATTTGTCTCTTGAAAATACTCAAAAAAACGGTCCTTGTAATGAAGGATACATGTACTACATCCATTAGTTATAATAAACAAATAAAAACATGCATTAAAAGATTGTAAATTCTTCTTCAATAAGTTAGCATGGTAGAGGAAGTATAGTCAAGCTCATTCTACAACTAGCACTGTCAAACGGACCGGTCTAGTCCAGTCTGAGTTCGAGTTCGCACAGACTTACTTTAAACGGATCGAACCGGACTTAGTTCATTTTTTTGCGGACTGACAAAAGGTAGATCCATACCCAATCCGCTTAAAGTCCGCGGATTATGGACCGGTCCGCGGATTCTTGAACTTTTTTAATTTTTTTTGAAAAAATTATCCCATTCATCGAAACTAAATATAAAAGATTTATATTCAAGTAATACTCTAATTTTTAAAACTACTAGTGAAATAGATATGTATTTACAAGTATAGAAATCTAACATTGTAATTGCAACAAAAACAATTCAAGAAAATATTACATATATATTATAATTATATATACATTTATATAACCTATATCATATAAAAAAACAAACAAAATCATGAGACTCATTAGTTTAGAATAGAATTGGAAATATTTTTTCTAAAATATATATTATTTTTTGCGGATCGATCTGTTATTTTTTGCGGATCGGTCCATTGCTTTTTGTGGATTGGGCCGCAGACCGGTCCAGGTCTTGTTCACAAAGTCCGCATCCAAACGGACTCGGGCCCAATTTTCTATAGGGTTAATTTTATTTTTAGTACCCTTTACTTTAGAGGTATGTCAATTCAGGCGCTCTTCTTTTGAAATTGTCAATCAAGAGACGAATTGGATGGATTTTTTAACGGATCTGGCAGAAGTTATGATGGCAATATACATATATATATATATATATATATATATATATATATATATATAGGAAGGGTATAATAGTCTTTCTAATAGTTATTGGAAAAAAATATTCTTTTAAAGGGAAAACAAAAATTCAAAATTTAATACTAATGCATTAGATTTTAAAAGAATTGTCCATTTATTGACATACCCCTTAAAGTAAAGGGTACTGAAGTGAAATTAACCCATTTTTTGTATGTTGAACTTGCATAAATGTAATTTCTTTATTTGTTCTTCTTCAAGCGAGTTTGCAGCATTTTTGTGTTTTGAAAAGAAAATCTCGTAATTATTTGTTAGTTATTTTTAGTCTTATAATTATTTTCTTTAAAATTTTAGCCTCAACTTTTTAGTAAATTTTTAGTCATGTAACTATTTTTCTTTAAAATTTTGTCACGTAACTATTTTTTAGTTATTTTTAGTTCTGAAACTATTTTCTTTCATAAATATTAGTCCACGCCACCACAAAGGGGTCATAATATTTTAGTCTCATCAACTTCTTTCCCTCATGAAAAACCTATCAGCTTTACCCAACTCTGATTATATATTTGGAAAGGTAAAAACTAAAGAGAGAGAAGAATAGTAACAGTATTTATTCAATTTCTTTATTTATTTTTCCCTCTTGTCTTAGAGTACCCCTATTAAGCTATCTATATTTGAAGAATGAATCTAACCTTCAATTAAGATGTTGTATCAATGGGGAGGATGTAGGAGGCAAAAGGGTGAAAATCCTCTGTCCCAATTTCTATCCCCATCTCTATCCCCAACCAATCAGAATTTATTAGATAAATATTTTTTTCAATTATATATACACAAGGTGAATTTTAATTGGCTGGGGATAGGAACGGGGACAGAGGATTTTTTGCCGATGCAAAAGCTAAGAGGAGCCACGACTCAGATGCCAAAAAAGGAAAGGGAAGAAAAAAAGTGAAATACCAAAATGATGGAAATGAAGAACCAAAAATACATGAATAAATTGGGTTGGTTATGTCAAAATAAGAACAATCAAATGGTCCCCTATGGATGTCCTATAGTTTGCTTTTTCCTCTAAATGCCCATAATCATTTTTAAGAAATAAAAATGGCAGACAAAAGATTAGAATAACTTGATAAAAGTTCAAAGGAAAAATGGAAAAAAAGACCCGTGAACACATTATTATTAGGCACTACTTCCATTTGAATGTTAGCATAATTCCAAATTGTCACAAGTAATTTAATGATGTCATTACATAAATAGTAGTAATAAACACATTAATCTTTTCGAATTTTTTTAAAAAAGAAACAATTATGATTGATTGGTATCGGTTATCGACTCATTAATCCAGTTTGAATTTGAATGGGATAACCTGATAATGTAATATTAAATTTATCTATGACATGGTTCGTATAAAAAGAACCTAGTTTTGATTCCGAACATGATAGATCGGAAAAAAATAATTCTTGTTATTTGTCAATATAACCTAGTTGGTGTGGATAAATGCCATGTACCAAAGTCTATTTGAGAAATAGTCCATATGAAAGAAGCCTAATTGTCATTATGCAAATTAACATGTAATATTCCAATACTTACCTATAAAAGGTGGTTTATTATTGGATGCCACAGTTCGTGCATAGTTCAACTGAAAAATTTATTATGAGTAGTGATGTGCTAGCTTTGCATTCACTCAAAGTCATATAATGTACATGCGACTCTGATAAATCTAATTTAAAGCACATTCCGCAGTTTAATTCCTCCACATAATCTTAAGACGGATCAATGAGAGCCTTAATTTATTCTTGAATGCCAAGTCTCCCATTTAAGTTTCTTTTTAGTAAATAAAGTTTGGCAGTAGAGGATAACACTTGGAGTCCATCAAAATATCATTAATGGACAAATATTATATTGTTCAAGTGTAAAGCATCATATATGCTAGGATAACAACATGGTTTGCCTACCACTATGGGGGTAAGGAATGGAGAAAGGGTTACAATTAGGAAATCTTTTTTTTTTTTTTGGCCATGCCGTCTTGGTTTTAATTAAATTATCATCTGGTTTAAAGTATATTCTTAATTATTTTTATTAGAGTTAATCACCATTATATCCTTCAACTAATTTTCAAAAGCAAGCTATAACCCCAAACGATTTAGTGTGCCATTTATATCCACGACAATTTGCAGGGTACCAAACTACTCAAAAACGGAAAAATTCGGCGACTCATGATGGCGGAAATCACGTGTGACTCACATGGCAAATTTTGCAAGGCAAAATCATCAATCTAAGAGATGAGAACGAGTTGCCTCCAATCGTCAATACGTTTGACAATTTTGCCCCTGCAAAATCGACCATGTGAGCTGCATGTGAACTCCATCATCATGGTTTGCCGGATTCCGCAGTTTTTAGGTAGTTTCGGCACGAATTGTTGTGGGTATAAATTGCACACAAAATAATTCAGGGATATAACTTTCTTTTGAAAGTTAGTTAAGGAGTATAAATGGTAATTAACTCTTTTTAGTAAGTTGCCTTCAATTATTTTAAGAATCTTTTTCCATTTTTTATTTCAACTTAAGTTAAGAAACTATTTGAGGAAAACTATTCCAATGTGATTTAGAAATAATTTTACTTATCAATATTGTTAAAACAAACATGGAGTAATTTGTTAAATTGCCTTCAATATCCTTGAAAGCATGCAATGTATCTCACACCAGAAGGAGAGACACACAAGCTTAGTACTATCTCATCTGTAATTGAACTTTTACATTTAGTTTTTAGGATGTTCGGAAACTCAATATCCACTTTCTTATGTTGAAATTGAATATCATCTCTAATATGAAATTTGATTTTGTACAAAAAAATTATTTTTGAGAGAAAATGTGAATCCAATTTTAAAATTTAAAATTTAAAATATTGTCCAAATACAAATAATAATAAAAAAATTTATCTAAATTTCCACCCACTAACTCTTAATTTTTAAAGGTTTTTTTTCCCTCAAAGAGAATAAAGTTTCATTAACATATCTAACTCACTTGTTCTATCTAAAGCAATTTGACACAACTAAAGTTAAGTTGCCGAGGGGCATTCTCCTCAATATATGTAGATTGGCTATCAACCTTTGAATGACGTCGATTCAACGACCAAGATTGGAAATAGCATAATAGATATTATGTGTAAGAAGATAATTTTAAGGTAAAATAATATGTTTAAGAAATGGTTAAATCGAAAATCAGATTCACCAGTAAGTGCTGAGACATCTATCAACACCGTAACATGATCAATTCGACACTGCTCACATTATCTCACACAAATTTTATTAAATCATAAAGGTAAGATGAGCAACTTTGATTAAAGTTATAATATTTATTAAATTTGTGTCGAGTTAAATTTGTACATTCTATTTTGGATATTGAGGTATAAATTTGAGTATGACTTGGTTTGAATAACTCTTGGAAAGACATTTGAATACAAAAACTTCATGTGTCTTTGTTGAGTATTATTTCTCTTTAACTCAGTTAAGAGAGTTCACCTATAACATAGTTTCCATCGAGTGAAAATCGCCTGTCCTTGTGCATATTCCAATTTCTATACTCAATCACTCAAAAAAATTTATGTGAACATTTCTTCCAATTATATATAAATGTGACGAATTGTGAATAGTTGGATAAATGGATAGGAACATAAAGTTGACAGACGATTTTTTGCCGTTTCTATCCATGTATTTTTATTTTTCTTTCACCAACTTGACAACTTTCATAAGATGACCTTTTGGCTTTTGTATGCAAACTATTATAAGACAATTCAATCGAAATCAATGAATAGAATAGGGGGAAATCAACAATAAAATTTCAAAATTCTGATCAGTTCAAGTTGATGAAAAAATAGAAAATAACAACTGGATCCTAATCATGGTAATTAACAAAAGAAAAAACAACAATAACTATCCAATTTAGAGGCAATGATCGAAGATTAAAATGGATGAACTTTTTCATCCACTTCACAATTTAATTATAATCCAATGATATTCAAAAGGTACACCAATTTAGTGTCTGATTGAATTAGATTTGACTTGAGTTTGACCTAATTTAAAATTGAAACTCAAACTCAAGCTTTGGATTGAGTCGGTAAATAATATTTTTTTTACCTAAAACATTAAATTATTTAAGATTTAATTTAAGTTTGAGATTGATTTGAGTCTGATACCAAAACCTCAAACTCAATCAAATCAGACCATCATTTTTAAGCTCACAAATGCCTTCTACTATTGTCACTAAGATTTTGAGTAGGGACAAATATGAGCTCATCAATTGAATTATTTCACTAATTTATTTCTAAAAAAGGATATTTCACTAAGGTTATTTAACAATTTATGTGGTCCAAAAGTGCATTTGGTGTGGACAAAACTTGCTATTCAACATAGACGAATAATTGTTTTTTTCTTTCTTGATACAAAATATATTATCCCTTTTGGTCTGCAAGTTTTTTTTTTCTTTCTTCTTTTTTTCTTAGATAACCCTTTCCACATAAACAAATAGTGAACGTCTACATGTGCTCAGGTATAAAAGAGAGTTTTTGCAACAACCTAAAATGACTCCCTGTGGTCAACCAAACATTATGCATGCAATTAGAAAATAACACCTCACTAGGAAGGATAAGGTAATACATACGTATTTTAAATTGTTTCACTAGGAAGGATAATGTAATACATACGTATTTCAAATTGTTAATGTAATTATTAGTATACTGATAGGAGTAATTATCTATCGCCTAGAGATACTTTATCAATATTTAATTATCTATCACTATAAGACATTAAAAGAGTATTAAATGTATTTTTTATAAACTTACCCTTCCCTTTCATTAATTTAATCAACAACTAATTTTAATTGTATCAACGTAAATGTATTAATTGAAGGATAAAAGTGTCTATTTTTTTTTAACTAATATATCTCAATCATTTTCTTAATTCGAGTGCAATGTCTTAAAACGACAAATAAATGAAAACGGATGGAGTATAGTTTATTTTCGTTGTTTGTACACACCAAAAAAAAAGTGTCCTTGGTAAATGATAACATAGACATCTAGAATTAAATGTCCACTTTTCCATTAATTTCGTATAGAAAAATGAAAATTCAATTCCGGAAGGAGGGAGTATTCAATGAAAATAATCCAGCCCGGAATTCTGAACTCCAAACCAAAGCCATAATTACTCTTATAATCCTCTTTGTATCAACACCTAAGTGCGTGTTTGGTACACAGGAATGAAAAGACCTTTCCCACTTTTTTTTTTTCATTCTGGCGTTTGGTCATTCCACGGGAATGATGATAGGGGGAAGAAGTGAGAAAGGTCATTCCACACCAAAATCTATGGAATGGCCTTTCCAGGAGAAGTTGGAACCATCCATAAATAGTAACTGACATTTATACCCCTCTTTTAATTAATTATTACGTTCATTTTACGTAGCAATATATTCATTTTTATTCATAAATATTCTATTTCACTTAATTTATATATATATATATATATATATATATATATATATATATATGTATATATATATACATATATATTATTGAAACAATTTTTATTAAAATGTCAACATAGTAATAAAAATATCTTTACTTTTAAAATTAAAAATAGATTAAAACTACTACCAAGAAAAAGTTCACTTAGTATAATTTCATAGATGGTAATTTTATAAATATTTCTTTTTCTTGGTAGTAGTTTTAATCTATTTTTAATTTTAAAAGTAAAGATATTTTTATTACTATGTTGACATTTTAATAAAAACTTATGTTTCAACAATATATATATATATATATATATATATATATATATATATATATATATATATATATATATATATATATATATTATTCAAGTAAGATTTTGTAATGAAGGTTTAATTAGGTTTTATCACTAGTATATGCTAAAAGGGCATTTAGGTCATATTCTGTTTAATTTAGTTTCATTATGGCATTAAAATATAGTTTACCAAACACATAAAAGGAATCGACATTCCATTATGCCTTTGCCTTCCAAACACTGGAATGGAAAGAGGATTCCGAAGTCATTCTGGGTGAAAAGCGATTCTGCCTGGAAAGGGATTACATTCCATTCTATTCCAGCATACCAAACGTGCTGTAAATACCTAAATATGTTAATGGTTGCCTAAATCAGTGACTTTGGGTTCTAATTAATACCCCTGGTTGAGACTTCAGATCAAAACTGAACCAATTTTTTATAAAACCTTTCTAGTAAAATGTCCTTTCCACCCCTCTAATTCTCTTGCATATCTGTGGATCCCCATGAGTTAAACTCCACCTGTAGCAACCTTAATTTTTGAAAGAATAAGAGAAGATGGGAAAGTTTGTTTTGTACAGGACTCTTTAGTTGTCTGTCTCATTTTAGCAAAGGTTTATCAAAAGTATCATCAAGGCCGTCTACTTAAGTAGTCAAGCAAGCCTGTTTTTCCTTCTGCTCCTCTACCTAAACATCAATCCATTCCCTACCCTCCAAGCACCCCCCCCCCAACCCCAGAAAAAAAAACAACCACCTCCTCCACCCATAACCTGGGATCTCGTATGCTAATCTGCTCTTCTCTCTCGGAAGGATGATGCCGTATCCTCAAACTTGCAGCTCAAGCAATAATTATGGATCAAACCATGATGATCTTAGCAGGGAGGAGTCGGCTTCCTTGCTTTCGCAACCAAGCCTACCTTCAATTCCTTCTCTTACATCACAACTCAACCAACAGAAGCAGTTTCCTATTGTCAGCTACCAATGCATATCTACTCTAAAGGGTCATGGTTCCTATATATCTTCTATTGTTCTTGCCGGGAAGTTTCTCTTTACTGGATCTTCAGACAAGGAAATTCGTGTCTGGATGCGCAATAGTTTAAGTCCCCTCTCTGAGAACCCTAGTAACAGCATGGTAATAGCTGGAAAGGGAGCAGTGAAATCCCTAGTAGTTTTATTTGATAAGGTCATTAGTGCTCATCAGGATCACAAAATCCGAGTATGGAGAATCGAGAATGATCAAGAAAGTGGTTCAAAGTTTACACATTTGGCCACACTGCCAAAGCTCAGTGATCATGCCCTTAAGTTTCTCAACCCCAAGAATCATGTCCAGGTAAGACGCAACAAAACATGTACCTGGGTTCAGCATGTTGACACTGTATCGGCACTAGCCTTGTCGAATGATGAATCCCTCCTCTACTCGGTATCATGGGATCGAACTCTCAAGATTTGGCAAACAACTAACTTCAAATGCTTGGAGTCAGTGACACATGCACATGATGATGCGATAAATGCAGTAGCACTATCACATGATGGGTATATCTATACTGGATCAGCAGACAAGAAAATAAAAGTCTGGAAAAAAAAATTTGGAGAAAAAAAGCATTCTCTAATTGCTACCCTGGAGAAACACAAATCTGGAATCAATGCCTTAGCACTCACTCTAGATGGGTCTGTGTTATATTCCGGTGCCTGCGATAGATCTATACTAGTATGGGAAAAGGATGATGGGGATGGGATAATGGTGGTAGGTGCTCTAAGGGGCCATACCAAGTCTATATTGTGCTTGGCTGTGGTCTCAAACTTGGTCTGCAGTGGTTCTGCTGATGGAACGGTGAGGATATGGAGTGGAGTTGGGAGATGCTACTCGTGCTTGGCGGTTTTGGAAGGGCACGGAGGCCCTGTCAAGTGTTTGACGGTGGCAAATGATCGTTACAACCCATCAGATGAAATATCCTCATATCTCCTCTATAGTGGGAGTCTAGACTGTGACACGAAGGTCTGGCAGATTTTTGTCCATTCTCTTTAAAGATTCTAATAATTAGTTTCTTCATTCTAACTTATTATGTATAATATCAAAACCAGAAGTATTCTTGATCCTTTTCTTTTATGAGCTATCAGTCATATACTCCAAACATGTGAAAGATGGCACGACTCTCATGGGTTCTTTCTACCAAGTTGTTCAAGCTTCAAAGCTATGTTTTTGAATAATCAAAACTTCAACTTCCTTCTTTGTTTTTCTTTCTGGCTTTTTCCCCACATTTCACACCTAGAGGAAGTCGGGAGAAGAACATTTTGCAAAATTTTACCAGTTTCCCCAAGTGAAACTAAAAGGGAAAAGAAGGATGTCATAATGCATTGGTTTCATATCAAATGCAACCCTATGCAGCTAAGAAAAGTTATAATTTCACGTTCAGGGAGAAGACTAGAGGACAACAAAGACAGAAGTGGGCCAATGCTTCCCTCCTTGTGTACTCCTTTTTAAGAGAAGTGGTCCAACCTTTATGCAAATTGCACACGGTTTAGTTGAATTATGAGAACTTAAGAGAAGTCAATAAAGAAGAAAGTTACAGGCGAATACTAGTCTTCTTACCCATAATTTTCCATCCTAATCCCTAATCATTCTAGATAATTATGTTATGTCAATAATTCACGTCTATGTTTTACCACAACCAAACAAATCAAACTACATTTTTTTTTCTTTTATTCCCCCCACCCCACCCCACCCCACCCCACCAGGAGGATCTATAGTGGTTCTTTATTTCCCCTCCTTGGTGACTTGAACTTTCAATCTACCGGTTAGAAGGGAAGCGTCTTACCACATGAGATAGGTTCGTTGTCAAATCAAATTATATCTAAGCAAACATTAGGTTACTACCTAAAATTAGGTGGGCACAATAATTCTTCATAAATGCACAATAGATGATTTATCTCGTATATCCAATCAGTTAATTTAATTGACTCAAGACTATTGGTCATTTAGGGAACAAGTGATAGAATCAAAAGGACCAGTCATTAGAACAGTTGGAACTTAGTTTTCAATAATCTCAGTATGATGGAAAAAACGTTTATTCTAGATTACCTCAAATATTTAAAAAGGAAGAGCCAAATTTTCCCCTAAAATTTTCATAGGCTCCATTTCTTAACAGTTCCAAAATATAAATAAAGTCTCTAATAAACATCATCAGTTTTGACTCATATATATTATTCGCAAGTGGAGCAAGTTAGGTAAGTGTGCATTTTCCCACACCAGCATATCTATAGAAAGTATATCTCTAATTTCAAAACCTCCATTGAATGACACGAGATAATATGAACACAGAAGATAATTGAAACAAAGTCTGGAGTGTTGGGTTTTGGATTTTGAACAATATTCACCGGATTACTAATTAGATATCAATTAGATTAAAAATTAGTAATTAGGTAAATTATTAATTATGTGCACTCCTAATTGGATACTAATTAGGTTAAGAATTAGTAATTCTTAGTCACATAATTCGGTCAATCTGCTATCGAATCCCGAACTCCGTTCGGCGTACCGAATCGCCGGACGATTCGCTCCGGGAACGGCCAAAAAAGTCGTTCCGGGCGAACTGAAATTGTTATATTGCCGAAGGAGTGCGGTAGGAAGTATAATTGAAATGATATGAAAAGGGAAAAGAATAATGAAATGGAAGAGAAGAAATTGGTAAGAGGAAGAAGAGAGGCTGACAGGAAGGAGGAGAGAAAGGTAGAAGAAAGAGAAGGGACTAGGGTTTTACATCTTTGTCTATGTTTCAGTGGGCTAGGATAGTGGGTTGGGTCAGCACAATTTCATGTTACCTTTATCACAATAATCTTTTGCCAATAACCTATCATAAATTATAATAATATGACTTGGACTTATGATAACCACTACCTAATATAATGAAAAAAGAAATGTTTTTTATGGTACCAGGTAGCATCACTTGCATGAAAAAATATATAATTATTTTATTGAAATTCTAAATCATCTTTCTAAATACATGAGTATACCCTCACCGTACCGGGTTCATCTAAATTAAGCGAATTCCGTACCGGAGCGTACCCCGTATTCCGAATCGTATTCCGTACCATGTAACTATTTAGATGAATTAATAATTATGTGAACTCCTAGTCCTTTTAGCTAAAGGGTTACTAGTCCTATAAATATCTACCTTATATATATTGTTTGGAGTAGTAAGGCGAGGGAAATCTACTGGATTGGAGGAATCTCCATTGTATTTTTTTTCTCCATTATAATGAGTATGCGCTCGTCTTACCCGTGTATGTAGGTCAGTTGACCGAACCACGTAAATCATTGTGCCCCTTTATCGCATTCCTTGTTGATATTTGTTTTTGGGCTAGAATTGGAGAGGATTAATTTCCTAACAATTGGTATCAGAGCGAGGTTCAGAACAGAAGGAGTTGTTTTGGTTCATTAGTTCCGCCAGAGATTGGAGGAGAGTGTTGAAATATAATCGAAAGCAGATTCTTTCGATTGGTTAAGTCAAGGTGGGAACGCAGTGCTACCACACCAGAATTTGGTGTTACTCTCCAGTGAAAGATAGATCAATTGTCAACTCAGAGTTCTGTGCAATTCTAGCCATCGTCACCAAAAATCGTTGACACCGGTAGAAGGATTTTTATGTAGGTCCTCCAAAGATGGAAGAGATCCGTCAGAGATGGAAGAGACATCCATTGGGAGTGGAGCGCACTTGCCGACGCAGGTTTTGGCAGAGAGAAGATGTTGCTGAAAGAGATAAAGAAATCTGGTGTGGTTGGTGTACAAGTCAAGCAAATTGAAAAATGATTAAATCTAGACGGTTGAATTTGAGGGATGTAGGATTGATCCGGTATGTTTCGGGTGCATGGACCCAGAGGTGCATCGAGTGTCCTAAACCATAGTGGGTTTGGTGGACTTGTAACGTTGAGCAGTTTGTTCCGTTATTTGTGTTGCCGTGTTTGACCGTTGATCAAAGTTGACTAAACATAGCTTAGTCAATTCCCCTTAATTCAACGTGATGATTTGAAGGTTCAAGTGCAGAGTAGGGGCATATGAGACGTGGAGCATATGAGACGCGGAGCGTATTAATTGGAGATTAGGTGAATACATGTCATGGTGGAGATTGTTGGGTTTTGGCCCATATTCACTGGATTACTAATTAGATGGAAGAGATCCGTCAGAGATGAAAGAGAGTTCCATTGGGGTGTGTAGCACACTTGCCGACAGGGGTTTCGGCTGAGAATAGGTGTTGCTATCAAAGATAAAAAAAACTAGTGTTGTTGGTGTACAGGTCAAGCAACTAAGAAGTATTAAGTCTAGACGGTTGAATTGGAAGGGTGAACGATTGATCCGGTATGTTTCGGGTGCATGAACCCAGAGGTGCATCAAGTGTCCTAAACCAGAGTGGGTTTGGTGGACTTTGAACATTGAGCAGTTTGTTCCGTTATTGATGTTTCCGTGTTTGACCGTTGATCAACCCTTTAATTCAACGTATTGATTTGAAGGTTCAAGTGCAGAGTAGGGGCATATGAGACGTGGAGCGTACTAGTTAGAGATTTGGTGAATACGTGCAAGAGTGGAGATTGTTGGGTTTTAGCCCATATTCACTGGATTACTAATTAGATAACAATTAGGTTAAGAATTAGTAATTAGGTAAATTACTAATTATGTGCACTCCTAATTGGATACTAATTAGGTTAAGAATTAGTAATTAGATGAATTAGTAATTATTTGAACTCCTAGTCCTTTTAGCTAAAGGGTTACTACTCCTATAAATATATGCCTTATATATATTGTTTGGAGTAGTAAGGCGAGGGGAAGCTAATGGATTGGAGGAATCTCCATTGTATTCTTGTTTCTCCATTATTATGAGAGTATGCGCTCGCCTTACCCGTGGATGTAGGTCAATTGACTAAACCACGTAAATCATAGTGTCCCTTTATCGCTTGCCTTCTTTAGATTTCCTTGTGGGCTAGAATTGTGAAGGGATTTATTTCCTAACATGGAGATCCAAAACAACGAGGCGGTTAATATCCGGAGGCACCATTTTCCTCCACATGGTGCGGATGAAGCTGCAGCGGTCGGATCACTCGATCCGACGGCCACAATTTCAAAATAGCTATTGTTCGCAAGTGAGTTGCAGTTTCATTTTAAAACCTGGTAGTCATCTATCTGAGCAGTCATGTTGCCATATGAAATCACTGGACGAGGACCATAAGTACTTCAACTAAGATGAGAGGTCTATGACCGATGATCTTGAAGCAACAATTTGAAATCAAAACTTCTGCTCCTCAAATGATGTGGGGTTTTTAAAACTTATATTATATCAATTCTTTCACCTAATTATCTTTCTTCTTAGTGGAAGCAATTATGTTATTTTATCATTCAACTAGTAGTAATATAGTTCACGATAGTAGGAATACTTCTTAAGTATCTTCGCATAATAGAAACGTTGAAGATAAAAGGTTGAATATTTCAACACTTATTCATCACTTCCCTGCAATAGTTTGTCGTTTATTGCCTGCAAACTTGTCGCCTAATATGCTCCCAGTGTCCAAGGGGGATGAGTGTTTTTGCATGTATATGCAATCTAGCAACCAGGAACTTAAGAAATTTCAAGTTGGTATAGGAAATTCCTAACTGTAGATGGAAAAGAAATACAATAATCCTACTAGTAGTACACAGGGTTCAATCCAACTACTCAAAAGATTACCACTCACCCAAAGAAAGGAAAAAAAAGAGAGGAAACAGTACTAATTCGATAAATTTCGTATTCTCAAATGCTTAAGGTTAAACAAACTCTTTCTTTTCTCTGTAAAAACAAGACTATGAAATTATTTTGCTAAGGTGACTGCTTCAAAAAAATTTACGAAGAAACAATAGCAAATATCTATCAGGAATTGCATTGAGCAATTCAGTGGACAAGAGATGGACTGGGGGTACTAGGAGAGGAGTGGAAGAGGAAAAGAGGACATATTAAATCAAATGTATTCATCAACTTACTATATTGATCATGGAGCTGTTTCCACTGTGTCTACAAATGATAATCTTTCCAGACTAATAGATAGTTTACATGTCATCATGGAGAAAACAAACTAAGTACTCAAAGAGGTAATTTTGCTGGAATACCTGGATCGCGTGGATATTTTCTTGGGGTGCTGCCATCTTTTAGACATACAATGGCAGTTCTTTGCCCAAATTTGCTGTGAGATTCGACTGGATTCAAACAAACACATAAGTAAATCAACAAATTTTGAAAAATAACAACCCCCCTCCCCACCCCAAAAAAAGAGAGAACAAAAGTTACCATGAGTATGGAATCTGTAATTCTGAATATGCAATTATGCATCTTTTTATGTGTATCCTGAATAACAGTTAGCTGTCTTTGCACATTTTCTTCATTAACATGTTTCCGTTATATACATAAAATGAATTCTCTTCAACTTTAGGAAATCCCACAACATATGGTTCACATTAATGACTTTACAGACTGAGGTAAAATCAAAAGATTATGTGACGAATTTTGTGCTATAATAAACAATATAAAAAAATAACATGTCAATATAACATTGAGGCAAACAAACCTGTGCATGTTCGCAATACAGAAGCACCCAACAAATGCACAGCCCTCTCTGCAATTTTAACTTCCTCCTGTTAATGCATTTCATTAGTTGAATTTGCCAATAATAGTATACATGCTATTTAACTAATTGGCATTCCAAGAATTTGAAGGGGACAAGGAATACACACATGGGGATTGTGACCTTTTGCTGCTACAAACAAACCACCAACTCGCACTAACGGAAGACAGAGCTCAGCTGAAAATTAGAAACAGTTAACAATCGTCTATATAATACTTGTACACAAAATGGAAACTCTATAATATGTGTAGGATAATAACATATTTAGACACTCATACACCCTCAAAAGCATATAACAAACACAGCATACAGGTTAAAGAAACAATTAAAAAAAGGATAAAAGAATATAGTAAATATATGTTGCGTTTACCTAAAATTCTCATTTCTGCAACTGCTCTAGCAACTGCTATGTCAAATACCTCTCTGAAGCCAGGTTTTTGTCCTAAATTCTGTCCTATGAAACATCCAGGAGATGCATACTTTAAAATACAAGAAAAACTAAATGCTACTAAAGACTGCTCAGAATGATTTTAAACATATAAATTTCATTCTTCTATCAGCACCATCTTATCTATTGGCAACAAATGTACTAACATATTCAACAAGAAAAATGAATAGCAATAAAAAGAAACAAGAAAAAAATTGGTCGAATATGCAACACCAACAATAATTGGTCAGGGTTCTAATATATAAAAAGGATAACATCAATATCTGTAAAATTCTGGGGCATGAATCTCTATGGTGAAGGTGATAAAACCTCACGTCTTCACAAAATAAAAAAACAATCAAGAATTCTTTTGCCAGACAAATTTGTTAATAATGGAATTGCTTCACAAATCTACAATGATATAGGATATTATTTACACATACACTAGATACTATTTACTACATACACTAGATGATATATTTACCTTGGAAAAACTAGATAATCATTTTAATTTTCACTGTATTATATCATGTGTGAATGCACGTGGGTAGTACTAGTCCAATAAAAAGGCCATGTTCAGAGAAATCTCACGACATCAGGTTGAAATTCAAGTAACCATGCTAATCAGGTATTGTTCTAGATAGCAAAAATGACATGATTGAGAATGTCTTCTTATGAGGTAAAAAATCAGGCTGAATAAATATATCTCGGTACAAGGCAAAACACCCAGACCTGGTATAATTGAAACCCCCACCCCTTGGATACTTTTACCTTTCAACATAGCATCACAACAGACAAGAAGTTTTCAATGTATTCGGCCAATCCAAAAGAATTTCACTCATACCTGAGAAGGGCATGTTACAGAACTCAAATATACAATTACATTCAAGCAGGAAACGACCCAATTTAATCATCAACTTCTACAATCTGTTAAACGTGAACTCCATAAACTGAATTTATATGAATGTGGAGAGAGAATGAACAAGGTTTATAGATGCACCACCAAAGCAATTCTATGATACTGATGTTTAAGCAAGACGAGGAAAAACATGAACTCTCACACTCTTTTGCTGACAATCATTCTCAGACGGAAATGTAAGCAAGAGTTTAAGAATTTCCCCACCAAACCAACCCAGAAATATAGTGGTGTTAAAGGTCTCTTTGATCCAGCAGCCTTGCCAAACTCCTAAACAAACTGAAGTCCTTACAGTATAAAGACGCTTACTAGCACCTATTAGGTCAAGCAACAGTTCAACAGCAATATTTACTGCTTCATAGTCCTCATGTCCATACGGAAAACCTTAAGCAAGTATAAAGGGTTTTATAATGATAAGGAACAAAACTTTATTAGTCCTCATCTATGTTGTCCATTTTTTTGTCTCCCGCAAAATCATCCAAATGTTCTCTGGTCATCCTTTTCCTGTGATTTTTAAATCTTGCAATCACCCACTCCTGAAAGTTTGCATGTCTTGTTTCTGTTGATGGAAATTCAAGGTCTCATACGAAATTAATTTGATCGAAAAATATGGAGAGAGAAAACATTTGGAAGCGTGATAGTAAGATAACCTCCATGAAAAATAAATAGTCAGAATAACATGGTGAACTGGAAGAAGAGGAAAAACATGGCATCACAAGATATTCAAGCGTTTCCATCTGTCTGAACATAAAATGCATGTAACATTACACGTTTGCTCCCAATTTCCCACCAGAGAGACGCCAACAACTCATCAAACTTCACAAGGTCTGCCAGGGCTATTAATGTTGCCAACCTCCTTATCAAAGATCAATACACCCAAAGTACTTCCTTCGTAACCTTGCTCACAGCTGCATCTTGTTTTCTTACACTCCAAAAAAACAAGCTCAAGCAAGTTCAGATTATCTGCATAGTTCCAAGAACCAATTTTTCTGCATCCTTGCTCCTCAATAGCTCCTTGGTAACCTTGTCAATCTTCAATTAGGTCTCATGCAACAGCGTCCAAGCAAAAAATACCTTAGCACCACCATGATGCATTAAAATAGACAGTCAATACGGTCATGGAGTAGAGTTAAAAAGAGACCAAGAGAGAGCCTGCCAGTCAAAGATCGTGACTTCAATCCCTGCAACCCACCCATTCAAAAAAGATATGCACTGATAGAAAAGTAAGATCCAGTCCACAGATTAAGCGAAATATAAGAATGTTATATAACAAAACCAAACTCTAGTTTTAACCGAGTTAAAAACTTTTACAAGTGGAGGTATAAACTGAGCCCAGAATCTTGCTGTGGTGCCAGTATCTGAAACTGAGAGTTCCTACAACACCAACATCTTTTACTTCAAGATAAGGCGGGTAATTCTTATTCAACATGCTACGAAAAGAGGCAAAAGATCCCGGGTTCAATTTCTCCCACTATCTATTCTATAAGTTCGCAGGTGTGGAATAGAATGACTATAATCTATTCACAGGTGGTGTCTTAGACTGTTCCTATAAACAAAATGCCCTCTTCTTTAACTGCTTAAACTTTTAATAAGGTTCCCTAGAGAAAATAATCCCATCGATATTCCAGTGTTCCTAAGAAAACCTTATAAACATCACCAGTCAATTCAGTGCTTGCGACTTTGCTTCAGTGTATAGATTCATTCTCTTTCACATAGTAGTGTTGAGCCATGGGTTCCGCTTGGATAGAAATCTAAAAGATAAAAGCCTTTAGCATCACCTATCTCATCTGACATCCACGGTCATCCATTAAAGGGATTTCATGGGGAACATTAGCTCTGTTACAGTTTGCTTATCCAATCTGATCGTGAAACTTATTGCAATCCCAACTAGATTGCATACAAGAGAAAGGATGTTAAGCAACAAATTCTCATATTGGAAACCTGAGTGTTCTAGCTAATAAAGTCAGAGGGCAGATACTGAAATGTCCAACTAAGATTTTCATTATAAAAATGATAAAGAAGATCAGAGAAAGGGCCTAAATGAAAATAATGCCAACCATAATCTTAGTCTTTATGATTTAAGAAACTAAAAGTGAAATTAATAGCTGATATGCATGCATTCTTAGCAACCAACTAAGAACAATGAAGCAAAACTTAAAACGATCATGGGGAAACAGAGAAAACTGGACGCCGGAAAGAAGTAACTGCGTTCTGCATCGAAATTTTCTTTGTTAAAAGAAAAAATAAATCATTTCCCACAATGCACAAGTTTGGTCCTGCAACCACTCCCAGGCTCCCGCAAACGTATCTGGAAACCTCTTTAACGTTTCCATCTAAACAGGATGTATATTGTTTCATTTAGATTCAGCAAGATAAAAATTAAATATCTGTCACATCCAGGAATAGACAAACATGCCAAAGTCTAGAACCACATGCCAAGCCCAGAATAAATTCAAGGGGAATGCAGTATCCACATTACCTCAGCTCGATCTCGTATAACTTCCACATTGGATAGACCCATAGTACTAACTGAGTGCTCCAAGAAGACGCACCGCTTGTTCATAGACTCTAGGAGTGTCACTTTCCAACCTTCAAAGAATATAAATGCATCACCAAGGCTGAAATTTAGTGGTCTTTCTTCATTCAGAAATTATTACATTTAAAAATAGCGAACCACCAGTGAATTGTTTAGATCAAACAACCAAAGAGCACAATGTTTTTTTACCAGGGTAAGCAATAGCTAGAATTAATCCAGGAAGCCCTGCGCCACTTCCAACATCAACAAGATTAATTTTTTCACAAGAATCTCCACAATGTGAAATATACGAGCTCCTAATTGGCTCGATAATCGCTAATGAATCCTCCACATGCCTTTCCATTACCTCACTTCTCTCTTTAACCGCAGTCAAATTCATTTTCTACATACACCAAATCAAAGATTAAAAAAATAAACAAAACAAAACAGCCCTTCTGGATTCAGACTCCAAGTGAATGGGTAATCTGTATACCTGGTTCCACTCAAGAAGAGAGTCGACATAGAGTTGGATTTGCCGTTGTTGGTGGTCGCTTAACGTTTCCAAGTGGGAGGCGTGGAGGGCCGCAGTGGTTGTGGTGGAGGTGGAGGCGGTGGTGCTAAGGTGTTGTGTAATTTTCTTGGAATTGAATCTGCAAATGTAGAGGTTTGGAAACGAGGCCGGCAAGTGTTTGATGAAATTCCCCAAAGAAAGTGGAGAGGCGGTTAAGGTTCTGCTTCGGCAGAGCAGCATTTTGGCGCGCTAATGAGACTGGTTCTGTTATAAGATATTTTTATACGTTGAACTTGTGCCGAATGATTGAAAAAGAAAATGATTAATTACATTTACCTCCTTTGAAGTTTGTCCAAACTACAAATTCCCTCAGACATTTTGCAAAACTACATCACACTTAAATGCCTATTTTGTCCTTAATTTTTTTAATAATTAAAATAAACTAAAAATGGCTTCGTGGATTTCTAAAGCTCTGTTGGTGACCTGGAAAAAAATAAAACAAAGGAAACGAAATTAACGGCTATTCAGCTTAAGCGATGATGTCCCAGCTATTCGCATACTGAGGAACTCTCTATCTCTAAGGAGCTTGAAAAAAATACAAGAACTTAGGGAGAGTTATTGGAAAGCGAGAATGTGAATTTTCATTGAATGAGGGAGTTTGTGTTACTTCCATTGAATTTGAAGATATGAAGAGTTGTGGAACTTCCATTGAATGATGGAGTTTGTGTTACTTCCATTGAATGTGAAAGATATGAAGAGTTATATAAGTACGTTTCATGTATCTAATGAAAATAGATATTTTTTTGACGAATAGCCTATAAATATATACGCCTCCCATTCTTTTTCTGCACACCAAATATGCATTTTTATCTTACTTTTTAAAAATCTCTCTATATTTTATATAGTGGTTAGTTAGTTTTGTTTAAGTTCGCTACAAAAATAGTTTTGGTGCTAAATGCTTTGTCGATATATGTTTTATCTTGAGAAACAAATGTCGAATCCAACAGCGAGCACACCTACGGAGAGGACGAATCTATTTTAAGGAGATTGTATTCAACACAAAACTCGAATTGTTGTCTTTTTCTTCTCCTTTTACTTAATTCATTTCAGTATTGTTATTTTCTATTTATCTATTTTAAAATAATTATTTTTTCTCTAAAATTATTATTTTATTATACTTTGATATTTTGTTTTATGTCATTTTGAATGTATACTTGATAATTTATTTCTAACAGATATGTCCATTGTAAACTCTACGGGGGAGGTGTAGGTGGTGACGGAAATGGTGAAGGTGAATGTTACACTGAAAAAGTACGGTAAAAAGGAAGCAGCTTATGGGTTGGAGGAATCGCCTCGGCTCCTATGCTGAAAATTGAGTGTTCAGTACATACGGGTCAAGCTGTCAGTCGTTAGATTTTGTACTTTTGATCCAACGATTGGCTGTGCTGCAGGGTATTAAAGGATAAATTTTGTTTGACTGACATTTTAAGAGGGAAATGAAATGTTAATTTCCCTATTTTCTCTCTCTCTCTCTCTCTCTCTCTCTCTCTCTCTCTCAATTTTAATTGGTAAAAGATAATTTCAGATCCCTACAATCTTTCCCTTTTCATCTCTTTCCTTCTATCACTATTCATCATCTTTCTTCTTCTCTCTTTCGTCTTTTTTTTTTTATTTTATTTTGTTAAAGAACTGATTTTTTTCAATGGAAAATTATAAAGTAACGGTGGAAGAAGATGCAAATAGCGATGAATGGAAAAGATTCAGAGATTTTCTTGACAAGAACGGTGTCCCTTAGAGTTGCCACACATGTTTGCTTCGAGACAATGGTTTATTTGGAGACTTGGTTTATCTCTCTTTCGTCTTCAAGTAAGTAGTTCTTATCTTTGGACATATATTACTGATATTAGCAATTGAATCACTTTTTATCCATTATGACAGGTCTCGAATCAAACAGTTGTTCTTTGTGATGAATCAGAAAATGGTGAGTTGTTTTATAAATGACACTGTTATTTATGTTGGTTTTCATGTTATTTATTCCTATTATCTGAAGTTTATCATGAAACATATGCACGATTGGAGGGATTGTAATATAAACATGATGAGCTGAATGGTAAGACATCTGACATACAGAACATGTGTTATGTCTAAGAAAAAACAGGTGTTCAGAATGCAAGAACAAGTGTTCTATGACAAAATATATTATGGCTCTACTTGGATTGGGTTTTGGTTTGGGTTTGAGTTTTGGCGGGAGAGGCTAAAAAGTGGGCGGGAAAAATTCAAATTCCATTTTTTTTTTCAAATAATCGTTCAATTCCAAATTTTTTTCTCAAAAATTTGAAATTTAAACATCTCCCGCCAATTTTAGAAGCCAAAATTTGAAGAAAATGATTATTTGAAGAAAAAAATTTGAATTTGAATTTTTCCCGCCCACTTTTTAGCCTCTCCCGCCAAAACCCAAACCTAATCCAAGTAGAGCCTATGTATGTCAGAACAGGTATTTTTTCCGATATAACAGGTGTTCTGTGTTAAAAGAACATGTGAGCATGAATACCTATCATGGGGTGAGTGAATAGTTATTCAGCCAAACATGGATAGATGTTCATATCCTCCTGGATTAATAGCTATTCATGCTTGGCGGAATAGCAGTTCTCACATCCCTTATTACCTTTTATATGTATCAAGCAAGAAGGGTAAACCATTTGTGACAAAAAGTTAACAGACTAATCGAGTTACATTACCAACTTATCTTAAACTTTTTTTTTTTTATATCTATTTTGCATTCAGATATTACACCCCTAATGGTGAAATGGAGTTTCACCACCCCAACTAGAGCTGAAAAAGAGGAGCGATCCAAACAAATCAAGGAAGAGATTAAAGAAAGTTTTTGAGTTAAAGAGGCAGAAGGCGCTTCCTACATAGATGAAGAAAGCATTCATCTCACACTTTGAGCATTAGATATGGTATATATGAACATTGGTGGTGTTGAACATCTTAAGCACTAGATTAGTTTTTTTGGGGCAAATTCAGTTGTTCAATGCACGTATTCTATGATATTGAACACTTGTTTTATGAGTGTGAACACATATTTTTTTAGTGTGAACACATGTTCTATGATATTGAACAACTATTTTTTTTTATACATGTTTTTTGAGTGTGAACACATGTTTTTTGAGTGTGAACACCTGTTTTATGATTATGCATGCCTGGTTTTTTATTATGAACACTTGGTTTTTGAGTGTGACGGAAATTAGCCATCAACTTTTTATGGGTAGTGAAAGTGTGCTTCCGGTGGAATTTCCAATCAAAAATTCAAAATTTTCGGCTTGAAATTGCAAAAAGACATTATTATCCCTTATACAAGATCCAACAGACCAGTTGTCCTTAAACAAACAAACCTAACCTGTTCTTGCAAGCTCCATCTTCTCCGGTCATCATTCTATACCACAATCATTTTGTACCACTTCATGATTGTTGCAACTTGCAAGTAGATTTCATACTTAACAATGAATCTAATAACTAAAACTAGACATGATAAGACGGTAGCTGACTTTTATTATAGTTATTGTTTTAATAAATCTAGTAAATAAAACTAGATTTGATAAGACGATTACAGTTATTGTTTTTAATTCCCACTACTATTTTTTCTCATGTATCAAAGTATAAAAGAAAAAAAAAAAAAAAAAAGGAGAGAAGAAGAACAATGGGTATAGTGATGATGAAAATTTGTAAGGAAGAAACAATCAACAATATAATTCTAGTTAATGTATCTTAATCAATATATTTTAGAATAAAACAAAACAATTTCAGCATTCCATCTCAACCAAAGTCTATTTCTTTAACTTCCAACCTAGATGTTCTTCTGATAGTAAGATTTTGGGTTCTGCATTTCACATTTTAGAATTGATTCTACATTTTATTTGCAAACAATTCAATTTTTATGAAATTGAAGAAGAAATCTCAAATGATGTCCGATATGCAAAGTATTCAGGACAAAGGTGGACCAATTAGAATTGGCATTTGGTGTAAAAGACAAATGTGGTACCTGGATTTATCCAGCAAATGTGGGAGACGTTATGGGTTGTATACTTTTATATTGCATTATTACTATGGGGTGTCAATCGAGCTTGTCATAACTCATTCTCATCTCACATAAAAATTGGAAATGTCAATTCACGCTCAGCTCAAAAAATCTCACAAACCTTGAATTCACGCTGAGCTCACATTTTAATGTGAGATTGAGATAAGCTATGAGCCTAATGAGCTAAAATTATATGAGCAAACAGGTAGCAAAAATAGTAGAATACAATGAGAACTTAACAGAAATACGAATATATATATATATAATAAAATAATACTTAATTTTTGTAGCAAAATAAAATAATAAAAGAAAAGAAATTATACGTTTTGCCGCCGGTTTTTATAGTTTTTTTTTAATTAGAAGCTTAGTGTGTGTGTATAAATATATATATATATAATTATGTTATTCTTATTCGGATACGAGCTTTAATCAGGTTGAACGGAGTCAAGTTGAAGTTCGGCTCACATACAATTCGAGTTTTAATATTGAGTTTACGCTCAACTCATCTAAGCTCACGCTCACATTTTTTAGAGCTATGTGAGTTGGCCCGAACCAGTTGACACCCTTAATTATGACAAGTCATTCTAACCTCAAGATATTGATATAAAAAAAGAAAGGAAAACTAAAGATATTGGAATAAGAAAATAAACAGTATGGCATTTTATAATTAACATCAACTCTTATTTACTCCGAGTATTTTAAACTTAATCGAAATGCTGCAAAATTATACATATACTACTCATACAAAATTATTAAATACTCCCTCCATTCCTATTTAATTGTCGTTTATGAGATATATATGTATCCAAATTAATTGTCATTTAAGGTTTTTTTATTAGTTGTCAACAATTTATTCCAATTATACCCTCAACATATTTTTATTGGAAAAGTGAAAGAGAGGGAGAAGAAAGGGGTATTATTGGAATTGTGGTGGAAATATTACTATTTGTTTGAGTTTCTTAATTTTTCAAAATGTTCTAAACTATCTATATTGAGGAATGGAGAGAGTACATAATACTAAATATATCTACACCATTGTATAACTTTTATTTTCTTGTATTTTTTTTTTACCTTTTGATTGTAATGACTTCGGCTATTTTATGATTAATGGATAATTTCTTATTTAGCAAAAAAAAATCTAATATGTTTAGGGCCGAACTTAAAAGGGTGGAATCTACCTTAGTCCGAGCTCGGACCAAAACATGCAGGGCCCATTTTTTAAGCTTGAGTTCGGATCGTTCTTATATCACAATAAGTCGACCCAGACCCGACTATGTGGGGAATAAGGTGCTAGATTGAATAGGGGCTCCGAAAATTGAGGCTCCAATTCTTTGTTACTTATATATGTGTTTGTATTTTTTTGAAGAATAATAAGAATTGTTCATCACTTTCCCAATATAAAGAAACAAATTTAGTCAAAATCAAATATGAAGATTTAGTTGATGATTTTGTTTTAAATACCGCTGATGCGAAATTTGCAAGTGCACAAATATCAAACAAGTAATAAAGTAGTAAGTACAAGATCGTCCCAACGAAGATTGTTTATCTAACTGGAAAATTATCTTACTTATATCCTAATTTAAACCAAAATAAGGATGAATGAATTAATTAAAACTAATTATGAAAAACAATTAAAATAAAATAAAGATGCTATTAAAAGAGATAAAAATATATGTAACGAATGGACTAAGACACTTCTAATCCAGTCTACTCCTTTTATGTAAAATAAATTATTCCTTAATTTAAGTCTCAACTAGGTTAATGGTAGAATTTCCGAAAATAAGCTAGACCCAATCTCTTGGCGAAAAGCTCCTAACTTTAGAGAATAAATCAGTCGTATCTCAACGTGATTTTAATACCTAAAACCGCATAAAACTCCGTGGACTTTCCCTAACTTTTGTTTCCTACTCGTTAGAAACCACACAAGAAAAATCGAATCTATCTCTAGTCAATTTTACGTCATGTTGTTATTATCCTTGATACAATTAAAAATAAAACTTCTCAGCCTCTACAAATAATTTAGATTCATGCAATAGTTTATCAGAAAATCGCAAGTATTAAGAACAAATAATAACAATTAACCATATTGTCAAGATACATAAATTTATAAAAATTAAATATGTACATAAAAGTCACAAGAAAACTAGCTAAAAATAAATATGAAATAAAAATAATAAAAGAAGTAGCATGATGACAGGGATGATCATCTTTTGCTGCTAGCCCAGGTCTCTATATGTAGTGGTAAAAAAGCTTTGTATTACCAATTCCTATACGGATTATGAACCTAATTGCTCCTAGAACTTTGTATCACATTCCATAAAGGAATCTACTTCCAGCACTTTAGGCAAAGTGGGCTTTTTTGGCCTTTTCTTTTCCAATTTTACTTTTGGTAGATAATAAATTCGCACATCTTCAATCTTCTATTTTAAGTGGGACTCGGTGATATTTTAGCACATGTCAAATATGATTATTCTTTTTCTTTGATGTCTAAAATAACCTTTAAGCTGTATCAAATATTATAAAATTAGTGAATTAGATTCATAAGAACATTTTTAGACATATTCACTCATAAAGACTAATTTAATAAATTATTTTCTCTCAATTAAGCTCAAAACAAATATGAAAATATCCAAAATAATGGTAAAATATAGGCTCATCAACCGCTAAAAGTATTTATATTTTTGATATTATATTTAAAAAAATTGAGTACATTTTGGAGAACAATTATTATAATACGATTGTAATGATTTGTTTTTACAATCATTTGGTTATACTGTATTATATTTTGACATTTTTATAAGTTATACTTTTTAAAAAAAACAAATAGGGGTCTAACTTTGATAACTATGATATATCCTCAATATTATTCGAGACTGTCCTAATTCAACCCTTAATTTATTGAGTGGCGAGTTCGGATCAACCCGACCCTGTGGACAGTTCTACTTTTAATAGTCCATTTATAACTTTTAGAAGAACTTTATATTTCTCCTCCTAAATGATCAAGCATTAGGGAGAAAAATAGCTCTTGAACCAAATGTTAGAAAGACAAAAGGTTTTGTTAGAACGAATCGTGGACTTTAGAAAGTTTTTCAAAGCAAATGAAGTTAACTTGACATAAGTCTTATTTAAAGGGGCTTTTTTAAGTACACCTTCCTATATTTGATGGAGTTTTCCGACGCTTGCCTCATACACATATTAATATAAATTACTCTCTCCGTTCTAAATTAACTGTTCATATTTTTATTTTTGTTTGTCCCAAATTAACTATCTACATTCTAAATAAAGTATGTATTAATGACAATTTTTCCAAGTTTACCCTTCTTCCAACTCTTCAGTGAATGCTTTTAGTTAATTTAAATTATCACTTTCCAACACATATTTAAGAGATAGTTGGATGTTATGTGAGAGGAAGGAGAGAGAAAAACATAAAATTTAAATGAGATTAATAAAATTAATGAGGGGTATTTTAGACTTTTACTTATATTTTACCATTAAAATCACCAAATCCTTAATACTCGCGCATTTGTCAAAGTGGACTGATAATTTGGGACGGAGGGAGTAAGTTAGTTTATATATAGAGTTTAAGTTTTCTACTATTGCTAGGTTTCCCCCCATTTCTAACATGATTTCAAATTTAGATACGCGTAAATTATCCAGTCTGGCTCCTATGCGGAACAGGGAAAAATTCGTACGTGCGGAACAATCTCAGTTGTCGGATGATAGTTTGAACGGCCCAGATCTGAAGAGAGAAACTTTTCTCTCTCCAGACCTGGGCCGTTAAAAAATCTCATCCGACGGCTGTAATGGTGTCCCGCACGTCCCGCGCAAAAAGTTGTCCCGCATAGGAGCCGGGAGCTAAATTATCATATACCCCCTCCATTCCCATTTATAGGTCGTTCCAAACCAATTGGGTAAATTAAGAATGCTATATTTTAAGTCAAAATTTACAATATTACCCTTCTATTTCTTTAAATTTTATAAGGTATTAAAAAAGAAAAAGACTTTACTCCTAAGCTTTTCTATTGCCGCTCTCCTATTGCTGCTCTGTCTCCTGCTTTGAGTATTGAAGGTCGAGTAGATACAAAACCTGGCATCTTTTTTATTACTTTCAGGTTGGGGTGTCAATCGAGTTATGTGAGTCGAGTTTGACTTAGTTCACATAAAAATTGGAAAGTTCAACTCACGCTCAACCTGAAAAAGTTCACAAACATTGAGTTCACGCTCAACTCACATTTTAATGTGAACTCGAGCTGAGCTCACGAGCCTCACGAGCTAAATTTATATTAGCAAAAAAATAAAAATCCTATAGCAAGAATAATATAATAAAATGAGCAATGAAACTAAATTATGACAAGAATACAAATATACATAATAATACAATGATACTTAATTTTTAAAGTAAAATAAACTAATAAAAAGATAACAAAAGATAAATGCATAGTAGGATCAAAGGTTAAAGAATCTACATACAACGTAGATCAAAAAATCTTATATAGATTAAAACAAAAGAAATGGATTTTATAGGTCTTCTTCTTTTTAATTATTATATATATAATATTTTAGTTATATTACTCTTATTCGAGTTCGAGCTTTTTTCAGGCTGAGCGGGGCCAAACTCACGCTCATCTCACATAAAATTTGAGCTTGAATATTGAACTCAAGCTCGGTTCACGCTCACATTTTTTCGATCTATTTGAGCCGGGTTCGGGCCCCTACTTTCAGGGGCTCAATGTTTTTAAAAGTGGAATGGTAGAGATGGCAAATAAAAGAAATGTCGAGGGTATAATTAGAATAAATTGGTGACAATTAATAAAAGAGGATTAGACGACAATTAATTTGAATACATATATATTTCATAAACGATAATTAAATGGGAATAAATAGAATATAATTTAATTTATCTGAGTTAACACGTGCTCATGACACACATTAAAAAAAACCTTTATTAGATATACCATTTTTTAGAACAAAATTAGCCTCTTTTAAATTTCGTAATAATTGTACCGTGCATAGCGAGTGGCTTTTGCTGGTTTTAAACTAAATCGAAATGCTACAAAAAGTACCCTTTGTGGTTAAATTTAAAATTAAAGCATTTAGCAAAAAAAAATAATTAAAGTTAAGATATTAATGCATATTCTTTCATACCAATAAGGACAATAGTTATTTTCAAACACTAATTTTTTTAATAAAACTATTTTAATAAAGGATTGTTATTTTCATCATTTAGATACAAAATCAACAATTAAATGAAGCCCAATTTTAGAAGTTAGTAAATAATCAACCTAACACTGCACCATTTCACCTTTTGTATGTACGAAATATGGATTATTCATCGAATTAAAAATTTGACTGTTGAAATAATTTATTTTACATCGGTTAGATTTTTTGTAACAAAATTATTGTAACTGTTAGAAAAAAAAGATCTTACAACGGAGGCTTATTTTTTACAATACCTATTAGAATTTTTTTTAATTGCAAAATATTTATTTGAATTGTCATGTCTTTTAATTCTACGGATAATCATTATTTCGTAAAAAAAAAAAAAAAAAGAGGACAAGAAAATACCATGGCATGTACTGTATAGCCGACCTGACACCATTTACTAGAAAGGAAAAGAAAATACCTAGAAAATAATTTAATAAAAAGGAAAAAAAAATAGAAAAGGAATTTTCAGCAAAACGAGGAAAGAAAACAGCTTACAGCTTCGTTAAGGAATCAAAATTGGCAACTTCGTGAATTCCCTAATCTAACCTTTTTGAGTCTTCACTTTCAAAGGTCTCGCACAACAAAACACCAACTTACTAAAATCAATTGTGATAGAGTGGAAGAGAGTTTCACCCTTAAAAATGATCAGGATTTGAACGACGATTATAATATTTGTATAAAGTTATTAATGTTGAAATAATAATCTTCCTTTTTAGACCTCTATAACCTCCGATTCAGATTAGTAAGACCTGTCGAATTTAAACACTCATAGTATAAAAAAAAATAAAAAAAAACACCAACTTGGTTTCTCTGCTATGCTAAATTCTTTCTTTTTTGCTTTTGCAATCAGCACCACACCACAAACATAATCCTCCAAATCCAAATTTCTGAAAAATTCAATTCTAGCACGGTTCTTATGGAATTAGCCCCACAATTCTCTCATACTAATTAAATCGGATTTACCTACAAATATAAACTCCGCTCAATTCATATAAAAAAATGTGGAGTCATTTTTACAAATAAAGTAGTACTAGAATGGAGCGACACCAAATCTCTTTTATGCCCTTTTCTCTCTCCAATATTGTTATCATTTTCTTCTCAAACTGGGTCAAATTGTCTCTTCAATCTTCTTCACTTCTTCTTCTTCTTCTTCTTCTTCTCCTCCTCCTCCTTACACACGTTCTCATAGACCTTTTCTCGTCACATTTTCTTCAGCAAAAAGATCTAGTCTTTACCAAACCCAATCTTAAAAAATTTCATAGAATCTCAAGTACATAATATTAGCTCATGATTTTTTTTGTTGTTTCTCTGAGTTAAATCTTTCATTTTTTTTTTAATGGGTGGAAATGGAAAGCTTCATAGATGGAAGATTTTCATTCACAGATCATCATCTTCTTCCCCAAAAACCCCTAAAAAACCAGACCCACCTAATGAATTTTTATGTCCAATTTCTGGGTTATTAATGTTCGATCCTGTAGTTGTTTCATCTGGCCAAACATTTGAGCGAACATCGGTAGAAATTTGTAGAGAATTAGGTTTTACTCCTTCTCTTCCAGACGGCTCAAACCCTAATTTCTCTGCAATAATCCCCAATTTAGCTCTCAAGACTACAATCCTCAATTGGTGTCAGAAATCCCATGTCGAAATTCCCATTCCACCGGATTATTCTTCAATTGAATCAACTATTCATAATCTTATGGCGAAATCTTCGAGAATCCGAGTTTCTGAAAGAGAATTGTTAAAAGGGGTTTCAGAAAATCCTCCGGTGGTGTTCTCCCACACCGCCTCGGAGCTAACTCATAAGAACCACCATTTGTATTCTTCTTCCTCCTCGAGCTCTGAAGAATCTGTAATTGCGAATACGACGCCATCTTTTATCCCTTTCACTACTCGTCCCGCTTGCTGCTACTCTTCTCCATCTTCAGGCCCGTCGACTTCCTCAGAAATTATCTACGACGAAACCTTAATTGAAGATGAAGCTCTTGTGTTGAAATTGAAGAGCTTAGATGTACATGAACAGGAGGAAGGAGTGATTCTATTGAGAAAAACTACTCGCAACGATGAAGAATCGAGGGTTTCACTTTGTAGTCTTGAGTTATTACAAGCTTTGAAACCTCTGCTCTTGTCTAGGTACGCGGTGGTCCAGACCAACGCCGCCGCGGGATTAGTCAATCTTTCGCTTGCGAATTCGAATAAGCTCAAGATTGTAAGATCTGGGATAGTTCCGATTTTGATTGATTTGATGAAAAATGGATTTGAGGAGTCACAAGAACACGCGGCGGGGGCTATTTTTAGTTTGTCTTTAGAAGATGAAAACAAAATGGCGATAGGAGTTCTGGGCGCTTTGCAGCCATTGTTACATTCTTTAAGGTCAGGGACTGAGCGGACTCGGCATGACTCGGCCTTGGCTTTGTATCATTTGACGTTAGTGAAAAGCAACAGGACGAAATTGGTTAAGCTCGGTGCTATTGGGTTGCTTTTAGGGATGCTTAGGAATGGCGATTCGGTGGGGCGGGTGGTCTTGGTGGTGTGTAATTTGGCCGTGTGCGAGGAAGGCCGGTCGGCGTTGCTCGACGGAAATGCGGTGGAGTGTCTGGTGGCGATTTTGAGAGAGGAGGGTAAAGGTAAGTTCGACTCGTTCGAGTCAACTCGGGAGAACGCGGTGGCTGCTTTGTACTCACTGAGTCATGGGAGTATGAGGTTCAAGGCTTTGGCAAGGGAAGCGAGGGCGGTGGAGGCGTTGCAAGCGGTGGTGGAGGTGAGCGGAAGCGATCGGGCAAAGGAGAAAGCAAAGAGGATTCTGGCGATGCTTAGAGAGGGAGAGGAGGAGGTGGATTGGGAAGGGGTGTTGGAAGGCAGAGCGAGTTTGAATCGGTACCGAGTTGGGACGAGCTCGAAGGGGCCGAACTCAACTGAGTTTTAGTCGTGTAAGCAAAGGTGTATATTAGTGGGAGGTTACTTTTTTTTTTTATCTTTTTTGCTTTATAATTTGTTGGTGGACTTAATCTAGATCACCAATGACTTAGCAAAAAAAAATAAATCCAGATCAACAACTACTTTTGTTTTTTCTTTTCTTTTTGTATTGAATTATGTATATTTTTAGGGGGAAAGTTTTATAAAAGATTGATTTGGATTGGAAATTGAAAATATTTTATGTAATTAGATACAAGTAGTCGATTTTGGATAACGAAGCGCAGCTCAATCGGTAAGACGCTTTACTTCCAATCAGTAGGTTAGGAGTTCGAGTCATATTAAAAGGAATGTGAGAAACCACTATCGATTCTCCTTTAAAGAAATAAAAAGAAAGAAAAAAAGTAGATTTTGGATGTCTAAGAGGGAAAATTCTGATATAGACCTGGGCTATATGTGGGGTTGTGGACCACTTGATCCAGAATTAAACACATCACCTCTTTTGATTAAAAAAAAAAATTATAAGGCCCCACCTATTTTTATTATTTTAATTAAAATTGTGATGTGGTTGAATGTGGATCAAGTGGTCCATGATCACTTGGTGACCCAAATCCACGACAGAATCAATCGTCTAACAGAGTGGAGAAGACATCTGCTCACGATTGTGAGGTCGACAGTAACTGTGATTGTGAAAGTCAACACCGTAGGCTACGGCCGCCTCTAGAAAAAATCTCCAACCCCTTAAAAAAAAATGCAAGTAGATTTTGGAGGAGTAATTTTAGTTTGAAATAATTGTTTTAGGTTTGTACATTATAATTCTCTTTTCGATAAAAAAATATGACTAGCTAAGTATTCATTTAAAAAAAAAAAGTTTGTTGTCAAAGACCTTATAGAAATCCTTGATTAGGAGAGGTCTATTCTGTTTCCTTTGAAACCAGAAATCTCTTGTAATAACCACTTCAAAAAAAGTCTCTTGTAAGAATAAGAATTAATAGTTTGGGTTTGAGTTTGAGTTTTGCCTGGAAAAATTAAAAAATTGATTATGGGAAGATTGAGAGAGATGAAGGGGGAGGGGTGGGTTAAGGGATTAGGCTATGGGTAGGGTTTTTTTTTGGTACCAATAATGGCCCTAGAGTTTTTACCATCGATCCGATAAAAAATGCATTTCACAGTTGACTAACAAATTTTTTGGAGAGAAGGATCTTAGATACCAAATGTAAATTGTTTAAGATTTTTAATATCCATAATTAATCTTTAGAGAAATTATGTCTGAGTTATAAATTGTTTAGAGATAATAATGATAAATTTGCCTTATCTTTAGGGAATGATCTGAACTTGTATATATGGTGACGTAATTAAATATTGTCATATGTTAATTTAGTATAAAAATGGTTAGCTTTAGGTAGTAAAATTGTCTATAAATAGCTAGCACTTGTACAAGAATTTGTAGAAACGCAACATTACAAATTGTAAAAGCGTCAACTTAGCATGAATGTCAAATTGTGAATGCAGTCCAGTTGCAACTCTTCTGAAAAATTACTTAGCAACTTCTTGAAAGATTCCAGCTGGAATCATAGAAACTAAACACATAGTAGGTTAGTACAATTTTTGTATACTATCTTTAGTAAATAATTTGAACTTGTATATATTGTGATGTAATTAAATACTACCAGCACTTAACTTAGCATAGATACAGTTAGCTTTAGCTAGCTGGTAAAATTGCCAATAAATAGCTAACACTTGCACAAAATTGTCATCATAAAAAATAAAAATAATAGTGATTTTCTTCGGGTTATTTTTTTTTGTCTTGGTCATTACTTTTCTTAAAAAACCAAACAATTTTAATTATAAAGAAAATTAGCAATATCCCCACATCTTTCTCCATCAAAATCAGTATGCATTTTTCGCCTCTAAAATTGGCGAGAGAAATTCAAATTCTAAAATTTTGAAGTCAAAATTTGTAATTGAACGATAATTTAAAAAAATTGAATTTAAATTTCTCCCGTCAATTTTTTAGCTTATCCTGCCAAAACTCAAACCCAAACCCAAACCCAAACCCAAACACAATACAAGTTGAGCCTAAGTTAAGGTACTAAATATTTTTAACGGTAATACTAGTTGTATTTACATAGCATAATTTTAAAACTCAGTTCAAACTAATTGGACTGTCCGACATTTTTTGCGGTACGAGTTGACTTCCAAAACTAGTAAAACTAAAAAACTAACTTCTTTTTTCAACCCGATAAAATTCGACGGTCAAATCGTCAAATTCAAAAATCAAAACAGATTATTAAAATAAGTCAGTAATAGATTGCGAGTTTGTTATTTGGGCAGTAAAAAAGTCCAGCCCGCATAAGGAATGGGGGACATTATAAAACTTGTGAAATGGTGGGCTAAAGATGAGAATCAAACCAATGCTACCAAAAAAGAAGAAAAATAAAAAGTTGAAAGTACAATTTTGAGATAATACCTATTAATGCTCCTTACATATATTTCAAATGTAAGTGTTAACCCTCGACAATTTTAGGTGCTATTTATGCCCCTAACTATTTACGGGGAACTATTAATGCCCAAAATTGGCGGAATCCGGCGATTGACGGCGGCATAGCACTCGTGCGACTCACACATGCGAATGTTAAGGGGCATAACAGTCAAATTACTCAATCATCTTCAACCTCCAACCTCTTCTTCCTCTCCCACTCCATTTCTTCCAAATCCCTTGAAATTTTTTTTATGAATTTCTGCAATACACTCTTCACCAATGATCCTTGGAAAAATGCCTAAATGTTTCAAAAATAGTCAAATTTTGGTGTTTTTGGGCTGAAAATTGGAACATTTTTAAGTGGGTTTTGATTATGAAGAACGTTCCGGCTACAAATCTGGGTGGTGGTTTGGAGTTTTTGCTAACCCAGAACTTGGAGAACAAGATTATATAGTTTTTTTTTCATCATCAGCCATCATTGATAGTTAGCTTTTCTGGTGTTCTTGGTGATTCAAGAGGTTGAAGATGGAGAAAATCTCTTTTGATCCATTTTAACCCGCCTCAACTTGTGGATTGTGTTCACGGGTCAGGTTTTTATTTAAATATCACAAGTATTCGGGTCATGGGTTGGGACAATTGAATGAGTCGGATGTTACCCATTTAGCACCGATTGTGTGGACTATTTTGGCCCTGAAAATGTGCTTGTGCGGGCTGCACATGTGCAATGCCGCCCCCTCTCGTCGGATTCCGCAGTTTTGAGCATTAATAGCTCCCTGTAAATAGTTAGGGGCATAAATAGCACCTAAAATTGTTGAGGTTAACACTTAAATTTGAAACATATGTAAAGGGCATTAATAGCTATTATCTCTACAATTTTTTCTTTAAACAATTTATAATTAGTACGTAAAATTTTAATTGATTATAGAACTTTGGTTGAGGTGTTAATTTAGGTGTCTATTGCCTAAAATATCCTTCAGACTTTTGGTTAACAACTCGTCAAAATCGCAGCTTTATGGTTGACCGACAAAAAGATGAACAGAACGATACTCTCTCCATTCCCAATTAATTGTCGTTTAAAAGATTTATATGTATCCAAATTAATTATCGTTTAAAGTTCTTTTATTAGTTATCAATAATTTATTCCAATTATACCCTCGACATTTCTTTTATTTGAGGCCACTGTCATCCCTATTTTTCCCTTTTTTTTCCTTATGCTATAGAGTGAGAAAGAGGGATAATATTGAAACTTTCAGTAAAAATGACAAGTTACTTAATTTTATAAAATTGTCAAAAAAAGAGTATTATATTTAGGAATAGAGGGAGTATTGTTGTATGGTATAAAATGTTTCAAGGACCTTAAAAATAAAATAATCAATTAAGACATTGCGTATTAATTGTAAATTATTTGAGAATATAAACCTTGTTTTCTGCCAAAATAAAATTAACAGAAGTTATTACCAAAATTCCATCAGAAGACTGAAAGCAAGAAAATGCAGAAAACCCACAAAAGAAAGAAGCAGCCGTCCTCCTGTTATTCATCGATTGAATCAGCCAAAAGGGCCAAAACCACCATTGTTAAGGGCAAGGAAGAGCCATATCCGGACCACCTTAAACCTACCCCAGAGGAATGCCGAGCTGTAAGAGATACCCTTTTAACCAATCATGGTTTTCCCAAAGAATTCTTAAAGTACCGAAAACAAAGGCTGGATCTCAAGAATGGTGATAAAAATGCAATCTTGGAATGTTCAGTAAGTTATGAAGCATTAGATAGTGAATGTAATGATGATAGTGAGGGTAAAGAGCCTGTGTTGGACGGTTTAGTGAGTACCATATTATCACAGAACACCACAGATGTTAATTCGCAAAGGGCTTTTGCTTCTCTCAAGTCTGCTTTTCCTAATTGGGAAGATGTAAGCTTCTGATTGTGAAATGGGGGTTTTTGTAAATTTTTTTTTGATAAAAAAAATTGGTCTTCTTTATTTTGTGGCTTGTTTTAGAAATTAGTTTTTGTTGCTTTTGGGACTAGTTTTTTTTTCTTCCTAAGTTGATTTAATTGAGTCTAACAAAAGTTTCATACTTTTTCCTTCTGTGTAGAATCAATGTTGTTATCTCAATAGGTGCTTTGTAATTCTTATGTTTTTGTATTTATGCCATAAATGCTCTGGAGGCTGAATGAAAGAAGCATGTTAATGTGCACATAAATCACAATGGTTCTTGGGTCTGGCTTCTCTGATGCCTCTTGGCTTTGATTTGAGGGCATGATTCTGCAGAAAACGTGACATTATAGGGGGACTACTATTTCATTGCAAAAGGTTAGGTTAGTCTACAATCCACATGTTTCAGTGGCAGCCACTTTGTGCATTTATTGCCAAATGTTAGGTCTGTCTCCTATCCATCCCCACTCATACCCCAATTATTGGGAGCTTAATGAGTTATGATATTGTTGTTGTTATATTGTATTTACGCCATGGCAGTTTGTACTTGGGCATTATAATGCATTTTGTTGCCTCCCCCTCCCCCTAATTTGTATAGATATGATACACTTTGTGGTATCAGTTACTGGTAGGTAACATAAAGAACTCGAGTTCTAAGGAGTTTCCCATAGTTACATTCGCTTATTATATGAAACCGTTTCAAGTCAAATCATATCCTCGGACTACTATTGCTGTATTACAGTGATGAAGTTAATATTTGTAACAATACTGAAAAGTATGGATTTAAGTAGCAACTTATGTCCATAGACAGTCAAAATTCGGTGTTCTGATGCACTGGCAATCAAAAAGCTTAAATTGAACAGGTCTTGAATAAATTTTCCGAAATATGCTCTAGTTTTAAGACGGTACTCATTGTATAAGAACTAAAACTTCTTAAAACTATGTTGTCAGTGGTTTTAAACAATTTCCATGTCTTTGTAAATTGTTAAGGTTCTTCCTGCTGAGAGAAAACACATTGAGGATGCTATTAGATGTGGTGGTTTGGCACCGTCAAAGGCTTCTTGCATCAAAGGTATATTGGAGAGCTTGTTTACAAAAAGAGGGAAGTTGTGTTTGGAGTATTTGCGGGATTTGTCAGTTGAGGAAATCAAAGCAGAGCTCTCAGGGTTTAAAGGAATTGGTCCCAAAACGGTAATATACTATTTATGAACTTATTAGGGATTTATATATCATTAGTACAGAAGTGAAATAAGATGAGTATGGAATTTAATTGCTTTGTTATCCATTGTTGCGAGTCGAATGTGTTGCAAAAGTTTGCTTGAGAAATATGTGGAGGTTTTACTTTAAAGCATTTTATTTGCCTTATACATTTATGTCTCCAGATCCTTCACACGGGATAAATGAATCTTATGTCTATTGAATGGGATCTTCGTGAAATTTCTTCTGTTAATTCCGTTGGCTTGCTACATTTATGAAAAGCTTGTCTATAAGCAAGTCTTGATGTATCCTCTTGTGGTAAAGAACAAAGAGACATTGGCTAGTTCAGAAATGTGGCAGACTTTTAATCATTTTGCTCACACCTTACATATGCGTTGTTTTCTTATTTTTAGGAGGGGGGTCAGGGGGTGTCGAGGGGTCTTCAAAATCTAAGAGGACTTCAGAATGGAGTAGTAAAAGTTTTGGGTAAACAATGTTTCAGGCTTGTAATACTGGCACAGAGTTCTTGGAGGGATTTCTTAACTTATCACGGGAGTGTAACTGAATTACTTTCTTGTTTATCTTAAAATGGAACTTCAGTTGAATTCAACTTATAAAAAGTTAAGTTTCAACTCAGAAAAATAATTTTGACTATTTAAGTTCAGTAAGCTGACTTAAGATCAAAGTATGGGCGTGAAATTTTGTTGTCATTGATATTTTATATATTAGTAAGAACATCTAACTATGTGGAACTATAAGTCCAAATAAATATGGGAGAAAGATCTAACTAGGGCATTATAAAATTCCAATATTCAACGAGTCAAAAAGCAGGGTCCGAAGTAGAGGGAGGAAGAAGAGAATTCTAGATCGAGCGTGACTGGGATTGGGGTTTCTGCTTTTCCCCTGGAAAGGCTTCCACTCGGATAAAGACGGATAGGAAGATTCAGGAGAAAGAGTTCGCCTATTAGCATTATCAAAATCTTTACCTTTTCCCACTTCTCCTGCTTCTATGATTTGTCATCTAAAGCAACCAAAGTTGGAAAAAACAAGAACAGAGCTGCACTGATCTGGGAAACTTTTTACCTTACTATTTAGTTAGTCGGCAACAGTTCCAAATAAAATCCTCTAGATTTCTAATTACTGATGCTATCTATTTCATGCTTGGTTGAAATAATTTGCTTAATTTTGTGTAGTACCATTTTTTTAACGACTTTATGTTGATGGCAGGTGGCATGCGTCTTGATGTTTCAGCTTCAGCAAGATGATTTCCCGGTGGACACTCATGTGAGTATCACATTTTCTTGGTCTTCTAAACAGTCACATCACCTAATATCTCAGTAATTTTTTTTCTTCAGATATTTCAAATTGCGAAGACCATTGGCTGGTTACCAGCAATTGCAGACTTAAAAAAGGCATACGTTCATCTAAACTCTCGGATTCCAGATGATTTAAAATTTGACTTGAACTGTCTTCTGTTCACTCACGGTAAGATCTGTCGACAATGCTCCAAAAAAGGAGACTCAAGGCGTAAAAAGGAAACTTCTAACAATCCTTGCCCTTTGCTTGCTTACCGCACTGACTCTCTAGAACCGAATGAATTGTCAACATGATTTGATGTTGTTTTCTTGCAATTATCATTATTATAAATGCCTATTTTTACTATCTTTCTTCATTTTATCTACTTTGGATGAGCGCAGTGTTTGGATTAATTGATCTCCATGGAAAATTTTGTAGTGCATAAAGCTCGATTAAAGTAGCAATTTTGTAGGTAGTTAACAATGTTACATTATGACTTGTCGCACTGGTATCTGACTTTGTCGTAAGGCTCCAAGGTATGTGTTCCAATAAGCCACTTTAATAGATAGCAATAAATATGTCTTAATGGCCATTCTAAAATTTAGTATCCTTCAAATAACTTAGTTTAGCTGGCATTCAATAACGAATGTTGTTTAATACTGTGTTTTATGCTTCATATGGATAAGGCGAAATCTTTCCTTGGTCCGTAAATCTGTAGATATGCTTATCTCATTCTCCATTCCCAGGAATTTGTCGTTCAAGTGTGTAATGTTCTTGAAAATGTGAAGTATGAGTCTTGGACCAAAGACCTGGAATCCCTAACCTGGAATCATCCACAAGAAGCTTTTGTAGCGATAAAAGATTGAAACTTTTTGGATTTGAAATTGATGTTACTTCCCAAAAATGCAACATGTCCCAAGTTTCTTATCAAGAAAGTGTAAATTCATCAAACACGAGTTTACCAGAGTACCGAGAAAACGGTGTTGTTTCTAAGCATGTGGAACCTCTTGTAGAGGCAAATTCTTTGAGGAAATATAATTGCTTGCCAGTTTGTTCCAAGGAGTTTACCAATTCTCAAACACTTGGTGGGCATCAAAATGCTCACAGAAAAGAGAGGTTGAAGAGGTAAAAATTGCAGGTTCAAGCCAGGAGGGCAAGTTTCAACTACTCAAATGCTCTTATTTATCATTCTTTTTTCCTAATTTCAACCCCGAAAATCAGTACCGAGACATCTTTTTAGCCATTCAGCGCCTTCTGTTTCTCTCTGCAATTTCTGCCCAAATCCCAGAAATTTACCTTGAAACTCCACAAGGGAGCGAGCAGCCGTACTTTCTTCCTGCTCAACTCCTCGTACCGGCGGAGGACCAAGAAACCACCCTCTACCCCGTACATCTGTAATGATGACAATGGTGTTATTGAAATTTACTTGAACATGAATAACTCTTTTTGTATTCTGCGTGCACCTTTACGTGATCCAATACGTCTATTCTTACGTGAATCAATTCTCGGTATAGCTTTTGAGATATTTTAACCTCTTGTAAATATGAGTCAACTTCCAAATTCCGAGTAAGGCCCGGATAGCCATTTTCCTCAGCAGGTGCAAATAAAAGTTTAGCCGTCAGATCAAATGATCTGACAGTTTTACCCTCCACATTCAATCTGACAGTTGAACTTTTACCTGCACCTACATCAGATTCACTCCCTCAGCACCTTAACATCTTCGTAAATGATTGGTCTTTTTAGTAAGTTCATATTCTTATTCAAATAGATAATTTAGTGACTACGTAACTATTATGAGATTATGGAACTCTAAGCAAGAAGGAATGAATTCTATTGTGATGTTAACAAAAGCAGCTAAAAGGATTCTCAAATTTAACGAAAAGTCATTGGACTTCTACCTGTTTTACGGCAAAGCATCATGTTAAAAAAGAAAGAAAGAAAGATAAGAACTTCAACTTTGTGACAGTTAGTTGAAACTGTTATATGTCTCATTGTTAACGAGTGTTCGAATTTCTCTGTGAACTTTGATTTTGTGAGATTTCCCCGTAGTTGTTGAACTCTATGTAAAGAGTAGTATGAACCAGACTCTCCCTATTTAGCGGTTAGTTAACTGTGTAGCTGAACCTGAATTAATCACCATGTTGACAGTGAACACTCGATACCCCAAACAGGTAATCAAAAAGGACGGTGGTTCTAGTGCGGAACAGTGGTAACTCTGCATTTGCGGAATTTTCCTCGTTCGTTGGATTAAAATTTTGATGGTTAAGATTGATTTAAAATGTACATTTGTTCTGAACCTCAGAACACCTGTCGTGTTTTTGAGTTCAGGAAACCTGTCATAAGACGTTCCGTATGTACTGAAAAAATCTGAAAAGAAAGACGACAAATTACACTACCTAGAGCTGTAAATGGTGATTAATTACTCTTCCGGAGAAGGAAGAAAAGCAAAAGGAACCTAAATGGGCCCATGCCATGTGCATGCAGCAGAAGGGAGTAGTTGGCTGGCTGTACCCTATGGGGGCCCATAGAAATATAACAAAACTAAACCAGCTGGATTTATTATATCTAAAAAGCAGTGATAAAACGGGAATGGATTAGTACGTACCCCAAAGGCCCATATTTGTTTCTATTCCAGGGTTCAAAATGTTAGCAATTATGACTCACCGATTTTTCAGATTCTACCACTTATTTTGGGCCCTGTTGAACATTTCAACCCTTTTCCTTTTATTTATTAGGGTAAAAAACGTTCACGCCCCCTAAACTATTCAGCTTTTTTAGTTTTTGACCCTCAACTAAAAAGGATCAAGTTTTAGTTTTTGACCCTCAATGAATGATATGATTTTTCCAAAATGCCCCCATATTTTGGACTTCCGTTATGATGTAACGGAGAATATGGATGGAAGGTCAAAAACCAAAAATCGAAATAGTTTAGGGGGTAAAACTTGACCCTTTTTAGTTGAGGGTCAAAAACAAAAAAAGAGAATAGTTTAGAGGGCGTCAGCGCTTTTTACCCTATTTATTATTGCCCTAGTGGCTGGAGTTAGGTATGCAAATGAATACAAACGGATACGCAATTATCTATTCAGCATTCATATCCATTTTTAAACCTTTTTTTATCGAATTCAGATCTGGATCCTAACGGATCAATAATATGTGTTACCAGATCCGTCCGTTTGAATCTGGATACGGATTCGGTAAAACCCGTTTAAAAAATCCAATCATCTTCATTTTTTATTTTTCTATTTTGGCTAATTAAAAATATACTTGTTTAATCTAATGATCTTAAATATCATATGTTACTTCACCCCAATTATAGTACAATCCTCAAATAATTATACGTACTAGAATACAATCCATAATCACAATATTTTTCAAAGTTCAAATTTCAAATAAAAATACATAACTAGAATTCCGATCATATTTCAAAATAAATATCAAAAGACTCCTCAAAATAAAATACATAATGCTTGAATTAGGGGTAAACTTTAGCCTTAGATGTGAATTGATCCAAATGTTAAATTTTTTTTATTTATAATATAGATATTTACTATATATAATTAATATATATGCAGAAACGGATCCGGGTCTAATAGACCCGGTTTTTAATATTTCAGACCCGTAACCATTTTATTACTCTTATTCGGATTCGGATGCAGGCATATGAGTATGGAGTTTCTTACCGAGTCCTAACTTATTTTTTCGAATTTGAGTTGAATACGAATCTAAACCCGACCCGTTTGCAGGCCTAACTGGAGTGTGCATACAGGCGGTTTGGTTAATTTTAATTAATAATTATTTCAGTTGTATTTCTTTATCTTATATTTTTTTAAATTCATATCAAACTATTTTTATTTTAAAATCAAATTTATTCAAACCATATTTCCAAAAGAAATATTAAATGTGAATCGGCCACCTTTTGACTAAGTTGAGAAATAATTTTTAATTTTAACTTAGGTGCACATATCATATATGCAGAAATAAGTTTTTTATCCGAGACATACTTAACTTCAATACTTAAGTAAAATACATATATCTATTACTTTGTTTTTAAAAAACAAATAAACTAAAATTAGTATTAAAATTTCTAAAAAGGGAAAAAAAAGTCAGCATTAGTATATTTTATTTATAGTTAAAAGTAAATAGATAAATGTTAATTTAGCTCTCGGCTTTTGGATAAAGGATTCTAAAATCCAAATACAAACCCAAAAATAAAATAAAAATGGGGTACTACTAGTACACATATTAACCAAACTATATATACCGAATGCCAAATCAAACCACAAATTTAAATTTGGTTTGGTTTGATAATCAGTTAATACAAAATAGTGCACACTTTCATTGTTGACTATTCGATTTATACCGAAATATAAATTTTAATCGAACTATTTTTTATTATTGATTTGGTATTTTGGTATATTCAATATATTTTTTAATTAAAAAAATTAAAAATATTAGACCCGGTATTGGATTTTCTATTTCTGAAAATAGAAAAACTAAATAAATCGAAAATTTATAATTACTCTATATTATACTAATTGGTTTATTCACAAAACAATATTATTAGTTTTTGAATTGGGGGAAGAAAATCCAATATTGTAAGATTCATTTAACTTTTTCTTTGATTTTCTATGTCGATTTTGGGATACCTAAATTTGCATAATTTATTAACTTAGAAGTCCACACAAATTAAATAAAAAAATCCGCCACATATCAAATCGAATTGTAAAGTACATAAATTATTTCGGTTCAATTTTATATTAAAAAATTACAATTAAAATTCGTACATAAATTTCATACAAAATACTAGAGTTGTCAAAATGGGCATTTGCCCACGGGCATGCCCGCCCCGTGAGCTTAATGGGCGGGTATGGGCGTATGAATTCCATGCCCATTTAAATGCGGGTATTAATGGGCATACCCGCTCGGGTAACGGGCAATGTGGGTACGGGCGGGTTGCAATCGGGCATGTCCGCTTTGTTTTATTTTTATTTTTTTTGGATATGAATTAATTTTCACAGTTGAGACTTGAGAGCCAAAAGAAGAAAAAAAAAACCCTAAAAGCCCAATGTAAAAGTTGAACTGTGTTATATATCTTGGGCAAAGTCCCTTGAAGCCGTTCTATACTTCTATTACCCAAATATTAACGGTTTCATCTCTGAAGGTAACTAAATTATGTTCTAACTTATTATTTATCATTTATCATTTACCATTTATAATGTTTTAAGTTCTAACTTCTCAAGTTGTGTGTGTTTTATAGGTGGAGATGATGAGAAGGAATCAAAATTATGGGTGTGCTTGGACAAGGTTTGGCTTGAGATTGGTTTGGTTTGGTCTCACTTTTGTAAGGTGGATTCAAATAATACTTATAGTGTTCAAGATCTAAATCAATAGATAGAGGATATTAAAAAAAACGTATCTATTTTTTGTTGCTTTGACTTCAGCAATATGTTTGTTAATTTTGGATAGTTGATCTTGAATTATTTTTGAAATTATGGACTTTGATTGTTTTTTATAACTATTTTGGATATTGTGGACTTATATTTGATTGTTCTTGACCTATTTTGGATATTTATTTACCATTTACAGGACTATAAACTACAAGTGAATGAGAAATAAATAAATTTTGTTGAATTTTTCAGATTTAATCTATTTTTTTTAAAAAAAATAAAATTAATAATAAGGGTTGCGAGCATGCCCATTTGCCCACGAGCATTCGGCGGGCGGGTACAGGCATCCCTTTTGATAGCCCATGAAAAAAGCGGGCATGCCCGCCCATCCCCATTTAATACATGCTCATAACAGGGCGGGCGGGGATACCCATTTTGACAGTACTACAAAATACCGAAGCCATTACCAATATGCACCCCTACTGCTGACTCACAATTACGAAAGTTACTCCAATTATTCTACTTCCTCATTTGTTTTCATAAAAAAAAAAAAGAAGGGAAATTCGAATCGTAACTGAACCGAGTTGAAGCATGAGTTAAGAATGAGTTCTTCAATTAGTAAATTTACTTTTTTTCTTCCCGTCAAGTGATCGTAATCTAATTAGTCACATATATAACTTTTAGAACTTATTCAAAAAAAAATTAAGAGTTCGAGATATTTTGACAGAAAACTATCCAATTAAATGATTTTCTACCAACAAGTTATAGAGCTTATTAAACTTTTATAAGATTAAGTTAAATACCTGATACAACATTTTTAAGACCGATCAAAGAGTCGGGCAAAAAAGGAAGAAAGCAGTTGTTCAAATTTCTGGAGCGATTAATAGGGACGGTCATCTGAATAGTAGATCCAGCTGGCTTCAATTAAAGGTTTTCTGGGTTCCTTTTTTTTTGGATGGATATTTCTGGGTTCCTTTCTCTTGTCCTCAGAGTTCAGACACACTGACACTGTACTGATTGTCTTTGCTCTCCTCAGTACATTTTTTTTTCTTATCGCCATAATTGCTAACTTTAAGTAATGCTTCCTCTTAAAGTACTCCGTTGACTTATTGTAAATGAATTGCCTATATTTTGGCTAAATCTAACTGTGATATCCGAAATTTTTTACTTACTACATCTGCCCCATATTATTTGTAACATTTTATTTTTTTACACAGACCAAGATAATCATTGGAATACATTAATAATAAATAAGAAAGTCCAAAATACCCCCAAATTTAATACTACTAGTAAATGATGATAAGCAATTTGAAGAAGAAAAAAAAACTCTAATTAATAAATGTAAATTTTAAGTCAAGTTATAAACCCAAAACTAACCACACCAATACCAACAGTAATCCTACCAAGTACCAACGGCCATCCCAATACCAATACCAAAATGATGATGCATTTGTCCAAGCAGCTAGACTCGATGGTGTAATTAATTAGAGTTAGTATTAAGGTGTATTGTTTGGTGTGCATAGATAAGTGTGAATTGTTAGAAAGACTAAAACAATTAAATAAGTGTTGACTAGTTAGATGAAGGATAGTTTTGGAAAAAACATGTCAAATGTTTATCAAATTCTGAAACGTGGCAAATAATATGGGACGGAGGTGATTATTGGGGTTTCGAGTTCTGAGCAGTACGTGTTTTTACATGTTTCAAAAGTAGTACGTGTTTTACATGTTTTGAATTTAATTTTTGTATAATTAATTTTTATTGCATGACTTTACGTGTAATGACATATTTATGTGTTATATGTGAAGTTTATTTATGTTAATGGGTGTATTTGATGAGTTCAGAAGTTTGAGGACTTGAGTGGGGTTGTTAAGAAGTTGAGGGACTGTTATGTGATTATTGGAGAGGTTATGAAAGTGGGGGTTAGTGCAGGAGATCAGTTACACAAGGTAGAAAAGAACGGAAAGGAAAAAATAGAAAAAGAGAGAGAAAAGCTGGCAGGTTGAGAGCGGAGTGAATTTTATGACATTTGACATAATAATCGGTGTCGGAATTGAGTGGTTCTTATTGCGTTAGAAAGATGATGGAAAGAGCTAAGTTTGGGAAATGACGGATTAGCGTTTGGAGTTCTGTACAAAGAGTAATTTAAGTTTGAAGTTTGATGCTTTATGGGTTCGGCATAACTGAGTGTCTGTGAGGTTTTTCCTATAATTGAGATAGCAAACGGTGTCAGATTCGAGTGAATTTTAGTGTGTTTCGAAGAGGACTGAAAATACTACGTCTGGGAGATGATGGATTGGGGTTTCGAGTTCTGAGCAGAGAGTTATCGATGCTTGTAGTAGGCTGAAAATTCTTGCATTTCGATGTTCTTGAATTTTGAAGTATCCGATTCTAAGCTTTTGAGGTAATGATCCTTCACTCTTGATTTTCATTCCTAAAAGAGCATGGATTTTCATTTTACTGAAATTATTGAAATGTTTTGGAATTGGTTTCATTTCAAGTTTTATTACATCAAAATCGGATGAAGTGTTGAATTATATGCTTTGTATGAGTTGTTCGTTGTCCTCGAATTCCTGTGTTTATTTCTTGGATATATGAATTTTGATTTGGTGATTTTGCAAGCGTGAAAGTGTTCTTCCTTATGTCTATGAATGAAAGTAAAGCATGACATGTCTCTGATAGTATGTGAAGTGTTTAACCATTTGTGCGAATGAGGATACTAAAGTGCATGTGTATATGAACCGGTTGTTTAGTACAATCCAGGTTACTAAAGTGTTAAATTGTTTTCCTAGTGCAAGCGAGGCTCTTAAAGTGTATGTGTTGTTGAACCGGTTGTTTAGTACAATTGAGGTTACTAAAGTGTTTAACCAGTTGTCTAGTGCAATCGAGGCTACTAAAGTGTATATGTATGTGACCTAGTTGTTTAGTACAAACAAGGTTACTAAAGTGTTAACCATTTGCCTTGTACAAGTGAGGATACTCAAGTGTATAGGGATATGATCCATTTGTTAGTACAATTGAGGTTACTAAAGAGTTTAACCGTTTGCCTTGTGCAATCGAGGCTACTAATGTGTATGTGTATAGGAACCGTTTGACTAGTACAAGCAAGGTTACTAAAGTGAACGTGTATAAGGTTTAAAGATATGTGTGGCCTTTTTCCTTAGTTTGTTATAGAGACTGGATTGCATAATTGAACTCGGATAAGTGTGAAGTGAAGTGTTTGATATGAAGTAATTGAAAGTAAAAGAATTATATGTTTTGAAAGTATTTGAAATGTGTGAATGAATTGGAAGTTGTATGTTTGATGTCATATGTATGTAAAAGTTAATGAAAATGTGTCTATTTGGGTTGGGATCTTTGGGGATTTCAGAAAATACATTTTCCTTAATTATTTTGTACTTAAAATGACATGTTATGAAGCCCGGATGACTCCTCCGGGTCGAACGAAGTGTTTCTATATCGTTCGTACCAACTACTGGCTTCTGACCAGATCACACAAGGGGTTCGGAAGATGTCCGATAAACCGGACTTGAGCTTCAGTGGACCGGACCAATGAGTGGTTCAAATGACCACAACAACCCAATTTTGACATATCTTAGTTTTGATCCGATTCCAAAGCTAAGTCTTTTTTTAAGTTATGTGAGGTGTATTCTAAATGTTTTAAATGCTATGTAAATCTATGTAAAGTTATGTTACGTTTTCAATGATTTTGGGAAAGTCGGGAAATGTTTTGAGTCGTGTTTCATGCTTTATCCTAAGGGTGATCGATATTTACTTGGGCTAGTTAGTTCACCCATTTCCCCCCATTTTTTGCAGATGAGTACGCCGAGGGTGTCATAGATGACACCTTTGAGTAAAAGTTTGAAGATGACTTAGTGTGATTTATTGCATATGGAGAAATGTGTTTGTACTTTGTATATGGAGAAATTTGTGTAGGGGTGTGGTTTATTGCATTGCAAATGCAAAAGGTCTAATTTGCCCTTTTAGCAACTGTTTGGTACTTCCACAAGCATTGGATGCCATTGATTATAAAGAAACCAACCAGTGGGCTTCTCTGCCATTTGAGTGGTGAAATGTTTCATTTGTTTTCTTGGATCCCATATACAAGTTGGAAAAAAGGAAAAATAATTAGTAAGGATAGTTATTCTTAGAAAAAATATGTGTTTTTTCATCATTAAGAAAAGAAACAATTAAGATTCATCAATACGATTTTGAACACCCATCAGCATAATCGAGCCACTATATGTTCTTAGGTGTATTATATTTCATTGAAGATTTTACAAGGAATGAAGAACCCTATATAATACTCTCTCAGTGCCCCAAATTGGTCGTTCCAAAATTATTATTTTTCTTGTGTCAAATTAATTATTCATTCCTAATTACAATATCATTTATTCATTTTCCAACTTTACCATAACATTTATCAACTAAAGAAAAATAGAACTAATTACATTCAAAAGTTTCAAGATGGATTTTTTTGGTCATTTCACTTAAAAAATTAACTCAACTAACTATATTCTTAACTTTTAAACAGATACATCTAAAATAGCATAGACGAGTATATTAGTACTCAAACTAAATAGTTTTATAATCAAATATACTTCACCTATCTTGAATGAAATGTCAATTTTTCTATACAAACTGAATAAAAAATAAGAAATTCAATTTTGACAACTCGAAAAACAAGTCAATTTCGGATAGAATGGGTAATATCTTCATGTTATACGTTCTTGAGTTAGTAAATGTTCTGATAGAAAATTTATCGCGCATTTAGCAATTATGACTCAACTACTCTGTCTGTAATCGTAATTGAGTACTACACTTATAGTAACTCAACAATTTAATTACTACTCATTTGATTCGGAGTATAAGTCTTTTTAAAAGTTTTCACATAAATTAAGATACTAGTTAGAATGATTGAAATACCCTAATTAATATTGCAAAGATAAAAAAAATTAATATAAAGTTGCATGGAAATTACACTTTTTGACCAAAATAAATATGGGGAGAAAATGATATAAGGGAAAATTAGTCAACAAATACACATTTTTTTTAACAACTTTTTAAAAATACTTATATTTTGCAACAACTTTTAAAAATACTTATATTTTGAATCGGAGGGAGTATAATTTTAAATTTTCTCGTTTCTCAATGTCCCTAGAGTATTAGGATCACATTTTTATTCCATTTTTTGTGTATTTTATTTCCTGACACACTAATTTATTAGTTGTTAAATTTTCTTTTATTATTATTTTTAAATCTAATACCTAAAAAAAGAAAAGTTGTGAAACTCTAAAGAAAAAAACGCGTTCCTTAAAAATTATTAACTAATAATGAGATAAAAAAAATGTACAGAAATTCATTGTGATATTACTAGTACTACAAGTACCAGCAAGGTTCCAGTGCAGGAGGTTAAAAACATTTGACGACCGAGATTTTTTTAGCTAATACATGTTTAATTTTTTGAACACCTCTTACAAACACATGTTATCCACAAGGGTGGAAATAACATTGGAACTTTGAGGGGGCAAAATCCAACTCTTTTGGGGGACGAAATAATTTTTTTACACTATAAAAAGTGAATTTTTAAAAATGTTAGGCCAGTCGCCAATAATTATTCACACTGACGCACACTTGTTCACATTTGAATTTGATAATGATAAGAATCGTCTATTCTTATACATGTCTCAATACATGTTTCTATTATTTAAAATTTGTCATACGGACATTTTTTTCAAATTTCATAAATGTAGATATGCATGAAGATAAACGATTATTTGCCTTAGAAAACGGAGGGATAGAAGTACCTTATATGAGGGGGCAATTTGGGGAACACAAAAATTAAAATTGGACTATAAAAGAGTAACCCCATAGCAAGCTTCAATTATACATCAGCATAAATAACTTGAAGCTCAGCGGATACCAATAATACAATGGCAGTCCGCGTAACGCTTTTTGTGGTTGTGGTTCTTCTATTTGGCATTTCCCAGGTAAAATGGTTGTAAGATTCACGCTTTGCATCATTAGAAGCGCTTTCTAGAAACACGATTTATATATATCTTAAATGCTTTTGCTTTGCTGTAGGTTTCATCTGATAGCAAGATCAAGGATGAAGAAAAAGATCATGTACATTATTTTCTATATTTATTAATTTCTACTTTTATTTAATTCTTGATAAATAATAATCCTACAGCTGAAGCTTATTACTCTTTATTTGTTTATTTATTTATTTTTGGTGACGTTCAGGTGTTTACTAGACGTGTCAACAAAAGACTAACACAAGATATATGTAAGTTTTCTTTGCATTTTTTATGTGTTATAGTTATTTCAATTACAATCGTCTATAAATCGAATGCAATTGATTTGTTTTCCGGAAAAGAAATGACACCTTATGAGCGATTTGGAAATGTGAATTAAATATTTCTTCATATAAGATGGAAAAAAAATTGTATGCTTCCCTTTGGGAGGAAAAATAATCTTTTTTGTTAGTTATATTGTCTAAAAGATTTATATTTTTGATCAAATACGTAGTACAATGAGTTAATTATAAGATCTATTAGATGTATAATGAAAGGCGGACGATATTGTTAGAGCGATATTCTTCCTGCCAGAGCAAATGTCTTGCAAATGACAATATTGTCCCTCATATTCGATAAAGAATTTATTCTATCAAAATTATATTTATTTTTTAAAAACTGATTTCAACAACGAATAATTCACAATGGTAGATGTAAGGAAGGATTTGTATGCTTTTTTGCTAAAATAGTAGATGAAATAATTTTAATGTGCTCAGTGAACATCTAGATATTGTCCTTTAAGATTGGCATCACTTGCCCTTAAAGAATTCATTCACTATCTTTATGTAATCTTCTCTCTATATAAATGAAATCTTTTAAATTTGTAAAGGAAATACTACCTCCATTTTTTAATCAAAATATTAATATCACTCTCTTAAATAGAATTAGTGGTATACAACAGGGACGAAGCCAGGACTTTGGTGTTGGGGGGCGAAACTGCAACAGTATATAGAACTACAGAGCTCAAGTGATAAAAACGGCAAAAAAATTCTTGGGGGCCGAAAAAAAGGGCAAAAAAAAATTCTTGGGGGGCGAAATTGATAAAATTTTCTAAATTTTTTCAAAATACACATAAAATTTCGATAAATAGTAGTATTTTTAAAAATCTTAGGGGCCCCTGTCTTCGTCCCTGGTATATAAGTAATATTAATTAAGAGAATAATATTGATATTTTGATTAACAAAGTATTTTGTTGTTTACTTTCTTAATTTTTACTATATGTCATAAACGACGTATATCCTGAAGTGGATGAAGTAGTAAATAAAGATATATTGTAACTTAAAGAAAGAAAACGTGTTACGAAACGATCACACAAAAATTACTTGAATTTTGTAACTTTGGACAGTGTTAAGGCTCTCAGACAACTTAAACTTGGGAGGTTCTCTCACTCTTGTTCCGGCTCCGGCTCCGGCTCTGATTTCCGGTCAGTTGGACTGTGGTGGATTATGCAAGGACAGATGTAGCTTAAATTCAAGGCCAAATACATGCATTAGGGCATGTGGAACTTGTTGTTTTAGGTGCAAATGTGTTCCACCAGGGACTTTTGGTAATAGAGAGGTTTGTGGGAAGTGTTACACTGATATGACTACCCATAGAAACAAGACAAAGTGCCCTTAATTAATTACCAGTTTGGACTTGTTTTTAGGACACAAGTCAAATGTTATTATGTTCTAATACAAGTACTCTTTTTTTTTGTGCCCATGTTTTTCTTTAGGTGTGTCTTAAATATTAAGGTCATGTGTTTGTACTTTGTATATGGAGAAATTTGTGTAGGGGTGTGGTTTATTGCAGTGCAAATGCAAAAGGTCTAATTTGCCCTTTTAGCAACTGTTTGGTACTTCCACAAGCATTGGATGCCATTGATTATAAAGAAACCAACAAGTGGGCTTCTCTGCCATTTGAGTGGTGAAATGTTTCATTTGTTTTCTTGGATCCCATATAAAAGTTGGAAAAAGGGAAAAAGAATTGTTACCCATTGTTATGAAAGATCTAACTCTTACAAAACGTCGGCCCCGAGATTTTTAAAAATACTACTATTTATCGAAATTTTATATGTATTTTGGAAAATTTTATCAGTTTCGCCCACCCTCAAGAAATTTTTTTTGCCGTTTTTATTGCCCTCTAAGAATTTTTTTTATCGTTTTTATCACTCGAGCTTTGTAGTTCTACATACTGTTGCAGTTTCTCCCCCAACACCAAATTCCTGATTTCGTCCCTGGTTATATTAGTAAATGCACCAATTCGTCTTATAAAAATGAGATAGGGCATCTCAGACATAGGGTGCCCCTTGACTAGGATGACAATGAACCCATCTGAATTGGAGATCCAACTCGGCCCAACCCACTAGGGGGTGGAGATTCCCCGACTTAAGCCGGAGACGGAGGTGGAAGTCCAATATGATAGAGAAAAGGAAAATTTCATTGTCTCGTGATAGAGCCCATCGGGCTACCTTTCTTAACTACTTAATCTCAGACTTTCGGGCTAGTCCAATATGATTAAAGAAAAGGAAAATTTCATACGAGAATCATAAATTTTCATTTTGTCAGAAAAACAATAAGAACCTAGGAAAAACATAATTGTTGTAGTAAATTAGGATAGGTACAACATTTCCAAATTTTACCCATAAAAAGAAAAGAAAATAAGCATTTCAAATTTTCTTCTCCAGGGTTTCACTTAAAAAGATGAAATGAAAGTTTTGTGGATTTGTTAAAATTATTAATTTTTTATTGAGTAGAGTCAGAACAATAATTGTTCTATACTTACACATGGAACAATGTGATGAGCCCAAAACCTATGAATTCACTCCGACTCCAGTGATGTCGGTATATGTAGATCATTATTATTGATATATTAAACAACATACTAAAGCCCTTTTTTCCTTTTTCTCTTTTTTCTCTCTCCCCCTCTGCTGCTCTTCTTCTTTCCTTTCTGGCCAGATTTGACCATTGGCTCAGGCCAATGGTCGAATCTTGATCCTTTTTGTTTAGGTTTTATACCTCTATTTTGTACCACGAATCATATGAAACATTTTCAAAGTATTTTTCTTTAAGATTCAAGACACAGAAGTTGGATTTGTCTTAGATCTTCACAGATCTAGACTTTTTTTCTACGTTTCTAGGAGGATTCTTTCAACCCGGACTTGATCTGGGCCCTTTATCATCTTTTTGCATCTTCCCGAGGCAATTTGTAGGATGGTTGATACGCCCATGGTCCTATAAATTGTCGATCCCTAAGGAATATGTTGAAAGTGATATTCTCCTGTCTCTGTGGTTCAAGAATTACGGAGAAGATGCAGCGAAGAAGAAGATTATGTATTTGTTTAGTTTACTAGTTTTTATCTTAGTATTTCCTAACCAACCAAGTTTTATTGGGTATGGTTTTTGTCTTGTTATCATGATTTTTTAAATCATTGTATAACTTTTATTTTCTTGTATTTTTTAGATTTTCCTTTGATTGTAATGCCTTCGGCTATTTTGTGATTAATGGAAAATTTATTATTTAGCAACAACATACTAGAAAATTTAGTGATTTTTAGTAATGTAATACCATCTCTATTTCATAATATAAGTTGTTTAAGACATTTAGCAGAAAATTAAGGAAGCAAAAAATAAGGTAATTTGTTAGTTAAAATAATTTGAGATTTTAACTAATAAAGTACCTTACTTTTTTATTCCTTAATTTTTGTTACATGTCCTAAATGATTTATATTATGTAATGGTGGGAGTACTATTATATATGAAAAAAATGTTGGTATCCACAACTTATAGGAGAGTCTACAAAATAATTAATAACTACAAGAATGGGAGTGTAACCGGACGTGTTTCAATTATTCCATTACAACAGTAGTTTTCATGAGAACGTAATTCTATAACAAGGGAGGAGAACAAAAAAAGAAAAACAACCTAAGAGTATGAAAAGTTTGAAGCCAAAAATAATATTCCCTCCATTCGATATTGGATGTTGACGTTTAATTTTTACTAATATAAATAATTAAGGAAAGTAGTTTAATTAAATATGAATTACTATAATATTCTTATTCATTTATACTAATATTAGATTTATAAGTTAGTAGAGTTTGCGATTATTAAAAGTGCCGAGAGAATAGATTAGGGCGAATTAGCTTTATATATCCACTCGTACTAAATTAAATATCCACATTTATCTTTCATCACAATTAAAATTAGTAATTTAACTAAAAGCAGGTTACCATAATATTCTCATGGTATGATACATAAGTTAATGGAAATTACATCCCTTAAATATAGAAGGTTGGTTATGAGAATTAAGTGAAAAGATATATATCTATTTTGAGAAAGTGAGCATTAATTTTGGGACAAACAAAAAAAAAAAATGGGACATTCAATTTGAGACTGATGAAGTATTTTGAGAAAGCTAACCTTCATTTTAGAACAAACTAATATAGAATTAGGATATATAAGTTAGGTTCGCAAGGGCAGCCCAATTAGTTTCGAGGTGATAGATTGTGCACAAAATATTTAAGTTGGAACAGAGATAGTAATGTAACTAAAAACAAAAAACAAAAAACATGGCCATCTCAGGGACAAAGACAGATGGGGTGGGAGGGGGCGAGATTTTTAAAAATAGTACTAAGTATAGTAAATTTTATATGTAGTTCGGAATATTTTATCAGTTTCGCCCTCAAATTTTATTTTTTTTTGCCGTTTTTATATGTAGTTCGACATACTGTTGCAGATACGCCCCGTAACACCAAATTCCTGGCTTCGTCCCTATTTCTATGTGAGGAATGAGCGTGTGATACACCACTATTTCTCGGAAATTTCCATTGGAAGGGAGAAAATGGGATGGTGATTGGTGAAGAAGGGAAGCCGCGTACTGGGCGTGGATTGAAGGGTGAGGCAGGTCTCCTTAATCGTTTATTATGCTAATTTACAACAATAGCCGAAACATGGGGGAAATAGAATTTAATTAATTTAGAGATATTAATTAATATGTAACGTAATAATTTTTTAATTTTAAAAATACTTTCAAGAGTACTCTTTAATCATATCTTAAAAAATAAATGCTTGATTTAGGTGATTTTGCGGTTATATTTAGGTGATTAACGATTTTCTAAAAAGTTCTTAGAACATTCTACAACTGTTTGAGAGAGTTCTTAATCAAATTCTAAATTTATTAATTCTAAAAAGGGACATTAAAAAATATATTTTTTAAAATGGATGTTACTTACGTGTTGGATTACATGGGATAAAATGTTAAATTTTAGAGATCCAAATATTAGAAATAGTGGTTACTGATATTGAAAATCTCGCAAATGATAAAATTGGGGATGATTCAGCACTACAAAAAAAACAGTTATTTAGTTATCGAAAATAGCGATAGAAATTTTCAGTTGCCGAAATAGCAATCGAATACCGACCAACCTGACACCGAAAAAAGAACAGTCGCTATTTCATCGCTACGTCGTTGGCCATATCGGTCTCATTGACCAACTCAAACCAATACTTGAACGGTCGTTATTCCGTTGCTATATATTCCCTTACCGACGGAATTTAACGATCGAATATATAACGACATACTAAAATGACGTCGTTTACGCGTTTGATCAAGCAATTAAAAAAACGCATAAAATGACGTCGTTTTGTTTTGTTTCATAAACCTCCAAATCCTCTGACTTAAAAAAAAAAGGCAAAGCTACAAAGTTTTCATTGTCATTAACGTGTATGGCACATCAAAGAGAAGGACTCTCGAGAAGAAAAAATTAAATATTTACTATGAAAGTTAAAATATATATCATGTTTGATTGTTGAATCCAAAAAGAACAAGTTTGAATAAAAAGGCCCCAACGACATTTTTTTGTATGATTAGACCAAAATAAAAGGTCATTTAGAAGGACGGAGTATATTTCTTTTCACTCCCTCCCAATCAACCAAAAAAAAAAAAAATTACATCAAGAAACAAAAAAATCTAGGCACGTGTATACCTCACGCGTGTAAATAACACATCAAAAGTTATATTATAATCTATTAGTAATTATGAATTTTTTGATGAAATCTTATAAATATTATAGTCTTTTACACACTTAAATTTGTTACAATTTTAACCAAAATTGTTAAAATATAAGTGGTGTCATTCCTATAATTCATAAACTAAAAAATCTAATTTTAAATCGTAAAGTAATTCAAAATGTTAACGGGACGAGGTGTTACAAAAACAAAAACAAAATTATAAATTGGAAAAAAAGGCCCCCCTTGGCTCCGCCAGTGCCCTCAATCCCACCACTCCTATGCACAAAGAAACAAAACCCACGAACCCATATTCTCCCTTTTTCTTGCCTTGCACGGAAACCCCTCACTCACACACACTCACGTTTTGCTTTTTATTTTCTTTTTTTATATATTTTTTTTCCTAATTCAATTAATCAATCCTTTAACTAATTTAAGTTAATATGAATCACAATTAAGTTCTCAACTACGTTACGCGTGCGAAACGTCCCTCCATAAATACACACAAAATAAATACACGTAACATGTTATAAAATTAAATAGACATGTAATCACATATTTATAATCAATAAATCACGCTTACACAGTTAGTTGCAAAAATTTAATTTACAAGTTAAGTATCACGTAAGCGAAAATTACGGGTTTCACACTCCAACAACCAATTTACTAAGAAATTACTACCAAACATCTGTTGAGGAAAGGACAGAGAAGCTATTATATATACTTGTAGCATATAATATTACAAACTGAAAAAAAGAATACACACTGAAAAAAAGAAGACCAAAAATAGATATGTTACAGAATAATATTAATCATCACTTTGTCTTTGAATCTGTCGGCCCAGATGAAGAAAACACTAACAACCGCCGCCGGAATACAAAGTGAGTGAGACAATGTTTTAATTAGTAGTTGCATGCATCTTTCCATTTGCTAATCATAAGTTCGATTCTTGAATAGTATACTAGATTTTACATTTTTTTTAAAAGTTGTTCGTAATGTCCGATGAACTATTTCCCCGGAAAACGGGAACTTTTCAACTTTATTTGTGGATCTGGTTTCGTGCGAATCAGCATAATCTTGATTTATTTGGTAGATGGCCATTTGGGTATTTATGATTTTCTTTTTTTCGGTAGATGGATTTTTTTTTTGTTTTTACTGAAAGTTTTTTTTTGTTTTTGCTAAATATTTTACTGAAAGTTAAAAAAGTCTATGAAACCAATACGGAGTAGCAGTTTGGGTAAGTCTGGCGTGGGGGGTCCACTCCTCTCACATAAATTTAGACAGAACCCACTTGTAGGGTAGGTCCTGCAGGTTAATTAGATGGGTCCTCCCTAATTTATGTAAGAGGAGTGTGGGACCGTACCCATTGAGTCCGTTCCGTGCTGAATTTTTCCAGTTTAGGAGTTTAGAATATTTCAATGGAAGAGTAAAAATAATGACAAAAGGTAACATGATCTCAATTGAAAAAGATACTTCCTCTTTCTCTTGTATTTATGTCCAATAGCAACCATAGTTGACCAGTCTTTTTGGCACCTTTATAGGAGCACTGGGAAGAAGATCCAGCCTTGTGAATCAAAATGGTTGCAATTAAGGTTGAAAACGAATCGAATGCCGAATGCAATTTATACTGGAACCCCAATAGGTAAACAAGAGGCATCAATTGATTTGGGTTTGATTGATGTTCTTACCGGGAAAGTAGTTAAATTTGGACCTGAATCCTCAGCAGAAGTGGAATTAGTTGTTCTTAGCAAAGCATTCAACAAGAATGACACCGACGATAATTGGAGTTGCGAAGAATTTGAAGCATGTGTTGTTAAGGAAAATAAAAAATTAAGACTTGGAATAACTCGAATTCATTTGATTCAGGGCTATGCTTCTCTTAATGACATCTTTTTCAGGAGTACTAAGAATCCATTGCCTAAAAGTGATGTCAAACTTGGTGCAAGAGTCGTAAAGATCGACGGTTCTTATGATGGAACTCGAATTAGAGAGGGTGTATCAGAGCCTTTCACTGTCAAGGATTATCGTCAACGTTAGTATTTTCTGGCCTATGAACTATGATATGTTTTTCTTGTTTGTTACAGATAATGTTTTAGTGTAATGTAGATGAAATATGACATTTATATTGGCTTGCTTGAAATATATTACTGGAAATTTATCTTCTGTTGTATGGATGATAATTTGATGTAATGTTGCTTGATTGAATCAAAGTTTATGTAGTGAAATAGATTCGTCTTTCTTTTTCGTTCTCCATCTTTGTCGCATAGGTTAAAAAAACATTATTGAGAAATGTCTCGAATATGCAGTATCCAAGGAGGACCGTAAACTACTTTTAACTGACAAAGTGTCATGGTTGAAGAACATTGGCAAAGATGGCCCTGCTCATAAGAAATTGCGATCAGAAGGGATTGAGACTGTCAAACATTTCTTAACCAAAAACACGAGAGACCCTCAAAATCTAAAGACGGTAAGAACTATTACATCCTTAATAAATCTTTAATCTCATGTCTAAGAGGTACTGTTTAACTGCTTGCATATGGACCTCTTATGAGGTTTATTTGGTTAATTAATGATTGAGCTGCTTATATGTTCATGGTCGATGAACTTTGTTTTTGTTTCTTTATTCTTTTCCTTGATGATAGTTAGGGGGCAGGACGAACATAAAGTTTGAGGGGTTGCTTTCTTTCTTAGAACCCGAGGAAATTTTCTTGTTTCTTAGTTCACCGGATCATAATTTCCAATTGAGTCTTCTTCAATCTGATTCAAGTTTCTCGAGGCCTCAGAACTTTAGTATAACTTCATCATTAATCGTGTTATTCTTATGTTTAATCGTGTATATATTTTAAAGCTGCTGTTTTTTTTCTTTCCCTTTTTGTATGTTTAGATCCTTCTGGACACCATGTCTGCTGTGAAATTGGAGGACACAATAACTCACGCAAAGACCTGCGAACATGATATGGAAAAGGGCTTGAATTTTTCTTTGAGAATTGAACAAAATGTCGAAGAAGAGATGGACTCCTTTCCAGAGACAAAGCTTGACGATTCAAAGTTGATTTATGATGTCCACATGGTAGATCTGATCTTACTCTAAATCAAATTTCCTTGATGAATTCTTGATTGCTACTTCTTTTCTAGCTTGCGGGCGTGGTCCTTAGATAAATTTTCAAATTGCTTCCTTTGATTATAGCTTACTTTTCGATATTTTCTTGCTCTTTACAGGAAGAGGATTCTCATATGGTAATTCCCCCTTTTCTTGTGGATAATTCTGATGAAAGCAAGGTATTGTCTTTCGATCAATATATAAAGCTAAGAACTTTGAAATCATACATTTGATTGAATACTCATTGAGGTTTGATCAGCCTGGAACGATGATTATCTCTTGTAGAGTATCTATTCCATTGATGCTTTCTTGGAGGACGAAAATTCATGGCATCTTCGGGACAAGGATACAATAACTCGAGCTTTCTCTGACGAAGTGCAGGAGCATACTTTTAGTCCCTTTCAGAGTAACATATTCTGTTCTCAAGCTGATCTTCAAAAGATGGTTCGCAAATTTCGTGATATTCCCATTGAAAAAGCTCGGAGAGGATGGAAATTGTTATTCGCTATATTGAGATGGTTTTCGGTAAGAAAATGTGGCAAGAAAAGATTGCAGCAGCAGCATGAAGAAATGTTCTATCCAAAAGCTCAGAATGTTACAAGTGCAGCTTAAGTTGGATTGTAAGTGCTCTTTTCTTTCTATTTCAGTTTTTCTTATTCTGTTTATAGTGATTCTTGATGGCAGGAAATATAGGGAATGTATTCATGCGAACGATCACACATGAGTCTTATATTGATTCATGCACTACAAGAAAAACGCCTATTCGCTACGGAATAATTTCCGTAGCAAATGTATATTAACTTTTATTAATTATTTTTGTGTATTATTCCGTAGCTATTCTGTAGCTACCTCTGCTACAGATTAGCTACGGATAATTTTCGATATAATATTTTATTTTTATCCGTAACCGAACCGTAGCGGGATATATTACCCAACAAAAAAAAAACTGAACTAATTGAATAGTCCCAAAAAAAATATATTATCTAAAATATAGAAGAAATAAAAACCACATGAATTATTTTTGCGGGTTAAACCTATTATCATTTGCTACGGAATTACTACGGAAACTTGAATTTTATTGGCGGGAATATTGGCGCTAATTTTTTTTTCGTTTCCGTGGCAAATGTATATTAACTTTTATTAATTATTTTTGTGTATTATTCCGTAGGCTACCTCTGCTAAAGATTAGCTACGGGAAAGAAAAAAAAACCAAATCCCTTATCCCTTTATATCCCTACCCCGTACATCCCCAAATCCCTAACTCCGTATACCCCCAAATTTCAGCAAATGGCGAGCATCAACGGCGACTCCGCTTGTCCTTCTTCTCTGCTTCAGGTATCATTCGATTCCCTTTCCTTTACCTCAAGTTCATTAAAAGTTTTAAATCTCTGTAAATTCTAGTCTAGGTAACCTCAAGTTCATTCGATTTCGTCAACTCCGCTCGTGGTTCTTCTCTGCTTCAGGTATCCTTCGGTTCAGTAGATGGGTTTTCTTGGCCATTAAGTTTAATGGTCTTTAGGAGGTAGTCTGGGGAATCTTTAGGATTGGGGTATGGAATGGATTTGAGGGTTTCTTAAAAGTTTCTTTATTTGTTTGATTGGTGCTTTGAGGATTCATAAATTTCAATTTCGAGGAGATTTTATGGAGTTTGTAGCTGATTCAGAGGAAATATTTTTTTGTTTTGTTTGGTGATCGTTTCCATTTTGTTCATAATGGATTTGTATGTTTTAATGTTTTTATAAGCATGATCTTTATTTAAATGTTTAGATTTTACCTTTTTGTTGCATTTTGCAGCATGTTTATGCAATTTTCAGCATGTATCTGCAATTTTCAGCACGTATTTCTGTCTGTTTCAGCTTCATTATAGCATATTTCTGCCTGTTTCTGCAATTTTCTGCCTGTTTCTGACTGTTTCAGCTTGATTATAGCATATTTCTGCAATATTTCATCCTGTTTATTCAATTTTCAGCATGTATTTCTGTCTGTTTCAGCTTGATTATAGCGTATTTTTGCCTGTTTCTGCAATTTTCGGACTGTTTCGGACTGTTTCAGCTTGATTATAGCATATTTCTGCAATATTTCTGCCTGTTTCTGCAATTTTCTGTCTGTTTCTGACTGTTTCAGCTTGATTATAGCATATTTCTGTAATATTTCAGCCCGTTTCTGCAATTTTCAGTATGTATTTCTGTCTGTTTCAGCTTGATTATAGCATATTTCAGCCTGTTTCTGCAATTTTCTACCTGTTTCAGCTTGATTATAGCATTTTTCTGGCATTTTTCAGCTCATTTATGGTATTTTTCAGCATGTTTTTGACATTTTTTATTCATTTTCAGCAGGTTTCTACAAGTAACTAACAACTAGTATTGATGTAACTAACAACCCTTTGTTTTGTTTTTGTTGGATTTTAGGATTCCCAAAAAAAACACATGCACGTCGTAAGTCCAATTTGCACACGCCAGAGTACCGAACCCCACCATCAGATTCCCCACTATTAGCACCGTCTCCTCAATTGAGAAGAAGATCAAGGGAAAGTTTGACAAAAAGTTGAAGAAGGTCATAGAGATGCAAATGCTAAAAAATACACTATGTTTTTTACTTGGATTGTTTTAAGTTTGTTGCTTGGATTGTTTTAAGTTTGTCATTAGGATTGTTTTAAGTTTTTAGCTTGAACACTTTGATTGTATTAGGCTTTTGGCTTGGATTGTGTTAAGCTTTTTGTTTGGATTGTATTAAGTATATGACTTGTATTGTGCTCAAGTTTTTTGGCTTGATTTGTTAGCTTATGGCATATTATTTAGTTGGCTTGGTTTGTTAGCTTAGGGTAGATTGTGCATATAAATTGTTTGGTAGCATTTCTCTTTTGGCAGGGAGCTAGTAGCATATATAAATTTTCTGGTAAAAAAATTATCTAATAGCTACACATTAGCTACGGAAATAATTTTATTTTATATTATTTAAATGAATATTTATGTAGCTAATCAGTAGTTAAATTAAAAAATTTACGTAGCAAATCCGTTGTTACTATACCCATTTTAAGTGACCCAGGTGAAAGTTAACTACGGAATTTCCGTAGCTACGGATTAATATTCCGTAGTTAATTTAATTTAGCGACGGGAAAACGCTACAGTTTGTTTCCGTAGCTAATGGTGTATTAGCTATGGTTTCGCTACGGAATCGACCGTAGCGAATAGGCGTTTTTCTTGTAGTGATGTAGCCAACCATAATTACTTGGGATTAAGATTTTGTTGTTATTGTTGTGTACGCAAATTTTCTGCCAAATAATAATGGCAGAAGATTAAGCTTTATATGTTATTGAGGTCATGTCGGGAATGGGAAAACTACTTCGAGTCTTGTATGCTTTATATGATATATGTATGTGTACAGGGATTATGTGGATCATATTGAGCAACGAAACTCAGTCCATGCGCTAATTTGTGCAGGTGAGTACGAGGATGAGCCTTATTATGAGGAAGATACTTGGGATGGGGCGTATGACGAGTGATGGATAACCGGCATAGACAACAAACTTTTACAACATTATGTTATTTACTTTGAACACTTTAAGATATTCAGATGTAATAATCCAGTAATTTCACTTTAGTACTTATTTCCATTATCGCACTTTGACATTTGGATTGAAAAAATGAATTCTTTTTTTATAGTAAATCTGTTATGCGGCTTTGGTGTCTCATTTACCAATGGGACATTGTCATGTCATAATCGTTAGATTTGGGGTGTGACAGAGATGGAAGAGGTTAATGGAGGTGGTGAAAATGATCCAATCCACTAGTCTTAAAATGTTTTGGAATAATTCTATGAATTTGCCTTAAAATAATAGGGGACGGGATTATGTTATTTGATATTCCTAAATTACCCCTTGACTAATCGAAAATTAGACAGAAAGACATAAGTTACAAATCGTAAAATGATTAAGGATGCAAAAATAGAAAAGAAATAGAAAAATGACTTAAGTTACAAGTTGTAAAATGTCGTGCATATTATTAATGTAGTACTGATAACCAAACTGCATGTGTAATAGTCATTATAGTATACTTGATAGAGCACGTTTTATGAATTTATAAATATTTGTCAGAGCTATTATTATTTTGTTCAATGTACATGAAAAACTTGTTTTTAGAATACTTATTAATTACTTATTAATCAATTTTCTTTTATATAATGACTTAGTTGATGACCATTCTTTTAAAGAAATTTTTTTTACCTATTAATAAACTACAATGACAAATTTATTTAAAATTTTACTTATTAATTAATATACCAATAATATATGATGACTAATTAATTTATTTGCGCTTCTAATTTTGTCATATTTGGTCATTGCATATAAATTTCAAGCATAACCACCACAATTTTGAGGTATATAAGAAGTTGAATATTTGTGATACCCGGGACATTTTACTTATGTGTTTTGCATACTTCATATTTAAATTTGCATGATTAGTATGTTTTAGTAATTTTATCATATGATTTAAGTGTTATTTGTTGCTCTTAAACCATGTTATGTGTTACTTTTTGTGATTGGAAGTGTAAGGACATAAGTGTTAAAGACAGAAAGTTTAGGGACTTGATTGTAGGGGACATAAGTGTTATTTATTTTTTTTTATAATGTTGTTACATATTTAAATTTGTTTTAAATACAAATATTATTTTATCATTACCTTACAACCTGAATTGTCATAATACTATTTTGGTTCAACATTTTCATACACAAACACAAAAAAAAAAAACTTTTAGCAATTTTTTTTTCTTCCTCAATTGCATTGATATGCATTGGTTATGGTTAATAGTTTTGTTTAGCAGCAACTCATATTTTATCAGAGTTTCTTATTTTAATTTTATAAAGATTTACGTGCGTAAGATTTCTGGTACAAGTTGTTACGTGCATAAGGATGTTTTTATTATTTAGACATAATACTTAGCAAAAAAAAACATATGTTACACTATTTGTTCTTATGCAAGTCTATTTCACTTACTAATCAATTATATAGTGATTTACACAATTTTAAGTATATATGGATCTACATGATAAAATTTTGACTTAATGGGTGCACCGCATAGTATTAAAAATTAAATAATAACTGCTTTGATGTTATCCTACATTTTCTTTTATTTTACTTGTTGGTACACGTTATTAGTTTTGTTATATTAAATTCGTGTTTTGGTTAGTATGATTTATCCAAATCACAAACATGTTAAAGCATGAATGTTATGTTATTTATATTTTTTACCTTTGTTGCACACTTTTGTTAGGTAGTATTAATACATGTATGATATATAAGTAAGCCTCTAATATATTATGCACGTTAAAAATATGGTATGGATCATAGTGAACATTTGAGTACGTAATATAATTTTTTATTATTGTGTATACATACATATTGTAACATGCTTGTGTATATGGTTAAATTTTAACACAATAGTTTTACATTACAATTATCACTTAATATTACTTCCTTGTAACATGTTTCTTTTGTATTTGTATATAACATTTAATGTATAAATCTTGCATCAACATGTACTATTTTTATTCATGATAATATTGTGTACTAGGTGAAGTGCTATATATTTTCTCATTTTTTTACAACAGTACATTATAATTACATCTCATTGACTTTAATTTCAAAACATAATCAAACTGTATTTGAAACATATTCACATATGCATAGAGTTATATTGCAACATAGTTATACCTTGTTATTTAGTTATTACAATATGCTTACATAAAATGTTTACTATTTTGCAATGTGTGTAGCATGAACTGTACTAACTTTCTAGCTACGTTTTAATTGTTTTAACTGTAATACCATGCTAACTTGGTTTTGGTACATTTAATTATGTCAGTTGATGGCATGACTTTTACTGCTTTATGTATATATATATATATATCTATCTTTAGTACTATGCGTTAAATGAGATATGATGCGTATGAGATTGTATTAGAATGATGTTTTGGTTGTTATTGGTATATCAGAGTGGTGCAGCAGAAGCGTGGTGGTAACGAGGTACACTTGTGTTAATATGTATACCTTTTTGTTTGTTATTTATATATGGTGTCATATATTCTTTTGCACTTCATAGATTGCAATTCAATACTATACTTGTCTTGTGAACGTCTATAGATTCATTGCATCTAGGGGATCTAGTATCCATGTTTTTAAGATGGTGCAAGTTTCGGGGACGAAACTTCTGTAAGGGGGGAAGTATGTGATACCCAGGACATTTTACTTATGTGTTTTGCATACTTCATATTTAAATTTGCATGATTAGTATGTTTTAGTAATTTTATCATATGATTTAAGTGTTATTTGTTGCTCTTAAACCATGTTATGTGTTACTTTTTGTGATTGGAAGTGTGAGGACATAAGTGTTAAAGACAGAAAGTTTAGGGACTTGATTGTAGGGGAAGATAGAGGGGTTGTGCCTGGCTTTTATGGGTGTTATGGAAGCTCTTTAGTGGGAGATAATGGGATGGGGGTTACAAGTATTGGAATGAATAAAAGAGAGGAAAATAGGTGAGAATAGAAATCTGGCAGAATAGATAGTATGTGGGAGATTCAACTTTTGACATAGTAATCGATGTCAGAATCGAGTGATTCTTATTGGGTTAGAAAGAGGGCTGGAAAGGCTACGTCTGGGAGTTGACGGATCAGCGTTTGGATTTCTGTGCCATGAGTAATGTAAGTTTGAAGTTCAGTGTTTTTCTGGGTTGACGGAAATTATGGGCAGAACTTTGAGAGAGCATTTGGAGGGGTAAAATTTGTCGGATTTAGGAGTTCAAAATAGTGCATTTTGAAGAGAATCGAAAGAGCTACGCGTGGGAGGTGGCGGATTGTAATTCCGAGGTCTGTACAGAAAGTTATTGCCTCCGGAAGGTTGCTGATTTTTCTGGACAGATTTTTCTGCGTTTCTTTTGCTTGCTTAAATTGTTATTCTATCATGTAAGGAACTTACACCTCTGTTTTTCAGTCCATAAAATACATGATTTCAGTATCTAAAGTTATGGAATTGTTAAAATGTTTATACATGTTTTCCTTGCATAAAATAGATGAAGCGTTGGATTTAGTTGCATTCTATTTGATTATCGATATGTAATTGTATTGTTATTTCTTTGCTACCCATAAATTGTAATTATTGTTAATTGTTAATTTTATATTGTACTTGTTATTAATTGATGGTTGTCTAATTGGGGTCCTTAACATCTTACTTTAAAAAACCTGGTTAAGGTTAATAAGCCCGTTATTGTTTTTCTTATGGAAACTAAAGTTGTTCGTTCTGTTATGAATAATATACGTACTAGTCTTGGTTTTTCGTCTGGTATTTTTGTTGATCAGTGTGGATTAGGGGGAGGTTTGGCTCTTCTTTGGTCCGATGATGTTATTTCTGTTAATTTACTCAGCTATTCTAGTGGTCACATTGACGTTTGTATTAATGAGGGGGCGGGGCCTAGTTGGCGGTTTACGGGGTTCTATGGTAACCCCTACCATGAACTCCGTCACCACTCTTGGACCCTCCTCCGTCGGTTACATTCCCTGTTCCAGTTGCCTTGGTTATGCGCGGGTGATTTCAATGAGATTATGTCTCAGAACGAGAAGGAAGGTATGAATGATCATAGCCCTACTCTCATTGCTGCTTTCAGAGATGTCATTTCAGATTGTGACTTGGTGGATCTTGGTTTTCTTGGACCTCGTTTTACTTGGTCAAATGGGAGAGGGTCGGGTTTGGTCCGCGAGCGACTGGATAGGGGCTTTTCGAATGCAGCCTGGAGGGATTTATTCCCGTCTTCGACTGTTAAACATCTTGCTTCTTCGCACTCTGACCATGTGCCGATCCTAATTTCTTCTGCTAAGTTTCGCAAGAAAAAATGGCATTATTTACCGCGCTATGATCCTTTTTGGATCCACGATGAGGAATGTGTGAATATTCTTGAAGGTTCCTGGCAGCCGACTATTTTCAGAGATGGGGCAGATCTCTTTTCACACATTATTCGAGTTCGGGACCGTCTCCGTACTTGGGGGTCAAAGAAATTCGGGGATTTGGATAAAAAAAATCAAAGATAAGGAGACTGAGCTGGCAGAGTTATGGGGTTCGCAGAGTTTTTCCACTTTGGATGATCAACGTTTGAAACGAGAACTAAATTGCCTCCTATCTCATGAGGATGAATTTTGGAAGCAACGTAGCAGAGCAGATTGGTTATTACAAGGAGACCGCAACACTACATATTTCCACCATAAAGCCTCCTCTCGCCGCTCTCGTAATTATATTGATCGATTGCAAAATGAGGCGGGTGAGGTAATGGGACGAGTGAATCGATCTTTCATCTATTGCTGTTGATTATTTTGTTGATCTTTACAGGAGCAGTGGCACAGCCCCTATATTGTGCGCAGACCTGCCCGTCCGAAAGGTCCCTCCCCAGGCTGGCTCCCTTCTTGCCGAGCCTTTTACTGTTGCCGAACTCACTACGGCTCTGAAGCAGCTTCCTCCAAAAAAAGCTCCGGGTCCGGACGGCATGCAAACGGTATTTCTTAAAAAATATTGGTCCATTTTTTGTCCCCAGATATCCTCCTTTGTCCTCGGGTTTCTCAATGGCACTCGCGATATTACCGGCATAAATAATACTTTTATTGTTTTGATTCCTAAAGTTAAGTCCCCGTTGCGCATGACTGAATTTCGCCCCATCAGTTTGTGCAATTTAGTATATAAGCTTATTTCGCGCATCCTGGTTAATCGCCTTAAGCGTGTTTTATCTCATGTGATTGACCCATCTCAAAGTGCATTTCTAAAAGGCAGGCTTATTACAGACAATTCTATAGCTGCCTTTGAGGCGTTTCATAGCATGCAAACTGGTCTGCCGGGTGCTAAGCATCATTGTGCTCTCAAGTTGGATATGCGCAAAGCATTTGACAGGGTGGAATGGCGTTATTTAGACTTGATGATGGAGACAATGAACTTTCCTCTCCGCTTTCGCACTTTGATCATGGCGTGTGTTAAGTCGGTCAGCTACAAGGTCCTCATTAATGGTAAACCATCTCGATCCATTTTGCCTACTCGAGGTTTGCGTCAAGGTGACTCCTTATCCCCCTTCCTATTTATATTATGTGCCGAAGGGCTCTCGGCTATGCTTCGGAAAGCTGAAAGTGATTCTCTCTTCAGTGGTATTAAGTTCGGTTGCAGAGGGCCGGGGCTTTCGCATTTATTATTTGCAGACGATTCCTTGCTCTTTTTTTAAGGGAATATGGTGAATGCATTGGTCATCAAGAAAATCCTTTCTGACTATGAGGCTCATTCAGGCCAAGCAATTAACTTTGAGAAATCCTCTGTTTACTATAGTAAGAATTTCGATCATCCTTTGGCAGAAGATATCCGAGCTTCTTTGGGGGTTCGCATTGGCGTTGGTGATGGTAAGTATTTGGGCTTACCCTTTATGATGGGGCGTAATCGGCGTGGAGTTTTTTCTTATATTAAGGATCGAGTTTGGAAAAAATTGTGTGGTTGGAAGGAAAAATATTTGTCAACAACCGGAAAAGAAATTCTTATCAAATCAGTTATTCAAGCTATTCCGACTTACATTATGCAGAGCTTTTATATTACTCGGACTGTCCTTGATGACATTATGGTCATGATTCGCAAATTCCTTTGGGGTAAGGTTGGAGGTGATCAAGGTATACATTGGATCTCCTGGGAAAAATTATGTTTACCGAAGGATCGGGGTGGCTTAGGGTTACGTGATTTGCACCATTTTAATCTAGCGTTATTGGCAAAACAATGTTGGAGAATTGTTCAGAATCCAGAATCTCTTGTGGCGAAAATTCTTGGTGCTAAGTATTTTCGCAACAGCACTTTTCTCGATGCGAATAAGGGATCACGAACTTCTTGTGTGTGGCAGAGCCTTCTAAAAGGCCGCGAAGTGTTGCGACTTGGTCTGCGTTGGAGTATAGGTTCGGGTGATAATGTGAGAATCTGGCGTGATCCATGGCTGCCCTTGCCTCACACCTTTCGGCCTGCTATTTGGAATGCACCTGCTCTCCCTGAGGGCATGGTTAGTAATCTTATTCTTTCTGGACCTCGCAAGTGGAACTTGACCTTGATTGAGTCCTTATTATTACCACATGAGGTGGAATCAATTCAAACTATACCCCTGTCTGAACTACCTTTTGGGGACAAAATTGTTTGGCACTTTACGCAATGTGGCACTTATAGCGTTCGATCCGGTTATCACGTGTCTATGGAAGCTCAGCGACGTTCGGCACGGGGAGCTTCTGCGTCATCCTCCGCTCTTGAGGAACACTTCTGGAGAGCCCTCTGGCGCCTTCATATTCCCCTACTTTGTTACACTTTTTATGGCGAGCCTCCCTTGACAACCTAGCAACAGCAACCAATGTAGCAAAGAGGATCTCGATCTCGAGTTCCTGCTCCTCGTGTGGCCATCTCAATGAGAATGCAGCTCATTGCATTCTACAGTGTACGTGTGCAAAGATGATTTGGTCTTTCTGGGACAAAGCTTCACATCTTTTATCGATGGACTTGCCTCATTTCAATGACTCCATTGCTCATGTCATGCTGCACGGGTCATGTGAGGATGTAACTACATTTGCTTTTCTGGCGTGGCATATATGGAAGGATCGTAACCGCTCCGTCTTCGACTCACATCGGCGACCACCACCCTTGCTTTTTAATGAAGCCGTTACAGCAGCTGAAGAATACATATCACAGCTTGCTGACTCTCGTATCATTGAGCAAGGTACTTATTCCATGCTTACTGTTTGGGCTCCTCCCCCATTGTCATTTGTCAAAATTAATGTGGATGGTTCTTGGCGTCGTGGCCTTGCGTCCTATGGATGCCTTGCTCGGGATCACACGGGTTACCCTCTCCTGGCAGCTTGTGGCCAACTTCATCAGTGTATCAGTCCAGCTCACAGTGAACTATTAGCGATTATTGAAGGACTTAAGCTCGCTACACTTTTGGGACTCCGGACCTTTTCGTTGGAAAGCGATAGTCTTGGTTCTATTACCCATTTAAATTCCTCAGGGGCTAACTTTACGTTATTAGGCCCCATTTTTGAATATGCGAAGTCAATTTTGGCTTCTTTTGATTCAGTCTTACTGCTTTCTGTTAAGCGTAGTGGTAATACTGTAGCTCATTGTCTGGCTCGCCATGGCCATTGTTTTCTTTCACGTATGTGGAATTCTCTTTTTCCACACGATGTAATGTTGGCGATCGAACATGATCGTCTTTATTATCAATAGATTGCACCATTTGGGGTTTCAAAAAAAAAAAAAAAACATTGTTGTCTATTTTGTTGTTGTCGGCCGATGTCGTCGCCCCGGTTTTGAGCTCTTGTCTAGAATCTACTTTGTAGCAGGATTCATTCGATTATTTCTGTCTGTTGAACCCGTGAGTTCATGTGATATGTTAAGAAGTTTTGGGCCTTCACCTGATGAGGCCATCATTGGGACTGTAATGGTTGTTGTGGAGTTCATGGTGATGAACTATGACACAATAAGAATGGATCCTTAAAAGTTTGGACCCGTTCGTTCAGGGGGTTATACTGAACTCATGTGTTAATATAAGTTTGGGGCTTCCTATCAGGCCCACTGTTAGGGCCATTACAGTTATTGTTATAGTCGTGAATAGATAATTGAGCTCAATCGTGGGATTTGTGTGTCATAGCGATAACCATACTCGTAATGTCTAAAACATGTATTTCCGTCTGTTTTGTATGAGTAGAGAATGGCGCTTGTAGTGCATTCTGATGTATACGTGTTAAGATATGAGGAGTATGGTTGTTAGCTTATCTGTTCTTTATTTTTGGTCTTATTTGTTATATTGTTTGAGTCTAAAATGAGTCATTTTTGGGTTGGTATAAAAAGGGGATTTCAAATGTTATACGGTTTGGAAAACGGGAAAGTTTTTGAGTCTTAACTGATGCTTCATCCAAGGGGTTGTTTGATCCTTACTGGGTTTTGCGACTCATTCCTTTACTTTTAATTTTTCCTTGCAGATATAGATGAGGTTGAGCATTTCGATGATGATGTTGGTGCTGGGGATGGGTACCACGAAGAGTGACTTTTAATAAACTATAATAGATGAACATTTAGTAATTTACGTTTTTCCATGTAATAAGGTTTATTCACCGTTAAGTACTTATTTAATTCTTTGTATTACAGTTGGACCATTTAAGTATTATAATAAAGTATTTCCTTTTTATGTCATATATTAGTGGGTTCGGTCCTTCATTCATTGACTTGAAGTACTGCCATGTCATCACTCGGGATACGGGGTGTGACAATATTTTTATTAGTTACGAAGTTTTTTTCTTTTATAATATATGACTTGTTTGATTATACTTTATTTTAAAAAACTATTTATCAATTCATTTACAGTATACTTTCTCTTTTATAATACATGATGCCTTATGTGATTCAACTTCGTTTAAGAATATTTTTATTAACCAAATCCCCTTATATAGTAATAATCGAATGATCTTATCATCTTTTGTTAACATAAAAAAAATAATGAAAACCCCTAATTGTATTTATCTTGTCTTTGGCTTTGTATAAAAAGATTATTAAAAAAAAAAGACTTTCTTAAGTAGACTTTAAACCCAGTCCAACAAAGAGCCACAATTGATTATGTGGTGGACTTTTTACACCGTTAGATCCTTTTGCCACACACCATCCGACGGCTATTGAAGTCCCAACGAAAGGCTTTAGGATTTTCATTTCATGATTGTCGATTTCAAACACGGTTCTTGGAGGTCCCATTTTTACATAAAACAAAAATTAATTAAAAGCTACTCCCTAAATTTCATTGTATCGGAACACGCAGTTAAAATTAAAGAAGGAAAAAATAATATGCTTTATTAATTAAAATTTAATATTACTCTTTAAAATAAAATAAGTAATATACAAGTTCTATTTAAGATAAAAATATTAATATTTTGACTAATTCTTAATTTTCGCTAAATGACAAAAACTACTTATATTATATTATGAGATGGTTGTAGTAGTACAAATAATTGAAAATGATAAAAACTGCCTAGGTAAATTGTGCAAATACCCCTTATAATAACAATGCATTTAAAATAAGCCCTTTCAATTTAATTTGATCTCAAGTAAGTCTTTAAAAGTCTAAATTTCATATTGAATATTCAATTTGCATAAAAAGAGAAAATCGAAAATAAGTTTTATTATAAGTTTATTTTAACATTGTTACTTGGATCTAGAGGAACAAATAAATGCTTAAGCGGAGATTTTGGACTTCTTTAGAAAGAATTTTGGACTTTAGAGAGCTTATTTGAGACAAGTAAAATTAAAAGCACTTATTTTATACAAATCGCTATTTCCAGGGGCTCGTTTGTAAATTCACAAAACTGTCTGCGCCATACCCAACCAACTGCCTCTAATTTTGTATTAAAAAAATTTAGGGTGGGTTCATCTCAGTCACCACCACTGGCTCGAGCAGAGTCCCAGGGATCATAGATCGCTTGCAAGAGTCTTTACTGAATCACCTACCAACACAGCTCTCACGTCGGCAGAGGAAATTGAACACTTGTAAGGACGTGCCGAATTCTTACCCACTGAGCCAACTTGTGTTTGTCCAACTGCTTCTAATACTATAAAAGACCAGACAAATTTTCAGTTATGAAGAACTCAGAGAAAATCACTAAAAATCAAGAAGAATGTCGGAAATTGAACAGTCACAGGAAGAAATCAACATGGGTTTTGGAGCAGAAGAAAGTAACGTTTTGTTTGATAAGCCAAATTTAGCAGCTACCATTAAGAATATGTAAGTCAAGTCAAGTCAACTCTTGCTCTGTCTTCCATTGTTTTGCTCTGCAAATATTTGAATCTTTTGAACATCAGAACATGGGACTGTGTTATTTATGGAATTAGGAAAGTTTTTAATGTTAAGATGGGTTTTCTTTCTGTTTGAAACTTCTTGCTTGGATTTGTTTTCTCGTTTTTTTTTTTTAATTTTTCGGTGAAAAGAGTCATATTCATAAAAATGGGTGTAGCAGAGATGTTGTTGGAAACATTTCCAATTGAAAAAGGCGTGGTCATATGAAAGAGTATGTTTGTTCATGAAACATGAACAATTATGTGACTTTTCATATGAAGAAATGTGTTTGTTCATTAAACATAAACTAATGTGACACTTCATGAAATGATCACTTTCATACCTTTTTACTCTTTATAAATAGAAAGAGGATCAGAAGATTTTTGGATATACCAAATGAGGCATCATGAGAAACACCAAGAAATCCTAACACACCAACCAAACATTTTAAAATTGATTTTGAGAGTGTACTCAAATTCAAGTTAGGCTTCTATGTATCCTGAGTGAATTTGCATTACAACCTTGCACCATAGGGGGCAAATATCACTTAAGGAAAGTGATTACACGCCTAGAAGTATTTCAGATTATTTAAGGTTCATTTGTTCAAGCCAGAAAAAGAAGCTGAAGGATTCAAGATGAAGCAGTAGGAAGATTTTACCAACAATCTTAAGTGATATTCGATGTCTAAGATGAAGGAGTTGATTTTGTTTGAGAATATTATGATGATGGATATAATGTGTTATTTAGACTTCCAGTAGCGTTTACGGAAACAATAACCTCATGGAATTATGGTGGTAATGAGGTAGCAATTGGGGGTTCATGGGACAATTGGAAGAATAGAATTGTTACAAAGAAACAGATTTATCCCATGATATGATGACATTGCTGTTAATGTTGGTGACTTGCATTATTGTTCAGATTCTTTGACATTGGGCAGGTTGCCATCTTCTTCTAAGACGATCACATGTATCCAAAGAGTTTATATGCAAATCATTATTTGCTAAGGCTAGCCGATTTTCATCCATAACCTGAGAACAAGTGCTACTGCGAATCTCTTGACAACTCTGCCTAGTATTTAATGCATCAATATTTCTTCCCCGAATTCTGTCATACAAGATTCCTCGTTTTATGAAATGGAAGTAACGAACAAAGGAGTTGCTGGGATGACCAGGTTCCATTGTATTTTCGATGATTTGTGATGCTTGTGTTCATATGATATTTTTATGGTATCTATACATGCAAGTTGATGTTAGATTCATAGATGGTTTTTGAGTCTTGGAACTTTGGCATGCAAATCTTATATTCCAAAAGGGTCACAGAACAAACAAATAAGCAAGTTGTATAAAGAAGGCTTCAACAAGTAAGAAATATTTCGCTAATCTTTTCTTGCTACTAGAATATATGGCAGTCATATTATTGAGTTCACTCAACGGATGGCATAATTTGATTAAGGTATGCTTATTAACACCATTTTATAGTTATGCATTTTCTGCTAATCAGATTGCTCTATTACTAAAATAGCAGTGTTTATGAATCATACATACATAACAAGATATCTTGCTATTTTTTTAGTTGAGGTATGTTAATATTTGAAGAATGCATGTTAACCAAGTTTATTACTTTACTTGGTACTAATATATATGTTTACTAATTGCATTCTATGGTATGAATAAGTATCTTGCTGTCATTGATAAAGATGCTTATGTAAGAGGATTAATGGAGAGTAAGAAAATTTTAATATTCTTTATGAGATGATTGATGCTTAAATGATTGAGTTCACATAATGGAGGGCATAATCTGGTTAAGAATGCATGTTAATCAATCTTACTTAATTTGACATATGAATATGGATTGCATGTCATTTTAAGGAACAAGATATTTTACTATTTAATAAATTGTTGTTCACGCCATAAATTCTGTTTTGATATTTTACTATTTAGTAAATTGTCATTGATGGCTCTTGTAAATTCTGTTTTGATAATCATTTAAAAGATGATGTTTTAAGGAAACTTAGAATTTGCAAATGTGAAAGTTGCAATCGTGAAGCTCTTAGTCACATGATTATTGTTAAAAGTTTAGAGCGGAGAATGTTGTTATTGTCATAATTTCTAAAATGACAATTTCTTACATACCGAATGTGATGGTATGGTAAAGTGAAAAATAGAGTTGACAAAAAGGATTTAAACCATAGTGTCAAACTCTAGTCCTTAACAAAGGTTGTAGAAAGAAAAACTCTAGTCCTTAACAAAGGTTGTAGAAAGAAACTGTAGTAGCATTCCAAGTGAATGGAACGGAACTACTCTCGTATGGGACATGATTATGAAAGTCCAACCTAAGCTTTATAAAGTTGAGGATTTAGGGATATTGTAAAGTTTCTAGAAAGAAACTGAATGTATTTAGCAGTGTTCCAAATAAGTGGAACAAAATTGTCCCAATGTGAGACATGGAATAAAGGAAAGTCCAACACAAAATGACAATGGTTATGTAAGGTTTTTAAACCTTAACAAGAAATTTTGGGAAAGAGGAATTGAATGTGTCATATGGGATATGCAAAATATTAAAGCATATCGGTTATGATTATAGAATGAAAAATTCTATGATGGGAAAAATATCATTGAATAAAGAGATATGGTATTCAATATTCGATTCAATTCGAAGCTTAATATTGAAAGGTTGTTTGGTTCATCTTTGGTTCAAAAGATGAACATATAGCAAGTATGAATAAAGAAGTGATAAGTTAATAGTCTTAAAAGACTTAAGGACTTATGTTCAAAACTTCTTTATGTAAATACAAGAAAGTTTATAGCTATAGTTTCATAGCTATGGTTAAATTGATTTGACTAAAGTGCACTGTTTATTTTGTAAGATGAAGTCAAAACTTGACGGATCCGTTGACTAAATGGTCTTACAAGGGCTCTTGTATTTTAATTGATAATAGGATGGGACTCAAGCCCATATTCTAGTCATATATGGTGGGTACTCAACTTAACGCTAAGTACAACGCTTAGTCTTGAGTTCAATGAGTTCAAACTCATCAATATGTGATGGCAAGCACCAAAAAACGATATAAACCATCCAGGATAGAAAGGTGCTTGAAATCCCTACACATATGAAGTAAGGTTGAGCTGGAGCTCTTAATAGATCTATAGACGATTTCGTCGGAGCACAAATTGCGGGGGTGTTCTTGATGGTCTACCTATGTAAATGTGAAGTGGTGCCGCTTCAAGGAGCTGAAGGGCTTGGCTCTGATACATTTACGAGAGATACAGGACACAAGGCCATTTATGTGTCATATAAAGAATGTTTGTACTAAGAACTCAATTGTGTGATTATTTGTACTGCTTATCAAATTGGATGAATGGTTCAAGGCTTTATCTACCATTTCACTTCAGATTTGTAGTTATGAATTTTCGCTAAGTGTTGGTTCAAATCGCGAGATACCAACATCTATGCAATTGGTTTCAATTGATTGTGTTTGGAACGACTAAAAATTTCAATTGGAAATGGCGGGGGATTGTTGGAAACATTTCCAATTGAAAAGGCGTGGTCATATGAAAGAGTATGTTTGTTCATGAAACATGAACAATTATGTGACTTTTCATATGAAGAAATGTGTTTGTTCATTAAACATAAACTAATGCGACAATTCATGAAATGATCACTTTCATACCTTTTTACTCTTTATAAATAGAAAGAGGATCGGGAGATTTTTGGATATACCAAATGGGGCATCATGAGAAACACCAAGAAATCCTGACACACCAACCAAACATTCTAAAATTGATTTTGAGAGTGTACTCAAATTCAAGTTAGGCTTTATGTATCCTGAGTGAATTTGCATTACAACCTTGCACCATAGGGGGCAAATATCACTTAAGGAAAGTGATTACACGCCTAGAAGTATTTCAGATTATTTAAGGTTCATTTGTTCAAGTCAGAAAAAGAAGCTGAAGGATTCAAGATGAAGCAGTAGGAAGATTTTACCAATAGATGTATAGTTGCGTTGTATGTGTGGGCATACTAGAAAGTATAAAGTGAAAAATGAGATTACGCGAGAAAAAACACGAGTGACACGTATTGAACACAAGAGGATGTGTCCATTGGACACGTAAAAAGAAGGTTGGGTGATGCTCTAGTTTGAAAACTCGAAGGATGAAGGTAAGAGGTTGTAAGAGGTGAGAAGAGGCCGGGTAAGGTTTGATCGGAATTCATCAAGAATGATATAGATTTGTTAGACTTGTATAAGAGACAAGAAAATGGAAGGAATGTATTCATACTAACAAACACACAGAAATCAATCTTATATTGATTAATTAGTTGGGATTAAGGCTTGGTGGTTGTTCAATTTTTTAATTTTCCCACGTATGAGTTTTCAGTGTGGAGCTGCAACTTCAGGTAATGGCGATCCCAATTTTCAAGAGTATTGCTGGGCCAATGATGGAGAATATGGTCCGGAAAGTCGTGAGTACTTTGGCTTTCAGTAACTAATTCTTCTTGTTTCTTTGTTGCAAGACGTTGGAATTCACTCGTTTATCCAAATTGAAATCCCATGAATATACAAGTAATTAAGGTTTATTTCTTTCCATTATGATGCTTTCCCTACTTTCATCTTCATCCTATACTATTACATTATGATGTGAACAGATTTGTAGGCCTTAGTTGTTTTTGTATTCTGGGAGCAGCCACTTTGTACATTTATTGCCGTGGGTTAGGTCTGTCGCATATTCATCCCCGCCCATACCCCAATTATTGGGGAATTAATGAGTTATGTTATTGTTGTTGTGTATGCTTGAGGGACGTTCGAACCTTTTAATTATTATGATAATATCAGATGTTCTGCTCCGTCACATTGCGTGAATTGGTCTAATCGGAGTTGGAGCATAACTAGGCTATGACATAACACAAGTAGAGTCCAAAAGTAACCTAAAGATAAGAATTAAGAAATGGACCTTGGAACCTTGACCAACTGCAAGTGCATCCAATAGATTGTTTTCCGGGACTTTGAAACCTGCTTTGATCCCTGAGAAGTGAACTTGCATAGGAGTTGTAATTTCCATGAATTGCTCTATCAGTGTGCATTTTACAGGTTTTACAGGTAAAAGAGGAACTTGAACGGATGAAAATTTCATTTCTTGTTATATGTTTCTCAATCAGTGTGCATTTTACAGGTAAAAGAGGAACTTGAACGGATAGAAGAAAGGTTGTCTACTAAGGAGAAGTGGTGGTGAGAAAGTGAAAGCTATCCTTACTCATCTTTCTATTTTTGTTGAGTTTAAGTTTTACGTTCTGTTTCTTTGCAGGAAATCCGGAGATGAAGGGCATATACTAACGTGGACTAATTTTTCAGATGACAATAGTAAATTTAAACCGTGATTAAAAAGAATAATTTTTTTAAATAATATAACAATCAGACATACCATGAGATAATAATTATTAGTCCAAGAGGGCAAATAATTTGCGGGAGAAGGAAACAAAGTTCAAAAATTAGTGAAAAATGAATTAAAATTGTTAAAATAAATAAAAGAAGTAAGAAATAAAGGTTTGGATATGGAATAGATTCAGACTCATCTAGACCCAACATAGTTGAATTAAAATTATCTCCTGCATTTGCTTTTGGATATATCGTTTCATTATAGCTTAGTCTTGCAGCTTACTTTTCGATATTTTCTTGCTCTTTTTTTGGCAGGGGCTTCTCATATGGTAATTCCTCCATTTAAGAACTATGGTGAAGGTTCCGGTATTGATTATGACTGTCCGAAACCTTTTCTTGTGGATAATTCTGATGAAAGCAAGGTATCGAACTTTGAAATCATACATTTGATTGAATACTCGTTGAGGTTTGATCAGCCTGGAACGATTATCTCTTGTAGAGTATCTATTCCATGGATGCTTTCTTGGAGGACGACTATTTATGGAATCTTTGGGACACGAATACAATAACTCGAGCTTCCTCTGACGAAGTGCAGGAGCAAACTTTTAGTCCCATTCAGAGTAACATATTCTGTTCTCAAGCTGATATTCACATTGAAAAAGCTCGGAGAGGATGGAAATTGTTATTCGCTATATTGAGATGGTTTTCGGTAAGAAAATGTGGCAAGAAAAAACGCTGTTAAGGGAATAAAAAGATTGCACCAGAGCATGAAGAAATTTTCTATCAAAAAGCTCAGAATGTTACAAGTACAAGTGCAGCTTAAGTTAGATATTCACTGCTCTTTTGTTTCTATTTCAGTTTTTCTTTTACTGTTTTTAGTGATTCTTGATGGAAGGAAATATAGGGAATGTATTCATGCGAACGATCACACATAAGTCTTATATTGATTCATGTAGCTAACCATAATTATTTGGGATTAAGATTTTTGTTGTTATTGTTGTGTACGGAACTTTTATGCCAAATAATAATGGCAGAAGATTAAGCTTACTTCTTCATGTTCCATTGTTCCTAATTACTTTAATCATGGTAGAAGGAAGGAAGGAACCTTCAAGGCTATTATCCTAATCAATCATCAGGATGAGGTAGATTATGGAGATCTAGTTATGATTGATAGGGTGGAAGTGTATTTTTTTTCTAATAATAAATTCTTTTATTATCGAGAAAGAAGGGTGTCGAAGTTGGAACTATTATTTTGAGTTAAAAGTGTTGTGTCAATTACATTAGCCTTTTTCTTAAGTGACCGGGTGAGAGTTGAAGGAAACTTTTATTTGAAGTAGTACATATGTGAAGAGTAAATATTGAGCTGTGAGGTTCTAACTATACGGAAATTATTTGTTTGTATGAAGAAAAAAAAATATGGAGTCCTTATGGATTCTATAACTCCGACTTTATGGATTTCCTAACTCCCCATTGATAGAAGAGTTACATAGACTCTATAACCTACCATTGATGAGTCCACTAATATACCATTGACGAGAAAATTCATTACCTACATTCTTAATCCTTATTAATAGAGGGCCTTTGGTTGATGTAAAAATAGACTTGTGATACTAGTTGGGGTGAACGTACATATTAGAAATTTAAATTTTCTTATGTTACAAAGTTATTATTAAGCAGAATTAATAGATTTAGTCACACAAAATTTTACGACTTGTAACTTAGATTATTTTTTCTACTTTTTGCATCCTTAATCATTTTACGATTTGTAACTTAGGTATTTCTATCTAATTTTATGGTAGTCATTGGTTAGCCAAAGGGAAATTCAGAAATATCAAATAATATAATCCTCTCCCCCTATTATTTAAAGTCAAATTCATAAAATTAGTCTCAAAATATTTTACAACTGGTGGATTGTGTCATTTTCACCACCTACCTTCACCTCTTCCATGTTAGGAAAATCTTCATTCTTCTTCATCTTGAATCCTTCTTCTTCTTCTTCAGACTTGAACAAATGAACCTGAAATGCTTCTAGGCGTGTAATCACTTTCCTTAAGTGATATTTGCCCCCTATGGTGCAAGGTTGTAAAGCAAATTCACTAAGGATACAAAGAAGCCCTACTTGAATTTGAGTGCACTCTCAACTTCAATCTTAGAATGTTTGCTTTTGTGTGTCCTCTAATATGTCTCAGGATTCCTCCTGATGTTCTTTCTATTTATAATGAATAAAAAAAGGTATGGTAGTAACTTGATGAATTGTCACATTAGTTCATGAAAAGAAGCATTTATACAAGTTCATGAAAAATCACATTTGTTCATATTTCATGAACAATCATATTATTCCATATTGTCATACCTTTCCAATACACCTTTTCAATTTAGAAATGTTTCCAACAATCCCCCGCCATTTCCAATTTGAACAACCACTTAACGAAAATTCATAACTACAAATCTGAAGTGAAATGGTGGATAAATCCTTGAACCATTCATCCAATTTGATAAGTAGTACAAATATCACACAATTGAGTTCCTAGTACAAACATTCTTTAAATGACACATAAATGGCCGCGTGTCCTGTGTCTCTCGAAAATGTATTAGAACCAAGCCCTTCAGCTCCTTGAAGCGGCAGCACTTCACATTTACATAGGTAGACCTATCAAGAACACCCCGCAATTTGTGCTTCGACGAAATCGTCTATAGATCTATTAAGAGCGCAAACTCAACCTTACTTTATGTATGTGGGGATTTCAAGCATCTTTCTATCCTTGATGGTTATACACTTTGGTGCTTACCATCATATATTGATGAGTTTGAACTCAAGACTAAGCATTGTACTTAGCGTTGGATTGAGTACCCACCATATATGACTAGAACATGAGCTTGAGTCCCATCCCATTTTTCAACTAGAATACAAGACCTCTTGTAAGATTATTTAGTCAACGGATCCGTCAAGTTTTGACTTCATCTTACAAAATAAACAGTGATCACATTATATATAGTCGAATCAATTGAAGCATATCTATGAAACTATAGTTATAAACTTTCTTGTAATTATAAGAAATATAAAGAAGTTTAAACATAAGTCCTTAAGTCTTTTAATACTATTAACTTATTACTTATTTATTCATATTTAGGAATGACAATGGGGCGGGTGAATTGGAGATACAGACCGTCCCAACCCAGTTAGGCCAGGGATTCTCCGGTTTAAGTTGGGGATGGGGATGGGGATGGGGATGGGGTTGAGGATGAATTTGGCTCCCCTAGCGGAGGCGGGGCAGGAGGCGAGTGAAATAATATCCCCGCCCCATCCCAGCCCGCCTCGTATGACCTATCTAAAATATTAAATAGAAAAGTATAAAATACCTAAAAAATGAAATAGACGTCTAATTTGGGGAAGATCGCGTGAATCAAATTCTTTCCGGGACTCTTCCTAAAATATATGGTGATGTTTAATCTTCTAATAGGATTGAGAAAGTTAAAAAGTCTTGCATTAATTTGTTTAATGAGTACAAGTCAAAAAATGAGAAGCAACCAAATAGACCAACAAGTTTTTCGACTTCTCAATCTTTGGTTCTTGGGAAGAGCTCACAGGTCTTGCAAAGTGATATATATTATGTTTTTGGGCAGCAAATGAGCGGTGTCTACAAACTAGTATCATTTAGTGAGCGAACTAGTATCAATTTAGATTATACTGTTTCATTTTACAGGCATTAAATATTTTATTTTACAAATCTATATCATTTTTTCAAGGTTCTATTTGGGATTTTTTTGTTAAAAAATCACTATTTTTTCTAGTCGAGGTTGAGCCTCCACTAGGACGAAAGTGATAATTTGGGGAAAATATTCTCTGTTTTTCCCCAATTGGAGGTGGGCCTCCACCTGAGCTGGGGATGGGATGGGGATACGATGGAAGAGGCAGGGTTGGGGCTGAAGATCATGGTATCCGCCCCCACCCGTCCCCATTGCCACCCCTGTTCATATTTTCTAGGTGTTCATCTTTTTAACCAAAGCATCATTTGAATATTTAGGCTTATGAATTGAATCGAATATTGAATATCATATCTCTTTATTCAATAATATTTTTTCCCCGTTATAAAATATTTCATACTATAACCATAACCGATATGTTTTAATATTTTGCATATCCTATAGAGTAAATCCCTATTTATGCCCCTTCAACTAATTTCAAAAGCAAGTTATGCCCCTTTTCTTTTTTGGGTGCTATTAATACCCCTTGTAATTTATGGGGTGCCATTAATGCCCTTCTGTAGCGGAATCCGGTGAGTTTTGGTGGCTAATCACATGTGTGAGTCACATGCCCGATTTTGCAGGGGTAAAATCGTCCAAACATTAAAAATCTTCATCTTCTTCTTCAATTTTGGCAAAAAATGAGCATGAAGGAAACAGTTTTCATGGTTCTGCAGCTCACTTTTTGATTCACTATTGCTCTATGGGAATCATAAATTCACTGAGGCTCTGATTCGTGTTCGGAAAACCGCTAGCAGAGAATGACGGATTTTCCAGATCTGGGCCGCTTATTTGGATCCCGATTTGATGGAAAAATGACAACCTTCAAAATCATCGGAAATTGCATATTTCAGGTGGCGATTTGAAGTTTATTTCTTACCGGAAATGGCCTTGAAGCAATTTTGGTTCGCCGGAATTTGCTCATGAGCTCGCTTGAGACTTATGGATACTTTTGCCCCTACAAAATCGGGCATGTGGGCGGCATGTGTGTAGATCCATCATGGGTCGCCGAATTCCGCCACAATTGGTCATTTTTTGCACCCCTTAAATTGTTAGGGGAATTAATGGCACACAAAAAAAAGAAATGGGGCATAACCTACTTTGAAAATAGTTGAAGGGTATAAATAGTGATTAACTCTATCCTATATGACACATTCAATTCCTCTTTCCCAATTTTTTTGTTAAGGCTTAAAAACCTTACACAACCATAGTCCTTTTGTGTTGGACCTTTGTTTTATTTCATGTCTCACATTGGGACAATTTTGTTACATTTATTTAGAAATTGATTAAGCCTACTATTAGTAAGGATTCTAACAGTGAGTTATGCATGATTCCTATATGTGATGACATTAAGAAGATTGTTTTTGCCATGAAATCAGGTAAAAGTCCTGGCATTGATGGGACGACTCCTTGTTTTTTCAAAAATTATTAGAATATTGTAGGAAAGTCTGTGGTGGATGCTGTTCAACACTTCTTTGATAAGGGTAATATGCTGAAATCTTTGAATCATACTTTTATTTCCCTTATTCCCAAGAATGATAATGCATGTAAGATTGATCATTTTAGACATATCTCTTTGTGCAACATTATTTATAAAATTATAACTAAAATCTTGGCAGATAGAATCAGTGGTGTCCTTGATAAGATTATTTCTCCTTCACAAGCTGCTTTTATTCCAGGAAGATTAATGTCTGACAACATCATTGTTACCCATGAGCTGATGCATCATATGAATGGTAAGAAAGGTAAGTTTGGCCTGATGGCTCTCAAATTAGATACTTATCTAAAATTGTCTGTGACAATGACTTAATTTTTTGGGTTAATACCGCATCATTTAACTTGCGTGTTCGTAGTAACTGTATGTATATAAATGAATCTTCTAAATCTAATACATACACAAAGTACATGCATGATGTACGTACATTTGTTTTTTTAAAACTAATTAATCCTACATTTCTTTTAAATTCATATTTTTAAAATATGAAATGACAAATTTCCAAGTGTCGTATAATGTATATTAGCTATTTTTTTTAAAAACTATAATTTGTATATGTAAGTCTCTATTTAAGAATAACTTCCTTATAATAATATTTTTCTCCGATCCCGAGAGTATTACTGTATAGAGATTTTACTGTATATGTAAATTTACTTTGTGCTTTGTTTTATTTGTTAAGTTAATTCGATTACAATCATCTATAAATCGAGTGAGTTAATTATAAAATACATAATAAAATGGGTTAATTATAAATTATAAAATACATAATAAAATGGGTTAATTATAAAATCTATTGGATGTATAATGAAAGGCGGACGATATTCCTAGAGCAATATTCATCATGCCAGAGCAAATGTCTTGCAAATGACAATATTGTCCCTCATATTAGATAAAGAATTTATTCTATCAAAATTATATTTCTTTTTTAAAAACTAATTTCAACAACGAATAATTCATAATAGTAGATGTAAGGAAGGATTTGTATATTTTCGTTTTTTCTAAAAATAGGAGATGTAATAATTTTAATGTGCTTAGTGAACATCTGGATATTGTCCTATAAGATTGGCATCACTTGTCCTTAATGAATTCATTCTCTCTCTCTCTCTCTCTCTCTATATATATATATATATAAATGAAATCCTTTAATTTGTAAAAAAAAAAAAAAAAAAACACTCCCTCGATTTGATTATAATATAAATCCTTTAGAAAATGTAACGAAAATTAAAAAAGTAAAAAATAAGGATTATTTTAAATCAAAATATCAATATTATTATCTTAAATAGAATTAGTGGTATACAAGTCATATTTAAGAGAGTAATATTAATATTTTGACTAAAAAAATAACTTGTTTTTTTCTGAATGAATGTCTCTATTTGGACATTAACAATTTTTGTTTTTCTCTTTTTAGACATAAAATTTTATTTTGTACATTTTTAAACTAAAATAAATTACGGGACTCCCGTTATAGATTTTTTGTACTATTCCGAGCAAAAATCAGCACGTGCCGATTTGACTAGGGGTAAAATTGTCCATACGCTTTTAATTTATAACGTGGATGACTCTATTCGGACCTTAACAGTTTTGCTTTTCTCTTTTTAGATATAAACTTTTTTTGGTGCATTTTTAGACTTAAATAAATTACGGGATTCCCATTATAGTTTTTAAAGTTAAACCATGTGCTTCTTATCTACTCCAAACTAGAGTTTTGCTAGTTTCAATGCCAGCTTTAGGACTTTCTTTTTCACAAAAAAAAATGAGTTCAATTTCGGGTTCAAGTATGTATAGAGCAAGATGTAAGGAAGATTATAGATGTCTTAGGGTTGTTTATATGTATAACTGAATATAACTTTGGAAAGAGGTTCATCAGCTGTCTTAATTCTGGATTGAATACACCCCACTTAATATGTAGATCTTCTTTTTATTTTTGCTATTTTTTTGGGTAAATACCTTTAATTTCTACTTCTTTATTGCCGCCCCCTTAATTCCTACCTCTTTTTTTTTGCTGAATCCCCCTTGATTTCTACCATTCTCATAGTTTTACTCCTTATTGTTTTATTAGGATTTTATTAATAATAATTAAATAAAGTTTGTAGGTTATCTTCAGTTAAACACAAGTATGCTCAATATTAAAATTAAAGAAATTCATGTCACTTATTGCCAACTCAACAATCTTCCTAGCATCTTGCTTTATATCTACTTGAACTCGAAATTGAACTCATTTTTTTTGCGGAAAATAAAGCCCCAAATATGGTATTGGAACTACCAGAACTCTAATTTAGAGTAGATAAGAAGCAGGTGGACGAGTTTACCTTCAAAAAATATAACGGGAGCCCTGTAATTTATTTAAGTCTAAAAATGTACCCAAAAAAAAATTTATATCTAAAAAGAGAAAAACAAATTTTTTTAAGGTCCACATAGAGTCATTAACGTTATAAATTAAAAGCGTATTGACGGTTTTACCCCTAGCCAAATCGGAACGCGTTGGTCACGTGCTAATATTTGTCCGGAATAGTACAAAAAACCTATAACTGGAGTTTCGTAATTTGTTTAAGTTAAAAAATGTACAAAATAAAAGTTTATGTCTAAAAAGAGAAAAATAAAAATTGTTAAGGTTCAAATAGAGTCATTCACTCTTTTTTGCTTCCTTAATTTTCTCTATAGATCCTAAACGATTTATATTATAGGAGGAAGTAGTAAATAAAGATATATTGTAAATAAAGATAGTAGTAACTCTTGTTTAAGTTATTACATCTCAAAGGAAACTACACGTTTCAAAATAAATAACTTTAAAAGCATTAACAGGTGTGAACTATCCAGTTATGATCACTCTTCGTAATCCCCATCCCAAGCTCCATCATCAAAGGTATAATCAACATCTACAAAACCTGAAACAGATAAAACCGGATATCGGACTGAGCTCCGTTGCTCAGCAGGGACCTAAAACAGTAATAAATATAATAAAGATAGAACAGAAACAGAAAAATAGAAACATATACAGATAATGCAGATGCCCGTTTCCCAAAATACCTCTATAGAAATATATGCAAATGACTCGTCCCAAGTCTAAAGTTGTTAATAGAGTTTCGCGGTCCGTCGCGGTGAAGCTTCAAAAGTTATAGCGGTGTCGCGACGCGGTACTTTTTCGCGGTTTCTGATATGACATATTTATATAGATATATGACACCAAAATTAGTAATACTTGTAAACATTTAGTTAAATTCTTCCATGTTTATTGCAAAATATCAATTACATATTCTATTAAATTATATTCAATTACAAAAATTAAGAAACTCATCAATACATCACAAAATTATATCACAAACGTATAACAATTATAAACACATTTATCATTATATCACAAAGTATAAATTAATCAATATAAATTAATACATATCTATATTATTATATCACCATTATATATCAAATTAACAAATTAATAAAAATAGATTATCAAATTACCGTAAAAAAAACAAAAAAATAAAAAAAACAGAAAAAAAATTAAACCACCGGATTCCCGATTTTCCCGCGAGTAGCGCCACGACCACGAAACCGTGATAGCGCGCATAAGTGCCGCTATAGCGGGATTTCTCGTTGTCGACCGCGACGCGCCACGACACCGCGGTAAAGCTCCGCGACGCGCCGCGATACCGCGATAGCGCCGCTATTCGCCGCTATTCACAACTATGAGCAAGACTAAGAATTCAAGGGCAGGGACAAATGACATAATATATCGTAACGGAGGGTTCGTAATGTAATAGTGGATCGCACAATCATGCGGTTTTCAAAAAAACGAGATGCAAACTTGTGCAATAATGCACTAAACAATACCCAACTCTCCCCAATACAAGTTGAAATGACTCAAAACCAAGTATCAGAAATGACCCAAACAAATGTTCGACTATACTTATCAAATCTGACACCCCAAATCGGAATTCATGCCATTAGCATCCCATACTACTCATGCACTACAAACCAATAGTTATGTCAGACAATCGAGTATAAAACAAACAAGGACCAAACAAGTAGAGAACAACAAATAAGCTAAACAACTATACTCTTCACGTCTAAGCACTTCACACAACCGAATCCACATCAAGCACATCTGCCCTACAGTATCCTCGATTACAAAATTTACTTAGACGTTACGAACATAGTTATCGCTATGACACTACAATCCCACAGTCAAGTTCAATTGTCTAATCAGACCCATAATCACTGCTAACAGCCCCATGTAATAACCCACTGAGGAAGGGCCACACAGAATCCACACAGAAACCGGCTGAAACTTTCCCCCACTGGAGGCAAAAAATAAAGAATACGTCCATTGTGTCATTGCCCACAAATGAGCTCCACAATTTACTATTAGCAGCCCCAACTTGTTTCTCCCTCGCTAAGGTCTGGGTCCACATATCCACACAGAAATATCGCGAACACCAGGTTCTAGCGATATATAAATGGGACGTATCCTGCTACAGACCTTTCATAAACAAGAGCTCGAATGGGGCGACGACTCGGTCGACCAAACCAATTAGGACAACAGAAAAGACACTAAATAGACGACTCCAAATAAGACCCAAAACAATTAATCAAAGAGACAAATACAGAACATGTACATAACATTTTAGAGATATGTTTAACAATTAATGAAACAAGTTATGTGACATGCTCGATTTACCCAATAATTCCATAATCAACAACAATGAAATTCACAATCCCAAATATCCAAGAATCACTAAAAGCAGTTCATGTAATTTATCAAATCCAAAATACAATAAACATGCCATAACAGTTACCCAACAGTATCCGAATTCAGAACAAAAATTAATAATCGAAAGCGAGGTCCCTACCTCTTACGAACACGATAAAACATGAAAATCCGTAATCAGTCCTGGCAGCTCACTCCGGGGGCGATAACTTTCTGCTGGAACCTCCGATTCACGATCCGTTTGTGCTCACTCGAAGATTTTTCAATTCTCTTTAAAATCGATATGTTATGGGTTGAAAACGGAGGTCGATAGCCCGCTCAATCGTGCTGTCGAAGTTTTGGGCAGATTGTTTGTTGGCTTAAAAAATCCTTCTTTTCTTGTCTTCTGCAGTGCACAGATTACAACCACACCCAATTTCTGCACCAAAAATTCATCCAGTGGCTATTAAAAACGTTGGGAACCTCCTAAAATAATTCCAGGAGCTCCAAAAAGGCTCCAAAAATCCCAAAGAAAATGCCCGAACAATAGTGCTCCAAAATAGAGTCCTACAAATTCATATCGCTAAAATCAGGCTCCGATAGCTCGGCGTCAATAGCACTGATGTCGATGTCCGATTCGCTGTCCATATTATGGCTCGGGACGTATTCATCATCATCCGACTCATCATCTAAATCCCGAGTCTCATCATTTTTCTCCAATTTGTCACCAACAACGGGGTTACCATAACTATCAAACCTAAAATGTTTTGGCTTCGTATCCGTTGGCCCAGATTTTTTCGCCCTTGTAGCTTTTTTTTCCCCTTAGCAATAGAATCACTTGAAGAAGGATCCCTTGGCACAATAGATCGCATCACAATCTACATAGCCCTATGTTGACCGGCTGCTGGAGACCGATCATCGATCCTGTATGACTGCGAGGTTTGTAAATTCGACTGATCTGATTTCCCCTCTTGGATCAGCAGCTATGCAGAGGGAGTTTGAATATGCTTGGCCTTCCTCTGTTTCGCAGGAGTTTGCTTCACATTGGATTGTGCCTTAATCAACTCAGCACTTTTCATATTCAACGCATGAACATGAGTTGTGATCAGGTGTGGCTCACTTCTATGTACAGCCAGTTTCGCAGGCTACGACAATAACTATAACCGCAATAACACTTTGCCTTGTTAGGAAGACCCCAAGAAGTTCATATGCACTGGGTCCAGTTTCACCCCTGAACGAACGGGTTCACGCCTTAAGGACTCATCCTACATTGTATCATCATCCAGCACCTTGGACTCCACAAAACCGTTACAGTCCCAATGATTTTCCCTCATCAGGTGAAGGTCCATGAAGTGCCACGCATGATCCCCGGGATCACCACATTCGCACCTTATCTTGCTCATATGTATACCTTTAGAACGAGTCCTGTCATTTAGTAGATCATATACACGAGCTCAAAATAGGGCGACGACTCGGTCGACCAAAATCAAGAAGGACTAAACGACAACAACCAAAACAATAAACAACTAGGCAAGTTCGTAAAATAGCCATTTACGATCCACGTTACATGTAAAACACTTAACAATAACGAATTACATAATTTCAAGTATAATAACGCAGTAAATCAATTTAAGATTCAGATTATATCACATTTAAATCAAGTTCAAAACAGTTTATGCAATATCGGAAGCAATAAATTCAATTCATGTAATTGACACGTAAATTTCACAATTCATGCAATATACAATGCCCCAAAGCTCCCAAATTATTAATCCAATAATACCAACTGATTATACATGGTTAAATGCGAGAATTAAAAGACGTAGAAAGTCCCTACCTCTTACGGAGACAAAAGATAACAGTAAATCCGAAATCTGCACTGCCAGTCTTACTCTCGGAACTATAACTTTCTGGTCGGGACTCGGAATGACGTGCCATCTGCGCTCACTCAAAGTTTATTCGATTATCTTCGATTCGATATATTATGGAATGAAAACGGACAAGTGACGCTTCCTCAACAATCTCTCAAATTTCGACCAGAAAACTGGAATTCACCAAAAAAAACTCGTCTTGCTATGCGGTTACCTACTGTGCCGCCCCCTTATATTTCTTTCCTCTCACGTCTCTGGCTGCCCACTCCCCTGCTCCCTATTTATGTGTTATCGTTATTCAATTGTTTATGTTTTTCAGATTCCCAGCCCCCGCACCTATTTTATATATATAATATTCCTCCCAGTAACCCACCACGACCCTTGCCTTCCATTTTCCTTTAATTCTTTTATTACTTTTGAATTCCCTTTGATGATTTCTTATATAATAACCCCTTATTATATTATATCTAATATACTTAGTTCCTTATTTAGTTAATGTGTTTTCCTATATATTTTATTTATATTATGTTAACTTTCTTAATCCGAAAAAAATTCCTAATTAATTTCAATTCCTATTTCAGTCTAATTTAACTACTCTTTTTCTAAGTGAGTTGCAGATAAATCCCTAATTACGATTCGTGTACAAAATCCTCCTCAACAAAATGTAATACGTAATATGGTCTAAAATTAAATAGACACAAAATTATATAATTACACGTAAGCAAAAAGTTACGGGTATCACAGGATAAAAGTTCATCTTCCACATTTTTTGGAATATTGATAGGAGTAATTGAAAATTCCTCCAAATTAGAGACAAGAGGCTCAGAAATAATATTCTTTTTCTTATTTTTAGACTTTCCCATATCAAGCAGTAGACTAGGAAAAGAATAAGAATATGAAAAGAAATAAAGCTATATAGAAAACCCACTCTTGACTACTATTCGGTCAAAGGAAAAGCAAAAGAAAACCGGGTCCCACAAAGAAAAAGTTACACGGCTAAAAAAGTCTCCCAATGGCATCAATGTAATAAAGAAGCCCAGCCAACCGACACAAAGAGAATATGCTACTTTGATCCCCAACTTGGTACCATTTAAATAATATAATAAGCCACCTCAGCTTTCCACTAACAACAATTCGGACCAAGCACAAGAGAAACAAAATCAAAATAGCGCAATTACTCCTCTTCCACTAAAGAACAATGATGAACAGCAATAACCCACCAAAATAAATTTCGGCTGATGATAAAATAATCAAGACAGCTGATCCTCACCCTGCCACGTGTAAGAATCAAGCAACCTTTCACCCGATTTGTCCAAAAACCACCGACACAGTAGAATAAAGCTAGACATCTTCAACAGCAAAACCCAATTAAATAACCTTTGATTCACCCCATAAATCCAAATAAATTTTTTTTAAATGGATACAATGGTTCTCCTCAGTAGATAGTACACGAAAATCAAATCTTTAAGACATTTAAAACTCTTTGCAAGTGCTAATGCTACCAAGTTACTCGCAGAAGATATTTCTCTCTTGAGAGTATTTTCTCTAGAGAGAGAATTTGACGACTCTAGACTCTTGAGAGTATTTTTCTCGGGATCCCGAGGAGACACAATGTTGGCTATTGAGTAGACATGATGCTGGCTAGTGATTGGCTAATCATTGCCAAGAATTGATTTGCCTTTGTTTCTCTTTCCTTGGTCTCGCGGCTGAGCCGCCGCCTCCTTCCTCCCTCTTTCTTTTCTTTTTTTTTTTGTTTTGCTGCTTACACGTTCCCCCAGAATGGAGAATCCCCACAATTTCCTTTTTCTTTTCTAATTCCCGGATCCCCCACGAAATCACAGGTTTCTCTTTTCTTTTTAATTTTTTTTGTTTTATTAATTCCCTAAATTAATGCTCCCCATGACCCCCTAAAATCTTTGGAACCCACTTTGAAACCCACGATAGCTTTTCACTTTATTTCTTTTATTAATTTATTTTATTAAACCCAACATACCCAGATTTCTAATATATATATATATATATATATATATATATATATATATATATATATATATATATATATACATCTAGTCTAACGAATTCACGCTATTCACGGGGAATAAATGTTTCTGAATAAAACAAAAATTCAAATTTTTTAATTGAAATTATGGGAAATACATTTAATTAAAAGAGTAAAAACTCCATAACCAATGTCAAGACTAAATACATTTAAAGCATATATAGGAGCATATTAAATCTTTGGGAAGAAACAATGAATTAAATTGAAGCCAAACCCTCAACTGAAATAATCTATTAAGAAATAATTTTTACAGAAAATGTCAAATAGTATATAAAATGCAGCAAGGTCTTGGAAGGTTGTACATTGGTCAACATCTTGAGCTCTATTAGAATATGCACTTCCATCCTGAGATATCCAGATACATCATTGTAGATAAAACCAAATATCCCACTTGGAACCATATATCAATAAATAGGCACACAATTATGATTTCTTGCCGTAATTAAAAAATCTTAATATTATTTACACAACAATGGTTAAGCTAAGAAATAGCGCTGACAATATAAAAAATTTATTTTCTTCTTGTAAATTATAAAATTATGTAGTTTTGATTTCTCCTTAACGTTAATCGTAATAATGTTTTCCCCAAGAAATTAAATTCTCTGAAGTTTATTTTTAACTTTTTACTTTGAAAACAAAATTTCATATTTTGATAAAATAAATAGGGAACACATTCACCTTATGTGAACCAACAAAAATAGACTAAGAAGAAGGCCCCATTTTGCTCTGTGATTCTATTGAAACAATAGAATACCACTCTCTTCTCTTCCTCCTTGAGTAACATTTGTTGTCTTGCAAAGATGCTTTTTATGGGCTTAGGTGCTCCTTCTCTCACAACTTCCAACTTTACTCCCCCTCAAACCAACACAAATAGTTAGTACAAATTATATTATAAAATTTTGCAGAAGATAATTAACAACTTTATTATATAAACTAAGTTGTTCTCTATATACTCAAAAAAGGAAGAGAGAGATAAATATATTAATTTTCTATAAACAAAGCTTTTCTTTACATACTCGCAAAGAAGACATAAAAGTACTTAAACAATATTGCAAATTTAACATCCTAAAAAACCATCAAATTATCATATAATATAAAACATTATATTAAAAAAAAAATTAAAGATGATTCAAAATTATTTAGAAGAACTTTTACCGTGCCGGTTAAGAAGAAGGAGCTTACGTGTGATGGTGATATCTTATTGATTTGCTTTGCGAATTAAGTTAAAAATCAGGGGACTTGTTGGAGGAGTAAGTGCAGTTTCAAAATTTGAACTAAGATTAAGATAATGAGTGTATTCTAAATTATTTTATAACAAAAAATATAATCTTAACCAATCAAAACATTTTATCAATTAAAAAACTCAATTTTTTAGAAGATTAGAATGAAGATTTTGACCTTAAGAATGATGTAGTTAAATTTCTATAATACATATCGAATCTAATATAACATAACTATACAACTTTTAGAGATAATAATGAAAATTAGTGAAACTTGGATTGGTGGGATCATTATGTTTATTTGATTACTTATCCCAAATCAAATGGGATCATCTCAATCTGCTTGCTTATCTAAAATCAAATGGGATATTTATTTTCAGAAGGAGTATTATATATTCAAATAGAATACACTTTTGAATTATATTAAAGAATCCAACATTCTTAAAGATTATACATTAAAGAATAATGATTTTTAAAATCTCCTCAAACAATTAATTTATTGTAAAATAATTAAAAGTTAGAAATTTCTAGAAATAATGATTAATTATCTTTATCTCAAGCAAAATAGTTTGAAAATAGATTATTATATCATACCATTGTTAGTTTAGATTTGTTGGAGATCGTGGAAAAGTTTACTTAAATTAGCATTCCATTAAAAGAATTAAAGAAAATAGTTGTCAAACACCTGCCAGAGTAGCTGGCATTGTGGTGTAGCATGTAACCTGTAGGTTAGGGGATCGAATCCCCATTCACCCAATTTATATAAAATAGTTTTGTTTTTTTGCACCAATCATATATATATATATATATATATATATATATATATATATATATATATATATATATATATATATATATATATATATATATATATATATATCTACCTATATATATATTACGAAAGACTTTTCAATTTTACACTTCACATTGTGCCACGTGGCAATCTATCATTTTTCCTTCATTTTATTGTTTTTTTTATATTTTAATTATTAATCTTAAATCACTAATCAACTTTCCTAGATTCTAGCCATGCATGTCACGTTTGTTGGCCATTATGACCACTTAAGTAGTTATTATGATTTACATAATTGTAACCACTTTATTTCAGATATTGTAACCACTTTCTTGGCCAAACAATATTTTTTTATTCTAAAAAAAATTAAAATCTTATCTTAATGTCTAATCTAAATATATATCTAATCTTTTCAAATTCTCAATCAAATCATTAATTTCGTTTTTATATCATGCAACCATATAAAAACTAAATGTATATCATTATTTGTTAGGGGAATAATAATTAATATTTATCTAAAACTAATAATAGGCATATGTTAGTGTTACTCCACGTTCCACCACCCCCCCCCCTCTCTCTCGCTCTCTCTCTCTCTCTCTCTCAAAAATTCTTTCCAATTCCCAATCTGACTGTTTTATTTTGGTTTCTCAATAACTTATAATAATAGAGTAATTTAATTGGATAATAAATTAACTTTTTTTTTTTTTTTTTTTTTGACAAAAAAAAATTAACTTCATACTTTTCTTTTTATTTTCGTGAAAATTCACTATTAAATTGAGATAATTATTAAGAAGTTTAAACTTTAAAAAACTCCATTTTTTCTACCAGTCTCCTCATTTTTAGTCACTTTTAAGTCTTCTAAATATTCATTCCTCTGAAACTACTCCTACCATCTCACAATAACCTCCTCCCACTATCACATCACCTAAACTACTTCTCCATCCACACCTTACAATAACCTCCGCCCGTTATCACATCAGGTAAATCCTCATCATCATATTGATTAACAAGGTACAATTCCATTCATGTTGCTTTTCTTTGAATTTGTTTAATTCCAATTGTCTTTTTATGTCACAAATGCAAGGTGTTGTAGAGTCTCCAACTTAATATTTCTTTATAATTTTCTTTATTCTATGATATTTCTGCTGCTCCTCTGGTATTCCTTAGGCTTCTTAATTTTATTTTTTATCCTTCTTTTGCATTTTCATGTTCAAACTTTTTTCTCAATTTCCTAAGTATACCAAGAAAATTTATATTCGCAAACCAATTGGTGAACCCTCAACTCTGATCTTTTGTTTTCTTCCATTTATCATACAACTCTCTACTTTTGCATGCACAGAAGAAAAGCTTCGGGATTGAAAAGGACATGCGGTGCAGACTTTTTGTCATAAGTCCAAATATGGTCTCTCTCTTATTTGTTTAACTATTTTCTTAACTCGAGTGGTCTTAACACATGGTAATTTTTTTAGATAGTAGTATGGTTAACAATTAATAATGATTTGGAAGTTCTTTGTGCACAAATAAATTTATTCATCAAGTTAGCTTCTTCATTTTTTCAAGGTTTGAAGAGTTAAAGGTACTTTTTTGTGCAAGGGAAAAAAACTATTAATCAAAATTAACTTCTTTGTGAAGCAAGAAATTATGAGCATTCCCCTGATTTAAAAATTCTTTTTAGTCTAAGTTGTCATTCCGTATTTTTACGATATTTCTCTTCTCTCAATATGTAGCGAATTAATCACTAGAAATGTTTTAACCTTTCCTCAAACTATGGATCCTTCAAGGAGCCAATGCCTTAACAATCTTGAAGGAGTTTTTGGTTTTTGTTTTTTAAGAAAAGGGGGGGTATTTCATTAATTTGCTGCCGTCCCCAATCTCTTTATGCTTTCTATTTTCTTTTTCACACTAGCAGTGTTTCGATCATCAATTTGATGTTTTAGGGCAGTGATTGTGGCTATTTTATACACTTCAATTGCTTAGGTACTCTTTTTCAATTTGACTATTTCCTTTCCAACTTTTTTCCGTCTTCAGATACTTTAGCTCTACTTTTGACATGAGAACCCCAAAGTTCTACAAACTAATTGATGTCAATTGCTTTAATTTTGACTAAAATGATCATTTTTCTTATTTGAATTACAGTTGTGAAAAAGTGAGACAAGTCTCATATGATTTTGTTTATCAATATTTATGTTTTTTTCCTGTGTCTCAATTGTCAGCTCCTTTCAGTGAATTGGTTGCAGAAAACATGTGGTAAAAGGTGCAATTTATTTCCTCTTTCTCTTCTCTTTTTTTTCCCATTCACAATACTTGAATAAAAAAAATCTAGACTCATCATTTTCATAATTTTATACTACTATAATTTAGGTCTTACAGCTTTTGATAGATCGGATACTTTTACATGTTCATGCCTTTCGTGAATGTTACATAAGTTATGTTTGAAGCTTTTTTATCTTATTTTGTTTGAATAGAAGTAATCTTCCCTCGCTCTCTTTGTCTTGCTTCATTTTAACTTGCATAATTTGTTTTTTTAACTTTTAAGAAATTATTTGTTATTTTGCTTTTTAAGAATTAAGTTCTTAACGAGTAGCAGTGATTTTTTCTTAAAAGATAGTTATTAAAATATTCATTACATTCCGCAATGTAATCTTCATTTATAATATTTTAGTTTCTTAATCACTGCTATTTTCTGATTTTTTTTTATATATTATTATTTGATTTGCATACGGAGATGGAGATATAGTGGGCATTTATTATTAAGAGCTCTAGAAGATATAATGGGCATTTAAAGTCTACCTCTATCATGAAAACGGTAAACCCACTATTTTGTTCATGTTCTGCAGTTGTTTTTGGTATCTTCGCAACCGCCATGTTATTTTTTGCTTTAATGTGATTGTCAATTTTAAATTGCTATCATTTTAATGTTCTAATTATATTTTTTTTTATGAATAATATTAAAAGTGTGTTTGTATCTATATAGTAGTATCTTTTAGGAATGCTTAAACTTTGTTTCCTTTTAATTTGGAATTTCAACGTGATTGTCAAATTTGTAGTGCAGTTAATATAATAAACGATTTAATCGGTTCGCATGTTAAAAATAAACAAAAGGTAATTCAGAACCATGTTCCTCCATTCTAAATGATGTCTCAACTGATATTGTTTTCATGTTGTTACACTTCTTTTACCTTTCTAATTGTATGCTTTTTATTTTTAAATTTCTTTTCATCACTTACTGGTTATTAAGTATGGCGAGAGCCTTCAAATTGTATTGGCATTGTTCACGTATAGTTTCTTGAGGGTATAAAATGAAATTCATCAAAGTAATTCAATGTTCTTTAATATGACAGTTAATGTATGAACTTCTTGCTCAAAATAATACAATGATGGCTTGGAGATTTGGTAATTCGTCCTCAAAGCGCAAACATTGATGTAGTATTTTTACTTCATTTTATAAAATAAATAAAAAAATGCACAACATTTGACTTAATTTGGCTAAAAATATTTAGCTTTTCTTATAGAAGACTTCATAAAGAGCCTTATCATCTTCAAGGAGTCTTGAAGATTGTGGAGATATGATGCAGATGAAGACAAATAAGATTTCGTTTTATATTTGCACCGACTTTTGTAATGAATATATATATATTTTTTTTAACTAATCTCTTCACATTTCATAATCATAAATCTTCAAAACTCTATTTAATAAATAGAGAATATGATTAAATTAATCTTTTTATATTTGTGGAATTCATAAATTATCATTCATTACCTTAACAAAAAAAGATATATCTTTATCTATAATTTATCATTAAATTATGAACATCTTATATAATATTAATTCTTTTTACAGTTTTTGGAATTTGAATTATAATTACCATGATAAGAATGAGTATATTTTTTCAATCTAAATATATTAACTTATGCATAATTTTTCGGCATATCCACTAATCCTTTTGTTTAAGAAAGCAATATTTCCGTGCATAGCACGGGTAATTAGGCTAGTATATATATATTACAGAAGCTATTTTCACTTTCTAAGCTTATAATATGTATCTATACTATATCTATAATTATTTTATATATATTAATTTTCTATAATTCCTTTTTATTTACTCCTACCATCTCATAATAACCTCCTCCCACTATTTCATCGATAAAACTACTCTTCCATCCACATCTCAGAATAACCTCCTCCCACTATCAACAAGGTATATTTTCATCATCTTGCTTTTCTTTAAATTTGTTTAATTCCTTTATCTCACAAATTCAAGGTGTTGTATAGTCTCCAACTTTTTTGGTAAATTTCTAAATTTCAATAAGCTTTTTGCATGCTTTTTTCTTTTCTTTTTTATTTTTTTATTTGTTGTCTTTGATGAAGTTTCAATTAACAATATATTTGCATCCACTTTTTTTGTGTATGGAGTTTCAAGAAATTTACAGTGGTGGTAAGTATTTTCTATAATTATAGAATATTTGTTATTTACAAGTCGAAATCTTTTTTTATTTGGGTTTTAGGATTTCATTCAGTATATATTTTTTATTTATTATTCATTTTGTTTCTTTTTGCGAGATGCCTTTGTATCCTCGGGAAAAGGAAAAAGAAAACCTTCATTGTTTTAGTTATTCTTCTTCGTTTGGATATTCACTTTGCACATACAGGTGTTTACAATCAATGGGATATTTTATTTTATTTTTCTATCTTTAATCAAGGTAAAAGTTTAAGATTTAGTTTAAAATTTTAATTATATAGATTAGATAAATATTTGAATTCTTTTGATTGGCTAATTAAAGATTCTTTCTAAAACATTTGAAAATTAGTATAAGATTTAATTTAATTTGTTAATATCTAATTATTAATCTATTAATTATGTCAAATAAAATATTATGAGGAAAATCTTATAAATATCTTATAAAAGCTTTAGAATTTTAGTTTGAACTTTGAGTTTATAGATTGTGTTATCCTTTAAAATATTTAATAAAATTTTGAGTTTTAAATTCATTTTAAAAGACTGATTGGTACACAATCTGAAGTCAAAATTCATTTTAAATTCACTTCAAAAAAATCAAAGCAGCAAATTTAATTTAATTTTTTTTCCAGTAGTTTAGTTCTACAACACCACTTCAAATGCGATGTAGAAAAATCTTATTTCTCTCCCAAAACATTCATTTTATATTTTTTTCATGAAAGAAACAATCGTGCATTTCAATTGCTCTGCTCATATCCCGACAAATGTTTTTGTTCTTTTTAGCAAAAAATAAACTTCATTGAATTGCAATATGTCATTCTTATTCTTAAGCTTATATTTTTTATTTTGACTTCTTCCATTCTAATACTAATTTTACATTTTGAGTGCAGCACATACTTTTTTGCCATTAAGGAGGTGCCTTCATTATCATTAAGGTGAAGCACATGTCTCTTCCATATTACAACCTCTTTTTAATATTTTCCTTTTTTTTCCAGTTGATTATCTCGAAATAGCTTATTTTACTAAATATTTTTTCTCTATTTGTTCTTTCTTAGTGGTATCAACAAATTTCAAGGTATATTTTTTTCATTTACATTTTACTCATTTCCTTTTTTATAGTGTATCATAATATATTCATGGATTGAAGAGGTAATATTTTTTTCTTTTTCTTCTCCATAATTAGCGTTGGTGGGTCAATTATTAGCTTCTTAGAGTCGCCTTCGTTGCCATTATGTGGTATCCTATTACACAATGTTTATTTTATATGCTTTCATTTTCATTCTTCCATTCTTTTTTTTTTCTCCCAGTAATTCTCCAAATTATTTTATGTTATAATCTTTCCTTATTGTAATTAATTTTTCAAAAATAATTAATTTTTCATTAAATAACGATTCGGGTTCTCAATTTTGTTCTCTCAGATTGTCTATTGAAGGATGGATTATTGTGGAAGAAATGGTAAAAAGTTGAGAAACATCTTAAATTTAACTCTAAGGTATAGAAATTAGCATAATGATTTATCATTTTTTCTTTTAAAATTTCATTTTCTTCGTAATGAAATGGATACATAGATTAATAGCAAAATCTTTCCAGCGACAAAACACGCATTCTACTAAATGAAAACGTACTATCAAGTCTAAGTGTAATCCGACATATGGAGCCAAAGAAAAATTGTTGAAGGTGAAGTGAGATTGGAGAAGAATAGCGTTTAAAGAGAAGAAGTTGATATGGCTTTTGTAGATTCCTTAGGTATATATATACATTTACATAGTGCAAGATATGTTGTGATCTTAAGTCCCAATTCTACATATGATATATACAATGTTGATCACATGTTTATTCTCTATTATTAATAACGTTAAATGTAATTAATGTATTATCTACTCCTCCATGTTATAAACATTTTCAAGCACCTTGGGCCTATACTAAATCTTTTTTTTTAAATTCTTTTATTAATATACTCAATCCATGGACTTCATGAGGTTGCGGAAAACCCTTAACTTTAATTTTAAAGGAGGTTTCTCCTCCCAAAAAAAGCGGATGTTATCAAAGACCAACAAAACAATTCAAGATTAGACAAATGATTTTAACTTTTCTCCTTTTTCATTTGCATTGTGATCACATATATAATTTAACTAACTATATTCTTTTGTTTATATATTTAAGTTCTAATTTCGCATATTTTGTTCAATATTCGTTCTGTTTACATTTCTTGAGTAGTTTCTTTAGTTATCACAACCATGATTAAAGATTTGGAGTGATAAATTATCATTAAACTACAAATATTTTATGTAATATTAATTCATTATTTTTTTTGGATTTTTAAATAATCATTACCTTGACAAAAATAATACAAATGACAATATAAATAAATAAATCTATACATAATATTTTTGGTAATATATCCACTTAAATTATCCCCGTGCATAGCACGGGTAATTTGGCTAGTATATATATATTACAGAAGCCTTATACATACAAATAATTGTATCTATATATTTTTACAATCCTATTTTCTTATATTTTCACATTTTTTAATTAATGTACTAATTTTTATTGGTTGAGAATATTTAGGTTAATTAAATTAATTGAAAATTTACTTATCTTAATAAAAATTAAATATCAACTTTTATTGGTGCAAAAAAATGTTAACTATTTTATTTAAATCGGGAGAGGGGGGATTCGATCCCCCGACCTGCATGTCGGATGCAGCGCTGCATTGCCAACTACTCTGGCAGGTGTTTGACAACTATTTTCTTTAATTCTTTTAATAGAATGCTAATTTAAATTTTATTTTGGTTGTAAACTCTTAATTGGCTTATAAGAGTATCCCACATCGAAAAGTTACATTGTTTTTTGAGTTTGACAATACTATAAAAGATGGTACATTGACGAGTTACAAAATTGGGCTGACATTTTAGCCCATCAAATTAAGGAAGCCCGCTTATTTGCTTCTTATATTTTTTGTTTATATAAATATAAATAGTTAAAATTTTAACAAATAATGGGTTATTCAGATGACCGGGTCTTCTGAATTCCAATTGAGCTTATAGTCAACTTTGATTTAGCTCAGACTTATGAAATATTCATTTTTTTTATTCTAATGGAGAGTTTGTTATTTTCATAAAATATGTTCATTGAAGATATCGAATCCAAACTTTAGAGAGGGGATTTCGAATCTCATATTCCGTGCAACAAATTTACGAAAAAGAACATATAAACATCAAATAGAAAAAGACATAAAAATTAAAAACAGTATGAATAATAAATAACATAAAATTTACTAATTTTTATTGGTTGAGAATATTTATGTTAATTAAATTAATTGAAAATTAACTTATCTTAATAAAAATTAAATATCAACTTTTATTGGTGCAAAAAAAAAGGTTAAACTATTTTATTTAAAACGGGGGAGGGGGATTTGATCCCCCGACCTGCAAGTCGGATACTGCGCTGCATTGCCAACTACTCTGGCACGTATTTGACAACAAATTTCTTTAATTCTTTTAATGGAATGCTTATTTAAATTTTATTTTGGTTGTAAACTCTTAATTGGATTATAAAAGTATCCCACATCGAAAAGTTACATTGTTTTTTGAGTTTGACAATACTATAAAAGATGGTACTTTGACATGTTTTGAGTTACAAAAATTGAGTGACATTTTAGCCCATCAAATTAAGAAGCCCTCTTATATGTTTCTTATATTTTTTGTTTATATAAATATAAATAGTTAAAGTTTTAACAAATAACGGGTAATTCGGATAATCGGATTCTCCGAATTCGATTGAGCTTATAGTCAACTTTGATTTAGCTCGGACTTATGCAATGTTCATTTTTTTTATTCTAATGGAGAATTTTTTTATTTTCATAATATATGTTCATTGAAGATATCGAATCCAAACTTAGAGAGGGGATTTGAATCTCATATTTCGTGCAACCAATTTACGAAAAAAGAACATATAAACATCAAATAGAAAAATACATAAAAATTTAAAGCAAGTATTAATAATAAAGGACATAAAATTTACTAATTTTTTATTGGTTGAAATTCTTTTATGTTAATTAAATTAATTGAAAATTAAATTATCTTAATAAAAATTAAATATCAACTTTTATTGGTGCAAAAAAAATGTTAAACTATTTTATTTAATTCGGGTGAAGTGGGATTCGATCCCCCAGACACTGCAAGTCGGGATGCTACGCTACATTGCCAACTACTCGCGGGTATTTGACAACAAATTTCTTTAATTCTTTTAATAGAATGCTAATTTAAATTTTATTTTGGTTGTAAACTCTTAATTGTCTTATAAGAGTATCCCACATCGAAAAGTTACATTGTTTTTTGAGTTTGACAATACTATAAAAGATGGTACTTTGACATGTTTTGAGTTACAAAATTGGGCTGACATTTTAGCCCATCAAATTAAGGAAGCCCGCTTATATGCTTCTTATATTTTTTTGTTTATATAAATATAAATAGTTAAAGTTTTAACAAATAACGGGTAATTCAGATTACCTGGTCCTCTGAATTCCGAGTGAGCATATAGTCAAGTTTGATTTAGCTGAAACTTATGCAATGTTCATTTTTTTTTTTATTCTAATACATAATTTTTTATTTTCATAATATATTTTCATTACATGTTTTGAGTTACAAAATTACTTTGACATTTTTTCTTCCATTCAACATTACGTTTCCATGCATAGCACGGGTATTTTTGCTAGTATATATATATTACAGAAGTCTTATACATACATATATCTATATCTATATATTTCATTATTCCTATTTTTTCAGGATTTCATATTATTTTTATTAATTTACTAATTTTTATTGGTTGAGAATATTTAGGTTAATTAAATTAATTGAAAATTAACTTATCTTAATAAAAATTAAATATCAACTTTTATTGGTGCAAAAATGTTAAACTATTTTATTTAAAATTGCGAGAAGGGGGATTCGATCCCCGACCTGCAAGCCTGCTGCTACGCCTCATTGCCAACTACTATGGCAGGTATTTAACAACTATTTTCTTTAATTCTTTTAATGGAATGCTAATTTAAATTTTATTTTGGTTGTAAACTCTTAATTGGTTAATAAGAGTATCCCACATTGAAAAGTTACATTATTTTTTGAGTTTGACAATACTATAAAAGATGGTATTTTGACATGTTTTGAGTTACAAAATTGGGCTGACATTTTAGCCCATCAAATTAAGGAAGCCCGCTTATTTGCTTCTTATATTTTTTTTTATATAAATATAAATAGTTAAAGTTTTAACAAATAACGGGTAATTCAGATGACCGGGTCCTCTGAATTCCGATTGAGCTTATAATCAAGTTCGATTTAGCTCAGACTTATGCAATGTTAATTTTTTTTTCTAATGGAGAATTTTTAGTTTCATAATATATTTTTAAAAATAAATAAATATGGATATTTAAAAAAATCAATTCGCTTCGTTTATACTACAAAAATCAAGTGAATCTTTTTCTAAACTCTCTAAATCTAAAGTATTAATTTGTAGAAATTTTAATTTATAATAAAAGTTAAAAATATTAATCTAAAGTCAAATACGAGAATTAACAACAATAAAAACTCCCACATAAAAAAATAATTATTATTTTTAAAATTTGTCAAATGACAAGACTATAAAAGAAAATTAATGTGCTTACAATTTATACTTCCTCCGATTCAAAATAGAAGTTTTTTTAAAAGTTATTTTTTTTGTTGCAAAATATAGGTATTTTTACTAGAATTATGCATTTATTGGCTAATTTACCCTTACATTATTTTCTCCATATATTCATATTTGTCAAAATGTATAGTTCTCATGCAACTCTTCATTAATTTATTTGTTCTTTTCGAGTATTAATTAGGGGTACTTTATTCATTTTGATTAGTATCTTAATTTGTGTGAAAACTCCTAAAAAGACTTATATTTTGAATCGGAAGGAGTATCTATCTTCTATCTATATTTATATTACAGAGTTTGTTTTCAGTTTCATCCAATCACATCCTTCTAAATCCTACATTTAATTTCCATGAATTTTTGTTCAATTAATTATTTTATAAAATTTTGATTGGTTGGTTAAATTTTACTTTGGTTGTAAATTCTTAATTTGCTTATAAGAGTATCACACATTGAAAAGTTACATTGTTTTTTGAGTTTGACAATACTATAAAAGAGTGTACTTTGACATGTTTTGAGTTACAAAATTACTTTGACATTTTTTCTTTCATTAAACATTACGTTTCCGTGCATAGCACGGGTATTTTTGCTAGTATATATATATTATAGAGAATGTTATAGATACGTATATTTGTATCTATATATTTCTTCAATACTATTTTCTTAGATTTTCACATTGTTTAATTAATTTATTAATTTTTATTGGTTGAGAATATTTAGGTTAATTAAATTAATTGAAAATTAACTTATCTTAATAAAAATTAAATATCAACTTTTATTGGTGCAAAAATGTTAAACTATTTTATTTAAATTGGGAGAGGAGGGAATCGATCCCCCGACATGCAAGCCGGATGCTACGCCACATTGCCAACTACTCTGGCAGGTATTTGACAACTATTTTCTTTAATTCTTTTAATGGAATGCTAATTTAAATTTTATTTTGGTTGTAAACTCTCAATTGGCCTATAAGAGTATCCCACATTGAAAAGTTACATTGTTTTTTGAGTTTGACAATACTATAAAAGATGGTACATTGGCATGTTTTGAGTTACAAAATTGGGCTGACATTTTAGCCCACCAAATTAAGGAAGACCGCTTATTTGCTTCTTATATTTTTTATTTATATAAATATAAATAGTTAAAGTTTTAACAAATAACGGGTAATTCAGATGACCGGGTCCTCTGAATTCCGATTGAGCTTATAGTTAAGTTCGATTTTGCTCAGACTTATGCACTGTTCATTTTTTTTATTCTACTGGAGAATTTTTATTTTCATAATATATTTTTAAAAATAAATAAATATGGATATTTAAAAACTAAACTCAATTCGCTTCGTTTATAGTGCAAAAATCAAGTGAATCTTTTTCTAAACTCTCTAAACTAAAGTATTAATTTCTAAGAAAATCAAGAGTGTACTTTGACATGTTTTGAGTTACAAAATTATTTTGACATTTTTTCTTTCATTAAACGTTACGTTTCCGTGCATAGCACGGGTATTTTTAGAACTAGCAAAAATACCCGTGCTATGCACGGAAACGTAATGTTGAATGGAAGAAAAAATGTCAAAGTAATTTTGTAACTCAAAACATGTAAATAAAATATATTATGAAAATAAAAAATTCTGCATTAGAATAAAAAAAAATGAACATTGCATAAGTTTGAGCTAAATCAAACTTGACTATAAGCTCACTCGGAATTCAGAGGACCAGGTAATCTGAATTACCCGTTATTTGTTAAAACTTTAACTATTTATATTTATATAAACAAAAAATATAAGAAGCATATAAGCGGGCTTCCTTAATTTGATGGGCTAAAATGTCAGCCCAATTTTGTAACTCAAAACATGTCAAAGTACCATCTTTTATAGTATTGTCAAACTCAAAAAACAATGTAACTTTTCGATGTGGGATACTTTTATAAGACAATTAAGAGTTTACAACCAAAATAATATTTAAATTAGCATTCTATTAAAAGAATTAAAGAAATTTGTTGTCAAATACCTGCCAGAGTAGTTGGCAATGTGGCGTAGCATCCGGCTTGCAGGTCGGGGGATCGAATCCCACTTCACCCGAATTCATTAAAATAGTTTAATATTTTTTTGCACCAATAAAAGTTGATATTTAATTTTTATTAAGATAATTTAATTTTCAATTAATTTAATTAACATAAAAAATTTCAACCAATAAAAATTAGTAAATTTTATGTCCTTTATTATTAATACTGCTTTTAATTTTTATGTATTTTTCTATTTGATGTTTATATGTTGTTTTTCGTAAATTGATTGCACGAAATATGAGATTCGAAATCCCCTCTCTAAGTTTGGATTCGATATCTTCAATGAACATATATTATGAAAATAAAAAATTCTCCATTAGAATAAAAAAATGAACATTGTATAAGTCTGAGCTAAATCAAAGTTGACTATAAGCTCAATCGGAATTCAGAGGATCCGGTCATCTGAATTACCCGTTATTTGTTAAAACTTTAACTATTTATATTTATATAAACAAAAAATATAAGAAGCAAATAAGCGGGCTTCCTTAATTTGATGGGCTAAAATGTCAGCCCAATTTTGTAACTCGTCAATGTACCATCTTTTATAGTATTGTCAAACTCAAAAACAATGTAACTTTTCGATGTGGGATACTCTTATAAGCCAATTAAGAGTTTACAACCAAAATAAAATTTAAATTAGCATTCTATTAAAAGAATTAAAGAAAATAATTGTCAAACACCTGCCAGAGTAGTTGGCAATGCAGCGCTGCATCCGACCTGCAGGTCGGGGGATCGAATCCCCCCTCTACCGATTTAAATTAAGTAGTTTAACTTTTTTTTGCACCAATAAAAGTTGATATTTAATTTTTATTAAGATAAGTTAATTTTCAATTAATTTAATTAACATAAATATTCTCAAGCAATAAAAATTAGTAAATTTTATGTTATTTATTATTCATACTTTTTTTAATTTTTATGTCTTTTTCTATTTGATGTTTATATGTTCTTTTTTCAGTAAATTGGTTGCACTGGAATATGAAATTCGAAATCCCCTCTCTAAAGTTTGGATTCGATATCTTCAATGAACATATATTATGAAAATAACAAACTCTCCATTAGAATAAAAAAAAATGAATATTTCATAAGTCCGAGCTAAATCAAAGTTGACTATAAGCTCAATCGAATTCGAAGACCCGATTATCCCGAATTACCCAGTTATTTGTTAAAATTTTAACTATTTATATTTATATAAACAAAAAAATATAAGAAGCAAATAAGCGGGCTTCCTTAATTTGATGGGCTAAAATGTCACTCAATTTTGTAACTCGTCAATGTACCATCTTTTATAGTATTGTCAAACTCAAAAAAAAACAATGTAACTTTTCGATGTGGGATACTCTTATAAGCCAATTAAGAGTTTACAACCAAAATAAAATTTAAATTAGCATTCTATTAAAAGAATTAAAGAAAATAGTTGTCAAACACCTGCCAGAGTAGTTGGCAATGCAGCGCTGCATCCGACCTGTAGGTCGGGGGATCGAATCCCCCTTCTCCCGATTTAAATAAAATAGTTAACATTTTTTTGCACCAATAAAAGTTGGTATTTAATTTTTATTAAGATAAGTTAATTTTCAATTAATTTAATTAACCTAAATATTCTCAACCAATAAAAATTAGTACATTAATTAAAAAATGTGAAAATCTAAGAAAATAGGATTGTAAAAATATATAGATACAATTATTTGTATGTATAAGGCTTCTGTAATATATATATAGGTAGATATTATATTTTTAATTAGTTATAAAAAATTTGATTGGTGCAAAATATTTAAACTATTTTATTTAATTTGGAGGAGGCGGGATTCGAACCCGCAACATGCATGTAAAATGCTACACCATATTGCCAACTACTCTAGCAAGTGTTTGACAACTATTTTCTTTAATTCTTTTAATGGAATGCTAATTTAAGTTAATCTTTTGTTGTAACATCTTGATTGGTTCATAAAAGTATCCCACATTGAAAAGTTACATTTTTTGTTTAGTTTGACAATACTATAAAAAAGAGTATTATCACATGTTTTGAGTGAGAAATTGGGTTGCCATTTCAGCCCAACAGAGTGTGGAAGAAAATTTATTTGCTTCTTACATTTTTTACTTATATAAATATAAATAGTTAAAGTTTTAACAAATAATGGGTTATTCAGATGACTGAGTCCTCTGAATTCCGATTGAGCTTAAAATCAAGTTTGATTTGGAGAGTTTAGAAATTTGTAATTTTTATAATATTTAATAGAATATAAATAAGTAAAAAATATTAATTAAAAGTTATGGGTTTTAATATATTTATGGTTTTTCTTTTCTTCTATTCTAATTTTTAGATTTTTCTTTTTCTTTTTCAATATTATTCAAGATCTCACATTGAAAGTGTACGAATTTTTTGAAGTTTGACAACATTATAAATAAAGGGGTTTGAGCATGTTTTTCAATTGAATGAATTTGTGGGTTGATAATTAGCTCATTAAATTCAGTGACAAACTCAATTTGCTTTTCAATTTTTTAATTCCAATAGTCAAATTTTTTTTTTTAAAAAAAAAAAATTAGCTCACAGAGACATTTAATTTTTGGTACAACCTGCGAGAAAAACCTACTTATTATTTTTTTCATTTAAAGAGTCAAAACTTAAAAACAAATATAGCTTACTGAGCCATTGTTTTCTTATACTCTTAATTATATGATAAATGGAATCCTAAGCATAGCACATGTTATTAGACTATGTAATCTAACTATCTATCTATAATTATATTACAGAGTCTGTTTTCAGTTTCACCCAATCACATTCTTCTAAATCCTATGTGTAATTTCCATGAATTTTTTATCAATTAATTATTTTATAAAATTTTGATTGGTTGGTTAAATTTTACTTTTGTTGTAACCTCTTAATTGGTTCATAAAAGTATCCCACATTGAAAAGTTACATTGTTTAGTTTGACAATACTATAAAAACATAGTACTATCACATGTTTTGAGTGAGAAATTAAAGTGGGGAAGCAAACTTATTTGCTTCTTACATTTTTTATTTATATAAATATAAATAGTTAAAGTTTTAACAAATAACGGGTTATTCTGATGACTGAGTCCCCTGAATTCCGATTGAAGTTACAATCAAGTTCGATTTGGAGAGTTTAGAAATTTGAATTTTTTTTAATATTTAATAGAATAAAAATAAGTAAAAAATATTAATTAAAATTTATGGGTTTTAATATATGTATGGTTTTTCTTTTCTTCTATTCTAATTTTTAGATTTTTCTTTTTCCTTTTCAATATTATTCAAGATCCCACATTGAAAGTGTATGAGAAGATTTTGGAGTTTGACAACATTATAAATAAAGAGGTTTGAGCATGTTTTTCAATTGAATGAATTGGTGGGTTGATATTTAGCTAACTAAATTCAGTGACAAACTCAATTTGTTTTTTAACTTTTTAATTTCAATAGTCATTTTTTTTTAAAAAGAAATATATATATCTCACATTGCCATTTGATTTTTGGTAGAACCTGCGAGAAAACCTACTTATTATTTTTTTTCATTTAAAGAGTCCTTTTTAAAAAAAAATAGCTTACAGAGCTATTTGATTTTCTTATATTCTTAATTGTATAGTAAAATGAAATCCCGTGCATAGCACGGGTCATTAGGCTAGTATATATATATTACAGAAGCCTTATACATGCAGATAATTGTATCTATATATTTCTTCCATCTTTTTTCTTAGATTTTCACTTTTTTAATTAATTTACTAATTTTTAATTGGTTGAGAATATTTAGGTTAATTAAATTAATTGAAAAATAACTTATCTTAATAAAAATTAAATATCAACTTTTGTAGGTGCAAAAACATTAAACTATTTTATTCAAACCGGGAGAGGCAGGATTCGATCCCCAGACTGCAGAGTCGAATCTTTGCATACTGCATTGCCAACTACTCTAGGAAGTATTTGACAAATCTGTTTTCTCTAATTCTTTTAATGGAATGTTAATTTAAATTTTATTTTGGTTGTAAACTCTTAATTGGCTTATAAGAGTATCCCACATCGAAAAGTTACATTATTTTTTTGAGTTTGACAATACTATAAAAGATGGTACTTTGACATGTTTTGAGTTACAAAATTGAGTGACATTTTAGCCCATCAAATTAAGGAAGCCTGGTTATTTGCTTCTTATATTTTTTATTTATATAAATATAAATAGTTAAAGTTTTAACAAATAACGGGTAATTCAGATGGCCGGGTCCTCTGAATTCGATTGAACTTATAATCAAAGTTAAAAATATTAATCTAAAGTCAAACAAGAGAATTAACAACAATAAAAACTCCCACATAAAAAAAATTATTATTATTTTTAAAATTTGACAAATGACAAAACTATAAAAGAAAATTAATGTGCATAAAATTTATACTTCCTCCGATTCAAAATAGAAGTTTTTTTAGAGTTATTTTTTTGTTGGAAAACATAGGTCTTTTTACAAGAATGGTGCATTTATTGGCTAATTTACCCTTACATTATTTTCTCCATATATTCATATTTGTCAAAATGTATAGTTTTCATGCAACTCTTCATTAATTTATTTTTTCTTTTGGAGTATTAATTAGGGGTATTTTTAGTCATTTTGATTAGTATCTTAATTTGTGTGAAAACTCCTAAAAAGACTAATATTTTGAATCGGAATGAGTGTCTATCTATATTTATATTACAAAGTCATTTTCGGTTTGACCAATCACATCCTTCTAAATCCTACGTGTAATTTCCATGAATTTTTGTTCAATTAATTATTTTATAAAATTTTGATTGGTTGGTTAAATTTTACTTTGGTTGTAAATTCTTAATTTGCTTATTAGAGTATCCCACATTGAAAAGTTACATTGTTTTTTGAGTTTGACAATACTATAAAATGGTGTACTTTGACATGTTTTGAGATACAAAATTACTTTGACATTTTTTCTTTCATTAAACATTACGTTTCCGTGCATAGCACGGGTATTTTTACTAGTATATATATATTACAGAAAGCCCTTTTTCATTTTTTACTTTACATTTTGCCACGTGGCGAATTCTTAGTTATTCTTCATTTTATTTTATTTTAATTAAGCAAAAACAAAAAACAAAAAAAAGAAAAACCTGCTGCATATTCTACCCGCCCCACTAACCCCCACGTTTCTCCATGAGACCTTTTTACACGTGATTTTTTCTCTTTAAACCATCTCCTGCACATTTATAAAACCTCCTGCATATTCTACCCACCCCACTAACCCCCACGTTTCTCCATGAAACTTTTTTACCCGTGATTTTTTTGGCAAAGAGGGCCACTATCCCATTATCTCTTTAAACAACCTCCTGCATAATTCAATTTATCAAAAACTCTAGCATACCATACATGCTATGCCAAGATACATTTCTCCATGAGATTTTTTTCATCTGCATTTTTTACCATAGACGAATTATCAAAGGTTTTAACCATACAAAAGAAATTTTCCCCTCGTGCTTGGATGCTTCCAGGTCTGCTTGCAATTCCATAGCATATTAGAATTATTAGTTTCATTTTTATCACGTTTCTCTAAGTATTCTATAAAATTTGCATGGCATACTAGCTTTGCATGGCATACTAGGGTTTACAACTTTGATAATATTTAATGAATATTTATCCTTGGTTTCTTAATGTAGGAACTTATTAAAATAAATAGGTTTTTTCATTATACTTGCACAAACTTGATGGAAGTTAAGATCTAATGATGGTAAATTTTGTGTCTATGAATATTTTTTGCCTATGATATGTCCCTTTTTTTGCTGCACAAAGATATCGGCCCCGATATCGCCTTTTTTTGATAAAAAGTATTTCTTCTTCTTCTGATGTAACCACTAATTCTTTTTCAGTTACTCAAGAACAACTTAGAAAATCATCAATTTCCATTTTCCATCAAGCCATTCAGCACCTCCAGGTTTTTTATTATCATGGTTTTATTGTTCTTGATCGTTAAAGTTTATTTATTTTTTTATGTTGCCTTTTGAATTTTAAGAGAATTCAAGATATGGGTTGAAGCATTATGGCGAATTTTAAAGTGTTCAAAATGTCATATGATATTTTTCTTATTGTTTGTGATGCACTTTAGCTGAATAAAGTTATTATCATGGTTGGCTTTTAGACTTTTGTTCATCTTGATCGTTAAAGTTTAATTATTTTGTAATGTTGCTTCTTGAATTTCGAGAGAATAAGAAACGGGTTTGGATTATTATGGCCAATTTTGAAGTTTAAAGAATGCTATATGATATATATATATATATATATATATTTTTTTTTTTTTTTGCTATCTGATGTAACCACTAATTCTTCTTCAGTTTCTCAAGAACAACTTACAAAATCGTCAATACCCATTTTCCAGCAAACCATTCAGCGCCTCCAGGTTTTTTAGTATCATGGTTTTATTGTTCTTGATCGTTAAAGTTTACTTTTTTTTTGTTGCCTTTTGAATTTCAAGAGAATTCAAGATATGGGTTGGAGTATTATGGCGGATTTTAAAGTGTACAATATGCCATATGATTATTTTATTATAGTTTTTGATGCAATTTAGCTGAATAAAGTTGTTATCTTGGTTGGATTTTAGATTTTTTTTCATCTTCATCTTTAAAATTTAATTAATTTGTAATGTTGCCTTTTGAATTTCAAGAGAATAAGTAACGGGTTTGGATTATTTTGGAAAATTATGAAGTTTAAATAATGCTATATGATATTTTTCTTATTAATTTTTTTTTGGTAAATGTTTTGGTTAATTCTCTGTTTATTAATAGTTTTTCCTATGATATGCCCATTTTTCCTGCTTAACGACAGCAGTACCACCGCCGCCTTAACTTGAAGTTCTAGCTTGGATATCTCATAATATTTTTTTGCGTCTAACATATTTCTTAGGAAATTGTATATGTTATGTTTTGTATGTCTTCTCTCTATTTATTTATGTTTTATTTCTCTTCATAATTCATTTTTTGTTTGGGCAGTAACTTTCGCCCAAAGTTATTCATTCTTTAGTATGCAAGTATTAAATTTATCTTAGTTATGTTGATTTTGTATTTTTTTTCATGTAGCATCGTATGATATTTGTTGCTAAATTCCCTCCCATGTCAAGAATAGAAGTTCTAATCTATGCCATGAGATTGTAATATGACTAGGATAAACTTTGAGAAAGTCAAATTTATGAAACTTTATTCAGCAAAAATTATGAAACTTTCAATACTTTTTTCTTGAGTCCCTAATTAAAAACTGATGGCTAATGCCAGTTTTGTTTTGACTAAAAGAGTAGAAGTATGAACTCTTCTGATTATCACATTTTAAATCATGTTACTTTTTTCATATTTTTCTACTACATCAATATTTATCTTTAGTAGTTTTCTTCTAAACAACTTTACGACTTCATTCATTTTACTATTTTATCTTTAGCGTTGGTATTTGAGGCATTGAGCAGTTAGGGGTTGGGACTATGAATCCCCGTACTTGCCGGAGGACATTGGGTCTTGAGCCCTGCAATGTTGCATAGATATGGACTTGACAGTTATTTCATTGTTGATGACTATGTTCATTTTCTTATTCATTATAAGGCATCTTAGTACACATATAATAATAACTAATCAAGTGGGGTTTGTATAAAGAAAGTGGCCTTCTTTTCTGGTTGTGGCTGAATCGTTATTACTACCAAAAAATGGAGGGAAAAAAATATGCCCTTTTGGAGATGACAATGCACATAATGGAAGTTGCATGCTTGAATTTGTATAAAGAGATATCTCTCAACTAATCTTGAAGCTTAACCAATTTGGTTAAGGAAATTAAATGTGTGGTTTTAAATATACACATATGTGATGTTTGTACTAATTATTATAATAAATTTGAAGAATTACCATGACCAGTAGCTTTCCCACATTATCCTTTCAAGAATCCATTTTCTTGATTGATTTATGGCTTCTTTGTTTTTTTTTTATGCATGTGTACAATATGATGATTTACTTAAATTATACAAGATTGTGGATCTGATAATATATTTATTATTCTTGATTGAAAATGATGATATCATTGTTAGCCACTTTTATTTTTGAATTTTGAATTTTCTTTTAAATGGTTCGATTTATTTGATTGTAAGGTACAAAGAATCCAATTTTCTTGGTAATCTTTTATGTTATTAATAGACTAATAGACTAATTTTATCTTTCAGGGAATAAAAACATTTACTAAAATGGATCTTACAGCAATGCAAATTTGGCGAACAAAACTTGAGCAGAAAATTGCTCGCTCCCATAGAAGAAGATACATTATCTCAAAACGTGGATCACATAATTTTCAAAAACTTCATGAATTAGATAGTTCTATAAGAAAAATGAAGTCACAATACGTTGTCTCTTCATGTTTTCTAAAAAGATTAGGTGATTAACATTTATTATTAGTATTGTAGTGATTATTGGATCCAAATTTTTTTTATCTAAATCATCATTTGGTGTTCACCCTTACAATCTTTAGTCTCTTTATATTTTCAAAAAATAATATACAATTAATATATATTTTTTTTGTTTACAATCATGCAGAATATAATCCATTGAATTTGGAAACTGAGGCGGTTGGAGCTGCCCAACAAATTCAACAAATTGGTAACTGTATTAGTCTTAATTCTTTTACATTTCTAAGTTTAGACTGAAAACAATAATATAGAAAGTGATTTTTTCTTTTACAATCTTGCGAAAGGTAATTCATTCAATTTGGAAACAGACCCAATAAGAGTTGAACAATACTTGCAACAAAACGGTAATTTTGAATATTTTTAATTTTACTAAATATATGAAATTTAGGCAAAAAAATATAAAAATAACATTTTTTTTCCAAATATGCAGTAGGAAATCAATTCAATTTTGGTATAGAAGGCGTTGGAGATGCACAACAGTTAATTCAAAATGTTTACGGTAATGACATGATAAAACTATACATTCAAGATGTTTAGAGAAATGAAAATATATATATCTAGATGTGTTTAAATTTAATCATATTTACCAAACCATAAGCAAAATTGATGCCAAGTTGTTTTGTTTTGGTGATTAATGATATAGAATTTCATTAAAATTTAGCATTTAATTATTAAAATATTTATTTCACTGAAATTTCATCATTTATCTATTAATTTTCAGGATTAAATGGGGTGTCTAACTCTTCAAATATCAATAATGAAGTCATGACACTTTTACCAGAAAATCAACAAAAGGGTACTTAATGTGAAATTTTATTATTACATTTTTTATTCTCACTCTTCTTATTTGTAAATAAAATAATTCATAGTCTATTGCATAATTATTAATTGTTATACCATTTATTAGTAGTAAGGTGGTGACTATTGCATCAAAACATTGGATTAAACATTCATAAAAGTATATGAGTATGTTTAATATCATCAATCATTTTATTGTACATTATTTTATCCAATATTTTTTATCTATCATTTGGTATTCACCCTTACAATACACAGTCGTTTTCTGTTTTGTATGAAGAACATAATTTTTTTTTTACAATCATGCAGAATGTAATCCATTAAACATGGAAATTGATGCAGTTGGAGCAGCCCACCAAATTCAACAAAATGGTAATTGGGAATAGTTTTAATTGTTTTACATAACGAAGTTTAGTCCGATATCAAAAATATACAAATACATTTTTAACAATCATACAAAATGTACTTCATTAAATTTGGTAACCGACGCCCTAAGAGCTACGCAACAATTTCATCAAAACAACAAATTTCAACAATTTAATCATCAAATTAATTATTTCATTCTTTATTTATTAAATTTCAGGAGTATATGGAGTGTCTAACTCTTCAGATATAAATATTGAAGTTGTGACACCTTTACCAGAAGTTCAACAAAATGGTACTTCATGTCAAATTTATTTTTTACATTTTTCATTCACAGTTTTTATTAATTGTCATATAATTAATTCAGTGCCTACTACATCGGATATGGATATTGAAGTTATAGCACATATACCCGAAGTGCCTCATAATGGTAATTATTATTTATTTATGTTTTATACATACCAAAGATAGATAACGTAATTTATTACTTTTATTTATCAAAGTTAAAAAAATGTGTATCTATGTTAATTATATAGTTGCTTTAGAAATTGTATCAACTTTACCATGAAATTGTTTTCAAACTTATTTCACTAAAAAAAAAATTCAATTAATTTTCAGGCGCAAATGGAGTGCTCAATTCCTCAGATATCAATAATGAAGTTCTGACACCTTTACTAGAAGTTCAACAAAATGGTAATTAATGTGAATTTTAATTTTGATATTTCTTATTAACAGTGTTTTTTAATTTTTATAAAATTTAAATAAATTATTCTAAGTTATCACTTCAATAATAATTTTATCATTTTCATTAAAAATTATATAAATTTATTATACTTTTTCTTTAACACATTTTGCAGATGATGGGGAAGAGTATGTTCCAACCACGCCAGGGACCGAAATCACAACATCGCATGCTATTCTCCAAAATGGTAAAAAAAATTATATGTACCATTTCTCTACTTTTTAATTATTAGGGTTAGTACCAATTTAGTAATATCAACTCTTACCTTTTGCCTACTAAGAGATTAACCTTCAGAAATGGTTAGGGTTAGTTCTATTTTAGTAATATCAACTTTTATCATTTGCCTACTAAGAAATTAGCCTTCAGAAATGGTTACAACTGTGCAACAATTTTATGGAGAATAAAAATTGCAGACTAAAAGGAAAACTCCAATATGTCATTTAAAATGTTCGTATCCAAATTTATCATTGAAAAATATGATATTTTTAAACATTCCTTATCCGATGGGGGGTGTTCAAAATATGTGTTTTTCTCAACGATGGAAATGACACATATTTTTACCTTCAAATAACTATCTCTTAGAAATAAAATAGATGTTTAAAAAAACTAATTTATGCTTTTCGAGACAATTATTAGTCTTAAAGTTGTTAATCAATACGTAGATACTGAGGAAAACATCCTCAGCACCTTTACCAAATTACTACATATCAAGTATTTTCTCTCCGTCTACCTACCTCAAAACATCTCTTTAAGAGAAACTAAAACCATCACCTCCCTAATCCCAACATTGTATCTTCCAGTACATCTATACAACGTTTCACTTATTATTTTAATATGTCTTCAAGTAATTAATAGTAGAATCAAAATTTAAACTTTCGTACGGTAAACCTATCAGGTGAAACTTCCGTTTTACGTCAAAGGCAAAGACGCCTAATAAACAAACGATGGACATTTGGAATAAAGACATCGGTATGCCCCAACTGCAGTGCAATAATGTGGATAGAAGAACGAAACCAATGTAGTTCAAAATCAAATCCTACATATCGGTTGTGTTGCCAGAATGGGGATATTCTTTTGCCTTTATTACCGTCGACTCCGGATTATTTGAACACGCTGTTGAGTTGTCCAAGCTTAAAAAAAAACATCTGATTGTACAACTCCTCATTTGCTATGACTTCCATGGGTGGAAAGATTGATTACAGTTTAATGAATAGAGCAGCGTCATATTCATTTCGAATTAGTGGAGAAAATTATCATACAATAGGGTCACTATTACCACCACCAAACACAAATCCTAGATATATTCAATTGTATATCCATGGCACAGAACATGAGTTGCAGAATCAGATGGATATTTTATTTGGTAATGGTGGAAGTTCAACCCGAATAGATATATCAATTTTACAAGCCCTAAAAAACATGTTGGATAGCATAAATCCATATGTCAAACTTTTTCGAACAGCTAGAGACATTATGCGCGAAAATGAGGTAGTCGATTTGAAGATAAGAATCATCAACTCGAGAAATGGCAGACAATACATACAACCAAGTTCAAATGAAATTGCTGCTCTTATAGTTGGTGAAAATAATGGACAAACATGTCATCGCGATATTGTATTGTTTCAGAGAGATGGAAATACAAAGAGAATCAGCGAAATAAATGCGTGTTATATGCCATTGCAGTATCCATTGTTATTTCCCTATGGCACAGATGGATGGGATTGCAAAATCAAATTTGCAACAACAGCTAATAGAGCCAGAGATTTTATTTCAATGAGGGAATTTTATGCATTTAGAATCCAATTTCGCGAATCAGAAAGCAAGCTACTTCTCCAAGGAGGGAGACTATTCCAGCAATTTGTGGTTGATGCTTATGCAGCAATTGAGCACAACACTTTAAATTACGTGAGTACTCATCAATCTAATCTAAGAGGAGATTTATATCAGGGATTAGAGGATGCAATAGTGGCTGGAGATACTGATGCATCAGTAGTTGGTAAAAAATTTATTTTGCCTTCATCATTTACAGGCGGACCACGTAATATGATGCAACATTATCAAGATGCAATGGCAATTTGCAGACACTTTGGCTCACCTGATTTGTTCATTACTTTTACATGCAATCCGAACTGGTCGGAGATTAAAGAAGAATTAAAAAGATTGCCAGGTCAAAAGATTGAAGATAGACCTGACATTGCGTCTAGAGTATTCCGGATCAAGCAAAAACGTTATCTTGAAGATATCAAGCATAACAATTTTTTTGGGAAAGTAGTAGCAGGTAAATTTTGAAATTAATATACGATTACAACTAATATAGTAAAACTATCTTGATTAGCCTTAATTGTCTATGTTGTAACAAAATAATTCTGCAGATGTTTCAGTAATTGAATTTCAAAAGAGGGGCCTTCCTCACACGCATATAACTATCACTTTGGCAAACGATGACAAACTGGTTACTCCAGAACAAATTGATGAAGTTATTTGTGCTGAAATCCCTGATAAAGAAACTGATCCACTCACTTATGAAACTGTAGTAAGATGCATGTTACATGGCCCATGTGGACCAGGTTATGAAACTGCATCGTGCATGGTGAAAGGAAAATGTTCAAAATACTACCCAAAAAAGTTTTGTGATTCTACCACAATAGATGAAGAAGGATTTGTAGCTTATAGGCGGAGGGATGATTCAAACACGTATTTGACAATTAGAGGATTTACCTTTACTAACGCATGCGTTGTCCCATACCATCGAGATTCGTTGGTTAGACATGATGCACATATTAATGTGGAAAAGGTAGCACATGGTCAAATTGTAAAATACTTATATAAGTATTTGAATAAAGGCCCTGACATGACAAATGCTAGAATTGAGGATAATCTTGCAATTTCAAATGATGATGTTAATCAACCTTACAAAAGTTGTAATGAGATTGCAAGTTATTTGGATTGTCGTTATGTGTCATCAATTGAAGCATGTTGGAGAATATTTGAATTTGATATACAAAGGCAATATCCCGCAGTATTGAAATTGCAATATCATCTTCCAAATCAACAGTTTGTTGTTTTTAGTGATAAAGACGATCTCAATTGTGTAATTGATCGTAGAGACATCAATGATACAATGTTGACGAAGTGGTTTGAAATAAACAGGAATCATGTCTCGGCTAAAGATATGACTTACGTTGATTTCCCGTCATCATGGGTATGGAATCGAAGTAATAAGAGGTGGACTCCTAGGAAAAGTCATATATGCATTGGGAGATTACCATATGCACACCCAAATTCGGGAGAAAGATATTATCTGAGAATGCTTTTGTATAAAGTCCGTGGTGCGGAGAGTTTTAATGATATCAAAACCGTTAACGGATTATTGCATCCGACATACAAATCAGCATGTGCTGCACTTGTGCCTTCTCGATGATGACAATGAATGGCATCAAGCTTTGAATGAGGCATCTTTGTGGGCATCTGCGAAGAAGCTCAGAAACATGTATTGCACGCTCCTTCTATTTTCGGAGGTAACAAATCCTCTCAACTTATGGGAATCTCATTGGAAAAGTCTTACTGATGACCTTAATTATCGAGTTCAGAGAGAAATGGGTAATCCAAGATTACAAATTCTTGATAGTGAATTACAAAATTTGGGATTACGAGAAATTGAGCTTATATTGAATAAAAATGGCCGATCTTTGAAAGATTTCCCTCCAATGCCACTCCCATCTGTTGATGCGGCTAATTTATCTATTGACCGATTAATCAGAGAAGAGCTTGATTATGATTGTGCATCTGAATATTTATTGTTTGAAAAATTAATCAATGATTTGAATGGTGAACAGCGAGTGGCATTTGATACTATTATGAATGCTTATGAGCAAAAAAGTGGGGGTTTGTTTTTTGTTCATGGAAGTGGAGGTACGGGAAAAACTCATTTGTGGAAAACCCTAATATCAAAAATGCGATCTGAAAGAAAGATCGTGCTTTTTGTAGCTTCATCAGGAATTGCAGCTTTATTGCTACCGGGAGGAAGAACCGCTCATTCACGTTTTAAAATCCCAATATACCTCGATGAATGTTCAAGTTGCTCAATTTCTTGCAGCTCAGATTTAGCATAGCTTATTCAAGAAGCATCTCTAATAATTTGGGACGAAGCCCCAATGTTGCATCGGCATGGATTTGAAGCCGTTGATCGAACACTCAAAGATATCTTGAAGCACACAGTAAATTACTAAGCAGATCGTGTATTCGGTGGTAAATTGTTTGTTCTTGGTGGTGATTTTAGACAAACACTACCAATTGTTCCGAAAGGACGTAGAGAAGCCACTGTTTTTGCAACAATAAAAGAATATGCAATATGGAATCAGTGTTGCGTGTTGCATTTGAAGAAAAATATGTGTGTCATGACACACGACATATCTACTCATGCGCGTCAAGAATTAAGTGAATTTGCAAATTGGATTCTTACAATCGGTGAAGGAAAGACTCCAACACTCGCTTTTTGTGCCAACGAAGAAGCCAATTGGATAAAAATACCTGGCAAATTTCTCATCGAAAATACTGATCAAGGTCTACGTCTATTGATTGATGCGGTATATCCAAATTTGATCACTTCATACATGGATAACTCTTATCTACGTGAACGAGCAATACTGACCCCAAAAAATGCTGATGTTCATCGTTTAAATTCAAGAATGTTGGCAATGCTTCCAGGAATTTCACGTAATTATATGAGTGCAGACACTTTATGTCAAGCCGAGGGTGAAAACCTTGCTCATACATTGAATCCTGTTGAGTATTTGAATTCATTAGATTTTCCAGGTATACCAAGTCATAATTTAGAACTCAAAGAAGGTGCGCCCCTATTATTCTTTTGAGAAATCTAAATCAAGCTGAAGGTTTGTGTAATGGAACACGACTTACCATCTTCAAGATGGGAGATAAAGTTCTTGAGGCAAAAGTGATAACTGGGTCAAATGCTGGAGATTTTGTTCTCATACCACGCATATCTTTAACGCCACAAAGTGTTCACACAGCTTATCCAATGAAGCGAAGGCAATTTCCTATTAAAGTGGCATTTGCAATGACCATCAATAAAAGTCAAGGTCAAACATTGAATAATGTAGGGGTGTATCTTCCAAATCCTGTGTTCTCTCATGGTCAACTCTATGTTGCATTATCAAGTGTAACCTCTCCTTTGGGATTAAAAATATTAATTGTTAACAAGGATGGACAACCATGGAACTACACAAAAAATATTGTATACAGGGAAGTTCTTGATTTCTAATGTATGAAATAAAATTGTTTACATTTATTAATTGATTCTTATTGGTTGAATGCTAATAACATTTGTTTAATGCGTTGCACTTTTAGTTTGTAATTTTGTTATTCAATTCACACCTCTAATTTATCAAATGTAACCATATACATTGATTACATTACATTATCTCTAATCTATTCCATGTATATCGTTGATTTCAAAATTAATACACTCTTAACTTAATAATTTTTTCATTTTCATTCCAACACTACTTCAAAAGGATGTATATGTTTCGATATAGATTACTACATTAATTGTTTCTCATTTCACTTTAAGTCATTACCTTTAACTTGGAATGCAATAAGATAAATCCTTTATTCAATATATTTTATAAATTAAATATATTATTTTTGTCTCATTTAGTTTATAACTTGCAGAAGTTCAATATGCGCCTTTGATTTTCTTGAATCCATACGGGGGGAAATGGAATATCAAAGTTAGGTTATTTTCAACTGCTAGATCGAAGTGCGAGCCAAGGATTCATCCAGATGATATTTCTTGACAAAGAGGTAAATATATATATGTGCATGTTCATATAGTGAGATAGTTATATATTTTTCCAATCTTTACAATTGTTGTTTAAACTAATATATCAACCATGACAGCGATTTGTTATGCAAGGCTTCATACGTGGTCGACATGTGTTAGCCTTTTTTAAACAACATTTAATTGAAGGCCATGTTTATTGCTTTACTGGAGTACGTGTTACATCAATAGAAAGTAAGTACAAAATCATCAACCATCAATATCAAGTGGAGTTTACTGCTGATACAAGAATCGAAATGAGTATAGATGATTGCTATGATATGCCCCGTTACAAATATAATTTGGTCAAATTTCAAAATATACCTAATTACATGGATCGCCATTCTACTTTCATAGGTATTTCTTTGTTTCTAACTATGTTAAACTTATTGTGTTATAATACAATTTTGACATTATTATTAACGGTAATACATTATCTACAGATGTTGTTGGATTAGTAATTTTTGTCATTAACTGTTATCCAATTATAAGTAATGGGGCGCTGAAGCGAGAAATTTTGCTATTGGATAGAAAGTAAGAATATTCTTAGATTAAATTTACATACAAACAATTCATTGTACACTTACCTAATAATTCCAACCTAATTTTATGGAACAAAAGTATGAAGGTTGTTAGGTTAACTCTTTGGGGACATTTGGCTACTGACGAAGGAGGTGAACTGTTGCAAAAAATAAATGAAAATACAATTCTACTTGCATGTGGACTCATAGTGAAGAACTTTCAAGGTATGATGCTAAAAAAATTATTCAATTTACAAAAAATAAAACACTAACTTTATATATGACAATTTAATGTATACAGGGCCATCACTTTGTACAATCAGATCAAGTAAATTGTACTTCAATCCAAAGTTGGAATTCGCAAGTATTATCAAGAGTTGGTAAGTTGTACATATATTTGATAATCGTGATGCTTTTATCACAATTAAATATTATTGTTTGTTCAGGTTTCAGAATAATCGTTGCGCAAATACACTTGCTACGTGGATGAGGGGTACTACATTTTCTACTTCGCAATTGTTATTAATCACAAATGCAAAACGAAGTCGAATATCCGATTATCAAGCATCAGCTAAAGTAAGAAAGTCTTATTAATAACTATTTAATTGCACTTTACTAACTGGAAAAAATAATTGTATTTTGCTAATTATCTAAAAAAATTCAGGGAACACATTTTCGTATTGTTGCCGATGTGAGTATCATAAATACCGGAATATTGTGGATTGAGTATTGTAATATATGCGGTAGTGAAACAAAGTCCGTTAGTGGAAATGAGGTGTGCATTTGTTGCCAAGATGTGGTGCAAACAATACCAAAGTAAATCATTTGCATCAATACCAAGGTAAATCATATATTAATATTTGTTCAAAGTTTTATTCAAAATTCCTAATTTTGTTGTCTTTTAAAATGGACAGATTTCGATTCTATGTTGAGTTGAAAGATAGTACTGGAATTATGCACACCCTTCTTAGAGACAAGCATGCACAATTTCTACTTCGATGTTCACCAGATTACTTAAAATATCTACAATCCAAGGTATGTTATAAAACATTATGATCTTTTATAAATTATTCAATTACAATTTATAAATTACTATACCATAATGCATTTTTTATTCTTATGTATTTCAGGAAAATGGACAGAAGCTAATGCAAGATCATATAAATTCTTGCGTGGGTTCTGCATTTACATTTCTTATTCGTCCACCTATATTCCACTTGGATCAAAGTCTTAACCCAGTAGTTTCTTTTGTCTTGAAAGTAAACTGGTGTGAAGAATACTTGCATCTTTCCCGACATACAAATAGAATTCATGTTAAGTAAAGGTAGTTAATTCTATAATTGATATATTTTTTAGTCATGTTAATTAATTTTTTGTCAATAAAATATTTTTGTTATTCATTTGATGGTTGTGATCATTAATCAGCATATCTACATTTGGGAGTTACTCAATCAAATTCACATTACCCAATCATGTTCAAACTTCTTATTTGCTTTCTGAAAAATTAAAGTAAACAAGTTTTCGTTCCAAGTTCAATTGTACAATCATTAAATTAGTATTTTGAAATTCAGTATCTCCGTGCATGGCACGGGTCATTTGCTACTATATATATATTACAGAAGCTTTTTTCAGGGTAGTGACCTGCGAACGAAAAATGGCCACACTTACTTTCTCCTAAAAGAGCGGAGAAGGCCCGATAGATACACACCATCGGGTTCGTAGATAGCATTTACTTTGTTTTGCCTACATTTATTTCATTTTTGTTAAATACAATTTAACATATTTATGTTATAAACGATTTCTTCGATTTTTACGTTGTTCATTTTTTTTTTTAATAAAGTTGGTTTACCATAGGAATTTTTACGTTGTGATAGAATGATGAATTTTAGACATCCAAATATTAGAAATAGTGGTTACGGTTATTGAAAATCTCGCAAAGGATGAAGCTAGGATGATTCAGTACCTTTGAAATCAATTACACAAATAAAGCACCCATAACAACGATAACTCTTTATAATTTTTCATTTTCGTTTGAATGTATGATATCAAAGCTTCTATGCAACAAGAAAGTTAAAGATGAAATCAACATTAAGTATAAATCAAAGAACAATCAAGTAATATTTTTCAAAATTATCCTAATTATGTTTGTAATTCTAGAGAATTATTAATTTATGATATTAGTGGATATAAGGACCTTAAAATTATTATCTTATTAATTTATCGAAATTATCAATTTTTTACACTGATCCGAACTGGAACTGAGAAAACATTATTATCTTAGAAAAATTATTAATTTATATATGTTATACTATACTGGAGTTAATTTGATCGTTTGAAAAAAGAGATACTAAGACATTTTGTATTATATATTATCTATACTATATTGCAAGAGTTGAATAAGGGTATAAATCATGTATCTTCAAATTTGTGGATACAATATAACACATTTAGGTTATTTTGCATAAATTAGAAAAGAGAGATGTAAGTAATATTTTCCTATTATATCATTTACTAATTCCAATAACTTAATAAACAATAAGAAAATTATATTGCTGCGTGAGGCCCTTAGAAAAGTTTTCTTTGAAATTTGTTAAAGACTCAACACATCAAAAAAAAGTTAAAATGTGATATATTATGAAACAGAAAAATAAATTTTACTAAGAAAATTGAACAATAATACAACAAAACCTTCATCTAAAGTAATTAGATATATGAATTAATTAAAAGGATTATGTGTAGTCGTTAACACAAATAGATTCCTTTTATTATGTTAATATGAATACATTCATCATATGGACTTGTGATCCAAAACTGTCCATATAACTATGTAATGATTTTGATATTTCAAGATCACTCGGTAAAGTAGACATGGTCCATATCATAACCATACTAGAAATATAAGATGTAAGTGGATTAAATTTAATTCGAATTTGACTTAGTTTCAAATTTTGAGTTGCGTAAAAGAGGAAAAAAATTGTATGAGAATGTGTATCCTACAAGTGAAAAATTGATAAATGAAGAGTAAATAGTAGTACTCTCTCCATTCTTAAATATAAGACTTCCATAGCATATTGCGAAAATTAAGGAAGATAAATTAAGATATTTTTGTAATTAAAATATCAATATTACTCTCTTAAATACAATTAATGATATTATTTAAGAGAGTAATATTGATATTTTAATTACAAAACATCCTAATTTATACTTTTTTAATTTTCAAAACATTTAATGAAAGTTTTATATTTAGGATTGGAGTTAGTATTAGTATTCGACCCATCCTAAAATCATAATATACTACTACCTCCATTCCTAAATATAAGAGTTTGTATTACATGTTGCGAAAATTAAACAAGAAAAATTTACTATATTTTGTAATTAAAATACCAATATTGCTCTCTTAAATAATATTTGTATACCACTAATTCTATTTAAGAGAGTAATATTGATATTTTAATTATAAAAACATCGTAAATCTTGCTTCCTTACTTTTGACAATGTTTAATGAAAGTATTATATTAAGGAATGGAGGGAGTAGTATTTGCTCTTCCTTAAACTAGATGTTGAGCATGCTCCTATATTTTCAAACTTCCGGTGAATGCTAAGAAATTACCAAACATCTGCTGAGGAAAGGACAAAGATAGAATTGTCCATTGGACTTTATAGTCCAGGATTATCAAAATTACTAGAAAAATTATCTCTCTCATGTTCGATCATCAAACTGAGCTTCATTGTTGGATATATTAGTGAATGCAAAATTTGGTATCCCACATTGATTTGCTTGGAATCTTTTGTTTCACTTAATAAGAAAGGAACCAAGAAGGTAGAGTAAATGTGTGAATGTTAGAGCTCCCGCGGGTGTATGCAAGGTTCAACTCGAGACTAATATTAGTTTGGGCAGATTATATAATACATTAGTTCGAGATGATTTTTTGCATCCCAAACACACAATTACTGATTTTAATTGGATTCATGAATCATTTGGATTCATGAATGTTTGTTAATTCCGCAATCAATTGGATTCATGAATTCAGCATTCAATTTTTTGTGGATTCATGAATGCTAATTAATTGGATTCATCGATTTAATTGGATTCATGAACAAGCTTCACTATATATATTTCCTTCATTCTCCTGCAGATCACACACAAAAATCTGATTTACTACAATACTTTTACAAAGAATTTTTTTTGGTGATAGCTGCAAGCTCGTCGGCAGTTCGCTTGTGGAGTTTCCAGTGCTTGTGAAAGCTCTACTTGCCGATCATCTTATCCTGGGAATCGAACACCTTCAAAATCCTAAGCACCAGAGGGAAGAAGGCGAATTCGGTTTAAGGATATTGTGTTTTATCACAAGATTTGATCAAGATAGTTTGTAAAGTTATCTGTTTCTAATACCTTTTAGTGAATATTTGTCTAACATTCATTTCATCAACAAAAAAAAAAACATTAACCTAACCATTACAGTACAATTGTACCATTACAAAATTACAAAATAGATTAACACAAATTAAACTAACCATTACCCTATCTGTTACTGATATTTTTAACCTTTGAAGAATATTACATAAACCAAACAAAAGTACACCATGAATCTGAGTTTTTTCATCAATTTCTTCATCTCATGGGTCTCTTGTTGTATCCTCTTTAAATCCTCTTCAACAGCATCCATCCATCCTTCCCAACACCACACAAGTACGGGCATCCATCCAACTAAACAATCCACAAGAATCTTAATGCTGAAAATAACCAAAAAAAAAAAGCCCCATTATGCCTTCAAATTGAAGAACAAACAAAGTATATAGGAAAATTAGGCCAAGAAACTCACCATGTATCTTTGACAGCGAACAATTCGCCACCCGGGGTTTTAATTTGTCCATGAAGTCTTCAACAAAACATCTAATTAATTTGCAACTGCACTTCATTGTATATGCAAGTTTTCAGATACAAAGATGGAAGATTTCTAATTTGGAGAGAAATAATGGTGGAGAAATGAGGAAGATGAAGTTTGGTTTGATTTTAGGGATTAAATCCCCAAATTTGATGTGTCATTACGCGGGTTGGGGCGGGTTATGACATTCTTACCCCTGGGTAATATGCATGTGCGGCTCACGTGTTGGAAAATGGCCAGATTCCGCCGTGCTTGTGGTGGTTTGTCCTTATTAGGTTGCTCGTAAAAAGATGGGGGATTCTTAATGCTGAAAAATAGTAAAAGGGATTATCGAGGCTAAACTGAAATAGTTAGGGGATACCTGGGGCCATTTTCTCAAAAAGTTAAAATGTGATAAATTATGAAACATTGAAATAAACTTTGCTAAGAAAATTGAACAATAATACAACAACAAAACCTTCATCTAAAGTAATTAGAGATATGAATTAGTTAAAGGATTACTTTTTTTTTTTTTTGTTTATATGAATACATTCCTCGTATGGACTTGTTGTGAAAAAACTGTTCATAACATTCTGTAATGATTTGGACATTTCGGGATCATTATGTACGGTAAACTTGATCCATATTATAACCATACTAGAAATATAGGGTGTAAGTTGATCGAATTTAATTCGAATTTCACTTAGATTCAAATTTTGAGTTGCGTAAAAGGGAAAAAAATTGTATGAGAATGTGTATATTCTACAGTTTGAAAAAAATGATAAATAACATATATTAGTATTCGATCCATCTTAAAATCATAATATACTAGTATTTGCCACTCTCGAATATCTGTTGAAAATACTCGTAGTTTTTCAAACTTCTGGTGAATGCTAAGAAGTTGCCAAACGAGTGTTGAGGAAAGGACAAAGATACATCATACAAGTTATATTTGCAACACGTACTTTCTTCGGACATCAAAATCTAACTCGAAACTACAAACTGAAACTTAAAATTAAAAAAGACACAAAAAAATAGATATGTCAGATAATATTCATCATCATTTTGTCTTTGAATCTGTCCGCCCAGATGAAGAAAACACTAATTACCGCCGCCGGAATACAAAGTGAGTGAGACACTGCTTAATTTGAACTATTTATAAATCATCCTCATGTTTAATTTGTAGTTGCATTTATCCATTTGCTAATCATGAGTTAGATTCTTGAATATAAGAGAGTAATATTAATATTTTGATTACAAAATTATCTTAATTTTTGCATCTTTAATTTTTTTAGCATGTACGAAAAGTCTTATATTTAGGAATAGAGGTAGTACTAGTTTTTTTTTGTAAGTTTTTCGTGTCGTCCGATGAACTATTTCCCGGCTTCCTGCCTGAAAACGGGAACTTTTCAATGTGAATCTGGTTTCGTACGATTCTGCATAATCTGGATTTATTCGGTTTATGGGTTCTGGGTAGTTCTTCAATTTGATGGCCTTCTGGATATTTATGTGTTTTTTTTTCTTTTTTTGGTTGATGGATTGTTTATGACTTATGAGATTGATTTAAGGAAAATTCTGATATAGGCATATGCAGGGACGATTAAGGGGGGGGGGCCGGCGTTCCCCCGAGATTTTTAAAAATACTACTATTTATCGAAATTTTATGTGTATTTTGGAAAATTTTATCAATTTCGCCCCCCCAAGAATTTTTTTTGCCTTTTTTATTGCCCCCCCAAGACTTTTGGAATTTTTTTACCAGTTTCGCCCCCCAACATCAAATTCCTGGCTTCGTTCCTAGGCATATGATCTATTGGATTATGAAGTTCAGATTCATCTATATCAGTAAAAAAATTATTTATTTTCTCTCTTAATATGGGTGAATCTGCACATTCACGGGACCATAGTTCAATCAAAATTAACCTTGATTTAGAAGGATGAAGAAGATGAAGTTAGAAACGAGGAAAAAGAAACAAAAAAATTTCTCGCTAAGACACAAAAAAAATTAGAACTTGATATTCTTGCAACAGTAGTTTTTATGAGAACATAATTCTATAACCTAAGATTATGAAAAGTTTGATGCCAAAAATAATATTCTCTCCTTCCGAGATTGAATGTTGATATGTAATTTTCACTACTATAAATACTTAAGGAGAGTAATTTAATTAAATATGAATTACTATAATATCCTTATTCATTGTTACTAATAGTAGAATTTATAAGTTAGTGGAACTTGTAGTCATTAGAAGTACCAAAACAATAGACTAAAGCGAATTAACTTTATAAAAGGTTTGTTACGAGAGTTAATGGATAATAGTTTTATGTACTCTCTCCGTCATAAATTAAATGTCAACATTTGACTTTTCTCATGATTTAAAATAGAAATGGGACAAACAAAAATAGAAATTGGATATTCAATTTGAGACCGATGAAGTATTTTGAGAAGGTTAACATTCATTTTAGAAAAAAATTAATATAGAAATAGGATATTCAATTTAGAAAAGAGATACTAATATAATTATTAAAAAAAAGGGCCTTTTATGTGACTGTGAGGAATGAGTGTGTGAAACACCACTATTTCTCGGAAATTTTCATCGCGAGTGAGAAAAGGGGATGGTGAAGATGGGGAACCGCGTACTGCGCGTGGATTGAAGGGCATGGGAGGGGTGTTCATTAATCGGTTTTAATCGAAAACTACACCGCATCAAATTTAATTTTGGTGTACGGTGCGGTGTTTGATCAATTATGATGCGGCTAAATACGGTTTTAGTTGCCGCAAATTATTTTTCGGTGCGGTCGCGGTTTAGAAAATTTTAAGTTATATCGCACCGCAAACTGCATTATGTAACTAACTAATTTTTTATTTTTTATTTTAAAGAAAATATGGTATATTTACATAATTATGTTTTACTAAATTTAATTTAATTACAATTAGTTGTTTTATTAGATTTAAATTAGGGTTAGGATCTGATTATCTTATTCTCACATCTCATAAGATATTTAAATAATTTTATAAGTTTTTTAGATTGGTTTTTACCGCACCTAATTTTACCAAACCAAAATAATTATGGTTTGGTGAAATTCGGTTTAGAAGTCAAAATGGTGCGGTATGATTTTAGAAAATATATTAAAAAAATCGTATAAAAACCGCATTAATAAATCGGTTTTCACCAAACCGCACCAATAAACACCCCTAGGCGTGGCAGGTCTCCTTAATCGTTTATTATGCAAATTTACAACAATAGCAATGTCGGAACAAGAGTATTTATGAAATATTAATTAATTTATAAAGTAATAATTTATTAATTTAAAACAGAGTGCTTTTCAAGAGTACTCTTTTATTGTCAAAGAGGCCGCAGCCTAGTGGGGACCTTCCCTATATATGGGGCAAGTTTAAAAAGTCTCCCTTTCTAGGGCTATCTCCTCCTCTTCCTGTGAGGTATTTCTCTCTCTCCTTCATAGGGCAACCGCTCAGCCGGGCTTCAAAAAAAAAAGAGTAATCTTTTATTATATCTTAAAAATTAGATGCCTGATTTATGTTATTTAGCGGTTATATGTAGGTGATTAAAGATATTTTGAAAAGCTCTTAGTATATTTTACAACTATCATGGAAAATTCATGGTCAAATTCCAAATTTATGGTTCCAAAATGTCAGGACCGGCCCTGGTTCTTACAAAGGAAGTTTTCAATTTCTGCTGCCGACGTGAGGGTTGTGTCGGTGGGTTATCTGTAAGTACCTTTGTAAGCGACCTATGATCCCTACGATCTACCCTGACCCGTGATAGTGACCGGAGCTGAACCCACCCGAACTTTTATTTACCAAAAAAAAAAAAATGATATCGAAGCTTCGATGTAGTTGAAAGTTAAAGATGAAATCAACATTAAGTTAAGTATCAAGAACAATCAAGTCATATTTTTCAAAATTATCCTAGTTATGCTATGCTAGATAATTATTGATTTATGATATTAATGAGACTATAAATTTATATAAGGACCTTAAAAAATTATTATCTTATTAATTTTTTAAAATTATAATTTTTTGCACTGATCCAAACTGAGACTGAAAAATCATTATTATCTTAGGAAAGTTATTAAATACTTTATTGGAGTTAATTTGTTCGTTTGAAGAAATAGATACTAACACAATTTGTATTCTATATTATCTATACTATATTACAATAGTTTTTTTTTGCTGAATAATTTTTTTTCCATTAATCACAAAATAGCCGAGGCCATTACAATCAAAGGAAAATTTGAAAATATAGAAAATAAAAGTTATATAATAGTTCAGAGAACTATGATAACAGACAAAAGCCATACCCAAGAAAAATTAGATCGAATGAGGGTATAAATCATGTATCTTCAAATTTGTGGATATAATATAACACATATATGTTATTTTGCATAAATTAGAAAAGAGAGATGTAAGTAATGTTTTCCTGTTATATTATTTACTAATTTGAGTAACTTAATAAACAATAAGAAATTTAATTTTCAGTAACTTAATAAACAATGAGAAATTTTTATTTCTGTGTGAGGACTTTAGAAAAGTTTTCTTTGAAATTTGTTAAAGACCCAACATTTCAGGAAAAGATAAAAGAGTTAAAATGTGATATATTATGAAACAAAATAATAAACTTTACTAAGAAAATTGAACAATAATAAAACAACAAAGCCTTCATCCAAAGTAATTAGAGATATTAATTAATAAAAGAATTACATATGCTTCTTAACATAAATAGATTATTTATTTATTTATTTTGTTAATATGAATACATCCCTCATTCAAATATAACAGAGTCACATCACTCTCTATCATTTTAATTTAAATCTTCATAAGCTTTTCTATACCTCTTACAACCTCATTACTTAACTCTTGAATCTATATAAAAATTGAACAATAGTACTAAAAGCATAAAAATATAATTAACTTAAATTTTCTTTTCTTTTCTTTTAATTATCTTTGAGGGATAGAGGTAAAATTAACCAAGACTTAGTTGCCCGTCTGATTTTTTAGTAATTAGGTGATAAATGGAGTGCACGGAAATGAATAAATTTAGAAGACAATTCTATCCATTATATTCATATTATTACATGATATCCTTTTTTTTTATGACAATATTACATGATATCCTTTGGTACATACTCTCTCTCAGCAAAAAAATCATCGGTCCCCGTATATGTCTCTATTCATGTACACAATCAATTACAATTGCCATGTATATATATAATTGAAAGAAATGTTTATATAGAGAATTCTAATTGGTTGGGTACAGGAATATGGACATACACGGGAACAGACATTTTCATTATTAGTTTAATATAAAATAAAGAGAAAGAAAAACATAATTCATTATTATATCATTAAATAATTTACTTTATTTTTATACACCAACCATTTATTTTCCGTGTATAGTAAAGGTAACATTAAAATATAAAAAAAAATTGATATGAAACACGTCTATAAAAATTTGTGATGCAGAACTAACCACAATATTCTGCAATAATGTGGACAATTCTAGATCACTAGAGTAGATACAGTAATCCTAGTCCATTAGTTTCAAAATTCCGAGTTGCGTAAAAGAGAAAGAAAATTGTGGTGAGAATGTGAATATATTACCAGTGAAAATTTGAGTTTGGAACCACCAAACCGAATCTAAAAACACTTTTATATTTAAATATTAATAAATAACATATATTTAAGGGGCAAAAAATCATATGTCATTATATATGTTTCTATTCTTGTTAATATTATACCCAACCAATCACAATTCACCATATGTATATATAATTGGTTAGGGACAGACGATTTTCACCCATTTTATGAATGGATGGAATACTAATATACTGGTATTTGCCGCTCTAAACTACATGTTGAAAATACTCCTATTTTTTCAAACCTCCGGTGAATGCTAAGAAGTTGCCAAACAAGTATCAAGGAAAGGACAAAGATTTGCTTATATTTGCAACACGTACTTACTTTCTTCGGACATCAAAATCTAACTCGAGAAACTGAAGAAAAAAAAAGACACTAAAAATAGATATGTCGGAGAATATTGATCATCACTTTGTCTTTGGATCGGTCGGCCCAGATGAAGAAAACACTAATTACCGCCGCCGGAATACAAAGTGAGTGAGACATTGTTTAATTTGAACTAAATTATAAACCATCATCATGTTTTATTTGTAGTTGCATGTATCCATTTTCTAATCAAGAGTTCGATTCTTGAATAGTTCCAGTTTTTTTTTTTTTGTAAGTTTTTCGTGTCGTCCGATGAGATAATTTCCCGGCAGTCTGCCGGAAAACGGGAGCTTTTCACTGTGAATCTGCATAATCTGGATTTATTCGGTTTATGGGTAGTTCTTCCCACCAATGGCCTTTTGGATATTTGTGGGTTTTTTTCTTCTTTTTGGTTGATGGATTGTTTATGACTTATGAGTTTGATTTTAGGAAAATTGGGCATATGGTTTATTGGACTATGAAGTCCAGATTCCTTTATATGAATAGAAAAAATATGGACGAATCTCCACGTCCATATGCGAATTAACCTTGATTTAGAAGGATGAAGAAGATGAAGTTAGAAATGACGAAAAAGAAACAATTGTTTTTTTTCTCTAAGAAACAAAAAAAATTACAACTTTATATTCCTGATTAATTATTTATTTACTTTCCATCCTAAAAGCATTAATATTTTTTTTTACTGAAAGTTAAAAAGGTCTCTGAAACCAAAAGTGGTTTAGAATATTTCAATGGAAGAGTAAAAATATTTTCAAAAGGTAACATGATCTCAATTGAAAAAGATACTTCCTCTTTGTTTTTTTGTTTTTTGAATATTTTATTAAAGTTGGGTCATGTTGTGGCTGGCTTTCTCTTGTATTTATGTCCAATAGCAACCATAGTTGACTAGTCTTTTTGGCTACTTTATAGGAGCACTGGGAAGAAGATCCAGCCTTGTGAATCAAAATGGCTGCTATTAAGGTTGAAAACGAATCGAATACCGAATGCAATTTATACTGGAATCCCAATAGGAGAACAAGAGGCATCAATTGATGTGGTTTTGATTGATGTTCTTACAGGGAAAGTAGTTAAATTTGGATCTGAATCCTCAGCAGAAGTTGAATTAGTTGCTCTTAGCAAAGCATTCAACAAGAATGACACCGACGATAATTGGAGTTGCGAAGAATTTGAAGCATGTGTTGTTAAGGAAAATAAAGCATTAAGACTTGGAATAACTCGAATTCATTTGATTCAGGGCTATGCTTCTCTTAATGACATTTTTTTCAGGTATACTAGGTGTCCATTGGCTAAAATTGATGTCAAACTTGGTGCAAGAGTCGTAAAGATCGACGATTCTTATGATGGAACTCGAATTAGAGAGGGTGTATCAGAGCCTTTCACTGTCAAGGATCGTCGTCAAAGTTAGTATTTTCTTGCCTATGATATGTTTTTCTTGTCTGTTACAGATAATGTTTTAGTGTAATGTAGATGAAATATGACATTTATATTGGCTTGCTTGAAATATATTACTGCAAATTTATCTTCTGTTCAATCTATAAAAACCATAGTTGTATGGATGATAATTTGATGTAATGTTGCTTGATTGCATCAAAATTTATGTAGTGAAATTTCTTTTTCGTTCTCTACCTTTCTCGCATAGGGTAAAAAACATTATTGAGAAATGTCTGAAATATGCAGGACCCAAGGAGGACCGTAAACTACTTTTAACTGACAAAGTGTCATGGTTGAAGAACATTGGCAAAGATGGCCCTGCTCATAAGAAATTGCGATCAGAAGGGATTATGACTGTCGAACATTTCTTAACCGAAAACATGAGAGACCCTCAAAATTTAAAGACAGTAAGAACTATTACATCCTTAATAAATCTTTAATCTCATGTCTAAGAGGTACTGTTTAACTGCTTGCATATGGACCTCTTATGATGTTTATTTGGTTAATAAATGATTGAGCTGCTTATATGTTCATGGTCGATGAACTTTGGTTTTTTTTCTTTATTCTTTTCCTTGATGATAGTTAGGGGCAGGACGAACATAAAGTTTGAGGGGTTGCTTTCTTTCTTAGAACCTGAGGAAATTTTCTTGTCTCTTAGTTCACCGGATCATAATTTCCAATTGAGTCTTCTTCAATCTGATTCAAGTTTCTTGAGGCCTCAGAACTTTAGAATAACTTCATCATTAATCGCGTTATTTTATAATCGCGTTATTCTTCTGTTTAATCGTGTATATATTTTAAAGCTGCTTTTTATTTTTTTTCCCCTTTTGGTATGTATAGATCCTTGGGAACACCATGCCTGCTGCGAAATTGAAGGACACAATAACTCATGCAAAGACCTGCGAACAATATATGAAAAAGGGCTTGAATTTTTCTCTGAGAATTGAACAAAGTGTTGATGTGGTGGTAGATAATGTCGAAGAAGAGATGGACTCCTATTCAGAGACAAAGCTTAACACTTCAAAGATGATTTATGATGCCCACATGGTAGATCTGATCATACTCTAAATCAAATTTCCTTGATGAATTCTTGATTGCTACTTCTTTTCTAGCTTGCAGGCGCGTTTTTGTTTTTCTCGGTCATCATCTCCTGCATTTGCGTTTGGATATATCGTTTCATTATAGCTTAGTCTTGCAGCTTACTTTTCGATATTTTCTACCTCTTTACAGGCAGAGGCTTCTCATATGGTAATTCCCCCTTTTAAGAACTATGGTGAAGGTTCCGGTATTGATTATGACTGCCTGAAACCTTTTCTTGTGGATAATTCTAATGAAAGCAAGGTATTGTCTTTCTATCAATATATAAAACTAAGAACATTGAAATCATACATTTGAATACTCATTGAGGTTTAATCAGCCTGGAACAATTATCTCCTGTAGAGTATCGATTCCACGGATGCAATAGACCTCAGAAGCATCAATGAGGCTTTCTTGGAGGACGAAAATTTATGGCATCATCTCCTGCATTTGCGTTTGGATATATCGTTTCATTATAGCTTAGTCTTGCAGCTTACTTTTCGATATTTTCTTGCTCTTTACAGGCAGAGGCTTCTCATATGGTAATTCCTCCTTTTAAGAACTATGGTGAAGGTTCGGTATTGATTATGACGACTCAAACCTTTTCTTGTGGGTAATTCTGATGAAAGCAAGGTATTGTCTTTTGATCAATATATAAAACTAAGAACATTGAAATCATACATTTGAATACTCATTGAGGTTTAATCAGCCTGGAACGATTATCTCCTGTAGAGTATCGATTCCACGGATGCAATAGACCTCAGAAGCATCAATGAGGCTTTCTTGGAGGACGAAAATTTATGGCATCATCTCCTGCATTTGCGTTTCGAATATCGTTTTATTATAGCTTAGTCTTGCAGCTTACTTTTCGATATTTTCTTCCTCTTTACAGGCAGAGGCTTCTCATATGGTAATTCCTCCTTTTACAAACTATGGTGAAGGTTCCGGTATTGATTATGACAGCCTGAAACCTTTTCTTGTGGGTAATTCTGATGAAAGCAAGGTATTGTCTTTTGATCAATATATAAAACTAAGAACATTGAAATCATACATTTGAATACTCATTGAGGTTTAATCAGCCTGGAACGATTATCTCCTGTAGAGTATCGATTCCACGGATGCAATAGACCTCAGAAGCATCAATGAGGCTTTCTTGGAGGACGAAAATTTATGGCATCATCTCCTGCATTTGCGTTTGGATATATCGTTTCATTATAGCTTAGTCTTGCAGCTTACTTTTCGATATTTTATTCCTCTTTACAGGCAGAGGCTTCTCATATGGTAATTCCTCCTTTTACAAACTATGGTGAAGGTTCGGTATTGATTATGACAGCCTGAAACCTTTTCTTGTGGGTAATTCTGATGAAAGCAAGGTATTGTCTTTTGATCAATATATAAAACTAAGAACATTGAAATCATACATTTGAATACTCATTGAGGTTTAATCAGCCTGGAACGATTATCTCCTGTAAAGTATCGATTCCACGGATGCAATAGACCTCAGAAGCATCAATGAGGCTTTCTTGGAGGACGAAAATTTATGGCATCATCTCCTGCATTTGCGTTTGGATATATCGTTTCATTATAGCTTAGTCTTGCAGCTTACTTTTCGATATTTTCTTGCTCTTTACAGGCAGAGGCTTCTCATATGGTAATTTCTCCTTTTAAGAACTATGGTGAAGGTTCCGGTATTGATTATGACAGCCTGAAACCTTTTCTTGTGGGTAATTCTGATGAAAGCAAGGTATTGTCTTTTGATCAATATATAAAACTAAGAACATTGAAATCATACATTTGAATACTCATTGAGGTTTAATCAGCCTGGAACGATTATCTCCTGTAGAGTATCGATTCCACGGATGCAATAGACCTCAGAAGCATCAATGAGGCTTTCTTGGAGGACGAAAATTTATGGCATCATCTCCTGCATTTGCGTTTGGATATATCGTTTCATTATAGCTTAGTCTTGCAGCTTACTTTTCGATATTTTCTTCCTCTTTACAGGCAGAGGCTTCTCATATGGTAATTCCTCCTTTTAAGAACTATGGTGAAGGTTCCGGTATTGATTATGACTGCCTGAAACCTTTTCTTGTGGATAATTCTGATGAAAGTAAGGTATTGTCTTTCGATCAATATATAAAACTAAGAACATTGAAATCATACATTTGAATACTCATTGAGGTTTAATCAGCCTGGAACGATTATCTCCTGTAGAGTATCGATTCCACGGATGCAATAGACCTCAAAAGCATCAATGAGGCTTTCTTGGTGGTCGAAAATTTATGGCATCATCTCCTGCATTTGCGTTTGGATATATCGTTTCATTATAGCTTAGTCTTGCAGCTTACTTTTCGATATTTTCTTGCTCTTTACAGGCAGAGGCTTCTCATATGGTAATTCCTCCTTTTAAGAACTATGGTGAAGGTTCCGGTATTGATTATGACAGCCTGAAACCTTTTCTTGTGGGTAATTCTGATGAAAGCAAGGTATTGTCTTTTGATCAATATATAAAACTAAGAACATTGAAATCATACATTTGAATACTCATTGAGGTTTAATCAGCCTGGAACGATTATCTCCTGTAGAGTATCGATTCCACGGATGCAATAGACCTCAGAAGCATCAATGAGGCTTTCTTGGAGGACGAAAATTTATGGCATCATCTCCTGCATTTGCGTTTCGAATATCGTTTCATTATAGCTTAGTCTTGCAGCTTACTTTTCGATATTTTATTCCTCTTTACAGGCAGAGGCTTCTCATATGGTAATTCCTCCTTTTACAAACTATGGTGAAGGTTCCGGTATTGATTATGACAGCCTGAAACCTTTTCTTGTGGGTAATTCTGATGAAAGCAAGGTATTGTCTTTTGATCAATATATAAAACTAAGAACATTGAAATCATACATTTGAATACTCATTGAGGTTTAATCAGCCTGGAACGATTATCTCCTGTAGAGTATCGATTCCACGGATGCAATAGACCTCAGAAGCATCAATGAGGCTTTCTTGGAGGACGAAAATTTATGGCATCATCTCCTGCATTTGCGTTTGGATATATCGTTTCATTATAGCTTAGTCTTGCAGCTTACTTTTCGATATTTTCTTCCTCTTTACAGGCAGAGGCTTCTCATATGGTAATTCCTCCTTTTAAGAACTATGGTGAAGGTTCCGGTATTGATTATGACTGCCTGAAACCTTTTCTTGTGGATAATTCTGATGAAAGTAAGGTATTGTCTTTCGATCAATATATAAAACTAAGAACATTGAAATCATACATTTGAATACTCATTGAGGTTTAATCATCCTGGAACGATTATCTCCTGTAGAGTATCGATTCCACGGATGCAATAGACCTCAGAAGCATCAATGAGGCTTTCTTGGAGGACGAAAATTTATGGCATCATCTCCTGCATTTGCGTTTGGATACATCGTTTCATTATAGCTTAGACTTGCAGCTTACTTTTCGATATTTTCTTTCTCTTTACAGGCAGAGGCTTCTCATATGGTAATTCCTCCTTTTAAGAACTATGGTGAAGGTTCCGGTATTGATTATGACAGCCTGAAACCTTTTCTTGTGGGTAATTCTGATGAAAGCAAGGTATTGTCTTTTGATCAATATATAAAACTAAGAACATTGAAATCATACATTTGAATACTCATTGAGGTTTAATCAGCCTGGAACGATTATCTCCTGTAGAGTATCGATTCCACGGATGCAATAGACCTCAGAAGCATCAATGAGGCTTTCTTGGAGGACGAAAATTTATGGCATCATCTCCTGCATTTGCGTTTGGATATATCGTTTCATTATAGCTTAGTCTTGCAGCTTACTTTTCGATATTTTCTTCCTCTTTACAGGCAGAGGCTTCTCATATGGTAATTCCTCCTTTTACAAACTATGGTGAAGGTTCCGGTATTGATTATGACAGCCTGAAACCTTTTCTTGTGGGTAATTCTGATGAAAGCAAGGTATTGTCTTTTGATCTATATATAAAACTAAGAACATTGAAATCATACATTTGAATACTCATTGAGGTTTAATCAGCACGGAGCGATTATCTCCCTGTAGAGTATCGATTCCACGGATGCAATAGACCTCAGAAGCATCAATGAGGCTTTCTTGGAGGACGAAAATTTATGGCATCATCTCCTACATTTGCGTTTCGAATATCGTTTTATTATAGCTTAGTCTTGCAGCTTACTTTTCGATATTTTCTTCCTCTTTACAGGCAGAGGCTTCTCATATGGTAATTCCTCCTTTTAAGAACTATGGTGAAGGTTCCGGTATTGATTATGACTGCCTGAAACCTTTTCTTGTGGATAATTCTGATGAAAGTAAGGTATTGTCTTTCGATCAATATATAAAACTAAGAACATTGAAATCATACATTTGAATACTCTTTTAGGTTTAATCATCCTGGAACGATTATCTCCTGTAGAGTATCGATTCCACGGATGCAATAGACCTCAGAAGCATCAATGAGGCTTTCTTGGAGGACGAAAATTTATGGCATCATCTCCTGCATTTGCGTTTGGATACATCGTTTCATTATAGCTTAGACTTGCAGCTTACTTTTCGATATTTTCTTTCTCTTTACAGGCAGAGGCTTCTCATATGGTAATTCCTTCTTTTAAGAACTATGGTGAAGGTTCCGGTATTGATTATGACTGCCCGAAACCTTTTCTTGTGGATAATTTTGATGAAAGCAAGGTATTGTCTTTCGATCAATATATAAAACTAAGAACATTGAAATCATACATTTGAATACTCATTGAGGTTTAATCATCCTGGAACGATTATCTCTATTGGAGTATCGATTCCACGGATGCAATAGACCTCTGAAGCATCAATGAGGCTTTCTTGGTGGACGAAAATTTATGGCATCTTTTGGACATGGATACAATAACTCGAGTTTCTTTGACGAAGTGCAGGAGCAAACTTTTAGTCCCTTTCAGAGTAACATATTCTGTTCTCAAGCTGATCTTCAAAAGATGTTTGGCGCATCACTGGTTCGTGATATTCCCATTGAAAAAGCTCGGAGAGGATGGAAATTGTTATTCGCTATCTGGAGATGGTTTTCGGTCAGAAAATGTGGCAAGAAAAGATTGCAGCAGCAGCATGAAGAAATGTTCTATCAAAAAGCTCAGAATGTTACAAGTGCAGCTTAAGTTAGATAGTAAGTGCTCTTTTGTTTCTATTTCAGTTTTTCTTATTCTGTTTATAGTGATTCTTGATGGCAGGAAATATAGGGAATGTATTAATGCGAACGATCACACATAAGTCTTATATTGATTCATGTAGCCAACCATAATTATTTGGGATTAAGATTTTTGTTGTTATTGTTGTGTACGGAACTTTTCTGCCAAATAATAATGGCAGAAGATTAAGCTTTATATGTTATTGAGGTCATGTCGGGAATGGGAAAACTATTTCGAGTCTTGTATGCTTTATATGTGTATAGGGATTATGTGGATCATATTAAGCAACGAAGCTCAGTCCATTCGCTAATTTGTGCAGGTGAGTACGAGGATGAGCCTTATTATGAGGAAGATACTTGGGATGGGGCGTATGACGAGTGATGGATAACCGGCATAGACAACGAACTTTTACAACATTATGTTATTTACTTTGAACACTTTAAGATATTCAGATGTAGTAATCTAGTAATTTCACTTTAGTACTTATTTCCGTTATCGCACTTTGACATTTGGATTGAATGAATGAATTCTTTTTTTTATAGTAAATATGTTCTGCAGCTTTGGTGTCTCATTTACCAATGGGACATTGTCATGTCATAATCGTTGGATTCGGGGTGTGACAGAGATGGAAGAGGTTAATGGAGGTGGTGAAAATGATCCAATCCACTAGTCGTAAAATGTTTTGGAGTAATTATATGAATTTGCCTTTAAATAATAGGGGACGGGATTATGTTATTTGATATTACTAAATTACCCCTTGACTAACCGAAAATTAGACAGAAAGACACAAGTTACAAATCGTAAAATGATTAAGGATGCAAAAAATAGAAAAGAAATAGAAAAATAACTTAAGTTACAAGTTGTAAAATGTCGTGTATATTATTAATGTAGTACTGATAACCAAACTGCATGTGCAATAGTATACTTGATAGAGCACGTTTTATGAATTTATAAATATTTGTCAGAGCTATTATTATTTTGTTCAATGTAGATGAAAAACTTGTTTTCAGAATACACATTAATTACTTATTAATCAATTTTTTTTTTATATAATGACTTAGTTGATGACCATTCTTTTAAAGTAAAAAAATCTACCTATTAATAAATTAATCTACAATGACAAATTTATTTAAAATTTTACTAATTAATTAATATACCAATAATGTATGATGACTAATTAATTTATTTGCGCTTCTAATTTTGTCATATTTGGTCATTACATATAAATTTCCAAGCATAACCATCACAATTTTGAGGTAGATAAGAAGTTGAATATTTTTATTAGTTACGAAGTTTTTTTCTTTTATAATATATGACTTATTTGATTATGCTTTTTTGAAAAACTATTTATCAATTAATTTACAGCATACTTTCCCTTTTATAATACATGATGCCTTATCTGATTCAACTTCATTTAAAAATATTACCCTCAATTTAAAACACCTGTCATAAACACAAAAAATTCCCTTATATAGTAATAATCGAATGATCTTGTCATCTTTTGTTAACATAAAAATTGAAAACCCCTAATTGTATTATCTTGTCTTTGTCTTTGCAAAAAAATATTATAAAAAAGAGACTTTCTTAGTAGACATTAAACCCCAGTCCCACAAAGGAAAAAATCTGGGGTGGAACGGTCCCAATGAGTCCGGCCCCACTCTCCTCTCACATAAAAGAGGGAGTACCCACTTGAATGACTTGCGGGGCCTACACTGTAAATGGGTCCTGTCTAATTTATGTGAGAGGAGTGTGGGGCCGGACCAATTGGATCCGCCCCATGCTAGACTTACCCCCCCACAAAGAGCCACGACTGATTATGTGGTGGACTTTTTACACCGTTAGATCATTTTGCCACACACCATCCTTTTGTATTCAAACACGGTTCTTGGAGGTCCCATTTTTAAAAATTAATTAAAAGCTACCCCCCTAAATTTCATTGTATCAGAACATGTAGTTAAAGTTAAAAAAGGAAAAAATAATATATTTTATTAATTAAAATTCAGTATTACTATTTAAAATAAAATAAGTAATATACAAGTTCTATTTAAGAGAGAAATATTAATATTTTGACTAATTCTTAATTTTCGCTAAATGACAAAAACTAATTATATTATGAGATGGTTGTAGTAGTACAAATAATTGAAAATGATAAAAACTGCCTAGGTAAATTGCGCAAATACCCCTTATAATAACAATGCATTTAAAATAAGCCCTTTCAATTTAATTTGTCTCAAGTAAGTCTTTAAAAGTCTGAATATTCAATTTGCATAAAAAATGAAAATCGAAAATAAGTTTTATTATAAGTTTATTTTAAACATTGTTATTTGGATCTAGAGGAACAAATATTTGTCATCAAATTTTTTTCTTTCTTAAGGATTAAAACAAAATGCTTAAGCGGTGATTTTGGACTACTTTAGAGAGCTTATTTGAGACAAGTAAAATTAAAAGCACTTATTTTATACAAATCGCTATTTCCAGGGGCTCGTTTGTAAATTCACAAAAACTGTCTACGCCATACCCAACTGCCTCTATAGGATCTATTACTATAAAAGACCAATTTTCAGTTATGAAGAACTCAGACAAAATCACTAAAAATCAAGAAGAATGTCGGAAATTGAACCGTCACAGGAAGAAATCAACATGGGTTTTGGAGCAGAAGAAAGTAACGTTTTGTTTGATAACCCAAATTTAGCAGCTACCATTAAGAATATGTAAGTCAAGTCAACTCTTGCTCTGTCTTCCATTGTTTTGCTCTGCAAATATTTGAATCTTTTGAACATCAGAACATGGGACTGTGTTATTTATGGAATTAGGAAAGTTTTTAATGTTAAGATGGGTTTTCTTTCTTTTTGAAACTTCTTGCTTGGATTTGTTTTCTCGTTTTTTTTTTTTTTTTTTTTAAATTTTCCGGTGAAAAGAGTCATATTCATAAAAATGGGTGTAACAGAGATGTATAGTTGCGTTGTATGTGTGGGCATACTGAAAAGTATAAAGTGAAAAATGAGATTACACGAGAAAAAACACGAGTGACGCGTATTGAACACAAGAGGATGTGTCCATTGGACACGTAAAAAGAAGGTTGGGTGATGCTCTAATTTGAAAACTTGAAGGATGAAGGCAAGAGGTTGTAAGAGGTGAGATGAGGCCGGTAAGGTTTGAACGGAATTCATCAAGAATGATATAGATTTATTAGACTTGTATAAGAGACAAGAAAATGGAAGGAATGTATTCATACTAACAAACACACATAAATCTTATATTGATTAATGTAGCTGACCCAATTAGTTGGGATTCAATTTTTTAATTTTCCCACATTTATGAGTTTTCAGTGTGGAGCTGCAACTTCAGGTAATGGCGATCCCAATTTTCAAGAGTATTGCTGGGCCAATGATGGAGAATATGGTCCGGAAAGTCGTGAGTACTTTGGCTTTCAGTAACTAATTCTTCTTGTTTCTTTGTTGCAAGACATTGGAATTCACTCGTTTATCCAAATTGAAATCCCATGAATATCTCTATGCTTTTAAGGTTTGGTGCAGTTCAATATGCTTAATCACATGTTGCTTTCCCTACTTTCATCTTCATCCTATACTATTACATTATGATGTGAACAGATTTGTAGGTCTTAGTTGTTTTTGTATTCTGGGAGCAGATACTTTGTACATTTATTGCCGTGGGTTAGGTCTTTCGCATATTCATCCCCGCCCATACCCCAATTATTGGGGAATTAATGAGTTATGTTATTGTTGTTGTGTATGCTTGAGGGACATTCGAACCTTTTAATTATTATGATAATATCAGATGTTCTGCTCCGTCACATTGCGTGAATTGGTCTAATCGGAGTTGGAGCATAACTAGGCTATGACATAACACAAGTAGAGTCCAAAAGTAACCTAAAGATAAGAATTAAGAAATGGACCTTGGAACCTTGACCAACTGCAAGTGCATCCAATAGATTGTTTTCCGGGACTTTGAAACCTGCTTTGATCCCTGAGAAGTGAACTTGCATAGGAGTTGTAATTTCCATGAATTGCTCTATCAGTGTGCATTTTACAGGTTTTACAGGTAAAAGAGGAACTTGAACGGATGAAAATTTCATTTCTTGTTATATGTTTCTCAATCAGTGTGCATTTTACAGGTAAAAGAGGAACTTGAACGGATAGAAGAAAGGTTGTCTACTAAGGAGAAGTGGTGAGAAAGTGAAAGCTATCCTTACTCATCTTTCTATTTTTATGGAGTTTGAGTTTTACGTTCTGTTTCTTTGCAGGAAATCCGGAGATGAAGGGCATATCACTAACGTGCGACAACTAGAGCTCCGTTTCTCGGAAGAAATCTCTGTTCCAGTTTATACTGGAAAGGAAATTAAAGGAGGAGGAGAAAACCACTGATACGGTACCAGCCATGAAGCTGATAAATGACCTCATCCTTAATTCATACATCCCAAATACGAGCTTCAAAGTCAATAATTAAAGTCTATAAAAGACTTTAATTATATTTTCAGCTTTATTGTTTATTTTAATTAGCCGTGTTGGCCGAAATAAGCTAGCTAAATAATAGGACATGTTGTCATTGATGTTAGGTAGTGTTTTTAGTTATCTAGGAGTTGTAGAGTCCTAATCCTTAAAGGACTCTTATTTGTGGGTTATTTTTGGACGAAATTCCACTCTATTTAAGAGGGATTTCAGCCATGTTATTGTTAGACTTGATATATTGATTTAAGGTTATTCCTTGGTTACATTGTGATTATCAATGGGGGCTGAAACACCACAATAAGTATAAACCAAACTTATTGATACAGTAACTCAAACATGAATGAATTCTACCTAGAGAATCAAACACAATGTAACCAAGGAATAACCTTAAATCAATATATCAAGTCTAACAATAACATGGGTGAAATCCCTCTTAAATAGAGTGGAATTTCGTCCAAAAATAACCCACAAATAAAAGTCTTTTAAGGATTAGGACTCTACAACTCCTAGATAACTAAAAACACTACCTAACATCAAGAACAACATGTCCTATTATTTAGCTAGCTTATTTCGGCCAACACGGCTAATTAAAATAATCAATAAAGCTGAAAATATAATTAAAGTCTTTTATAGACTTTAATTTACAAGTTTCCTAAAATACTCCTTCAACCGTTTTCCTTCCAATTATGTATCTTTCCTTCAAATGATATTCGATGGCTTTGATCCTTGTGTCTAGCTTTCTTTGAAGGTTTCTTTACCTCTTGAACCTTTAGATTAGAGACTTTAAACACTTGGAACAAACGCTTGACTTTGAAGCTCGTATTTGGGATGTATGAATTAAGGATGAGGTCATTTATCCAAATGACCTCTCTAAGCTTCATGGCTGGTACCGTATCAACCACCTTACAATATCTCTAGTTGATCCGCTTACCGGATCTCGAGTTCTCTCTGGCCCCGAAGCTTTAGCAAAAGTTGAGATAATAGTTCTTACTAAGGATGATGGATATTTTGACGGTAACTTAACACATGAAGGGCCTCAGAATATGTGCAGGCCTCTTCTTTCTAGGAATCAAGTAGTGTTGAAAGAAGGGATTGCAGTTCTCGATAATTTCAAATTTAGAAATAAATCAAGATGGACAAAAAGCTGCAAGGTCAGTCTAGTAGGTAGAATTACGAACCTTAACGGGATTACAGTAAAAGAAGCAGCAACAGAAGAATTCCTTCTCATGGATTGCCGTAGTACATGTGAGTAATTTCAAACTCGTCATCTATTCAAATTCTTTAGCTGCATAAATTAAACTCGTGTTTAACAATTTTAATTGTCAGAAGGCGTAATAATTAGAAATGACTCCCCCGATTAGGAAAAATCATTATTATCTTAGAAAAGTTATTAAATACTTTATTGGTCGTTTGAAGAAATAGATACTAACACAATTTGTATTCTATATTATCTATACTATATTACAAGAGTTGAATGAGGGTATAAATCATGTATCTTCAAATTTGTGGATATAATATAACACATATATGTTATTTTGCATAAATTAGAAAAGAGAGCTGTAAGTAATGTTTTCCTTTTATATTATTTACTAATTTGAGTAACTTAATAAACAATAAGAAATTTAATTTTCAGTAACTTAATAAACAATGAGAAATTTTTATTTCTGTGTGAGGACTTTAGAAAAGTTTTCTTTGAAATTTGTTAAAGACCCAACATTTCAGGAAAAGATAAAAGAGTTAAAATGTGATATATTATGAAACAAAATAATAAACTTTACTAAGAAAATTGAACAATAATAAAACAACAAAGCTTTCATCCAAAGTAATTAGAGATATTAATTAATAAAAAAATTATGTATACTCGTTAACATAAATAGATTTTTTATTTTTATTTTGTTAATATGAATACATCCCTCATTCAAATATAACAGAGTCATATCACTCTATATTATTTTAATTTATATCTTCATAAGCTTTTCTATACCTCTTACAACCTCATTACTTAACTCCTGAATCTATATAAAAATTGAACAATAATACTAAAAGCATAAGAATATAATTAACTTAAATTTTCTTTTATTTTATTTTAATTATCTTTGAGGGATGGAGGTAAAATTAACCAAAACTTAGTTGCCCGTCTGATTTTTTAGTAATTAGGTGATAAATGGAGTGCACGGAAATGAATAAATTTAGAAGACAATTCTATCCATTATATTCATATTATTACATGATATCCTTTTTTTTTCCTTTTTTTATGACAATAGTACATGATATCCTTTGGTACATATACTCTCCCAGTAAAAAATCACTTGTCCCCGTGTATGTTATTCATGTATCTAACCAATTATAATTTGCTATGTGTATAAATAATTGGAAGAAATGTTCACATAGCAAATTTGTGAAACCCGTAACTTTGTGGAAAATAAGAATCGGGTTGATTGGATATAACGACCTTCTTTAGGAACTTATGTGCAAATAGGATTTGTTTGTTATGTAACGTGTGCCATTAAGAGGAAATGGAAGGACTTCGTCGTGGGTTGGGGGTTATAGAATTAAAGTAAAAAGAATTTTAAAGGGCTGTTTGTTAATGAGTTTTAATTAAAGGAAAAGAAAAGAAAACAGTATCCAAGTATATATATAAACTTCGTGGAAGGCAAAGAAAAGGAAATAAAGGAAAAGTTAAACAAAATATTAGTCTTGGGAATCGTGCGAATTCAATAGAGCGGAAGATATATTGGGTGTGCTTGGACAAGGTTTGGTTTGGTCTCACTTTTTGGGGGGAAATGCCCAAAATTTGACTACTTAAAATAGGCGGGAAATATTCAAATTCAAATTTTTTTCTTCAAATAATCGTTCAATTCTAAATTTTGGCCTCTATAATTGCCGGGAGATGTTCAAATTCCAATTTTTTGAGGCCAAAATTTAGATTTGAGCGATTATTTGAAAAAAAAATTTGAATTTAATGTTTCCGCTTTATTTTAAGTGGTCAAATTTGGCATTTCCCAAAAAGTGAGACCAAACCAAACCAGCCCAAACCTTGTCCCAAGCACACCCATTATACGGCTCGGCACAGTGAGAATTAGAGAGGTTTTGAGTTTTATTTTGTGAGATGTTTGTCCAGAACTTTGATGGATTTCGATGCTAGGAATTCAAGGAGATGAATTTGATTTGCGCGATTCAGAAGTAAGGAATTGAACCCCTTCTATACATTAATCTATACATTTACTTAATCATTAAGTGATATAGTTAAAATTTTAATAATTACTTATTAATAAAAAAAATAATTATTAGAAATATTCATATTAATTCGAATTCGCATTCGAATTCGAATTTGTCATAGTTTCAAATTTGGAGTAGCGTAAAAGAGGAAAAAATTGTAGGAGAATGTGTATATCCTACAAGCGAAAAATTAATAAATGAAGAGCAAAAAGTAGTATTAGTATTCGATCCATCCTAAAATCATAGTATACTACTACCTCTATTCCTAAATATAAAACTTTCATTTTATTTTGCGAAATTAAAGAAATATAAATTAAGATATTTTTGTAATTAAAATATCAATATTACTTTCTTAAATAGAATTAATGATATACAAATTATATTTAAGAAAATGATATTAGTATTTTAATTATAAAAACATCGTAATTTTTACAACATATAAGCAACGTATTATATTTAGGAAGTGAGGGAGCAGTATTTGCCGCTGTAAACTAGATGGTGAATGCTAAGAAATTGCTAAACATTTGCTGAGGAAAGGGCAAAGATAGATATTTGTTACACGTACTTACTTTCTTCGGACATAAAAATCTAACTCGAAACGACAAGTTGAAACTGAAACTGAAAAAAAAGGACTAAATATGTCAGAGAATATTCATCGTCACTTTGTTTTTGAATCTGTCGGCCCAGATGAAGAAAACACTATTTACCGCCGCCGGAATACAAAGTGAGTGAGACATTGTTTAATTTGAACTAATTATAAAATCATCGTCATGTTTTATTTGTAGTTGCATGTAAAAACTAGTTTTTACAGTTTTTTTTTGTTGTAAGTTGTTCGTATCGTCCGATGAACTACTTCCCGGCAGCCTGCCGGAAAACGGTAAATTTTTTCAACTTTATTTGTGAATCTGGTTTCGGTCGAATCTGCATAACCTGGATTTATTCGGTTTATGGGCTGGCTGGGCAGTCCAGTTCCTATGCGGAACAGGGAAAAATCCGCACGTGCAGAACAATCTCAGCTGTCGTATGATAGTTTGAACGGTTCAGATCTGGAGAGAGAAAAGTTGCGGCTGACTTAAAAAATAATAAAAAAAAAACTTTTCTCTCTCTAAATCTGAACCGTTAAAAAATCTCATCCAACGGCTAGAATGATATCTCGCACCAAAGCTGTCCCGCATAGGAGCCGGGAGCCTCTGGGTAGTACTTCAATTTGATAGCCTTTTGGATATTTATGGTTTTTTTCTTTCTTTTTTGGTTGATGGATGTTTATGACTTGTGAGTTTGATTTAAGAAAAATTCCGATATGCATCATAGTCTATTGGATTATGATGTGATAAAAATTCATCCATATCAGTAATAAAACTATCTCTTCTCTCCTGACGTGCATTAATCTGGATTACATGGTCTAGTGGAGCATGATTAATATCAGAATTAATTTTTATTTAAAGGGATGAAGATAGAAGTGGCGAAAAAAAAACAAAAAAAATTACAACTTTATATTGTTAATTAATTATTTATTTACTTTCTATCCTAAAAGAAATATTAATTTTTGTTTACTGAAAGTTAAAAAGGTCTATGAAACCAAAAGTAGTTTAGAATATTTCAATGGAAGAGTAAAAATAATGACAAAAGATAACATGATCTCAATAGAAAAGATACTCTTTGTTTTTTTTTGTTTTTTGTTTTTAATATTTTATTAAAGTTGGGGCCATGTTGTGGCTGGATTTCTCTTGTATTTATGTCCAATAGCAACCATAGTTGACCAGTCTTTTTGGCTACTTTATAGGAGCACTGGGAAGAAGATCCAGCCTTGTGAATCAAAATGGTTGCAATTAAGGTTGAAAACGAATCGAATACCGAATGCAATTTATACTAGAATCCCAATAGGTGAACAAGGGGCATCAATTGATGTGGTTTTGATTGATGTTCTTACCGGGAAAGTAGTTAAATTTGGACCTGAATCCTCAGCAGAAGTGGAATTAGTTGTTCTTAGCAAAGCATTCAACAAGAATGACACCGACGATAATTGGAGTTGCCAAGAATTTGAAGCATGTGTTGTTATGGAAGAAAAAGCATTAAGACTTGGAATAACTCGAATTCATTTGATTCAGGGCAATGCTTCTCTTAATGACATCTTTTTCAAGTATACTAGGTATCCATTGGCTAAAATTGATGTCAAACTTGGTGCAAGAGTCGTAAATTCTTATGATGGAACTCGAATTAGAGAGGGTGTATCACTGCCTTTCACTGTCAAGGATCATCGTCAAAGTTAGTATTTTCTGGCCTATGATATGCTTTTCATGTTTGTTACACATAATGTTTTAGCGTAATGTAGATGAAATATGACATTTATATATATATTACTGGAAATTTATCTTCTGTTGTATGGATGATAATTTATCTTTGTCGCATAGGTTAAAAAAACATTATTGAGAAATGTCTTGAATATGCAGTATCCAAGGAGGACCGTAGACTATATTTAACTGACAAAGTGTCATGGTTGAAGAACATTGGCAAAGATGGCCCTGCTCATAAGAAATTGCGATCAGAAGGGATTAAGACTGTCCAACATTTCTTAACCGAAAACACGAGAGACCCTCAAAATCTAAAGACGGTAAGAACTATTACATCCTTAATAAATCTTTAATCTCATGTCTAAGAGGTACTGTTTAACTGCTTGCATATGGACCTCTTATGAGGTTTATTTGGTTAATTAATGATTGAGCTGCTTATATGTTCATGGTCGATGAACTTTGTTTTTTTTTCTTTATTCTTTTCCTTGATGAATGTTAGGGGCAGGACGAACATAAAGTTTGAGGGGTTGCTTTCTTTCTTAGAACCTGAGGAAATTTTCTTGTTTCTTAGTTCACCGGATCATAATTTCCAATTGAGTCTTCTTCAATCTGATTCAAGTTTCTTGAGGCCTCAGAACTTTAGTATAACTTCGTTGAACTTTGTGTGATACCCGTAACTTTTGCTTACGTAATTTCTGACTTGTAATTAATTTTCTCGAGTAGCAATCGGGGGTTTCTAAGACTTGAGGGGTCATGGGGAGCATTGATTAAGTGAATAAATAAATAGGAATTACTATCTCTTATAAATAAGGAACCGGAGGGACGGGGGTTATTGATATATATTTATATATTAAAAAGGAGCAGAGGATTTTTATTCTAACAAAACATAAAGAAACAATAATAAAAGGGCAGCAGCCGTGGGATTCTTGGGGGCAATGGGAGTCTCACAATTCGAGAGAGAGAGAGAGAGAGAGATAAGATAGGCGGCAGTAGGTGCCGCATAAAAGAACATTGAGGATTTTGGTGAGTTTTCAGATTTCTGGGCAGTCTTTGAGAGATCACTGAGGGATCGTTACTTGTCCGTTTTCATTTCATAATATACCGATTCGAAGGCACTCGAGTTAGCTCCGAGTGAGCGAAGACGGGACGTCATTCCGAATCCCGAGCAGGAAGTTATAGCTCCGCGAGTAGAACTGTGCAGTGCTGTTTCAGATTTTCTGTTTTAATTGTCTTCGTGAGAGGTAGGGATCCTGTCTTTATATTATTTTCTGTCCGGTATTGTAAATATATGTTGGGTAATGTTTCGTAATTATTTAATTATTGATTTTACGGGAATTAATGCATGAACTGTTGATTTACGAATTTAATTGCACGTTTTGTATTTATCGTTTTGTTAATTGGTTTTCTATCTTTTTTTGATTATATTTATCTATGATATAACATGAATTGATTTAACCTTTAATCTTGATCGTTATATGTAACTGTTAATGTGAGATATTGTCCTATTTGTTATACATATTGTTATTGTTGATATGTCCATAAACTGTTATTGTATAAATATTTAGCATGCCTATTTGATTATCGTTTTGGTTGTCTTATTTGGTTGTCGTCGTTTAGTCCTTCTTGGTTTTGGTCGACCGAGTCGTCGCCCTATTTTGAGCTCGTGTCTAGGATCTACTCAATGACAGGACTCGTTCGATTGGAGGATATGATACGATATGAAATTGGAGAGATTATGAGGGGTCATGCGATGTGTCCTTGATCCCGTGGGTCTTTCTACGTGAGCCTTAACCTGATGTGGACTATCATTGGGACTGCAACGGTTTTGTGGAGTCCAATGTGTTGGATGATGATGCAATATAGAATGAGTCCTTAAAGTTTGCATCTGTCGTTCAGGGAGTGAAACTGAACCCATGCAATGAACTATTTGAGCCCTCCTAGTTTGGACTATAACTAGGACCGTTGCAGTTATTGTCATAAAGTCGTGATTAGATACCTGAGCTCGAATGGTGGGAAGTCGTGTCTTAGCAGTAGCTGTGCTCGTAGTGTCTAAGCAAGTGTGTAATCGTGTGTACCGTATGGGCAGAGCATGGTGCTTGTCGTACATTCGGTTGTGTAAGTGCTTGGAAATGAAGAGTATGGTTATCTCGCTTACTTATTGTTTGTATTGTTATTTATTGTTTTGGTCATAATTGAGACTTGGTTTTAAGTCATGTAACTTGTATTTTGGTTTGGGAAACGGAAATGTGTTACGTGTTAAATTGTATTTATACTTGTGATTATCGGTTCCTACTGAGCACCGGAGCTCAGTCCATCCGCTTTTACTGTGCAGGTGATGATGATGTTGTTGAAACTTGGGAAGGGGATAATGATGAGTGAACCACAACCGACTTCAATTAAAGAACTTAGATTATTTCATTTATAGCAATGTTTAACAATTTCATTTATCATACTTAGTATTGTTTCACGCATATTAATTCCGCTGTTCAACTCTTATTTTTTTATTATATCATAAATAAATTCCCATTTAGTAACTCTGTTTGTCGGCTTTGGTGTTTCATTAACCAATGAGACACTGCCATGTCATGACCCTGGGTACGGGGTGTAACACTTTGTTTTTGTTTCCTTATTCTTTTCCTTGATGATAGTTAGGGGCAGAACGAACATAAAGTTTGAGGGGTTGCTTTCTTTCTTAGAACCAGAGGAAATTTTCTTTTTCTTAGTTCACCGGATCATAATTTCCAATTGAGTCTTCTTCAATCTGATTCAAATTTCTTGAGGCCTCAGAACTTTAGTATAACTTCATCATTAATCGCGTTATTCTTCTGTTTAATCTGTTTTTTTTTATTTTCCTTTTTGTATGTATAGATCCTTGGGAACACCATGTCTGCTGTGAAATTGGAGGACACAATAACTCACGCAAAGACCTGCGAACATGATATGGAAAAGGGCTTGAATTTTTCTCTGAGAATTGAACAAAATGTCAATGTGATGGTAGAGAAAGTCGAAGAAGAGATGGACTCCTTTTCAGAGACCAAGCTTGACGATTCAAAGATGAGTTATGATGTCCACATGGTAGATCTGATCATACTCTAAATCAAATTTCCTTGATGAATTCTTGATTGCTACTTCTTTTCTAGCTTGCGGGAGTGGTTCATATATAAATACATAATAGAACAGTGAATTTGGCTTGCGAGTTGCGTTAGACCTTAATCCCTTCTTCTCCATATCCCTTTTTATTTCGTTGATTTTCGTGGAAATGATCACATGAAGGGACATCAATTAGCTTTTTGATTCTGCGATTTCACTTGGTTTATGTTTTTCTCGGTCATCATCTCCTGCATTTGCTTTTGGATACATCGTTTCATTATAGCTTAGTCTTGCAGCTTACTTTTGGATATTTTCTTGCTCTTTCCAGGCAGAGGCTTCTCATATGGTAATTCCTCCATTTAAGAACTATGGTGAAGGTTCCGGTATTGATTGTGACTGTCCGAACCCTTTTCTTGTAGATAATTCTGATGAAAGCAAGGTATCGTCTTTCGATCAATATATAAAGCTAAGAACTTTGAAATCATACATTTGATTGAATACTCATTGAGGTTTGATCAGCCTGGAACGATGATTATCTCTTGTAGAGTATCTATTCCATTGATGCTTTCTGGGAGGAAGAAAATTCATGGCATCTTCGGGACAAGGATACAATAACTCGAGCTTTCTCTGACGAAGTGCAGGAGCAAACTTTTAGTCCCTTTCAGAGTAACATATTCTGTTCTCAAGCTGATCTTCAAAAGATGGTTCGCAAATTTCGTGATATTCCCATTGAAAAAGCTCGGAGAGAATGGAAATTGTTATTCGCTATATTGAGATGGTTTTCGGTAAGAAAATGTGGCAAGAAAAGATTGCAGCAGCAGCATGAAGAAATGTTCTATCCAAAAGCTCAGAATGTTACAAGTGCAGCTTAAGTTAGATAGTAAGTGCTCTTTTCTTTCTATTTCAGTTTTTCTTTTTCTGTTTATAGTGATTCTTGATGGCAGGAAATATAGGGAATGTATTCATGCGAACGATCACACATGAGTCTTATATTGATTCATGCACTATAAGAAAAATGCCTATTCGCTACGGAATAATTTTCGTAGTTAATATTTCTAAATTAACTACAGAATAGCTACGGATAATTTTCGATAGCTATTCCGTAGCAATTCCGTAGAAAAGTTGGCGGGTTTTTTTTGCAGGTTATCTGTTGCTACGAAATTACTACGGAAACGTGAATTTTATTGGCGGGAATATTGACGCTAAATTTTTTTTTCGTTGGCTACGGAATATTCTGTAGCAAATGTATATTAACTTTTATTAATTATTTTTGTGTATTATTCCGTAGCTATTCTGTAGCTCCCTCTGCTACAGATTAGCTACGGACAATTTTCGATATAATATTTTATTTTTATCCGTAGCCGAACCGTAGCGGGATATATTACCCAACAAAAAAAAACTGAATTAATTGAATAGTCCCAAAAAAAAATATATTATCTAAAATATAGAACAAATAAAAACCACATGAATTATTTTTGCGGGGTTAAACCTATTATCATTTGCTACGGAATTACTACGGAAACTTGAATTTTATTGGCGGGAATATTGCCGCTAATTTTTTTTTTTCGTTGGCTACGGAATATTCCGTAGCAAATGTATATTAACTTTTATTAATTATTTTTGTGTATTATTCCGTAGCTACCTCTGCTACAGATTAGCTACGGGAAAAAAAAAAAAACCAAATCCCTTATCCCTTTATATCCCTACCCCGTATATCCCCAAATCCCTAACTCCGTATATCCCCAAATTTCAGCGAATGGCGAGCACCAACGGCGACTCCGCTTGTCCTTCTTCTCTGCTTCAGGTATCATTCTGCAATTTTCAGCACGTATTTCTGCCTGTTTCAGCTTGATTATAGCATATTTCTGCCTGTTTCTGCAATTTTCTGCCTATTTCAGCTTGATTACAGCATATTTCTGCAATATTTCAGCCTGTTTATGCAATTTTCAGCATGTATTTCTGCCTGTTTCAGCTTGATTATAGCGTATTTCTGTCTGTTTCTGCAATTTTCTGTCTGTTTCTGACTGTTTCAGATTGATTATAGCATATTTATGGAATATTTCAGCCTATTTCTGCAATTTTCTGTCTGTTTCTGCTTGATTATAGCGTATTTCTGCCTGTTTCTGCAATTTTATGTCTGTTTCTGACTGTTTCAGCTTGATTATAGCATATTTCTGCAATATTTCAGTCTGTTTCTGCAATTTTCAGTATGTATTTCTGCCTGTTTCAGCTTGATTATAGCATATTTCAGCATGTTTCTGCAATTTTCTACCTGTTTCTGACTGTTTCAGCTTGATTATAGCATTTTTCTGGCATTTTTCAGCTCATTTCTGGTATTTTTCAGCATGTTTTTGACATTTTTTATTCATTTTCAGCAGGTTTCTACAAGTAACTAACAACTAGTATTGATGTAACTAACAACCCTTTGTTTTGTTTTTGTTGGATTTTAGGAATTCCCAAAAAAAACACATGCACGTCGTAAGTCCAATTTGCACACGCCAGAGTACCGAACCCCACCATCAGATTCCCCACCATTAGCACCGTCTCCTCAATTGATAAGAAGATCAAGGGAAAGTTTGACAAAAAGTTGAAGAAGATCATAGAGATGCAAATGCTAAAAAATACACTATGTTTTTTACTTGGATTGTTTTAAGTTTGTTGCTTGGATTGTTTTAAGTTTGTCATTAGGATTGTTTTAAGTTTTTAGCTTGAACACTTTGATTGTATTAGGCTTTTGATATTAGGCTTTTGGCTTGGATTGTGTTAAGCTTTTTGTTTGGATTGTATTAAGTATATGACTTGGATTGTGCTTAAGTTTTTTGGCTTGATTTGTTAGCTTATGGCATATTATTTAGTTGGCTTGGTTTGTTAGCTTAAGGTAGATTGTGCATATAAATTGTTTGGTAGCATTTCTGTTTTGGCAGGGAGCTAGTAGCATATATAAATTTTCTGGTAAAAAAATTATCTAATAGCTACAGATTAGCTACGGAAATAATTTTATTTTATATTATTTAAATGAATATTTCTGTAGCTAATCTGTAGTTAAATTAAAAAATTTACGTAGCAAATCCGTTGTTACTATACCCATTTTAAGTGACCCGGGTGAAAGTTAACTACGGAATTTCCGTAGCTACTTAGCTACGGATTAATATTCCGTAGTTAATTTAATTTAGCGACGCGAATAATGCTACGGTTTGTTTCCGTAGTAATTCCGTAGCTAATGGTGTATTAGCTATGGTTTCGCTACGGAATCGACCGTAGCGAATAGGCGTTTTTCTTGTAGTGATGTAGTCAACTATAATTACTTGGGATTAAGATTTTGTTGTGTACGCAAATTTTTTGCCAAATAATAATGGCAGAAGATTAAGCTTTATATGTTATTGAGGTCATGTCGGGAATGGGAAAACTATTTCGAGTCTTGTATGCTTTATATGTTATATGTATGTGTACAGGGATTATGTGGATCATATTGAGCAACGAAGCTCAGTCCATTCGCTAATTTGTGCAGGTGAGTACGTGGATAAGCCTTATTATGAGGAAGAGGTGCGTATGACGAGTGATGGATAACCGGCATAGACAACGAACTTTTACAACATTATGTTATTTACTTTGAACACTTTAAGATATTCAGATGTAATAATCCAGTAATTTCACTTTAGTACTTATTTCCGTTATCGCACTTTGACATTTGGATTGAAAAAATGAATTCTTTTTTTATAGTAAATCTGTTCTGCGGCTTTGGTGTCTCATTTACCAATAGGACATTGTCATGTCATAATCGTTGGATTCGGGGTGTGACAGAGATGGAAGAGGTTAATGGAGGTGGTGAAAATGATCCAATCCACTAGTCGTAAAATGTTTTGGAATAATTCTATGAATTTGCCTTAAAATAATGGGGGACGGGATTATGTTATTTGATATTCCTAAATTACCCCTTGACTAACCGAAAATTAGACAGAAAGACATAAGTTACAAATCGTAAAATGATTAAGGATGCAAAAATAGAAAAGAAATAGAAAAATGACTTAAGTTACAAGTATTATTAATGTAGTACTGATAACCAATTAAACAGCATGTGTAATAGTCATTATAGTATACTTGATAGAGCACGTTTTATGAATTTATAAATATTTGTCAGAGTTATTATTATTTTGTTCAATGTAGATGAAAAACTTGTTTTTAGAATACTTATTAATTACTTATTAATCAATTTTGTTTTATATAATGACTTAGTTGATGACCATTCTTTTAAAGTAAAAAAAATCTACCTATTAATAAATTAATCTACAATGACAAATTTATTTAAAATTTTACTTATTAATTAATATACCAATAATATATGATGACTAATTAATTTATTTGCGCTTCTAATTTTGTCATACTTGGTCATTGCATATAAATTTCCAGCATAACCACCACAATTTTGAGGTAGATAAGAAGTTGAATATTTTTATTAGTTACGAAGTTTTTTTCTTTTATAATATACGACTTGTTTGATTATACTTTATTTTAAAAAACTATTTATCAATTAATTTACGGCATACTTTCTCTTTTATAATACATGATGTCTTATGTGATTTAACTTCGTTTAAGAATATTTTTATTAACCAAATCCCCTTACATAGTAATAATCGAATGATCTTATCATCTTTTGTTAACATAAAAAAAATGAAAACCCCTAATTGTATTTATCTTGTCTTTGGCTTTGTATAAAAAAATTATTAAAAAAAAAAAGACTTTCTTAAGTAGACTTTAAACCCAGTCCAACAAAGAGCCACAATTGATTATGTGGTGGACTTTTTACACCGTTAGATCATTTTGCCACACACCATCCGACGGCTATTGAAGTCCCAACAAAAGGCAACACAAATTTTGTACTCGCTTTAGGATTTTCATTTCATGATTGTCGATTTCAAACACGGTTCTTGGAGGTCCCATTTTTATATAAAACAAAAATTAATTAAAAGCTACTCCCTAAATTTCATTGTATCGAAACATGTAGTTAAAATTAAAGAACGAAAAAATAATATACTTTATTAATTAAAATTCAGTATTACTATTTAAAATAAAATAAGTAATATACAAGTCATATTTAAGAGAGAAATATTAATATTTTGACTAATTCTTAATTTTCGTTAAATGACAAAAACTACTTATATTATGAGATGGTTGTAGTAGTACAAATAATTGAAAATGATAAAAACTGCCTAGGTAAATTCTGCAAATACCCCTTATAATAACAATGCATTTAAAATAAGCCCTTTCAATTTAATTTGTCTCAAGTAAGCCTTTAAAAGTCTGAATTTCATATTGAATATTCAATTTTCATAAAAAGTGAAAATCGAAAATCGAAAATCGAAAATAAGTTTTATTATAAGTTTATTTTAACATTGTTATTTGGATCTAGAGGAGCAAATATTTGTCATCAATTTTTTTTTTTTTCTTAAGGATTAAAACAAAATGCTTAAGCGGTGATTTTGGACTTCTTTAGAAAGAATTTTGGACTTTAGAGAGCTTATTTGAGATAAGTAAAATTAAAAGCATTTATTTTATACAAATCGCTATTTCCAGGGGCTCGTTTGTAAATTCACAAAAACTGTCTGCGCCATACCCCAACTGCCTCTATTACTATAAAAGACCAGACAAATTTTCAGTTATGAAGAACTCAGACAAAATCACTAAAAATCAAGAAGAATGTCGGAAATTGAACAGTCACAGGAAGAAATCAACATGGGTTTTGGGGCAGAAGAAAGTAACGTTTTGTTTGATAACCCAAATTTAGCAGCTACCATTAAAAATATGTAAGTCAAAGTCAACTCTTGCTCTGTCTTCCATTGTTTTGCTCTGCAAATATTTGAATCTTTTGAACATCAGAACATGGGACTGTGTTATTTATGGAATTAGGAAAGTTTTTAATGTTAAGATGGGTTTTCTTTCTGTTTGAAACTTCTTGCTTGGATTTGTTTTCTCGTTTTTTTTTTTAATTTTTCGGTGAAAAGAGTCATATTCATAAAAATGGGTGTAGCAGAGATGTATGGTTGCGTTGTATGTGTGGGCATATTAGAAAGTATAGAGTAAAAAATGAGATTACGCGAGAAAAAACACGAGTGACACGTATTGGACACGTAAAAAGAAGGTTGGGTGATGCTCTAATTTGAAAACTTGAAGGATGAAGGCAAGAGGTTGTAAGAGGTGAGATGAGGCCGGGTAAGGTTTGAACGGAATTCATCAAGAATGATATAGATTTATTAGACTTGTATAAGAGACAAGAAAATGGAAGGAATGTATTCATACTAACAAACACACAGAAATCAATCTTATATTGATTAATGTAGCTGACCCAATTAGTTGGGATTAAGGCTTGGTTGTTGTTCAATTTTTTAATTTTCCTACATTTATGAGTTTTCAGTGTGGAGCTGCAACTTCAGGTAATGGCGATCCCAATTTTCAAGAGTATTGCTGGGCCAATAATGGAGAACATGGTCCGGAAAGTCGTGAGTACTTTGGCTTTCAGTAACTAATTCTTCTTGTTTCTTTGTTGCAAGACATTGGAATTCACTCGTTTATCCAAATTGAAATCCCATGAATATACAAGTAATTAAGCTCTATTTCTTTCCATTTCATGTGTAAATCTTTAATATCTCTATGCTTTTAGGGCTTTTTAAGGTTTGGTGCAGTTCAATATGCTTAATCGTATGTTGCTTTCCTTACTTTCATCTTCATCCTATACTATTACATTATGATGTGAATAGATTTGTAGGCCTTAGTTGTTTTTGTATTCTGGGAGCAGCCACTTTGTGCAGGTCTGTCACATATCCATCCCTGCCCATACCCCAATTATTGGGGACTTAATGAGTTATGTTATTGTTGTTGTGTATGCTTGAGGGGATGTTTGAACCTTTTAATTATTATGATAATATAATATGTCCTGCTCCGTCACATTGCGTGAATTGGTCTAATCGGAGTTGGAGCATAACTAGGCTATGACATAACACAAGTAGAATCCAAAAGTAACCTAAAGATAAGAAATAAGAAATGGAACCTTAACCAACTGCAAGTGCATCCAATGGATTGTTTTCCGGGACTTTGAAACTTGCTTTGATCCCTGAGAAGTGAACTTGCATAGGAGTTGTAATTTCCATGAATATCTCTATGCTTTTAGGGCTTTTTAAGGTTTGGTGCAATTCAATATGCTTAATCACATGTTGCTTTCCCTACTTTCATCTTCATCCTATACTATTACATTATGATGTGAACAGATTTTTAGGCCTTAGTTGTTTTTGTATTCTGGGAGCAGCCACTTTGTGCAGGTCTGTCGCATATCCATCCCTGCCCATACCCCAATTATTGGGGACTTAATGAGTTATGTTATTGTTGATGTGTATGCTTGAGGGACGTTCGAACTTTTTAATTATTATGATAATATCATATGTCCTGCTCCGTCACATTGCCTGAATTGGTCTAATCGGAGTTGGAGCATAACTAGGCTATGACATAACACAAGTAGAATCCAAAAGTAACCTAAAGATAAGAAATAAGAAATGGAACCTTAACCAACTGCAAGTGCATCCAATGGATTGTTTTCCGGGACTTTGAAACCTGCTTTGATCCCTGAGAAGTGAACTTGCATAGGAGTTGTAATTTCTAGTGCATGAAAATTTCATTTCTTGTTACATGTTTCTCAATCAGTGTGCATTTTACAGGTAAAAGAGGAACTTGAACGGATAGAAGAAAGGTTGTCTACTAAGGAGAAGTGGTGAGAAAGTGAAAGCTATCCTTACTCATCTTTCTATTTTTATGGAGTTTGAGTTTTACGTTCTGTTTCTTTGCAGGAAATCCGGAGATGAAGGGCATATCACTAACGTGCGACAACTAGAGCTCCGTTTCTCGGAAGAAATATCTGTTCCAGTTTATACTGGAAAGGAAATTAAAGGAGAAGGAGAAAACCACCTTACAATAGCTCTAGTTGATCCGCTCACTGGATCTCGAGTTCTTTCTGGCCCCGAAGCTTCAGCAAAAGTTGAGATAATAGTTCTTATTAAGGATGATGGAGATTTTGACGGAAACTTTACACATGAAGGGCCTCAGAATACGAGCAGGCCTCTTCTTTCTAGGAATCAAGTCGCGTTGAAAGAAGGGATTGCAGTTCTCGATAATTTCAAATTTAGAAACAAATCAAGATGGACAAAAAGCTGCAAGGTCAGTCTAGTAGCTAGAATTACGAACCTTAACGGGATTACAGTAAAAGAGGCAGCAACAGAAGAATTCCTTCTCATGGATTGCCGTAGTACATGTGAGTAATTTCAAACTCGTCATCTATTCAAATTCTTTAGCTACATAAATTAAACTCGTGTTTAACAACTTCAATTGTCAGATAATAATTAGAAATGACTCCCGATTAGGGGAACAATGCCATCCGACATCCCCTTCATCCCTCGTCCTCCCTTCAGAAATGAAGCTTGGAGGGGATGTCGGATGGCATTGTTTGTTCTTCACAAAATTGAGCGAGAGGGAGTAAAGAGAGATAGAATGACTCTTGCTTTCCTTTTGCAGTGTACAAGAAGCACTATCCGCCGTCTCTTTCTGATGAGGTGTGGCGAGTAGAAAAGATCGGTAGAGGAAGTCAGCTGCAAAAGGATCTAAACAAAGCAAATATTAATACGGTCGAGGAATTTCTGAGATTACTCAATATGAATCCTGAAAGTCTCAAAGCAGTAAGTATTTATATGCACCATCTCTTGCTTATTCTTATTAGTTATTGACTCACCTAATAGTTCCTTTGCCTATGATATTTTCTTTTTGTTTTTCAGATATAGGTCGTTGACTTCTGCACAACCTAAAGTATCTAATATTTTCCGGTCCCTCAATAGGGCCGACGTAAATCATTTAGATAGTTTCTGCACTGATATTAATTATAATATCCATTCAGGAAAGTAATATATTTTTTCATATTCATTTGCTGCAAATTTTACAGAGAGATTGTGTGACCTACACTTCTTTTATTGGTAAATTGCCAATTTAAGTTTTAGGGAGTAACTTTTCAAATTCACGCACTTAAAAATCTTTGATTCCGCCCTCATTTAGGTCCGTATTTTGTTTAAACATAACCCCAGAACCAGAAGTTCTTTGGAAAAACCAGTTATGTTACTATTCTTTAGCAGAAGATCCAAAAACAATTTGTGTGGATGTCTGCAGATACTGAATGTCAGTCCTGAGAAGTTCAAGATCATAGCAGACCATGCTGAGACGTGCCCGATTGGTGAAAAACTATATTTGTTCAGTTCTACCTGCTGTCAAAGAAAAGCGGGCGTGATTTTCAACACGATAGGTTCTCTAAAAGGGATACTTTACGTAGACAAGTATGTTCCCATCGAAAAGCTCTCAGAAGACGAAAAGGTTTAGCATTCATATATCGTTGATTTGCATTCTTTCACTTGTTTTCTTCTCTCTTTTAACTTCTAAAGATATTGCTGCTATGCATAGGTTGATGCTAAAAAGATAATGGTATCTGCATTTGAACATTTGGATGATGCAGAATCTATTGAGAACGAGGCCTCTATTGTCCAATTTTTATCGCGATCCTCCAATGGTGCCGGTACCTCAAGCTCTCCCGGGCTTGAAAATGCTTCCGAGACTAATTTTGGCATCTGGAACGTGAATAATGAAACTGATATTGCATTGTCAAGCACTATTATACCAGGGCATTTATCACCTCATTATTCTTTTAGTACTGACATTTTGGATACCTTTGATTTCGGTTATATGGACATTTTAAACCGAGGAATCGACTGTCCCATTCATTCAAGACATGGAAGTGGAGAGTTTGGCGAACAGCTGCAGTTGCTTATAGAGCAACGTTCTCATGAAACTTCAACAACTGTTGGTAGTAATCAGATGACTGGAACTAGTTTCGCTCCTACAAGCATGGCGCGCCTGAGATGGCGAATGGCCATCGAGATTGTAGCTTTTGGAGATGTGCAGGCAAGAAAAAGGCAGAGACTTCATTGATGGAATTATAAATAAAGAGTGCTCATTTTTTTTTTATATAGTTTCAGATGCAAATTTAAGTTCTTTTATTTGCTGACCTGAATGGTTGCTCGTAAAATCTTTGGGGATGAAAGTGGCTGAAAAAAGTTTAAAAGGATGAAAGTGGCTGTTAAAAAATAAATTGATGACCAAAAAAGTTAAAAAAATTTGAAAAGGATGAAAGTGGCAAAGCGAAAGTTAGTTGATGATTAATTTGACTATTTATTCCACTGTCATTTGAGCTCCATGATGTTAGGAAATTAATCCTCATCAATTCTAGCCAACAAGCAAATATCAAAAAAGGAAAGAGAGAAAGGGACACAATGATTTACGTGGTTCGGTCAACTAACCTACATCCACGGGTAAGGCGGGCGCATACTCTCATTATAATTGAGAAACAAGAATACAATGGAGATTCCTCCAATCCATTAGCTCTCATCGCCTTACTACTCCAAACCATATAAGAGGCACATATATACATAGGAGTAGTGAACCTTTTACTAAATGGATTAGGAGTTCACATAATTAGTAATTCACCTAATTACTAATTCTTAACCTAATTAATATCCAATTAGGAATCCACCTAATTAGTAATTTACTTAATTACTAATTCTGATCCTAATTAATATCTAATTAGTAATCCAGTGAATATGGGGCAAAACCCAACACATGAGCCGCTTATATAGCTATCATAAGAACTTCAGAGAGAGAATTATTTGTACCTGTATATATTTACATTTATGTGTCTAACTACTTATAATTCGTAATGTGGACATTTCTTCTAATTATATATATATAGGTGATGTGACACAAAAATAGCTACATACATATGTACAAACGATTATTTGCCAAAACTTCATACGGACAATATGAAATTACCTCGGCAGCTCCATGTGACCCCGTGGAGCTCCCAAGACAACTCCACAAACCCTACATAGGGGTCTACATCAAGAGTGACTTAATTTATTTATTTTTCATTTATTACAAGTGTAAAACTTTTTAAATATGGATGTTGCATTTAGCAATCATCACTCTTTTTTTTTTTTTTTTTTGAAACCCCAAAGGGTGCATATTGATTAAGAATAAAGGCGATCAGTAGAGATTGCCAACATTACATCAGGGGAGAAATTAGAGTCCCACAACTGGGAAGAAAAACAGCTGCCATGGCGAGCCAGACAATGAGCCACAGTGTTCCCACTACGTTTTACAAAAAACAGCGAAACTGAGTCAAAGGAAGCAATAATCGACTTCGCATATTCGAAAATGGGACCTAAGGTCGAATAGTCTGTCCCTGGGCAGCCCAGGTGAGCTATGGTATCAATATTGTCACTCTCCAAGTAGAAGTTCCTTAGATTGCAGCGAGCTTGAGCCCTTCAATGGATGCCAAGAGCTCACTGTGAGCGGAGCTGATACAAGAACTGAGCTGACTACAGGCAGCCAGCAAAGGGCGACCCTCATGATCCCGGGCAAGGCAACCGTATGAGGCTATGCCGCTCCTCCAAGAACCGTCCACATTAATTTTCACAAAGGACAAAGGAGGAGGAGCCCAAATAGAAGGGAGACTCGTACGCTCCAGCCCTACAATTCGTGAGTCTGCTGCCAAGGACCGAAATTCCTCTGCTGCGGCCAAAGCAGTGTTAAAGACCATGGGTGGTGGTTGTCGCTGTGAGTCAAAAATGAACCGATTCCGGTCTTTCCAAATGTGCCATACTATAAAGGCAAAAACCACCAAATCCTCATGTGAGCCACAAAGCATAAAATGAGCCAAAATATCATTGAAATTGCTCAAATCTGAAAGCCAAAGAGATGGGGACTTATCCCAAAAGGACCAAATTAAACTCGCATAAGAACACCCAATGAGGCAATGGGACGCATCTTCAAGTAGAGCATCGCAAGAGGAACATGCCCTTGAAACCGAGATCCTGTTAGCCAAGTTAGAAGCCGTGGCCAAATTATCAAGAGAGGCTCGCCGCAAGTGTAAAATTTTTGGCGGAACAGGAAGCTGCCAAAGTGACTTCCAAAAATTCTCCTCAAGTGCCGAGGATGAGGATTCCGGTGTGTTTGCCTTCCTCCTAAGAGCTGCCATAGAAGCTTGGTATCCGGAACGGACGGTATAAACTCCAGAGTTGGAAAAATGCCAAACCAATCGATCTTCTACAGGAAGCTCACCAATAGGAATATATAAAATTACGTCCACTTCATAAGGTAGAAAAAGAGTGTGGAGAAGCTCCACATTCCATCTACGATGACCTTGGTGAATAAGATCGCTCACTGTACCGTCCGGGAGAGCCGATTCATTGAGCCTAGAAGGTCGAAAGGTATCAGGCAGGGGCAGCCATGGATCGTGCCATATGCGGAGATTACGTCCATCACCAATACCCCAGCGAATGCTGAGGTGAAGAACCTCTCGGCCTTCGAGCAATCCGTGCCAGACACATGAGCTACGGGAACCTTTAGGGGCATTAAGAAAAGAGCCATTTCGAAAATACTTAGCACCAAAAATACGTGCCAGTAATGAATCCGGATATTGAAGAATTCGCCACCCCTGTTTGGCCAACAAAGCCAAATTAAATTGATGCATATCCCGTAGCCCTAGGCCACCCCGAGCCTTGGGTAAACATAATCGGTCCCATGAAACCCAATGGATGCCTTTTTCACCACCTATTTTGCCCCAAATAAATTTACGAATCATTACCATGTGTCATCAAGAACAGATTTAGTGATATAGAAACTTTGCATTATGTAGATTGGAATAGCTTGGATGACCGACTTGATAAGGACTTCTTTACCGGCTGTTGTCAAGAATTTTTCCTTCCACCCGTGTAGCTTCTTCCATACACGATCCTTGATATATGCGAAAACACTTCGGCGATTTCTCCCCATCATAAATGGAAGGCCTAAGTATTTCCCATCACCAACACCAATGCGAACCCCCAAAGAACTACAGATATCACCTGCCAAAGATCGATCAAAATCCTTACTGAAAAAAATAGATGATTTATCAAAATTAATCGATTGCCCTGAATAAGTTTCATAATCCAAAAAAATATGTTTAATAGTCTGAACAGTAGCCATACTCCCTTCCAAAAAAAGAAGTGAATCATCCGCGAACAAAAGGTGAGAAAGCCCGGGTCCCCTTCGGCCAAACTTAATACCACTAAAGAGGGACTGACTTTCGGCTTTCCAGATCATAGCCGACAACCCCTCGGAACATAAAAGAAAAAGGAAAGGAGATAAAGGGTCACCTTGGCGTAAACCCCGTGTAGGAGTGATTAGTCGGGTGGGCTTACCATTAATGAGGATCTTATAGCTTACCGACTCTGCACACACATCATGAACAACTTGCGAAAGCGAAGCGGGAATTGCATGGCCTCCATCATTAGCTCCAAGTACCTCCATTCCACTCTGTCAAAGGCTTTTCGCATATCCAATTTGAGAGCACAATGATGATCCGCCCCAAGCTGACCAACTTGCATACTATGAAATGCTTCAAAGGCAACGATGGAATTATCTGTGATAAGCCTGCCTTTAAGTAAAGCACTTTGTGAAGGATCAATCACATGAGGTAGAGCACATTTAAGACGATTAACCAGAATACGCGAAATAAGTTTGTAAACCGAATTACACAAACTAATGGGGCGAAATTCAGTCATTCGAAGCGGGGACTTAACCTTGGGAATCAAAACAATAAAATTATTATTAATACCAGAGATGTCGCGATAGCCATTAAGAAACCCAAGGATAAATGAGAAAATCTGAGGCCCGAGAGTAGACCAATATTTTTTAAGGAATACTGTTTGCATGACGTCTGGGCCAGGTGCCTTTTTAGGCGGAAGCTGTCGCAGAGCCGAGAGGAGCTCAGCTTGTGTGAAGGCCTCGGCGAGGCCTGAACTGATATGAGCAGGAAGCTCGCGGACCGGCAAATCCGCAAGCGATTCCGGGGCAGCTCCATTGCTCCTGTAAATATCACTAAAGTAATCACAAGCAATGGTAGAAAGATGAAGTTCATCAGCCATTACCTCTCCTGATGCATTTTGTAGACGCTCGATGAAGTTCCTCGAGCGACGAGATGAAGCCTTGTGATGGAAGTAAGTGGTATTACGATCCCCATTTAATAACCAATCAGCTCTACTCCGTTGTCTCCAAAATTCATCCGCATGCGAGAGGAGACAATCTAATTCACGTTTTAGTCTTTGATCATTCGCAGCGGTGAAGTTCTGCGACCCCCATAAATGCTCCAATTCAGCCTGCTTGTATTTGATTTTTTTCTCCAGGTCACCAAGCTTCTTGGAACCCCAGCTGCGAAGTCGCTCGCGAACATTGGTGATCTCAGCCGAGAGGGCTGCCCCATCCCTGAAGAAAGTCGGCTGCCATGAGGCTTTAATGATCTCAACACATTCCATGTCATGAATCCAGAACGGGTCATACCGCGGTAAATAATGCCATTTTTTCTTATGAAATTTAGCCGAGATGATGAGAATCGGCAGGTGATCAGAATGTGAGGAGGTAAGATGCATAACGATGGAGGACGGGAAAAGAGTTCTCCAAGCTGAATTGGAAAAGGCCCTGTCTAGGCGTTCACGGACCAAATCCGGCCCTCTCCCGTTCAGCCAAGTAAACCGTGCACCCATGAAGCCAATATCAACCAAGTCACAATCATAAATAACATCCCTGAAAGCTGCAATAAGGTTAGGATTACGATCATTCATACCTTCATTTTCGTTCTGTGACATGATCTCGTTAAAGTCCCCTGCACACAACCAAGGAAGCTGAAAGAGAGAGTGCAAGCAGCGGAGTAAGGTCCAAGAGTGATGGCGGAGTTCATGGTAAGGATTACCATAAAACCCGTGAACCTCCAACTCGAACCCAACCCTCCATTAATGCAAACATCAATGTGACCACTAGAGTAACTGAGCAAATTAACAGAAATGACTTCATCAGACCAGAGAAGTGCCAAACCACCCCCCAACCCACAACGATCAACAATAATACCCGACGAAAAACCCATACTCAAACGAATATTATTCATAACAGAACGAACAACTTTAGTTTCCATAAGAAAAATAATAACGGGCTTATGAACCTTTACAAGGTTTTTTAGATTAAGAATTGCACGAGCCAGCCCCAGGCCCCTACAATTCCAACATAGGATACTCATTGGATTTGGCGGGGCTGCTCCACAGCAGCCTCCGCCATAACAACGCAATCAAAAAAACCATCGGTCTTAGTTTTTTTTTTAGGAGAAGCAAAGTACCTCAGCGAGCACGTCATCCATACTCGGGCCTACAGTTGCCGAAGAAGGCCTTTTTTTACCCGCCAAAGGAGCAGCACGAAAAGAAGGCGTGGAGTCATCCTCTGATTTTCTGAGTCTGCCACGCCGCTTAATGGTGGGTCGGCTGGGTGAGGCTCGCTTCTGATCCTCCCGAAAAGATGCCGGCAGAATCCGAGAAGGGGGCGACGGGGAGGCTTGAGCCACCATCCAGTGATACGCATCTGAGACAACAAGGGGTTGCACAACAGGGATAATAGCCAAAAAGGGCTTAGAAACCATACCTTCCGGAAGGTCCATTGAAGGAGAAGGCGGATGAGGTTGTGGATCACCACTGGGAGTAGAATTGGGGATCGGACCATCTGCGGTGCGGGTTTCAGCTGCACTAGGCCCTCCAACCTGCAGAAACACTCTCTCGCAAAGAGAGCCAAGTCCAAGAGCTGGACGCAAAAAACTGCCAAACGGAAGAGACTTAGTTTCTTCTTCTGTAGACTCAAATGTTTGGAGCGGACATAGTTTCAATGTATGATTCATATTACCGCAGCGTCGACAGAAATGGGGCAACCTTTCGTAAACGACCAAACCCGAGACCTTACCATAAAGGGGAGTATCCAAGGTGAGGCGACGACGTACCGGCCGAGTAACATCAACCGAAACACGCAACCGGAAGAACCTCTCATGGAGCAGCTTGTTCTCGCGAACCTGTACCTCGCTGCAATGGGAGAACAAACGACCAATCCGTGATCCCACCGGGATGGTGTAGCAATCACGGTGGTAGCCCAGAATTTGTATCCAAAAGTCTGCAAACATGAAGCAATCGTCCGAAATATTAACCTGGGGAGTCCATGGTTTAACAACAAAAAGGGCATCATCGAAACACCAAGGACCATCTTGGAGAACATGTTCAGCATCATGGGGATCATCAAAGAAGAACTGGTGAACATTGGGCCGCAGACGAACCACCTCAAAATTCTTAGTTTTCCAAGACTTAATCATTGCAATTTTCAGGCCCTTAAGCGGAATTTCTTGATGGGAGACAAACTTCCCGACCACACTTCGTCGGCATTCCGCATCCCCGGTTGAGAGATCATCTGCGGTGACGCGAAGAGTTTCAGATTCATCATCGGAGATGGAGAGGGACTGGAGGAGAAGTTGAATACTTTCACGATCCATGTTCGGCGAAGAAGAATAAGAGCAATAACAGATGGGGTGGAACCCAAAAATCCCAGTCGAATTAAGCTGCCAGAGAAAGCCCTAAGAATTGTGGATTATTAATTGGAGCAAGTAGCAGATTTTTTTTCTCCTAAATTGGAGCAAGTAGCAAATTGGAAAGTGGAAATCGTGAACAAAGCTCTAGAAATCCAAGGCGGTGAGGCCCAACAGAGGAGAGAGAAAGCCCATATAAAGGGAGAGATGGAAGCTCTGTTTCGCCAGAGAGTTTTTTTTCTTAGCAATCATCACTCTAAAACATCTAATTGGGTAAGAGGGAGATTTTGATTGAAAATACTCTCTATCCAAAATTAGTTCTCCCAAGTCAAATTTTATGTAAATTAAAAGAAAAAATCGTAAATTGGATTTTATTATTTATCAAATGACAAAAACACAATATCGAAATTTGAATATAGCCTACATATAGAGGCGCATCTCCCTACCTTGTCAATTCTCATTCTATGGAATGGCGGTAACCCTGCCGCTTTGTCAGATTTATTTTCTGAATGAATGTCATTTTTTCTTAGAAAAAAGAACTTTGAATATATTAAATGTTGTGTTTATTGAATTAATAAATGTTATGATATTTAGGGGTGGCAAGGGGGCCCGAGACCATAGTCTCCAACACAGATCCCGCTTTCTCCATCTGATTCCCATTCCCAGCCTAATTCCACAATTGGGGATGGATAGGATTAGGGATGGCAACGGGGCAGATCGGGGCGGATCGGTCCGCGATCTGATCTGATCCGCAATTGCCCCATGCCGATCCGATCCGATCCGTGATCCGCCTCGGATCAGATTTTGTTGATCCGTGATCTGCTCCGTCCGGAGCGGATCCAATCCAATCTGGCTGTTTTTTTTTTTTTTAATTTTTTTTTACTGCTGTAGTGTATCACTGTGTAGGCTGGTTTTGTAAAAATGGAAGCCAAAATCTTGTTTTTCCCCATTTCCTTGTCTAATAATGAGAACTATCTATTTTTTCTAGTGCAAATTAAAAACCTTATCACCTTTGCAAAAATCCAAGTAAATAAATACCAAATAAAACAAAAAAATTACAATAATAAATACCAAATAAAATCCACAAGTTAAGGTTGTTGAACAAAAGCAAAATAGTGTAATACAAAATATGATTACACCATGGCAAATTTAGAAATCCTTCCAAAATCAACTATAAAAGTCGGAACGAGCTTCTTCTAGGTCCAAGTAGTTTTGAGAATTCATCAAATTTGAGATAAACTTCTTGAGTCTTGATTGGCACAAACTAAACCTATAACAAGAAGGAAAATTTGAACAACAATTATTACATTTTAAATAGTATACGAAAGAGAATTAAACATAATGAAAGATAACATACCACAAGCACATTGTTATCATTATCTTCGGAATCATTAAGGATTGTTGAGTGCGCAATTTAGTAAAGATTAGTGATCATTCACATTTGTAGTCTACTTTAATCAATTTCAGGATATCTATGTTTAGGACATTCCCTTATACCCTTCCTATTCACCTACTTTAATAACTAAATGTACACTTTTATCAAGAATTGTCACAATATTCAGTCAAAAATGAGATACCATATCATTGTAAATATGTAACTTAACAATAATAAACAGTATGTTACCCTCAATAAAGGTACAAAAAACATTTACAAAATCAGTATACATACACAAGGATGCGGGAAATAAAATAATTTTCTACCTGCATAGTGGTGGTAATGCTCATGGTGCCGTCATCTTCCGGACGACCAAGCTTACTCGCATCCTGATAAAACCTAAAAACAAGCTCCGGTGACTGATGCAGTATATGATAATACTGCTGCACAAAAGCATTCCCTACCTACTCCACCACAAGAGAATCCAATCAGAAACACAAAAAACTGGATTTTTCCTTTGTTTGGACTTTGCTAGGTGGCTAAAATTTAACCAATTACTTGTCTATATTGGGGCAAAATTGTAAATATCTAGTTAAATCCCTTATGTCAACCCTTTATGTCAATATGGGTGAATATTGTTTAATTTGGATTTTTAGCCAATTTTTTCTTAGTCATTAAAAAAACTGAATATTTCATTAAATTAAAAAAAAGAGCACGAGACAAAGTTGAAAATTAAAACATACAACTTGAGGAGACACTGGTTTCTGTGCCGATACTGCTACTACTTCCGCCGCCATCACCGATTATCCCTCTCACAACCTAACAGAAGGAAGTAATCAGTAAAATAAAAAAGTTCCGATTATTCAAAAACCCTAGCAACGGCGAGTCTAATGCCTATAACGCTTCACTACATTCGGATAAATAATACGAAAAATAAATTATTTATACCATATATACATACGAAGGTTGCACGAGTGATCTAAAAATTACCTGGATTCGAATCGGATGAAAAAGAGAGTCGAAGAGAGATGCCGAGAGAGAATCTAAGGGTGGCGGTGGAGCCGAAGAGAGAAGACGACTCACCACCGACGGCGAAAACGGGGAGGGGGTGGGGGAATGGCGTTAGAATTTGGGGATTTTTGAGAGAAACAGGGTGGAACTTGGAAGGAGGGCGCTAGAATTTGGGATTTTTTGTTCTAGGGTTGTGGAAGAGAGTATATATAATGTGGACTAAAAACGCAATTAAATTATTAGCACATAAAATCCTCTTATTATTATAAATGTACGGATCGTATCGGAGCGGATCGGGGCAGCAGTGAAATCCGAATTTGATCTGCTCCGTTCGGGGATCGGATCTGATCTGCCCCAAATTCTATACGGATCAGATCTGATCTGCCCCAAATTCTATACGGATCAGATCTGATTTGCCCCAAATCCTATCGGGACGGATCGGATCACGGGTCAAATTGCCATCCCTAGATAGGATCCCATCTCCGGATCAAACGGGGCCAATCTTCAACTGGGGGAAAGCGAATTTTTTTTTTCTTTCCATGTTCTGGCTTTCGACCAACTCCGACTAGAAAAATTAAGTGTACTTTTGACAAAAATCTTTTAAATATATACCACCTTTAAAAAAGAACACGTAATTGTAAAAAATATATGCAATACATGTTAAACCAAATAGCACTACTAAAAAAAAATTACTATTTTACTCCCTAAAAAGATGGGGTTCCTAAAGCTTTAAAAGAGGGAGGAGTCTCGAAAGAGACGTTTTTTTTTTTGGTTGTATTTTTAGGTATTTTATGTATTTTTCTATTTGTGTTTAGTATTTTAGGCGGGACAGATATGACAGAGTGGAGTCGGGATATCTTCTCTCCCGCCCCGTCCCTCATAGCGAGGGCATAATTCATCCCCGCATCCACCTAGCCTCCGGCTTAAATTGTGGAATCCCCACCGAACTGGGTCGGGACGGGTCTCCGATTCAACGGGGTCCATTGTCATCCCTAATGATATTGTTAAAAACTAAGGAAAATGATTAATGGCTAAGCAATATTGGATAAAATTGTCAAGAAGGCCGCAGCCCAGTGGGGCAAGCCTCCACCCGTGACCGTGAGGTCCCGGGTTCAACACTCTCCCCATATATGGGGCAATAAATTCTCCTCCTAAAATTAGCTAAAACCCCCATATTAAACACTATTCACCCCTTATTGGCATAAGAGGTTTAACAAGTTACTTATAATTTTGCCATCAATTTATCCAATTAATGGGATAAATTTTAGTCATCATCACCCAAAACTAATTTGAAATAAGAGACTAAATTTGAGTACAAGTAATTTGGAACGAACAAATAAATGGAAAGCGGACAGGTCCTCCTCCATATCAATAAATACAACTAAAGTATTTGTCAAGTAAAAGACAAATAAATCTCTCTCATTTTACCTAATTGACTAATTCCCTTAACACCCTTAACTACTTTTTGTTCACAAACAACATTCGTTTTTTCTTTTTTATTTTCAGAATAACTCTACACCAAACTTCTATATTAGTTTTTTTTAAGTCCGATTAGGCGGTTGCATATAGGGGAGAGATAACTACCTCAGAGGAGGAGAAGATAGCCCTAGAAAGGGAGATTAAAGCTTGCCGCACGCAGGAGGAGGGTATCAAACCCACGACCTCAAAGTCGTGGGCAGGCGCCTGCCCCACTGGGTTAGGACACCTTTGATCTATATTAGCTTCAAAATCTAGAAATATCAAATAACATTAATTATAATTTTTAAATCTAGAAAGATCAAATTACATTAATTAAAAAATTAATAATGTTTAATAAATCTATAGAAGTGTCATAGCTAGAACATGTCTGCATTATCAACGATCAGATGATATAATTATCCAAAAAATAATTAAGTGATCAAAACAGCAAAACGTAAATAGTTTAGTAACTTAAATTGATCTTGTCAGGTAAGACGAATACTTGAGATTGCTTTTGTTTAGATTAAAGAAGCATGTGAGATTTACAAGAACCATTGTATCTCTATTGTAGAGATTTTATTTTATTTTTTAAAGAAAAAAATAAAGAAGAATGTTAGAAAATATTTGTTCTACTTTTTATTCCTTCGTTCCAATTTGAATGTTCACTTTTTTTATTTTAGTTTTTGTCTCACAATGAATATATATATTTTTTTAAATTGATATATTTTCTCTCTAAACTCCCGTAACTGACCTCCTAAATATAGAAATGCAAGTTTTACTAAAATATTGATCCTTATATATTAAAGGATATTATTGTAACTTACACAGTTAGAATACTCTTCTTTTGGCAAAAAATCTTCTGTCCCCGTTCTTGTCCCCAATCAATCACAATTCACCATGTATATATATAATTGAAAAAAATATTCATATAATAAATTTTGATTGGTTGGGACAGAGGATTTTCACCCTCTTCTTTTAACTTTTTAGTAAAATCAAATGTGGACGAAAGTGATTTTCTTTTGGACATTTGTAATGGGGCGGGCGAAGGATGTATCTTAGTTTATAGAAAGTTGTTTTTTTTTTTTTTTGCTAAGTAGTTTATAGAAAGTTGTTACATGCCTGCCTTTTCGTACAAGAGTTAATTTTCTATAGTTTTTATAATTTTAAAAAGAATTAGGATCACGGGATAGCTTGATAATAAAATAGAGAACTAGTTGAGAAAGGTCTGGCATGAGCCGGTTCTAATGGGGACAGGCCCCACACCACTCTCACATAAATTGAGGCAGGACTCATCTATATAGTAGATACCGCCTTCATTTATGTAAGTGGTGTCCGGGACCGACCCATGAAGGGAATTTCCAACTAGTTGGGTTCTTCCTCAAAAAGGCAAAACGCCATCTACATTCTTTATTAAAGTGGGATTAATTTGACTGCACTTGATAAATGAATAACTTTTGCCATATCAGATTCTTACTGATTATATGACATTCCTAATTTTATTCTCGTTCCCACTTAAAGTTTATATATTCACATTTACATTTTATTCATTTTAATTTATATTATATGACTTAATAACTAAAGTGTCACGAAAACCGCCACAAAGGATCCAGACCGAACATTTCCTACAACATTGGACCATGCTAGTATATTTTGAATAAATTTTTCTATCTCGAATTTAGCAAAAAAGATGGTGTAATTGAATTATATTTGGTCTAGATTTGAAACTCAAATTCTCTTTAGATTTTTTTTTTTTTGAAGCCCAATTGAGCGGTTGGCGCATATAGGGGAGAGAGAACTGTCTCAGACGAGGAGGAGATAGCCCTAAAAAGGAAGATTAAAGTTTACCGCACGCAGACAGAGGGTATATAACTCACGACCCCAAGGTCGTAGGCAGACGCCTGTCCCACTGGGCTAGGACACCTTTGATAAATTCTCTTTAGATTGAGAAATAAAATCTCTAGTATTAAAGCACGTAGAGTTTTATTTGAATTTAATGCTAGCCTGAAACTAAAATCATTAATCTCAGACCTAGAGACAATCCAATTCAGACCCCGGAGGATCTATGTAAGATATAGAGTGGGGTCTAACGTTAAATTTTGCAGGGATTCCGCGCTCACAAGCCATCCAAATACAAAGAACTTCCCCGCATCCAACTATTTAAAGTTAATTGCTTTTGCTTCTGCACATTTCATCTTTTTGGCTTTATTTCTTGATTCCCATTACCACACAAGTTCTTTCTTGCATAAAAAAATGAACCCCTCTTAGCAGAGAGATTATTGTAAACCAAAGCTTGGAGTTTGAAAATGAGGAGAAGAAGTGAAATGCTAATACTAATACCACCTTGTTTTACTCATCTTCTTCTGATATTTCTTTCACTTTCATCTTCTTTCCATTGCACTCATCAACAGAAGCAAAATCATCATCAACAACCCATAAAAGACCATTGTAGTTTTGGTTTTGGAAAACAGATCTTTTGATCACATGTTAGGTTGGATGAAGAATTTCATAAATCCATCAATAAATGGTGTTACTGGCCTTGAATGCAACCCAATTTCAACTCCAATCCAAACCCCACAAAGAATCTGCTTCACTAATGATGCTGAGTTTGTTGATCCAGATCCAGGCCACTCTTTTGAAGATGTAGAAAAACAGGTTTTTGGCTCTTCTTTTGCTTTACCTTCAATGGATGGATTTGTTGAACAAGCTTTGAGCATGTCTGAGAAACTCTCTCAAACAGTTATGAAAGGATTTAAGCCTGAGAATTTGCCAGTTTATGCTAAATTAGTCGAAGAATTCGCTGTTTTCGATAGATGGTTTTCGGCAATTCCTGGTCCAACACAACCCAATAGATTGTTTCTCTACTCTGCAACTTCTCATGGTTCAACAAGTCATGTGAAGAAGCTATTAGCTAAAGGGTACCCACAGAAAACAATATTCGATTCGATTCACGAAAATGGAGGATTGGATTTTGGGATTTATTTTCAAAACATACCCACAACTTTGTTTTACAGGAACTTGAGGAAATTGAAGTACATTTTCAGGTTTCATCAGTATGATTTGAAGTTTAAAATGGATGCAAGAAATGGGAAATTACCTAGCCTAAGTGTAATTGAACCTAGGTATTTCGATTTGAAAGGTTTTCCGGGTAACGATGATCATCCATCGCATGATGTCGCGAATGGGCAGAGGTTAGTTAAAGAAGTTTACGAAACATTAAGGGCAAGTCCTCAATGGAACGAGTCACTTTTGGTGATTACTTATGATGAACATGGTGGATTCTATGATCATGTCCAAACTCCTTATATCAATGTCCCTAACCCAGATGGGAATATAGGACCACCACCTTCGTTCTTTAAATTTGATCGGCTTGGTGTTAGAGTTCCAACTATTATGGTTTCTCCTTGGATCAAGAAAGGAACCGGTAAGCCCCAATATTTAATTATTGCATCTTGTCTCGTTTACTTACTTACTTACACCCCCCACCCCCCACTCCCAACCCCAACATCTGGAGCTGGTCACAACAAAGCACGAGGAGGGAGGAATCACAGCATAAGTGGACCCCATGAATCCGCAAATGTTGTTTACGTTGTCCCTTACCAGAAATGCAATAGTTTAATATAAAAATGAGACAGTGATCAAAATCTGGTCTTAACTTGTTTATCAAATATGCATTTTTGGCACATGGGAAGATGATGCTAAAATGAAATAGGAATTCTATGGTATAATATATAATGCTATTTAACAATGATTCTACAAAGGGATTTCTATCCATATAATTGTTGAAATACCTCAAGATATCAGAATTTAAGAAAATCATAGTTAGATTCTTGACTTACTTATAATATGTTGCTCGTGACGGACTTATTCTATTTGCAGTGATAAGCAAGCCAAATGGACCAACTCCAAACTCCGAGTTTGAGCACTCTTCAATTCCTGCTACCATTAAGAAGATGTTTAACCTTTCATCCAACTTTCTTACTCACAGAGATGCTTGGGCAGGCACCTTTGAGCATGTTGTCAGTGAATTGACCTCTCCGAGAACTGATTGTCCTGGTAAGCTTAATGTACCTCAAAATGGATTGCGATTGAGGAAGCATATGTTAAAATAAAACGAAGATAAAAGTGTGACTATGAAACTAATACAGTTAAGATTTTTAAGGAAAATGATACTCACGGGGTTACCTCTTATTGATAACAGAGATCCTTCCTGATGTTACTCCTCTAAGAAGAACAGAAGCAGATGAAAGTAGAGGGCTTTCTGAATTTCAGAGCGAATTGGTTCAGTTAGCTGCTGTCCTCAATGGTGATCATTACTTGAGTAGCTTCCCTGATGAAACGAGCAAGAAAATGAGTGTGAAAGAAGCTCATGAATACACAAAAAACGCGGTGTCAAGATTCATTAGAGCAAGCAAAGAGGCAGTCAATTTGGGAGCAGATGAATCTGCCATTGTAGACATGAGATCCTCTCTCACTACCAGATCCTCAAATCATAATTAGTCACTCGTCGACATGGTCAAAATAGATCTGTAATTGAACTGGTCCAATGAACCTTGTGGTTCAGAAATATTGAGTCGTTGAAACTTGAACGGGAACAGGATATGCTCATTTAGAAGTATTCCTATTAACCAAATGAATCACATTCTTTTCCTTACATTGTCTTGTATGGACCATGAAATTACACTTGATGGAAATCATAAACCTCAAAACATCTGCTGAATTTCAACAGGTTGTAATATTCAAATGAGATTTATGAACTGGAGATCTTATCAAATCTTTTCGTCTCCAGCTTCCATAAGTTTAACCCAAAAAAAAACACTTTATATATGAAACAAAAAACAAAATTTGACGTATAATAGAATGGTTATGTGATCATCTAAATGTTTTCTGCCCTTTCTAGTGTCACAACGCGGTTCTTGAGATGTTCATAAATCTCCTTGGCGATATTGCATTACTAAAGAAGCTCAAGCTTTACAAGCCTTGCCATCATTGCATAACGCCTTCTGCATGAAAGAAATGTCAAAATTGAGCAACTCATGAATTATATTTTTGCATGTAAATGTCAATGTCTAATGAAACAAGCTTGGTTCAAATTTCAGTTGCCTAACATTTGAAACTGTGCTATAGTTCTGATTTATTGTCATCATCTTTTTACTCAACCTTTTTAGATTTTACTTTTCTCTGTGATATTAGTCCAACATAAAATCTAGCATCTATGTTTCAGTTCAGCTTCTAGATTCAACACAGGAAAAAATTATTTTCTGGAAGTAAAATCAATGTATAGAATTGAAAGAAAAAGAAATTATAACGACTATAGAACAAGAACATGATATTAGGTGGCAGTTCATACAAACCTTATTCCTCCGGGCTTCCAGAACTTCTTCTAGTGGCGGTCGGCCTGAAACCGTAAAAAGGGATATTATTATTTGATCTGAAACAGGAAAGTTAAAAAAGCTACTTCCGTGACCTACAGGTCGAAAAAATTAAATAAAAATATCTGGAACTTGTGCACAGTTAAGAAATCCTATGAAGATTTAGAATTTAATAGACTGAATATTAATATTGATCACAGAAAAAGAAGTTGAATCTCAGAAGACAAAAGTTTAAACGGGAATGGAAAAAGAGTGAAACCTTCTTCTCATGACATGAAAGCGAGAACTGGAAATGAGACGAGGAAACGCAAAGGCATGAAGCAAATGACGAAGACTAACCAGTAACTTGAAGACGATACTTAGCCCAAACACCATAGACCGCGTCAGCAACGGTCGCAACCTATTTATACGTATTTTATGATTGAGTGAAAACCTTCAAATAAAAAGAGCAAAAAGAAAGAAAACAATTTCTGAACGTGATTATCCAGAGAATGCGAGACATTAACAGGTTTGCAAGATCTTACAGGTTCATATTTGGTAATTGCATAAACCCATCCAAGTCCAACTTCTTCATATAATCTTCTAAAAGCCTGCCAAAAGAAAAGTTCATAATATTTAACTTTTCCTTCATTTTTTTTTTGTTTTGCTAAGTAATAATATGTAACTCATTCTAGCTATTTTATCACAAAAATCTAACAATCTCCTGTGTAGCAGGAATTACTTTCTGCTTAAAAAAAAAGGAAATTTTTTACCTCGACGTCTGTCACAACAGTTCCATCAGATTGTATTGCATGAATCCTTCCCATTACCTGACAAGTTACCAAATTTTCATCATTATGATCTGAAGTTCTTGAAAGTTAACTCTGCAGGAAATACGTCCTAATTGACATCAAATTCCAATATCTTTCCCATATAAAAACAGATTTATTGCAGACAATTATATTTCTCTTTACAAGCGTGTCAAACATCTCAAAATTTCAGGGAAAAAGAATGAAATTGTTCCATGAACTTACAGTTTCATAGTCAAGGCCTTGATTCTCCTCTGGGGAGTATTCCTCAGAACTTATGTCTACAAACTTGATTGTCCCATAGCTATTATTCCTTTCCCCTCAACATATTCACCTGGAAATTAAGTTGCCTTACATTAAACTTAGTTTAACCATACAGTAATAATACCAAATCAATTCAATTATTTCGCTTAAAAGTTTGGAAAACTCAGAACAACCCTCCTCTCTCCCAAACAACAAATTTAAAACCCATGCCGGGAAAACAAGAATGTTACATATCAATCACAGTAGACAGACCTCTTTCATGCACAGCGGGCAATCGCCATCATATAGCATCTTTATTTTCCAATTCTCTGATGATTCCTCTTCATTTATCTTCTTTGGAACCACAGGATCCACAATTGTTGATGCTACTGTCCCATTCCCGTTAGTTGCCCTACTAAAATACTTATATCCTGTGGAAATAAACCTTCATATAATTCAATAATTCAATCAATTTAAGTATCGACCCTAATCAATCGCTCCATAAACCATAGAAATTGCATTTGCCCCAAAAATTAAATACTCGACAAAAACCAAGAAAATATATAAATCATTTGACTATTAATCAGTGGCGGATACCGGATCTGAGAGCAGTGGGGGCACTCGTCGATTCACCATGTTTGTGTGGAGTCACTTATGAACCTATCATCTAACTGGAGCAAGAATACACCATATTTACTACAATGTTTTTATTTTTTAGGAGGCACTGGTACCCCAGTGATGGGCTACTGCATCCGCTGCTGCTATTAATCATGACATGCATATTAATCAATTAACCATGATTATAATATATGGGGTTTTGATACATCATACGAGAAAATATAGATTAACAATAACTCAATCAATTCAAGTATCCCTAATCAATCAATCCATAAACCCTAGAAATTGCAATTCCCCAAAATTAAACACTCAGACAAAAACCAAGAAAAATATAGAAATCTTCTGACAGTTAATCATAACATTCACATAATCATGAATTTAATATATGAATTTTGATCATCGTACGAGAAATGATAGATTAACATACAAAAATTCCTAAAATAATTAGATTAAAACTACAATTCGAAATTACAAAAACGGAAATTATTCTTAAAATTGACTGGAAACGCCCATTTGATCCACACAAAAGTATTTCAAAATCTGGGTTCTGTTGATTTTGTGGGAAGAAAAAAGATAGAATTTAACGTACCAGTTTGATTAAGAGGTGAAGAAGTAATTGAGGTGTTGAAGATGCTGGAACCCAAGTAATTATGGCGTTTGATTCTGAGATAATTTGCAGGAATTGAGAGTGAATATGTGTTTCCACGCTTTCCAACGGAAATCGCTGCGGTTCTTAAGCTAAAAGCCATGGATTTTTCTTGGTTGATTATTGGAGGATTTGTATATTCTCTGTTTCTTTTTCTTCTTCTTTTTCTTTTGCGGGAAGAACAGAGGTAGTTAATTTCGGTTTAAATGGGCGCGGTCTACGTGGCACTTCTAGCTTCGTTCAAAATTTGAGGTTGTGCTCTTTGCAGCTAAGAATTTTAAGTTGTCACGTTTTTTTGTGATTTTTTCTATTACGTTTTAATATCGAAAATTTCGTTCTGTAAATTGAATTTTGGATAAATCTTAAAGGTGAATAAATAAGACTATAATGATGAACGCATAAGATCTCATGTCAAATTTTAAGGTCAATCCTAGAAAAATAAAAAAAATCGAACCAAATACCCCTCAGGTTACTAATGTCCATAAACCAGCCTAACTCCAAAACTTTATCCACTTTAGCTTATTGGTCCGACGTCCATGCACACCCGACTTTGATGTAGAATCAAATTTGAATCCCCCAGAGACTAAAACAGAACTTTTAATATGCCAAACTACATATAAAAACTGTAAAAAAAAATGTTGGGACAAATTTGATCAAATATTTTAAACTATATATAAAATTTATTATATCTAGTAAAGATTTTTAAAAATCTCGAAGTGCGCCCACCTACCTTTGTCTTTGTCCCTGCCACCCCAAAAAAAAAGCTTATTGGTCTACCAACTTATCGAAATTGGTATAAGTGGAGGCCTCCCAATCAAGAGGTTAGGAATTCAACTCTTGTCCGGTGCAAGATACTTTGATAAAAATGTTTTTGGATTAAGCTTGGGTTTATTTGGTTTGATTCTAACTTAAACTTTCTTAATGTTGCATTTATCAAATTTCTCAATCATTAATCACATTATCATCAGGTGCCGTGGCCCAGTGGGCAGGTGCCTGGCCCGTGACCGAGAGGTCCCGGGTTCGATACCCTCTGCCAGCATGCGGTGAGCTTTATTTTCTCCCTTATCTAGGGTGCTCTCTCCTCGTTCATGAGGCTGTTCTCTCCCCGCTCATGGGGTTGTTCTATCTCTCCGTTCATGGGGTTCCGCCCTCGGGCATTCAAAAAAAAAATCATTAATCACATCGATATTCAAACACCGGTCAACTTTTTTAAAAAACAGTACTATTCAAACTAAATGAACAGTTATTCAAAAAACGCTCAATAATTAGTCTGGTAAGAACACTCAAACTAACTCTCTATCACTCTGCCCCAAACTATTCCTTATGTGACTTGAAGGCGTAACCTTTCCCTAAGCAAGTACAATGTAACTCGAATTCATGATCTTCCTCTGAGCAAGTACAGAGGCAATCTAACTATTCCTATGATGCTGCTACACTAAGAATATCTAGTCATTTGCAACCCTTGCATCCATTAAAACATCATTCTCCACTTTCTTTATGATCAGTCTTCCATGAGGCAAGAGGTCTGCAGCCATAGGGGATGTATCCGCATCCACAATAACAGTGTCTTCCTCCTTGATATCTCCTCGTAAAATTTTCATCGCGATTTCATTCTCAACCAACTGTTGAATAACTCTCTTCACAGGACGCGCTCCAAAGTTAGGATCATAACCTAATTTTGCCAGAAGGTTGAGTGCTTCCACCGTGAAATGAAGCTCGATCTTCCTCTGCTTCAGCCTGTTTTTAACGCGATCCATCTGCAACAACCAAATAAATTTGACATTATAATAAGAAAACCGTCTTTAGATACTACTTTATTTGCTATAGATGGTTTCCTTAAAGAATTAAATAATACAGGACATCTATTTTATTTTTTGACATGCTTATAGGCTCAATATTGTATCTATTTGCACCCCAAATAGAAATTTTACGGAACATGAAGACTTAATCAATTTCTTAGAGGAACGTCTTATCCCACTTTCACCTTCTCACTTGAATATTCCCAACAAGGAAAGATCATAGTCCATCTGTATCTAATAATTCTCAAGGAACTATACTCAAAAGCCACTTTGCATATAAGGTCATCGTACCAATCAGACAATGAAACCATATCTTTTTCAGAACATTAAAATATTACACAAGTCAAATTTCAAACTCTGGAGAGGGAGAGAGAGAGAGAGAGAGAGAGAAATTTACTTCTGCTGGTGCTAAATAACTTGAAACTAAAGGCATGATGAGGTAAGAAGACATGATAATACTCCCTCCGCCCCAAATTGAATGTCCACTTTCCTATCCATTTTGGGACTGACGGAGTAGAATATTTGAGGCAATTAAGCAGTAGCGTAATATGCATCAAGATAAAACAATATATAGAAGCTAAAATTCTAAAGAAAGGTGTTCTGCTAGAGTTCAGTCCTAGAATATAATTATCAAAAACCAAGTGTTTCATACTATTGATAGATGTTCTCACTTTTTTTATGAGAAAGTATATCTTATATGCATACCTACTCCAATTATACCTAGCAAAAAAAAAAATACCTACTCCAATTGAACCACAGCAAACAACCAGAAAACCAAGCTTGCAGCTCAGTGAAGCGAGTGCATGAACAATTACTACAATAAGAAGAAAAAAAAGAAGAAAGTATCAATTTGTACATGAGGCATACCTGGAGTTCAACAATCTTGCCAATTTCTTTGGGATCCAAAGGTTGGAAAACAATGTATTCATCGATTCGATTCAAAAATTCTGGACGAAAAGTTTTTCTAGCCATCTCAACCACTTGATTCTTCATAATTTCATAAACAACATCCTTACTATCTCCACTGGTTCTTAGAGTTTCGAGGATATAATTAGATCCAATGTTTGATGTCATGATCACAACAGCATTGGTGAAACTGACAGTCCTGCCTTGAGAATCAGTGATTCTTCCATCATCCAACAACTGTAATAGTATGTTGAAAACGTCAGGGTGTGCCTTCTCAATTTCATCAAAAAGCACGACAGAGTAAGGCCTCCTACGAACTACTTCGGTCAGCTGCCCACCTTCTTCATAACCAACATACCCAGGTGGTGCACCAACCAACCGCGAAACTGCAAATTTTTCCATGTACTCACTCATATCTATCCTCACAAGAGCACTTTCTGTATTGAAAAGATATCCAGCAAGAGTCTTTGCAAGTTCAGTTTTTCCGACACCAGTCGGGCCCATGAACATGAAACTCGCAATAGGCCGATTTGGATCAGACAAGCCAGCCCTCGAACGCCTAATCGCATCAGCTACGGATTTCACTGCCATATCCTGACCGACAACCCTTTTGTGAAGTACTTCTTCAAGAGAGACAAGTTTATCCCTCTCAGACTGCTGCAGGTTTGACAATGGTATGCCAGTCCATTTACTAACAATTTCAGCAATATCAAGATCTGTAACTTCTTCTCTAAGCAAAGACTTCCCAGAACTCCGATATTCAGAAAGATTCTTTTCGGCTTCTTCTAACTGGCGTTGAAGAGACATCAATGTTCCATATTTAAGTTCAGCAGCACGATTTAAGTCATACTCACGCTCAGCAGCTTCCATTTCTAGGTTGACTCTGTCAATCTACTCGAGAAAGTTAAAGAAGAAAAGTAAGAACAAGCCCATGGCACCAATATTAAACTTCAATAAAAAGATAAAGGGGGGAAAAAGAAAAGAAAAGAAAAGAAAGGGAAAGGAAAGCACCTCCTCCTTAATCGACCGTATACGAGTCATAAGAGCTTTCTCGCTTTCCCACTGTCCATTTAACTCTCTTTGTTTTTCCTTGAGAGATGCTAAATCATTTTCCAGTTTGCTTAACCGTTCTTTAGATGCTTTATCAGTGTCATTTTTCAAGGAAAGTTTTTCCATCTCTAGTTTCAGGATGGCCCTATCTATCTCATCCAACTCTGTGGGCTTCGAAGTAATCTCCATCTTCAACTTTGCAGCTGCTTCATCAACCAGGTCGATGGCTGAGACAGAACAAGAAAGTTAAATACAACAGCGAATAAGAACGAAAGGAAACAATGAATACACTTAAATATTTAAAACCAGTATGAAACTGCTACAATATTAACAAGCACAAATTCTCAGAAACCCCAAACAACCCAATTAAAAAGGGGAATTGGGGTGGGTGGTGGGGGAACGGAAACATTATCACAGAGAAACTAGATATCCATGACAATAACGGGAGATAAAGTAGAATACATTTTATTTTTCGATTCTACACTAGAAAGGAGATAAAGTAGATATCCACATGCTACACTAGAAAGCTCGTGTCAATTGTCATCAACCTCCACAAACTCTATTTCCTCTTAAAAACTTATGAATAGTAATAACTTCAGACACATGAAAGGAGATATCTTTCATATTTATTCAGTTCTGATCTGAAGAGGTTTGCTACAGTTTACCTTTGTCGGGTAAAAAGCGCCCCGTAATGTAACGATCTGCTAGCATCGCAGCTGAAACAAGAGCACTATCTGATATCTTAACACCGTGATGAAGTTCATACCGCTCACGCAATCCACGGAGGATGGAGATGGAATCTTCAACAGATGGCTGGTCACAAAAAACTTGCTGGAATCTACGTTCTAGGGCAGGGTCCTTCTCAATATACTTTCTGTATTCGTTCAATGTGGTTGCTCCAATACACCTGAGTTCACCACGGCCAAGCATTGGTTTCAATAAATTTCCAGCATCTAGTGCACCACCAGCAGCCCCTGGACAGAGGATCAGAAATCAACAAGTAGTTAGCACATGATTAGATACTGGGATTGGGAAGAGGAAGAAGAAGAAGAAAGAAAGAAAAAAAATAGGTGCACATTTATCAAACATTTCTCGAGGTTACTATAGTGAAAGAAAAAATAGTACAGATGCAGAAGCCTCCTCTTTTAGACATTGGAATTATAAAGCAACAAAGACGGAAGGTCTGGACGTTCATGTCAAATAAACTTACTGCAGTTATGGCTAAAGATTTCCGTCAACTTCTTTAGCAGAAAGAGAATAGCAAGGTTCATCAGTTCAAATGCTTCGACTAGATTATATAATTAATAACTCCATGATTTTATGACAGTCAATCTTCACACAAATCCAAGCAACCAACAATGAGTAAGATTTTTTCTCTCTAAGTTTAACTGCCTAGATAATGCATATCCACAGGGAGTGCAGAATTTTTCAATAGAATTTTTACCTTTACACGGATATGGCAAAGCAAAAACTTATAACAAATATAACATTTTCTTGGTTGTCTAATAAACAGATATCAACAATCAAAGAGAGAGGAACAATCGAAGGGATACTATATCTAGAAACGCTTCAGAGAAGACAACCTAAACCAACCTGCACCAACTACAGTGTGTATCTCATCAATGAATAAAATAATTTGGCCACTTGAGCTGGTAACTTCCTTGAGTACAGCTTTCAGCCTTTCCTCAAAATCTCCTCTGAATTTAGCACCAGCAAGCAAGGAGCCCATGTCCAAAGAGATCAACTGAGTAGCAAAAAGAAAATGCACAAGGACGAAAGTTATTTATAGAAGGGTTCAGTGCCGAATAAGAAAATCATGCTTGAAACATAGAAAACTGAAGAAAAAATAGAATTAATCCAACAAAACCGACATAAATCATCCACATTGTAGAACATAAGTTGAACTAAGAACGACATAGCTAGAGTTAACACTGAAACCCAAAGACTGATAAAATATCAACAGGATACCAAAAGGTAAAATTCTCTTGAAGTTTCACTGGCGGAGAGTTCAACAGTGTTTGGCAATAGACTTCAGATACATGAAAGATAAAGAGAATTTGTTTTCAGGGAGGAGAAGGGGTTTCAGCTTTTATCTTAATTTTCACACATTAATTTTGTATTCGTGAAAATTTTAGCTCCAATAACTATTGATTTCATCCCAAACACTAATGCATTTTCTTCAAATTAAGCAAGATATTTGAATTTCTGTGAAGTGTCTTATTTTCATTGACATATTTCTGTACTAAGAAAATGGATTTTCAATATAATCACTTTATTCTTAAAGAAGATAATAATAATATTATTTCAGTATAACAACTTCATCTGAAGTTACAATTAAGCAAAATGAATTTCACCTCAACATATGACTTGGACTTCTTGCTATGTGCACAGAACATGCCATGAGGTCAAAGCTTCCACAACAATACACACATTTGAAAATTCTAAACGCCGGCAATGCTAAATATAAAACCAAGGTAATTAACTATTTGTTGTAAATATGTACATATTTGACTTCCAGTAAATGTTGCCAAGCAAAAGAAATTTTCCTTTACAAATGTTAACCTCATTGGGCAGTAACGTGTCTACTGCTAAAAACTGAAAGAAATTCCTACCTTACGATTCAACAGAGGTTCTGGAACATCACCCCGTATAATTCGCTGGGCTAACCTGCAATAATCCAAGGCACCACTTTAGTAGGAATACCAATGGAGCCAAAATAAACAGAAAATCCATTACAGGGTCATGCTCAAAATAAACAGAAGATCCATTCAGAAAATTTCTAATCAACATAAAACATCAAAAGTCTGGTTTTTTTCCAAGAAATAACTTTTCTTTAGCAAAGTCCATGAATCAAGAAAATCCTGATTGAAAATTTCACTCACAAGGGGAAACATTTTCAGCAAGTAGCTAATAAAATCAGAAGTTCAAATGCCATCATTTACACAGAAGATCGCACCCTTTGCTCAGCTAGATGAAAAACATGGAAACTCAGATTACATACCCTTCAGCAATTGCAGTTTTACCCACTCCAGGTTCACCAATAATAACAGGGTTGTTCTTTGTTCTCCGAGATAATATCTGAATGCATCTTCTTATTTCATCATCACGGCCTATAACTGGATCAAGTTTGCCACGTCTAGCCAGCTCAGTTAAATCACTTCCATACTTCTCAAGTGCCTCATATTTACCTTCAGGGTCTGTAAAAGGTATCGGCATACATGTCAAAAGTAGCACACGGATGATGAAGCCTCGGAACTCATAACAGAGACATAAATAAAAGATAATTAAATGAATAGAAAAGAGAAATGCCCAAAGATGCTACTGGCCACTATTTACAGGGAAGTCCAACAAAGTTAACAATAACAATATCATGTTCTCACCTATGCAATCATTTAATTAAACTTAAATATAATTGTACAAAACAAAAGCCATTTAATTAAACTTAAATATAATTGTACAAAACAAAAGCCATGTGATACATTCTTTCGAATTCAACAAAATGAATTTTGTTTTTCTTTGGTGCTTCTTTCACAGTGTTCTCTATTACCCCCCACCAAAAGACTATTCATTTATGATCACTATACTTGTGGAACTCCTAAGAAAGCTTATTAATCTGCAAGAGTTGGAAAATGGAACTTAAGAGAAAACTTTGTACTTACTCTGATCAGTTACTCTCTGACTCCCACGAACCGCTTTCACAGCATCCTTCAAATCTTTCTCACTAAGCTGCAGATTCTTGAATAGCTGCTGTCCAAATCTCTTATCAGAAGCGAAAGCTAACAGTAGATGCTCTACGGAAACAAAGGAATCGCCCATATCCTTTTTATGCTTTCTTGCAGCATCCAAGAGGGAGCTCAGATTAGAGCCCAATATAGGACCACTTGTGTCACCGATCACCTGCCAAACACATAAAATGATCATGCGTTCATGGGACATCATCACATAAACAGCCAGAAAGATACCTTTGGCTGCTTAGATATGAACTCTTCAGTTGCATGCAAAACTGAAGTATTGTCAAGTCCAGCCTTTGTGAATATTCTCCTAGCCAACCCGTCCTTCTGCTCCAAAAGGGATTTCATTAAATGCTCAGTTTCGACCACCTGCTGTTTGCTGACTCGTGCTGCATCAACAGCATCAGTAATTCCCTCCCATGCCATCTCAGTATACTCTGAGTTGTTTATCTGCCAATTATAAATGCCATCATGAATTGTACCAGCAACAACAACATAACCCATTAAGTCCTCAATAATTGGGTGTATGGGCGGGGATGGATAAGAGATAGACCTAACCTTTAGCAAATAAATGCACAATGCACAAAGTAGTTGCTCCTAAAATACCACTGAAACAGATGGATTAGAGACTGACCTAATTTTGGCAATTAATGCACAAAGTGGCTACTCACATCTCGAAACAGTAGCCCTATACCATCTCGTTTAGCAACAAGTAACAAAAATTTATCTCAACAAATGTTAGAAGGCAGAAATAGTTATGTTTTAGCTAGGTAGTCTGCAAGAGACTAAATGGAAAATCACATGAGGTAAGATGATTAAACACAAACAAAAAAGAAGAGAGATGCAATTACCTCCGCTTTTCAATCAAGTCACAGGATTTACCAAACAAATATGTATTCCAATATTTAGTACTTCCTCCATTCAATAATATAAGTCGTTTAGTACATACAGCGAAAATTAAGGAAGCAAAAAGTAAGGCGTTATTTTAATCAAAATATCAATATTACTCTCTTAAATCGAATCGGTGGTATATAGGTCATAATTAAGAGAGTAATATTGATATTTTGACTAACAAAAATACCTTGTTTATTACTTGCTTAATTTTCGCTACATGTACTAAAATGTACTAAAAGTATGGAATGGAGGTAGTATCTTTTTCCGAGTTTCATGACTAATTTTAATAATGCCACAAGTCCACATTAATTATTGATTCCACTCTAATAAAAGGCAATCCATAGAACGCCCAATTACATAAATTCATATGTAATGCTTAATCCATCGTGTATCCTTATTAACTTTTGAGGGCTAGAAATTATAGACAGCTAAAAATTGAATGCGAATTTAAGAAAATAAACATATAAAATTGAACATTAAACAATACAGAATACAACAACAACAATGACAACAATAACATAACTCATTAAGCCCCAATTGGGTATGGGCGGGGCTGGGTAGAAAACATACTTAACATTTGGCAATAAATGCACAAATAGACAACAAACACAATGCCAAATTAACAAAGCCATTTAAGTACCTGACCCGAAGTGGCAGCAGTGGAGTAAGAGCGAGACAAATTTCTGCTGAAACCGAAGTGAATGAAGCATGATGATGGCCTCGGAAGAGAAACTCCAGCAATTGCAAACTCATTCAGAACTCTAGAAACGAAACCCTTACTATGAGAGGAGGAAGAAGACGAGATTAATTCGGAAGTACGAGAAATTGCAGGAATTCTTCTTGAATAATAAGAATAGAGAGACCACGAAGAAGAAGCCCTGAGAGACGCGATTGTAGCTCTGGTAAGCCTAGACGTCGCCATTGCTGCTGAGAATTCAAAGCTCGAATTTCACAGAAGAAGCTCAATGGTGAAATATAAGTGTGAGGAACAAGGAAAGAAGCTTACCGAAGGGAAGGGAAGGGAAGGGAGAAAAGAAAGTATGGAGAAGCTTGGGGAAGAGGAAAACCCCAACATTGGAATGGAAGTTTACAGAAGATACCAGTCTTTTCCTTTTTTTTCTTTTTTCTTTTTTCTTTTTTCTTTTTTCTCATCATGATTAAGCATGTCAATAAAAATGTCAAAAAATATTTGTATATGTGTACGTCTTTATTCTTGTACCCGACCAATTATAATTTGTAATGTGTATATATAATTGGAAGAAATGACCCTATAGCGAATTCTGATTAGTTGTGTAGAATAATATATACATACACGAGAACAGACGATTTTCACCCACCCAATAAAAATAGGGTAGAAGCACTTTAGTCCACATTGTTCTCTTAGCGGTTAAGATGGTCAACTTCCGTTAAATAAATATTGAAATGACTAATATGCTCTCACTTATCACTAATAGTGTTATTATTATTTATATTGGTAAAAGTTTGAAATCGATTTTAATCCTTTTTGGCTAATGGACATATCTATTGTAGATTTTGGTAATTATTTATTGGTGGGAAAGTTAAAATGGATTTTATACTTACACCGACGTGAATAATAATGTAATTTATAATTATAAATGAAAAATATTGATAATTATCAATATATTTAACAGAATTTTACAACTTTAACTGTTGATTAATGGTCTTCTTACTGATAATACAAATTCTAAACAATTGGGACTAATGTGCTTCTAACCTCTATCCTAGGAGTACTAGAATGCAATGAACCTGAAAAAAAGAAGAAAGGAAAGAAAAAAAGTTCATTAGAATTTTCTTTGACAAAAAATAAATAAATTAGTAGAATAATGTCCTCTCCATTATATACTTCCTCCTTTTAAAATTGAATGTCTCATTTTCTACACAAAATGAATATAAAAGATGGCATTTAATTACGCACAAAGTTAATAATACTTTTCTTTACCATACCACAAATTAGTAGGCAACTTACAACACAATAATATAATACATTAAATCCTCAATAATTGGGTATAAACTAGTGGGCAACTTAGATTTAGTTAATTACAGATTGTTAAAAAATTAAAGATGATTTATACAGTTAAAGAGTAAATTTTTTTTAAATTCAATAATACTTTTTTTCTTTTTGTTTAATGGCGTTGTTGTTCCTGAACCTCGTTCTTTTTTTTTCTTTTTACTTTTTAGAGGCAAAAATTTATCTTTAAGTAAGTTTAAAAAATAATTCCTCTTAAGTTTAAAAAGAAGAACCAATTGTAAAGAGAATTTTTCAAAATAAATGTGATAAACTAGTTGATATGGACTATAGTTCTTCCTCAAAAAAAAAAAAAAAAAAAGTTGATATGGACTGATTCGAACACCCAGAAAGAAAGAAAGAAAGAAAGAAAAAAGCAAAATTCAATGAATCGAAACATGTAGAAAGACTTGAAGATCAAAATAATATCCTGATTTAAAAAATATATATATATTGTATTTCGCTACAAAATAAAATATAAATATTTCGTTGCTAAACTATATTTTGTTTTACTGAGAGGTCATGAGTTAAAATCCCCCACCGCTTATTAAATCTTCTATTTCTTGTAATAACTAATAGATATGTCCCCTCCTCCAATAACTAATTTTTTTTATAGAAAAAAACTATATTTTGTTTTCAAAAAACACCATAATATGTTAAACTTATTAGTCTCCAAATTAAGTCACCTTAATTAAAACCCACAAAATCAACAAGGAAATTCAGAACCTTAGGTCTAAGAACTCTATGATAGTTATGAACAGGGACGATTTTAGGGCGGAGCAGTCGCTCCTACGGATTTTTTAAAAATCTTACAAATATAATAAATTTTATATGTAATTCGGAATATTTGATCAAGTTCACCCCTAATATTTTTTTTGTAATTTTTATATGTAGTCCAACATATTATTACAGTTTTTCGCCCTCAAATATACAATTTCTAGCTTCGTCCCTTGTTATGAAAGAATAAAAACTCTAATTAAGTAAGTGAATTATTCAAGGTTTATCGAGGCGCCAAGGATGCATTGGTCTAGTGGTCAAGGCTGTGACCTCATGACGTAGAGGTCATGAATTCGAATCCCCTCCCCGGTTCTTGAATCCCCTATTTTTTATAGGGTAAAAAATGCCCACGCCCCCTAAATTATCTCGAATTTTGGTTTTTGACCCTCAACTAAAAAACGTCAATTGCTTGACCCTGAACTTTTTTAAAGTATCAATGGTTCCCCTTCCATCCAGTTTCTCCGTTAAATAATAACGGAAGGTACCTATGTGACACTCACATGATAAATATGGGGCAAATTTGACAAAAATAAATTAATCTTTAAAAAAATTAATTAGAAAAATGGAAAACTCTCCCAAATCTTTTGAACCCTCCCTTATTTTTTTAACATCCTAAAATTAAAAAAAAAAATCCTAAATCCTTGAAAAGAAAATGTGATATCCCATTGGAAATTGATTCAAGAAATCTTGATAAATGAGTAAATAGTATTTTCAATTCCTGGTAAAAAAAATTTATTTATAAAAGTCATGCTTAGGTTGTTATGGGATACGATGAAGACATTGAATATCTTTGTTTGCTCAAACCCAAGTTAAAAAACTCGGTATAATTAGTTATAGCTTTCATGGAGTTTAACATAATTTCATGGAAGTCATCCTTAAGTTATTTAGCAAAAAAAAAAAAATTTAAAAAAAATGCTTAAGTTGTTACTGAGAATTTGCAAGATTTTCATTTCAGAAAGAAGTGAGATTTCACTAGACATGAAATATAGAAAAAATTAGGGAGAGATTTATGGCTAACCTCAATTGTCTAATTTTTTTATGGTTAATTTATTTTTGCAGAATATGTCCCCATTTTTATCATGTGAGTGTCAAATGGGAACCTTCCGTTATTATTTAACGGAGAAATTGGATGGAAGGGGAAGCATTGATACTTCAAGAAAGTTCAGGGTCAAGCACTTAATAATTGAGGATCAAAATCCAAAATCCGAGATAATTTAGGAGGCATGGACACTTTTTACACTTTTTTATAATAGTAGGTCTCCTCCCCGATAATTAAAAAAAAATTAAAAAAAAAAAAGGTTTATCGAGGCTACAAAGAGTAGTTGCTTAAACCATTTGATGTAAGTGTATGTTGAGCGAACAAAAGGAGGCACGCAAGCCTCTTTAAATTCTTAAATAATCAATTTCAATTTATTCAAATAGGAATTTCTAGTTTTCTAAGAATACGAATATGGTATAGAACACGTTTTTTTCAATACATAGAAATCATATCGGTTGTTCTGGACCATTAGATTAAAAAAAATTAACAGTTTAATATTTCTTCGGGGACACCTGTTGTGATTTTTCGAGACCTTTTATGTAATACATGTGCTTACATGCCTAAAGACGTGTGTTTATATCGAAATAACACATTTCTTATATTACTTTGGGGAAATAAACATCTCATATTGAGTTTAATGATGATGTGGAATTTTTCACTCATATTTTTTGAGTTTGAACATTTCTTTATTTTACTTGTACTTTTAAAGAAATGTGATCACTTTAATATTTGTAATCTTAAATAAAATTATTAAAGACTTTTAATTTTAATATTCATGATAGAAACTCGTAATCTTTAGGGAAAAAGAGGAGATTTCTCCATACAAATTTAGGTCTGGAAAATCTATCAAAATTCTCCATTTAATGAAATCTATTAGAATCTATAAAGTTTTGAATACTAACAGATTTTAATAGATAATTTATAACTGAATTGAATACCTCTAAATTTTAATGGACTTTTTAAATTTTGAATTGAATACCTAAAGACTTTAAAACTCCTTAAAAATACTATATAATCTTGATTGAATACATCCCTAGTACATCTTCATAATTTATTTGCTCCAAGAGATCATTCTCCATTTCTATACTCACTAATACATTGTATCTTTTCCCTAGACGTTATAGAATGCATGTATAACTTTAACAACTTCAATTTTGAAAAAATCATTTATGAAGATGCAACAGTAACCGATTGGGGGCATCGATTTTCGGAGGCTCTATTCGGTCGAGCGTCTCAAACACCCTTGTAATTGTCCATGTTTCTATGTCTGTCCATCAACCACTCACAATTTGTTACATGTATATAAATTGAAAGAAATGTGCATATGACGAACTCGAATGGTGAAGACATGTATAATGACATATACTAGGACAAATAATCCCCCCCCCCTCGTTTTGGATAGAGAATGTATCAATACTTATTTATGAATTAATCGGGTGGAATATAATGAATGAACAAAATTTCCCTTTGCAACATTTGCTCGTGCACACCAAATTTGTTAAGCACATCAGTACAAAAATCATTCATGTATACGAGACGCTAAAAAAAAACGTTTAGATAGAGAACATATAGATAAAGAGTTAAATAAGTAGCATTTTAATTATAGTGTTGATTGGGAGTTAATCGTTTCATCCGACTAAATATCAAGTGTTAATCTTTTCATCTTATAGTCAAGATAATTTATTTTAAAATAATTGTTAATAATTATCACAATTGTTAACTTTTTTTTCCTGGTCCAGGAGATATTTTAGTTGTTTCTGATTTTTTAAAGGTTAAACTAAATTAATCTCCACTTGATCTAGATTGATTTGCAAATGAATAAAGTGTTGGTTAAAATGATAGCTTAATACGTTAGTAAAGATCTACCCTCTACTTACCTTTAAATCGGATTGAACAACTGTGATCGATTTAGCACGGTAACAGGGAAAAATTATTGTGAGCACAAAAATATTGAGTACTAATTCCGTACCGATTTGGACTACGCTTACATTACATCCCTACTCATCATGAGTATCTTCCAAACGGGTGAAAATTGTCTGTACATGTCTATATATTTATTTTTGTACTCAATCAATAAAAATTCGTCACATGATATTTTTTTAATTATATATACACATAGTAAATTATGATTGGTTGATCAGAGAAATAGGTACACAATGGATATTTACCCTTCCAAACAGTGCCAAGAAATTCCCAATTCACAACGCAATTAAAAGCCTCTGATGACTTGCACGTGCCACCTGTATTAAATCCACGTCACTTTTATGATGACGAAAATGAGTGCTCTAGATCTGTGATGGTCCCGTCACAACTTCAAATACTTGCGGCAACGCCCCATACTCCTGTCTACTGTATTCGAAGATTTAAATTAACGCAAATTAGTGAAATTAGGGTCATAATAATTTATAATTAGTGACTTAAATTTTTAAATATTATTTTTTTAGGTTCCAAAATAACTCTTTTTTCTCCAAAACAGCTTACATGTTGGTTTGAAGGGTTCTTCTGTTAAAAAATGAAAGTCAACTGTTAGTTATTTTTAGTAAGATTCTTTTAAAGATTGACTACCAGTTGACTCATATTTTTTTTGAAGTGAAGGACCTAGGGATGGCAATGGGGCGAGATGGGGGTGAAGACCGTGATCTCCAGTCCCGGCCCTGCTTTCTCCATATGATTCCCATCCCGACCCAGTTTCACCATGGGGGTGGATGGGGATCCCATCCCCTAATCAGGCGAGGGTCCATCTCCAATTGGGGAATAGCAGGGATTGTTTTTCTCCTCCCAAATTCTGGCTTTCGGCAAGCTCCGACTAGAGAAATTAAGTGAACTTTTGGCAAACAATTTGCCAAATATATACAACCTTTAAAAAAACACAAAATTTTAAACAAAAAATATTTAATACATGGTAAACGAAATAACAATATCTAAAAAGATACTAGTTTGCTCCCTAAAAAAGATGGGGTTCTAAAGGTTTACAAGATGGAGAAGTCTCCAAAGAGTTTGAGAATTCCCACTGTTTTTCCAATTTTAACGTATTTGTTTCGTATTTTAGGTATTTGATGTATTTTTTATATGTGTTTGGTATTATAGGCGAGAAAAACGCAATGGGCCGAGGCGGGCCAGGGATGGGCTGAGATATATCTCTCCCGCCCCCAGTCTCGTCCCCAATAGCGGGGCAAAATTTATCCCCGCATCCACCTTAAACTGGGGAATTCTCTCCCAAACTGGACTGGGTCGGGTCGGAACTCCGCTTTATCTTGGCCAAATGCCATCCCTAGAAGGACCATTGGAACGAACATGTAAGTTGTTCTGGTACCTAAAATAAAAAACAATGTTTATGGACCTAAGTCACCAAACATAAATTGTTATGGTCATGATTTCACTAATTTGCCTTGAATAAACTACGTCGTCCCAAATTGTTTGCCACATTTGAAGTTTTTACCATATTAAGAAAATGATTGAAAAATAATTAATATTACAAAAGGTTTTAAATAATCATAGATTAATGACTAAAAAATTATTATTAGTGGTTAGTTGAATAATAAATTAGGAGTATGACTGGAAAAATAACAATAAAGATGCATTAATTTATGTAACGCGACAAACAATTTGGGATGTCTCAAAAATTAAAACTTTACAAACAATTTGGGACGGAAGTAGTAATTCGGTTAAAAATTAATAATTCTTTCGTCTATATTTGAATGTTTATATTTTACTTTCTATAAAAATTAAAAATTGAATATTTATTTAAAAAAATAATAATAATAATACGTGCATCTAATTTAAGAAGAGAAGAGTAGTATTGCACTATGGCATATAGGTAAGAAAATCTCACAAAATTTATTAATTATTACATAAATTAATTTTAAAATATCTCAAACTAACAATTTTACCTTAATAAAAAATAAAAGCAGGTCATCGCGTCAGTTTAACTAAGTTAGGATCACTTGACAATGAAGCCCAGTTCAAGCGATAAGAAGACGCTTCACTTTTAATTGATAGGTCGAGAGTGATTCAAGTGATGCTGAAGAGAAATTGAGTAATCACTATCGATTCTCCTTTAAAAAAAATAAAAATAAGTTAGGATCACTTGACTTATGGGAATCGGGTAGCCCAAGTGGTAAGGCTACCCGAACACGGGGCGGAGGTCCTGTGTTCGATTCCTATATCATCCCATCATGGGGCAAATAATTTCTCCTCCTTATGAGGCTCATCTTCCCTCCCCAGGCATGGGGCATGCTTCAATCTTCCCTATTTAGAGTACTCTCCGTTTTTTCCCTTCAGGGACAATCGCCTTCGGGCGCTAAAAAAAAAAAAAGGATCACTTGACTTTTAAACTCTATATAAAACCTTTTTGGAGTTCAAGAAATCATAGTGGTGTGAGTGATGAGAATATAAATACATTTACAGAAGTATATATAGAGAGAAAGAGAGTAAAAACAAAAGTAAGAAAGAGAGAGAAAGACACATACTCAAAGTGGTGTCTTTGCAACTCAAAGCCTTATCAGCAAGCAGCTGTATCTGTAATCCAACCATATCTCATTTCCTCATTTTCAAATCCCTGTAGAAAAAAGAAAAGAAAAGAGCTTTATCAATGGGAGAGGTTTGTTTATTTTATCAATTCATTAATTTAATTGAATCCATTTTCTTTAAAATTTTGTGGGTTGTTTAAATTTGTTGTTCTTGATTTTTATTTTTATTTTCAGGAACAGAAAAAACCAGAGGAAGAGCAAGCCAAGAAACCAGAGCAGCAGAGAAAGGAAGAAGAAGAAGCCCCAGCACCTCCAAAAGCTGATGATGAAAAGCCCAAAGAAGAACCCAATAAGGCCCAAGATGAATCCAAAGACCCTCCACCACCACCACCACCTCCTCAAGAAATCATTTTAAGAGTTTACATGCATTGTGAAGGTTGTGCTCGGAAAGTCCGTAGATGCCTTAAAGGCTTTCATGGTAAATCTATTCCCCCTTTTTTTTCATTTCAATTTTGAAGGTAGTGTTTGGCGTAATGGTTAAGTATTTATTTATTATCAGATAGATCACGAGGAGTTCGAGGAAATAACATCTTTATAATAAAAAAAATAATGATAAGACTGCGTGCACCGAGAGTCTTGTGCACTTAGTACGACTTTCTTCTTTCTTTTTTGTTTTTTTTTCCATTTCAACTTTATTGAAAAAGAAGAAACAAAATTTCTTGCTTTTTTGTGTATAAATTTTTGTGGGGTTTTTTTTTTTGTGTATAATTATTTATTAGGAGTTGAGGAAGTTGAGACTGATTGCAAGACTCATAAGGTGGTGGTGAAAGGTGAAAAGGCAGATCCATTGAAGGTTTTGGAAAGGGTTCAAAGGAAGAGCCACCGCCAGGTGGAGCTTCTCTCTCCGATCCCAAAACCTCCGCCGCCGGAGGAGGAGGCGGCGAAGAAGCCTGAAGAGAAAGAAGTTGCTGCTAAACCAGAAGAGGTTTGTTTGTTTGATTAATGTAGAAAATGGACTTGGGCCTAACTCATTCTCTCAAAAGGTACCTCAAGAGGGGGAGTATTGCCCAATCCTTACAAAGAACAAATTTGTTCACTAGCTAGTCGATGTGGGATTTTAACACACCCCCTCACGGCTGTGACTGGGACATCCTGACCGTGAACAATAATGGCACTCAACATCGAACAACCCTGGCTCTGATACCATGTAGAAAATGGACTTGTGCCTAAATCATTCTCTCAAAAGGTACCTCAAGAGGGGGAGGATTGCCCAATCCTTACAAAGAACAAATTTGTTCACTAGCTAGTCGATGTGGGATTTCAACAATTAATTAATTAATTAGTAATTTATTTTCATTGTTTTTGATTAATTAAGAAAAGGGTTCTTTCTTTTCTTTTCTTTTTTTTATAGAAATTTATATTAATTCAATGTTTAAAATTCATGGAAATGAATTATTATTTTTGGCAGCCTCAGGTAATTACAGTGGTTTTGAATGTTCACATGCACTGTGAGGCTTGTGCTCAAGAAATCAGAAGGCGCATACAGAAAATGAAAGGTTAGTATTTCCAGAACTTTTTTTCATGCTGATTTTAAGTAATTTTTTCATGCCCTTTTCAGCTTTATTTTGGAAATGTAGACTTGCAAGTGTAGTTGCATTGGGTCTGAAACTCAAACTGAGATCCAAAATGTCTTTGAATTGAGTCCGTAAATGAAACTTCAAATATTAAATCATTTAAAATTTAGTTTAAGAATAGTTTAAGACATATGAGACTGAATCCAAACAGATCAATAATTTTCTTTTATTTCTTTTGAATCTCTAAGTAAAGTAGGTAGTAGTAGCAGCAGTAGTAGTAGGAGGAGGATCTTGTTAGTTTTATTTATTGTGATTCTTTCTATATTCTGATTATTCCCAAGAACCTTATGGGAAATCTTTGAAAGTTCTCTAATGGAATAAAATATTGAATTCTTTAGTATATTCAATGGGATTCTTTTCATAATTGAAGTCAATTCAATCAATTAATTTTTCATTCCTTTACCTCTAAAGAAGGCAAAAAGGATCAATCCCAATAAAATTGATCCTTTTTTTTTGGAATATATTATAGGAGTTGAAAGTGCAGAGCCAGATCTAAAGAGCTCACAAGTGATTGTGAAAGGTTCATTTGAGCCACAAAAGTTGATTGAATTCATATACAAAAGGACAGGGAAACATGCTGTTGTAGTTAAAGTTGAGCCAGAGAAGAAAGAGGAAGAAGAGAAACCAAAAGAAGCAGCCAAAGAAGAAAAGAAAGCTGAAGACGCCGCCGCTGGCGAAATGGATGCCAAGAAAGGTGAGGAGAATCAGGGCAAAGATAAGCAAGCTGCCGCCGCCGAGGGCGGCCCCGCCAGTGCTAGCGACGCGAAATCAGGAGAGAATGAGACAGAAGATCCTAAACTAGAAGTGAAGAAGAATGAGTTATACTACAACTATCCACAAAATAACTACCAAATGTACCCTCCAAGGTTTGTCCAACAAGAACTCCATGCATATCCTCCTCAGATCTTCAGTGATGAGAATCCTAATGCATGTTCTGTTATGTAAAAAGTTCTTGCTGAGGTGGTGGGGGCAAAACATGGAGGGGTAAAATTGGTAATTCAAGTCAGGTGGGTGTGGGTGTGGGGGCAAAGGGCACATGGCGGGGTAAATTCCATGACCCCTCTACCTTAACACCTTGTTGTGCTCCACATGTGGCCCTGTCTGGGGAGCTTTTGGTGAGGATCTGTACTTTTTTATTTTATTTATTGCAAAAAACCTCTGTTACATACTAAATAAATAATTGAGATAAAATATTGGTATATATGGTGGAGTATATATATAAATAGTATAGTTTGTTTTTTTGCTGTTAAAAATTGGGGAATATAATTTTTTTTTTTTAACCATTGATGAATGAGGTTGGTGATAGCAGTAATGTGTTGGTAAGTACTGTTTTGTGGAAGTGGAATAATGGGTGTGGGGTTAAAAAAATTGGGTGAGGAATCATAATCATTAGATGAAGTGAAACTTTCATAGTCATCATAAATTCACCAAATCAGGGGTGGGTGGAAATCAGTCCGGCTCTAATGCGGAATAAGCTTTTCAGTATATACGGAACATTTCAAAATAAATATTTTTATCTTAAAAATTAGGTATTTTAGTTTAAAAACAAGTGTTCGCGCAAATATGTATTTTTTTTAATCAATCTTAATCGTCAAAATTTTAATTCAACGGACAGAAAAAGAAATTTCCCCGTTCCGGAGCCGTGGTGGGTGGAAATGGCTTTAGACCTTTCCTAGAACTTTACTCTCAAGTTGGAAAATGAAACTTAAAATTAAGCGTAATTAGATTAGATCTAATCTTAATTTCTTCTGATTTAAAATTTAGAATGAGGTTCATACTATCTTATCTTTGAATTGAACTGGAGAATAAAATCTTAAATATTGAATCATTTAGAATTGAATTTTAATTTGAGACTAAAATTATCTTAGACAAGCATGGGTGTTCTAAGTTAGTGTTCCGTTTTGGAACAAACGCAACGGATCTTTTATCATTTTTCATGAAATTTAAGAATTGTTGTTTTTAGCATTAAACGCTATATAATTATACTTTACTCTGGCTATCGTAGGCTGTATCGCAGTTATGATATACTTCCTCCATTGCTTAATATAAAACTTTTATTATATGTTGTGAAAAAAATTAAAAAATTAAAAAATAAAGATACTTTGTTAGTTAAAATATAAATATTATTCTCTTAAATATGGCTTGTATAACACTAATTTTATTTAAGAGATTAATATTGATATTTTGATTAAAAAAAATCTTAATTCTTGATTTTTAAAACATGTAACGAAAATCTTATATTAAGGAACGAAGGAAATTAATTTTTCTTCTTCATTTTTTCTTTGGTAAGAGTATTCAGTATTATTGACCTGATTAATTCATTACAAATTTAAATAAAAAATAAAAAAAAAATCTTCATAAATATTCAACAAATTGTGATTTCTCTGCACTAACCATTAGAGTTGTCAAAATGGGCATATGCCCGCGGGCATGTCCGTCCCGTGAGCTTAATGGGCGGGTATGGGGTTATGAATTTCATGCCCATTTAAATGCGGGTATTAATGGGCATACCCTTTTGGGTAACGGGCAATGCGGGTATGGGCGGTTGCAACCGGGCATGCCCGCTTTGTTTTCTTTTTTCTTTTTTCTTTTTAATTTTGGATATGGATTAATTTTCACAGTTGAGACTTGAGAGCTAAAAGAAGAAGGAAAATACCCTAAAAGCCCAAGATAAAAGTTGAGTCGTGCTATATATCTTGGGCAAAGCCCCTTGAAGCCGTTCTATACTTCTATAACCCAAATATTAACGGTTTCATCTCCGAAGGTAACTAAATTATGTTCTAACTTATGCTTTATCATTTACAATTTATAATATTTTAAGTTCTAACTTCTCAAGTTGTGTGTGTTTTATAGGTGGATATGATGAGAAGGAATCAACATTATCTAAGGTGGATTCAAATAATACTTCTAGTGTTCAAGATCTACATCAATAGATAGAGGATATTAAAAAAAAGCGTATCTATTTTTTGTTACTTTGACTTCAGCAATATGTTTATAATTTTAGATAGTTGATCTTGAATTATTTTTGAAATTATGGACTTTGATTGTTTTTCATAACTATTTTGGATATTGTGGACTTTTATTTGATTGTTCTTGAACTATTTTGGATATTTATTTACCCTATACAAGACTATAAACTGCAAGTGAATGAGAAAGAATTACATTTTGTTGAATTTTTCGGATTTAATATATTTTTTAAAAATAAAATAAAATTAATAATAAGGGTCGCGGGCATGCCTATTTGCCCACGGGTATTCGGCGGCGGGTACGGGCATCCCTTTTGATGGCCCGTGAAAAAAGTGGGCATGTCCGCCCATCCCCTTTTAAGACATACCCATGACGGGGCGGGGAGGGCGGGCATACCCATTTTGACAGTACTACTAACCATTATATCTATGTTTTCCCAATAGTAAATAAAAAGGGTTTTTTATTTCTTAACAGTACACACATGCACATGAATTTGGATCCCGGAAATAAAACTATTGGTGCACTAGGTACAAATCTGTCAGCGGTTCCAGCCCCAAGTCCGTTCAAATATTAAACGATTCCGTATCCAACGTATTTTTCAAGTTCCACTATTATTTGTATTTTATTTAATGTTACAAGTCCTTTTTTTATGAATTAATATCACAAGTCCTTAGCTTCATACTACTATTTACTTCTGCATTCTCGAATCCACCAAATTTTCTATTCAATTTTCAAGGATATGTTCTAAACGTGGATGATTACTTATTACAAAAACAAATCTCAAGATATCATAAAATTCTTATTCTTAAAAATTTATACCAACAATATACTCCCTCCGATTCAAAATATAATTTTTTTTAGAAGTTTTCACACAAATTAATATATTAATAAGAATGAGTAAAGTACCCCTAATTAATACTCTAAAGAACAAAGAAATTAATGGAGAGTTGCATGGGAATTACACATTTTAACCAAAATGAATATGGGGAGAAATAATGTAGGGCCAAATCAGTCAACAAATGCATATTTTTTGTAAAAAGACTTATATTTTGAATCGGAATGAGTAACTCGTTAAATCCTCATAATTGGAGTATATGCGGAAATGGATAGAAAACGGATCTAATATTTAATAATAAACGCGCAAAGTGATTATTATCAAAATACCACTGAAACAAATAGGTTGGAGACTGGCCTAATTTTCTATCATGAATGCTCACAAAATACCATTGAAATAATAATCCCTACACCGTACTCTACTCTTACATAATATACAATATTATTGTACTAACGGAAAATTAAATCCTAAGACCGTTCTTTTAGACCTGGCCATAGTTCTTTCACATGAATTGGTTGGAGCCTACCTTCAAATGTGAATTTCAACCAATTTATGTGAGAGGGTTTTATGATACTAATGGTCAGTCGGTTACTACATCATAGCCACATTGGGAGCATAGATAAACATATAAAATGACAACAATGGGTATGGCAATCCTTGGACTTCGATACCATAAAACACCAAAATAACCTTTCATTAGAATGACGTATTACAATTTGGCTAATCTGATTGTCCAAGTTTACTAATTCACTTTAATTGATTAAAATATTACTCCACTTTGTAATTATTTTATATACTAAATACTACCTTCATTCTTTAATTATAAAATTTTCATTACATTTTGTGAAAATTAAAAAAATAAAAATAACTGAGTTTTACACGTATTTGTATCAATGCTATAAACTAAATTAGAGATAAGAGAGACCGATAATAGAGAAAATAAGAGAAACAAAATATATAGATAAATTGTAGTAGTCTTATTAATGTCACGATGGAGGGCTATTTATAGGCTCAATACAAGATTACAAAATGGGTTTGGACTTCTTCAGGAACAAAATGGACATCCACATATTTCTAGAATATTTCATAACACAATAGAAATTAATATTGCACCCGTCTTGAATTGAATGTTCATATTTGACCTTACACAAAAATAAAAAAAAATTAGTTTGACTATAGATAAGTTAATATAAAATCATTTTTAATTAAAGAGCCTAATGATGGGACCTATTTGTGTGATTGTAGAGTAAAATTCCTTAAATAAAGGAGGCTGGTTATTAGAGCTTAGAGATAAAAATATAAGGTAAAAAGTGCTCACGCCCCCTAATCTAACTCGAATTTTGATTTTTGATCCTTAACTAAAAAACGTTAAGTGTTTGACCCTAATTTTTTTTTGAAGTATCAATTGTGCCCTTCCGTCCAATTTCTCCGTTAAATAATAATCGATGGTGCCCATTGACACTCACATGAAATGGGCAAATTGGACAAAATAAATTAACCTTTAAAAAATGGATTAGAAAATCGAGATTCGCCATAAATCTCTCCCTAATCTCTTCTTTATTTTATGTCTAGTGAAATCTCACTTCTTTCTGAAATGAAAATATTGCAAATTCCCCAGGAAAACCTTAAGCATTTTTTTTTTTTTTTGCTAAATAACTTAAGCATGACTTCCCTGAAATTATGTTAAAATTAATGAAATCTGTAACTAATTATACCGAGTTTTTTAACTTAGTTTTGAGCAAAGAAGATATTCAATGTCTTCATCATATCCCATAACAACCTAAGCATGACTTCCATAATTTTTTTTTTTTGGCCAGAAATTGAAAATACTATTTACTCATTTATCAAGATTTCTTAAATCAATTTCCAGTGGGAGATCACATTTTCTTTTCAAAGATTTAGGGTTTTCTAATTTTGGGATGTTAAGAAAATTAGGGAGGGTTAAGAAGATTTGGGAGGGTTTTCTATTTTCTAATCCATTTTTGTAAATATTAATTTATTTTTGCCCAATTTGCCCCCGTTTTTTATCATGCGAGTGTCACATGGGCATATTCTGTTATTATTTAACGGAAAAATTGGACGGAAGGGGCACTATTGATACTTCAAAAAAGTTTAGAGTCAAGCACTTGACTTTTTTTGTTAAGGGTCAAAACCAAAATTTGAAATAGTTTAGAGGGCGTGGATACTTTTTACCCAAAAATATATTCATTTTAAGAAATTAAACATTGAAATTAAAATATCTAAAATAGTAAAATGAAAATTCAATTTGGTAAATAGGAAGTAATAATAATAAAGTGTTGAAATCATACTATGAACTGAGTTTAAACTCAACCTGAATGTGAGCACAACTTGAACATATGTTTGTGAATTCAGTTCGTGCTTAGCATAAGGTTTGTTCACATAGTCTTGAAGGGAGCTAGGGCGAGTTTGCTTACTCTGCCCTTTTGACAGTCTTGAGTGAGGTCATTGCATTATTATACTACCTCCGTTTCTAAATAATTGATACATTTCACCTTTTACACAAACCAAGAAAATGATTGGAAAATAATAATTATAAAGAAAAAAATCCAAATTACCCCCAATTAAAGTATGATTTGATTTGCATGAGTAAGTGTGGAATTGTTGAAAACACTAAAGTATTAAGTAAAATTGACTAAGGGTAAAGTTGGAAGAAAGGTGACAAATGTTTATCAAAATTTAAAATATATCGATTAATTTAAAACATATTAAAAAGTAAAATGTATCAATTATTTAAAAACTGAAGTAATATTATTTTTATATATTGAAAGAATTTTAAATCAAAATTTCTATGTGTAAGAGTTACACTCTATTATTGGAAGGCGCAACCTCAACTAAAACCAAAAATAGTAATATAGCAGGTGAGAATTGCGGGACTTACAAAAATGAAACCAAATTCTTTTTTTTTTTATGCTACGATGGGCGTTTGTCCCACATTGGGGAGAGAGAACAGCCCCACATTGGGGAAGAGAGAACACTCTAAATAAGGTAGAATAAAGTTTACCGCACGCAGGCGGAGGATATCGAACCCGGGACCTCTCAGTCACGGGCCAACCAATGCTCTATTGGGCTATTAGGCTCTTCGATAATGAAATCAAATTCTATATAATTAATTGATTCAAATCATTAGTAGTTATGTTCTCAAATGAGTAAAGTTGTTCCACATCATTATTAGTGCAAAGCTTTTTTGCATTAAATTGACATTTTTACTCCTATTGAGTCAATTACATTAGCTCAATGTTGAATCAAATAACATGATTTTCAGCAATCTAAGAGGCCATCAGATTATCTGTTAAAATCCGATTAGCCAATGAAAAAATATAAAATAAACTTGTAAATCTTTTATTTTTTTATTTTTTAATTTTTTTTTATGAATCCTCCTAGAGCTTTGAAGGCCCAAAAGTAGCAAAGCTCTTGGTCTTTATTAAAAGATTGAACCCTAACCAGGAAGGATCCTCCATCTTCCAGCCCCAAGAGCCAGTAAATGATGACGCTGGCTCCAGTGCGGAACGTGATAATTTCTCATTTGGAAACTTCACTCGTCCGTTAAATTAAAATTTTGATGGTTAAAATTAATTTAAAATTAATACCTATTTTGATTTCAGAACATCTGTTCTGTTTTTTACCATCTGAAACAAATGTTCTAAGCCTCATAGCACATGTTGAAAATGAATTTCTGCCTAACTCAATCCCTCAAAGGTACTTCAAGAGGGAGAGGATTGCCCAAAACTTATATATTGTAAATGGGTAGTGATTATTGGATAAAAAATTTGGGATCAAATAAGGATCAAGAAGGCATAATGTCATATAAAATGCTAACAATCATTTTCATTTTATACTTTTTGATCCGTATTTGATCCAAAAATTATTATTAATTGCAAATATACTCATAAATTATCCGATGTGTGATTCTCAACAACACCATAGATCACAAAGAGCTGTCCTCACAAGAATTACATCACTTTAGGGGTACTACAACAAAATTAACTCTTAAATAATTAAAAAAGCGCACACACCACGTTTAGGCCTAACCAGGCTGATTGCAACTAGCCGACTCCCCGACTCCAATATAGAATAGTGGTTGTTCACTCGGTGCAAAACGCTTATTACAACATCTCTTGAGAAATTTTTGATTTAACAATTAGGGTATTCAGGAAAAACTGAAGTCAGCTAATCCAAACAGAACAAAACCAATTCAAATGACTCTTTTGTAATAAAAAATATTTAATTTATTTATATTTATAACAAATAAGTTTTTCAAGTATTAAACAAGAGATTAAAGATTCATCATTCGATTTTAGATTCACCTAAAACTTTTGTTTTATTTTGAACTAAAAATAGTATAATTTTTTATTTTTTTTCTCTTGTAGGATAATTTTACAGTAGTTTGTTAGTAGCTCAAGAATTAAGATTAAGAATTTATTTTTCATTAACTTGTTCTTTTATTGTATTTAACTTGTGAAAAAATAATATAAATATTTCTTTATATGGTTAACAAATAAGTAATTATATAAAGAATTTTTTGTTTTATTTTTAGTTTACCGTCAATATATTTTGTATCTCACAAACCGAACAATAAAATCAAACCAAACCAATACAAATGGGATGCAACAGTTTGAGATCTTCAATGATTTGAATTAATTTCAAAATTTTCGAACCAAATATTTTGATTTAGTTAAGAATGCGTAAAATTGAACTAAACCGAATCATGAACACCCTACTTAGTTGTCCGCGAGGTGCCAAAAAAACCCGTTCCACACCCCCCATCTATTAGAGGAAAAAAGTGCAGCTGCATCAGCGTGGCATCATCAGCCTCGGCAGCCATTGAAAAAAAAAAATCAAAATCAAAATAATCCTCCGATTCTTTCAATATATGTTTTTTTTTACCTCAACAATTCCTTTTCTACGACACTCTTTTTCATCTCATCTCCCTTTGAGAAGAAAAAATGGCATTTTTACTGAAGAATACCTCTCTCTCCCAGCTTCGTCTCCATCCCCAGGTATGTCCCCAAGTCTAATTTGCTTTCCGATTGCATTTTACAACTAAATCTTTAATCTTTGCGATCTGGGTTTTGATTTTTAATCGTGAAATTTTATAAATTTTTACTGCAGATTACTTCTTTTGATGATTCATTTACCCAATCAAGACGTGGTATTCATGTGGAAGCAGGGGCTCGCGAGAAGGCTGTGAGTTTATAATTCATGCTTTTGTTAATTTTATAGGTTTATTTTTTTTCTTTGGATTCTTTCCTTTTTACTTTTTGTGATTTTTTATATGAATGGTATTATTTTTCTGGATTGTAAGGAGTTTCTTCTTTGTTGGCAGTGTTGTAAAAATCGGTGTAATCGGTCGATTAGTCGGTAAATAATAGATAGTCGGTAAAAAATCGGTAAAAAACAGTCAAAATCGGTCAAATCTATTACTTTAGTATTTGAACTTGTTATTATTTATTATGGTAATTAATTTAATTATTGTGGATGGACTTTGTGTACCTTGATTTGACTAGTATTTGATTATTAATTTTTTTATGAAATTTTGTTTGACTAGTATAATATATAGGATAAGGTAATTTTAAAAAATTTCTTGTAATCTAGGTAAGCCAACTAGTTGCCGAATACTCGTTAGTCGCCAGTCTGGCGACCGACTAGCCATTAGCGACTTCTGCAACATTGTTTGTTGGTAATGGATTTATATACATCACTAGGAAAGAAACATTAAGCAATGTACTTTATTAGTCAAAATATCAATATTACTTTCTTAAATAGAACTTTTATAACTAATTATATTTAAGAGAGTAATATTGATATTTTGATTTAAAAAATATCTTAATTTTTGCTTCCTTAATTTTGGTTACATGTCCTAAAAGTCTTATATTAAGGAATGAAGGTAGTATGTCTAAGGGGAAAATTGAAAGAAGGAAGTAGCTTGAGATATAAATATTCTGGGTCTCATTATATGAAAGGGGAAAGGTGTGAATGAACTATTTGGTGGGCTTATTCAAGCTTTGAGACATATTGGAGTAGTTTTTTTATTGAGGTTTCCAGATATCCTTCCCACTAGTAGATAAAAAGGAAAATTGAAATGGGAACTAATTTTTAGCTAATCTGAAGTTGCATTTTTCATGTTAAGAAGAAGAGAAGAATAGTTGAGGAATTAGTAAAATTGGGACAATGAAATAGAAAAGGAAGTTTGATGGTTGGATCCTGTTTATGTAGTGGTCAGCCTCCTTAATTCGGTGGTCTTATTTTTGGGCTAACTAGTACTTCATAATCACGAGTTCGTTACCAAATATCCATTTTATGGCATTTCTTTGTTCCCGTCTGTCACCAACATCGGTTCTCTAATTTTAATTTTGCTGTAATTCACCTGAAGGTCTGGAAAGGAGGCTCTTTATTCAATTTGTTAAGCCCATTAGGCCATTACCACGGGTTTTAATTTAGAAAGTCGCTAGTGTTGTTTCCGATTGGTAGTACTCCTTGAGCTTTGATGTGTTAGTATATATTGGCATCTGTGAATATGTTTTTGCACATATCCATGTACTCTCATACGGACTTGTTTAGATCTTTCAGAAACTATCAAGACCTGTTAATAGTGCTTAATTGCGTAAGATACAGTGTGTGGCAAGAAGGACGAGAAATAAAATTAGGGAGTGGATATGGTGCCTGTCGGCAGGCCAGTCTTTCCTTTCTTCTTCCCTGGACTCTCAGATGCTCAAGTGTTGTTAATTATGGGAGTGAGATTATGCAGCACATGTTTGCTTTTCCCCTTTTTCTTCTGTTTTTATGTTAAAGTTAACAGTCGCAATTGATGAATCTAAAGCATGCTTCATGTCATCGTATAAACTTTTAATTGGATTGATAGCCAATTGCAAATATTTTGTAATTTTTTCTTCCGTAATAGAGCTTCATAATCATTTTCTTAGATTCTGAACATGCCAAGCATATGATTTGATACTTGAACAAAATCTCCTTGTAAATGTTTTGCCAGCAAATTTGGTTCTGATTCTGCTATTATTGACAAGTATTTTTATTGAGCATAATTATTTTCCAACAAAATTCATTTTATAGGAGTTCATCTATCATACTTTAACCTACTCTTTTTAGTTTTTGACATTATTAGGCATCTATCTTTTTTCTTCTAAAGGATAGAAATAATGCTCTTTCTAGCCCTTTTTGTGAACAAGGTTTCATATCATTAACGGAATCCTAACTAAAGTGATGCAGCTGTGAGCAAGTCAGATTGGAGCCATACTGTTGCTCCATTTTTTATTTTCTCGTTTAGCTTTCCCATCCTGGAGTTTTAGCTGATCTAGCTAGAGCTGTTTTCACGTGGTACATTTAATTTCATATAGAGGTTCAAAGGGGCTTAGTTCTTGGATATATTTGTTTAATTGCTAGTATTGTCATAAGAAGATTGAAAACAAACCATACGGACTCTTGGTTTTCATTGTCTCTTAGGTACATGAGTAAACAATGGATTATGCCATCTTTTATTAACCCTTTATGCTTATATGTTTGTTTTAGTAATTGTCAAATGCAGCTGTAGATGAATCTCTCACACACACACACACACACACACATATATATATATATATATATATATATATATATATATATATATATATATATATATCTTTTGTATGCGTAACAATTAATATAGATGGTATTGGCTGTTTGTGTTATTTCTTGTCAATGGTTTGTATTTCTTGAATGATTCTAAATATTTACATTCTTGAAAAATTACAAATGCATACCGTGGTCCAAGTCATCTTCAGCCTGATGTAACTTCATCCCTTACAGACCTTGGGAGGTGGAACTACCCACATATTGACACAACAAATTTATAAAGAGCTTGTTTCAGGAAGAATATTTACTGAACCAAAAGTTAATACTATTTGGATCGGTAATTTTTTGGTTCCCGAGAGGAGTTACCTGTCGTGACAAGTTTTCCCTCTATTGACATGTTTCTTATAGCTATCGTGTTGATGTTCTATATTTCTATTTATCGTGCTTTGTTGATGTTGATATATGCTATCAAGAGACGGTAACTTGATTTCAAAATTTGAAGCCTTGTTATTGTACTTGGATATGTAGCTGAGATAATTCCTTTTTTACGTACCCGTGTCTTCTGAAATTTTCTGGTTTTATTATGTACTTTCTCAACCAGGGTTTTTTTTTTTTTTTTGGCAGCTCTTGGCTCCAGATCCATCACTAAAACGCTTTAAATCACACAAGAAAAGTGTGTGGCGCTTGAAAAAATTTGGAGATGTTTTGACTATTGTAGTCGTGGCTGGTAAATCTCTTCTTTCAATTTGATACAATTTCCTAGCAAAAATCCAACCATGTGATATCTAGTGTTTTGAGTGGTATGAGGCATTCCATTTCTTTAGGCGTTCTCTATTGGGGAATGCTGATATTTCTTATCTTTACATTTTGCAATTAAAGCTTAAGAAATGCAGAAGCCATCATAGAACCCCTTGTCAAATTTTTTTTTAGTAAGTTTTTATTTTCACTGAATTCTCACCTTTCTTCTAATGCGACAAAACTTAAACCCTCGTGGATGAAACAACTCTAAGCACAGTCATATACTGGCACTTCTTCTAGTCTCCATCATAGATGCTGAATTTAATAATTTAACTCTTGATACTGTAATGAGGGCAACATAAAAAACTTTTCCCCTCTGCTCTGCTCTCGTTTTCCCTTCCGTTGGAGATAAAAACCAAGTGCCTGCATTTCTCCGCGTAATATTGTTTGTTGCATATCATGCAAAATGTCTACCGTAAGGCTTTGTGATTTCTTTTGATCATTGGCGAAGCAACACATAAACAGCACATCTCAGCATGTTTGTTTCCAGTATGATTACTTGCAAAAAGTTCGCTAGTTTACAGTTACCTTGTGCATTTCTCTGCGTAATATTGTTCTTTCTGCTGTTCCCCTTTTTTTAACTCTGTAACAGGAAGCGTTTCTCTAAGCTGACAATTTGCGCGTGGTGTAACTAGCACTCTGGCATTTCATTTTATTATTCTACTGCATATTTTTCCCCTCGTTTTGCCACTTATCTTTTGATCTTCATATTTCCAGGATGTTGCTATGAGATCTATGTGAAAGCAGTGATGCGGGAAGAAGCACGAAAACAGGCAAAATAGAGCGCGTGATTGCAGCAACCTTTTTTATGCCAAAATTTTTTGGCAGTACTTTTGTTCAAGAAGCAATGTGATTGGTAATTAAAATGAACATTTTTAGTTCTTTAGTGAAGAATATACATGTTACTTAAACATGCTAGATGACGGAAAAAAATAAAGGTGGGTCTTAAACCTGCACTTTTCCCCTGTAAAAGAATGGGGTTTCCTTTGTTTGATTCTGTTTGGTGAGTTAATCAATAATGATGTTTGTGTTCGTTTTATAGTTCATGATGAGTAATTTTGCTTTCGCTCCTACCGTTAAACTCCTTTCATGTTGAACTTAAATCTCTTTAATTATGAGTTAGGTCATCGAACATGGAACGGAATAAAGTATGTAATGGCATGGATCAATCAATGGGATTTCAAACTCATATCAAAGGTTAAGGTGCACTTCCATTGCAGCCTTAGGAACCTCCTCCTTGGGGGGGTTACTCTCAAGCTCAACGTTGATGGCTAATGGTCCGACGAGGCTGGAGCAATACTCAGAGATGGGGAAGGCGATGGTGATGTTTGAGCTGCCATGACGAAGGCTCTTACATCGGCTTCCACCCCGGAACATGTCGCAAGCGGTTGCTATTTTGAAATGGGCTTAAATTCTCGAGCGCCTCAATTTTAATTCGGTTATGGTAAAAAGTGACTGCCAAGAACTTATAAGTGATTCGGATTTTGAAGAGAACATTTCGGCAATAGGCATATTGTGCATTCTATTAAGGAAACCTTTGTTAGATGGGCTCGTATGGTTGGTTGCACACAAGCTAGCAAAGGTTTCTTTGAATAGATTTTTATGTAACATTTCGGGTACATAATTATTTATTCAGCTGTTTTGGCAACAATGAAATACTTCACTTTGTAAAAGAGAAAAAAAAAACTCTATAAATTAAAGAATGTGAATGTAGTGACAAGAAACTCTTGGCCGAACGTTGAGTTAAAAAGCTGAGTTGACTGCCTTTGTATTTATAATTGAGATTCATTTCTTCAAAATGATTTACAAACGGAAAATAATGACTCGGTCAAGTATGCGTTATTGAAAAACAATTCTTCACGCAGTAAGGATGTCCGAAGCCAATTGAATTACCTTTACACCTGAGTATGTTATTGGGGGAAATTCCTCACGCATGAAACTAAGTCTAAAGAACTAAGTTCTATATAAGTATGCGTTATTGGACAAAAATCCTCACGCAAAACGCCTGGTTGATTTCAAAAAAGGATAAGTCCAAGACGTCTACTTGAATTTAAGTGCAAAAAGCTGTAAGTAAAGCTTAATAATAGAGTATAAATGAATATAAAAGGCATGTTGAATGTTGATTGTGATGTCTTTGATCTCCTTATTTATCTTATATTTATAGCTGTTTCTTGGAACGCCTCCCCGCCTTGAATTCTGCCCATTACAGACATGACTTGATGAAGTGCACATGTTTCCCGTGTCGTAGCTGTCATAGAAGACGTGGGCAAACTTCACGTGCCTCTACCAGCTGGTGTTTGCACATCTCCCACCTTTCCAGAGATTGTCTGATTGTTGCTTAGTCTAAAACTTCGTCTGGCCGTTTTCCCATGAAAATCGTGGCCGTTTAAGGAGGGGTGAGGCATAAGAACTGCCTACCAGAAATATTCCATCCCTCCCCTTTATATAGACACTCGGGTTCCGGGTTATAACTTCGACCCGCAAACCAACCGACTAACACCCTCCAAACATGGGTTTGAAATCCACAAATTACTCTCCCTTCTCTATTATTTCCACTATCATAACAGACTAGTCGTAAATTAGGGTTCCCTTAGGTGTGAATGAAGTGAGTGTACTGAATTCGACGTCCGGTTATAAAGTTTAGAAATTTATATCCTTATCAGAAAAAGGAAACAAGTTAATAAAAATATAAAATATATTTAAAAAAAAAAAAAAAGAAGCAACTAATTTTCCTTTTTTTAAATTGAAGGAAATCAAAGGTCCTTTGACCCAGTGGGGCAAGGGTCTGCCCACAACCAAGAGATCGTGGGTTCGATAAGCAAGCTTTAATTGTCTCCCTTTCTAAAGTTTTCTTCTCCTCTTGTGAGGTGCTCTCTTCTGATCTTATGAAACAATCGCTCATCCGGACTTAAAAAAAATTTGAAGGAAAAAGTATCAAACTCAGTACTTCTAATTGTGAGTAAGAAATGAATCGCGGTAGCTTTCCTCACAAATTGAAAAAAAAAGCCACTGATTATTATATTAGAAAAAGACAGTTAAAAGAAAAAGTGAGGCACTACATTGATGATCCATATAAAAACAAAAAAAGCACATCAAAGCTACCTCCTTTTATCTCAAAAAGGCAAAATCCCCGCGTTCTTAAAGACAATCTGCCACTCAGAAAACTAATTAAGCGGCTTTTGCACACCCAAAGCTGCTTCCTATAGAATTAAACAAAAAAGGAAAAGAAAAAAAAACTGTCAAAAAGAAGGGGAATGAATGGCTGAATGAGTTGTACAATGTGCATTCTCTCCATTTGCATCTTAATTATTTTTTTAAATAAAAAAAAATTCCTTTTATGTATTTAATGACTAAAATTTAACTGAAATTTATTATAGCACCATCTAAGGGTGGAACAATAATGTGTATTTGATTGAGGAACAACAAAATTATGTGACTGGTACACAGACATGCAGGGACGAAGACAGGGACGGAATGTCGCCCCCGAGATTTTTAAAAATACTATTACTTATAAAATTTTTATATATAGTTTAGAATTTTTTATCAGTTTCGCCCTAAAATTTTTTTTTTGTCATTTTTATATATAGTTCGACATACTGTTGCAGTTTCGCCCTAACACCAAATTTCTGTATTCGTCCTGCAGATATGCAATTGAGGACTCAGATGAAGATTATGGGTATTTGATTGAGAGGAAAGTCATGGGAAAGTATACTGAAATTGAATTTTTAAGAGTTCTTCGACATCAAATTCAACTAATCTTTTGAAAAATTAAAATAAAATAAAATTATGGAAGAACGAATTCTCGTATTTGAGAAGTTGAATCATTAGAGGATGTTTTTAAGGAAACTTCCAAAAGTATATTTTAGAAAGGAAAAAAAAAGCGTTTAATTATCAATTCGTATAACACTTCAAATTTCATATTCTAAAATTTCAAATTAAATAAAGGGTATAATTGGAATGATGATTTATGTCTTGCTTTAAAATAACCTTATTACTGATCTTTATCCGAATCACATTGATCTATAAATTATTTTTTATTTGCTAGTGGAACTTTTAAATCTCTTAAATTAGGTATCAAATTAAGTGGAGGAGATAATGTGAAAAGACAAAAATATCTTTACCAGTAGCAAAACATTAGTTGTTGACTGTAAATTTTGTTCGAAACTATCATATTTTCATAATTTGTCGATAATATCTAAAAAAATCAAATTGTTCTAAATAGAAATTTGACTAGAAATAGAATTTTGAAAATAGTTTTTGAGTAGAAATAGCTGATTTATGGTCCAACTAATTAAAGGACTAATCATGAGGTGTAACGTGATGGTAGCTCACCTCGTTCCTTGACCATGAAGTCAGGAGTTCGATTTCTCCCATGGGAATGGAGCGCATTTCATGATTAATCATTTACCTTTTCGGAGAACTCCCGTGGCGAAGAGATTAATCACTACTGTCGGCAGTGAACACCCTCCGTCTCGACAAAAAAAAAAACTAATTAAAGGAGCCCCATGCTTTACGAATTTACTAAAGAAACCCTGAATGTGGACAGCTACAGCTAAATTTTGTTCACATTCGTCAAAGAAGACAGACTAATAGGCCTGAATATTCCGACACATGGTAACGCTTGCTCTAAACTACTCTGACTTCTGAGCTGTAACAATTTTCAAGTTTTTTCAAATATATCCCAATTCATAGCCCTTTCTATAAGATTTTCAACAAGAATTTCTTCTTCTTCGAGTATATTTTCTTGAAATTAAAAGATGGCCACTTATGGAGGAACTACTCAGAAGTGTAAAGCCTGTGAAAAGACTGTTTATTTGGTGGATCAACTTCAGACAGATGGCATAGTTTACCATAAAGCTTGTTTCAGATGCCATCACTGCAAAGGAACCCTTAAGGTGATTCTTTCAAATATCTTGATTTTCATTGAGTTTTTTCTTGCTTTGTTGCTTTAATTTGTTTGTAATCATGTGTTTTTGTTTTACGTCTTCTATGTGTTTGATAAAATGCGTCAATCAATATTTGAGTTGAGTTGATACTTTGATTGAATACTTTTTGGTTTGAGGAAATTGCTTTGATGAGGATGATGAAGAATTTCACTGCAGAAAGTGGTTCTTCTTGATTTTTGTGTGAATTTAGTATCTGGGATTCTGTATCTGTGCTGTTTTATGGTGATAATTTAGGTGTTTCTTGCTGAGTATTTAGTTTATGGACTTTATTTTATTTCTTTATGTGATTGAATTAAGCATGGTCTTCTGCAGTCGGTGGGCTAATCAATTAATTTTGTTTGGTGAATAATGAATTGGATAATTACCGGGAGGAATAGGTCCTCCTAGATCCCTATTCTTGACTTTCATGATTTTTTTTTAATTTTCTTCTGTTTATAGTCTTCTGAGAAATTGATGAATACCATAACTAATTGGCGTACGGTGCAATGAAATGGTCAACAGCTACCAATAGTGCTTCTTTACTAGGAGCTTTGAATATTTCTATCCGTAGATATTCTTTTCTGAAACTTTTGACATGAAGAAAGGAGCTAAAGTTGTTGAAACAATAATCGCGATCTTCATTTTTTACTTGCTCTTTTGACAATGGTTTGGAGAAAAACTTAAAAGTGATAGACATTCAATGCTTATTTGTTTAATCTCGTTGCTTTCTCTTCCAATCGTCTGGTCCAAGTCAACGAGACGACACGAGTTAGTGTAGACTGAACTTTTGTTTTAGACTACCGTGCCAGATTTTGGGTTCAAAATTCAGTTTTCCTTCACACTTACAACTCATATGCTGGTTCCTGAAATTAAGTAGAAATCTTAAACTAGGCAGTATAAAGAGGAATCACGTTAATCAACCTGGAAAAGTTGTAACATGATGCAAATTAATCGTCTTTCTGTAATGAATCGACTTAACTGGACTGGTAGTGATTGATTGGGCGTTATTTTATCATCAATCCAGCCCCATTAACCTTTTATTCCTATGTTATCAACGAATAGATCTAAAGCAGCACATGAGAAAATTTCCCTCATTGCTTCGGGCTTCTTGAAAGACAATTGTTCTTGTTATTGCAATTTGGGATCTTATCAGTTTTTTACAATTAGGAAACATTCACTTCATCCATTAGTCTTGCTTTTTCTAACTTCGAATCAAGTGGCCTAATAAATCTTGATTCAAAATCTACAAGTAGCCTCGTTCCTTAACATCCTTTTAAAAATGTATTAAATTGATTGGAGAATGGAGTTGGTGCTTTCCCATTAGACTTGATTGATATTCTGTTGTTTTCTGCAGTTGAGTAGTTACAGCTCGTTCGAAGGAGTTTTGTATTGTAAACCACATTTTGATCAACTCTTCAAGATGACTGGAAGCTTGGACAAGAGTTTTGAAGGTGACAGAGTATTCTTGTGTTTGTAGACAATCTATTGTTTTGTTTCTTGAATCTCATATTTTCTTCCAATTTGTGTATTTTCCAAAGGTGCTCCAAAAACTGTTAGAACTGACAAACCTGCCAATCAGGTAATTCTGGATTCCTATTTGAACAATTTCTTCAGAACATCCAATTAGAATTTGATAAAAAACTTACTTCACATGTTTGAAACTATTTGATAAGTTATTCTTACAATTTAACACAATTGAACAGGGCCAGACTAACAGCAAATTTACAAACATGTTTGGTGGAACTCAAGATAAATGTGTTGCTTGCAAGAAAACTGTTTACCCCCTCGAAAAGGTAACATTAGCCAGTATAATTTGGATTTGAGAAATATTCTTGTTCTGAGGTTTTCCGTTTTGAGATGCAAATATCCATGTATACAAAATGATGATATACATGGCTAAAGCACGATTTGCCTGATCCCTTGAAACGCCTCTTAAGATTTCCATAACATCAGTCTGGTTTCTTCTGAAGTCGCTAAATGGTGTCTTTTCTGATGTTGTAGGTGGCAGTTGATGGAACATCATACCATAGAGCCTGTTTCAAGTGCACTCATGGGGGATGTGTGATTAGTCCTTCAAACTATGTAGCTCATGAGCATAAACTTTACTGCAGGCACCATCATTCCCAGCTTATCAAAGAAAAGGGAAACTTTAGTCAACTTGAGGAAAATGAACAACCTAAAGAGGTGACTGAGAACACAACAGAATGATCACTATTCGATCGGATTTCTTTTCATGAAATTCAGTTTCTTAAGCCGGACAGTTGCAGCCTTTCAAGTGTGCCAGTAAAAAAACAAAACTTTGGCTGCATTTATCTTTGTGTTTTCAAGAGAAGAGGTTTGGTAAAATTTTTTACAGATTGTTGGTTTGTTTGTGTGATTTTAAGAGGAAATGGAGTGAAAATTTTCCATTTTGCAGTTCCCCATCTGTAATTGAAATTCTTGTTTAGAGCTTGGAATGGTTTTTGCAAGATGGTCTAAAGGTTGTATGAAACATCAACATTGAACTTTTGGGTAAACTTGTTTTCACAAGATTTGCATTTAGGTTGCCTAATATTGATCTTTTGATTTGCAAGAGATGGGCAAAGTCCGGTCCTCTATCCGGGAAGTGAGGCGGGAGAACAAACCCAACTCTCACCCCCATTGGCTCCCAGTTTTGTGACCCACCACCATATCCCACCCCCTGCTTTCCGTCATCCCCCGCTCTGCTGCTGGCGGGGCCTCTATACCGGGAAGCTGAGGCGGGAGAATAAACCCAACTCTCACCACCACTGTCTCCTAGTTTTGTGACCCACCATATCCCGCCCCCTGCTTTCCCTCCTCCCCTGCTCTGCTACATGTAACGTAAATCACCATTTGTTAGTTGTTACATGTTACCGTTGTTGATCACCAAAGATAACAATTGTTAAGTTTTGAACCATATAGTTGTTATACACATTATTAACGGTTGTTATACATATAGTTGGAGTCCTAAATACCCCTAGACATGGATGAAAAGTTGGAAATCCAAAGGTGCTGAAGGGTGTCACAAACATGCTGACTAGATCCTTATTTAACATCAACTAAACACGATGTCTATACATATCAGAATATATGTTTGAGTAGGTTAGGAGTTTATTCACGCCTTTCCTTTATAGATTTTGTACCTTTGCACTCTTTTTGTTCATCAAGGAATGAAAGATCCCAATTTGAGAATTTTTCAGAATATATGATAAGTATGTTAGGAGTTTATTCACGCATTTCCTTAATATATTTTGTACCTTTGCACTCTTTTTGCTCATCAAGGAATGAAAGATCCCAATTTGAGGAAAAAAAATCAGAAAAAATCGAAAAGAACAAATAGGCAGAAATTGAAAGAAAAAATTCAAATTTGTCCCACAATAGAAGAAACTAGGCATCAAAGGTGTCTTATCGCAGTGGGGCAGGCGTCTGCCCACGACTTTAAGGTCATGGGTTCGATACCTTCCGCTTGCTGTGGCAATCTTTAATCTCCCTTTCTAGGGCTATTTTTTCTCTTCTGAGGCAGTTCTCTCTCCCCTATATGAGGCAACCGCCCAATCGGGCTTCAAAAAAAAAAAAAAAAGAAGAAGAAACTTGGCAAAATATTTGCTTCTCCACCTCCCAATGAATTTATGTACGCGGTTGACTATTTTCTTTTGCAAAACACGTTTGATATTAAAATGATTCTCTCTCTCTCTTTTTTTTATTATAAAAAAAAGAAAAATGTTTACTAGTAATATTTAATACCAGATACTTTGCTCAAATGTGAAATCATGACATAAGTTATTTCAAATAATTACTCATTCCATTCTAAATTAGTTTCTCAATTTGAAAATACACATATTAAGATAATAGTTAGATGAGTTATATATATATATATATATATATATATATATATATATATATATATATATACATATATCTATCTATATATATATTACAGAAGCACTTTTCAATTTTACACTTCACATTGTGCCACGTGGCAATCTATCATTTTTCCTTCATTTTATTGTTTTTTTATATTTTAATTATTAATCTTAAATCACTAATCAACTTTCCTAGATTCTAGCCATGCATGTCACGTTTGTTGGCCATTATGACCACTTAAGTAGTTATTATGATTTACATAATTGTAACCACTTTATTTCAGCAAAAAAAAAAAAAAAATATTGTAACCACTTTCTTGGCCAAACAATATTTTTTATTCTAAAAAAAATTAAAATCTTATCTTAATGTCTAATCTAAATATATATCTAATCTTTTCAAATTCTCAATCAAATCATTAATTTCGTTTTTATATCATGCAACCATATAAAAACTAAATGTATATCATTATTTGTTAGGGGAATAATAATTAATATTTATCTAAAACTAATAATAGGCATATGTTAGTGTTACTCCACGTTCCACCACCCCCCCCCCTCTCTCTCGCTCTCTCTCTCTCTCTCTCTCAAAAATTCTTTCCAATTCCCAATCTGACTGTTTTATTTTGGTTTCTCAATAACTTATAATAATAGAGTAATTTAATTGGATAATAAATTAACTTTTTGACAAAAAAAATTAACTTCATACTTTTCTTTTTATTTTCGTGAAAATTCACTATTAAATTGAGATAATTATTAAGAAGTTTAAACTTTAAAAAACTCCATTTTTTCTACCAGTCTCCTCATTTTTAGTCACTTTTAAGTCTTCTAAATATTCATTCCTCTGAAACTACTCCTACCATCTCACAATAACCTCCTCCCACTATCACATCACCTAAACTACTTCTCCATCCACACCTTACAATAACCTCCGCCCGTTATCACATCAGGTAAATCCTCATCATCATATTGATTAACAAGGTACAATTCCATTCATGTTGCTTTTCTTTGAATTTGTTTAATTCCAATTGTCTTTTTATGTCACAAATGCAAGGTGTTGTAGAGTCTCCAACTTAATATTTCTTTATAATTTTCTTTATTCTATGATATTTCTGCTGCTCCTCTGGTATTCCTTAGGCTTCTTAATTTTATTTTTTATCCTTCTTTTGCATTTTCATGTTCAAACTTTTTTCTCAATTTCCTAAGTATACCAAGAAAATTTATATTCGCAAACCAATTGGTGAACCCTCAACTCTGATCTTTTGTTTTCTTCCATTTATCATACAACTCTCTACTTTTGCATGCACAGAAGAAAAGCTTCGGGGATTGAAAAGGACATGCGGTGCAGCTTTTGTCATAAGTCCAAATATGGTCTCTCTCTTATTTGTTTAACTATTTTCTTAACTGAGTGGTCTTAACACATGGTAATTTTTTAGATAGTAGTATGGTTAACAATTAATAATGATTTGGAAGTTCTTTGTGCACAAATAAATTTATTCATCAAGTTAGCTTCTTCATTTTTCAAGGTTTGAAGAGTTAAAGGTACTTTTTTGTGCAAGGAAAAAAACTATTAATCAAAATTAACTTCTTTGTGAAGCAAGAAATTATGAGCATTCCCTGATTTAAAAATTCTTTTTAGTCTAAGTTGTCATTCCGTATTTTACGATATTTCTCTTCTCTCAATATGTAGCGAATTAATCACTAGAAATGTTTTAACCTTTCCTCAAACTATGGATCCTTCAAGGAGCCAATGCCTTAACAATCTTGAAGGAGTTTTTGGTTTTTGTTTTTTAAGAAAAGTGGGGGGTATTTCATTAATTTGCTGCCGTCCCCAATCTCTTTATGCTTTCTATTTTCTTTTTCACACTAGCAGGTTTCTGATCATCAATTTGATGTTTTAGGGCAGTGATTGTGGCTATTTTATACACTTCAATTGCTTAGGTACTCTTTTTCAATTTGACTATTTCCTTTCCAACTTTTTTCCGTCTTCAGATACTTTAGCTCTACTTTTGACATGAGAACCCCAAAGTTCTACAAACTAATTGATGTCAATTGCTTTAATTTTGACTAAAATGATCATTTTTCTTATTTGAATTACAGTTGTGAAAAAGTGAGACAAGTCTCATATGATTTTGTTTATCAATATTTATGTTTTTTTCCTGTGTCTCAATTGTCAGCTCCTTTCAGTGAATTGGTTGCAGAAAACATGTGGTAAAAGGTGCAATTTATTTCCTCTTTCTCTTCTCTTTTTTTTCCCATTCACAATACTTGAATAAAAAAAATCTAGACTCATCATTTTCATAATTTTATACTACTATAATTTAGGTCTTACAGTTTTGACAGATCAGATACTTTTACATGTTCATGCCTTTCGTGAATGTTACATAAGTTATGTTTGAAGCTTTTTTATCTTATTTTGCTGAATAGAAGTAATCTTCCCCTGCTCTCTTTGTCTTGCTTCATTTTAACTTGCATAATTTGTTTTTTAACTTTTAAGAAATTATTTGTTATTTTGCTTTTAAGAATTAAGTTCTTAACGAGTAGCAGTGATTTTTCTTAAAAGATAGTTATTAAAATATTCATTACATTCCGCAATGTAATCTTCATTTATAATATTTTAGTTTCTTAATCACTGCTATTTTCTGATTTTTTTTTATATATTATTATTTGATTTGCATACGGAGATGGAGATATAGTGGGCATTTATTATTAAGAGCTCTAGAAGATATAATGGGCATTTAAAGTCTACCTCTATCATGAAAACGGTAAACCCACTATTTTGTTCATGTTCGCAGTTGTTTTTGGTATCTTCTGCAACCGCCATGTTATTTTTGCTTTAATGTGATTGTCAATTTTAAATTGCTATCATTTTAATGTTCTAATTATATTTTTTTTTTTATGAATAATATTAAAAGTGTGTTTGTATCTATATAGTAGTATCTTTTAGGAATGCTTAAACTTTGTTTCCTTTTAATTTGGAATTTCAACGTGATTGTCAAATTTGTAGTGCAGTTAATATAATAAACGATTTAATCGGTTCGCATGTTAAAAATAAACAAAAGGTAATTCAGAACCATGTTCCTCCATTCTAAATGATGTCTCAACTGATATTGTTTTCATGTTGTTACACTTCTTTTACCTTTCTAATTGTATGCTTTTTATTTTTAAATTTCTTTTCATCACTTACTGGTTATTAAGTATGGCGAGAGCCTTCAAATTGTATTGGCATTGTTCACGTATAGTTTCTTGAGGGTATAAAATGAAATTCATCAAAGTAATTCAATGTTCTTTAATATGACAGTTAATGTATGAACTTCTTGCTCAAAATAATACAATGATGGCTTGGAGATTTGGTAATTCGTCCTCAAAGCGCAAACATTGATGTAGTATTTTTACTTCATTTTATAAAATAAATAAAAAAATGCACAACATTTGACTTAATTTGGCTAAAAATATTTAGCTTTTCTTATAGAAGACTTCATAAAGAGCCTTATCATCTTCAAGGAGTCTTGAAGATTGTGGAGATATGATGCAGATGAAGACAAATAAGATTTCGTTTTATATTTGCACCGACTTTTGTAATGAATATATATATATTTTTTTTAACTAATCTCTTCACATTTCATAATCATAAATCTTCAAAACTCTATTTAATAAATAGAGAATATGATTAAATTAATCTTTTTATATTTGTGGAATTCATAAATTATCATTCATTACCTTAACAAAAAAAGATATATCTTTATCTATAATTTATCATTAAATTATGAACATCTTATATAATATTAATTCTTTTTACAGTTTTTGGAATTTGAATTATAATTACCATGATAAGAATGAGTATATTTTTTCAATCTAAATATATTAACTTATGCATAATTTTTCGGCATATCCACTAATCCTTTTGTTTAAGAAAGCAATATTTCCGTGCATAGCACGGGTAATTAGGCTAGTATATATATATAGTAAAACCTCTATACAGTAATACTCCTGGTATCGGAGAAAAATATTATTATTAGGAGGTTATTCTTAAATAGAGACTTACATATAAAAATTATAATTTAAAAAAATAACTAATATACATTATAAGACACACACAAATGTGTCATTTCATATTTTTTAAAAAACATGAATTTAAAAGATATATAAGATTCATGAGTTTAAAAAAAAAAATCTACGAACACCATGCATGTACATTGTGTATATTAGATTTAGAAGATTCATTCATATACATACAATATCTAGGAAATATAAAAAAAAAAAAAAATAGGAGTTTTGCATTAGACTAACATGGGTTTAGCAGAATAGTCATAACATGGCAGCAAAAAAATTGGGAGAAACATTTTTGGCTGGCGCTCCCCAGACGCGCCTTGCCACGTCAACCAAGACGGAACCCAGAACGGAAGTGTGAAACCCGGACCTTCTTTAGGGACTAAATTAATTAAGTTGATGACTTTTGGGACTATAGTGTATAAATTCTTTAACATTTGGATAAGATGATATTAGTTACTAGTTGGGGACTAATCTTGCAATTTTATTTCCTATATAATATCTTTTAGTCTAGACCTAGAATTATAATTGACGATCTTTTCTTTCTCTACGGCTGCAGACACTCTTACTGGGAGACAGAACATGAGACAACTCCGGTACCCGTTCCATCGATCGAAAGTAAGATCTTTCACCGTATCGTTAGTACGATTAGTAGGATTATGAGAGTATTGATAATTAGTGAAATCCAGCGTATATAATTCACGGTGCGGATCACTAACCAAATAATCACATTATGCATATGAAGGGTTAAGCATAAGGTAAACTCGTTGGGAAAATTATACAGTTGACTTCGAATTAAACTATAATCGTAGTCAAGATGCAAGGAAGGTGAAGAACAAACCTCGTTGATGAATCTCGTAAAACTTATAATAATAGACGTGACAATTACATTACTTATTTTAATGATTTATCTGCATTACTTTTATAAAATATATATATATATATATATATAGTAGATTATTTTTATTTTACTATTGATTTGAAAAACCCCTCATTATCTATGACCCAAATGTCTCATTTTAATATTTTACCAAGGGTTATATTTTTTTTTTAAGATTTACTTTACCACAAAATAAAGTTGAACCTCATTTTCTTCTTACTCATCAATTTTTCTGTATAAAGAAGTGATGAGTTTGTTTGGCAATTTAAATTTTCTTCAAACCTTTGATGTCTTTCTCTTCAATTTTCCGTATCCATTGAAGATTCTAATTCAAGTTCTTTTACTATAACATTCTCTTGGTGGTAATTATTTAATTTCCTTTACCGCATGAACACACACACACACACACACAAAAAATTGTGTCATTTTTGAAATATCAACTTTTAAACTATTATGTTATAGAATTCATTAAATATTTTCGATATTAATTAATTTTTACGATTATAGGATATTTATTACCCCCTTATTAATTTTTAAACGATGATAGAATATATTTTACTACATTTACAAGTTATATTTGTATCTTAATTATGTTTCGACCCCTTTTCTATCGAGGTTTTGACGCCATATTTATACCGTTTTAATCATCTACCCTCGATGGGTAATGGTGGTAATGAAGTGTGACAAGGAGTGTCATGTATGTGATTCAAGACACTAAAGGGGGGGTCATGGAGTCTAATTCATAAGTTTGAAGGAACACATTTACTTGTGTGTGCCTGATGCAGAATAAACTTCTAATCCAACTTTGACGAACACGCTGTAATGAACTTGATAGATTATGGATTTATGCTATATATAGTTGGAAATATCTTGACGTCTAGTTTCTAACGGAGAAAACGGATCGCAATTTCGAGTTTTCTACAGAAAGTTATAGTCATTTTACTAAGACTGCTCATGACGATTGACTTGAGCTACGAGATCTGAAAGATTTCTTCTAGTTCGTCTAACCTCTTGTCTCTTGCTAACTTCTTTGGGATGTCGATGGTGGATCATGGCTGATGGAACGATTTTGAATGATCTATATGGACCCGAGACAAAGCTAATTGGAATACCAACGAGTGCGTCTAGCATATTAGGATATTCATTATCAATGATGCCCTACTCTACCTTACTCTATGTATCTCATTTTGTTGTCGAAAATTTTCTTCACATAATTTTTCTTTACATTTTTTTTTAGAAAATAGTTGAACCTAGAAACTCTTACTCATGTTATTAATGTTTCTTAAAAGAAACTTAGTACTTGTAACTTCGTACTAAACCTTCATGCAATGAAACTTCTTTAATGTTTCTGATTGCTTGTTCAAAGAAAGTTATTCCCATCTTTACTTCGACACCTTTTGCTAGGGTCGATAACTCATTACTTGAAGTTTGATCGATTTGTCTTCCTCGATTTTTGAACCAACATAAACTAGAACTTCATCCCTATTAGTTTCAAGATTCAGTTGTGAGTTTAAATCTTCGAAATTTAAAAACTCTCTTAAGGCCTATATATATATATTTTTTTTTTTTAAAAAAAAAAAAAAAACATTAAGACTTGTCGTTTATTCTTGTATTTTGGCTCGGCGCGCCCGTAATTCATCTATTATCTTTTGTTAAGATCATATTTATAGACAGAATATGATTTGCCTATACTGTTTCCGTTGATGAATATTTCTCTTCCCTTATCGAAAGTTTTCAGCCAGCATGCTTCAAATTTACTTCAATTTTCTCTACTACATAGCGAACTATTCATTGACTACTAAATGCAACATCTTTCTAACGTTCCATGAAGATTTTAAGACTTCTTATTGTGTCTCACTCACATTGGTATTTTTTTTTCTCTAATTGTATATCCATTGACCTTCTTCAATATATCTATACAAATGAGTTCTTTGAATGTCAAGTTCATTCTATCATTCCTTATAATAAATCAAAGTCTTGTCCTTATTAACCCTCTACTTCTACAACCCTTTCAAAAGTTCTTGAAGTTTTCTATCTGAACTTGGATTATATTTGTTTCGCCAATTTCTCATGTGCTGGAGGGCTTAGATGTTTTTGCATCTTTAATATTTATTTGTTCTCATTATTCTTCAATTACTTGATCCTTTCGTCATTTTTCAGATGTAGACTCATAGTCACTAAGGATAGTCGACTAAACGCTTACTAAATCATATGTCTTTTACCTTATCGCTTCTAAGCTTGAGTTCTCTTTGTCCTAAACCATCCTTCATCTTTCCACCTTGAGTCTAAAATCGATCACTAGAGATTTTCACTATAGTTTGGAGCGTAGAGTCTTTGCGAAACATGTATTATCTGAGTGTCGCAACAAAAGTGCGGTATGACGTCATTATGTGGGAATGATAACTGGAGAATAACTCAAAGCAGCTCAAGATCGACAGAGGAATTTGGTGGATTCTCATTGAAGACCTCTGAGTTTGAGTGTGGGAAGGTGTAGTTACGTGTTTCTCCTACAAGAGGAGTGATGAGATTTAGCATGGATCAAAACTGGAGTTCGAGGTACGTTAGAACATTTGAGATTTTGGAAGAAGATGGCACTCTAGCGTATCGTTTGGCGTTACCACCAGCCTTGTCAAGAGCACACAATGTTTTTCATATATCCATTTTCGGCGGTACATCTTAGACCCAAAGAACATTATAAAACAAGAGTCACTGCAAGTACAAGATGATTTGATCTACGAGGAACATTGGATACAGATTGTTGACTACACAGAACAAGTGTTGAGCAGAGAATTATACCATACATTAATGTTCAATGGTCGAATCACAAATTAAGAGAGACAACAATGGAACTCGAGGAAGAGATGAGAGCAAATACCCACACATTTTTGAAAGATTATAGCGTAAGTTTCGAGGACGAAACTTTTCTTTAGAGGGGTAGGATGTGAAACCCGGACCTTCTTTAGGGACTAAATTAATTAAGTTGATGACTTTTGGGACTATAGTGTATAAATTCTTTAACATTTGGATAAGATGATATTAGTTACTAGTTGGGGACTAATCTTGCAATTTTATTTCCTATATAATATCTTTTAGTCTAGACCTAGAATTATAATCGACGATCTTTTCTTTCTCTACGGCTGCAGACACTCTTACGGAGACAGAACATGAGACAACTCCGGTACCCGTTCCATCGATCGAAGGTAAGATCTTTCACCGTATCGTTAGTACGATTAGTAGGATTATAAGAGTATTGATAATTAGTCTCTGCGTTTTTTGTTAGGTTTTATTGATGAAGAGTTTTGCCTCCGACAGTTTAAGAACGAATCAAAGGTAAGTATAGAACCCTCTGTTTTAATTAAAAGACTATATTTTTGTATAAAATCGGGAAGCTTCGGGTTTATATTATGCTTTTGATATGTACTGTAATTTATTAATTTGAGACGTTTAATGTTATTTAATAAAAAGCGTGACCAATGAATGGTGGTGTCTTTTGAAATTCTGTTAATCTAAGAAGTCTGAAAAGAAATCGTCTTCCTATGTTTTTGTCCAAAGCACGGTTACTCCTTTTGCGAACCTATGTTTGGTACTCCATCGAAGGTATTTGGCACTCTTATTTCTTTTGATCAGCCGACATACATCGCTCCAATAGATTCATAACATTTATTTTCTCTGAATCAAGTATATTGGTTTGTGAGCTTGTGAAGGAAACTCTATATTTATGTACACTAAATCCTCTATTATGTCTGCCATTGTGGCCCCTTTTTGTCTTTATTCTTTACAGCCTTCAAGCTCAATTGTGGCTTTGACAATCCAATCTTTAAGGACATATATTATATGTAAAAATCCACTTGTGCCTATTTATCCGGATCTATTCACCATAGGAAAAATCTCTTGATCTTTTCTTTTTGCTTCTTCAAGAATTGGGTATCTACTGTGTTCATGAGGAAGGCTTTGATCCATTTTCTACCATGTTCCTAACCGTTTAATAATAAGGAAGTTACCTTCTGCGATTTATCCATTTTCCATTCTTGTCTTTTCTTGCTTAGAAGTAAATTTCGATGATCGAACATGCTTCGGCAAATTTAAAAGAAATTTTATTTCTGTCAACTAGAATATTTTGTTTAAACTTTTTATTAGAAAATAAATGTTTGCATATGTTTAACACTGTTCTAAATATTCTGTTACTGTTTGATACTTTGCGGGTTGTCATGGAATACTGTCTGTACTGACCCACCTAGGGGTAGAAGCTAGGACTCTGTACTGACCCATTCCCTAGAGGGTATAAGTCTAGGGCTGATATATCAGTTTCTGTTTCTGTTTCGGTAAACCTATGATCACTGGTCAAAGTATCACTCTGTATATTCTGTTCTGTTCTGCAACTGCTAATACATAATGTATATGTCTGAACTTCTGAAAGTTTCTGAAAGTGTTTTTCTTACAAAGGATTATGTTTAAAATATATCTGTCCATTTTCTGAAAACTATATACATGTAACCGGATTTTCCCGGGAGGCGTTTCTATACTTACTGAGTTGTAGCTCACTCCTTGCGTTGTTGTTTTTACAGATGATGAGTTATAAGGGAACGATAGACCGTACGACGGGGACTGAGTGTAGAAGCAACTCTGGGATTACTTACGGAACGAAACTTTAGGATAATTCCATTAAGAGTATTTTTCTCAACTTTAATGTATTAAAATTTATTGAAGAATTTTGATAGTTGAATTAAATGGGTGATTATCGCTTTATGGAAATAGATTCTCTGAATGTAAGGACCTGGTATTCTTGGATTTTGATTTGAGAATACGGTCATGTCGGGTTTTCGGATCCGGACTTATAGAACCGGGTCCGGGGCGTGACAGGAAGTCCCACTTCTGTTCTCACTTGGCAGTGAGTTGTGTGCAAAAAACACTTAGTTTTTTTTTTGTTGGCTGCAATTTTCTAAATTGGTATTCTTACAACATAAAAAATCACTAATACAAATTATTTACCAAAATTTGAGTAAGAAAATAAATAAATTGTTTATTAATAAAAAACAAACAACGTAAAAATCAAAAAAATCTTTTATAACATAAATATGTCAAATTGTACGTAACAATATTGAAACAAATGTAAGCAGATGCTATCTACGGCCCCGATGGTGTGTATCGATCGAGGCTTCTCCGCTCTTCTCGGAGATAGTACGTGTGGCCATCTCTCGTTCGCACGGCGCTACCACGCTTCGTCTTGGAAGGACGTGGCAAGGCGCGTCTGGGATGTGATGCTGTGTCTGAGTAATGTCGGGGTATAAAAAAAAACTAAGTGTTTTTGGCACAACTCACTGCCAAGTCAGAACGGAAGCCCACTTCCGTTCCGTCTTGGCCCAAGACGGAAGACTTTCGTCTTGGCTGACGTGGCAAGGCGCGTCTGGGAGAGTGCCACGTCAGCCAAGACGGAACCGTCTTGGCTTCCGTTTTGGCCAAAAATGTTTCTCCCAATTTTTTGGCTGCCATGTTATGACCATTCTGCAAAACCCATGTTAGTCTAATGCTAAACCCAAAAAATATGTACATCATGTATGCATTTAAAATATTCACTCATGTATTTGTATCTTCGAAATTTCTTTTCGTTTGTCATACATATATAAATACTAGTATAATCATAAATTTCAATATCATTTTCAATTTAAGCAAGTCATGGCATCTAAAAACAAACGAATTTAAATCACTGAAAGTATTCGTGTCGAGTTGCTCAAAATGAAAGAAACTAACACAGATTGGAAGCAAAAATATCTTGCAAAATTGTTAAAAAATACTCATAATCTTAAGTTGTTATTTTATATAGATATATAAATATATTTAAAATTTAATGTTATTTTATTACTATATGGAGGTAAATTTCTTAAGGATGGTCCTAAAAAAATATGAAATATTACAATGTAGAGTTTATTCTTATTACTATAAGGAGGTTATTATTATATAGAGTATTAATGTATACATGTTTTACCATATATATATATATATATATGTGTGTGTGTGTGTGTGTGTGTGTGTGTAAAATGATGAAAAATCCATCTTAAAAGTTATAATACAATTAATAGTGTTTGTGGAGTTAGTAAATATTAAGGTAAAATTGAAGTTGAGAAAGAACAACTAATTTGAACAAGACAAAAAAATAATTTTGTAATAAGTAATTCGAGACGAAGTGAGTATAAAATAAGCTTGAAACTATAGAAAGGTTTACAAGGAAAATTTGAACTTTACAGTAATAAGTTCGATTTATTCACATTTTTTAAGGTAAGTAGTTAGATTTATTAGTTGATTGCTCTAATTTCTTACTTCTCACACAATTCTGTATTTCTTTCTTAATAATAAGTTTTCACCGATTTACACAAATATATATATATATATATATATATATATATATATATATATATATATATATATATATATATATATATATATATATATATCTATAGTAGCATTAAATATTAATGAAGTCATGATAATCACTTGCTATTGTCATGATCTTCATTGATTCAATTTCAATTTCATTGATTTAATTTGCTACTACCCATTTTTGCAAGGCTACATAATTGTGGGAAAAAAAAATTGAAGTTGTATTTAAAAACGGTCTTGATCATGATTGTCTAAATCGTAACTTACTTGATCATACTTTTCATTACCAATTTTAAATGTAATCTCATTTGTTGTTTAGATTTTATGATAAAACTTCTAACTTGTGACTGATGCTAATTGTTTAATGGGTAAAAAAATCCTCTTTCCCCCTTCCTCTCTCCATCTCTTTCCCTAGACAATCACAATTCACCATGTGTATATATAATTGGAAAAAATATTTATATAGTAAATTGTGATTGGTTGGGGACTAGGGATAGAGACAGGAATGGGGATAGAGAATTTTCACCCTGTTTAAAATGTCTTTATCCTAACATAAAATAACATAAGAAACTCAAGTTTTAGTTAAGCAGATCTAAAAATCTTGACAATTTCATTTAACTTTAATGTATAGAGAAAAATTCCATACATAAATAAATAATTTTTACTTTTATTTTTTTGTCAGTAGATTTTTATTTTAACTCTTTCTGTATATAAACTATTTTCGAATTACTACTTTTGTCAAATTAGTACTCCCTCCATTTCTAAATATAATACTCTTTAGACAATTTTAGAAAATTAAGAAACTTATCATTTTCAGCGAAAGTTTCAATATTACCCCTCTCTCACTTCTATAGCATAAGAAAATAAAGGAAAAAATAGGGATGGCAGAGGTGGCAAATAAAAGAAATGTCGAGGGTATAATTGGAATAAATTGTTGATAACTAATAAAAGAACCTTAAATGACAATTAATTTGGATACCTATAAATCTCCTAAACGACAATTAAATGGGAATGGAGGGAGTATAACACTGGTGGTTTCTTGCTACTTTGAATCATTTGTTCTGCGCACATCACCAGTGTTAAAGACTTAAATTGTTCAAAGATACCTTTAAGACTGACAAACATGTCTACAACACTTGTTCAAAAGTGGCTGATAAACCACTAATTTTCACTAATTTAATAAAAGCAGTAGTTTGAAAAAAAATTATGTATAGAAAGAAATAAAATAAAAGTTTACTAATAAAAAGAGAAAAAAATAATTTTTTTTTATATTTTTATACGGAGGTTTTCTCTTAATGTATATCATTCTTCTATTAAAGTTTGTAAAATCTCACTCATGCCAAGCTCAAGATTCTTTTTAATATTTCCACACAAACTTGAAAAAGAATTTTAGACCTCAAGCAAATTAAGCTCGAGTTTAAACTGAGAAAAATAGAAATAGGACTGCAAGTCTGCAACACTTAGTTATTCAACCCACGCGAATAGTGTAATCTTTGAGGAAAAATTCAAGCATGATAATTTTATTAATGAAATAGTAAATGAGACACAATATATGAAAGATAATTGTTTGCTGTTTACGAGTAATGACTCGACTAATTCAGTTAAAATATAAAAAAAGAATAAACCTAATAAATGCAATACTCCGTTCGATTCAAAATATAAATTTTGTTAGGAGTTTTCATAGAAATTACGATACTAATTAGAATGGTAAAAATATCCCTAATTAATACTCCAAAAAACAAAGAAATTAATAGAGAGTTGCATAAGAATTACAAATTTTGATTAAAATAAATATGTGAAAAAATAATATAGAGGTAAAATTTTTTTTTTGAAGCCCGATTGGGCGGTTACCCTATATAGGGCAGAGAGAACTGCCTCAGACGAGGAGAAGATAGCCTTAGAAAGGGAGATTAAAGTTTACCGTACGCAGGCGGAGGGTATCGAACCCACGATCTCAAGGTCGTGGGTGCCGCCTGCCCCATTGGGTTAAGACACTTTTGATATATAGAGGTAAATTAATCAATAAATAAGCGCATAATTCTGGTAAAAAAATCTTTATTTTGCAACAAAAAAATTTGTTAAAATACTTATATTTTGAATCGGACTATTAAATTGCTTTTTGAACGAGGTTAACCTATGAATAACTCTGAAAATTCAAGTTTAACAGATCGAAGAAAAGGACAGGTCAGCTAAGCTAATGAAATTGTCTTTATTGTTAAATACTTAAATACCAATGACTATTACTACCATTAGTAATAAATGCTCACTTGTTTTGATTTTCATCTCTTGTTTTTTTTGCCTATTAAAACTCACCCACCTTTTTTTTTCTCTCAAAGATTCATTGATTTCTCAACTGCATCTTTGTCTTCTATAGAAAATTCCCAGTTCATTAACTTGCATTTGAGCATAAAAATTATTGATTTAAAAAAAATAAAAAATCACCAATTAGATTCATCAACCCCCAAAAAAAAATGGCAGCTTCAAGAGGTTTCTTCATATCTCAATTTGCTCTCAGGATTTCAGTGGTTGTATTTTCAATGGCTGCAATCATCACCACCGTTACTACTAAGCAAACCCTCGAAGAATATGGACTCATTGAGGAATTCGATTTCAGGGGCTCCCTTTCTATGAGGTATGAAATTCATGGAAAGGCTGGTGTGGGGGTTGGGAAAAGTTTTAATTTTGTTACTCCCTCCGTCCGGAATTGAAAGTCCCATTTTCTATACAAAATTCGATTTCGAATAGAGGAAGTAATTTTTTTCGGAGAATTAGTCTATCCCTATATATATATATATTTCTGAATGTGAACCTTGTCAGATAGGGCAATCTTGTGTGAAACCCAAACAAGATGAATATTTATATAAGATGTTATCACAATTTCAAGAAAAAGAACAATATCTTCAAGTTCTTGAAGCTGATCATTGGATTGATTTGTTAAAAACAATTAAGGATCCAGAATTAAGATTAAAAATTATAGACCAAATGGGTAATACACCTAGTACTTCTAAGGTTATACCTAAAAAGGAAGAACAATTTAATGTTGATAAGTATAAAGAAGATTATACTATGTCTGAGATTCATAAAATGATATCTGAAAAAACTGTTAAAGAAAAACCAACTTCGGTTAAGGATATTATCAAAGAGATTGATAATTTAAAAATTGAGATTAAATCTTTAAAAAAGAAGAATCTAGAAAATGATACTAGAATTTCTAATTTAGAAACCTTATACATACTTGATAAGAATGATAAGAAAATTAAAAAAGGGAAGGACAAAGTTTCGAAAAAAAACTTCTCTTAAAAATTGAAGAAATTGAAGAAAAAGAGGAATTTTTACAAGTTCTTGAATTTGTTACTTTACAAAAATGGCATATTAAAATTACTTTATTAATAGGTAATTATTATTCTCAGGAATTTACTGCATTAGTTGATAGTGGTGCAGATTTGAATGTTATTCAAGAAGGGGTAATACCTACAAAATATTTTGAAAAAACCACTCATAATATAAGACATGCAGGTGGTGAAAGAATGGATATAAAATATAAGTTATCCAAATCTTTAGTTTGTAATGATGGTAAATGTATACCAATGAGTTTCTTATTAACTAAGAATAAGTTGTCGAGTTCTCGTGATACTAGGACAACCATTCATTAATAAAATTTATCCTTTTAGATGGATAGATAGAGAAAAAATTATTGCTACTTATAAAGATGAACCAATTACTTTCAAGTTTATAACTAGACCTTTTACTAAGGTATTGAATAATTTATATAATGAATTAATGTGCAAAGAAAATCAATTAGGATTTTTGAAATTTGAAGTTAATATGCTTACTATTGAAGAAAAATTAGATAATCCTAAATTAAAGGAAAAGATAGTTAATATAACTAATCAGTTTGCCTTAGAAATTTGTAATGATCATCCTAATGCTTTTTGGGATAGGAAAAAACATATTGTTAGTTTACCTTATGAGGAAAACTTTAATGAGGAAAATATTCCTACCAAGGCTAGACCTTGTCAGATGAATTCAGAATATTTGAATTTGTGCAAAAAAGAAATTGATAATTTATTAGAAAGAAAAATTATAGGAGTTTCTAATTCACCTTGGTCATGTACGGCTTTTTATGTTAATAAACATTCTGAAATAGAAAGAGGAGTACCAAGATTGGTAATAAATTATAAACCTTTAAATAAGGTATTAAAATGGGTTAGATATCCCATTCCTAATAAAAAAGATTTATTAGATAGATTATATGATGCTTTGATATTTTCCAAATTTGATTTAAAATCAGGATATTGGCAAATACAAATAGATCCTAAGGATAGGTATAAAACTGCCTTTAATGTACCTTTTGGACAATATGAATGGTATGTTATGCCTTTTGGATTAAAGAATGCTCCCTCTGATTTTCAGAGAATTATGAATGATATTTTCATGAATTACAGTGATTTTATTATTGTTTATATTGATGATATATTAGTCTTCTCTAAAACAATAGAAGACCATTTTAAACATTTAGAAATATTTAAAAAATTAGTGATAGCTAATGGATTAGTAATATCTAAACCAAAAATGGTTTTATTTCAAACTAAGATTAGATTCTTAGGTCATAACATCGAAAAGGGTGAAATTATTCCTATTAATAGGAGTATAGAATTTGGATCAAAATTCCCAGATGTAATAACTGATAAAACACAATTACAAAGATTTTTAGGAAGTTTAAATTACATCCTACCTTATTACAAAAATCTAGCAGAAGATACAGCTATCTTATATGATAGATTAAAAAAGAATCCTAAACCATGGACTGATAGTCATACAAAAGTTATACAAAAAATTAAGAGTAAAGTTAAGACTTTGCCTTGCTTAATGATAAGTAATCCTAATTGGGATAAGATTATAGAAACAGATGCCTCAGATGTAGGATATGGAGGAATCTTGAAACAGGTTGATCTTGAAAGCGAAATGAAAATCTTATTAGATTTCATTCAGGTAAATGGAATAATTCTCAAAAGAATTATGCTACTATTGCAAAAGAAATACTTGCAATTGTTAAATGTGTATTAAAATTTCAAGATGATTTATATAATCAAAAATTTATTATAAAGACTGATTGTCAATCAGCTAAATATATGTTTAACAAAGATTTTAAACATGATGTTTCTAAACGAGATGTTTGCTAGATGGCAAGCTAATTTAGCACCATTTGATTTTGAAGTGGTATATAAAAAAGGGACAGGGATAATAGTCTACCCTGATTTTTTAACAAGAGAATATTTATGATTCATTTAAATGATATTGTTCAAGATATGTATTTTGAAAAATGGTTAAATGAATGTGTTTCATATGAAGATTATATAGATAGCACTATTAAGAAAAATGATATTGATTTAAAGTGTTATGAAAAACCTGATGAGGTTATGGAGGAACAAATAGAAACTATGTATCAAATACAACAATTAGAAAAAGAAATATTTTTACGAAAAAATGGAAATAGATATGAATCTATTTGATGACCCTTATAATATTAATAGTCATGTTGATCCTTATAGAATTGATAAACATGTTAATAATCATGTAACACCAATATATGATTCTTATAGTTACATATTTAATGATCCTTATAATTGGATATATGATAAACATCCCGATGACTGGTTTTATGCATATTCTATCGATGCGGTCATGTCGAGTTACTGAGGAAATTCCTCTTATAGAGGAAGAGGAGGTCGTGGAAGAGGTTACGATAGAATCTTAGCACAACATGGAAATAAGAAGTTAATAGCTTCTAATATCTCTGGTTTATCCAAAGATGATGATGAAATTCAACAATTCGGGGGCTTGGAAAAAAGCTCAAGAAGAAAAAGAAGGAGTTAGCGGTTCTCTTGCTCCAGTCTTTCGCTAGAATTCTAGAGGAAGGAAAATCTAAAGATGAACTAATGGTTAAAAACTATGAGGAAAGAGTTATTTTACTCTTGAATAATGAGGATAAAAGATGGGAAGATCGATACTGGACTCTCATGAGAGATACCTTAATAATCTGGGATATCCAGCAGAGGTTTATAAATCTCAACAAGTTTATGAGATGATACTCTCTAATCATGGTTGTGAATTTAGTCACTTTACGGGGGACTAATAAAGAAGTTTATAATTTCTCGAAAATTATAATCAAAAAGGTAATAACCATTGAAGAATGGGGGTATATCTCCGTTTAGAGAAAAAGACAGTCTTTGTTAAAGACATCCAAATAAAATGCAATTATTGGGATTATATCCAAGCTTTTGATAGAGTTTTCTTATATGAAAATGGAAAGAAAAGTCATACTTGGTTCATTAAGATTTGCTCAGAAGTTTATAACAAACCTATTCCAGGTTGGTTAACAGATTGGTGGCAATTTTATGGTGCCTCAGAAGATATTCTTCCATTATTATTTAAAGAATATTACCTATCCCAAAAAGCATTAGGATGATCATTACAAATTTCTAAGGCAAACTGATTAGTTATATTAACTATCTTTTCCTTTAATTTAGGATTATCTAATTTTTCTTCAATAGTAAGCATATTAACTTCAAATTTCAAAAATCCTAATTGATTTTCTTTGCACATTAATTCATTATATAAATTATTCAATACCTTAGTAAAAGGTCTAGTTATAAACTTGAAAGTAATTGGTTCATCTTTATAAGTAGCAATAATTTTTTCTCTATCTATCCATCTAAAATGATAAATTTTATTAATGAATGGTTGTCCTAGTATCACAGGAACTGACAACTTATTCTTAGTTAATAAGAAACTCATTGGTATACATTTACCATCATTAATACCATCAGGGGGTCAGGATCTCTAAGCCACCAGCATACATGGAATAAATTACAGATTATGCTTTAGCATAGAAGCCATTTCAGAACTTAACAGCCACTAAACCTCGCCTTAACACCCTAGCGCCTTTATCCTCTCAACGGCTTAACGGGTTAACAGGCTTAACAGTAAGTTCGGCCATTCTTTCCTGAACACAACTTCCATACTTATTCATATTCTAACCATAACGCCAGATTTCTTGAAAACCCCTAGTCCTAAGACATCTTCATCATGAATTTTCAAGTTATTTATTAATCAGCCATAATTCAACACAAGGTAATTTAGCTCTATAAGGCTAAACATAATTCAAATAAAATAAAATAAAAACAAAACAAAAAATTTAAAAAAGACTTACAAAATTAAAATGCGAAAGCCTTCTTGTACAGCAAACTTCAAGAGATATTATTTATAAGAGTTTTACAAAGAGAGAGAGAATAGGTAGGAAAAAGCTTAGATCTAAACTAAAACATATCCGCCTTTTTATAGGAGTCTGCGGACTTGAAATAAAATACAATCTAAATAAACAACAGTAAACTATATTATTACATTGCTTTTTAAAAGCTTCTTTATAAAAGTAAAGTAGACAGCATCTAATCCTGTCGTTTAAAGTCTTTTAACTTCTTCTTAAAAGTAAATATTCTTACTTATCCCGAGAAATCTTCTCTTTTCCTTTGCTTTTAGCTGATTCCAATCTTGTCAATAATAATTCTTGTGCACTTGCCAGCACATCTTTAATATTGAAATCCACATCATTTGGATCTTGCGCATCTTGGAAATCTTCCAATTCTTTGAATCTGTTTGAAGATATCATTGAGCTATCACTTCTATTGGAATTTTCTTCCTGTTCAATATATTCTTTTTCTTTTAGAGCTTGCTCTAATTTTTCCATATGTTGGGCAATTATCTCTGCCTTTGTCAAAATTGCTTCTTGTCCAAATTTCATCTGGATATTTTCTTGAATCTTTTTCTCGTTATAAACATCTAACTTTTGTCTTATCAATTCCAAAGTATCATGACAATTTAATTGTTTAGTATGGGAATCTTCTTTCATCATAGTATCCCAAAACCTTGTATAAGAACATCTTTTAAGACATAATAAGTTGTTTTTGTTATAACCAACAACTGGATCATTCCTCCAAATATAAGGAATTGAGAATTCCATAAAGAAACCCATCTGATAATATCCTGGTATTATAAATTCAGATTTTCTTGGCGTAACTTCACACCATTCTTGGTAATATTCTTTAAATAATAATGGAAGAATATCTTACGAGGCACCATAAAATTGCCACCAATCATTAACCAACTCTGGAATAGGTTTGTTATAAACTTCGAGCAAATCTTAATGAACCAAGTATGACTTTTCTTTCCATTTTCATATATAGAAAACTCTATCAAAAGCTTGGATATAATCCCAATAATTGCATTTTATTTGGATGTCTTTAACAAAGACTGTCTTTTCTCTAAACGGAGATATACCCCATTCTTCAATGGTTATTACCTTTTTGATTATAATTTTTGAGAAATTATAAACTTCTTTATTAGTCCACAGTAAAGTGACTAAATTCACAACCATGATTAGAGAGTATCATCTCATAAACTTGTTGAGATTTATAAACCTCTGCTTTGGATATCCCAGATTATTAAGGTATCTCTCATAGAGAGTCCGAGTGCGATCTTCCCATCTTTTATCCTCATTATTCAAGAGTAAAATAACTCTTTCCTCATAGTTTTTTAACCATTAGTTCATCTTTAGATTTTCCTTCCTCTAGAATTCTAGCGAAAGACGGAGCGAGTAGAAGCTGCTAACTCCTTCTTTTTCTTCTTGAGCTTTTTTCCAAGCCCTGAATTGTTGAATTTCATCATCATCTTTGGATAAACCAGAGATATTAGAAGCTATTAACTTCTTATTTCCATGTTGTGCTAAGATTCTATCAGAACCTCTTCCACGACCTCCTCTTACCCTCTATAAGAGGAATTTCCTCAGTAACTGACATGAGCTGCATCGGTAGAATATGCATAAAACCCGAGTCATCGGGATGTTTATCATATATCGATTATAAGGATCATTAAATATGTAACTATAAGAATCATATATTGGTGTTACATGATTATTAACATGTTTATCAATTCTATAAGGATCAACATGACTATTAATATTATAAGGGTCATCAAATAGATTCATATCTATTTCCATTTTTTCAGAAAATATTTCTTTTTCTAATTGTTGTATTTGATACATAGTTTCTATTTGTTCCTCCATAACCTCATCAGGTTTTTCATAACACTTTAAATCAATATCATTTTTCTTAATAGTGCTATCTATATAATCTTCATATGAAACACATTCATTTAACCATTTTTCAAAATACATATCTTGAACAATATCATTTAAATGAATCATAAATATTCTCTTGTTAAAAAATCAGGTAGACTATTATCCTGTCCTTTTTTATATACCACTTCAAAATCAAATGGTGCTAAATTAGCTTGCCATCTAGCAAACATCTGTTTAGAAACATCATGTTTAAAATCTTTGTTAAACATATATTTAGCTGATTGACAATCAGTCTTTATAATAAATTTTTGATTATATAAATCATCTTGAAATTTTAATACACATTTAACAATTGCAAGTATTTCTTTTGCAATAGTAGCATAATTCTTTTGAGAATTATTCCATTTACCTGAATGAAATCTAATAAGATTTTCATTTCTGCTTTCAGGATCAACCTGTTTCAAGATTCCTCCATATCCTACATCTGAGGCATCTGTTTCTATAATCTTATCCCAATTAGGATTACTTATCATTAAGCAAGGCAAAGTCTTAACTTTACTCTTAATTTTTTGTATAACTTTTGTATGACTATCAGTCCATGGTTTAGGATTCTTTTTTAATCTATCATATAAGATAGCTGTATCTTCTGCTAGATTTTTGTAATAAGGTAGGATGTAATTTAAACTTCCTAAAAATCTTTGTAATTGTGTTTTATCGGTTATTACATCCAGGGAATTTTGATCCAAATTCTATACTCCTATTAATAGGAATAATTTCACCCTTTTCGATGTTATGACCTAAGAATCTAATCTTAGTTTGAAATAAAACCATTTTTGGTTTAGATATTACTAATCCATTAGCTATCACTAATTTTTTAAATATTTCTAAATGTTTAAAATGGTCTTCTATTGTTTTAGAGAAGACTAATATATCATCAATATAAACAATAATAAAATCACTGTAATTCATGAAAATATCATTCATGATTCTCTCGAAAATCGAGAGGAGCATTCTTTAATCCAAAAGGCATAACATACCATTCATATTGTCCAAAAGGTACATTAAAAGGCGGTTTTATACCTATCCTTAGGATCTATTTGTATTTGCCAATATCACGATTTTAAATCAAATTTGGAAAATATCAAAGCATCATATAATCTATCTAATAAATCTTTTTTTATTAGGAATGGGATATCTAACCCATTTTAATACCTTATTTAAAGGTTTATAATTTATTACCAATCTTGGTACTCCTCTTTCTATTTAGAATGTTTATTAACATAAAAAAGCAGTACATGACCAAGGTGAATTAGAAACTCCTATAATTTTTCTTTCTAATAAATTATCAATTTCTTTTTGCACAAATTCAAATATTCGAATTCATCGACAAGGTCTAGCCTTGGTAGGAATATTTTCCTCATTAAAGTTTTCCTCATAAGGTAAACTAACAATATGTTTTTTTCCTATCCCCAAAAAGCATTAGGATGATCATTACAAATTTCTAAGGCAAAGCTGATTAGTTATATTAACTATCTTTTCCTTTAATTTAGGATTATCTAATTTTTTCTTCAATAGTAAGCATATTAACTTCAAATTTCAAAAATCCTAATTGATTTTCTTTGCACATTAATTCATTATATAAATTATTCAATACCTTAGTAAAAGGTCTAGTTATAAACTTGAAAAGTAATTGGTTCATCTTTATAAGTAGCAATAATTTTTTCTCTATCTATCCATCTAAAAGGATAAATTTTATTAATGAATGGTTGTCCTAATATCACAGGAACTGACAATTTATTCTTAGTTAATAAGAAACTCATTGGTATACATTTACCATCATTACAAACTAAAGATTTGGATAACTTATATTTTATATCCATTCTTTCACCACCCTGCATGTCTTATATTATGAGTGGGTTTTTTCAAAATATTTTGTAGGTATTACCCCTTCTTGAATAACATTCAAATCGCACCACTATCAACTAATGCAGTAAATTCCTGAGAATAATAATTACCTATTAATAAAGTAATTTTAATATGCCATTTTTGTAAAGTAACAAATTCAAGAACTTGTAAAAATTCTTCTTTCTCTTCAATTTCTTCAATTTTTAGAGAAGTTTTTTCAGAAACTTTGTCCTTCCCTTTCTTATCATTCTTATCAAGTATGTATAAGGTTTCTAAATTAGAAATTCTAGTATCATTTTCTAGATTCTTCTTTTTTAAAGATTTAATCTCAATTTTTAAATTATCAATCTCTTTGATAATATCCTTAACCGAAGTTGGTTTTTCTTTAACAGTTTTTTCAGATATCATTTTATGAATCTCAGACATAGTATAATCTTCTTTATACTTATCAACATTAAATTGTTCTTCCTTTTTAGGTATAACCTTAGAAGTACTAGGTGTATTACCCATTTGGTCTATAATTTTTAATCTTAATTCTGGATCCTTAATTGTTTTTAACAAATCAATCCAATGATCGACTTCAAGAACTTGAAGATATTGTTCTTTTTCTTGAAATTGTGATAACATCTTATATAAATATTCATCTTGTTTGGGTTTCACACAAGATTGCCCTATCGACAAGGTTCACATTCGGAATCACTAGTACTACTATAGTAGTCACTTTCTATGATATCTAAACTATCATCACTTTGTTCTGAACTATCAGTTGATTCTAAGAATAACTTAGATATTCTATCCTTAATTTCATTAGGATCTAAATTATCCAATTCTAGATTTTTAATCTCTTTCTTGGTCCAACAATTCTTTGCAATATGACCAACTTTCTTACATTTATTACAGACAATTATTTTGTCTTTTTTCTTATTATAATCTTTTTGTTTTCTAAAGGATTTCCTTTTTTCCTTTCTATCAGCCTTGTCCTCTAATTTTTTTCTTAGAGTACTTCCTTTTTTCTTTCTATAAAAAGGTTGTTTATCAACAATTTTCTTTTTACCTTTAGCCCTATTATAAGCGAGTAAATCCATTCCAAATTGACCACAAAATTCTCCTAATTGTTTTCTTTCAACAATCTTTTGGGTTTTTCAATTGTTGATTCAATTTTATCTCATTACATGATTTAATCCTTCTTGAGTACAAACTCCTATAAGTTTGCCATAAGTAAATTCATTGTAAGGAATTGTAGGTTTATTACCTTTCAAAACTTTACGAATTCTTTCCGTAAATAAATGAGGTAGACCATCAATAAATTTGGCCTTCCGGTGAGTACTATCACTCTCCGGGAGTTCTAAAACTCTATTTAGAAAAGTATCTTTATACCATCTAAAATCAGTAAGTGTTTTACACCTAAGATTTTGTAATAAAGTCCTTACAGTATCATAATTATCAGAAAATGTTCCCGTAAAGTGTTCAATAATTTGAATCACAAGTGTATAAACAGCATTTTCTTTGGTTTCACCATTTTCTATTTTAACAGTTCTTAAAATGCCTTCTTTTGCTTCAGGTTTTAGATAATTATCCCACCAACCTTTAAGTTGGCCTGTGAATCCCTGCAACTATCATTTTTTGCAATATTAAGATCAGTATTACCATCATTTTTACAAATAGTAGAATACATAAGCATTCTATGCATATGACTATAAACTTGTTTTTGAGTGAAATTATCTATGTTCCATTCATAGATATGTTTACCACTATAGCTATTATTAAGCTGAAAATTATCCTCTTCATTAAGAGTATCCATAGGTGATGGCTTACTATAATAGAATAACCTTTGCACAGGTTTTCTAGCCCATTTTTCATCTATAATAGCATTAATATTATTATCGAGAATCATCGATTTCGACCAAAAGGATTAATTTCCTCATCACTTAGAGTATTTAAACTCAATTTTTCTTTTAGAATTTCACTAACTTTTCGATTACATCTTTTTCCCATTTCGAAGACTTTTTTGTCTTGAAATTACTAATTTCAGGGAGGTCCCACGTAAATTAGTTTCTATTTTAATAGGTTCAACAGTTTCTGGTTTTACCATGATTGTAGAACTATTCATAAGTGTAATAATAGTATCAACTTTCTTATGTAAAGAGAGCATCTGTTCTCCTAATATGTTTAAATTTAAATTAGCAAAATTATCTTTGTCCTATAAGGGAATTAATTTGTTTAGCAGTAATACTTAAAGTATCATCTTCTATCAATTTAGATAGAGCTAGAAAATCACAATTTTCTACCTTAAATGATTTCAAAGGAGGGTAAACATCCTTTATTATATTACCATTTAATAATTTATAATTCCTTTCAATAACATTGATATAATCAAATATATAGGTTGAATAAAACCAAGGGACAAAATATATTACTTCATTGTGAATTTCACAGAAGTCATAAAATTCTTTTTGAAATTCCTTTTGTCTAATTTTATCAAAATTATCAAAGAACCATGTTCTAAAACTATTCCATCTGGAATCTTTAAATTCATTCATAATGGTTTTTCTGGCTTCTGAGCCACTACTAAAATCAATTTTAGTTGTACTATCCATTACCAAAATTGTAACTCATTTGAGACATAGTCTCTATATCTCTTTTCTTTTCAGTATAACCTCTTAGAATATCATCAGCATGTAATTTTAATCCATCAATTTTATTATCTTTGATAGAATCATTACTATCATTATCTTTTACATCTTCTCTGATATAAGAAGTAGATAACCTAGAAGGTACGAGTATTTCTTCAAAAATTCTTGAAGGTCCGGTATATACTGGATCTACTGGAGAAATAAAAGATCTATAAGATCTTGCGAGATCTTGGTGTAGAGGTTGTAGAAGTATTTCTTAACCGATTATGATCACCAAAATTTAATGTCACGAGATCCTTGAGAGTCCGAACTACATTCAATAAATTTGTCTCGTATAACGAGGTTGAGGTTTCATCGCTCTTTCTATTGTCCAATTTTCGGGAAAAGTTATTTCTTCCCATTTAATTGCTCTTCTAGTAGTTATATCGGATCTACTAAAATTAGTTTCAATTATAATTGTTTCATTTTTTTGGTTTATCACGCTAATTTACACATAGGATTTAAAGTATATAAAGGTTTATAATAAATCCTATAACAAACACATATAATTTACGATCCAGGGAGCATAATTATACCCATGAGTCTTAACATTTAATGTTAAAGCATCAAGTAAATTATCATCGAGTTAAAGATAATCGTAAATTTGGATGAACATTAAAATAAAACTGGTCCATGTGCGGATGGATTTTATCACACCCATTATAGATTTTTTTCCAATCTAAGTTTCTACCATCTCTTAAGGCGACTATAAAACTTTCCGGTAAACCTTCTAAAGTTAAAGGTTTAAAAGCAACTTGTACTAATCCAATATGAACATATTTATGTCCGAGTACCTATAAGGTGAAATATCATTTTCATTCAATAAATGAATTATCATTTCTTCATTAGTTAAAGAAATAGATTCTTCGATTGTTTTAACAATCTATTTTAAACCTAATTTTTCAAAAGTACCCAATTGATAAATTGTTACGGTTTCAATCTTAGGGATTGTCCATCTATTTAATAGATCTAGATTCTGAGGTAAATCAGATTCTTGAGTAATACTGTTTTTAACAGTAGGTTTTCTATTCATTATGTTTTTGAACTTATTGCAGGATTCACAGGCCAACTTAAAGGTTGGTGGGATAATTATCTAAAACCTGAAGCAAAAGAAGGCATTTTAAGAACTGTTAAAATAGAAAATGGTGAAACCAAAGAAAATGCTGTTTATACACTTGTGATTCAAATTATTGAACACTTTACGGGAACATTTTCTGATAATTATGATACTGTAAGGACTTTATTACAAAATCTTAGGTGTAAAACACTTACTGATTTTAGATGGTATAAAGATACTTTTCTAAATAGAGTTTTAGAACTCCCAGAGAGTGATAGTACTCACTGGAAGGCCAAATTTATTGATGGTCTACCTCATTTATTTATGAAAGAATTCGTAAAGTTTTCTAAAGGATTTCCTTTTTTCCTTTCTATCAGCCTTGTCCTCTAATTTTTTCTTAGAGTACTTCCTTTTTTTCTTTCTATAAAAAGGTTGTTTATCAACAATTTTCTTTTTACCTTTAGCCCTATTATATATATATATATATATATATATATATATATATATATATATATATATATATATATGTGTGTGTGTGTGTGTGTGTGTGTGTTCTTACCATCCATAATTTGTCACGTGACGATTGCTTTCAATTTGATATACACGTGACGAATTATGAATAATTGGGGACATACATAGTAACATTGATGAGGACAGATGATTTTTTGTCATTTTTTTTAGGGGATTAATTTGATTTTGATTTTGCAGGTTCCAAGTTGGGGCAAATGCAATTGTGGGTTTTCTCTGTTTTGGGTCATTGATTCTTGTTTATGCTTTGAAGGATCCCAAATCAGACCCCAACAGTTTCTTTCAATTGTTCTTGTTTGATATGGTAATCAGATTCTTCTTTCAATTCTCTTACCAAATTTTTGATTTTATATTCATTGCTATCTGAAACAGTATTCTTGAATCCCTGAATAATCTTGATAAATTTCTAGACTTTGTATAATAATATTTTGTTCGAAAATATGTCCCCAAAATCTGTCTCAGTTACGAGTCGAGCATTCGTCTGCTAGGCTATTATCCCAATTCCTTTTCAGGGTTGTTGAATGACTAAAATTGGATAGAGTTTGAGATTTTTATTTTCGTATTAAATTTTTACAAAAATTGAATTGTTCGTTAGATATTAAATGGGTCAAAACCTGAAATTTCAGAATGTAAAACAAGATTTTGGAACTCAAATAGTACTTAAAGGAGGGCCAAAACCTGAAACTTACATACTGATAGGGAACTGTAACGAAAATTGAGGAAGAAAAAATTAAAATATATTTTTAGTTAAAATATCAATATTACAATCTTAAATAGAATTAGTGGTATACAAGTTCTATTTAATAAAATAATATTGATATTTTTACTAACAAAGTACCTTAATTTTCACTAAATGTCCTAAAATTTTTATATTAAGGAATAAAGAGAGTACTATATTGAAGGTTTGATATTTCAAAAAAATATTAGGAGCGACCGTTACTCAGCTATATAGTTCTGCCCCTGCTTTGAAGACTCTTCCTAGAACACATATTATACAACAAAAATTACTAACTCATTAAGTCCTCAGTAATTAGGGGTACGAGAGGGGAATGTATAGGAAACAGATCTAACCTGATGTTTTTCTTGACAGACAATGTCGATATTGTTGATAGCAGGATGTGCAGCAGTGACAGGAGAAATGTTTCTGGGAAAGTATGGTCAAGGCATAAGTTTTCTCAAGATTTGGTCTCCTTACTGTTCTCGTGTCGATAAATTCTGTCACACAATGTTGATTCCTATTGCATTTTCATACCTATCTTTCTCATTTATGTTCTTACTTTCTCTTATGGCTGCTCACAAATTGAAAATCATAGTTCACAATAATTGATATACAATGCTGTGGATTGGGCTTAAGAACACCAAGTATATTATCAGCTTATTCTAGTTTGAATCAAACTCCTCTTACTGTGATACAAGATGTGGATCTACAATAAGAAAGTGTTTCTTTGTTTTATATTTCCATTTTAATTTGATTTTGTTGAGAATCGCATTTAATGGAGGATCTCTGGGTCTAGCATTGTCAAATGGACTAGTCTTGCCCGAGTACTTGGTCCGCTGATCCGCTCTGGATTTGCCGCGCCCTGCCTTAAACGGACCAGATCTGACTCAACCCGTTATTCTACGTGCCGTGTCCATATCCGGTCCGCTTGTAGTCCGCAGATTACGAATCAATCTGCAGATTTTCTTTAAAAAAGAAAATTTTTATTTCAAAAAAGAAAAAGAAATATTAACTCATTTAAAAGGGAAATTCCATAATACAAACCCGCTGCCACCATTGACTCACTCGCCTCCTGTGGATAGTGGCCGATTGTTGTTTCATGAAAGAAGATAAATCAAGAAAGATAAAGCATACATAAATCTATCAAAATAAGGTTTCAGATTCAACAAACAAGAAATCGACAAATACATATGAAATAATTTGTTCAAGGCCTTCAACTGCTGATGTCTCTAACCGCACCTTGACATTTTCCAGTCAAAACATCTAAATTTGATGCGGTGGCGGCTAGTGGCGGAGGTAGTCGACTTTCAGGGTTGTCTCGAATAGTATTGAGGCTTTATATTATTTATTAAAGTTCTCCCCTAATTTTTTTTTTAAAATATAAATTATAAAAAATGTCAAAATATAATTATAATTAAACCCAAGTTTCAAGGGTGCGAGCAATCTTAAAATTGATATTTTATTTAAAAAATGGGCATCCTTCTAGAACGCATATAGGATTTCAACCAGTTCAATTTAGGAAAACTTATTTCTGTAGGTACAAGAGTCACAAGAATAGCTAACAAAACCATTATCGTCCCAATGATAGCCTCATCAGGTGAGGGCCCATAACAGAGCAGAACAGAACAAAAGACCTCTCGGGGTCACAAAATTAGTAACATATGTATTAGTCGAACTAATCCTGCTAACCAGTCGTTCCTAGACAAGAGCTCAATAGGGGGCGACCAAACCACATAAGACTAAATCAATGAGGACCCAATTAGGACGACCAAAGCAATAACAATTAGGCAAGTTCAATAATAACCCACTTAACAATCCACGATTCACGAATATCATTTAACAATATCAAATCACGTAATGACAAGTATAATAAAGTAGTAAAACAATTTAGGATTTTTTTTATTGGGGGTAGGGACAGGGTGAGGGGGAGGGGGAAGGGGGAATAGGATTCAATCCCAGTACCTCGTCCAGGAAGGAGTAATCTCACCCACTGGGCTACTCTTTGATTCGTGAGGAAATCAGATTATAGAGAAACTAATCAAGTTCAAAGCAATTATTCAATAACTAAAGCGATAAAACCCAATTCATGCGATTACTACGTAAATTCAACAGTTTATGCAATTATATAATGCCCAATCACTCCCAAATCAATAACCCAACATTACCCGTTGGTTGTGAAACAATCAACCTTATCTGTTAAGTAAAAAAAGAAAAAACTACCCGCTCTATACATATGATTTAGGCAGAGAATTACACGACGAGGGGTGGTCCTTACCTCACACAGAAGCAATTAATTAAAGGAAAAGCCGAAACTCCATTGCCCAGTCCTGCTCGCGAAGAAATAACTTTCTGCTGGAAACACCGAATTGTGTTCCGTCTGCTCTCACTTGAAGCTCTTTCGATTATCTTCGATTTGATATGATGTGGGTTGAAAACGGACACATATAGCCCCCTCAACCGACTACTCAAAATTCTGGGCAGATTATTCTCTCTCTCTCTCTTAGGTTTGTAGGTTTTCTTGTGTTCCAATACTCTCCCAAACCCCAGCCCTTGTGGAGATTAAATTTTAGGTTATTTACAATTTAGGTCCCTCAGCTTTCTCATAATTACGCGCATGACCCTACCCACACAAAATTGTAAATGCACACATATAACACATAAAAGTCATCTAGCACATAACAATTAATTCATGACACTTATTGTTGATTATGTTATTTTACGAATTAAACACATAAACACATCATTCATATAGGCGAAAGGTCTCGGGTATCATAGAATTATTGTCTCCTAAAATTTATTTTGTACTAGATTTGAAACTTCTATTTCCAAAAAAGATTGATCTTCACACTCCCAATTAGTTTTTGCACTTGTCTTCTCTTATTTTACAAACTAAATGACTATAATACTTTTGGCCATAGTTGTCTTGGAGTGTTCGCTTTGAGTTGAATTTCTCGAATTTGTGTATAACAGTCTTTTCAATCATAAAATAATGGAAAGATGAGTGCAATAAGCTAAAAGAGAAGTACAAATACCATCTAAAAAAAATAGAAATTTCTAAATCCCATTATTTTTTAAGGACAACAACTTCTAAGTCATATAGAACTAAAAATTAGACGAAATGGCCTTTTTTTCCTTTGCACTATTTTCGAATTTCTGATCCTTCCCTAAATCAATTTTGTGATCGCATTATACTCACGCTCTATTTACGAGTGTCGAAATGCTCAAAATCGGCGGATTCGAGCAATTATACGGTGCGGATGAATAAAATAGTCAAAACACCGATAAAATTATAGTTAATTATTTATAAATAACCCCAAAATTATCTTACTGTATCAAATGAGTGCCAATATTATTTTCCTTTCAATTGACCCCCTCTATGTGTTTTCTCCATTTAGCCCTCTCCTTTTTTCTCACCGGTCACATTGTCATCTTCACCCCTCCCCTCTTCTTCTTCACCTTAGAAGCTTCCATCTATTGTTCCACTTCCATAAATTCATAACAAGAGCATAGAATTGCGATCCAATCCATAAATTCGTTTTGGAGGAATTGTAATTTATGTGTTTGGTTTAATTTATTTTTTGGATTTTTCTGGAACTTGTTGTGGAAGAACATTATTGTTGCTGCTATCTCACATATTCCGCAACATCATTAGATCAATTCCAAAAACCTCAAAATAATAATCCCCCAAGTGAGCAATGAAGAACCCTCAAAGAAACATTGCTACTCTAGAAATCAATTCCCAAAATCCCTTATTTAACAATTAAACATTTGAAAATTCTCCATCTCCAATCTTGCACCCAAACAAGAAAAACCCATACAAAACAAATTGAGTTCCATAATCATCCAATCATCCAATTAGGAACAAGAAAAGGAAATTCACATAATTGTGGGAACAAAATGAAAACCCCCCTGATCAAAATCAAACAAAATCAAATACACATTAAAATAAAGAACGAATTATTGCCTAAATTAACTAAGAACTGGCTCCAATAACCTAATTAGAACAAGAAAAAAGAAAATCAAAAGCAGCTCCAGTCTTCAAATATTTAAAAAGTAAAATGATGTTACCAACCAAAAAAATTTCAAGTTTTAAGAACTAAAAAAACAAAAAAACAAAAAATTCAATTGATTTCTTGGTGGTGGGTAGATTGAAGTGAATGAGTGTCATGTCCCAACTAATTGACACACACAGATCTCACTCAATCACCAAATATAAAACAAGCAGACCCACAGGATCACCAATGAAGTTGAGATAAGATATATTAAACTGAAAACTGAGCCAGGACTCCTCCAATACATTCACCAATATAGAATAAGTATCTCTGTCCCCAGATCTAATCTATTACGAAAATGTAAAATGAACTTAAAATAAGTAAGGAAGAGAGAATCAAACTCTCAGCCACTTGAGTGAAATGGGACAACTGCCATGGACCTTCAATGTAAAAGCAATGAATGATTAGTAGCCAATTTCCAAATGAAGATTTGATTCCGCTTCGCTTTCGATTCCAATATTCTGCCACGACAAGGAAACCACAATTACCAAAGGATAATAGAAATAGAGTTGGGGAATAGAACAGATTTGGAAAGAAAGAACTTGTATCAGAAATGGGGAAAAACAGAAGAAGAGTCTAATGGGGGGAGGGGGGGAATGGTGAAAAGAATGAAGGATAAACTCACAAGAGGGATGAACAGTCTAAGCTGATTTCTACTATTTTCAATGGCTCCTTCTTCTTTACAGCATTTACCTATTTATAGGTAGGGTTGAGATCCCGAAATTGATCTTCTCCTTCCAGTTGTTCATCTCTGCCAACCAACATTCCATCTACAGTCTTCAATGCATATACATTTCCATCCAATGAGAGTGTTCCAGCACACACAAGAAGACAATCCCTATTTTCCCAATTCTGATTTCGAATACAGAATTTAGCCCTAAGTAGAACTATATCGTTTTGGCCTAAAACGACATCCACTTTTGAAAAGCAAAAAAGACTGTTAAAGGTTTCCCTCCTAATTTATTCAGCTAACTAAATTAAAAACTCCATCCACTTACCAAACATTTTTTTTAAACTAGACCATTTATAAGTATGGTCTAGGTTATTACAATTATTATTATAAGACTTCACCAGAGGAGGAGAATTAGAAGACCCCGAGAGAGGAGAAGTAGATGACCTCGTTGAGCGGATGTCGTAGAAGTCCCGTTGAGCGGGTGCCCCGTGAGGAGAAGTAGAAGACCCCGAGAGGGGAGAAGTAGAAGACCCCGTGAGGGGAGAAGTAGATGACCTCGTTAAGCGGATGTCGTAGAAGTCCCGTTGAGCAGGTGCCCCGTGAGGGGTGTATAAGACCTCACACAAGGGAACCCAAAGAAATGACAATTAAATCATTCCCCTTGTGTGAGGGAGGTATCGAACCTGGACCTCTCGGTCACAGGCAGTGGATGTTACCCACTGGGCTACCATGCCTTCGATCCACTTACCAAACATGACAATGAGATAGTGGGATGTGGTGGTCGGTTGTGGTGGAAAAAGAGATGATGGGTTGTGTTGGGTGGCTATGGTGGAAGAGCGACGAGAAACCGAGGAGGGAGAAAGAAAGGAAAGAATGAGGTTGGGGTAGAATTTGTTAGTTTTTTATTTTTTTATCTCTTTTAAAATTATTTTTTAGCTTTTGGGTATAATTTGTAATAATTTCTTAATTAAGGTAGTAAAATGTAATAAAATTTAAAAAATTATTTTGCTCTGACTATAATACCTTTAAGCACTACTGAAATCTGCCAATTTTAGGCAAATTGCGTAGGCATAACTCAATCACAAAATAGATTTTGCGCAAGATGGAAAATTCGTAAATAGTGTGAGGGCAAAAAAACTAATTCCTCTAAACATTATACCAACCCTACTCATAAAACCAAGAAAAGATCACAACAGAATAATCTTGGAAAAAATTAGGTTTGAATTTGATCAACTCGAATTGCTTGACGGAAGAAAGAATTGTGATGAAAGAACAAAAGCTCTCTGATCATCTCCAAAACATCCCAGATGGAATAATCTGGGAACTTCTTCAAAGATTCCCCGCAAAGTCACTCATGAGATTCAAGGCCGTTTCAAAGCCATGGAAAACCCTAATCGAAAACCCTAACTTGGCCGAGTCCCATAATCTTCAAGCTAAAACAAGGTCTGAATCTTCTTTCTTTTATGTTTCCATTCGTCCTTTTAAATTAGAAAAAACATACCTTTTACAGTCATATTAGAATCTGATATCGAAGGAAGATTCTCTCCTCAACTTCCTATGTACTCCTTCGAAGATTATTTTCGGATAACTGTAATGTTGTGAATGGCCTAATGTGCATGATGAACATTGAAAGCTATAAATTTATCCTCTTTAATCTTAGCACCAGGGAAAAACTTGATTTGCCATGGCCATATCCAACCGAAAACCAAGTACCTATCATTAGCTATGGGACAAATGTAGCCCTAGGGTTTGAACCTATGACCAAAAGGTACAAAGTTCTCTACTTTGAGGGAAATTATGGATTATCAAGAAATTGTTACATTCTGACCATAGGAAGTAGCTGTTGGAGGAAAATAGATTGGCCACAAGTTATAAAGTGGTCAGCACCTATGGGAAGTGCTGTTTGTGTCAATGGAGCCATATATTGGATACCAAAAACGAATGATATAGAAGAAATACAATATTTTGATGTCGGAGAAGAAAAGTTTCATGTAGTTTCTAATCTAAATCCAGAAGTCGTCGAAGGAAACTACGGATTTGGTACGATTTTGGCAATGCCATGGGTGGAGAAACCCTATTCATTTTCTAGTATCAATTGGAAATGCCGGAAAATCTGCCTCGATTGACCGATGTTCTTGTTGTTGGTAGCAATGGGACCAAAGAGATGTTGATCCTGGCAAAATGTGGTGGCCGCGGTTTCAATTACTTGATTAATTATAATTTTGAAAAGGAAATCTTTAGGACTAAGGAAATTATTTGGCCTAGGAAGAACGATAAGAAGGAGATCTCGATTTCGTTGGGCAGTAGATGGGCAAGAAAAACTAATTGCGGACGTTTTGTAGCTACCGTCTACACTGAAAATATTATTTCATTACAATCGCTTCTCATACCGAGATGAAAGTAAGTACTTGGTAAGATCTGATTACTTCCATGTTCTTTTGAAGGATAAATAATAGGTACAATTTAATTTGGCCTTTTAGCAAAAGAAAGAAAATTAGTTGCCTCCCATGCGGTTCATATATAAGGCACTTTAATTTGTTTTCCTTCTCAAAATGTTTGGTCTTTTACTATTTTAGGGATTGTTTTTAAGATCTTTTCACCCAATAAATACTATATCTATTCCTTAATATAAGACTTTCAGTATAGGTAGCGAAGATTAATAAAACAAAAATTAAGATATTTTTTAATCAAAATATCAATTATACTCTCTTAAATAAAATTAGTGATATACAAGTCATATTTAAGAGAATAATATTAATATTTTGACTAACAAAGTGCTTTGATTTTTGTTCCCCACATGCATGAAAGTCTTATATTAAGGAATGAGAAGACTATAATATATTCTATCTATTATGCGTGAATGATGCAATGTTCCAACTTTTACAATTAAACTGTATTGATACAGATGAATTTTGGGTGCATGCTTTATATGCAGGGGCGAAGGCGGGGTGGGGGGCCCTCGAGATTTTTAAAAATACTACTATTTATATGGGTTACACAAACTATGAAAGTCTAGTTTATTATGTCGAGATGGAACTCCATTTTTAGTTTTTTACAGAAAGTTATAGCTGTTTTTTTACTAAGATTGTGCATGGTTGACTGCAACTACGAGATTTAGAGGGCTTTTACTTATTTTGAGTAGTTCTTTGATTCTCTTAAGTTAATTTATTAGCTATTATTGATTTCCTATGAGTTCTTCTTGTTTTTATCTGGTCTTTCTTTGTTTTGTTTTGACTAAGTTATTAAGTCTTCACTGATTCATGGATGCCTCATAACAACTCTGATTATGTCATTTCCCAGGTTAGAGGATGTTTGAGGCCTTTGCTATAAAAAAAGCCAAGACCTTATGTTATGGAGAATGAAGTTTTAGTCTTTATACAGCTTTGACTTGGCTTGTGAAAATAAGAATTAGTCCTTTTGATCTCTAATATTTCTTTTGTCGTCAGTAATTTCAATAGATCAATTCGTTGTGGTTCCGCTGAATCTCTATTAAGGGAGTTTCTATTTCTCACCCTTTGAAGGAAGTAGGTTTTTGTCGAGATTTATTCCCTTATAATGTTTGGCTTTAGCTTCCTATTGGAAATCCTTAATATTGATTTTGTTCAGTTGTTTTTTTTCCCTTTTTTGGATATCCCATGTATTTTATTGCACTTTCTTTTTATTATCTTAACCATCTAGTGTCCAAGCCCGATAGACCTTACTAATCTTGACCCTCACAACATCAATAACTCCATACAAATGTCATGTCTGCGGTTCGAACCCTGGTCATTCTTAAAGGAGGAGAAGCCTTAATCCACTCCACCACAACTGATGTTGGTGTATTGTATTGCACTTGCACTTCATAAATTGGGAAATTTTTGACAATTTAAAAATAGGGTTTTTCTGTTTTTTCCTTCCTTTTAACCATTTGTTAGGTAATAAACAACAATATAGGGAGAGAGAGAGAGAGAGAGAGAGAGAGAGAGAGAGAGAGAGAGAGAAAACGAGATAAAAAAGTAATAAAGAAAGATATAAGAAATTGTTTTACCCAATTCGTCAAAGAATTGATTACGCTTGAGGCGCTACCAAACAGGATATTCACTATGTTATGTGATACAATAATACAATGGAGATTCCTCCAACCCATTAGCCTCCCTCGTCTTACTACTCCAAACCATATTTTATATATATATATATACACACACACTAGTCTAATGACCGGTGCTATGCACTGAGGATGATTTTTTTAATTAAAAAGAAAATTCAATTTTTTTAATTGAAGTTGGGGGAAATACAATTGCCTTTAAAATTCTAAAATGTGAATTGTGTTGTTATAAAAAAATGACATGTTCTATACACGTGTTAAACTTTGTATTTTTTTTTGCAAAATAAATGTTTTCTATAAAATAATAAATAAATGTGTACAAACGAATTCTATACAACTAAAAAGATATGTTAAATAAAAATAAGTTTTATGTTAAAGTATTTTTTTTTTTTTTTGAGCGCCCGAAGGCGATTGTCCCCCGAAGGGGAAGAGTTGAGAATACCCTAGATAGGGAAGATTGAAGCATGCCCCATGCCTGGGGAGGGAAGATAAACCTCATGAGGAGGAGAATATTTAATTGCCACATTGCGGGGAGTAGGTATCGAACTTGAGACCTCAAGATCCCAAGCCAGAGGCTACCCCACTGGGCCAACCCCTTGTTGATAAATTAAGAAAGACTATTTATTTGAGATTTCAATGCAATGTAATAGCACCTACTTAATATTCTTAGTATCATGATTTGGAAGTGTTTGTAGATATAAATTCTCCTCGCGCTAATTCAATTTTACAACAAATTTTTTTGTTGACATAAGAGTACGTTCATCTTTCATCACCTCTCCAACAAAAAATATTGTTGGAACATTATTGTGTTGACTGTTATCTCATCTCTTTCATTACCTTTTTTTTTTTTGATGAATAAATCTCTTTCATTACCTTACTCAACAAGCCTTCAGCTCTTATTTTTTTTTTCTTATATACAAAGAAATAATCGAAAAAATAGGTACAAACTTGAGAAATACACAAATGTTGGAATACCGCGCCTATATCAACTTGAGCTTTGTTTTGTACCTATATAAAACTCAAGTTTTTTACCTTTGTGTAAGCTTCAAAAGTACATTATGACAGTAGTTTTGTTATATACAATGAACAAAAGATCAATTAGCATGCAAATAATAGGCATTCATGACATAATAAAATATTCTTGAATGCTAAAATAATATGAAGTAAATATAAAAATTATACTCCCTTCATTCCTCAATGTAGGTCGTTTAGGACACTTTGAATACATTAAGGAACTCAAACAAATAGTAATCTTTCCACCACAATTTCAATAATACCCTTTCCTTCCTCCCTCTCTTTCACTTTTCCAATAAAACATATGTTGAGGGTATAATTGGAATAAATTGTTGACACCTAATAAAAGACTTGTAAATAACAATTAATTTGGATATATATATATATATATATATATATATATATATATATATATATATATATATATATATATATATATATATATATAAAATAAGAGGCGGCCACTCTTACATCTGAATTAGTTTGCCCAAAACATAGACAATCATAGTATAAGTGTCTAACCCTAAAGTTTATCTTGACAAAATTTTCTCTTAATGAATTTTTTTGTAAAGAAAAATGAAATATCGAGAACACCTTTCTCTTTTCGTGTTTGATCTTTGTCTGACCGTCCAGTTTTACTCCAGGAAGCCAAGAAGTTATGCCACAACATTAGTTTTGGGGGAGGGGAGAAAAAGAAAAATGTGTCTTTAACCAATGAATACATTTATACGTAAGATTTTTAAAGTAAACTACAAAATGAGAAAATGATAGCAAGAAGTACATGGAAATAGACATTTTTACCTTGAAGTTCGTCGATAATACCCTTAAGCACTGTCGGACTCCGCCGATTTTGTGCAGATTTCGCACTTGTAAATAGAACGTGGGTATAATTCAATCACAAAATATATTTTGGACAAGATCAGAAATTCGTAAATAGCGCAAGGGCAAAAAAATTAATTCCTCTAAAAATTATAATTAACCCAACTCATAAAAAACAAGAAAAGATCACAACAGAATAATCTTTGTAAAAATTAGGATTGAATTGTGATGAAAGAAGGAAAACTCTCTGATCATCTCCCAAACATCCCAGATGGAATAATCTGGGAACTTCTTCTAAGATTCCCCGCAAAGTCACTCATGAGATTCAAGGCCGTTTCAAAGCCATGGAAAACCCTAATCGAAAACCCTAACTTGGCCGAGTCTCATAATCTTCAAGCTAAAACAAGGTCTGAATCTTCTTTCCTTTATGTTTCCATTCGTCCTTTTAAATTAGAAAAAATGTACCTTTTTACAGTCATATTAGAATCTGATATCGTAGGAAGATTTTCTCCTCAACTTCCTGTATACTCCTTCGAAGATTATTTTCGGATAAACTGTAATGTAGTGAATGGCCTAATGTGCATGATCAACATGGAAAGCTATAAAGTTACCCTCTTTAATCTTAGCACCAGGGAAAAACTTGATTTTCCATGGCCATATCCTATCGAAAACCGACTACCTATTATTTTCTATGATACAAATGTAGCCCTAGGGTTTGAACCTATAACCAAAAGGTACAAAGTTCTCTACTTTGAAAGTAATTATAGATTATCAAGAAATTTTTACATTATGACTATAGGAAGTAGCTGTTGGAGGAAAATAGATTGCCCACAAGATATAAAGTGGTCAGCACCTATGGGAAGTGCTGTTTGTGTCAATGGAGCCATATATTGGATACAAAAAATTAATGATATAGAAGAAATACAATATTTTGATGTCGGAGAAGAAAAGTTTCATGTAGTTTCTAATCCAAAAGTTGTAGAAGGAAATTACGGATTTGGTACGATTTTGGCAATGCCATGGGTGGTGAAACCCTATCCATTTTCTAGTGTTTATGACTTTTGGGGATTTAATTGTGATGGGAAGTTTTGGGTGAAGTATCAATTGGAAATGCCGGAAAATCTGCCTCCATTGACCGATGTTCTTGTTGTTGGTAGCAATAGGACCGAAGAGATGTTGATCCTGGCAGAATGTGGAGACGGTCGCGGTTTCAATTACTTGATTAATTATAATTTTGAAAAGGAAATCTTTAGGACTAAGGAAATTATTTGGCCTATGAAGAACGATAAGAACGAGATATCGATTTTGTTGGGCAGTAGTTGGGCAAGGGAGGCTAATCGCGGACGTTTTGTTGTGGTCGTCTACACTGAAAACATTATTTCATTGCAATCTCTTCTCAGGCCGTGATGAAAGTAAGTACTTGATTCTGTCCATGTTCTTTTGATGGAATAATAATAGGTACAATTTAATTTCTATTTATCAAATCTTATATTTCCGAATAGAATATTTTTTTGAATAAAGTGGAGAGTAAAGTTTGGATGTGAATGTACTAATTATCTAGGTGGTTGTGCATACGCTATTATGTTTCTTTGTATTCCAAAGCTTGGGAAAATTCAATCTTATAACTGTCTTGTGGACTGACCCTACATCCCACTCACATGAATTGATGGGAGCCCACATATGCAGGTAAGCCCCGCTCAAATTCATGTGAGGGGCTGTGAAATTAGCCTCACAAGGACGGTCTTGGGATTAAGTGATCACAAGGCTTGTGGTTACGTAAAAGGGGGGACATGTTTGGGCTTTGGGGGTGGGGGGCGTTTTCTTAGAAGCATTGTATTATATAGGTGTAGTTCATATAATATTCTAGTACTTGGGATTCAATTACTGTCATCAAGAGGGCTATGGTGAGCCATAAGTACTAATTGACATGGGAATGTCTTCTACTATGGGAGTGAAGGATGTGAAGGGTCGAGAAGTGTACTTCTTAAGTTACAAAGAATGCACATTTTCTTATGTGTGAATGATGCAAACCCAAAATTTGTTCCAACTTTGACAATTAAACTGTATTGATCCAGATGAATTTGGGGTGCAAGCTTTATATGGGCTACACAACCTATGAGAGTCTAGTTTATTATGCCAAGATGGATCTCCATTTTAACCTCATGTGATTTGATATCGGACACTTGCAAACAAACCTCAAACAACAACCTCTGCATTTCCATTCTCCAAAAAGATCCTCGGAGCAAAGGTGCCGCAGATGTTACCGGTCTCGCCCTCATTGTGGTTGATGCAGTCAAGAAAGAATCAGAATCAAATCTTGTAGTAATAAACGAGCTCTTGAAAGCTAAACCAAGTCTTGAGGTTCCCTTGAATGAGTGTACTCAGAAGTACAATTTTGTTTTGGAACATGATATTACTGAAGCAAATGAGGCTTTGAAAAAAGGTAATCCTAAGTTTGGTGAAGATGGCATGATAGATTCTGTTTTGGAAATTCAGAATTGTGAAGATGGGTTTAAATCATTTGGTGGATCTCCCTTGACTGATAGGAATAAAGCTGCTATTGATGCTTCGAATGTTGCTTTGGCTTTAATTAGGTTGTTATTGTAAACTTTGAGAAATTCGCATTTATATGAATAAAGTTTTGTGTTAAAGTTTAAAAAAAATCAGATTTTGGCTTGTGAAAAGAAAGATTTCTTCTTATTCTTTTAACTTTTATCTTTTTGGTTGATTCAATAGAGTGGCAATTTTCGTTAACTCTTATATTATCATTTTAGTGAATTCACAAGGTGACGATTTTGATATCAATCGAGCGTTCAATTATAATTCTAGTCCTTTTGATTCTTCCGTTTGGGTTCTGCCGAATCTCTTAAAGACAATTCTTCTCCTTGAGTTATTTTATTTTATTTTATCATAATAGTTATGTTTTTGAAGAAATGGTATCACATTACACTGTTCATGAGGGAATAGTTTTTTTTGGCATCAACAGATTCTACGAATCCGTCTTTAACTGACGCATGATGTGGCAACTTCAAGTCACGTCAGCAAAAGACGGATTCGTAGAATGCGTCTTTCAAGTCGCATGAATTTATTTTCATCTCTTCAAAGTGTCACTTTAGACATGCTTAGTGCCGGGCCTGCCGCCTGTGAAAGGCTGCTCGTCATTGGAGATAACAGAGGGTATATTTGTCACGTTAATACAGAATATTTAGTGAACATGCAATCTATTTGTACATCCCCTATCGGCCTAAGTGCACACTCCGCCCCTCTTCATTTTGCAAAATTCTTTCTCTCTCTACCTATAATTTCTTTCTCTATGATTTCCACTTTTCTCTATTTAATATTTTTAAAAGATTGGAGAAAATAAATTTTTACAAGTGATTATAGTTTAGCTACTCACAACTCTAAACTCTTGGGACTTGCTCAAAATAACATTACAGGTTGGAGATAGTTTACAAAAATAGAGAAAGGTAAAAAATTAAAACTGAATTATTGTCTCCTAAAATTTATTTTGGACTAGATTTGAAACTTCTATTTCCAATTGATATTCTCACTCTCAATTTAGTTTTTGCACTTGTCTTCTCTTATTTTACAAACTAAGGGGGGTGTATTCAATCCGGATATTAAAAGATTTTAACTGATTTTTAAAAGTCTATGGATTCTGCTGACTTTATGAATTGTTTTAACTCTATGCAGAGTCTGCGCAGAGTCTATCAGATTTTATTATATTGATTTATAGGATTTCTTTTGATTTATAAAGTCTATAGATTATTTTCTAACACCAAAAAATAAAGAAAAGACTGATTCAGTGGTGTATTATACAGATCCAAAGGTGTTGAATTTCCAAAGTCAACATATGTTTATCAATCTTTTTTTTTGGAATTAAATCATTTTGTTAAGAATTTAAAAAGTTTGGCGATAGTTTTTGATTTTTTTTAGATCACGTAACTGCGGGTTTTTTGATTTATTTGTTCAAGGTTTGCATAATTTACTTACTGGTATTTTTTTCATTGGTTTAATTAAGATATGTTTTGTGATAAGTTTTGTTTGAACTTTTTTTCTCTTGATTTTCTCTTTCAGGAAAATGAAATTAATGTTTGAAAAAATAGAAATTTGTGGTTAAATAGAGAAGAAATTGTTTACTTTCTTTATATGTTATATTAGAATCTGATATCGAAGGAAAATTCTCTCCTCAACTTCCTATGTACTCCTTCGAAGATTATTTTCGGATAAACTGTAATGTAGTGAATGGCCTAATGTGCATGATGAACATTGAAAGCTATAAATTTATCCTCTTTAATCTTAGCACCAGGGGAAAACTTGATTTGCCATGGCCATACCCAACCGAAAACCGAGTACCTATTATTAGCTATGGGACAAATGTAGCCATAGGGTTTGAACCTATAACCAAAAGGTACACAAGGTTCTCTACTTTGAAAGTAATTATGAATTATCAAGAAATTTTTACATTATGACTATAGGAAGTAGCTGTTGGAGGAAAATACATTGGCCACAAGTTATAAAGTGGTCAGCACCTATGAGAAGTTCTGTTTGTGTCAATGGAGCTATATATTGGATACCAAAAATTAATGATATAGAAGAAATACAATATTTTGAAATACAATATAAAGTGGTCATCACCTATGTGAAGTATCAATTGGAAATGCCGGGAAATCTGCCTCGAATAACCGATGTTCTTGTTGCTGGTAGCAATGGGACCGAAGAGATGTTGATCCTGGCAGAATGTGGAGACGATCGCTGTTTCAATTACTTGATTAATTATAATTTTGAAAAGAAAGTCTTTAGGACTAAGGAAATTATTTGGCCTATGAAGGACGATAAAAAGGAGATCTCGATTTTGTTGGGCAGTAGTTGGGCAAGGGAGACTAATCACGGACGTTTTGTCGCGGCAGTCTACACTGAAAACTTGGTAAGATCCGACACCTTCCATGTTTCTTTTGAAGAATAAATAATAGGTACAATTTAATTTCTATTATCAAATTTTATATTTCTTTCGTAGGGAATTGAATATTTTTTTTAATAAAGTGGAGACTAAAGTTTGGATGTAATGTACTGATTATCTGGGTGGCTATGTATACACTTTATTATGTTTATTTATATTGCACGGGTTGTGGTTACGTATGAATGTATTATATAGGTATAGTTCATATAATATTCTATTACTTAGGATTCAATTACTAATTTACACAGGAATGTCTTCTATGGGCGGGTGTGACGGATTTTCTTATGTGTGAATGATGCAAAACCTGAATTTGTTACAACTCTGACAATTAACTGTGCACATTTCATTTTTTTTTGTCCCAAATTAACTGTTCATTTTCTAAATAAAGTATGTATTAATGATAATTTTTTTTCAATTTTACCCTTCTTCCAACTCCTCGTTGAATGTTGTGTGAGAGGAGAGAGAAAGAAATACATAAATTTTAAATGTGATTAATAAAATTAATGAGGGGTATTTTAGACTTTTTCTTATATTTTACTACCAAAATCTTAATACATGTGCATTGCCATTTGTCAAAGTGTATGGATAATTTGAGACGGAGGGAGTAAGTATTATCATTTTCTAGGTAATAAGATGTTCGAGGCCTTTGCTATATAAAAAAAAAGGCCAAGACCTTGTGTTATGGAGAGTGAAGTTTTAGTCTTTATACAGCTTTGGCTTGTGAAAAATAAGAATTTCTTCTTATTCTTATAACTTTTATCTTTTTGGTTCGATTTCATAGAGTGGCAATTTCTGTTAACTCTTACGTTATCATTTTAGTGAATCCATAAGGTGACGATTTTGATATCATTCTAGTGTTTACTTACAATTCTAGTCTTTTTTATCCTTCCGTTTGGGTTCCACCGAATACTTGTTAAAGCCAATTCTTCATCCTCTAGTTTTTATTATAATAGCTATGATTTGGAAAAAAAGGTATTACATGGCATTATTTTTTTGAGGAATTTTTTTTTTTTTTTGGACATCAACGAATTCGTCTTTCAACAAAGACGTATTTGTAGAATTCATATTCAACTAAGGTGGCAACATCAAGATTATGGCTGTCAATGAGATCCAAAGTCTCAAATCTAGATTTATATTTACTAGACTCAAATTAGATATGAGATAATATTTTTTGAATCCAGCCCTAATTAGATTTATGCCCAACACAAAATAAAATAAAAAACTAATATGAATCTAATAAAATCCATATTGAACCCAATAGACTCAAGAGATCCAACAAACCCACATATACACACAACCCCTCCCGACCTTCCCTCTCCAATAATAAGACCTGGGCTAATTCTACCAAAGAAAAAAAAATCTGGGCTCACATTAGGCTTGTTTTCTGCCCTTTTTTAAAATATGAATGTTTTGAGCGTTAAAACAATTTTTTCTAAAATAAAAACACATGTGAAACAATTAGACATATATAATTTAATTAATTTCATTCAATTGCTAAGGTCAAAATGTCCTACGTATCACTGTAAGGGTACACTCCAAATCTCCCACTACAACACTTAGCATTTCCCCCACCCCGGAAAAAAAAAATCTTATTTAGGGAGAATGTAGTTTTCTTATACTTTATAGATCTATCCATGTTTCGGACAACCCTTGGAGGAGTTAGAAGTAATTAAACAAAAATATAAGAAACTAGAACGAGAGTTCCCTCTCCATCCTCCTTGCATTGGCACTATCTGACCGTTCTTTTCCCGCCATTTTCAGAAGAACCAAAACGCTAAAGTTATGTGTACGAATCCGAAAACGCTGAATTACCTCTTGAGGAATCGGCCACCACTCAATCAAATTAAGCAAATTCATGCCCAAATTATCACCAGTGGATGGTATCTTAAGCCTTTGTTATCTAATTCTCTCATTCGCTGTTACCTTCACATTAACAATCTTCCAAATGCAAGGCTATTATTCAACCAATTGCCTTCGCCATCTACACCTTTATGGAATATTATGATCAGGGCTTACTCCAAAACTCATAATTCAAGAGAATCCATTAATCTTTTTCGCCAAATGATCGGTTTTGAGCACTCTTCCACTAGTCGGGTTCTTCTGGATGAGTACACGTTTACTTTTGTGATCACTTCTTGTGCTCAGCAATTGCTATTTGTGTGTGGTAAAATTGTTCATGGGATGGCGATGAAAACTGGGTATGATTCGAATTTGTATGTGGGGAATTCTTTGATAAACATGTATGCTTCTTTTCGAAAGATGGATGATGCCCACAAAGTAGTCGACGAAATGTCTGCAAGAGATGTTTTCTCGTGAACTAGTTTGGTTTGCGGATACACAAGAACTGGGCAGATGGATAGAGCAAGTCGGATCTTTTCGAAGATGTCGGTGAGAAATGAGGTATCTTGGTCTGTTACGATTTCGGGCTTTGTTGGAAGCAAAAGGTACGTCGAGGCTCTAGAATATTTCCGCGAAATTCTAGGTGGTCAAAACCATAATCTGAGGCCTAATGAAACTGTTCTTGTTTGTGCTCTTTCTGCTTGTGCTCATCTCGGGGCATTGGATCAAGGAATTTGGATTCATGCTTACATAGACAAGAACAATATTTTATTGAGTTCCAATATTAGAACTGCTCTTATAGATATGTATGCAAAATGTGGCAAGATTAATTTTTGATAACATTTCTCAACCAGTTGTTCACAACTACACAAGTTTCATAACAGGGCTGTCAATTCATGGGCTTGGTAGGGATGCTTTAAGTGTTTTTAATCGAATGTTAGCAGAAAATGTGAAACCGAATGAGGTTACTATATTGGGGGTCTTGAATGGCTGCAGCCACTCAGGATTAGTTGAGGAGGGCTCTGCAATTTTTAATACCATGGAGAGCTTTCTGTGGATAGTGCCCGAAGTCCAGCATTATGGCTGTTATATTGATCTTCTTGGTCGTGCTGGCTACTTTGGAGAAGGCATTGACAGTGGTCAAAAGTATGCCCATTAAACCTGACCTTGTCATATGGAGGGCATTGCTTAATGCCTGCAGAATTCATCGGAATGTTGAGCTTGGAGAAAACATTATAAATTATATGAAGCAACTTGAACCCTATGGACATAGCGGAGGAGAGGCGCTACTTTCTAACTTGTATGCTTCTCTAGGTAAATGGGAAAGAGTTACCAAAGTCAGAATGTTTGGGCAGAGAGAGAATCATTCAGACATCGGAGGCAGCTGGATTGAAGTAAATGGTATCGTCCATGAGTTTCGTGTTGCTGATAAGTTGCATTCTTGAATTGTAGAGATTCGGAAGAAGTTGCAAGAAATTCTAGAGAGAGTTAGTGTGTCAGGCTATGTTGCTAGTACCAGTCAAGTTTCCTTTGATTTGTGTGAGGAAGATAAAGTGCAAGCAGTAGCTTGGCATAGTTAGAAACTAGCTGTTGCTTTTGGACTGATGACAACAATGCCTTCAACTCCTATCAGAATAGTGAAGAACTTAAGAACATGTGAGGACTGCCATTCTGCTTTGAAGGCCATCTCTCAAGTTTATGAGAGAGAAATTATTGTTCGAGATCGTGCACGTTTCCACACTTATAGGGAAGGAAACTGCTCGTGCAACGATTATTGGTGATTGTTTCTTTAATTTGATCATCAGCCTATATGAAGCCTCCAGGAAGCTGCCTGTGTTCGACTCGAAGAAGTGCTAATGCCATTCTGAAGAACATGTTCGACTCTGAAATATATAATGATTATGAACCCATAGGATAGGATACAGCTTTAACAATCTACTTCCACTCTGAGTATCATCCATGAATTTTCTCAAAATTGAGCTTAAAAACATGCACATGATATTCTATTTGCCGGTGTTGGTGTTGAGCAGAAAATGGATTCCTACAGAGTACAGACAGACAACCATATCAAAACCTAACCCTAAAAGCAATTAGTTCTCCGACTGGCCAAAGTACCTTCCTGATATAGTTGCCAGGATATTAAGCATAACGACTTCCTCGTCCAATTCTGATTTTTGAGCACGCAAACTCGCACACTTCCTTAGCAATGACCTAAGGGCAGCAGAAGTTTCAGAATGGAGTGGAGTATCAACTGCAACACACAATGCAAATAACCATAAACATTCATCCATGCTCAGACTGCTTTGAGTTTCAGCCATATTTATGTGTTTCTTCAACATTGTAACTCGAGCTACTGCGTCCATTCCTAAAATCGTAGAGAAGGTAGGATGATTCACAGATGTTCCGCTTGGGACTGAGCTAGGGCTGGAGCTTTCTTCAGGAGTTGAACCATGATTTTCAGCTGCAACTGACATGGTCTCTGCATTACTACAGCTTTCAATAGCCATCAATTGGCAGGAACCATCTTCGTTAGGCATGTCATGGTTCTCAGGTACAATGGTTTCGAAGAGCTTGCAAGAGGTTTCTTCTTCATAATGACTGGAAAATGTCTGCAGTTCATCGTCGCCGTTTGCTTTCAACATTTCAAAACGCGAAAAGATCTGTAATGGAAAAGGTCAGTCTATTTTCATATCTAAATAATACTTGGGTATCAAAAGTGCAACCAATAAATACTGTCTGAAGTTCATCAGTGAACACCCTCCCCCTTTTCAACCTTATTATCTAATACTAGTATACTACCGCATCATCTATATGATCCGTATTCTTTATATCTTTACTCCTTTCAGGGTTGGGGTGGTGGCAAGGTGAGGGGCAGGCAAGCAGAAATATGAAGGCCATGCTTTCACTATGACAAGTTTCTGAGCAAATTCAGGACATTTTCTTTTCCAAGGTATAAGCATCACATATCAATATCACTCTTCACAACATGTAAAACGAAAGGGTCTGCAGCGAGAAAAAAAAATGGCTCATGATTCTGCAATGAAATTAACAAAAAGTCGCAAGGTCAGGAAAACTATACCTGTCGCAATTCTGAAAAATGAGCAAGGAAAGCATCCTCCCACTCTTTGAGTGGCAGTAAATGTGCTGGACACTTCGCAATGTCGGGAATTTGTGGCATGTAAACAGTTTGTTCTTTGTTTAGTTTGCTTCTATCAACCTTGGCAATCTTCACCTTCGGAAGGCGTGCAGCTTCCCACCTATCAATTAGTCAGATAACTCCAGAATTAGTACAAATTACCTATATGTGGAAAGGTGTGAATATGGATGTCCGAGATAGTGCATAATGCCATGATCTTAAGACAACCACCCCTCGCGACATTAAACATCCTATAAATTTGTTGGCCAAATTTTTACTCTTTCCAAGTTTCATTTACCGTGTATATTGATTTCAAATATTAAAATGAAGGATATAGTCAGAGAAAATGTTCCGGAATAACATATACACAATGTTGTCAATTGCGGATGGCGGATCATGGCGGCAAGCCATAAAAATGTCATAACGTTATAGCGGACGCTATAACGACTTATAGCGGACACAATAAAATAATGCAAAATATTTATAAAACACTGAATAATGTAAATAAAAAAAAACAGTATGAATCAAATAAATAACTCAAAAAGTAATTAATTAACAATTAACTAAGATATCCCATAAGTCATAACTCACATCATAACTTAAAACTCTCACAATATGATAATAAAAATGATAATCAAAACAAGACACAAAAAAAAAAAAGGCAAGCCAATAAATTTCTTGAGCTCGACACAATCTTGAGTAGCAGACTGTCATTCAGGATACGAGATTCAGAACATGGCAAAACCTTAATCATCAATCAAAACCTTGAATCTTAAATGGGAAATAGAGGATAATAAAACAGAGAAGAGAGAAAAAACAGAGGATAAAAAAATAAGATATTAAAAAATCACACTTTGATAAAAAAAAATCAGAGATTGAGAAGAAAATTGAAAAAAAAAATCAGAGATTAAAAAAATCAAATAGTGATGGAGAAAAAAAGAGAGGGAAAAAAGAGAAGGACATTGGAGAAAAAAAAAAAAAGACAGAAAGAGAAGAAGGAACATCACAGATACTGCAGAGACCGCAAGAAAATAAAGATTGATTAAGTTGATTGTTTGTTAGGATTAAGTAAATATAATATAAGAAGGGAATAATCACATGGGTAGCCAAAAAGTAACCCATGTCCATTTAAAAAAAATAAAAAAAAAGGCCAATATTCCGCTATGCTCGCCATGAAACGCAATAAAGTAACCGCCATAATGCCCGCGAAACGATGAATAGCGGGCACCGCCATATTAGAGTGTAACGTGCATTGCGTATAGCGGTGACCGCCGAATCCGCCACGCCATGGCCACCATTTGACAACACTACATATACATACATATCACCTAAATAAATTGAAGGATGACGAAATGTCTTATGACCAGCTGTAATTTGCTGAAATTCTGAATCCTTCTGAAAGGTTTCTCAAGTTTTGCATAGCGAAAAAGAAGAGATTAATGGACACAGCAGAAAGTTAGACATGCATGTGAAAGAGACCCAGGATTTACAAATTGGTTTACCAATATGGTATATAATGTTTACAACTTGAACTCGTCTCTTTGTCCCAACAATTAATTTGCTCAAGAAAATCAATATAAAAAGACTCCAATTTGCATCGGTACACAGCGGCATCTGTTTTAAAGGGTCACAAATCAAGAACAGAACAAGCTTGAAAACAACAGTTACCAGCTCATGGTAGTGGAACCAAACAGAGATTAATCTATACAGAACTCATACTGTTTACACGTGTGCGTGTTTTGGAAATTTGGATCTAACTTCCATGCGAACTACAGAAAGATATATTTTAGGTCTTGTCATAGGTCGTGGAGCAACAATTGCTTAAAATAAGGCTGCCACAAATAATATATACTCAAGTGGAAAGAGAGGACCACATCATAAGATGTTTAACCAAAAGGGTTGATTGCATGTGATTGAATCACAAGAAAGATGGAACTTCAGCAAGTTCAAATTACATGGGTGGCTTTTCTAAAATAGCAGTTCATACTTCATATGATTCTACAGGAGTCTAAAAGTTGCTCTCCCTTCAGTAATTAACAATAATATATAGATTACTGAATTCTCATTTGAACAGCTCACGGTTTTCATAAATTTCAACAAAGAATTGCATAATTTCAGATCCCAAACAAAGCATGTCGTAAGAGATTGTAAAGATATGCTGAAAAAATCTAGTAAGTTCTGTCTAACACATTAATTTACTACTCTCAACTTCGAAGTTTATAAAAGATTGAAAAAGAGTTTATAGACTGCAGAAACAGTGTAGATCACAAGATAAATATAAGAAAAGGAAAAACACAGAGAATAGAACTGATACCTCACACGCCTCAGATATTCTAGTCCATCTTCTGGAGGTCCAGAATCAAAATCAGGTTCACCAGTAACAAACAATGCCATTTTCTGAATGCCACTGTAATCATCGTCACTGTCATCAGCTTCCATGCATTCACTTTGATCAATTGAGCATCTATTTTTTTCATTAACAAGAAGATCAGAAGCAGTATCAAATGTATTCTTGTATCCAATTTTGTTATCTGCGCTTTGTGATGATTCTTCCCCTGGAAGACATCAATAAGTTTAGTTTTATTTATTCATATGCTGTTAAATGCATCAGCAATTGATAGAGATGTTAGAAAAACGGAATTGATAATTGAAACAAAAGGAATAACTCATGTCAATAGAATGTATCACATTTGGTGGCTAACCAAAACACAACAGTAAAAGTCAGAAGCAATCGGAAAAATCACTGCAATTTAAAACATCACACCAAATATCGATAAATTGAAGGTCAATCTTGATGCAATAAATTCCAAAATTCCTATGTTTGTGCTCTCAAATGTATATAATTACAAATATACCAACCAATCAACTATATAAATCGCGTAGTTTCTGATGAAATGCAACAACAACAACACCAAAGAACAAGTCAATAATTAACAATACCATCACTAACAAAAACTTATTTTAAAATTCAAATGAGGAATTATTATTGTAAAATTAGAAAAGTCACCAAAAATCAAAGGCGATTCTTGTTTCAATCTGTTCTTCTTCTTCTTGAGCTCTTTCCGCTGCCGATTATGATTTTCATTCTTCACCAGTTCATCATATTCCTTCTGTAGAATAGGTTCAAGTCCACAGTAAACCTCGATCCACTTCTTCTTCTGCCATTCCATTTCCTCATTCCTCAATGCCTCCAATTCGTTTCTGGAGTAAACTTTTTTCTTCTTCTTCTCTGTCTCTTCAACAACTACGTAAGCCATATTATTCCTTCTTAATATCTAGATTTGGAGTTTTGATGATGATTTTGAAGACCTAATGGAGAAGAATTTTTTTTAGGTTTCCGGTACCGTAGCGGCGGCAGACGGCGGAGTGGTTTATTAAAGCTATCAACTCATAACTCTTTCCGCCACCCGTCTTCCATTCTTTTATTAGTTTTTGGGGAAATTTTGAATAGTTTTGTTAATTCAAAAAGAGCCCATTCAAATATGAGTTTGTGTTAAATGAGCATGTAAGTTTCACTTGTCTTGAATAAACTGGGAAAGCCCATCAATCTAAAAAATTCAATGTTAGGACCGTCCATCTAAAGATGCGAGTTTCGCTAAATTAATGTGAGATGCTATATTGTTAGTCTTACAAGAACGGTTTTAAGATTGGGTAACCTCTCAATCTACTCCGTAAAAGAATAAATATACTTCATTTGATTCACAATATTCGTCTATGATCACACAATTACTCTATTTTAATAAATTACAAACTATTGATCGACATGCAAAGGTTTTAGGCATCAGTCACATTTTGGCTACATAACAACAATGATTGACGTACAGAAAATGTGTCTAGAAAACCATTTTCACTCAAGAAGTATCGACACCAGTTTCAACAAAACAATTCTCTTATAAAAAAAGAATAAAAAGAAAAATGGTTGACGATGTTAATTCCACCCAACAAAGGGGATTGGAGCATAATACTAATTGATTGGGGCATGATTCCATTTTTTAATGTTGACCGATGTTATAAAGGAATGAGCATGAAATAATCCAAATTTAAAATGGGTAACCTATTTTATTGCGAGCTTTAATGATTTACCTCTACGGAGAATTGGTCTCGAATAAATATTGCTTTAATAGAAGTAAAATATTTTTAAAACGATCCTTTTAACAGTTTAGTTATAAGTTGTTATTTTTTTATTTTTGAGGAAAAAACTCAGGTGTTAACACCAGTAAAACAAATGAATAAGTAAATATTTTCTTTTCCAGTTAATCTAACAAGCAAAATACACTCATTATTCATCTTCCTCTTACTAATTTTAAGTATCTAAAAGCCTATATTTCTATTTGACTTTTCAACATCTTAAAAAAAAAATTTGTCTGTGAAGAATTTGGATACCATTTTTAATCTCAAATTTTAGATTTTTGCCATATATCTCCTCGGACAAATAATTAATTTTTACAAAATTTAGGTATAACTTCAAAACTCTAATACTACCTAATGCCAACTGCATTTCATATGCCAATGAGGCATTGCTTTAGAGGCAAGGCTGAGGTCTCATGATGTAGAGGTAATGAGTTCGAATCCCCCCACTTATTGAGTCCACTATTTCTTGTAATAGATAGATCCCTCTCCCAATAAATAAAAACTGAATTTCATATGAAGTATTTACTTTTGGAGGCTCATTTGATACAAATAAGATTCGAGGGGGGCACTTAACAAAACTTCTATTTTGAGGGCGCGTTTCTTGGAATTCATCCCAAAAAAAGAGGGTATTTTACCGGTGAGGCTAGGAGGACTGGTAACAGTAACAAACTCAGAAATGGCTGCAATAGGTCGACTCTCTCGGAGAGCCCTAGCCACCACCACACTCTCCAACCGCTGCCTCCTCCACCGCACCTTCGCCACCGAGGCGGCAGCGACGGCATCCGCATCGTCGGCGTCATCTTCAATCGCAAAGATCTCAATAACAGAATCTCCCAATCGGGTGAAATGGGACTATAGAGGCCAAAGGAGGATCATCCCTTTAGGTCAGTGGCTCCCGAAGATTGCTGTGGATGCTTATGTTGCACCCAATGTTGTCCTCGCCGGCCAGGTTACTGTCTATGACGGATCCTCTGTCTGGAACGGCGCCGTGTTGCGTGGAGATCTTAATAAGATTACTGTTGGATTCTGCTCCAATGTTCAAGAGAAATGTGTTATTCACGCCGCTTGGAACTCACCTACAGGTTAATTTGTTTCTTTCTTTTTTTCCATTTCATTTTCTGTCTTTTTTTATTGGTTAATTATGGAGGATTTTTATTATTTATAATTAAAAAGATTAAATTAATCTGCCGGATGATAGTTTTTTCATAATGGATTGTGTAAAATGCTTTTGTAGTTTTACGAGATTTGAGATATGATTTTATTGCTGTCATTTAGAGTTCTAGGTTATGCAATGTACATTTTGTATGATTTATTGGCCAATTTCTGGGTTGTTGTGGTGAGACTCTGTTTAGAGCGCTTACTAATGCCAAATTCCTTCACAAATTTTTTAATGTTTTTGGATTATTTATAACTCAAAAGGAAATTTTTTTGGATAGTTATTACCGAAAGTTTATTTAGTTATGTAACAAATTATGTATAAGCTTACCCATTTATCCAAACAAAAGAAATTGTTTTGTGTTGTTGACATATGATGATCAAATATGTGATCTTTTAGCTGATGCACAAGACTCGCAGTTCCAATCCTTTCAGGTTGTTTTGATTTGCGCAGTTGGTTCATCTTTTTGTGTTTTCCACTTAAATACTTCTGAGTTTGAGAAAAGCATTTGAGCTTACAGAAGATTGCGCTTATAAAATTCCTAATTTTCATGCCTGCTTTTAGTGAGTAGGTTTTGCTGCCAATGGTTACTTCTAGGATAGATATCTTGCTACTGCAGGAGATTTATCAATTAAAAAGCTTACTTCAGTTTTTCTTTCTATGCTCAAGATCCGTCAATTAAAAAGAACAACCCTTCAATTCGTCATGCTGTGCATCTTGAGGTAAAGTAAGACATGCTTTGTGAGAAGTTTGACATTTGCAAGTTAGCCATGTTAATTATTTTCTGGTGCTATTTTGTTTCTAATTATGGAGGAGAGAGGCTCCATTAAATGTGTATACTAACTTGAAATGCTTACTTTTTTACATTTCGATAGTTCTCTGTGTAATCTGAGAACCGTATTTATATGTTTAAATTGGTTAGCTACTGAAAGGGGAAAAAACTACTCAGCAGTAATGATTCTCTAGCCTATAGTGATTTAATTGATTAATTGCAACACGACATTCTTTTGGTAGCTTATACTGCAGGGAATCGCCTAGCTTCTCAATTACTGCAGAGAACCTGCTAGCTTATCAACTAAATGTCTATGCTATCTTCTTTCAGCTTCTTTTTTATTATTTCCACTAATGTCCGTTAATTCGATAATTGCATCTGGACATTCTTTTGTTAAAACACTTTACATTGTCATTCCTGTTGGTTAAAATTTTAAAATACTCCTTTTTGCTAATGAAGCCTACAAACTTCTTCACAGCTACTGTGTTTTCTATGCTTTAAATAAAGAAGTCTGCCAGTTTCACACAGTAACTAATTAAAACAATAGCTTCCTTGAGATAAACTTTTTAGCTTTTGCAATGTCTAATTGACTTTCAATTGAGAGTTTGCTGTGCATTCTGTTATGCTTACGTCAAGGATGCAAACACGATGAGTTCTGTTCCTTTTTTTGTGTTCTCATTAGAGATGAACTTTGTAGAGCTCCTAATATTTAGAAGTTTGAATTCGGACTTTGGTTAAATAAATAAAGAAAAGATTGTATATCATGTTTAGAATTTGACAAGTTTGTCCTTTGTTCGTGTTTTCTTGGGAAGGATGGGTAGCATGTCTACTTGTCATTCAACAATTGCCTCCATTTAGTGTTTATACTACGGTTACATATGCATCAATACCCTAGAACCAAAACTATTTTGAAGCTAAGCAACTTCAACCCCGAGCAACTGAAAGTCCAAATGTTTAACCAAAAACTACTGCAGGTTGGCGGCAGTAAAACCATAGCTAACTTGACGTAGAATCTGAATCCTTCTGCAAGTGTAGAATTACCAAACTGCAGGAAAAAAGACGACCCTCTTTAGAAACAGGTGTTGACTATGTATACAAAGGACTTCAGAGATCACAAAGGGAATTTTATTACAGGACAATAAGTTCTCTTAACTGTCCCATCATTTCTCCCCCACTGAATGAAGGTTTGTTAGACCAGCAAGAATGCTATCTTCGTGGACGTGCTTAAATTTTAGTGGGGAAGTCCGTAAGTGGTAGAAACTTCTTCTCTAGTTTCCACTGCTTGATGGAATAGGTAGTGTTGTAATTGCAATTTGTACCCCTTTGTCTTCAAGCCAAGGACTGCGTAACAAACTATTAAAAGCCTTCATGCGAAGAACATATATTGCACATTGTCAATTGAGCCTCCAATATAGTAAGTGATCAAACATATCTGATTAACCTTAAGATTAGTGTTTTCCAGTTGATAAGCAACCAGAGGCTTAGCTTGAGTTTTGGTTTTCTTTTGCAGTTTTTCCCCCAACATCTTCAGAATTAATATGTGTACAATTTTAGTGTGAGTAATTATGGTAACTAATTGCAACTTACAGCTTGCATTAGTTTGAAAGATGTTATTCCTTCTCCAGTTTTCATCTTCATTCTTCATCATCCCTTTGTGTCATGAAGAGAGTGCATAGAATTGGGGAATGTTCATTTTCATTCTTCTCAGCTTCTAGGAATAGAACTTGTTTACTTGTTCAATTATCGAAGAATAATTCCAAGCATTTTTGTCAGCTAACTCCACCAATCTTCTAAGAACTCTTGAACCATAAAATTCCCCAACCCATTAAAAGAATGGTATTGAATTTCGACTTTACCTTCAAGTTTTCCATGGGGTACCCCTTGAGTAAAAATGAGCTACATAATCAGTGGTACTTTTGTTCTGAAAATCAGTTGCTGTTGCTGATTACCTTTGAGATGATTATTCGTAAAAGAGTCGATAGATAAATCCTATTCAATTGAGTATCTATATGGATATCACTTGGATAATATACAATAGTTGCATCAAGTATTGATAACTTATGTTGCTTTAATCCATTATTAACATTGCAATCATAACATTGCCATCATAACATCTTCATACTACTCAAGGTTGGAAGAAGTAGCATAAAACTTATTTATTCATGAATACTCATATTACGTTGCCGTAGTCTATGTTACTCGGACTCGGGTACGGGTGTCGGGTACGGGTATGTATTTAGGTGTCAGGTATTTAAACATTTAAAATAAAGGATACGGGGACACTTCCCCAAATTCGGACACGGGTACGGGGATACGGCAATAAATTTCAACCGTCTCCCATTATTCTCTCCCCCATCGTCTTTCCCTCTCCTTAACTCTAATTTCTTCAGCTAGTACAGATTCAAATCACCAACCAATTTCATGCCCTGTTTGACTCCCATACCTCTCTCTATTCCATCTTCCCTTAACTTATTACTTGAATTTTGTCCAAGCCCCTTCATCCGCCCAAACTCCAATCTCCAATCGACGTACCTTCGATTTCCATCAATGGCAACAATGGGTGTCCCAGCGATGGCGGCGATGAGCTTTCAAGAGTTGGTCAAAGTACTCATTCGCAGTTGACCATGTCAGGTACGTATTCCATACCCATACCAACGTCGTACCCTGTCGACACCGGTACGACACGACTAAACGGAGAGTTCGAGTAACATAGCCCGTAGTTTGAGGAATTGGATATGAAGTGTTTGCTCGTGGTTGGGGGCCAGAAAGAGGCTTGACATGACTTTTTTCATCTCAAATTCTTTACTTCTTCTATACCTATCCTTTCTTTACTTCTTCTATACCTATCCTTTTGAGATTTTCTTCTTCTTTTGTCCGCAGCCTTCAGCTCCTTACGACTTTGCTTTAGCAAAATAGACCACTTGAATGTCATTCATCCATACCACCTTAAATAACACTCCAAGCTATACATCTACTAAAAAAATACATTAGGATGACTATCTGCTAGAAAATATTGACTTCCAGCTTCATGAGTTTTCAGCTTCCAAATTTCTTCCTACTAGTTGACTTCTATCATAAAAAAGTATTGTGGCTATTGTAAATAGGAAATCAACATGCTTCCAGAAATTTTTAGCTGACTTCTTGAAATTTTAATTTCTGGTTTTGAGCTTGGGATGCAGAAGCTTGCTCTGACCCCCGGGTGCTTTGGTTAGTGAAAGAAATGCATCAATTGAAGCCTTCAAAGGAGAAACTTTTACTTCCTATTTATGAGCTTCAAAATCTTTTGAAAATTAGCCCTACGTTTATGTTAGTTCAGCATTTGTAGCTATTATGATTTAATAAAGACCATACAGGAAAAGACCAAGGGAGAGGAGGAACCTGTACCCTACCAAACTTATGTTCTCCATTTCAGCTTGAGGTGGTGGCTGATATGTTGTTGCTTGATTTGTGAAGCAAAGCAGTAATGGAAGTTTTAGATATGAAGAGTTTAGATTTAGAAGGACGAAAAGAAGGATTCAGAGAAATCAGCTAGAGAATAGAGGGGAAAAGAGGCCACACTACAAAGGCTCTAGTTCAGCATCCAATAATGCCTGCATCCGGAGCTGTTAGAATGATATATATATATATATATATATATATATATATATATATATATATATATAGACGCCAAAGCCCTAGGAACGGAACTACTTTGAAGCTGAGAAAACTTCAAACCAAGCAACTTAAAAGCGTAAAATGTTTGACGAAAATCTACGGGAAGTTGACTGTCGTAATCGTTGCTAGCTTAATCTATCATAACCTTGGGAATAACTAAATCCTATTGCAAGTATAGAATTACCAAAATACAGAAAGCACAACCAACTTCAGAAATGAGTCCATGGACATTTTTTTTAGACCTAAAACTTCACTTGAGAAGGACAGTGCTGTTTACTATTTGGCCCCTTTCGCTTAGATTCATTCAGGGGTCAATTCTTGTATCCAACATTAAGGTACAAATCATTGACTGAAGTTTAGAAGCTATATAAATGACGTTTTTCCATGTTCTTTATCCTCTTTGATCTCCCCCATGTGCAGTCAAGCTTCTCTAGTTCTGATCAAGTTATAGCTGGTTGTTTGAAGCAAAACATTCCCATTAGATACCATGTGTAGCTATCTGAATGAGTATAACATCTTTAGCATGTCATATTTTTCCATCCTGGTTAATCTTGAGAATTGTTGTGAAGAAAGAGGGGGAGTGCGAAGGTGGTAAGGTTTTGGCTTTTATTGTGATGTTCGTTGGAGAAGATCTTGATATAAATTGCAACTGTAAGAAAGGGAGCATTCCTGCTGACTGTCCCCCTTCCCTGCTGCCCACTCGTCCAATCTAGGGATCTTCATGGTTCTTTGTACCTCCGTGTTCGTTTGTTTTGTTGCCACAGATTCATGTCTTTTACTTACGTACGTTTAAGTTAGAGAATGGTATTGCTACATGCTGTCGAAAGTTGAATTTTCTTAGTCTGCCTCTAAGCTTTTAGCCGAAAGATTTTTTCTGTTCTAGGGTTTTTCAACAATGCTTCTTTCATCTTGGATAGCAGCTGCTTTGGACTGCATACAGCCTCATTGTCATTAATGCTAATCGGTCCTCAATCTCCGTTGCGCTGCATATGCAATCCTTGTTATATTACTTTCACTCATTTGTCTGGATCCGAGTAGGATCTTGTCTTTGTATTTCTTGATGTCCATGTAATATTTTGTGTTTCATTCCATTTATGAGATGATTAAGAAAAAACGATTTGCCAGAGATCAGAATTGCTGAGAGATCAATTTGTTTTGTGAACAGGACTGCCAGCTGAGACATCCATAGAAAGGTTTGTGACTATTGGTGCCTACAGTCTCTTGCGATCCTGCACAATCGAGCCTGAATGCATCATCGGGCAGCATTCTATCCTTATGGAAGGTTCTTTGATGGAAACACACTCTATTCTGGAAGCGGGATCTGTTGTTCCTCCTGGAAGGAGAATACCAAGTGGTGAGCTTTGGGCAGGTAATCCAGCAAGGTTTGTCCGAACTTTGACCCATGAAGAGACACTAGAGATCCCTAAACTTGCAGTGGCTATTTGTGATCTTAGCAAAAGCTATTTCTCTGAGTTCCTACCTTACTCAACCGCGTATTTGGAAGTCGAGAAGATGAAGAAATCATTTGGCATTTCAATTTGAAGTATTTCTTTCTCCCTGTTGTATTGAATTGCTCATGTTTTTTGGCATGGAAAAGAAATAAGCATACTATATGAAACATGATGCCTTAAATAGTTGTGTTTTCATGTTTTTTCTTTTCTTTGGAGCTGTACTTATTACTGGGCAAAATAATAAGAGATCTTTTGCCTTTGTGAAAATTTTATGAGCTCTGATATTATATAATCCAAAAAGTCTTTTGCCTTGTTACTGGGCATGTGCTTCTTCTAGGAAAAATAAGCAAAAAGAAATTAATATTAAGCTGGTAGAAGATGATTCTTTGCTTTTTTTTCTTTGCTAAATAGTACTCCGTCTCTTTCTTAATATAAGCAGTTTAGGATAGGTCCTTTAATATAAGTTGTTTAACACAAAACATAATTTTTTTAATCAAAATATCAATATTACTCTTTTAAATATAATTAGTGGTATACAATTCCTATCTGGGAAAGTAACATTGATATTTCAACTAATATCTTGCTTTTTTTTCATTTTCGCTAGGGGTGTCAATCGAGCTATGTGAGATGAGCTTGGCATAGCTCACGCTCAGCTCACATAAAAATTGAAAAGCTCACGCTCACGTTCAGCCCGGAAAAGCTCATAAACCTTGAGCTCACACTCAGCTCACATTTTAACACGAGCTCGAGCTTAGCTCACGAGCTTCCCAAGCTCATTTATATCAGCGAAAAAAATGAAAATCTTGTCTAAAAAATAGTATAATACAATGAGCCTTAAAATTAAATTTGGACAATAATACAAAAAAAGAAGCAAAAGAGACAAAACGACATAAATATAGAATAGGATTTGGATTAATTGTCTATTGATGCAGTAGCATAGTACAATTAGAAAGAAAGAGCCAAATTTTACCTTGTAAACGTGTTGAAAACAAAATAAAGATGACTGATGATGGTGATGGAAGATGATGAGTCGGTCTCGGTGAATACTGAATAGGGTTTTGTGAAGGAGAAAATAATTAAATTGTGGTATTGAGTATTGAGTATTGAGTTTATCAATATATTATAATAATATTATTATTAGTTTATATATATATATATATATATATATATATAATATTTTAATTATATTATTAATCTTATTCGGGTTCGAGCTTTTATCGGGCTGAGCGGGGTCAAGCTCACATAAGAAGCGAGCTTGAATATTAAGCTCACGCTCACATTTTTTCGAGCTATGTGAGCCGAGTTCGAGCTGACCCGAACCCGTTGACACCCTCTAATTTTTCGCTAAATTTTCTAAACGAATTATATATATATATATATATATATATATATATATATATATATATATATATATATATATATATATATATATATATATATATATAATGGAGGTAGTATTAGGTACAACTTAGAATCACATTTGAAACTATTGTAGACACCTCAACATTTTTATCAACTGAGAAATGGCAAAACAATTATCCAAATTTCTTCCAAACCTTTGAAACTTCTGATTCTCTTCCATGAATATTCAATTTTCCTCTAAAAAGAAAAACTTTCTTTTTCAAAAACTTTTTCTAGTGCCAATTTATTTTTTTCTCTCTCAAACCTAAAGGAGTCCTAACTACCACTTTCACTACCTGCAAATTCTATTCTATATTTTTATATGTCTTCACCATCCAGTGTTCAAATCCGACAGACCCAACTAAATTTAGACTGAATAATGCAGAGGGCCAACCAAGAAGGAGTGACCCTCCCAAATTCTATTCTATTGAATATCAACAAAATCCAACACAAATAACCCTGAGCTCTGATGCAACTGGTTGGAGTTGTCATATATCTCACCGTTGACGAGGGTTCGATTTTCATAGTGAACATCGATTCTCATGGGATTTTCCCGCGGTGGTAGGGCTTCGTGTATAAGAACAGTATGGGTCAGACCCTCTCCCGCTAACGATCACGCTATGGACCAACTGCACGTCGAGCCCGAATTAGTCAACACGTTATCGGTGGACACCGGTGCCCTTCCGGGTTAACCAAAATCCAACACAAATATTATCTTAAACTTGGCTTTGAAATCTTGACGTGTGGTCCCTAATCATTAAATGCATAAACTGCTTCTTGACCTGAGTCTTTATGAAGTGATAAAGAAGCATATCATAACAAGATCTATAAGCTTGCCATCATATATTCAAATCTTCAGTTTTATTTACTTTGAAAACTCTTAAGTGCTTTTATTTTATTGCATGCTTAGTAGGCATTATCAAGGGTGGAAATACAGAAAAATGTATCATTTGCTTTTCTACTCTGAATCAAGGTGCATTAAAAAGCTCTTACAAACCAATAGATAGAAGGAGTTTGGTGTCTGTTAAATAAGGGTTCAGACTCAATTTTTTTTACGTAAAAAAAAATTATTGTGAACTCTTATTCAAATAAAGAGTCTGATAGTAAAACGAATTGGATTAATCATATACTGTAAAATGGATATAGATGCGGATATTGTGTTTGGACAAGGTTTGACTTGAGATTAGTTTGGTTTGGTCTCACTTTTGGCAGGAGAAATTCAATTGTGTTGCCTCTAAAATAGGCGGGAGAAATTCAAATTCAAATGTTTTTCTTCAAATAATCGTTCAATTCCAAATTTTGGCCTCTAAAATTGCCGTGAGATGTTCAAATTCCAAATTTTTGAGGCTAAAATTTGGATTTGGACGATAATTTGAAAAAAAAAAATTTGAATTTAAATTTCTCCCGCCTATTTAAATTGGCCAAATTTTGAGCATTTTCCTCTAAAAGTGAGACCAAACCAAACTAATCTCAAGCCAAACTTTGTCCAAACACACCCTATTTGCGAGGAGCTTTAAGGGAAAGAGTAGGGTCTCATCTCAGAGCATCGTGGGCAGAGAAAATGATTCCTCTAATTCTTCGAGGGCAACAAAAGATGACTGACCACTATGATTGCTCAAAGTCAAAAAAATGTAATAAGCATAATGAGTCTAGGCATATTATAACGGATTTTTCTGATATGTATCAGGTCCACATGTTTAGAATTAATCAAGTCACTATAGAATTGTTTCTCTCCTCATAACCAGAATTATCCTATTATAACACTAGTTTAGCTGTCCCATTCCATTTTTTCATTTTTTATTTGTGTGGTTTTCACTAAAGTGCTTCTCTTGTTCTTATTATTCTTTTTATGTTCTAATGTTTATAATTAACATCCCGAGGAAGTGCAATTATAGTTGGTATCTACTTTTTCTATTTAGTGAAAGTGTGCGGATTTTATTCTTGCTACTTTTTGAGAGATCAATTATCAATAGCGAAATAGTATTATGAGAGAATTGTGAAATGAACTTTCATTATATCTCCCCGTAATGGGACAAATAATTATCACTCCCTCATGGGAGCTATCTTCTCTCTCAGGCGTGAGGCATGCTTAATCTTCACTATTTAGAGTGCTCTCCGCTCTTACTTCGGGCTAAAAAGCAAGTAAAATAAATATGAAACTGTAAAACGTAGACTCTAACTGCGTTAATCCCTCCGTCCCAAATTATCTGTCCACTTTAACAAATGCACAGATATTAAGGATTTGGTGATTTTGATGGTAAAATATAAGTAAAAGTCTAAAACAGTCCTCATTAATTTTATTAATCTCATTTAAAATTTATGTCTTTCTCTCTCATTCCTCTCACACAACATCCAACTAACTCTTAAATATTTGTTGGAAAGTGATTATTTTAATTAAATAAGAGCATTTAATAAGGAGTTGGAAGAAGGGTAAAATTGGAAAAATTGTCATTAATACATACTTTATTTAGAAGGTAGACAGTTAATTTAGAATAAATAAAAAAAGAAATGTGAATAATTAATTTGGGACGGAGAGAGTATTATTGAAGAATAAGTCAGCGACTCATAAATAGTAACTTGATATAAGGGGGAAATGGATATATGATTAAGTGACAAAGAAATTGCATTTGTCTTAGTTGAAAAGTCACCTATATTTTTTTTTCTTCTTTGAACAATAAATATATGACTTAAATGTTTATGCATTGTGAGGCTGAGATAGAGAGAGAACATTTTTTTTTGAGAATATGGTCCCGTGATATTTGCATTGACTACCTAAAATTTGACTACCAAACAGTTCATGCACAACTATTATACTTTCATTTAATAGTATCCCATCATCCACATGTAATTGTATATTTGGATTGAGTTTGATTTAGAGTGTGCTTGGATTGAGTATAATTTGGGTTTGGTTTAGTTTTAGATTCAAACCCAGATTCAAATCAAATTTGGATTGAGTCTGGGAATAAAATCTGAAATGTTAAATTATACTCAAACCAAATCTCAGACTCAATCCAAAGTTGATTTAGATCTGGTTTGAGAAACTCAAACCAAACTCAAGCCAGACTCAATCCAAGCACACTCTTAGTTTGAAATTTAAATTGAGACCAAAACTTTCTTATGAATTGAGTCTGTACATGAAATCTTTCCCCTCTTGATCATTTAACTTCTTTCGTCCCCTAAAAAAAGACTAGTATAATTAGCTGATAGATCTCAAGAAAAGTTAACACAATTGGCACAATTCTTCTAACTCAGAATTATAAGTTTTACATTACAAAAGTAGAAAAATATCCCCTTCTTTGCTTGTTATCTTAAGAATAGGAGCTGATTCATATGATGCCAAAACAACAAGAGAGCTCTTTCTTTTTTCTATACATTGTTTTTTTCACATGAATGTGATCTTCCTATTATATATGCTCTTTTTTTTTGGGTGGTCTTGGATTTTGGAAAAAATAAAATCTCTTGGCAATGAAAATTCAATGCTAAATTAAATCAGCAAATTAAAATTAAAAAAAAAGACAGAATATCAGCTTGCAGCCTCAGTGATGCTCTGTAATTTTGGTTGCCATGCTCTTGACTTTGCACCAACTGAATTTACTTGTTGAGATGTTCTTGTCTTACTTCTTTCTTGCTTTCCCTGAAATATTTATTAAATACATGTTCAGGTAATATTTTAATAATCGAGTATTTAATTATAGTTACAATAGATTAGATAGGAACCAACTCCCGAAAACTCGAAAAATAATAATAAAAGGAAGCAAGAACAGAATATTGTAGCTCTAACATATGAAATAGAAAGAAATAATCAAACATTTATTCTCATTGTTTCTTATTAAAATCTTTATCTTTATTGATGCTTTTTTTTTCCATTTAAATCTTGCTACCTGAGGAATCATGAAATGTAGAAAGAATATTTTTATGATTACCAAAACTAAATTATACTATCCCCATTCCATATGGGATATAATTCTTTTCGGACTTGTAACGAAAATTGAGGAAGCAAAAAATAAGGTAATTTATTAGTTAAAATATCAATATTAATCACTTAAATAGAATTATTGGTATAAAATCCCTATTTAAAAGAGTAATAATATTAATATTTTGACGAACAAAATACCTTATTTTTTTTGTTGTTTCCTTAATTTTCGCTACATATTATAAACGACTTATATTGATATTTTCACCTGGAAATCCAACACTAGAAACAAGAAAATATAATAAATAAAAAAATTGTAGAAAATTTCACCTGGTTGTTGTTCTCTATTTGATTGGTTTTATCAATTTGATATTTTCTAACAGCAACTTCAAGATCAGCAATTTCTTTTGCTGTCAATCTTTCTATTTGTTTCTCAGCTGTTGAATGAGACAACTCCCCCTGCTCCTGCTTCTTCTTTCCATATTTCTTAGCCCACAACCCTTTCATAACCTCTAATTAAAAAAAATAAAATAAAAAAACCCTTAAATTAACATATGAATATAAAATAAATATCATTAAAAAGAACAAATCTTTTTATGTTTCTGACCAAAAAGGAATAAGAAATTAAACTAACCTTGAGTTGTGACAAGTCTATAAACATGTCCAAGAAGTAATGTATCAGTTGGTCTAAGAAGTTTAATTCTTGTAATTCTAAGTGGGATATTGTTGTTCTTCTTATTGTCCTTGGTAGTGGTAGTGGTGGTGGTGGAGGGGTGGTGGGATAGGGTGGTGGTGGTTAGAAGAAGAGCAACAAAGTGGCCAGGATTGGTTTTCATAATTTGAGAGGCAGAGACAGAGGAATAAAGCTTATCAGCTCTACCATTTGGATGTTGGATCACTATTGTTACATTATCAATTGCTTGGCAATTTCCCATCTCATCTGATCTGATCTCCTTTCTCTATTTTCAAAATCAAAATCTTGATTTATTTTCTAGCTTCTTGTTTAGGAAATTGGAATAAAGATTGAGCAGAAGAGAGAGAGAGAGAGAGAGAGAGGGAAGGAGTTGGGACTGTTTGGAGTTCCTATAGTCTAACCACCCCTATATATGCCCCTAACACCCACACACCCCACTCCCAATAAAGGAATAAAAAAATGTACCAGCCTGCCCATTGGAGAAAGTGAAACATGAGGGGGGAAATGAATATTGAAAAGTTGTTTTGCTACAAAAATTGTTATATTCAATTGGTCTGTTGATAAACGAATTATTAATACTATTATTAATGGTCTAGTAGTTAATATTAAGGCCTACTAATAATGTAGAGGTTATGATTTACGAGTTCGAATCTTATCATCGCTTATTGAATCCTCTATTTTCTTATGAGTAATAGATAAGTCTTTTCCCTCAAATAAAAAAATAAATTATTAATTGCAAAAGTATGTAGCTCTTATTTGTATTGTTGTGTTAAAATAATTTCAGTCAATTTTTCTAAAAAATATAAAAATAAATAAGAGTCAAACTTCACATAATTAACTTTAGGATGAATTTACATTAGTATCATGGAAGATTGAGATATTGAGATATCAGATTGAGTATTAAGGTTGACGTAGAGTTTATGAGTTTGAATATCCTCTTCGCTTATTGAATACACTATTTTTTTTAATAAATAATTTTCTCCCCAATATTTAAAAAAAAATGAATTATTAATACAAAAGTATGTAGCTCTTATTTGTATTGTTATGTTAAAATATTTCCAGTCAGTTTTTGTTTTTGTTTTTTAAAATAAGAGTCAAATTTCACATAATTAACTTTAGGATGAATTCACATTAGTATCATCGAAGATTGAGATATCAGATACTTTAATAGGAATGAATGAATGTTTTTCTGCATGTGGAGAACATATTTTAACTGTCAAATTTTTTTCCCTTAAGGATTGAAAAGATGATAGTTATATATTATTGAGAACACATGTTCTAAGTGTTTTATTTATAAAAAAAAAAAAAAAAAAATCAACTGTCAAATTAAACTATGGTATAACTGGAATTTATTATGTACGTGAGGAACAAACCCCATTACGCACAACATTTTTTGAGTTTAACTTTTATTCACTTTTTATTCACTTTAACTTTTATTCGGAATGTTTTTTTGTCTAAAACTCTTTCAACACTACGTTATACTCCCTCCATTCCCTAATAATTGCCGTTTAGGAGATATCTAGGTATCCAAATTAATTGTCGTTTAAGGTTCTTTTATTAGTTGTCAACAATTTATTTCAATTATACCCTTAACATTTTCCTTTCTTTTCTTTATAATGTATTAGTGAGAGAGAGGGAAGGTGGGGTAATATTGGAAGTTTAGGTGAAAATGACAACTTCCTTAATTTTCTCAAATTGTCTAAAGAGTCTTGTATTTAGGAATGGAGGGAGTAAGTAGCAAGTATCTTCACATAGTATTAATATACATTAAAACATCTATACAATAATATTATATATATAAAAATAACCTCCTTATAGTAATAAAAAATTATGGTCCCAACTCGGGACCAGTTATAAATATAAATAAACTCTACATTGTAATATTCCATTTTTTTAGGATCATCCTTTTTAGGATCATCCTTAAGAAATTTACCTCATATAGTAATAAAATAATATTAAAATTTAAATATATTTATATATCTATATAAAATATCCAAAATTATTTAACTATGTTACAATAAACTTAAGATGATATGAAATACTTAGCTATGAGTGAATATTTTAAATGCATACATGAGGTACAAATATTTTTTTTATATTTCCTAGATACTGTATGTAAATGAATGAATCTTCTAAATCTAATATACATATATATATATATATATATATATATATATATATATATATATATATATATATATATATATATAATGTACATGCATGATGCATGATGTATGTACATTTATTTTTTTTAAACTCATGAATCTTATATATCATTTAAATTCATTTTTTAAAATATGAAGAGACATTTTCAAGCGTCGTATAATGTATATTAGTTATATATTTTTTAAAATTATAATTTTTAGATGTAAGCCTCTATTTAAGAATAACCTCCCTACAATAATATTTTTCTCTGACCCCAAAAGTATTATTGTATAGAGGTTTTAGTGTAGTTCACCTTCCAATTATATATCTAAATTAATAGGACATGCTTATTCTTTTTTTTTTCCTTCTCATGTGGACGATACTTTCTGCTAAGTCCTTTAATCTAATGCATGGATAACAGTAACACTCACCTCATGACATCAATGTTACTCATTCGATTCTCAATTATCTGTCGCCTAAATATACTTTATTAGTTTTTAATTATTTGTCACTTTCAAAAATTAATAAAGCATTAAATGTATTTTTTTCTAAAATTACGCTTACCTTTCATTAATTTAGTCAACAACTAATTTTAATTATCCCAACATAAATCTATTAATTAAAGGGTAAAAATGTCTATCTATTTTTAAAATAATATATCTCAATTATTTTTTTAATTCGAGTGTATTGTTATAAAGCGACGGATAAATTACTTTTTTCACCGTCATTAGTGTTCTAATGCAGGATAATTAAGTTATGGATAGTGAAGGTATATGTCTCTATTAATCGTCTAATGTATGGATAGTTAAGGTACTAAGGCTAAAACCTCATCACATATAAATTATGAGTTTAAATTCTTTCCCCGCTTCTTAATTCTTCCATTTTCTCTTTAAAAAAAATGTAGAAATTCCACAATTATGGTTTTTTTTTTGGGTGAATTAGACGATTTTATTTTTTAAAAAAAGTAACACAGTACATGGAGGAAAACATAGTACAAGGAAAGTAGGAAAAGAAATAAAATACAAGCAAATTAACTAATTTTTATTCTAGTCCATTTTCTCCCAAGCCTGTCTTGACATCATGCCTCCTGAGCAAAATCGGGAACAATTGTGAATAACTGGTTATCAATCCATGGTGGGGGCTTCTATATTTCGCCAGTGCATTAATCACTTTGTTTGATTCTCGAAAGACGTGAGTCATTATGTAAATTTGAAGTTTGGAAAGTAAGAATCTGTAGTCACACGCAATATTAGAGTAGATAATATTTTTATTATGATTATGGTTAAGTTACACGATACACATTGTGTATTGCGACTCACTTAACTTTTTCACTTTAAAAATATCGGACATTCTTTTTCTTTTGTTTTAAGATATTGATCATTTGTTGTTGACTTCAAAGACTTCTCTAAGAAACAATGCTATTTCTTTTTCTTTTCTTTTTTAATACTACCTCAATTCCCAAATATAAGATTTTTAGGACAAGTAATAAAAATTAAGGGAGGAAAATCTAAGGTGTTTTGTTAATCAACTAATATTATTATCTTAAATCGAATTAGTAGCATACAATAAATTCTATTTGAGATAATAATATTGATATTTTGTTTAAAAAACATTTTAATATTTATTTCTTTATTTTTTTGTTAATTATCCTAAAATTCTTATATTTCGGAATGGAGGAAGTAATAAAAAAACAATAAATTTCAATAGTTATGAAGCATTCCCCTCAATAATTGAGATACAAAAAAACAAAATTTATCAAACACATGTCCAACTTCCACTAAAGAAAGTCCCTTTTTGGCATTCACGCCCTATGAGCATGAACCTTATTGATCATACTTACAAAACAGACTGAAAAAAAAACAACTCTCCATTGCTCACCAAACCACTCTTCACCTTCCTATTATATATATATATATATATATATATATATATATATATATATATATATATATATATATATATATATATATATATATATATCTCCATCCCAAGAGAATCAATATAGGTGTTGTGAACTCTCTCTCACGGGATAATTCTGAAATTCTAACTGATATATAAGTATGGCCTATGAATTCACTTTCACCTCGGGATATTCATTTTGAAATAACGAGTTTGTTTGCCAAATAGGTGTTTGTGAGTTCTGTCAGACCCATGAGTCGTGTTCGCGGGGCCGTGAGCTTAGGGCGTGACATTGTCGTATCAGAGCAAGTCACCAATCGATAGTACGAGAACTAAGTGTTACACCGTGCGCGGTGGGAGCCACTCTAGATTGCCCCAGGTGCTATTTGTTCTGGACGCCTAGCAAGGATACTAGGGCCTTAAGGGGTGCTTGTGAACCTCCACCCTACATAGAATAACTCTGAAATTTTGAATGATATATATACGCATGGGTCTAAGAATTCACATTCACCTCGGATATTCATATTGGCATAGAAAGTTTAGTTGCCAAGTATATGCTCGTGATAGCTGTCAGACCATTGAGTCCCGTTCGTGGGCTCGTGGGGCTTGGGGTGTGATAGGTTCCCGACTTCGCCTCCAATATGACTCAAACCCCTAACTTACCAATAACGTCTTACTTATTGACTTGTACTTTGTTATCATTTTTTCACTTCATATATTCCATTTATTCATCAATTATATGTATTACATATGATAATATTTCATCCTTCAAACATATAAGATTATAGTAATCGAAAAAAAGGATAAAGTTGTCCACAAAAGACTAAAGTTACTCTTGTTTTTGCACCGATTTACATTTCACTATATGTTGAATCAATTAATAATCAACTCAATACTGAGGTGAATAATGCAATGTCCTAGTAAATCCCGTTGATCCCCACAACTTAGATCATCCAATGTGAGACGGGTGTACACCTAAAAGTCCAGCCCAGATCCTATGCAGAATAATATATTTTTGCACATACATATCGCATAAAAATATTTATTCTGAATCTCAGAACAAGTATTTCAAATTAGAACAAGTGTTCCGTTTTAAATAAAAATTATTTGTACATATAAACAAAACACTGTTTAATATTGTATACTTAACAACCTCACACCCCACTCCAGCCCCACCAAATACAATCAAGAAGCGTGAAATTCAGTGGGAAAATGATAGGAATGGAAGGAATCACAATTCTTAATTGGTCCCAAGAAAACACACATATAGATAGAGAGCATGCACACCAAAGAACACACACACAAAGGGCAATGGAGTAATAATAATAAGTGGCTGTCGCGTGTGAAAGTTTTATCACTCATTTCACCTTTGAGCATTCGACAATTTCCCCCCAAAAAAAAGTTTATTTTTTCTTATACACGTTCATATAGACTCGCTCGATTTCATAATATAAGTTATTTAATATATTTAACGAAATTAAAGAATAAAAAAGTAAAGTATTTTAATAGTCAAAATATTAATATTACTCTTATAAATAAGATTTGTATACCACGCCAATGAGGCTTTGGTCTAGTGGTCTCTGGCCTCATGACGTAGAAATCATGAATTCGAATCCCCTTCCCACGTTTTAAATCCCCTTATTTCGTGTTTTAAACTATTTATATTATGGAATGAAAGTAGTATATAATATGAAAAACCAAGTTATTTTTTTTCATTGCCAGCTTTATTTCTTGTCATAACAATACTCACTTTTGATACGTCGTCGTCATGAATCCAATCCTTCTCAACATCCTCTGACTTGTTCCCTTATTTTGTTTCCCCGAATTGGAACAAAAATGAGAAAAATAAACAATTTTATTACCTTTTTTGGGGGGAGTGGTTTGAGATCATGAAGATAAATTATATTTGTAATTAATCAAATATTTTTACAGCTAAAAATAAGAGTTAGAAAAGGGAGGTAACGTTGTGAAAATGATTGATGTTTGTGAGCTAACCAGCAAGATTAGAAGCACGTAGTTTTCTTGTTTTCACTAATTATAGCATGGCATTGGTTTACCTTTTTAATTGTCGGGTAAGGTATATACTACCCAAATATCAAGTTTAAATATCAAATAACTTACCAAAATATCTCTACAATCCTAAATTTTTCCGTATAATCTTGAACACACTTTTCAGTTTTAAACTCCCAATCTAATCTAAATTTTCTATATTAAAGATTTTTCTAATTAATTTCAAATGTTGTGATTGATTATGAAGATTTTAAATGTTTGAAATAAATCAAGAAAATATTAATTACTCCACTAGCACGGACTCCCGTATTTCTAACCCTCTTATCACGTTCCTTGCAAATAAATAACTAACCCCTCACTTTTAATTTTTGTTTTTATTAATCTGACATTGATTTATTGATTAGTAGTTTCAGTTAAATTCTGTTTCTCATCTTTTATTCAAATTCAAATTCAAATACGATAAGAATTAAATTAGTGTAACAAACCATTTAGTTTTCTGTTAAACCCGCAGGCGAGCCTCCTCACTAAACCTTTTTCATTAAAAGAGTCAAAAAATTTAAAAATAAAATTTAGTTGATCGAACATTTAATTCTTATCGTATCATTAACTGAGTTGAAATTTGACTAATAAATTGGAAAGACGACTTTATTTGCTTTTTAGAAGGTTCATATTAGACTTATTCAAATTAGATTATATATTTTACTATTTTAAATAATTTTTTATTTTTTTCCATTCTAATTTTCTAATTTTATTTTTTCAATATGATTCAAAATCTCACATCGAAAGTGTATGAAGTTTTTTTTAATTTGAAAACATTATTAATAAAGGTTTTGAGCATGGTTTTTAATTGAATTAATTGGTTGAGTTGTTTTTTAGTCCGTAAAGTTTGGTGACAAACATAACTTGCTTTTATATTTTTTCATTCCAAAAGTAAAAAATTTTGTTTTCAAAGAAAATTGATTCACCTAACCATTTAGTTTTCTTTTGAAATCGCAAGCAAGTTTGCACACTAAACTTTTTCATTAAAATAGTCAAAAATTAAAAAAAAAAAAAAAAAAGTTAGTTAATCGAGTAATTTAATTCTTATCGCATCCTTACCTGAATTGGAATTTCCCTAATGAATTTGAGAGGCGGGCATTATTTGTTTTTCGGATAGTTCATATTCGACTAATTCAAATTAAATTATATATTTTAATATTTTTCAAATTCAAATCTTTTCTTTTACTTTTTTTAATATTATTCAAGACCCCTACATCAAAAGTGTATAAATTTTTTGAAATTTAACAACATTATAAATAAAGGTAGTGGGTAGAATTTTTAATCAATGACTTTGTTGATTTACTTTTTAGTCTATTAAATTGAGTGAAAAATCTAATTTTCTTTTTAACTTTTTTATTTCAACAGTCAAAGTTTTTTTCAAAGAAAATTAGTTTATTGAACCATTTAGTTTTCTGTTGAACCCGCATCTGAACTTCTCCCCAAACTTTTTTCATTAAAAGGGTAAAAAAATAAAAAATAAAAACTTTAGCTGATCGAGACATTTAATTATTATCGTGTAATTAAATGAGTGGTAATTGTAGAGAATTAGTTTATTTGTTTTTGGATGGTTCATTTAAACCATTAATTTTTTCAAGAAAACTTACAACGCCGACCTTGAGAAATCATTGAAAGAATATTCTTCTCTTACCAGATTTTTTTTGATATATAAATACAAAATTCTTATATTTGTTTTTTTTTTCTTCTATATAGGTAGGTTTGAAAAACCAAATAAGAATATCAGTGTAGACTATCATTTTTCACTTTTATGCTATTTAATATTTTCTTAACAATTAAATTTGTTCCCGTGCATAGTCAGGGAAGAAGCCAGGAATTTGGTGGTGGGGGCGAAACTGATAAAATTCTTGGGGGCAATAAAAAAGGCAAAAAAAAAATTTCCAAAATACACATAAAATTTCGATAAATAATAGTATTTTTAAAAATCTCGGGGGGAGGGGGGCGCCCCCTTGTCTTCGCCCCTGTGCATAGTACGGGTCATTACACTAGTATATATATGTCTCTCTCCTCATTATAGATATCTATATATATATATATTACAGAGCATGTTATAGATACGTATATTTGTATCTATATACTTCTTCAATACTCCCTCCATTCCTAAATATAAGACTCTTTAGACAATTTGAGAAAATTAAGGAAGTTGTCATTTTCACCTAAACTTCCAATATTACCCCACCTTCCCTCTCTCTCTCTCACTAATACATCATAAAGAAAAGAAAGAAAAATGTCGAGGGTATAATTGAAATAAATTGTTGACAACTAATAAAATAACCTTAAACGACAATTAATTTGGATACCTAGATATCTCCTAAACGACAATTAATAGGGAATGGAGGGAGTACTATTTTCTTAGATTTTCACATTTTTTAATTAATTTACTAATTTTTATTGGTTGAGAATATTTAGGTTAATTAAATTAATTGAAAATTAACTGATCTTAATAAAAATTAAATATCAACTTTAATTGGTGCAAAAATGTTAAACTATTTTATTTAAATTGGGAGAGGGGGGATTCGATACCCTGACCTGCAAACCGGATGTTACGCCACATTACAAACTACTCTGGCAGGTATTTGACAACTACTTTCTTTAATTCTTTTAATGGAATGCTAATTTAAATTTTATTTTGGTTGTAAACTCTTAATTGGCTTATAAGAGTATCCCACATTGAAAAGTTACATTGTTTTTTGAGTTTGACAATCCTATAAATGATGGTACTTTGACATGTTTTGAGTTACAAAATTGGGCTGACATTTTAGCCCATCAAATTAAGGAAACCCGCTTATTTGCTTCTTATATTTTTTATTTATATAAATATAAATAGTTAAAGTTTTAACAAATAACGGGTAATTCAGATGACCGGGTCCTCTGAATTCCGATTGAGCTTATAATCAAGTTCGATTTAGCTCAAACTTATGCAATGTTCATTTTTTTTTATTCTAATGGAGAATTTTTTATTTTCATAATATATTTTTAAAAATAAATAAATATGGATATTTTTTAAAAAAAAATCAATTCAGCTTCAGCTTATCTTTGCCAAAAAATCAAGTGAATCTTTTTCTAAACTCTCTAAAACTAAAGTATTAATTTGTAGAAATTTTAATTTATAATAAAAGTTAAAAATATTAATCTAAAGTCAAATAAGAGAATTAACAACAATAAAAACTCCCACATAAAAAAAATTATTATTATTTTTAAAATTTAACAAATGACAAGACTATAAAAGAAAATTAATGTGCATAAAATTTATACTTCCTCCGATTCAAAATAGAAGTTTTTTTAATAGTTATTTTTTGTTGCAAAATATAGGTCTTTTTACAAGAATGTTGCATTTATTGGCTAATTTACCCTTACATTATTTTCTCCATATATTCATATTTGTCAAAATGTATAGTTCTCATGCAACTCTTCATTAATTTATTTGTTGTTTTGGAGTATTAATTAGGGGTATTTTAGTCATATTGATTAGTATCTTAATTTGTGTGAAAACTCCTAAAGACTTATATTTTGAATCGGAATGAGTATCTATCTATATTTATATTACAGAGTCTATTTTCAGTTTCAGCCAATCACATCCTTCTAAATCCTACGTGTAATTTCCATGAATTTTTGTTCAATTAATTATTTTATAAAATTTTGATTGGTTGGTTAAATTTTACTTTGGTTGTAAATTCTTAATTTGCTTATAAGAGTATCCCACATTGAAAAATTACATTGTTTTTTGAGTTTGACAATACTATAAAAGAGTGTACTTTGACATGTTTTGAGTTACAAAATTACTTTGACATTTTTTCTTTCATTAAACATTACGTTTCCGTGCATAACACGGGTATTTTTGCTAGTGTGTATATATATATATATATTACAGAGCCTATTTTCAGATTCAGCCAATCACATTCTTCTAAATCTTACGTGTAATTTCCATAAATTTTGGTTCAATTAATTATTTTATAAAATTTCGATTGGTTGGTTAAATTTTACTTTTGTTATAAACTCTTGATTGACTAATAAGAGTATCTCACTTATTTGCTTCTAATATTTTTATTTATATAAATATAAATAGTTAAAGTTTTAATAAATAACGGGTAATTCAAATGATCGGGTCCTCTGAATTCCGATTGAGCTTACAATCAAGTTCGATTTATCTTAGACTTATGCAATGTTCATTTTTTGTTTTTTTTTATTCTTATGTAACATTTTTATTTTCATAATATTTTTTGAAAAATAAATAAATATGGATATTTAAAAATGAATAAAAATCAATTCGCTTCTTTTATACTGCAAACAAGCTAATATCTTTCTAAACTCTCTAAAACAAAAGTATTAATTTGTAGAAATTTTAATTTTTAATAAAATAAAAATAAGTAAAAAATATTAATCTAAAGTTATGGTTTTTAATGAAAGTGTACGAAATTTTTGGAGTTTTACAACATTATAAATAAAGGGGTTGAGCATGTTTTTCAATTGAATGAATTGGTGGGTTGATATTTAGCCATTAAATTCAGTGGCAGACTCAATTTGCTTTTCAACTTTTTCATTCCAATAGTCAAAAATTAAAAATTAAAATAAAAAATTAGCTCACGGAGCCATTTGATTTTTGGTAGAACCTGTAAGAAAACCTGCTTATTATTTTGTTTTTCATTTAAAGAGACAAAACTTAAAAAAAATAATAAAAAAAATAGCTTAAAGAGTCATTGTTTTCATATAGTCATAATTATATGGTAAAATGGAATCCCGGGCATAGCACATGTTATTAGACTATCTAATCTAACTATATTTATATTACAATAGGTGTTTTTATTTTTAACCAATTACATTCTCTAGAATTCTACGTGTAATTTTCGAGAGTTGTGTATTTTTTTTTTTAATAAAATAAAAGGAGAAGACTAATAACTCTTATAAAATGAGTAAATACACCCCACATTGAAAAGTTAGATTGTTTGTTGAGTTTGACAACACTATAAAGAGACTACTTTCACGTGTTGTTTTGAGTGGGAAATTGGATGACATTTCAACCTATCAAATTAGGGAAACACACTTATTTGCTTATTATAATTTTTATTTATATAAATATAAATGGTTAAAGTTTTAACAAATAACAGGGTAATTCGGATGAGCGGGCCCTCTGAATTTCTATTGAACTTACAATGAAGTTCAATTTAGCTTAGACTTATGCAGTGTTCATTTTTTTTTGCTTTTTTTATTCTTATGCAACATTTTTATTTTCATAATATCTTTTGAAAAATAAATAAATATGGATATTTAAAAATGAAAAAAATCAATTTGCTTCGTTTATACTGCAAAAATCAAGTGAATTTTCTTCTAAACTCTCTAAAATTAAAGTATTAATTTGTAGAATTTTTAATTTTTAATAAAATAAAAAAGTAAAATATTAATCTAAAGTCACATAAGAGAATTAACAACAATAAAGACTCCCACATAAAAAATACTTATTATTTTTAAAACTTGACAAATGACAAGGCTATAAAAGAAAATTTATGTGTATAAAATTTATGTATGATATCAACAAAGGCATTTCCAATTTTTCAGCACTATAGAGTTTTCGGATTCTCAATCTAATTTCCATTTTTTTTTATTTTTTTATAATTATTTTAAAAGTATTGATTGGCATCTTTAACTTATTCAAATTAATTTGTACAATTTAATATTTTATGGTTTTTCTTTTCTTCTATTCTAATTTTCTAGATTTTTCTTTTTCTTTTTCAATATTATTCAAGATCCCACATTGAAAATTTACAAAATTTTTGGAGTTTGACAACATTATAAATACAGTAATAATTGTTGGATCAAAGAGTATAAAATGTAAATGATTGTTAAAATTTAATGTGACATTATGCCTTCTTGATTCAAATTTGATCCCAATTTTTTTATGCAATAATCATTACCCATATAAATAAAGGGTTGAACATGCTTTTCAACTGAATGAATTGGTGGGTTGGTTTTTTGCCATTAAATTCAGTGACAAACACAATTTGCTTTTCAACTTTTTTATTCCAATAGTCAATTTTTTTATTTTTTTTTAAAAAAAAAAAAACAAATTAGCTCACAGAGCCATATGATTTTCATATACTCTTAATTATATAGTAAAATGGATTCCCGTGCATAGCACAGGTTATTAGACTAGTATATATATATTACAGAACCTGTTTTCAATTTCAACTAGTCAAATACATAGAAATCCAATGTGGAATTTTCTAGATTTTTTGTGGTTTAATGAGTTTACAAAATTTTGATTGGTTTAGAAGAGTTTAAATTAATTAGAAATTAATTTTTATCTTAATAAACTTAAAATATGAAAACACTTCCCAAATAATCTTGAAATATCTTCCAATTGATGATAAGAAATAAACTTAAAACAGTTATCATCTAAAAGTTAAATAAATAATTTTTTATTTTTTTAGATTTTCTTTATTGTTAGGTACTTTTTAGAATTATTGATCATACCATAAATTTTTATTATATTAATTAATTAAAATACCAATTACATTTTATTCTATCATACTTTCTAACAATCTATCTATATTTATACATGGCCACTATAGGGGTACCCCTATTTGATTTTGTTCACACCCCCCTCCCCCTATTTTTTTTTTTAAAAAATTCTCTCTCCTCTAAAAATCCTCTCAAACTTCAAAATCCCCCACCACCGGAACCACTGCCGGGATTTACGCCGCCACCGGAATTTTTTTGGAGACTATCATCTTGTTGGAAACATCGTCCTCTTCAACTTTGTCTCAAGACTCAACGTCAAAATAATATCAGAACTTAACACAATGTAGGTTTTACTTTTTCAAATTTAGAAAAATTTACTCAAAAATAGATAGATCTAGCTAATTATAAAAAACAAAACACATAAATCTTAATTTGAGTTAAATGTTATGTAGTTGACTTAGAATTATAGTAGATTCGGGTTTTTTTGGTAAAAATTGACTGAAAATGGGCTGAAATTGGGAAAATGTTTCCACTGCTAGCGGCGCGTGAGGAAACACATTGTTATACAGCAGACTTATTGGGACGTACAGTGAATACTCCTTCAGAAGTGGAATTTGGTTATCTTGAATGGTACCGACCACGTACTCACTTGAGAATTCAGCCACCCGCACTTTATGGGGTTCCTAAAAGAATAAGGAACCAACATGTATTAAATTATTATTTTTCTAACAATATAGATTACAATATACTTTTTGAAGTGTTAACTTTTTATTTGTTGGTTTTACTGAGTTCGTCGATGCAATTCTGACACTCTCATTATCTTTACAGATTCCCGAATGCCACATTTCTGGAGATTATGATCATGTGTGTGCAGATAATAAAAGAAAATGTGCGTCGAGTACACCAGTCATGTCAAACACAGGAATATGAAGACGCATAATTTTCTTAGACTTGAAATGAATTGTGTAATCGCTGCTTTGTATGTACTAAAAATATTTTTCAATTTTTTAAAAATTGTAAATTATTGAGATGTATTAATGTTATTGCAAAAAAACCCCTAATTGTGGAACCCTAAATATAAAAATAAATAAAATACTTGGAATTTTTTTGGCACTTGATTTTTGTGGCAATACTCCTAAAACACTAATTTTAGTATTCTGGAAAAAAAATTAGATTTTGACCGCATGCTGACGTCAGCATGCAGTTTGCCAAGTCACCGCGTGTAAATCTGCACATGATGACGTGGCAAACCGTATGCTAACGTCAGCATGCAGTCAAAAAATAAATTTAAAAAAAAAATAGGCGTCAGCATGCGGTTTGCCACATCACCGTTGGTTCAACCGCATGCGGTGACGTGTCAAACAGCATGCAGTTGAACCAACGGTGACGTGGCAAACCGCATGCTGACGTCAGCATGCGCCTATTTATTTATTTTTTTTAAAATATTTTTTTACAGCATCATTTGCGATTTATTTTTTTTAAAAAAACAAAAAATAACATGAGTAGCGTCAACAAAGGTAGCGTCGACATGCGGTGGTTTTTGCCCAGATCCATTTCCGGTCCATTTTTTTACCGATTCGGGGATTTTTTCCCAACTTTTTTCCAGTTTAAATATGTTTTTTTTACCGGAAAAAAAATAAATATTATTAAAACAACAAGAAAAGTAAAGATAATTATTTTCCTCAAAATTATTGTCTTCCAAATAACCACAATTGTCGGAGTCCATTTAGCCGGAATCTTGTCGGAATTGTTCTTTGCTCTGAATTTTTTTAAATTGATATTTTGTAGTGGATCTAGTCCGGTTACTTCAAAAATGTACCATTAGCCGGACAGTGCGGCAATTTTTGGATAGAGAGAATTTGAGAGGAGAGAGAATTTTTTTTTTTTTTTTTAAGAAAATGAGCGTAGGGGGTGTAAAGAAAATGGATTGGGGTTGGGTGAGTAGTCCCACCCTAAATATATTATGGAACCTTTTTTCATTTTAAATCAATCAAGTTCATAGTTTAAATAGTTAGACATTACTTTAGTTAAAATATAGGTCCTACATATGATTTTTTCTGATATAGACCTGGTTCACATGTACCATATGGTTCAGAATTGACCACATCACTGCAGAATGATGAGAGAGACAATTTTCTAGTGATGTGGTCAATTCTGAACCACATGGTCTAGTAGACCAGGTCCATAACAAAATTGTCCCTACATATTCAGTTCAAATCTTCGGTGACACGTGACACATTCTCTGTAACACTTTAATTAATTATGAATTTTTTGAAACATCATAGAAAATTCAATATATTTTCGAATAATTTAACCTAAACTACATTTTGTAGTTAGATCACGTGATTTTAAAAGATAACAGGCATGGTACAAATATTTAGATGCAGTGACGTCGTAGCTGGTCTCAGACAAACGAGGCGATCGCCTAAGGCCTCGCCGTTCAAGAAGGCTCCGGAAAAACTTAAGTAAGTACATTTAAAATGAAAGTTTTTTTTCTTTTTAAAGAAAAAAAGAGTAATGAAAGAAGGCTAAAAAAATTAATATAATTATAAATATTTTTAAAATAAATAAATAAAGTAATTAATAGTTTAAAATTGTAGTTTATAATGATTGTTAATTACAATTGATTTTCATTAAGAAAAAATACATTCAATCACTTAATTAAATATACAATTAGACCTTACACAACACAACTGGTAAGAGCTAAGGTCTTGACCATATGTTAACTATTTGCAGAATTTCTTTAGAATCAAACTGGATTAGATTAGACCAGCTAAGTGTCGAGATACTAGTATCAACTTGCCTCTGATTTTTTTTTATTTATCATTTAAGTCCTATTTAATTAAGTAACAATAAAGAAAGGAGAAGGACAACAATTCTCCTCCCGTTACCGGCATGTGGGGCATTTTTTGCCGAGTCGCCTGTGCTAAAACACGTGCAGTAAAATGTTTGTGACTAAAATTAGTCAATTTTTTTTATTTATGTCCAAAATTCGAAATATTATAATTGTTAGTGATCATTTAGTACAAATTACCCTAAAATAGAGAGTTAACGATTTAGACTTCATCTATAAATTTTGTTTAAGACCCAAAATTCTCTCTATACGACCCTAATGTCATTGAACACCCAAAGTGGAAACAATTTCAATGGTAGGGTACAAATGCATCACTAAATAAAGAAAGAAAAAAAAAAGATTCACTGATGCAGATACCTATGTCTGTCTATGCATTATTTTTCCATATTAGGATTTTATTCCCAAATATTCCTCTTGTTCTTAGATATCTTAATCACAATTGTAGGAAACTCTAAGAATTCACTTGAAACAGAGCTAGAAACCTTTGTATACAATTAATGTATCTTGGTACAGGGAAAGTCTGGCATGGGGCGGTCCTTATGGGTATGGCTCCACACTCCTTTCACATAATTTGAGACAGGACCCACCTGCAGGTATGTCCTGCAGACCTTCATGTCTCATAGGTACCCCAGAAGGACCGTCCCATAGGGAATTTTTCCCTTGGTACAAGTACAACTAGAAAGTGTACTTTCATATTCAAGCTTCTTTAACCTAAAATATCTAAGAAAAAAAAATGTTCCATAGCACACATGATATGTAATATTTTATTGGAAAAGTCTTAACGGCTAAGCAAAATTAGTTATAATTGGTTAAAAATTCAAATTAAACACTATTCACTCCTGTTGTTATAAGGGATTCACCCACTTATTTACCATTTTGCCACCAATTTAGCCAATTAATTGGCTAAATTTTAGCTCCCTAGTAATGTCCTATTTTATTTGCATAGTAGGTCTTAATATATTCGTTTTTAAAAAAAAATATTAATCCGTCTAGTTGATAAGAAGTAAATTAGTTTTTACAATTAGAAAAATTGCATAAAAATTTTTGATTTTCTGAGCCATTTTTGTATATGACGAGGTACATATATAATAGCTTTAATTAATCAAATTATAAATCTTAAATTCAATTTACATTCTCGTCTAACTATTATTTTATAACTAGTGATATTGTCAATGCAGATTTCCTCCTACCAAAGGAATTTATCTTCAAATGACCAAATTACCCTTTTGGTCAACCTTAACATCTCTCTCATCTAATTTTTCTTTCCAATATTTTCTTACCTAATTTATTCACACAAAAAATTTAATTTCTCTCTCTTATCCCTAAAATTAGCTCACGGTCTCTCTTTCCACCATTCTCTTTCTCATTTACGTCACTTTTGCGCGATAAAAACATCCTTCAAGCTCTACAACTTTTTTTTACCAAGTCTTCAAACTCTACAACATTACAACAGTCTATCATTTTTCTTTGCCAAGTCTCCAGAAAAACGTAAAATTTTTCACTTTTTAGCTTTAAAATCTATTACTATATCTTATTTTAGTTTTTAAATCTTGTTAAAAAAATCATTGGAAATTTGTTGAGCTTAAAAGATATTTTTACTACGCAAAAGAGACCTCAATGAGAAAGCGAATTGCGAAAAGAGAAGAGAAATAAAGAGATGGTAGACTGATTTTGAGAATAAAAGAGAGAATGTTAGAGATTAAGTGTAACTAGATTATGGAATAAAATATTAGAGAGATGGTGAGCTGATTTTGGGATGAGAGAGTTAGATTTGGGGTGTTATTAGATTGGGTAAGAAAATGCTGAAAAGATAAATTAAATGAGAGAGGTTAATGTTGATCACAATGATAATTTGATTATTTAAAGACATTGTGTTTGCAGGAGGAAATATGTCTTGACGATGTTACTAGTCTTATTTTATTTCGAGGAGGTATCAAACAAATGAACCACCAAATTATTATTAGAATCTTAATAGAGAAAAGAAAAAGTTGTACTTGCTAATGACAAAAACACCCAAAATGGCTCCAATAATATCAATAAAAGTAAGAGCTTTATGGCCACCATTATACCATAGGGTACCCTAATATGAGGTGGTTAGAAATGGAAAAGAAACAAATTGTACAAATCAAATTGTTTATTTTGGAACCTAAAAGGAGAGAACAAAGAAATCAGACAAGTGGTGGGATGACTAATCTAAGGATCTTGTGTCTTCGCATCGGACGAATGACAAGCCATGGTGGTCCATTTCTTTCTTTCTTTTTTCTCTATCACCAATTATTATTTTGTCATAAAATTCATCTACATTGCTTAAATTAAAATATCACTATTTGAATTATGTACTACATGAATCTCCTTGTGTTCCACCACTTTTAACTTCTATTGATCCATTTTCTAAGATATTTTAAATTATATTAAACTCCATCTGTCAAAGAGGTCACAGCCTAGTGGGGCAAGCCTCGACTCGTACCTGAAAGGTTTCGAGTTCGACACCCTCCTCGTACATGGGGCAAGCTTAAAAAGTCTCCCTTTCTAGGGCTATCTCCTTCTCCTGTGAAGCAGTTCTCTCTCCCCTTCATGGGGCAACCGCTCAGCCGGGCTTAAAAAAAAAAAAAAAAAAATCCATCTGTTTTTATAATAAAGATCATTTTAAATATTCTAACATAGATTAAAGAAGAGAGAATATAAAATTTTACTAAAGTTAAATCCCAAAACACCCTAAAGTCTTGTAGAAGTTCCAATTAAGTGTTTATTGAGTTAATTGTTCCAATTAGGTGCCCAAATTAGGGTTCCTTCCATAAACAAACGGCGGTTAGCGTTTCTTTTAAATTTATTTAAGGGTAAATTTCAATTACATCCTCACGAATGGGGCTTTGTGTCAACTTCATCCTCAGAAATGCAGAAGTTTCAACTTCATCCTCACGAATGGGGCTCCCATTTCAAAAAGGTCCTGAGATTCACTTATGCACTTGAATTAATACATTTTCTTCGCCGGCGCAAGCAACAAGAACGAAGTATTGCCTGCTTCTTTTGCTCCAAACATCTAACAAGTTTGCATATTTTTCCGATTTATGCTTCATCATTTCCAATTTCATTATACAGTTGAATTAATACATTTTCTTCCAAAACTAGGTTTATTTTTCTATCAATTTTGTCCTCCGATGGGGGATGCCTGATGAACTTGATCGTCAAATAAAAGGATTGGTCAAAGAAGGGCGGGGGTGATGGCAGTGAAATGCCCTTTTCGGATTGAAGTTTGAGAAATTTTTGAGGGATTGTTAGGTCAGGACCTTTTTGAAATGGGAGCCCCATTCGTGAGGATGAAGTTGAAACTTCTGCATTTCTGAGGATGAAGTTGACACAAAGCCCCATTCGTGAGGATGTAATTGAAATTTACCCTTTATTTAAAACAAAATTCCCGTCTTACTAATGCCCCTGAAATAAGCATTATATTTTATTTTAAACTTCTTTTTTCTAATTACACTTAAGTCCCCAGTAAAAGACACATTTACTCCTTAGCCCTGTATTTCAATCCCTCAAACGTACTACCTTCATTCCTTAATATAAGAGTTTTATTATATGTTGCGAAAATTAAAATATTTTTTTAATTAAAATATTAATATTACTCACTTTAAATAAAATTAGTGGTATACAAGTCATATTTAATAGAATAATATTTGAATTTTAATTAATAAAATATTTTATTTTTTGCTTTTTTAATTTTCGTAACATTTAATGGAAGTCTTATATTATGGAATGGAGTGAGTATCCAAAACTCTTCACCTCACATCGCAACCTCTTGGATCTCCTCCTCGGAAAAATTCCCTATGGGGACGATCGCATGAGATCACTCGTGAGGCATAGAAAAGCTGCGGGGACCTATCCTGCAGGTGGATCCTGTCTCAAATTATAAGTGAGAGCAGTGTGGGTACATGCCAGATCTACCCCTCCTCCTCTGCCTCCAAGCTACGACAAATCATTTCCCTCTTCTCTCTTCTCTCTTTCTGACTTTTTTAGGAGATTTTTTTTCTTTAATCCTTTTTTCTTTTCTTTTTTCTTAATGAAAAAATAATGTTATTCAAGAAAGAAACAATAATGTGTTTTCATATTATCCACTTAATTAATTGAATACATATTAGTTCATTTCCCCTACAAAAATATGATTATTTAGCATAATATTACTTAAAAAAGTTAAATCTTTTATGTAAAATAATTATTTATATACGATGGAGTTGGGGTTTGGGATGAATACCCGATCTAAGTTCGAATCTGAAGCCTATCTCCCGAGCGACATATAAATCTGGCTCGGGGAGGCGCAACATGATCATCCAAGCATCTCCCTCTATTATTTAATATAAGTCGTTTAAGATATGTAACGAAAATAAATAAAGCAAAAAAAGTAATTTTAATCAAAATATTAATATTACTCTCTTAAATAGAATTAGTGATATATAAGTCCTATTTAATAGAGTAATATTGATTTTTTTTACTAAAAGAGTACCTTATATTTTGCTTCCTTAATTTTTCATTAATGTCCTAAACGATATAAATTAAAGAATGGAGGTAGTATAATTTTATAACAAGAGAATTGTGGGTAAGATTTACTTTGATTTCTTTGTCATGCATTATGTTTTGAGAGAAATATTCTTTGTAGGTACAAATGTCACTACCTTGAAAATAAAGTTTCTTACCAGGCCTGCCCATCAATACAGAAATTAAGGGTCTTTGCAAGATAAGAAAATCAAATTTCTAATTGAACTTTTGTCTCTTTATATTCAACAAAACCCAAAAACATCGCTTAAATAATTAATTAACATTGACTCTTGCCTTCTCCCGGCAAAAACTCCTCTATCCCCATTCTATATCTCGTTTCTTATCTATACGAATAGATATTTGACACGTGTTCAGGAACGAAGACAGAAGGGCGGGGGCGGCAGTTCCCCCTCTCCCCGAGGAAAAATACTACTAGATATAGTAAATTTTATATGCAATTCAGAATATTTTATCAAATTCGCCCCCAACATTTTTTTTTTTGCAGTTTTATATGTTGTTCGGCATATTGTTGCAGTTTTCGCCCCTCACTATTTCTTGTGGATTATAATTTTTTAATTAAAAAATTAACAATGTCAATTTCATATTAGTGTATTGTCATAGGGAATGAGACATCGAACTGGAACAGAAGATTCCAACCACCTTCTCCCCACCTTTTTTAAGGGTGAAAATCGTATGTACCCGTGTATGTTCCCATTCATGTGCTCAATCAATCAGAATTCGCTACTTTGGATATTTCTTCTAATTATATATACACAAGTGGCATGTTGAACAAGAGCTCATATACCCGATATACTACCCTTGCGAGATTCGCTAGGTAACATAACGTCACTTCGCGTGTGGAAAGAACAAAATGATTACTATTTTGATGGTTGATTTGATTTTACCGAGTCAATGAGATTGCAGCCCAGTGACTATGTAGACTTTCATCCAACACCTTACGATATCATTGATTATAGAATGAGCCTAGATTTTTTGGACTTTGGCGTTAAACAACTAGCGTTTATAACGCTTTATAATTTTTTTAGTGTGATTTCTATAATGAAATTTGTTTTTTAAACTCCCGATTATACATCAATAATTTTTCAGAAATAGTGGCTCGTAACAAAAATCATGTTATTTATAACTTAATAATTATTTTTTTGCTAAAAACGGAAAAAGAAAATAGTTTCTGTGCCATATATAGCAGATATAAACCGAAATGACTATTTTGCCTTCAATAATGGTACCATGTGCGGCTCACATGATATTTTTTTCCTGAATTAATGTCACAACCACTAATTTGACTTATTTAGTAACCCGTAAATAGATTGTGTTAAAAATAGCAAAATAAATAATTTTACTAAAAATCGGAAAACATAACAAATTCGTGCTATAAATAGCGGATTTCTCTAACTTATATTATCTTTTCTTTTACGGGATTTCGCAAATAAATTTTGTCATTGTAGCTTGAATAAATCAAAACTATCATTACTATCTCCGTTCCTAATTAATTGTTACATTTCACCTTTTCACACAGATCAAGAAAATGATTAAAAATCAATAATTATAATTATGAAGTAAAATGTCCAAATTACCCCTAATTTAAGAAATCACTCTAATTAATTGATCCTACAACTTCCAAGTCCAAATCTCATCCCAAGATGAAATATTTCAATTAAAAATTTGTTGTTTCAATGCATTGAAATTACTCCCCCACTACCTGTATCAAACTACCACTACTAATTTCATTTGTCCGCTTAAACTTTCACGGATTTTAGTTCCGGTACAATATTCTTCTTTCTAATTTATAGTGAAGTATGATTTTTTTTTCAAGATACGATTATTTGAAGGGTATTAAATTTTTAAAAAAAATATTTAAATGATGATTCAATTAAATGAATCATTTTATTTTATTTTTTAAAAAAGAAGGTGAATCTCTCATTGATGATCATTTTGATATGCAAAGTTTACAAGGTTTTCGATGATTCAAATTAAATTAATTATATATATATATATATATTTGGTGAATAATTAAATTGATTATATATATTTTGTAGATAATGAATCTCTCATTGATGATCATCATTTAAATGATGAAGTAGGAGCAGAAAGTAGTCAAAATAAGAAGATGAAAATCGTGGTAGTATATTAGTACTAGTTATATAATTAGTATTTAGAGTCATTAAAAAAATTCATAGTTTGATATGCATTGGTAATGTAGAATTGTTAGATAAATAAAATTACATTAAGTAAGGTTAAAATTGGAAAAAATATGCCAAATGTTTATCAAATTTTGAAATGTATCAATTAATTAGGAAGGGAGGTAGTAAAATTTTAATACAAATAAGAACTAATTTTATCTATTGATTATCTGAACTCTTCGTTTATAATAAAGTCATAAAGAAAACAAAGAAAAGAGATTAGTAAATATTTGCACTCGGCCAACATTAAACCGAGACATATCTTTGCGATTTTTGTCAGATTTGGTTGAGTTATTTGCATAATCTTTTAGTGGAATTGCACGTGAGGCTACCCTCCAAAAATCTGTCCAATTTTTGCCTAAAAATAAAAGATTATATAAAGTCTGCCACGGCTAGAAATTCTCTGTTTACATTTGGTATCCCCTTCCCTGTTCAGTGGCGGAATCAAGATTGAAATTTAGGGGAGGGCCGTAATAGAAAAAATTAAAAATTCTTGGGGGACCGTAGTATAAAAAAAAATAAAAAATTGAACCATTGTATATATATATATCTAGTATATAAAAAAATTGAAAATTCTTGGGAGGGCCAGGCCCCTCTTGCCCCTCTTATGCTCCGCCACTGTCCCTGTCCCACCAATAAGAAAATGACATGTATTAAATTTTTAATTAAAAAATTATAACCTAAAAGAAATAGTGAAACCCATAAATAAAAAATATACATGTGACAAATATCTATTCGTGGGGACGCAGAACGGGGACGGACGATTTTTTGCCGTCTGCCACCAACCCATCTTTATCTCAAGATGCTAAAATAGTTATCAGACTTTCTTAAGGCTGCTTTCTGGGGTTAGAAGAAATTTCCTCTCTTTCTCCTTTCTTTTCTCTTCGAATCTAACTTTTCCAGAGAGCCAAGTGAAGTCCCTCCAAAAGAAATCCCTGTCTTAGATTCCCCTTTATCACAAAGATGATTGCCCTGGAGCAGCTTTCCAGCAAAATAGCTTCTTTGAAAGTCGTCATTAGTTCCTAAGAACCAACTCCGACCAGGGTTTGATCCGTGATCTCCATATCCGAGTTTGCTCAATGGAATGGTAAACTAGACTTAAATTGAGGCCATGTTTAAAGGCAGGTTATTCCGTTTTGAATCAGATAGATTCATATCTGAAAGAGGTTGACAATAAGTTCTTTTGAGATTCCAAGGCAATTGTAGTAGTTGGGACTACTTTTGTACTAATGGAGAAAGCAACTCTGGCTATAGAGAAAGATACTATATATTTACCAGGTGAAAATCCTGTCCCCGTTTGTGTATGTCCCCGTGTCCCTAACCAATCAAAATTTACTATATAAATATTTGTTTTAATTATATATACACGTGGTGAATCGTGATTAGTGTAGGGACTATGAGGGGACATCTGATTTGTAGAGGGCAGAGGATTTTTGCCATATCTGCCCTGTTTCAACTCTCCATCCTTGGCATCTTCCAGCAAGAACTATAACCATTCCAGATCTTTGGTTCTATTTTTCTTGGTTTTACATATGGAGACTCCCTCCCTCGATCTAAAATTGAATGTCTCCTCCTATAAATAGGAAAATAGGCATTCAATCCTGAACAGACAGAAGAAAAGTATGCAACACGGAATCTTGATCAAAACAGAGGCAGTTCTTACAAACTATGTAAAGAAAACCTTGCAAGAAAAATGCCAAAAACAAAAAGGGGATGAATTAAGTGGTATCTTTGCTCAAAAGATACCATAACAGATCAAGACCTTGCTAAGTTTAGAAAGTAAAAGATGCATCAAGGGCATAAATGTCAGGAAGCAAAAACAGCAGCGTTCGATAAGTTAGGACAAAAATCATGATTGATACTTGATACCAGCTAAGTTTGCTGAATTAATACTTCCAAGTTCACAAGGGAATTAAATTAGATTTACAGAAACAAAACTAAGCAAGAAATGCTCCAAGCATCTTTCATATGATCAGACTATTTATACTTCTTTAGCATGTAAGGAGAAAGATACAAAAGATCAAAGAACAATGGTGTAAATATAAGACCCTGCTTGCACCTTCACAGAGCTAAAAGGGGTCCAAGATTTCGTACGAACTCTTCAACCTCAAGGATGCATTTGCTCAAACAGACGGGAAATACTTGTTTAGACGGAATGGAAGTGAATAGAATTCCTCGCTTCTCGTGTCAGTTTTGAATGATTTGAACTTGTCCCACCAATGCTTACCTCTATCTTTCCTTGTCTGACTATCCTTCTTGTGCATTGTATTGTCCAGGAAATAAGCCACCACCCCGGCAACAAAAGCTTCGGATGAGAAAGGGACGTTAACTATGTCATTGAACTGCAATACAAGGATCGTTTTTGTTAGCAACTTTTACAGTTCATAGTATATGTTCAAGCAAAATAATGATATTTTAAGTTTTGGAAGTATTTCGGAAGACTTTCGATTAGTTAACATCGGCTTAGTACATACCCATCTCCCTCCTGTGTGGACTGGACCAAAACCTTGGATAGCTAAGTACTCATTGAAGTACTGGGGAATGGACAAACCCAAGAAGATTGAGAAGCCGAGAATGAACTTGGTTCGGAAACTGTTGAGATGGCAGAATTGAAGGAAACTTAAACCTCCCGCACCTGTACATATTTAACAAAATAATGATTTGAGTTATTTATCGAATAGAGCTTTCGATGACTGCTCGTATACAGGTTAGACGATGTATACATACCAACATAAGCAAAGAAAAGGCAGTATAGAGCACCAACAATTGGTGCAGGAATTGAAGCGAAAACTGCTCCAAACTTGCCTGCAATAAATCATTATTAGGTAACCATAATATACCCACGAAAACGCATTTAACTAAATCTATGCAAGTTGAACTCCAGAATACGCACCCAGAACAGAAAAGAAGATCATGAATCCTGCAGATATCTGGACTACTCTTCGGCTGCCAACACGAGTCAGAGCCAAAAGGCCAGCATTCTCACTGAAGACAATTATAGCAGTTGCATCAATAAGAAATCTACCGCAGTTCGCATATTACATGAGATTATGCAGCAAATGATTGCTATTATTATCTTACACAGAGACGGAAGAGCCAGTTCCAGTTCCAAAAAACCCAGACAGTAAGATGCCAATTCCCTGAAATATAAAACAAAAACAATAATAATAAAAATAGTAGGAAAATCATATGTAAAAATGTGGAACGAGGAAGAGGAAAGAAGGACCGCCGGGGGGATGCTCCAAATAAATTTTTAGTGGGTTATCCAAATCTTCAGCCAAATATCCAAAAAATACAGCGGCCCCAAACTGGCCAGACGATCCATTCCTTCATCCTTTTCGTTTTGGCAGGTCATTTGTGCAAGTGTATTTATTCATTTATTCTCAAAAAACCACCCATTTGTTTAATTATGTACACAAAGAAAAACTTCAAACTGTTATTATTCTGAAGCGCTACAAATGACTAGTAATACCTGCCAACCAACACCCCTGCTAAGAATGGATGGTGGCATAGGAGTTGCGCTGGCATATCTAGACACTGCAATAAAAGCACCAGTAGACTGCAAAAAGAACAAAAAAAATCAAAGGTAATTATTTTGAGAACCTGGTCAAATTTGGAAATTCAGATACCAAAAAATCCTAGAGTAATAATGAAAAACACTACGTGCATACATATTTCGGATCATTTGCATATTGAGTTAATTATTTACCAAAAGAGTACATATACTTTGCATTTTCACTTGCAGTGACGGGAAGGGCAAATTTCACAAAAGCTAATTTTGATGTGTTCTCAAAATGAAAATAGGAGTTTATCGAGTTTTCACTTTCCCATCCATGGAACAAAAGCACAATCAAACATTTTCTATCAAAAGAACTGCCTTCTTTTTCCATTAAAAATATACAGCTGCAAGTCGCGCACACATAGCATCAGAGAAATTAGACCCAATTTCTAACGAGACAGGAACATAAAAACAAGATAGCAATCTCCCCTCTGTATAAGATGCAAGTTTAAATGTAGCATTACTGAAAGAGAAAGGAAAAGACTTAACTTCTAAACAAGCAAAAAATAAATTTAAAAATTGACCACTAAGATATTCAACGGCTTTTATCCTCATCAGCACACAACATGAAGCGCTATAGATTGCAAAGAAACAATTATTAAATCAAAAACACAATCATACAAAATGAACTACTCCTGATAATATGACTAACCTCTACCAGAGCCACAAATGAGGCCATCATCATTGCAAAGGCTTCCCCCGCATCAAAAGAAGGTGCACCCCACTGAAAGGGGTAAGGAACACTAATCCTACATGTGAATCAAAGAACACATGAGCAGTTATAGGGGAATGCAATATTTGATAGGTGCAAATATAGTGCAATACCCAATAGATTAATCGAGAATTCACTACATGAGCAGATTATTTTTCTTGCTAATGAAATTAGATTATTAACCAAAATTAATCCAATATCCAGAGATACATGAGGGCAGACAAATGCAATTAACAGAAACATAAACTAGTTGTAGCCTCACCATGGAGCAGCATTAATGAGACCAGCACGATCAGTTCGGCAGCTAGTTTGTGTCTTCGGTGGCTTGCCGTTGTAGGCCCCACCCACAGTGAGCAAATGGGCATATATCCATACTATAACCACTGAGAAAATAACAGCAAATCGATCGAAGATATTCTTTCCTGGTTTTATCAGATGGACCAAATACTGCAATAATAGGAAATAGAACTCATGAGCCGAAGATATAATTTCAAGATACATGCATGGTCATGATTGAATAATAAATTTTACCTGAGAGAAGATAACTAGAATGACGAGCATCGGTAATCCAATTTCCACACATTTTGCAACCTAAACAACCAATGTAAGGATTGAAGACCAGAGGTATAAGTAGATAGCAACAAAAAGAAGCATGAACACACACATAGTGGAACAAAGTTAGAAAGCAGAGCATCCATAATTTTCCAACAGTAAAGATGTATACATACCCCGGGAAAACCAAACTCATATAGTCCAAACCCGGCAAGAGCCACCAAAGGAACAGCTGAAAGTGGACTCAAGAACCTAGAGCACACAAAGAGAACAGAAATGTTAGCCAAGATCAACTCCAACTGAGTCCCTGAAGAAATTCTTCATTTATTTGAAAGAATATTTGTCTAGCACTACAGTATAAATATAATCTACTGGTTAAAAGATAGTAACCAATAACAGTGCATCAGAAAGGGGCTACTAATGTCATCATTGGAACTAACAGTTGCTCCCTCCATCAAGAATTGTATGTCCACTTTCCTATACATTTTGTATCGAAAAGTGGACAGTTAGTTCCGGAAACAGGGAGTGCAATAATAAGTAGCTTACCTAAGAATTACTGGAAAAGTAGGCTTGAATCGAAACCACTTCTATCTCACTCCCCGTTGGCCCTTGAAACAGTCCTTTTATAAACCTAGGTGGACTTGTTTTTCCTTAAACGGGGTTTATATAATCAACACTTATCTTTTATATTTTAGTCATCATTTTCTTGTTAAATGATAATAGCAATTTGTAACTACAAATCAGGAAATAGTATGCAAGAATGTTCTCTAATGCATTTCAACACAAACTAGGTTACAATAAGTACTACCGACTAAAACCTGTTTTCTTATTTCCCGACTGGAAAACGATTGTTAAACTCCGATTCACCCATTTTTAAAGATTCTAACATTGAGTAAGCTAGGGGTATACAAATTAAACGACTCAAGGACTTAAAAGAACCTTAAAATTCCATAATGCATTCAGAAGATTGCAGGCCCAAACAAGTTAATTTTATACCAACTTCTCCAAAACTAGTAAGGAAATAATAATTCACTCGCTCAGGTAGGCTGAAACTCGTGCACGTAGATAACAGGATTTTCACCAACCTAACAACAATGCGCCAGAGACCACTGAAGCCTAAGACAATCTGAAGAGTTGAGGCAACAATTAATGCACCCTGAGTCGCCCGCATTATCTTCTTGAATCTCTGGATAGACAAAACAGAAACCATTTCATAAACAGGTAGATAAGATTGAAACGAAGATCCTATTTTTTTACCATACTATTAATCACAACCGTATATGCAACAATTTCATTGAATAAAAAGGCAACAAAACTTCCATTGTAATGAAATAGTCATAGCCTTTGGTTATGATCGTTTGATTTAAACGATGTTAACAGCCTTTTTTCTCCTTCTTTCAAGTCAATAACTTCATAAGCAAAACTACCAATGATGTGATTCTCAAGAAAATATTATAGATCCTCAACCTAGAAACTGAAGTTTACAAATGTTGTTTGCATGTGTTTGACAAGCATTTTTAGAAAAATAATATTACAGTCACATACCGATACAGGGTCTGGATCGCTCCACCGACCAGAAAGGATGATTGAAATAGTTGGTGCCACAAAGGTATATGATCCTCCGATAACAGCTGGTAATCTGGTACCAAAAATTGTCTGCAACAGCGTGTTAATCCCAGCAACAAAGAGCACCGTCTGGATAACCTTTGCTTTCTCCTTCTGAAGAGAGGCAAATTCATTTAAACTAAAACCAAGTAAAATCTCCAGTTTAAACAAGATGAAAGCAAATCAAACTAGAGTTTCACTTGAGGACTCACATTTCCTCCTCCCATTTGAGGAACTAGAGCAGTTGGAATGATCACCGTTGTGCCAAGCATCACTAAGTAATGCTGAAAACCTAGAAGTATTGCCTCCGCTGCACCACACAAATCCAAACACCAAAGAATTAATCCAAAATATTTCGACACTAATTAAATAAAAAAAAACACAACTATGAGAACAGGCATCTAAATGCATTGAACTTATTTCCACATACAAACAAGTCCGCACCTTATCTTCGCCGTGTTCAAAATGTAAAAATTGAAGTAGGCCACCATAATGACGCAAACAAAAAGATAAAAGTCCTTAGTTTCAAAAACCAATCGGTTACTAGACTCATCGAAAAAATGCCACGGGAGAAATAATTAGCTTCATTTCACAAAAATATGATGATAAATTTTATATACCGCATACATAAGTCACATATATGAACTCCAGATCTTATATAATTTCCCAATTAGAATGAAACCCAGCAAATCTAAAGGTATAGCAATCCACAAATTCTTTAGCACAATTCTTTCCATATTATCACATATCTTTACATAGTATAAAATCCCTTTTCATTTCTGGCGGTGGAGATAAAGGGAGCTTAGTAAAAAAAAAGTCCCAAATTAAAGGAAAATGACATTCTCCATATTGCTGGCTAAATAAAAAAAGAAAAAAAAAGTGGGTTCAGTAGAATCAGCCAGAATATCTGATTAGAATGAACTAGTATGAGAATATACATCCAAAAGCTAAACAGTAATAGCAAGATGAAGAATAATGTTGCTGAAAGAATCTTTACCCACTATACCAAATTACCTAAACATAGAATATACCACAACAACATAACCCTTTAAGAATATTGGGGGCATGGCGAGGATGGATAAGAGACAGACCTAACCTTTGGTAATAACTGCTCTCAGAAAATCATAGAATATACTAAAATTGAAAAATGAAAAATTAAAGACTACTCACGCCATGGAGGAGGACTGGTAATGCAGTAAGAAACATTAGGAAGCTGATCTTTAGGTGGATGCGGCGTCGGCTCATCTGACTTAGGTGCTGCTCCTCCTGCCATCACTCGCTCTTTCTCGCTCTTCTTCTACTTTCTCTCTCTATAACTACCTACAGAATTCTCTAATAACACTGCAAAAATAAAAAACCAAATCTGCAAAATAAAAAACCCCAGATCAGAAAACCGTGAAAAAGTAACATACATTTAAAGAAAATGCAACTTTTGAAGTACCCAGAAAGCAAAGATTAAAGAGAAAAGACTGAATTTGTTTTTGGGGGAGTACCCCAAAAAGAGCTTAATCCAAGTAGCATAATAACAGTGACAAGACTTAGCAAAAAATAAAAAATAAATAACAGTGACAAGATTGGTTACAAAAACAACAAGAACAGCTCACATGTGTGTGGTACCATCCCCCATCCCCCCACCCAACTGTTATACACCAAGAATTTGAAGAAATATACCAAAAGAAAAAAAAAGTAACAAAGGAGAGGAATAATACTAATACTAGTAAATGCAAGTGTGAAAAGGAGGATAAGAAAAACTACTACTACTACCTGATTGTAAAGCAAGTTCAAATCAAAAGTTGGAGGTGAATTAAAGTCAAGAAATTTCAAGACCCCACCTCAGGGAAAGGGAAAAGCTCAACATCAAAAAAGGTTAGATAGAGAAAGATAAAGATAAAAGGAGAGAGAAAAAGTATGGGAAAAAAGAAAACTTTATAGAATTTGTTTTTGCTTTGCTTTGCCAGAGAGAGAGAGAAGAAAAAGAATGTCTAGAGATGTGTGAGCAAAATGTGATATATTAGCAGTCCGGTTCCTATGCGGAACAGATTTTTTTCCGCATGTGCAGAACAACTGGAGCCGTCGGATGAGATTTTGAACGGCCCAAATCAGGAGAGAGACTTAAAAAAAAAATTATTATTTTTTAATCAGCCGCAACTTTTCTCTCTCCTGATCTGGACCGTTAAAAATATCATCTGACGGTCAGGATTTTGTCCCGCACATGCGGAACAAAACCCTGTTCTGCATAGGAGCCGTGAGCATATATTAGTGTTAGAATACAAAAAATTTAGTATATACTGAATTTATATTGTTGGAAAAAATTTGATGGTCTATTTTTTTTAATTTGAATAGGTATTTTAATTTTTTAATATTTGTAACGTAAAATAATTATTATATATCTTATGGCTGGTGTTAATTAAAAAAAATACATATTAAATAAAATATAATATCTTTTTAAAAATCTATAACATTACAAAAAATATGTAGTATGTATTCAAATTTTAATATTATGTACTATATTCGTTGCGAGTGAAGGAGCAAAGGAGTATGGATTCCAGTTGAGTTTGAGACTTAACAAAACATGTGATGAAGAAAATGAAGGGAAAAAAAAAGGGAAAATAAAAGGTAGATTTGGCACAATGTTTTGCGGAAAAATTCCCTATGTGACGGTCCTTATAGGTACGTGTGAGACATAAAGGCCTACGGGACTCACCCTATAGGTGGATACTATTTCAAATTATGTGAGAGAAGTGTGGGATCGTACCCACAAAGTCCAGCCCCATGCCAGACCTACCCATGTTTTGCAACCTCTTCGTTCTCCCTTTCCCACTTTCCACCTTCCCCATTCCCCCCTTCACTCTCTCTCTCTCTCTAGAAGAAAAAAAACAATTTTTATTACTTTTTTATTTTGATTGAATATATAAGTAGTACTCCCTTCATTCTCATTTAATTGTCGTTTATGAGATATATATGTATCTAAATGAATTGTCATTTAAATGTCTTTTGTATTAGGTGTCAACAATTTATTCCAATTATATTCTCAACATATCTTTTATTGGAAAAGTGATAGAGAGGGAGGAAGAAAAGGGTGTTATTGGAATTGTGATGGAAAGATTACTATTTGTTTTATTTTTTTAATTTTTTTAAAGTGTCCTAAACGTCCTATATTGAGGAATGGAGGAAGTATTAATTAACTATTTGAGGAATATATATCTCTTCAATTAAGGTTTATTTAATGTTAATTTTTTTGTTTGTTTTCCTATTTGCAATTAACAAATGAAACACATACACACTCTTGAGCAGTTAATGAATGCACAAGTAAAAATAATAATTATGATATTACAGTCAAAGTATTATATTTGGTTTAATTTGTACAAGAAATAAAACGACTCCGTAACCATTCTATATGTTCTCAAAAAAGTACTCCCTCCATTCTTTAATATAAGATTTTCATTATATGTTGTGAAAAATAAGAAAGAAAAAAAAAAGATATTTTATTAGTTAAAATTCAAGTATTATTCTCTTAAATATGACTTGTATACCACTAATTTAATTTTAAAAAATAATATTAATATTTTGATTAAAAAAATATTTTAATTTTTTATTTTTTAATTTTTGCTTCCTTAATTTTTGCAACTTGAAAGTCTTAGAATGGGTAGTGCCAATTAGGATTTTTTTAACCATAGTTACTTAGAAAGAAAAAAAAAAATCTTAAACATCAATTTCGCTGTTAGAGGCTCCCCAAGGGCGAGAAGTTACACGTATACCAAGAGTGCAAATTTATAAGAAAGATAAATGATTTTTTGGCCTATGTATATTATATTTATTGATTTTGATGTAAGTTTTAAACTTACTTATCTACTAAAATAAAATTTCTCCCCAAGGGCGGCATAAATGGTGATGCATCTAGTTTTGATAAAAACTAATTGTACTAATTTTATTTTCAATGGTAGTATTCAATTCATTATTATTTTTTATTACCCAAGAAAAAATCATTATTCTTTACAATATATAATAGGATGGAATATGAGTCGAGCATTGACATTCGTAAAAACAATAATGTTTTTAACCGATTAAATTATTTACTTGTGGTAACTCATTGTTTATTTATTTTTAAAAGATGAATGTTCTCAAATGTCAAAATTTCATGAAGCTATTATGCAGTCGATAATTTAAAGTGCACTTTTGATGGTCTTCTTAACAAAATTAATAGATTTTTTTTAAAAAAAATAAATTATTTTTCACCCTAAACCTATTTTCTCATAAACTAATTCATTTTTATTCATGAAATAAAAAAACATTGCTATCTAAATTCACAATTAATTGTCAAAACTCAAGATTCAATTCTTCATGTACCAAAAAGTCCCTTTCTCATTTCTTTTTCTTCTTCCTTTCTCCTTGATGGGGTTTTATATATATAGTAAACATGTAGGAAGGGTGGTGTTTATAATTTAATTTAAACAATCTCAATTACTCCCTCCATTTCTAAATATAAGATTTTCATTAAATTTTGCGAAAATTAAGGAAAGCAAAAATTAAAAATATTTTTATAATTAATATTACTCTCTTAAATAAAATTAATATTATACAAATCATATTTAAAATAGTAATATTAGTATTTTAATTAAAAAATATTTTAATGTTTATTTTTTTTAATTTTTACAACATATAATGAAAGTCTTATATTTAGGAATGAAATGAAGGTAATATTAAAGAAAAAAGGGGTGTGTTTTGACTCTATCAATTATACCCTTAATTCATGGGAGAATATTGTGATATCCCAAAAAGGTTTTAATACATTTTTAGTCCAAACAAATGACACCGACACAAACCCAGAACCATAAACTTCCTCCTCCATCACACCCTTCATATGGATGTTTTTATTTTGTGCATCACTCAACGAGTAAATTCATCAAAGGTAATATTGTATTAGTTTTGTTATTTATGTATTAGTTTGATTTTTGTCAAGTATAGGAATAGTCTATTGTGAGTTACTACTTTCGTTCCAAATTGTTTGCTACATTTGAAATTTTCACTGCAATTAAAAAAAATGATTGAGAAGCAATTAATACGTCAAAAAAGTTTTAAATACCATTAATTAATGACTGAAAAGTACTCTCTTCATCCCAGAATATAGTTAACACTTGAACTTTTTACACAGATTAAGAATTTACTGAAATATATACAATTAAAGATAAAAAGATGCATGTTTTCCTTCTTTTCCCATGAAACACATTAAAGACATACCCTTGTAAGTTAATATAGTAATAGTTAATGAAGGGTTAAATTTGGAAAAATATGCATTAAATACACACTGGTAGTACAAATGTAAACTATATTTTCGGGATAAAAAAATGACACAAATGTTAACTATATTCGGGGATGGAGAGAGTAATTATTAGTGATTAGTTAGATAATAAATTAGAGGTATGACTGAAAAAATAATAATAAATATGCATTTATTTCAAAAACGTATTAAACAATTTAAAATGTCTCAAAAAGTGAAATGTTATAAATAATTTAAACAAAGATAATATTAGCATATAGATAACTCTAAAAAAAATTCACTTGAGACAAATCCTGCAATTTAACTCAACTATCAATCATAAAGAGAGATAGAAGCCCTTTAAAATTGAGACTCGGTTTTTTTATTCATATGGACGTTTTGCTTTTTTTAAAGAAGAATTGTTTGGTCATTATTGATACTTGTGTTTTGTCATTTTGGTCAGTAGCAAAGCTTGACAGCTGCATAATGAGATTCGCATTTAAGTCGGTGAAAATTTGCATGTAAATCAGCAATTTTGGCACCACCGGACAGGTACGTTAAAGGCTATTTTCATTGCAGTCAAAACCTTTTTGTGAGAAGCAGTTAAAAATCTTTTACTCATGCTTTGCTAGTGGTAACAGGATAGTTCTAATATTGAGCAGATTCATTAGTCATATGGTTCAGAACTGATCATATCATTACAAAATGAAGAAAAATATAATTACGTGATGACGTGTCTAATTCTGTACCACAAGGGCTCATATGAACCTGTTCCATATCAGAAAAAATCGTGGTCAAAATACAAATAACGTTTTCGATGTTTTAGTTACATATCGCACCCGAGAAATTTTTTCTAGGGTTTTTTTTTTTTCCAACACGGTAGGAAAGAAGGAGGATTTTAGGATTTTTTTTTAAAAAAAAATTCCATTATTTTTGTGAATTTTTTTAATGTCTAATATGATTATTCATAAAAAAAAAATATATGATTTGTCCAAAATACCCCAATTTTTTTACCTTCCATCAAAATGTAACAGAGAAAATGGACGAAAGGGGCAAGATTGATACGTCTGAATAGTTTAGGGGGGCAAAACTTGACCTGTTTTAATTGAGGGTCAAAAACCAAAAAAGGAAATAGTTTAAGGGGTGTGGACACTTTTTACCCAACATTAAACTATCATCAATTTGATTTGAAAATAACTAGTATATCCCTCGCATATAACGGGTTATAACAATATTATTCACGTCGTTATAAATCAGTTGGGATTCTATGTGGCACTCTATATGACATTTTAATTACGTAAACTTTCATTCATATAACATAAATTAAAATGAGTAAACTCTAAGGATAAATCGATAAACTCTAGGTGTTAACACGACTATATTAAGAATGTCACATAGAGTGTCACGAAGGATCCTGTGTGGCATAAATTTGTAATCAATTTTAATATCCCTTTAGTGAACGATCACTAAGTAGTCTATAATAAACACGCATAAGGACATAAGATGAATTTAATTTGACTATAAACTTGCACCGACGAGGATAATAATATCATTGTCAGTTATAAGTAACGTGCATATCATTTCCATGTCTTTTTAGTGGCAGATTACTATTTAAACTATTGACAAGTGGTCAAGATTGCTAAGATTAGAATTTTGACTCTTAACAGAAGGGGTTCTAAAAACTCGTAAACACAATAATCGTAGCACATATTGGAAGATCCTACAAAATTATTTAAATAATATTTCATTATAAAGTTATGCTAATAAAGGCATCATTTATAAATGCAATATGAGCAAACAAATATAACAACACTTCCAACAACAAAAAAATAAGATTATCAATCGAACTAAAAAGTTTCTACTCTATCTAACCAATATTGATTCTTGAAAGTCATAATTACAATTTTCATTTACTAACAAAATCGATAAGGAATTTTAGCTACATGCTACCGCTAAATTCGGATGAGGCTTATTTTCATACCAAATCAATGTCAAAAGAGTAGCCAACAGTGAGAAAGAGGATGTCTGAGGACTGAGGCGTTAAAGTTGAACTCAAAATTAGATTTTTTATTTCAACCAGATCTTTTTGTTCTTAATTCGGTTTCTGACTCGTCGACCTGGCTAAACAGAGAAAAAACCCAACATGCATCGGGTTTTCCGATCCAACGATTTTATAAGTCGGACCGTCGATCCTATCCAACGATAAATAATTTTTTCTATTTTATTTTTACATCGGTATACAAATATCGTTATTTTGACTAATTTAGTAAAGCTCTCGGGCCACCTGATGGAAAATTAGTACATTGCTACCTCCGTTTTTAAATAATTGATAAATTTCACATTTTCACACAGACTAAGAAAATGATTAGAAGACAATAATTACTAAGAAAAATATCCAAATTACCACTAATTAAAGCATAGTTTGATGTGCATGGGTAAGTGTGAAATCGTTGTCAATGAGACATTGGTCTAGTGGATAAGGTTGAGGCATCATGACGTAGAGATCATGAGTTCAAATCCCCTATTTCTTGTAATATATAGGTCCCCTCCCCCAATAAATAAATATATAAAAATTAATTAAAAAGTGTGAAATTATCAAAAACATTAAAGCATTATATAAAGTTGACTAATGATGTGTTTGTTTCCATGGAATTGGAGCTTTGGGAAATTTTCTTGTTTGGCTATCAATAAAATCATGGAAATTTCAATTTTCTTTTTTGGCTCTCAATAAAATTTTAGAATTGGAATTGGAATTGGAATTCCAATTCTAACCCCTCAATTCTACAAAATTAATTCCATTTTATCATTAAGGAATTTAAATTGAAATTCTCTGAATTCTATTTTGCATTGAACTTTTTAGAACTAGAGTTAGAGAAACTAGATTGCTCCAGTCCGTAAAGTCCTGTCTCCAATGGGAATTAGGCTGAAAATATCCATATATTTTTTTTTTTAGGGAGGGGGGGGGGGATTGTGTTCACAGCCAAGCGTTGTGGGATAGCCTTCCAACTGGGCTACCTGATTCTCACTGAAAATATCCATATTTAAACGTACTTAAAATTTAAAATCCATATCCATATAAAACGGACTCGCATCGATCCAGAAAGAAATTGTCCAAAATCGGTTGCAGTCATTAAATTTCTTGTTATTAACTATCCAAAAAATATGAATCGGATGGCCAAGTGGGTAAGACTTTCTTCACTTGGGGCTTAGGTCCCAAGTTCGATTCCTATATCTCTCGTATTAGGGCAATAAAATTCTCCCTTCTTAGGGCAAGTCCTCCTCCTCTGGTGAAGCAATATCCTCCCCAGGCATGGGGTGCGCTACAATCTCCCTTTCTATGATACTCTCGCTACTCTATCCTTCGGGGTTCCGCCCTCGAACGTTTAAAAAAAAATTTGATTAAGATAAAATAGATGTTAGTCAAACATTTGGCCAATTGTCATATGCACGAAAAAATAAATCATTTTAAGTTTTTCATACACATAAGAAAATATCTCACACGTATTTAGAGGTTCGAACAACTTCTTTGCCTCTCTTGCATTTTCATCGTTCCTTTGAAAGGATGTCAATACTGGATCAACTGATAAAGAAATTAGCCTCCTATATTATATATTTAAGGATAATTGACATGGGACAGGCGTAGGGTAGAGGCCCGAGTCAGCTTCGCTCAAATCAGCACGTCGCCCCACTCCAAAATTTCTCGATTCATGATTAAAATACAAAAAGATTGTTTCGATATTGACACGCTAAGAGTAAAAAAATTGTACAAATTTGTCACATCACTATAAAATGAGAGAGAGACAATTTTTTTACTTTTAACCGTGCTCATATCGTAACAATCTTTTTTGCATTTTAACTCGTGATCGAGAGAAAAAAATTTTGGAGGGGCGACGTGCCAATCGAGGCCAGGTGACTGTGGCCCTACCATGCCCTCTGATCCATATCAGAATTTTCCTATATTTAAGGGTGTTATCAAGTTATGTGTGTCGAGTTTAGAATAATTTATGCTCAATTCACATAAAAATTGAAAATGTCAGCTCATGTTCCGTTCGAAAAAGCTCATGTTCACCTCACATTTTAATGTGATTTAGGGCTAAGCTAATGAACAAAATTTATATTATCAAAAAAATAAAAACAAAAATCACGTAGAAAGAATAGTATAATACAATGAGCCATTATATTAAATCCTAAAAAGGATACAAATATACATAATTAAGTAATGTAGCAAAATAAACTAATAAGAAGATAACAGAAGATAAACACATAGCAATGTCAAATGTTAAAGAATCCACATACAATGTGGACAAAAAGAAACGATGAGTTTTGCAACCAGTTTTTATATTTTTTTTTAATTAGAAATTTAGTATTATATATAATATATATAATTATATTATTCTTATTCGGATGAGAGCTTTAACTAACGGGGTCAAACTCATATTCAGCTCACATAAAATTTGAGTTTGAATATTGAGATCACGCTTATCTTGCGTTCAATTCACTTAAACTCACAGTCACATTTTTTCGAGTTATACAAGGCAGATTCAGCAGACACCCTATATAGATTATAGACATCACCTTAGTATAACAATAACACTTATGGTCTGTAAGTGAGTCTTTTGGATTCCGTTGACAGTTATTGATCTTGTTTGATGTATTTATTGATGCATTTTATAGTTAGCGGTGAAATTTTTAAATTTATACGAAAAATGAACCATTGCAAAAGTATTTGTCGATAATAGTTTCATTAATAAAAAAAAATAGTTTCATTAATCAATAACGAAAGTTGTGTTTGCAGTTAAATTCCCAACCCCACCATACATCCAATTATCCATTGCTTAGCATCTTCTTTGATATAAATAGGTCGCTAATTTTATGTCATGATCAACAGGGGCGAAGACAGAGGGCGAGAGCGGGGGCGCCTCACAAGTTTTTTAAAAATATTATTCCCTTCATTTTTAAATATAAGACTCTTTAGATAATTTGAGAAAATTAAGGAAGTTGTCATTTTTATCTAAACTTCCAATATTACCCCACCTTCCCTCTCTCTCACTAATACATCATAAAGAAAAGAAAGGAAAATGTTGAGGGTATAATTGAAATAAATTGTTGACAACTAATAAAAGAACCTTAAACGACAATTAATTTGGATACCTAGATATCTCCTAAACGACAATTATTAGGGAATGGAGGGAGTAGTATTTATCGAAATTTTATGTGTATTTTGAAAAAAATTATCAGTTTCGCCCCCCAGAAATTTTTTTTTGCCTTTTTTTATTGCCCCCAAGAATTTTATCAGTTTCGCCCCTAACACCAAATTCCTGGTTTCGTCCCTGATGATCAATAAGTTGAACGATAATAAGAACATTAATTACAAATCCACCCACCTGAAAGATACCAGATGATTGTCTTGATCAATTATAATTTCCACTTGATAAATTGTACTCTCTTTGTCCCAAATTATCTGTCCACTTTGTATTTTGCACGAGAATTAAGGTTTCATCAAATTCTATAGTGGAATATGTTGCAATGTCAAACATGACCCTATTTAATATTACTCCAATTTAATTCTACCTCCTCTTCTCTCTATAGCTTTCTCTCTCTAACATTTAATGTAAGGGTTAGAAATTGAAAAAACTGTAATTAATGAGCCCTTTATTTAAAAAGTGGACAAATAATTTAGGACAGATTAAAAAGAAAATATGGATAGTTATTTTGGGACGGTGGGAGTACTATTTGGATTATGAAAACTTCAAGATGAATTAATCAAGATTGCTTTTTGGCTAGTAATTTCATGTTAGCTTTTTGGATTTTCTCAAATGGGCTCTACCTAATTTTTGTCTGTTTAATTTGATTCTCTTCCAACCCTTTTTTGTGCCTTTCCTGATAAGTCAAATCCATTGTGCTGGTTCAACTTTTTCTTCCATTCCTTTTATGAAACATCATGAACCTTGTACTAGTCCTTTTTTCCCTTTTTTTTTAAAGGAGAAAAACGGTTAATTTAAAATTTTCTTCAGAGTTTGTTTTCATTTTCAGATTTTCTTTTTAGGATTCTCTCAATAAATAAGGATATTTTAGTATTATTTGTGTCGCGTTGGGTCCCACCACCTCATGTGGTGAGTTTCCTGAGTTAGTTATGCGAGAGTTTGTAATTTTGTTCCGTCAAAAAATTATCTTATGGGAGGGTTTGCAATTTTCTCCGTGCAAAATTACATAGTCGACTTCCCCTTTGGTTCCGTGGATGTAGATTTGTGTGGAGAACGAACCATGTTAAAAATATCGGTGTTCTTTGTGTTGATTTATTATCTTTTTTTTATCTCCTTATTTGCATGTGTATTACTTATGCTTCCCCAATAATGGGTATCAGAACGCGAGGTTCGAGATTGGGAGGAGGCAAATTCAAGTCTTGGGAGAAGGAGAGGCGCAAGATTCGTGACTGTGGTGAGAGAAAAGAAGCATGTGATGACCCAACATCAAAGAAATAAAGATGGAGACGAAAAAGAGAAGAAACCAAGAGAAAACCTAGAGATATGGTTTTTTCTATTATTGATTGTAATTTGGGAAGTTGAGAAAATGGCGGATTTGTTAGTGATTCTCAAGATCCCAATATAGATAGATTTTCTTATTCCGTTTCAGTTGTAATTTGAGAAATTGAGAGAAGGGATGATATGTTGGGGGTTCTCTCAATATTCCAAATCGGTTGTTTTAGGAAACTGAGACGGAGGAAAACCTCATAGTTTAATGTTATTTGTGCCGCATTGGGTGCCACGAACTCAGATAGTGAGTTTTCTAAGTTGGTTATGCGAGGGTTTGTAATTTGTTCTTGGAAAAATTATACAGTAATTTTTTTCTTTTGGAACCGTGTACGTAGGTCTATGTTGAGATATCGGTGTTTTTTGTGTTGATTTATTATTTTTTCATTTTTTGTTTTGTTCTATTTGCATGTGTGTTCATTCTGTTGTCCCAACATTTTTGTGTAAAATTGCATCAGTATAATTGTTTAAAAGGTCTTACGGAAGCTAAAGGAAATGAAAAATAAACTATTTTACAATATATATTTCTCTGGTATACTTAAAGCACATTTAGTACGCTAGAATGGAATGGAAGTGGAATCCTTTTCAAGAAGAATCGTTTTCTACACAGAATGAGTTTGGAATCCTATTTCCATTCCAGTGTCTCGAAGGTAAATCCAAAATGGAATGTTGATTCATTTTCTTTGTTTGGCAAACTATATTTTAATGTCAGAATGTAATAGAATTAAACACAATATGACATAAATGCATTGTAGCATATATTAACGATAAAGCCTAATTAAATATACCTTACAAAATCTTATTTGAATAGCATTGACGTTATATATCAATATATCAATATATAAATATATATATATATATATATATATATATATATATATATATATATATATATATAATTGTTGAAATATAATTTTTATTAAAATGTCAACATGTCATAAAAATAACTTTACTTTTGAATTAAAAATAGATTAAGAACTACTACCAAGCAAAATAAATATTTATAAAATTATCATCTATGAAATTATACTAAGTGAAATAAAATATTTATGACTAAGAATGAATACGTTGTTATGTAAAATGAACGTAATAATTAATTTAAATGAGAGTATAAATGTCAGTTACTAGTTATTGATGATTCCGACTTCTCCTGCAAAGGCCATTCCATGGAGAAAATCGTCGGTACCTGTGTATGTTCCCATTCCTGTGTTCAACTACTTAGAATTCGCCACGTGGACATTTATTCTAATTATATATACACATGGTGAATTGGGAGTGGTTGGACACATGAATGAGAACATGCATGGGTACAAACGATTATTTATCTCATTCAATAGGATTTGGTGTGGAATGGCCTTTCCCACGTCTTCCTGGAAGCGTCATTCCCGTGGAATGGTCTTTCTAACTTAAATTTGTCAAACCAAACACTGGAATAGAAAGAGAAGTTGAAATCATCATTCCACTTCAGTATACCAAACTTGTCGTTAGGGATTAATGTGATTTTGAAGGTAAATCATCATATTCGTGTTTTCCATTTTCTTTCTAAAATGTATTGACGAAATTTTTGTTAATTAGCTATTTGGATTGGGTTTGGGTTTGGGTTTGAGACTCAAATCTAGATCTAGGTTTGGGTTTTGGCGGGAGAGGCTAAAAAGTGGGTGGGAAATATTCAAATTCAAATTTTTTTCTTCAAATAATCGTAAAAATTCATATTTTGGCCTCTAAAATTGGCAGGAGATGTTCAAATTCCAAATTTTTGAGAAAACAATTTGGAATTGACCGATTATTTGAAAAAAAAATTGAATTTGAATATTTCCCGCCCACTTTTTAGCCTCTCCCGCCAAAACCCAAACCTAGATCTAGGTTTGGGTCTCAAACCCAAACCCAATCCAAATAGTAAAAGGAAAATGAGATGGTAGAGTTAGTGTGACAAGTATTCAGACGTAGTAGTGATTTAAGGTTGTTTTGAACCTAGAGTTTTATTTTCTAGTTACACTTTCTAACATGGATTTATTAAAACTAGGATAATAAGATTGTAATTATATATGACAAAAAAATGAGAGATAAATTCGTTCAAAATTTTTTTTGCCTCATAAACTTTGATTTTCTGCTATCTCGGCACTAACTCTTCAATATATCTCTTGATGGAAGTATCCCTAATGCATGCTCCGCTTGGCTCGGGGGATATAGCTCAGTTGGTATAGCTCCGCTCTTGCAATTAGGTTGTTGCGATTACGGGTTGGATGTCTAATCGTATGGGCAGTAATGAAAATTCAAATACAAAAACTTCAATTGTATAATTTTTTTTCAATATGGTTTGTTGCTTTGAAACTGTCAGGTTGATTAATCGAAATTCAAATTATTTCTATAAGATTACTCACAACAAGCTTTTAAAATAAAACAGAAGATAATCCAGAAATAAAAAAAGGCATTTCAATAGGGATTTGAATTTCTCCTCCTAAGGTCTCGAATATCCGACCAATTAATTAAAAGGGAAAATTGTTACTATTTCAGCTGCACTTCTTTATCGAATTTGAGATATATCAATTCAGTAAAAAAGTTTTAAAAATTGAACTTATATTGTCCCTCAAGTAACGGTTAAGGGCTAAATGAAAAGGTCAACGAAGATTTACGTAGTTAGATCATTACCTCCAAATCCGACTCTCTCTCTCTCTCTCTCTCTCTCTCTCTATATATATATATATATATATATATATATATATATATATATATATTTAAAGGGGGGTAATTAAATTTAATTAGGAGAGTAAAGTATATATGAATAGGAAAGAACAGTACATTCTTTCCAACCCTAGACGGATTACATCCGTTCTTTTTCCAGAAATTCTGGGAAAATACTAAACAGGCCACCAATAATATATTTATACAATTTTTCCAAAATGGCATAATGCCTACCGAACTTAATCAAACTTACATTTGCCTTATCCTTAAAATAAAAAACCGGAACTCGTATCACATTACAAACATATTAGCTTAGCAACACCATATATAAAACCATAAGTAAGCTAATTGTCAACCGTATTAGGCCTTTCCTTTCCAACATAATTAGTGCAAACTAGAGTAGTTTCCTTACAAACCGACGTGCCTCTGATAATGCAAGCATTATTCAAGAAATACTCCATTCTTTCAAAAAAAAATTGTAAAATCAGTAACATGTCTATTAAAATAGACTTGGAGAAGGCTTTTTATCGTCTGGAATGGTCCTTCATTCATAAGATGCTAATCTTTTTTAAATTCCCTACTAGATTAATCAAACTTATCATGTCATACATTACTACTACCTCCTTAGCCATTCTTATCAACGGATCTCCTACGAAATATTTTGTCCAACCCGAGGCTTTAGATAAGGAGATCCACTCTCTCCTTATTTATTTATCCTCAGTATGGAATATTTGTCCTTATCGATTAATAATGATGTACAACAATCAAATTGGACACCTATCAAACTATCTTGAAAAGCCCACATCTTACTCATTTTATGTTTGCTGATGACATTATACTTTTGGCAAAGGCTGACAACAAGAATACTACGATGATTATTGATATTCTAGACGACCTTTGTAAACAAGCTGGCCAAAAAATAACAAATCAAAAAATATTTTTTCAGATAATATTCAGTCTCATAAGACCAATTCCATTAGTCATGGACTTCAAATCCCACAAGCGGAAGACTTTGGAAAATACATAGGATTTCCAATCACAAACAAAACCCCAGTACACTGTCACTTCCAATACATTCTTGATAAGCTTAAGGTCAAACTAGCCTCGTGGAAATCTAATTCCTTACTCACCCTGAAAAATGTACGCTTATTAAATCCTCGCTATCAGCAGTACAATCACATGTCATGCAATTGTTTCGTCTCCCTAAGAAGACAACTAATATGATTGATTCTATATGTCGGAATTTCTTATGCGGAACCACTGATGAAAATCCAAATTGCACCTTATATCTTGGAATCAAGTCTGTCAACTTATATCTCAATGGGGACTTTAACTTAGAAAAGCCAGACTTCACAATCAAGCATTACTAGCTAATAGCTTGGCGATGTTTTTTCTCCCAAGATAAATCCATGTGGGCTCAACTGACCAAATCTAAACACTTAAGAGACATGCCCTTATTCGATATTCAAAAAACATTACTCACCTTCACCTATCTGGAAAAGTATTTTAGCAGGTTGGAATATATGCATAAAATATGTTTACTGTTAGTTCTGTCTCTTTTTAGTATGATAACTAGACTGCACTAGGACCTCTAAGATCCTGTCTCATTGGGCCGCTCACTGAAATGAACATAAGCTAGTTGTTAGTGATGTTATTTTTAATCAACAACTATCCGTTAATAATATATCTTTCAACATCCCTACCTGAGACTAAAAGAATAATTTTATCCACTACCATCCCTTTATATCCTAGCTCACAAGACCAACCGATTTGGTCACTGACACCTCATGGACACTTCTCAGTCCTATCAACTTATAAGTTAATACACTCTACGCAAAACCTTAGCATTTTCCCTCAAACTAAGGGGATTTGGAACATTACCACTCTTCCAAAGATAAAATTCTTTATCTGGTTATGTCATTATGATCGCATTCCACATGCGAAATTACTCCACAATAAAAAAAATTATCTCTTATAAGGGCTTGTCAGGATTGCCCCAATGAAATGGAAAATTTCGAACATATTATAAGGACTTGTAAAAACTCAAGAATATATGGGACTTGCATGGCAAAATCTCTAAACATTAACATCGTCAAATTACTTCTTTCCACTTGTCATTTTCAATCTTGACTTAAAGCAAATTGTACCACTAGTATCCGCTTTAACGAGTATATGCCTTGGGCAACAATTTTCTCTTTCTCATGTTGGAATTTGTGGTTGAATCTAGGGGTGTCAATCGAGCTATATGAGCCGAACTTGGCTTAGCTCACGCTCAACTCACATAAAAATTGGAAAGCTCAGCCCGAAAAAACTCACAAACATTGAGCTCACGCTCAGCTCACATTTTAAAGTGAGTTCGAGTTGAGCTCAAAGCTAAATTTATAGTAGCAAAAAAAACAAAAATCATGTAGCAAGAATAGTATAATACAATGAGCATTGAAACTAAATTCCGACAAGAATATAAATATACACATAATACAATGATACTTAATTCTTGAAGCAAACTAAACTAATAAAAAGATAACAAAAGATAAATACATAGTAATGTCAGAGGTTAAAGAATCTACATACAACGTAGACAAAAATCCTTATATAGACTAAAACAAAAGAAACGGAAGTCCCATAATTGTAAAAGCCTTATATAGAGAAAAAAAACAAGATACACAGAAGTTACAAAATTGTTTGTTATGCTAATAAAATGAGTCTTATAGACATGCACTTAAAATTCTAACAAATGATGAAATTGCAAATTGCAAAAGAGTGATTTAATTCCATTGTTGGTGCCAAATCCAATTTCGACAATCCCATTGAATTATTCTACAATATTTCACTTTTTATTGTGATTCAAATCTACAAAAGAAAAAGGAAATATAAGTAAATAAAGTAAGAAGCAGTGATGAAGAAAAAATAATTTAGACAAGTAAAATAGAAAAAATAAGTAAAAAATAATCTACAAAAGTATAATCAAATTCTTCATCATAATCACTCCCTTTTGGTGAACTCCTAATCCAATCTTCACCGCAAACTAATGATTCAACTATATAGGAAAGTAGTGAGCTGCGGAATTGATTCAAGACACGACACCCCATGCTAAAAGCACTCTCAAATGCTACCGAACATATATAAATTGCTAATACATATTTTGCCAATATAGACAAAATAGGGAATTTAAGAGCATTTATAGGTCTTCTTCTTTTTAATTAATATTATTATATTTATATTTATATTTATAATATTTTAATTATATTATTTTTATTCGGGTTCGAGCTTTTTTCGGGTTGAGCGGAATCAAGCTCACGCTCAGCTCACATAAAATTCGAGCTTGAATATTGAGCTCACGCTCGGCTCATGCTCGGCTCATGCTCAAATTTTTTCGAGCTATGTGAGCCGGTTTCGGGCCGACCCGAACCCGTTGACACCCCTTGCTGAATCGCAATGCTAGAATTTTTAAGAAGAAAATTTTGATCTATACTTGCCAAGATATCATCACCAAAAGCATAGAATTTGCTTATGCAAACAACTTATTTCGCATGCAAAACATTAACCATTTTATGTACTTAACAATGGTTGCCACCAGCCGATACCTACTTTAAACTAAATTCAGATGGCTCCAACGATCTGGACATGGAGGTGCAGGGGAGTCATCCAAAATCACCAAGGAGACTGGATAGTAGGGTACAACTTACATCTTCCTCGAACAACAAATAATGAAGCTAAACTTCTTGCCGTACGATACGGGCTTAACTGGCCAGTCAAGAACAAAATTCAGAAATTAGAAATCAACTTAGACTCCCAAATTGTGTTAGACATGATCCAAAATTGCACAAACTTAAGATATGCTAACATTGTCTCCGATTGTAGATTGTTAATTTCTCAACTCCAGACATGCAACACGAGACACACAAACCGAGAAGCGAATCAAGTGGTTAACTCTCTAGCCAAACACGAAATATTTCTTTCTTGTAGTCCTTGCCAAATTTTTCACTCTATCTCGGATTTTGCCTTCCATCCATGGCAGAAGGACAAGAAAGGAAATTTTTTCATTAAAACTAAATCCAATATATAATGATGTAGTAGTAGTAGTATTAGTATTTTTATTTCTGTATTGTCTTTCCTTTTCATGATGTACTTTCTTTCCATGTACTTTTCCTTTTATCTAATATATCCTTTTTAACTCAAAAAAAAAAAAAAAACAAGAGGATAGGACATGAATATTGCTATATCTATTCGTTTAGAAGGCGTGGCTTACTTCACATTGGGGGTTCTTCCATAATATAGATAGATAAATATTTATGAAACTTTTTGATGGCTTAGAGAAGAAAAAACAATCTCTTAAATATGAAAAAATAATAACTACTACAATATTTTGATTATTTTCTTGAAGGTACCTTTTTTTTTGTTTGAGAAAAAATGGAGGACAGCTAATATTTTACCAACATCCTACCCTACATTGGTTACATAGTCACAACTTGATTAATTACACAATGGTCTATGATTAATTCCATTTCCTTTCTTTCTTTCTTTTTTATGGGTATTTATTTTATTTATATACTCTTTTTTTTAAGCCCGGCTGAGCAAATTGCCCCATAAAGAGAGAGAGAACAGCCTCACAAGAGGAGGAGAAAGCCCTAGAAAGAGAGAGACAATTAAAGCTTGCCCCATTCATGTGGAGGGTATCGAACTCACGACCTCATGATCGTGTGCAGACCATAGCCCTACTGGACTATAAACCTTGTGATTATATACCTTGTTTTCTCTATTCCTTAAAATGATGAAAACTATTCTCGGAAATCATAATTGGGGTCTAAAATCCACATAGCTATAAATCACTTAATAACATTCTGAGTTCAATAATTTGGGCCTTCACAAGCACCAGTATGTTTGTTTATATATTTATATTGGGCCTTCAACCCAGTTATTAGATTAGGCTACCGACCCGCAACTTGGTTTGAAAAAAAATAAAGAAATGGGAATGAGAGGAGAAAAAAAAGGAAAGAAGCCGCGAGAGAACCGAGTACCAAATTTAAGGGATTAAATTCGATTTTTACCGAATTGTCGAATGACGAATTCATTTGTCGAATTCGATAATTCAGTATTAATTTGATAATTTTGATACATTCAACTTTGATCTAGTAAAAAATCAAAAGAAATCGGTTAAGCTATTATAAAATTCGATCTAACCGAATTTAATTTTTTTAATTTTATTATATAGTAAATATATAAATTAAATAGATACTAAAAATAGTCATCTTGGCGATTTTTATATTAATTTTCCGTATATAAATATGATTGAATAAAACGATAATGGATTTATTATTATTTTTTAGAAATAATTTATTGTTTGTTTTTATTTTGAATTTATTTGGGTGTTCAATTATAGTTTTTTGAAATCAGTCAATTCGACAAACCGAATTCGATCACAGTTTCAGTAAGAGAGAGATGCTCATCAGCTCCGGAGCAATGCCGTCGGCCGATGTGGATATCGCCGGAAACACCGTAATCTCCGGCAACAACAACAATTCCTCAGTGAAATTTGGTACAGCGGAGGCCTTAGATGAAGTCCAAAAACTAACAGATGTCGGAGCAATGACCAGACTTCTTCACGAATGCATCGCCTATCAACGAGCCCTAGATCTCGATCTCGATTCCCTCCATTCTCAGCGGCCGGAACTCGACCGCCACCTGTCTTCCCTCCACAAGTCCGCTGACGTCCTCCACTTCGTCAAGTCCGATTCCGATCATTTACTCTCCAATGTCCTTTCCACTTCCCACCTCGCCGACCACGTCAGCGCCAAAGTCCGCCAACTCGATCTCGCCCAATCGCGCGCGTCCGATACTCTCCTCCGCGTCGACGCCGTTGTCCAGCGGTCTCATTGTTTAGATGGTGTACGGAAAGCCCTAATGTCGGAGGATTTCGAAGCGGCGGCTAATTATGTACAGACATTTCTACAAATTGATTTTAGGTTTAAGGATTCCGCTTCCGATCAGCGGGAGCAGCTCTTGAATTCGAAGAAACAGTTACAGGGAATCGTTCGGAAATGCCTCTCCTCCGCGGTTGATCAGCGGGATCATCATTCGGTTCTTCGATTTATAAAGCTCTATCCGCCTCTTGGATTAGAGGAAGAGGGACTCCAGGCGTATGTGAATTATTTAAGGAGGGTGATTTCCATGAGATCAAGACTGGAATTCGAGCAATTAGTGAAATTAATGGAGCAATCACTGCCTGATCCTACCCAGCTCAATTTTGTTGTTTGCTTGACTAATCTTTTTAAGGTTATTGTTATGGCTATTGAAGAAAATGATGAGATTTTGAGGAACTTATGCGGAGAGGATGGCATTATTTATGCCATATGTGAGCTTCAAGAGGAGTGCGATTCGAGGGGATCTATGATCATAAACAAGTATATGGAGCATAGAAAGTTGGCGAAATTGACTTCTGAGATCAATTCTTATAAGAGCAATTTACTTTCTATTGGGGTTGAAGAAGGGCCAGACCCTAGAGAGATTGAACTATATCTGGAAGAAATTTTATCCTTAACGCAGTTGGGAGAGGATTACACCGAATACATGGTTTCGAAGATAAGGGCTTTGAGCTCCGTGGATCCTGAATTGGGTCCTCGTGCCACCAAGGCTTTTAGGAGTGGGAATTTCAGTAAAGTGGTTCAGGACATTACGGGTTATTATGTTATTCTTGAGGGGTTTTTTATGGTTGAAAATGTTAGGAAAGCTATCAGTATTGACGAGCATGTTCTTGATAGTCTTACGACATCTATGGTGGATGATGTTTTCTATGTGTTGCAGAGTATTTGCAGAAGGTCCATTTCCACATCCAATATTAATTCGGTCATCGCAGTTCTTAGTAATGCCGTGAGCTTGTTAGGTGGTGAGTATAATGAGGCCTTGCAGCAGAAGATGAGAGAACCAAACCTTGGAGCAAAGCTGTTCTTAGGTGGTTCTTCTGTCCAAAATACTGGTATTGAGATTGCCACTGCTTTAAACAACATGGATGTGAGCAGTGAATATACACTAAAACTAAGGCACGTAAATTGAAGAGCAATGCGCTGAGGTTAGTATACCAAAATTTGTTCCCTGTTTTCTTGTTTCTGCTTTGTTTCTACTATATGGTTTCAGTAAATGCCCTGCTTCTTATGGAAAAGAAAGTACATGGTTGAATTCCTGTTTAAAAGTAAAAACTTTCAATTTGTTTGGTTTATAGTTTCAAAAGAATGATAATGGCAATGAAATAACACCTGAAATTAAGTTCATAATCGAAAGCAGATTTGTTTTCCTCTTCCAGTGTTGTGTATAGGATATAAATAAAGTAGTTTATCCCTTTACTGGTCTTTCTTACACTGCATTCTGCTTGGTTTATGACATGAAATGAAATGAATGTATACATTATGCTTCATCTTTCACAATAGAACTTCTAGATGTTGATCTTTTATTACTTCCATTCAGTTACTATTATTATTCTGATACCCATAGTTAGTCATTGACCATCTGATTTAGAATCTTCCGACATCTTGGGAATAGCTAAACCGGAACTTTAGGGAACTTTCAATAGATAACAGAACCCAGATTAATACATAGAAACAGAATTAAGATGGAAAGAAGGAAAGAAGGAAAAATACATTGAAGGAACTCACTAACAAGGGAAAGAAGGCAAAATCAGATTTCTCTGAACATTCTCTCATTAACCTCAGATTAGTACATGGAAACAGAATTAAGATGGTAACTACGAAAAGAAGGAAAAATACATTGAAGGAACTCACTCACAAGGGAAAGAAGGCGAAATCAGATTTCTCTGAACAACGATCTGAATTTCTAAGTATTTATAGTAGGGTTTGAAACCCCCACACCTCATCTCATCCATCCAGGAGCTTTTCTGACTTCACCAGACTTAGGAATGAATCCATGGAAGGTTCCTACACCAACAACCAACATAGAAGATTCTCAGTAGAAAGCCATTCCCATGACTAAATCTGAGTTTAATTCTTCTTCTTCGTCTTCTGAAATTCCAATTGATACCCACCATTCTAATAATGGAAATTACCAGAGTAGTTTTGATTTCAACAGCAATGTTGACATGAATTATGAGGTAATTGATGTGAAGAGAAAGAGCGCTTTGATTTCAAGGCTATTGTGAGTCCCTCCCTTTCCATGATCAACCCTTCTTTAGTTATTCTTGCTGGTGATCTTACTGGTAATAATGCTTTTATTTGTTTTCATTTTCTTAATAGCTTGGATTGTTCTTGATGTTTAGACAAATGTGGGCTTTTGTTATTGTAGAAAAACTAGTCATCTGTCTTGGTAAAGTTCAGTTTTTTTTTCCTTTTGCTTTTAGATGTGGATACTTTTTTGTTTAAATATGAGATAAGTTTACTTTGATTCAAATATTTGGCCTTTTTTAGAGAGAGGATTTCAATTAGAACATTATTTGCTCTTAGCTCTAGTTTGTACTGTGAAATAGGCTATGGAAGAGTGAGTTCTGCCATGAAATTAAATTAGATAATAGAGAAAGTCTGTTGATTCCAGTCTCCTCTCCAAATTTATGCCATAGTTTTATAGCAATTAGGCAACACTTGTTAATGTTTATTCACTAGGTATCATCATTGAGAAGGAATGAGTTTGACAACGTGAAATCGTATAGAAGGAGATTTGAGAAAGGGGGGGATGAAGAGGAGAATTTTTCGACATTTGTGGTGAGAGAGAGGGACGAAGATGGGGACGAGGAAGAAAGAAGAGGAAGAGGAGGAGATGGTGGGACGTGTGGAAGACTAAGAGGAAAAAAGGTGGAGAAGTGGAACTGTGACCATAAGTAGGGTGGTGGCAACAAGTATGCAGGCTGTAGGGAAATTGGTGGTTTTGGAAGCAGATGAAATCTGGAAGTGGTGGTGGTAGAATGGTGGAGGAAGGCGGTGGTGATGGGCGGTTGAGGGCACAGAGTAGTGGGAAAATGTCCACCAAGCGACTAAATCTGAGTTTAATTCTGAGCCTTATTGGATTTCAAAAACTTATAACACTAACAGACCTGGCAATTTTTTTATGCCTACCGTATGGCCTTGGGTTGTATCTTAGGTTATTTATGTATGTTATATTTCTTTTCATTTTGGCCACGTTCTTCATCCTCCACCCCCCCCCCGGAACTCCCAACCCCTGCTTTCGTTGAAGAATATGTCAGGCAAGTGTTTATTCTTATACCTTTTATTTGAATCAGGTATTTCCTGCACCAGCTGATAGAGAGAGAGTCAAATCTTGTTTATCTGAACTGAATGAGATGAGCAATGCTTTCAAGAAGGCCTTGAATGTTGGAATGGAGCAACTTGTTGCAACAGTTACACCTCGAATTCGACCAGTGTTAGACAGTGTCACAAACATCAGCTACGAGCTGTCTGAGGCAGAATACGCAGACAATGAGGTCAACGATCCATGGGTTCAAAGACTCCTTCATTCTGTTGGGACCAATGTGGCATGGCTTCAACCCTCAATGACTGTAAGCAATTATGATATATTTGTACACCTAGTCATTGATTTTATTGCTAAAAGGCTCGAGGCGATCATGATGCAAAAGAGATTCAGTCAACTTGGAGGTCTTCAGCTTGACCGAGATGCTAGGGCTTTAGTCAGCCATTTCTCTACCATGACCCAGAGGACTGTTAGGGACAAATTCGCTCGTCTCACACAGACGGCTACTATCTTGAACCTCGAGAAGGTCTCAGAGATTCTTGATTTCTGGGGTGAGAATTCTGGACCCATGACTTGGAGACTAACTCCTGCAGAGGTTAGAAGGGTTTTGGGTCTGAGGGTCAATTTTAAACCCGAAGCAATATCTGCTCTTAAGTTGTAGTGTTCTTTATACTTTAGGGCATAGGATCATTCAAACTATTTTGTTTCTTTTTGTATTCATTTCATTCCTATATTCCTTTTGTTGATCAAATGTTTTCACTGAAAAGAGATGTAGTAGTGCAGTGATTGTAAATTCATATGTTTCTCATGATATGCCGTCTTCGTACCCTCTTTCTCATGTAATTCCTCTTCCTGAGTTCTAACTTTTATTTTTCAGTGGCTTACTAGGTGGCTCCTTTGAGATGCCACGCAAAAGAGATGGTGTTTACATATATAAAATCAGGGTGACACCAAATTTTGGTCCTAAAGCTTATTTTCATGTTTTTAGCTGTTATGCCAACCCCAGTATCGGGTAATTAAGTCCTAGGACTTGTACAATGAATCTCTCTCTCTCTCACACACAATTCACTGCAAGCCACCACAACTAAATATAAGGGCTCAGTGAATTGCGATAGAGATCCATCGCACAAGTCCTAGAACACATTTCCCCTGTATCAGACAATTTGTTCTAATCTTCTAACTGTAGTTACATTTTTTTTTAATTGTATTTTTGTGAGCTTCATCTTCTGCTCATGAAAGAGTTTCTCCTGAATTATGGTAATCCTCTTTGTTTTTGCTTCTAGTGTTCTGCGGATTCTACTAGCCACCAAAAAGAAGGTAAGAAATATTGCCTGCTGATATACTTTATCACACGTTTCATAATTGCAGCACGTTTCTTGTCTCTTTCCAGGAACGAATTTTGGAAGTTTTGGTAGGAGAGATGAAGGGTAAACCTTTACATAATTTTGGAGGGCGAAGGGTAATTTTGTTAGTAATAAAGGTCGTACCCAGTGTACAAGTTTCACGCATTAGTAGGGTTTGGGGAAGGTCTCGATGTACGCAATCTTACCCTTATTTTTTCATAAAGAAGTTGTGAAATCCCATCCCACATGGGATAAGAATGAAAGGTTTTGAGTGATATATAAGATGGGTTGATCGTGTGTGCTGCCAGACCCATGTGTCGCATTGCGGGCACAGGGTGTGACTGAAGTTGTTTCCGGGGTTATGTGTTTTTAAATTCAAAATTTTATCGGAAACAAAAGTATAAATTTAAAAATCTTAGGCGCGGGGCTGTCACCCCGTCCCTGTCTACGTCCTTGCCTTTCCCCATCTCTGATGTGTCTATGACGGAGCATGAATGGTACCAAAATGAGCTGTTGCTGTTGAGAAGTTATGTAGCTGTGTTTGGGGATAGTTTACTGGTCCAACATCCTTATGTGTGGTATTACTAATACCAATAATGAGTAATTTGTTTATGACAAGTAATATTTGTTTGTTGCTTGGATTTTGGAAGCTTGTCATGTGATTTAGTTGTGTTTATAAAGTTGATAGTGATAATTAATGGTGACTTTGATAGATGACTTGGAATGATATGACGATGGTGGCTTATTTGAAGACTTTTTGCAGTTTGATGTTGAGCTAAAGATTGTAATTGATGTTGATCCCACATTTGCATACTTTTGTTTTGGTCATGCGGAAATATGGAGTTCGGTTCAGTGTTTAACGCTTTTGGTAAAAGTTCCGTACTTGCAGAGTAATTTGCGGTAATTGGATGAAAGAATTGGCTGCTAAGATTTATTCGAGTCTAATAGATATTCTAAACACTTTTTGTTCAACATTTGTTAGGCTCGAAAAAATCTCAACGTCGAATGTTTTTGTCCAACGATCACAAATTATCCCGTACATGTAGAATTTAATACGTTCCGCACCAGATCCATATCAGGAAATAGAGTGGGCTTTACTGTCAAGTTCATGTGGTCCTTCAAGCTAGGGGTGTTTATGGTTCACTTTGGTTCGCTTTTTCATATTTTCAAACCAAACTAAAATATTTAGTTTGAAAATTTTGAAACCAATCCAAACCATTCAGAATTTCAAACTGATGCATTTGGGTTGTATCGGTTTGGTTTGGCTATTCGTTTTTTGTCAGATATAATATATATTGATTATAAAGTAAAATAAAACAATTTTTTTTTATATAATTACTTAGCTCCTAAAAACATAAAGAAATGTGTATATTGTTTTCACAAGTTAAACACAATAACGAAAACAAATTATTGCAAAATTATCCTATCAGAACATGAAAATTAAACAATACAAAAAGTACAACATTATTAGTTTAAAATAAAAAAAGTTTCAGGTGAATAAAAAATCACATACCAGTTGATGGCTCTTCAACCTCTCGTTTTAACACTTGAAAAACTTGTTTGTCATGAGTATAAATAAGAAGTTATATATGTTTTATTGCAAAATAGTCATTTAATATATATATTCAGTTTGGATTACAATTTTTTTTAAACAAAATCGAAAGTTCTGTTTTAGTTTAGTAGAAACTGAAATCAGTCCAATGCACGACTCACACCGAAAAATCAATTTTGATTGATTTTAATTGATTTGGATCGATTTGAATTGGCCGATTTCGAATTTTTTCCGAACACCCCTACTTCAAGCAGGCGGTGAGTCTTTCCAACCTTAATTTGTGTTTTACCAATAACCGATGCCTTCAAGCCTATTTCTTTTAAGATGATATGAATTATGTGGTACAAATTCAGACACGTCAATATATAAAGTTATCTCTCTACTAACGTGGATGAATCTAGACGAGTATTGCTTATTGAATTATGGTTCATATAAAAATTAACCTTTATGTTAAGAAATGTTGGGCTCAATAGTGGTTGTTAATTAGGGTAAAAAGGTTGGAAGCTACCGCGGGAGTCACGTGGCTTCTTCCCTCCCCCAACGATGCCTGCACCTCAGCCGGTGATGGCGGCGTGTATGTGGTTTCTTTGCCATCTTTGCTTGTAAATGCGTAACAGATTTTTGATGGGAAGTAATTAAGATAGTAACTTAATTGGTATATAATTCATTACCAAATAATATCAGATTTAAAGATAATTGAACCAGCTGAGAAAAATATTAATTAAAAGCATTGGCATTCTTAAATGTTTCAGCTCACGACCTGGGCGGTTGTCCCATATAGGGGAGAGAGAACTGCCTCATACAAGGAGGAGATAGTTCTAGAAAGGGAGATTAAAGCATCAAAGGTATCCTAGCCCAGTGGGGGCAGGCGCCTCGATACCCTCCGTCTGCGTGCGGCAAGCTTTAATCTCCCTTTCTAGGGCTATCTCCTATGAATCAGTTCTCTCTCCCTTATATGAAGTAACCGTTCAATCGGGCTTCAAACAAAAAAAATGTTCCAGCTTATTGATGGAACTTGCACCCTACCACGTTCATTATATTTAAAAATGATTATAATGTGCAAGTTATCTTAATGTTTTATTAATTGTAATAAGATAAAATATCAGTTTTCATAACGTGATTTCTTTTTTCCATATTTCCAGTTGAATAAGAAAATTAGTTTTGACAATTTTAACATCTTTTTTTTTATTTAGGCAAATGTTTTTATTCTCTGGTAGAAAGTGAAAACAATAGCGTGTTTAGCTGAAATGCATTTATAATTGTGCATCATTTTTGTACATTTTTTAAGACAATTTTCATTCGAACCTTATATTTACTCTTATAAACAATTTAATTTTTCAATCTTTAAAACAGAAATTATCAAATAAAAAACTAATCTAAATGTTATTAAAGAAAAAAAATGTATGAGAGGATATTAGTGTAATTTAGCAACAAAAAAAAAGAGAGAGGATGTTAGTGTAAATTCTTAATAAGAGCGAATGTTTGTGTAATATGAACAAACTTCAAGGGAGGTCTATATTTGTTTTTGAGATTTAATGTATTAACTTATATTGAAGTATGCCTTTTTTTAATAAATGAATTTAATCTTTACATAATTTAAAACAAAGTTCGCAATCCTAATAGACCTTATAATCAATCAAATAAAAAACAATTCAATCAGTTTGGTATCAGGTTGGACTTATCAATTTCTTTTAGATGGGGCGAATCGAGGAGTGAATTGATTATAATCTTCAAGAAAATTAGCATTGACAGAAATTATTTAGAGTTGATGTACAGAGATTTTAGTGACGGTGCAATTCACTGTTGTTTGAGGAAGGGGTAGATAATATACTAGTATATATTTTACATGAAATTGATAATGCTCCACAAATGGTCAAGAAAATGTTGATTGTGTCGATGTTATTTTGTTACTGATTAAATATTAATACAAGATTTCTTTCCAACAAGGAAAAAAGTAAAAAAAAAAAATGAAATAACCAAAATGAATTTTTCCTTTCCTTTTTGGTTTGTTTTGAGTCTCACAATTGGACAATAACCTACTTTCCATCCTATTTTTCCTCCAAAACTCAAAATCAATTTTTTTTTTTTAAGGTATTCAAATATTTAACTCGACTAATCTTGAATGACTTAAACTGAAGATCTTATTCTTAGCATATTATGATGGAATCAAATGAGGTGTATATTATGATAAAACTTAACGAGGTGGACATTAGCTAACCTGCTGCTGACCGTAAAAAAAAAAAGTTTTCCCTATTAAGTGTGAAGGTGGGGGGAGGCGACTAGGGGCTGCAAATTGAAAGTGAATTTATGTTGCCTAAGGGTGAAAATTGTCTGTACCCGTGTATATTCTTATTTATGTGTTTAACTACTCAAAATTTGTTATGTGTACATTTTTTTAATTATATATACAATGTTAAATTATAAATGGTTAAACAAATAAATAAATACATATACGGATATTTTTTTGCACATTCCGCAGATTTCATAATGGGCAATATGGACTGTAGACACAGAATCATTATTTCATGCAATGTTGGAACACCCGAAGACAACCTTAACGCCTCTTCACATGTTCCTATATTCTCCTACCTTAAAGTCCACTGCACTCTTTCATAATTACAAATCTACCCTCCAACACCCCAACACAACCTTAACAACTCTTCACATGCCCTTAAATTCTCCCACTTTAAAGTCCACACCACTCTTTCCAAATTACCAAATTGTCCTGCAGTCCACTTTCCTCTTTAATACTCCCTCCATTCCTAAATATAAGACTCTTTAGACAATTTTAAAAGATTAAAGAACTTGTCATTCTTACCAAAAGTTTCAATATTACCCCTCTCTCTCACTTCTATAGCATTAGAAAAGAAAAGAAAATTATGGATGCAGATGCGGCAAATAAAAGAAATGCCGAGAGTATAATTGGAATAAATTATTGACAATTAATAAAAGAACATTTTTTTTTAAAATCCAAATGGGTGTAATATCATTAATTAATCGCGGAACGATCATGAGCAATCACCGCCATTACAGAAGGAGGAAAAAATCTGTCCCACAACATAGAGGGGATAGTTTGGCCTAGCTGAGCTAAACAATGGGCCGGTTGATTACCGGAGTGTCGAACAAACAAAACATGAACTGAATCAAAGGAATTAATATAAGCTTTAACATGGTTGTAAACAGAATCAAGAGCTTAAAGGTCTGGTTCCGGACACAAGAGGTGCGAGATAAAAATTAATTTGGATACTTATAAATCTCCTAAACGACAATTAAATGGGAATGGAGGGAGTACTTACTTTTATCAAATGAAAATGGAAATGAAAAGGAAATTGGTTTTCAATTCAAATGAAAATTTCAACCTTTTATAGCTTTTGTGAGGTAGTGGGGTCTACGACAGAAAAAAGAAAAAAAAGTAGGACAATTTTTTAGAACCAATTCAATTCCACCCACATTAACGAATTTGTATTGATTTATTGTTTGAGAATTTTTTATTTCAGGATTGAAAAAGTAATTTATTGATTTATTACATAATGTAATAATCTTACTGATATATTGATAAATTATGCAATGAGGAATAGAGTTTCTACTCAATGGTTTAGAGGTCCATCGAGTTTCTCTCACCACATGTATTATATGATATCACTTAATGATATGCAATTAATTTTACTGTTAAAAAAAATATTTTTTAGAAAGATGTAAGACACAAATTGAAAATTTTGTGTTGGAGAAAATAAAAAAATTGTGCACAAATGAATTTATGATTCACTATGTGTTTCATAATAATAATAATAATAAGGAAAATGTTTTACTCCTAAAAAACATCGGATATAATGGATAAAACCCCAAATTAAATGGGTAAAAAGACAATGATACCCTTTTGGGTTTTTCTGATTTTATTTACTTTTTTATTAAAATCATCTACTCTACTCTACCTATATCTATACAACCTATCCTACTACATTATTCCCTATCCAAAAAATATTTATCACTCACATTAAAACTCTCTCATTTTCCTTTTTCCAACATCTCTTTCTTCCCTTTACCACCTCCCTTCAATCAATTTGATCCAATCTGCTCTCCAACAATTTTCAAAACTCAGCAAAATGGATGAACTAGCCAGGAATGAAAGACAAAATGCAAATGGAAAAAAAAAAAGACAAAATGCTAAACAACAACCTATTTGATGTGTATACACGGTTTTTTACTTTTAAATTAAAATATCAACCAAGTGAACTATCATTTTATTATCACTAAGACAATATAGATGAAAGGTTCAATAACATATAATACGAGTAACTTACTCGTATTGTATGTTATTGAACCTTCAATCTATATTGTCTTAGTGATAATATCATATATATAAAAATCCACAAATCATCTCTAGCACAAGGGGTTACTCAATCCTATAATCGTTATTGTGTAACTGATCACACATTCTCTCACATGAATTGAGAATAGTCCACATATATAGATAGGACTTTCACAATTTATGTAGAGACTGTGGGTTAGTCCCAACTCCCACAAAGGAGATTGAATTTTTCATAGCACTAGTGCAACCAATAATCACTTCATTGGAGCGCCATTGCTAGCGGAACACCTCATTTTCATGGGCTATACGTGAAAAGAATTACCGAATTAGTAAAGTGTTTCTGAAATTCGTGTCTAATAACATTTTTTTTTTTTTTTTTACGGGCGGGGGTATGCGGGAATCGAACGCAGGACCTCGATCTTGCGTCCCACGGCCGTTTCCACTGTGTCCAGAAGACTCCCACTCGTGTCTAATAACATAAATTGTCTATATAATAAGATTTTCTTTTTATATTTTAACTGACGTCTTATCAAAAAAATAACTTATAGGTTTCAGAATCATACAAACCTATTCAACTTTGAACATTATATGTGTACTTGAATTGAGTTTGGCTTGAGATTGGTTTGGTTTGGTTTCAAAATTGGTAGGAGAAATTCAAATTCAAATCTTTTTTTCTAAATATTCGTTGAAATTCAAATTTTAAACCCAATCCAAGTACACCCTATATTAGGGTTGAATAGGATCGACACTGCTTTAAGAAAAGAAAAAAGAAAAATGACAACTTTATTAATGAGCATTAAATAAATAATTAAGAAAAAGTTACTATAAATAGAATAGGTACTGCATTGCAATCGTGGACTGGATCAGACCGCACCACTACCAATCATCCCAATCAGTCAAGTCAGACAGTGACACGGTGGCTCTGAGCAAGTGGGCCCTGTTTCCACTCCTTTTTAGGGATTTTTTATATGGATCATGTGATTTAGAATTAATTATATCATCACAAAATTGTCTATCTCATCATTCTGTAATGATATGATCAATTTTGTATCAAATGCTTTAATGGAGGTAATTCATATCAAAACTAATATTTTCCTTTTTTAAAAGTCCAGTCACATTCCGTATCAGACTCCATATTTTAATAGGTTAGTTTATTAAATCCCCGGCCCTAATTGTCTGACCCGCTCCAATTCCCCATTTCATTCTTTTTTTTTTCTCTTTTCCCCTCTTCTTGTTGTTTTTTTTTAAAAATTAAACTCGTATAATATATTTGAATCGATTAATCTAGTTTAATTTAATACTACATCCATTCATTAATATAAGACTTTAAATATATGTGGTGAAAACTAATAAAAATGAAAATTAATATGTTTTTAATCAAAATATTAATATTACTCTATTAATTAAAAGTAGTTGTATATAAATTATATTTAAGAGAATAATATTTGTATTTTAACTAACAAAATATCTTTTTTTTTTTTAATTTCCGCAATATGTAATGAAGGAAGTAACAATTATGATCTTTTAAAAAATAATGCAAACATGCCAAATTAAAATGTTTTGAATCCAAAATCTTATTTTAAACAAACTTTGTCTATAATATTAATAGTAATTCTTAAGATATCTTCAGAAAAATCTTGCACGATGTTTAGGGTGCTCATGGTTCGGGTTGGTTCGATTTTACATATTTTTTAAACCAAATCAAAATATTCGGTTTGAAAATTTTGAAATCAATCCAAACCATTCAAAATTTCAAACCGATGCATTCGGTTTGTATCGGTTTGGTTGTTCGATTTTCGAGAGATAAAAAATATATTGATTATAAAGTAAAATTAAAATAATTTTTTATATATTTACTTAGCTGCTAAAAATATAAAGAAATATGACTATTCTTTCCACAAGTTAATCTCAATCAAAAACAAAATAATGAAACATAAATTTTTTATTCTTGAACTTCAATATAAAATAAAAATAAAACAAATTTTTTTATATAGTTACCTAACTACTAAAAATATAAAGAAATATATCTATTGTTTTTCACTAGTTAAACACAACAAAAAAAAACAAATTATTGAAAAATTATCTTACGAGGAAAAAAGCGAAAAATATAAAAAATGCACCATTATTAGTTTCAAAGTAAAACAAAAACTTCTGTGAACCTAAAAATACATACAACATATGACTATTCAATTTATTACTTCAACACTTGAAGAGCTTGCTTGTCATGGTATAAATAAGAAGTTCAATATGTTTTATTACAAAATATTTTTTTAATATATATATATTCGGTTTGGATTATAAAAAAAATTAAACCAAATCGAAAGTTCGGTTTTAATTTAGTCCAAATCGAAACCAGTCAAATGCACTTCTCAAACCGAAAATTCGGTTTGGATTGGTTTAGTTTGGCCGGTTTCGATTTTTCATGAACACCCATAACGATCTTAGTCAAGACAAATATTGAGGAGTCGGTGTGACCAACGGCTAGGAATCTTTTGTACCCATTCGATGTCCTCTTCTCTGTCCCACCAATAAAAAAATGATATGTATTAAAATTTTAATTAAAAAATTATAATTTAAAAAAAATTGTGAAACCCACGAAAAAAAATATGCACGTGATAAATATCTATTAGTGAATATATAGAAGGGAACATAAAACGGGGACATGTGACTTTTTTCTGTGACCAACTAAGCTAAGCTTGACTACTTTTGTCGTGTTACACTAGCTGACGACACCGTTTCTCTCTGATCTCCGTACACGTAAAAGCCATCGCGTGTGCGAGCCATGTGTATGTATAGGTTTTTGTATTTATCTACATTCTCTAACATCTACTCTCTCTCTCTCTCTCTCTATATATATATCACAATTTCACATTGCTCGCTTGAACGAGTTCTCAGAGATTCGGATTCTATTTGTTGGTATATGTTTATGTTTTTTTTTTCTGTATTTGTTGAATTATCTGCATGTGAATTGAAATGAATGGATCTGTAATTGTTTGATTTTATTGCAGATTTTGGCTGATTGGAGGTCTGCGGTGAAATTAAGCTTCGGAAATTGGGGTTTATGTAAAATTGGGGGCGATCTGTGGTTGTTGAAGCTGAGAATTGGAGAATTCTGGGGGAATTCTTAGGGCTTTGGACGAGGATGAGAGAAATAATTTTAGGGCTTTGTTGAGAATTGGGAAATTAGGGGTGAGGAAAATACAATTGGGGATTTTGTTAGGGTTTTGATGAGTTGAAGATTAATTTGATGGTTAGAAGTGGTAAGGGAAGAAAAATTGGGGAAAATGCTTACAGGGAATTGTTATGTATATGCTTGGGAGGGAAGGAAAGGAAGGTGAGAATCGCCGGAGGAGGATTATTTTTAGGAGTAGTGGTTGCAGTCCGCACATGCGGTCTGTCCGGTCGGTTCCTTTGATTTCCACGACAAGGACCACTGTAGAGGACATCGGTCGTTCCCCTATTGTTTCTGCTAATACTCCTAATTGTGCTACCACATTCTTTACTAAGGTATTGTCACTGTGGGGTTTCCAAATCAGTAGTTGTTTATCTTTAGCCAATTTTTCATTTGAATGGGTTGTTTTATTTGGATAACTTACTATTAAGATGGTGAAAAAGCGGGGTTTGGCGTAATGGTAAAGTTGCAATCAGTTTTCCTTAATTGTTTAGAGCGGATAGGCTTGGTTTAATGACTCTCTTTGCTCCGTACCTAGAATGGCTATTTTTTTTTTATGGAAAGCCTGTGTAATCTTTGCTTCATTCAGGACCCCTTGGTGTCTGTAGGGGCAAGGGTATTGCTAAGTTCTGTTGCTTGAAAAAGCTGGCTGAAGTTTAATGAAAGAAGATGGGTTTGCAGGTTTAGCTGCATATGCTGGATGATATGTATGAAACAAAATGTTCAATTTAACTAATTCTTCCTTCTCCCAGAATGCAAATCACTCTTGCGAGGTCTCGGTAGCTAGTGGTAAAATGAATCAGTTGTACATGAACCTAAATAGGTTCTAAGTGGCGTAATGTTGTATCGAATAAATTCGTGTCTAGAAAGCAATTAGCATTTCTGGATGACTATTTGATTTTAATACATTTCTGCTCTTGATTTTTTATATCCTGTTTGCTGAAAGTGTCAATAAAGTCTTGTAGGAGTAGTTTGCCTTCTTTATAATAAAAATGTTTTTGGATTTTCGGTTTACTCTCTTTATCAATTATTTTATAGATTTAGGGGGTCAAGAGTATTCTTTTTTCTTTCTCAAGCTGTTCTGATATTTAACTCATGCTGAAGATTGAGAAAGAGTTACTTTTATCTAATAAGGAAACACTAAAGGAGGGTTAATTAAAGTCTTAAGACACTTCTTCTTCTAAACAAAGTATACATCGTTGTCTGGAAACAAACCTTAAATAAGTGTGTACTGTTTTAACTGCCAAATTATCTAGTTTGTTGCCACGTACTTAATAATTCCTCATTTATAAACTTATTGCTGAATTACTCGTGCCAAAAGGCAGCCGATTAATAAGAAATATATTGGTACCTTATTAGGAGAAGCTTTTTGCAGAAGTATGTTCCATCAGAACAGCTATATTTGGAATTAGTTTAGCACTACCCTTATGAAAGACTGGAGGGGAATAGAGGTTGAGGTGTTGATGATTTGAATGCTTCTGCATGTGGCACACTGCACACAATTGCTCTTTTCTGTGATGCAAACATCTATATACTGTGCAATATGTGAAAGGGCCAGTTACTTTATGTCATTTCATTTTAGTCTTTTCTGATTCACTTATAATTTGATAGCTCATGAGTTTGTAATTATTAACTATGGGACTTATTTGTAATGCTTAATTGGTTGTTCTGGCCAAAAAAATTTGCCCTTTTTGTTAAGTAATCTAATATTTAGATCAAATGGGCTGAACCTCCTATTTAAGAAAATCTATTCAGTTCATTTTTATGCTTCTAGTATTGTTTCACCGGAAATGTTGATTTGTGTTTTTCTATTCCTTTGCTATGCCTTTTTCTTTCCTTTATTTTGCAAGGCCAAATCTCCATTCTTTTGTAATTCATTTACTTATAAAATGAAATTCACTTTCTTCCTTTTGTAGGATGGTCGCGAAATTAGCTTGGGTGACTGTGCTCTTTTCAAACCGTCTCAGGATTCTCCACCTTTTATTGCTCTAATTCGTTCATTAACATATAATAAAGAGAATAACTTGAACTTAGGTGTGAATTGGCTCTATCGACCACCTGAAGTGAAGCTTGGCAAAGGCATCCTGTTGGAAGCTGCGCCAAACGAACTATTCTACTCCTTTCACGAGGATGAGATTCCAGCTGCTTCATTACTCCATCCGTGTAAAGTTGCATTCCTTCCTAAAGGTGTTGAACTTCCTAGAGGGATATCCTCATTTGTGTGTCGGCGTGTTTATGACATTGCGAACAATTGTTTATGGTGGCTGACTGATCAAGATTATATTGATGTGAGTCCATCTAGCATTGGGTAGTTATTCAATACATTTATCAATGGTTCTGTTTTTTATTTTGTATTTTGTAGGTGGAACGTTATAAAAGTGAATAAAGTTTCTTCTTTGTCTAATTCTGTTAGTTTGTTGTCTTCTTCTTCACTGTTTCCCTTTGGAACCTAAAGGGCTGGGTTTGGGGTTTGTGGAGGAATTATGTTGGGGGGAGTGGTGGTCAATTAATCTAATTTTGTCATTCTGGCCTTGTTGTAAATTTTATTAGCTTTTGATATTATTTTGATAGGAGCGACAAGAAGAAGTAGATAAGCTTTTGGATAAAACGCGAATAGAGATGGATGCAGTTCTACAGCCTGGTGGCCGCTCTCCAAAACCGACAATTATAGTGTCACCATCACAGTTGAAGCCTGGTTCTGATAATTTGCAGAACACTGCCTGTTTACTCCCTTCTCAAAGTAAAGGGAAGAAAAGGGAACGGGGGGACCACTTGACTGATCCTGTTAAACGTGAACGTTTGCTGAAAACGGATGATACTGATTCTGGTGCGGCCAGAGCAGAGAACACTTTGAGATCCGAAATTTCTAAAATAACTGAGAAAGGTGGACTTGTAGATTCTGAATCAGTTGAGAAACTTGTTCAGCTAATGCAACCCGATAGAATAGATAAGAGGATTGATTTGATTAGCCGTTCGGTGTTTGCAGGTGTTATAGCTGCTACTGATAGGTTCGACTGTCTTAGTCGATTTGTACAGCTCAAGGGTTTACGAGTATTAGATGAATGGCTGCAAGATGTGCAAAAAAGAAAATTGGACGATCTCAGTAGTTCAAAGAATGGTGATAAGTCTTCTGAGGAATTTCTCTTGGTTCTACTTCGTGCACTTGATAAGCTTCCCGTGAATCTGAATGCCTTACAAACCAGCAACATTGGCAGGTCTGTAAATCATTTGCGATCACATAAGAATTTGGAAATTCAGAAGAAAGCGAGGAGTTTGGTTGACACATGGAAGAAACGAGTTGAGGCTGAAATGAATGTTATTGATGCAAAATCTGCTTCAACTCATACTTCTTCATGGCCGTCTAAGTCACACCGTCGTGAGGGTCATGGAGCCAGAAATGCTGGTGCATCTGGTGATATCGCCCTGAAGAGCTCGGTTACCCAAGTATCAGCGTTAAAGCTTGCACCAGTCAAGGGTTCTCACGGGGAAACTACTCCAAAATCTACTTCCTCATCTCCTGGCTCTGTGAAATCAGCAACGTTGCCAGCTTCAGGGAAGGAGGGCCATCTTAGATCTACATCTGGGGGTGCATCTCATGTTCCCTTGTCGGTTCGGGAAGATAAGAGCAGCAGCTCTAGTCAGTCCCACAATAGTCAATCGTTTTCAGGAAAAGAGGACGCAAGGAGTTCTGCCACTTGTTCAATGACTGTCAATAAGCTCTCAACTGGAAGCTGTCGGCATCGGAGATCAACAAATAGGTTTCCTGGAGCATCTGTATCTGAAAATCCAATTGAAACAGGTTGTAGCAGAAATTCATCCATTTTTAGTTCTACACAGGAAAAGGTTTCCAAGTCTGGAGTAATGGGCGAAAAGAAATTGGATGCGTCTGCAACTGGTGGGGACAGTAAAAAATTGATTGTCAAAATACCTAACTGTAGTCGCAGTCCAGCACAAAGTAAGGGTGAAGGATCGTCTGACGACCATTCTATTATGAGCAGCCGTGCTTCTTCTCCTGTTCTTTCTGATAGACACGAACAGTCTGACAGTAATTCGAAAGAGAAATGTGATACTTCTCACACTACAGTTACTCCTGATGTCAATGCAGAATCATGGCAGCGTAATGATCCTAAACATTTGCAGACCGGGTCTGATGTAGGTGACAGGTCTCTTGCAGGTCTTCCTTTGGAAGACAATAGAAGGTCTGTCGGAAATACTGAGAAAACTTCGGAAGTATCTAAAGTGGCATCCTCGTCATCTAGAAATGATTTAGTTTCTGGGTTCCATGAATCTTCTTACTGTTCCATGTATGCCTTAGTTGAGAGCTGCGCGAAATATGCTGAGACATGCCCATCCATGTCAGTCAGAGATGATGTTGGTATTAATCTTCTCGCTAGTGTTGCAGCTAGAGAAATGTGCAAGTCTGAATTGATTTTCCCTAATGATTTTCTAAAGGATAGTATCCCTCATGCTGAGGAAATTTGCAATGGTGATGATGCCAAATCAAAACCATCTCCATGTGGCAATAATGAACAAGACCAATTTCAGATCAATGGTACCAGATGTGGTGATAAGCATGATATACCTGCTATGGAATCATCTGGAGATAGAAAGCCAACTTCTTCCTTCTCGGAGGAGACACTTGAAGTGCCTCCTCGTGACAGCTCGGCGGTGACCGTAAAACCTGATGATACTGCACAGTCTAATTCTACGTGCCACAATAGGAAGGTGACTAAAGAAAGAAATGGTAATGATAGTAAGCAACTTCAGAATGCAGGAGTTTGTACTGATGCTAGGACTGAAAGTTTTCCAGATTCTGAACTGCCAAGCACCAACTCTTTCTTGACTGAGGCTGTTGCAAGCAATGGTCTTTCCGGTGCTGAAGATGTGAAGGATAAGACGGAAGTTTCAGTATCAGTTACACTAAAAGCGAGTGGCAGAAATAAAGAAGTTGAGGAAAATATGAAAACTCTTGCTGATATGAAACAGAAACCCACTTTGATAGCTGATGGGAAAGTTGCCCAACTCACTGTCTCTGACACTGATTTAGTTCCTGATAATTTGGGCGAGGAAAAAGGCGGAGAAGCTTATCAAGACCGTAGCATCAGTTGTTTTAATCAATCTGTAGGACAAAAGTTCGAAAACAAGACCTGCAAAAGTTCAGCTTCTGACTATCATTGTTCATCTTCTGATAAGAGCAGTGATTGCCCAAAGACCAGTGTTCAAAATAAGGTCGTCTCAGAATCCTGCTCAACTGCTTCATCTACACGAGATAAGTCGTCAGTATATCCATCGCAAGATGCAGATGGAGACGTGGACTTGAAAGAGTCCAAGTTGTCTGATGCTGAAGCTCTTGAAGTGGAGGAATGCACTTCCACTGTGGCAGATACTACTGTTTCTGCTGCAATGCCACCCACTCTGAGTCCAAAGATGAAGTTTGATTTAAATGAAGGATTGAATGGGGATGATGGAAAATTTGGGGAGCCGGTCAGCTTCTCTGCTTCTGGATGTTTATCAAGCATCTGCGCTGTTAATACCTTGTCTTCAACTATTTCCTCCAGTGCTGGTAGTATTCCTGCTTCCATTACGGTGGCTGCTGCTGCTAAAGGTCCTTTTGTTCCTCCAGTTGATTTATTGAGAAGTAAAGGGGAACTTGGATGGAAAGGCTCAGCTGCCACAAGTGCATTTCGTCCAGCAGAACCCAGAAAGGTTCCTCAGTTGCCTGTGGTCTCTATAAAAGCTTCCACTCCTGATGAGTCCACTGGCAGACCCTGTCGCCCGCTATTGGATATAGATCTTAATGTTGCAGACGAGAGTCTTCTTGAAGACTTTGCCTGTCGAGACTCTACTGCCGAAGTAGGTTCTACTCCTGATCATTTCAGTAACAATCATAAGTTGAGGAATAATTTCGCAGGTTCAGCACCTGGTCGCAGTTTTGGAGGGCTTGATCTTGATCTGAACAGAATTGACGAAGCTAATGACATTATTCAATTTCAAGCTAGCAGTAGTCGTAAGCTAGAGGCTCCTGTTGTACCATTAAAATCTGTATCATCCAGTTCATTATCTGCTTCTGAGGTCAGGAGGGACTTTGATCTAAATAATGGTGTCGAGGATGCAGGGGCTGAACAATCTTCATTTCATCTGCAAGGTCGGGGCAGTAACCATGTTCTTCAGCCTCATGCAACTATTGTTGGCACTAGGCCTACCAGTCTTGATTCAGGAGGCTTTTCAGCTTGGTTTCCGCCTGGCAATTCTTATTCATCAGTGACAATTCCATCAGTTTTACCTGATCGGGGAGAGCAGGCATTTTCTATGTTCCCCCCTGGTATGCCTCAAAGAAACTTTGGCCCTCCTGGTGGAAATTTTTTCAGTCCTGAAATCTATCGAGGTGCTGTGTTGTCATCATCTCCTGCAGTGCACTTCCCATCTAGTCCTTTCCCTTATCAGATGTTCCCTTTTGGGACCTCAATGCCTTTGCCATCTGCTACTTTTTCTGTTGGGTCAACTTCGTATATGGATTCCTCATCTGCGGGAAGAGTTTTCAATCCAGCTATGAATTCACAGTTTCCGGCTCCTGTTGCTTCATTGACATCTCAGTACCCAAGGCCTTACATGGTGAGCCTGGCTGATGCCGCAACTAATGGGAGTGTGGAGAATACCAGGAGATGGGGTAGGCAGGGCTTCGACCTCAATGCAGGGCCTGGAGCACTGGAAGTACAAGGCCGAGAGGAGATCCTGTCACAAAGGCAACTTTTGGCTACCAGTTCACAGGCACTAGCTGATGAGCAAGGAAGGATCTACTCCGCCAGTGGTAGTGTTTTAAAAAGAAAGGAGCCCGATGGAGGATGGGATAGTGAAAGCTTCCGCTACAAACAACCTTCATGGCAGTAAGATTGGAAAGTGATGCTGAATGGAAATTTATTCAAGTTCAGTAAGTTCTTGCCTTTGATAGATATCTCAAAACAGAAGAATTGAAAATTGACTTAGCATTTCCTTTCTCCAACTCCATAATAACAAGTCAAACATGTTAATTATTTGTGATGTTCGCATCGTATTCCACTGCTGTATCTCATATCTATCTCGCTGTATCACTTTTCCCCTTCTGCTGATTATTATTATTTTTTTTTTAATTTATGTTTTCGCTCTTTACAGTTGTTGAAAGATAGAAACTGGCCGAACCTCGAAAGATATCATTGTCTGCTCTGAAGGAATAGTTGGTAAGTTTACATTCAGTGGCCAACTTTGATAAACTTATCTAGAATCATGAACAAAAAGTTCTTTTTTTCATGGGATTTACAAGCTTTTTGGTCCCTGCAGAGGTAGTAGGAAAGGGTTCAGACCGGCTTCTCTTCAGTAGATATTTAACCGATCTGTGATTTTGGTTGGACTTGAGAACTCATACAGTGGAAACTTTTTTTTATGAAACATTGTGTCTAAATTATCCAGTCTTTGCTTCTTTCTCATACAAAAAAAGGTGACACCGAATTTTGGTACCAAAAGCTTCTTTTCATGTTATTAGTTGTTGCTGCTGCTGCTCTTGTATCTTGTAATTTGCTGTAATGTGATATTGCTAACTGTAGTTGTAGTTTTCTTGTATATTGTATCCCTTTATCTTCTTCTGCTAAATGGTCAATATGATGCTGAGTTAATAATGTGGTGCCTTTGTGTTGTGTCTACCAAAACAATGTATATATGTATCTTTAGATTTCTATGGGGTTAATTTTGACAATAATGATTGTTGGCTCAAAAATTTGGGATCAAATAAGGATCAATGAAAATGATAATTAAAATTTGATATAACTTTATACCTTCTTGATCTTTGTTTGATCCCAAATCTTTGATCCAATAATCAATCATTGATATCATGAGTTTGGCAAATGAGAGATTGAAGACATGTTATTTTTTTCTATGCTAAAATTATCATGTTTTACAACCGATTATATGTGTGTGTGTGAGAGAGAGAGAGAATTATACTATTAATACATCATCCTGAAGCCAATCATCTTATAGTAATAAAAAATTATTGTCCCAACTCGGGATCAGTTATAAATAAGAATAAACTATATATTGTTATATAGTGTGTGTGTGTGTGTGTGTGTGTGAGAGAGAGAGAGAGAGAGAGAGAGAGAGAGAGAGTTATACTATTAATACAACATCCTGAAGCTAACCTCCTTATAGTAATAAAAAATTATGGTCCTAACTCGGAATCAGTTATAAATAAGAATAAACTATATATTGTTATATTTCATGTTTTTTTTAAGACAATCTTTAAGAAATTTACTTTCATATAGTAATTAAATAATATTAAATTTTAAATATATTTACATATCTATATAAAATATCAAGAATTATTTAAGTATGTTACATTAAACTTGAGATGATATGAAATACTTATCTGAAGTTGTCTATGACAATGATTTAATTTTTTGGGTTCGTTTATTTCATTTTGCGCAACTCGACACGAATACTTTCAGTGATTTGAGTTCGTTTATTTTTAGGTGTCATGGCTTGCGTGAAGTAGAAAATGTATGATTTGAAATGATAATGAAATTTATGATTATGCTAGCATTTATATATGTATTTTTAAATTTAATATATACACATTGTACATGCACGATGTACATATATTTATTTTTCTAAACTCATTAATCTTATGTATCTTTTAAATTCGTATTTTTAAAATATGAAGTGACACATTTACAAGTGTCGTATAATGTATATTGGTTATTATTAAAAAAATATAATTTGTATATGTAAGCTTCTATTTAAAAATAAACTCACTATAGTAATATTTGTCTCCGGTCCCGAGAGTATTATTGTATAGAGGTTTTACTGTATAACATAAATGTTCATATGGACCCATAGAATTTATAAAAAAATAAAATAAAAGACATATTCCAATCAGTATTAATTTGCTTATTTTGGTTTCTTTCACACTATTTTGAAATTTGTGATAGTGGCTTATATAAATTAGACAATAGGTTTTTTTTCTTTCCATTTTGCTTCTATTCCCATTCCCTTTGTTAAGTTGCATTTGTTTCTCTGGTTAGGTTGTAATTTTTTTTTTTTTGCTTATATATAATACTACCTTCTTTCCAAATTATTTGCAACATTTACACTTTTATGCACATTAAAGAAATAATTGAAAAAAAATTATTATAAAGAAAAAAAATCTAAAATGACCCTATTTAATGATTAAAAAGTTATTATTAACAGTTAGTTGAATAAAAAATTAAGAGTATAACTTGAAAAATAACAATAAATATGCATTGATTTCTTAAACCTGGCAAACTATTTGGGATGTCTAAAAAATTGAAACGTTGCAAATAATTTGGGACGGAAGTAGTAGTCGAGAGCAATTATTTGTTCTTTTTTTTTAGATAATTTACCGTCGACAACATTCACTAAGATGGAAGCCCGACCCCATTGATATTATTCACTCCATTTCTAGATATAAGACTTTCATTACACACTGCATAAATTACGATATTTTTTATAATTAAAAATGTCAATATTACTCTCTTAAATAATACTTGTATATCCCTAATTATATTTAAGTGAGTAATATTGATATTTTGATTACAAAATATCTTAATTTATGCTTCTTTAATTTTCGTAACATGTAATGAAAGTATGAAGATAGTACCATTCTTTTTAATGCATTCCTTTCTCGCCTATCTTGTACTCCCTCCATTCCTCATTGTATGACGTTTGAGACACTTTGAAAAAATTAAGAAACTCAAACAAATAGTAATCTTTCCATCACAATTCCAATACCCCTCCCTTTCTCTCTTTCACTTTTCGAATAAAAGATATGTTGAGGGTATATTTGGAATAAATTGTTGACAACGGATAAAAGACATGTAAATGACAATTAATTTGGATACATATATATCTCCCAAAAAATAATTAAATGCGAATAGAGGGAGTATACTGTAACAGGGGTTTATTTCTTAACTGCTTTACCCCTCAAATTTTAATTTTAGAAAAATCTCCAAGTATACTACACATTTTTCGTTTACCAGGGGTGAACTCAGATTAAGTTTTATTTACTTTTTTATTTCTTTTTGGAAGTTGGTTTTGAGCTGTTGGCTTGACAATTAATTTATCACCAATTAACTAATTATTTGGTAAATATGTCACTTAATCATCTCTGCCTAGCTGCGGGTCAGCACCTTCGAAAGAAACGGAGGACTTCTCTATACTTTACGATGCCTCCACCTAAGTGGGCTAGCGAGTAGGTGTCGCGAGAGAGCAGAGCGTAACGCCCATTTTCTTAATTTTTTTTTTGTTTGTGTCCGGTCCGTTGTGTGTGTTTTTTTAAGGCTTATCCGAGGACTGCTGCCCTTGGGCATCAAATTCCCCTTCTTTCATATTAGTGAGCATGGGTACGTCATAGTTACTGCTGCAAAATTTATCAACCTTTTAACTTGCCGTGTTCAGTTTACTCATTTGTAACCACAACATTGCATTCAAGCTTGATTGCACATCTTCAATATATATTTTTATTTATAATTCATGAGTCTCCATTACTGCGAATGCATAATTTAAATATTAAGAGCTATTCGAATATGTAGAGTAATAATTTAAAATATTTGCATAAGTTAAAAATTAAGAGCGACTCAAATATGTAGAGTAATAATTTAAAATATATGCAAATGAAAAAGCTTTTGGAGAAAGAAAAAAAAAATAGTTTCTTTACCTCTTGTGTAAGTTTACACACTATGAAACCCTTTTTCCAGTAAAATAATACGTGCAATATATTCTATTCATCAACGGCAAATATCAAAGAGAGATCGGTTAGAAATTTTTTTTGATAAAGTAATTTTTTTAAAGTAAGCTAAAGTAAAAAAAAAAAAAAAAAAATTGTTTGGATAAATATGATATTTTAAATTTTCCATTGCAAAATATTTTAAATTTCCTCTCGAAAAGGAAAACAATCTTCAAATTTTGAATGTAACCATTTAGCAAAAGGGAAAAAAGAAATAAATTATACTGTATTTATGAAATATATAAAATTTTAAGTTGGAGTATTTGATACATAACTCCTTCTCCATTGATAGATGATTTACAAGGAATCCATAATCTACACATTGATACCCTGTGATCTATTACTTATGAAAGGATTCATAACTTACATTTTCTAACTCTATAAATAAATAGAGGGCTTTTGTTGATGTAAATGTACACCCACAAAATAATACAATAAGTATTTCTACTATACTTGTCTTTTGTCTACTTTCTTTTAGTTTATACTTAGTCTTGTGGTGGAATTCATTCTAGAATTTGATCCATTTAATAATACGTTATGAGCACGAGTCTGATTAGTTAAAAAAATTTGGTGACATTCTATTCATCCCGGTTTAAATATGAGGCTTATATCTAAAAGAGGTTAAGGTAAATTTGTTTTATTTCAAAGTTTGTTTTTATAGCTAATCTTGCTAAGCTTGAGTTTTTAACTCTTGAGATCACGAGAAGAAACTACATGTCATGGAAACTAGATGTTGAAATTCATTTGGATTCCATGGGCCTAGGAGACACCATCAAAGAAATAACACGGCATCAAACCAAGATTGTGATAAGGTTATGATTTTTCTTCGCCTAAACTTTTATGAGGATTTGAAGGCGGAGTATCTAACGACAAAAAAATTCACTTGCTTCGTGGACTAATTTGAAATAAAGGTATTGCCACTTGAGGATAGTTATACTTTCAAATGCACGGTATAATTGGTTACATTTATAACTTCAAGATTTTAATTCCATTAGTGAGTATAATTCAGTCATGTTCAAAATTACTTCTCAAATGAAAATATGTGGAGAAAACATTAATGATGTCGATATGCTAGAAAAGACTTTTTCCACTTTTCATGCGTCAAATTTAGTTATGGAGCAACAATATTGAGAGATTTTTTTTAATAATTATGTTGATTTGATTTCTTGTCTTTTTGTGGCTGAACAAAATAATGAGTTATTGCTGAAAAATCATAAATCTCGTGTTACTAGTTCCACTTCATTTCATGAAGTGAATGCGACTAAGGCTTATAACAGTAGAAGATGACGAGACTGTGGACGTGGCCAAGGTCGTGGAAATGTATGTTGTAAAATATTCACTATTACAATAATAACGAGAATGGTTTCTCGACAGTGAAAAAATTAATAAGAAAAAAGGGAAAGATATTGATCCGGCATATCGCAAAAAAAATTGTTATCGATATGAAATGGAAGATCATTTTTTTTTGAATAAGAAATTATTCATTAATCATAAAATAGCCAAGGCCATTACAATCAAAAGATAATATGAAAATACAAGAAAATAAAAGTTATACAATGGGTTAGACAACCATGATAACAAATAAAAGCCCACACACCGGGACCGGGTAAAAAACACTAATAATAGTAGAAAAAGTAAATACATAATAAAAATCTTCACAACACAACAATAGATCTTGCATGCGAGTCTTGAATCTTGAAAAAGAATGCCTTGAGAAAACTTTATTACAATTTACGACAAAATGAGGGGGTGAAGACATAAAAAGTGAATGAAGGATGGCTAGATCCGACTGAAAGCCGGAGGTTTTGGTTGGATCTAGCCATGAAAGGAGAAAAATGAAGAAAACCTAATAAGAAGAAGAGAAGAAATAGTAGAGAGAGAAAAATAAAAGAAAGTGGCCATTTTGTTTGAAATGGAAGATCATTAAACTTGTATCTGTCGTGTAACAAAACATCTCATTAATCTTTATCAATCATCAATTAAAAAAAGAAAAGAAAATAGCACTAGGAAAAATTACACATACTTTTTTTTTTTTTGTTATCCAATGAAAAATTACACATACAACATAATAGTAATTGAGATTATAATTACATGAAGGACATGTATGTTGATGTGACTCAATTAAATAAAATCACATATCCAATTAATTCAATCCTTACACACACAAAAACATACAACATAATAGTAATCTCAATTCAAAACGGCTTGTTTAAACTTTAAACCCCCCACCCACTCTCTCTTCGCGACGGCATTTGCTTATTTTTTCTCCCTCTCTTTAGTATTTTTATTAGTCTTGTTGTTCTATCACTACTTTCTCTCTCTAAATCCATACAATTTTTTGCCCAGGTTTGTTTGTTCTATACCCCCCTCTCTCTCTCTCTATTTGTGTTTTTTCCTGATGCGTGGGTGTATAATTTGTGTGTGTGTGAGGATTTAATTAAATTGGATCTGTGATTTTATTTATTTATTGGAATTAGAATTTGATGTTTTCAGATTGAGGAATTGAAGCTGGAGGAGTTTGATTGAGTTGGAGAATTCAGGGTTCAATTCGAATTGGGGACCATCTAGGTTTTTTTTTGTGAGTTCAATTTGTCGGGGTTTGAAAAATTGTGTTTTTGTTGAGTTATCTGCATGTTAATTGAAATCAACGGACCTGAAATTGTTTGCGGTGATTGCAGATTTTTGCTGATTGGAATTCTGCTGTGAAATCAAGCTATTTGTAAAATTGGGGCGATTTAGGGTTGCTGAAGCTGCGAATTGGAGAATTCTGGGGGAATTTTTAGGGTTTTGGACGAGGAGGGGAATTGGGGCTTTGTTGAGAATTGGGAAATTTGGGGCGAGGAAAAATAAAATTGAGGATTTTTTTAGGGGTTTGATGAGTTGTGGGGATTAATTTGATGGTTAAAAGTTGTAAGGGAAGAAACATTGGGGAAAATGCTTAAAGGGAATTGTTATGTATATGCATGGGAGGGAATGGAAGGAAGGTGAGAATCTCCGGAGAAGGATTATTATTACTGTGGTTGCAGTCTGCACACGCGGTCCCTTTGATTACGGCAAAAAGGACAACTGTAGAGGACATTGGCCGTTCCCTATTGTTACTGCTAGACACCTACTTGTGCTACCACATAATTCTCCAAGGTATTGCCTTTGATGGGTTTCCAAATCGGTAGTTGTTTATCTTTAGCCATTTGTCATTTGAATGGATTGTTGTATTTGGAAAATTTGCTATTAAGTTGGGAAAGAGTGGAGTTTGGAGGAACGGTAAGGTTGCAATTCAGTTTTCCTTAATTAGTTGTCATTTCGGTTTAAAGGGAGAACGGATAGGCTTTGTCTAATGACTTCAACAATAAAGTTTCTCTATTTGTTCTGTACCTGGATTTGCTATTTTTGTATGGAAGCTTGTGAAATCTTCAGTTCATTCAGGACCCCTAGGTGCCGGTAGGGACAAGGGTATTCCTAAGTTCTGTTGTTTGAAAAAAACTGTTCGAAGTTTAATGAAAGAAGATGGTTTGCAGGTTTAGCTGCATATGCCGGATGATATGTATGGAACAAAATGTTGAATTTAACCAAGTCTTCCTTCTCCCAGAATGCAAATTGCTCTTGCGAGGTCTCGATAGCTAGTGGTGTATTGTTGTATGGAATAAACTTGTGTCTAGAAAGCAATTAGTGTTTCTATGGATGACTATTTCATTTTAATAGAATTCTGCTCTTGATTTGTTATGTACTGTTTGCAGAAAGTGTCAATAAAGGCTAGTAGGAGTAGTTTGTCTTCTTTATTAAAAAAATGTTTTTGGATGTTCGATTACTCTCTTTATCAATCATTTCATAGCTTTAGGGGTTCAAGAGTATTCTTTTTCTTTCTCAAGCTGTTCTGATATTTAACTCATGCTGAAGGTTGAGATAGTTCTTGTTATATAATAAGGAAACACTAAAGGAGGTTTAATTAGAAGTCTTAAGACACTTTCTCATCTGAACAAGTATACATCCTTGTCTGGAAACAAACCTTAAATACGTTTGTACTGTTTTAACTGCTGAATTACCTAGTTTGTTGTCATGTACTTAATAATTTGTCATTTCTAAACTTATTGCTGAATTTCTCGTGCCAAAAGGCAGTCGATTAATAAGAAATATATTGGAAGCAGCATTTTCTCAATTTAGTAATCACATCTGATAACTTAAGTTGACAGTACCTTATTAGGAGAAGCTCTTTGCATAAGTATGTTCCATCACAACGGTGATATTTGGAATTAGTTTAGCACTACTACCCTTATGAAAGACTGAAGGGGGATAAAGTTTGAGCTGTTGATGATTTGAATACTTCTGCCTGTGGCACGTCGCACAAGTTCTCTTTTATGTGATGCAAATATCTAGATATTGTGCATTATGTGAAAGAGCCAGTTACTGTGCGTCATTTCATTTTGGTCTTTTCTGATTCACCTATAATTTGATAGCTCATGAGTTTGTAATTATTAACTATGGACTTATTTGTGATGCTTAACCGGTTCTTCTGGCAAATGTTTTTTCTTTTTTTGGTTTGTCTCGTATTTAAGAAAATATCTTCAGTTCATTTATATACTTCTAGTATTATTTCACCAGGGAAGGTTGATTTATGTTTTTCTGTTCCTTCCCTATGCCCTTTCTTTTCTCTTTTATTGTTGTCTTCTTCTTCACTGTTTCCATTTGGAACTAAAAAAGCGGGGTTTAGGGTTTGTGGAGGAATTATGTTTGCACTTGCGTGGGTGGGGGTGGGTTGTCAATCAATTAAATTTTGTCATTCTGTCGTCGTAAATTTTAATTAGCTTTCAATATTGTTTTGATAGGAGCGACAAGAAGTAGATAAGCTTTTGGATAAAACACGAATATAGATGGATGCAGTTCTACAGCCTGGTGGCCGCTCTCCAAAACCCACAATTATAGTGTCACCATCCCAATCTAAGCCTGGTTCCGATAATTTGCAGAATACTGCATGTTTACTCCCCTCTCAAAGTAAAGGGAAGAAGAGGGATCGGGGGGACCACTTGACTGATCCAGTTAAACGTGAACGCTTGCTGAAAACGGATGATACTGATTCTAGTGTGGTCAGAGAAGAAAACACTTTGAGATCCGAAATTTCTAAAATAACTGAGAAAGGAGGACTTTTAGATTCTGAATCAGTTGAGAAACTTGTTCAGCTTATGCAACCCGATAGAATAGATAGGAGGTTTGACTTGATTAGCCGTTCGGTGCTTGCAGGTGTTATAGCTGCTACTGATAGATTCGACTGTCTTAGTCAGTTTGTACAGCTCAAGGGTTTACGAGTATTAGATGAATGGCTGCAAGATGTGCAAAAAAGAAAATTGGGCGATCTCAGTAGTTCAAAGGATGGTGAGAAGTCTTCTGAGGAATTTCTCTTGGTTCTACTTCGTGCACTTGATAAGCTTCCCGTGAATCTTAATGCCTTACAAACCAGCAACATTGGCAGGTCTGTAAATCATTTGCGATCACATAAGAATATGGAAATTCAGAAGAAAGCAAGGAGTTTAGTCGACACATGGAAAAAACGAGTTGAGGCTGAAATGAATGTTATTGATGCAAAATCTGCTCCAACTCTTACTGCTTCATGGCCGTCTAAGTCACACCATCAGGAGGGTCATGGAGCCAGAAATTCTGGTGCATCTAGTGATATTGCCCTGAAGAGCTCGGCTACACCAGTAGCTGCTTTAAAGCTTGCTTCAGGCAAGGGTTCTCAGGGGGAAACTACTCCAAAATCTACATCCTCGTCTCCTGGCTCTGTGAAATCAGCATCGTCGCCAGCTTCAGGGAAGGAGGAGGGTCATCTCAGATCTGCAGCTGGGAATGCATCCGATGTTCTGTTGTCCGTGCAGGAAGATAAGAGCAGCAGCTCTAGTCAGTCTCACAATTATAACCAATCTTTCTCAGGAAAAGAGGACGCAAGGAGTTCTGCAACTGGTTCAGTGACTGCCAATATGCTCTCAACTGAAAGCTCTCGGCATTGGAGATCAACAAATGGGTTTCCTGGAGCATCTGTATCTGGAAGTCCAAAAGAAACAGGTTCTAGCAGAAATTCATCCATTTTTAGGAATTCTACACAGGAAAAGGTTTCTCAGTCTGGAGTAATGGGCGAAAAGAAATTGGATGTGTCTGCAGCTGATGGGGGCAGTCATAAATTGATTGTCAAAACACCAAACTCTACTCGAAGTCCAGTACAAAGCAAAGGTGAAGGATCATTGAACGACCATTCTATTATGAGCAGCCGAGCATCTTCTCCTGTTCTTTCTGATAGACATGGACAGTCTAAAAGTAATTCGAAAAAGAAATGTGATACTTCTCACACTACAGTTACTCCTGATGTCAATGCAGAATTATGGCAGAGTAATGATACTAAAGATTTTCAGACCGGGTCTGATGGAGGTGGCCGGTCTCTGGGAGGTCTTCCTGAAGAAGACAATAGAAGGTCTGCTGGAAATGCTGAGAGAACCTCTGAAGTATCCAATGTGGCATCCTCGTCATCTAGAAATGATTTACTGTCTGGGTTGCATGAATCTTCTTACAGTTCCATGTATGCCTTAGTTGAGAGCTGTGCGAAATATACTGAGACAAGCCCATCCATGTCAGACAGAGATGATATTGGAATGAATCTTCTTGCTAGTGTTGCAGCTGGAGAAATGTGCAAGTCCCCTAATGATTTTCCACAGGGTAGCATCCCTCCTGCCGAGGAAGTTTGCATGGGTGAGGATGCCAAATCAAAACCATCTCCGTGTGACAATTATGTACAAGACCGATTCCAGAGCAACGGTACCAGATGTGATAAGAAGGCTATACCTGCTATTGGAACACGGTCCAAAGACGGAATACCTTTAACAAATAGTTCTCCTATTGAGTCATCTGGAGATAGAAAGCCTACTTCTTCCTTCTCTGAGGAGACACTTGAAGTGCCTGCGCGTGACAACTTGGTTGTGGCTGCAAAATTTGATGATATTGCAGAGTATAATTCTGCTTCCCACAATAGGAAGGTGGTTAAAGAAAGAGATGGTAATGATAGTAAGCAAGTTCAGAATGCAGGAGTTTGCAATGATGATAAGACCGAAAGTTTTCCAGATGCTAAACTGCAAAGAACTAACTCTCTCTTGACTGAGGCTGTTGCAAGTAATGGTTTTTCCGGTGCTGAAGATGTGAAGGATAATAGGAAAGTTTCAGTATCAGTTACACTGAAAGCAAGTGGCAGCAAGAAAGAAGTTGAGGAAATTTTGAAAACTCTTGCTGATATGGAGCAGAAACCCACTTTGATGGCGGATGGGAAAGTTGCCAAACTCGCTGTCTCTGGCAATGATTTAGTTCCTCAGACTTTGGGTGAGGAAAAAGTCGGAGAAGCTGATCAAGACCGTAGCATCAGTTGTTTGAATCAATCTGTAGGACAAACGTTCGAAAACAAGACCGGCAAAAGTACAGTTTCTGATTATTATAGTTCATCTTCTGATAAGAGCAGTAATTGCACAAAGACCAGTGTTCAAAATAAGGACGTCTCAGAATCCTGCTCAACTGCTTCGTCTACACGAGATAAGTTGTCGGCATATCCATCCAAAGATGCAGATGGAGATGTGGACTTGAAAGAATCCAAGCTGTCTGATGCTGAAGCTCTTAAAGTGGAGGAATGCACATCCACTGTGGCAGATACTGCTGTTTCTTCTGCAAGGCCACTCACTGTGAGTCCAAAGATGAAGTTTGATTTAAATGAAAGCTTGAATGGGGATGATGGGAAATTTGGGGAGCCAATCAGCTCCTCTGCTCTTGGATGTTTATCAAATATCTACGCTTTTAACACCCTGTCCTCTACTATTACCTCCAGTGCTGGTAGTATTCCTGCTTCCGTTACGGTTGCTGCTGCTGCTAAAGGTCCTTTTGTTCCTCCAGTTGATTTATTGAGAAGTAAAGGGGAACTTGGATGGAAAGGCTCAGCTGCCACAAGTGCATTTCGTCCAGCAGAACCCAGAAAGGTTCCTCAGTTGCCTGTGGTCTCTATAAAAGCTTCCACTCCTGATGAGTCCACAGGCAGACCCTGTCGCCCGTTATTGGATATAGATCTTAATGTTGCAGACGAGAGTCTTCTTGAAGACTTTGCCCGTCGAGACTCTACTGCCGAAGTAGGTTCTAATCCTGATCATTTCAGTAACAATCATAAGTTGAGGAATAATTTCGCAGGTTCATCACCTGGTCGCAGTTTCGGAGGGCTTGATCTTGATCTGAACAGAATTGACGAAGCTATTGACATTATTCAATTTCCAGCTAGCAGTAGTCGTAAGCTAGAGGCTCCTGTTGTACCATTAAAATCTGTATCATCCAGTTCTTTATCTGCTTCTGAGGTCAGGAGGGACTTTGATCTAAATAATGGTGTCGATGATGCAGGGGCTGAACAATCTTCACTTCATCTGCAAGGTCGGGTCAGTAACCATGTACTTCAGCCTCATGCAACCGCTGTTGGCATTAGGCCTACCAATCTGGACTCTGGAGGCTTTTCAGCTTGGTTTCCACCTGGGAATTCTTATTCAGCAGTGACAATTCCATCAGTTTTACCTGATCGGGGAGAGCAGGCATTTTCTATGATTCCCCCTGGTATGCCTCAAAGAATCTTAGGCCCTCCTGATGGAAATATTTTCACTCCTGAAATCTATCGAGGTTCTGTGTTGTCATCATCTCCTGCAGTACACTTCCAATCTAGTCCTTTCCCTTATCAGATGTTCCCTTTTGGGACTTCGATACCTTTGCCATCTGCTGCTTTTTCTGTTGGATCAACCTCGTATATGGATTCCTCATCTGCAGGAAGAGTTTTCAATCCAGCTATGAATTCACAGTTTCCGGCTCCTGTTGGTTCAGTAACATCTCAGTACCCAAGGCATTACATGGTAAGCGTGGCTGATGCCGCGACTAATGGGAGTGTGGAGAATACCAGGATGTGGGGTAGGCAGGGCCTCGACCTCAATGCAGGGCCTGGAGCACTGGAAGTACAAGGCCGAGAGGAGAGAGATCTTGTCACAAAGGCAACTTTTGGCTGCCAGTTCACAGGCACTAGCTGAGGAGCAAGCAAGGATTTATTCCGCCTGTGGGGTAGTTTTTTAAAAAGAAAGGAGCCTGAGGGAGGATGGGATAGTTAAAGCTTCCGCTACAAAAGACCTTCCTGGCAGTAAGATTGGAAAGTGGTGCTGAATGGAAATTTATTCAAGTTCAGTAAGTTCTCGTCTTTATAGATATCTCAAAACAGAAGAATTGGAAACATACTTAGCATTTCCTTTCTCCAACTCCATAAAAACAAGACAAACATGTTAATAATTTGTGACGTTCACATCATATTCCACTTGTTTCAAATTTCTAAAAATAGAATCTCATATGAATATGATTGCTGTTTCCCACTTGTATCTTGGTGTATCACTTTTTTCCTTCCTCTGATTTTTATGTTTTTACTCTTTACAGTTGTTGAAGGATAGATACTGGCTGAACCCTGGAAGATGTCATTGTCTGCTTTGAGAGGATAGTTGGTAAGTAAACATTTAGTAGCCAGATTTGAAGTGTTTATAACTTATCTAAAGCACGAACATAAAGTTTCTCTTGGGATTTACAAGCTTTTTGGTCCCTGCAGAGGAGGTTGGAGGAGGTTGGAATGTGATCGGACTTGAGAACTGATACAGCGGGAACCTTTTATATGAAACATTGTGTTTAAATTATCCAGTCTTTGCTCCTTTCTCCTTTCTCGTACAAAAAAAAGAAAGGTGACACCGAATTTTGGTACCAAAAGCTTCTTTTCATGTTATTAGTTGTTGGTGTTGTAATTTGCTCTAATATGATATTGCCAACTGTAGTTGTAGTTTTCTTGTATATTGCATCTCTTTACCTTCTTCTGCTAAATGGTCAATATGAATGCCGACTTCGCAATAAGGACCTTTATGTGAAGGTGCAGCACAGGGCTTATGTTTGTTCGAAGAGGTTCGAGTCTTTGTTATAAATACAATATTATGGTACTATATTAGGATATCTGTCCAAGTTCATGCTCCACTTAATTTAACTTTTAGCTATTGGGAAAGAAACAAATCATGTAGCCTATTACATGCACAAAATAACATCCTTTACTTTCTTGCCTTTACAAAATCATGAACACAAATAGGAAAAAAACAACAATAGAGTATATCAACCTCCAATCATCACGAGAATCGCCAGCAATCAGAAAACTAATTCTTTTCTCAGACAGCTGCCTCCAAGCATGTACTTCCAATTCTATGAGAGAGCATCAGCATGTCAAATGTGATGATCGATGTTCTGAATACGCGTTCACTTCAAACAAACGAGTCTTTTCCCGCAAAATATGTTCCTGCAATTATTTAAGATGATGAATATAGTGAGAAGAGAGTACGCGAAAAGCATGTTTTGCATGGTGTAAACAGTTCGATGCAACTGATGTATGAGGAGAATTTATATAATGTAGACGTATCTCTGAATTAATCAACACACTACTATCTGATTCTAACACTTCAAATAAGGATAGAGAAAATGCATTTTTATATTGTGGAAAAGGTACATATTTTCCCCAAGTTAAAAACTAGTGTGTTAAATAGAGAAAATGCCATCGTCCGAAGATTAGAACCTCGCTATGATATTGTTTGTTTTTTAATTTATATTTCGACATCTTTTTCATCTGGTAAAAGGTCTGATTGAAACGGGTGAAAATCGTCAATTCCTGTGTATGTCCATATCCAATCAGAATTTGCTATATGAATATTTTTTTTGCAATTATATACACACATGTCAAATTGTGATTGGTTTGATAGTACATGAATGGGACAAATGATTTTTTGCCGATCCAAACCTCCTTCCAACACTTTTTTTTTAAAAAAAAATTATTTCAACAAGAAATAATTTAATATGTTTCTCCTTCTCTCCACATCAGATGGCTGAGAATGAAAGAGTGTTCTTTGGGATTTTGAGACATTTATTATTAGGGTTCATCTTCATGTTTTACACTAGTAAGAATCCTCGACAGAAAGACAAAGCTCACAGAGCAAAGTAGCTCCTGCATCTTAAAAAGGTAACGAAGATAATTTTTTCGCTATTTGTCATTTTGACTTCTGAGGAAATCCCTTTGGGATTAGAGCATCTCCAATACTAGGATAATGCTTGGAGCATTTTTGTGGAACCCCAAATATAGTTACAGAGCATGCGCTCAACCACAATAGTGAATTAAAAAACTAACTCTTCTTCACCCTTAAAATATAGTTAAACTCCAAGCATTATGCGAGTCAAATCGGCGAGGCAATAATGCCACCATGGAGCATTGGAGATGCTCTTAGCTATTAGGATCTGTTTAATTATATTGTTTGTTTGCATCCACCAGTTTTATTCATCTGGTCGAAATCGACCTGGGTCCACATGAGTATTGTTTCCTAATTCCATTCTGGGGAGTTTTCTTATCTTATGAGGTTGACTCATAAAAGCCAAGTTGTTGCATTTTATTTTAGTGTTTTGAAAAAAAATATTCCCTCTTGACCAATCAGGTTTCTTGTTGACCCGTGAATGATGGTTCATGATTACCAGTTAGTTTTTTCTTGTGAATGAGTCAGGAAGAACTATAGAAGTTCTTTTCTGATCCATTCTTAAAATTCACTAATCCATTGTATCCCTGAGCAATATTTACCTTTACGAAAAATCCCACAAAGAGAAGCCCCTTTATGAAAAATGGCGCAGTCTGTGGTTTTTTTTGTGCTTCGTGAGCTCTCAACTTTGCTCCGTGAAGAAGTAAAATTATTGGGTGGACTTAGACAAGATGTCCAGGAAGTCAAAGACGAACTTGAGCAAATGAGAGCTTTCTTGAGTTTTGCAGAATCAAAGGAAGAAGAAGATGATCCTAGGCTTCAAGAATGTGTTCGCCAAGTTCGTGAGGCTGCTTATGATACTGAGGATATCCTTAATGATTTTATGTTTCACTTTGCTCGAAACCATCGTGATGGATTCTATGGTTTCATTGGTAGGAGTTTCTCCAAAATCAAGAAGCTCCGTACTCGTCGTAAGATTGCTTCCCAGATTCAACAGATCAAGAAAAGAACAAATGGGATTTTTGAAAGGCAACAAAGGTACCAATCTGAATATGGAACCGCTCCCCAGGGCCCAGAAAATAATGTTGCCCCAAGAATGTGGAGATCTAACAAAGATGATGCACTTTTGGTGGAAGAATCAAAGCTGGTTGGAATTGATGGGCCAAAAAAGCAGCTAATTTCTCAACTTCTTCACAGTGATCCTCAAATAAAAGTTGTTTCAGTGGTTGGTATGGGAGGGTTAGGAAAAACTACCCTTGTAAGAAGAGTCTATGAAGATCTACAGATCAGAAGTGATTTCCAGATGAGGGCTTGGATAACTGTATCTTCTCAATCAAGAAGTGAAATTGAGGACCTACTCAGAGACTTGATTCAACAATTGTACAATGAAAGCAAGGAACCAGCTAAAGAAGAAATCAAATCCTTGAGAAGTGATGAGCTCAAGAGGTTTTTGAAAAATTTCCTCAAAGATAAAAGGTATTTGATTGTCTTTGATGATGTCTGGGACATCGAATTTTGGAACAATATCAAATTTGCACTGCTTGAAGGTTCTTGTGGTAACCGTGTAATGATTACCACAAGAAAAGCTGATGTTGCTGCTGCACCTTGCATAGAATCTCATGGCTATGTTCATAAAATGAAGACGTTGACTGGAGATGATTCTTGGACTCTTTTTTGTAGAAAAACATTTGAGGACCAATGTTGTCCTGCCCACCTAAGGAATGTTTGTGAAAGTATATTAGGTAAATGTGAGGGATTGCCTCTTGCAATTGTTGCAATTAGTGGATTTTTGGCTCTGAAAAATAAGAATAACTTGCAGGAGTGGGAAATGGTTAAACATAGTCTTGGGGCAGAGCTAGAAGGAAGTGGTAAGTTAGATAGGATCAACAGGATCTTGTCTCTCAGTTATAATGAGTTGCCTTACTATCTGAAAACTTGTCTAGTGTATGTAAGCATTTTCCCTGAGGATTATGAGATAAAATGCAGGAGCCTAATTCGGTTATGGATTTCAGAAAGATTTGTAGAGGGGAGAAGAGGAATGACAGTTGAAGAAGTAGCTGAAGATTATCTTATGGAACTCATTAACAGAAGTTTAATCCAAGTAACCGAGGTATGGGAGGATGGAAAACCATGTACATGTCGCATTCATGATCTTTTGAGGGAAATCCTACTTTCTAAATCAAGAGACCTAAGCATTATGACTGTAGCCACTGGGCAACAACACGTGAGGTGGCCTGAGAAGGTTCGGCGCCTAGTGATTCATTCTTGCCATGATAACACACCAGAATTTAACTGTTGTAAGCATATTCGTTCTCTGGTTACTTTTGGATCCATGGATTCGATGTCAAAATCCTTGATATCTGATATTTTAAGTGGTGGTTCTAGATTGCTAAAGACTTTAGATTTAGAAAGCGCAAAGTTGGAGGAAATCCCAGATGAAGTTTTCAACATGTTTCATCTCAGGCGTTTATGCCTTAGCAAGACAAGAGTTAAGATAGTTTCAAAAGACATAGGTAAGCTTGTAAATCTGGAATATTTGGAGCTTGTTAATACAAAAGTGAAAGAATTGCCTGAAGAAATCCTTAAATTACAAAGTCTCCGCGAGCTGATCCTTGGTATATGGTGGGGAAGGTATCTGGATGATTATAACTGTAATGGATTCCAAGCTCCTTATAAAATTGGAGCGCTTATTTCATTACATCGTTTGTATATGATACATGCTGATACTGATAAAATAATTGTGACAGAGATTGGGAAGCTCACACAATTGAGGACATTGGGTATCCTTAACCTGAGAAGAGAAGATGGAAAGGAACTTTGTTCTTCCCTTGAAAGACTCAAGAACCTTGTTGAATTATCTGTGTCTTCAGTTGAAAGAGATGAGATAATAGATCTGGAAAGTCATTGTATGTCTTCATTTTTGCAATTTCTTCAAGTCATACGCTTGGAGGGCCGCTTAGAAAAGTTGCCACAATGGATCCTTTCGCTTCAAGGATTGACGAGACTTGATCTGTGTTGGAGTGAGTTAAAGGATGATCCACTTGAATCTCTTCAGCATTTGCCGAATTTATTGCTTCTTTATCTCAGGCAGGCTTACCAGGGTGAAGGGTTGTGTTTCAAAGCGGGAGGTTTCCTCAAGCTCGAGAGACTATACATAATGAGAAGTAGCGGACTGAGATGGGTGAGAGTGGAAGAGGGAGCAATGCCTCATCTCAAAAAGTTAAATCTTTCAGAACTCGAGTTACTAGATGAGCTGCCCCGTGGAATCCAACACTTGAACAAGCTCAAATTAGTTCGTTTGGAAGATATGAGTGACAATTTGATAGCCAAGCTTCGGAATCGCAATGAAGAGAGTGAAGAATACAGAAAAATTGCGCATGTTCCTGAAGTATTCATTGCTTACTGGAGGCAGAATAGATGGGAAGAAAGGTACCTATAGAAGCAGAAAAAAATTAAATAAGCACTGCGGCAATGGTAGCTGGGTTTTTTGTCCCCCCCCCCAAGTTCCATCAATGATAGATAGGACTTGAGACCGGGATAGTTGGTAAGTAAACATTTAGTAGCCAGATTTGTAGTGTTTATAACTTATCTAAAGCACGAACATAAAGTTTCTCTTGGGATTTACAAGCTTTTTGGTCCCTGCAGAGGTAGTAGGAAAGGGTTCAGACAAGCATCTCTTCTGTAGATATTTAACCGACTGTGAAGCTGGCAAAGGAGGTTGGAATGTGATCGGACTTGAGAACTGATACAGCAGGAACCTTTTATATGAAACATTGTGTTTAAATTATCCAGTCTTTGCTCCTTTCTCCTTTCTCGTACAAAACAAAAAAAGGTGACACCGAATTTTGGTACCAAAAGCTTCTTTTCATGTTATTAGTTGGTGGTGTTGTAATTTGCTCTAATATGATATTGCCAACTGTAGTTGTAGTTTTCTTGTATATTGCATCTCTTTACCTTCTTCTGCTAAATGGTCAATATGAATGCCGACTTCGCAATAAGGACCTTTATGTGAAGGTGCAGCACAGGGCTTATGTTTGTTCGAAGAGGTTCGAGTCTTTGTTATAAATACAATATTATGGTATATATTAGGATATCTGTCCAAGTTCATGCTCCACTTAATTTAACTTTTAGCTATTGGGAAAGAAACAAATCATGTAGCCTATTACATGCACAAAATAACATCCTTTACTTTCTTGCCTTTACAAAATCATGAACACAAGAAGGAAAAAAACAACAATAGAGTATATCAACCTCCAATCATCACGAGAATCGCCAGCAATCAGAAAACTAATTCTTTTCTCAGACAGCTGCCTCCAAGCATGTACTTCCAATTCTATGAGAGCATCAGCATGTCAAATGTGATGATCGATGTTCTGAATACGCGTTCACTTCAAACAAACGAGTCTTTTCCCGCAAAATATGTTCCTGCAATTATTAAAGATGATGATTATAGTGAGAAGAGAGTACGCGAAAAAAATCACGTTTTGCATGGTGTAAACAGTTCGATGCAACTGATGTATGAGGCGAATTTGTATAATGTAGACGTATCTCTGAATGAATCAACATATTACTATCAACATACTACTATCTGATTCTAACACTTCAAATGAGGATAGAGAAAATGCATTTTTATATTGTGGAAAAGGTACATATTTTCCCCAAGTTAAAAACTAGAGTGCTAAATTTGCTCAGTTTGATTGGGCTGGATCATGTTGAATTGGTATTTGTTTCCTTCTATTTGAATCAACCGACTAAACAACTTCCAATGATACAAACCCGCGGAAAATCTTTGATTTCTAGATGATGCAAAATAAGAGGCCACGGAAGAAAAGAAGAAGAAATAATGAACAAGGTTCAAGCTTCTTGGATGACCTATAGCAAATTTGTACACGAGAACATGAAGATCTTGACATGCTGCAAGAAAGACACAACACTAGATTGCACGAGATCCGTAAACGTACATTATCCGTTCACCCAGAGAGGATTAAGCTTCGAAAAGATGGTAACTTTTGAAGTTATCTTAAGCAGATCTGGATGGCGTGTCTGCTTTACTCCTCTCAAATCTGCCCGTCTGTCATAACTTCTATTCTCACATCATGATTCACGACTCTTCTGTATAATCTTTTGTGTTCATAATCATCAGAACTATCATATGCAGTTTTAGTTTGTTTTCTTAGATGGCTCAGCAAGCACCTAGCTGCTACTATATACACCAGTTACTGCAATCTGCTACTAAAATTCTTAAATATAGTAGTACCCCAGAATAAAGTCACTATACTATACAACTACATACATCTATATCAGAGAATGTTTGCGCAGCCAACTAGCGGTAGTCTTTTACTGCTCCTGACGATATGGGATTTTTGTTTACCAAGGTACCTACCCACCTACAACTTCAGCACAATCTGAGTTCCTTTTCTACATCTAGGTGTAGTTAGTAAATATTTCACAAAGATATTGGATTTTTGGTCATTGACTTTGGGAGGATAAGTGATGTTAGACAAAAGTCTCTAAAAGAACAAATTTTCCTTAAATGTAAGAAGATAACACGCACAAACACAAGCGCACAAAGAAGAGTCAACATTGGTAAACAAGGTAAGTACATGGTTATGCTTTGTCGGAATTCAAATTGGAACGACGATTCCCGTCTTTTTCTCTCATTCACAACAATAGACTTTCTATTGTGGGTGTTAAGAATGGACTTAGGCCTAACTCAATGGCTCAAAAGGTAACTCAAGATGGGGGATTGCCCAAGTCATACAAGGACTAGACTTGATCACTAGCTAGCCAATGCTCCCTAACACACCCCCGCATGGACATGGCTGGACATCTGGACCGTTTTCAACAATAACATCAATGGGGGCCCAATATTTGACTAGGTGCCTCTGATACCATGTTAAAAATTAACTTGGGCCTAAGTCAATCACTCAAAAAGTACCCCAAGAGGGGGAGGATTGCCCAAGCCATATAAAGATTAAACTTGCTCACTAGCTAGTCAATGTGGGATCTTTAACAGTGAGACCCATAATCAAGACATTGCATCCTAAAGTGTTGCACAGACAGAATAAAATTTCTCTGTTACTACATTGTTCAGTAACACAAAGCTGATACCTACCAATTACACCATCAAAAAAATCCAATTTTGCATATTTCAGCAAGCAATTTCCTCTCAAGATTCAGCAGTCCGGACTTATCAGATATATATTTGTTATTTTGTGTCTACTCGTATGTGATGATAGTGGCAGGTTTCTGAAACTATGCATTACTCCTGCCTCGAATCCATTTTCACCTTCAAGACGAACTGGCTAGCGCAATTCCTAATCAGATATGGGTTAAGGAGTTGGCATCCTCCTAAGTCATTTCATGGGTGATGGGTTTCATGAGATAAATTCTTGCATCACCAGCCAAAAATCAGAAAACTATTTCTTGAAGGTTCTGATTACATTGCCAAAATTGAAAAGTACAAATCACTTTGACAGTAATGCAAATGGATAAGAGTTCAGGACTAAACAAGTAGTATAAGCCATAAGGTGCAAGAGAAAGATGGATAGAATTAGAACTACTCCCTCCATCCCAAATTGAATGTCCACGAATGTCAACTTTGAATACGAAAGTGGACATTCGATTTGGGACGAGGGATATTAAAAATAGAGGCTAATCACATGAAAGGGAGCTCTTAGTAACAAGAAGTAGCTATGGATAACAATACGTAACAAACAAAATAGATTTGAGTAACTTTTAATTGCTAAAGCTTAAAAGGAAGAATTACTCACAGAGAACATCCTTGACGCGGCTTTTTCTTTTCCTTTTGTTTCTGAGGTGGCTTGATTACTACCCTGATTGCTGCATCAAAAACTGCTTTGACATTCTGCATATAGCAAGAAAACGGAAAAATGTCAATAAAAAATATGCAATGATGGCATCAACCAAACAGACAACAAGAGAAACTTCATAGATACAAAATGTGGTACATGTCTAACAGATGATAACCATAAACTAAAAACTAAGAGGAACCAAAATAAGCAGAAGTTCTTTACATCTATGATAACAAGAAATAGTCGGGGAAGCTAGCCCAATGGTAGGCAGCTAGTCTTCCGGGTTCGACACTAGGCATGACTCCAAAAATCCCCTCCCCCCACCAAAAAAAGAAGAAGAAGAAGAAAAAAATTGATCTGAAGAAATAAGATACCCACATTGCATATTCAAGCTGTGAAGATACAAGTATTGCAGGGTGTAACCAACTATAGTACATTATGTGTAGCTGTTATCTGTTACTCGGACCCTTCGTTTATGCATGTTGTACCCGTATCGACACGACATGGGTATGTGTATGACATACTTACCGGATCTAGTCAACACCAATCAGACACTTTGTTTTAGATGTTTAAGTACCCGACACCTAAATACATACCCGTACCCGAGTCCGAATAACATAGGCAGTTATGATATAGAAAAGAAGTCCTCCAATGAAAATTGAACTTCCAGAATTCCAAAGTTAATTTCTCAATGATATGAATACATTTTTTCAGGAATGGATACTCTAGTATCTTCCTCAAAGTTTATGGCAGACATTTCATTTGACGTGTGAGAAAAACAATGTCAAATGAAATTAATAACCAAAAATGGGGAAAGGGACAGGAGACGTAGAGAAGAAGGTTACATGGGTCCTTTATTTGCAGTGGCATACTTTACTCTCAATTTGATGGATAGTCAAACAAATTCATCTTAGTACTTGCAGAAAATAAAAAAGAAACGAAAAACAAAAACAAAATGCAAGTTTACCCACCTGTTGGGTTTTAGAGCTACACTCAATGTAGTATGCAGCACCAATTTGTTTACGGAGCTCCTCCCCCTGATCATATATGAAGTGTCATAAATTGTTTTTGAATGATATTATAAACCTAAAGCAATAACAAGGAGTAAATCACACCTGTGCAGTAGTCACGGGAACTGATCCTGGATGATCAGCTAAGTAGTGCTTATCCTCACGGAGATCTGTAGGCCATCAAGCAACAGTCTGTAAGCATTGATTGCATTTAATGTCCGTTCATAATACTTGCAGGGTTCAAACAATAACGAAGAATGTTGAGCAATTATCTGCACTAATGGGAAGAGAAAATAATACTTAGGCACCCAGAAACTAAATATCTCTGAGGAAAAAACCTAGATCATGCCCACTTACGCAGGTCACTTCCCTGTATATTTTTATCAGGTTATGAAGTCCAGCAACACCAAAACTTCAAGAATTCGGCCGATACAGCATAATCGACACCTTCAAGTCTCAAAAGTATCCTAACTGATGTTCAAACATCACACGCATTATGGGAACAGTTTTACTGGAACTAGAAATTGCAGAAGGCCCTCATTTCTGGACATCTAGATATGCCTATATGGTGTCCTCTTTGCACCTCGGGACCATAGAAGTATTTCGCTTTCTGAGTTTCTATAGTTTTAAAATAAGAGTCCAGAGAATATTATATAACAAAATTATGTATGAATGACCGAGTTGGAAACTTCGAGGCAAACAACATAGTGGAAACACACTTCAATCCAAAAAAGCAAAAGTAACCAATGACAACAAGAGAAAACTTTATAGTCGAAAAATACAGAAACACTGATACATTAACAAGTATAATGGAGTTTTGGGACCTCATAACTTACCAAGCTTGGTTCCAACTAATACCACAGGGGTTCCAGGAGCATGATGTTGAAGTTCGGGAATCCACTGAGCAAGAAATTACATGTCAGAAAACAGCCTCAAAGCCAATCATTACTCAATACAAAAACAGTAAATTCTTAATAAAAAGTTGACCTTTTTAAGAATGTTTTCGTAACTTGCACGACTGACTAATGAAAAAGCCAGGACAAACACATCTCCTCCTCTGTAACTCAGAGGCCTTAATCGATTATAATCCTCTTGCCCTAATCACAAGGTGAGCAGATAATAAAATCAAATTCTGATACAGACTACGATCCATGCTTCAGGTACAAAATGAACAACTCAAAGGTGAAAATTCAGCAACTTATTATTGAACACAAAATTACCAGCTGTATCCCATAGGCCCAAGTTCACGGTGGTGCCTTCAACTACAACATTTGCACTGAAATTATCGAAAACCGTTGGAATGTAGTCCTGATTCATACAAAATTCAAGTAGCTCAAAAATTCATAATAGGAAAAACTTAGGAAAATGTTACTACCTCTATTCCATAATATAAGTCGTTTACGACATGTAGCGAAAATTAAAGAAACAAAAAGCAAGGTACTTTGTTAGTCAAAATATCAATATTAGTCTCTCAAATAGAATTAATGGTATACAAATGGGGAAACCACAGAATTCACATGTGGGCATGCATTTATGTTTCATGATCAAAATCAAGATATAAGATAAAAAAACCCATAAATATTTTCTGAAAAAAAAACAAAAACCCATAAATTTATTCTGGAAAGAAAAGGAAAAAAAACAAATCTTACAGTGGGGAATTTGTTACTGGTATAGCAAATAAGCATACAAGTCTTGCCAACAGCACCATCACCAACAGTCACACACTTTATAAATCTTGATACACTTGCAGCCATTTCAACATCAATCAAAATTCACCTCAAATTTCTAAAGAAAACAGCTAAGATTGAAACTTGGAAAGTGTACAAAAACACAGATAAATATCAAAGCTTGAGAGAGAGAGAGAGGCATAGGTACATAATAGTCACATGATTCCTACACAATCCCACCTCTCTTTTTTAGGATATACAGCAAAGATCTTACTACTTCTATAATTTATATCTTTCTGATTATGGGTTTTCTTCTATTTCAAGATCTCATAAAAGATATTGGAAAAAAAAATCAGCAATTTTGATATTAGATTCTGCATATTATAGGGATGTGTGAGATGGTAGATTTTTCTTGTTTGGAAGAAGATTGAGAGAAACTGCTTGCTTTGTATAGTCCTAACTAGAATAAGCAAAACAAAGAAGGGTATCTTTGTAAATTAGTATACAGTCTAGAGGGCTTTTGCTTGGTTTAGACACTTTTTTGAATCAGTGCACTGAAATAGACACTTTTTTGTGTGTTCTAAAACTAGGCACAACGCATAGCCTTGATGCGTTGCTCAAAGCATAACGCATAATCAGTATGCGTTGCTCTGCACAACGCATGGGCAGTATGCGTAGTTAGCTTGAATGACGCATAACCCTAATGCGTTGTTCTCCAAACCCTAGCCGATACTTCAGTTTCCTTTCTTCTCCTTTCCTTCTCCCTCCTCACAGTCGTGAACCCTTCTCCTCCTTTCCCATTTTTCTTCAAATTTTATCCCCCCTTCCCCTCAAATATTTGTCTTTAATTATAATTAAGAATTCTACAAGGTCAATTCAACCTTCAACCATTTTATTTCTTAATATTGGTAAGAAATCTCTACCTTGAATTGTTTTCATTTTTTTAATTTTTTATTTGTTTCTTCATTTTTAAAATTTTGGTGTTATTATTTCATTTATTAGAAATTGATATTATAATTTTGGTGTAATTGTGTTTTTTATTATAATTTGTGAATTATTGTTGTTTTATTATAATTTATGGTTTAGTATAAATTTGTATGCTTTATTGTTGTTTTAAAATTAGTTGTAATTTATGTTGAATTGTTGTTTTTATTAAATTTCGGTTGTATAAGCTATATGTGATTTATTGGATAATTTAAATTGTGTATGCTTTAATTTAATTATTGTTAGTGAAAATAAAGTTAGGCTTTAATTTTAATTTATGTTTAACTAATTGTTTTAATTATAATTTCATAATTATTTAATATATTTATGATTTATTTGTATTTTATGATATATGAAGATTATTGATGGAGCCCCTTAGAGTACCTACCGATGTTCATCCCGGTCCCTTAGACGGTTCATTATTGACTATGCAAGTTGAACAACGGGCTTCTTTGATTTGGGATGGTAACCAAGAAACGAAGTGTTTAATAGCGAGACGGTGTGATAAGGTGTTTCGGGAGGTTTATTCTGGGACTCACGAAAGGGTTCGTGATTGGATTGATAGAGCGGGATTTGGTGGGTTAGCTAGGATTGGGTATAGGGAGACTGATCTTTCGCTCATTACTGTCTTGGTTGAGCGTTGGCGTCCCTAGAGACCCACACGTTTCACCTTACAGTAGGCGAAGCGACAGTGGCCTTACAAGATGTGGCGGTATTATGGTGTTTTCTGTATATGGTTATCCAATTACTGGGGGAAAATTTAACTTTAAAAAAGAACAGTGGATTGAGCAGATTCATCTTAGTTTAGGGTTTAGACCTATAGCTGTTGATATTCGAGGTAATCAGTTGGTGAAGTCACGGTTAGAGAAATTTATTTTGACTCATCTACCTGATGACCCTACTGATTTAGACGTTAGTAGGCTAGCCCGGGGACTTATCCTGATGCTGTTAGGGGGACAGTTTTTCAGTGATCACAGCGGCATGAACGTCCCGTTGCGCTATCTCCAGTTCCTTGCTAATTTAGACCGCACACGATTGTATAGTTGGGGGGTACGAGGTACTGGACACGTATATTAGTGGTACGTCCGCTTATTAGGGGGACAGTTGATGTCCCTCCGGGTGCTGCTTATGGTGGACGATGGTCTTTTCCCTTGGACTTGTCTTTACTGCCGAGGCGGGTTCTCATTACATATCGCGATAAGTTAGATTCACTACAACCACAGCAGGTGAGATTTGTTTTCACTAAAGTATTTATTAATTTTATTTAAAATAAAATATTTAATTAATGTTAATTTTTTTTATGTAGTTTTATTGGCTCCCTTATCGGGATGTCATTACTTATCAAGGAGATAACGTTTGTCGTGCCGAGGTTCCTCTTATTTATTTTGAGATCTCCGAGATCCACCTACTAGTCGGGTAATGAGACAATATGGTTTCGAGCAGTATATACCTCCAAACTGCGATACTCGTCCGAACTGGCATAAGCTAAAAATCCAAGGAAAGCCCAATGAGGATTGGAGTGCGTTGCATAGTCATCATATTCATACATGGAATAATAGACGCCATTTTACAGTCACCGGTCATCAGATCAGAGACGTCTAGATACCTAGGCTTGATTACATGGAGTGGTATTTGGTTAGGACGCGTTGCCAAGTTGTCAACGCGATGAATCGGTTACAAGTTTCACCTGGTTTTCACGCAACGGATGCTAGTGATGTAGTGCTGGTAATGAATAATAATGTTTGATTTTTTTTTAATTTATGTTTTATTATTATCTAACCTGCCTACTTTTGTCAAAGAGGCCGCAGTCTCGACCCGTGACCGGGAGGTCCCGGGTTCGACACCCTCCCCATACATGGGGCAATAAATTCTCCTCCTCTGGTGAGGCAAACTTGCCTACTTTTAATATTATTTGATCATTTTGAAAACTTGACAGGGAAATGTTGTTGCTGAATGCTATAATATAGCTGGGGAGGCAAACGAGCAAGCACCACCGCACATTCAGACATTTTTGGAGTGGATAATGTCGAAGTGTAACAGGGGCTTAATGGAGAGGAATGTCGAAGCTTACAATTGGCTAAATCAAATCAGGTATGACCAATGGACACTTGTGCATGATGGTGGTTACATACATGGAATAATGACTACTAACCTCTCCGAGTCACAAAATAGTGTGTTGAAGAAAGTAAGGACGCTTTCCTTAAAGGCTCGTTTGGAGATGGTTTTTAGTAAAATGGTGCAGTATTTTGATGAACATCGGGAAGAAGCACACAACAACATTCACCTATTACCTGTGAGAATCTAGGATAAATTTGTTCAAAACCAGCAGAAGTGTCGGCGCCACCGAGTTGTCCAATTCAATAACCAGACGGGATTGTTCAGTGTCAGATCTCGTGTTCGTGGAAATGGGAGAGTCAATAGGACGTATACACTTCATATGACCGAAAAATCGTGCACTTGTGAGAAGTGGATCATTTATGGGTATCCATGTTCTCATGCAATGGCAGTTTGTTACAATAAATGATGGAACCCGGCGGAATTGGTATTGGATATATACACCAACGTAAATTACCAAAAAACATACGAGGCTTCTTTTAATCCTATCGCCGACTAGAGTTTATGGCGAGATTAAAAGAATACGTAGCGATATGGATGAAAAAATAAACGGGGTCGCGTTCAAACCACAAGGATACGTAGCGATATGGATTATCGAGAACGGGAGCTATTCACCTTTGTAGCAATTGTAATATGTCTGGTCATACATCAAGAAATTGCCATAACAATGCCGTACCAACTTAGATTCTATTAAGTATTATTAGTATGTAAGATTTTTGTAACAATTAACGTTATTCTCAATTTTTGCAATTATATGGAATTTTTTTTATTTTAGCAAATTTTGTCTTTTCTCTTACAATATTCTTAATATATATATGTGACTAATAAATTATGGTAAATTTACTTTATTGCAAATTCTATGTTTAGGGTATCTTAGGGTTTTAAAACGGATAGAAAATAAATTTTTTTATATGAAGGGACAAAATAGTTTCGCGAAATAAAGTTTTTTTACAAACAAAGAAAGTTTTGGGAAAACGAAGGGAATGGAAGAAGGACAACAACGCATCACCCTCGTGCGTTGTTTAAGGGACTACACATGCTTTCCATGCGTTGTGCAGAGCAACGCACTAAATCCATGTGTTATGCTTTAAGCAACGCATCAAAGGCATGTGTTATGCCTAGTTTCAGAACACCGAAAAAGGTGCCTATTTCGAGTACACCTGTACAAAAATGTGTCTAAACCAAGCAAAAGCCCTAGTCTAGCTATGTGTTGAACAATTGTGAACCGTTAAATGAGTCGATCTAACAACTAAGTTTTATTTGAAAACAACTATTATTTAAGTGTTTTCTTTTAAACCGTTATTGAGAAAAATTCAACCGTACGAATATTTTATCTAAAAATTGACGACAAGATGACTATTCAGCACAATAACTATGGCGGATTAGTATACAACTACATGTTGGACTCATTGGTCGAGTTTTTAACAACTTTTATTTATTTATTTGTATACAACGTTTTCATTTGTATTTTATTCGGCGATCGAAGCTCTTCAACCATTTTTGTACAATATAATCTTATTCTTTTTTTACTTAGCCAAAACAAAAATCATTATTCTTTTTTCATTCCCAAAAAATCAAATGGGAATGGCGGAAATATGTTTAAATATATACTCGCAAATGTAGAGCCTTTATAAAGCAAATATAAATAGCCTCTATCATACTTTTTTTTAAAGGAGAATTAATAGTGCTTCTTTACTTTCTCTCCGTCATGACTCGAATTCCTTACCTACTGATTGCCTCTATCATACCATATGGTGAAGAGAAGAGAAGGTCATAAATAAAGGATAATTCTTATATGAAATAGGTCCATTATACTATTTGGTACAAAATTGACCACATCACTACAAAATGGAGAGAGAGAGAGAGAGAGAGAGAGAGAGAGAGAGAGAGAGAGAGAGAAATATGTGATAACATGTCTTAATCTAGACCACAAGTTCAATATTGACCTGGTACATATCAGATTTTTTCACAAATAAATCACAGTATCTTTTTTCTATTATTTTGATAAATAGAACATTATCGATGAACCTTTTCTTCTGCTTCTAGGATAAGGTTTGATATCATTCAGAATACTATTTTAGAGATTGAATATCTAATCCAGTAGTTTAAAAAAATTAATATTCAGTTCCTATTTTTTTTGTATTTGCAGGAGTTCCTAATTTCTTTTCTTTTTTCCTTTTAGAGAAGTTTCTAAATTAAATGAGAAAGAAATTACAAAGAACTAGAAGTTATGTCTAGGGTGTTTATTAGGGAAACTTCTGATATGGACCGGGTCCATGTGGTCCAGATTTGGCCATATCCCTGCAGAATGAGGAGAGAGAAGGAAATGCAGTGATGTGGCCAAATCTGAACCGCATGGTCCAGTGGACCCGGTCCATATCATAAGTGTTCGTTTATTATGGGTGAAAATCATCTGTCCCCATTGCTATCCCCATCTCTGTTCCCAAACAATCAGAATTTAATATATAAACATTTTTTTCAATTATATATACACAGGGTGAATTGTGATTGGTTGGAAAAAAAGGATGGGGATAGGAACGGAGACAGAGGATTTTTTACCGTTTATTATTTAGTTTAAATCAAAGACCAAATTACCACAAATGATAGTTTGGTTTCCCTGTTCGAGTGTTTTAAAATTTCATTTATAATTTTCCGGTTTAATTTTCATATTTGAGTTCTTTAATTGGACAAAAATGAAAAACTAAAAAAAAAAAATATAATTAATAAATTTTCAATTTGATCCGGTTTAATTTTTATTAACAAAAAATGTAGTATCTATTATAAGATTTTGTTATATAGTTCTTGAAAACTAAATTATATGAATTGAGATTTGTAAAAAGGGGTGAAAACAAAATGGCGTGAATTTTTGCTAAGAACTCAGAAGTCAAGTTTAATTCCAATTTGAAATTAATAATTAATTAATTAATTATTTTGACTGACTGTTTTTACGTACTCCCTCCGTCCCAAATTATCTGTCCACGTTTCTTTTTTAATTTGTCCCAAATTATTTGTCCACTTTCTAAATAAAGGGTTCATTAATGGTGATTTTTCCAATACTACCCCTTACATTAAATGTTGGAGAGAGAAGAATATAAAGAGAAGAGAAGGTATAATTAAATTATAACTAACATTAAATAGGGTTATGTTTGACATTTTACCATATTTCACTATAAAATTTGATGAAACCTTAATCTCTGTGCAAAACACAAAGTGGACAGATAATTTGGGACGGAGGGAGTAAATGATAAGTAGAAAGGCGGTAGGAACTAGAATGAATAGTGCAGTAGCAATAAATGCAAGAATATTTACTTCCATAATCGAATCTTTTTTTACTTCGCAATAACTCGGGATTTAATCCCATAGAGATGATAAACCTTTCATTGACCCTAACATACCAATATTAGCACTAATAGTACGTAAATGTAACTCGTTATTTAAACAACTATTCAGAGTTCCTAGGGCTCCCCGTAAGGCTTGTTGGAAAACCCGCTGTCGGACTTGATTAATCGCCCTTTTCGCAAAGGATGAATAGGAGTCAATGCAGTAGTTTGATTGATAAAACACTTCTTACACTGATAGACATTTAATTTGATACTCACAAAGTGTATGCCCATCTCCTTCCCTTATCCCCTCCCTCCCATGGACAAAACTAGAAAAGGAAAAGAAGGGATGAATTGCTTGTTTCTAAAATTCAATTTTTTGTCTCTCTTTCATGAACCAATGACCCCATCAACCATAGGCATAAGTTTTTTTTTTGTTGCCAAGTAAAATTCTGTTATATAAAATATCAGTATTATAAAAAGTGTCTCTCCTATCACATAAGATTGAGGGGAGAAATTGTGTAAGAGCTATATATCCAGATATATCATATAAACTCGCCCATTCCGCCAGATTATGGGCATCAGAATTACAAGCTCGATTAACATAATTAAGTTTCCATAAAATGAAATTCTTAAGAAACTCTATACTTATGTTGATCTAATTCATACACATCCATTCATCTGCGACAGTGTGACCAATTAAACTTCTAATGACATTTAAGTTAATAATTGAAGAAAAAAAATGGCAACTAAGGGACAGCTTATTATTATTTTTTTTTGGTAATTTATGATTTTATTAAGAAGAAGAAGGTTACAGGGAAGAAAGCATTACAAGGAAAAAAAAACGGAATGACAAAAGCAGTACAAGGAAAATAAATGCATAGCCGATTTATTTATATTTTATTCTAGGTAAACTTTTCCCATCCTTGTCTTGTAACCAGGGACGAAGCTAGGAATTTGGTGTTGGGGGGCCGAAACTGATAAAATTCTTGGGGGTAATAGAAAAGGCAAAAAAAATTCTTGAGGGGACGAAACTGATAAAATTTTCCAAAATTTTCTAAAATACATATAAAATTTCGATAAATAGTAGTATTTTTAAAAATTCCGGGGGAGTCAAATAGGTCGGGAAGAAAGAGTCTGAGGTCGGAGTTCGGTTACCATAAGCGGAAGTGCAAACCAACTATCTCTGATATATAGGATATAATGTTAGTTTCAAATACATTCTCGTTACTTCTTTCCTCTCGCTTCGCTCGATCTCCCGTTGGTCGCCTTTCAAGGAGTGCATTCTAAAGTTACAGTACCAACGACTATGTTCGTATCCTGATCCCGGTTACGAACCCTGTCGCTCCAGCAACTGTCCTCCCTCTCGCTTCGCTCGAGCTACTTCAAACCTTTCTTGCCCCCCGCCCCCCTGTCTGCGCCCCTGCTTGTAACCTTTCATTGAGTGCGAAAGCCGGTGTTGTCTTGAAAACTTGGTTACCAATCCAAGGGTGGGAAACACTTCCATGTTTGGCTAATGTGTCAGCCATTTGGTTCATTTATCTGAAGATGTGTTCGATCCTATAGTTCGGAAGTTGAGATAGAAGATATCTACAGTCACCGATGATGTTAGTATAAGAAATATTAGGACTATTGTGATCAAGGACCATATCAAAAATTATTTTAGAGTCACTATTGACGTCGAGATTAAGGTAGTTTTGTTTGACAGCTAAAGATAAACCTTCGCGGAGAGCTAGGAGCTCTGCCTAATGTCCAGTCACCTGAAGAATTTCGTATCACTCCTCCACCTCCCCCCTTGTTTGTGTTTGCCATGAAGGAACCCTCAGTGTTAAGTTTAATTGATCTATAGTAAATACAATACTTGCAATGCAGTTCACCTCTTATGAATTGCCTTATTTGATCCTTGCGTGTATTATAGAAATTTGAAATAGAGGAAAATGTTTCACCTTCATTAATTTATTATTTATTATTTATCTTTAAAAAAAAAGAAAAAAAAAGCTCTTGTGATCACACTTGATTGCTATACAATTAATGATTAACCCTTTCCCTTCAATTATTTAACAAAATAATATTACTTGTAATTAATTAAGAAAAATCTGCATTTTGTAAAGTAGCATAGAAAGTTGTTTGGGCATTGTTTATTTCGAAACTAAGGTTGAGCAATTTTAGACTCCACAGTTTTTTATTAAGCTCTTTTGGCTGCCATGCCAACAAACAAACCCCATGAGTTTGTCTTATAACTAAAAATACTACTATAGTTTTTAAGGTAGCAAACAACTAGTAGGCAAGTAATAAGTACATATTAATCAAATACAAGACTAGTAATCCTTATCATTTCTAGGGGCCACAACATTATAGCCTTATAGTTTTGGTACTTTTTTTTTAATTGGGGAAGCGGAATTCTATATTGTGCTAATCGAATGTTACACCACATTATTAACCAAGTCTGAGGTCTCATGACCTAGAGGTCATTAGTTCGAATCTCCTTGCCGCTTTTTGAATTTTCCATTTCTTGTAATAAATAGGTCCCCTTCTCCCAATAAATAAATAAAGAAATTTTAAAAAATGAAGGACGTTATAAGCATGGGCTTGAAATTCAATTCATCCCTGCTGGTCAGACTAGTAATTCCGTGATTCGATCCCTAAAACGGATCAAATTAGACCTCAAACTCAGTAGAGTATAAAAATGTTTTCTTTTGCAAAATTCAGTTGAGCCGCCTGGTCAGACTGGTGTAACCCAGACCAGATTTTAAAGAACCAGCCGTGTCTCAAAATTAGTAAAGAAAAAAATGATTTTAGGTAATTGTAATACAATTGGATGTTGTGGTTTAAGCTAAATTAATAATTTGATTAAATTATGTTGTAAAAGGTCAATTTTAGTGCTTGAAATTTAATTTGGTCAAGTTTATTTATAATTTACAAGTTGTTTCAATAAACATGATTTGACAAAATTAATGATTTTAAAACATTGGTTATAAGAGTCGAAATATCTATACCATAGAAGGAAAAGTGTAACGAAACTCTAAAACTTAAAAAGGTAGTGCTTATTTATTTGTTTAATTGTGTCATGTCTCGTCGGTTGCTCAACAATACTTAGGTGGTGTATTCAATGTAGAATCTATAGAATTTTTAAAGTTTATAGGTATTCAATTTGGATTTTAAAAAGTCCAATGAAATCTAGAGGTATTCAATTTAGATTTTAAAAAGTCCATTCAAATCTAGAAGTATTCAAAACTCTATAGATTTTCATAGATTTCATTAAAGGTAGGATTTTGATGGATTTCCTAGGCTTAAATGTGTATTGTGAAATCTCTTATAATTCCTTAAGATTTTGATTTTCTCTCATTAATATTAAAATTAAATGTATTTGATTACAATTTTTTTTAATGATCTCATTTCTTTAAAATTATAAGAAAAATAAAGAAATATCCAAACTACCAAGATTTATTGTTATAATATCCAAACAATTTTCTTCTTAATCATCTTCAAGTATAAATTAAAGAAAGCAAACAATTTCTTCTCTATTTAACAACAAATTTCTATTTTCAAACATGTATTTCATTTCCTCTTAAATAGAAAATCAAAGGGAAAAAAGAGTTGAAACAAAACCCATTACAAAACATATCTTAATTAAACTAAATGAAAAAATACCAGTAAGTAAATTATACAAACCTTGAACAAATAAATCAAAAAAAGCCGCAGTTACGTGATCTAAAAAAAAATCAAAGACAATCACCAAACTTTTTAAATTTTTAACAAAATGATTTAATTAAAAAAAAAAAAAAGATTGATAAACATATGTTGACTTTGGATGTTCAACACCCCTGGATCTGTATAATACACCACTGGATCAGTATTTTCTTTATTTCTTGGTGTTATTCAAATAATCTATAGACTTTATAAATCAAAAGAAATCCTGATAAATCAATCTAATAGAATCTGATAGAATCTGCGTAGACTCTGCATAGAGTTAAAACAATCCATAAAGTCAGCAGAATCCATAGACTTTTGAAAATCAGTTAAAATCTTTTAAAATCCAGATTGAATACACCTCCCTTAATTATAAATTAATTGTTCACTTTTTAAATAAAGAGACTATTATTAATATTTTTTGTTAATTTTACCTCTTACATTAAATATTTGGGAGAAGAATAAAGAGAGAAAATAATTTAGACTTTAATTGAGAAGAGTAAAATTAAATAGGGTCATGTTTGACATTTTATTATACTATACTATAGACTTTGATGAAACATTAATTACCGTGCAAAAAATAATTTGGGATGGAGTAAGTATTATTTGAATGAGTGGCGAATCGTAAACTTAGGAGATTATTTTGACACTCCTATTTTTTGTTGACATTCTATTTTTTTTTCCGTCATATTTTACTTTCTCTGTCACACCCCGTCTCCGGAGTGATGACATGACATGGCCTCATTAGTTAACGAAGCACCAAAGCCACAATCAGAGATTATTAAATAAAGGAGTTCATTATATAAGTCCATAAATAGTAATAAAACACTAGCGGAAGTAATATACTGAAAGGGAAATTAACTCTAAGTTATTATATCTGAAAAAGGAACTACATATTCCAAAAGAATAACTATAAATGGAAAGAAATGTTCGTAGTCTAAGCAAATTAGGATCACTCGATGTAATCCCATCCCACGTGGCATAATCATAGAACTAGTTTTCACCTAAATCATCTGCAAAACAATAAAGCGGATGAACTGAGCTCCGGTGCTCAACAAGGACCCAAAACAGTAATAATAATAAATAGAAAGCAGGACAGAACAGACAATGCAGACACCCGTTCCCCAAAATATCCCTTTAGGAAATACAGTTAACGACTCAACCCAAGTCTCACAGGACTCAGAACTCAACGCAGGAATGTACAGTGCAGTAAAGAACAGAACATAATAGAAACTGCACAACTGTGGACGAATGCTTTGTCCGCTGTATCGTCCGCGGCAAGACAGTAGCTACTATCTTCGTGCAGACGAAGCCTAGGACAAATGCAAGGACGAATGGTTCGTCAACGACCTGTGAACTTCAGAAAAATAAGACGAAAAATAGTACAAAAGCGTACCAAATCATTCCCAATCCATATGTGACCAAATAGACACAAGCAAAACAACAAGTGATGACCAAAACAAGAACGGACACATAGAATGGAATAATAAGCGAATAACCACATTCTTCGCACCTAAATGATTCTATAACCGAGTATACGGCAAGCACCACGCGTTGCCATCCGGTACACCCAATTACAACATCGTCTAGATACTTAGAACATCGCTACTGCTAAGACACACAATCCCTCCACATGAGCTCACATATCTATTCTCTACTACTAAGCAATAACGGCAGTAGTCCCATTTATCAACCAAACTAGGACGGTTCAATAAAACTCGTGGGTTCGGATTCTCCCCCAAACTACGGAACATAGATTTTAAGGTTCAATCCTTACATTGTCTCATCATCCCCCACCGGGGACTCCACAAAACCACTACCGTATCTAATGATTCACCCCCATTAAGTGTGGGCCACATGACAGAACAGAGCAGAAGACCACTTGGGTCACAGAACAGATCAGGACAGAAGGCGGACGGAACTTGCTAACTAGTGATCTTAGACACAAACTCAATAGGGGGTGACTACTTGGTTGACCAAACCAAGTAGGACTGAAACAATGACTCCAAATAAGACCCAATTAAGCAAATACAAAAAGGGTTCCCAACGACCCACAAAACAGTATACAGTTTATGTGTATATCAATTGAATAACAACAAACAAAATCAGATTATAAACATGCTTGAATTGAACAATTCCAACAACAATTCAATACGAAGAACACGAAACGAGCAATCGAGTCATAAACCCAACAATTCATGCATATAATCACATATAATCAACTCATAACAATTTATAGTTCATTTACCCATTAAACTACTCGGTAATCGGGATAGAATTTAACAGAGAGATGGGTCCTTACACGTTACGGAGATGAAATAAAGACGAAATCCGAAATCAGCCTTGATGGTAGCACTCCCGGGGCGATAACTCACCGTTCAGGTACTCGAATCGCGTTCCATCTGCTCTCACTCGAAGCCCCTTCGAATAGCTTTGATTCGGCGATATCCCGCGATGGAAACTTACGTCTCGAAACCCCTTCAATCTTCATCTCCAAGTTTCAGGCAGATTTCTCTCTTCTCTCTCAACTCTCACAATCGTCTGTTTGTTTTTAGGTAAAAATGATGACCAGTCCCATGACCCCTCGAGTTAGGAGATTAAGTTTAGGTTTTTTTCATATTATGTCCCTCTCCCTTATTTTAATTACTCACATGTCCCCACACATAAAAATTAAAGTAACACATGAAATATATCATCTAGCACATAACATTTAATATGACATTAAATATAAATCAACAATTATGCAATTTAAAAGATGAACCACATAATTAAATTGGGGAAAAAATCTCAGGTATCACATTCCCTCTCTAAAAATTTAAAAATATATCAATTTACAATATATAACGCAAAAAAAATAAATACATATGAAATGCATGGTGGCCGCGTGCAGATTTCCAGAAATGTAGGGGAGCGTGCAATTTTTAAAAAATGCAGCCAACTTTGTTTTCTTTCTCAAATGTGGACCGTTTTGCTTTAATTTCTCAAATTTAGTCTCTTTTTTAATAGATAAAATCATATTTTCTAGATAAACAAGATATGTAAGCATTGATCTCAAATAGTGATGAATTCCTTGTTGTCGGAAGGATTTAGGAAGATAAATTTTAGAGAGAGCATATGAACTAGCAAAAATGAAGGGATGGAATATCAACAAAGTAAAATATGAGTCTCAACGTAGAATTCATGTAAATTTAATTTTTAAATTAGAAATGCTAATCCAACTACCTTAACTCTCCTTAATAAACCGTATTTTCCTCATTATAACAAAATACGTAATTTGAAAAGATTTATAGTGTAGATTACTCAAAAAATGGCTACTCCGAACCTCCACCTAGTCATTGGATTTCAAATCCTCTATTTATTTAACTTGTCAAATTGAGAGATGTCCAGTCCAATGATTCTAATTCTATACACCGTTCAAAACATTATTTGTATGTACTAATTTCACATTCCATTCATAATATTTGCCTAGAGACCTACACATGATTTTTTTTAGTGAGTGCGTAAAACAAGAACCATTGCACCAATTCAAACCCATACTCCCCCCTTGAATCCCCATTCTTGATCCCCAGACAAATGGTTAATTCTGATATGAATAATGGTTTAAGGAGATAATTTTATCCATATTTATCTACATCAAGATTTGTTAATTTAAATAAATCTAAACCACATAATGCAATATATCATGATCCATATTAGAAAAAATCCATGCAAAGACCTCAGCCTCCAGTTGCTAGCCAGGAATTTTGAGCGACTTGGTTCAACTTCATTTTAATTTACAAATTATGCTAACATTTCACAAAAGGTAACCCTTTTGCAGGGTGAATTTTATTTTGGTCCCTATAAATGGTTCGTTATGTTGCCTGGAATTTCAGAAATGTCAACATCACTTGGTATGCAGGTTGACATTTCTGAAATTTCAGGGACGAACTTGATACTACAAACTATTTATAGAGACGAGGTTGATATTTTTGTAATTTCAGGAACGAACTTGACACTATGAGTAATTTATATGATCAAATTGAAATTCACCCCCTTTTGAAATTTGATGAAATTTAAAACTTTCCTTTCTTCTTCCCCCTTCTATTCTCTTTGAAAATATTCTAATCGTTCACAAAAAAGGTTTATCATGTTGGAGTTTGATGAATTTAGCTTTTCTTTTCTCTTTCCCTTATACTCTCATCGAAAATTTCTTATTTTCCATTTCCATTTCTCTCACTAGGGGTGTCAACGGGTTCGGGCCGGCCCGAACTCAGCTCACATAGCTCGAAAAAATGTGAGCGTGAGCCGAGGTTATATGAGCGTGAGCTTAATATTCAAGCTCGCTTCTTATGTGAGCTGAGCGTGAGCTTGACCCCGCTCAGCCCGAGAAAAGCTCGAAACCGAATAAGATTAATAATATAATTAAAATATTATATATATATATATATATATATATAAAATAATATTATTATTATAATATATTGATAAACTCAATACTCAATACCACAATTTAATTATTCTCTCCTTCACAAAACCATATTCAGTATTCACCGAGACCGACTCATCATCAATCATCCTTATTCTGTCTTCAACACTTTTACAAGGTAAACTTTGACTCTTTCTTTCTAATTGTACTATGCTACTGCATCAATGGACAATTAATCCAAATCCTATTCTATATTTATGTCATTTTGTCTCTTTTGCTTTTTTTTTTTTTTTGTATTCTTGTCTAAATTTAATTTTAAGGCTCATTGTATTATACTATTCTTGAGACAGGATTTTCGTTTTTTTCGCTGATATAAATGAGCTTGGGAAGCTTGTGAGCTAAGCTCGAGCTCGTGTTATAATGTGAAAGTGAGCGTGAGTCTCAAGGTTTATGAGCTTTTTCTGGTGAGCGTGAGCGTGAGACTTTTCAATTTTTATGTGAGTGAGCGTGAGTATCTGCAGTTCAAATTCACATAGCTCGATTGATACCCCTATCTCTCACCCCTCATATTCACTTATTTATCTACGGACATGTTATTTCATCATAATTTTTACATAGCTCGATTTCTAAATCTCTTCAATTATTATTAGTCAGAAATTCTAATAGTTTGGAAATGACAAAAAAGTTCAAAAATAAAAGGAAAATGAATAAACGACGTCGTAATTCAGAGAACGATGTCGTTTAAACGTTTCCCCAAATCCAATGACCTCTGTAGTATGTAAACTATATATATCCATATATCAAATTGAAATCTCCCTCTCAAATCACTTCTCAAAAACCCTCAATTCCCAAATTCATTGTTCTTTCTATATATATAAAAAATGGGCGATCGTAAAAGAAAACGAGATCGGAAGCGCAAAAACCCTATTCCAGAAACCCTAGAATTGGATAATTCAGGTCCAAGTTCAATCCCCACCACCAACGACCACGGCGGCGAAGACGACGCCGTTTTTAGTGTCAATAACGTCGAGCTTGTTGATTCTGACGGTGACCTCCGTGGCCGTCCACGGAAGAAGAAGAAGAATAAATTACCTTCTTCCGACAATCGTAATTCTTCTTCTTCTACTATACCGCTAAAATTGGGGTCTCCTCCTAATGGTACTGCTTCTTTGATGGCGGCGGTTGCTGGTGGTGGCGGAGAAACTGCTGCGGCGGTGGCTAGAGTGGTGCCGGCTATGGATTCTGTGGTGAAGGTTTTTTGTGTTCACACGGAGCCTAATTTTTCTTTGCCGTGGCAGCGGAAGAGGCAGTATAGTTCGAGTAGTAGTGGGTTTGTGATTAAAGGGAGACGGGTTTTAACAAATGCACACTCTGTGGAGCATTATACGCAGGTCAAATTAAAGAAGAGGGGATCCGATACCAAGTATGTTGCCACTGTGCTCGCCATTGGAACAGAATGTGATATTGGTTAGGGCTCCATCTTTTATGCTTTTAGTTCGTTTTCCCTTTGAAATCGATCTGTTTCTGTATAAAAAATGCTTCTTTTTGCACCTTTGTTCTCGGTAATTCTGCTTGGAGTTTAGATAATTGTTCTAATGGTTAATGAGATTAGGTAATGGTGCTTCCTAGTCTCTAGGATGTTTGGAATACCTGACTTTGCCTTCTTAGCAATGGAAGGGCCCAAAGCTTCTTCTGAGAAGAAGAATGCAAATAAGATATACAAAGTTGTACTCCCTCCGTTCCCAATTATCTGTCTCTTTAAGACAATGCACTCGGATTAAGGAAATGATTGAGATGTATAAATTCAAAGATAACTAGACACTCTTGCCCTTCAATTAATGTAGTATATTCGAAAGATTTGAATTAGTTGCTGTTTGAATTAATGAAGGATAAGGGTAAATTTTGTGGGGTGGGGAAGACATTTAATCTCTCTTGGTTTACTAAAGTGATAGATAATTAGACATTGATAAAGTATGTCTAGGCGACAAATAATTATGAACAGAGGAAGTAGTTCTTTCTGCTGCTCTCTCACATTATTTTATTTTCTATGATCCCGAAGCCATGCTTACTGTGGAGGATGATGAATTTTGGGAAGGGGTCTCACCTGTCGAATTTGGAGATCTACCAGCATTGCAAGATGCAGTCACAGTTGTAGGGTACCCTATTGGGGGTGACACTATTTCTGTGACCAGTGGTGTTGTTTCACGGATAGAGATTCTGTCATACGTGCATGGGTCCACTGAACTTCTGGGATTACAGGTTATTGTGTTTATATTATTTATCCGTCCGTCTTTTTCTTTGGGTTGCCGACTGATTGGTGAAACTTATGTGTATGGTCATTTGTTTACAGATAGATGCAGCTATAAATTCTGGAAATTCTGGTGGACCTGCCTTCAATGACAAGGGAACCTGTGTGGGTATTGCATTTCAATCTCTCAAACATGAAGATGCGGAGAATATTGGTTATGTCATTCCAACCCCTGTTATCATGCACTTCATTCATGATTATGAGAAGAACGGATCATATACTGGTACACTTTTGCAGAGCTTGCTATTAGTTTTCGTGCTATGTTGGATAATGCTTCTATCTTTTATTTATATCGCGATATATGTTTCTTTTTGCCTTTGATCTTCTGTTCTTGAAGTATAATGAGATTTCTGTGAAATGGGGATGATTTTGACAATGTTAGCAGAGAGATGTAGTGGCATGATTTACTATTGTCTGAAACTGTGGTAGATCTTCACTTAAAACCAATTCCTTTTTCAGGTTTTCCAATTCTTGGTGTCGAGTGGCAGAAGATGGAAAATCCAGATTTAAGATTAGCAATGGGAATGAAATCTGATCAGAAGGGTGTTAGGATAAGAAGAATTGATCCTACTGCTCCAGAATCTAATGTTTTGAAGCCATCAGATATCATCCTCAGCTTTGATGGAGTTGATATTGCAAATGATGGAACAGGTAAACCGTAAGGGCATCATTTTGTTCTTTATGTTGGGACTTGCATTTATAAGCATCTAAAATGGTTTATGTTGTGCTGCTTTGAATTGACACTACAAAAATACATGGTATTTCTTTCCTCTCTATTCCTCTTCCTCTGTTTTGGTAATTTATTTGCTTGCTAAGTAGTAATTCATACAGCTACGTCTATAAACAGAAATTTAATGAATGTAACTCGTTGAATTGGATGTTTTGCAAAAATTGTTGTATTGAAAAGATTTCCTTAGAACTAAGCATAACTCTCTTTTTTATTTTCAGTTCCCTTTAGGCATGGAGAGCGGATAGGTTTTAGTTATCTTATATCCCAGAAATATACTGGAGACAGTGCAGCAATTCAGGTTCTTCGAAATTCGGAAATGCTCAAGTTCAACATTAAACTTGGAACCCACAAACGATTGATTCCAGCTCACAACAAGGGCCTACCTCCCTCATATTATATCATCGCTGGATTTGTTTTCACAAGTGTATCAGTTCCATACCTACGTTCTGAGGTGTGCTTTTGGTTCCAACGTAGTGGGAAGAATTGTGATTTTACAAATATTTTTGCACAGCAGTAGAATCTGTCCCAAGTTCCTTCTTATTCTTAGGTCTCATAGCTTTTCCAGAAAAAAAATAGAATATTTAGCTTATATGTTTATTTCCAATATGTATGTTTATAGACACTCTACTTGGTGCCAATGTTATTTAGCTCCTGGGTTTTCTGTAAATGAAGTTAGATTGTGATTGTGTTTCTTGGTTCAGTGTCTTTCCATATTGGCTCTCCTCTTATCAGAGTGGGACGTAGTTGAGCGACATGCAGATTGACTTGAAGTGGTTCTAAATTAATTTGCTGCAGAGTATACGTAGGTTAGGTTTTCATCAACCTGCTGGATATGGCAGATTGTCAGACCATAAACCGTAGATCATGCTAAGTTTAAGACAAATGATCAAATAGATAATTAAGGCTATCTGTAGAGCACTAAAAAGATTAGGCCATTGCATCTCAATTCTTTTACATATACTGAATTACTGATACTAATATTTTGGCTTTGAATGATTCCAATTAATTTTCTGGCTTGTTAGAATTTGGGGTGGAATGAATTTGCTATGGGTTTATCACACCAAATTTCAAAATTAAGAGAGGGTTTCAGATTTCTTCGGATGGTTAATCTTTGGTTCTTTAAATATGGAAACAGATTTGCTAGTCTTTATTGGCTTCTAAGCCTGCACCCTTTATGTCCTTGTTTGTCCTGGATAGTTATACACGTTTACTTAGGGCCTAATTTCAAGTGCAATTCCTGAACTCTGCAGTTGACATTGTGTTGAAAAATTATTTTGTTCATCTTTTGGAAGCTTATGAATTTAGCAGAAAGTTCGTATTTTTCTGGTCATGCACAATCTTGCACTATTTTTTTGCTGTAACCGTTCATGAGATTTACTAAATTGGTGACTTTGTTTGCCTAGTGGATTATCTTCTCACCATTATCCTGTCCCTGTATTATTACATCTAAAGTATTTGCTTCCACTTCTGCAGTATGGGAAAGAATATGAATATGAAGCTCCGGTCAAGCTTTTGGATAAACTAATGCATGAACTGCCACAATCACCAGATGAACAGATTGTTGTGGTTTCTCAGGTTCTACGTCACTCCTCTATTTATATCTATGATTTGTTATGTTAAATGGCTTATGTTTTTAGTATTTAGTTCACATTCTTATTCTTCCTGTCTAAAATGTATCTCAGGTTCTTGTGGCTGACATCAACATCGGATATGAAGACATTGTCAACACTCAGGTTTTACTCTTACAGCAACTCTTGCAATATGCCTGATATTGAGTAATTTTGTATCATGCTTAACCTTGTCCTTTGATTCCCTTGTCTTCACAGGTTCTTGCTTTCAATGGTCAACCTGTGAAAAACTTGAAGAGCTTGGCCCATATGGTTGAGAGCTGCAACGATAAATTCTTGAAATTTGATTTGGAATATCAGCAGGTGACCTTTCTGTTCTTAGCGCCCTGCTTGGAGTTTTTTCTGTGTATACGCCTGTACATCTATAACTTGGTTAATTGGATTTTCTCTCCATGCAGATAGTAGTCCTTCAAACAGAGACTGCAAAGGCAGCTACCTTGGACATCCTTACGACCCACTGTATACCATCTTCCATGTCAGATGATCTCAAGACATGATGCTAAATCGTTACTGAATAGGTCGCTTCTGCCATTCTAGTTCTTATTTATTTCCGTCAATCTATAGCCTCTAGTTTATTTTTTAACCCTCTCTCAAGGTGTCGCATGTAAACTATAACCTACCATTTGCTGTTTTTACCTGGAAAACATACTTAGCTAGCAACATTATCCAAGTTCTCGGATCTAGCAATTGATGATAGGGATTACTTAGAAGAAAAGTAGGTGAGTAAGGTCGAGTAGGAGGTTAAAGACGATTTTGAAGAGCTGGTAAACTCCCTCCCCCTTTCTCTGTTTCTCATCTCCCTGGAGACTGGTGAGCGACAGGGAGTTATTTTACCTCCCACTTTTTTTTTCAGTTTTGTTTTTGGTGGAAGAGATGTAATTGGACTAACAGTTTGAGAATTTTGAACAAGGGATATGGTGAAGTAAATGAAAATTTATTGATATAGGGGTGTGCTCTGTTCCTTGCTAGTAATTTTGTGGCTAAATTTCCTTGCTAGTATGTTCTTCCCTCAATTTGTTCCCGCGAAACTTTGAGGTGTGTTTGGATTGGTTTTCTTTTGAGAATCTTTGTTCTGAGCATTGAGAAGGGGAGACAAAAAAAAATAACAAAAAGAGTTTTTTAAACTATTTATAACATTCAACTATTGGGGCGTGCTATTTTTAGAACTTATTAATGTTTTGTTTTTTGTATACTTGACTATTTTCCACTATGATTGCAATAGTTGGCGGCAAGGCAGTCAAACTCGTGAGTTATTAATTTTAGGGACTCTTACATGTTAGATTTCAGGTAAGATCGATGTAGACTCGTGGGATTGGACTTGGGAATGTAAGATCGCACATTTAAAAAAAAATGATTTTAGACAGCAAAAAATTCTCTCCCTAATCGTCACAATCGCACAACTGATTTGCTGAAAACTGAGGCTTCTTCTCCCCGAGCGACGATGAAGACTACATCAATTTCTCCTCTTCCTCGATCGACCCAAGATAAAACAATGTTAGGTGGTTAAAATTTATTGAATAAAAGGTCTAAGTTGTGGTAAAATTGTAAATAATTTGTGATATTATTATAATTAATCCGTTGATTATTTTAGAAATTCATGAGGAATTTGGGGTTTTAGTTAAAAAAAACATTTTCCTAAAAAACATTGATTCTGGACAACAAAAAATTCTCTCCAATCGCACAATTGTTATGTAGAAAACTGAGGCTGCTTCTCCTCGAGGGACGATGAAGACCACCAATTTCTCTTCTTCCTCGATCGACTCAAGGTAGATATGCCTCAAAATTTCTATATTTTTTTTTCCTTAGTGCCTTATTCATTGACCTCTACTACGTATTGACCTCTCGAAAGCTTTCTTTCATATCAATTTGAAGAACCCTAATTTTATTTTTCTTCACAAATGAAAATTGCGTTTTTTTATTCTGAATTTTAATGTTGTTTTATGAAAACACACACATATGTATGCTTTCAAATAATTGTTCAAATTAAGTAAGATCTATAATCCTTGTTACGATCTTTCTACGCAGGATTTCGAGTTTGATTACCTTGACCAACAATATCACGGTGCAATGCATGAATTGTTTTATCAGAAGCCATCGTGAAAGTATATAATTAGCACACTCAAAAAAAGGCACGTTTGTTATCGATGTGAAAATCTGTTCTACCCAAAACTCAAAAGGGTAATGTGGGCACAGTCTCTGGATAACAATGAGATGAACATAATGTATTTGCCTCTTTTTTTTTGCTGTTAAATATGAAACCCTAATATTCTTCTGTGTTATACATCATCTTGATTTTGCAACAGAGGCGTCTTCTGTAAATTTGAACCTATGGAATCTCCCTGCTCTTCATTTTCCATGGACTGTGCCCACATTACACCATAGAAGCCTATGATAATTACAACTGCTCCAATAATGCTGCAAAAACATAAATATTCAATTACAATTATCGCTCCAAAATCGCAAGTAAGATCATGTATGTGAGTTTTGGAAATACACTTGATCATTACAATATTAGGGTCGATTGCTCAAATAAACTGCTTATCGTTTTTCTTCTGTCAAAAACTGTTTTGAAGTGTTCTCGACTACTTTTTCACAGAGATTCCTTGAAAGTGCTTTTCAAAACATCTTGCACAAGGATTTGAGGGAATTATATTGCACTCACAGAGTAGATGATTGAGATGAGTTGAACATCAGGGCTTATTTTCCAGGCATTTGGATGATTTATCTCAGCAATTAAAGTAACAATACCACATTGAATACTCCCAAATAAGCAATAGAATGCCACAATTGTTAGCTCTGATGGATACCCTTTTAGAAGTGCTGCCATCAAAAAACATTTCCCATAATTAGAATATCCTCAAAGTTCTTAGTTTCAACTAAAGTTGTTGTAATATTTTTAGGGTAAAAAGTGCCCACTTTCCCTGAACTTTTTTTCGATTTTTTTTTACCCTCAGTTAAAAAAGGAGACTCTAAACTTTTCGGAATTAATAATGTTGCCACATCCATTTATTTCCGCTTTTAAATTTGGATAGAATGAGACCTCATGACTTTCACATGACCAAACTCGGAAGCATTTTGGGGAAAACGGTCCTGACAAAAAAAACTGCATATGTGAAAGATGTAAAAAAAACAAAAAGGGGAAAAGGGAAAATATGGTATATATGTATAAGACTGTTTTTTATTCCATTGGGGCCTTTTTTAAAGGCCCAAAATCTATTTTTTCCCAAAATTCTCCTATTCCGTCCAAATTTAACAGAGAAATTGGATGAAAGTGGCAACATCAATACTTAAAAAACGTTCAGAGTCAAAAACCAAAATCGAAAAAAGTTTAGGAAGCATGGACACTTTTTGTCCATATTTTTATATTGTAAAATTACCTGAGAAATGTTACAAATTGAAACAGACAATCTAGCAATAGCAAGAAAAATGCCTCCAATACCCCAATTATTTATACTTTTCTGAAGAAACTTTGATCGTTGAGTAGAGATATTGGAGGACTGTGACAAAGAATGAATTGTTGAAAAGCCATTATAAAGGGTTACTGTCAATGCTCCTGCAATTGATACCAAGGTTCCCGTGATCTTAATCTGACTTCTCAAGTTTCTTAGGTTAAACTTTTCCATCCTATCAAGAAATGCAATCATTCAGATAAAAATTTGATGTTAGGGGGTCAGAAGACTCTTCTAGTTCTAGTACATCTTGTAATACATCGTCTACTACACAGATAAAATTGTTTCAGATGTGCCAACATTATTGGGCTAATGCAAGTTCGTGAAATTGGCTAATTATATTGCTTCATATTTTATAATTTTATTAGTGTACTAGATCATATATCAAAATATTCAGTGTTGAATTAGAAATTTAAAAAAAGAAAAGAAAAAGGAAAACAGCTTGGGACCGGTCCGGCTATATTGTTGAACACCAACAATTAGTACATATAAACGTTTTGTGACCGTCGAATTAACGGTCTAGATTGTTTTAGAGTGGACAACTGTTGTGATTTTCTAACATATGTTGCGTAAAACAGGTATTACATGCCTTAAGACACATGTTAATAAAGAGAACACTTATTGCATAGGATGCAACACTTGTCTAAAACCTATAACACATAAAAAAAGGTTCAATATGTACTGAATTTTTTGTGTTCGGAAATATAGTCCGGCCCTTTGGGAGGTCAAGGGGTACCTCAAAAATAACAGCAAGAAGAAAAGTAAAATCTGGGATTAAGTTACTCTTAGCTAGTACTGTCAAAGTGGGCTGAAGCCCGCGGACCGTTTTGTGCAGGAGGGAATAAATATGGAGTCTCTACCCTTCGTCGTCACATGGGAATTTGCCTACACTTAAAAAATAAATATCAAGATGTTGGTGAATCGTTGCGCGACAATGAAGGGAAGGTAAGAAATCGCCCCTTGAATCAAAAAGTTCTTCGTGAAAAAATAGCTAAGGCTATTGTTAGCATGATCTTCCATTATCATTTGTTGAGTATGATGGGATTTGGGATGTCCTTACTTATTACAATCTAAGTGTGAAAAGATTTTCTAGGACTACTTCTACAACAGATGTTCATAAGCTCTATTTGGCTAAGAAAGAAAACTTAAAAAAAACTCGTGCCAATTTGCATTATTGTAATTTATACCAGTGTGGGTGAACTGTAATTTATACCAGTAGATACACAATTCTGCATTATTGTAATCCTGCAATCCTCATCAAAAAATGGTAAAAAAAGAAAAGAAATTAAAGAAAACCCTTCATAATTTGGAATCAAGAACATACCCAATTAGGCTGAGAATGAAAAATTTACACCGCAAAGAGATGTTAAGAGGGGGCATTTTGATTCTGCAAATAATTTGAAGAATCAAGAAAACAAAAATTCGATCAAAAGTAATTTGGAGTGTGATTGGATTGGTTTTGATTTGGTTTTTGGTCTGACTTGATACTCAAACCAACTGGATTAAGTTTGGAAGTGAAACATTCAATCATCCAAAATTTAGTTTGGGTTTGACACCGATTTGAAACTGAGACAAAAATCTCAAACTCAAAACTCAATCCAATCACACGCTTGATTTCAATCATAATGAGCTATTGCCCGAGTGTGGTGTCAATCGCCAGTTGATACAACTCCTATCCAACCGAGCCCCCGATCCAGATGTGAAATTGAAGCTGCTAAAGGGAATTGCAGAAGAGCATGAGCTAGACTGGGATCCAAGTGCGTCTGAGACTCAACTGTTGAAGCCACATGAAGATTTACTGAATGGGACCAAAGCAGTTCGGTAGTGGATCTAAAGTTCCTCTTCCCCAAGAAAAACATGAAGAGCAGTGCAAAGAATTGAAAATGGGTTCCTATCTTGGTTTTGTTAACACCCCCCCCCCCCCCCACCCCCCCACTTTATACAGTTATGTTACTCCCTCCATAACATTTTACCATTTCATATGAATTAAGAAATTTCTAAAAACTATAAAAAGGTAAAGCTAAAAGACTAATATATCCTCATTAACTACATCTTGAAAATTGAAATTGTGTTTAAAAAAAAGTAAAAAGAGGGTAAAAATGGTAAAAGTTCATTAAATTCTCATTGATAATCCAAATGTTAACCTTATTTTTGAACAAAATTAAAATCTTAAATGTTAACCTTATTTTGGGATGGAGGGAGTACAAACTTCCTGGTGGGAATTGGGTTTAGATGGAAAGGGATCGACTTTTGACAGTGGTGGCCACAACATTAAAACAAGACTATCCTTCAAGTATTATCGGCTAAACGGAAGGTAACAAATTCAATGCTACTTGAAGCTGAATCTTGTCAATTTGAAGATCATAGTTTCTTTTTATGGAGAGACGACGTCATTTTATATGTCTTTGATACGGGGAAAATAAAAATTTACTGTGAGAGGCTTCACCAACGAACTACTTAGAGGGTGTCATTTTCACTTCCAAGCCTTGAGAACAAGGTTTGTTTTAAGGAGAGGGGATTGTCATATCTGATATGTTTTTTTTTTTTTTTGGGGGGGCGGGCGGTTTCTAACAAAACTTAGTTATTAGATCAATTTATCAGACCGAGCACATATATTATACACAGACAGACAAAACATGTCTGTGTTCCACATGAGATCTGAATTAGTAACAGTGAAGTTTCTGGACAAAGACTCTAGGTAATACTTACTACATTCAATAATATAAATCGTTTATGACATTAGCAAAAATTAAAAAAGTAAACAACAATTTACTTTGTTAGTTAAGATATCAATATTATTCTCTTAAATAGAGTTTATATACCACTAATTATATTTAACAAAGTAATAATGACATTTTAAAATCCGTCCCATTTTCTATCTCATAGTCTATCCAAATCGTACATGATTGAGGGGTCATTTTTTTCAGCAACATATTCATAAATCATCATCGTTGATGATGATGATTTATAGAACGAATAAAAATGTCTATTTTTTACAAAGAAAGTAATTATATTCTTATTTTTACTCTCTTAAAAATCTAAAATAACTATAAATTGAAGAACAAAAGTGTAAAATGGTGTTACTAGCTAGCTTATACAAATACTTATTGAAGGGCGACCAAAGCTTCTTATATTTTATAACAAATTATTAAGGCTTTATATAAGTCATTTTGCTGGTTATGACCGTCTCTTGTGTTCTTCGATTTGTTCGTGTCATCCTCGCTCAGGGCCGGCCATGCTAATCTTCTCTGTATTCTTCCAATCTTATTTGATATCGCGAAAAGATACTCTCGTGTTCTTTGATCTATGCTTCCTCGCGATTTTGCAACAAAGGCGTCTTCTTTGAAGATGAAGGTAGAGCATCATCTTTTGAATCTCCTTGCACTTCATTCTCTTTAGACTTTGCCCACATTACTCCATAGAAACCTACTATAATTATGATTGATCCTATAATTCTGCAGAGAAACATCATATATCAATGTCTACAAAACCCACAATTTTGAATTTCTTCATCATATATAAAAGCATTAAGAAAAGAGGAGGAAACATTTCTTACGTTCCGACGTGAAGAGTTTCGCCAAGAAAGATAACACCAGCAATTGCAGCAATAGCAACTCCAAGAGGCTTGAACATGGCAACAAATACTGGACCTTTTTTGTGTATGCACCATATATCCACTAAAAATACCATCACACTTCCAACTAAAGCCTGTGATCAAATTCAAACTATTCCAATTACTAACAACATTCTTAAACATAGTTAGATAAAGATTGTGATATAAAAGCTGTCCGGATAAGGATTTTTTTACCTGATTAACCCAAAAAAAATTAACCATAGGCCGCAAATAGTCTGTTTTCCGAGGGTAGACAAAGCTAACATGACCACATTACCATAATGCGTTCATGTTATTACCATAAAACATTCTTGCTATGAAGAACACATTATCTTAATGCGTTCAAGTTAGTTTTGTCCACAATTAGAAAACAGGATTGGGTTAAAAAAGGTTGGGTTAAACGGGGCAAAAACCCGCGTGTTTTTTTTTGTTTGCTCGATCAATATAGCAAAAGAATCGGATACTAACAGAGAAAATGACTGAGAGGAGCTCAATATTTGGCCTTATTGTCCAAGGATTTGGTTGATTCCTCTCTGCAACTAAAGAAACCGCGACAGATTGAATTGTCCCGAACAAGAAATAGAATGCCACAATTGTTATCTCTGCAGGGTACTCCTTAACAATTGCTCCCTTTTGAAAGTGCAAAAAAAAACCAGTTAGCTAATTAAATTCTCCTCAAAGAAATTACTCTGTCCGTCCATAACTTACACGTCCACTTTCTTATTCATTTCATATATAAAAGTTACATTCAATTTCCTATTATTTACCTGAGCTGTTATCCATAAGGCAATGCAGAGTGATGAAGTAACAAAACAAAGGCCTCCAATTGCCCAATTTGTTTCTTTTGACAATAATGTAGAGGATTGAAGAAAGCTTTTCGACGAGGGTTCGTCTCCTGAAGAGCCAATTGGAAAACCCTTATAAAGGGTTATTGTTAATGCTCCTGAAATCGATACTAAGGTTCCTATAATCTTGATCTGACTTCTTAAGCTTCTCAAATTCAATTTTTCCATCCTATCAAGAGAAGAAGAAGAAAAAAAACATAAACGAAGCAAATTCATTGCAAACATGATATCAATGACGCGATACTAGTACGAGAAAACTTATTCCTTAGGTACTACTAATAAAGTACGACAAGGGTTGAATTTTAAGACTATACGCGGTTAGGATCAACGTTCTAACAAAGTTAGTATTACGCGGTTATTTTCAATTACTAGAATTCTCTATTATGTTGTTGTGGTTCTTGGATTTTAATTATTTTAAGTAACAAAAGAAATATCTTAAGGGCATATAATATAAGAAGAGGAAAAAATGAAAATGTCACCTGGATAAAACAGCAAGCAAAAAGGTGAAAGCTGGAATTAAGTTCCTCAAAGCAGATAAAAGTGTGGGAGAGCTGTAATCTAAACCAGCATATATACAATTCTGGTTAATTGTAACCCTGCAATTTTCCAAAAATAACCCAAGATTTCACAAACAATTAAAAAAAAATTGGAACCCCTTTTACAATTTCAAGAAATTAAAGCTCAATAAAATCCAATTCAAATGCATACCCAATCAAGCTCATAAAGAAAAACTTGCTAAGAACAGACAAGGTTAAAGGAGGCCTTTCTCTTCTGCAAACACAATCAAGAACAAAAGAAATAGTCACAATTTGGCCCTCAGTTACTAATATTCTTGATCAATAATACTCCCTTTATTCCATAATATAAGTGAATATAAGTCGTTTATGACATTTATCGAAAATTAAGAAAATAAAAAGTAATGTATTTTATTAGTCAAAATATTAATATTTACTCTCTTAAACATAATTAGTGGTATTTAAGGTTATAATATTTATATTTTAACTAAAAAACACATTTTTTTTTGTTATTTGTACTAAACGATTTATATTATGAAAATTTGAATCAGTAATGGAATTTTCTGCTAAAACAATGCACTATTTCATGAAAATAATTGACCAAAAACAGAAAAAAGATTGTACCTTTGGAAGATGAAAGAAAGAGGAAAAAGAATGAGAGTAGAAAGAACATTGGCATAGAACATAAAGGCATATCGGTCCATTCCTTTAGAAATGGCTGATTTACTCAGTGTAGTTAAGCCCACAAGAAGGGCTTCCTCTGTAACCATGGCTGCATATGGCAAAGCTTCTACCAAATGAGAAGATCTCAACTCCATTACCATTTCATCACTTTCCTTTACTCTGTTCTTAAGGTTGAAGATGAAATTATCTTCTCTGTTATGGTTGAATTTTCTGAATTTGTCAGTGTCACGTGCTTCATGAAATTATCTTCTCTGTCAATGGTACATTGTAAATTGGTTTTCATGAACCATGTGACGCTGACAAAGACAATTGGGGCCCTGAGGTGGGTGCGACCCGTGACAGCTCCCTGCTCCTATGCGGGACACCTTTTGTTCCGTACGGTGCGGGACACGTTTTCAGATCTGAAGAGAGAAATTTTTTGTTTTATTATTTTGTAAGTCAGCTGCAATTTTTCTCTCTCCAGGATTCGGGACTGATTCAAAATCTCATCCGATCACTTGAGATTGTTCGCAAGTCACGTAAGCTTTTGACTATTCCGCATAGGAGCCGAACTGCTGATGTGGATATCGCATTTTTTGTGTATAAGGAAAAAGACAATTTTCATTAAAATGGCGGTAAGAAATCTGTTTTTTTTTTTTTTTTTTGAAATCTTTTGCCTTCTTTTGTAAGAAATATTGAGCTCCCTACTTCTCCCTCCCTGGTGAAAATTCAATCTCAGTATCGTTTTTATTAATTGGTCTCGCAATTTTTTTATATAAATTGAGTAAAATTTATCTTCAGATATTGACCCTACTTAATTAATATGAAGAGGCTGTGGGATCAATTTTATAAGGACGATTCTAAGTTTGAGTGACCCCTCCTAAACTATTGAAAGAATTAAATTCCGTGGACGAGTCTCAAGTGAAACACATCAGAACTGTATGTATAACTAACAAATGGTTGCTTATTGCGCTTGATATGAATTAAACCTCCACTTTATAAATGAAAACAAAATTAACACAACACTGCTCATAATAGATTTGTCGATTGAGATATGATGTAGGACTCTTGGATTTCTTTTCCACCAATATACTATGCAAACAACTAATTTGAAAACATTAATTAAAATGAATGTTGTTTCTTTTTTGGGGAATGCATTACGAAGTTACGTTTAATTTACATTTTTACCACAATAAGTTCCTTTTTGGTATTAACCAAAAAAAAGTTCTTTTTTGGTTAAATACGTGTCTAGATGAAATAGACTGGTGAAAGAAAAAATTTGGGGAAAGTTTTTTTTGGGAAAATTCTAATATGCACCAGGTCTATATTAATCTTATAATTTAAAATAAGACATGTCATTATAGAATTGTCTCTCTCCTTATTATATAACGATGTGACTAATTTTATACCAAATAATTTAATAGATTTGGTCTATATTAAGATTCTTCTTCTTTTAGAGTAAACATGTTTACACGTTACATATGTAAATGAATCATTGCAGCATTAGTTGGAAAGTCAGTGACATCAAAATATTAATTTATTTGGTTATTATTGAATAGATACTTTAGCTTTTAGTTGGTGGATAGGTGTTTGAGGACCATACCTTTCTAAGGCCTTCGGGCTAAGATCAAGTGTATTATCTGATTTTATCAGCTTAATATATGATATGTGACTCATTAGATCACACAATATTAACTCTATTTTTTTAAGGTGAGGGTCCATTTGGTAACTTGTTATTCGGGCTCTCACGAGTCGCTTGGGTGTTGCACTACTGCCTTACTTGATCCAACCGCTAAAAAAATTGAGAAAAAAAAAGGTGGTGAGGACCGAATAAATGATAATTTTAAAGGTGGTTGGTTACTGGTTGACAATGGCAAAAACTTTAATATAGAATTTAGTAGTGGACCCGCCACGTCCCTACAACATTTAGCGAATTCTTTATTTTTTCTAGGTAATGTTTGAATTAGTACGGTATTTGATGTAATTTTTTGTAAATACATTTCTGATACTCATTAAAATGTCTCAATTTTTTTTTGTTAGAAGCAAAAAAAAACAAATTTAAATAAATAGTAGTGGAGAAATTCTTTGCGTTCTGAGTTAGATTTCCAATAAGTAAGAGCTCTAATTAGACTTTAACAATTTTTACTTTTTTTTTAAAACATAAACTTTATTTTTGTACATTAATGAGTATAAACAATTTAAGGGACGTCCGATATAAAAAATTAGTGGATTTCAATAAAAAAAAAAATTATCATGTGATTCAAACGTCCTGATTTAGGTAGGGGTAAAATTGTTCATTTACTAACCATTCCTCCCAACCCACATTATCCTACCCGAATTGGCCCAGACTGGCCTAGCCATCCATCTCTATCTTCTCCACCGTCACCACCATGAAATCAGCTAGCAAATTCAACCATTTTAGCAAGATTCCCAAAACAACTTCTCCTCCAATCAATTTCTAAAATTAACAAACAAAACCACATAATTTCCAATTAAAGTAGCAATTTAAACTCATGAAATTACCCAAACATGTTCTAGAAAATCACTTAAAACTCATGAAATTACCCAAACTCATTCGGAAGAACATTTAAACTCTTTGTTGTGTGTCTCTCTCCGTGGAAGTCTCAATAATATTGCTCTCCTTTTGTCCGCAAAAATATCACCAAAGGCTAAAAGGTATGTGTGTTTGTGTTACTTTTAATATTCTTAGACTTAAACCCCGAGCTTTGGGGCAACTGGTTGGAGTTGTCATATGCCTCATCGTTGACGAGAGTTCGATTCCCACTATGGACTTCGACTCTCGTGGGATTTTTCCGCGGTGGTAGGGCTCCGTGTATAAGAGTAGTATGGGTCAGACCCTCCCCCGCTAGCGGTCACGTTACGGGCCAACCGCAGGTCGAGCCCGGATTAGTCACCACGTTGTAAGTGGACACCGGGTGCCTCTCGGGGTGAACCAAAAAAAAATATTCTTAGACTTGAGCCATCCATCATGTTTTTTTTTAACCTCACAGTGGGAGGAGGAGCCCAAGAAGGGTGTAATTTATTAAGCTCCACGTAGGAAGCGAGGTATTGAACCCTCGACCTCACGATCTTGGACAGTGCCAAGCCCCAGTGAGCTATGAACTTTGATATCATGGTTGATGAATGATGATGATAAAATTATATATCTGAAGTAAAAATCCAAAATTAGAGAAAATGTGGGGAAAATGTCTTGAATGAAATTGGCAATTGTTCTTGAATTCCTACCTATGCCTTAACCCGTATTTTTTTTTTTTGGGGACATCTTTGTCCTTATTTTGTAAGAAATATTGCAGTCCGAATCTTGTGCGAAACAGTTTTTTAAGTATATACGCAACACTTCAAAACAGGTGTTCTGAACTTTCTAAGGCTCACAACAGTTGTTCCGCACAATAAAAACAGAATAGATGCTCTCAGTCTCAGAATAAGTGTTCGTTTTAAATCAATCTTAACCGTCAAAATTTTAATCCAACAGATGATGGAAGTTTCGCACGTGCGAAATTACCCACGTTCCTCACTGAAGACAGCGTCGAAATATTGACTTCCCTACTTCTCCGTCCCTAGGACTAGTAAAAGAACTACACTGCAAGATATGTTTCAAGTGGGATCCATCAGAACTGCATATATAACTCAAAAGTGATTTCTTCATGCATTTAATGGAATCAAACTCTAACTTTTTAAGTAAAAGCAAAAGCTAATACAACATTATGATTTATCATTTAAGTTATACCATAAGGACTTTTAGACTTCCTTTCCACTTATATACAAATAACTAGTTGGAAAACATTAATTCAAATGAATGTTTTTTCCTGGGGAGGGGTAAATGCATTACGACGATACGTTTAGTTTACATTTTTAACAGATGAAATAGAGTAGTGAAAGAAAAAAGTTGGGGAATGTTTCTTTTGGAGTATGAATAGAAACATTTTTACACGTTATACATGAGAAGGCAAATTGGTGTATTTTGTCCCTAAACAATTTCGAGATTGATATAAGGTTCTTAAACATTGTTTTTTAATTTTTTTTATCCTGAAACAATTTACGTTTGGTGCATAAGGTCCTTCCGTCCATTTTGTGACGGTCAACTGAAATTGGAAGAAAAAAATTGAGCCAACTGGGATAGTTTGGGATAGTTTGAGGGGCATTTGTGGTACATTACATAAAAATACCTCACCCCCTATCCGTCTTCTTTCTTCCACGCACCCCCTCCGCCATCCTCATTATCGCCACTGCCGGCGGCGACACAACCACCCTAAACCTCTCCTCTTCATCTCCATTTCTTCTGGCCAATCCAAATCACCAAAATCCATTAATCCATGTAGAAGATTTAAAGCTTGAACCAAAATTTCCACAAACACACAATCCAATCTCTAACTACAAAGTCCAATTTTCCCTTTCCTTTTAATTTCAAACCAAAACAGAGAATCAAGAAACAAGAACCATCAAATTTGAATTTTTCTTGTTCTTTTTCGAATCTAGGAAACAAAAAGAAAAAATATACTCTGCCCTTTACCCCCTTCTTCAAACATCCAATTTCTCAATCATCATACAATCCTTTAACCAGAAAACTTACCAAATCAAATAGAATACAACCAATTTCAACATGATTTGAAAATAATCTTAGAAACCCCAAATCAAAGTAATAATTTTTGCTCACCAAAAGATTGAAACTCGAACTTGATGATTATGTGGTTTAAAAGAGAATACTTAGGGATGATTTTTTTGGGGATGAGATTTTGTGGGAAAGATTTAGGGGTGGTGGAGGATGGGGAAAGAGAAAGAACAATTTAGGTGGGGAGAGGCTGTTTGCGTCGGGAGAGAGGGAGAAGGTGGGGTGGGGTGGGATGGGGGTAAATTATTATATTAGTATCTATAAAAAAATGTCCTTTAACTTCTTGGTTTGATCCGATCAAAATTTAGAATTCACAGTTGACTAACAAAATTTTGGACGGAAGAACCTTATGCCACAAACGTAAATTGTTTCAGGATAAAAAAAATTAAAAAATAATGTTTAGAGACCTTATATTAATCTTGAAATTGTTTAGGGACAAAATATATCAATTTGCCTACATGAGAATGAATCATTGCAGCATTGGTTGGAAGGACACTGACATCAAAATTAGTTTATTTGGTTATTAGAGAATTGATACTTTTGCTTTTAGTTGGTGCAAGAAATCCCCCAAGGCTCCGGTGTGGAACATCGTGCGAAATAATTAATAGTCGTTAGATTAAGAATCGTACGATTAAAATTATTTGACTTAAAATATTTATTATTCGTAATATTTTAAACAAAATGATATCAGCCGTCTGATAATTAATTCGACGGCTATTAATTATTCTATACTGTGCGAAATGTTCCACACTAAAATCCAACTGCAAAAAATCAATAGAGGTCCTTTTTGGTGAATAGAGTTGAGACCGAATAAACGACAAATTTTAAAGATGGTTCACAATCGCAAAAGCTTTTACATAAAATCTAGTAGTGGACTCACCGGGTCCCTAGCACCACTTGACCATTTTCACGTTCATCTTCAAGTTAGTGTTGTTAGAATTCTGTCACACCCTATGTAGGGGTGATGGCATGCGATCTTGCATTAGTTAATGAAACACCTAAGCGCAGTCGTAGATTACTAATTAAAGGCGATTCGGTTATGAAATCCATAAATAGTAATAAAAACACTAGCGAAGCATTATTCTAAAAATGAAATGTTTAAGTTATTACATCCGAAGGAACCTCATGAGTTCCAAAATAAATAACTATGAAATGAATTAACAGCGTGTGAACTAATCAGGTTAGGATCACTCTTGTAGCTCCCTTCCCAAGCATCAACAACATCATCATACTGCTCATAATCACCTGCACAGTAAGAAGCGGATGGACTGAGCTCTGGTGCTCAGTAGGGACCCAAAAACAGTAATAACAATAGCAATATATATAGGCATAACATAACGAATACAACGAGAATCGGATACGAGATAATGCGAGATGCTCGTTTCCCAAAATACCCCCTATGGAAGTATATGCACACGACTCAATCCAAGTCTCACAAGACTCAGAACTCAGTGCAGGGAAGTGCGGTGCGATGCAGTCTGGATCCGAGCAGGGACGGATGGTTCGAAGCGAGCGAGTGGGATCGCACCACTGCGGTTTCCAGAAAAATGAGATGCAAACTTGTGCAAAAATGCACTACACAATACCCAATCATCCCAACTCATATGCGACCAAATAGATTCCAAGCAACCAGACAATTAAAGACCCCAAAAACAAATGTTCGACTATACTTATCAAATCTGACATCCCAGAATGGAATTCATGACATGAGCATCCCATACTACTCATGCACTACAACCCAATAGTTATGTCAGACAATCGAGTATAAAACAAACAAGGACGAACACATATTATGCAACAATTAAGCAATTAACAACATTCTTTGCACCTAAAGCGATTCCATGACTAGAGTGTACGACAAGCACCACACGTTACCCATCCCAAGTACACCCAATCACATACTCGTCTTAAATACTTAGAACATCGCTAAGGCTATGACACGCAATCCCACCACATGAGCTCGATTATCTATTCACTACTACTCACAGCAATACTCGGTAGTGGTCCCGATTATAAACCAAACTAGGGGCGGTTCGAGTAAAACTTCGTGGGTTCGGGTTGCCTCCCCAAACGACAGAGGCACGATTTTAATGTTCAATCCATTACATTGTCTCATCATCCCTCATCGGGGGACTCCACAAAACCACTACCGTATCTAATGATTGGTCCCACTAGATGAAGACCCGATGCAGAACGAGCGAGAAGACCTCTCGGGGGTCATGTATCATAGCAGAGCGGAGAGCGAAGTCGGACGGAACACCGCTAACTAGTGATCCTAGATAAGAGCTCACGAGGGGCGGCGACTCGGTCGACCAAACCCGAGTTAGGACAAACAATAACACCAATTAAGACGACCTTAATAGAGGCAAATACAGAAAGGACTCCCAGCGGTCCCGGTCTGAAGCAGGGGATCTGAGAGCGGGATACTGAGACAGATACAAATATAGTGCAGCGACGAGTTTATAACATTTTAGCAATTAATGAAAGCGATTTAAATTAAGATATAGACATGCTCAGGTCATCTAACAATTCAGGAATTCAATTAAGCCAACGAAAAACCCAACACGACAACAATTATTCCAAGGCAGTTCATGCTTTTCAATATAAAATACTATAAAAACATGTCGAAACGAGTATATCGATGATTATCCATAATTCACAATTATAAGTTAATTATGACAATTTACATAAGGCAATAACAAGAGCGCAATAATCAATTTACGAATCAAATTATAATGAATTTAAATCATGCCCAAAACAGTTTATGCAATATCGAAAGTAGTAAACACAATTCGTGAATCTATTTCGTAAATTAAATAGTTTATCCGCTTTTACGTGCGAGTAACATGTGAGAATTAAATGACGTAGGGGTCCCTACCTCTTACGAACGTGATAAGACACAAAAATCCGAAATCAGTCCTGGCAGCTTACTCCGGGAGCGATAACTTTCTGCTGGAACCTCCGATTCACGATCCGTCTGCGCTCACTCGAAGGTCTTTCAATTCTCTTCAAAATCGATATGCTGTGGGTCGAAAACAGAGGCCGATAGCATCCTCAATCGTCCTGTCGAAGTTCTGGACAGAATATATTTAATCGTACAAAAATCTGGTTCTGCCCTCCACTTCAAACATATATTACGGAAAATCTAACGGTTAAAATAACGATCCCTCCGGTCAGATTATAGCCCTATCAGTCTAGTTTTTAAATAAAAAAGAATTACTCCGATTGGAGTTCGTATGTTACCTGTACGGCGTTTCTACCGCGACTGTGCAGAAACTGAAATTCAGGAAACAAGCCATGCTCCCAGCGCAATACCTTCCAACTCCGAATTCGAAATATGAATCCTCTTCCACGCCCTTGTAGCCTGTTTCGTTGTGATCAATTTTCATATAAGGTTCGTCGAAATCCGCCAAAAATTGCTCACTCAAATATTCACTCAAAGTTGCTAGAATTAAAGCTCTCAAAGACTTTATTTTCCTGTGTGTTCTTCACGGCAACAAGCCGTTTCGTTTCCTCTTTTGTATTTTGCTGGCACGTTTCCCGAGGTGAAAATAAAACCCCCGTGCCAATGATCCCCTTATACCCACATTATGCCCATTTACTTCTTTTAATATTTCTTTTTCCTTTTCTAATTCATTATCCCAGCCAACTCGTTTTTCTTTTCTTTTTTTTTTTCTCATTATTTTCTATATAATTATTGTGGTGATTTTTCTAATCCAATTAAATTTCTAATTAATTCCAAACCATCATCTAAGTGAAAACACAATTTAAGTCCCTTAATTAAGATACGTGTGCGAAACGCCCTTCAATAAAACGTACACATAATAAAACATGTAATATGTTATAAAAATAATTTTGCACGTGGGCACATAATCATACGAAATAAATTACGCCTACACAGGTACTCGAGAAAAAAATAAATTACACGTCAAAAATCACGTACGCAAAAGTTACGGTTATCACAAATTCACTTTGCGAACAAGTCTCCAATCAATCGAGCTGCTACGTCACCTTGATTTACATTATTCACAATTCTTGTCGGATTGAGAGGTGTGAGCGTAGGTATCACATTTTGTGTAGGAGAATTCACTTTGCGAACGTATTGATAATAAATGGACGCATATTTTAGCGAAATCTTCTTTTTCTATGTATTCTTACAATGTTTGAATGAGTTTGGTACCGGTGTAATTTTTTCTAAAATCATTTCTGATACTCAATGAAATATCTCAGTTTTCTGTTAAAAGAAAGAAAAAAAAAAAGAATTTAATAGTGGAGAAATTCTTTGCTTTACTAGCTAGATTTCCAACTACAAGTTACAGCGCCTCTCCCTAAAGAGTAGATGTTGTGTTAGATTATGTACTTAAGTGTCGGAAGCAACGGTTGTGGCTAAAAGCCTAAAAGGACCCTAGTCCATCATTGCAATCTTTTCCTTTTTAAAAAAATATTTATATATATTATTAATTGGGTCAATTACAAAAAATAAAAATAGAAATTTAAAATAGAGTTTTTTTTTTTGGCTGAGTAAATTTAGTTTCCATTAATCTCAAATAGCCGAAACAATTACAATTAAAGGAAAATCTGAAAATACAGAAAGTAAAAGTTATACAATAATTTAAAAAATCACGATAACAGACAAAAGACACACCAAGAAAACTTGGATGGTTAGGAAAAACAACTAGAAAAACTAGCCAACTAAACAAATACATAATCTTCTCCTTCAAAGCATCTTCATCGCAATCCTTGATCCACAGGGACAGGAGAATATCACTTTCAACATCTTCCTTAGGGGTCGACAATTTATAGGACCATGGGCGTATCAACCGTCCTACAAATTGCCTCGAGAATATGTAAAAAGTTGATAAAGGGCCCAGATCTAGTCCGGGTTGAACAAATCCTCCTAGAAACATAGAAAAAAAGTCTATATCTGTGAAGATCTGAGACTCATCTAACCACTGTGTCTTGAATCTTGAAGAAAAAAACTCTGAAAAATGTTTCATATGATTTGTAGTACAAAATAGAGTCATATAAACGGAACAAAAGGACCAAGATTTGACCATTGGCCGAAGCCAATGGCCAAATCTGGCCAGCAGCAAGGGGCAGAAAAAACGCAGGAAGAACAAGGAGAAGAGAGAGAAGAGAGAGAAAAGGAGAAAAGGGTCAAATTTAAAATAGAGTTGAAGATTTGAACTCAATACCTTTATTATCTAAGATCTCTACAATAACCATTATGCCAACCCACCAATTTTATTTTTATTTTTAAAAAGAAAATAATATCAATAATAGATATTATGAGCTACATGAGGGAGGTGGAATTCCAATGGATCCCCTACCCTTTGAAATGAGGCATCAAGCCTTAGAAAAATTTCAGCTAACCAATGAGCCAGAACATTAAAAGACTCGCAGTCATAGAAAAATCAAGAGAATAAGTGTCTTATAGTACAAAATTCTATGGCCGGATAACCATACACTACTATAAAAAAAAGCAATAGCAAAACCGAGGTCACGCACAAACCAGAGGCCTTCCACAACTTTCAGAGTTCTTGTTTGCAAACTTTCAAAACACGTAAAATTAGAAAGGGGTATCAGTTGAAAACCGCGTAAAGTATTCATCCTCATATTTCCCAATCCGAACGGGCACCATAACTTGCTTAGTAACCCTCAACTCTCCACTACCGTTTAACCATTGCAGTCTGTATGGGTGGGGATGTTTGATTGTGGGAAGTTCTAACTTTTCCACCATAGATTGACTAGCAACGTTAGTACAACTATCTCCATCAATAATAACGCTACATACCTTATCTTTCACATGACAACGAGTGTGAAAGATGTTTTCTCGCTGCACTACTTCTTCTTCTTCCTTAGCTTGCAAGTTCAAAACTCGTCGAGTGACTAGTGCAAGCATCTTCCCATATTCGGCCTCAAACTCCTCTTCTTCCCCACACTTCTTTTCGTCATCGGACTCTATCTCACCATTGTCTCGAACCACCATTACTCTCTTATTTGGGCACTGACTTGATATGTGTCCTCTCCCTTGACATCTGAAACATCTAATATCACTATAACGAGATGTAGTAGGGATATTTTTACCTTGAATAGGTGTAGTTGGGTGGACTGGTTTCTGCTCGACCTTTTCCTTGAAGGTGGACGGACTTTCCTCCTTTCTAGGGTAGTTAGTCCTCCAAGGTGTTGCTTTTGAATTTTGTGGGGCTGGTCTAGACCTTGTGCCATCCTTCTTAAGTTGCCTTTCCACTTTGATTGCCATATGCACCAAGTCCTCCATCTCCACATAGTGTTGAAGCTCAATGGTGTTAGCAATCTCCCTATTCAGTCCATTTAAGAATCTGGTCATCGTCGCCTCTCGATCTTCCTCCACATTGGCTCTAATCATAGCCATCTCCATCTCCTTGTAGTACTCATCTACACTTCGGTTCCTTTGGTAAAGTCCTTGTAACTTGAGGTAGAGCTCGCGATAGTAATGAGATGGTACAAACCCCCGCCTCATTACTCTCTTCATTTCGTCCCAAGTCTCAATAGGACGATCTCCAACACGCCTCCTATTAGTGCACAACTGATCCCACCAAACAATAGCATAGTCAGAAAATTCAATGGTAGCAAGTTTTACCTTCTTTATGTTGGAATAGTTGTGACAATCAAAAATCAACTCCATCATCTTTTACCACTCAAGGTAGGCTTCAGGATCACACTTTCCTTGAAAAACTGGAATTTTCATCTTAATGCCTCTCATGTTGTCATCTAGATGGTTTCTAGCTCATCTATCCCTTCCATAGCCTCGATTGAGGTGTTCATCAACATCATCTTCTTCGATTTCTCCTTCCCCCTTATAGTCTCTCTGGGGTACAAGATTTCTTCTATGAGCGATTGGAGCAACTGGAGGTTGCCCACGTTGTGCTCTCTCTTCCATCCTATCCAACCGCCCATGTATTTGTTCAACCTCACCTTTCCACAACTGTCTCATCTCTCATGTAATTGCCTCGATTGCGAGATTGGGAAGGGTATTTGACGAACCTTCTGGTGTGTCTTGCGCCATTAGATAATCCTGCAAACAAAGGTTAGAGAAAATAACAAAAACGCGTATAAAGACCTGACCACACTCCCTTACGTGTTTCACTCAAGTAATAATGATCACTCAATTTTCCCTCATGTTTCACTCAATTAAATTCGACTTTTACCCTCTGATGTGCTCACACTCTACCTTTTTCCACTTGAATTCCTCTTCAAGTTCTTGTAAGACTAGTCCGATCGATCACCAATGGATTTCTTGTAGCAAATCAAAAGGATTGAAGGTCCGAATATAGCGAAAACTGAATCAAAATTTTATTTTCCCTTGATACTCGTGCGTTGGGTCTTGGTAGAAAGATCTCTTGATCGTGTAGCTCGAGAATAATAAATAATAATAATTAATTTTTTTTTTTGAAAAAATAATTCCTGCACAGGCAACTTTCTGTCCAGTTTTTTTTTTTTTTGGGCTCTTTTCTTTTTCTCAACAATCTGGGTTCATCAAAAAAATTCTGAACTAAAGAAAAAAAATAAATAAAGGAATTTTCGTCCAGAAGAACAAAAATTCTTAATGAATGCGGAAACGAAATTAAAACAGTAAAGATAGTCCTAACTGGATGAAACTCGGCTCTGATACCAATTGATGCGAACCTTCGCCAACGATGTGAACGAGAACCTCTTCGATTCGGCAACAATTCCATAAATTCGCCCAAGTATAGGTTTGGATGGGGACCTTCGACCTCTAATCAACCAATAGGAAGGATCCTACTTCGTGACTAGCAACCTAGGTATAATTGACTTATGATGGGTGGAAATCTTGACCTCTAATCAACCTGTGATTAGCAACTTCGGTATAAGGAAGACGCCACGAACGAAGGTGAATAATTCGTTTGATAAGTCAAATAGAACGCCACAAGGAAATCCTTGATAAGTTCGAATAAGTCCTTTCAAGAACTCAAGATGAAAGCAAAAGCTCACGTTTTATATAAATGAATTGGTGACTAACAAAGGATGCCGAATGCTCATTTTATAGGGAGATTTCGGCCTAAGTTTCCTAGTCCTTGTTGAATTAAAATACGACATAGTTTAAAGTTCAAGATAAGGTATAATCCTGCTTGAACTGAAATACGACATAGTTTTCGAGTCCAAGTCAAAGTCTAATCCTTCTTGGACTGAAATACAAAATAATAAAACTACTAAATAACTACTTTATTAAACTGCCTAAAATAAAACAACTAAACATAATGCGGGAAATAATGGTCTAGATCGTGGTTGGACGTTTAGACCACGTTCTCCATTCCGCCAAGCCGGTCCATGTTTGTGTCCACTTTGATGAGTGTAACCGGCTTCGACTCACTCTCTTTAAGCAACACGTGCTTTTCTTGTTCTTGAACTCTTTGGACAAAACTATTAAGTTCTTCTCGGAATCATTTTTTCTGGGCTCTCGTCGCTGGTCCAACTGGTACTTGGGCGGAATCTTGAATAGCCTTGATGTTTACATCAAAAAGTTTATGATTTCAAGCCAACCATAGACACCAATAGCCATAAGAGAACAAGTGCTCCGCTGGTACATATTAATGGGGTCAGACCCAAAACAATATGTTGGCCTAAATAATTTGGGCCTAACAAGAAAGCCCTGACATAATTTACAAATTGGCTGCACAAGCAGTGGGCTAAAATAAAGGCTAGTCCTTGTGCCGAGCTCTTTACATGGTTCAACGACTACAAATCTACTTGAACGGAAGAATGAAGCGCATAGGATATACTAGGCCGTACCGAGCTCAACACACGATTCAAAAAAACGCAGTGGCATTTCCGTGGTAAGAGATAGAGTTTACTCTACCTATGGCCATATAAGGTATGACTCAAATCTTTAGAGCAAATGCCTCTATAAATAGAGACATTCTCACTTCATTTTCCCAAGTAATTTCTAACTCTCGAAACACACGCTAACTTCTTAATACTCTTTGTATTTAGACTAACTTAAGGATCGGAGTGGGGTTGAGGTTGTTGGAGAATTGAGTTTTTAATAAAAGATTTGAATTGTAATTAAAGTGTTGTGAGGACATTTTTGAGCCAATATATTTATATGTTACACCGCTCGGTTTTGAATGTTATTGAGATTATCTCGAAGTGGGTTGTGCAAGCTTCGCGATGATATATAACATGTGAGAAAACCAATTCTTTGTGTGAATGATAAATTGGTATAAAGTAGGGTGGTTGAAATATGGTAAATGAGTTTTAAACCCACATCCCACATGGGATTCTTATGAAAGTGGAAAACACTTTATAAGGAAAGGTGGTTCACATGGGTTTAAAATGTCTTGCCAATATTATGTCCCATGTGAGAAGCTCGTGCGGGCGATGCAAATCGAAGGGCTGAAGCGATAAAGGCGAGCAAATTGAACTTAAGGGGAAGCGGTGACACACTGCTGTCTCATCTAAGATTAAATCCAAAACCGGTTGAGGTTCTCAATTTTAATTTTTCTTACTATTTTTCTGTGTATTTCTGCAATAAAAAATAGTAGCTGTGTTTTTGTTCAGTATTTTATCTTCCTGTACTATTTATTTTTAATTATATTTGTTAAAAGTTATAGACAAATTTTCAGTAATCCAGAAAAATATTCAACAGAGATCTTCCCACACCTTCTCTAACTTTGCTCATCTCTGCGGGGACACATATATAGCTCGGATCAAGAAGCCCAACTTTATATCCGAGCCTTTCAATATATCTCACTAGCTCGACTTTCTTCCCCTCAAGAAGGTAGCCCGGCTAACCCTTTGGTTCCGGCTCGAGCTCCTCATTTCCTTAGTCATCTCTTAAGAATTTAGTCACCCCCCAAGTTAGGAGCACATCGCCTGCCATTAGAGGAACCTTTCCAAGTAATAGAGTTCTCCCTACCACTAACCTCACTCATATGTATAGATTTGATGCGCTGGTGGATGAGAATAGGAAAATATGTGGATAGTCTCTAAACACTTCATTGACCTGCCATTGCAAAAAATATTGTAAATGAGCATCGACTTTTCATCTGAAGAGGGCCATGAATAATATTTCTTAATGGACCCGAACCCATGACCCATCCAACCATCTCACCAAACCTGAATGAGTTGGTCATTGTTCGGAATCCACTGTTATGAAGAAATTCATATTCCTTAAATGAAACACGTAATTATGAAAGTTCAGGGAGAAAACTATATTTAACGTTAAAAAATGTAAATTCTAAAAAAATAATGCATTTTTACTAAAATGTAGTGCTTTTTATCATGATGTTGACCTCTTTGACATTGACTCCCTTTCACTCTTCTTAGTCTGACTAACCCAATTGAAATCTGAAAGACACTTTGACAAATCAGGTAGCAATTCACGCAAATATGGCTCCTGCTCTAGACAACAGTTAAACTTCCAAAAATTTGTTAATTAGAAATTTTTAACTATTACCAATAAAACGAGTATTTGATTCAAGTGAACTAGTAGTTGATACCTATACTTCATTTTGAGTTTATTTTAATCAAATATTTCCTAGAATTGCTAAAAGTCATATTCATAATTACCACCATATTGGTGAAGGGAGATACCTAAGAAGGTAGATCTGCACATGGCGAACTCGCATACGATAAACCTGTCCAGTATCTCGAGAGAGAGGTTTCATCTAACCCTTTAAGATTTCCCAAAATAGCTTGGGTTGGACAAATCTTTAACGAAAGTCCAGTCCTAACTAAATCGACATGACCAATAGCTAGGGAAGTAATTCTCAAATAGAAACCCCCGACTATAGCCCTTGCACGAGTAGAATAAAGTTAAAAAATAAATATAGTTTACAACCAGAATTAATAGCCATTCGGATCATTAACTTATTTTCGCTTTGCCACTTTAGTCACAATTCACTTTTTTTTTAACTATTTTCATAACTAATGTAATTACAAACTGCCATTTTGGTAATTCCGTTAAATAATTGGATAAATTCCATTCAATTTGAAGACGTAACATAACGGTGATAGGAATCTCTCCCTTTTTCAAGGGTAAAATGGGAAGTAAAAATATTATTCTTCTCCAATTGTGATGTTCCTCGCTACAGACTCCGGCCACCACTCGCCACCACCGTAATAGCACACTACCGCCACCAACACCCCTTCCCTTTCACCATCAACATCCACCACTACCACCACCACCAACCATCTCCTGCACCTCATTTTATTATTTCTGAAAAACTTCAAGAACATAAAATGTTGCCCAAATAAAAATCTCACATGCAACTCAAAAACCCATAAAGCTCCAATCTTTATCAAAGAAAACTAAAACCCAGAAACAAAAACAGATCAAAAGCCCCAAAAAAGAAAAGAAGTACAAAATACATATATAAGCAGACCAAACGGGTTTATGGGGGAAGAAAGACAGATCTATTAGGAGAAAGAAAAAAAAACTTGCTTATACTTTAAATTTATTCTTGTGTTGAAAGAATATAACATTGAAGATATTGGGATTTTAAATAATTGATCTCTGCCATTAAAAGATATTAGATTTGTGGTAAAGAAGTATTGGTGGTTTCAGATTGTGATTTTGCTTTGGATTCTTGAAAGTTTCCCGTCATATTTCAATAGTTTAATTGGAATTGATAAAATTGTTTTTGCTTTGGTTTCATGAACCCCCCCCCCTTTTTTTCCTGCTGCCTCTGGCCAGATTTGGCCATTGGCTCCCAGCCCGATGGTCGAATCTTGTGGGATTATCTTCTTTTGTTCGACTTTTGGTGTCTTCACCCTCTGCATGTAAATAATGATAAGGTTTTTTAAGACATTCTTATTCGAGATTCAAGACTCGGATGCGAGATCAACTTGAGATCCTTCGGATCGAAGTTTTCCTCTATACCCGGAGTTGTTTCAGGCGCCCCCTCGATTTTCTTCATCTTTCCAGAGACATTACTATGGGGACGGTTGATACGCCCAGTGGTCTCGTAGATTGTTGATTTCTAAGAAAGGTGTTGGTACTGAGCTTGCTACTGCTGTTCAAGTATTTTGGAGAAGATGTTGCGAAGAATTTTATTATGTATTTATTTTTTCTACTTTTTGTAGTGTTTACCCGGTCCAGGGTATGAACTTTATCTCGTTATCATGGTGGTCTACACTATTGTATAACTTTTATTTTCTTGTATGTTCTTTTTGTCCTTTGATTGTAATGGCTTCGGCTATTTTATGATTAATGGATAATTTTTATTTAGAAAAAAAAAATGATGATGGAAGAAGGGGTGGAAATGGAGATGAAGAAGAGTGGTAGATTTTTTCTTCCAATTTTATCCTCATAGGAGAGAGAAAGGTAGATACTTATTATGCCACGTCATCAAATTGGATAAAATTTACCTAATTATTTAACGGAATGATCAAAATGGCAGTTCGTAATTACATTAGTGATGGAAATAGTTAAAAAAGTGAATTGTGATCAAAGTGGCAAAGCGAGAATAAATTAATGATCCAAATGGCTATTAATTCTTTACAACCATTTGCACTATGACATTTTGTCAAAGATGAACATTTACTATTAAACAAAATAGAAACAGAAATAGAAATGTCGACATAAATTGCCATTATAATTTGGATTAACACAAAGTGAGCATATCCCACGTAGCAATCTTGATTTAAGAACGCGTGCTTCCAAATATAAATGACATTTTTATTCCTATCAATTTCATAATCAGTTCTTAGATTTCTCGTCTTTTCCAATCTTTCCACTTCCCCGACTCTTCACAAATCCCAGAAATAGGTGACTCATTTTCTTTTGTAATGTTCCATTGCTAACCCTTTATTTTGTTCTTTAATTATATGGATTGATTTCTGATTTTGTGTCTAGATTGTGGAAAAATCGTGTCTTGTGACTTGTTTGAACATTGTTGATTATAATTTTTTGATTAATTGAGAAAGGAGATTTCGAATAAACAGAAAATAAACTTAGATCATTTAAGGGTTTCATAATTTCTTGGTATGGAATGGAATTACTAGTTTGTGTAACAGATAATTACCTAGAATCTCATTTTTGTGAAGGTTTTTAAATAAAAGAATTTATCGATTCTTTATACTACTTTCGTAATGGTTCAAGAAAGAGCAAAAAACCACAGTTTTGATGGTTTAAGGTTACTTTTTTTTCTCTCTTATGGGTGTATGGGGTTGAGGACATTGACGGATCCAAAAATATAATTCACTGGGGTCATTTGATATACACAACAATTCACTGGGGGTCATTTATACATTTATTATCTAAATGAAGTAAAATATATCATATATAATTAAAAAAAAAAAAAAATTCACTGGGGTGGGGTCATTTGAGCCCACTCACACCAAGGTGGATCCGTCATTGGTTGAGGAGTGTTTTATTTATGTCGATTCCGGCCTATATTGTTGGTAGATGTGGAGTATATGGGAAAGATTTAAGAATGGCGATGTTTAATCGCAGTGTCTCGTTAAGCCAATGTAGGATGAAATGCATATTTCAAACTCCAGTAGCTTTTAGAATTTAAAAGGTTGGTTGATATGCATATTCCAAATCTTGTTGTTTCTCGGTCTTGTTTAGGTATGTGATTATTGATGAACCAAATTTCGGACAATAATTAATTTGAAAACTTGGTAGACTCATTTTTCAACAATTTGGCAGTTTTATGAATCCCAATGTGACTTAGTTTAACCACTCATGTTGAACTTCTCTAGCTTTTCAATAGTACAAGTCAAATTTCTATTCTATTAAGATTTATTCCTTCCTAGATTGAGGGAAATTTTTAGCATTTTTCCTCTGTTATTGAGGTGTCAAATTTTGAGTACTCATGGAGCAAGCGTTAGTTTAGTGTTAATGATAGTTGCCCTGAGAATAAATTTTCCACAAAGCATGTGAAGGTAAAGCCTTTGTGGACATTCTGGCTTTACTTATATTTCATACCCAAGCCTTTAGTATTTAAAAACCAGGCACCGTAAAATAACTCTTCATACAGGCGCACATTTATGCACCCATCGTTCGTTTCTTAGAACTAATTCATCTCCACTTGCACGCAACTTAGCAGGCACTGTATCACTGTGCTTGGGGCGGGTGTCCCAAAATGTGTGCCGCTCTATATTTGGGTTACTGAAATCTTCAATTTTACCAAGTTGAACTAGTTTAGATTGCCTCAAAGAGCTGTCACTTGACTATTCTGGTACAAAGGAATTTATTTGCAAGTTTCGGAAGTTTTGCAAACCATGACCTGCTATATTTGGTTTCTTGATTTTCTTAAATTCCCAGCAGTAAATGGTGCTTCCTGATGCATGTTTTCTTCTTTTCTTAAGCTAACTGAACTTGAAATACTCGAGGGGAAGACATATGCCGAATAAATACTTATCACACTTTAAATTTGAGTTTAAAATCTCATGAATATTGCCTGAAGCATTAGCTATCTCTGTTTGTCTTGTTAGGACTGAACATAGTTTGTTAATGCTCGATTAGTGGATTGTTCTTGTTACTACATGCTTCTATTCTGCAACTCCCGGTGGGGATTTCATCAATTAAATGCAAGAAAAGCGAGAATGATGTAAAGTTGGATCATTTGGTTTGCATGATTTTGTACTATGAGAAGATAATATACCAGACTTCATGTAAATTGCAGTGTAAGCTTTGTATGACTTAATTTCACAACTTAGCCAACATGGAAAACCTTCTTAAGCCTTAGACTTCACTTGGACTAGTTTTTGGATGGAAAATCTCATTTTCAAAACGGAAAGAGTGACCTTAGTTTTTCACAAGAATAGGAAGGGAAATCTGGTGAGATTTTTCACCACTGGGAACCATTTGGCCAGTAGTTTCTCGTTTTTGGTCCATCGCCCACATGTCACTGTGTTTGTTCTATGTTTCATTTGCAAGACAAAGCTGCCACGCACCACTTTTCAATTGTGCCCAATTCCATTTGTCAGACAAAGTTGCTGATGCAAGGGTCGTTCATTTCTCCGACGCAAATAACCAAGAGATTGGAAGTCATGTTTATTTATTTCTTTATTTATTTTTTTAAACTTGAAAAGGCTATTTGCAAATGTATTCTTTTCTTGAAGTACAAACCATTAGTGTTTCAATTCATATTTGGAAAACCAAATTTTCTAGCTTTTCTTTCTTGTAGTGTTTTTTTTTTCTTCCAGAAAATGCCACAAATACTTTGATACATTCACTCAATAGAGAAAAAGAATCTACTATCTAGTAATAGGTATAAATTGAATTTTCTTTGTTCAATTTAGATAATCATAACATATATCTTGTCTTTTTGGCAGACTGTACAAGTCCTTATATTCGAGAGTTACAATGTCTCCATTAGTGTTTCAATTCATATTTGGAAAACCAAATTTTCTAGCTTTTCTTTCTTGTAGTGTTTTTTTTTTCTTCCAGAAAATGCCACAAATACTTTGATACATTCACTCAATAGAGAAAAAGAATCTACTATCTAGTAATAGGTATAAATTGAATTTTCTTTGTTCAATTTAGATAATCATAACATATATCTTGTCTTTTTGGCAGACTGTACAAGTCCTTATATTCGAGAGTTACAATGTCTTCACCAGCCAAGAGAAGAGACATGGATGTCATGAAGTTGTAAGTTTCCAGAAAACTTTGATGCATTAGTATCATCTACTGATGGGAGACGGATATGATGGTTGTGTATGTTTCATGGCTATCGAACTAAAGACAATAAATAGACATTATAAGTTCGCAAATCTTTTAATATCTGAGGATTCTCCTGTATTGACAGTTTTCCCTTTTTTCCCTTGAAATGTGTTGGGATAAGAATTAGTTGACCCGTAGATTTTGTTTCTATGTTCCATGTTCTTCTCATACATAGTTCTATTGATTTTTGGGAAATCTAGTTATGCTTATTGTAGAAGTGAACGCCAATTGGTATCAACATCTTACGGGTTTCTTCACTGATATGCAAAACATGCATTCTTCAATGAACATCATCATAAATGCTGATACATTTCAAAGAACATGTTATTTATAGTATATTACACATTATAATGAATATTGAAAAACTGAAGTAGTTGTAGGGAGGTTACATGGAAAAGAACCTTGGTGGAAGAGGTTGTTTTTACTTTTTACTCATTGACATCATGCCTATCAACACTAAGTTAGTAGATGAGAGTATAGCTTCTTCAACTCATAGATTGGGAGGATAAATGTTTGAGATATTATTACTTTTGTGAGCTGGTTCTGTATTCTAGATCAGTGGATCTTTTCGTTCAGTATTTTGCTGAATGGGTACTAATTTCCATAGCTATTTGTCTGAGCATTGTTATTTTATTTTGTAAAAATTATAAATCTTGTCTAGATGCATGGTTTGGCCGTTTCAGTCAGAGTTGGAAAGCCAAGGATGAGAATGTTATTCTGGAAGAGAGACAAGTTTCACAATTGTTGAATATTTTGGTTCCTGTTGAAGTGGGATTCAGATAGGTCATCAACACATGATAATATGTTGTAAAATTATTTAGTTTCTTTGACTATGGTTAGTTTCTTTTGTTAAGAATTCGCATCTCAAGACACTCATTCAACTTGCTCATGAATTTTCCATTTAGGAGTGGGTGATTAAAATTGACGCCGTCTGAGGGTACCCTGAAGTTGATGATTTGTTGCCCCAGTTCTTTGCTTACTTTTTCGTGTATATATATTTTCAAAAGATCAGAACATTACCCAATCAAGAATATAGGTAGTCACACAGTTATTCTAGTCAAGTTGAACTTAGAAAAGCAGATGAGGAACCTGACCCTTTATATCAGGATGAGCAAATCTACACACTTCCCCTGGTAATCACGCCCTGTTGCATCATATTATTCTTTCAGTTTCTGAAATAGAAAATCAATTACTTTCCACTGGATTGTGTGATAACACACTTTTTTAATTAAAATTTTCTAAGTTTCTGTGAAAGACCTTGGTAGGTCATTTGTGAACTTGAACTTTGAAATTAGAATTCTCTCACAAACATCGTACCGCTCAAAAGGCACTTGATTGTGGCTGATCTAAATGATGCTCTTGTGAAATACTTCCTCATACGTTGTAATTTCATGTCACCTGACTATGGTTTGTTCATGAGATGTTTAGTTAGTATGACACGTGCTGCTTTGACCTATGATTTGAGGAGATTCATGTTACGGTTATGTTGTGGCATTTGTTTTCTTATAATCGTGTCTATTAACATCCGTCTGTGTCTTATTCAGGATGATGAGTGACTATTCTGTTGAAACAATAAATGATGGGCTGAATGAATTCAATGTGGTATTTCATGGTCCAAAAGAAAGTATAGTTTCCTTCTTTCATCTCTTTTCATCTATTATTTTCATCAATTTTTTAGTCATCGTTCATGTTATATGTCCCACCTTTTCATTGGTGGATTTATCTTCATATACCCACTTTGAGAGGGAAGTAGGGCTGGAGAGAGGTGGAAACAATGTGGATTAATCTACGGTAGCACGACTAAGGCTATCTTTGTGAATTGATGCTACTTTGTCGTAAGAACTAAGAAGAAAAGGACACTGTCTTTTTTTTTGAGGCCATTAACTTGCATTTTCCTGCATTAGGAATGTTTTTTCCAAGATGTTTCATTTATTGTGAAGCTTGTCTACATCCCGGTTAATAATATATCTTCTGCAAAATAAGAAGTTCTTTTGTTAATGAAACTATCAAGCTTTTTATAATATACACCAGCTATTATTGATAATACTTTCAATGGGGATTTTACAGGTCCTTACGAAGGCGGAGTGTGGAAAGTTCGCGTTGAACTTCCTGATGCTTATCCTTACAAATCTCCTTCAATAGGCTTTGTTAACAAGATATTCCACCCAAATGTCGATGAATTGTGAGTTACTTGCGCCCTCAAAATGTGCTTATATTTTTTAAGTTTCATAGATAATGTATATTTTACTGCAAGAAGAAAGTGATTAATTTGCTTTTTTTCCCCCAACTGAATACTACTGTTCAGTTGACACCTGAACAGGATTGTGTAGTTTCTCTGTTCTTTTATATTTCTCCGTTACCTGAACTTCCACATACTACTGTTTGACCTTCAGGTCTGGCTCAGTTTGCTTGGATGTTATTAATCAATCATGGAGTCCAATGTTCGGTATAGTTAACCGTCTGCTCTGTTCAATTACTGCAACTTAGAAATTATCTTAACGCTGAACTTTATCCATCTAAAACTTTTGGGTTGGGGGAGGGCAGGGAGTGGGGAGAAAATGCCATATGGGGTGGAGAATTTGCAATATCCTGTCTGATTGCAGTTTCTAACTGTTGCAGATCTTTTAAATATCTTTGAAGTTTTCCTCCCGCAACTTCTGCTTTATCCAAATCCTTCGGACCCATTAAATGGCGATGCTGCATCATTGATGATGAAGGACAAAAAGCAGTATGAACAAAAAGTTAAAGGTGAAATTTCTTAGTTTCCTTCTAAATGCATTCCTCCTTTCAGGATAATTCAGCAAAAGATAAATATCATAGGCTAAACTTCAGGAAAAAGTGGAGTCTAACCTGAGCGTGAACTATAATTATATTAGTCTTAGGGTGTTTCTTGGTTGATATATAATAATAAAACAATTTAGTTGTATAAGTTCAAGATTTTGTTTTGGTTGCTTGTTACTTTTATTGAAACTAGACTTGTAAAGTTCCAAATTGTTTATATATTAGGAACGGTGAAAGGCCACACACCCGTTTTTATTCGCCACAAGCATGTTTCATACTTGTTATGCTTCCAATTTGTTTTTGGAGCCTGATTCATGTCTAGGAGCCTAAAATATTCTCTATACCTTCTAGAAGAATTTGATTGGATAAAGTATAGATAACATTTTAACTGCTTCAAATGCAAAAAGTTATCAGTAGATCTTGGATGATGAAACCCCTTCTAACCTTCACAATATGTCCTGAAAAGGAGGGTGGAATATATGATCGTCATGGACTCGTAGAGGGTATGCGTGCATATGCTAGGCATTATTTTCATTGTTAATATGACCTTATCTAGCTAAATTTCTCGAGATATTACCATTACTTTAAACTGTATCTATATAAACCTCATTCTTCTTCAGAGGAAAGTGCCTTTGTTTATTTAATTTAACATTCTGCTTATTCTAAGTGATCAATTTTTTGGTATTTCATGTATTTTTTAAACCACAGTAAGCTTATTAGATAGAAAATCTATTACGGAGAGTGGAGGCATTTCTATTGTTTTGGATTGATCTCCTTTAAATCTTACATAAAGTTTTGGTTGTTCCACAAACACACAAGAATAAGTAGTCAAAATTTGAACTTGTTGAAGCACGAGATGTTAGAGTCTATATGCATGTAGGGAAAATAGACCGGACAAATTTTTTGTCTCATCTCTTGTCCTACTAATAACAAGCTGCCAAGTGTCAATTTTTCCTTTTAAATTAAAACCTAAACAAAGTGGTGGTACCCTGAGGGGAATGTGGCACTTGACAATCATCTACAAATGGGACAGGAAATGGGACAAAAGATCCATTGTGAAAATCGCCAGACAGCATGCATGTTTTTTAGTAGACAATTACAAATTCCTTATACTATTATCGATTGTGAGCAGAGTACTGTGACCGTTATGCAAAGAAGGACGACATTGTGAACTCCAAGGAAGAAGAAGAGAGCGACGATGAGGACATCAGCAACGGGCATTGCACATCAAGTGACGATGAAATTCCAGGACTTGACCCTTGAGATCTGTGAGGTTTCAAATGACACCTTCTTGATATGCTCATCATTAGATTAAATGTTACTACTAATATCTCTAGTTAATTTGTTATATAAGATGATTCAGCCAAAAGAATAAAATTGTTATATAAGCTATTACTCTTAGTTTGCTTGTAAATCTTGGATGTTGTATCATCTCCTATTCATTATCTCTTTTTACAGTAAAAATAGAATTGTCAAAAGTTGGAAAACCAGTAGAGTACAGCCAATGGAAAGTTTCTAATCAGTTCAATATTCGACTAATTCGCTCCCTCTCTGAGTAAGATATGATGTTTAACGTTTTTGGTTATGGTTCTTTTGTTCTATTTGATTTGTCACGTTATGAACGGCGAAAACAGATTAATCTTGGATTGAAATATTTGGCTTACTCATGGTAAAATATTCTGCATGTCCAGATTTTGTTGGGGGCATATGCATGAAATGGACAAATTTACATTTTCTGGATGACTTAATTGTAAAGGGTTTTATATTTGCTCATTTATCAGTAAATATCAGTTTGATCTGTTGTAGCATTTGAAGGATTTGGTCAGTTGACAGATTGTGGAAAGTGATAGGATATGTTATTGGTGCATCATCTTTATGATTTCACTGGCATTTTCTTTTAGGTTTTTTGTTTACAAGGCAATTGTGCGCACTAGGTAAATCTCGTTTTGTGGAATATATTGTAAATTGCAAATGAAGGTGAGTTGCATTACGAAGTTTTTTTTATGGACTTACCAATTTGGTTTCAGCGCGAAGAGGAGTCCTTAGTATCGTGCTGCTGACACAATCTTAGCTATGGGATTAGTTAGATATGATGGTTATGTTTCTATTGTTGTTTCTAAACAGTTTAAGTTATTTCTGAATACTTGTACTTCAACAATTATCGGTTTTTTTTTTCCTGAACCGTTGAATCATAAATATTATTCGTTAATAGTTATCAACACGATGTTGACCAAAACCCCTGTTAGCACTAGAACCACCGGGGTGCAAGGTAGAGAATTTCATCCATTTTTCTAACTCGTCAACTTCTTGGACGTTTTCATTGCAAGAAATTCTTTCAATTGTAGTTTAGCACTGTCAAACGGATTAACCCAACTCAGTCTGGTCCGCTGCACTCTCTTGACAATGGTGAATTCAGAAACAGCTGTAGAGCTAAAAGATGATGGGGAAATTAGCCTATTTAGTCCCTCAGTAATTTTTGTTTAGGTCGTATAATTCCCAATGTTTAATTTCAGCCTGTAATTCCCCCAGAAATTTTCGTTTAGCCCGTATAGTCCCCAATGTTTAATTTCAACCTGTAAAGTTCCTTATCTTTTTACGGGATGCATATAGAGGTTCCACCACCTCTTCTGAGGCGGAATCAGGGCAGCCCCAAATTCATGTCATTCAAGTGTTTAATGAGCGGAGGAATAATGATCAGTTTCAATCTATAAAATTTACAAAATACAAAAAAATAGTATAAAAATGGTTATAAAAAGGAAACCCCAAATTCTATTGCCCTAATTTGGAGGAACCCATTTGCCCTAAGTCCTCCGCATAAGAGGTGGTGGAACATCTATATGCACCCCCGTAAATAGGTAAGAGACTTTAGAGACTGAAATTAAACATTGGGGACTATACAGGCTAAATGAAAATTTTTGGGGGACTTTACAGGCTGAACAAAATTTTTTGGGGGACTTTACATACTGGAATTAAACATTGGGGACTATACGGGTTAAACAAAAATTTATGGGAACTAAATAGGCTGATTTCCAAGATGATGACATTCCTCATGGAAGGAAACCTTAAATCCTCCCAACATTTTACTACTAAACAAAGAAATGGATCATTGTATTAGTGAATATGGCCTAATGGAGCTACAAAATCAAGATCAACTCGCGTTTCTTCCTCATAATAACTCTCAAATCAGCTTCAGAAACCAGGCATTGAATCCGACACTGATTCAATTAACACATTCAAATCAGATATATATTCATTTGGGGTGATTCTACTCGAGCTTCTGACCGTAAATCTCGTTCATAAACGAAACTCGGATTTGGCCCGATGGGTACATTCAGTTGTTAGAGAAGAATGGACTGCTGAAGTGTTCGATAAATCGCTTATTTTCAGGGACGAAGACAGGGGCAGGGTGGCAGTCGCTCCGAGATTTCTAAAAATATTAGTAGATATAGTAAATTTTATATGTAGTTCGAAATATTTTATTAAATTCGTCCCCAACAATTTTTTTTGCAGTTTTTATATGTAGTTCGGTATACTGTTGCAGTTTTCGCCCCCAACACAAAATTCCTGATTTCGTCCCTGCTTATTTCAGAAGGTGCAAGTGAGGAGAGAATGGTAAATTTGTTGCAGGTGGCCTTAAAGTACATTAATCCATGTCAAGATGCAAGGCCTAATATGAGTCAAATTGCTGAAATGATTTTTTATGTAAAAAATGATGATGAAAAATCTTTGATTATTAGTGCTGAACTTTAATTTTATTTTATTTTTGAGTTTTCCTTATAAATTTTGAGTTTTCCACCAAATTTTTTGAATATGTAATTCCCCACCCGACACAACCCCCAAAAAAAAAAGGAAGATAATGAAATTGGTCTTACTTCATGAGGTCTACTGAATATTTATTTTAGATAACTAAATAATGGAAATGTAAAACTAAGCAAGTTGTCACTTTTTGATAATTGGGAGTTTGCATTAGACTGACATTGATTTAGCAGAAAGTATAAAACATGGCATTGAAAAATTTTGGGAGAACATTTTTTGTTCGGGACGGAATTTCCACTTCCGTTTTGGTCCCGACTTCCGTTCCCAAACCATACAAACCTAACCCTAACCTAAACCAACCCGTGACTTGGGGACGGAATTGCAACTTCCGTCCCCATATTCCTGCCTTTTTGCAGTGTCCGGTCTTTTCTCACTTTGCTTTTTGACCCCCCACTTATTATTGAACGTAAATATCTGAACTCTTTGATATTTTCGTTAAATTTTTTTACCGATTTCTAGAGACTTGTCGAAAACGTACATTATATTTTAATTTTTTTTTTCAAATTCAATCTATAAATAACCTCACCACAATCAACAACATTCACAACTCTCAAACATAAATTTTCCTTACCCTCTACCAAATTTCCAAATTTCTTCCCCTCTACCAAATTTACTTCCCCCCAAAAAAAAATATTTGTTCAAAATGACAAACTTTCCAGTATTTGTTGAAAAAGAAATGGTTACAAAATTCAGGGATGTTGATTTTACCAATGAGTGGCCTTCAGATTATGAACATGCGTTGATAGAAATTCTATTTGATTTTAATACAAAAGGTACAACGATGAAAAAAGTTGGGCCGATTTGTATAACGAAATTGTCTACGCCATGAACTCCTTGACTGACGGTTTTTTCACAACAGAGATGATCGATGCAGGGATGGCAAAACTGCGAAGGCGGTTTTGGGATTTTGATGGACTTTTGCACCAACGATGGTTCACATACGACAGTAGAACCAACAATGTTGATGTGAGTGGTGTTGAAGCACAGTGGAAGGAATATGTTGCGGTAAGTTACCAGTCATTTCAGCAAACATTTATAATATAATATTTGATACATTATATTTTGTGGTATTTTAACTCTGCACTAGGCTCATCCAAGGAGTAAGCGGTATAGGAGGAAAGGCGAATTCTGGTATAACCTACTTTGTTATATTTTTGGGTATGAAGGAAGAGCAACTGTGGAGGGAGCCGGGTATCTTTCAAAATTTCATGAAGAGGTTACTCTTGAGGCTTCCCCTGACTACCCGATGTCGGAAGCATCGTCCAGCAGTACTTCTGTTTGGGAACGGTTTGCGCCCAAATTTCGAAATAATTAGGGCTTTTATTTAACTTGGGTGTAATTATTTTTCCAATGTAACTTTGTTTATATCAATTGAATTGGGTGTTAATTATTTCGTGCCAAATTCACATTTGTAGATTGTTTGATAGTTCAAAACTGTTGAAATTTAAAAAAAAATGACAACACAGGACATGCAGCAGAGGGTTTTCGGTTTTCCCCTTGAGACATTTCTGGCCTGATTTTCATGGATAGAAAATCCTATCCCTTCACCACCAAAAATGTCTATATATTCCAACTATCTTTCCTCCACATTTATCCCTAAAACCAACATCCTACCTTTTTTTTCCCCACCAAACCCATCTTACCTCAAATTCATTTCAAGAGCCAAGTGAAAAAACCATGGAAGTTATAAAAAAACTTTCATTCCGACAACTTTGCCACAGAATTTGTCGGCGCAAAGGAGTTGATTTTTCGAGTGTCACTGTTAGGCTGTTAATGATTCGTCCATTCTTCATGCCGACGTACAACATGGTGATGTACGATGTTGTTAATCTTAACGACGAAGAAGATCTAGCTGATTTGTGGGCAATCCAAACGGATTTCAAGCTACAAAGGATTCATGTTGGTGCTTTGTTGGAACCTCTTGAGAGACATGTTGATAGTTTTGTAATCCCAACAACAGAATTTGCCCCATAATCACAATATGTTCCGGAATCATATTTTCCGGAGTCTAATCCCATTCCAACCATGCCCCTACCTTCTAGTTACGAACCTATTATAGATAATTCGGTAATAGATTCCTTGGGTCCAATATCTGACATTGACGGTGTTCTGAAAACGGAAGACGACTTCGCAGACGATAGTGATGGAGAACACGAGGACGACGGGGTCGAGGAAGATGTAGAGGCAGAAGCGGATGTTGCAAACCCTGAATGCCAACAACAAATCGCTGGACCAAGTAATGAAGAGACAGTCGAAGAGCTTGAACCAACACCATCTACCTCCGCCCCAGTTATTCCACAATGGAATATGTCAACATACAGCAACTATCATAATTTTACCTGTTGGAATGATATGGGTTCCATGGAACCTGTTCCTAAACTGACATACAGGGAACAAATAATTAAACTATGGAATCCCGATTTTCCCGAAATGTGTTTGGGAATGCACTTCAAGGATAAACGGGAGGCAATGTTGGCAGTTAACTTGTGGCATGACAAAGTGACCTTGAGGGAGTGGAAAAGAGATAGGAGCAACAAACGGTGGTTCAATGGGGTTTGTAGAAACTCAACAGAAAACAGCCGATGCAGTTGGTACATTAGCGTTAACCATAGTAGGGTGGATGGTACGTGGAAGGTTACCAAGCTTAACGAGTCCCACTTTTGCTTGATGGACCAGAACAAAAAACGCAACATGTCTTCCACCTACATTGGGGTAAAGATTCTATACCTTGTACAAGCCGATCCTGGAATTTCTGTTAAATTAATTAGGGCTGCATGTGTGAATAATATGAGTTTGAGTTGCACCTATAGAAAAGCTTGGTATGCCCGCAGACATGCTATTTAAACACTTTTTGGTACTTGGAAATTAACGTTCCAAGTACTGCTACATTACATGCGGGCACTACAACATTCTAACCCGAGTGTTATAGTCAAATTTGCTTACCACCCACGACCGAATGTTGATGCCCCTAAGGTGTTCAAGGCAATATTCTAGACATTTAAACCATTAGTTGACGGTTACAAGTGGTGCCGACCCATAATTTCAATTGATGGCACACATCTTAGGGAGAATTATAAAGGGGTACTTTTGGTGGCAAGCACTCAGGATGCCAACCATCGAATTTTACCCCTGGCATTTGCATTGGTCGAATCAGAGGCAATTTCTACTTGGTCTTGGTTCCTTAAAAACTTAAGGGAACAAGTTGTGAAAGAATTACAAGTTTGCCTTATCAGCGATTGCCATGCCGGCATTCTTAGTGTCGTGGCTAGCGTCCCAGGCTGGCAACCCCCAATGGAAGTGCACCGCTATTGCCTTAGGCATTTCAGGTTCAATTTCCACACTCATTCAAAAATCAAAGAATCGAAAGATTATGTGTGGGCTGCTGCAACACAAAAGAAAAAAAGTAAGTGTGATTGTTTTTTAACGAATTAAACACATAAATGAGAATGCATTTAACTGGTTGATGCAGCATCCCAAAGAGCTGTGGACTTTGGCATACGATGGGGGTAAGCGCTTCGGTTGCATGACAACTAACATGTCAGAGGCGCTTAACAGCGTTTTAGGGCGCAGCCTTTGAAAGCTCTTGTTGAGATGATATTTTTCAAGCTTGTACATTATTTTGACACACACCGGGAAGACACGAATAGTTGTCAAACACCTTTCCCTAAGAGGATATAGGATCAGTACTTCGCGTACGAACAAAAAGCAACGAGTTTGACTGTGCAACGACACCACAGAGACCAGGGTATCTATAGGGTCACGTCCTGACATAGAGGACCTGGCGAAGGTGGAAAAATTTACACGGTCAACCTATCAGCTCGTGCGTGTAACTGTGATAAGTGGTCTACTTATTCAACTCCATGCTCCCATGTCATTGCTGTGTCCAAATCGATCATGGAGGATGCTTCTTAGTATATCCACCATGTCTATTCTCTCGATCATTATAGGAATACGTACAAGCCCATTTTATATCCTGTACTTGATCTCGTTCATTGGAGACCTCCTCCTTTTGATATGACATATTACCCTCCTAACATGAAAGGTACGCAGGTGGGTCGACCTCAAAGACGGAGATTTCAAATGCCTATGGACACGGAGAACAGGGGTATTTAAAGAGCTACGAAGTGCGGCCACCGTAAACTGGTCGGCCACAACCGGAAGACTTGCCCCATGTTAGCATCCATTGCCCAACCACCCCCTCCACAATGAATGTATTTAAATTTTACAATTTTGTAATAGTTTAGAATGTATATATTATCAATTTTGTAATAGTTATTTTTATTGTATTTTTTTTTCCATTCAATATCCAAAAAATTGCAAACATTACAATGACTTAATGTTAAAGTTTACGTAATAAATTGGCAAAATCATCATTCCCGGCCCTATAATCAAGGATATCGTTAGGGGCTGGATGAATTTGTACATGGTTACCGGGGTGTAATAATTGCGCATGTGTAATACTTTAGGGATTCCAAGCCGCATTCTAACACGCCATTACATGTACTTTCTACATATCCACTACACACGGGAAACAACATTATAACCAATACCTATTAGTGGAACGAATTTATTCCATAAAATTTAATAATAGAAAACGTACTGGTTTAGAAAGTGCCGAATTGGTTTTGTCAATGTCTATTCGAAAAAATGACACATTACCAAATCAAAATATTACCATTTTTCTATTGGTTTGATATCCGACGGAAATTCTAAATTGGTGTCTGAAATACTCTTCCAAGGCGGGATCCATTTCACTATTTATTATCAAATTATATTAGGGGAGAAAGGTGTTTATGGAAATAAATTAGTAGAAGGGTTTGAATGAGTACAAACCTATAGAAGTTTTTGGGAATTTTGGTGGAGAATGGTTAGGATTTATAAGCCCCAAATAATTGCCCAAAAATGACTTACGGTGGATAAAAGTCTCGGCCACTTGGGGACGGAAGTTGGATTTCCGTCCCCAGTGTGGGTCAAAAAAGCAATTCGAGAAAAGGCTGGACACTGCAAAAAGGCAGGAATATGGGGACGGAGGTTGCAATTCCGTCCCCAAGTCACGGGTTGGTTAGGGTTTCTTTGGGAATGGAAGTCCGACTTCCGTCCCGGGACCGAAACGGAAGTGGGAATTCCGTCCCGGACAAAAATGTTCTCCCAAATTTTTTCAATGCCATGTTTTGTGCTTTCTGCTAAATCAGTGTCAGTCTAATGCAAACCCCTGATAATTGTACATTCTTCTTAGGAAATTACTAATTCAGTTGCCATTATAGTGAAGAATTTTACTATCATATATAAATTTTAATATTCATTAATGATATCCGTTTTTTTCTATTAAAAATGAAAAAAATAGTGAATAATTCTATACTGGAAAAGAAAGATTCCTCTACCAAACAGTATGAATTAGGGAGTTTGAATCAAATTAGTATGCAACTTATTTATAAGTTTCTTATACTCTTTCCTAAATTACCTGGTCAACAAAATAACTTTGGATTTCTTTTTCCTACACAAAACAAAACCAGTCCGGCTCTTATGCTGAACAGGTTAAATTCAGTACGTGCGGGCCACGATATGGGCTGTTGATTTTATTTTTCAAATGGATCGACAGCTGTCATTTAAAAGAGGGTTAAAAGGGTACATATGTAATTTTACAAATAAATAATAATAATAACAACAAAAAGTAACACGCAACCGTCACATCGATTGGGTTACCGAGGAGAGAGAAAAGTTGGGCTGAAAAGTCAAAGGTACATTTCTACAAGAACACATGTTCTTGTATATTGTGAACACATGTTTTTATTAGAGAACACATGTTTTCTGTCAGTGAACACATGTTTTTTATTAGTGAACACATGTTTTTTAAAAATTCGTTTTCTCGCCAAAAATATCTTCTCCCAGTTAAAAGTAAGAAAGATAAAAAATAGCTCAAAGTTTATCCCTAAAATACCCTTTTTTGATACAGCCGTTGGATCAAAAAGTACAAAATCCAACGACTGACAACTTATCCCGCACGTACGGAATTTAAGCTGCTCAGCATAGGAGCCGTGGTGAAACAAAACCTCAAAACTGTCAAATCAAGACATTTTTTTTTGTCTTCTTCCAAATGACCTCCAAAGTACTTTTTCAGCCAAAAAAAAGTTTTATTTATATAAATCAAATTGTTTTGTAGTAGTTGGTGAAGAAAAGAAGAAAAATGGAGCTATCTTGGTTGCCTTCTTATATTAGGGCTCTAGTAAACATCACAAAAACTAGGCTTACATTTCAATTATGATGAATTTTTTTCTAATTAATAAACTTAGTATTGCTTGATAACTAACTTAATGCTTAAAATTTAATTGATTTAAGTACTTATTAATTATGTGTATTTGATAACAAATATTATTCAGTGATTATCTTTCTAATTGTGTTTGATGACTGATTTTCCTAATCGTTTAATTGTAGTTATAAATTTTAAGTGAAATAAAAACGACTTAAGTCTGAAGTCTGAAATCTGAATATGTTGTTCCAATATTTATATTATTAAAACACATATGAATATTTTTTTTGAAGGAACGATATAAATATCATTTCAAAATAAAAAGATTATAATGAGATATAAAACACGTATGAATATAATGTTAAATTAAAAAATACAAAACATCAATTTCTTGCGAATTTTTTTATTTCTTCATCAACTTCATATATTTTCTTTTTTTATTTATATAAAAGTATTGCGAGATAAAAATATTGCAAAATTCTTCGTTAGAAATTAATTTTTTTAAAATTTTCATTTTTACTAATTTATAATCAATGTCTAAAAGTAATATATAAGATGGTGAGAAAAATTTCTTTTACAACAATCCTTAATCAAAATCAACCTGAAAATCTAACCCAGTGGGTTTCATGATTTATTATTATTATTTTTTTTTATCAAATTTCATCAATTGGAAATGAAAATGGCTTATTGTTGTTGAGATTTTTGTGAAAAAATTACATTTTTATTGACCGAAAAATGTTGCATGTCGCCGGAGAAGATGACCGGAGAAAATGGAGTTTGCAAGAACGGATCAGGTTAGCTTGTTTTAGGACAACGGGTAAGGTCGGGTCTAGTATAAGGGATAATTATGTATTTTTGCATTTTTAGGCCGGAAAACTCGCCTGAGTTCATTTTTCGTTGCCCTTAAATTTTTCATGGCTAAAATCTGCAAGAATAATTATTTTGGCTCAACATTTAAAATTTCGAAATAATTTAAACTATTTAGTGCATATTATAAATGTATAATATACAATCTCATGTATTCAAAATTCAGAGAAAATAATCATTATCTTATTGAATTTAGCATTCAACATTCAAACTTCAGCATTCAAATTTTAGCATTCAGACTGCAAAGTTTAGAATTTATAACTTAAATAGCGAAAATTAAAAAAGAAAAAACAAGGTACTTTGTTAGTCAAAATATTAATATTACTCCACTAATTTTATTTAAGAGAGTAATATTGATTATAAAAATACCTTATTTTTTACTTCCTTAGTTTTTGCTACGTGTCCTAAACGACTTATATTATGAAATTAAGAGTATTTGATAAAGATTTTTAGGACCGAAATAACTATTTTCCTTAAAAATGTATAAACATGCAACATGTATGAAACACATCAAGATAATCATATGCCTAATTCCCATTTTCATCCCATAACACACAAGGTGTTCTTGTTAGTAAGTTAGTCGTTTTATAAAATCATAACTCATAGTAATACTTTGATATTTATAGTTACAAATTTCTTGACACGAATTAATCATGATTCACAATAAACATTTCGTAATTAAAAAAAGAAACTCTTATGATTTAAGTTAAAAAGAAGATTATTAGATTTTTTTCTCTCCCAATTTTTACTTGTTTATTACATAAGGAAAACTTCAATGATGGCTGTTGAATCAAACAATAATAATAATAATAAATGTGGTAATAAAACCACCACATGGTCCTCTCAATAAACATAAACAGAGACAAAAAGGGAAGTGAAAGTGACTTGTGAGGTAATATTTTGACAAGTTTTGTTGAATGAAAACAAAAGAAACCATAAATCTTGAAATATGGTCATCACCCTCTTATTAGGCTCATTAGAGATTTTCCCCGATTGACTTCTTGCGGTGGGCTAATACAAGGCCTCCCACCAATCGAACTGCTGAGTCACCTTGATTTACATCCTCCACAATGCCTGTCGGATTGGGTGGTGGAGGCCCTGTGGGCGTGGGTATCGCCTTTTTGTGTACAAGAGATTTTCCCCGACATGGAATTTCGGATCCGTTGCTGATCATGTGTTTTTGACGGTTGAATTTTAATTTAATGAACACTATTCTTCCATATAATACTTTCAATATAGTTTTATGAGTCCAGGTTATGGTGTGGAACAATCAAAATTCAGTATATATTAAATAATTTTGGCTGTTAGATAACAAATTCAACAATCAATTTTTTTTTCAGAACACATGTTGTGATTATCTGTGACGTAAAACAAAGGTTACATGTCTAAAGACATGTGTTCATCGAATAAAATAATGTTGCAGCCTTACAACGAATGTTCATAAGAGAGAGAACAACTGTTGCAAGAGATTTAACATGTATTCAAAAATATTCAACCCCTGTTAAAAAAATATTCTTTATATAATGAAAAATGTGTTCAACACTATTGCCGTGAGGTATTTTTGTAATCCACAGTTGAAAATAACTAATCGGTCACATAGCATATACAACAAACGTTAAAAAGAATATGAACTAGAATTGGGTAAGCACTTTCTCTCTATAGTCCATTCCTCCCCTTCTTCTTCTTGAGTTTTGTTTCTTTCTCCCTCCTTCTGTGGCTAGGGCTCCACTTGGATTGGGTTTTTGTTTTGGTTTGTGTTTGAGTTTGGGTTTGAGTTTTGGCGGGAGAAGCTAAAAAGTGGGCGGGAAAAATTCAAATTCAAATTTTTTTGTTCAAATAATCGTTTAATTCCAAATTTTGGCCTCTAAAATTGACAGGAGATGTTCAAATTCCAAATTTTTGAGGCCAAAATTTAGAATTTAACGATTATTTGAAAAAAAAAATTTGAATTTGAATTTTTCCCGTCCACTTTTTAGCTCCTCCCTCCAAAACTCAAACCCAAACCAAAACCCAATCCAAGTAGAGCCCTGATCTGCCCAATAGTTCCGGCAATCGGTTGGATCTTGGGCGGATCTAGTCACCCCTGTTTCATTTTTTTGTGTTTACATCACCTCTTTTTGTCATAAATCATTTTAAAATTCTCTCTATACATAATTTTTCAAAATTCAAGACTCAGAAGCAAAATTTACTTCAGATTTGAAGTTTCTTTCGATCTTTCTTGGTGATTTTAATAATCCGGACTTGTTTTAGACCCTTTCTTAGTTTTATACATCTTTATGAGACAATTTGCACGACCGTTGATACGTCCATGGTCTGATAGATTATTGACTTCTAAAGAAATGTTGTGGAGAATTTTATTATGTATTTACTTTTTACTCCGTTCTGGTGTGTGAACTTTTATCTATTATCATGTGTTTCTAAATCATTGTATAACTTTTATTTTCTTATATTTTCAGATTATCTGTTGATTGTTATAACTTTAAATATTTTATGATTAATGGTTAATTTATTATTGAGCAAAAAAAATCAGAGGGCACATACATATATACTTCTTATTGTTAAGGTGTTTTCATGGCAAAAACCTCAATCTTGATTACCCCCCACATATAAACCAGCCAAAAAGAAAATTGTTTTTCTATCATTTTGATTTTGCAGAAAAACAGAGGTAGGTCACCTGCAACTCACAACTTTTAACTATAATTCCTTGAGATTCTCTTTTGTATCATCATTTTCTTTTACCTATCTTCTGCCATTTTTTTCCCTTCATGTTTGGATAGCTCTGTTTCATTAGAATTTCATGCCCTCAATGGTCACTTTTTTAGTCCCTTTTCCCTGTTTCATTTTAAGAAGTTCAAAGATTTGTTCTTGACTAACTTCATTAGAAAAGAAATCCCCAAATTGCTTGGAATTTGAGCAAAACTTTTGTGACTTTGGTTGATGCTTTTCCTCCCCTTTGCTCAAAATATAAAATTATGCTTTATGGGTTCACCAATTATTGAAAATTAACCTCCAAGATTTGAATTCTTGAACAAGAAAATGGAAAAATTCTTATCCCTTTTCTAATTCTTGGAAATATATAGTTTATTTCTCCATGAGTAGAATTAGCCCAATTCTTCTATTGGTAATAGTAATCTTAGCAGCAATCTTTTTTGTCTTTGGTATGCTTCTTCTTCTTGTTAGATATTTCAAGAAAAGACAATCCTTTTCATCAATTTCTCAATCCAATAGAAACAACACAGAAGAAACCTTAAATAATTCCCATTCTTTCCAAAGGCAGCTTCAACATCTGTTTAGTTTACATGATTCAGGGCTAGACCAATCCCTTATTGAGAAATTACCAATCTTTTATTACAAAGATATCATTATGGATTTGAAAGAACCATTTGATTGTGCTGTTTGTTTATGTGAATTTTCAGACAAAGATATGTTAAGGTTGCTCCCTTCTTGTGGTCATGCTTTTCATATACATTGTATAGATACATGGCTTTTGTCAAATTCAACTTGTCCATTGTGTAGAAATGAAAATCCCTTGGACCCTTTTGATGAATTGAAGGAAAATTTGAATTGCATATCTAATGAGATGGAAAATGAGTATTTGGACAATCATAATGGTGGGGTTTTGCAAGAAAATGGTGTCGAACCGCGCGTTTTTTCTATTAGGCTTGGGAAGTTTAGGAGTATAGTAAATGAAGAGAAGGATGAAAATGGAGATGAAATTCAAGAAGAAGAGATGAGGAGTTGCAATTTGGATGGGAGAAGATGCTATTCAATGGGTACATTTCAATATGTAGTTGGTTCTGAACTTCAAGTTGCTTTATCTACTAATGCCAATATGAAGAGAAATTTTGCAAGTAATATAGAGAAAGATGGGAAGAAAATCAGTGCTACAACAAGAGGTGAGAGTTATTCTGTCTCCAAGATATGGCTCTGGTCTAAAAAAGATAGTACACAAAGTGTTGCAGAGGATTCGGTGACTAACAGAAATGTAACTTCTACTAGTATTGATAGGCCTAAGAGGGATATGACTCAACTTGTATGAACATTTTTCTTGGTAGAATTTTGCTTAGAGCAAATTAGATTAGTAGATTTGCCAATGCCTTTTTAGACAAAGATGATGATTTTGGTTATTTGTTTTCTTTTCTAAAAAAAAATTGTTAGGAAATGTATGTTCCACAAGATGCATCATTCTCATGCTAGATATTTTGAAACTATAGTCACATTTTCCCCCCCTTTTTCCCAATATATTTGGAATATGATATATCAAATTATAAATTAGATATTCGACTGTTGAGTTTCGATTCTTTATAAATTGTAATTGTTTATTTTTATTTCGAATTTTGTGATTCTTTATTTCTTGCATACCAAACCATGGTCTTTTCATCCTTTTAAGGGTGAAAAGTTTGCATTTGGGTTAGAATAATGCTATTGAAGTCAACAAAATAATAGCAAAAGATTCATAACAACTAATGTGGCAAGTAAAAGTTGGTGGATTCAAACTTAGTAAAGGTGTCAAAATTCAACAAAAAAGCTAGAAAACAATGTGATTACCTTTAGATTATATGCTTGAGATCCAGTAGATGCTAACTGTGTAATCAAGCATAGGTTAATTACTATGTGTTAGTTTATTTTTTAATTCCTTTTGGGGTGGAAGAGGGGGAAGAGATGGGATGAGCATGGGTCCGGTAAGTATCGAACCAATTTGATTCCTTGATCCGGCGCTAAGTATTTTACCAACTAAATTATGTCTAAATTCATTAATAATTATTATTGTTAATTATGGTGATTTGGGGCCCTTAAGTCATGAATGGTCATTGTTTCAAATCATGATATATTATGATCTAATCTTAACCTTTATGAACTTTTTGACCAATTTCTTGTAAAATGTTTGATATTTGCACTACAATATGCTTAGGATTCGGTCATAGTGCACTAATATTAGGATGTTTGATGTTTAATAATGACAAGAAGGAAACAAGCAAAGTACAGGGCAAATTAGCATATTTCTTTCTTTACGTATTTCAATATTGAGTTGATAATTACGGCTCTATTTGGATAAAGTTTAATTTGAATTTGAGTTTGAATTTGGGTTTGGTCTTAAAATTGGTGGGAAAATACAAATTTCGACTTAGAAAATTGGCGAGAGAATTTCAAATTCAAATTTTGTCGTTCAAATATTCGTTGAAATTGAAATTTTTAAAGAAATAAATTGAATTTGAATTGCTCCCGCCAATTTTCTTTCAAAAATTTCAATTTCAACGAATATTTGAATGAAAAAATTTGAATTTGAAATTCTCCCGCCAATTTTCTAGGTCAAAATTTATATTTTCCCACCAATTTTGAGACCAAACCCAAATTCAAACCAAACCTTATCAAAATAGAGTCTACGTTTAATTTTGTCTTTTAAGACCCTTGACATATTTTTCACATACTATTAAAGAACTTTCATCCGTTTTTCTGTCAAAAGTTAATATGTAACTTATTTTTAGGGACATTTTGGGGACTTCATTGTATTTAAAAAAACAGGTACACAATATTCTTCTTCACCCTCTCTTCCATCGCCACCGACTTCATTTCAACAAGACCAAAAGCCAAGACTTGCATTTGGGGTGTTAAATCACAACCTTGAATTCAACCCAGAAAGGAAATCGCACCAAAGTTCTGTAATTTACTATTAGTTCTTGGAATCCATCTGAAATCGAAACTGAAATCAGAAAATAAATTCAAAAATTGAATTGAACTTTTTTTTCCCTCAATTACATGATCAGCAAATTGACCATTGCCTCCTTGCAAGTTAGAGAAGATGGTTAAATGAATTCAGGGCAGTGTGAATGGAAAATGGGATATGGGGCAACATTTTATCGAATACTTATATTAAAAAAATATTTTGAAAATTTTAAAGATTTTTTTTTAATTTTTTTTTATTTTTTGGATGCAAAATTACTTATTAAAGTTTTATATTCAAGATGTTCTAATAAATCATTTTCAATATATAATATATCTAATCCATTTAATCTATCTTGTAACATTATTGATCTTAAATAATATTTTATTAGTTTTAATTTTAAATAACTTTTTTCAGCAGACATATATTGTTTCTTCTTTCATTTGTTTATTAGAATAACTTCAGGAATTTGTTTATATTGAGCGTAGAGTAAAAAGAGAAAAAAAAACTCCAAAGTTTAAAGATGAAAATTATGGAAGTTAGAAAGCCACTGAGTTTTTATACTCTGAAGGTGAGTCTCAATGGGTTTAGGCTAGACATTTGTTTGAAGTGAAGTCTTAGTTAAAATAAATAAAATTTGGGGCCTCTATTTTGTGGGGCCTGAGGCAATGATCTAATCTGCCTTCATGACTAACACGACTTTGTGAATTCTCCATAGATGCTAAAGCTAATGCAAAATAGATGAGTTTAAAGGAGACTGTGATTTAAATCTAAAAGAGTTTGAGATGTGAATTTTGCAACAAGACTAACCGTTTGGATTGGAGGAAATGAGTGGAGAAGAAATGAATAAAATGATATAGAAAGGAGAGGAGAAGAGATGATTAGACTAAGTTCGAGATTAAAATTTTGGGTTCAAATTGAGCCGACTTGAAACTTGTAAGATCAAGTCTAATTCGTTTTCCTAATAAGAGTGGATTGAATAGAATTTTCTTTCTTTCTTGTTTTTTTTTTTTTATGTAAAGTGAATGGATTGGATTTTCTTTTCTCAAATTTTGTCTTTAAGTCAAAGAATTTAAATTGTTTGTAAGAAAACTTTAGCCTAAGTGAAGACCTTCCTAGGCTTTCACTCTATTCTTTGGTAGAATGGAAGTATGGAATTTGACTTATAACCATCATGAGAAGGAATTACCTTTGATAAAGGGAAAATTACCTCAGACGTCCTCACACTAGTTTTAGCCTCGATGGTCCCTGTTATATTTAAACAACATAAACAATTCTCAGATTTTTTTTGCGCAACAATACAAATCATTGCCACCAATTCCACGGTAGAATCCGGGCAAGTTAAAGCACGCGTCTTGCACATACCATATGACCGAAGGTAGAAACATCCATACAAGTCTGATTCGTCACTTGAGGGGTTTAAATCCCTAATTTCACAATTTCTCCTTCATTTCTTCACCATTTTCATTATCTCACTTAAAGATCTTCATTGAAGAAACAATGAAGTGCATCAATAAATTTCTCCCACAAATGCACTATGCATGATCTCGCGTGCCTGAGGCAATGACCTAAGCTGCCTCATGACTAACATAGCTCTGTGAATTCTCCATAGATGCTAAAGCTAATGCAAAATAGATGAGTTTGAAGGAGACTGTGATTTAAGTATAAAAGAGTTTTGGGATGTGAATTTTGCAACAAGACTAACCGTTTGGATTGGAGGAAATGAGTAGAGAAGAAATTAATAAAATGATATAGAAAGGAGAGGAGAAGAGATGAGTAGACTGAGTTCGAGCTTAAAATTTTGGGTTCAAATTGAGCTAGTTTGAACTTGTAAGATCAAGTTTAATTCGTTTTCCTAATAAGAGTGGATTGAATATAATTTTCTTTCTTTCTTGTTTTTTTGCTGTAAAGTGAATGGATTGGATTTTCTTTTCTCAAATTTTGTCTTTAAGTCAAAGAATTTAAATTGTTTGTAAGAAGACTTTAGCCGAAGTATAGACCTTCCTAGGCTTTCATTCTATTCTTTGGTGGAATAGAAGTATGGAATTTGACTTATAACCATCATGAGAAGGAATTACCTTTGATAAAGGGAAAATTACCTCAGGCGTCCTCACACTATTTTCGTTTAGCCTCGATGGTCCCTGTGATATTTAAACAGCATAAACAATCCTCAGATTATATTTGCGCAACAATACGAATCCTTGCCACCAATTCCACGGTAGAATCCGGGCAAGTTAAAACACGCGTCTTGCACGTGCCATATGACCGAAGGTAAAAACGTCCATACAAGTCTGATTCGTCACTTGAGGGGTTTAAATCCTTAATTTCACAATTTCTCCTTCTTTCCATCTCCTTTCTCCCTCATTTCTTCCCCATTTTCATTATCTCACTTGAAGATCTTCATTGAAGAACAATGAAGTGCGTCAGTAACTTTCTCCCACACAACTTCCCACAAATGCACCTTGCATGATCTCGCGTGCTCGGTGAAGAATGTAAGAGGGCACCCAAAATAATCCTAAGATATCTACTAGTTTCTTCCTTACAAGACTTACCTCATTGTCTTGTGTATAGTCGTTTTTCTCGGATATGGTCACCACTACGAATAGACAAAGGTATATATGACAACCCAATCTTATTTTTTTTTTTTTTGTAGAAAAAAAATTTGGGTGGGTTCGACTCCGGTCACCACCACGGGTCAGGGCAGGCTTTAGGGACCATAGGTCGCTTACAAGGGTACTTACAGATCACCCACCAACACAGTACTTCCGTTTGCAGCGGGAATTGAACATTTGACATTTGTAAGGACGTGCTAAATCCTTAGCAACTGAGCCAACGCGTGTTGGTAACCCAATCTTCTTAGATCGTCGACATCAGTCCATTAGTTCCCTGGATACCGAGGCTTTTCCTGAACTCCATATACATCAGTACCTTATTGATTGATGATAAAATGAAGCCTACCGGGAAAAAAATCTTATTTGATTGCTCGAATATGAGTCTCAAATAAAAAAATCATTTTGATGTTTGATAAAAATGCCAAGAAAAGTAACCACAATACTAACTCCTCTCTATATATTATTTTTTATCTCAATGTCGTGCATTTCTAAAATAAAACCAATCTCCAAATAACAGGACTTGAAGTGTATTTGGATTGATTTTGTGTTTTGAGAAATTTAGAGACTGTATATAAATGAATTTTTAATTGAAACTTGAAACAAAAAGTGAAATTTGTATTAGAAATTGTAAAAAAAGTGCTTAAATATATCCTTAATAAACGGAGATAAAATTACGTTCTCATGCGCATAATCATGACAATCAAACTATGCCTAAGACCAACAAGCGTGATGGTCAAGTGATTTGGTAAAGCCGAGGTCATGAGTTCGAATCTTGCCTGGTGCTGCCGACTTCTAAAATTTTTACTTGCCCCTTGTTTGTGCTACTTTGACAGGGCTTAATCCAGTTTGGTCACAATGCTTATATGTTTTTTTATAGTTATGTTGCTCAATCCTATAATTGTGGTGTTTATGGATTGAGTCATCAGATTATTTGATTCAGCGTTCTATATTAAAATTGGTCACTCATAACTTTTTATGAATAACGGATTCACTTATTCATAAATAGATTTTGTGGTCCGACTTTTATTCTAGATCATTGAGCAAACGAGATTCACTTATTCATAAATAGATTTTGTGGTCCGACTTTTATTCTAGATCATTGAGCAAACGATTCAACTATATTTCTTCTATAAGTATATACTTATAAACATCCTTATAAGCACAAAAATCGGACCACCTTTAATCCACTTAGATATATTATCCAACAATATTAAGAACTCTAGTGATGGGGTAGTGGGGCACCCAACAAATTTTTTCTAATATGAAATAGGTACAATGGAACATGATGCATATCAGAATTAACCCACTCGGGGTTGTATAACATTGTTTCCCACCAGGGATGGCAATCAGGCGGATTTCTAAATATCCAAACTCGCCCCGCTCTGCCTCGTGACTCGCAACGGGGCAACACTTATCATCGCCTAAGTCGGGTCAGATCCGACCCGTCCCGTCCTATTTTTTTAAAGTCATATAATTAGCATTAGATCCAAACTCAAACCCGATCCACTCTTGTCCACCCCGTTCTCAGTACGAGACATGTCAGATCTGCCTCAAACATCATTAGGGCGGAGCAAATCAGCGGGTCACAGGTCAAATTACTATCCCTATTTCCCTCCCGAAAAAGCAAAAAAGAAAAAGAAAAATATAGATATTTGTTTTGGTAATAACATATAGGGAGTACTTTTTAGAAAAAGAATTCAACGGGCTTTTACTTGGAATAGACAAGTTGTTGTACCAATGCACTGAAGTAGACACATTTTTATTGGGTGTTCTGAAACTAGGCACAACGCATTAGGGGTATGCGTTGTACAAAGAAGATGGTTTTGGTTAGGACGCGACTCCAAGTTGGCAACGCGATGCATCGGTTACAAGTTTCAGATAGTTTTCACGCTACAGCTGCTAGTGCTATATTGTTGGTAAGAAATAACAATGTTCGATTTCATATTTTTAATTTCTTTTTTATTATTATATAATTTGCCTACTTTTAATCTTATTTGATCATTTTGAAAACTTGACAGGGAAATGTTGTCGCTGAATGCTATAACGTAGCTAGGGAGGCAAATGAGCAAGCACCACCGCACATTCAAACATTTTTGGAGAGGATAATGTCAAAGTGTAACCGGGGCTTAATGGTTGTCAGTGGTGCAATAGGGTGTAGACCACCATCTGGAGCCGGTCCATCCGATGCAGTCATTACGACTCCTATTAGTACACCTAGATCACCGATTGCGAAGCGTGGAACGCAAGGAGTCAGAAGGGTTGGTAGGAGAAATCGTGATGGGCGAGGCATTGATTGTCGAAGACGTCGTAGGGGTCAGCCGCCACAAGTAGACATCCAGAGCCACAGAATGAGCAAGTTGCAGCAGTTCCGCCAACTGCAGTTCCACCAGTTGTCGAAGGTACTTCGGATTCCCTGTTTGGACAGACACCCTTTGACACTTGGACACCCAGCCAAGTTGTTGTTACAGGTAGTATTTCTGAAGTGGGACCATCTAGATATTCTTAGTTGAATAGTGAGTTTGACGATTTGACTCCTGAGGAGAGGATTTTGCGCAAGTCTGACCGGGATAGGTTCGCGCCTGATCGCTACACACCTGGCGATTATCCTTAGGATACATTTTGTTTTTCTGTAATTAACATTTAGAGTTTTTCATATGTTGGATATGTTATATAAATTAAATCATCTTGACTAAAACAATATGTGAAATTTTACTTTATTGTAAATGTTAGGTTTAGGGTATCTTAGGGTTTCTTAGGGTTTTAAATCGGATAGAAAAATTCATTTTTTGGTATGTAGAAAATTGTGTGGGAAAAAGGGGAGGGGCCGGGTGTTGGGGAACAACGCATAGTGGGAATGCGTTGTTGGGAATGCGTTCTTCTCTGACAATAACGCATTAGTATAATGCGTTCTTCTGTACAACGCATGACCAGTAATGCATTGTGTCTAGTTTCACAACGCCCAAAATAAAAGTGTCTACTTCAGTGCATTGGTACAAAACCCCACCTGATCATAGTGATTGTACGCAGTCCCACTCACAGTCTCCCAAAAGGGAACCCCAACTCGAGAAACTCCGGCAAGCCCCGCATCAGCCATGGCTGTGGAGGAGAAAATCACAGCCACCGTAAGCGTAAAAAATATCCCTCCAACAGCCACAGCAAAAGACCTTTGTGCCTTCTTCGAGTCAACAATCGGTCAAGGCACAGTCTTTGCTTGTGAAATCGTTTCAGAGCACAAAAATTGGAAGTCAAGAGGCATTGGGAGGGTTCAATTTGAGAATCTTGAAGCAAAGATCAAATCTTTATCACTTTCAGAAAAATGCAAGCTTTTCTTTAAAGGGTATTATTTAAAGCTCTCACATTCTCCTGATGAATCCATCATTAGGCCTGTGGAGCCTAAACTTAGAATTGAGAATGGGGTTTTGAGAACTGGGTTCTTGGTAGAAAGTCAATCCCTTTCTGTTTTGGAGTCTTGGGAAGGTGTTAAAATCTTGGTTATGCCTGAAAGGAGAAGTGTTGAATTTTGGTTGAATCATGGTGGGGAATGTTATAGATTGGAAGTACTGTTTAATGATGTTTTGGAAAGCTGTGAGTGCTTTATGGTTAATCCCAATGCCAATGCAGTTCTTTTACAGGTACCTTTTTCCTGCTTAGTTAAGTTTTGGGCTCCTTCTTGGCTATTTTAATTTAAGTTATACGGTAGCAAACGTGACGGCACAAGGACTATTGCTTCAGTGGTATTATGTGAGCACTGAGCAGCCAATTTGTGTATTCATTGCCAAATGTTAGGCCAGTCTCCAACCCATCCATTTCAGTGGTATTATGAGAGTAGTCACTTTGTACATTTATTGTCAAATGTTAGTTTTGTCTCCTATCCATCCCCGCCCTTACCCCCAATTGTTGGGGATTTAATGAGTTGTATTGTTGTTGCTGTGTATGGTGTTACTTTACTGGAGATTGTATTTTGTTTGATTATTACTTTGTACATTTATTGCCAAATGTTAGTTTTGTCTCATATCCATCCCCGCCCACACCCCCAATTGTTGGGACTTAATGATTTATGTTGTTGTTGCTGTGTGTATGGTGTTACTTTACTTGAGATTGTAATTTGGTTGATTATTTGGTGCTAGATTTTTGTTTTTACTTGGTTTCCCTTTTTTTAATTTGTGTCTTGATGTAACATCACGTTTCTGCATTTGTTAATCTTTGCTCCCATAGTTCTCGCTTGCCTCTTGATTACTTGAAATTTATCTTCTGATGTAATGATTGAGAGTATTGCATTGTGTCGAATCCAGGGTCGTAGTTGGAAAATTGATTTTAATGAGATTTTCCAGGTGTCGGGAATTAACACGGATGAGAGCTTTTGTGGTTAATGATAATTTGTAGGATAGACCTTGAATTTTGACTGAAGTTCAAGTTAATGCTCCCCTGCATCCAGATAAGGCAGTATAGTACATTCTTACAATCATGTATATGCAAACTTTTATTTCTAAAATTTAAGGGTGACTCAAAACACGTATATGCAAAAGTTGTTAACTCTAAATCAGCCAACTAACATGTATTTCTTTGCACCTGCATATTTTGAAGAATGGTTAATCCTTTTTATCTACTATATCTAAAGGTGTATGTATGTCCAACACATTTGACATTAATCATAGGGGAGAAAAAGAAAGAATTCCTATTATCATGGCAAATTAGCTCCGTTACCTTTTGGAGATGAAGCTTGCCTGTAGATGCTTGAGGCGGAACTTTCATATTAGATCACCCAAAGTTATGCAGCATTTTTACAGTCCCAACACACCTAATGCTGGAAAATATGCAACATAATAATTTCTTTCTTTATTTTACCTTTCTGTCTGGCCCATAACTGATTTGCTATTCTGAATTTATGTCAGAAAATAAGTCTTTATGTGATAGTGAAACTTAATAAATTGTCCCCACCAAGCTCATAAGAGGACTTCGAAACATTTTATTACTTTGATACGTTGTTCATCTTATGCTGCAAACAGAGATATTGTTATTAAAGGTCGAACCTTTCATGTTTCATGTTTTTCATGACAATGAAGATTATGAAAAATATGAGATCCCTCAACTATAGCAGGGGAATACGAAGTTTACGAACTTGCCTTTTTTCTATAACCATTAATGAGAATGAGATGGCTCCTAAAGCATGCTGCTTGCCTCAAGACCTGGGAACGAAATCTTCCTTGAATACGTTAGCTGAATAAGAAGTTCCCAAGTCCTAGGTTTCAGATATGTTGAGGAAATAATTAGGTGCTTTTGTTCTTTCCAAAAGAAGTGTCCCTAACTATCTCCTAGTCCTTGTTCATGAAAAGAATGTCAACTGTTAAAAGGAAAATGAAATCAGTATTACTTCTCTTGTGTTAACATTTGCATACTCGTGCGTACTTGCGCATGTGTTTGTGTATGCCTATATGTATATAGAAGGATGGAAATTATACTCTGAACTGGGAATAATTGCTCTAGCACGAGAACAAGCAAGAGTTAGCAGAACTAGGAAACATGCAGATTACAAACTTATCCTATAAATAGGACTGTCATCACTTGTATTTATATTAGAGTTTTTCATTGTTTTTCTATGTTTCCGGTTCCTCTTTTTCTATCTTGAGAAAGATAGTTGCATCTCTATATCTGGGTGTAACAGCTGACAAAGTAACACAGTTTTCGATTATCTATTTCTACGGAGTTTTTTTTTTTTTTTTTAGTTCCATTTCCCTGTAATCTAGATATTGTAGAGATTTTTAGAAATATCACAAGGCCCACATTTAACCCTTCTATTGATTTTCAGCTGAAGCATGCACCTAAAATATACCGAAAATTTTCTGGACCAAAAGTTTCTACGAAGTTCAGTACCGACAGATACCATTTCTGCAAGGAGGATTTTGACTTCGTTTGGGTTCGAACAACTGACTTTTCTAGTCTCAAGTCAATTGGATACTCATCCTCTCTTTGCTGGGAAATTGAGAAAGGGGTTTCAGGATTGGATTTGTTTTCCAGTCTTCCATACTACAAGAAAGATGTGATGGCACTTGAACTGGAACGAAGGGGTTCATTTTCCTACTGAAGCTGAGCTGGTTCCGCTTGTGAGGTGCCATTCTGATGTTAAACTGACATATGAGATCCTTTTCCAGCTTAACTCGCTCGTTCACACCCAAAAGATCAGTCTTGGAGCTGTAAATTCTGATTTATTCGAGGTCCTCAGCACAATAGATTCTGATACTGCAATGCTGATTCTTCAGAAAATGCATAAGCTGGACAGTAAGTGTTATGAGCCTGTGTCATTTATCAAAGCTCATATGGATATTTCGAACGGAAATGGCAAAAGTTTTTCTTCATTATCTTATAAGAGACTAAAAGATCGTAACTTGATGACTTGTCATCGAGTGCTTGTTACACCTGCAAAAATTTACTGCTTGGGTCCTGAGCTTGAGACCTCCAATTACATTGTGAAGAACTATGCTGCTTATGCTTCAGATTTCGTGAGAGTAACATTTGTTGAAGAAGATTGGAGTAAACTTCCGCCGACTTCAATTTATACAAGTTTTGAGAAAGATATATTTCCAAAGAGTTTTAGAACTAATATATATCACCGAATTTTAACCGTTCTCCGTGACGGGATTGTTATTGGAGAGAAAAAGTTCCTTTTTCTGGCATTTTCTGCTAGTCAGTTGCGTTCCAATTCAGTTTGGATGTTTGCTTCTAATGATAATGTTACAACTGAAGACATTCGAGACTGGATGGGTTGCTTCAACAAGATTCGCAGTGTGTCAAAATGTGCTGCTCGGATGGGTCAGCTGTTCAGCTCATCAGTTCAGACTTTTGAAGTTCAACAACAGCAAGTTGAAATTATCCCTGATATTGAAGTGACCTCTGATGGCATTGAATACTGCTTCTCAGATGGCATTGGACAGATTTCCCAAGCTTTTGCCCGGCAAGTGGCCCAGAAGTGTGGTCTAAGTCACACGCCCTCAGCATTTCAGATAAGGTATGGTGGATATAAAGGTGTAATTGCTGTTGACCGTCATTCCTTCCGCAAGCTATCCTTACGTAATAGTATGCATAAGTTTGAGTCAAAGAATAGGATGCTTAATATTACCAAGTGGAGTGATGCCATGTCATGCTATTTAAACCGGGAGATCATTACTTTGTTGTCCACGTTGGGGGTCCAAGATCAGGCATTGCTTGACATGCAGGATTTCCAACTGCAGCTGCTGGGGAAGATGCTGACGGATAGAGAGGCAGCACTCGATGTTCTTGACAGCATGGGCTTGAACGAAACAAAAAGCATACTAGTAAGGATGTTGCGTCAAGGTTACAAACCAGATATGGAGCCATATCTGTCAATGATGATTCAGTGTCATCATGAAAACCAACTTTCTGACTTGAGAAGTAGGTGTCGGATATTTGTTCCTAAAGGCCGGATTCTGGTAGGATGCCTAGATGAAACAGGAAATTTGGAGTACGGGCAGGTTTATGTCCGAATAACGCTGAATAAAACAGAGCTTCAATCTGGCGAACGGATTTTCTTTCAGAAGGTAGATGATACAACATCTATTCTTAAGGGGAAGGTTGTAGTCACAAAAAATCCATGTCTTCACCCCGGAGATGTTAGAGTCCTTGAGGCTGTCTATGTTGTGGCTTTGGAAGACAAAGGTTTGGTGGATTGTCTTGTTTTCCCTCAGAAAGGAAAAAGGTACATACTTCCTACTACGATAATATAATACGCTTTTGTTTATTATCTTTTTCAAAGATATTGCTACCTGCCCTTTTCAGGGTACTTGCAAATGATGATTTCGTTGTCAATGAAGGGCTGAAGTAATCAATGGGAACAAAGTTTTTTCCCATTGATTACCTATTTACATTTAAAGAAAATTTGTTAATGAAAAGAATCACATAATTCATGTGTACTGTACAGTCTCTTCATTGACATTCAGTTGTTACCAAGGTTGTTAAACTCGCGATTCTACGTAGACTCGGTGGAGGGGTGAAAAATCGTAAACTCGTGAATCGTAAAAAAATCGTAAAATCGTACCGAAAAATTAAAATATATATTTTATATATAAATAACAATAATTAATATATAAATCATACCATATGGTCTAACAATATGCGAAAATTCATAAAACATAGTTTCACAAGTTTTTTTCAAAAGACAATAACGCAACAAATTCACAAAATGCTATCCCTGAACATCCCATTCCCTAATTTCCCACCTTGATACCTCTTACCTCACATTTCATCCATCGCTATATGCTATCCCAGAACACCCCATTCCAAAATAATGAAAACGAGTTTAACTTCTTCTACATTAACCCCAGAACCTCCTCTTCATAGAAGAAAACTTCAACAACATCACCTGTCGAAATATCTCATAATGTCGAAATAAATTGTCGTTATCCGTGAACCATAGAAGCCAGTCCTAAAAACGAAGCATACTTCAAAGGGAAAAGGGAAAGAAAATAAAGCAACATTTGAGGATGAAAATTATATTGAAGAGGAAAACTTTAAAAAAAAAAAAAAAAAAAAAAAAAGAAAGAAATCTCTGCTTTTGGTAGAATCGGTAGACTCGTACGATTCTACGAGTCTACGATTCTACTCCGTTTCTACCAGATTGCGATTCTACTACCGATTCAACACGTTTTGCCTCCATAGAATCGTAGAATCGTACGATTTTACGTGTTGACTCGCGATTTTAACAACAATGGTTGTTACGCAAACTTTTCCTAATCAAGATCTTTTTCAGTGTTAAGTTTTTTTTCTTCTTAGCTAAGTGGGAATATTGGTTCGAAGTCTCTCTTCTAGTTGAACTTGTCATATCATCGTTGCTTGTGCCATCATTATTAAAAAAGATCGATAACTGTGATGCAAGGCATTTCGCTTCTTACCTTTTTAAACATATAAAATAACAACAGCTTTGCTTTTAGCTCCTTACAGGAGCTCTGACCTGCCTTCTTTGGGTCTTTCTTTTAACATCTAAGCATATTATTTTCTTTCGCATTTCCGAGCGGCTAGGTTCTTCGATGAGAAAGAACAAAATAATAGGAGAGTTGGATGACATTGCCATGTGGAATCCAACCTTAGGTCCTCTAAAATGGTGCAATTTTCCGAGTCAAATAGGCTCTTCTTTACTCTCTTTCTGACAAATGAATTTATTGTATTTTTTCGTTCTTGTAAACACAGTGGTTATCTGAAATGTTATAACGTCTTGAAAGAGTTTTAAATGGACCTCCTTCCAATCAAAATTGAATCGCTGATGCATGAGGATTGAAATATCTTATTACAGGCCTCACCCAAATGAGTGTTCTGGTGGTGACCTTGATGGTGATTTATACTTCATAAGCTGGGATGAAAATCTCATCCCACCTCGAACTGTGGAGCCAATGGACTATTTAGGACGGAAACCTCGTATAATGGATCATGAAGTGACCTTAGAGGTAACTTCTTTCATTGAGCAACAAGAAAAGGATCTCCTTCCAGAGAAATGTTTCTAATTCTCCATTTGCTGATATCTGTAGGAGATTCAAAAGTTTTTTGTCGATTACATGGTCAATGATACCCTCGGTACCATCTCGACTGCCCATCTGGTACATGCAGACCGCGAACCCGAAAAAGCTCTAAGTGCAAAATGTCTTCAGTTGGCAACCCTTCAGTCTATGGCTGTCGATTTTGCCAAAACTGGAGCTCCAGCCGAGATGCCTAGGTATCTAAAACCCCGAGAGTTCCCGGATTTCATGGAGAGGTGGGACAAACCTATGTACGCTTCACAAGGAGCTCTCGGCAAACTTTACCGCGCCAACATTGCCGCCGGTTTTTCTAGGAGGTCTAGCTACGTTTTCTCGGCCAAGGTTGTCCAAGATGCTTATGATCCAGACCTTGTCATCAATGGTTATGAAGCCTTCCTTGGAACAGCTGAAAGTCACAAAGAATTGTACTTGGAGGAAATCAAAACATTGCTCAAGTATTACGAAGCAGAGACCGAAGACGAGTTGCTCACGGGGAATTTGCGTCAGAAGTCAGTTTATCTGCAGCGCGATAACAGGAGATATACGGAGCTGAAAGATCGTATCTTGGTATCGATAAAGAGCCTGCAGAAGGAAGCGAGAGGTTGGTTCAAGAAAAGTTGCGACGGGGCAGAAAAGCAACAGAAGTTGGCATCAGCATGGTATCATGTTACTTACCATCAAAGTTATTGTGAAGGAAGTTCTAATTGCTTGGGATTTCCTTGGATTGTAGGTGATATTTTACTGGAAATTAAGTCATTTAATGGCAAAAATCTTTCTGATTAAATCCCTTGTATTTGGAAAATCCAGTAAAAACTTGTTTTGGATTTGTAATATATGCTGACAGATTTGTTGGTGGTTCATTGTGTTGGTTTCAACTTGACATATAATGCTGAGTTCTGTAATATTTCTTTTTCTTTTTTATTTCGTCCATCCAGAATTGAATTTCTATTTTAGATGTTTGGAATTGAATGTCTCGTTTTATTATAGTTGAAGGGTGCTAAAACAACACCAAAAAAAGGTCTAACATTGGAGGAAGAAGGATGTAAATTCCCAACAACTATAATAAAAGCAGGAAATGCATATTCTTAAGACAACATTATTTAGTGATGTTACATTAAGAAAACAATTGGAGCTCTATAAAGTTGATAATATTGGAATACTTGAAGAAATTTGATCAATCTTGAAGGATAAATTACAATTAAGATCAAGATTGATACACAAGTTTTAGAAGCATTATTGAATAATCACAACAAGCTTGATCGAGAAGACTTTGGATGAAGATTAAAGTTGTGAAGAACTTGAAGGCCAAATCACAAGGTCCATAGCCCAGTGGCGCTATGGCCTGCCCACGACTGTGAGGTTATGGGTTCGATACCCTCCCCATACATGGGGAATGCTTTAATTTCCCTTTCTAGGGTTATATCCTCCTCTTGTGAGACAGTTCTCTCTCCCCTTCATGGGGCAATCGCCCAGCCGGACTTCAAAAAAAAAAAAAAAAAAAAAGAACTTGAAGGCCAAAGTCTCAAGAATTAGTCCGGTTTCTTATCTTATGTAACTAATTCATATAACTAATTCACATGAAATGTATCTGCATTTGGAAGCTCATGGAAACCTTTTTTTTAAAAGCTTATGTTTGCATTGATAAAATCTTTAAAAAAGTCCAAAATATTTCAAAAGGTCATGGTTGAAAGCATTTGAATTCAAAAGGTGTGAACTTGGAAGATTTGATGTTATATCGACTATGTCAGTTTGTTAAATTTTAAAATAATTTGATAAATCTTTATAACATGTTTTTGCACATTTTGTTTTCACGTATAAAGGCTTATAAGTCCAAATGTTTGATTAGATTCAAAATATGAAGTTTGGGAGGTTTTGGTGCAAAGTTGTTAAACCCAAGGTTAAACCAAGCAATGCAAGGTTTTTTTTTTTTTTTTTTGCTGAATAAATTTTTTTCCATTAATCACAATATAGTCGAGGCCATTACAATCAAAGGAAAATCTGAAAATACAGAAAATAAAAGTTATAAAACTGAAAATACAGAAAATCTGAAAATACTAGTATTAAAACTAGTAAAATAAACAAATACATCATCTTCTTCTTCGCAGCATCTCCTTCAGAATTCTTCAAACCACATATATAAGAGAAGATCAGTTTAAACATCTTCCTTAAGGATCGACAATTTATAGGACCATGAGCGTATCAACCGTCCTACAAATTACCTCGGGAAGATGTAGAAAACTGATAAAGGGCCCAGATCAAGTTCGGGTTGAAAGGCTTCTCCTAGAAGTAAAGAAAAAAAATCTAGATCTGTGAAGATCTTATACAAATCTAACATCTGTGTCTTGAATCTTTAAGAAAAACACTTTGAAATCAAAAGATTAGATGATTTGTGGTACAAAATAGAGGTATAATACCTAAACAAACGTAATAAAAGCAGAATACTGGCCAATATTCGACAATTGACCGGAGTCAATGGCCAAATCTGGCCAGAGACAGAGGGAAAAAAAAGGAGCAAGAAGAGACAGAGGAGAGAGAAAAGATAGTAGCCATTTTAGGAAATATTTGATATGGACCAGGTCCATGTGGTCCAGATTTGGCCACATCCCTGCAGAATGAGGAGAGAGAAGGAAATGTAGTGATGTGACAAAATCTGGACCGTATGCTCCAATGAACTTGGTCCATGACAGAATAGACCCTTTAATATAGTGCTAACCTCACGTAAGCGCGATCAACTGCACGGCCACATTTAACATAACGGAGACAAAAACTTGTTCGATTCTATTTCGATCAACCACGTATGTTGTTTTATGACCCCAAAAAAAAAACTAGGCGTTACAAGTCCGTTGGTGGCCAAATTTTCTATATTTTAAAAGGGCCTTCTCCCACTTTCAAATAAGGACTTTGAGAATAATTTTTCTACATTTAGAGAGCATTTTGGAAGGGTTTTAAAAATCAAAATTATTATTTCTTCCATCAATTTGATGAGTAACTGTGCTTTCTTGTTCATACACATTTCCATTGAATCCAAGTTTTAACTTGTAAAATATATCCATTAAGAGAATTCATGTTTAGTATCAAGATTGAGATATCTTTCGCTTATTGTAATTGGGTTGTGTGATAAGGCTTCAATTTGTGTGAGTATGGTGGAAAAGGGATTTCTTAGTGGAGTGAAATTTTCTTGTAATTGGTAGGACTAGTGAGTTGATGAACCTGAAAAATAAATAGGGTTGATTGATTCGTAAAACTTAGATACAAAAATTGAAGAATGTGATCCCAAGATTGTTTAATGGATCTTGGTGCATAAAAAAACCCGTTAGTCGGCCTTTTCTTTCTAATGGTTCACAACTAAAGTTAGTGGAAAGTTGAAAAATCCTTATGCGTGTTCTAAGATAGTGAATGTAGTTCTTTGTGATCGAAACATTATAAATCCCCCGAGTTTTCTCTCTCTATCTCCTTACCTTCAAGTTTCTACTTTTATTTATGCCTTTTTATGTTTATGAGAATCTATTTGAGTGATATATTGATGCCAATGAGGCATTGGTCTCGTGGCCAAGTTGAAGGCCTCATGACGTAGAGGTCATGAGTTCTAATCCCCCCACCGCTTCTTGAATCCCCCATTTCTTATCATATATAGGCCCTTCCCCGATAAATAAAAAACAAATTTAAAAAAAAAAAGTGATATATTGATTTTGTTTGTGTTAGTTGTTCAATAAATTTATGTTTGTGGTTTTCCATTTTTTGTAATCCATTGATTAGTGCTTGCTATTTTTCCTTAGCTATCAATGTGTTATATGAGTTATTGAGGATTGTTTTATGGGGCATTGCATTGGATTGGCCATGGTTTGGTAGAAAGGGCCAACCATGATAGTTTTTTTTTTTTTTAAACAACATTTTTGTCAGGACGGAAGTGGCACTTCCGTTCTGGGCTGACGTGGCACTTCCCAAACGCGCCTTGCCATGTCAGCCCAGGACGAAAGTTCCACTTCTATTCTGGCACTTCCATCTTCACTTTGCGTTAAATCAAACAGCAGCCTCTTCCTTCTATGTTCTCGCGTTTCACCAACAAAAAAGCATAATGCAAGGAAAAAAACTTCCCACCACCCCCTTCCGCCTGCCAATGCCTGCCGCCGCTTCCGCCACTGTTCCGCAGCCATCCGGTCTACATCACAGCCACCTTTAATCTCCACATTTTTGCCCTCTATATCAATTTCAAAGGTATAAACCTTGATTTTTTTTTTTTGGGAAAATTTAAATATAAATTATTGTGAATATTTGTTTAATTGGAATTTGGTGAAGTTGTTAAATTTGGATGAATTAGTTTATAAATAATTGTGAATTTTAGAATTTAGAATAATTTGGTGAATTTGTGAATTTGGTAAATTGTGATATATTTGTGTAATTTGGTGAATTTTTGTAATTACCTGAAATTGATCTTATTTTCTACAATTTATGTTAATTTTGGTGATATAACATGTGTTATTTATGATAAAATATATGTCTATTTTTTTTTCTACACATGCTCATCTTGGGCCCGGTCCTTTTGATAGGAGTGTTTTAAACAAACAGCCATTACATAGATCGTTAGGAATATGGCACGGTCAGGAGTCACTAAACACCCCATTGGTTATTAGAAGCAAATGTCAGTTTTATGCCGCGTATAATAGAGAAACAAACCCTACCCTAATTAACCTAATAGACCGATTAGGTTTTGGGGAATGCTGTAGGTTGGGACACATGAAGATAGATCACGCGCTAGTGAATTCCTTAGTAGAGAAATGGCACCCCAAAGGTCCATACATTTCACTTACGTAGCGGTGAGGCGACCATTACTCTAGAGAACGTAGGATGTCTTCTTGGACTACCTACTAGGGGAAACGTGGTGACGTTGGGTGCGGATTACAATATGAGGGATACTCAGTGGGCTGCTACCGTGTTCAATCTGCTAGGATTCTAACCCGCCCTGTCATCAATTAGGGGAAACACTCTTTAGCTGTTTGAAGTTTATGCCCACATTAGCGATCCTTTAGGACATGATGTTCCTGATTTGGCAACAGAGCAGAGGGCTAGGGGCATTGATATTCATTTTGATGGGTAGTTTTCTTTTTTCCGATAAGTCCGAGTTCCGAGCGAACATGCGTTATCTCTTCACCATCAGTGAGGTCGAGCATAATACGACTTCTTGGGCTAGCGGTGTCCTTGCGTATTTGTAACGCCAGATGTGCATCTCCCGCATGATTGATTCAAAGGACATAGCTGGCTGTTGTTTGCTCATTTAGGTTTGTCTAAATTATATAAACTTTTATGTTTAATATGTAATTTGAATATTTAATAATCGATACTATTTCTTTTGACCAGTTGTGGGCGTGGGAGAACCTTTCTTGTCTCCGTCCGGACAACCAAAGCGAGATTACAAATGAGATCCCTGTTGATGGTGCTCCTTACAGGGCAAGATGGAATAGAGCCCGGAGTTTCCGCAACACGTCGAGACACAATTTGTTGGTGTTTCGTGATCAACTAGATTTGATCACCGAGACACAAGGGGTAAGTTAATTTCGATACATATCCACCTCGAAGGCGCTCAATTCATCGAAACGGAGCATGGTAGTGCCTTGCGAACAGAGACGGTCACACATACTATCTACGGAACAACCCGAAAACGACTGTTATATACATACCGGCGGGGCCTTAGATAGGATTTAGTTTATTTGCTTTAATTTGTTTAATTGTTGTTACATACGATTTGTTTTTTACGTTATTCGTTTTTATTACTAAAGGAACTTTTGTCCAAGTAATTTTTGTACACATTTTTTGGTAAATATTCTGTTTTAGTGATTTATTTTGGTGTAAAATACCAATTGAAAATTTTGTAGGCAAAAAACACAAATCAAAGTGTTTCAGGCACAAAGTTTCTGCCAGGTTCCGTTCTGGAATTGGATGAAAATAAAACTAAGTGTTTTTTACCAACCTACTGGAGGTTTGAGGACGGAAGTGCCTGGGCTGACGTGGCAAGGCGCATCTGGGAAGTGCCACGTCCGTCCTGGACACAAATGTTATTTAAAAAAAAAAAAAGACTGACATGGTTGGCCATTTCTGCCAAACTATTGTCAGTCCAATGCAATGCCCTGTTTTTTGGGTGTTTAATTCTTCGTTCTCGCAGAAACATTATAATGTTCTTCTTGTTAATTGTTTTGTATTTAAGTTTCAATAACCTAATTTACTACTCCCCTCCTTAGGTTCTTTCACTAATTCCTCAATTTTAGAAGATTTTCCAATCACTTTGTAAAGTTTATTGATTAGTGAAAAAACATTGAAGATAAATAAAATATGCAAGTGATTGATTTTATAGAAAGTCTCTTAAAATTAAAAATTAGATTTTACAAAATTTCATACGGCTTTAATTAACATTATAATTCACATTATCACAAAATTAGCTCGTGCTCCTGCAGCACGCATTAAAAAAAAAAAAAATCTATTTTAAAATGCAAAACACAACTGTTAGATTATTACAAAAAGGTTTAGTTACTTTTACTTTGTTGCAGATGATATGGATAACGAGTTATTTTAAAGTGAATCTCACGTAATGGTTCTTTTTTTAAAAGTGATTATGCTCATTATCCATAGAATGTGATTGAATAAGATACTCCATTACCAATTTGTAGCTCCACTAGTATAGGGATACCTATATTAAAGCTATAAATTGCATTACTATAAAAAGTGACTATTAAGATTAGTAATGTGGGTAGGCTACAAAAAGTTTGAGCTGGCCATCAAAGTTTATTAACATCAATAAAGGGGTCACTCGGGTATAGAGTCATCCATGTGGGTGGGACTAGTCCCACATTTCTTTCACATGAATTGAGTTAGGACCTACATACAAAGTAGACTCTGCCCCAATTCATATGAGAGTGTTGTATGACTGGTCTCATAAGAGCGGCTCTACCTTAGAATTTTCCTCAATAAAGGTATGATGCAACTCCTTTCCTATCAATACTTAGCAACAGAAAAAGAAAAAAGAAAAACTCCTTTCATATCAATATTATCATCAAATTTATCCTCATAGAAAGTAGGGGATTTAAAAAGTTTGGAGGAAATTCAAACTCATGATCTCTACGTCATGAAGCTCAAATTTGACCAGTGCCTCATTAACACTATATAACTATATGGTTTATTTCTATATGTTAAAACATCATAGTGTCTAAATATGGTCATATTAGCATGTCTAAACATTGTGCAAATCCTTCTATAAATTGTTAGAATAATTTATTCCAAATTCTGTAAGTTGCACTAGAATCATTTAATTGGGTTTTGCATTAGACTAACATGGGTTTAGCAGAATGGTCATAACATGATAGCTAAAAAATTGGGAGAAACTACTTCCGTTCTGGGTCCCGTCTTGGCTGAGGCGCTCACCCAGACGCGCATTGCCACGTCAGCCAAGACGGAACCGTTCTCACTTGGCAGTGAGTTGTGACAAAAACACTTAGTTTTTTTTATTGGCTGCAATTTTCTGAATTGGTATTCTTACAACATAAAAAAATCACTAATACAAATTATTTACCAAAATTTGAGTAAGAAAATGAATAAATTGTTTATTAATAAAAAATGAACAACGTAACAATCAAAAAAATATTTTATAACATAAATATGTCAAATTGTACGTAACAATATTGAAACAAATGTAAGCAAAAACAAAGTAACTGCTATCTACGGCCACGATGGTGTGTATCGATCGGGGCTTCTCCGCTCTTCTCGGAGATAGTACGTGTGGCCATCTCTCATTCGCAAGGCGCTACCACACTCCGTTGCGGTGACTTCCACACCTTCGGGTCAATAAATATCGGATCCTCGAGTTAAAATAGCTGGAGCAGTAGAGTGTGATCCTGTGTCTGAGTAATGTCGAGGCTATACGATGTCGACCCACCAGAATAGACACTCGGCTATGCCGATGTAGAGGGCCCCGCTCTAGGATGCCCCCAGTCTGAACACCTTGAGAATAAGTACCGATGCTCGGAAATTGGTATTCAAAAGGGTTGGGTACATCAGCTTGAGTGGGGAACTGAGTTTGGGCCGGAGACTGCGTCGGATCTTCCTCAGGTTGAGCCGGTTCCGGTGCACCGCCACGTTGCCGAAGTCGCCTCACGGTCAAGTCCTCTTGAGTGGCCTGCCGATTCCTGCGAGTACCTTGCCTCCCAACCAAAGACCTTCCTGGAACATGCTTCCTCGGCTGTGTGACCGGTTGCAGAACTGCAACTTCTGCTTCATCGGCGGCGCGCGATCTACATGACACTGTCTTCCCATCCGCTGCGAATGCCTCTTTTATGGTTTTGGCAGCCCAGGCGATGAGAGTCTTGTACTGACTATTTGTTCGAGGGGCAGACTTCTCGAATTCTTCGAGCATCAATCTATTAGATTCCTCCTGCAACATAAATATTCAAATTAGTATATTTTAAATAAAAAGAATAATGTTGACAACGGAACGAATAAAACTTACAAAAATAGCCTCAGATGTAGCAATGGGTTGAATGCCCATTAGAAGTGGCCCGGGATCCCTATTTTGCGGGTTCGTCAGAAGGTGGACGGTAATGCGATTGTACCAATCCATGTACTCACGGGTAGGTACAATAACATTACCGAGAACGGGAAAAGCGTCCGCCAGTGCATCAATGTGGGCTTCTCACAAAGCTATGTAGGTGGCGTGTTGGCCTTCCCAATTCCAAGCCGCTCCCGCCTTGAATGAGTGGAGGTCAATACCCTCTTGAGTACCCCCCCCCCCCCCGGCACCGCCAGGATTGGTATCACCTCCTGGAAGCCGAATTGCTTAGCAACCCTGTCAGGCATGTGGTACTCAACCATCTCGAAGCAAACGAGTGGCGTACGGGCTCGACAGGTCGCCTGGAAGCCTTCATCCCGAGCTGCTCTCCCGGCAATTACCCAATCAGGGTACGGTCTCCACATAAACTACAAAAATAAATTCTAGTTATTGTAAAACACTTTATCTAATTTAAATAAAAAATACGAGATTACCGAAAATTACTTACCCATTGTGCGTGCGTCAGCATATCTAGCTAATCACGAAACACCGTCAACTGCGATTTCGGGGCGTTGTGGAAACTCCGGCATGTATTCCACCGTGATCCGTAAGCTCTCCCGTCGGCGGGAATATCATGTTGAATTGGGCCTCGGTTCTCAAGACGGAAACATGATATTCGTTCCCACGCCCACAACTGGTAAAAACAAACAATGAAGCAGTTATTAAATATTTGAATTACATATTAACCATAAAACCGTATACAATTTAGACAAACCTGAATTAGCAAGCAACCGCCAGAAATGTCCTTCGAAACAGCCTGTGAAGAGGTGCACATCTGGCGGTACAGATGTGCAAGGACACCGCTAGCCCAAGAATGTTGGTAGTTTTCGAGGATACCATCGCTGATTGTGAGGAGATAACGCATGTTCCCCGAGACCCAGACTTATTTGGAAAAAGAAAAGTAGACATCAAAAGGAAAATCAAAGCCCTAGCCCTCTGCTCTATCGCCAACTCAATAGCATCATCGTCTATGGGCACACTAATGTGGGCATAAACCTCTAACAGTGCGATGGTGTTACCCATAATTGAAGCCGGTGGGGGGCGGAATCCTAGGATGTCGAACACGCGATCAATCCACTGATTTTTACTCATGTTGTAGTCCTCAGGCCACAACACTACGTGATCCCCTAGTAGGTAGTCCTAGAAGGCATCCAACGTCCTCTAGGGTAATGGTCACCTCACCGCAACGTAGGTGAAAAGTATGGGTCTCAGGGCGTCATCGCTCTATTAATGCAGTGACTAAAGCGTGATCTATCTTGATTTTCCAATTCTACAACAACCCCCAAAACCTATATGGTCTTTCAGCTGAATCACTCGCTGGTTGGTTTCATTTCGGTAAGCATCAAAAAAATTACCATAGTTACTAATAATCTTTAAATTTGTGTTAAGTTGAACATCCCCGCCCCATATTCTTAGAGATTTATGTGATGTATGTTTGTTTAAAACAATAGCATCATATGGACCGGGCTGAAGATGAGCAGGAACATACATCTATACAAAAAAAACAAAAAATACAATTTATCAGAAAAAACACATGTTATATCACCAAATTAAAAAATGCCCTAAGTATAAAGTCACAAAATAACAATTCACAAAAACCATCAATTCACAAAAATCCTAAATTGATAAATGCCCTAACTTGAGAAATGCCCTAAATTTACAAATTCTCAAAATTCACTAATACAAAAACTTCAAAAAATGAACAAATTACTCTAATTTACCAAATTCACAACTATTTATAAACATAATTTGTAGATTTTAAGTTAAATTAAAAAAAAAAAAAATTATACCTTTGAGATTTAGAGATTGAGAGAATGAGAGCAAGGTGGTGGAGATTGGTGGCGGAGCTGTGGCGGTGGAGGTGGCGGCGGCGCGGGAGGGACACAGGCGACAGGGGGAGGGTTTTTTTTTTTTGCCTTAGAGATTTTGGGGAATTCGTGAAAGGGAGAAGAAGAGGATTTTGGGGGTTTTAATCTAGGAGTTGGGAACGAAAGTGGGACTTCCGTTCTGGGGCCGTCTTGGCTAGCGTGGCAAGGCGCGTCTGGGAGAGCGCCACCTCAGCGACTTCCGTCTTAGCCCTGACAAAAAATGTTTCTCCTAATTTTTTGGTTGCCATGTTATGACCATTCTACAAAATCCATTTTAATCTAATGCTAAACCCCATTTAATTCCAGATTGTATACCAAAAGTAGGTTATTTTCAAGGATTCTCTTATTTTGTTTGAACAATTGGAAATGTCACAAAGAACTACCTTATACTAAGCTATCACCTCATTGGGACATAAAGATTTTTATAATGCGTGTTTTGGAAACATATTAATATGAATTAAGTTATTGTACGTAGTAATTTAAATTTTATATTCTCTTAGAATTCTCTCATTACTGATAAAATTTTAAATTTTGATATATACTTAAATTATTATATAATCTATTTTGCTTAAATTAACGTGTGGTTCGAGGCACACGCCAAAAAATCCGTGACATAGTACGAGGGCCTTAGTCGAGTTCCACTACTGTTTCATTTGACCAAAATCTTAATTAAATTTATGAGTTTGATAGGTTAGATTTTTTGTTAATTTGGTAGGAATTTATTGTGAAAAAAGAGGTAAAGTTAAAGTAAAAATCATTCTGTAAATGTTTAAAATAAACCTTACCTAAATACACTCATGTCTAATCATAATCAACATATCATTTGAAGTCAAGGAGGCCGTAACCCAGTGGGGCAAGTTTCTACCTGTGATCAAGAGGTCCCAGATTTAACATCCTCTCCTACGTGGGGCAATAAAAATTCTCCTCCTCTGATGAGAGAGAATGTAAGATTGCTAACAAAAAAAAAATATAATTTGAAGGTGGGATTGTCAATAATCTTAGGCCGGTTTTTTTCTTTTTAAGCAAGTATAAATTTCATGTTTATGACTTACCCCTTTTTTTTCTAGGAATAATTTGTAATCAAATGTCCACTTTATTTTCAATACGAATAAAAAGTTTGAATTCAGATTAGAACAGCATAATTTCCTTCTCTAAAGGCATGATTTATTGGTCAAAGAGGCCACAGTCCAATGGAACAAGCATCGATTCGTGATCGAAAAGTTTCGAATTCGACATTTTTTTCCATACATGGGGCAAACTTTAAAATTTCACTTTTTAGGGCTCTCATCCTTCTCTTGTGAAGCACTTCTATCCTCTACATGAGACAATCCTCCATGCGGACTTAAAAAAAAAAGGCATGATTTATTGTATTCAATGATTAATGAGTGTATAAGTAAACTCTCTATCTATATCACATTTATTTCCTCCAACAAGAAACAAATTAAATTATAATTCCTCTACATTTAATATACACCACACGCTTCTCTTCATTAATTTTACACGTTACACCATTTTAATATATACTCCAAAAACAAAAGAAAATAACACCTCATTACAACTAATAAATTTAAAAAAAAAAAAACAAATGTTCAACCCAATAAAAATGAAAAAAAAAGGTGTCATTATAATGAAAAATTTAATAATAAGACCGTCCTCGTAGATCTGGTGCACAATCCCCTCACATGAATTTTGCAGGTTTAATTATAAATATGAGATCCGCTCAAATATATGAAGGAATTGTAGAATCAATCCCATGATAATCAAGTAATAGGATTGAGTAACCCCATGATAATCATCAGAGCTGTAACCATCGGGCCCATGTTAGCACTTGAAGCGCACGTTACACAAAGCTGGGCCCATCTTTGCCAAGGTCCATAGACGCCTTGGCCGACGCCGGAATAGAAGCGTACCTTACGGAGAAGTTCCTCAACCCATAATCATCGTTCTCGGTAAAATCCCCATTTTGCCCTGGGCCTTCATCGAAATTCAACGAGTAACTCAGAGGGTCATATTGGTAATTCGCATTTCTCTTATTACTACTCCGATTAAACCGCCGTATAAAAGTCTTCCACCGGGGACCGGCAACGATCTCCGACCACTCCCGGAGTTTCTTAAGAGAGTTTATTCCTCTGGCCCACAAAGAGTCGTCCTGAATCTCGACCCTTCGTATTCTCTGCCACAAGTTTAATCTGGCGGCCGAAGTTTCACCACGGTTTGAATTCCATGTGAAGCAGAAGCAGCAGCGCCGCTTTTGGAATAAGGAACCTGATACGTCGTCGTTTGGCTCTGCATCTACATGTGTGTATTCACGAGACTCCATGAACAAATCTTAGAGAGAGAACTGAAAGAGATTTGAGAAGTTTTTTTTAAGGTCTGAGATTTGATTTCCCAAACGTTGTTATATAAGGGTTGGTCTCTCTCTCTCGTTACTTTGGAGGCGCGTTTGGTTTTCTATATAAATGGGATAAAAGTGGGTTTGTAGTAGTAGTAACTGAAAAGCGAAAACAGGTAGGACGTGACCGGGACTCGGGATAGCCGGTAAAATGATTGATTTCTTTTCTATTATATTACTCTTTTCATTAGTAAAGATTTTGCTGTCCACATTTCTATAAAATGGATAGGAAAACGAAAATTTAATTCTTAATGGGGGAAGGATTTGTTGATTTTACTAGTAGTGAGATTAATATGAATTCGACCTTTCAAGCTTGTGCATAGCCTTACTCTGGTGCAGTTGCAAATTCAAGATTTGAGATTAGTTGTGTCATTCGTCGATTTATCTTATTTGTGTGGGGTCATTTATCAATATATTATTTAAATAGAGGAAGAATACTAGATCTGCAAACGGATACATAACTGTCTATTCCGCATCCGGATATGTTTTTAACTTTTCCTACCGAATCCGAATCCAGATCCTAATGAATCCATAATATGTATTACCAAATCCGTCCGTTCGAATCCGGGTACGAATTCGGTAAAACGCTTTTAAAAAAGTCAAATCATCCTCATTTTTTACTTTTCTATTTTGGCTAACTAAAAATATACTTGTTTAATCTAACAATCTTACATGATGTTACTTCACCCCAATTATAGTACAATCCACAAATAATGTAATGGAATACAATTCATAATCATAATACTTTTTAAAATTCAAATTCAAATAAAAATACATAACCAGAATTGCAATCACATTTCAATATAAATTATCAGAATCCTCCTCAAAATAAAATACATAATGCTTTAATTATGGGAAAATCTAGCATTAGATGTGAATTGATCCAAATATTTAAAAAAAATTATTTATAATATATATATTTACTATATATAATTCATATATATACATAAACGGATCCGGGTCTAACGGATCCTATTTTTGATATTTCAGATCCGTAGCCATTTTATTACTATTTACGGATTCGGATTTGGGTGCAGACATATGGGTCTGGAGTTCTTTTCGAGTCATAACTGTTTTTGGATTCGAGTCGAACACGGGTCTAAACCCGACCCATTTACAGGCCTAAAGAATACACCATATTTAATTAAAAGAAATTATTTTTCAGCGGGGTATGTGATCCGGTGATGGGATGCTACATCCGTCACTGCTCGGGTAGAGCCTAGGTTGAATGTTAACGTGCTGAATAATTATTTCCTTAGTCATCGAATTGTTCAATTTGACGACTGAAAAAAAATAGATATTTTCTTGGGTGTAGTAGTATTGTTCTGAAAGATACTAGGTATTTTTTCACTACTCTAGATTTTGTAGTACATTTTGTTTTTTATGAATATCTTGTAGTAGGGGTGTTCATGGTTCGGTTTGGTTCGCTTTTATACATTTTCAAACCAAACCGAAATATTCGGTTTGAAAATTTTGAAACCAATCCAAACCATTTAAAATCTCAAACTGATGCATTCGGTTTGGTTTGGTTTGGTTTGGATTGGTTTGGTTGCTCGGTTTTGCGAGACACAACAATATTGATTATAAAGTTTAAAAAAAACTTTATTTAATTAGTTAGTTGCAAAAAAATATTTAAAAAAAAATATGCCTATTATTTTCTCAAGGTAAACGCAATAAAGAAAACAAAATAATAAAACATAAATTCTTGGTCTTGATCCTTACACTTTAAACAAATTACTTCAAAATCATCCTACAAGAAAAAAGAAAAACACAAAAATTCCATAATTATTAGTTCAAAATAGTGAAATAAAATAAAATCTTTTGGTAAATCTAAAATCGCATACCAAATGATGACTTTTTAATCTCTTGGTTTAACATTTGAAGAACTTGCACTTGAAAATTCTATAATGAGACACAAAAGTTAGCAATTATACTAGAAATCATTTTAAGGAAAAATATATTTTATTGCAAAAAAGTCCTTTAATATATATTATATATATTCGGTTTGGTTCGGTTTGGTTTATAATTTTTTTTAAACCAAACCAAAAATTCGGTTTTAATTTAGCTCAAATCGAAACCAGTCAAATGCACCGCTCAAACCGAAAATTCGGTTTGGTTTGGTTTGGATCGGTTTGGATTGGTCGGTTTCGGTTTTTCTTGAACACCCCTATCTTGTACTTGTAGTACATTTATTACACTATCTTATATACTAATGATATTAGTCAATATATAACAATACTATTAGCCCAAAAATGATTTTGTGAGCTTGAACTAATCACATCGTTACATGAATAGTAATACTATTGGTGTACTAGAAGTCTATTAAAAGATTCCAAATTATTTTTCACATTTTAATTAAAAGTTAATGATCGAGATTTATCACCACATCGCTAAAGAAAATACCCATCAACACCATAGTCCTTTCTCCTTTCCTCCCTTGAAACTCTTAAGCATGGCAACTAACTGTCCGTTTTCTTTTCTCAATTACTTCTTCTGTTTTAAATTGAATGTCCCAAATTTGACTTTCATCATGATTAGTGGGAATAGTTTGACTAAAACTAAGTTACAATAATATCTTCATTCATTGATACTAATGATAGGATTACATTCTTTAAATATAAAATGGTAGTTATTAAAGTTAAAGAGGACAGTATATCAATTTTGGCAAAGTGGACATATATTTTTTACTTTTTGAACAAACTAAATAGAATTGAGATATTTAATTTGGGAAAAATTGTATATGTTCCCAACTTGTTTTTTTATACTTGTCTCAACCACTCACAAGACGTTAGTTTTTGGTAGTCTCTTACACTGTCATGCACTGTATTCCTCCAAAATGGTTGTAAATTTTACCTCTGAATTTGAATGCAATAGATAACATGTGAAAAGAGACTGTCGAAAACTATCGTCCCTCCGTTGCATTATGACATTTATAGCATTCTAATCTTTTGTGGCAGAAAAACACTGAAAACTGTTTATGATAAAAAATAGCACATATAACTACTTTAGTAGCAGAAAAGATACCGAAAAATTATTAATGTCAGAAATAGCACACATAACTACTTGTGTGGGAGGAATAACTATTTTCTCTTTATATTACCACTATGATGTATTAAAAATAAAAGGAAAATAATGATAAGGATGCATAAATTTTAAAAATAAAAGGAAAATAATGATAAGGATGCATAAATTTTAAAATATGGACCATTAGAACTATGGAATTTGAGACTTCAATCCTGCATTATGTAGACATTTAATTTATATCGCCAACTGTCATTCAAAATAAAATTGTCATTCTATATATCTCTACAAGATGTTCGTACTATATCGATCACCACACACAATAACTATGTACACATCCTTTAAGTTTTAGTGCAATTAATGACCCCTAAAAGCTCACTTACAATATTACACCATTTTTAAATTCATATTACAAAAAAAAAAGGTGAACTTCAACTTTGTTAAAAGGCTGATTGGTGAATTTCGTCCTTTTATAATATGTGATTGGTGATTCTGGTCTCTCTGTTTTTAGTTTTAGAACCTTAAACAATTTACGTTTGGTGATAACGGTCCCTTCCGTCCCACAATCATTATAAAGTCAATCGTCGATCAACAAAAATTTAAATGAAAACCAACAAATTGAAGGGTATTTTTTTTGGGGGGGGGGGGGGGGGTGGAAATCTTGGCAAATTGGTGAATTTCGTCCTTTAACAATTTGCGGTTGGTGGTTTTGGTCACTGGTCTATTTTTTGTTTTTATTTTTAGAACCTTAAACAATTTGTGTTTGGTGATAACGGTCATTCCGTCCACAACTGTTATAATCAACTAATTTTGACAAACTCAAATATCATAAAAAAAATGATCCTCCAATCAGGTGTGGTTGCGCTGCTAGTACAACCACATGTGCTGATGTTATCTTCTTCAGCGCTTTTATACACCCTGCATTAGATGGCACTGCATGCTATGAATGAACAGGTTGGGGGCTGCGTTCTGGTGTGGCAGCGCACTTTCTACAATCGCTTGAGGTGAATCACTGCCTGCATCACATTGCTGGCTGTGATCCTGTGTTGCTGTTTCTTCGGTACAACCTGTTTAGCAGTCAATGGTACATGTTGGTGCAAAACACTAGATTGAGCCTCAATTTTCCCCATATCAGTACTTTCATTGTCTTTACTTCCACTTGTACTAGTTTTTTTTTGTTCCATCACCGGAAGTTTTCTTGTACTCAACAAAGAGGTAGATACCATATCCAACCAAAGCCAATCCCTAGTCACTGCTAAACATCAATTCTTCAATTATATAAGAGAAAATTTTGCAGAGTTTTAGATCGGGAGCTTGAAGATTCCGGCAGCCAAAGAGAGAGAAATAACGACCGTGGCCGGTAAGGGGTGAAAAGAAGAGGGAGAAAGTTGGGCAGTTGGGTGGGGAAGAAGGAGATTTGGAGTATTTTAGGCAAATTGGTGAATTTCGTTCCTTAACAATTTGCGATTAGTGGTTTTGGTCACTGGTCTATATTTTTTGAGTAAAATACCCAAATTAACTTCGGTGCCTTGTAGAGTTTTTTTTTTAAAAATAAAAAATTAATTATTTTCGTCACAGTTGTGGACAGAAAAACCGTTGTCACCAAACAAAAATTGTTTAAAGTTCTAAAAACAAAAAAAAAAATAGAATAGGGACTAAAATCACTAATCGCATATTGTTAAAGGAGGAAATTTATCTATCTGCCTTGTTAAAATGAAACCTATAAAAAAATTATCTGATTAAAAGATAAACAAAAAGGAGAAAAATAATAATAGTGGACGGTTTCAACTTTCAAGAAAAAGTGTTATTTAGCAACAAAAACTTTCAAGAAAGAAATAAACAATTGATGATCAACATTGGGATTGGCAGCTGCAGTGATGAGAATATTTGCCAGCGTTTGGCGGATTCTAATAAATATATATAAATAATTCCTAAAATTCTTTATTTGTTTTGTACTTTTATAATTTATGTGGGCGACACCTCAGCTACTCTCGTCTCGTCCGCGTTTTATCCAACCTCTAAGAAAAATATATATACTACTCTAATAATAATCTAATATTTGATATATTATATTCTAATAAAGCAAAATTGTACCCCAATCGGATGAGAGCCCCTCCGTAGCTTAGCAGAAAGTGGTTCCAGTATAAGAGCGGAACTCCGGCGGTCGGAAACCAGGTATGGAGGAGGAAGACGAATGTGATTGGTTTGGTCACGTCGATTGTCAAATTTGGGGATGGGGGCATCTGCAAAAGACCAACTGCTCCAATATAATACTGCACTTAATGCGGCTGAGGGGACTTCTTCACAGTTAGAGGAGGCGCCTAATAATATGAACACTTCTGTCATGGACCGGGTCCATGTGGATCATGCGATACAGATTTGACCACATCACTGGAAAGAAAAAAATACAGTGATGTGGCCAAATTTGAACCGCATGATCCACATGGATCCGGTCCATATCAGAATTTTTCTAATAATATTGTGGTGGAGACTAAGAATTTGGCTGATATGACAGCTCACACCCCAAGGCTGTTCGAAAAGGTGACGGATGGGAGTTTTGTCTTGGAAAATGCTAGTGGAGGAATTATTAGAGGAAATCCTACTTGGGGATTGCATGGTCTGGCCCATCTTTTTCTGATTAGTTATAATATGATATCCCAAAATTTAGTAAAGAAGTGAGACTTTCATCTTGGACCATCTTGGCTGACGTGGCCGGTTTCTCGACGCGCCTTGCCATGTCAGCCAGGATGGAAGTGTTGCATGGTCTGACCCATATTTTTCTGATTAGTTATAACATGGCACCCGAAATTTAGTAAGGAAGTGAGACTTTTGTCTTGGGACCATCTTGGATGACGTGGCCGGTTCCCCGACGCGCCTTGCCATGTCAGCTAGGACGAAAGTCCCTCCCACACTTCCGTCCTGAACCAGCAGAATTAAAGCCTACAAACTCTAATTTTGTGCCAAAAATCCCAACTTTTTAAAGCTGTCTGCAGTTGATGTACCTTTTTTTTCCTTTCATTCTTTGGTATTCAAATAACATATAAATATTTCTAAACAACTTTTGTAGTAATATAAATCAAACAACGAAATAATCGAAAAAAAATTTATAACGAATAATCGTCAAATAGTTCGCAACAACAATTAATAAATGTAAACAAAATAACATAAACGACTATCTACGGGCTCGAAAGGCGTGTAAAGATCGGGCTTCTCGGGTTTTGCCGCAGATAGTAAATGCGGCCATCTCTCGCTCGCACCGCGCTACCGAGATTAGTTGCCATCACTTTCGCCCCTTCGGGGTCGATAAATATAAGCTTCTCGGGGTAAAAGGGCAACGTCAACGGAGTCTGATGTTGCGTCTGAGGGAGGTGGAGGCTATACGAGGGCGACCCACCCGGAAAAAAAACCCGGCTGTGCCGATGTCGAGGGTCTTGGACCCGGATGCCCCCGGGCCTGAATACCCGGGGAATAAGTACCCATGCTCGGATATTGGTATTCAAACCGGGTGGGAACCTCGGCTGGACTCGGGAACTGACTCTGGGCAGGAGACTGAGTCGGATCTTCTTCGAGTTGCGTCGGGTCCGGTGGCCCGCCTCGCTGCCAACTCCTCCTGGGTAACCTGCCGGTTCCTCCTAGTGCCTTGCCTCCCAATCTGAGATCTTCCTGGGACATGCTCACTCAGCTGTGTAACCGGTTGAATAACAGGAGTATCCGCTACATCCGCTGCCCGGGATCGACACAAAACACTCTTCCCAGCTCCCACAAATGCATCATTTATTGTCTTGGCGGCCCAGGAGATGTGAGTCTTGCACTGGCTGTTGGTTCGGGAGGCGGGCTTCTCAAATTCTGCGAGCATGACTCTGTTCGATTCCTCTTGCGATGTAAATCTTCATATTAGTAGACTTTAAATGAAATAAAAAAATGTTAACAACGGAAATAGTGAAACTTACAAAAATAGCCTCGGACGTAGCGATTGGTTGAATGCCCCCCGGGAGCAGACCGGGATCCCTATTCTGGGGATTGGTCAGAAGGTGAACGGTAATGCAATTGTACCACTCCATGTACTCAGGGGTAAGTACAATAACATTACCGGGAACGGGAACGGTGTTTTGCAGTGCATCCTCGCGATCTTCCCACATAGATATGTAAATGCTGTGGTGGGATTCCCAGTTCCTTGGCGGGCCCGTTTTGCACATGTGTAGGTCCTCACCCGCTTTAGTTCCCTCTTCCACCGTCGGGATCGGAATCCCCTACTGGAAACCAAATTGCCTGGCAACCTTGTCAGGACATGTGGTACTCAACCATCTTGAAGCAGACGAGAGGCGTGCGTGCCCGACAGGTCGCCTGGAAGCCATCGTCCCGGGTGGCCCTCTCCGCAACTACCCAATCAGGGTACGGCCGCCACATAAACTGCATTAAAAATACGGGACTGAGTAAACTACATATGATATAATTTGAACAAAAAAGAACAAGATAGCCGAAATCTACTAACCCCTTGGGCTTCCGTCAGCATATCCAGCTGATCTCGAAAAAAGGCCAACTGCGCTTTTGGTGCGTCAAGAAAACTCCGCCCCGTGTTCCACCGCGCCCTGTACGCTCACCCGTCAGCGGGAATAGCATGTAGAATGGGCCCGCGGTTCGCGGGCCGAAGACACGATATTCGCTCCCACGCCACAACTGCAAAAAAAAAACATTCAATAGACAACAAATAATACAAATACATACTAGCAATAAAAATTAATAAATTAGTAAACAAACCTGAATTAATAGGCAACATCCAGCAATGTCCTTCGAAACAGTCTGTGCAGAGGTGCACATCTGGCGGTACATCGGCTAGGATTCCGTCGTTGATTAGCAGCAGGTAGCGCATGTTCCCCCGCGACCCGGATTTGTTGGGGAAGAGGAGAGTGGACATCAGCAGGAAAATCAAAGCCCGGGTCCGCTGATCTACTTCCACTTCAGTAGCATTATTACGTAGGGGCTCACTGATGTGGGCGTAAACCTCTACGAGCTCGAGGGTATTACCCCTAATAGACTCGGGAGGGGGTCGGAATCCTAGGCTCTGGTGCATGCGCTCAATCCACTGATTTTTGCTGAGGTTAAAGTCCTCAGGCCAACTCACCACGTGTCCCTTGATGGGCAGTCCTAGAAGGCATCCCACGTCCTCTAGGGTAATACTAACCTCACCACATCAGAGGTTAAAGGAATGGGTCTCTGGGCGCCACCGCTCTATTAATGGGGTGACCAAAGCGTGGTCTATCTTTATTTTTCCTATCCGACAAAGCAACCCCCGAAACCCAGGTGGTCGATCAGCTGAAGCACTCTTTGATTGGTCTCGTTTTGGTAGGCATACAAAAATTGGCTGTCACAACTAATAATTTTCAAAGTACTATTAACGTCTAAATCCCCGACCCATATTCTAAGAGCTCTATGCGATGCTTGTTTGTTTAAAACGCTAGCATCGTAAGGACCGGGCAGAAGATGTGCATGAACAGACATCTATACAAAAAAACAATAGCATACAATCCATTAGAAACTACACAATTTATATGGCAAAATTTATAATTCCCCAAGTAAAAATTTACAAATTAACACTTCACAATCCTCAATTAACAAAAATCCCCCAACTACATAATTTCCCTAAATTGATAAATAGCCCTAATTTTTAAATTAGCCTACAATCACAAAATCAAACACAAATTCATATGTGTACAACTTCAAATGGGGAACAATTTACTCTAACTAACCAAAATGTCAACAATTTAAAGTTCAATAGCAAGGATATATGTTAATTTGCTCAATTTAAAGTTCAATTCAAATAAAAAAGTAAAGGTTTTATACCTTTTAGTTTAAGAGATTAGAGACATGTGGAGTTGGTAGCGGCGGCGATGGCAGCGGCGGCGGCAGTAGGTCGTCGGCGGTGGAGGGGCGCCTGAGATGGGGGGTCATCGGGGGTGGGGGGTGTTTTTTCCTTTGGGAGAGAGTGAGTTTGACGATTTGTGGGGAAAGAAAAGGCTTTTTACGTCACGGGGGTTGAGGACGGAAGTGTGACTTTCGTCTTGGGACCAAGACGTCCTGGCTGACATGGCACGGCGCATCAGGGAACCGGCCACGTCAGCCAGGACGGAAGTGGGACTTCCCGTCCTGGTCCCAAGACGGAAGTCTCACTTCCGTCCTGGACAAAAATATTGCTCACCAAATTTCCGGTGCCATGTTATGACCAATCAGGAAAATCTGGGCCAGGCCCAATCAATCCCCCATCCTACTTCGTCTAATTATTACTCCCTAGATACTTTCCCACTAAGCCCAAACCCTTTCTCCCCTTTATATGAAGTCCTTGAAACAGAACACTTAATTAATTTGGAAATCCCCACCTCTCCCCTCTTCAATGCCGCCTGCAAGAAGAACAACTCATCTAAGGAGGAGGACCAGGGATCCATTTCGGCCCTATCTCAGAAGGTGGACTAACCAGAGGACAAGCCCAATTCCAAGTCTGTCAAACCAAACGAGAATCCGAATCGGGCCCTCTCCTCAAAGTCAAAGGCCACTAAGGTATGGCCCAACTCGCAACCCCACCTCCAGGCCTCACATTCCATACGGTGCCAATATGGGCCGGACCAGTCGCCCTTACCCCTACTAGTCACCGGTTCAAATAGTGACCCAACCAGAACCATTGGGTCCGAGCAGATGAAATTTGTGCCCGCCTACCGTTTACCCATTCGGAGCGTGCATATCCAGATGGTCGACGAGGAGGAGTCTGGCTTTTATGGAATAATGCGGAGGTGGAATTAACTTTGATCGCAAAAAATGTCCAATCAATCCATATGGTGGCTAAGGTTAGTAACTCAAATAATTTATGGCTCATGTCTGCTATTTATGCTAGCCTTGATTTTATCACTAGGAAATTATTTTGGGACCACTTGCATAATTTATCTGCTGGTCATAATCTTCCTTGGGTATTAATGGCAACTTTAATGAGATGTTGGACCAATCTGAAAAATTTGGGGGTCTGGTCCCCCTCACAATCTCGTGTGACTTCCTTTAAAAGCATGCTTGATGATTGTAACCTCCTGGACCTTGGCCACGAGGGTTCGCGTTATACTTGAACGAATAAACATGATAATAGCCACCTTATTTTCCTAAGAAACGATAGAGCAGTTGCCAATTCGGCCTGGAGAGAGTTATTTCAAGAGGCAACTGTTTACAATCTTGTTCGCACTAGATCAGACCACTCCCCAATCCTCTTACAACTTCAGCCGAACAATTCAATCCCCACCAACAAACATTTTCGCTTTGAACCTATTTGGCTGACGCACCAAGATTTTCATGCTATTGTTCAGGAATCGTGGCTTTGTCATGATCATAATTTTAACATGGGTGCTAATGCCTTCAAAGAGAATGTCTCTGATTGGAATATCAATGTGTTCGGAAATGTTAGGAAAAAAAAGATGAAGCTCTTATCGCGTATCAGAGGTGCTCAACTTGCCTTAGAAGCTCATCCCCTTCATTTCCTCGTCAAGCTTGAACGAGAGCTTTTAACTAAGCTTGACCTTATCTATAAGGAAGAAAAACACATTTGGGCTATCAAATCTAGGATGGACTGGATGATGTTGGACGATCTTAACTTTAAATTTTTAAAGGCCTTCTCAATCCAGAATAGAAAGAACAATAGGATCTTGTCCCTCAAGAAGGCTAATGGTGAATGGGAATTCGACATCTCCAATGTTAAATCTATGATCATTAACCATTTTCAGAGCCTCTATTCGTCAAATCGGTGCTATGTGACTCTTGTAAATAATCATTTCCCCTTTTCTTGGTCGGGAAACGATAATTTAGACCTCTATAAGCTTGATGTTATTCCAACTCCTGAAGAAATTAAACAAGCTATGTGGATGTTTAAGCCACACAAAAGCCCGGGGCCTGATGGCTTGCATCCGATTTTCTTCCAGCACTTCTGGGAAATTCTAAAACCTCTCATCATCAACTTTATAGTCGATTTCTTCAAAGGTTTACCCCTTAGTGAGGATATTAATGCTACATTTCTTTGCTTGGTGCCTAAAGTTGGGAAACCAGAATCAGTTAGCCAACTTCGACCGATCATCATTTGTAACACTATCTACAAACTTATTTCTAAGATTCTGGTTAATAGAATCAGACCTCTCCTTTCAACCTTTATTTCTACTAACCAAGATAGCTTCATTCCGGGGAGAATGTGGGCGGATAATGTTATCATTGTTCAAGAAGCCGTCTTCTCAATCCGAAAAAATACTTGTAAGCTTGGTGCTATAGCTGTTAAGATTGACCCGGAAAAAACTTTTGGCCGTTTAGAATGGGACTTTATCAAAGACTCACTTGAATTCTTCAAGTTCCCCCATACACTCAATAAGCTTATCATGAACTCTCTTTGTTCGACACAGATGACTATACTCTTCAATGGGGAACCCAGTGAGTGGTTTTTCCTTCTCGAGGGATTAGACAGGGCGATCCGCTTTCTCCTTATATCTTTGTCATCTGCATGGAGTATCTATCCATCTGTATTCAGAAGTCGGTTAATCTTAAGAATTGGAAACCGATTAAGATTTGTAAGAATGGTCCTCTGATTTCCCATTCACTCTTTGCCGATGTCATACTATTTGGGTTAGCAAATGACGGTACAATCAATGAAATGAAAAAGGTTCTCACGACTTTAGTCTTAGATATGGTCAGAGCATTAACCTAAACAAGTCTAAGTTCATGGCTTCTGCAAACCTAACCCCGGTTCGGATTCATGCTATCGAAAATCTTCTTCAGATCCAGTACTCCACAAACCTTGGCAAGTATCTTGGCTTTCCAATCTTTCAGACAAAGCCTAAAAATTCTGACTACCAAATCATTCTTGATAAAGTGAGGAATAAACTGTCAGGTTGGCAAGCGAACCTCCTATCCTTTGTTGGTAGGAAAACCATTATTCAATCTTCATCGTCTCAAATCTTATCCTACTATTCCCAATTCTTACCTATCCCAATCTCCGTCTGTGATAAAATTGATAAGGAAAACAAATATTTCCTTTGGGGTAGCTCGGCGGAAAAAAAAGAAAATTCACCTGGTAAAATGGGACAGAGTAGCGAGACCTACGAAATTGGGAGGATTGGGGATTAGAAAGGCAAGGCATATAAACCAAGTTGGGTTGGCTAAACTCAATTGGAGGCTAAATAAAGGAAAATCAAGCGTATGGGCAACTGTGCTTAAAAATAAATACATCAAAGATGATACCAAGGCTCTGATTCAACTCAACAAAAATCATGGATCACACAATCTCAAAGCCCTTAGGAGTGGTATCGATCCCTTCCAAAAATCTTCCGCTTGGATACCGGGAAGTGGTAACATCATTAGAATCTGGCATGATGATTGGACAGGCTTGGGACCTCTCAGGAAACTGATCTCGGGCCCTTTGAACAAAGATGAAGATGAGATGACGATTAAAACAATCTTTAACGACCGGGGAGGCTAGAACTTTGCCAATATTTCTGTTCAACTACCGAGGGATATAGTGGAATGTATTAGAGCGGTGCCTAGAACGTATGATTTAGACATACCAGATAGGAGGAAGTGGAAATTGGCGCATGATGGTGACTTCAGTGCAAAGGACACCAATTTCTAGATTCACCAGGAAGTCGAGGACGACAAAATTACAAGAAAGAATTGGGATTGGCTTTGGTCTATAAACTGTAACAAGATAATTAAAATGTTCCTCTGGCAATGCCTCCATAACCACCTACCAACTAGAGAGCACCTCCATAAAAAGAATATCTCAAGCAATCCTTATAGCCATCAGTGTCAACTCATTCCAGAAACCATTGAGCATGTATTGAGAAATTGTGGTGAAACACAACTACTGTGGCAACAACTACATTTATACCATGTTATAATGGGAACTGCAAATTACAATTTTGAAGAATGGTTCAGGAAATGTGCTCAATGCACAAAAAACGTCCCACATAAACATCATCCCGTGGGGATGCTTGTTCGTGTATGGATGTTGGGTTTTATGGATTAACAGAAATCATAAATTTTTTTGACCCGGGGAAACAGGTGAAGGAACCACTCATAGACACTATCTCCAAATCCACCGAATTCATTGCTTTGGGACCGAGCACTGGTAATAATAGGAGGACAAGGCAAATTTTGGTTTGTTGGACGAAGCCGCAAAATGAGTGGTTGAAGCTTAATATTAATCCTTTATCAAATCTTATTTTTGATTGCAGGGCATTACTCAGGCGACTACACTAGACTAGGATTTCACACATCTACAAAGAGGCCAATGCTTGTGCTGATGCTCTCGCCAAAGTTGGAGGACACTCTGCATCCTCTGATCTTGTTATTTTCAACTCTTTACCCCCTTTTGCTTGCCAACTAGTGGCGGGGGATGCCCGTGGGTCTTTTTTTGATAGGACTATTTCCGATACCTCTATCCATAACAAACCTTTTGTTAGCCTTATAGTGGCAGGTTATGGACAAGAGGTTTTGATAGATACGCCTAATTGTAATAACTTTGTGCCCTACCCTACGATCTAGGAAGTGTGTTTATATATCTTTTCCCCAAAAAAAAAAGTGGTTCCAGTGCGGAACGGGCATAATTTCGCACGTGCATAATTTTTTTCGTCTGTTTAAATAAATTTTTTACGGTTAATATTGATTTAAAACAGACACTTTTTCTAAACTTCAAAAAATCTGTCGTGTTTCGTATTTAGAAAAACTGTTATGAATAGAATACGAGACTGAGCTTAGCAACTAAGGCGCCCCAGTACATCACTCTAAACCCAAACCCAAACCCAACCCCGATTTTGGAAAGCCCTGCTAGAGGGAGTTTTGAAACTCAATGTGGATGGATCTTGAGTTAATGGAAGCGGGGTTTAAAAAGGTTGAAGACTCCGATGATGATTAATTGTCTATAAAAATCTATTGTTAGTCTTATTTGTTGTCTTTTAAAGATTTATTTCCCTCGCTTGTTTTATTCCCATAAGTCATGCAATGTTTCTACTAATATTTTAGCTAAGCACGCCCTGAGGACTCGATCATTGATTCAATGCTTTGGGATACTCCATATTTTCTCCTACCATATTACTTTCCAATAACCGTCAATGATATTCGTGTTTCTATTCACACACAAAAAAAAAGATTATATATACGAGAGAGATTAACTATGTGTAGGATTTTCAAGGCTTGGCTAAGCTCAGCTCTCTTGATATGATACTAATTAGGTTGAGCTCAGGAACAATATGCATAGATATCTTCGTCGTCACATACTTAATTGGCCAAAATTGGTTCACTAATAGCCCTTACAAATTACAATAGGACCTCCTTTGAGGGGTTCCTTCAACAAAAAAAATCATTTTCCCCCCTTGAGGCCACTTTCAAGGCTCTTAAAGGAGCTCTCACATTGTCTAAAGAGACCGGCTAGTCTCAAGCAGCTCCAAAGGAGTCTGCTGACTCTGCAATTTATTACTGCCTCCATTCTTAAATATAAGACTTTCACAATAACAACAAAGTCCTAATCCCAAATAATTAAGGTCGGCTATATGAATCAATATAAAATTTCACTGTGGTCGTTCGCATGAATGCATTGTTGGGGAGAAACCACAATATAGTCCAAGCAACCGAACAAACAAGATCAAATATGCTTGACAAAATATCTCCCAAACTTGAATAAAAACGTAGGACACCAAACAATAATTCCAAAGCCCCTAGATGACAGTTGTGAATGCAGCGGAACAATAATAATAATGGAGCAAGTAAATGAAAGATAAATCAACAAACACAACACCAAGAATTTTACGTGGAAAACCTCTTCAAATCGAAGAGTAAAAACCACGGGACCTTCGGGTCCACTCCAAAAGCTTCACTATAAATCAAGAGAGGTTACAAAAGAGTATCTACACCAATATGTGTAAACTCAAACCAACAAGGAAGCTAAAACTTCATCAACAACATAAAAGAGATGAGAATAGAGAAAAATCACCCCTGAAAACAGAGCACTGTTCGGACTGCTATAACTCAGAATCAGCAAGTTGAAATCCGAAACCCACCGTCCATAATGTAGCCCTATCAGTCTTCTACCTCCAGTTAAAATTTGAGAGCATTCCGACAACAAATGACAGTCCGATCGGAAGAAATCCCAAAACTGCGCAGGCTGAAACTGGGCTGCGAAAATTCTTAATTTCTCTCAAAAACTCACTGCCTCTTTCTCTCTTTAATTGTGAATTATAGAGCAGCAAAAACCAAGGGTTTTATAACACTTTTGGGCTTGGGCCTTGGGATATTTTTCAAGAACCACATAGGAGGAGAAAACATTATGGTCCAACATGCATTACCTACACTTACTTCTGTCAAACACCATACCCTCATTCTAGTCTAATAAATCTATATCATTCTTGATGACTTCGATCCAAACTTTCTTTGTCCTTCTCTACCTCTTACAAGCTCATGCCTTTATCCTTCAAGTTTTCGAACCGAAACGTCACTCGATCTTCTTTTTATGTGTCTAAACCAGCGTAAGAGATTTTCCCTCGTCTTTTCTTCAATATGTGCAACTCTTATTTTTCTCTCAAATAGTCTCATTTCTCACTCTATCATTTCTAGTATGCCCACACATCCATATCAACATACACATCTCTGTTATACTCATTTTCTGGATATGACATAAGACTTTCATTACATATTGCGAAAAATAAGGAAGCAAAAATTAAGATGTTTTTGTAATCAAAATATCAATATTACTATCTTAAATAGAATTAATGGTATACAAATTATATTTAAGAGATTAATATTAATATTTTAATTATAAAAATATCTTAATTTTTAAGAATCATTAAAGGAATGTGCTGAAGAAGATATGAGAAGAAAAATATTAAGAACCCTAAATAAACTGTAAATTGGAGGAAAATGGAGATGTCAATTGTTGGAAATGGTGTGTGAGTAATATATAGAAGGTTTTTACTGAGGTAAGGGAGATTTGTTGACGAAATTACCTATGGAAAAAATGCCAGACTTTGACCGCGTGATTAGATGGACGGAAAACGTATTAAAAATTAGACGAATATTCTCTATTAACATGTCGAAAATACATGTACATTAAAAGTCAAATATTTTTTGAACATGATCATAACTTTAAACTCAAAATACGAAAATGATCAAATAAGTTAATTTGCCCACAGATAGACCCATATTGTTGTTGACATTCTCATTCTTGGGCCGAAACGTGGACGATTGATGTTTGGACAGCTTGGTCCTAAACACAATTGTCTCGGGACCTTATTTTCCTCTTCCTTCTTCATCCCAAAGATCTTCCTCAGGCCCATCCATCCATCTTTATCTCCCATTCTTCCTACTCTTTCTTCTCCTTCACCTCATTGCTTCTCAGCCTAATTATCTCTACCCCACCCCCCACCCCCCACCCCCCCACCCCCCCCCCACCCATACCCAAAAAAAAAAAACCCTACCCTAACAAGGAGGGATTTCTATGTTGAGGCCCTTCTAAATCTTGCGGGTTTCTTCAGATTCCTATTTATGGTTTGGAGTTTCTGTGGCAAGAACCCTTACCTTGGCATCCATCTTTATCTTTAATCGTGAACCTCCATTGTGCTGTTCTGGTTGTTGATTACTTGTGCTGGATTTTTGTTTTATCTGATCATGTTTATGAGTTTGTGACTGTACTGAAATTGGAGATCTGGAAAACTGGATTTTGCAAATTTTACTGATGAGTGAGAGAGGGATGTCCTTGCCTCTCAAGTGTTTGTTAAAAATACTCAAAGAAAAAGCCAAGAATTTTGCAATTCCTTGGGCGCCCAGAATTCTTCTCCAGCACTCTTCTAGAACGTTCTTTTTGGGAATTGAAAAATCCAGTTCTAATTAGAATCCAAAACCTATTAGAAGCCAGATAAGAACCAAATTGGAAGCAACCATAGATTCTTAGTTTCAAGCAAATTCACTTTTGTTTTTCTTGGAGAATTGAGAAAGATGGTAAGAGGGAAGAGTAGTAGTCTTGATCAAGAGACCAAAGCAGGAGCATTTTTCATGGCAACTTTGGTGATGTGGGCTGTATCAGTTCTCTTTGAAATCTTGTTCAACAAAAGGACGGAGTTGTTCCCAATCTTCGGGAGCTTCGTCTTCTTCCAATCTGCTAATTGGATCATCCGCAATTTCCTATCTCGCGATCCTCTCTTTGTGAATACATCTGTTTCTCTACTCCACTCCTCCATTACTTCTCTTGCAGCTGTGGCTATCTTGGCTAATCAATGGATGGTTCGTCCCGTTAATACGATATTCGAGCACTCCCAATTAGTTGAATTTACTTGGGCAGGGGCATATTCAGCTTTGTGTATTTCTTGTGGTTACTTTGCATATGATCAATGGGATATGTTGCTCTATCGATTATATAGCGGTTTGATCCCTTCCATTCTAGTTCATCATCTATTGCTTCTAATCTGCTTCACTCTTGCCTTGTATCGAAATGTGACAATCAATTATTTGATTCTCACTCTCGTTTGTGAGATACATTCTGTGTTTCTTCATGTTAGGAAGGTGAGAAGAATGGTGGGTTTTCGGGATACTAGAAGCAAGATTGTGAAGGTAGAATGGTTTCTCAATTGGACTACTTTGGTCATTGCAAGATTTGCTTCTCATGCCCTCATCACCATTAAACTAATCAAAGATGCTTCCAAATTTGGGAAGGGTGTTGAACTCCCACTTGCCCTCTTTGGAATGGTAGGAATGAACTTGCTAAATTTCTTCCTAGGGATTGATTTGTTTAAGGCTTATAGAAGAGAAAGAAGAACTGGAAATGATCTTCGTAATCATCACGATTGATTTACTTGTAAGGGAATTTTTTTTTATTAGCAATGTACAGATTTTTTTAAGTTAATTTCATGGTTTTTGTCATAGAGATAATGTACAAATAGCTCTGTTTTATAGAGAAATATAAGCAACAATGGTTTCCTCCTTCATGATTCCTGTTTTTGGTTAATTTTGATTCCTGTCTCAGATATAAAGTACCAATCTTCTTTTTGATTAATTTTTACCTAAAATATCTTTTTTACCTTTCAGAAAACACCCACGACATGTGCACGGGAGCATCCTGACCGAAAACCACCGTAGAAGTGGTGATTTTGCCTTAATTTTCAAGTCGAAAAAACATATAGAACGTTCTATAAAAAAAAATACCATATAGGAGAACCAGTCTTGCAACTAAAAAATACATGAGATCAAATTTGCGTATTAACCTTTTTGTCATAGAGATAATTAACAAAATACCTATCTGTTTTATACAAAAATGTCACCATTACATAATATAAGCAACAATGGTTCCCTCCATGATTCCTGTTTCAAACTTTATTTCTTCTGGCTCACAAACACATAATGGATCGAGTTACGTTTGAGATTTTTATTTAAGTTAATTTTTTTTTTATAAGATTTCGGATAGATACCTTGTCCAAAGATTAAACCATGAAGGGGACTTTATTCAAAGATTAACCCACCTAGACAAAAGGTAGCAGAAATGGTAAAAAATGTTCTCTTACAAAGATGATTCCAGGTAACTGTAACACCACGGCTCCAGTGCTGAACAAGAAAATTCAGTATATACGGGCCAATCTGTCAGCCGTTGGATTTTGTACTTTTTGATCCAACGGCTATATCAAAACAGGGGTATTTAGGGATAAACTTTGAGCTCTTTTTCACTTTTAACTGAGAGAAGATATTTTTGGCGGAAAACGAATTTTTAAAAAATATGTGTTCAATAATCAAGAACATGTGTTCTCTAATAAAAACATGTGTTCACAATATATAAGAACATGTGTTCACAATATACAAGAACATGTGTTCTCTAACGAAGAACATGTATTCTTGTAGGAATGTACTTTTTACTTTTCAGCATCAATTTTTCTCTCTCCTCAGTAACACAATCGATGTGACGGTTGCGTGTTACTTTTTGTTGTTATTATTATTATTTATTTGTGAAATTACATATGTATCCTTTTAACTCTCTTTTAAATCTCAACTGTCGATCTTCTTTTAAAATAAAATCAACGATCCTGTTTGTGTCCCGCACTTACGGAATTTAGACCTTTCAATATCGAAAGATACCTGACAACGAAAGCTCGTGATGACTACATTCCAAGGGAATCAAGTTGCAAGCAGTAAACGTGTAATCTGTCTAAGAAACGCGGCATGACATGACATGAATACCTCTATCCGATACGTGGCTAATGAGTTGCCCTGAAGTAAAGAACAAAGCTAACAGCTACTTAGCAGAAAAAAAAGAAGCTAAAAGCAATCTTTTAAAATATTATGTATTCAGTTGCCATCAGTTGTCTGTTTCTCTGGATCATGGATGTGGTATCATCTATCTCAGTTTGGCTCCTATGCGGAACAGTTAAAATTCCACACGTGCGGAACACTGATCCGGCTGTTGATTCGATATTCAGATGGATCGACGGCTGCGATTTAAAAGAGAGTTAAAATGGTACATATATAATTTCACAAAAAAAGAAAAAAGAAAGGAAACACGCAACCGTCACATCGGTTGGGTTAACGAGGTGAAAGAAAACGGTTGAAAAGGCAAAAAAAAAAACGCCTTTCTACCTTCTTCTTCTTCCTTCTTCCTTTCATTTTTTTTACCAAAAACTCGTATTTTCTCTGCAAGAACACATATTCTTCATCTTGTTTCTTCTTCTTTTCCAAAAATCTTTAAAAATGATGACAACTCTACCATCTACATCTGAAAATACAACAAAGAGGCAGAAATGGAAATTTCTCTGTTCTACAAAGAATATCATATCTTTAAATCAAATATTGCTGGGAAATCGAGCAAGGAATGTAAGAAAGCTCGATCTTTTGAAGAATGTCGAATTTTTGGGGTTTACACAGTTGAAACACTCAGGTTTAAACGAAAAATGGCTGAAATATGCCATTAAGCACTATGATGCGTCTGAAAGAGGCATCAGGCTTGGAGAGGGCCATGCATTAACCATAACTACAGAAGACGTGCACAGGGTATATGGTGAGATTATAAGAAAATATGAACCCTAAGAGATGGGCCACTTTATACAAACTGTACATATTGAGTTGTCTTTTCGTTGCCAATAATAGTGGAATGGTTAGTCTGAGATATGCTATGCTTTTTGAAGATTGCAAATACTACAACTGGGCAGTCTTTATTACTAATTTTGTGCATGCGATGCTTACTTTTGACCATCCGAAGTCGGTTGCCGGAACACAAGTAATTTACAGGATTCCAGCAGACATGCACTTTATAATAGTATGATTGTTATTTATTGTGTGAACACATGTTTTTGTGCAATGAACACATGTTTTTGTCGCGTGAACACATGTTTTTGTATAGTGAATACATGTTCTTGATTACTGAGCACATGTTTATGTGCAGTGAACACATGACTTTTTTTCAGTGAGCACATGTTCTTTGAAACATAACATGTGTTCTTGTTAAGTGAACACATGTTCTTGTGCAGTGAACATGTGTTCTTGTATTTTGAACACATGTTTTTTATTAGTGAACATCGGTTCTGTTATGCTTTACACTTCAATTTGTTCCTTTCAGGCACATTCTTTGGATTTTCTTACAGGAAAATATCTACAGGTTGATGCCCTAAGTTGTGCACTTTGGGATTTTGAAAATATGAAGAGTATGTTTAGTGTGCTTTTTCCCGACGGGAATTTCGATAATGCTGGGGAAGCTATCCTTCTGGCCAGTAGTGAACAACGTCGAAAAAAACAAAAGTTAAGAGAACTTTAGTCTCAAAGAAGAAGGTTGAACCAGGAAATTGCCAAAAGGCGAAGTTTGCTGGTTAAAATAAACCAAGAAATTAACCAATTGAAGGGTTTTGTAAATGAGGACCAGTTAGAGGAATCTGACGACGGCGCGCCTGTGACGCTCCGTCCCTCTCGGGTCGGGTACGCCACGTGCCTCTCGGCACTGGGTTCTATCTTTTACAATATAAATTACATGTGGATAATTTTTTTCTAAACTATTATATGGCATCTACGTTGACTTCGGCCTTTGACTGAATCTCAATGTAGAGATTTCTAATCCCAAGTTTTCGCTGCGCACTCTGATACCAAAATCTTCTAATCTGGGTCTATGTCTAGCGTTGACTCAATTCTTTGTCTTGGTTCAACGCTACACCTCAGAATGTTCTTGTTCTATCCCCCTCAATCCTGCAAGAACTAAAACAGAAAACAGAGAAAGGGTGAGCTATAAATAGCCCAGTGAGTCCCCAGTGAAGTGTGTGCTAGTGATTTTGAAACTCATTTTATTTCGCAAACATTTTATTTTGAAGACACGGAGAAACTTTCCTTATTTAGAAGTACTTTTCCTTTTCCAAAACATTTCCAAAATTGTTTTATTTCAAAAAGCCTTATCTTTATCTTCTTCCAAACCAATGAGAAATTATTTAGTTTTAGAAAAACATTTGCTTTAACCGGAATGCTTTTCTTTTCAAGTTCAGAAATATCCACCGGAATAAAAAACCCATTCCGGGTAAAGAGAAATATCCACGGAATAAAAAGACCATTCCGGGTATCAGATTCAGAAATAAAAGAGTGCATGGCCGGCCAAGCCAATAGCTCTTTAGTCAATACCAGCCTCACGCCTGACGTATATACGATTTATCTACCTTATCCCCCGTGTCAGAATTATAAAGCCAATAGCCGGGGTACCGCGGCTTGGCGTCAGAAATACTAACAGCTCCTGAGTTAAACCTCCTAACCCCGGAGACATGTTAGCCGTCAGAATTAAAAACCATGTGTGGTGCACGTAAGGGATACAGTCAGCCCGTTGCTTTCCCTGCCCCTACGATTCCCACACAGGCCTTGGGATCCCAAGAGTTAAACAGAGTGTCCAAAACCAAATGTGCGAGATGCCCTTGTACGGATGACTAGCCTCGTACCAGTGTAGACCCCCAATGGTCGGACGAGGGGCTACCATATTTGTGCAGTGTAAGCGCCCTCTTCAGAATTTCAGAGTTGTCGTTCAGATATTTTTCAGAAATATTTTCCAAGAAATACTTTTCAGAGATACTTTCCAATAGATACTTTTCAGAAACATTTTCCAGAATCCTTTTCAGAAAATATTGTAACTTTTTGTTTACAAAAGTTTCCATAAAACACGTTTATAAAACAACTCATATTTTCATAAATATTTTCCAAAAATTATTTTTCAGAAATACTTTTCAAGAAATGCTTTTTAGAAATACCTGCTAGCGTTTTATTTCAGAAATACTGTAATTTTTCCATTTGTAAACAATTTTCATAAAACCCATTTATAAAACAAGTTCTCCGGTTTTGAGAGGGAACTCACCTTAGCCTCTTATCGTGCGTACATTCTTTCAGATCTTGTACCTATTTCGCAAATACCAACTCTTTAGGAAATACTTATAAAACTTAATAATATACGAGACTTAATATGCCTAAACATATTCAAACTAAGTTTCTAGGCTTTTGGGTCTTGTGTGTAAATTCCTAAAGTTTAGGGACTAAATTGCAAATATTTATTCTATGACATTTCTATGCTTTTGAAGACATAAATAGGCTAGATATATTATTGTTAGTCTTATAAATTCTCCGGAAATAGTTTCTGAGGTCTAACGGTCTTAAGAGTGAGATATGAAACTATAAGGACTAAAACGTAATTTCTAAGAGTTTTATCAGATTCCGAATAAGTCTAATTATTTTCTTTTATCTTTCTGGTCTAATTTGAACATTTAAAATATAGAGTAAACCATTTAAGATTTGTTCATTATTTTATAGGACTTATGTGCTAATATTTTAATTACTCATTTAGTCCTGGGTATATAAACTCTCTTAAGAGAATCCTAAACCTAATATTTCATTTTTCTTCTTCTTTCTCTCCTCTTGGCCGCCTCCTCTCCCCTCTCCTCCTTCTCCGACGGCTCCTCCACCTCACCGCCGCCCTCTTTCTTCTTTGTTCTTCTCTTTCTTTCTTCATCATTCTTCTTCTTCTCCTCCTTTCTTTAATTTCCTTTTCTCCTCTTTTCCTTTCTTTCTTCTCTTCCGTGAACCTCTCCGATCTCCCTCACTCGCCGCCTCTGCCTCTCCTTTCTTTCTCTCCGATCCCCTTTCTCCCTCCTCCCTTTCTCTTTTCTTCCCCTCTTTTTCTTTTCTTTTCCTTGCTCTCCTTCTCCTTCCTCCCTCCCTCTCTCTTTTCTTTTCTTCTTTAACTCCCCCGCTGGAACCCGTCTCGGCCGCCATCTTCCTCCAGCGCCGCCTGCGGCTTCTCCTTCTCCGGCGACAGGTACAGTTTCTTTTTCTTTGTTTTCTCTTTTTCCTTATTTTCTCTTATTTAATTAATTTCTGACTTTCGCTATTTCTTTTCAGATATTCCACCACCGACACGCCGCCGGCTCCGTCACTGACCACCTTCGAGGTGATCTCTTTTCTGATTTACTTTTTCTTCTGGTACTATTATTATTACTGTAATTACTTATTACTTTTATTATTATTATTTCTCTACTTTAAATTTCAGATTATGTATTCTCTAAATTCCAGTTTTCTTTACTGTTTTTACTATTATTATTACTTCCTATTATAATTATTACTGTAATTTTTATATTCTTAATTATTGCTCTCAGATCTGCCTCTTGATTGCCGCCACCGAGGCTCCGCCACCGCTGCTGCCGACACTCCGCTGCCTTTCCGGTAACAGGCTATTCCCTCTTTTCTCACTGTTTCTTTATCTTTTTATTTTTATTCAATAATTACTAAGTTTTTCTGTTTATTGGAATTTTAAAACGGCGTCGTTTGACTGAGGACACAATAGTCAAATTACAAATATGTGGGTGAATATGCAATGTTGGACCTTAACAATTTTTTCTTTTCTTGTTTTATACATTAACTTTTTTTGGGTACAATATTAGACCTAAACTATTTACGGGCACTCAGAAATGAAAAAAAAAAAAATCAAAATCCGACCAAAATGTGCCCGTTGAGTAAAATGACATCGTTTGACTGAGGGCACAATAGTCAAATTACAAATATAAATAAATAAAACCAACCCGATTTGCAAACCCGACCCGACCCATTTTCCAACCTCCTCCCCATTTTCCTTTCATCCCCCTTCGGCTAAACACCACCATCCTCCTCCTCCTCCAGCTGAACATCATCATTCCACCATTCGGTTACTCCGCAGCTCCACCGCCACCGCCACAGCCCTCTGCTTGTTTGTAGTAGGATTCCTCTGTAATGTAGCAATAACAATTGGATCTTGTTTCGGATTCATAGGATTTGCAATAACAGGCCTAGATTGGGCACATGCAATTTGATCTCTCTGATGAACAGCTAAAGGAATTAAGGTCAATCTTGATGCATCTAATCTATGATAAACATTATGAGAAAATTTAGTCCTCCTAATCCAAGAACTAAATTATAAAAATTTAGTAAAAAAAAAAACAAGATACTTTACTAGTTAAAATAAATATTATTCTTGATTAATATTGGTATTTTGATTAAAAAAACATATTAATTTTTGCTTCTTCATCCGCCAACATCTGGTATAAAATCAAAATTATGTGATATTTTATACTGCGCCATGACAATATAAAAATCTGAACTCGACAACCTACAAACTGTGATGTTTAGTCCACGGTGATAATAGAATTGAACTAAAATTACAAATATTTAAGATTAATCACAAATAAAGAATCACGTAAGGTATCCACATTGATGCATTCTCTCCATCTTTTTCAATCCCAAACAAAAATCTCATCTAATTCTAACAACTTCATATCCCCTTTTATCACTTCCGTCCAAGTCTTCATCGGTCTCCCCTTACCTCTTACGCCCTCAATATTACATAATCCTTCAATACTCCTAACTGGAGCATCACTTGACATTCTTAATGTGTCCAAACCAACTAAGTTGAACTAAACATAACCTAATTAAAATCAAGATTATATGGGCATTATGTCATGCCACGACTACGGTGCAGAACATTGCTTGTTGTCGGATTAAAATTCTAACGGCTGAGATTATTTAACTAACAACTTTAATATGATAGTTATTAAGACTCAAACAATCTCAACCGTCATATTGTTGATTTGACGGTCAATAAATATTTCACACGGTACGGAATAATAAATGTTATGCAATGCACCGTAGCCGGATCGATTTTGTCAGATGACGCAACCGTTGACCTACTAAATTGGTGATTAGCTCACAATACAATAAAAGAAATCTGACCTCACGGACGTTTCATCAAAATACGGAAGGAGAAAGAGCCCTGTTTTCAATTACTACTATTAATCTGGTCGGTTGGGGTAAGAGTCGAACTTTCCTCTCCAAATAATTACTTTTCCATGTTCTATGTATGATTTTCTTTCTCTTCTTCACGAATAACTAAAGAGTCAGTCAAATGATTTTTGGTTTAATTTTTGCAGAGTATTTTGTAATTTTCAAATTTTGTCTCCTCTTTGGGTGGAAATGTCTGGTGTAAGAAGAGGTGGGAAAGAAGATGAGGATTGTGTTGGGTGGGCAGCAAGAGATTCATCCGGACTCCTCTCTCCTTACACCTTTAGCCGAAGGATGATCGGGACTGATGATGTTTCAATCAAAATTGCATTTTGTGGAGTTTGTTATGCTGATGTTGTCTGGAGCAGGAATGTAATGGGGACTACAAAATACCCTCTGGTGCCTGGGTATGTTTCATCATACAAATACAATTATTGTTTTTGCTAATAAATAATTCATAGTTTTGTTAAGGTTTTTCTTTTTTCTGCTTGTCAGTCACGAGATTGTTGGGATTGTAAGTGAAGTTGGTCCCCAATGTTGAGGGCTTCAAAGTTGGTGACCATGTTGGAGTCGGAACTTATGTCGATTCTTGCAGACAATGCGAATATTGCGATGATGGATTAGAGGTTCATTGCTCTAAGGGATTTGTCCCGACTTTTGATGGTATTGATGCGGATGGTACAGTCACCAAAGGAGGATATTCTAGTCATATTGTTGTTCACCAGAGGTCAATATTATTGCATCCTCTTAAATTATTGAGCAAAGACGAAAAATAGTCCCCTTAATTGCAATTTCACTGAGTTATCTGCAGGTACTGCTTTAGTATACCGGACGATTACCCACTTGCATTGGCAGCACCTTTGCTCTGTGCTGGAATTACTGTTTACACACCGATGATGCGTCACAACATGAACCAACCTGGCAAATCACTGGGCGTGATTGGGCTTGGTGGTCTTGGTCACTTAGCAGTGAAATTTGGAAAGGCTTTTGGACTCAAAGTAACAGTTTTCAGCACAAGTACATCAAAAAGGGATGATGCGCTGAATCTTCTGGGAGCAGACAATTTTGTGGTTTCATCTGACGAACAACAAATGATGGCAAGTGACCATCTGCAATCACTTCCACTAATTAGAAATAATTGCAATTTCTTTTACTCCTACTGCAGTGGATTAATGCAACAATTCATGCTTTCTTGTAAACTTGAGTGTTTTATCTTGATGCAGACGCTGGCTAAATCATTCGACTTCATAATCGACACAGCTTCAGGAGATATCCCTTTTGATCCATACCTATCTCTGTTGAAGACCGCGGGCATTCTTGTGCTGGTGGGTTTTCCAAGTGAGGTCAAATTCAGCCCTGGAAGTCTAATTTTGGGTACAGGCCTCTAAACTCCTTTGGCATGTGTATCTTCATTTGTTACTACTGCAATAATGGTCAGCCTAATGGTCTATGATTTTTTGCAACTTTTTGCAGGTATGAAGACCATATCTGGCAGTGTAACTGGTGGAACGAAGCAGACGCAAGAAATGTTGGATTTCTGTGCTTCACACAAAATTTATCCAGAAATTGAAGTAGTACCAATTCAATATTCAAATGAGGCTCTTGAGAGGATGATCAAAAGGGATGTCAAGTATCGATTTGTGATAGATATTGCAAATTCCATCAAGTGAGACCGAAGAATATATATATATATATTGTTTGGGTTTTGGTGTTATTATTAAAATATACTTTGGCAAGTTAAGGATTGTGGGTACAAAATTTGCTATTAATATGATGCTGTGAATGAAATTGGGAAATAAATACTTGATTTTACTAATGGTACGTGACATGCTTAATACATTCGCTATCTATATATAGTTAAACATGTTTCAGTTTTGAAGAATTCATATATCTACTCTTTTATAGTCCTTTGGTTAAACTTTGCTGGTATTTACCGTGGTCTGATCTTCCCTTGGAATTTTCAGAATTCCATCCTCAGCAAAGCGTTTAATGCTCTCTTGTGGCTGTTGTTTCATATATTTGTCTGCCCTCTTTCCCCATAGTTCCCAACATAGACCCACGATGATGAGAAGCGCACCATAGTCAAATTACAAATATAAATAAATAAATAAAACCAACCCGATTTGTAAACTCGACCCATTTTCCAACATCCTCCCCATTTTCCTTTCTTCCCCCTTCGGCTAAACACCATCATTCTCCTCCTCCAGCAGAACATCATCATTCCACATTCGGTTCCTCTGCAGCCGCCACAACCCTCTGCTTGTTTGTAGTAGGATTCCTCTGTAATGTAGCAATAACAACTGAATCTTGTTTCGAATTCATAGGATTTGCAATAACAGGCCTAGATTTGGCACATGCAATTCGGTCTCTCTGATGAACAGTTAAAGGAATTGAGGTCAATCTTGATGCATCTAATCTATGACAAACATTATGAGAAAATTTAGTCCTCCTAATCCAAGAACCACCCTCTTTCTCCATTTTTCTAAAGGGATTATTAAAAGACTTGATAACTAAAAGCCAATCCCAATTTAGTCTTTTCTACCCTTTTCTTCAATTGATGAGACAAAGGCTCAAAATGAAGCTTCTTCTTCCCTTTCGAATCCCCATCATGGTTTACACAGTCCCATAAAGGGTTTCTAAATTGCTCATCCTCCACACATGATTTTGATGTGTTTGAGCTTGTGAAAGAGATGAGAATTCTTAGAGATGGATGAATTTGCAGTGGAAAACAAGGTGAATTTGCAGTGGAAATTTTGATGTGTTTGAGCTTGGGGAAAACGGGTTCCCATTTGCTATTCCGAATTGCAAACAATGGGTTGAATTATTACAATGCTCAAAAGACATAAATACCCTTAATAAAACGACTTCGTTTTAGGTAAAGGGTAGTTTTGACCGGATTTTGAATTTTTTTTTATTTCCGATTGCCCGTAAATAGTTTAGGTCTAAGAATGTACAAAAATAAAATTTATGTCTAAAAAAAGAAAAGAAAAAATTGTTAAGGTCCAACATTGCATATTCTCCCTAATTTATATCATAATTTATCTGCTAAAGTTTAAGAAAGTATCCAACATCGCAAACGAACAAAAATTTACAAGGAAACAAAAAGCCTACTACTGAATATCACTCACGAAGCCATATCCTTTCATGGTGTCACCTTTCTTGATCCTCAGATAAACTATTTATAGTTAAAAGCTGAAGCAGCCTTGTAAAATACTCTATATTTTCCCGCTATTAGTTCCGAATTTCTGTATAAGTTTGTTTCGGTTAATCATGGTTTTGGTGTTGACTCTCACGCATCAAGACGTAATGGAAACCTCGGTTAGAAAGGACACCTTTGATAATCAACAAGGAGTTTTTTTCCGAAGAACAGGGCTTCTGTTGATTGCTAGCCATGGAAGTAAAATAGAATAATCCAACAGCATATCCAAAGAATTCGAAATAAACCTCAATGGCTATGCAAACTAAAATCAAGACTAGTCAAACATATAGTCATTAATATGCGCGTTCAGAAACGTAGAACATTACTTGCTAATTCTGCAAAGCTAAAGAGTCATCTGCAAAGTAAGCACCCAGAAACTATTTACATAATTTTAGTTCATGCATTTCCGCCATACTTAAGAAAGCATCCGGCATCACAAAGAAACTAACATTTATTCGTAGTAAATACAAAACCTACTGCTGAAAATCACTCACATTGCCATAGTCTTTCCGGTGGTACCTTTCTGAATCCCAAGATAAACTGTTTGAGCTTTATCCAAACTGTTACTGTCTAAAGCCACAGCCCCAAAAATTGCCCGAAATGCACCACAAACCACTGCTGGAGCCGAAGAATTAGTCTTACGAGATACCCTGATCACCTTTTCCAAACCAAGCCGCATTCCTTCCATAGCACAAGATTCTTCCACATTGGACAACTCTGATATTTTACTATTCAAATCCTTGGCCGTAGCATCAATATTTCGATTGAGTAATTCAAGAGTCACAGATACCTCAATCACACTTAACCCCAAAATGCTAAATGCCTTGTTGTTTTCTTCAGAAAATGAAGCATGTGTCATTGCTCTTCCCAGGAACTGAACATTCCCAAACGAATAACTGTAATGTAAATTTAAAGAAATCCTTAAATACCAGTAACCCACATTGATGAAAAAGATTGAAAAAAAATTAAGGGTTTATTGCAATTTACTGGGTTTAAGTAGTCACCTGTTAAATAGGTACTTAAATATCTAAAACAGAGTGTCTAATCGGTGTTGACCAGATACGGTAAGTATCCCATACCCATACTTGTGTCGTGTCGACACGGGTACGACAGACATAAACGAAGGGTCCGAGTAACATAGATAGAGAGTTCAGATTTATTACAGACTTACAAATTACACCCACGTGGATAGTAATGTCAAAACCAGTTATAAATGAAGGGCATATTGATCATTTCAAAGCATGTTTACCGGAATTTTAATACCTAACTCGCTCTTGGGACTCTTAGGGCCTTTTTAGGACACATATAGGGGGTGTGTATTCGATATTCGGCACAAAAAATCAGTTTTCGGCTCGGTTTTGCAATTGTTTCTTAAAACTGAACCGAACACCGAAATTATTTTAGTTCGATTCGGTTATGCTTGTACCAAAAATTTATATTTTCTTTTCTTTATAGACTCATTCAACTCAAGCTAAATGGAAATTTAAAACAAATGATAGTTCAACCATATAAAAGTTGGGCACAAACAAAAATGAGATGGACAATTAGAATAGAAAACAATAAACTAAAAAATACGAATAAAAATACAACTTTAAGACATTCTAATTGCAATAAGATGTATAATAAAAAATTAATTTTTAAAAAATAATACTCCCTCCGTCTCAAATTGAATGTCTACATCTGACTTTACACAAAATTAAGGATATTAATTTGATCATATAAGTTACATAAATCTTAAGTGGAATAATGAGTTAGTGGAGTTTGAACAAACTAGAATAGTAATGTGGACATTCAATTTGGGGATGGAAGGAGTAGTAATAATTCGGTCTATTGGTATTTATGTATACCCATTTCTAAACCTTCAAACCTAACTCAAGAACCCAATTTTTTTCTTTTTTTTCAAAACCACCTAACACAGAAATACGTAATAAAGCGAACTAAAGAATAAAATTCAGTTTGATTCCGTATTTCGATTTTACCAAATAGTGAACCTCCCTATACATATGGGATTAAAGTAAAACTACAGCTAGGTTAGGGATAGTAAACTGCAATAAACCCGAAAATTAAAGAATCATCTTGAACCTACTTGATACGATCTTGAAGGGTTTTGAGGGCAATCGAGAAAGGCGAAACCGAAGTGGACTCTGAAAAATATTGCACATCTTTAAACTGCAAATCTTCAAAAACCTGCCAAAATATGTAAATCACTAAAGATCAGATTTTTTTATATATAAAAAAAAAGAATCCAAAGTTGCCTTTGAATAATGTCAGATAAATAGGAGTATGGAAAGTTTGATCACCTGAGAGGAAATGGAGACTGTGAAGGAGAGGAGAAGGAGGAAGAAAATCAAAACCATGGATTTCATTTTTTCTGCTATCAGTTTGAGAGTGAAAGCATAAAATCAATTGGGAAAATTGATGAGGAAATGGCTTGGGGAGACAAATGGACAATAAGATCTAATTAAATAAATCTTTTTTTTAAGCCCCACTGGACGTACATCCCAAGAGGGGAGAGAATAGCACCTCACAAGAGGAGGAAGAGATAACTCTAGAAAAGATACAATTTAAAGCATGTCTCATGCGCGGGAAGGGTATCGAACCCACGATCTCAAAGTTGTGGGTAGGCCGATGCCTCACTGGGTTAAGAACCTTGTGATTAATTAAATAAATCATTCTATGAATTTTTGGCATAAAATGACTATTCTCACTTTTTTTTGGAATATTTTTTTTTTTGTGAATCACTTCTTTTAGGAATATGCTTTCTCATTAAATGGTCTTTCCTATTTCAGTTTGGCTATCATACACAGGAATGAAAAGAGAAGTTGGAAAATAATTTCACTTCACTCCAACGTACCATGTGCTGTTAGAGGTAAGAGGCGTTTTAGTCATTTTTTACTATCTTAAAACGGACAGGACCGAATTTGGACCAATTTTTGCGGATCAAGAAAATCCTAATTCAAACCCGTCCATAAAAAATCCTTGGGGTTAACGGGCCTATCCGCAGACCAAATTAATTTTTAAAAATAAATTTAAAAAAAGAGATTAAAGCTTAAAAATGACTCTATTTTGTTATTTATTTTTAAAATTGTAAAAACAAATTTAAAAAATAATATAAAGCTTAAAAAATGGTGTTTTGTTATTTATTTTTTAAAAAATTGAAAAAAACTGAAAAAAAGAAGTAAAACTTTAAAACTTATATATTTTTATATTAATTTTTTGAGCGGGTTGGCCCGCGTTTGGTCCGATTCGGTCCACCTTGATCCGTGGTCCAAACGGAGCGGGATAAAATGGCCCGCATTTAAACGAATTATGAATAACTTGGTTCAAACCTGTCTAAAAAATACGGGTTACGGACCGATCCGCAGGCCAGTGGCCCGTTTGACTGTGCAAAATTTAACTGATAGTAAAGTTTAAAAGACATTTTAAACAATGTCACAACATTTCGTACTTTTATGCCTACGAACATGCAACCATGCTGCGGCTAAATATCGAATTTGAAATATTAGTTTGATTCATAAAGCTTTTCCTTTCTTTATAATGTGTTTGGATTTGCTTGTTTGAGAATTTTGATCGCCAAAATTATTTATGAAAAGAATAGGTAAATTCAAAGTAAAAATTTTATGGGTAGTGGTGATAGGTGATTAAAATTTAGTTAATTAATTGTCTTAAATTAAGACAAAATTATAAATATTTCGTTGAATTCTTTATGTTAACATGAGTGAATAGTATTTAATTTGAATTTTTAAACAATAAATTTAACTATTAATCATTTTCCAAATTTTATATAACATGGTGCACAAATCTTAGGAGAGAAGAAAAAATAGTTAGAATACGAGAACCTTAGGAGAGAAGACATTGACATGGTGGGCAAATTTACTCATTTCACTGTCGATCTTATAAGGTATGTTCAGAACAATGAGTTCGAATCACTAATAATGTATTTTCAATATACTATTCTTCTAACATGTCTTGTAAAATTTTAATCCGATTGGTTAAGATATATACTCGGATAACTGTCACTAGTAGAACCCACAAACTTAAAAAGAGAAAGAAAACAAATTGATACAGTTGGAAGTTAATGGAGTAAATCACTATTTATACCCCTTCAACTATTTTCAAAAGTAAAATTATGCCCCTTTTCTTTTTTGGGTGTCATTAATGCCCTTAACAATTTACGGGGTGCCATTAATGCTCCCCAGTGGCGGAATCCGGCAACATAACCCGTTTTTTCAAACTTGGGCACGAAATACCCGAATTGAGAGGGGGGGAAATCGTCAAATAATGGTCATCTTATCCCCTATAACTACACTTCTTCAATTTTAATCCCAATTTCTCCTCCCAAATTCATTCATCCTCTATAATCAATTACTTCCAACCATTCCCCCCAACAGCCTTCAATTTGTTGATGACTACCATGGATTCTAGCTCATCCTCCATTTCAAGAAGAACCAACCACACCCAAACTTTCAAACCTCAATCCTATTGTAGATGTAATCCCCCTAGGCCAGTGGTCACTCCCACATCAAGAACAAACTTAAATCCTATAGAAAGTTCAATGGGTGTGAAAAATTAAAGGTATGTAGTGTTTTATGTGTGATTATTTTCGTAATTAGTGGTGGGTTTTGTTGAATTTTTATTTTGTTCCTTAGATTAATGGTGGATGTGGTTTTTTCGAATGGATTGAATACCTAGATGAAGAAACTAACTTTGATATGGGGCGGTACAAAAAGAACGATTATGTAGGAGATGATGATTTAAGAAAGGGGGACACATGAAGAAATCTTCAAGATGTGTTGTCAAGTTTTAATTGTGCTTTGTGTTGTGATATTCCTAATCATTGTGTATTTGTTCATAGAGTTTGTTGTTTGTATGAAAGCTTTGTAATGGGTAGTTGTTGGTAAAGCTATTATATAACAAACAAGTTCCAAATTAGTCACTTTTATTTGTCATTTTGGCTACATGTTATGCAGTATTATGTAGAATAAAATGAACACAGTAAATTTCATTTCAAATTACTGATACTACTACAGGTTTCCATTGAAACCAAAGTACGGATACTACATCTTGAAATTCAAATACAACTTGTTATCTAGAGCCAATGACACACAAAGTAAATTCCAAAACAGCCCAGCAAAATATAGTTACATTTATGCACCACTGGCAACCAAAGTTTCAGTTCTAATCAAAGCAAAAAAGAGAATAGTCTTCAAGCATTAGCTCTTGAAGAAGAGCCTCTCCCTAACTACATATTTTCCCAGCCTTTCTCCATGCATTTTGAAGCTCTTTTGGGTCTTCATTAGTCAGAGTTTCAGCATGGCTGTTTTGGGTGTGGAATACCTGAAAATAAAGGAAAATATTGACATTAGTTAACAATATAGAAGACATTCAAATAATGAAAAAACAGTAACATTATACCTCATGAAGGTCTTCAACTGCTGGTTCATTGTCAACCACTGACTGACTTTCTGATGTCAATTCAACTTCTTGCATAGTCTGCTCAAGTTCCATTTCAAAAGTTTGCTCATTTTCTGCTTCTGCTTCAGCCTGTTTCTTCAAATCCTCTTTCCTCACAACACAACCCCTCTTATTATGCCCTAATTCTTTGCAGTAGCTGCATTTGTTAACATTAGCAGCCTGCACTGAAGTGCCCTCTCCATTTGCATCACCTTTTTCACACAAACTTGCATTGTGGCCAGGTTGTTTACATTTGCTGCACTTCAAACCTGGTTTCCCTTGGGGAACTATAGCATCCTCTCTAGGAGGTTCATGTTCATCAAAGTCCACCCTCCTCAATTTTTTGGGCCTTCCTGGCTTTCTAGATCTAGGAGGTTGTGGGCCAGTAATACCAGTTCTTGGCCACAGAGATGGCCCATTCAAAGGAGAAACTACAGGTGCATATGCTCTCATGTATGTTGACATCCTTCGTGTAATCTGTCTAAGAAACGTGACATGACATGAATATCTCTATCCGATACTTGGCAAATGAGTTGCCCTGAAATGAGAGGCTTCAGATAGAGAACAAAGCTAAAAGAAATCTTATAAAATATTATGTATTCAGTTGCCATCAGTTGTCTGTTTCTCTGGATCATGGATGTGGCATCATCTATCAAGTGTGAATAAGGGAAACTTGAGGAATATCTTTCATCATCAATAAGTAGGAGTCATCTAGAAGAAAAATGATCCTGATTGCTAACTAGGGACCCAAAAGAATAATCCTAGGGGCATATCCCAAATTATGACAAATTATTAGACTAATGACAAGTAGAGGAAAACAATGAAAATTCTGATATGGACCATGTCGGACCTACATGGATCTTGTGGTTCATAACTGACCACAACATCACATAGTTATCTCTCTTCTCATTATGTAGTGATGTGACTAATTATGGACCATAAGGTCCAATGTACCTAATCCATATAGAATTATCCGGAAAACAAAGGAAATTGCAAAACCAAGACCACACACATGAATGAACAAGAAACAGTTTGCACCACCACAGCCTTGAAAGACACTGATGCACTGATTACTTGGTTTTAGTTTTCAAGAAGAAGAAACAAATAGAGATTGGAAAATAAAAAAATAAATCATGTGCGCACACAGTGTAATGAAACACAAAAAGGACTCCGTTAATAAGGCCTGTCATAGGGGCAATTCAAGTGCACAAAACTGTAATCTTGTAATACTACTCAATTCAAATTTCATGCTTGAACTTGAGACATGACTATAACTCTAGGGGCAATTCAAGTGCACAAAACTGTAAGCCGCTATGCAGCTTATTAAAAGATACTCGAAGATATTACCATTAATGTGTGTTCAGAGGATAAAAAACCATAGGCTATTATTCTGAGAAAAGAGTAGGCAACCATCACTAAAGCTACTACCACCATAAACAGTATGCAGTAATTTAAAAACATACGAATAGAGTAACCTTTTCATATAATTTATATCATAATTTATCGGCTAAAGTTTAAGAAAGTATCCAACATCGCAAACGAACAAAAATTTACAAGGAAACAAAAAGCCACTACTGAATATCACTCAGGTAGCCATATATCCTTTCATGGTGTCACCTTTCTTGATACTCAGATAAACTATTTATAGTTAAAAGCTGAAGCAGCCTTGTAAAATACCCTATATATTTTCCCGCTATTAGTTCCGAATTTCTGTATAAGTTTGTTTCGGTTAATCATGGTTTTGGTGTTGACTCTCACGCATCAAGAAGTAATGGAAACTTCGGTTAGAAAGGACACCTTTGATAATCAACAAGGAGTTTTTTCGAAGATTAGTGCTTCTGTTGATTGCTAGCCATGGAAGTAAATAGAATAATCCAACAGCATATCCAATTAGGAAATCCAAAGAATTCGAAACAAACCTCAATGGCTATGCAAACTAAAATCAAGACTAGTCAAACATATAGTCATTAATATGCGCGTTCAGAAACGTAGAAACCGTAGAACATTACTTGCTAATTCTGCAAAACTAAAGAGTCATCTGCAAAGTAAGCACCTAGAAACTATTTACATAATTTTAGTTTATGCATTTCCGCCATACTTGAGAAAGCATCCGACATCACAAAGAAACTAACATTTATTCGTAGTAAACACAAAACCTACTGCTGAAAATCACTCACATTGCCATAGTCTTTCCAGTGCTACCTTTCAGAATCCCAAGATAAACTGTTTGAGCTTTATCCAAACTGTTACTGTCTAAAGCCACAGCCCCAAAAATTGCCCGAAATGCACCACAAACCACTGCTGGAGCCGAAGAATTAGTCTTACGAGATACCCTAATCACCTTTTTCTAAACCAAGCCGCATTCCGTCCATAGCACAAGATGCTTCCACATTGGACAACTCTGATAATTTACCATTCAAATCCTTGGCCGTAGCATCAATATTTCGATTGAGTAATTCAAGAGTCACAGATACCTCAATCACACCTAACCCCAAAATGCTAAATGCCTTGTTGTTTTCTTCAGAAAATGAAGCATGTGTCATTGCTCTTCCCAGTAACCGAACATTCCCAAACGAATAACTGTAATGTAAATTTAAATAAATCCTTAAATACCAGTAACCCACATTGATGAAAAAGATTGAAAGAAAATTACGGGGTTATTGCAATTTACTGGGTAGTCATCCGTTAAATAGGTAAGAAAATATCCAATACGCCCCTTGCTTATAACTTGTAACGATATTATTGTCCACGTCAGTGTTAGTTTATAACTAATTTGAACCCCTCTCCTCCGATGCATAGGCATTTTTATTATAGAGAGCTATGTTACTCGGATTAGGGTACGGGTGTCGAGTACAGGTATATATTTAGGTGTCGAGTACTTAAACATCTAAAACAGAGTGTCTAACCGGTGTTGACCAGATACGGTAAGTATCCCATACCCATACCCATACCCATGTCATGTAGTGTCGACACGGGTACGACAGACATAAACGAAGGGTCCGAGTAACATAGATAGATAGTTAAGATTTACTACAGACTTACAAATTACACCCACATGGATGGTAATGTCAAAACCAGTTATAAATGAAGGGCATACTGGTCATTTCAGAGCATGTTTACCGGAATTTTAGTACCTAACTCGCTCTTGGGGGCCTTTTTAGGACACGTTTAGGGATGTGCATTCGATATTCGGCACAAAATTTCAGTTTTCGGTTCGGTTTTGCAAATTTTTTTGAAAACTGAACCGAACCATTTTTTTATTTTGTAGAAACCGAACACCGAAATTATTTTAGTTCGATTCGGTTATGCTTGTACCAAAAATTTATATTTTCTTTTCTTTATAGACTCATTCAACTCATGCTAAATGGAAATTTAAAACAAATGATAGTTCAACTATAAAAAAGTTGGGCAAAAACAAAAATGAGATGGACAATTAGAACAGAAAACAATAAACTACAAAAATACGAATAAAAATACAACTTTAAGCCCTACTAATTGCAATAAGATGTATAAAAAAGATAATTTTTAAAAATAATACTCCCTCCGTCCCAAATTGAATGTCTACATCTGAGTTTACAACAAATTAAGGAGATCAATTTAACCATATGAGTTACATAAATATTAGGTGGAATAACTAGTTAGTGGAGTTTGAATCCTTAAAGATAGGAGCTTAGTTGTGAGAGTTTAGAGATAAAATATGCCGATTTCGAGAAAATGAACATTCATTTTTTGGAACAAACTAGAATAGTAATGTGGACATTCAATTTGGGGATGGAAGGAGTAGCAATAATTCTATCTATTCGGTATTTCTATATACCCATATTTAAAACCTTCAAACCTAACTACAGAACCCAGTTTTTTCTTTTTTTCAAAACCAAACACCGGAAATACGGAATAAAACGAACTAAAAAAGTGAAATTCAGTTTGATTCCGTATTTCGATTTTACCAAATAGTGAACCTCCTTATACATACGGGGTTAAAGTAAAATTCAAGCCTTGAGGACAAGGCTTGAGTTAAGGAGGAGGGAATGTCATGATCGGTGGGTGAGAGGGAAATTTGATTTCCGGTTTATATCAGAAAAAGAGGGGCAATTGGGGTATTTACTTATTAGTTGAGTTATTTAATTAAAAAGGAAGTGTCGTTTTCTGGAAACGACACCGTTTTGCCTTTATCTATTTTTGATATTAATTGATTTGAAGAAAAGGGAAGGGAAGCTGCTGAATTCCAATTCACTCAAGAAAAATATGGGCTGTTCACTGTTGATTCTTGGAGTTGTCAGAAATTGGCTGAGCTGGAGGGAGGGGATCATTTTGGGATTCCTAACCCTACATATAAATATCTAAAGAGGAGCTGAAGGAAGGGCATCGAAAATCATTTTATCAGAAACAGGGCTTTGGCCTTTTCTCCCTCTTGTGAGTTCATCCTTCATTCTTATCATTTATCCCCCTCTCCATTAGACTCTATTTCTCAACTGATTCAAACTTCTTCATGGATCCAGGAGCTGATGGTATGCATTGGCAGCTTTGGATGTAATGTCAAGTTTGTCTAATCTTTCTCCCTATTTCATTTTTTGTGGAACTTAGTTACTTTTGTTAGTTTGTGAGACTGGAGAGTATTAGTTCTGTAATAGTGAGCTTGTTACCGGAACTATCATTTTATCTATATATAAATTCATTTCAGTTCTTTCTGGCAATTGTTATTAACTGCTTGGGGCTTGAGGCCATTAGATGTTATCTGCTAGTTATTACTGTTTGTGAGTTAATTGTGTGTCTGGAAAGTGCGGGACATGACAAACTACAGCTAGGTTAGGGATAGTAAACTGCAATAAACCCCGAAAATTCAAGAAGCCGGGGAAAACTTGAACTTACTTGATACGATCTTGAAGGGTTTTGAGGGCAATCGAGAAAGGCGAAACCAAAATGGACTCTGAAAAATATTGCACATCTTTAAACTGCAAATCTTCAAAAACCTGCCAAAATATGTAAATCACTAAAGATCAGATTTTTTGGGTTTAAAGAAAGTAGAATTCAAAAAAGCCTTTGAATAATGTGTGGAAAATAGGAGTATGGAAAGTTTGATCACCTGAGAGGATGAGGAGACTGTGAAGGAGAGGAAAAGAAGGAAGAAAATCAAAACCATGGATTTCATTTTTCTGCTATCAGTTTGAGAGTGAATGAAAAAATCAATTGGGAAAGTTGATGAGAAAAATGACTTCTACAGCTTTACCGAGTGGGGGTGGGCCGTGGAGGGGGGAGACAAAGACCGTCAAACTCGAATTTTATCGTAGAATTGTCATTCGAATTATAGATTCTATTTAATTTAAAAAATATTAATTAATTCAATACTCTCATAATTTATAATTCTTCTAGATGAAATTTAACATTTTACCGAATCTTATGATATTTAATAGTATTAAACAAATATTCAGAAAGAAGCCTAGGAAAATGATATTATATTACGTGTCTCAGAATTATGAAACTTAATTTCTACAATGAAAATTTTTACCGGAAAAAAATAAAAAAAATCTACTCTGACCTCGTCCAATTGGAGCAATCTAAATTCAATAACATTGATGCTAACATTGATTATTTGACTAAATAACTTAATTTATCAAATTAGTGTTTAGAATTTTGAATTACATTTTCGTTGTTCTCGCATATGAAGAGTTCGGAGAAAAAAAATAGAGGCAAAAAGGATATTTGTATCGATCTAGAAAGGGAAGAAATTCGTCGGCAGTTGAAGATTGTAGAGGCTTGAGAAGATTGAATAAGTCACGGAGTTGAACAAAGATTTTTTTTTTTAAACATTTGGGTCGGTTAAATTAAAATCCGACCCCGGAAGAGAAAATAGCTTACTCGTAGGAACATACGATTCTACATTCCCGAGTCCGATCTCACGAGTTTACCCTGATCCTACTTGATTACCGATTCTACGTAGAATTTAACACATAAAGTTTCTTAAAACTCGTAGAATCGTAGGATCCTATGAGTCAACTCGCGAGTTTGACGGCCTGTTTTGGGCTTTTAGGGGCAACAGAGTAAATAGCCTTTTGGGCTTTTAATTTTTCTCATTGCTCATTTATTTTGGGCTTTTGGTGTGTAGATCAATTTGAAACCTCAATGCCTTCACCAGACGTAGCGGCTTGGAAATGAATTTTCTTCCAATCCATTGTTTTAAAAATAAAGTCATAATTGGACGTTAATTCATTTTCAATGGTTGGCAAAATTATTTTTAAAAATCGGAGTTGAATGCATTTAAAAATAATATGAATAACCCCGAGCTCTGGGGCAACTGGTTGGAGTTGTCATATGTCTCACCGTTGACGAGAGTTCGATTCCCACCGTGGACATCGACTCTCGTGGGATTTTCCCGCGGTGGTAGGGCTCCGTGGAATAAGAACAGTATGGGTCAAGCCCTCCCCCGCTAGCGGTCACGCTACGAGCCAATAGTAGGTCGAGCCCGGATTAGTCACCACGTTGTAAGTGGACACCGGGTGTCTCTCGGGGTGAACCAAAAAATAATATGAATGAAATACCCTAATTAGCGTAAGCTGAAAATAAAATCTAATTAAATAAACCATTATATGGGTTTTGACATAAAATGACTATTCTCACTCCTTTTTGAAATATTCTTTCTCGTGGAATGATCTTTTCGATTTTAATTTGACATACCATATACTGGAATGAAAAGAGAAGCTGTAAAATAATTTCACTTCATTCCAAAGTACCAAACACATCGTTAAAGGTAAGAGGTGTTTTAGTCATATCTGCTTAAACGAGTTGAGTGGTGTCTAGTCAAGGACGAAGCCAATTTTTTTGGTTGGGGGGCAAAAAATAATAACAGTATGCCGAACTATCTATAAAAACTGCAAAAACAATCTTTGGCGAGCGGATTTGATCAAATATTCCGAACTACCTATAAAATTTACTATATTTAATCATATGAAACTTCTTTCAATGTATTTTTCTTCAAGATCCTTATACAGGGGTTAGATCTAGACTTATTTTCTCCGTTCCTAGGAGAAATCGTTCAACCCGAACTTGATCTAGACCCTTTATCAACTTTCTACATCTTCATGAGGCAATTTGTAGGACGGTTGATATGACCATTGTCCTATAAATTGTCGATCCATAAGGAAGATGTTGAAATTGATCTTCTCTTGCCTCTGTGGTTCAAAGATTGTGATGAAGATGTTGCGAAAAAAATTATTATGTATTTGTTTATCATATTAGTTTTAATATTAGTATCTCCTAACCATCCAAGTTTTTTTTGTCTACTATCATGATTTTTTAAATTATTGTATAACTTTTATTTTCTTTTATTTTTAAATTTTCCTTTAATTGTAATGACCTCGTCTATTTTATAATTAATGGAAAATTTCTTATTCAACCAAAAAAAAGAAGTTTAAAAGACATTTTAATAAATGTCACAACATTTCGTACTAATATGCCTACGAACATGCAACCATGCTGCGGCTAAATATCGAATTTGAAATATTAGTTTCGGCATAAAGCTTTTCCTTTCTTTATAATGTGTTTGGATTTGCTTGTTTGAGAATTTTGATCGCCAAAATTATTTATGAAAAGAATAGGTAAATTCAAAGTAAAAATTTTATGGGTAATGATAGGTGGCTAAAGCTTAGCTAATTAATTGTCTAAAATTGAGGTAAGTTTGTAAATAATTCGTGGAATTCCTTATGTCAACAAGGGTGAATAGTGTTTAATTTGAAATTTTAACCCATAAACTTTAGCCATTAATTATTTTGCAAATCTATAATATATAAAGTTAGGAAAAGTCGAGGTAGAAGTTTGAGGGAGTGACATGTGGCATTTTATGGGATGTGGACCAATTGGAAACTTACATGTGGCAATGTAAGCTCTCTAAAATGCAAAAGATGTTGTGCTCCATTAGCTAATAACTTAAGCTAAAGTTTTAAATTGCTATTGAGATAAAATATGAAGTAAGAAATTTTAGCTATAAGAAATTTTAGCTCTATATATACACACACAAACTATAAATGAGTATTAATTATAACTAATGATATAACTCATGTATTAATGTTAATTGGAATTTGAAAAGTTTGAACTATAATGAATTATGATGTTTCAAGTGACTTTTGGAGGTCTTATTCATGTAAGGGAATTTTAAAAGGCATGTATTAATGTTAATTGGAATTGGAAAAACTTTAACTATTGTTAGTTATGATGTTTCAAGTGACTTTTGGAGTTCTCATTCATGTAAGGAAATTATAAAAGAGTTAATTATAAATTATAACTCATGTATACTTAACTCCCAAGACTCTTCAAGTTCATATAAAAAAGAAATATGAACCAACATACTTAAAGTTCATTAGTTATATTAATGAATGAAGCAGAAGAGTTTTGTAACTTTTATTATAATAATTATATTTGTTTAGTTTATTAGTCATATTAATGAATGAAGTAGAAAAGTTTTGTAACTTTTATTATAGTAATTATATTTATTTAGTTCATTAGTTCTATTAATAAATGAAGTAGAAGATTTTTGTAACTTTTATTATAGTAATTATATTTATTTAATTCATTAGTTATATTAATGAATAAAGTAAAAGAGTTTTGTAACTTTTATTATAATAATTTTATTTATTTAGTTCATTAGTTATATTAATGAATGAAGTAGAAGAGTTTTGTAACTTCATTCATTAATATAAAATTTTGGGTTTTTATGAATCAATGAAGTGGCATTTTAGTTTCTTCTAACCAACTATATAAATCAAAACCAATCATGCATTCCCTCAATAACTTAAATATGAAAAAAGAAAAATTGAATTTGATCAACTAAAAAAGAAAAAGAAAATATCAGTTTCCAATACTTTATTATTTCCCTAATGAAAGACTCTTGATATTCTATAACAATAAAAACTTTAGTAGTTAAAAATATAATATAAAAAATAGGTTTCAAAAAACCATTCTTTTTTCAAAGAAATGACTTTTCATATTATAAACAACAAATTATAATGACTATTTAAATAAAAAAACAATCTTTCAAAAAATGGTTTTTTAATTTCTCTAAAAAAGTAACTTTTGACTTTCTCGGGAAACCAAAAAGTCTAAGAGTTTATATATTTTATTTATTGTCATTATTATTGTTATTGTTTTGTCGGTTAGGAAAGTTCAAGAGTTTTTTCTTCTTATAAATAGAGAAATGATATGAGCAAATATGTCATGGTATTCTTGGTTTTAATAGGTAAGAAATTCATTTTTTTTAAATAATGCAATTCATGTTTTCACTTGATATATTAATTTATATGTTTATGAACAAACATCTAATAATTTTGTTTAGAGACAAATTATTTTTCAAGTACCAAGTTAAGAGAATATGTGTCTCAATTTCCAGAACATGTTTTTGTTGATTGAAGACAGAGAGCTTGCACACTGAAAAAACATGGGTAATAGAAACATCTTGATACTTGATTCAATTCTTTTCTTGCCTTTTTTTTTCTACGTAATTATTTCCTTGCTTTTTGTTTTGTTTGCTGTGTAATTATCTTCTTACTTTTATTTGTTTGAGAATGAGGATGGATAACATGTAATACGCTATAGAGGGTGAACATTTTTTTTGTGCAGGTATAATGGCTCTTAAAGGTTCCCAAAATAAGCTTCTTGAAGAGGAGTAATTAGAGAGTGGGCGCAAAAAAATTGACGGGAAAGGGGGGTGCTAAGTAGCTCTTTAGTGACGAAGGCAAAAAAAATGTAGGCTAAGCTTCTTTGAGGATTGTTTTTTGTATTTTGTTATATTTATTTCATTTGAATATATATTTTATATCATATGTAGAACAATTATAAAATATGAAGGCTATTTTGTTTTCTAGAAAAAATTAATATTTATGATGGTTTTGTTCTTAGACAAAAAGAATGAATTAGCAAGTTTATGAATAAAAAAGTATAATTATTACATCTTATCTAAATTTATTTTGAGACATATTAACATGTTTTTCAGTTTCAGTTATATCTCTAAGAAAAATCCAAGCTAGAAAACATGTACGACTTCATCAAAAGAGATACAAATTAGAAATACAACCGCGCATCGCGCGGGGATCAAACCTAGTTTTATATTATAAAGTTGGAACGGAAGTCTTTGGCGTCGACACGTGGCATATTGTAAATAATCCTCCAATGTGAAGCTTACACGTGGCATTTGGAGCATTGATTACTTACTAGGACATTGTGCCACATTAGCTAATGACATATAACCAAAATACTTAGGTAACTATGAAGCTAAACTATTAAGCAAAATAGTTCATGTTATAGCTATTGTAGAAGAGCTAATAGTTATAATACTTTATCTCCTTATATAAAGTTTTTGTCTTGCTCTCTAAGATTAGAACATTAAATTCTTTAATTACGTTAAGTTCAATGTATTGATGTAGATAATTGAAAAGTCTCTTCTTCTTATGGTTATTATTCTACTAATATTCATTATTTATATAAAACTATTATCCATATTTAATTAAGAGATTTTACATATTCCACACATATATGATTAGCTTTAGAAAACCTATTACTGATTACTATTTATATAACATATATTATAATTATTTTATGAATTTACTAATGCATAGAGCTAAAAAAATGAGCAATAAATTATATTTACAAGAAAATTTTCTATATAAATTATTTGTGGAAAAGAAGTCGAAATTTTTTTTTGTATCATGATTACACGCTAACATGGCTGCAAAAGAAAATGAAAAGAATGTAAAATAATATAATGATTATTGAATAAAAACGAGTAAGAAACAAAATAAGCTTCTTGATGGAGAAAAAATGTGAAAAAGCTAATCTTAAATACATAAATAATTATAGTATATGTATTTAAGATAACAGTTATAATTATATAAGCAATTAAAAGAAAATGAAACTTGAAAAAAGAAAAATTGGATTTGATCAAATAAAAAAGAAAAAGAAAAATAAAAGATCAGTTCCCAATACTTAATTATTTCCCTAATGAAAGACTCTTGATATTCTATAACAATAAAAACTCTAATAGTTAAAAATATAATATAAAAAAAATAGGTTTCAAGAAACCATTATTTTTTCAAAGAAATGACTTTTCATATTCTAAACAACAAACTATAATGACTATTTAAATAAAAAATAATCTTTTCAAAGAAGAGTTCTTTAATTTCTTTAAGAAAATGACTTTTGACTTTCTCGGGAAACCAAAAAGTTTAAGAGTTTATATATTTTATTTATTGTCGTTATTATTGTTTTATCGGTTAGGAAGTTCAAGAGTTTTTTCTTCTTATAAATAGAGAAATGATATGAGCAAATATGTCATGGTCTTCTTGGTTTCCATAGGTAATAAATTCATTTTTTAAATAATGCAAATCATGTTTTCACTTGATATATTAATTTCTATGTTTATGAACAAACATCTAATAATTTTGTTTTAGAGACAAATTATTTTTCAAGTACCAACTTAAGAGAATATGTATTTCAATTTCCAAGCCACCTGGAAAACATGGGTAATAGAAAATCTTGAGACTTTTTTTTTGAAGCCCGATTGGGCGGTTGCCCCATATAGGGGAGAGAGAATTGCCTCAGACGAGGAGAAGATATCCATAGAAAGGGAGATTAAATCTTACCGCACGCAGGCGGAGGGTATCGAACCTACCTTGCCCCAATGGGCTAGGACACCTATGATAAATCTTGATACTTGATTCAATTCTTTTTTGCCTTTTTATTTTTTATTTTTTTTTCTATGTAATTATTTCCTTGCTATTTTTGTTTGATGTGTAATTATTTTTTTTCTTTTATTTGCTTGAGAATGAGGATGGAGAACATTTAATACGCAATGGAGGGTGAACATTTTTTTCTTTGTGCGGGTATAATGACTCTTAAAGATTCCCAAAATAAGCTTCTTGAAGAGGAGTAATTAGAGAATGGGCGCAAGAAAATTGACGGGAAAGGGGGCGCTAAGCATCTCTTTACTGGCAGAAGGGAAAAAATGTAGGCTAAGATTCTTTGAGAATTTTTTTTGTATTTTGATTATTTATTTTATTTGAATATATATTTTATATCATATATAGAACAATTATAAAATATGAAGGTGTTTTCTAGAAAAAAAATAATATTTATGATGGTTTTGTTTTTAGACAAAAAGAATGAATTAGCAAATTTATAAATAAAAAAGTATAATTATGTGTATATCTTATCTAAATTTATTTTGAGATATATTATTATGAAATTATTGAATATAACAATAAAACATTAAAAAACTACAACAATCAAACTTGAAAAAAAATCGCTAATGAACCTAGTTTTATATAAAAGGTACACGAATCTTAGGAGAGAAGAAAAAATAATTAGAATACAAGAACCTAAAAAAAAAAAAAATTGACATTAGTCAGCAAAATCACTCATTTCAATATTAACTTTCAGAATATGTTTAGGAAAAAGTCACTATTTCAAATCACTCATCATAATGTATTTTCAAATTTAATTATAATATTCTCTAAAATATTTTGTAAAATTCTAATCGAATCGAATTAGTTGAGACACGTACTCGGATAACTTTCATTGGGAGAACCCACAAACTTAAACAGAGAATGAAAAATAAATTGATACAGTTGGAAGTCAATGCCTTCTTTGAATGACAAAGCAATCTGATAACATTTCATTTCCGGGTCTGAAAACTCTATTCCGGAGGCGAAAGAAAGGCCGGTGAAGATGCCGGGTCCTGGTCCGCACATGATGTACGCTCTCGGATCGGGTCAAGGCCTAATGAGCATTTCTAATGGGCGGTTCAGCCCACACCACTGCCTATTCTACTCAATCAACGCCTTCTTCGGGCCGGACATCGGGTCATTCTCGGAGTGGCTCACTTCAACCATTGGGCTCGGCGGCGATGTTGGTTCTTCAATAGAGTCGCTGATCCACCATCCCATTTACTATTTCGTCTTTCTGGGATTTCCTTTATCGTTATTCTATAGCTGGGTTTCCAGAATTTTGCTCCACAAGGGAATTCTTGATTCCATTTCTGGGGTTAGTGTGAAGAAGACAATTCTTGTTTTGTTTGGGTTTTAATGTATTTTTAGCATTTGTTTTCTTTCTTTGGGGGTAATTATATATGTTTCTTGCTTAATTTTAGTGATGGGAAATTATAGAATATGGTTTTTGATGATGTTAAAAGATTTTTTTTTGAAATATGTTTATTTCTATAACTTTGTTGGTCAGCTAAGAGGTCTGAAAAGTAAGTATTGAATTGAAGAATTGAAGGCTCAAGTTCAGTTGCATGCTATGATCATAGTGAGGTTTATATATTGAAGTAATTATTGATGGAAGATTTATATTATAATGTCTTTATTTGGGTTAAGTGCATTTTCTTAAAGTTTTTGCTAAGACATTAACTTTTTTCTTTAACTTGTGAGATAGTACTTGGCAATTCTTGGGTCTGCCTTCCCGTCCATACTCACATTTCCTTTAGTATGTGATGGTTTTTCAAAATTTAAAAGGGTAAAACTTGGAAAAGATACAACATAAAGAGTAACTGAAGAAATGCAAAGCTAAAACTGAATTCACTCAATGCAGAGTCCAGTATACTCTCAGAACACAAACGAATACGCTGCCTCTATGTCTCGGTACAATGTTGTTGTTTTGAAGGTGGTGTTGATAAGACCAGCTAAGTTTTCCGGATAATTTAAAATTCATGATAGCATTGGGTGGGATAAGTTTTTCTTTCGTGCAGTATTGGTTAGGGAGCAGTTCACAACTTTTTTTTCTGTTTTGCTAAGACTTACTATGTTTCATTGATTTTTCCTATCTAAAAGTATAGCTGAGTTTATTCCAAAATACGGTATAATAATGTATTTAGTTTTTGTACCTTTACCCAATATTCAGGCATCTCTTTCTTGTTATTAATTGGTAAAATATTTTTACTTGTTCAGTAGTTTTACGAAGTTGGCAGTCCTGGTTTTGCACTTGTCCTCTATCGCCCTTCGTATATTGATTCTCCTCTTAACTGATTTGTTTCATTGGAAATTTCTCTATCATGCTTCTAAAGTGTTGTAAGTTCTTCGGTGGTCATCCGGTTGTGTCAAGCTATCAATATTGAATTGCCTCTTAACTAGATAGGTTATCTTTCCTTCTGTTAGTGATTATTAGTTCTCCATTTATGCTTTACAGGTACCACTTACTAGGTGGCAATGTTTCTTGTTGGTGTCAGCTGGTTCTTTATCACATTTTTTCCTAGACCATTTATTCGAGGTAATATTGGTTGATTTATATGCCTATGATATGACTGTATTCGGTAGGAAAAACGTTAGGTGGGATTCTTGCCTCATTTTAATTTTCTTGATATTCTTTCGGCAAAAAACTCGAGAACTAGTTAGTAAGGTGTCTGTTCAAACCATCACCTGCTATACTTTAGAAAGGTGATGGTAATGGTCCTTATGCTACGTCTTTAAGATTTGGTTACATAGTGGTGGTGCTGTCATGACCATATCTGTGAAATTTTACTTACTATGATTAGATGTCACCGGCATTTATAGTTACGGTTTATTCACCAAACAATATGCTCATTACCACGTTGCTGCTGTGTCCGCTGTTTCACAAATATTAGTTGTTCTAAAAAATTTTGTTAAGGGGCTTCTGAACGCCCAAAGAGAGTGGTAATAGCTAAAGACAGTATACAAACTCTCTACCTCATTGATAGATGAAATTCTTGCCGTGATTGGTAACTGGTTGTAAGTCAGAAATGCAGGCATAAATTTCTGAATTTTTTTCATATTATGTAACCTAGTTTTTTGTTTACTTTTTTTATCTCTTGCATGTGTTGTTGATACTTTGAGGAGCAAAATATCCCATGTTCAATTACGCTTTTTGGATAAACAGGAAAATGGTCACTCTACCATGTATACATGGGTTCTGAGCACCGGTTGGTGGAAAAGTCGAGCACCAGTCAACCCAGATGCAGTCGTGGTAATTGGTTTATTATGTATTTGCTTGATTGGTGGATTTATCTACATCTACAGGTGAGTGGAAAATCTACTTAGAATTAGCATTTACCTGAATTTAGTTACTGGCAGGAGATTAATTAAAAGTATTCGCCTTTTATGCAGAGTTAAGTCCTCTAAATCGCCAAGAAACAAATCTCATCAATCAGCAAAACTACTCTTAGTAATTGCAAGCCTGTATTGCTTATGGTGTGCTAGCCAGATATACTTGGTAAGCCCTCGTCGACCTGCAGTTGGTGAAGAAGCTGATCTCGGAGTTCTTGTGTTTCTTGCGACGTACTTTTTCCTGCCTCATGGCCTATGCATCATGTCCATGAACCCGAGAGAAGCTCTGGAATCAACGCAACATCTCCCACTTTAGCCGTTTATCACAACTCAGAAGTTAGCGTAACCATCATCATATCCCATCAACGGAATCTAGATTTCAGCAGCGTGTCCAGAAACCACCCCAAATCTTGAATCATAGGTAATGGATGGAATTGAAAACAAATTTTCCCACGCGACAATTGAAATCAAATGGTAAGAGAGGCAAAATTTTCTCGGCTGCCCTCTTGACCATGTTGAAGATGCTTGAGAAACTATGAAGATTGGAGCGTTGAGAAGAACACTAGATGATTATTGTTAATCAAGAGTTTGTAGTTTGATCCTCTGTAAACTTCATATACTGGGAGATCCCAGTTAGCGGAACGGGGGAAGTCTCTTCTTGTCTGTTTGGTCTTCTAGTTATAGTTATTTGATTGTGTGTTTTACTCTAAAGAAAGAACACCAAGAAGTGAGACTTTAATGTTTTTGCCACGCTTGTATCAAACGGTTAACTCCGTTTTACAATAATATAGGACAATATAACACATTAATTCATCAATAATTAGCGGTATGGATAGGAGACATATTTAACAGTTTATAACAGTGCTTTAAGTTAATTTTGTTGTTGTAAATAGTCGGTTCGGATTGCATATAATAATATTCTTGGTGTCGGTGACATTATGTTTTTAACATTTTATTTTTATTTTTTTTTCATTTATTTTTTCTAAAATTTAAAGGATTTCATAAACATATACTACCTCCATTCCTAAATATAAGACTTTCATTACATTTTGCGAAAATTAAAAAAGCAAACATTAAGATTTTTTTGTAATCAAAATATTAATATTACACTCCTAAATAGAATACTAAATAGAATACAAGTCACATTTAAGAGAGTAATATTGATATTTTAATTACAAAAATATCTTAATTTTCGTAACATGTAATGAAAATCTTATATTTAAAAATGGAGGGAGTATTATAGTATGCAAAGGTGGCCACCACCTTTGCTCGAGTGAGGGCATGTACCACCACTGGAAATGAAGGATCTCATCCCTTTTTGTTATAGAGGTGTCTCTTCCTATTTTTTTTTTTTTTTTTTTGAATGCCCAAAAATTGAGTAAATAGTTATTTAGGTTATTAAATTATTTAAGTTTTTTTTTGTTTTGGAAATTTAATTATTTTTTTGATTAATTATATCAATCTAGTATTTACGTGTGACTACAAAATAAATCGTCACTACTTTTTGTGGTGGTTTTGGGCCAAATTAGACCTGAGTTGACCTATAATAATTGAGGGGGCAAAAATGGAAGTTAGTGTGTCAAAGGTAAAATAAATACGTCTCTTTATTTTTCATGGCTAAAACAATAACAAGCAAAGACTTCGCACGAAGTGTGGTTATTGACCACATATTCGATGCGTGTCTAATTTAGTCGAAAACCACCATAAAAAATTGGTGACGGTTTATTTTCAGCCACATGTAAATACAAGAATGATATAGCCAAAAAATGGTTGAACAACAAATCGTAAATAGTTTAGTAACCTAAAAATAGCTATTTACTCCCTCAAAAATTTCTTCAAGATACAATTTTAATGTTTTATAATATTGTTTTGTCTATTACGTGGATATCCAATTTTCAGGAATTGCTTGGGACTAATAATTTTAATTTCAATTGTAAGGCTCGAAATAAATTAAACCAACAAATATAATAAAGAGTGTTATAAAAGATTCGAATGAATATTCTGCTATGGTGCCTTGAAACGTATGGGAATCGAAAGCTTATCTTTCAACGTCTCTAATTTAGAGCTGCGGCCAATATACACCATATATATAACTTAAAGAGAGACAATGACCACAAATGTCGAAAAGATATCATATTTGTCTTTGAATTTAAGCATCATACTACTTCTGTCCTAAATTGTTTCCTTTCGGACCTTTCACCAAAATTAAGAAAATAATTTGAATGTAATTGATATGACAAAAAAGTTTTAAATACCACTCAATTAATGACTAAAAATTATTATTAGTGGTCAGTTGAATAATAAATTAGAGGTATAAGTAGAAAAATAAAAATAAATATGCATTGATTTCTGAAATATGTCAAATAATTTGTAATGTCTCAAAAGTTGAAACGTTACAAATAATTTGAGATGGAAGTAGTACAAAATAAAAAAAATATTTATGAAAGTATTTCTAAAAATAACTCAAAATTTATAAAATATTGTATTTTTTTTAGAAGAGATAAATGGGGTAGAGATATCTTAAATTGTGGTCCTTTAATGCAAATAGTTGCCCACCCCACTTGACACTCAGTCCGGCTCCCATGCGGAACGCGGAACTTTCCGCACGTGCGGGATACTCTGCTAATCGTTGATTCAAATTTCTTTTGAATCGACGGCTAGATTTAAAAGATGCATAAAAAGGGCACTTTGGTAATTTCACGAATTTAAAAAAGAAAAGAAAAAGGGGACACCGAGCAGTCCCGTCAGTTCGGCGTCCCCAAGAATTCAAAACGACGAGTTTTCGTTTCTTCTTCCTTAAACCCTAAAGCTGCACAAATCCTTCTTCTTCCTCACCCTTCCAACCTTCCTCCTCATTCTTCCTCCTTCTTGCAACTACAATTGGGTAAAAACTTCAGCAAAAGACCTCTAATTTCTCCTCCTCACTTGTTTCACAGAGAAAGGAAAGCATTTTCCGAAGAAAAATCATCAAAATTTCAAAAATATTTGTATCAATTTCTCAGGTAGAGCCGTAGAGGTGTAGTTTTTGAATTTAATAAAAAAAATAAATAAATAAAATCAGAAAATGAAAGATGAAATTCTTCGTTTTTTTGCGGGTTTTTTTTTTTTTTTTTTTTAATAATTCTCGTTGTAAGAGTTTTGATTCTTCAAGCTTCCTTATCTTCAAATTATTGAAAATTATTTGAAGAAAATATTGAAAAAAGCTTGAGAATTAGGGATTATCAGTGAGATTGTTCTTAGAAGGCAAATAAAGGCGTTTATCATATAGGTCTTAATCTTTTATAATTTTAATTGAGAACAAGTGTTATGTTATTGAGAATAGGTGTTCTTAAAGACAGAACATGTGTTCTGTAATTGAGAATAGGTGTTCACACTCAAAGAACAGGTGTTCACACTAATAAAACATGTTTACCTTACAAAAAAAAAAACAAGAGATAAAAAAAATTAAAACAAGTGTTCGTAGAGTTAAAAAAGTACGTTGCTTATCATAACCAAAAGCAGTAAGTGTTCATAACCAATGCATATTGTGTTCATAATCATAGAACACGTGTGCACACTAAAAAAACAGGTGTTCACGCTCAATGAACATGTGTTCACACTAAAAAACAGGTGTTCACACTAAAAAAATAGGTGTTCACAATCAAAGAATAGGTGTTCAATATCATAGAACATGTGAATTGAACAACTAAATTTGCCCAAAAAAATAACTAGTCTAATGCTTAAGGTGTTCAACACCAACAAGCTACATATTTAAGATATCTAGTGCTCAAAGTCTGAGATGAAGGTTTTCTTCATCTAGGTAGGAAAGTGTCTTCTGCCTCTTTTACTCGTTGCCTAATATGTTTGGCCCTTGTCTTCTACATCTTCTTCTCGCTATTCATTATGCTTGACCCTTGCCTAATGTCTTTTTAAGTTTACAAATCTCTTTAACCTCTTCCTTGAACTCTATTTCCACCATCACGAGTGCAACACCAAATATGCATGATTTTTGGTGATAGTTGAAACCAACAAATAGAGCTGAAAACCAAGGTTACGTTAATAAACACCTGTTCTTTGTCACAGAACACATGTTCTGCTGTTCTGAGACAAAGAACAGGTGTTCGGTGACAAAGAACAGTTGTTCAAAAATAAAAAAAAAACTTGATCTCTTGTCAGATATCTTACCGTCCTCCTCAACAGTTAATCAAAAGAAAAAAAAAAATCAGAAAAGCAAAGGATTGACAATTATCAATTGTGCTGTAATAGTCATCGTTTCCTGTACAAACAGGTGTTCAATAGACAAAAACATGTGTTCACTGCACAAAAACATGCTATATGTCTTATCATCCTGCTCTGTATTGTCAGGTGTGTGTGCATTCTGCTATGTATTTTCAAATGTCTATCCATTGTGCTTATACTGTTCATCTTCCAATCCCTCCAACCCTGGGTCTATTTCATGGTAAACTTTAGATACGAGGTGAGAAAAAAAACACAAGAAACAACATGATTCAATAGTGTCATTTATAAAACAACTCACAATTTTCTGATTCATCACAAAGAACATGGGTTTGCTTCGATATTTTTGTTGTCCTAGTATCATCATTATCATTATCATTATCATTATCGCTACTTACTGAAATCACATCGTTTGTGAATTTCCTTTTGCCTAGGTCTCCAAATAAAACATTATCTTGATGAGAACTTGTGTGGCCATCGTAAGAGACACCGTTCTTCTCAAGAAAATCTCTGAATCTTTTCCATTCAACGTTACTGATAAACTCATATTTTCTATATAAATTATACTACTTTCCACTTAGTTTTTACCTAAATAATATTATATTTCCATATTTTAGAGTCAATTTGATATTAAATTCTTAATATATTTATTTTGATTTGATATATGTATTTTAGGTATTTTTATATGATAAATAGAAACATAATATTAAAAAATTTTATTTTAAGATTATATTATATTTTCTTAGATTTGATTTTGTAGGAAAGTTATTAATTGGGAATAAAGTCAAAGATGGAATAGGAAATAAAGATCTCGTACCTTGGGCCACAAGAATTAGAAAGGGTTAACACCTCCTCACATCTCTATAAAAGGAGGGCATGAAGCCCTAAAGAAGACACACCCCGAGACTCCGATCAGAACCCGCATCAACCATCATCGAGAGACCCGGATCAGCGGCAAAAGGAGCCGCAAGAACCGAGCCTCAAATCATCATATTTCATCCACAATTAAACCACCAATCATCATCACATTGTAGCCACCAATCATATTTCATCCGCAAGCAATACCACCAATCTTCATCTTATTCCAATTCTGGAGATAAATTTCGATATCAAGTTGTAATCTAAACTCGTTTCTTTTTATTATTTTCTTGATTCGTAATTTTCTCATGTCTAAATTAATTGCTATGGTTAGTTGCTACATGATGGTTGGCTAAATTTTCTAGTTGATTAGGCTTGTGAAAACTTTGTTGGAACAATGATTTAGTTTATTATTTTTCCCTTAATATTGTGTTCAATATTCCCTTAATCCCTATTTTATTAATTATTTTTATGTTGTGTTTAATGCTTGTATGGATTTGATCACTCTACACATGATCTCATAATTTAATTGCGAAGGACCAGAAGGTGAAGTAATTAATTAGGAACTAAGTAATAATAACTCGTAGTAAAACTGACTAGGAATAGATTCGGTTTCTATTGAGCAGTTTCCAAAAATAGATCACTACGGGGATTGAAATTGGAGAATTCCATAAATCGTTAATGCTGCCTCATTAATCAATTTCACATAGAGATATGGTTTTTGTTAATTGAGATTAGGGGGTTTATTGCAAGGAATTGAATAAAACCTAGATTAGGGAATTTTACCGTTAATGAATTAGGATAAATTTAAGGGAATTTGACACATTAAAAAGGGAATCTTTTAAACTAATCATTGGGAAAACAAGTTGGATTAATGTCCTAATCAACCTTTCCCTCATTATTTGATATCTTCTTTCTTATTTGTTTAATTTAGTTGTTATTTAATTTTAAGAATTAGTTAGTAAACTCTAAAAAATATTTGTAGGTCTAAATTAGAATAATACACAATTTTGGTGCTTAATTATAATCTCTGTGGGAACGACACTTGTCTTACTTAAATACTCAACTGGACACTAGTTCACTTGCTAGGATTTTGTGCATCAAGTTTTTGGCGCCGTTGCCGGGGATTATTTAATTAATATCATATAGTTGTTAAAAATTCTGAGATTAGACCATTTTTTGCTTATTAATTTGTTTATTGTCTTACTAATATTTTCTATTTTTATTTTTCAGAAAATAAAAAAAAAAAATTATATATTCTTAAACAGGAGGAAAAAAATGAGGGGTAAGAAGAATTTTTGAACTCTTTGTTTTATTTAATATTATTCTTTTTGAATTTCTTGTTTTTTTATTATTATTTTTTATTTATTTTATTTATTTGGTTGAACTTATTTTTGCATGCAAACTAGGAGCTATAATAAACCTTTGTTATCTTATCCTGATCCGGAAGTTATTGTTAGACAAAATAGGAGGCTAATTAAGGAATCTAAAAAAGACATTAAAATGGCGAATGATGGTATTAATGATATTGCTCTTAATAATAATCAAGAACCACCTAAAACTCTTAGAGATTATGCTACTATTAAGGTAGATGACTTTCTGAAGGAACCCAAGAGGGGGGGTGAATTGGGTTTCTAATAAATCTTGCAAACTATTTCCAATCTAAACAATGATAGTGCAAGTTTAACAAAAGCTAAAGCAAAACCCAATGCAAATCACAAGACAAGAGATTTAGAGTGGTTCGATTCACTAAGAATCTACATCCACTACCTTGAGCCGCACCCAAGGATTTCACCAACTTCACTAAGAAGAATGTGCCCACACAAAGTAGGACTTTACACTAGTGGCTAACTCACAAAGAGTTTTACAAACAACCACTATAAACAATTGCCCACACTAAGTAGGACTTATACAACAATAACCCTATCACTAAGAAAGGGGATAAGATGAAGGGTTTAGAGAACAAAGTTGTTCACTCTTCTAAGTGAAAGATACATACATTTGAAGCTCATCAATTGTTGGCTCTTTGAACATAAGAAGCACACTCTTTGTCTTGCTTTTATGAAATGCACTTTTGAATCATTTAGATTTTGCAATGAAGTGCATTTTACTTTGAAAGTGTTTTGGCTTGATAAGAAATCAATATAACTTTGTTGTGCAAGCCTTAGAATGTTTCTCTAGCTTTGGAGTATTTATACATTTCAAATTTGGCTGAAAATCGAGTCTCCAACGGTCAAAAAAACGGCTAGTCGAAACAGAGTTCGGTTGACCGAAGCTCAAATTCGGTGCACCATGCTGAGGGTCGGTCGACCGACCCAGGGACCTCGGTCGACCGAGTGCTTCCCAGTGTACTCCTTGTTTTGCTTCGGTTGATCCGAGGCAAAACTCGGTTGACCGACTTTCCGGACTTTCAAAGATGATTTTTAAACACTTGTTTTCAAGTCTAATGAAGTCTAAAAGGTTTTCCCAAAAGGTAACACATAAGAACACTTGGAAAACTTTTCTAAAAGACTTAACTATGAAATCAAAGGCTTTTTGTATAAGAACACATGTAAAGATCATCTCGAAACTTAAGCCTTTTGAAAACGTGTTTATGAAAACATGTATGCAAGACTAGAGTGAAGAGCTTATGTTCATTTGAGCATTGGTTAGAGCTTAATGATAAAGACCAATAAAGACAAAGCTAATCTAACCAACCCAAGTCTTCAATCTTCAATCTTGAAAGATAAGCCTTGAATAGTATGTCTTTGAATCTTGAACATGGCTTGATTGAAGTACTTAGAGCTTCCATATTGAGTTCCAATATTCTATCACATAGATGAAAACATTAGACACAACATCAAGTGTTTGTCCATTATCAAAAACCGAGTTCGATCGCCCTTAGGGCTAACACTTTCATCATGCTATTTTAAGACCTGCTATAGCTGCTAATAATTTTGAAATTAAGCCTGCTGTAATTCAAATGGTGCAACAAAGTGTTCAATTTTATGGTTTGCCTAATGAAGATCCTAATGTTCATATATCTAATTTCTTGGAAATTTGTGACACTTTTAAGCAAAATGGGGTAAGTGATGATGCTATAAGATTAAGACTTTTTCCCTTTTCCCTAAAAGATAAGTCTAAGGCTTGGTTAAATTCTCTTCCCTCTGGCTCAATAACTACTTGGAATCAATTAGCCTCTAAATTTCTTAATAAGAATTTTCCACCAGCTAAAACCATGAAGTTAAGGAATAAGATAACAAATTTTAGTCAAGAAGTTGGCGAAACTTTATATGAGGCTTGGGAAAGATATAAAGAAAATTTAAGAAAGTGTCCACATCATGAGGTCCCATTCTGGATGCAAATCCAAATATTTTATAATGGCATGAATGAACCAACTAAAAATATGATTGATGCAGCAAGTGGGGGTAGTATAATGGGTAAACCACCAGATGAAGCTTGGGAATTATTAGAGGATATGACATCTAGTGGAAATGAAAGTAATAATGAACGTAGTAATCCTCTAATAAAGGGAAGTGCTAATGGAATTGATGCTACTCAAACTATTTTAGCCCAATTAGCATTAATCTCTAATAATTTAGGAATTGGAAATCAAGTAAATTGTGGAACTTGTGGTGGTAATCATTATAACGTGAATTGTCCGCATAATAATTCTTCCAACCTTAATTTTCATGAAGTGGTTAATTATGTAGGTCCTAACACTAGGATGAACAATCCTTATTCTAATACCTATAATCCTGGGTGGAGGAATCATCCTAATTTTTCTTGGAGTCAAAATCTGAATCCTAATATGAATAAAAATGTGAGACCTTCACCACCCCCTGTTTTTCCTCTCACACCTGAGAGAAAACTTGATTTAGAAGACTTGGTTTCAAAGTTCATAGCTAGTGCTGAAACGAGATTTCAAAACCAAGAAGCTTCTATTAAAAACTTAGAGTCTCAATTAGGACAAATGGCTAATTTGTTAAGTAATAGGGTTCAAGAATCATTGCCTAGTAATACGGAAGTCAACCCTAAAGATTGCAAAGCCATAACTCTAATAAGTCGGGAGGAGTTAAAAGAAGAAAAAGAAATTGAAGAAGTTGAGGATAAAAAAGATTTAAATATTAATGCTTCTGTAGAGTCTAAGCCATCAATCTCAAACAAGAAAAGAGAAACGAAAGATAAATACCTTAATGTAGAAGTAGATTATAAAGCTTTACCTTTTCCTCAAGTGGTTGAACCCCCTAATCCTCAATTTAAGAAATTATTAGAAATATTTAAAAAATTGGAGATTAATCTTCCTTTTATTGAAGCAATTTCTCAAATGCCTAAATATGCTAAATTCTTGAAAGACATATTATCTAGTAAAAAGAGATTGCAAGATCGTGAGAAAAATTGTTTAAATGAAGAATGCTCTGCGGTTCTCCAAAATAAATTACCACAAAAACTCAAAGATCCTGGTAATTTTATAATTCCTTGTAATATTGGTGATTTATTTTTTAAAGACATTTTATGTGATTTAGGAGCAAGCATTAATTTAATGCCATATTATATTTTTAAACGTTTGGGGATAGGAGAATTGAAACATACCATGATTACCCTTCAATTGGCAGATAGGTCTATTAAGTATCCTAGAGGGGTAGTGGAGGATGTTTTAGTCAAAGTTGATAAATTTATTTTTCCCGTAGACTTCGTGGTTCTGGATATGGAGGAAGATGTTAATATGCCCTTGATATTAGGAAGACCTTTCTTAGCAACTGGGAGAACTCTAATTGATGTATATAAGGGTGAGCTAATATTAAGGGTTGGGGATGAAAGTGTCACGTTTAATATAAATCAATCAATTAAACATCCCCAAGAAAATAAATCTTATTTTTCTGTGAGCACCAAAGATGTAATAGTGGCTAATTGTGTTCCAAATAAGAATACTAGTGAATCAATAGAACACAATATAATTAATCATATTGTAGTAGACAATGAAAAACAAAAATTAAATGAGGATGATAAACTTTTGGAAGCTAAACAATAACCTAGGAATGAGAATAAAATTGATGAGCCTCCTTGGAAATTAGAATTTAAAGCTCTATCTTCTAATCTTAAGTCTATACTCTCAGGTGCCGATAAAATTTTATCTCCAATAATATCATACTCGTTAGATGAATTAGGAGAAGATCAATTGGTGAGAATACTAAGAGAAAATAAAGAGAAGACTAAGTTACTGTCTAATAAGGATAAGGAGCCTAATAAATTTCATATGGGTCAAAATATTTTTTTTTTAATTCTCGTTTAAGATTGTTTTCAGGAAAGGAAAAATCAAAGTGGTCGGGCCCTTTCGAAGTCACACAGGTCTATCCCTCCGGAACCATTGAGATTCAAGACAACAATAAGAGGAGGTTTACTGTCAATGGACAACGCCTTAAGGAATATTTGGAGGGCATTCCATCCAACAATTTGAAGGATGAGGAATGGGTTCTCGACCCCTCTCCAAAAGAATAACCATTAAAGGAAGTCAAGCTCGAGACTATAAACGAGAACTACGTTTTTTTAATTATTTTTATTTATTTCGTTTTTCCCTTAAAAAAAAAAAGAAAAAAAATTATAAAAAAAAAATTTTGTTTTATTTATTTATTTCGTCAATTTTTCTGTTTTTTTTTTAATTATTATTATTATTATTATTTCGTTTTGAATTTGTAGGAGAATTTCGCCATACATCCGTTTTTCTTTCCAAGATAGCTTTCTTCCTTGGGATTCATCTTCAATTGACTTCTTGGCACACTTCCAGTTAAGTATCTTTATTCCCTTTTGTTTTTCTTTTATCACATTGAGGACAATGTTTATGTTAAAGTTGGGGGTAGAGATTACTTTTATGTTTATCTCAGAGCATGATTTATTTTCTTTCAAAATTTCAAATTTATGTGCTATATATAATAAATAAATCATAAAAAAATATAAAAAAAAAAAATACAAGATTGCGACCTCTCTTGATATTCTGTGAGCTATGTTAAGATGATGAATTTCATATGGATTAGATTGTGATTGACAAATTTGACACTTTGGGATTCCTTTGCTAATGATATCTTAGAAATAAAACAATATTTTCTTCAAAATATTTATGACCTATACATTATAGAATCTTGTATTTTGAATTAGATTTTTAGACTTTCTAAGATAACCCTTATCTAATTGCGATTTAATCTTTAGGTACCCTTATTTAATGTGCATTTAGTCTGACTTTTGAATATATATTCCTAACGAAAAATAAAGACCTCTTCGATATATTAAAAAAAAAGATGAAAAAAAAAGAAAAAAAAATATATTCCATATGTGATGAATGGTATTTATGTCAAGTGATCAAAGCAAAGCTTGTCACACCTGCGATCCCCCATGGTCACCCTAGGGCAAGGTCGTGGGTTTGAGACATTTTGGATATTTGTTGGGCAATGCTTCGCTGCTCTTGGGTTTTATAAGTTGGCAAATGAAAACCAGCAAAATCAACGGATTTTACCAAGAGTATGAGCATGCGTAAGTAAGCACAACAATAAGCGTTCAATAAAAATGTTCACATTCACTGGTGCCCCAAATATCATATGTAAATTAGAAGGAAAAAATATATTGAATGATGTCACATATTCTTTCTTTAGTTTTATATATCTAAGAGCCGAACCGAATGCACATTGAAAAAGGGTACCCATAGATTAAAAATACAAGAAGAGGAGTTGTGAAGATTGAATGTCTATTTGTTTAATTCTAAGTACAAAATTCTCAAATGTATAGTTGTCATGTTAAATCAAAGATTCACTTTTCAAAAAAACAAGTTTTTCTTGTCTAGATTTTATTAGCCTTGGAATCCTATTTGTCATACATTGATTGAACTTTTCTAAGCCCATAGATGATGATACTTGCTTACAGACTCGCAAGATTATTAGCAAAATTAAAAAAAAAAATTGATTGAGAACTATATGAATTGTCTTCTTTGATCGAGAACGATCAAAATGCTAAGTTGGGGGTAGTTGATAAACTCATATTTTCTATATAAATTATACTACTTTCCACCTAGTTTTTACCTAAATAATAGTATATTTCCATATTTTAGAGTCAATTTGATATTAAATTCTTAATATATTTATTTTGATTTGATATATGTATTTTAGGTATTTTTATATGATAAATAGAAACATAATATTAAGAATTTTTATTTTAAGATTATATTATATTTTCTTAGATTTGATTTTGTAGGAAAGTTATTAATTGGGAATAAAGTCAGAGATGAAATATGAAATAAAGATCTCGTACCTTGAGCCACAAGGATTAGAAAGGGTTAACACCTCCTCACATCTCTATAAAAGGAGGGCATGAAGCCCTAAAGAAGACACACCCCGAGACCCCGATCAGAACCCGCATCAACCATCATCGAGAGACCCGGATCAGCGGCAAAAGGAGCCGCAAGAACCGAGCCTCAAATCATCATATTTCATCCACAATTAAACCACCAATCATCATCACATTGTAGCCACCAATCATATTTCATCCGCAAGCAATACCACCAATCTTCATCTTATTCCAACTGTGGAGATAAATTTCGATATCAAGTTGTAATCTAAACTCGTTTCTTTTTATTATTTTCTTGATTCGTAATTTTCTCATGTCTAAATTAATTGCTATGGTTAGTTGCTACATGATGGTTGGCTAAATTTTCTAGTTGATTAGGCTTGTGAAAACTTTGTTGGAACAATGATTTAGTTTATTATTTTTCCCTTAATATTGTGTTCAATATTCCCTTAATCCCTATTTTATTAATTATTTTTATGGTGTGTTTAATGCTTGTATGGATTTGATCACTCTACACATGATCTCATAATTTAATTGCGAAGGACCGGAAGGTGAAGTAATTAATTAGGAACTAAGTAATAATAACTCGTAGTAAAACTGACTAGGAATAGATTCGGTTTCTATTGAGCGGTTTCCAAAAGTAGATAACTACGGGGATTGAAATTGGGGAATTCCATAAATCATTAATGCTATCTCATTAATCAATTTCACATAGACATATGGTTTTTGTTAATTGAGATTAGGGGGTTTATTGCAAGGAATAATCAATTTCACATAGACATATGGTTTTTCTTAATTGAGATTAGGGGGTTTATTGCAAGGAATTGAATAAAACCTTGATTAGGGAATTTTACCGTTAATGAATTAGGATAAATTTAAGGGAATTTGACACATTAAAAAGGGAATCTTTTAAACTAATCATTGGGAAAACAAGTTGGATCAATGTCCTAATCAACCTTTCCCTCATTATTTGATATCTTCTTTCTTATTTGTTTAATTTAGTTGTTATTTAATTTTAAACATTAGTTAGTAAACTCTAAAAAATATTTGTAGGTCTAAATTAGAATAATACACAATTTTGGTACTTAATTATAATCTCTGTGGGAACGACACTTGTCTTACTTAAATACTCAACTGGACACTAGTTCACTTGCTAGGATTTTGTGCATCAGTTACTTGCATAAGTTTCCAACTAATAGGATGAGAGTAGAAGAAAATCGGATGAAAAGTGATAGAAGATGGTGAATGAAGCCTTGAGAGAAGGAAATAGATGAAAAGGGAGAGTTGAAATGAGAGATATTTTAGGGATCCTCATTTATCTTCTTCCAATTAAAAGTAAGAAAGAGAAAAGGGGGAATTTAAAATTTCGTTTTCCCGCACTCAAAGTGTATCTCTAAATACACCTGTTTTTGACACAACCGTTGGATTATAAGTACAAAATCCAACGGCCTACAACGCGACCCGCACATACTGAACGTTTTCTTTTCAGCTTAGGAGCCGAGACGCTTGACACTTCGCAATCATTCCTAGAAGTCAAAAGATGAAATTTCGATAATGTACATATTATTATTTTAATTTGTCTCAAAATGAATATTTATTTTGAATAAGTTTATTTTAACTCTTAACTCACATAACTAATCTCGGGATTCAAGTTATCAACACACGACTCCATCACTAAGCTCTTTAATTAAGAAGGGTACTGTGATAATTTATGTATGATCAAACTAATCTCTTTAATTTTTGTGTAAAATAAAATGTGAAAATTAAATTTAGGACAGAGGAAGGGTTTTTTTTTTTTTTGCAAAAGAAAATGTCACGATAGAGAGATGTTGAAAACCAGTAGATGAGCATGCTCCAACTACCAATGAAATCTTCAGGTAGTTGAAGTTTAATTTATGTTTTTAGTTGTGAAACTCAATCCATATTGTACATGTTAGAGATTAGTTTCCATCATTTCCAGTATTAAATGTCTATTTTTTTTCATAGAAAACAAATAAAAAAATAACCATTTAGTTTTTGAACAAAAATATTTATAAATGTGTATAAGTTATTAACTTAATTTATTAATTACCTTTAATTATTATCGTAAAAAGACCAAAAGCAAGAAAAAAACATGGACTTGATATGGCTATTTTCGGCACAAGTCAGTTGGTTAGTTGTTTACAAGATCATAGTGATTTAGGTTCGAGTCCCCTCATCTCCATCTGATACAGAAATTTCCTAATCTTTGTAAATAAAAATATATATGAATATTATCGCCCTAAAAAAAAATATGACTATTGTCAAATATCCTCCAAACTCTATGTGACATTAGCATTTTTTTTTATATTACTTTTCTAAACATTCGTTACGATGGCCTGCATTTGGATAATATATTTTATGGATTATTAATTTATTATGGCCACCGGTTATAGATACCATGTTTGACTATCTTTTTGACAAGGTTGCTTGATTAATTAATTATGGAAAATTCATATTCAACATTAAAAATATCGAAGGAGAAAAGACCAAAAAGATAAATCTTATAATAGCATGAAAGTGGTGGACAGATATGGAGGAGTTGCTGATGAGTAGACACTCTATGCAAAAGCTTTTCCTCTTGTTCTTATCCTTCTGTTGAGCCATCATCTTCTTTATTATTTATGTGAAGTAGAACTTTTCAATCCTTCTTTTTTATTTTTTCTCTTTTCTCTCTCCCCCTCTCTGCTTTTTCTGCTGCTCTTCTTCTATCCTTTGCTACTGGTCAGATTTGGTAATTGGCCGGAGTCCAATAGTCAAATCTTGATAATTTTGTTTAAGTTTTATACCTCTATTTTGTATCACGAATCATATGAAATTTTTTTCAAAGTATTTTTTCTTCAAGATTCAAGACGCAGAAGTTGAATTTGTCTCAGATCTTTCACAGATCTAGACTTTTTTTCTACGTTTGTAGGAGGATTCTTTCAACTCGAATTTGATCTGGGTCCTTTATCATCTTTCTACATCTTCCCGAAGAAATTTGTAGGATGGTTGATACGCCCATGGTCCTATAAATTGTCGATCCCTAAGGAAGATGTTGAAAGTGATATTCTCCTATCTCCGTCGTTCAAAAATTGCGGAGAAGATGCAGCGAAGAAGAAGATTATGTATTTGTTTAGTTACTAGTTTTTATCTTAGTATTTCCTAACCAACCAAGTTTTATTGGGTATGGTTTTTGTCTGTTATCATGATTTTTTAAATCATTGTATACTTTTTATTTTCTTGTATTTTCAGATTTTCCTTGATTGTAATGACTTTGACTATTTTGTGATTAATGAAAAATTTATTATTTAGAAAAAAAAGAAGTATAACTTTTTATTTCTTACAAAAAAAAACTTTTTATTTCTTGTTTCCTTCTCTGAATTATTTTTGTTTTTTCTACGTCAAAAGCTTATTTTCCCCACTTTTATGTTTGTTTTTTTGTTGTGATAGATCTTTTTGTACTTTTCTGGGATAATAAGTCATACGACAAGTTGCATCAATTATTAATATATCTTATAAAAAATTGGCAGTTCCCTACGAGATAGTTTTCTTTATTCATCTAACATGTGTGTGAGGGAGGATAGATAGAGATTGGAGATTTTTTTTTCATTTGTTTATATATTATGATATGAAGGGAAATGAAAGTAAAAGGGGATGGGATTATAGATGTAGTAAATTTTATATATAGTTTGGAATATTTGATCAAATTTGTTCTCAACATTTTTTTACAGTTTTTTTTATATAATTCTGCATACTGTTTCGATTTCTCGCCTCCTCAACCTAAAATTATTGACTTCGTCCCCTGGTACACTGGATTCAATTTCACAATATCTTTATTAATTTATAGTTAGATGCATGTTCATAATAAATTGTGAAAGCGATCTATTGCACCCATTACTGAAAATGTAGAGGCCAACTCACTATGTTGTTATTACAATATTACTTAGATTAAGACGACTTAATTTATTGATGCTGATGTTAATGCTATACAATTAAGACTTAATTTTAAGGAACTTTATTCGAAGTAACCCCCTTTTGAGCAAATAGAACATTTTTTAGTATTTATTGACTTGGTAGCGACATGAGTGTACTTGAATTGGGTTTGGTCTGATTTGAGACTCAAACTCATTCCTAAACCAGCTTTGGATTGAGTCTGAGAATGAAATCTAAAGTGTTAAATCATCCCCAAATCAAATTCCATACTCAATTCAAAACTGATTTGGGTATAAGTTTGAGTTTTAAACTAGATCAAACCCAAACCAAACATAATACAAGCACACCCGAAATTTCTTCCTACCTAGTCGTTTGTACATTAGAAAAATAATAAAAATAAATAAACAGTTTGATTTTTCTTTCTTATTTTGGGTATGTTCATTATTAACAGAAGTTGTCACGTAATTTTTCTTCTATTAGTTTTTAAAATATTCACAACGAGTGAGCCTGATGATTTAAATTCGAAAACAAAATGTCTTGTTCGAATTTGTTGTTGAACGTTATTTTTTCAATACGTGCGAAACAACTGCGGTCATTAGATGAAAAGATTTAACGGCCAAAGTTTTCTTTTTGAGTTAACATATAATATTTTCAAAAACTTGTTGAGACCCGCACTGCATTTGCTAAATAAATAGGCATTCATTATTGAAGCTAGACTCAAAATGTCAAAGTAGATCACATTTGTTTATGTAAATAAGGAACAATTTTGAGCGTTTTGAATTGTTTCGGATAAAAAAAAAATTCAAGGACATCTGTTATAATTTACAGACACCTATCGTTTAAGATGTGTTTATAAAGAAATAATACTTAAGACATGTGTATATAGCGAAAAAACACTTATTTTATGAATTTTAACACCTGACAAAAAAAAATATGTAAAACTTGTTCAAAACGTATTATATATGTGAGCAAAATGTCAAAACACAACTTAGTTGCGGTAACTTCTAAGTCGCACTCATTTGTTTGGTATGTCAATGCCATCTTTCTCAGTTTTATTAAAGCTATAGACTAAAGAAGAAGAAGAAGAAGAAGAAGAAGAAGAAGAAGAAGAAGAAGAAGAAGAAGAGATAAGATAGTTCTTTTGTGTGTGTATCAAATTCAAAAGCATTATAGATAATAGCTATGGCAGCAGCTCGAAGAATTTCTTGTTTGCTCCCTCGCTCTTTCTCTCTTTCTTCTTCTATTCAAGGTATTTCATATATTAATTACTTCTCTGTTTCTTCAGCCTTTTCTTTTCTATGTATATCATTTTTCTTGCTCTGTGATATTGTTTCTGCACTTCTTTTAGAACTGCTCTGGTTTCTGGGAAGAAATTTTCATGCTTCATGGGGGAAAAGGTTGCATATGATGCTGTAAAACAATACTCCCTCCGTTCCCAATTATCTGTCGCCTAAACATACTTTATCTGTTTTTTAATTATCTGTCACTTTATGAAACCAAGAGAGTATTAAATGTATTTTTTCCAAACTTGCCCTTGTCTTTAATTAATTCGGTCAACAACTAATTTAAATTGTCCAACATAAATGTATTAATCGAAGGTTAAAAGTGTCAATCTATCTTTAAATTAATGTATCACAATCATTTTTTTAATTCGAGTGCATTGTCTTAAAGCGACAGATAAATGAGAACGGAGGGAGTAATAACACCACTCATTAAATCCCCAATAATTGGGGGTATGAGAGGTGACGGATAAGAGACCGATTTAATTTTGTGCAATAAATGCACAAAATACCTGTCCCAAAATACCACTAAAACAAATAGATTAGAGCTGACATAATGATCTTTGACAATAAATGTATAAAATGACTGTTCACAGAATACTATTGAAAGAGTAGTTTCACTATAACGTCACATTTACTACTACGGAGTAATGCCTTAAAATCAAAACCAATAATCATTTTGATTTATACTGAAGATGATTGAAATACTTGTTCCCTTTTTTTTATGGGGGGTGGGACAAAACTTCTGATGAGATCTTCCTGATGTATCTAAAGATGGACAAATAAATTTGGAAAGATGGAATTTTTATGATGTTACTTTTGAACAAGTATTTAAATTTTGTGTATGAAAAAAAGTGTAATTTTTTTGTATGATTTCAGGAGGAAGAAGCTATGGTGGTGGTGTTAGAAGAGGAATCCACAGATTCAGTACTGCTTCAGCACTTGAGGAACCACTCACTCCCCCTGTTCAAGTTGAATATACTAAGCTCCTAATCAATGGCCAATTTGTTGATTCAGCGTCAGGTGTTAATTACTTTTCCTAATTTCAGAATGAAGTTTTGAAATCTTGATGTGCTCTGGAATTGATTTGGGGTTTATGTGTTTGGTGGGTGAAGGGAAAACATTTCCAACGTTGGATCCAAGAACTGGAGAAGTCATTGCACATGTAGCTGAAGGCGACGCAGAAGATGTCAATCGCGCTGTATCCGCTGCACGCAAGGCGTTTGATGAAGGGCCTTGGCCTAAAATGCCCGCCCATGTAAACTTATATCTCATTTTCATTGCATACAGTTTGGTTCCTGTTGTATAGATGCGTTGTAATAAATTCATTTTTATGATGATGATGGTGCAGCAAAGAGCTAGGATAATTACGCGCTTTGCTGATTTGGTGGAGAAGCACACTGAAGAACTTGCTGCTCTTGAGACGTGGGATAACGGGAAACCTCATGAGCAGGCAGCTACAGCCGAATTGCCCATGTTTGTCCGATTGATGCACTATTATGCAGGTATATAGTTTGAGAAATTTGAGCTAGTTGTGTTCACCAAACTATATAAAAATGCATAGCGTTTCTTATAATTGTCGTTTCATTACTACAGGTTGGGCCGATAAAATACACGGTCTAACAGTTCCAGCAGATGGTCCTTATCATGTACAAACTTTACATGAACCAATTGGTGTTGCTGGTCAGATTATTCCTTGGAATTTTCCTCTTCTTATGTTTGCTTGGAAAGTCGGCCCAGCACTCGCGTGTGGTAACACCATTGTCCTCAAGACTGCCGAGCAAACACCCTTAACTGCTCTTTACGCTGCAAATTTGCTCCATGAGGTTGGTTCTGGTGCTAGCTATATTCTTTATCTTCTGAATCTAGTTATTATTGCTTCATTATCTTGACAAAGTTGTTTGATAACCTTAGTTATAATTTGACTACTAGCCTGCGAATTTAGACTCATAAATTTATCTCCCGGTGTAAATGTCAACCAGTTCAAGATAGAACAGAGAAGATTATCCTCCCCAAACTTGTATGTTAGCGATAGGTTTGAGATTTCAGGGCTGCTGAAACTTGTGTGTTTTTTGGAAATAAAGACCTTACTTAAGCCTAAGCAATGGTGTTGCATAATTATTGCATAGACCATAATCTTTTGGCGAGAGGGACCCTCGCCCGTCCTCATTCCATTAGAATCTGTATTTTTTTCATGAGTTTTGATAGACTGTGCCACGTGATTCACTTTCTTGTGTTAAAAAAGGCTGCCGTTGCATTAACTTTGTTTTGTTTAACAGGCTGGTCTTCCTCCTGGTGTTCTCAACATAGTTTCTGGATTTGGTCCAACTGCAGGTGCAGCTCTAGCTAGTCATATGGACGTGGACAAGGTGTGTATATATTTTATGACATGCATTAGTGAAGCAAGATATATTATCCATAACATTCATAAACTTTCAATCACTTCTTCAAAATCTCGTTGACATTCTTAAGAATGAATTTCATATGATACAATAACAGGATTATTAGCAGCTATGAACTAATTTACCTTAGATCATGAAATTAACTTCCAGCAACCATATACTTTTAGAAGGCTCAAAAGACTTGACTCTTGAAATGAGTGTACACTAAAATTACTAGCAAAAACAAAAGGGAAAGCGAAGAAAAAAGAAAATATTTTTGGGCTACATTTGTTAGGTGATATTTGTTAGAAAATTGAATATATTCTAACAATGGCATCACTCCTGATGTCATTATGGTATCTGTTATTCTTTTTTCATTTCAGAAACGAGTAAAAAGACAGGGAAAAGGTAAAATGAGAAATTTCAGATTGATTAATCTCTTACGTGCTGTTACTTTCTGCAGCTTGCTTTTACAGGATCAACCGATACTGGCAAAGTTGTGCTTGAATTGGCTGCAAAGAGCAATCTCAAACCAGTGACTCTGGAACTAGGGGGGAAAATCACCTTTCATTGTGTGTGAGGATGCTGATATCGATAAGGCTGTAGAACTAGCTCATTTTGCTCTGTTCTTTAATCAGGTTTGTCCGAGCATTTCCTTCTAAATGTAAATATTCAATTAGGGAAGACATAGACTCAACTATTCCATTACTCATAGGGTCAATGTTGCTGTGCCGGTTCTCGTACATTCGTGCACGAACGAGTATATGATGAGTTTCTGGAAAAAGCGAAGGCTCGTGCTTTAAGGCGTACTGTTGGTGATCCATTCAAGAAGGGCATTGAACAAGGTCCTCAGGTACTATAATGATCATAGTAAATTTTCCTCCTTAAAAATATTTCCGTATCACCATGGACTTATTACTACTTTTTGACGTTGCATTTGATGCATTTTAGATCGACATGGAGCAATTTGAGAAGGTGCTGAGGTATATCAAATCTGGCGTTGAGAGCAATGCCACACTCGAGTGTGGAGGCGAAAGAATTGGCTCAAAAGGCTTCTTTGTTCAGCCCACTGTTTTCTCGAATGTCCAGGTATCTTCCAGTTCTCATTTCAGTAACCTCTTGGTAAAAAAAGTGTTAACCATTTTCTTGAAATCAGGATGATATGTTAATTGCAAAGGATGAGATTTTCGGTCCAGTTCAGTCCATCTTAAAGTTCAAGTAAGAAACTAGTTTTAACATTAAAACGAATTTCATTTCGCGTCCTGGATACTTTCTTCATTACAAAACTTTCATGTGTTTCCTAGGGACATTGATGAAGTAATTAAAAGGGCAAACACAACCAGGTACGGGCTAGCAGCCGGGGTTTTTACCAAGAACATTGACACAGCCAACACGTTGACGCGAGGATTGAGGGCCGGAACAGTTTGGGTGAACTGCTTTGATGTATTTGATGCTGCAATTCCATTTGGTGGATACAAGATGAGTGGAATTGGAAGGGAAAAAGGAATTTACAGTCTCCATAACTACTTGCAGGTGAAAGCTGTTGTTACTCCCTTGAAGAATCCAGCATGGCTGTAAAAAAATGTGAAAAAAACATAGCAGGGGTTGCTTGCAAGACATAAGTAGACTTTTAAGTAATTATATTTCTAAGATTTTCACATATATATTTATTGAAAATTTACTATTTCATTCTCGACCCTCCAAATTACTCATCCTTTAAGTGGTTATTAATTTTGCTGAACACTAACTAATCCTTCAAGTTCAGATAGTGAGAAAGTGAATAAAAAATTAAAATTAAAATTCGTTCTCAATAGAAGATGTGAAGTCTGATTGACCACTTTTGGTGGCCTGGTAATGCCTATCTACTTCTTGTGTTTTCTCATACTAAAGCTTCCTTACTCTTATTCGATCTTACTTGGAAGTCTACTCTGACACCTTGTGATGAGGTTGAATAAGTCATTACTCAATTGTGGAAAGATTTGGGATGGGTGGTATCTCCATGTCTTACATATAAATGTAGAACACGCTGAATAAATATTGTGAGTGAAGAGTGAGATCAGGATTAATAGACCGATCCACCTCTACTTTCCTCCAAACAGTAAATAAGAAAGATTGATTTATCTATGTACTTAAAATTTTCAGGCTCTTTATAAAAGTTTTCATTGGTTCCAATCATTTTGAAATTATAAAATAATTTATCATATAGCTTAATATTTAGTTAAAATTTTAAAAATCCTATCTTTATTCACTCATTCAGTAACTTCCTAATTTAGCCTTTTAATTTAATTCAACTTCTTTCTCTTCTCATAATAATTTATTTTCCTTTTAAAATATTGCACAGGTTTTCTAATATTTTTTTACTGTTAACCCCTTAGTAACATGTTTCTTAGTTTTTATTTTTACTGTTCAAATCATATTTCAGTTTTGGAATTAGGGCTGGAATTAAAAAAACTTGAGATAAAACTTATATTCTCACTTCCCTTTATTTGAGATATCCAAAAAGTGAGATTTTGCAATAAAAATTGGATGGATTCATACCATAAGAATGAGCCCTCACTCTTTCTCTACGGGAGAACAACTTCTATTCACTTTTGTTCATTTTCACCTTTTAAATTTTTTTTTGTCCTAAAAAAGTATTTACGGGCCAACGATTATGTATTTCCGTCTAAAAAAAGTGACATTCTGTTATCTTTTCTATTAAAATACGGCACATGACACACACAAAAGATATTTCATAAGGGGTAAAATATACAAAAAAATTAATTGTTTATTTTCTTCTTTCTTCGTCCTCAATCTCCATCCCTACCATATCAAAGGTATCCTAACCCACTGGGGCAGGCGCATGTCCGCGACCTTGAGGTTGTGGGTTCGATACCCTCCGTCTGCGTACGGTAAGCTTTAATCTCCCTTTCTATGGCTATCTCCTCCTCGTCTGAGGCAGTTCTCTCTCTCCTATATGGAGCAACCGCCCAATCGGGCTTCAAAAAAAAAAAACTCCACCTCTACCGCCACCAAAATATTCTCCGGCTTCCAAACATCAACTCTACACCATGATCATTAATAATTGATTTCAATATAATAATCATGATTTCTTTTATTGTTATTAAGGTCTTCAAGGAATTACAAAATTGAAAATTGGAATTAATTAAGTGAAGCAAACTTTTGAATGATTGACCTGCTGGACAACCAAGTTTGCCGCCTTAGCTTGATGAAGAAAACTGATGTTTCCATGTAGAAATTACGTGGCCTTTCAAAAATAGGAAACTTGGTGATTAAGGATGTAATATTGTTGGATTTTTTTTTTTTTTTTTTTTTGGGATAAATGATACTCCCTCCATCCCAAATGACATGTCGACTTTGTATTTAAACGATAATTGAGGTTTTATCAAATTCTATAGTAACATATGGTCAAATGTCAAATACGATTCTATTTAATTTTACTTTATTTTCTCTCAATTTTTTTCTCTAACATTTAATATAATTTATAGAATTATGAAAAAAAAGAATCATTTATTTAGAAAATGTACAATTAATTTTGAACATATTAAAAATGAAATGTGAACTATAATTTGAGACAGAGAGAGTTTCAAAGTGTCATTGCACTTGTATATATGTGATATTCTCTTGTAATCCTCTGATTGCATGAGTTGAAGAAATAAAGATTTTGAGAACTTCTTCTACTCCCTCTAGCTATTGTACATTTTTATACATTTATTTTTTTCTTCTCCATTTGCTTAGATTAAGAATTTGTCAGTTTTGTTTTGTATTTTGAGGCTACAATTGGTATTAGAGCAAGGTAAAAATAACAGTCACCAATATTACATGTAACGTCTTGAAGCTTAAACGAAAGTAAGGTTATAGTTTTTAGAGTACGCAGATGAAGAAATTCCACCATATGCAAAATCTTATTTTCCTCGTATGACATAATTTGTTAACGAGATAGACAGAGACAAAGTCAGAATTTTTAGATTGGGGGCGAAAAAAGTGAAATAATATGCCGAACTACAAGTAAAAATTACAAAAATTTGGGCGAATTTGATCGAATATTTCGAACTACACATATAATTTAATATATCTAATAAGATTTTTAAAAATATTTGGGCGACTACCGCCTTTTCGTCCCCGGAGATGGAGTAAAAAAAAGGGCAATTATTGATAGAGTAATTATTGATGAAGTCCTCAACACTATGCCAACAAAGTTTCAGAGCATCACCACAGTGCTTCTTCAGAGACAAGAAAATAGTGTACTATTTTTCCTTCATTATGCGTGTTTTTTTTCTCTTTGATTTTTAGTAGGGTTTTAACGAGACATATTCTTAATGTTATAAAATATTGTAGAATATATCTGAATGTCCATTGTGTTCCTGAATTTTTGCAAGACTCCTATAGAAATAGGTCCATTTTAAGATAGTCCGTTGTGGACTGGACCGATTTGGGGCGGATTGACCCGTTTGACAGTGCAACACATAATTCCTACCGCTCATTCATGAACCAACGTGGCAAGACAAGGGTGGTTTCTTAGGAAAGATAATAAAAGTTTGGTCATAATTAAAAGGAAGTTCAATTTTAATCTCGTACCTCTCTCTTTCATCCCCTATATTAAATTGAAAAACATCAATCCAGATGGCGTTATTTGGTCAGTAAGTGATGTTTACGAAGTTAAATCAACAATTCTACAATCTTATGATGTTTAATTTGGAATTAAATTATTGTAATGGGGAGACTAATCAACATCGCACTAAATGTCGCAGTGCCATTAGTCCACGTCAAGCAATTCCTCCTCCTATATATTGTCCATTTCAACGTAATTTCCATTATATATATAATATTATATTATATATCTCATCTTATGAGTTATATGTCGATTTCCAGGGAATTTCCAGTGTGAAAAAATCAAAATTCAATATCATGTGTCAGTTTCTTTATAATGACATAATAATTGGTGAAAATCGTCTGTATTTGTGTATATTCTAATTTATGTATTCAACCACTCAGAATTTATCAGATTGACATTTTTTCTAATTATACACACACATGATGAATTGTGAGTGGTTGGCAGGGACGAAGCATTGATTTTTAGGTTAGGGGCGAAAAACTGTAACAGTATGCCGAACTACATATAAAAATTGCAAAAAAATATTGGGGCGAATTTGATCAAATATTCCGAACCACATAAAATTTACTATATCTAGTAGGATTTTTAAAAATCTCATGAGCGACTACCCCCGCCTCTCTGTCTTTGTCATTGGTGGTTGGACACAAAAATAAAAACATATACGGTTACATACCATTATTTGCTCATAATAATGATGCAGATAATCCTCTTTTTTTTTAATTAAAAAAAATGATGCAGATAATCCATCTCCCAAATACAGTAAAAAAGGAGAAGGAAAAACTATAACTTCATTAGTCGAATATTGGCTTCAATAGTAAATCAATCAAATGAATTATGATCCTTTAAAAAAAGAATAGAAAAAGGAAATGAATTATGATTTAAGTCCATATAGATTAACCATATATATCAAGCAGAAGGGAAACAATGTTGCTCATTGTTTGGCTCGTCTAAGCCATGTCTATTCTATTATGTTATTGGATCGCTTTTTTCTCGTGATGTAATATCTGCAATCTCATTGGATCGTATTTCTATTACTTAAAAAAATGCACCCAACTGGATTTCATAACGTGCTTGAGAGTTGATGCCCAACGTACAAAGGAATGAATAATCACCACAAACTTGAATTTTATATGGTACAAACAAAAAAGAATATTAATTACATGTAGGAAATATCATGAGCATGAAGGACATGGTCGAGCAGAAATGACAACTCACCTAAATTGGGGTCAAATATCAAAGAGGACTTAATTAATAGAGATTTCAACTTTAGAAAATTCCAGAAACGCGATTTTAATGCTGATTACCACCTAATGCCATATAGTATTTCTCTCGAGTAGAAATCGCCTTTTGATGTATAGGATCTTGTGTCCCCATTTAATGGTATATATTTACTCAAATACATTTGACGCAATATCATTAGTGTATTAAAAAGTATACTAAAAAATTTTTAGTCGTGTAACTCTTACTCGGGTATGAATAGAATCTGAATTTTTCTTCAACGTGACACCAATTACTCAGATTAAAAATGAGCTACAACTTGCCCCAAGCCTACAGGTTCTTGATCATAAAACTTTATAAAATATTGTTTCGCTTCTAAAAAAGTTTTTTCTTTTTTCTTTTTTATTTGGAAGGGGAACCTATATATTAAGAAGCGGGAAGAAATTCAAACTCGTAAACACTTCGTTATGAGGCTTCAACAATTACAATTATACCAATCCCTCATCACTTCTAAAAAAGTCAAAAGAAACAAAAATAGAGAGTTATCAAATTATGCCTCTACAAATTTCACTAAGACACTGAATTCTCTCTACACGGTCCTGAATTTAGTCCATCCCCTCCCAAATTGCAGCGTTTCAGCAAAGAAACATTGGGGGTGTCAAAATAGAATTCACGAAAAAATTAAAATTATGCTAAAAGAACTTTTAATAGAAAATGATTTATGCTAAAAAGACCTTTGTTTTTATGAGTTAGGAATCTCCCGTTCGTTGTTCCATTCCATCTTTCCACTAATAAAAAATTAATACGTGTTAATTTTTAATTAAAAAATTATAACTTAAAAAATAGTAAAATCGTAGGGAAAAATAAACACGTGTTAAAAATCTATTCATGTACAGAGTAAATAAAACATATAATGGGGCCATAATCATTATAAAATAGAGAGGATATTAATTACTTTATTTTATTTTGTGTTTTAATTAAGAGTTAATCACTATTTATCCCCCTCAGTTATGTTTCAAAAGTAAATGTTACACCTCAGAAATTTTAAGAGCTATAAATGCAAATTGGCTCTACATGTCCAAAAACAATTTTACTTTGGTGATTTTTGTCCAAAATCTATTTGTTTGGTGGACAAGGTCCAAAAACAATTTATGTTTGATGAGGTAGGTCCTTCCGTCCAAAATTCCATCAGTCAACTGTTAATTTGAAATTTGAACATGGTTAATCATAAACTATTAGGGGCATTTTTGGAATTTTAAACATTAAATTAATCCCTACCCTAACTCGACCCACCATTCCCCTGACTCCTAACCCGACCCGACCCATCCCTCCCCCCTGACCCAACCCGACCCTTCCCCTTGACCCCCAACCCGATCCGACCTTTCCCTTCCCATTCACCTTCACAGCACCACCACCTTCATCCCTATCCACCCTGCCCCCGACCAATCCCTTCTCCTTGACCCCTTCCCCTCACCTTCACAGCACCACCGCAACCACCACCACCCCGACCAATCCCTTCTCTCTAACCCCTAACCCGACCCTTCCCCTCCCCCTCACAGCACTAGCACCAGCACCACCACCTTCATCCGCGGTCCCCTAACCCGACCCATCTCGATCACTAGTGTTGCGACGTCGTTTTTGATGAACTTACCACCTCAATCACAACAACCTCCGCAGATGATGAATCGGAGTTACGGTATTTGTGGACCGCCAACGCAATAGCAGCTCCGACCCATCTCGATCACTAGTTTTGTGATGAGTGATACCGGTCGTCTTATCCGGCGATGAATCGGGCTTCGGCGGCTACCCATTAAGGTTAGGGATAAATGTGGTGGTGGTGGTGCTGTGAAGGTGCGATTCGGGGGAGAATGGTGGACGGGGATGAAGTTGGTTGAGGGTTTTGCAGATGAAGGTGGTGGTGGATGTGGTGGTTGCAGTGGTGATGTGAAGGTGAGTGGGATGGGAAGGGTCGGGTTGGGTTGGGTCAGAGGGAAGGGGGAAGGGAAAAGGGATGGGTCGGGTTAGAGGTCAGGGGAATAGTGGGTCGGGTTAGGGTAGGGGATTAATTTAATGTGTAAAATCCCAAAAATGCCCCTGATAGTTTTAGTGTTGACCATGTTCAAATTTCAAATTAACAGTTGACTGATGAAATTTTGGACGAAAGACCTACCTCACCAAACATAAATTGTTTTTGGACCTTGTCCACCAAACAAATAGATTTTGGACAAAAATCACCAAAGTAAAATTGTTTTTGGACCTGTAGAGCCAATTTACTAGCTATAAATACCCCCAACTATTTACGGGGTGCCTTTAGTCCCCAAAAGTCCGGCGATAGGGGACGACATTGCACATGTGCAATTCAAGGGGCAATTTCGTCCCTTCAATTTTTTAATTAAAAAAAAACCTCATCCAACTTCGTCAATTCCGACCCGACCAACCCATCTTCATCTTTCTTCCAAGAATAAACCACTGAAAGCAGCCCGCCTTCTGCCGCCTCATTTTCATCCAAGAACAATTCATCAATTCCTCTAAAGGCAACAATCACAATCCCAATTATCAGAGCAACCGATACATTCAAACCCACATGAGTAAATACAAGAGTAATTACAGTAACCAAGCTTAGAACAGCCATAATTAACCGATAATCAATTATCCTCCCAACTATAACAACCGGTTCATTCCGGAAAAAAGCACAAGTAAAACCAAGCTATGAAGATAATCAAGAAAGTAATCATCGATCAAGAGTGGTAAATTAGGCTACAGAAAAGTATGAAAAGCATTGCATAATTCATATGGAAATAGTTAATGTTCCGACGAACACGGTACATGGCTTCGGAGTAACTCATGTAAGGAATGGAAAAGGATCGGAGATCCAAAATTTCTCGCCATGACTGAATAGTGGCGATCTGGGTTCGGGCCCTCGACATAAGGGTTTGAGGTGGCAGAGATCGAAGCTTTAAAGATGAAGAAGAGGAACAACAATGGATTCGCATCAAATTCTATTAAACTTTTTGCATCAAATTCACGAAGCAACAAGGAAGAAGAAATTAGGGATATGTACTACACAGGCCGGACAATCGACAACAGTAGCAAAAAAATTGACCTTTTACCACGGCTTCTTCTTCCGCCGTCTCAATTTCTCCTACTCCTTCACCAGTAGAATGACTCTGCTGTTCATTTGCAGAGGCTGATCCTTCATCTTCTCTAGAAGAAGCAGCCGCCGGCTCCTCTTCCAATCCTATAATAAGGGGGAAGAACAATTAATCAGAAGGTTGTTTTTTATAGTTATGCGACGGCGGTTTTGGGCTGAGGATGGAGGCGGTGTTTCTTAAGAATTGGTATTTGGTCGGGTCGGGATCGGGATCGGGTCGGGTCGGAGGAGAGTTTTTTATTTTTTTAATTAAAAAATTGAATGGACGAAATTGCCCCTCGAATTGCACATGTGTGACACTGCTCCTTGTAGGGGTGGAAGTGAGTTGAGTCGGCTCGTGAGTAGTTCACGATTCGATTCGATATTCGGCTCGACGAGCTCAGCTCATGAGCTAAATGAGCGATACACGAGCCAAGATTTTTGGCTCATCTAAAATATGAATCGAGTTTGAGCTAGATAGAGTTCGACTCATTTATCTCATGAGTTGGCTCAATATATATATCCTCACATACCCCTTAAAAAAAGTAGTCATACATCTTCTTAAGGAAAATAAACAAAGACAACCTTAGAAATCTCTTATAATCTTCTCATCTTCTCAAAGTGAAAGAGTTATTAATTCATATTAAGCTTCTTTGCCGAAAACAGTTCAAGCATTGAGTTGTGAAGGAGATTGGCTCGAGTCACTTATGACATTAAGAGAAACTCAAAGTATATTACTACTTGTCGTTTATTAATGATGATAATTAATTGTTAATCTATAAAATACTCTTTTTATTACAATACTATATTTTTATCTTTTAATGTGGAAAAACATGCCACAAAAATCAAATTGGTTATATAAGAAGACTTTTGAGACTTTTGCCACTTATTAATAAGGATTATAATATTTGGTAGTTAGACTTTTGTTGGTTTACATTGATTTAATTTCATATCTTGTTAAACTTTTTTTACCGGAATTTTTACATAATATAATTAGTAGAAAGATGTAAACTTCTATTATATGTCATTGTGCTAATAAAATCTCTTGATTTATTTTGTATAAGTTGGATATTAAACTCATATTATAATTTATCGTATTTTTTAAAAAATATGTGTAAATAAATGAGCTGAGCTGAGCTGAGATGCTCGTGAGCTGAGCTTGAGCTGATAAAATAGCTCACATCAAATATGAACCGAGCTATGGCTGAGCCTGAGCTAACCTCAGCTTATTTCCACTCCTATCTCCCTCTCATCGAATTCTTCTACTTTTGGGCACTAATGGTATTCCGTAAATAATTAGAGACATTTATTGCACCTAAAATTTCTGAAGGTTAACAATTATTTTGAAACATATTTGAGGGATATAAATAGTATTTAACTCTTTCATTAATTTGAATAAAAATGAAAATATCTTTTTTTTATGAAAATAAAAAAATATGAAAATATCTAGTCACTGTCGGCTGCTCGTTCCACAAATGTTGCTTCAAACTTGTTCCACAATATCCCCAATACCTCAGGAAACAAGCAAAGTCCCAGTCGCTCTACTCAAGAGCCTCCACGTGCCCACGGGAAGTCGGCTGAGCTGGGACCCATTAACCCCATCATTACCAGAATCCTTATCCGTACCACCCCCAGGTTTCTCTCCATAAAGGTATAACGAGTTAAACCCAAATCCAAACAAAATATCTACCCAATCCCCATTTCACGCGTTTCATCTACGTGTCCTTGCTTTTAATTGACACGTATACTTGCTAAATAATATTGGAAATATTTGTTGTTTTTCAGGGGTAAAGAAATAGACAGTTAAAATGCTAAAAGAGTATTTTTCTTTTTTATATATTTATCAGTTGTCGCAATTAATTTTATCTTAAGATTACATTTTTAGAATAAGAATTTTTAAAAAATAGCTGTTTCTAGTCAAATTTAGAAGATAGATATTTAAAGGTATTCTTACATAAAGTTATATTGTAAGTTGGCAGTTTACCCTAATAATATGATCTGCCAGACTAAAAGTTATACATTATTATTTTAAAAATGAAATTAATTTTTTTATTAATATTCTTCAATAATTAAATTTCTCCAATAGCCACGATGACAGTTAAAATGCTAAAAGAGTATTTTTCTTTTTTATATATTTATCAGTTGTCGAATTAATTTTATCTTAGGATTACATTTTTAGACTAAGAATTTTTAAAAAATAGCTGTTTCTAGTCAAATTTAGAAGATAGATATTTAAAGGTATTCTTACATAAAGTTATATTGTAAGTTGGCAGTTTACGCTAATAATATGATCTGTCAGATTAAAAGTTATACATTATTATTTTAAAAATGAAATTAATTTTTTTATTAATATATCCTTCAATAATTAAATTTCTCCAATAGCCACGATTGAATTCATTGAGAAAATTAAGGTGCTGATAAAAAACTCTTAATAAATACGGAATAACTATCTTATGTTGAATAAAAATGATACACTGACGGAATGTAAAAATAACATAATAGATATTACAAGAACATAATTGAGAATAGCTATTAAAAAAGATGTTAGTCCGGTATAATAGCTATTATAGCTTTATTTTGGTGGAAAAGATATTTCATAAAAATAACTATTTTTAGAATAAATACGTAGCTATTCTTGAGGTAAAATAACTATCATCCTCAAGTAAAAATAATTATTATAAGAGAATTATTTTTTCTTTAGTTGGTTAAAAGAATCAATCTATAAAATTCATCTGCCGAAGAGAACATCTTTCAACATAGTAACAGAATTGAAATTTAACTTCAATAAGCCCTTTTAACTGGAGATTTTGTTATAGACCTAATATACAAAAATCTCGTGATCTAATTTTTTTTTCATTTAAAATAAACAATTAAGAAAAATTCTCACTATTTTCAGACCTAAGAATTTGAGACTTTATACCATAAAGTCCATTAGTAAGAAAAAATGTTTTCCAATTACCAAAAACTGAAAGAAAATAATATTTTCCGTTTTTTCTACAACAACAAAAACCCGAGAGTGCCACACCAGCTTTCCCATAATCCACTGTACTTCAGTACGTTGAACTAAGAAAAGTAAAAAAAAACACGCATTTCATGCCACGTGTCCTGAAAAAATCCGCCAGTTGAAAGCTTTCTATAAATAGTCCAAACTGAAACTTCAAACAAACTTCAATTTTTAGTTTCAAATTCATTAGAGGAAAAGAGTCCTAGTCCAAATCCGTTCTTTTGAAAATATTTTTTGAATCAAGTAAATGATTCATAGATTAAATCGGAATGATCGCCGGATTCTTACATTTCCGGCGGTTCATCCCTGTGAAGGGATATCTCCGGCAACACTTTTGGAGTCTTTGATTACTCTTTCTCGTAGTATTTGCAATTTCCAGTACAACTTCTTCGCAACCCAAAGGAAAATCGCCCGCGAATCAATTCGAAAAATTGGGATTCTTCTAATGTTCTTCGAGGAAATTCGAGACCATCATGGATCGTATATTTCAGATTCCATCATTCTCTGTTTCTCCGAACTTCATCTTACGTTTCAGAAAATCCTGTTCTTGTTAGAAGATTGCTCCAGGGAAGGAGCAAGATTATTGATTTTAATGAAATCCCATTTTGTTACAACCCAATTTCGTGTTTTTATTAGAGCAATTGCAACAGCTCTTGATATTCTTCCAATGAAATCCATTGATGTTTCTTGTGAAATTAAAGAACTTATTGGTTTAGTTACTAAGCAATCACAGAAGGCGAAATTGGAACTCGACCCAGAAGATGAAGATTGTACGAAAAGAGTGATTTTGATTTTAAATCAGTTCGAAAATCGATTTAAGCCGGAACCCATTATTATCAAGAAAGTTCTTGATCATTTGGAGATCAAGAATTGGAGTGATTGTCACAAGGAAATCAAATTCTTGGAAGAAGAAATTAGTTTGGATGAAAAAGAGTTGCCTTTGTTAAGCAGTTTAGTTGGATTCTTGAGCTACTGCAGGGGAGTACTATTTATAGATGATTCTGGCTATAGGAATGTCGATCAATCGGAGGGGAAATCGAGCTTAGAAACGTTAATTTGTTTGAATCCTGAGGATTTCCGATGTCCGATTTCTCTGGAATTAATGACTGATCCTGTTACTATATCAACAGGACAGACTTATGATCGAATTTCAATAACAAAATGGCTAAAATCGGGGAATTTGATCTGTCCAAAAACAGGGGAGAAGCTGAAAACTACAGAATTGGTTCCAAATTCAACACTTGGGAGACTTATTCATCAATTTTGTGATGATAATGGGATTTCTTTAGCGAAATCTAGAAAGAAGAATCGCGATATATCGACGACTATCATACCAGGAAGCGCTGCTTCTGCAGAAGCTATCAGGTTTCTTGCTGAATTTCTGGCTTGCAGACTCTGTTTTGGTACAATGGGGCAGAGAAACAAGGCTGCTTATGAAATTCGGTTGCTGGCTAAATCCAACATCTACAACAGGTACTTTTCCCCCCTTTCTTTCCTCTTTTTACTTGGGATAATTCTGATATGGGCAGGTTCATTGGATCTTATGGTTTAGAATTGACCACATCACTACAGAATAAGGAGAGACACAACTCTGTGATGATTTGGTTAGTTCTGAACCACAAAGTTCATGTGGATCTGGTCTATATACTAGAATTTTCTTTTTACTTTTTATGTATATTAAAACCGCGGGGGATGTGAATCGAACTTAATTAAACCTCATCTGCCCTTGAGGATGGAAAATTCTGATACGGGCTAGATTCATGTGGATATTGCGGTGCAGAATTGGCCACGTCTAGTTCTGCAGCACAAGATCCAATGAACCTAATTCATATCAGAATTATCCTCGAGGATGGGTTTGCTAGACGAAGGTAAAAATTTCATGTAGGAGGAACAAAGATAAATTTTACTTAATTCTTTAATTCTTAAAAGGTACAAAATAATATTTTTAGTAATCTTTCTAAATTATTTTTCTTTAAAGTTTTATAAGGGTAAAATCTATAGCTTTTAAAATCTTGGCCTTCTTCTTGGATTCGTTCTTGGAGGTTCGCGTTCTGTCTTAATTTCTGTCGAGTTATTTGTCTTAGATAATCTTACTGTCACTTGTCTATTTAAAATGGGAACTCAAGGGGAAATGTTAAAAGATTAGGATATAAAATGAGATAATGAGGTATGACAAAAAATTTATAAAGTAGATAAAAGAGTACTTCTAACTAACTGAATTATTGTTTGTCGCGACCAGGTACTGTTTGATCAATTCCGGAACAATCCCACCACTCTTGGGACTGCTAACTTCAACTAATGATCCATCTATGCAAGAAAATTCAATTTCTGGTTTACTAAAGCTAGCAAAGCATTCAAGTGGTAAGAAAGAAATCATGAATCATGGGGGCCTAAAGCCGATTCTTAGGGTTCTTAAAACCGGAATCAAAATGGAATCCAGGCAAATTGCAGCAGCAACAATCTTTTATCTCTCCTCAGTTCAAGAATATCGCGAATTGATCGGGGAAACACCTGATGCAATTCCAGCTTTAGTGGAACTCATCAAAGATGGAACAGCCTGTGGTAAAAAGAACGCGGTTGTAGCAATTTTCGGGCTACTTATCCACCACAAGCATCATCAAAGAGTTATTTCTGCAGGGGCAGTTCCAGCATTAGTCAATCTATTAGCTTCTTCTGAAAAACCCGATCTTTTAGCTGATGCATTGGCGGTTCTAGCTACATTAGCAGAAAGCATCGATGGGTCATTCGCGATCCTCCAAGATTCAGCCCTTTCTCTAATTCTAAGCTTATTAGAGTCCAACGCGTCATCTCGTGCAACAAAAGAACACTGCGTTTCAATCTTGCACTCGTTAAGTATGAATGGCGGAGTTGAAGTTATCGCGGTTTTAGCCAAAGATTCTGCATTAATGCCTGCTTTGTACTCGCTTTTGACGGAAGGTACAAGTCATGCTAGCAAGAAGGCTCGTTCTTTGATCAAGATGTTGCATTCATTTGCTGAATCAAGCTCTTCTAGGCTAGTTAAGGAGGTTATGACCGGGCAATTTGTCGATGTCCGGTAAAAATTTTTTTGATTATTTTTTATTTTTCTACTCTTGTATATAGACATTATTCGGAGTGTATTACATTTTGTTTGTCATATACTTTAGAATTTTGTGACAATGGCTCAAATTTTTTGATGAGCTGAAACTTTGTACTTTAGAAGTACAAAGCAAAACCAGATTGTAATAACCATATATGTTTTTTTTTTTTTTTTGTAAAATGGCTCTACTTCATTCATGGGCGAAGACAGGGTGGCCGGGGGCGTAAGATTTTTAAAAATACTACTATTTATCGAAATTTTATGTGTATTTTGGAAAAATTTTATCATTTTCGCCTTTTTTATTGCTCCCCAAGAATTTTATCAGTTTCGCCTCCTGACTTCATTCACAACATTCCTTTACCTTGTTGACAGATTTTTTTTTTTCTTCTTGGAAGACACATGGGAATAAGTTAATATTCATCTACTCCTAGGATCATAATAATAACAGAAGCACCAATTTTGACCTTGTTAGCAGGGGTGCTTCTAAGGGGCCAGAGGGGATTACAGTCCCGATATTTTTTTCAAAACGCCACATTTTATATTTATCACCGATTCATCCCTCAATTTTTCAAAAATTTATTACATTCCCACTCCAAAGTAGGACATCTAGGTCCGCCACTACTTGTTAGCAAAAAAGGACGAGTTAATTGGCCACTGCTTACCAATACAAAAAAAATTGAAAGTTTATTTGGTCTCTTCCAATTTGAATTAATATTCAATTATTGGTTTTAGTTGTAGCTAGTTTTTTTTTTTTTAATATAGTCTCATTTACGAGAGAAATATTAATATTTTGATTAAAAAATATTTTATTTTTTAGTTTATGTAATATTCACTTAGACGACGCCGTTGTATCGTTAGCTTGTGTAAAGGACAGGACCATCCATCATAAATTGTCCCCGAATATTCCAGAAAATTACCTTTTACTTTCCTGAAGCTAAAACTTGAATTTTGCTAGCGGTAAGTATTTATTCTCTCCGATGAAATTAGGGTTTTGATGTTTATAACTTTGAATCCGCCTTTAATTATCTAACATCAATTTGCATTCGTTGTGTTTTTCGATCTTAAGATTACTGATAATGGCAACTGAGCAACCTAAGGCGGCGGCGGCGGCTACTGAGGATGCAAAGATCGATCTTTTTGAAGACGATGACGAGTTCGAAGAGTTCGAAATCGGTCAAGGTTTGCTCGATTTCCCCCCTAATTTGTTATTGAGATTAGGTTTTTCCAGATTATGTTTCCGTGATTCTACTTGTTATTGTGCTTTTTTATTTAATTTAGGAATTCGATAGCTGCGAACGTTGTTTCAAAAGTCTTAAATTTTATTTGTTTTTTGTAATTTATTAACTTTTGGTCTACTCACGTAATGTTTTTTTCATTCATACTGTTAAAGATACAAACGTGCAGTTATTGGGGAATTATGTCTCAGTGGTATAGGGAACTACTGTTCCATTCATAAATCAAAATGATTTCTCGGCCTGCCTCCTCTGATTCCTTTTAGCTTTGATTTGAGGGCATGATTCAATAGCAAACGTGACGGTACATAGGACTACTGTTTCAGTGATTGAGCAACCAATCTGGGCATTCATTGCTAAAGGTTATCCCAGTCTTCAATCCACCCGTTTTAGTGGTATTATGGGAGCACCCACTTTATGCATTTATTGCCAAATATTAGGTCTGTCTACTATCTCTCACCGCCCATACTCCAATTAATGGGGACTTGGTTGTATTATTTTTGTTGTTGTTGCTGTAGTAATGTTAAAGATGCAGACTAGTTTAGAATATAATAATGTTAATTGAGCAATTTCTTCCCAAATATTAGATGGAAATTGTGATATGTCATTCTTATTTTTTAAACTGCAGCATTGGATATTGACAGAGGGAGAATATGAATTGGCTTTATAATTTTTTTTATTGTGTTGTGCAAATGTAAACCTATGGTTGGATAAACTTTGATTCTTCTGGTTATTGTCTGTGATTTTAGAACAATTTTGGGATGTTTTTCTTGAAAATATAAAAAGCCGTCTTCGATGGCTTGGGGGGAGGGGGGGGGGGGTGTGTGTTTGGCATATACCCCTACCAGTCTTATTGATTAAATTTTGGAATTAGTTCTTGAAACTTCAAACTTAGATGTAATGATGTAAATCATAGAGAATTATACATATCTCAAAGAGAAAATTACACAGTGATCGTATGTGAAAATACGTAACCTTTTTGTTTTATTTTGCTTCTTATGGTTTTAAACTTCTCAGTTCAAGCGACAAATCTAAATGATACTATACGTACCTCAAAGAGAAAATTAGATTTGAGCTATGTCAATATACATCGCCTTTGGTTTTATTTTGATTTTGTAGTTTTCAACTTATCTGTTCAAGTGACAAATATAAATAATAAGAAGCGGTGATGAGAATTTGAACAGTAGCTTGGCATGCATTTAACTGTTTGAACTATTAAATTTCAACTTTATTTTATAAGTAAAGAAAAATTATTTTTTTGTGGGTATGGCACCTAGTAGTCATGGATCTAGAGTTGCATTATTAAGCTTGTGAATTTGTTTTTCAGTGGAGTGTAATTGTTTTATCCTGGAGGTAATATAAACCAGTGTTGTCAAGGCGTTGAGGCGCACCGAGGCGCACCAAGGCGCAAAGGGGACTTGGTGCCTTGAGGCGCAAGGCGCAAAAAAGGCGCATGCCTTAGTAAAAAAGGCGCACCTTAAATAAATATTATTATATATTAGGAGCATGCAATTTTAGGCAAAACATAATAATAATAATAATAATAATAATAATAAATAATCATAATAATGAAGTTCTTTAAAAAAACATAGTCAAATAGAGTAATAAAAAAAAAAGCATCCATAATCTACAATATATGAAAAAACAATTTAAACTATTTGTTTTATTAAAAGGAGAAAATAGAAGAAGGTATATATTAAAAAATTTGCTTTTTATCTTAAAAAAAAGCAACAACACTTTTGTTTCAGTATGTAGAATTGTTTGTTGCAGGATGGCTTGTTCCCCTAATATATAATAAGGTATACATTATTATATTATATATATAATAATATATAATATATTAGTCTCACTATTTGTTTCAGTATCACAACACTTTTCTTCTCTCTCACCAGATGAATCGGATGTAGGTTTCTCAAAATTTCTCTTCAACAAAAAATCAGAAAACATTCTCAAAGGTTCTTTTAAAAAAAAAATTCAGAAAAAAGAAGGGAAGAAGAAGAAGAGAAAGATGGTAAAAAAAATATATTAGAACTTACCTTGAAGAGCGGGTGATGAAAGAGACTTTGAGTTTCTTGAAAGAGGAGACTGAAAGTGAAACTCTTCAGGCGCGCGCCTTAACAACACTGATATAAACTGATCTTCAACCCGAGGATGTAAATTTCTTTTTCGGCTAACCAGTAACAACAAAGGAGCTGAATGGGATTGTGCTGACCGAGTTGCATCCTAACTCTGATTTGACTGCTTGTTTCTGTTTAAATGATCTCTGCATCAATTATTTCATAATCAAAAGTTTAAAATTTGCATTGGCCTTGTTTTGAAATTTGTGGGTGTTAAAGCCATTATTTATTTTTTTCTGTTTGGATACAGCATCTTTGAGAAGGTTTTCCTATTTTTCGTAGTTGCTAAAGCGTCTAAATCTTGGAGATAGGAAAGAAGGGAAAGAGGGAAATTGTTACTTAATTCTAGTTATTTCTTTTCCCTTTTCGGGTGTCTCATGCCTTTGTAAATGATTACAAAAGTGATCCTTATAGTTTTTCCATAGGATGCCACAAAGTGCTAGTAAGATAGAATGTGCATCGATTTTTTTTCCCTATTCAGATATTTAAATTCACATATATAGTGACATATTTTTATAAAGAAATAAGATTGTGGTGCTGATGTGAGGAACTAACGGAATACTGAAGGAGCTACACTTGGATAAGAGCTGACATGGAGGGGAGAGAGCTCCTATGGTTGTCCAGATGACCGGATCGTGAATTTTCATGCACTATGGTATATTAGCTTCAAATTTTGCCCTGTTGGCATCTACAGGGTGAAATATCAGATCATGTGTTGATGTGTGTTAGTCTGTTAGATAAGTGTAACTCATGCTTATAGAGACACGTTATTTCATAACGCTGCCATATTTGGCTACTTTTCGTACTAATGTAATTAGATACTCGATCCGTGCTTCCTATAATGGAAACATACTCTGTATATTAGATACAACATATTTGTCCATATACATGATACAAATTCATCTTCGCTTCTGGAATTTCTTCTTGCTCTCTCATCTTTATGAATCTAAGGATACCTGTGATTGTTCCTCTTCATTATGTAAAGTGCAGGCTGCACAGTAGATCGTTTTCAATTCATATGTGCCCTAATAAGCTTTTAAACTCAGAGATTGTTGTTTGAAGAACATAATGTTTGCATGCGTCTATCCCCACCGCTAAACTGTTGGTATTCCAATGCCCATCATATTTCTTCTCATGGAACTTGTGATGAAGGCCCCTAATCTTGAATTTCTCCATTTGTTTTGTTGTCATCATTCAGTTTCTAGTTTGTGGCTTGTGATCCTTTTTATGGCAAATGTTGCAATGCCTGTTAGAACTATTTATTTGTTTGGTTGTCCCGCGCCATCACTAATCCCCATAAATTTTTTATAGCTATTGATGGTTATTTTTATTTTCAGTGTTGATATTCTCGTTGTCCGAACACTGTGTTCTTTTTTGTCATGTTTTTTCTTATTACCATCCTTGAGATTTCATCAATAAACCTAACCTATTTATTTGCTTTGTGATTGACAGAATGGGAGGACAAAGAGGAAGGAATAGAAGTAAATCAGCAATGGGAAGACGACTGGGATGATGATGATGTGAATGATGACTTCTCTCTGCAGCTTAGGAGGGAGCTAGAGAGCAATATTGAGAAGAACCAAGCCTAAAGATGATTGTTGTACTTGGGATCCTGCATGACGTACAAGGGATCTTATTTCCCTTAAATATAGACTATTATTTAATCTCATTCTCGGTGTGAACATTTCGTCTGCTTTATGGTTCAGATATTATACTTGCAAACACATGCTTACCAATGCCTGAAATTGTTCTTGTGGTCTTGTTAAGTTGATTAGAACTAGTCTAGGCTGCCAAAAGGACAGGATATAGTAACTAGTCTGCATCCTGGATCATTATGGTATGGATTTTTCTGATATGGATCAGGTCCACATAGACCTCGTGGTCCATAATTAGTCACGTCATCACATAATTGTCTCTCTTCTCATTCTGTTGTAATGTGGCCAGTTCTGTACCACATAGTCCAATGGACTTGGTCCATATAAGAACTAGTCGGTTGGTATGCTGGTTGATGATGATTAAGAAGCCTTTAGGTTAATGCAATAGCCCCCGGACCAAATTGTTAATATATATAGGAAAGGGTAATGCTATTCAGCTCAAATTGAGTTAAGATTTGTGGCTCAATACGTGGGTAGTTGAAGTGCAGTTTTATTGCTGGAAGTATTCTGTACAATGTGTTGGGGGGGAGGGGGTTAAAAGCTACTTATTAATACTTTTATCCCCTTTTGATCCGAGTGAAATGGAAGCGAGTCAAAATTGATGGTCTTACTGTGGTGTTGGATTGGGTTCCTATCCACACAAAATCCAAGAATTTCACCGGTAGGCATACACCTCTTTTTTTTTTTTAATAAAGAATCAGCTTTTATGTAACACAAGGAAGTTTAGTTAATCCAATCTCACTCTTCTGATACTATCCCTAACTGCAATATTTGCATTTGAATTGCGTTTGGTTCCAAGCTACATTTAATTATTTTTTTACTTGTGTGTACATATCCTTTCTCAAAAAAATTGACAAAAATTCAGCTTTTACGAAACACAAACCCTATCCACTAACACACTTGATCTACAAGACCAAGTTGAATAAACAATGAAAAAGAAAAGAGAGACGGGACCAAATTGAATAAGCAAGGAAAAAAGAAAGAGACGGGGCGATCAACGAGATATGATGAGCTCGAACTCGATTGAACAAAAATTTCAAGTTCGAGTTCGGCTCGAAGTCCATATGAAAACCTTACTGCAATTTGGCATACAATGCTTATAGTGTTTTTATTAGCACTGTTAAAAAAGTTATAAGTCAGAGGATTTGTCCGTGATTCGTGTTATTTGAACGAATCTGGACCTAGCAATTCCTGATCCGTTTAAATGCGGGCCATTTTAGCCTGATTCGTTTGGAGCACAGACCAACGCAGGTTTGACCGGACCAAATGCTGGTTCATTCAACCCGCTCAAAAAATTAATAACAAACCCCTCGTTTTTAAGCTTTAGTCTATTTTTTTTTAAATTTTAAAAAATAAATAACAACAACACATTTTTTTTCAATTTTTTAAAGGGTGATGATAGATGACTTAAGACTTAACTAATTAATTGGCTAAATTTGTGGCAAAATTTTAAATAATTCGTTTAATCTCTTATGTCAACATGGGTGAATAGTATTTAGTATGGGGTTTTAGCCAATTTTACTTAGTCATTAATCATTACTCTTTTTTTAAATTTTAAAAAATAAATAACAAAACACCATTTTTAATCTTTACTTTCATTTTCTAATATATTTTTTTTTAAGTTGGCCCACAGACATTTTGCTGACAAATATGGACTAGGATTCTCTTAGTCCGCAAAAAGTTGTTCTAAATATGGCTCGATCCGTTTTAAGGTAATCTGCAACTGAACGAACTAAGACGGACCGAATTGATCCGTTTGACGGTGCTAGATTTTATAAATGGGTGATGCTATATGGCTCAAACTTAGTCAATCAATTGACTAAAATCTCCAAAAATCCCCAAATTGATATTTTCAATACCAATTATACCCTCAATGAATTTTCCCATTTTTTTTATCCCACTCTACAAACCTATTGTCTTAATGGCTATCCCACCCACCTACTGACTACTACTGCACAAAAATCCAACTCCAAAATTTGTTGTTCTCCAGCGACCACACCTTTTCCGGCAACAAACAACATTTTTCGGTAAAATAAATAAAATTTATCACAAAAATCTTAACAACAACAACCCATTTCCATTTTCAATTGATGATATTTGATGAAAAACTCAAATTAAACCTCCATAAATTAAAAATAATCATATACCCAAAATTCATGAACCACAAAAAAAAAATAGTCTTGCTACTAGATTTGGGGTCTTTGGAAAGCTACTGCTACTGCATTCTGAAATTAGATCTTGATGTCCATGCTGAAGCTTTTCCCATGGCTTCCTTCATTTCGCTGCATCGCCGAAAGATGCCTGCGGTTTAATCCTCCGTTGTCCAGAAATCCTTGAATCGAGTGTTGAATTTTGCTTAAAGCCAATGCTTTTTTATCTCAGAAGAGAAATAGTATAGAAAACCTAAATTCGCCGACTAATTTGAATGCTCATTTACTAAATACACGGTTCGATAAACTCCAAGAGAAAGTCGATTTTTTGCAATCTATAGGTTTTTCTTATGAGGAATCGGCCGGAATTTGTGCCAGATTGCCGATTGTATTCGACATTGCTTGATGGGAAGATCCGGAACATCTTTAATTTCAGTCTTCTGATCAAGCTATCCGACGAAATACTACTACTTTCTTCGCCCCAAATTAGAGTAGACGTTCAATTTTAAACTCTTTCCTCAAGTGCAATTTCCATTTGATTCAACCTAAACTTTGGGTTCCTCCATGAAACAGAAAACAGATGCAAAGCAAAGAAAACCATAAAAGTCATATATAAAATTCCATTTTCCGGCCGTCGGAAGGGAATTGATTTTGACCATTTTCTATTTTTTAATATATAAACTCTCTTTTTTAGCAAGAAATAATATATAAATCTTATTAAAAAATTCACTTAGTGAAATATGAAATTGATATCAAAAGAGGAAAAGACAATCAATTTAATATTAGTGAAAATATGGAATGGAATATCAAACAGGGATAGTTCTATATAAGGCGATCGTCTATTTTTAGTACAAATTGTTAAAGTAAACATGTAAAGAATATGACGATTGAGAACATTTGGGATTGTGGGAGTTAAATAATAGTTTGTAGACTATTAGTAATATGAAAGCGTTGTAAGTAATCTATTTTTTATTAGTACTATGAAACTCTAACCGTACGCATGCAAAGTTCGTTATACTTCTATATACGTCAATCTCTTATTAGTAAACTTCCAAGGTTATATATATATTCCATTATATAATGATCACTATGAATATGTTATTAGTTAGGCGTCTAATTATAAATTTTTTAAAAGTTAATTTCGTGATTTTTGGGTCAAATTGTGAATTTAAACTAGATTATGTTATGCAGGGGTCCGATTGTAATATTTTGAAATATAAATTCATTATATTTGGGTTAATTTGTAAATTCAAAACTTAATAAACTAGTTTTAAATAACGTTATTTCTAACATTTGTACCTTATTGTAATTACTTTTAGATACTATAGGGTTTCAATTACTATATTTTCATGGACTAAGGGTTGCAATTTGACACAATTTCATTAGCCATGTCAGCGATCCAAATTCACCCTAGAGGTTTATCTGGACCGTTGATCAAAATACATCCAATGGCCAATACATCTTTTTTCCTAAAATGTCAGATTTTTTTTTAAAAATTATTCAGAGATAATGCAAGATTTTGCAAACAGGCTACGGTGCAGAACAAGAAATTCTCTGCATTGTGCGGAATAAATGGTGGTCGTCGGATTAAAAATTTGACGACTGAGATTATTTTGGATTGTGGGAATTAAAAAGTTTTTTTTTAATTATTTCACCCAAAAAATCTCAGCCGTTAGATTCTTAATCCGACAGTCACCATGTGTTGCGCACGATGCAGAGAATTTGGTATTCTGCACCGTAGATTTTTGTTCAACCACTTCCCGTGTCTTTGGCCATTTATTGTGTTTGACAAGCCTAAAAAATAGGCAAAGACTTTAGCTATCCTATTGCCATTAATTTATGTATTAATTGGTCCAATTAACTTTTTTTTTAATTGAAAGGGCATTTTCGTCTTTTGACCAATTTTGACTAAATTTAATCAATTTTTAGTTAATTGGGCTTAGCTAACAATCATTTCCCTTTATAAATATGATGCTTATAGATTTGAACTTTCGTCCTATATTAAAAGTGGCCGACCTCTTACAATTTTTATGAAGAATAGACCCACTAGACCAAACATGAATCATAAGATTGGCCTACCAAGATCTTTTCATATAACCCTTTTTGTCAACTTAATACAACAGCCCCAAACAACATCCTCCATAAGCAATATCAAATAAAAAATATATATAAAAAAAAATCAAAATGCTTAGCCAAAAGAAGATTAAAAAATACAAAAAGAGAATGCTTTTTTTTGTTGCTAAATAACAAAAAGAGAATGCTTACCCTACTGGAAAATTATGCACAATACTATGGAAGACAAATAGAACAAAAAGGTGAAATTATAATAAAAGATCTTACAATCCAAAAACTCCATATGATAAAAAAAAAAGGTAAAGAAATCTGTGAATCATACTAATTCATCAATCTGATTTCTATCATGCCCACCAACTGTTTGTGAAAATGTCTCAGTTCTACAAATTGGACATAAAGCAATTTTCAGCAACCAAGAGTCTATACAATCAGCATGAAAACTATGCTTACAATTTGGCAACAATCTGCACTTTTCACCTACCTTGAAATTCTCTAAACAAACTGCACAATCCAAATCCAAAATCCCCCCACCACCAACAGGGCTGCTGCTGTTGTTCTCTTCAACCATGAAATCAAAGATGGGCAATTTCTTGATATCATCTTGAGACATACTTGAGTTTCTCTTCATACTTCTCTGTACAACAACATTGTTTCCATCACCATTGTTACTACCGAAAGCTCTATTCACTATACATACATGAATTGTTACTAAAACAGCAATTCCCACTAATAAAAGTACCCCAGAAATGAATATTTCAAACCCCATCTCCTTCTTGGTTGTGAAGTGAGTTTCTAGAGATTAATTATGGCCAGAGGATTCATGAGAAAGAAAATAGAGAAATATTCAAATGGGAATCCATGGAAGAAGAGCTGGAATTTGGAATGTACAGATGAGATTTGATCAGTTAGCAAAATTATGGAATCTATGGAAGGAAACAGAGAGATTTTGTAATTTACAGATAGATTGATTGATGAATAATGTGAGAAAGGTCAGAGCCTCAGAGGAGTTTGGATTGGTAGGTAAACAGAGTCCAGTCCGGCTCCTGTGCGGAACGCCCAAAGTTCCGCACCTGCGGAACCATCCTAGCCGTCGGATGAATTTTGAACGGTCCAGATCTGGAGAGAGAAAAGTTGCGGCTGACAATAAAAAAAATAAAAAAAAAAAATGTTATATAATGAAAGGGTACATATGTAATTTTACAAATAAATGATTGGGTTACCGAGGAGGAGAGAAAAAATTGCGGCTGAAAAAAAACACATGTTCTTCTTTACAGACAGGGACGAAGTCAGGAATTGTATTTTGTGGGACGAAAAACTGTTGGAGAATTGTTTTTTAAGCAAAGAATTAAAGTGGTATTAATGTGTCGTGAGGACATATTTGAGCTAATATATTTATATGTTACACCTCTCGATTTTGAATGTTATTGAGTTTATCACGAAGTGGATTGCGCAAGCTTCGTGATGATATATAACATGTGAGAAAACCAATTCTTGGTGTGAATGATAAAATGGTATAAAGTAGGAGTGGATGAAATGTGGGAAATGGGTTTTTAAACTCATCCCACATAGGAAACCCATGAAAGAGAAAACACTTTATATGTTAAAGTGGTTTATTTGGGTTTAAATTGTATTACTACTTATTATGCCTTATGTTAGAACCTCGCGTGCACCGCGCAGAGTGCAAGCGGAAGGTGCTGTTGATACCAAAGTAAAGCTGAACTTGTGTGCGGGCGCGAATGCTGGGACCAAAACTTGCAGGGCCTAATCAGCCTATGTTTTGCTCTTGGTTTGAATAATTTTTGAATTCGAAATTTGCAGTGATAGCTTGCCTTGCTTAAATGACAACATTATGGCTGCCCTTAATTACGATCATCATGTAGCGCAAAGGGGTAATGCGGCGTTATGGTGGCTTTATTTACAAAGCTGCGATTTGGTTATTACTGTGAGTAATACCATAGCAGTTACAAAGCATTTTGGGAGCCTATAAAAGGGAGCCTAGAGCTGCCAGAAAAGAGTATCCGAAATCCCTCTCTTCTTCTGCATTCTGGTCATATTTTTACCCTGCATTCGCATTTTTTCCTGAGAGTTTGGTACTGTTAATATTCGAAGGCTTCTGCTTCTTTTGCTTCAGAGAAACAGAAAGGTGTTGGGCGTTGTACCTTGGGAGTTCAGTGTTCAAGAGTGCCAGAAGCTTATCCAAGGCCGGACATATTGAACTTAAAGGGAAGCGGTTAACTGCTATCTCGTCTAGGATAATCAAATCCAAAACCGGTTAAGGTTGCAGTAATTTAATTTTTATTGCAGTTTTTCTGTACATAATTAATTTTTTGTTTTCCAGTATAATTTCAGTGCAGGAAAAATTATTTTACTGCCCAGAAAAATATTTTTCCAGTGCTGATAATATTTTACCACTGCAGAATTTCAGTGCAGAAAATTAATTTTACTGTCCAGAAAATTATTTTCCAGTGCAGAATTAATTTTATCAGTGCAGATTTTTTGTGCAGCAATTTATTTTACAGTCCAGAATTAATTTTATCAGTCCAGAAATTTATTTGTCCAGTCTAGAAATTATATTTCAACTTAAAGGGAAATATAAATTCCAACAAAAACTACAACAGTATACTGACCTACCTATAAAAACTGCAAAAAAAAAAATATTGGGGGCGAACTTGATAAAAAATTCCGAACTACATATAAAAATTACTATATATTACTATATCTAATAGTATTTTTAAAAATCTTGTGGGCCCCACCCACCCCGTCGCCCCCTAGAATCGTCATTGTCTTCTGCTACACTTTATACTACTCTCTAATACACGAATGATATTATTACACATAATACAATGTGATTGGTCCAAATCTCTAAATTTACTCTTAACTAATGATGCTAATACGCATAGATTAATATCATTGGTGTAATAGAAAATGTATTAGAATATACGGAGTCATACAAATTTCAGAGCAGCAGGCGCCAAATTTAATTCATGAGAAGAAATATAAATATTGAAAAAAGCTCATGAATGAGATTTTTTTGAGAGAATAAATGAGTAATATATATTTTACTTCCTTCATTTGGGATAGTGCCTAAGCGTGGAACCAAACATAAAATTTTACCAACAAAACTAATATTTCTTTTTATAAATAATTCATATATTTTAACAAGGCAATTTGACTTTAAATGACCAAACTACCCTTTTAATCAATATTAATCTCTCTCAAATATTTTTTCCCTAATTTATTCACACTAAATTTCTAATTTTCTCTCTCTTATCCCAAAAAAACCAGCCTACAATTTCTCTAATATTTTCTTCCTTAATCTATTCCCACTCAATTTCTAGCTTTCTCTTTCTTATTCTAGTAGAAGTTCACAAAAAATAAAAACCAAACAACACTATAAATTCTTCTTTTATTTTAATGTTTTCGTCGTACTTATACATTGATCTTTTTTTTCCACAAATGAAGTAAATAGAGAAGATAATCAAAGTTGTATTGCTCAAGCACTATAATTTTACAATATTTTTTCTTGCTTATTGTTTGTTTTATTTCTAACTTTTAGCATTATAAGAGAGAAAATTAGAGATTGAGTGTTAATAGACTAGGGAATAAAATATCAGAGAGATCATGGACTGATTTTTGGGATAAGAGAAAAAAAATTAGAGACGAATTGGGAATAATTTAAGAACAAAAATATTAAGGAGATAAATTAATTGAAATAGAATATGTTAATTAAAAGGGTATTTTGATCATTTAAAGATAAATTACCTTGGCAGGAAAAACTCTACTTTGATAATATCACTATAGGCTATCTAATTAAACTCTTTAAACAAAAAGGGAAAAAAAAATTAGAAACCTTGGAGTCTCCCTACTTATTGGTCAAATTGTTGATTATGGGTGCATTTTATATTCCCTTACTGCATGTTACTTGCCAATCCAATTAAGTAAAGCATCCTTTGGCATTATAGGTTCGTCTCTAACAATATTAAGACTTTTACTAGTTATTAAATATAAGTTCCTAAATTTTAGAAAAAATATAAATTATAACATGTGTCAAAATACAATACGATTTTCGGATTTTCTGATTTTCAAATCAAAGAAAACAACAATAGTCATAATTTTTTTTTTTTTTTTTTTTTTTTATCTATTTGATTTAATTTTACAGTACAATCCAAATGATTTCGCCCAAAATATCTCTTTCCTTCCTCTATCGTTTTTGCTCTGAAATTTCTTCTGGTGAGTTGTTTATACTATGTAAGTGATGAACAATTCTTATCCTTCTTTAAGAAAATACACACGTATGTATATATAGGTAACAAAAAATTTGATCCCTCAATTTTCGGAGATCTTGTTCCGATCGAGCATTTTAGACACCCTTATCACCGGACCTGGGCATGATAATGAAGATTCCTACTTGATTAAAATATTCAACATAAAATACAACGTAGTAACTATCAACTAAATTGTTAGTGAAACAGTCGGGAAATAATAATTGATTCATTTAAAGATAAATATGAAGAAGAATGAGACAGAAGTATTAATATTTTAAAATCAAGTGCTTATCTTCTCATCTTGTGGTGAATAGGAAAATTGAATATCAACATCATCAATAATACTTCTCCTCCTCTATGCATGTCTTAATTTTGGGGTAGAACTCTATTTTTGTAGCTTCGGAGAAAATTAAAAATAATTTGGTCCCCAAACATTTTTATATACACCCTTCATTTAATAATAAATTATTTTAGGTAATTTAACATAATTTAAAAAGGGGAGACAAACGACATTTTTATTTTTATAAACTTAAAAAAATTAATTAGTATATTCTCAAACATCAATCACTATTCTCTCTAATAAAGGGTAGTTTTAGAAAGGAAAAAAAAATCCCTAAAAATTGAAAAAAGGTATGTATTTTAGAAGGAAAAAAAAATAGTGTGTAAAAAGACCTATATTATGAAATAAATGAATTACTATTTAAGTTTCGATTTTGAATATATATATATATTTTTAACCACACAGAGGGAGGTAGACTCAGAGGAGGAGGAGCTCAAGAGGGTGGAATTTATTAAGCCCCACGTAGGAGGCGGGTATCGAACTCACGAGTCGTGAGCAGTGCCAATCCCAACTGGGTTATGAACATTTTGATGATTTTGAATAGTTTGATACCAATTTAAAGTTACGAATTTGATTTAATTTAATGAAGTAAATGACCAATTTAACACTTTTGAAATTTTACAATAAAAATAAATTGGAACCATCTTGAAATATTGAAATATAATTAACTTTTTGTATTGGGTGAATTAATAATAAATGTAAATGAAAATATTGAGAAAAACAAATAAGTACTTTCCCGAATGGATACGGAAGTAAGTAAGACCACTAGAGGGGAAGCAACTTTAAAAAAAAAAAAAAAAAAACTTGTGAGCATATTTGTGTTGACAATTGTAAACTCTTGTCTGGTTGGAACTATCCAGAAGACGAGCAAATTGACGGACCGACCTATATTCAAACAGGCTTCAAGAAAAAAAAGAATACATATATAACTAGTTAACAAGAAATAGATTAGCTCGCTAGATTATTGTCTCGGCTAGCTCGCCAGACTATTGTCTCTGCTAGCTCGCTAGAATGTTTTCACGGCCATCTTGCCATACTGGTGTCTGGGCCAGCTCACCCTAGGTCGGATGGATCGAGAATGGTGTCGGGAGTTATTAGTCAAGAAAGTTGGGTAAGCCGAGGCGATAATGGAATCAAGAGTTAAGCAAGCCGGGTCGGCAAGATCGATAATGGTGTTAGGAATCAGTAGTCAGATCAGTCGGGTTAAACGAGATGAGAATGGTATCAGGAGGCAGACAAACCGGGTTGGACAGACTGAAAATAGTGTCAAGAATCTGGAGTAAGGCCAGTGTGCCCTACCAATTGCCGGGAAAGCTGGTTGGCAGAGTTTGATATGACTTTGTACTCTTCTAGAAGCATGTGGGATGCTCTTTAACAATCAACATTGATCTAGTTTTATACCACAACGTCCCGTTAATTAACATACACTATCAGGTAATGGAGTAAGTGATGGGGAATGTGCAGTATATTTAGCTGGACTATAAGTTAGATGGGGAATGTGAACTATAAGTTAGCTGGACAAGCAAAAAACACGTGAAAATTTGTTCCTAAAGAAGAGAGATGATAACTAGCAACCGACAAATGCATCAATGAACACCTCACGGCCTCGACTATTGCCATAACTCGTGGAGCAAGGGAAAGTTATGACAAATATGGTCGTTTTCAAGGAAAATAGGCACATTTTCAAGGGAATGTGGCAAACACAAATATGAGTAGGGATGAAGATAGAAGACTGCCCCAAATTTTTTTAAAAATATTACTAGATATAGTAAATTTTATATGTAGTTCAGAATATTTTATCAAATTCGCCCCCAATTTTTTTTCTTCAGTTTTTATATGTACTTCGGCATACTGTTGCATTTTTGCCATCCCCCCTCCCTCCCTAACGCCAAATTTCTGACTGCTTCCCTAAATATGAGAAGACTTGAAAATGCAAAACCCTTAACATCAAGCATTACTTTTTCACAGCCTTTACCTTTTATTTATATGTTTTCCTTACAGCTTTCCGCTTTAAATTCAATGTACTTTCCTTCCATATTCCTTATCCTTTTATAAGTCAACCTAGCTTACTACGTGAGTATTTAAGTCCGATAACAAATATTTAGGTAGAATCCAGCCCGCCCGGGGCTCCAGTGCGTGTCTTTCATGAATGCTACTGAGATTCAAAAAATAAATTGATAATATGAAGCCGATTCAATTTGAAAAATAAATCTTGGGCGAATAGACACCCAACTCAAACTCACCTATCATACTAACATCCTTGATAGCCATTAGACGACAAATTGGTGAAAATATTGTCGGACAAGTACAAAGCCTGGAGCAACAATTAGTGGCGTTCTGAAGCCATTGAACCCGAATAAGATTCAGGCCATAGAAATTCGTAAAACTGCCGCGACTCCTCAAGTGCACCCCTATATATGAAGGGCTTTGCCAGAGCACCAAATTGGCAATATTATCAGCCTCTGCTAACTTATGACAATGCTACACATAACGACTAAATTTAGTATAGTGAAAGATAACATAGAGAGAAATATAAGTACGATTGAGTTAGAATTACTGACTTAACCCTCGACCAAATATCCTTGGAAAACCGGTTTAATATGGATTTTAAAGGAACTTGTGGTTACAAACTTGGTGTGTTGGTCTCCACTCCTTGTAATTCGTTTCTATTTAGTACCAGGAATTTTTCATGCAAACTTACACTTCTACTACTCCTTAATTCTTTCAAAATTAAACATGTGTAATATTATTTATTAGTTAGATGTCCAATTTTCGGCATAATATTCTCATTTCTACTACTATTTAAACAAAACATTCTTCCTTTAATTTCTATAGTTTTCTCAAATAAAAATTTATATTATTATAACAAAAAAAAAAACAAAAAAATCCAAAAAAAAAACCCAAAAAAAAGAGAAAAAGACATTCGTAGGGAAAAAAAAATTCAAAAACATCTGTAGAAGAAAAAAACAAGAAAAAATTTAAAAAATAAGACATTCAGAGAAGTTGATCAGACATCAGCAGATCTTCTAGTACTTAATTTTCATTTTATTTCCTATTTTTCTGAGTAATTAAGTTTCAGAAAATGGTGGACACAGAAGCAGTCAGAACAATTATAGGAATAGTTGGTTAGTCATGGAAATTGTCATTATTTTTATTATACTCTTTATCGTTGGTTGAATTTAGACTTATACTGTTTTTATATAGAAAATAGGATATTCAATTTTAGACAGAAAAAAATACTATATTGAAAGTAGCGGTAAATTAGTGATAAATAAATCGTATAATAAATATAGATGCTTTCCAATTTTGTTTTACTTTCCTTTTAATCCACCTGCTTCTAATTATAGTATTCCTTCTGATTTTCTGCAGGAAATGTCATTTCCTTTTGTCTATTTGTTTCTCCAGTGTAATCTCTCTTTCACTATTTGTGTGCCATTTTTTTATTTTTTTTTAATTGTATTTCTGTATCAAATGGTTTGAGATCGTTTAGGGTCACTCAATTCTAGAACCGTCCTTATGAAAGTGCTCCCACAATTCCTTATATGAATTGAGTGAAATTAACATCTACGAGTAGATCCCGCCTAATTAATGTGAGTGGGACGTGGGACCAATTCTACAAGGACGGTATTAAGATTAAATTTTCCGATCTTTTGTCTCTATATTCTATTTCATTTGTATATTGTTCTCATGTGTTTTACTTTTTCCCTAATATTTCATAATATTATTTAGGTTATATATTTTATTAAAAAAATACTCAGTTAACAGACAGAATATCCTAACCAGTGTTGAATAAGAATCTTTATTCTAATTATGTTTTAATGTTTGAAATGCAGGCCAACTTTCATAGGTATATTGAAAGCAAAATCAGTCCAATCATACAAACCAGACCCTTATCTTGCAACAATCTTTAATTGTTCAATGTGGCTGATCTATGGTTTACCATTTGTGCATCCGGATAGCACTCTAGTGCTTACAATTAATGCCATTGGATTGGTCATTGAAGCCATCTTTATTTTGATCTTCGTACTTTTCACTGACAATTCTAAACGCGTATGTCACACTCCCATTATTATTAAATAATTATTCAAATATACATAATTTTATCTCATAAATCATCTTAAAAAACTAACAATTAATCAATTTATATCTATTTTCAGAAGAAGATCTTTATTGTTCTCCTCATTGAACTCATCCTCTGGGCCATTGTGTTTATTATTACCATGGTTGTTCTCCATGGAACCAAATCAAGGTCCTTGCTTGTGGGAATTGTTTGCATTGTTCTAAACATAATCATGTATACTTCACCATTAACAGTCATGGTATGTAACAATTAATGATTTTCAATTCTAATTTTACAAATTTTAATGGGATATTATCAATTGATTTTCCCCCCTTTTTCTTTTGGTAGAAACAAGTGATCAAGACCAAGAGTGTGAGATACATGCCATTTACTCTATCTCTTGCTAATTTAGTCAATGGTGCTATTTGGACTGCATATGCTCTCCTAAAGTTTGATATCTTCATCTTGGTAAGTAATCAAATTAAATATTCTATTCCATTTTTATTTCTTATCTCCTGTTCCATTAATAATAAGTTGCCAAATGTCAGTTTTTTCTCTTTAAAAGTCGGTTCAAATCTCCTGTGTCACTCTCTACAACATTCTAATTGTAGAATTGTTTTTCTTTCATATATCCTAAGCTAAAAAAGATAAATTCCAAGGGTAAAAAAATATCATTAGGGTGTGAACGTGATCTAATTAGGAGGCCAAAAATCGTCTGTACCCGTGTATATACCTATTCCTATTCCCAATCACTCACAATTCACCATGCGTATATATATAATTATAAGAAATGTTCATGTGACGAATTTTGAGTGATTGAGCACAGAAATAGAAATATATACAGGTACATACGATTTTCACCCTAATTAGGAAATGATACGGATAGTGTTGCAGTGAGTGAAGGATTCTTTTACGGAAGAAGCAAAAATAAATAAATAATAAACTTACAAATTTTTCAAATTTTGCATGACTATATATGATTGGAAATCCGTTGTTTGTTTTTGTGTGACAGGTTCCAAATGCTCTTGGAGCAGTATCAGGAATAGCTCAGCTAATTCTTTATGCTACATTTTATCGGACAACGGTTTGGGAAGATTCTAACAAAAACTCAAATATTGAACTCTCCAGCACAAATGTTTGATTTTTTCGAGGCAGATATGAACATGATATATTTTTTTTACAAAATTTTTCCTATGATTTATGATCGTAACTCAGATCGCGATCGATCGTGTTGTCCCGGAAGAAGGGTTGTTGAATATTTGCTTGAATTTCAACGTTCTTCAAGTTTGAAGCTCTATTTTGCTTACTATAAGAGATTTTAATTATCAAATGTAACGCATTGGAATTATTTTTTTCCAACATATGTAATCGAAGTGGGATTTGTTTTGAATATAATGGAATTTATTTCCTTAAAAAGTTTCATTTGTTACTTTCTTTACTAGATTGGGAAGGGAATTCACAAGGAATATTCAAAATAATGTTAAACATTTGTGTTATAACTCAAACAGTGAAATTTATAGATTCAAGAGAGCAATGTTTTAACCAATAGAAATGGTAAGTTTTAACGAGGGAAAGATAATTTTGTTTTAACCTCACTGGATAAAAAGTTAGAATTGAGACTTGCTGCTTTAGGGGTCACTCAATTATAGGGTCGTCCTTATAAGATTGACTCCACAGTTCTTTCGCCTAAATTGAGCGGAACCCATATCTGCAGGTAGACTCCACCCAATTCACGTGAGAGAGTTTTATAGTCAGTCTCACAAGAATTTAGAAATTCCCCATCATGCTTTAAGGTTGAAATAAGTCGGGGTATATATAAAGGCAGGAGCTTGAAAATATGAGCTACAAGAGTCAACTAAGGTTGTTTTATATTGCTGAATTATTTTTTTGAAGTTATTTAACTATACTAAGAAGCAAAAGTTATTTTAAAAAAAAAAAAAAAAAAATTCAGGTAGTTTTCTCTTAAGTAACTTATTTTTTCGGCTCATATAATTTAAAACTAAAAATGAAAAAAAAGTCGAAAACAACGTTTTTAGCTTGAAAAAAGCTTGATACTGCAACTTATTTTGAACATATGATAACAACCATTAAGCTATTAGAAATTTCTCAAAGTCCCACATAGATAAATTTAAGAGACGTCCTATAACTAAATTTCTCCAAACTTGTTTCTTTTTTGTTTTTGGATCTAAAATGTAAAAATATATAAAAAAGATCAAATTTTTTTTACAAAGGGTGGATTGACCATTAACAAGATGCTAGTCTTACGGCTCAATCAAGTTTCCATGATTTACACATCCATGAGGTTCAAAACAAAAGGATACAAAGCATAAACTACAATGTATACAAGCGTTTTAATCCTATCAACTAGTTGCTTCCTCATAACCTTGGTGCCATCAAAACATCTTTGGTTCCTCTCTTTCCATATGTGATACACCGTTGCATTAAACACCACTTTCTTTGCTTTTTTGAACCAAGAAGTCCCACGGGCTTCTCTTTTGAGCCATTTAAGAGAGCTAAGCAAAATAGACATTTGTCTTCTAATTCCCAATCATTGTTTAATATCATCCCAAATAGCCATGCTAAAGGAGCATTTGAAAAATAAGTGATCAAGATTTTCATCTTCACTTCCACACAATACGCACTTCAAATCCGTCTCCAAGAAGTGTAGTCGATCCTTTGTTGCCAACCGTCCCCGTATAGCCAACCAAGAAATAAAAGAATGCTTAGGTAAAGTGATTGATTCCATACCGTCTTGTTCCAAAAAACATGTTGACCGGGGTGCCTAAAAAAATCATAGGCCACTGAAGTATTGAAACGCCCCCCGCTAACGACTGATAGAATATTGTACGAAGTGGTGCAAAAAATCTAACATATTACAATGAGTATGCCCGGAATGAAGTCAGGACTTTTATCTATAGAGACACGTGTTATCTATTAGGATATGAACATTAATTTAAGCAACAACATTTCTCACTCTCATCCCATGCATATTTTTCACTCAATAACATGTACATAAGCCATTCCCCCCATATTTTAAAAAAGAACATAAAAAAGATTGCCAATAAAGAAAACCCAAAAACAAAAACTTTCTGCTTTCTACCAACAAGACTAAAGATATATATATATATATATACAATACATTTTTTCTTCTAATTCTTTTTTTTTTTGCTTCATTAAATCTAATTTAAGTCTTAAAGATGAAAACATACGATGTTCGAACTATTGTAGGAGTTATTGGTTAGTTCTTTATTTTTCTATAAAGAATTTTTTTGAAGTTATTAGTGATACGGGACCAACCTCGGGATTGTCCTATTCAAAGGATTGCTTACATGGTCCAATAACGCGGCTTAGAACAAGAAACGTGAATTAACTAACTACATCATTAATCCGAGTTCTAAGATACAAAGAGGACGCTAAATTACATCTAGGAATGTTGTACAAGTCAACCTCTTAAGTTTAATAAGTGTACAATTCGGCCCTATCAAGCAAAGTGGCTAAGAAGGGCATTTTAGTAATCTTTCAAGATGACGAGGGATTGGACAGCTTTACGACAGTTTGGTAGAATGGTCATAACTTTCGATCCATTTATCCAATGTAGCTGATTCAAGTTGAATATTAAAGATAAGAGGCAGATCTACAACTTTCATGAGATCCCGAGATCAGATTCTGCCTTCTTGATATCCGAAATCATCGTGCAAGTTGGCCAACAAGCTGTCCAGAATTTGGACTAATTTAAAGGGCATTTTAGTCTTTTGTACATTAAAGTCTATTCTAGACTTTAATTATATTCAGCTTTATTTATATCTTATTTAGGCGTGTATAGCAAGCATTATCTCTTAGTGTTGCTATAATAAAGGACATGTTGTCCATGTGTTTAGATAATGGTTAAGTGGTTAGTTATCTAGTAATTGTAGAGTCATGATCCGTCAAGGACTCTTCACGTGTCTACTATTTTCAGCCATGTTCTTAGTGTGTGCTAGATAATAGGACATGTTGTCCATTATCTTAGATAGTGTTTTACTTGATAGCAAGTTTGTTGTTCAAGAGTCATACTTCTTCAAGGACTCTTCCTTTCTAGGGCTAGATAGACGAAATCCTACTCTATTTAAGAGGGATTTTGGTCACCATTGTAATTACGTTAGATATGTTGATATTTTGGTAAGGTTATTCCTTAGCTACTTGTGAATTGACTTCGTATAGAAGTCATTCATTCTTGAGTTATTGTATCAACAAGTTTAGTTTACGCTTGTTGTGGTGTTTCAGCCTTCATCGATTCTTAGCCTTCCTTTAGTGTTGTGTTGAGAATATTACCCCGTTAAACAAGTTCAAGAATAGAGAAAGATCCGATTAAACTCAATTGCCGAATTCTTGGTACTTTGTACCTCGGTTCTTCAAAACCTCTAAGTAGGTGAAAACAAATCCAGTTCATACATGAATAACAATGAAGAAAATGATCCATTTATAAATATGAATCAGGTGGTACACAAAATTCCTAAATGATGTAGCATGTAAAAGGAAGAATACATAGCATAAAAACCAAAGGCAAATAATAAGCAAACAAAAGCAACAGTTTGTCCCGTGTAGGGTTAAAAATCAAAAGACAATAACTAAGAAACTAAATTGTGAACATATGGAGTACCTGATTGATCTAAGTTGCAGAGTCCTCGAATCAGAATTGGTAGAGCTTCGAAATCCGTATAAATGCAAGTGTTACGAACATCACAAACCTCATTTACTAGACTATCAACCACTTTATTCGCTTCTCTGTATATGTGAGTTACGCAATTTGATTTGACAAGTCTAAGAAGTTGTTGAAACATTCCATCTGGCCTCCATGATTTTACTGATCGCCTTCTTAATGAGTCACATAAGAATTGCGAATCAGTTTGAATATGCACATTGGTAGCTCCAATTTCCGCAGCCACTTTGAGGCCCTGTACCATTGCTTCCATTTCCGCCATATTATTGGAAAGAGAGTCTCCAAGAAAGTAATGAAATGCCTCTATAAAAGTCCCATTTGAACGTCTCAAAAATATATATATATATATATATATATATATATATATATATATATATATATATATATATATATATATATATATATTGATTGTTGGCTATAAATATTTAATTAATTTTCATAATTTGTGAAATGCAGCCCTACATTTATAGCAATAATAAGAGCAAAATCAGTGCAATCATACAAGTCAGACCCTTGTATTGCAATGGTCGAATCTTGGCCAGTTATCTCCTTTTGTTCACTTTTGGTGTCTTCACCCTCTGCCGTAAATTGTAATGAAATTTTTTTAAGGCATTCTTATTCCATATTCAAGATTCAGATGCAAGATCTACTTCAGATCCTTCCAGATCTGAAGTTTTCCTCTAAACCCGGAGTCGTTCTGGGCCCTTCCTCAGTTTTCTTCATCTTTCTGAGACAATTTATGGGACGGTTGATACGCCCATGGTCTCATAGATTGTTGATTTCTAGGAAAGGTGTTGGAACTGAGCTTGCTACTGCTGTTCAAGGATTTTGGAGACGATGCTGCGAAGAATTTTATTATGTATTTATTTTTTTTTCTACTGTTTGTAGTGGATATTGAACTGTGCAGTATGGAGTCTCTATGGGCTCCCTTTTGTTAAAACTGGCAACACTCTAGTTCTTACCATCAATGGAATTAGATTAATAATAGAAGCCATCTATCTCTTAATTTTCCTTATCTACACCAATGTCGCTAAACATGTACGTAACACCTCATATTATTTAACTTGTAATTTAAGAACATATATAGTTCAGTATTCTCTCAATAATAATAAACAATTTGTACTAGTGCACAAGACTCCCACATCAACAGGGTCTGTGGAAGGTCCCGGGTGCTAAATGTATTTTCTCAATAATTTTTTTTAAAAAAAAACTTAGTATGATCCATTGAAATAGGCCATATTATTTTCCTTTCTATTTTTCTTTCCACTGTTCTATTATTTACATCTCATATTTTCCACTTTTACCTTATAATTTCAGAAAAAGATCCTACTTTTTCTTCTTGGGGAATTTATATTTTTTGCAATTGTTGTTATTATTACATTGGCCGTTCTCCATGGCAACAAAAGGTCATTGCTTGTTGGAATTCTTAGCCTTATCTTGAACATACTCATGTATGCTTCACCATTAACCGTCGTGGTATTTTTTTTTTTTTTTACATACTCAATTTAATTGCTAATAATTTTAAAGGGATTAATATTCCTTCATTGATTCTGTTCATTTGAACATTTTTTTTCTTTTTTCAACAGAAACGAATAATCAAAACAAAGAGTGTGAAATTTATGTCATTTACCCTATCACTTGCAAAATTTGCCAATGGCATAATTTGGTTTGTATATGCTCTCCTAAATTTGGTTTGTATTGGTAAGTCTGACTTCATACAGTCTGAAATTAAATATTCATTTTTCTGTTTATCGAATCTAACTTCAAATTTACTCAAAATTAAAATGATAAAAATATTAAACTCGGAATGTAAATATCAATCGTGTCTTGGTTGACCATCCACCAGTTAATAAAAGTTTTATTTCCTTTAAAATAAAACTATTACTAATTTTTTTGTCTTTTTTTTTTTATATTATGTGAAATTATGTATAGATTCCAAATGGCCTGGGGAGCTCTCTCAGGAGCAATTCAGCTGGTACTTTATGCTACCTTTTATAGATCGACAAAATGGAACGAGGATGAGAAGCCATCTGAAGTTCAATTCGCGGGCAAAGACTCCTCTCAAGTTTAATAATTTAATTTCACAGAGAATTCTTGTTGTTTTTTTATTGAGATTTAGATAGATAGAGTGTGACAAAATGGAGAAATTGTATCTGAGGATTATTTTTATTTATAAACTCAATAATTACTATGGTTTTTTAATTTACTTTTCTCCTTTTGTAGCTAATTCTACACGTAATCCTCTTATATATTTTTATTTGAACTTCTCTATAGCAAGAGGTTTTGTCTTGTGAAGAAATCAAATGGCAGCTTTCTTTAGCATCAATGTATACAAATCCTACTGCAAGTTGTTTATAATGATAGGAATCTTCTATTCCCCTTTTTTTCTTTACCACTAATAAAAAATTTACGTGTTAATTTTTTAATTAATTTTTTTTCTCACTTCGTAGTCCATAGAAAATAATTGTTGCTGCCAACTTCAGCTATTTGGTCTGAGACATCCAGATCTTGATGTACCCTCAATCCAGCGACCCCCCCTTGACCATATGGTGAAAATCGACTGTACCTGTATATATTTTTATTTATGTGTCTAACCAATTAGAATTTGCCATGTGGATATTTTTTCTAATTATATATTCAAATGGTGAATTGTGAGGGAATCAGGCTTGCCCCAGTGGAAAAGGCAGCCACAATCCCTTGCCTAGGCCCAGGTTCGATTCCCTATCCCCCGCCCCCGTAAAAAAAAAAAAATAAATAAAAAAAAAAAAATTGGTGAATTGTGAGTAATTGTGCATAAAAATAAGAATATACACGGATACATACGATTATTTGCTCTGACCACATGTAAAGTCACAAATTTAACTAAGAATAGCTAATCTAAATTATGTCTCGCTGGCCATATTGTCGATTTTTTAATTTCGAAAAACATTCTCTGTTTTTTAATAGAATTATTTCTAACTAGTTAAACATAAATTAAGAGATAGAAAGACGAGATATTTTTACTCTTACGCCCTTAAATAATTTAGTTTATTTTCAAATACAAACTCTTCCCCTTTCTTGCTATAGTGAGGGTAATGCTAGAAAAACAACCTTACATATATATCTAGAGGAGAGATTAAGAGGCTAAAAAGACATCTATTAGAAAATGGAGTGAGTAACTAATATCCAACTGGGCATTTCCTTGACCAGTGCAACTTGCCAACAAAGAAACTCTCTCCGTTTCATAATTTAAGTTTTTTTTTAGACTCAATTTTTTCCCCAAAATTATGTATTTTTCCAACTTTTACGAATATTTTTCTAAAACTATCCTTACTAGAGAGGGGAGTTGGTGTTTGAGAGTAGACTAATTATTTAAGGGTATAATAGTAAAAACGACATTTGTCTCCCTTCCTCAATCAATGCTAACATTATTTAGAAGGCCTTTTATTATGAAACGGAAGGATTGCTAGATATGATTTCTCTCCTACTGGATAAATTTAGAGTTTTTTATGCATGCTAAAATATTTTATGAAATGGTATAAAAGTAAAAGAAAAGGCAAATATTAATATATATTTTTAAGGGAAAACATAATTAGTACTATAGTATTGGACGAATAAGTTACAGTATTTAAATAATAAAGTAATCAAGAAATATAGTTTTAATGCTTTCTAATCGTCAATTTTATATTTTCAATCTAAACTCATCTTGTGTAGTTGTATATATCACGTCACCGAGCATCATAAGAAACTTTTTGTTCAAAGAGAACATTCACACAAAGACATTTTAATTTAATAAATAAATATTTAGGTTTTGCACATTTAAAAAGTAGTACTAGAACTTTCTGATGGAGGCGGTGTTAGTGTAGATACTGGAGAAATTAATAATTCATACCGGTTTATTTGAATGGACTTTGATTTGAGTTTGAGATTAATGTAAGATTGAGACAAAAAATCTCATACTGAACCCCAATCCAATCCAATCATACTCATATAATCCTCTTGCTATATATGCCTTTCCATAGCTTACATTAAATCTAAGAGTAATCAAACTCTAGTCACCATTGAACACCTTAATTAATTGAATTTTACTAAAATTACTTTCCAATTCTAAATTAAAAAAAAACAATTATTGAAACTTTATTGAAATTCATGAAAAAAATAAACAACCAATGAATAAACATAGAATACAATACTAACAAAAATAAAATTCTAAACCTCGAAATTTTCTTCTTTTACAAGCTGATCAAAATTAACGTACGTAGACTAAAAAACTTGGTCGTAGTAACCTTCTACAACCTAAATAGATTTATTAGAATCTTTCGTCAGCAGATATAAGATTATATGGAAGTATGTATAGAATCTGCTTGAATTGTATCTCAAACTGAAATTTTGTTCTCACTTCTAAACCAATTTCAAATTAAAACAGATTTTATATGATTTAATACTTCATGTTTCATCTACAGACTGAATCCAATGACAGTTTGGATTTCCTTTTGCATTTCAAAACAAATCAAACTCAAAACAGACACAATCAAAGTATATCTATAAATTATTGCACTTAAACCTAATTAGAATTGGATTTCATTTTGCGTTTCAAAACAAATCGAACACAAGACAGACTCAATCCAAGTACACCTATAAATTCTTTCACTTAAAAGTTGATTAGAATAAGGTCTGACGTAAGTACGAATTAGTATAGGATTTGAATTTTTGGTTTTCAATTTCTCAAGAAAGAAACCTCTATAAATAGAAGGCTATTGAGGCCTAAGAAATTACAAATATTCTTCATCGTTTTCTCCTGCAATCATAAATTCTTTCTTTAGTACTAATCACTAGCTGGTTTTTATTATCATCGATCGTGTCAAAGATGGACGCAAGGAATATCATAGGAATTGTTGGTTAGTTTTTAAATATTACTGTTCTCGTTAGATTACTTTTTCCCGCCCATACTCTCAATTATTGAATATTTAATAAGTGACGTTATTGTTTTTGTATTCATTTTTATTTTTCCTTTTCCTTTTTATTACTTACAGGAAATATCGTATCAGTCTTACTGTTTCTCTGCCCATGGTAACTCTTTTCTTTTCCTTTTCATTATGTTGTTTGAAAACTTGCATTTAGTTCCACACATGCAGTCGCCGCCTCCAAAATTTTATGATTGAATTAAAATATTCAGAGGTCATTAGAAAAAAATAATCTTTAAGTTCAAAAATTCCTTTAAAATTTTAAGGTTGCCTTTCACATGAATTTTCAGAGTCTAAGTTCTATATATATAATTTCAGGACAAATAGAACACTGTCCAAATATACTATGGCGTACGGAATATGATGAAAACTAATAAGTATTATTTTTTGTGTGGATGCAGTTTCACAATGCTGAAGATTTTTAAAGCAAAATCAGTTCAAGGATTCAGCCCAATCCCATATGTTGTGACAGTCTTGAATTGTGCATTTTGGGTGCTTTACGGCATTCTTACTCTCAAAAAAGGCAATCTTCTGGTTCTTACCATCAATGGAGCTGGCCTTGTGGTCGAGTTAATCTATGTTACAATCTTCTTTGTCTTCTCCAACAAGTCCTCCTCCAAGATATCCAAAAGGGTACGTAAAATCCTCCCATGCATGAGAAAAATCAATCATAATATTGTTTTTGTGGGACTGACTCCACAACCCATTGCATTAATTGGGCGGAACCTATCTGGATAAGTGGGCTCCGCAATTCTTGTGAGGGAAGATATGGAGTCAATCCCACAAATACGATACTAGGATTGGGTAACCACATGCATGGACTTATTTTTCAATTAGTTCAATAAATTAATTCCCATTATCATTCTCTAATTTTCTTATTAATAAATGTTATTACAGTGGAGGATCGGGCTGTATCTTCTGGCTGAAATAATCATCGTACTCGTCGTAGGTTTAATAACCTACTTCGTTCCTGAAAAGCAAAGGTCTAAATTCGTCGGGGTATTGTGTGTCCTTCTCAACATGGGAATGTATGCTTCACCTCTAACCATCGTGGTACGCTCTTGCACACATGCATGCATATACGTTAACATATAAACTGCAATAATATAAGATCGTCAAACCATGATATATCACTATATCGAGATGCATAGGCTTAAGATTATATAATTTTCTTATTTATAATAAGAGACGCAAGTTAATTACAATTTTACGTTGAGGACCTAAAACAGAAAAACCCAAAAAAAAATGGTGTGGTTCTGTATTCAATATTTCAGACTCCATAACCCAACAATATATTGGCGTATTTAGGGGCAGGGTGGTCTCGTAATAATTTACACATCAACTAAGATCATTAAAATTGTATTTATTACATTATTCAGTAATTTAATATATTTTTAAGCTTTGTCGTTATGAGTATAAAGTTTATGATTTCGTCCATGTAATTGATTTTGCAGAAAAAAGTTGTGAAGACAAGGAGTGTGGAATTCATGCCATTCTGGTTAACAATTTGCAACATATGTAACGGTAGTATTTGGCTTGTTTATGCTCTCCTCCGCTTTGATCTTTTTATTGTGGTAAGTTATTAATACTCTAATTTTTCTAATTTCTTTCCCCCTTCGTCAAAGTTTTATTTATTTATTTATTTATGTATCTAATAATTTATTTATTTTATTTATAATTTATAGATTCCAAATGGAAGTGGGGTGGTCTTTGGCTTAATTCAGCTCGGATTCTATACCTACTACTACTTTTATGGGAATAAGTCAGATTCTGAGAAATACAGCTCAGCAAAGAAGTTCAGCTCCCAATCCAGAACCCAACCCGCAAGAATTAAGACGAAGTTTTTTGCTTAATGATTATTCCTACTTTTTTTTTTAGTGTTATTAAGAGGGGTTTTCAAATTTTTTAATCAAAATGTACTAAAGTTAATGTTATTCCTTTTTGTTATCTTTGGTACAAGAAATCGATTTTTTTAATTTAGTTTCCTTTTTTTTTAGATGGTTTTATAAGTTGATCGCTTATTCAATTCTTCAAATAAATTTTCTGAATGAATCTTGATATCAAAGTACACTAAAGAAAGCATTTGGAGGAACTTGTATCTTCTAGTACATTCTCTGATATACGAATAAAATGATCACATTATCACATTTGGATAAATGTAAGCACAAACTTACATATTCTTTTTAGTCCAAAGATATTTCTTTACAGAGCAATTTTATTAGCTTATTAGAAAATGAAGTAATAAATCCAAAGGACAACGGAAAATTCTTTTTTCAACTTTTTAATTTTAAATCTTTTCTGATACTTAGAATAATATATCTTACATAAACCGCGATTATCCCAAGTAAATCATTAAATACACAAACTTTTTTTAAAAAAAAAGTTGGAAGAAAATAAATTATGTAGAGAAGAAGCAGATCAAAAGCTTTACAACACCCTGAAAAAAGATGTAAGAACTACTCTCACTCTGTATCCATCAGACATTATATTATATATCAAACTGGAATTTCCAGTTTCTTTACCAGTTCAGCAATAAAATTTTCTGAGGTTTTGGAATTTGAGATATTACTTTTGAATCTGATAACGCGATAAGTTTATGGTCCTCGACTCCTTGTGAAACATAAACAGCCTTGCTGCTGATCCACCGGGATCATTCCTCCACCTTTCGAAGTATCAATAGCCTCTATCATGTTAACTACCTCGTCCATCTCTGGTCGCTTGTCTGGATTCGCGTCCCAGCATCGCTTCATCACGTTTGCTAGAGAACTTGGGCAGCACCTCGGTATTTCTGGCCTTAGATTCTGAGGAAAACAGAGTTGTAATGATCAATCTCAGCAACATTCTTTTTCTTTGGGATGAGCTTAAAGCTTGTTAGATGGAATCAAAGTTATTAAAATTGGATATTGTACCTGGCGAACAACAGCTGAAGTAACTTCTGAAAAACTAAGGTCGGGATATGGCATGTCGCAACAATATATCTCCCATAAACAGATGCCAAAACTGTAAACGTCGCACTTCCTATTGTACGGGCTACCATTCAGTACCTGTAATTACCATTCTGACGAGTGACTGGGATTCACCGGAAAAGCACATGACTTGCTAGTTACGATGATATTACATGCTCGTTGTCGATCTTTAATCAAATATTGGACCTTCTTTTCAGCTTCATGTATCTATATAGTGTAATGGAATTTAAGCAACCAAAACACTAGCAGGAAATGTTAAGAGCATGTTTTATTTTTATCACCGTGAGGACCATTTAGTACAAGATTTTTCTCAATTTGTTCTTAGAATAGGACACCTTGGTCATCCAGAATTTGACGGTACTCGTCCTAGATGTTCTAGAATAAGAAAACTCATAATGAACTCTTATCAAATAGAAAGGAAGGACCGGGGGGGTATAAAGTATGAACAATTGGACATTATGTGCATCAGATATCTGGTGAGTCTAGTTCAACGTGTTTATGCAGAAAATAAAGACAGGAGACAGAAAGACGCGTTTCAAAACGTTTTTACTAAGTAACAATGAAACATGCAAATGTCAACACGCAAACCACGAAAACAGCTAGAAAGATGTATCCCATTCCCAATAGGATAACATACCTCAGGAGCCATGTAACCAAGAGTTCCAGTTTCTCCAGTCATGTCATTTGGATTTGAGGCCTCAACTCGGGCAACCCCAAAATCTGCTATTTTTACAGTACGTGATTTATCCAACAACATATTCTCTGTTTTTACGTCCCTGTGCACAATCTTCTGAGAATGGAGGTAACTTAACCTGCACCATTTAACACAGAACCATCTCAATTTTCCTCAAAAGTAAAACCCAAATTTAAACAAAGAAATGGGCTAAATATGTGAATCTTAGAGCCGATATACAAAAACTTAATTATGAATCGATATTAGAAATAAAACTTGTTTCCAGAGCGTACCCTCTGGCAAGATCAAGTGCCATCTGCACCACCACTTTGAAAGCTAACTTCTTTCTCCTGTTCTTTATAAGGTAATTTTTCAAGGCACCACCGGGAAGATATTCAACCACAACACAACAAATATTACTAGGCATGCCAATATGACCATTTTCTGTTTGAATGTTAAGATCTGCAGAGCCCATTGTTGCACCTATGAACTGCAATCCATAACAGGAAAATGTTGGAAAGATGCTATGTAAGAAAAAACTGTTTAACCAATAATATGAAATAATTCTGAATATAACAGATTTTATGTATTTCGGTAACTTTACCGCGAATTAGCAACTCGAATAAAGCTGCTAACTCTGAAAGTGCTCCCCCCCAACCGCTTAAGAAAACTAACTGAGTGACTGCATGATGTTACATTGCCAAAAGTCAAGACAAAGAGCACTTGAGCTCTGCCGGATTACAGCCAATTTTGCAATATATTAAACAGCCTCGTACCGGTATTTTACTCCTTTAATTAAGCCTGGAAAGGCCATAAACTATGATTGGTTTATGTGATATTGCTATAATTAAGTGGGAATTTATTATCAACAGTTTTGAGAATCAAACTTAAAACACTCGCAACTAAAGTTTTATCCTCATTCGTTTATGCAAAATACATGTTGAAGTATTGTTTGTGGTCATCACAAGATAATTCTTCTCAAAAGTTCAAATAAGATTTATAGGAAATTATTCAAAACCTCACTAACTAAAAGTGTAAAGTATATCTGCCACATTAAAACCCTTTTTCGTTGCCAGAAATAGATTATTAAAGCTTTGTAAAGAACACTAGATTAACCATACTCAGCTCGGATTTGAAGCTAAAAGATATTGAACTACTAATTGCATCATTGGTTTCCTGCTCTTTACCAATATTGTAGACTCTCATTTGCCTTTTTTTTTTTTGGTGGGTGGGTGGGGGGGTTAGTAGTCTGGGCGTTGTGGCCCGGTGTCGAACTCAAGACCTCTCGGTCGTGAGTGAAGGGGAGTCCCACTGGGCTACGGTCTTCTTGACTCATTTGCCTATTTATTAAACATTCTTTTTATTGAATACTATACACGGTACACGACGCTATAACTACTGTGGCCATCTCATGAAAATGGCTTCCAAAATTAGTGTGTATGCAGTAGCTATGTACATACAAATGCATGGTAATTAAAGTCATGAACATAGTCAGCAATCCACCAGGCATAACACAAAAATATTTCTTGCATACAGAAAATAGAGAACTTTTTTACATGAAACATACTTGCCATTAGGAATCAGGTATTGCAAAGAGCAACTTATTTGGGTGCCTTTAAATCAAGTAAACCTTAATTGCACTTGTTTCCAATGACAAGAAAAAAAATACTCCTTTTCCCATTATAAAGCTAATAACTTTTTTGCATAAGAATCGGGGAAATGTGTTCCAGTGTAGCGTTTTCTCAAATTATCATCAGCGATATAGATTGTTAATTTTCTAATTCTAGTCAAGTAGGTCAACAAAGGGGCATGCTCTTTCTTTGTTTTAAACTTTATCCTCCACCTGTTACAAAAAACTAAGTTTCACCCGCGAATACAACAACAACAAACAAACAAAATCAGATTAACAAAAAGGCATACTCTTTATTTGCTGTCAACTATATCCTCTACCTGTTAAGTAAAAGTTTCAATGTATTTGAGAGGAAAAAAGAGACAATACTCTGTAAGAAATATGCCTGAGCAACTAAGGCTTAGTTAGTAGCTGATATGGTAATTCATGCTTCTAGATTTTTGTACTGAACAGGAATTTTATATTTATAGTAGATTGGGTTAAGAAAGTTGCAAAGGGACTTCAAAACAATTCAACATTGTGGTTGCTAAACTTGACGAATACCGCTAAATCATGTTGTTGCAGTATGGTTGACTGTAATTGTTATTAATGTCATTTTATGCCTACACTCATTTGTCCACTACTAAAATAGTGAATGCATACATGAGTTTTTACAACATTATAATCTTTACACATGCAAGAATTGCTTAATTCATGAGGCATATACATTGCATACTCTTCCTATGATATTTGCACTTTTGCACAATGTTTAAGGTACGATTACTTTTCTGCAGGTGCAAATTTTTAAAGGCCAGAGCTTGAAAATAGTTCATGGGCCTCCTCCATGTCCTCTCAAAACCAATTGGCAATAAGAGGTGTTAACCCATGAGCTTATAAGTGATTCGGATTTTCCTTAGGCAGTCGATGTGGGACTTTATATTTCAATACAAAGACAATTCTTCTGGCATTTCACTCATGACCTGCCCCAAGTACAACAGAGTTCAAATTCAAAAACCCCAAGTGAAAGTGAACTGCAGATCTTGTAGATTAGCTCAAGTCCAGGACTGTGAATAAAGCTGAATGATTCTCTAATTTGAAATCAGTCAAAGGTGAAAAAATGTGTGTGTGTTTTTTTTTTTTTTAGGGGGAGGGGGAAGTAGGAAACGATCCCAGGACCTCGTCCGAGGAAGAAGCAACCTCAACCACAGGGCTACTCCTTGATTCCTAAAAAAATGTGTGTTTCAACAAACACCAAACGACCGAATTATCCTAACAATATCAGTTATATAAACAAAATTACCACCGCCCATACCCCAATTATTGGGCACTTAATGAGTTATGTTATTGTTGGTGTTCTTGTTGTATAAACAAAATAACCATATTATGTACTACAAATCTCATAAGTATCATTCTCTGTCATCAGAGTGAATACGGAAAAGAAAGTTGGCGACACTTGCAAACCTACAGCTCATGTTAAACTATTCTCCGCATACAAACTCACCTGGATACATGTTCATTCACACCATATTCCATTTATCAAGTCATATGAAACATATAAATTAGAAACACTTCACGAACTTCTAAACAGTATATTGAAGCAACAATAGAACTGTCCACGTAATCCTAAACCATATAAAACTAAGTTAGGTGATGAAAGACAACCAAAAGACCATCAAATATTCCGATTTTTCTTTAATTGAAAGCAATAAAAGCTTCAGGTGTCAGATATTTCATTCTTCTACATTTATGAAAGAATAGCAGTCACCTGTGGAAGGGAGCAAACAATATAAAAAATAATTCCCCGAATCAGGCACTATGAATTGGTATTTACGTATTCAAACTCAGTCAAGCTGTAGATTACTAGAAAGAGTATGACCTTAGTAACATTAGGATGCTCAAGCTTATGCCACACTGCAACTTCTTGGGTAAAAGCAGCTCTTAGTGATTGTATTTCGGCCTCTGTCCGATGACCTTCTTCTCCCCAATCCAGCAGTTTAACTGAGGGTAAACCAGTAATAAGGAAGAAAGCAAACCGAGTCACTAACTCAACCACCATTCAACTAACAAGATGCAATTTTTTGTTCAAAGTACATAAATTTCCAGGTGAATGTTAGAAACTTTTTTGTTTACTTCAGTTTCTTAACAACTTTTTCAATGCTCTTATTCAACCAGTCTTTCGAGTTTCTACCACATTAATCTTTTCATTTAAAAAGTAGTACTCCCCTGTCCCAAATTGAATGTCACGTAATAATTTTTTCCCTTGACATTTTAAAAGCAAAAGCTAAGTAGGTGACAATTAAAGTTTTCAGGGACAAAAACAAACAGTAAAAGAAAGAAAACTTTGGATAAAGTATTTAAGTTGAGATCCTAAGTTATGGGTACAAGTTCACATAAAGCAACTGATCCGGTGTACCGCCACCAAGGTCACATGACCCTCCTAAAAAATATTTATTTTAGTAAATACGATGTATTCTTGCTCCATTTAGATGATAGATTCATAATTGACCCCACACAAATAAGGGGAATAGTCGAGTGCCCTCACTACTCTTAGGTCCTGGATCTGCCATTGTTCACATATATTAATATATATATATATATATATATATATATATATATATATATATATATATATATAAAGTAGTATATATATATATTACTTTACAAGTAGTAATTAAAATGAGAGATAAGATCACATGAAAGTTTAGAAAATACAGCAACATAACCCCAAGTTATTGCAGTCACCTTCAAGGTCCAATCCACACCCGTGCCACAAGTCACGGATTCCATAAGAACACTCTCATAACTGCACCTTATAAACCAACAAAAATAATCCACCCCCCCCCCACCCCACCCCCCCAAACACCTTAAACCAACTCTGAAAGAGGTAAAAAAACATACAAACAAATAGGAATACCAAATATATTTCAACAAATATAGAAGGCAAAATAAAGAAAATGATTATTGAAAAAATTAATAGTAAAGCATTTAATTCATCATTTCACCAATTATCCATAGAGGGGCATAGAACAATAAATTGGACCGATAAATTCATGATAGAACAGGTCATGATTGGCTCCACCTTAAATTCTATGGCTCTAAAAGAAGAGAGGCATTATTGTCATGAACTTCTAATTTTCAATAATGAGACCCAAAATTTGTTCAAAATCCACAATATATATATTATGAATTACTCCCTCAAATCATTAACATAAGACTTTCATGAGCGAAAATTAAACGGAAAAAAAGTACTATGTTAATCAAAATATTAATATTACTTTCTTAAATAAGACTTGTATACTGTTAATTTTATTTATATTTTGATTAAAAAACATTGTTTACTTAATTTTCGATGCATATCTTGAAAGACTTCTATTAATGAATTGAGGGAATAAATATTTAAGGCAGTAAAAACAGTAAAAAATTGAAGAAATAATGCGTAAATTTTGTTCACCCTTTTTACTGACCGGCAACATCTTGGCCATCATAAACACCACGGTGAACAGTACCAAAAGTACCCCTAGCAATAACACTTTTGATTATGAGCTTAGAAGGATCAATTTCCCACTCATATCTTCTTCTAGAAGTAATGGTGGTGGGAAAAGGGGTGGCAGCCACCGCAGCTAAGGAGGAGGAGTTGCTAACGCCGTGGCTGGTGATGGTGGCGGTGGTTGTGGGAGGAGTGGTAAAATCGTCTTTTTTCTTGTTCTTTTCCATAGTCCAAGCTCTGTTTAAATGCCTCTCCAGCTGCTCATCTAGACTTTTCAAGTCTATTTGATCTGCTCTTACAAATCCATCACTACCCTTCTCCATTTTTTACCCTTTTCTTGAAACAAAACAAAAATTTCTTGCAAAAAAGTCAAAAACCCAAAATAGGGAGGGAAAAAAAGGATCAAGTTAGTTTCTTTATGATTCTTGATTTGTTGATGAGTTTTACTAATGGGTTTTTTGAGGAAATCTTGAAAGTGTAGATTTTTTTTGAGGGAATAATGGAAATTGGGGAAATGAGGAATGAAAATTTGGTGGGAGAAGAGGAGTGGGAATTTGAAGAGGAAAAGTATTATTATGAGAGAGCAGAGTGGCATGTGGGCACATGGAATTGCCTCTAGATAACGTGAGGTCTCCTCTTTCGATTTCTATATCTAATGCAGAATATGTGTTTGTTTTTGTAATAGAAATGTAAAACGCGTATTACAATATTCGACAGTTGAAATTTACTTAATACCACAGTTGAATTGACATGTGTTCATCTATTTCTTAATTATTATTGTTAGATAAAAAATCAATAATTAAAATGTATTTCCACGTGTAATAAAATATTGGTTTTGTATTGAATCTAGATTGTCCTCTTTCTTTATTTTTCTCCCGATTAGAAAAGTTTTTGAAAAATCACTACAACAAAATATGTCTTTTGCGACGTTTTTCTACCAACGTTTTTTTTAAACGTCGCTTAAAATAAAAAAGAGTAAGTTAAAGCAACACTTTTTGCAAACGTCCCTATATTTGGATTTTATACGACGTTTCATAGTGACGGTTATAGTAATTGTCGTTCATATCGACTTTTTGATGTTGGTTAGTGACATTTACAGTAAATGTTGTTATAAATTGTTACTTTTTGTGACTCATATAGCGACATTTATATAATATGTCGTTAGATCTTGTGATTTTTCAGATAAACGTCGCTATATTTGAATTTTATACGACGTTTTGTAGCGTCGGTTATAATATTTGTTGATAAAATCAACATTTTGATGGTAGTTAGCGATGTGTACATTAAATCTTGTTATTAATTGTTACTTTTTGCAACTCATATAGCGACATTTATATACAACATCGTTGAATCATGTGACATTTCGAACAAACGTCGTTATATTTCGATTTTATACGACGTTTCATAACGATAGTTATAGTAATTCTTATTCTTACCGACAATTTGATGTTAGTTAGTGACATTTACATTACATATTGTTATAAATTGTTACTTTTTTCAATTCATATTGCGACATTTATATACTATGTCGTTAGATCTTGTGACATTTTCAAACAAACACAAATACGGAGATTAAGTTTCTGAAATATATTTTTTAACGAAAAATTAAAGACATTAATTATTAAAAATTTAATGAGAGTGTATTAATTTTAATCCGATTCATAAAAATAAATTAAAATAAGTAAAGGTTTAATATACAAAATTATAGTATAATAAATATAATATGAAGATAAACAAATAACAAATGATCAATTAGCTCAGCGGTCAATTGCATGAAATACATGCAGGAGGTCGCGGGTTCGATTCTCGTACCTTTGAGAAGTGGAAAATTTTATTCTACATTATTCAGAGGTATCTAGACTCGACGGCTCAGATTGCCTATGCTCCAGCTCCGATTATTGAAAGGTGGCTAGACTCGACGACTCAGTTTGTCTACGTTTAGGCTCTGTCTTCCATTATTCAAAGGTGGGCGACTCCGATTATTCAAAGGTGGCTAGACTCGACGACTTGTATAGGCTCTGGATCTGGCTCCGATTATTCAAAGGTGGCTAGACTCGACGACTCGGCTTGTATAGGCTCCGTATCCGACTCGACACGGCCAACCTAGTTTCAAAATTTACGAATGTCGGAATAGATATCTAGTTGCGTCTATTTAAAAATGCCGGGAAAAAATATTTTGATACACAATAAAATGACGTAACAAATGTCGGAATAACTACTTATTCACGGTATTTACAAACGTTGGAATATGTGACTTGTTGCGATTATTTACGAATGTCGGCAAAAATACCTTTTGAAACACTTTAAAATGACGCAACAATCATCGTAATAGATAGGTATCGGCGCTTGTAACAAATGTCGTAAAAAACCATAACGACATAGGCAAATGCGACGTTTAAGCGACATTTGTAATAAATGTTGGTATAGATCTATATCGACGCTTTTTTGACTTATTTCGACATATGACAAACGTCGCAATAGACCTTTTTTGTTGTAGTGAGTATTTTCTTATTTGTGCACAAAAGTGGTTATCCACGCCCAGTGGTTATTTGTGCACAAAAGGTTTTCATATATATAGTAAATATGCACGCAAACCAGTAGACGTGAGATGTTTAACACACCACATTATCGCCAGGGCTAGACATTTAAACAGTAAGATAATAGGATCCAACATAAAACTATGTAGCTCTGATACCATGTTAAAAATGGACTTGAATCTAACACAATCTCTCATAAAGTACCTCAAGAGGGGAGCATTACGCAAACATTATATATTGCAAATATGCTTACAAGTTAGTCGATGTGTGATCTTTAACACACACACACCCACGCCTAGCGGCTAGACATCTGGTGCGTAAACATTAATTGAGACCCAACATCGGACTATATAGTTATGATACCATGTTAAAAATAAAATTGGTCTAACTTAATCCCTCAAAAGGTACCTCAATAGAGAGAGGATCGTCCAATCCTTATAAAGAACAAATTTGTTCACTAGTTAGTCGATGTAGGATTCTCAACACCTAGAACGCCTGTAAGTAATCCTAATACGATGTGGTAGAACTTTAAGAAAATGTACTTCTACACAGACTCGGGAAAGGCTGGGTCTTGTAATATTCGCCGTCGTTGGTTCATCAAGCTCAATGGTTGTCCACCTACTTTACCAAGAGAGAACAATTTTGATTTTTGAAAAAGATTTATCGGTAAACCCTCGAATCCTATAAATATATTTTTTCATAATTACAGTCAACAATTATGGTTGTCCAATAAACAAAGGCTACTTCATGATTATTTTTTTCTCTCAACAGTAAGAGTAACTTCATAAATATATTTTTCAAAGTTGGAAAATTAAGAAATAGAAAAGGTTAAAAAAACTTGTGTTGTGAAAGAGAGGAGTATTATTGCAGGTGAGGCCTCCTTTTGTGACTTTCATAGATGAGAATCACATGAATGGATTAGGGTTTCACGAGATCAATTTTTATCTCACTTTGGTGTTGTCACTTACATAGTCTTTCGTTGGTAAATAATTGATTGAACAAAAATCGCTAGTAACATCTTGAATAGTCAATGGATTAAAGTCGTGTAATCATTATGTAAAGTTTGAGTTAATAAGTCAACATTACTTTAATATCAAAGCAATTCCTAAAGATAAACTTGGAAGGATTGGGTAAGAATTTTATCTTTAGGAATTGCTTTGATATTAAAGTGATATTAAAGGATTGGGTATCAAAAGGTGTCCTATTCAGTGGGGTAGGCGTCTGCCCACGACCTTAAGGTCGGTCGTGGATTAGATACCTCCGCCTGCGTGCAGCAAGCTTTAATCTTCCTTTTTAGAGCTATTTTCTCCTCGTCTGAGGCAGTTCTTTCTCCCCTATATGGGGCAACCGCCCAATCGGGCTTCAAAAAAAAAGAATTGGGTTTGAATGCCAAATTTTGTTTTTGTTTTATTTGGGCTCTTCCACTTTTAATTATTTTGTGTAGTCTATTACTATTTTCGGAAGAATAAAATTGTGTTTTTATTGAAAATACAAAGCAAAATTTACACCTTCTATCAAGTTTTAACCCGGAGAGAACCTATTGTTTTTTTCCCAAACAAGTTGAACTAGTAATTGAGTACTTACTATTAGCTAAAATAAATGGTTGGATTGATTGCATATCGGTATGAGATTATTTATTTTAGTCTGAATTATTTATTTTAATCTCAGATTAATTTCAAATCCAACATAATAAATTCAACATGATTTAATACTTGAAGTTTTATTTTCAAACATAATCTAAAAAAAAATTGAATTCCAAATTGAGTTTCAAACTAAGTTCGAATCAAAGCACACACAAAAAACATAATAAATGATGTTCCAATACGCATTCGAGAGAAAAAGAAGAAATGATCATAAAATGTGCATGCGGTTATTTTGTAATTAAAATTTATTGTGTTCCAAAACGCAATCGAGAGAAAAAAAAAAAAAGAAGAAATGATGATAAAATGTGCATGCGGTTATTTTGTAATTAAAATATTGTGTATTAGGGATTTATTTGTCCAAAAAATTAGCTCTAACGTATATTACTCCAGAAAACACCCTTGAAAAGTGCCTTTTCAAATGTATTTTTAGATTTGATTTAAATTATAAGTCGTGCCAATAATCAACTAATATATGTTATGATAAAAATGAATCTGGGTATAACCGTATAAGTCAATTCTTAAAAAGAGCAAATGTTACCTAAGCTATATAAAGAGGAAATATGCACGCAAACTAATATCTTTAACACACTCCCTCGCCATCAGGGTTGGACATCTGGAACGTGAACAATAATAGGGGATCACCATCAAAATAGGTGGCTCTGATACCATGTTTAAGATTGACTTGAGTCCAACTCAATCACTCAAAAGGAGGAGAATTGATCAAACTATAAAACCAGTGTCAGATCCAGTAACCATGAGTAGCGGGGCACACATCATCAGTAAAATATATTTATACATTATCTTTAAAAATAAACTGTCAATTTTTTTCTTTTGTAGTAAATTTTTTAAAATCTTTACTTAATCTTTATTACCCTCTTCGTCCCAAATTAAATATGATTAAGAAAATGGACAATCATTTTTTGAAGAAGAATGTTTTTTTTTAAAAAAAAATCATTAGGGTCACTGGAAATTAATAGGATCACGTGTATAATTTTACCTTTTAAGAAGGTACATAATTTTAAAAATACATATACAATTTACATTAAAAACAGTCAGTGAGGTCGCTTAAATCCACTAAAGTGGTTGTGTCTACCATTGCATATAAGAAACAAATATATCTACAAACTAGTTAATTTGAAATCTTTAACAATATGAATTTATGTAATAACTTGTTTTAAATAAAAAATTACAATGAAAAACATGAATAAGACTGTCACTTATTTTTTTTTACCCAAATCAAACCTTTTCGCAAGAACGAAATAAAAAGAGGGAGAGAGAAAATTCAAAAGCCACCTAAAGTATCACGCTGTGGATAACTTTTCTTCTTTTTGAGTAAATAGCTAGCTATCTAAGTCATTGCATTATTTATGCTTTATTGTTTTGAGCACTTAACTATTTATGTATAGCTTAAAATACAGTAAATTGTTATTACGTTTTGTGGTGGTTTTCGGCCAAATTAAATATGTGTAGGATATGTGGGCAATAATCTAGCGGTAAAAATGAAAGTTAGTGTGTCAAAATATTAGTGGGATCAAAATAAATTTGTCTTTTCATTTTTTCAGGGCTAAAATAGTAACAAACAAGGCCCCCTAGATTATTGGTCACATATTCAACACGTGCCTAATTTGACCGGAAATCACCACAAAAAGTAATGACAGTTTATACTATGGCGATATAATTATCCAAAAAAATAATTAAGTACTCAAAACAACAAAGTATAAATAATTTATTAACCTAAATATTATTTACTCTTTTCTTTTTTGTAAAGCTACAAGCCTACTAAGATTTGATTTCTGATTTTCTAAATTACGAAACAAATGTTCCACCATTAGTTTATCACTATAGCTTGTCCATTATTTTGTTGTTTCCCTTGTAGCGGGAGGAAAATTTACAAGGGTATCGCTGGACCGTAGTCAAATTCGGGCCAACAGTCCCCATGGGCCCATGGCACTTGTGGATTCTACTAATTCATTAAAAATCGTTTGTACAGATTATGGGTTGGGCCTTGATATAAAGTGTACATGTCATTAGGATCTAGTATAAACTTTGTGAAGTTAAGATTGAGTAATACCAACTGTTTCTTTGTCAAAATATTTTGGAATAGGTTCTATTGTAAATAAGCAGTCCGGCTCCTGTACGGAACAGCTAAAGTTTCGTACGTGCGGGCCACGTCGAGGGCTGTTGATTTCATTTTCAGATGGATCGACGGCTGGGATTTAAAAGAGGGTTAAAAGGGTACATATGTAACTTCACAAATAAATAATAAATAAAAAAAGGGGGGAACACGCAACCGTCACATCGGTTGGGTTACCGAGGTGAGAGAAAACGGCAGAAAAAGTAAAAAGGCAAAAAGATATCTTTCTACAAGAACACATGTTTTTGTGCAATGAACACATGTTCTTGTATATTGTGAACACATATTTTTGTGCAGTAAACACATGTTCTTGTATATTTGTGATTAATGAACATGTGTTTTTGTGCAGTGAACACATGTTCTTGTATATTTGTGATTAATGAACATGTGTTTATGTGCAGTGAACACATGTTCTTGATTATTGAACACATGTTTTTGTTCAGTGAACACATGTTCTTGATTAGTGAACACATGTTCTGTTATTCTGAACACTTCAATTTGAAATGGGAGATATTTTAGGGATCCTCATTTATCTTCTTCCAATTAAAACTTTTGATTCTTCATAAAGATGAGTTAAAATTTTAAATCAAAAAACTATGACACATATCTTTCATATGGAAGAAAAATAACAATTTTAGGAGTTCACTCCCGAAGAAATGAATATTTTGGAGAACATGTGTTAAGAGTACAAGAACATGTGTTAAGAATACCAGAACATGTGTTCACTGCACAAAAACATGTGTTCACACTATTAAAACATGTTTACATTACAAAAACAAGATATCAAAAAATTAAAGCAAGTGTTCGTAGACTTAAAAAAATACGTTGATTATCCTAACCAAAACAATAGGTGTTCATAACCAATACAGAATGTAGGTGTGCACACTAAAAAAACAAATGTTCACACTCAAAGAACAAATGTTCATACTCAAAAAATAGGTGCTCACACCCCAAAAACAGGTATTCACACCACAAAAACAGGTGTTCACACTAAAACAACAAGTGTTCTTTTTTTTTTTTTTTTTAATAAAAGGGGTGATGTGGCTCAATGTGGACCAAGTTGTACATGACCCCCACAAATAGCTCAGATCCACAACAAAATTATTCCTAGTTTGGTGCATAATATTGGGCAACTAAGAGTTGTCATATTCAAAAAATGCATTTAGAGGAGATGTGTATGTTAAGATGGATGTTTGGCAATACAAGAATGGATAGAGCGAGGATTGAGAATATTCTGAAAAATGTAGGTGTAACATATATTGAAGATAATATGAGAGAAACTCGTTTGTGTTAGTTTTGACTTATTAAAAGAAGGTCAAGTGATGCCCAGTTAGGAGAATAAAAAGGATTAGGTCATATTGATGTCGAAAGAGCCAGAGGGAGACCTTGGAAGACTTGGACGGAAGTGATAAAAGGGAATATTAATTTACTAGATTTATACGATTGTTTTGTTTTGGATTGAAAGAAATTAAGAGAATGCATCCATTTTTTGGGATTAAGGCTTAATTGTTGTTCCTTATGTTGTTCTTTTGTTACTAAAATAAAAATAAAACAAAAGTAGAATATAAAAACAAAAACCAATTTGAATTTAATTCTAGACGAGACAGTAGTAAACCACTAGCCCTTAAACTCAATTTGCTCGCCTAATTGCTTTAAACCTACAAGAGTAACGAGTTCCCAAGGTACAACGTCAATCACACTGCTTACCAGAAGTGTTTAGTTAATTCTCCAACACCTAATTCTCCAACACCTTCTTTGTAAGTATCCAGCGTACGATTGTTGCTTTGTTATCAAACTGTCCTACAATGTTAGATTAAACAGCATATTCTTGTTTCCACTTGCTAGTTGAACTTCGAATATTGACTACATTTGTTTTCAGCAATTTTGAAATTTTTGAGTTTATATTTCTACCAATATGTTTTCAACATTCTTAAGAGGAAATTGAAAAGGACTTCTTCCAAACGTTTACAATTCCGAATATATTTTCCACAATTCTTTGAAAAAATATAAAAGTAACTTATTTTCGACAATTCCTAATATATTTTCTACAAGAAAAGGAAAGAAGGAAAATTGCATGCAAAGCTTACATAATGCTGTCCCTGGAAATTGGTTACAAGATATTATATAGAGTGAATGATTTTTATCCAATGCAGTGTACACGTGTTCTTTTTGTAGATGCCACATCTCGATCAGGTTACTCAATCCTAATACCGTCATTATGAGACTAGTCCCACACAACTTCCTCACATGAATTGAGAGGATCTCACATATGCAGGTAGGCTCCACTCAATTTATGTGAGAGGACTGTGTGACCAGTCCCAAAAGGACGGTTATATGATTAAATTTTCTCGCGATGAATCATCGGATTGATCCAATGATTGAGTTTTTTTTCAGATGAACATATATTTTGCACATGTATTACTACTGTTCATAACTGTGTAGACGAATGAGTGTTCTCAACTGTTAGATTGAAATTCGATCAACAGTTGAGTTGGTGTCTCGTATATGTAAAAGCAAAAAACACATATTTTGCACTGAGCGAGAGCAAATGTAGAAAGCATTATTCTGGGGACCAATTTTGTTTTTGCATTTCTTCAATTGCACTAAAGCTGCTAAGCTCATGTTTCCTTTTGCATCCATCCTTTAGCTGTTTCCTTTTTCATCACACAGCTAGCTTTAGCTATCTAATTATTCCAGAACACGCGAAAGAGATCTCAATCTTTTATCTTCATATCTAAGGTACAAATGATAATAATAATAATAATAAAAAGGCATGGTATATTGGTATTGCTTGCTTTGAGCTAGCAGTGGTAACCACTTTAATTTTTGACATAGAATTGATCATGAACCTCAAATTCTGTAGTAAAACATAATCCCTCCATTCCTTAATACTCCCTCCATTTATCAAATATAAGTCGTTTAGGATACTTTGAAAAAATTAAAAAACTCAAACGAACAATAATTTTTCAAACTAATATCGATGTCTTTTAGGACCACCACAGGTTTGTTACATGTGTTCACCTTGTGTTGGATATGAAAGAGAATCAAGTTTTGCACGGTCCTATATTGTTGTTGCTATTTTATCATCGACGAAAGATTCTTCATCTCACACGTGAAATAGACGTATGGTCACAAAGTAAGGTTCACCTAAGGTATTGATGAGTGTTTTTTTTGGGTGAAAATCGCCTGTCCCCATGTATGTCTTTGTTTTTATACCTAACAAATTAGAATTCGCTATGTAAATATTTATTTCAATTATATATACACATGGCGAATTGTGATTGGTTGGACACATGAATGGGAACATACAAAGGGACGGGTGATTTTTTGCTGCGTTTTCTCATCCCCTACGGATTAATTATCATTCAATAGCTGAGTTAAGTGTTTTTTTTGGGGCGGAATATAGTTATTTCAATTTCAAGAAAATAAATTATTCTCTTAATAAGAGTTAGTTCAAATAAAAATAGCTATTTTTAAAGAAAAACAATTATTTCAAAAAAAAAAATTACAGTTATTCTATTGTGAGATTTATCAACACGTATTAAGAGGACAGATCGATCACACAAAGCAGTACTATGATGTATGGATGACTTTGAAATTTATGCTCTTTTTGTAGATTTAACAAAAAGAAGAAAAAGCAAAACAGAGAAGTCGCATGAATGATGAATGGAATTAGACAGAGACTAAAGCGGAAATTTGGTGTTGGGGGCAAAAACTGCAATAGTATGCCGAACTATATATAAAAACTGCAAAAATATACTGAATTACATATAAAATTAGGGACGAATTTGATAAAATATTCCGAATTACATATAAAATTTACTATATGTAATAATATTTTTTTAAATCTCGGGGGAGACTACCACCCCGCCCCTGTCTTCTTCCCTGGAATCAGATAAACAATATTGCTGGTTCTACTACAGTTTTTGCTTGTTCATTTTTCCTTAACAATTATATGTCAAATTGCAATTAACTAAAATGAAAAACTAAAAAGAAAAAAGAAACTTGGATTATGGCTCGTTTTTCTATCTAAAAAGAATGTGCACGTGGTGGTAAACAATACCCTTCACTATCTCATGTTCAGGCTTATGTGCTCAAAAACTTACATATTAGAATAATTGAACAATCAGCACAAACACTAACTCAATCAGAGTAGCACCACCAAAAAATACGTATAATTCTAAAAGTTAACATCACCAATAAAAATTAAATCTTATTACCTCGACTATGCTAAACAACTTCACTTAGAGTAATCTTACAACCACTTTATGACCACCATCGATCCTAAATGGCTTTATGTCCTTTATGTTGCATTGTTAGGTATACTTTGAATATTTCTTTAGTCAAACCAAACCGAAAGAAGATAGAGCACGTACGATATGCATAATGACTAATGAGGTCCTTAGCCTGTCAAACCCTTTTGATAGTTATAAAATAAATAAATCAATAATTGATTTCATTAATGTATTGCATAATCTACATTAAACTTCTCCAACGAAAAATGCATTGTGTACGTTGCTGGAAAACTCAATGCACACACCCAAAATCTGTATTCATATCTGATTAGTCGTACTAAGTAAAATATTAGTCTGACCAGTTAAAAAGTGAACCCCGCAAAAAGACGCATGGTACTCTATACAGAAGTATGTCTGAATTTTCTATCTCACTTTTTTTTTTGTCACATTTCAATATTTTATTTATAAAAACTTTAAAAAACAACATGAATTAGAAGAAGTTGGATATAGAGTGGGACAAATGATCCATCATAAAGGGAGGACTAATTAATGCAAGGTATATTTGTGATTTTTATGTTTGTAAATTGATATTCCAAAAAAGTAAAAAGAAAAGATAAGTTGTGAAGACTCATATTCAACTTCATAAACCATGAACAAAACATAGACCTCAACAAAAAGGGGGGAAAAAGAGAGGTAATAAAGTAATATTCAATCCCATTAAAAAAAATATCCAAAACATGTTATTGGTGACATTGATCTCCCAAACAAAAATAAATCAAGGCATGCAACATTTTGTATGTCCTCAACCGGTATCCCTATATCTGTTTCAATCATTTACAATTCTCTACGTGAATACTGAATGAGAGAGAATATTCACATGACGAATTTTAAATGGTTGTAACAGACATGGAAATCAATTGAGACAGACGATTTTTTCCGTATAAATTCAATCAGCAGTAGCCCAAGTCATATCGTTCTCAAAAATCCAGTGGCACACTTCAATAAGCCCAGGACCCGACCCTAATGCCACAAAAGCCCCATGACCCCGACTCCAAGCTGACGTGTCAATGTGACAAATGGCAACACCATTATTTATTTTTTCCTTGCTCTCCACGTCAAGAATGTCTGCCACGTAGACTCTCACTTTTGGCACTGAGTGGCAGTAGTAAAGCAAGTATGGGTAAAGGCTCTGATGGCAAGAAACTGATGTAGTAACTCTTCCACCGTTGATTCCGCTGACTTTCCCAATCATGATCTCTTGCTTTGACCCCTCCACGTTATCGGTCGCCCGGACCACCACATTACGGCCTAAAACCTCCACCGCGAAGTCGATCATGTCCTCAACCGATGCAACACATCGCTTCGTCTCACCTGGGCTCGGAGCACGTACACATTCTGCTAAGGCACTCATGATCACATGCTCCATGGTTGAATTATCCGCTGCATTGAAGATTCGCTTAATTTTCTGACACCTGACTAGTCGAAAATGGCAATTTGGACGTAATCACCCGGGGCAAAAACGACCTCTTGGGCATTTTGTCGCGAATATCGGGCATTTTCATTGTAGTCCCTTCTTTCAAATTGTATTCCCTAAAGAACTTGCCCTCCTCGACCCACGTATTTACGGATTTGCCCCTCGTGTCCTTGGTTGTACCATTATAACTTTCTTTGCTAGACCCTGGCTTGGTATAGCCAGCAAATGTGACACCTTTTTTGGCATAATCTTTAAAAGTATTGTTGACACCATAGATCTTGAATCCAATGGATTGATCTTTAGCTCCCTTACCATATTCTTTGAAGTTATCAATTCCTTCATTTATTGATTTTCCATAGTTGAAAAAAATAGTTTTCTCTGAACTTGCACTCCTCCCATAGGACTGAAACGTATCAATGCCTGCATTAGCTGTATCTCTATAGCTCATAAATGTATCGACTCCATTATTTCCACCACCTCCGTAATTCTTGAAATTATTGGTAGGGTTGTTGGCATTTGTTGTGTATCCCTTGAATGAATCATTAGCAACATTTCCTAACTCACTGTACCCTGTAAATACAGACGGTATCAGAAACTTTATGCTGAAAGATAATGTAAGAGAGGGAAAATTAATGTAATAAATTTTACGAAATTTCTAAGAGCGTGAAAGATAGAAGGAAAATAACTTCAGTTTTAAAAAATTTGGGGGTGCAGCCACCATTTTATAGTTCTGCGCTTGCCTGTAAACGTCGATCCGATAACATTCGACGCGTCGCCATAATTAGTGAAATCGACCGGCACCCCATGTCCTTTTCGAGCGTAGCTAGTGAAATCTTGGTTTCCAGAATTTGTATCGTCAACGTAACTTGTAAAGGAGAGCTTGTGATTGTTAGCATCAGAGTCGTAGGAAGTGAAATGTAGATCGGGCACATTGACTCGTGGCATATAAGTCCTGAAATCACCCGAGCCACCTACCAATAAAAAGTTTCATGTTGTAAGGAATAAGTTGTATAGAAATATACACATCCAAGAAAAATGTGATAAACTGTAACGCGTGTCCTGAGCACATGTTAATTCGAGTAGATTATATATAATAATTTAAATATATAAAAAAAAAATTAAAATCTTATCAGAAATGAAAAAACTCTAAAAGAATAAAAAACTTATATAACCATGTACAATAATTTATTCATATTAACATGTATCACGGGACACATGTTAAAAAAAATTTCTTGAAATACAAAATGTATTTCCAAGAATCTGTCTGAAGATTTAATTTAAAAAAAAAAAAAACGAACAGAGATTAAAAAGTATTATTAGGGGTGTGGCCATCACTACCCGCACCCAATGTTGTTAAAATCGGGATTCTACGTAGAATCGGTGAAGGGGTGAAAAATCGTAAAATCGTAAAATCGTAGATTTAAATCGGGATTTTAACAACATTGCCCGCACCCTCTTAGATTCGTCCGGGTCACTTAGTCTTAAAATCGCCCTTGTGAGACTGACCCAACAATTCCCTCACATGAATTGAGCGGAGTCTATATCTGTAATAGACCCGCCCAATTAATGTGAAGGGTTGTAGGTCAGTCACACAAGAACGGTCATACAATTGATTTTCCGATCCGTCCTTGCACCTTTGGCCCCGGCGGCGTATGAGCTGAAGTTTGAATTGGCTACATTGCCATCAGCAGCATAGCTAGTGAAGTCCTCACGGTGAGCATTAGAGCTCCTGCTGTACTGAGCAAACGACCCACTGGCAAAGTTCACCCCATCGGAGTAGTTCTTAAACGAATCGACTCCTCCTCTCCTAGAGGTTCCGTAGTTTTTGAAGTTTTTATTGTTATAAACAGCAAAATTAGCATCTTTCTTTCGATCTGGATTTGATGAGCTGTCAAAAAAACAGAATAAATCCGCGGCGGAGCAGAAGGAAGAGAGGTGGCTTGAGAGGCCGCCATTTTGGGAGGCGAGTTTGGTAAAATAAGCAGAATGGATAATGGAAAGTGGTGAAGCTTTGGAGAGAAGAAAATTTGGCTTTGGAAGATTGTTGGAAATGTGTTCATTCCAATATCTAATTAGTGATGCTTTTGCTGTTAATGGATTTTCTTTTAAATTACTTGTCTTTGCAGATGAAACCTACAAGAGAAAAAATAAATAAATGTGACAAGTTAGAGATGAAATATATAGAAGGATCTTGAATTTATATTCTTTGGCACTAATATGCCAAATTAAGGAAAGAACTTACAGTGAAAGACAAGGATGATAAGAACAAGAAGAAGATCAAGAAATGAGATGCATTGAGCTTGACTGTTTTGTCCATTTTCAGCTACAACTGAGATTTTTTTCTCTATATTTTGGATTGAATGTTTGTTAGCAGATCTAGACATTAATATATAGTATTGAGATAAAGTTCTCCGAGAACTATTATAAAGTCCTCACTTATTTTTCACACTTCAATATTCAGCTTTGGCCCTACTTGTAGAATTGGTGTCCGCTTCTACAAGTCGGGCCAAGAGTATATTTTTTAATGTGAGAAGTAAGTTAGGGCTCATTAAGATGGTTGTAGAAGAAGTAACGGGTATAAAGAGACGGGCCCAAATTTATACGTTGGGTGAAGAGGGGCAGCAGATGCAATTGTCCAAGGATTTATCATATAAAATTCTTTTTTTTTTTACGCCACGATGAGCGATTGTCCCACATTAGGGAGACAAAACACCCAAAATAAGGTTGAATAAAGCTTACTGCACGCAGGCGGAGGGTATCGAACCCGGGACCTCTCGGTCAAGGGCCGGCCAATGCCCCACTGAACTATTGGCCTCTTCGATATTACTATAGAAAGATTTGTGTTTTACAAACTATTAAGAGTTTTGACCGTTCTTAAATTCGCCACTTCTTATAAAGAATTTGACAATAGAGTCGATTAAAATAGTCGTGAACGGTAAAATAGATATAAGAGAAAATAATCTCAGACGGACCCCAACTATTTCAATTTAATCTCAATAATCCCCATTTGTTTATTTAAGCATAAAGAATTCTCCAATAATTTACGGGCAGCATATAGAATCCTTACCACCACAAATGCAGCGGAATCCGGCCAGATTGACATGTGTGCACTGCACGTGCATTTAACCCAAGGGTAAAATAGTCTTTTTCTCTATAAAATTAAAAAAAAAAACATATTTTTATTTTATTTTTTCCTCATCTTCTTCCTCAAGTATGAACAATGGAAAAATAAAAAATATGAACAATCAGAAAATCCCTTAGAATGAATCTGTGCAAAAAAACACAAATATGAACAATTTTTTGCTACGAATGAATTGTAGTAAATCTGCGTGCGGCGTCGCACGAATGTGATTGCAGTCTCGGAAGAAAATCCAGTAACAAACTGACCCTCTTTCTCACTGAAACCTAACCTTAGTATTCTAATTTTACAATGGATCAAATGAGTAATTAGGTCACTTCAATTTTTTTTGCAATATAACGGGGTGAGGGAGGGTGACGGGTGAGACAAAGAAAGTGAAGGATTTGGCTACTGGTGATGAAGTCGAGAGGAGAATTTGATGGCTGCTATGGAGGACGCCGAAGAGATTTGGTGGCGGTTGAAGCTACTGACCTCCATTGAACAAAAAAAACTAAGAAACAGGGAAAACAATTACTGTCCAAAAAGAAGCAAATATACAAAATTACAGTCCAAAAGAAGCAAAAATAAACGGGAGGGTATGGGTGGGGTGGGGGGATGATTGAAGAATGCATAAAAAAGAAAATTCAAAATAAACAGAAAAGAAGCAAAAAATCCTTCAATTGCAACACGAACAACCAAGGAGACCTAATTCAGATCATGGCATTCAACTATGGATCCTAATTCCTAAGCACAGATGTCAAAGCCAGCAACTTTAACTTCCTGTTCAATTTTTTTTATCACAAAAGAACAAAAACAATTGGGTTTCCTGTGGTGGTCGGAGTAGATTTTTGTGGTGGAGAAATTGGTGGAGGGTGGTTGATGGGGTATGTAGATGCAAGGGGGAGTCGCCGACGATGATGATGAATTTCTCTGATTTGTTTCTTTTTTTTTTTTAATTTTAGATTTAAAAAGACCATTTTACCCTTGGATTAAATACATGTGCAGTGCACGTGTGTTAATTTGGCCGGATTCCGCCGCGAATGTGGTGATAAAGACTTTACAGTTTGCCCGTAAATTATTGAAGGATTCTTTATGCTAAAATAAACAAACGGGATTATCGAGGCTAAACTGAAATAGTTGAAGAACGTCTATGGCCATTTTCTCTAGATATAAATACCAGTTGGTTTTATCAGAAAATATATTTACTACTCTGACGATTAGCTGTACTGTTGTCTTCTCTACTGAAATACTCCCTTATAATTTTTTTCATTTTTCTTTTTGGAAATATATGACAATTATTTAGCATAGGTTAGCTATCCATATTATATAGAGAGAGAGGTTTGTTTATAGTTTATTCATAAAAATAAAATAAAAGTTTGTTTATAGTTTAATATAAATGGCTAAAGACAGTGGCAGAGAATCTCAATCCATGTCTATGTATATTATAAAAGAAAAGGGATCAGATGCTCTTTTTTTTTTTGGTGAATAAAAGGGATCAGATGCTGCATTGTGGTGATTGATTGCAGTCCGGATAATAAGTGTTCTGAAGTTCAGAACAGATATTTCGTGCAATAAAGACAAAACAGCAATTCGTTTTAAATTAATTTTTTACCTTCAAAATTTTAATATAACGGACAAGTAAAATTTTACACGTGCGAAATTTACTCCGTTTCACACTGAAGCTGTGGAGGGGTCACTTTGGAATAGAGTCCTTGTGGAACTGGCCCCACAATAGTCTCACATGAGTTGTGGTGGAACCTACCTGCAAAGTAGATCCCGCCTCAACTAATGTGAAAAGATTGTGAAATCAATTCTAAAAGGGCGACTCTATATTAGAATTTTCGCCCTGGAGGATTGATAGATCTAAAATTCGCAATATTGTTACTTTTTACTATTCGAGTACCGTGCCTCTTATCTGGCTAGACTCATTTTAAAGTTCTCTGTTGTTATCAGAAAGTTATGTGTTTAGAGGAAGAAAATAATGAGGTAGTAATGCAGTTGGTAAAAGCATCATTTACCATGTACAATGTTAAGTTTTGCAATTAAATTTATATCGTCTTCCAACAACAACAATAATGTACTAATTTCCAATAATTGAATTCAGTTACATTAATTAAAGAAAGAATTATGTATAGTTATTAATATTGATACATCGTCTCTATTTTTTTTTTTTTCAAAAAGTTATACTCTCATTCAAATCTAACAAAAATTTCATTGACCTCCCTCTACTTCTTACAGTGTCATTTCTCCATTCTTCAATTCTTCTAATAAGATAGTTACTCCATTTTCTTTTTGTGTGTTCAAATCAAAACAAACGTTCTTCCTTCCTCATATCAGCACTAAATGTGACACCTAAAGTTTATAGTGATAAAAAAAAAAAACACTAAAAGCAGGGCCGGTCATGACATTTCGGGGGCCCTGTGCGAAAACTAAAAATGGGGCCTTTCGTATGAACATTAACATTTTCAACTTACTACAATTTTTAAAATAAACGAAATATGACATTATAAAACTAAAAAATATGCCTTTTTTCGAGCATTGGTGGAGGCAAAATCGTCAATAATAGTTGGACTATTGGAGTAATGGAAATGGATGACTACATGATATGGGGCCCCCCTTGAGAGGGGGCCCTGTGCGGTTGCACCACCTCCATCCCCTCTCGGGCCGGCCCTGACTAAAAGATGATCTAACTCAGTTCTTTATTTTAAGTATGGTGGTGTTTAAAGAAATCAAGAAAATGAAATCATAAGCTAATGAACTAGTGAGGAGTGAAGACTGGCAAGTTGGTTCTTTCTTGAAATTCGGACAACATTATCAAAGCCCTCATGCGCAGAAAACAATACTACTACTCAGAAAGAGTGCACTGAGCAGACAGCACTATTGACTGAATAAGATTCCGAGAGAAAGAATCAAACTAGAGAAGAGAGAGCATATCGAATTACGGTTGTTAAATTAAAAAATTTAATAATACATATTTTTATGTTTAAGTTTAACATGGTTCTTAACACGGTTTAACATTTATTATATTTGTTTCACACGTGCTGAACAAATAAGCATAGCACTGAAGCCAAATCAATCAAATTCAGTACAAAATTAGTATTTCACACATAGAAAACCTTAAAAAGTACATATTCGTATACAGTTTACCTTTTCACATAGGTTAAGAAAATTATTGGAAGACAATAATTATGGGGAAAAATTAAATTACCCTTAATTAAGTTATGGTTTGACGTGCATGAGTAGGTGTAAAGTTGTTGAAAATAATAAAGTATTAAGTTAAATTGACCAAGGATAAAGTTGAAAGAAACATGACAAATATTCATCAAATTTTAAAATGTATCAAATAACGTGAAACATACAAATAAGTGAAATATATCAATTATTTAGAAAGAAAGATAGTAACTATTAATAATAAATAATGTATTATTTATAGCTATTTCGAAAATAATTATTTACTTTGTAAAAAATAACTGTTGTTTATGGTCTGTTAAAAAAAAGGCAAATTGGCAAATTTAGTCCCCAAAGTGGGGGACTTTCGCGACGAAGGTCCCCATTGTTTTTTTTTTGGTATTTCGGTCCCCAAACAATTTGCGTTTAGTGATTAAGGTCCTTCCGTCCAATTCATTACTTTGAAAAATTTTAATTTTGATTTATTTTTTAAATTGTTTGGGTTTTACCAGGGGTAGTTTAGGGAATTCACACCCAAATTAACCCCGCAAATTGGCAAATTTAGTCCCCAAAGTGGGGGACTTTCGTGACGAAGGTCCCCATTGTTTTTTTTTTGGTATTTCGGTCCCCAAACAATTTGCGTTTAGTGATTATGGTCCTTCCATCCAATTCTGTTACGGAAAATATGGCTGTAATATGATACAGAAATCTTGTTTTGCTTAATGAAGATGTGAACACTTTTGGTAGACATTTTTTTCCAAGTACTTTTACTATCTCAACATTAAACTAATACATCAAACAAATAACCCCATTACATTAAACTACTACATTCAACATTCACTTATTCTCAATGAAAGTACTTTGCATTAACCTAGAATAATCAACAAGAAGCTATGTTTCCCATCATCACCTTATTTGATTAACCAACAACAAATGAAGATTGCAATAATCCATGAACTAATTAGGGCAATACACAAACACTTTATCATCCTCTTATCTTTAGCCATTTGAACATCCATCTTCTTTAACCTTCTCATCAATCCCGGCATTACATTTCTACCTCTTGAACACAATGGTGGATCCACCCATAAGAAAAATTCACATTTCTTCTTTGCCTAATGTACACAATCAAAGTGAATGAAGGGTTTCAAATTAGAAAATAATTTCACATTAAACAAATCAAATAAATTGATAATTATCACCTTGTAATTCTCACACGTCAAAAATCTTCTTCCCGGGGTTCCATTCCGTCCAAGATGTTCGAATTTGGGTAGGAAATTTCATGGGAAATTTCAAAAATCTTACTCCTATTGGAAGACTCCACTTCAAAACCACCATAACTCTTTGGGATTTTTCCATAATTTGAAGCTTTCCTCATGGTCTTTAATGGAGATTTGAAATTTTTTTCAAATTGGAAGAAGATGAATGGTATTTTCAGTATTTAGAGTAGGGAAATATCACAATATAATCGTTGGAATAGAGATTACCCATTATACCCTTGCCATTTTTGAATTTTCCTTTTTTTTTTTTTACTGTCAAACAACTTCACTGAACAGAATTGGACGGAAGGACCTTAATCACTAAACGCAAATTGTTTGGGGACCGAAATACCAAAAAAAAAACAATGGGGACCTTCGTCGCGAAAGTCCCCCACTTTGGGGACTAAATTTGCCAATTTGCCTAAAAAAAATTGTTGTTTATAGTTTTGCATGTGCGGGGCAAATACGTAGTCCTGCACTAGATCGGACTAAACATATCATTTGGGTAGGGACAAAATGAGAGCAGAAAGTCATGGCCCACTTCCTCGTGGCCTCTGCTGGCTTTTTCTTTTTTAATGCATATTATGCAATTGGAAATATTAAGGACAATATCACCTTAGACATGCTTCAAATTTGACCCATTTTAGAATTCTCTTAAGTTTCAAGCATTTTGGATTTTTGTGAAATCTGGCTGTGGAGCGGGATTTTGTTTTGCTCGTGTAGAATAAAATTGAATATGTGTTTTATGTGTTTGGGATATATGTTATTTCTTTATAAATACTTGTCCTTAAAAATGTAATACATGTCCAATACAACATGTGTTTTCAATAGAATAGTAGGTGCTCGCTTAAAAAAAAATAAAAATTATGCCATCAAAATTTATATTCAACTGTCAAAATTAAAGCGTTCTGCACCAAAAGTGTGGAACTCTCTAACAAGCATGGTAATCTAGCAAGTTTTTTATTTCCTTTTTGTGTTATTGTAGCATTGGGCATGAATTCATGTTTAAATCAAACTAAAATTTTCAAGATTCACATATTCTTTTACCAATAATTAGTCTTTTACACAATTTAAGTTAATTTGGTTCCAAGCAAACTGTATTCAATTTCACTCTGAATATGAAAACTTTTCAGCTATGGTTTGCTAGCAAACTGTATTCAATTAAGTTCATTGAATAAATAAATTCACACATTCACATTTTTTAAGTTTTAATTTAAAATTTTAGCCTCTTTCACATTCTACACCTTTAAAAATTCTAACTACTATTATCCTAGTTGCTAGTACACTATACAGAGTAACGCACAAAAACTATTATCGTTGCCCCTTAATTGGAAGGGTTTGATGGAAGTGCTAATGGCAGAGGAAGCATATGCAAAGTTAAATTCGATGGTGGCAATTTGGGGCTTGCAATAAATGGAAAGCGAGAGAGTGTTAGTGATAGTCGTTTAAATTATAGTCATTGAAAATTGCAATTGACGGTAGTAACACTAGTTTGGAGTTGGAGAACAATTGATGGAGGCTACGGTTTGAATTTAAGTTTCTTTATTTGAGGATATTATTTTGGAGTTGGAGAACAATTGATGGAGGCTACGGTTTGAATTTAGGTTTCTTTATTTGAGGATATTATTTTGGAATAACTGGTTTGAGAGTAATTTTAAAAAAATAAGGAAATGAAAAAAGAGACTAATCACAAACCAAAAGATATTGACATTAATATCATTTTAGATTCAAAATAGATGCTATCAATTTTCTTAACGGTTGATTGACAGTCAATTAACTCTAGTGTATTAATTGAAACTTTAAGGACTAAAATGTTACAACCCTCTAACTTAGTGTTAGTAAAGTGAGATTAACCTTAAAATAATGACCTCAACTTGCGTAAAAAATAAGTGGATTTGTCAAGGGAAAAAAAACCATTGTCGATGTTAATTCTGATATGAAACATGATACAATAGATCACGTGGTTCAAATTTATTCACATATATATAGAAAATTAAGAAAGTAAAAAAATAAATTACTTTGTTAGTCAAAATATCAATATTACTCTCTTAAATATGACTTTTATGTCACTAATTCTATTTAAGAGAGTAGTATTGATATTTTTATTAAAAAAACATATTTTTTGCTTCCTTAATTTTTACTAAATGTTCTAAACGACTTATATTAAGAAATGAAGGGAGTGCTTAATAGTCTTATACCAGAGTCCTTTAATTCTTCCAAAAGGCTTTTTAAGCTCAAGGAAACGGTCTGAGAAGGACGCTAGTTCCAGTGCGGAATGGAGTAATTTCGTATGTGTACAACTTCTCTCGCTCGTTGGATTAATTTTTTACTGTTAAGATTGATTTAAAACGAACACATGTTCTATTTTTACCGTGCGGAATATCTGTTCTGAGCCTTTTGACACTTATTTTAAGTTTCAAAACATCTGTATGTAATGAAAAAAAGTTGTTCCACATAAAATTCGAACTAGTCTGAGAAGGATTAATACGCTATTCGGTTGACAGGTTGTTCCCATGTTAGTTAGAACTTTTATATTTCATTGAATTGTTGGTAGACCGAGGCATACATGAACCAAGATGGCACTCTTTTTCCATGCCCTGTGTAAAGTGCTTTAAGGGATATTTTTACAATCATGTTCGAGATTATTTGTCTCACTCTCATGTTTATTGTGTTATCTTATTTGTAAAATTTTAGCATATTTACTAAGGACGAAGTCTGAAATTTAGCGTTGGGGGGCAAAAATTGCAATAATATGTTAAACTACATATAAAAACTACAAAAAAAAAATATATTGGAGAGAATTTGATCAAATATTCTAAATTACATATACAATTTACTATATCTAATAGTATTTTTAGAAATCTTAAGGGCCACTGTCACTCCTCGCCTCCCCTTATCTTCGTCTCTGCATTTACTTGTATATCACTTACACTTTCTTTTTTAAATTTCGTCTCTTTTTATAGATTATAAAAATGGAATAAACGATGGGATGAGAAGTAGAGTGTAGGATCCATTTATGGAATTTCATCAATTTTGTCCAACTTGCTTAGAATTGTTTTCATGGAATCACAACTCTTCATTTTCTCCTGAAATAGAGTTCCAGTTCCAACATATTCCTTTACTCTTGCTATCTGAATATACCATTTTCACTTGATACAATAAAAACTTCCTATAAAAAGATTCAACAAAAAAAAAAAACTTTCTATACAATAAATATTTTTGGCCTAATTTGAGCCCGTTATAAATGAAATAAACTTGACATTGTAATACATTATAATTTTTTTAGATCCCATCTTAAATAAATTTCCTTATAGTAATAAATGACATTATATATATATATATATATATATATTAAGTTGTAGATTATTTGAAATCCTTGTCCAAATATAATCCACTTAATGCAAATTAATGTCATATTTACTTAGTATTTATACATGTATTTATTTACTTAGTATTTAATTATTTATACATGTAGAAAAAATATTTATGCTTCTTAGATACAAGTATTTGTACCTCCGAACTACATGTAATTGTTTCTCCAAGATACATGTATTTTTATCTCTAAGATACATTCATTTGTTCGTTCAAAATACATACATGTATTTGTTTTATATAATGTGTGTATTAAAATTATAAAAAAAATTACATTTTTTTTTATGTAAAAACCTTTTTTTAGAAGTAACCTCTCTATAATAATATTTTATCCGAGAAGATATTTCTATATGAAGTTTTTACTGCACAAATTAGAAGGGCATTTCATATTAATCATAGTACCATTGTCAATTAAGGAATTATAATTAGACATGAGATCAATACGTGTGATCATGTGCTAGTAAATCTTTTTATATTATTTTGGGCAAGCATAGTGGTTGATCGACGAAACAGAAATCTGTAACTTCAGAGACAAAGGCTTTTTTTTTTTTTTTGGTAATAAAAGATAGAGATATTAGCTTTTTTTCCTGTGAACTATTTACGAATTCCTCTTTTTACCCAAAATTTATTTTCTGCTCGCATTTTGCCCTCTGACTATTTACGAGGGCTAAAACTACCCAAATACGGTGGATTCCGGCCATACTAAAGGGTAAAATAGTCAGAGCAAATTAAAATTTTAAATTTATCACATTTTAGTACCTTATTTAGGAAATTATTGCAAATTCTACCCCAAAACTAAGAAATATATTTTAGAAGGAAAAAAAAAATAACTAAAAACAAATACTCCCCCCACACACAATCCCAACCCACCCATTTCTTTCTCTCTCCCCGCCTCTCCTCCACAATCCACCACCGCAGCCCCTCTCTTCGTCGATCCTCCACGACTGAGCCTCCGCTTCCACCATCCGCCACCGCCGGAATCATTAACCTCCGCTTCCATGTTTCTTTGAGTTAAAGCTTGATATTTGCAAAGACTTAAGCTTTACCCCTTCTCTTTCAGACAACTCAATCCCTAATTTCTCCACCATAATCCCTAATTTAGCTCTAAAAACCACAATTCTTAATTGGTGTATCTTAATTGGTGTAAGAAATCCCATGTCCAACCTCCTCTCCCACCGGATTATTCTTCAATTAAACCAACTATTCAAAATCTCATGTCAAAAGCATCTGAGAAGGAATTGTTAAAAGGGTTTTCGGAAAATCATCTCGTGTTTTTCTCTCACGCCGCCTCTGAGCTAACTTCTAAGAACCGCCATTTGTATTCTTCTTCCTCGAGCTTTGAAGAATCTGTAATTGCTAATACAACGCCGTCTTTTATCCCTTTTACTACCCGCCCCGCTTGTTATTCTTCTTCATCTTCAGGCCCGTAGACTTCCTCAGAAAAAAGTCAAGATTGTTCGATCTGGGATGGTCCCAATTTTGATTGATTTGATGAAAAATGGGTTCGAGGAGTCCCAAGATGGCGATTGGAGTTTTAGGTGATTTGCAGCCATTGTTGCATTCTTTGAGGTCGGGGACTGAGCGTACTCGGCATGACTCGGCCTTGGCTTTGTATCATTTGAATGCGGTGGTTGCTTTGTTCTCATAGAATCATTAACCTTCGCATTCTTTCAGCTATATTTGTCTATAATTTCTTCATGTGGGTATAAGGGAGGAGATGTGGGGTGGGAGAGTGTGGATCCGAGGCTGGGGTAAAACTGGGTTGGGTTAATCGGCCATTCTTTGAACAGGGCCTGCAAAAAGGAAATTGTTATGTTTGTTGTGATAGTATGAGTTTGCAAGAAAATTGTTGGATGTTGGTATAAACCCATATTGGACTTGGACCTTTGTCATCAATGGATATGTAAAATCTGGGGAAATCTGTGAAGAAGAAGAAGAATGGAGCCAAATGGAGAAAACAAATAGGGGAGGGGTCAATTGGAGAAAAATGAAAACAATTAAGTGACCAAATTGATACAATAAGATAGTTTTGGGGTTATTTAGAATTAACTATGATTTTATCTTTGTCTTGACTATTTCACCCCTCATCACCGCCGTATAATTGCCGGAATCCACCGCATTTGGACAGTTTTGGCCCTCGTAAATAGTCAGAGGGCAAAATGCGAGCAGAAAATAAATTTTGGGCAAAAGGAGGAATTCGTAAATAGAGAAGGGGCAAAAAAGGCTAATATCTCTAAAAGATAATATTAATATTAAATGGATTTAGAGTTATATACATACAAGCCTATCTCATACAACATGGCCACTATTTTGGTTCAAATTGAGGAGAAGAATAAAACACACACACACAAAAAAAACGAAGCGACCCAATTCATGTGAGGGGACTGTGTGGCAAGTACATAAGGACCGTCGTAGATTTGAGTAATCAGAGAAAGGGGGATGGAGAACTCACTCTTACAATTCATTTGAAGAGGTCATTCAATATTAAGATCGTGTTTGTGTGATTAGTCTCACAGTCTCTTCGCATGAATTGAACAGACCCCACATCTGCAAATAGGTTCTGCCTAATTCATGTGAAGGGATGTGAAAGATTGAATTTTGAAGAGATGCAATAGATGGAGACGGAAGAAGGAAGGAGAGTTTGCAGAAGTTCCAAGTGCTATTGGGCCCGTAAATATCTCTAATGACCCCAACCTCTAGCTAGAGGCCCCTATTCAAGATTTCTAAAAGGGCCAGTCCAATCATCCCAATACAAGTTTTTTTTTTAATATATGTCTACCCAATTCAAGCTTATTTAAAGAATAAATATATTCAAATGATTAATTGATAGAAAATTTCTTAAAATTAAGGAATTAGATTTTAAAAAATTTCAAATTACTTTAATTGTTATATAGTTCTTTTTTTTTTTTGGACTCCCGTTGGGCGATTGCCCCCGAGGGGAGAGAGTGGAGAGTACTCTAGATAGGGAGATTGTAGCATGCCCCATGTATGGGAGGGAATTTAGCCTCATAAGGAGGAGAAATTATTTGCCCCACTTGGGAAGATATGGGAATCGAACACGGGACCTCTAGCCCGTGTTCGAGTAGCCTTACCACATGGGCTACCCGATTCCCTATATTTGTTATATAGTTCACTTTATCCAAATTAATACTGTCTCCAATGCATAACAAAATTTTAATATTAAATAATTAGAGTCGGCTACAACTCCATATTAAGATATTATCTTAAAAACGCAAGGGAAAAATTCTCGTTCTTCTTAAATTATAGAAGTATTTGTCCGAATAGTAATATGATTTACTCATCCTTTAAAAACGTAAGGGAAAAATATCTATGCTCTTTCTGCTTAAATTAAAAACATAAGGGAAAATTTGTGACCTCCTAACCATTTTGATGAAAGTTTGATTTATGCCTCATGTTAAATTTTTTATCTCTTATATAATACTAATATCAGGGACGAAGACAGAGGGGCGCCCCCGAGATTTCTAAAAATACTACTACATATATTAAATTTTATATGTACTTCGAAATATTTTATCAAATTAGACCCCCAACAATTTTTTTTTTCAATTTTTATATGTAGTTCGGCATACTGTTGCAGTTTTTGCCCCCAATACTAAATTTCTGACTTCGTCCCTGACTAATATGATTTACTCATTCTTTTTAACATAGTCAATACCTCAACTTATTTAGATTGTAACTTTGAGCTATATTAATATGTAATTTTCACTAATAATGTAACATTTCTTACATTATAAAAAATAAATAAAACTACATAGTTACTAAATTAGCTAAAAGTTGGAATTAGGTTGTATTTCACTTTCAAATCAGACATTAAAAAAGTACTTTGGGTCCTTTCCTTCTTTATACATACATACTCTTCCTTTCTTCATTTTTTTGAATAAATATACATGTTCTTTTTGAAAAATAGATAAAGCACTCTTTATGATAGTAAGTCTCTAGTTCGATAATTACTAGATATATGCCCATGCCTATCCATCCCCTTTTCCCCTCCTGCCGACGCCGGAAAAAAATTAAAAAATGATATTCTTTCTTTTTGCCAAATAATAAAAACAAAATTTTTCGAAAAGTAATTTATTCCAATCACACCTCTTCCATCATCTCCAACCTGATTGCAACAGGTCGGCAACTTATGTAACCATCCTACGTGGTACCCATTTTCCTCCTGCTTTATATCCAACCCCCACACTAGTTTATTTAATCCACAACTTCAAAAGGAAGAAAAGAAAAAAAGTTTCGGCGTTATCTAAACGTCGTCAAATCATCTGTCAACGATCTGTCAACTTCTCCATTAATACTTTTAAATAACAATGGTAGTTATCCACCCTGCGACCCGCTCCGTCAAAACCCATCCCGTAGTCTAATTTGCTGAAATCCGACTTAGCTTACGAAATAATAAATTTTGGTAACGGAGCACAAATCTATAATTTTGGTGACGGAGATATTTTTGCTATGAATTCGGTCCATGTCTAACTTGCTGAATTTCGCTCTGCCCCACAAAATAGTATATTTTTCAATCCATTCTACTCTGCCCGCGTTATACCCACTTACTTGCCCCGCCCGTCAAAAACTCGTGGGTCATCCCACCCTGCCAAAACTCGCGACCAATCCACCTCAAGTTAAACCCACTTCCCCGCCCCGCCCTCGTGGGTCATTCCGCCCGGACAAAACTCACAGACCAACCCGTAACCAACCAGTGACCATCTTGAGGCTCAAAATCTTCACTCCATCAGTTCATTTTATTCCCAACTCCTCCCTCTGCTCCCCATATAAATTCAAAGTCAAGAAAAACGTGTATATTTGTACTCCCCCCTTCTCTCTCTAGATTTCCCACATCATTGGAAATATCACTTCTTGTTGATGATTATACGTTCTTTTGTTTTTTGTGTGAAAGATTGGATTTTGTGGTGATATGAGAATTTCTAAATCTTAGGCTAAGTGCTCTTTCTGATACTACTTCTAGGGTTTTGGAGTTCTTCAATGGCGATCAGAGGCGTCGATTTTAAATGGTCAGTTTCTTTTTGTATTTTTCAAGTTTTTAACCTGAAAGTTAATTTGGGTTCAAGAAAGAATCACCTTTTAATGTGTTTTTACACATGTAGATGAATTTTGATTTACTATTGTGGGAATGAGTTTTAACTGTAGTGGGATTCTTGCAGGTATGATGGGTTCTTCTTGTCAATGCTTGCTACCAGTATGTATCCTCTCAAGTTGGGGATTTCACTTTCTTTTACAAGAATTGTTCTTTTTAGTTTTTGAATTTAAGAGTTTTTTTTTATTAGATATGAGGTGTTTTGATTTTCATTTTCTGAAGTTTTGTTTAGTTTCTTGTTTGAAATCTGATTTTTCATGTGAAAGAATACCAGTTGTTCCCTTAATTATTTAATTGTTAGAATCATTGTGGCGATTAATTGGAAGAGATACCATCTTTGTATGTATCCGTTGCACATATGGATCGTGGTGGGTATTTCTTGAATTTTCTTCATAAATTTGGAGTTAAAAGTGGGTAGTCATATTTGTGAGACATTGATAAATCAGCTTTTTTTGGTGTTGTTGAAATAGGTGGACTACACAATTGTATTTGTGTTTCGCATTTTGATGTTTGTAGATAATGGTCTCGCTGCTGGGATGGGATTGTAAGGCCCCTAATCTTTTATGTTATATCTATGTATATCCTTGAGATCTTGAAGTGGAACGTACATGCAGTCAGCTCTAATTTTGTCTTTTTCAATTTCGTGCTATGGGTCTTTAGGGATTTTGGTTGGCAGCAAAGATATGCACGTTTTTGTGGGCGAATAGTGGTTCTTTCAATTCTTTCTCTGTTGCTATATCCCTTTCTCTGGGTCTGGACTATTATGGGCACGCTGTGGTTTACTAGTGCTAAAGACTGTGTAAGTGTCTCATCTGTATTTTGTATACGGGATCATAGTTTATGTAGCTAGCTCAAAATGGATATGATCTTGAAATACTTTCAGTTGCCCGAAGAAGGTCAGAAATGGGGCTTCCTTATCTGGTTGCTTTTTAGCTACTGTGGACTTGTTTGCATAGCTTGCATGTCAATGGGAAAGGTTAGTTTTATCTCTTGGAGTTGAACATATTATTCTCAATATAGTAAAGCGTTTATCTCTCAATCGCTTAACTTCTCTCCCGTTCTTTTTCTTTCTTCCTCTTATATGCTGTGTTCTTTTGCATATTCATTCTCATCATTATTATCTGGGATCTGCATTTGCAGTGGTTGGCAAGAAGGCAAGCACATCTTTTACGTGATCAACAGGGAATTCCAATTTCAGAGTTTGGAGTAAGTGTTAACATTAAGCATATGATTCGGATATTCTACTTTTTCTTGTATACATATTTGCATTCATACATGCACTTCATACATATATATATATATATATATATATATATATATATATATATATATATATATATATATATATATATATCGTAGACTTTTCTTTTCTTGTGGGCATTGCCTACTTCAGTACTTGACTTTTGTTCCTTCTCCGCCTTCCCTTACTTTCTCATTTATATATACTTTTTTCTTGATGGGAGCTCAATGTTAATCCTCCTTTATCAGTGTAAATTCATTGCTTTAGCAAAGGAATACAGGTTTAAGTATAAAACCTATAACTTAAATAAAGCTAATAGAAAGTAGCTGAAAATATAGCCATAGGTCGAAATGGAAAAGAAAATGATCCGAAGTCAGATAATTTGTTTCTCAGTTTTATGGTTGCAATTCCAAAATATGAAGCTAAGAGTGTGTTCTTATCGATGACTATAGTATCTTCTGTCTTATTTCATTTCTTTAAAATAAATGTTTTGTGTTGCTTATCTAACTGACAATGGATAAGTCAAAAGTAGGACTAGGCATCTTAGAGTAAATTGAGCTTAGGTCGCACTCTGCTTATAGCATTGCCTCCCGTTGCAATTGCCATTTTTTCCAACGCCATAAGGGCCATGTGAACTTGATGTCATTCCCATCATCCTGCCTGATGTCATTGAGCCGATACGCAACATCGTTTACAGAAAGGAAAAGATAACTCACATATTACTGCAAGAATTATGAACTAGATTTGCTAAATTTTATGTGAGCCTAGTTTTACATCTTCGTAAGGGATAAGTGACAAGGGAAGATGGATTATAGCTATCTTGGCTTTCAGAGTTGGACTTCTTTCATTCTCATATTGTACTATTATTAAGTCTCTTAACAGAAATTCTCCTATACGGTTATTCTCCTTGTAAGCATTGGAAACATGCCTAATTATGGACCTCAGATTGAATACTTTTTGTTGAGTAGACTACTTTCTCTGATAGAGGAACAACACCAAGTCTCTATATAATTCTATCATAGGGTGGAATATTACAGTGAATGAAACTGATACTACCTGCTGTATGATTACATATTGAAAATCTATGTTACCCGGACTCTTTGTTTTGGCTGCCGCACCCGTGTCGACACAATACGGCATGGGCGTGGGTATGAGATCCTTATAACGTGTGGTAAAAAAATATTGGGTACTTTGACGGAGACTATGTGCATCTCCAATGGTAATCTTCCCCCATCCTGCCTACAATGAGGAGGATATTAGAGGCATATTTCCCTTTACAAAAAGGTAGTTAATTCGTTAATTTTTCTTGTACGCCCCTATTATTTCCGTGTCCACGTACTCGTGTCCGAGTTCCTAGAAGTGTCCTTACTTTTAGAGGTATAAGCACCTGACACTTAGATATCTACCCGCATCCGACACCCGTACCCGTATCCAGGTAACATAGTTGAAAATTATAGTTCCTGTACTTATTTTACTTGTGTTTTCAACTCCTAGATGTATTTATTATCCATAACAGAGTAAGAGAATTGCTTGAACATGGCCTATTTAATTCCTAGTTTAAATTTGGACCATACGACTCCTTGATCTTCTGAAGTTTTTGGTATCTCTTTTGTCCTTGTGGAATATGTGATCTACAAGATAGCCAGTTTATCCTGAAACTTAATTTCTCATCTAGTTGATTTTGCACTCTGACGAGTGTTTGGTTTTTTCTTATTCTTTTTTCTCTTATCTTTTTTGGTGATGAGATATTTTCCTTTCCTTATTTTCGTCAATTTCTTCAATAGAGGACTATACTACCTCTTTAGCATACAGTTATTTAGTGTAAAATCCTATACTCACATGAGTTCTCTGAGGATTAATAAGTTACAATAAGAATTATTTGATGACGGATTATTGATTCTCAAACAGTGACTTTATGATATTCTTGATAAGATATGAAATGTTTGTAAATCATTGATGGCATCCACCAAGTACAAGATTTTTATATGTCATTGCACATGCTTAAAGATGCTCTGGATACCAGGTTTTGGTTGATATGGTCCGGGTACCAGATTGGGCTTTTGAAGCAGCTGGCCAAGAAATGAGAGGAATGGGAGATGCTGCTGCATATCAGCCCGGAATCTACTTGACCACTGCTCAGGTATCTTCTGAAATAAAATTATATGTGCATAGAATTAAAACTATAAAAAACATTAGTGTTAGTTGAGAGACCGTATCTACTGTACAAAATGTATAAATGGAAAAATCGTCCGTTAATAAACCTGATAGTTTTATATGGGTGAGGCATGTGTTCCAGTATTACTGGGCTTGGCGCTTTGCTAGTTCTGTTTACAAGTGTTGTCTAAATCCTTTGTTGAGTGAGAATTTTGTAGCCAATGTTTTGATTCTATTTCTTTCTCTTTTCCCTCTTTTGCACTCGAGAATGTTCGCAATTGTGTTTTCTGTTGCCTGAAAATATTCTTGCTGTCACCTTATCTTCTTTGCACCTTGATTTGCAGTTCAAGATTTATAGGTTATTTTTACTTCACTTGTCTGATATGATTATTCAAATCTTTCATCGTTTAGAGAGAAGCAGTTGAGGCATTGATTCAGGAGCTTCCCAAGTTCTGGTTAAAGGCGGTCCCAACCGATTGCAGTGAGTGTCCCATCTGTTTGGAAGAGTTCCGTGTGGGCAATGAGGTATTTTTCTTTGCTACGCTAATCTAAGTTGACGTCTCAATTATCAAGGATTTTCCTTTCGTCTAATCCCCCCACCCCCCCCCCCACCCAAAAACCCCATAACACCACTCCCCTTCAACTCTTAGAAAAGGTCCGAGTAGTTATATACATCGGCTTGCTTCCAAGATTTGGGAGGGAAGGGGGCTTATCTATTCATCAGCTTATTTCTAAGATTGGGACGGAAGGGCCAAGTCTCAACACTGAAAAGAACAAGATTTTCGATCCTTTTTTTTAGTAGTTGAGCTTTTTCCGAGTTTCCTCACTAAACATTCTTGCAGGTTCGAGGCCTCCCTTGTGCTCACAACTTCCACGTGGAATGCATTGACGAGTGGCTTCGACTAAATGTGAAATGTCCAAGATGCCGTTGCTCAGTCTTTCCCAACCTTGATCTCAGCGCCTTATCAAACATCCGTGCTGAGACAGAAGAACGGCCATCTATCGACATTGTAACAGCATCAAGATATGTAAGAACTCAACCTTCTAGCCAGAGCTATCGACTAAGACTACAGGGATTCCTCCGCCCAATCCGCACTGAAAATGCCGGACCGGGCCCCGGAACAGACGTGGAAACGGCTGAACACGGAGGATTGGTGTCGGCTCCTGTTCGAGCAGATGACGAGCCTCTACAAATTGTGGTTGAGAAATCTTCCCCTCGCCCTCAGCAGTGATTTGATTATTTGTTGGGTTCTTTTTCAGTGCCACAAATATCCTTGTAGTTACTCCTATCATAATGAGGATAGAATACATTGATATTTTAACTACTAATTCAGATTGATACTACAAATTGTGATCCAAATTGAATGTCTTATTTTCTCCTTTTATTTTATGTCAAATAGATAGATACTATTTACTTTCCATAATATAAGTCGTTTAGGGACATTTAACAAAAACTAAAGAAGCAAAAAAACAATATATTTTGTTAGTCAAGCTATTAATATTACTCTCTTAAATTAGATTTGTATATCACTAATTTTATTAAAGATAGTAACATTGATATTTTAATTAAAAAAATCCTTTATTTTTTGTTTCCTTACTTTTTGTTACATGTATAAAACGACTCATTATTATGAAATGAGAGAAGTATTATGTTTTAGATTCAATTTTGAGTGCACTAAAAGCTTTCGAAGAATTACTCTCTTCGTTATAATTTGAGTGTCTACTTTCTATTTTAGTGTCTCAAATGAATGTGCTCAAATATATGCAAGTGTGATTGATAGAAAATTTCCTAAAATTGAGTGAATTAGATTTTACAAGATTTCAGGTGATTTTAATCACCATATATAACTCACTTTATTCAAATTAACCCGTAATCAAATTTCACACCTTATAAAAAGTCTTGAAAGTGTACTTTGGGTCTAACATCTAAACATGTGTATGTAAAGATTTTTCCTACACTTTACAGTGTCTAGAAAAGAAATTAATATTGTTTCTTTCGAATCAAATAGCCTTGGTGTATTTGGACCGGTGTCAACCGGGGGCAAATTTAAGTGGGTGCAGGAGCTGTCACGAGTCGTCTCTCAAGGGATTTAGACTCACCGTGATGCCGAGTGACTTTGGCTCTTAGCCCCTAGTCACTCCCGACTTCTTAAAATAATCGAAATGGGACAAACGCTTTCGATGGCACAATCATAAATAAACGCAAATAAATGGCACGGGACGAATTGCACGAATTCACTTCATTGATTTGAATGCATTTTTACATGAGTTAGAGTATAGTTTAAATGCCCAAAACGACGAGGGGGAGGAATCGTTTGAACGCAATAACAATTGCTTGCTTGTTTGTTGATTTTTATTCCCCCCCCCCCCCCCTATAAGAGCTTAAAAGACATATGCTCAAGTGGCAGGAGTAGAGACCACATTTCCGAGGAAGTGGGAAAACTCGTATACAACAAAATACAAGTTATGTACATAACTAACCGTCATATCCTATCCTCCAGGATGTCTCTAGGACATATGCAGAGTTATAGAAGTTTGGGGACTGGATGGCACGTAAAAGTGTGGAGCTTGGTTGCTGCCGAGGCGTCTTCCGCTGCACAGTTGGGGCGTGGCTACAGTAGTTGTGCACGCAGATTGGGGCGCAACTACAGTAGCTCTGCGCGCATGTTGAAGCGCGGCTACAGTACCTCAGCCAGGCCGTTGGGGCGCAGCTACAGTGTTTCCTTCGCCGAGGTAAGTCGACGTCGTGCACCACGTTCTATCTTCGTGCGACGACTTAGTCACGGTCACTAAGAGATGTTATACTCGTGTGACCCGTGACATCCTCATCCACCTGATTTGGCGATGACCTCGTAGCCGTAACTGCCTTGTAGTCCTCTATCAGCGGTCTGAAGGCTCTCATATATGATTCTCTGTCTTAAGTGTCTTCTTCGGTGCCACGACCTTTTGAATGCACCAAGAATTCCATATAGTTCATCTTACCCCTCCTGGTTGTCCGAGCATCAAGGATTGCCTCGGCTACTTTCTTGCCCAATGTTGTTGAAGAGGGCGGACACCGTAGGGTCGTGTCTACATGATCTTGTAGATTCTCTTGATATGGTTTCAAAAGGATTACATGGAAGACCGGGTGGATCTTCACGTCTAGCGGAAGTTCCACTTTGTAAGCAACTGCACCAATCCTCTTCAATATAGGTACGGGTCTAATGTATTTGGGAATCAATCTCGTGTCTAACCCCTTATTTCTTTGGGGCTCTCTTTTAAGATGCCTATTTACCATCACTTGATCCCCGACCTAGAACTCCACAAAGCGCTGCTTTTGACCAGCATACTTTTTCATCCACTTCGCCGTCTTTTCAAGGCACATCTTCGTAAGTTCCACATTCTTTTTCCATTCCCCGGAGAAGTCCTGGTTCCGACTATCGTGTCTGCAGTATAAGGCAGCAGAGGTTGTTGGCCAGATACAATTTCAAAAGGGCTTTTTCTAGTAGCCGAACTCTTATGCGAATTGAAGCAGAGTTGCTCCACATAAGAAGTTCGACCCAGTTTCTTTGATTTATCCACACGAAGTACCGTAAGTATTATTCTAGCATTCCATTATATATTTCTGTTTGCCCATCTGACTCGGGATGGAATGCAGAACTCATGCACAGTTTAGTGCCAAGTCGCCGAAAGAGTTAGGTCCAAAATTTCCCTATGAATCTCCTATCCCGATCACTGATGATCTCCTGGGGCACTCCCGAAAACTTCACCACGTTTTGGAAGAACCGTCATATCTGGTCCTCTAGGATGTCTTTAGGACATATGCAGAGTTATAGAAGTTTTGGGACCGGATAACACACAAAATTGAGCTTGGCTGCTGCTGGGGCGTCTTCCGCTGCATAGTTGGGGCACGGCTACAGTAGTTGTGTGCACAGATTAGGGCGCATCTATAGTAGCGTTGCGCGCATGTTGGGGCGCCTTCGGCACACGGTTGGGGCGCAGCTACAAAGCTCGATGTACATCGTTGGGGTGCAGTTACAGTGCTCGTTACGCAAGGCTGGGGCGTTGCTACAGTGCTTGCTGCACAAGGTTGGGGGCGCATCTACAATAGCCATGCGCGCAGATTGGGGCGCAACTACAGTAGCACTGCGCGCATGTTGGAGCGCAACTACAGTACCTCGACCAGGCCGTTGGGGCGCAGCTACAGTGTTTCCTGCGCCGAGGTTACCCGATGTCGTGCACCACGTGCTATCTTCTTGCGACAACTTAGTGCGCCATGCATCGTCACGGTCACTGAGAGATGCTATATTCATGCGACCCGTGACAGGGCTTTGACCTCCAATTATTTATTTATTTTTTTAATTGAGAGTTTCGATGACTTTTGTATACTCATTCTTATAGAAAAAGATATATAGTAACATAAAGTGTAGTTTAACCCCTAATTTACATCCCTAATTCCGTCCTTGGGTGTCAAATCAAATCCAAACTTTTACTTACATGATGTACATATTCTTTCACAAACAAAGAAGCATAACTAGTTTGCTTCTTCACTAAATTCTTTAATTTGGGAACACTATGGTGAAACATAATTTTTTTAACAGATAAAAAGTCTTGAGTTTGATTCATAACTACACTCTGTGTAAAAAGATAAAAGAGGTGGTATGTAGAGATGGCAATGTGGGCAGATCGGGGTGGGTATCTCAATACCTAACCCGCCCTGCACAGGTGACCTATCGCCTCGCCCTACCCTGTGACCCACCGCAGATCAACAAATCTCGCCCCGCCCCGTCCTATTAGTTTTTTTAAAAAATTTATTAATATTAACATTGCACTTAAATTTAATTAAATAATAACAACTAAATCAAATTAAATAAATTCTTGTACAAGTAAAAATTAATTAAAAATTAAATAATAAAAATAGTTTATAGATGGGGCAGAATGGGGTGGGGCAGATCTCACGAATTTCAGCCCCGATCTGTCCCGTTCGTGGAGCAGGCTTGATCTGCCCCATTCGATCTTTCCACGGGGCGGGTTTGATCTGCCCCAAAAAGCGTTGAGGGCTTGGGGCATGACAGGTCAATGTGTCACGGGTCAAATTGTCATCCTAGTAGTAGTATGGTACATAGAAATAGAATGGAAACATACAACTAAAAAGTATTGTATTGACTGTGTGTTTCATGCAACTTCTAGAGAAGGAGAGAGCTAACAGAATATTCATCAAAAAGCTATGGATATTCTGTATATATTCCATCAAGTTGAATCAACAACAAGGCTCAAGGCGGTGCCTTTCTCTTTCAAAAAGCTTTGTGTCTCAAATATATTGCATATCTCCACAAAGATATGCTAGGTAGGAGAAAAGTTTCACGTCAATTCATATGGCTTAAAAAAAAAGGCTAAAGGGCAATCCCTTTTTTTTTTAAAGCCCGATTGAGCAGTTGCCCCATATAGGGAAGAAAAAATTGCCTCAGACGAGGAGAAGATAGCCCTAAAAAGGAAGGTTAAAGCTTTCCGCACATAGGCAGAGGGTATCGAACCCTACAACCTCAAGTCGTGGGCAGGCGCCTCCCCCACTGGAATAGGACACCTTTGATAAGGCCAATCCCTTAGTACGCTAAAGTTTGAGGTCTTGACAATTGAATGATCATATTTCTTCATGCAAGAATTTATCCAATTGCTAATGGAAATGTTGAAAAGTCTCATATGACCCTTATTAAAGTTTGGGTTGTTAGTTCTATTTTAGTACCCCCGAGTTTAGAAATCTTGACAACTGGAAACCAAACTTTCTCATATGGCAAATAATGGATCGATTTGCAAGGATATATGTATTTTTAGTTTAATATTTTTATTTCTTACTTTGTACTTGGACAATTTTATGATACATTAATTAGAAAAAATATTAACTATGTATTTTAAGAATTTTTTTTAATTATATCAATGACTTCCAAGTCATTGAACAGGTGAAAGAAATCTTCTATCAGTATTAGTTTCTTTTTTGAACATGTGGAAGAATAATCAAAGAAAGAAGAAAGACGCTTCAGTCATTCGACTGTCTTTCTAAACTAGCAGAATCGTGGGACATCAAAAGTGGGAAGTTGATTGTTGATTTTTATCTGTTCTTTCGTTTTAGGAAACTTGTAAATTAAAGTCTATTCTAGACTTTAATTAAAATTTCAGATTTATGTTATTTATTTATTAAGTATTTAGGCATATTTATGTTAATAGTGTTAGAATAAATGACATGTTGTTCATGTGTTTAGATAATGGTTAAGTTTTAGTTATCTAGGAGTTGTAGAGTCATTATACTTAAAAGACTCTTATTTGTGGGTGGGTCATTAGGCAACGAAATTCCACTCTATTTAAGAGGGATTTCAGCCATGTTATTGGTAGACTTGATATGTGATATTTTAAGGTCATTCCTTAGTTCCTTTGTGAATTGATTTTTTTATGTAGAACTTCATTCATTCTTGAGTTACTGTATCAATAAGTTTAGTTTACACTTATTGTGGTGTTTCAGCATCCATTGATAATCAACCTTCTTGGAGTTGCGCTGATTATATTCCCCGTAAACTGATTTCGAGAAAGAGAAAGATCTGAAACCTTTTCGTTGTCGAATCTTGATAATCTTTATCACGGTTCTTCATCAGGTGGTATCAGAGCAAAAGATTTATCTCTTTCTTGGTGTATCTTTATAACTTTCTTTAAATTTTTCTTGTTTGCTTGAGAGACAAAAAGAAAAAGAATTCGGCTTTAATAATAAAAAATAAGGCAGCCGTGAGTTTTTGAGACAAGTGATTAAACCAAAAGAAAACTCCTTGGTTCCTAGGGAGCATTCAAGAATTGGTTTTTCATCCCTTGTTCTTGTCATTGTCGTGCACATAACCATATATCTAGGATTGAAGCGTCTTCAAACCTGAGTTCTTGATAACGTTCGGCCAAGAAAAGGGTAAGTCTATAAGAAAAAGATTCAAGAACAAGAATCAAGAAAGTAAAGATTGAAGTATCAACAAATTCATGCGCAAGATGAGGCAGCAATTTGATCAATAAGATGACAACTTTGATTATGGTGATAAAAGGTATGGCTTCCAACATGCAACAAAATCAAGATATGATAATTATGATTTTTATCCTTGTGAGCCGAAAAGGGATGATAAATTTCAGCAAGTTGACAACTCTATTGGTGCAATCAAGATCCCATCTTTCGAAGGTACGAATGATCCTGAATCTTTATTTGAATGGATGCATAAACTTAATGATATGTTTGCTATTCATGATTATTCGGAGGGTAAAAAGGTAAAGATGGCAGCCATGGGATTTTATAGTTATGCATCAAAGTGGTGGAAAGAAGAAAGTATAATTAGGAGAAGAGCGGGTCAACGATCTATTGATAGTTGGAATAATTTGAAAGCTGAGATGAAACGGAGATTTGTTCCCCATATTACTTTAAGGAACAAGTCACACGTTTACAAATGTTTACACAAGGTTCTAAATCAATAGATGAATATTATAAAGAGATGAGATTAGCCATGATTCGAGTTGACATTCAAGAAGATATGAAAGCTGCATTAAATCGATTCCTGCCAGGTTTGAATGATGATATTAGGCCAAGGGTGAAAAGAGCTAATCATGTTGATCTTATGGAGATGGTGGACCATGGGGAGCAAATTGAGAGGCAAATCAAAGAGAAGAAGAAAGAGACTAATTCGGCTAAATTTTCAGCTTGGAAAAGGCCAAATCAGCCCCCTTCAATTTCTGATTTTGGGCAACGACAATGTTCAATTTCTGATTTTGAATAATCTTGGTACAATCAAGACCAAGATTCCCTCTTTCCAAGGTACAAACGATCTCGAATTATTTTTAGATTGGATTCATAAAATTAACCATATTTTTTTCGTGCACATTTATTCCGAGGAAAAGAAAGTAAAATTGGAAGCCATGGAGTTTTGCGATTATGCATCCATATGGTGGGACAAAGAAACCGAAACAAGAAGAAGGGTTGGCCAAAGACAAGTTGATACTTGGGATGAAATGAAAGCGGTGATGAAGCGTCATTTTGTTCCCCCAAAATTATATAAGGGAGCTTTACAACCTCTTACAAAGATTGAAGCAAGGTACAAATTCGGTTGAAGAGTATTACAATGAGATGGAAATTACAATGCTTAAAGCCGACATTCAAGAGGGTGATGGGGCAACAATGGCGCGGTTCTTGGCTGATCTAAATGACAAAATTCGATCAAAGGTAGAACGTGTTAATCTTGATAATATTACCTCTATGTTGTACTATGCTGAGAAAATCGAAAGGCAGCAAAAAGAGAAGAGTTCAAGGACTAACTCGGCAAATTTCCAATCTTGGAAAAGGCCGAATAGGCCCCAAACTTTTGCTACTGTTTATAAGGGAAAAGAGGTGCAAAGTGTGACAAAATCAGCCACAGGTTCATTGGGGGTAGCCAAGTCATCAATCACAACTGGTTCATCAAATTCGAGGGTAAATTCTACTCCAAATCTTGCTCGGAAATGTTTTAAATGTAGGAGCAAAGGACACTTTGCTAGGGACTGCCCTAACACAAGTACTATGATCATGTTGGATGATGGAACGTGGGTTAGTGATGAGGAAATCGAATGAGCTGATTTAGAGAATGAAACCGAGGCCTTTGAAGAACTTTCGGAATATGGGAATCAACTTTTGGTTACGATGAAGCTTCTTCATTCACAACCTTTAGATGATGTTCATCAACAAAGAATCAACCTATTCCAAACTAAGTGCATCGTTAAAGGCAAGCTTTGTTTATTAATTATTGATAATGGAATTGCACTAACGTTTGTTCTTTTTATATGGTTACCGCGCTTGATTTACCATGTAAGGCACATCTTATGCCTTATAAGCTCTCTTGGTTAAATAATAATGGTGAAATTAAGGTGGATAATCAAGTGGAGATTGAGTTTGGAATTGGAAGATTCAATGATAATGTTCTATGTGATGTGGTGCCCATGACCGCAAGTCACATTATTTTGGGAAGGCCATGGCAATATGATAGATGTGCGGATCATATTGGGAGAAAGAATGTGTACCAAGTTACTATGGATAATATTCGATATAATTTAAATACTTTAACTCCTAGTCAAGCTTGTGAGGTACATAAACAAATGGCCGAGAATAGAGAGAAAAGATTGAGAGAAAAAAATGAGAGCGAGTTGAAAAAGAAGAGTGATCCTACCCCAAGAGGTAAAATTCGAGGTAAAAAGTAAAGAAAATATTGTTTGTTTATCAATCGGGAAAGGTAGATATGGTAATTTGAGCAAAACAGCCTTTTGTTTTGTTGGTTTTTAAATGAACCGAAATTTCTATTTTTACTAACGATTTTGATCTAACTTCTTCTTCTCTACCTAGTCTCGTTGTTGATCTTTTGCAGGAATTTCAAGAAGTATTCCCTAAAGAGTTGCCGAAAGGGTTGCCTCCAATTAGAGGAATCGAGCATCAAATTGACTTCATCCCAGGATCTAACCTTCCAAACTCGTGCGGCTTATTGAAGAAATCCGGATGAAACTCGAGAAATTCAAAGGCAACTTGATTTACTTCTTGAGAATGAGCAAGTAAGAGAATCTTTAAGTCCCTGTGCTAGTCCGGTTATTTTGGTACCTAAGAAAGAAGGGACTTTCAGATTATGGATTTCTTAACAAGCTTATATGGACCAATGGCGCGGCATAGGACAAGGAAGGTGAATCACCTTATTACATCATTGATCCGAGTTCTAAGTTATATCTAGGAATGTTGTACAAGTCAACCTCTTAAGTTTAACAAGAGTACAATTCGTCCCTATCAAGCAAAGTGGCCAAGAAGGGCATTTTAGTAATGTTACAAAATGATGAGGGATTGGACAGCTTTGCGACAGTTTGGTAGAATGGTCATAACTTTTGATCCATTCTTCCAATGGAGCTGATTCAAGTTACATATTAAAGATAAGAGGCAGATCTACAACTTTCACGAGATCTGATTCTGCCTTCTTGGTATCCTAAATCGTCGTGTAAGTTGGCCTAACAAGCTGTCCAGAATTGGGACGAATTTAAAGGGCATTTTAGTATTTTGTACATTAAAGTCTATTCTAGACTTTAATTATATTTTCATCTTTCTATTTACTATTTTAGGCGTGTATAGCAAGCATTATATCTTAGTGATGCTATAATAAAGGACATGTTGTCCATTACTTGATATCAAGTTAGTTGTTTAAGAGTCCTACTTTTTCAAGGACTCTTCATTTTTAGGGCTAGATGGCCGAAATCCATCTCTATTTAAGAGGGATTTCGGACACCATTGTAATTACGTTAGATATATTGATATTTTGGTAAGGTTATTCCTTAGCTACTTGTTGATACGTTAGATATAGAATTCATTCATTCTTGAGTTACTGTATTAACAAGTTTAGTTTACGCTTGTTGTGGTGTTTCAGCCTCCATCGATTCTTAGCCTTTTTTAGAGTTGCGTTGAGAATATTCCCCGTTAAACTAGTTCAAGAATAGAGAAAGATCCGATTTAAACTAAAGTGACGAGTCTTGGTACTTTGTACCTCAGTTCTTCGTATGACAAGAGTAAGGTTGAAGAGGACTCATCAAGGAATATCTACATTCATCCGTGATGTCAAAGCTAAAGAGGAAGCCAAGCTAAATTTACAAGATGATGTTCAAGTCAACCTCATAACTTTTCAAACAGCCAAACTCAACAAAGTGGCTAAAAGGGCATTTTAGGAACTTTGTACATAAAATAGACTTTAATTAGATTTTCACCTTTTATATTTACTATTTTTAAGTATTTTAGGCTGAGTAATGTTAGTGGTGCTAGAATAAATGACATGTTGTCCATGTGTTTAGTTAGTTTCTTTTATAGTAAGTTTGTTATGCTAGAGATTGAAGAGCCCTAAATAGAATATGACTCTTCCTTTGTGACAATTCAGCCAACTTTATAATTACGTTAGATATATGATATTTTGTCTAAGGTTATTCCTTAGATACTTGTGAATTGAACTTCTATTTAGATTTTCATTCGTTATTGAGTTATTGTTCAACAAGTTAGTTTCACTTGTTGTGGTGTTTCAACCCCCATTGATAATTAACATACTTAGTGTTGCGTTGATTATATTCTCCTTTGAAACTATTTCAAGAAGAGAAAGATTTGTTTCAACCAATTGTTGTTGGATTTTGATATAAGTTATCAAGGTTCTTCATCAGTGGCTGCCTGCATGTAATAGCTGGGTATAGTCGAAGTCACTGGTCTAATAAGGATGCTACGAGATGCCCGTGACATGAGTTTCCCCTTCCATCTCTCAACTTCCTTCGGACCTTATCCACTACCATTCCAAACGTGTTCTTCCCCACTCTCTTGTGTATTACCGGGACGCCCAGATATTTACCAAGATCGGTGGTTTACGACATTCCACATTTAGTGCTCAACTTCAACACCACTGCTTGATCCAAGTTCTTGGAGACAAAATTTTTTGACTTCCCTACATTCACCTCCTGCCCAGACTTATCACAAAACCTCCTAAGAACGTTCTCCATAATAGTTCCTCCTGTAACACTATATCATTAAACTCCCCCACCAGTTGTTGTTCCAAGTTCAACAGATAACGATTAGGTCCTCGACCCAGTTTCTTTTGGATACCCTCCAAACGAGCCAAACACCTATTATTTCTACTAATGACACTTCCAAAAACCTCTTTCCCCCACCACTGAAGCTTCGTGTTTCATTTCTCAATAGTCTCTCCAAGACCACCCCCATTTATGTTGCCAAACTATTTTCAAAAAATCCTCGAAACCTTCATGTTGTACCTAAGCCAATTGAAAATTAAAAGATCTAGACATATGGGCCATCTGATTATGTTGCTCACAAATGATTAACACTGGATTATAGTCCGAATGCGTTTTTGGGAGGTGATGCACCTCAGTACTACCCATCATTTCCTGCCATAAAAGGTTTCCTCATACACGATCAATCCGCTCCATAACAAAGCCATCGTTATGCCGACCATTATTCCAAGTGAAGGATGGGCCGTTAAAGCCCATATCAATCAACTTACAACGATCTAACACATCCCAGACATCGCGTCGCCATCCACTATTGCCCCATGTTCATCCGTCTCCTCCAACACCTAATTAAAATCACCAACCATCAGCCAAGAGGAGCGAATGATTTTACCAAAGTTATCGAGATAATCCCAGAATCTTTCCCTTATACACGCTGTAGGGGCTGCGTAAACTAGGGAAACATACATTGAACCTGGTCTTGGTTTGTCACCATCAAATTTAACATCTGATTGGTAAAAGACAGCAATTCCAAATTTACCACCGACTCATTCCAAAATCACCATATTTCCCCAGAAAAGCCTAAAGCTTGTACTGCAATTAGTTTAGTAAACCAGAATTTATGAAGAACTCGTCTCGCTCTGTCACTCAAGACCTTAGGTTCTAAAAGTACCAACACATCGAGATGATGCCTTACCAGACAGTCATTCAGATTTCGAAAAAAGTCGTCGACGCAGCGCCACGGCAATTCTAGCTAATGAGCTTGAGATTCATCTAACACTTCAATTGGGGTAGACCTCCATGGTCAAGATCTTCATCATCCCCAACTGGGACTTCTATCTGGTCCGACTCTGGACGTTGCCTCCCGAGAGAGTGATCACCATGATCCGCTTCAAAATCCATATCGCTAACCTCCTCGGCGTGGTTGTCCGGTGGATGAATTTTGGAGTTCTTTCTCACAGTTCTGATGATCTCCGTCGTGTCTGCTATTGGGAATATCATGTTAGTAGTGCCCTAGGACCATTAGCACATGTTGTGCGTTTTATTATCTTTTGAGCATGTAATTGAATAGTTAATTTTGCTTTTGATTATCAAATGTGTGATTTGATAGTAAAACTCATTAGCTTATGTAATTACTATTCTAGAAGTCCCTAGTTTTATGTAATGCTTAATTACTATGAAATAAAACTAGTATGATTGTTGATTGATGATCTTGTTTTACTGATCATGTGTAATGGATACAAATCACATCATAGATGCAATATATGGGGATACATTGTATTGGGACGTGATCCCAGTCGAGAAGTAATACTTCATGGTCTTAAGTCATAAGTATTACTTCCTCAATACTATTTTAGAATCCTTAGACCTTATGTCTTCATTGATTCTAGTATGAATGGAGCCACGCTTTTGACTCGATCGGACGTTACTTGTAGCAGAGTAATCAATACGACCGATGATCGGATGTAGTGTCCTATCATAGCTAGAATGTGAGAGACATTAGTAAGGAATTTGTCCCTCTCATTATTAGAGAGAGATATCCATGGGCCCCTCGATAGGGAAAAGATCATTTAAATGCATGGTCGTGCTCAAATGTATTTGATAAAGTGGTTATCAAATGCTATTTGTCGAAACAATCTCACCCGGAGAGCGAGCATAAATACAATTAAGCTTAATAAGGGTGGCGACCACCATGCCTTATGCTTAATTAGGATATCGCGAGACAAAGGGATTAAATAGTGGATTGATATTAGGTTTCGTTGTATATTCATTCACTTTGGGTAGTCACAATGTCTTGCTAGGGACCGTTTGTGATTTATGAACTCACACTACTACTAAGTGTGTTTTCATTGCCATTGTGAGATGAACCTACGGTGGTCACACGCATAGACGAGCTAATCGAGCTTCATGTCCGGATTCAATGAATCTAGAATGTGTCTAGGTTCGTTGTATCGACATTCACTTTTCGAAAATAATAAAGTGTTTATTATTCGAATTAGTAGATAGAGGGCAATTTTCGGTATTTTACCCATACTTTGGGATTACATGGGAGTTATTATCCGATAAGGACTCCCACTACCCAGTGAAAAGTCTCAGGAACGTGGGATTCACGAGACTCCCACGCTCGAGAGAAGTTGAATAGAGGTGGGAGTTGTTCTAGTAACGAACTCTCACACTCTATATAACATCTCTTAGCCGAAACCTAGATGACTAAGGTTTTCAGTCGAAATAATACATAGAATCGAAAACCGTTTTCTATTCTTGCCTCTCACTTTCTCTCTAATTCCCGAATCTCAGAAAACGAAGAGCTAGCAACCGCTGCCCGTTTCGTCGCGTGGATACCGGTAGAGGGACTTTCCGCAAGGGAGATCAATCGGTAGTAGCATCCGATCCAAGAAACGTCATCCTCCATTCAGAAGTAGCTTCTGAATCCTAAACGTAAGTTTTTCTTGCTGTTTTTCAAATTGTTTCATATGAGCGGATCCTTCAGGGGAGGATCCATGGGTGTTTGGAACGAGTTTCCGCCCATGAATCCCTTCATATCAATGGTAGCACCTTGACCCACCAAGACTTTAGTGAATAGCTGAGATGGGTTTTTCGGTCGGGTTATTAGATTTGGATTAGTATACTGGGTTGGGTCTATTTGAACACTTCGAGTTAGAGTCGGTCCATCAGTTAGGGGTGTAGGCTCCCTTATGCCAATCGAGCCTGGGCTTTGTGTTTGGCCCATCCTTGTTTTGGCTTATTGATCCAGAGCCCGTTTTACTATTGGATTTTTTCCTATTCCCTATCGGTCCAACCGATATTCGGCCCACCCACCTGATCTCTTAGGGTCTGCAATGGGACCTCCTCCAAATTCTCCTCATTAATCTGATTAAAAATATCAAAACGAGTCCTCATGCCGAAAATCTGCGTATTTTTCCATTTTGAGGTGGTTTAGCCCTATGACTTCTTGCCACGAATTACCAAAGATATTCTTTGATTGATTAGATATTATCTTCCCCCTAAAATTGGGATTTGATTGATTTCCACTGGTCTCATCCGCCTGGTTTTTCGCTGCTCCAAGCAGGAGTGCTCCCTGTGTCGGCCTTTTTCGGCCAAAATTATTGACCAACATCCAAGGACCGTACAAACAATCATTATCCTTCATCTCTGCCTGAGTTGATTCGGGCGTCCCCTGTGTCTCACGGTCGCCCGTACCGCCTACTTTATGTCTCATACAATCCGTCGCCCGATGACCATATTGACCACAATCAAAACACGCCAGATGTAGACCCTCGTATTCAACGGCAATCGTTAGCCCCATAATCTGAGCTCTAGGAATTAGTGGTTTGTTAAGTTCAAATTCCACACACACTCTTGCAAACTTCCCCGAGATATAGTCAGCGGCGTGAGATTGGCCTTAATAGCTCTTCCGATATGATTACCAATTCTCATAAGCATGGTAGTGTTATACAGTTCCAATGGAAAATGAGAAAGTCGTACCCAAACTAGGATTTTTTGTACTGACTCCGGAGTCGAGTGAAACAGCGGAGTCCATTTAGTCACCGTGAGATAATGTCTGAGGAAATCCAAGGCCCCTCTTGCAACACCTTGAGATAATTCTCTTGGTCGTAGAAGTGTACGACGAAATAGCCCTCCTCCATATCAATGATGTCACAATCATGCTTTTTCAAGGGAAGGGGATGATACGGGAACAACCAAGGGGATGCCCTATTCAATGGACCCACTAGTCAACCTTCAAGGACCTATGACAAGATCAAGGGAAAAGATGACTTTAGACAAAGTTGCAACATTGATCCGAGAGATTAAAACTAAAGAGGAAGCTAAACTCCATTTGGAATAAGATATTCAAGTCAACCACTTAAGTTTAACAAGTGTTCAATACGGCCCAAATAAGCAAAGTGGCTAAAAATGCATTTTAGTCTTTTGTACATTAAAGTCTATTCTAAACTTCAATGAATTATCTTAAACGGAGAAAACCACCTTTAAGAGAAAATCTTAAAAGATAATTAAGAGAGAGATCCTTGGGCATTTCATTAGAATGACATTCGTTGGGCAGAATGGTCATACTATGACATGGATTTTTTTTTGGACAACATTGGGGAGGACGCTTCCGTCCTCGGCTGACGTGGCATTTTCCATACGCGCCTTGCCACGTCAGCCAAGGAAGGAAGTGGGACTTTTGTCCTCCTCCCATGACGGAAGGCCCACTTCCGTTCTCACTTGGCAAAAAGTTGGTAAAAAAACTTGGGTTTTTTTCATTCATTTCCAGAACGGATTCTTCCGTAGATAGTATTGGGACCGTCTCTGGTTCGCAGGGCACTACCATGCTCCGTATGGATGACTTTCGCGCTTTCGTGACCGATATAAATCGGCTCCTCGGTGGAGTGTACTGCTACGTCATCGTCTGGTCCAGGTGTAGGCTGTACGAGGGAGACGCACCAAAAAAGAGTTTCACCTGTCCCGATTTAGAGGGACCCGCACCAGCATTCCCCCATTTGACTACCCGGAGAAAGATTGTTGATGCTCGGAAATTGGTAGTTGAATTGGGAGGGCATACCAGCCTGAGTCTGAGACTGAGTCTAATCTTCCGGCGGTTGAGACGGTCCCGCCGCGTTGCCTAGTGCGCCGTATATCGACATGATGCTCATGAGTAGCCTGCCGATTCCGACGAGTACCCGGCCTCCCACGCACAGCCCTACCTTCAATGGCCTGTCTCGGTTGTAACGCCGGTTGCTGAATGACATCTTCTGTTATGTTGGCAGCGCACGGTCTGCAAGCTACCTTCTCACCCGCATCCAAGGAGTCTTTGAGGGCTTTGGTAGCCTAGGTGATGAGACTTCTATACTGGCTCACATTTCTAGAAGCAGGCTTCTTGAATTCAACCAGTATAAACCTGTTTGACTCCGTCTGTAACATAAATATTAAAATTAGTATATTCAAAATAAAAAGATTTATGTTGACAACAAAACGAATACAACTACCAAAATATCTTCAGCTGTAGCGTTGGGTTGATAACCCATCGGGAGTGCCCTGGGATTCATATTTCTTGGGTTCGTGAGACGGTGAACGGTAATGTTATTGTACCAATCCATGTACTCACGGGTTGGTACAATAACATTACCGAGGGCGGGAGTAGCGTTCGCGAGTGCATCGACGCGGAGGTCCCACAGCTCTATGTAGACCCTGTGCACGTTCTGCCAATTCTTTACTCTGCCCGCCTTCACCGTGTGGAGGTCCTGACCCTCGACAACACCCTATGTCCCTGCCAGCATTGGTACCACCTGGTGGAAGCCAAATTGTCTCGCAACCTTGTCAGGCAGGTGGTACTTCACCATGGTTGGGGACAGGATCAGGGACATAAATGGAGATAAGGGATTTTCACCCCTTTTCTAATGAGATATTTTATTTTGGTAGGTGACTAAGTTTAAAAGTTAATCCAAGCCAATGGATGCAGTACACGTAGGAAAGAGAATTGCCAATACGTGTACTGTATTTATTGAGTTGGATGTAACTTTTAAACTTAGTCATCTACCAAGATAAAACTACTTTTTTCTAATAGGGGAAGAAGAGTTTTTTGTTTTTTTGTTTATTTAAGAGCGAGTTGTCTACCGTTCCTCGTGCAGTAATTAATTTCCTTGCCACTTTTATAAATAACTAGCAATAATATGTGCTTCATTCCAATGAACTTAAGAAAAAAGAAGAGGGAGGACTTAACAATTATCCCACAAATTTTATCCTCATCTCCAATGGCTCATTAGTCCACACCACCTTCTTCAACCTCTTCAATATTCAACCCCCCAAAATAAAACCCCACAGAATTCACAGACAATATTTGAAATCTTCAAAGCAAGAAATAAGAAATCAAGCAAAAGGGTGCAGCAAAAATGGCAGTGGCTAACACTTGGTCCACAGGACACTCTCTCACAATTCATCAACTGAGCCAATCCCTCTCTTCTTCTTCTTCTTCTTCTTCATTATCAGAGCAAGTATTTTTGGGGAAGAACAAAAAGTCTCCTGCTTTTAGAGTCCCAAGAAAGGTGCTTTCTTTGAGAAATCAAAAGAAGTCGAAATTCTATTGCCTTTGCACCAGTAACAATGATAGTTCCGCCAATACTAGTAATTTATGTAGCAAAAGTTATGATGGTTCTTGTTCTTCTGCTTCTGAGTGGGATTGGAATAGGTGGACTCGTTATTTTTCTGAGATTGAACAAGCCGAAAGCTATGCTTCTCTTTTAAAGGTTCGTCCTTTTGCTTCTTTTTTTTTAATGATTTATGTATTTATGTATTTATTCTCAGTGCTAATTATTTAAATTTCCTCTGTTTTAGTTGTTGGGGTGTTGGTAATTTTTGCCAAATTGTATAATATTTATTGGGACTCTCTTTTTGGGGTGGGATTGAATAGGGGGGACAAATTGGTTATTGGTGTTTGATGCTACTCTTGTTGTTTTGTTCAATTTCAAGAAGTTAAAATATTGAATTTTGATTAGGGTGATTAATTTATTGCACCTAGTTGATAATTGTTTCTGACTTTATGAGCAACCTAAAGTTGGTGGAAGTTCATATACTTATCATGGTAGTGTGATTAAGTTTGTGAGCACTTTATGTCTCTTTGTGATTTGAGAAGCTTGGATTTGTCACGGGGTACAGGGTTTATCGGGAGCAAAGCTTTTTTTGTACTGTTAATTTTCTGAATGAACTGATAAAGTATCTAAGATTTTGTTTCTGAGGTCAGTAGATTCAATAGACAAGGAAACAGACTATAAGAATCAAAGAGAGAAGTCAGGCATGTAAAAAAGAAAGACCAAAAGGCTATAGGTGGTTTTCCCATGTGCCTGAAATTAATCTTATTTACTCGTATCCAATGCTTTCGTAATGCTTAGGATTCAGAAATAAATGAAAACACCGATGAAGTAGTGCTTTTATTTTGGTAGAACCCTTTGCTCCTTTGTGCGCCTTATCGTCCTAAAAACACTGTTCAAGATTCTCTCCTTTCAAATGTACTTTGCGTTCTTTATGGAACAAAATTTTAGTTGGTATGAATAATATGCCTCAATAGACTTTTTGTTACCATTGAACTTTACCGAGCTAAAGGGTTACTACAGCTTATGGACAATGATGGTTCTCCAAATCAAGATTAAAGTTTGGTGTATCCAGTAGCATCCCGCTAGAGTGTGTTATACGACTCTTTGACCCCTGAATTAGGAGTGTCTAATGTCATGCAATCAGCTGGGAGTGACTGATGTTGTGTAAGCAGCTATCCAGCTATTTAGTGGAAATCCAAAATCTTGATTCATGCATCAGTTACTACCTCCCAAAGCACGGTTTCTGTTACTTAGTCTCAGTCTCGGAGAACATTCTGTTGGCAATTTTGGTAGGACTTTACTAGTTGAAGCAATATTTCACAGCCAATCTTAAATTTGGGTGCTGTAGTCATTACTTTGTATGTCATAGTTCCATAGGGTAATGCATGCCCATTTATTAGAACTTTGAGGTTGAATGGCATGTACAAGATCAATGAGAGGAGAGGAAATACAAGTTCCACTTACCTTCTTTCCGAAAATTTCCAATCAGGCCAGAAATGTGAAGAAACATACTTGGTGTAGCTGAAAAATAGAATGGAAGAAGAAATGGAGAAAGGAAAGAAATTCCAGTTGTAAATTTAATGAGAAGAGATGGGGTGCAGAAATGTCAGGGTAGCCGTAGCTACAGTCTCCTTTGAGGTGCACTTTTGCTTTTAAGTAATATTCCAACACAAAATGGGAAAACAAGAAAAGCCCCAAGTAGGGTTCATTGACCATGGCACCAAATCAGCTATGGGAAGCTTAAGACAAAGACAAATCTTACATATTAGGGGAGAAACAAATTTTGAGGAACTTAGTGGTTAGAAAAATATGACCAGCAGCTTGCTGGTAACTGTCCAATATAAAAGATGTTCATTCTGCTCCCCAAAAGCTCATTATTGTCCTAAAATCCGGTGATCAGACAAAGTTACTTTTCCATGCCCTGGAGAGAGCTAGAAACAAGTGTTAACGGTCATGGTCTTATTTTGTCCATACTGTGGCCTTAGTTTCAATTACCATACCTGTGTAACAATTTGTGGAAGTGCTCGACGTAGCGGTTCGGTTATTATGAAGTCTATGATCATGTGGAGATTGTTAAATCATTAGTTCTGTGATTCCCACTCCTTTGGCCTTTACCAAGTTACAATTCCACACCCACAACAGATGCCTCATTTCGTTTGAAGCTCATTCTCTGATGGCTAGATTCGAGTTAATATGCACGTAGAATCAGAAATCCTGAAATCTGTTTAGATTTTTTTTCCATTTGTTTTATCACTATAGTTCTTTATCTTATCCAGAAATTTACATTTTCATTTGAAAAGGGCTCAATTTCCTTGTAATTATGTACCAAATGATGTTGTATTCTCAAACAAGACCAATTTTTATGATGTGTAATTAGAAAATAAATCAGTCTTCATATAACGTTCTTTTTCTTTGAACTTCGTATGGTTTAATTGTCACTGATCATTGTAGCTGATATTTATAAACTTAGCTGCGGAATGATGTATTTATATCGGCATTATACAAGTAATGAGGAACTACCTTTTGTTCTGACTGATTGTCTTAAATTTCAGTTTCAACTGGAAGATGCCATAGAAAAGGAAGACTTTGAGGAAGCTGCAAAGTTGAAGAAAGCTATTCTAGAGGCCACATCAAAGGATAGTATTGCTACAATAATGTCCCAATTAAAGGTAATAATAATGATAGTTGAATTTATGTAACTGTTGACACAGGTCTAACAATTGGAATTCAAATTTTCTTTAGGAAGCTATTAATCAAGAGCGTTATCATGATGCTTCAAGATTGTGCCGAGATACCGGAAGTGGGCTGGTAATTACTTACACCAGAACCACCTCATGTTTAACCCTTATTTGTATACTAATTGATTTTGTCATTTTCTTCCTATAGAGATGATGAACTTTATTTAGCTGTCATGTTTTTCCTTATGTAGCTAATTTTCTTGCTACTACTCTTCCCGACATTTTCTTATTTTCTTTTGAATATCTGGTACTGAACCAGTAAACAAAATTTACAAAATGGTTCATAGTATGAATCTCAGACCTGGATCATTTGCATAGAGATATAGGATATGATATTTCTGGAGTGACGTTTGATTTGGTACTTCCTCTGTTTCATGATATAAGGCCTTCTAGATAGTTTAGCATAGATTAAGGAAGGGAGAGACAAGATATATGCGCTTGAGCTCCAAATATCCTCAAGTTATAAAGAATCATCGTTACTGTCAAGTTTGAGCTTCTTGTCATTTAATTCAATCTGAGCTGTATAGGTCAGCAATAACTGAAATCTGAGCTCTATAGGTCAGAGATAACTGAATGACTCGGTGAGTCTGAAACTTCACTTGGCTTGGCTTGGTTTACCTCATTGCCCTAATGAAGTTTTTTCTTTTCCATCTCTTCCTTTGTGCCCTGAAGCTTTTGGGGCGCCCTTTTCAAGAATGGTTACAGAGTTTGGTGATTAGTGTAGTGTCTAATTGAATGCGACAAACAATAAATGAATCTCGAATTCTAGCATGACTGACCCTTTTAACTTTATCAAATATTTTCTTCATTTCATAGCTACCGTTTGCTGATCTCTATATATGAGAATGTACAGGTGGTATATTCTGTCTTTGATTGCCCGCTCATCCCTATTCAAATTTGTCTTTACATGTTAACCTTAGGACTCACTTCAGATTTATTATGCTTATAAATAGGTTTTGGTACATAACAAAAGTTGTGAGCTTGCAAGAAAAGGACTATAACTGATCATTGTACAATATGATTATCTAGCATTCTTAACTTTTCATTCTTTCAGGTTGGTTGGTGGGTTGGCTACTCAAAAGATTCTGACGATCCCTTCGGTAAAATTGTACGTATAACTCCTGGAATGGGCAGATTCATTGGCAAAAGCTATAGTCCCAGGTAATTTTATGGAAACATGTCAATGGTACAAATTTACCTGTTATATGTTTTTGCTGGACCCTGCTGATGCGGGAGCCTTGTGCACTGGGTACGACCTTTTTTTATATATGTTTTTTTCTGGACAATCATTGATGATGTAATTGTTAGTGCAGGCAATTGGTTACTGCATCTCCTGGAACTCCACTCTTCGAAATTTTTGTTGTCAAAGATGCTGATCAGACCTACACCATGCAGGTTAATTAGTTGATTTATTCTTTGTCAAGCTTGTCCCTATTCACGAGAATGAGCTCTAGGTCTTTTTCCCTTGGTGATTAGATAGTGAGCTATTGAATCTAAAAGGTCACAGGTACTTGCCCATGAAAGTTATGATCTTTCTCAAGTTATTATCATTTGTTTCATCTTCTGCTTGTCTGAACATTGGGGATTAGTTACATTTGCTTGAAAGATATTTTCCGAATTATGGTGCTATGCAATAGCAACCTCTTCTTCTTAACGTTGTTAGATGTTAATAGTTGTTCAAAATTGTCATCCTTGGATCTTTTTCCTTCTGTAAATGCTTGTAAAAAAAATCTCTGATATCTCGTTTCTTTTGATTGATATCGTATGTTTATCAGGTAGTCTTTTTGCAGCGAGTAAAGAGTAATGCTTCAAGTTCAATTTCATCTGATTCAAAATCCACAAAGGGTTTGTCAGCTGCTGAAATTGAGAATGCATCTGTCGTCGGTACAGAAGTGAGCGAAAAGGCAGCCGAAAAAAGTGATGAAAAGAGCATAGATTTTGAGGAAATTGCTGAGGAAGGGTTAAATAAAGTAATAAACTTTCTCAAAGATAAAATCCCTGAGCTAAAAGTTAAAGTGATGAAACTAAATGTCACGGAAGAGGTGATTGAGGAAGGTGATTCCGTGAAGCAATTGATGAACGAAGACAACGAAACCATCGCCTCTAGTGATAGTGAGGAAGCTAGTGATTTTGAAGACTTGCAGGCTGAGCAAATTGCTAACGAAGGGGATAGCGATGGTGTTGAAGATGAAAAGGATTTGGATACGAAGATCTTCATTGGTGGAGTTTTACACAATAAGGATGAAAGTTCTTCCAAGGATGAATTAATTCGCTTACCGGTTGAAATAAGAGATATTGAGAAGGACTCTTTTGTGTTGCATATTCCAAATAGAAATCAATATAATGACGCCGAAGAAAATATTGCCTCCAAGATCAAAGTAGCGGCTGTTGCAGCTCAAGATTTCTCTGAACTCATGCCTCCTGAAGTGGCAAAGGCTTTTTTGGGTTCTGATAAAGTTTCTTCGAAGGTAAGTGTTGCGGAGAAGGGGGGAAAAAAGAAAAGAAAAAAGATGCTACACGTTTCTTCCAGTTTTGCATTTTTGCTTTCTTCTATTTCCATTAGGCTTCACAAGGTCTCTTTATGACTGAGCTAAAAGAGCTGGAGTGCTATTGCAGGTCTCGAGAGATGTGAAAGAGATAGTCAAACTCGCAGTTAGTCAGGCACATACGCGTAATAAAGTATCGGAGTTCACAAACTTTAGTCGAATTACCACACCAAAAGGAGGTTTAGATCCATTTGAAGGTGACTTTTACTTTCCTTTTAATGTGTCTACATGTGTCAGTTTTTCTTCGGCTTCTTTGTTTGTAGCTAAGGCCTTTACACGCCGGGGAAGGGGGGGGAACCCTGGTTCTCGTTAGGTATGACGTCTAATATGATCTATGGTACAGGTCTTTATGTGGGTGCCTTTGGACCATATGGAACTGAGGTAGTTCAATTGAGACGCAAGTATGGCAATTGGAATGCAAATGGTGACGAGAAATCTTCTGAAGTGGAGTTCTTCGAATACGTTGAAGCAGTAAAGTTAACAGGCGATCTAAACGTTCCTGCTGGCCAAGTAATTAATTTTTCCTTTAATGACCATGTTCTCGTATGTGAATGCTTACTAATGTGGATTCTTACCAAATTCATACGCTGCTTTGTTCTATAGGTCACATTTCGGGCTAAGATTGGAACAGGAAGTCAGCATACCAATAGGGGAATGTTCCCGGATGAACTAGGAGTGGTAAATAGTTTATACATTCTGTTTTACTAAGGAAACTACCGACTTTAAACCCAGTAGCGCCTAATGGTCAAATTCTCTCTATCATTTCAGGTTGCCGGTTATAAAGGTCAAGGAAGGATAGCTGAATTTGGGTTCCGAAATCCAAAATGGGTTGAGGGAGAGCTTTTACAACTCAACGGAAGGGTAATAAGAGCGTTTGTTTTTCTTTTTTTCTTTTCGGGTTTCTTACATTTTGGCAGGTTGATGGTGTCGTGCTAATTTTTCATTTTAACTTTCTTAATATTGTAGGGCATGAGTCCATACATTAGAGGAGCTGATCTTGGTTTTCTGTACGTTGTTCCTGATCAAAGCTTTCTCGTACTTTTCAATCGTTTGAAACTACCCGAGTAAGAGCCCTCTACATCCATGATGGTTATTATATGCTCAAGACGATTAGTAGAGTAAAGGGAAAAAAAAACTCCGAGAATAGTAATTATATCGTTATTTATTTTGTTTTTTAAGATATGTTAACACGAGTTCTTCTTCTCCACTTTTTTTCAAGTGTGTAGAAACTATGTTTGGCAACTTGTGGAGAATCTGTTCTATTCTTGCATGTACATTTTCTGCTGTCTGAGAGAAAGAATCTTGGGAACATTTGGGGCATACACTAATTGGTAATAATATGCTTTTCTTGATGTTGTAATAGGTCCATTGTCTCACTTGGAATCTAATACAAAATTTTGCTCTTTTTTCCAAATGCTCTGGTAAAAATATACCTTTTTTTGCATCTACCAGACATTGAAAAAGAGATAATAGTTCTGTCACGTATCTGGTTCGATATGTAGAGAATAATTTTTTTTCTCAATAGTTTATCTTGAATGAAAAATAGTATTCTCTCTCCGTCTCTATCTTAAATTGAATGTCAACTTTTTTAAAATGAACATATTTTATCTCTAAACTACCTTAATTGACTTCTTATATTTAAGGGAGTTAGTTACACATCACTAACGTATGGGTCCACTACTAAGCTATTTACGTTAAGAAGAATTTTATGGTAACTTACTTATAGTCAAACTAAGCAGAGAGTAAATCACAAGGTCGGCGTGTGGAGACGGGCTGAATTCGTAGCAGAAAAACAACGATCGGGTCACAGTAAATTGCTAAAGTGATTCCTCTTGCTTTTCTCTTGTACCATTTGTTTTTTTCACAATCTGTGAACTTGGGGTCTGATTGTGTGGAGGTTAAAATGGGGGACGGATAGTAAATTTTGACGAAAATGAGGATATTTATGTCATTTCGTGAGGATGGTGGACAATTACTATGGGTTACTAACTAAGATAAAATTTCTCTCCCTTAAAGGATACCGTCTTACTAGAATTTTATAGTTTGTTAAATGTAGCGCTTTTGCTTTTTTTTTAAGCCCAGCAGAACGTACACCTCATGAGGGGGGAGAGTAGCACTCACAAGAGGAGGAAGAGATGACCCTAGAAAGGAAGACAATTTAAAGCATACTCCATGCGCGGAGAGGGTATCGAACCCACAACCTTAACCTTAAGGTCGTGGGCAGTTCGTTGCCCGCTGGGTTAAGGACCTTGTGAAGTATTAAAAAACAAAGAATATTAAAAAAAAAAAAGGCATGGTTGGACAAATATCTAGTGGGTGTGCTTTTGAAAGGAACCTAAAGCAAAAGATTGGATGCTACTTTATGTAGAGATGATTTGTATGGAACCTAGGCACACTTGGGTGGCTTAGTCGAGACATATTCTTTGATTTAAATTTTTCAATAATCGTAAGACAAAATTGTGGAATTCAGTCAGGACATATTTTACGATTTAAAATTTTCACTCACTTCAGCTGAGGCTAAGGCTCAATTTTTATTTTTTTTTTTTTTTTGTAATGACAACAATGGAATTAAGCAATTAAAAGCTTATCACTTTTGGAACCCTAGCTTGTCATTGTTTATATACCTACCGACCTCAATTATTTACAAGTAAAAAAAAGGCCTTTATTCTTCTCTAATTATCCCTCTCTTTTGCATGCTTTTCCACACTTATTTTTTGCTTTCAAAAGCTTTGCAAAAACACTCTTTTTAGCACACGTGTTGTTTTTGTTATAGGCGCATTCAATTCAAATTCTATGTCATTTTGAAGGTTTTTTTTAAAGTTTATAGACATTCAATTACACCTTAAAAAATCTATTAAAAATCTTGAGGTATTTAATTTTGATTTTAAAAAGTGTATTAAAATCTAAAGGTATTCAATTCAGATTGCAAATGATCTATTGAAATCTGTTGGTATTCAAAACTCTACAAATTCTCATAGATTTTATTAAATAGAGGATTGTGATGATTTGCTAGGCCCGGTATAGTATTGAGAAATCTCCTTTTGTTTCTCAAGATTCTGAACTGCTAGGCCCGATATACAAACCTTGAACAAAGAAATAAAAAAGAGCGGCAGATTCGTGATCTCAAAAAAATCAAAGGCCCACCACCATTCTTTTATTATTATTATTATAACAAAACTGATTTGATTCCAAAAGAAAAATGATTGATAAACATACGTGAGCTTTGAAAATTCAACACTGTTAGATCAGTATAATACCTTATTGGATCAATCTCTTCTTTATTTTTGTCATTCAAATAATCTATAGTTTATAAATTAAAAGAAATCATGATAAATCAATCTAATAAAATCTATATGAATCTGCGTAGAGTCCGTATAATTTAAAATAATATGTAGAATCAGCAGAATTTGTAAATTTTTAAACACCAATTGCAATCTTTTAAAATCTGAATTGAATATCAACTGCTTTAGTTCCTTTAATTTTATCAACATTTTGGACTATATTGACTCATCTTTTTTATTTTTCAAATGAAGATAAACTCTTTATCACATTCGTAATGACCCTACCCTTATAAAGAGAATTTGCTCAATCTTTTCAAATGAAGAGAATGGAATTTTCAAATAGGGGGAAAATGGGGACATAAAAGGTTCAATTTTTCTTCTTTTTTTTTTTTTCCCTTCTTGTTTAATAGACACTTTTGATAGCTCAACTCTTATCATTTAAGAACATCAGAATTAGTTAATTTTTCTCACATATTGTATTTAGAAACCTTCAATATATTTATTAAGATACCGGTGAAAATTACATTTGAAAAAACTCCTCTTGCAGCTTTTAGAAGAACGAAAAAAATGCTAAGGGTGTGTTTGTTTCCATGAAATTGGATTGTCTAATTCCAATTTTCTTGTTTGGCTATCAACAAAATTATGGAATTGGAATTCAAATTCCAATTCTCTTGTTTGGCTCTCAACAAAATTTCCAATTCTCTTGTTTGGCTCTCAACAAAATTTTCAATTTGGCTCTCAACAAAATTTTCAAATCCACAAAATCAATTCCATTTATATTCAAAGAATTTGAATTCCAATTCCACAAGATTCAGTGTAAGTTAGAAATATATCATACATACAAGTTATTTTCTCTCTCATAAATATATATAAAATGACCAAAGTACCCTTATTGTAAATGAAAAAACACCCCTAGTACAAAATGACTAAAGTACCCTTAATTTAAAATAGCTAATGTTATTTGTTTAAATGAAAAAAATACCCTTTATACGATGTCGAAAAATTCCGTTAGTGCAAATATATGATATTATACCCTCGGCTCAAAATGATGAAAAATACTTTCGCGCAAAATGAAAAAAAAAATTACCGCTCCAATAGCCTAAAATTCATATGATTAAAAATGATTCAAATTTTTTTTGATGAAAAATGATGAAAATACTTTGGCGTAAAATGACGAAAATGCTCTTAATGCAAAAAGACAAAAAACGCTCACATAAAAAAATGGGAAATGCCTCTTGTGCAAAATGGCAAAATTAACTTTGAATAAAATGAAAAAAACTCTCTTAACAAATTTTTGTTTTGCACGTACGTGAACAAAATGTGTTTTACACTAGAGCATGTGTTGGTATAAGCTAGGGTGTATAATTATAGTTTAGAATAAACAAGTGTCAGTATGTACTGAATACCATGAGACATGTATTTTCATATTTTTGGACATATAATACATTTAATGAAACAAATGTTATCTCTCGATAAACACACATTCTAAGATATATCTTAGGCAATAAGAATTTTAAAAATCACAATATGTGTTCATTTAAAACAAAATATGAACCGAATTTTTTATTTGACAATCTAGCACAACAACAAAAATATGTTCAATATATATTGAAATTTTAACATTCGACACTATAAGTCAACCAAGTGAAGCAAAATGTTTACTACTCCCTCAATTCCTAAATATAAAACTCTTTAGACAATTTGAGAAAACTAAGGAAGTTATCATTTTCACATAAATTTCCAATATTATCCCCCACCCACCCTCCCTCTCTCTCACTTCTTTGTCATAAAGAAAGGAAAATGTTGAGGTGATAATCGAAAATAAATCAGATACAACTAATAAAACAACCTTAAACGACAATTAATTGTGATACCTAGATATCTCCTAAACGACAATTAATAGGGAATGGAGGGAGTACCGTATAACAGCCAAGTAAAAACCCAGAGTGGTTGACGCCAACTAAAAGCTTCACACTGCCAGTCCTACTTTTTCTTTTCCAATGTTTCCATAAACTCTCTCTCATTTCTCCCTCCTTTCCTCCTTTTGATCCCCACTTCCCTTTCCTCTCTCAAATCAAATTCTCCCATGTTTTATTTTCTCCAAACCCTCCAAAATAATTCACTGTAAATCAAAGGGTTTTTTCCCCTGATTTTTCTTTGTAGTAACAGAAAATGGAAAATCCGGACCCAAATTCAAACCCCACCTCAAATAATCACCAAGAACACAGAAACAACAACGGAAATTCCAAGAAAATTTTCAAGAGTGACAGCATCAAGAGCAACAGATCAATTTCAATGTCTGATACTGAATCCCAGTACGATACTTTCCACTCTCCTCTCCGATTCGATTCACCTCTCCGTTCTGATGATCCAATTTTCAACTCCCCTTTTGATTCTAATTCGAATTCGAATTCCAAAGCTATTGTTGCTGTGGACAAGTATGTTTCTCCATTAAGGTCGCCGAAAAAGCCTTTGTCGGAGAATTCAAGTTTTCCGGCCACTCCGGCATCAACCGGAGGAGGAATGAAAAAAGATGGGTTTCCGCCTCCGCCTCCGCCTATGATGATGTTTAATAAGTCGGTGGCGGAAGGGATGCAACCCGGGATGCAGAAGATGGAGATGGGGATGGGAGAGGGTGGTCAGGAGGGAGGTGACCGGCGGTCGAAGACGGCGGTGTCGTCTGTATTGTGGAGGTCTAAGAGGGAATTGATGTTAAATAAAGCAGCTTTGGGGTTTAGGGTTTCTGAAATAATATTGTGTTTGATTTCTTTCTCCGTTATGGCTGCTGATAAAACCCAGGGCTGGGCTGGTGATTCTTTTGATCGCTATAAAGAATACAGGTAATTTACAGCGATTTTACTTTTCTACACATGTATTTTCAGTAACATGCTCGGGACATGTTAAACTTTACCGGAAACCACAGTGAAGACAAAGTGGTGACATATTATTTGTAGTCAAATGTAAATGTGATATATTTAGCCAAAAAATAGTTGAGTGGCAAAAATCGCAAAATATAAACAGTTTAGTGACAAAATAGCTATTAACTCTGCTAAGTAATACTACTATAAACTTTACTTTTAATGTTTGATATTGTTTAGCAAATGTCGTACTTTTATATGGAATTTTCTGTTTGCTGATAGGTTTCCTTCCATGTCATTATTGGTCTCCTTCGGCCATTGACATGAAAGGGGTAATAACAAGACAGTCAAAATCGAGATCCTAAGTAGGTTTGGAAGGGCGTAGAAGGATCGTAAGATGGTAGTACCGTAACTCGGATCGTAAATCTTACTTAATTTAAAAAATACTAATTAATTCAATACTCTCATAATTCCTCTAAATGAAATATGAAATTTTCCAGAATCTTATGATATTTTATAGTATTAAACAAATATTCATCACATGAAAAGGCTATAGGAAAATGGTATTCTGCTTTGTGTCTCAGAATTTTGAAACTCAATTTCTCCCATCAAAATTCTTACCGGAAAAAAATAGACAACAAAATCTACCTGGGCCTTGGCTAATTGGAGCAATCTGAGTTTAGTGTTTCGAATTACCTTTTTGTTATTCTGGGCGATATAGGAGGAGGAGCTTATAGGAAAAAAAAGAATTTGGAATCGATCGAGGAAGAGGAGATATTGGTTGGCAGTTGAAAATTGGAGAGGCTTGAGAAGATCGAAGAAGCCACGGAGTTGAATAGAGAAAATTGAACGGCATAGTTTGAGTTTTTAGAGAATTTTTTGGTTTTGTCTAATATGGGAAGTGTATTTTTAATTTTTCGGGGTGGGTTGAGCTAAAACTCGACCCAAAAGAGAAAAAAGCTAACTCAGAGTTAACTCGTAGGAACGTACGATCATACGTTCCCGAGTCCTATTACACGAGTTTACACAGATCCTACGTAGAATCTAACGCGTAAGGCCCTTAAAACTCGTAGGATAGTACGATCCTACGAGTCAACTCGCGAGTTTGACTTCCTTGGATAATAAAAAGAAATGAGAAATTACATGAATTGCTATATAGTAACGTGTATTCGAGTTAATAGAGTAATTGAACTGCATGATTATGCAGGAAGACTCAATCTGTAGCCTACTAGCCTGGCTGTCTTCCTTGTGTGATTGTTTTCCGGTATCATAGATATGAAATAATGAATGTTTCCTTCTCTCTTTTCTTTTCTTGTTGTTTAGTTTACGCTTCATCATTTCGTTTTTCTTCTCTATGATTCTTTATCTGATGAAAGGAAATTACATTTTGGTCAGGTACTTGGTAGCTGTTAATATTATTGGATTTGTATATTCTGGATTTCAAGCATGTGATCTAGCTCGTTATTTGGTCACTGGGACACATGTCATTTCCAGCGATCTACATTATTTCTTTGATTTTGCTTTGGATCAGGTAAGCGGTTTTTGCTGACTATGTGAAATTTATTTTTTGTGCGACTGGTTTGATGGACCTTTGGTTATTCGGGCCTAGCTGTGATTATTTGAGTTTTCTGTTGGGGTGCTTGGTGTTTCTGTTTTTCTCCATTTTGAATCCCGGAAAGTGCCAACAGTAGAAGGGAATGGTGTCCCAAGATCATCATTTTTTAATGATAGGTTATCTAGATTGTTAAAAGAAATATTTTTCCTTCTTTCCAAGCCACCTTGTTAGATGGCTTTCTACGTATTCTATGTTGATTACCAATACTGTCGGCACAGAATGTAAATGGCTTCAAGAATTTAACGTCTTCTCTGTTTTCAAATTGTGTCTTTCAAGGAATATTTAGCTTCGATAAATTACCTCACTCTGTTTAGCTTCCTTCTTGTGGATGCGTCCAAATATTAGACCTGACTGTTGGTACTGTATTCTCGACAGATTTGGACTCCTGCTTGTTGATCCATTGCGATCTATGTTTACGATTTTTTGACAAATATCTTCTTTTCTTTCTTCTTATTCTTTTTTCTAAAGAAAGTAACTAAACAAAAATTTATGTACATTCGGATTCGGCATTGTAAAATTTGATAGAAGGGGTCATTTTGTTTCCAAATTTGGTTTGAGTTGCAGATGCTTATTCTTTTATACTGGGGAAATGTAGTGGGTTGTACTAGATTCATCGCTAATTTCACTTACCACTGTATTGCTTATTACTTCCTCACACCCCAGCCTTTCCCAACCCGAAAGAGTAAAAAAAAAGGAACAGAATTTCGCTACATTTAGCTTTGCTTTTGTCCCAATAGTTACGAGTGTTTGTCGGGATAATATTTTGCGATATTAATCGTTCAAGCTTTTGTTTCCATGACTCTAGACATTTCCTCTTTAATACTTTTAGGGGTTTCTCATGTATATGCTTTCTGAAACATTTCTTGCACAATTTTAACGTGCAGATACTCGCCTATCTTCTGATGTCGGCGTCATCTTCAGCAGCCACCAGAGTGACTGATTGGATATCAAACTGGGGTAAAGATGATTTCACAGAGATGGCAACTGCATCTATTAGCATGTCATTTCTGGCCTTTTTTGCGTTCGCCATAAGCTCTCTTATATGTGGTTACACCCTTTGTAATCGCAACTCCTCTTGAATGCGATGAAATCTCAAGCTGTACAGGCATTGTAATATTCATATATAATTTTTACCATTTTAGATGGAGTTAGTGAACAAACAGAATGTAAGGTGAATAACGGAGGAGGAAATACTTTTGAGAAATGTGTATTTATAAAGTTTTAAGATTTTTTTTTTAATGAGAAATATAAATTTTAAGAATTTGTATTGCGTTATGAGGGGATTATTTGTTGCCTACTAGTGTAACAGGTTATTGTCAATTTGGACAAGGTTCCAAGATAGAGAATTTTTAAAGTCAAGTTTAGTATGGTATATTAAGCGGGCATCATTAGATGGTTAATTGAGATTATTAGTTTGTTTTGTGAAAGAAAAAACGAGATACAAGTTGGCATAGGAGTGATAATTTAGTTAATTACACAATTCCAAGCAAAATGTTTTTTAATCCAAACATGAAATAGCTTTTTCAATGAATTTGGTAAAACAAAAAAAAATTGGTAAAATTGAGATCACAATGTAAGAATTCAATCCAGTCAGCTAAATTTTACTCCATCCGTTACAAATTATCTGTCAACGTTTCCCTTTTAATTTGTTTCAAATTATCTGTTCACTTTTTAAACAAGGTGCTCGCTCATTAATGATGATTTTTTCAATTTTACCTCTTACATTAAATGTTGGAGAGACAATTAGTATTAAATTGGGAATAAAATTAAATAGGGATCATGCTTGACATTTTACTAAATCCCACTATAAAATTTAATAAAACTTTACTTCCAGTGCAAAACACAAAGTTGACATATAATTTGAGGCGGAGGAAGTAACTAATTAATTATATCACGTGATCACTTATTTCAATTAAGTGGAGAATGATTAAGCTCACTCAATTTATTTATATAGTTATTAAATTTTGACCTTAGAAAGACGTTTCAAATTAAAATCAATATAGTTAATACAATGTAGTAGAAAGTAAGTCTGGTTAATTACGCCCGATTAATTACGAACTAAAAACAAAGGCTTAATTAACCAAGGAATGCTTGGATTCAGATGTAAGATTCTAAGTGATTTTCAGGCTTCATGAATCATGACTACTCTTGCCAAGATCATCAACATTAATCATCCATAACCTTATAGGTAGATTATCTTAACATGGTAAAATTATTCTTTGCAATCTCTTTTGGGGTCTGCATTGCTACTAGTGAAGTAAAGAAGCGTATGCAGTGACCGATTTAAAAATTTTACGTTAGGAGATAATACAGTAAATTTTACAAGTTGAATATATACAATAACTTTAAAATATTAATAATGTTGCTATTGTCTCTCATAAATCAAACACTGTATGAAGTTGGGTTAAATCTCATAATGAGTCAAAATTTGCATGGTATATTCTTTTGCTATGAATACCTTGTGGAACACAAAATTATTCAAAATAATCTCACACGAGCCTTAAGCCTTTTGGCTGCTTCAATATGTTTGATTGTCCAAGGAAGAGTATTCTTCTTAAGCCTAGGGGTAAGAATTGACCTATATTTGGCAATCTGTTACATGAAATGACTGATATAATTAACAATTTCAAAGAATTATTGCAACAAAAACTGTTTTTTGTTGTCCCTTTTCATCAACCGCGGTAGGATTTGTGATCTTCCAGACATGTTTATTTTTCTCATTTTCAAAGGTACCTAATGGGGGAAACATAGTGTCTGTCATAAACTCTATCTTCATACTCAATCAAATGGGGTTTAGCCAACCATAACTCTGATACCAATAATAATAATAATACTTAATAAATAACTTAATATAGTAAATAACTTAAAATAATATTAATACTTAATAAATAACTTAATAATACTTAAACAAGGAGGAATACTTACTTAAAACGATACTTAAATAACTTAACAATAATACTTAAATAATATTTAAATAATAATAATAATGCATGAACAAACAAATGCTCAAGATAATGTTATGATAAAAATACTACGGGAATGATAGTGGAAAAAGTAGTAGAACATTATGAGGAAATGGACAAAATGCAATGGAATGAAGAAGACAAATGTAGTAGAACAAACTCTGATATTATATAAACACTTCTCACTCTTTTTCTTTTTTGAGAATTGAGGGAGTTTACAATGCTTTTATATGCAAAATACAACCCTACGGATTTGAAATTTGAATTGAAATACAAACCAACAACAGAAAAATGAAATAATTGAAACATGGAAAGGATAAACGAACTCTACACTTGAAAAATATTGCGAACAAATATATCTTGACATCTTATAATTTCATGATTAACATGTTACAATACTAGGGAAGAGAACAAATGTAGAACCTATAACTTTTATTATTTTGAGTAAAAACTTATGGTTTCAAGCTTTAAATATTGCGCTAGTTGTATTAGACTTCTTTAACCCGAAGAAATTTAAATTACCCTTTGAATTTGAGTGTTTTTTTATTTTTTTGAAAAACGTAAAAGATGATTATTTGTGAAAGAAATTGTGGGACCAAAGTAAAAATTTGTATTGAGGTTTAAAATAAAAATAAAAGAGATCCATTCGACTCTGAAAGAGTTATGAAGTTTTATGGAGAACTGAAACTAGAAGAAAACTTTCTATTAAAGACTAATAACATTTGCATAACCATTAACCAACAACTTCAAGTCGAACTCTCAGTGAAAGAAAAATCTATTACATTCTAGACAGAAGAGGATAAAGCTAGGTTAGATGTTTTTGCCGGCAGTGGCGAATCTAGTACCCGAGAGCAGTGTGTCCACTCACCGATTCATCTTATTTATGTGGGGGTCACTTATGAATCTATCAACTAAATAGAGTAAGAATACATCTTATTTACTACCAAAATTATTTTTCAGCCGGGGCATGTGACTTTGGTGGCGGAACACTGCATCCGACTCCGACACTGTTTGCTGGGATGGCACCTCAACCTTAGCTTTGCAAAATCCTACTCATCTCTGCCAAATCTAGAATACTTTCTAGGGCAGGCATGTCTTGAATTATGAAGCTGTCATTTGCGTCCGCGTTTCACTTTTCTCCAAGCATGGATCATTGACTGAAATGAAGGTTAAAGTGGAAACTCAGAATCAATTATCTGCTTGAGTCTCTCTTCAGATCTGATGATGAGGGATCTTGTTTTTGCGGCCGACCAAAAACACATCTGCACATTTTAAGATAATAACCATAAGAATCAACTTCATGGGGTTTTTTTTAAATCTATCCATTTATTAAGAAGCAATGTAGCGTACAATGACAGCAAAACACCGATCAAGACTACTGATGCGATGCATAAGTAAGAGTGATAAACTTTAATAGGACGCATAGAAGAAGCATTCAGTTTAAAACATGACAGTAGGCGATTGACCTAAATAACGAAAATATTGATTAAAAACCATCAATGACATGAGACCTCACCTCTACTAAATCAATTAGACATCCTTGAACTAGCCATTGAGGTAAATGCAACTAGGAGAAATTTCATCAGAGTAATGTATATCTCCTCCAAGTATACCCCATTGAGCTTCATCGAGGAACAATTATCATCGAGAAGCTCTTACCCTAAGGGGTAGTTAGTTTCTCTCCCAACCTCATCTCTTTCTAGGCTTCTTAAAGGCTGGAATTCGTAAAAAATGTTCAATTCAAAGTGTTTGCAGTTACTAATCACAATCAGAAAAGTTGCTGCATCTCTCAAGAGTGTTTTCATGTTCCAATTGGATAAAATGGGGAGACGAAAGAAAAAAGATCCATTACGATGATTCTAGCAAAAAACATCATATAGCAGAGAAATAATTGGCTTCCCATCTGTCGAAATTCAAAGTGACAAGCTCATGAATTATCCAGGTATGATCACTGTATTATTTTTCTTTCTGATGAGTATTTCCTCAACAAAAAATGTAAGAATTAATGAACTAATTGAGTTGTGAAAGAAAAGCACGAGGTCAGAGCAAATAAATACAGAGTGAGACCCGAGTCCAGAAGAACTATCAATTTCAGAATTACATGTTTCATACAAATAAGTCAATGTATTGTAATCATGAAAAGACAACAGAAATCATACTACAACCAGATACTAGAATGGGGAGGGAATCCATGACCAGGGTTCATTGACAAAAGTAATAAGATAGTGGAGCTCACCCGCATGTTGAACATTTCTTTTGATGCATTTGATGCATGCAGAATATTGATAAGCAAACGGAGCATATAAAATCCATGTCAATTGTTTTTTTTGTGGCAGAAACACTTGCAGAGGTCAGATTGAGCAGGTTATACATCTTTAAAGGAAAATATGAATATGGAATCTTCGCGGAAGGGTAAAACAAATAGGGAAATCTTCCTGTTGCAAATGAAAAAGGAACAAATAATTAGAACACTGCAAATCAGGTGAACTATAAAACATATTTGCTGTGCTTTCATCTAGAGGATACTCACATGATAGTGTTCCTTTTCATGAGTAAAAAGTGTACGGTTTATGTGAAGTACATTACTATCCAAGACGAAGAGAAGGAAGTAGAGGGAAGAGACTACAAAGGTTTCACATTATAGCTTGCTTCTTATTCTAATCAATAAAAGATGCAGTGAAAATGTGTTACTCGGAGACGATGGGTGCAAAGGTACAATAATAATTTAATCCCATTTCCAACAGACAAGTACCAGGATGAATAATTGTAGCAATCTGAAATAAACATAATCATCTTCGGAGCTGATAATAGAGCCACAAACAACATAATTTTACAATTAAAGCTTGAAGAAATTTCGGAAATTCCAACAATGGCAACAGAAAAGGTTAATTCACATGGAATCGAAATGCTGAATGAATACTGCAAAATCACTTGCGAGGCCCGAAAATCAACACAGACAGGCCTGGGTAGTTGTAAAAAGTTGCGTGAATGCAAATCAGCAGCAAATACTGTCTGCATATGGCATAGCAAAGTTTATTTAGTAACCAAATGCAGGAAAAAACCAAATGTTTCACCAGCTACCACGATGCAAATTATATGGCTATTCTAAAATTCAGCATAAAATATCATTGATGACAGGAAGTAGAAAATAGAGCATATTGATAGCTGAATTATCAATTAATAGACAATAATTACAACAATGAAGCAGGAATAGAATGGGGTATGGCATACAGGAAAAGACCACACATCCCAAGTACAAAGATCAACAAAGAGAAGCTAAAGAATTCCCCTGAAACTCGCACGGGCGAAAAATTCATTCGCCCAAAGAATACTTTCGGCAATTTATATTACATACAATATAGTCAGTTCCCAATTGGCAAATAAAGGAACCTTTCACTCAAGAGAAAAGATGATAATGCTACTAATGATAGTTCATCCCCTATGCATTTAGTTATCACTAAATGAACAATCTCTTGGGACCAAAGAATTTTTCCAAAACTATCTGCAAACAGAATATTGCTCGTGTATTTGCCTAGAAAGAACAATACCTACCAAGAGATATTGCAAAAGTCCTTCCAACTGCTGAGGCTTGTGATACACCCCTCCAGTTATATAAGAAGCCTGTCCTCAATCATCATTACAGTACATAAGTACAAATCAGTAAAGAATCAAGCCCTCCAGCGAGGACAGCTGAGGCTAAGAAAATAAATAATTTAAGAGCAAAAGAGTGACCTGAAGAAGAAAAGCAGAATTCTGGGATTCAATAACACATGAATCAATTGGTACCTGCAAGAGGAAGTATAATGAAGAGATGCTACGACATTCCAAAATTTACCATAAGTAAACATGTTATTCATGCTCCAACATGTAGACGAAATTAGAAAAAAATATCCAATAGGTCTAGTTTGGCAAGTTTGACAAAAAGAATCTAAAGATGCACATTTGACATCGAAACCCAGGAGACAATTTAAATTTCTAATCTATGAAGGAGAGTACGAACCCTAAATTGCTACAATGCTATAGAATCAAATCATGGGCTGAGCAAGGAAAAACTTATTAGTTCCATTATATGTCAAGAAAATGAAACTGCTTTTATATTATAATCTTTACCATTGAGGAATTAAGCATAGAGGGTCACCAATCTCATCCCGACAACTCAACGTACTCACCCGTTAACTTTCTTTAAAAAGACAAATGGAAAGTCCTTTTTTTTTTTTTTTTGGCTAGGAGAAATGGATAGTCCAAAGATCAATTGAGAGATCAAAGGGAAGCAGAAATAGCACTAAAGATACTACAGACCCGAGCTAACAGTTCAAAATATTTATGATGCTTTAAGGTTTGACAAACAAGGAAAAGAGCAGAATTAGCAAAACTACTAGCTAGAGAAAGGAAGTCAAATTACTTTGATTTCCTGAATAACAGAAAAAGGTTAATATCTAACAGATTTTAGCATCCTAAGACATCTTAAGAAACATACATTAAAAAGCTCAAACAAAAGACTTTGTAACCATTGAACGTTGAGCAGAGAAAATAGAATTCATGATAGCAACATATCTGCAAAGGACAATTCTTTAGGTGAAACCACCAGAGAGAGTAAAAAAGAAATCTCCGGTAATACTAAAGAGAAAAGAGAACAAACTGTCCAGGTCCATCCGGAGATCCATGCAAGCACAATATCTGCCATCAACATGCCGCAATCCATTAGTAAATGCTATGATGCAAACCAGGCACGATCCATATTACACCCAAGGAAATAGATACTACGACAGCAAAATTCTCTGCATCCGCCATAAAACACTTTGTAGCTTATTATTTACGAAACAATTACCAACTATTGATCAACCAAATTCTTCCAACATTCAAAATTATCCTAGCGCAATAAAGAATAAAAATAAAGAACTTACTCGAGGTTGCGGGTTGAGTGGTCCTGATCGAAATACCCTCTGTATATCTGATATTGATTTTTGGTCATGTCCAACAAAACCTCAAGGAACAAAAAAAGAGTAGAATTCTAAATGAAACATTTAAGTAGACTTGCACTATCCCTACCAAGTAGAAAAGGCTAGGCATCTCAAAGACAAGGCCATTATATGTAAAACTTTACCTGTCTAATAGAACCCCAAGGATATCTTTGCTAGTGTTATCAATAGCGACGCTATAGCGAAATAGCGGAGCGGTCATATGCCGCTACAGACCTATCCATAGCGTAGCGCATCAGTGTTGTGGGAATAACATCCGCTATTTTTATCAGCATCCTAATTCTAGCGAATTTTATTTGCCTCAACGTTGAAGGCGGGTGTCGAACTCGTGCCCTCATGGACACAAGTCAAGGCCTTGCCCACCGGGCCAAAGCCTTCTTGACATAACATCCGCTATTACATCTAAATAGCGGGGATAGCGGCGCAATAGCTACGCTATTTGTATAGGAGCTTAAAACACCCTTTTAGCCCTTTACAATACTAAAAAACTTATGGGCAAATTGGGAATTTCTTGAATTTAATGACTTTGGTTATGTTTTTATGTTGTATTTAATGACTTAGGTTATATTTTTTTATCTTGGTTTTAATGATTTTGGTTATGACTTTGTTCTCCTTGATTTCTTGAATTTTTCTTAATTATTTATATTAAATTTCAATTAGTGCCGCTACGGCTATCAGCTATATAGCAGTTTTTAGGGCCACTCTCTACGCCACGCTATCTGGGATTGATAACACTAATCTTTGCAGCCCCTCCCGAAGAAAATCCAATTCAAAATGCTGCTATATGAATACCACAGAAACAGAATGAAAGAAACAAGGATACAGCAGAGGGCCATGGAAAGGTCACCAGAGAGGAGTGAGGATCCAACACCACCATCAACAGTGTCAATTTCCAGACTCAATGACTCATCTTTCTCCACAAATTCCTCCAATTTGGGCAACAATATCTCCGCTCTCAAACTCGCGGAGTCTGAAGAATCAAACACATAACTGCAAGAATTGTACCCAGTTGCAATTACCACTACCTGATTCAGCAATAATATGGAATTCAAGAACGATAAAACCTGCATTCAATCAATTTCTATCAGCATTCTCAAATTCCCCCAAATTCAAAGTAATACAGCCATCCCAAATTACATGTCCACATTTTTTTTTAATCTATCGCATATTAATTGTCCACCTCGTTAAAGGATGGTTTTTTCAATCTTACTCATTGCATTAAAGGTTGGAGAGAGAAGATTAGAGGTAAAATTAAATAGTGTAATATTTGACATTTTATTTATTATATTCTAAAATAGAATTCGATGCAACATTAATTCCCGTGCAAAACACACCGACAGAGAGAGTATGAATTAACATGGGTTGTGAATATTACGTGAGAGAGGAACTTTGAAAATGTGAAATTTGATTTAATTGAGCTCCAGAAATAAGGGTTTGTATCAATCAGGACCATTAGAAGGCTAACATCATCTGTAAAAAATTGAAACTTCCAATTAGAATGCAAGAATCAATCAATGACAAGTGAAAAATTCACGTACGAACACAGTGTAAGAGAAACCTGTTAAGAGCTTAGAAGGTACTGAAGGAGACATGGTTAGAGTAATGTTCCAACCCCGAAAGAGGCCCGGGGGAATTGCATTAGTATGACATTCATTTAGTACAATTGTCATGACATGGCAGTGGAAAAAGTGGAAGAAACATTTCGCCACACTTCCGTCTTGACTGACGTGGACAGCTCCCAGACGCACTTTGCCCACATCATCCAAGACGGAAGTGCGTCTTGGCCTCCCAAATTAAAATCCCCAAATCCCTTCTTCTCCCACCTACCCGCGAGCCTTTTAGGAAAAATTAAAAAAAAATCCCCAAGTACTTCCCCTCCCTCCTGCCACCACCCCACCCCTCCGCTTCGCTGCCGCCGCCTTCCTTTACCGCCAACAATCCACCACCATCTTCTCTCTCATCTCTCAATCTAGGAGGTATAAAACCTTAATTTTTTTGGAATTTTTTTTTTATAGAAATTCAACATGTATGTTATTATTTGAAGTTTTAATTGTTGTGATTTTAGTTCTTTAGAGTAATTTGTTCCCTATTTGAAGTTGTATGTGTTTGAATTTGGTTTTGATTTTGTGAATTTAGGTCAATTAACAAAATAGGGCATTTTTTCAAATTAGGGCAATTTTTAATTTAGGGGATCTGTCAATTTAGGTTTTTAGTGACTTCAATATTTTTGTTAATTGCGGATTATGGTGAATTGTGAATTGGTGTTTTTTGTATTGTGAATTGTTATTACAGTGAATGGTGAATTGTGAATTGATTTTGTGTAGTTTCTGATGCATTGTATGTTATTTTTTTTAGATGTATGTTCCTGCACACCTTCTGCCCGGTCCTTATGATCCTAGTGTTTTAAACAAACACACATCCCATAGATCTCTTAGAATATTGGCGGGGACGTAGAGTTAAACACTAGTTTAAAAATAATTAGCAACTACGGGAATTTCTTGGATGCCTACCAAAACGAAGGCAACGCAAGGGTGCTTCAGCTGATTGACCTTTTAGGTTTCGGGGGTTGCTGTTGGATAGGCAAGATCAAGTTAGACCACGCCTTGGTCACCTCATTAGTAGAGCGGTGGAGCCCAGAGACACATACTTTTCACCTCCGATGCGGTGAGGTCACCATTACGCTAGAAGACGTAGGTTGCCTACTAGGACTGCCTACTAGGGGAGACGTGGTGTCGTGGCACGAGGACTACAACCTTAGCAGTACTCAATGGATTGAGCGTGTGCACGACATACTAGGTTTCCGACCCCCACCCGAGTCCATTTGGGGTAACACTATCGCCCTTGTAGAGGTGTATGCCCACATTAGTGAGCTCCTAGGCGAGGATACCACTGAGTTGGTCGTAGACCAACGGACCCGGGCACTTATTTTCCTACTGATGTCCACCTTCTTATTTCCAAACAAATCCGGGTCGCGGGGGAACATGCAGTATCTCCTCACCATCAGCGACGAGATCCTGGCAGAGGACCAGCATTCCTGGGCTAGCGCATTCCTTGCACATCTGTACCGACAGATGTGTACCTCTGCTCAGGCCGTTTCTAAGGACATAGCTGGATGTTGCCTTTTAATCCAGGTTTGTGTACTTTTTATATGGTTTTATTGCTTCAATGTATTTTGAATATTTGTTGATTACTCGGTGTTTTTTCTGTACTAGTTGTGGGCGTGGGAGCGCATCTCATGTCTCCGGCCCCAGAACCGCGGCCCAACTCTGCACGATATTCTCGCGGACGGGAGAGCTTATGGGTCGCGATGGAATACGGGCCGAAGTTTCCGTAAAGCACCCAAAGCGCAACTTACGGTGTTTAGAGATCAGCTGGATCAGCTGACGGACGCCCAGGGGGTAAGTATTTTCTTTAATTTCGTATTTTATGTTTAAATTAAAGCAATTGATTTATACTAAGTACACTTTTTATTGGCAGTTCATGTGGAGGCCGTACCCTGACTGGGTTATTGCCGAGAGGGCTGCTCGAGATGAGGGCTTCAAGGCCACTTGCCGAGCCCGTACGCCGCTCGTTTGTTTCGAGATGGTTGAGTACCACATGCCGGACCGGGTTGCTAGGCAATTCGGATTCCAACAGGTGATACCAATCCCACCTGTGGCGGAGGGTACCAAAGAGGGTGTCGACGTCCACTCGTTTAAGGCTGGAGCGGCTCGGAACTGGGAAAATGAACATACCACATACATTGATCTATGGGCTGCACGCGTGGATGCGCTGGCGAACGCTATCCCGATACCCGGTAATGTGATCCTACCTACCCGTGAGTACATGGAATGGTACAATCGCATTTCCGTTCACTTCCTGACAAAGCCCCAAAACAAGGATGCCGGGTCACTCCCGATGGGCATTCAACCCATCTCAACTTCCAAGGTTATTTTTGTAAGTTTTTTGTTTGCGTTGTCTAGAATATTTTTTCTAGTTTACAATATACTGACACGAGTATTGATGTTGCAAGAGGAATCCAACAGACTGATGCTTGAGGAATTCGAGAGGCCGGCCTCTCGTGCAAACAGTCAATACAAGTCCCTCATCTCCTGGGTTGCAAAGACAATTAAAGATGCATTCGTAGCGGCCGGGAGGAAGCTGCAGTCTGTGGTGATACAGATTGCGCGCTGCGGATGTAGCAAAAGCTGCAGTTCTGCAACCGGTGACGCGGCCGAGGGAACATGTTCCGGGCAGGTCTGTGGTGGGGAGGCAAGGTACTCGGAGGAACCGGCAGGCCACTCAAGAGGACTTGGCAGCTAGGAGACTTCGGCAATGGGGGCGGGCCACCGGAGCCGGCACAACCTAAGGCTGATCCAACAAGGTCTCCGGTGCCCACACAATTTTCCAGTGCGGCTGAAATCGTGAGTACCAATTCCCGAGCATCGGTACTTACTATTCCAGTATTCACCCGGGGGGAGATGCGGGAGCCGGGCCATCTACTTCGGCACAGCCAGGTGTATATTCTGGCGGCTCGCCTTCGTACAGTCTCCACCTCACTCAGACGCAGCACCACACTCCAACTTTCCAACCTGGGTACCCCGAGGAGCCGATATTTATTGACACCGAAGGGGCGGAGTTCATCGCAACGGAACGTGGTAGGGGGTGCGAACGAGAACGGGCCACACGTACTATTTGCACGAAGACAGGAGAAGCCCCGACCGTTACACCCCGTCTGAGCCGTAGATAGCTTTGAAATTATTTTGTAATCATATCTTTCATTTCATTGTTGTTTCTAACAATTTAAATTATTTTACATTATAACATATTTTATTTTGTTTTAGAATGTTGTTAGACTTTTATGGTATAACACTTTGTTATTTCTCTTACTCCGAATTTGGTAAATAATGTTTATCGTTGATTTTTTTATGTTGTAAAAATACCAGCACAAATAAATGCAAAAAAAACTGAGTGTTCTTGGCACAACACAATGTCAGGGACTTTCGTCCTGGCTTACGTGGCAAGGCGCGTCTGGGAGACTGCCACGTCAGCCAGGACGGAAGTGTGGAAAGAAATGTTTCTCCCACTTTTTCCACTGCCATGCATGACCATTCTAATAAACAAATGCCATACTAAGGCAATTCCCCCTTTTACGGGCTTGGCTTTATACTGACCATGATTTGACGTAACGGGCCAACGTTTTTTTTTTTACCAACTTTTTTTGCCTAAATCCGTTCTTACTTGAGGAAGAATTTGGGAAAATCCGTTATGTGATGATATGGCAAGACTCCCAACAAGGGTAGTGCGCTGATGGTGATGGAATCGTGGTGAATGATAGCGGATGAGGGTTGGGCTGATGAGGTTGGTGGTGTGGTAGGGTTAGGGTTAGGGACAAAGTTAGGAATTTGGTCTTGGGGGGACGGGGGGTGCGAAACTGCAACAGTATGTCGAACTACATATAAAAACGGCAAAAATCTTGGGGGGCGAAACTGATAAAATTTTCCGAATTACATATAAAATTTCTATAACTATTAGTATTTTTAAAAAATCTCGGGGGGCGACTGCCCCCTGCCTTAGTCCCTGGGTAGGGTGGGGGTTGTTGAAGAAAGAGGTGGGTGCGTGGGGGAGAAAAAAAGGGTGAATGAGAATATTTTAATTGTGATGTACCGATTATATCCCTAAAATATTTTTGTTGACTTGGTAAAAAAATTAAATTAACAGTTGACTAACATTTTTCGGTTTGAGCGGTGCATTGGACTGGTTTTGGTTTGAGCTAAATTAAAACCGAATTTTTGATTTGGTTTAAAAAAATTATAAACCAAACCGAACCAAACCTAATATATATAATATATAATATAATATATATTAAAGGACTTTTTTGTAATAAAATATATTTTTCCTTAAAATGATTTCTAGTATAATTGCTAAATTTTGTATCTTATTCTAGAATTTTCAAGTGCAAGTTCTTCAACTGTTAAACCAATAGATTAAAAAATTATCATTTGGTATGCGATTTTAGATTTACCAAAAGATTTTATTGTATTTCACTATTTTGAATTAATAATTATGTAATTTTTGTGTTTTTCTTTTTTCTTGTAGGATGATTTTGAAGTAATTTGTTTGAAGTGTAAGGATCAAGACCAAGAATTTATGTTTTATTATTTTATTTTCTTTATTGTGTTTACCTTGAGAAAATAATAGACATATTTTTTTAAAAATATTTTTAACAACTAACTAATTAAATAAAGTTTTTTTTTAAACTTTATAATCAATATTTTTGTGTCTCGCAAAACCGAGAAACCAAACCAAACCAAACCAAACTGAATGCATCGGTTTGAAATTTTAAATGGTTTGGATTGGTTTCAAAATTTCAAACCGAATATTTCAGTTTGGTTTGAATCGAACCAAACCGAACCATGATTTGGGGTCAATAACTTTGCGTTTTTTACTTTAGGGTAAAAATATCAAAACCGAGAAAAATTTAGAGGACGTGGGAATCCTTTACCTTTTTTTTTTCTTTTCTTTTCTTTTTTCAAATGTTCTGTTTGTTTAAATTGGACGGACATATACGTTGGTCCCTTAATTTGGTACTGCTCAAAGTTTGGTTTCTTAATTGACAATTGTTCACAGCTAATGGTACTAAAATAGAAGAAATGATAAACTCTTAAAGGGTACAATTGCTAAAGACCCAAATAATACTGGGTCCAACCCGAGTTGTAGCCCGGCAACATCATATCCGCCCCGCCTTCAACACCACCGCTAGACTCAAGTCGCAGAGGGGAATCCTCTGCCGTCTTCCTCCCAAGCTTCCGTCGAAAACGTAACCCTAATGGCTCTATACCGCCGTATCTCTCGTGTTTATCACAACCTCCACCGCCACAGTCGCCTCTCCATCTCCGTCTTCCACCAGCAGCCTCCGAGCTCAACCTCCTCCGTCAGCGAACCACCAAATTTTCCATTCTCCCACCGTTTTACCGCCAATTCTTCAAATTCAACTTACATTAAATTCAATAGCTATAACTTCTATTTCCGCGGCGGAGCTCAGCGATTCCATTTCTCGACACTACCGAACTCGAAATCCAACGACGATAACAATAAAGGTAAAAAGAATGATTCAGTTTTGACGTGGATTGATGTGTATTTACCGAAGAAATTTCAGCCATATGCAAGGCTTGCTCGGCTGGATAAGCCCATAGGGACTTGGTTATTGGCTTGGCCATGTTTTTGGTCAATTGCATTGGCGGCGGACCCTGGGAGCTTACCTGATCTCAAGATGCTGGCGCTTTTTGGCTGCGGCGCTCTGCTATTGCGTGGCGCCGGTTGCACCATAAACGATCTTCTTGATCGGGATATCGATACTAAGGTGATGACTAATGTGCTATTTTTTCCTTCATGATTTTTAGCAGTAATCAGAGTGAGATATATTTTTTTTTTAATTTGAAAATTTTGTTTTCCCAAAGGTTTTTTAATTCAATTTTTACTTTCTCTGAACAGCTGATCATTGCTGCATTGGACATTAATAAGAATTCAGTAACTTTAAATAGAATGACACTACCTCCATTCCATAATATAAGTCGTTTAGGACATATAGCGAAAATTAAGGAAACAAAAAGCAAGATAAATGCCAAAAATGCCAATTTACAGGGAAGATAATTGACTTTTTATCCTAGTATTGCATTTATTGGTCTGAATATAAGTTTTAAACTTACTCACTAACCAAATAAATTTTTTCTAATTTGTTAGTCAAAATATTACTCTCTTAAATATGACTTGTATACCACTAATTATATTTAATAGAGTAATATTGATATTTTGATTAAAAAAATGCCTTATTTTTTGCTTCCTTAATTTTCACTACGTGTCTTAAACGACTTATATTAAGGAATGGATGGAGTATAAGTTAAAATAATGAATTAATATATGTAATAGAGAATTCCTGTTAGATAGGCAATTTGAGTTAAGAAGAGAAATACAATTTCAACTAGAAACTTGGATTAGCTAATTAATACTTCTATAGCTGTAGAATATTCAATCAGGAATGAGAGACTACAATACAATCTGGAAAGTTATCGTCTTTAAGGATTTGTTCTTCTTTTTTTTTTTACTAGGTTTTACGGATTTGCTCTTCATTTGTGGCTTTTTTCAAAATGCCAACAAATGCTGCATTATGCATATTTTGTCTCTATATGCTATACAATTTCTATTTTTTCCGTACGTAGCAGATAACATGACAGTGCCTATGCTGAGGAATTTAAAGTTTCTATTTTGTATTATTTTTAGAGTTAAGTCTCTTTGAGCTTTCTCTCAGGCTATTACTTTTTTGTATGTTATAGTGCAGGTAGAGCGTACAAGGTTGAGGCCGGTTGCTAGTGGAACTTTGTCACCGTTTCAAGGGCTTTGTTTCTTAGGCTTTCAACTGCTTTTAGGTCTTGGGATTCTTCTTCAACTTAACACTTTCAGGTTTGAGTACTTTATGGATGGCATGCATTTCTATTTTCAAGATCATTGGATTTTGTAGCTTTCCAGATCTGGCCAGCTCATTTGAACTCATTTTGTTTTAGTCTTTATCTATAAATGTGCCTCAATATCCCTAGAATACTTTTTTTGCAATTTTTTTCAGATTTTTCTCGATCTGCGTTAGAATATTTGAGCTAAATTAGGCCCCGTTTTCTCTGCACATATCTAAATGAGTTGTCAATTTCTAAGTATTTTTTACTCTTGCAGCCAAATATTAGGAGCTTCATCCTTGTTTCTGGTTTTCTCATATCCCCTCATGAAGAGGGTCACTTTTTGGGTAATGTATTTGAGTTTCTATGTATCCCTTTGTGCAAGTTAATAGTAACGCATATGCCACTTAAAGAGACATCATATTGCAATGACATCTGAACATATATAACTGTCGTATCTGAAACTGTAACTCTTTGGTGCAGCCTCAAGCCTATCTTGGTTTAACATTTAACTGGGGAGCCTTGCTGGGTTGGGCTGCTGTCAGAGGAAGTATTGATCCTTCGATTGTGTTGCCACTTTACATATCTGGTGTCTTCTGGACACTTGTTTATGATACGATATATGCACATCAGGTCATATTAGATATTCAAAATGGATACTTATACGGCTTTCTTCATCAAAGAATTACTAATTTTATTATGTGATATTTAGTGTTTATTTCTCAGAAAGTTTTCCGGGAAGTTAGGAAGTTATTTACTTGTTGTTTTACTATGAAAAAGATTAACGCTTTAAAAGCAAGATTTATGCTGGATATTTGACTTTTGTAATCTGGACAAAACAATATTGATCATAGCAAGAATATTTGGATCCATATTGACTTAGCAGATCTTTTATGCCTTTTTCATGAGGTCTATCTACTATTTGATTAATATCACTTAAACTGGATTCCTTCTTCAATGACTTGGTATTCATATACCTTATTGCTTTATGAAGATTGAGTGCTTCTAGTTTACTATTTATCAATCTTTCTATCTGCACAATACTTCCAAAGATGCATTGCATGTAAGAAATTAGAATCTTGATAATGTCTGGCATGCTTTCTAGTTTACATCATGTAGAAGTAGCTTTTCTTGCTATTTGAAAATCATTACTTAAATACATTGTCTGGCAACATGAAGAAGCATAACATTCAAATTTACAGGATAAAGATGATGATCTAAAAGTGGGAGTCAAATCGACAGCCTTGAGGTTTGGAGATTCAACAAAAGAATGGATTTCAGGCTTTGGACTTGCAAGCATTGGTAGTCTTGCTCTCTGCGCTTACAATGCTGATATTGGTATTTACTTTACTTGTAACCTTAATAATAGATCCATGTACCATCGAATATGTTTTATCCCCCATCCCCCTCCCTCTCTCACTGCTTCTCCTTTTTTTCTTTTCCCGTTTGTTGCCTTAATTGTTTCTACTCTTTGAGTGGAGCAGGGTGGCCATATTATGCATTTTTGGCAGCTGCATCTGGTCATCTAGCTTGGCAGATTGGAACTGCTAATCTATCTTGTCGTACTGATTGCAATAAGAAGTGAGTGTGCGGGATCTCTGATGTTGCTCACAATTAACTAGTTGGATGTATATCTTCTTCTAGTCGTGCTTTTGATTACTTTGTGCACCATAGCAGTAGGCTTATTGATGCTCCATTTAAAAAATTAGCTACATAATAATGAATGGATAAGTATTATTTATCTGCTTCTTGTATCACAATCATTGTTATACTAGCTGAAGTTCTTCCCCTGTTTCTAGATTTGTGTCCAACAAGTGGTTTGGTGCAATTGTCTTCAGCGGAATTTTATTTGGACGGCTTTTTTCCTAGTGGTATGAACTACCTCTACACTGCTCATTCTTATAATTAACTATGATGTCAATATTTGTGATAACAAAAGTGCATTTTGGGTTTATTGAGATTTTAATTTTAATTTGATTACTTTGTGCACCATAGCAGTAGGCTTATTGATGCTCCATTAACTTATACAATTTTTTATGTTTTATCTTTAAAGTTTGCAAGTTGTATTATTTTCCTTTGGAGTTTTATCCTAGCTGCTTGGCATGCATGTAACTTGATTTTAAAGTATCTTCTAATGCTGATGCCAAAAGTAAATGCAAATAATTGTGTTATGCTGCTTACTGAGTGCAAAATATTGCTGCGTTAGTAGTAGTATAAATGAAGATCAACATTTCTTCTGTGGTTTATTTGGATGAGTAAAGGTCATAAGATGTAAGAGTGTAGTAGGTTTTGACTCCTTCTCCCTTGTATTACTTCTATAGTAGAGGTTCAGTGCGGAATATCCTTTTTGTTATTACCTCATGAAAAGATAAAGGAAATGGAAACTTATGGGTTGTGATAATTCTAACACTAGACTTCCTGGACGGTATATAGGCACAGTAGCTCAAAAGTTCAAGAATTATCTGCTTCTAGTTGCGAGACTGTGACGTTAGCTCCAAATAGTGCTTTGGGGTAGAAATAGAGCATGAAAAAACTGAGAAAAAGAATTGTCCCTCCAATAATAACAGTTTGTGTCTTGTGACGGTCATCAGATCGCAGTTGTGTTCTCCTCATGTATCCTTTTTCTTTTTTAATATGGATATTCTCCTCTTGTACCTCTTTGTGATGATGTTGGTATGGACTTCTGAAATTTAAATTTTCGCCTAAACTAGCTGAGACATATTCTGTTTACCTGTTTGCTGTTTTGCCTACAACGATCACATTTTCTTAGACCATATGCCTTGTAGATATTCGCTAACAGTCCAAGTGAGATGCTCGGAATACAGTAATTCGGTTTCCATGATAAGTTATGCTGTAAGGAGGCAGCCTATGATATTACTGACAGATGCACTTCACCAGATTCCTTTACTAAAATCAAATATTTTATAGCATTGTGTAAATGGATTTGTGCAATTTCTGCAGCTTTAGGGGCTTTTCTTTGTTAAGTATTTATCTGGCACTTGCGAAATTGTACTATAAGATCCTTCTGTCCATAGGCTATAAAATTATTTAATTCGTTATATAATTGAATATAAATTGTGCCAGAAGAGAATGCTATGTCTGTTTAATCCTAATTCTAGGACTTCCTCTCTTGATGAGTTGAGTTATTATTTTGTTGTAGATCTGTATTCAACACGACGAGAGAAGATGACACCGCCAAGGACGCAACCATCGGTTGCATGTGAATCATCCGAAATTTCCCCACCAAGATACAATCGATCTCAAATGTCCAAGCTCAGAAAGATTTATCATGAAGTATTTAATTGTTGTCCTTGATTTTTTATAATGGAAATTGTTCTTGATACGATATATTAAATTTAAATGCAATACCTGTAATTGCTGTGGAGAGAGAAGAAAAAGAAAGAGCAAACAGGATGGAATTAAAACGTGGAGAGTACATCCGCGAAAAGAAAATTACAGGGGACTAAATAGCCGAAAATAATTATGGGGGCCTAACTGGATAAAATAAAAATGTGAGGATTGAATTGGCTAAGTTAAAATTTTAGGCGGATTAGACTAGCGAAACAAATTTTGGCGACTAAAAGTATGGGGACAAAATCGAACAAACGAAAATTTTGGGAATTTAAATAAGTGAAATTTAATTAGGGTAACTAAAATGGGATGAAATTAACATGTCAAGATAAAATTGGCAAAGGGAAAAAATTCTATCGGGGGCTAAACTAGCGAAATAAATTACTAGGACTAAAATGGGATGAAATTAAAATGTGAGGATTAAATTGGAAAAGAGAAAGTTATAGGGGACTAAACTGGAAAACAATTACTGGGACTAAAATAAGATTAAATTAAAATGTGGAGAATAAATCAGCAAAGGTTATTTTCTATGGGCTTTAAAATAAGTAGGTGAAATTTAATTAAGGGGACCTAAATAGTCTTAAATTAAACTGTGGAAACTAAATCAGCAAAAAGTAACATTCTTGGGGACTAAAATGACGAATACAAAAGTGCAGGGACTAAAATAGGATTAAATAAAAATGTGAAGACTAAATCGGCAAAGGTAAAATAAAAAGGGGTGTAAATAAGACAAATTTAACTAAGGGGACCTAAATAGTCTTCAATTAAACTGTCAGGACTAAATCAGAGAAATTAAATTATAGGGGACTAAACTGGAAAACAAATTCCAGGGGACTAAAATAGGATTAAATTAAAATGTAAAGACTAAATCGGCAACATTAAAATTCTATTGGTTTTAAATAAGACAAATTTAATTAAGGAGACTAAACTGTGGGGACAAAATCAGCGAAGTAAAATTCTTGGAGACTAAACTGGCGAAAACAAAATTCCAGAGACTAAAATAAGATTAAGTTAAAATGTGTGTACTAAATCGGCAAAGATAAAATTCTTGGTGGTGTAAATTAGCAAATATTAGTTAAGGGACCAAATTATTCTTAAATTGAACTGTGAGGACTAAACCAGTGAAAATAAACTTCTTGGAGGCTAAACTGGCAAAACAAATTCCAGGGATTAAAATAGGATTAAATTAAAATGTGAAGACTAAATCGGCATAAGTAAAACTCTAGGAGGTTTAAAAAAGAAAGTTTAATTTAGGGGACTAAATAGTTTTAAATTTAACTGTAGGTCCCTTTAGTCTCCAAAGTTTAATTTAAGACTATATAGGTCCCTTTAATTAACCCCCAATAATTTTACCTTTGCCGATTTAGTACTCAAATTTTAAGTTAATCGTATTTTAGTCCCTTGAATATTGTTTTCGCCAATTTATTGGCCAATAATTTTACTTCACCGGATAAGTCCCCAAGATGTTTACCTGTGCTGATTTAGTCCTAATATTTTTAATTTAAAACTATTTAGATCCCCGTATTTAAATATTTCTTTTTTAAACCCCCTAGAGTTTTACTTTTCCATATAGTCTTAACATTTTTATTTAATCCTATTTTAGTTCCCAAGAATTTTACTTTCGCTGATTTAGTTCTCACAGTTTAATTTAAGAATAATTAGGTCCCCTTATTTAAATTTTACTTATTTACACCACCCAGAAGTTTTCCTTTGCCGATTTAGTAACACATTTTAATTTAATCTTATTTTAGTCCCTGGAGTTTTGTTTTCGCCAGTTTAGTTTCCAAGAATTTTGTCCCCAAAGTTTTATTTACGACTATTTAATTCCCCTTAATTAAAGTTTGCTTATTTAAACCTCCTAGAATTTTAATGTTGTCGATTTAGTCTTTATATTTTAATTTAATCCTATTTTCGTCCCTGTAATTTTTTATGACAGTTATTTCCCCTACAATTTGAATTTTGCTTATTTAGTCCTCACTGTGTAATTTAAGACTATTTAGGTCCCCTTAATTAAATTTGTCTTATTTATACGCCCTAGAATTTTACCTTTGCCGATTTAGTCTTCACATAGTTCAATATAAGACAAATTCACCTATTTAAACCCATGTAATTTTATTTTTTTCCGATTTAGTCCCCATTTTTTCATTTCATCCTATTTGGTCCCTGTAATTATTTCACCTATTAAACCAGTGGAATTTTCTTTTGGCTTATTTAGTCCCAACATTGTAATTTCATCATATTTTGTCCCCAAAATTATTTTCACCTATTAACACCCCCGACCCGACCGTGGAATTTTCTTTACGCCGAATTCTTCCCTAGACATATCCATTGTCCAGCCTGAAAATTGGTTCAAAACTTAACAAATCTTCTTTAAAAGTATGATTAAGGATTCGATGAAAAGTGTAACAAAAATTTCTGAATATTATACCTGAAATGCAGTAAATTTGAATGGAGATACATTTCGAAAGCATTCATCTTTAAGCCATCTTTCTGGCTTAAATGAAGCTGAATCAGGACCCCAATTGTGAAATTCCATCCTAACCCATTGAATTGAATCTGGAACATAAGTAACCATCCCTCCTGCTTTTACGCCTTTGGGATCCTGCAAAATTAGAAATGTCGTTCATCATATAAAATATTGTACATAAGATTTTTCAAGTTTACTAATATGTATGTTTCTTAATAGTTTGTCCCTATTATATATATAAGTTCTAAATTTCACGCCTAATTGTAGCCAATACCATTTGTTTAAAACAATTGGCTAAATTTTAACTGTGCATATTATTTCTTCTGTTACGAGCAATTCACATTTTACAGAATTTTATAAAAAAAAATCTCAAAACAGAATCCAAACTACCTAGCCTCCAAAATGATCATTTTCGTTTCTTTCAAATTAAAATGAAAGCTGGAGTTTAAAAAAATTTCCAATATTATTCTGTGAGATTTGATTTTTTAACTAGAACGTTAATATATATATATATACACACACACATTACCAGTTCATATGATCCAGACGAACAAAATCTTATCGAAAATAAGCTAAAGATTTCCATTAACAACATTATTAGCCTTATGACACTTCAGAAAAGCAATTTCAAGATCTTTTCTCTATTTATCAACAGAAAGCATCAACTTTCCAAAAGAAAAGGTTTTGATTTCTGCTGATAATTGAGTGAAGATTCGAGATCTCCACTAACAATGGCCTAATAATTATCTTATGTAAATCTCCACTAACACAGGTAATGACTTTAGATCTTTTATCTTCCTTTCTGCCGTTAATCTTATCTCATTATCATCAAGTTGTTACATGATCGACCTACAAAAAAAAATTTAAGGGTGAAAAAAATATAACATGTAACAGTTTAATAATAATATTAAGATACACATGATGAGATAGAATAGGGACAATTTAATTTGGTCAACAATTACATGAACAACTTTATGATAATCAATAATTGATGTCAACTTAGAGGTTCTGATTGGAGCAATTGTATTAATCATTAATATCAACTCATCTTTTAAGTTTGTCTTTATTTATTTATTTCATTCAATCCTAAAGTCCCATATCATATTACTTTAGACCAACTGGAGTAAATAATTGATTTTTATTGATGCATCATTTACCAATAAGGATCATGCTAGGGATATTGATCTCATAGTCAACTTTATAGAGTGATGCTGTCTATTATAATTCATTCAGATATCTCATAGTCAACTTTATAGAGTGATGCTGTCTATTATAATTCATTCAGATAGCTCCCTATATGTTTTAAAAATAAGGGTAAATATTTAAAAGAAAATATTGTTCCAAAAGTTGGACGTAGGCGACGAAGATTATCTATTTAATTTTATATTTCATTATTAAAAAAAACGTCATATAAAATAAAATTCACAATCAAATTCCAAAACATTTACTTCTACTTTGCGCGTTCTAATTAATCTCTTTCTTAATTATCAACTACCAGTGTCTTGTCATGATCATCCTTACTACCCAAATAGATGTTCTACCATGTATGAATGATCAGGACATTTCCAAAATGTTGATTAAGACATTAGATTCTAAAAAATTAACAAATTTCCTTGGCCAAAAGACAAGACCAATTCACATGGTGTCCATCATCAGCCATGTTTATACAAAACATTTTTTTTCTCCAAAAGACAAAACCCTTTTCTACCCTACCCTCAACCACCACTTAATTAGCTTATTTTCTAATTTCTTAACTTGTTGGTTTATATATATATATATATATATATATATATAGAGAGAGAGAGAGAGAGAGAGGGAGAGAGAGGGACCCGGTTATATACAGACCCAAGGTGCCATAAAGAATCGGGGCCCCAAATTTCTTAAAAAAATCACGTAATATATTAAAAAAAAATTTATTATATCTCCATTTAATATTATGATTGTTCGCACTCTTTAAACTTGAGTCTATAATTATGTTTTGACATTTTTATAATTTATACTTTTAAAAAAAATTGAGGGGTCTAACTTTAGTAATTAGCTCAGGGTCTCAATATTTTTCGAGTCGGGCTTATATATATATATAAAATACACAAGACTTGGACATATTATGAAATTTGGGTATATACACAAAAAGCTAAACAAAGATTAATCATTTTTATTAATAATGATTTAAGTATTTATTAATTAAACAAAATTAACACAACCAAAATGTGGTATATTCTTTAACTAATTATGTGGGCTAAGGACAAAATATACTAGGCCGTACTTTACCGTACATCACATGAGTTGTCCATTAATTTTTTTGCAGTTAATTATTTATAAATCTGAGTCATCAACAGTAATCTATTTTTTTTTTTGCTAAATAAAAATTATCCATTAATCATAAAATAGCCGAAGCTATTACAATCAAAGAACAAAAAGAACATACAAGAAAATAAAAGTTATACAATAGTGTAGACCACCATGATAACAGATAAAAGTCCACACTCTGGACCTGGTAAACACTACAAGAAGTAGAAAAAATAAATACATAATAAAATTATTCGCAACATCTTCTCCAAAATACTTGAACAGCAGTAGCAAGCTCAGTTCCAACACCTTTCTTAGAAATCAACAATCTACGAGACCATGGGCGTATCAACCGTTCCATAGAATGTCTCGGAAAGATGAAGAAAACAGAGGAAGGGCCCAGAACAACTCCGGGTAAAGAGGGAAACTTCAGATCTAGAAGGATCTGAAGTTGATTTTGCATCTGAGTCTTGAATCTTGAATAAGAATGCCTTGAAAAAACTCTATCATGATTTACAGCAGAGGGTGAAGACACCAAAAGTGAACAAAAGCATATAACTGGCCAAGATTCGACCATTGGTCGGAGCCAATGGCCAAATCTGGCCAGAGGCAGCAGGAAAAAATGGGGGGTTCGCAGCAGGAAGAGGGGGGAAGAGAGAGGAGAGAGAAGAGAGAAGAGAGGAAAAAAGGGGGGAAAAAAAAAGGAAAATGATTTACTCCTAGAATTTTAGGGATAGAAACCCTAAACCCCCAAATTGAGGGTGTTAAATGACTATCTTACCCCCTGCTGGTATAAGGGATTCACCCAACTATAAGGGCAAAAAGGTCCGAAAAACTATTTTAGTCAATCTTTTAGCCAATAATTCTAGTAGCCTAGCAAGGTCTCAAAAAAAAAGGGATACAGAACATGTTCCAAATGTTTTTGTAAATCCTGAATTTTAAATTTTAATGTACTTTAATTAGACGACAATAACCGTGAACCCTAAAGGTTAATTAGTTAAAAATGATTTGGCTAAATGATAGGAATTATGCTTAATGATTAATTACTTACCAATATTGAGTGGTATATTTGGAGCAGTCCGGATCCTATGCAAAACAGTTTTTTTCCCAATACATACGTAACACTTCAGAACATGTGTTCTGAGGTTCGAGACAGGTGTTCTGAGGCTCAAAACAAGTGTCATGGGACTCAATAAAAGTGTTTCGCCCAATAAAAACAGAACAAATGTTTTGAAGCTCAAAGTATATTTTCATTTAAAATCAATTTTAACTCTGCAAAAAATTTAATCAAACGGTTGGCACTGGACCCCGGTAGTATTTGGAGTTGGTGAGAGACGGCATATAATTAATGAACACTTCTGATATGGACCGGGTCCACTGAACCATGCAGTCCAAATTTGGCCACATCACTGCATTTCCTTCTCTCTCCTCATTCTGCAGGAATGTGGCCAAATCTGAACCACATTCCATATCAGAATTTTAAATAATTAATAGATGCTTAAAATCATGTAGCCAGCGGGGGCCTATATTGTTTGTTTCTTGATTGTACAATTCCTTCAAAATACAAGAGATTTTGTTTTTGGTTTTTTTTTCGTAAAAAAATGTAGATCTTAATAAATACATAGTTTAAAAAAAAAAACAAATACAAGAATTTAATTTCTTTTTAACAACACGTTTAGTACGCTGGAATGGAATGAAATGGAATCCATTTCCAAGCATAATCGATTTCCACTCAGAATAACTTCGGAATCCTCTTTCCATTTAAGTGTTTGGAAGCCAAAGTCATAATGTAATGTCGATTCCTTTTCTATGTTCGGTAAAACTATATTTTAATGTCAAAATGGAATAAAATTAAACAAAATATGACATAAATAAATATTTATAAAATTATCATCTATGAAATTATACTAAGTGAAATAGAATATTTATGACAAAATATGAATACGTTGTTATGTAAAATGAACGTCATAATTAATTAAAAGAGGGGTATAAATGTCAGTCAATATTTATTGATGATTTCATCTTCTCCTAGAAACAAGCTCATTACTTTTCTGGGATGAAGATTGAAATCAATGGTCTCAAACTCTAAATGCCTGGCTCACGAAGCGTCTCTCTTACAATATAGGGTGTTAAGCGTGCTATTCGCTCTTTTGACATGATATGTTTTATTTTTCTCAATTGCCTAGTAAAGGGTGAATCTCATATGTCAGTTTGTGAATCGCGATCTCGCAAACTATATTTTGTACTTTAAATTCTATGAGAAAAATGAAATAATTTACATTTCTACTCGTTGAATGAAAATACATAGTTAAAAAAAGAATGCAAATAAATAGAGGGACCAGAAAAAGACATCTTTATAATGAGTAGAAAGGGGAAAAGAAAATATATACTGTTTTTCTTGTAAAAGAACAATTTATTTTTTCAGCTACAAGTTTTTTACCCCAAGCGTAAGTTGGGGCATTTGTTGGTGGATCATTCTTGGCCCAAGCGTAAATAGTGAGTTTTTTTTACCAAAATATAACAAATTTTTAATAAAATTACAAAATATTACATTTTTTTTATTGTTGTTCCAAAAATAGAGAAAAATTATAGACAACAGTGATTTCAGTACAAAATCCTACAATTAAATATTTTGCGAAACTCATCATACAGTCTAAAGAAAACGTCACTACCAGTGCAGTGACTACTTTAAAATGCCACTCCATTAACTATTTTAGTTGAAGAAAAGAAAACACATTTGAAGTAGCTTATATGGTCTAACGATAAAATCGTCAATGACTATTTTAAAAGCGTCAGTGCTAATGGCGTCTTTCAAATAGTCATTTTCAATGACATTTTATTTATTTCTGAAACAATAATAGAAAGTGAAATATTTTTGTAATTTTATTAAAAAGTTGGTAAAAAAATTCGGTAAATAGTACCATAATTCTATAGTATATATTAGTGCTATTTGTTTAGCTTGATTTAGGGAAATATTTTAGTATATCATATTTTACCCAAAAAGAAAAAAAAATATATTATTTCATTGCACTCATACTAACAAATAACAATTTCAGATTCAAATAACAAATAACAAATAACCATAAGCATGGATTCTTTTAACATTAACATATCATTTTCTTTTCATTTGAAGAATAATGTGGTGGAATCCTGATTGCTACTGCTAGCTTGCTCAAAATGTTTCAGAAGTCGAGTATTTAACTCATAATTTAAAAAAAAACTATTTTGATTTTGATATTATGTTTAGAGATGTTTTGTTTCATCACAAGGAGTGTAATATGAACTTACAACATTTTTGTTCAACTAAATAATGCACCTTAACCAGTTAAAATTAATCTCTTTTGTTCCTCAAGATGTTTCTTTTACTCTATTTTTTTTTTCCTACTCTCGTTAATTAATAATATGATCATGATCTTTATCTTTTAAGAGAAAAAGAAAGACAAGTTACATGAACTAAATTATCGATGTTGTTAGATACTCCCTTCATTCTTTAATATAATCTTTAATATAAGACTTTTATTACATGTTGCAAAAAATTAAGGAAGTAAAAAAAAATTTATTTAAGAGAGTAATATTGATATTTTAATTAAAAAAATATTTTAATTTTTTCTTCCTTACTTTTTGCAAACATGTAATGAAATTTTTATACATATTAAGGAATGGAGGTAGTGGGAAATCTCACGGTCATAGTTTATAACAAAAAATTATTCGTTATAAGATTAAAATTAATTTTTGGAGATGGAGCTAGACCAAGTCTAAATTCAATAAACTTAATTGCCAAAATCATGAAAACTTATACTCCCTCCGATTCAAAATATAAATCATTTTAAAAGTTATTTTTGGTTATAAAATAAAGGTTTTTTTACAATAATTATGTGTTTATTGACTAATTTATCCCAAAATAATTTTCTCCTTATATTCATTTTGATCAAAATGTGTAGCTCTCGTGCAACTCTTTATTAATTTCTTTGTTCTTTAGAGCATTAATTAATTGGGGTATTTTAGTTATTCTGATTAGTATTTTAATTTGAATGAAAACTCTTAAAATAACTTATATTTCAATCGAATGGAGTAATATATATAGAGATGAAACTTTACCTGCTGCACTTAATGTAGTACATCTTTTTGTATTAATCATGTACATTCAATTTTGGATAGAAAATACTTAGCAAAAATTGGATAGAAAAACTAAGAAACTTTGAATTAAAAAATAAATAAAAGAGAATCTAGGATATTGTTTTTTTTTGGCTAAATAATAAATTTTCCATTAATCACAAGAAAATCTGAAAATACAAGAAAATAAAAGTTATACTTTTTGAGTCGACGACCTTAATTCCTAGGAATTTTATTTGCCTCACGTAGGAGGCGGGTGTCGAACCTGGGACCTCCAGGTCGCAGGTCAAGGCTTGCCCCACTGGGCCACGGCCTTCTTGACAAATAAAAGTTATACAATGATTTAAAAAAAAAAAACCATACCCAAGAAAACTTGGTTTGGTTAGGAAATACTAAGATAAAAACTAGTAAAATAAACAAATACATAATCTTCTTATTCGTTGCATCTTCTCCGCAATTCTTGATCCACAGAGACAGGAGAACATCACTTTCAACATCTTCCTTAGGGATCGACAATTTATAGGACCATAGGCGTATCAACCGTCCTACAAATTGCCTCGGGAAGATGTAGAAAGATGATAAAGGGCCCAAATCAAATTCCGGGTTGAAAGAATCCTTCTAGAAACGTAGAAAAAAAGTATAGATCTGTGAAGATGTGAGACAAATCTAACTTCTGTGTCTTTAATATTGAAAAAAATACTTTGAAAAAAATTTCATATGATTCGTGGTACAAAATAGATATATAAAACCTAAATAAAAGAATCAAGATTTGACCATTGGCAAATCTGGCCAGCAGCAAAGGGAAGAAGAAGAGCAGCTGAAAACGCAAAGGGGGAGAGACAAGAGAGAGAAAAGAGAAAAAAAAAGGGAATCTAGGATATTGATAGCAAGAAAGAAAGCAAACAGAAGAGGTCAAAAGCAGAGACAGATTTGTGGTGATGAAGTTTTTTAGCTTTTTCCTAGCAAAAGTCGAATCCATTAGTTAAAAGAATAGTTATGATAGCATTTAGTCCATTAAAATTCTTTTAAAACTTGTCACATAATTAAAGAATGAGTAAAAATATAATTACGTGGTAACAATATTAATTTTATACTACGAGCTTTATTTAGATTTGATCCATATTATAATTTGTCTGATATTTGTTAATTAACTATAATTTCTCTGATATTTGTTAAATAACTACGATAGTACTGTACTGTACTGTTACTAAAAAAACACTTCTATGGGGGTGGGGTTGGGGTGACCGTATACGGAAGAAGCATACGGCAAAAAAATGTGATCCCGACACATCCATCCATGACAGATCCCTTATAGCACAGATTAATGAATAAGTAGGTCCCGTTTTGCTATGATACCCATAACTGCAACTATTCGAGATCTACAATTGCCCAAGTCGATTACAAAAACGCGTTTTCCTGATTAGTGGATAAGCGAGTTTCAGCGGCATTGTACTTGGTACCTAGTTATTAGTGGCGCCTATTGAGGGGTTAGAATGGTCGAAGGAATTGGACTTCAAAAAATTGAGGCTTCAAATTTTTTTTTGGTCAATTGTTAGGGGTGTCAACGAGTTCGTACTGGTCTGAACCTAACTTAAATAACTTGAAAATATGCGAGTGTGAATTTAAGTGAGCTAAGCGTGAGTCGAGTGTGAGTTTAATATTAAAACTCGAATTTTATGTGAAAGCTGAGTGTGAGCTTGACACCGCTCAGCCCGATTAAAACTCGCACCCGAATAATAATAATTTATATATATATATATATATATATATATATCCTGATTAAAACTCGCACCCGAATAATAATAATTTATTATATATATATATATATTATATAATACTAAATTTCTAATTAAAAAAAGAAATATAAAAACTGGTGACAAAACACATCGTTTCTTTTTGTCTATGTTGTATTAACATTTTGTCTTACTATGTGATTATCTTTAGTTATATTTTTATTAGTTTATCTTGCTACAAGAATTAAGTATTATTGTATTGTGTATATTTGTATTCTCGTTAGAATTTAGTTTCATGGCTCATTGTATTTTACCATTCTTTCTAAGTGGTTTTATTTTTTTATTTTTTTTGCTAATATAAATTTAGCAAATTTACATTAACAAATTTATACTTAGCAAAATTGTTTTTGCTACTATATATATATGATCTTATTTTAAAGTTTAGCACATAACCTCCCAAATGATTGAAACAACACTGATAGTTATGGTGTCAAGACATATTTTTCTGGATATGGCGAATTTTTAACGCTTGTAACTGCATCCCTTACATATATGAGGTTGCTTAATTATGAGAGTTTAGGAAGAAATACCCTTTCTATCCCAAATAGAATACCTACATTTGACTTTGCACACAAATTAAGAAGATTAGTTTGACTATAGACAAGTTACTATAAAGTCCTTAATGTAAGGACGGTGGCTCCAGTGCGGAACGAGGGGTAATTCCACACGTGCGAAACTCCCTCATTCATTAGATTAAATTTTTTACGGTTAAGATTAATTTAAAACGAACACATGTTATATTTTTACCGTGCGGAACACCTGTTTTGAGCCCAAAACACATATTCTGAGGCGTTCCGTATGTATTGAAAAAAGTTGTTTCGCATAGTATCCGGACGGTTAATGTAAGAGCTTAGTGACCAGACTCATGCGTTAGTGGAATTGAATCACTTAACTATAAAAAGTTAGTTATGCGAGTTTAGAGGTAAACTATGATCATTTAAGAAAGTGGACATCCATTTTTAGACAAAATACAATTGTAATATGAACATTCAATTTGGAACGGAAGGAATATTAATTTTAAGAAAGTAAACATTAATTTTTGGATAAACCAAAATAGAAAGTGAACATGAAGTTGGGATAGACGGAGTAATTATTATCAACCATTTAAACTAAATGTCGTATCGAAATTTGACAATTGATAATCATTCAGAGTGTGTTGAGAAAGTTATGTCTCGATACATTAATCTTAACCCACTGAGACTAGTCGTGAGAACTATCATTTTTGTTACTCTTTCTGTTTGAAATTGAATGTTCACATTTGATTTTCATCATAATTAAGGATGGAGATTTGACTAACAACGAGTTACTATAATATACACATTTATTAATAATAATGGTAAAATTCATAAATTAGAGGACTTTTTTTTTGCTAAGTAAAAATAAATTAGAGGACTTGCATTCTTAAAATAAATGAGGTTAGTTATATGAGTTAATAGATAAAGTATATTCATTTTGAGAAAGTGAACCTTCTTTTTGGTACAAATAAAAATAAAAATAGGATATTCAATTTGTGATGGAGAGTAATTTGAGAGTTATAGGATACAAAATATAATAAAGATGTGTCCAGTTTTAAGGAAAAACTCTTCAGTAAAACTACCGCACCACGTCATTGTGACTATGGTGCAACAGACCAACCCGTGGCTTACACATGTTAAAAATTGCCACATGTACTATAAGACTGGGTAGATTTCGGCAAAAAATCGTCTGTCCCGTTATGTGTCCTATTATGTGTCCCCACGAATAGATATTTTCCAAATGTATATTTTTTTCTGTGGGTTTCACTATTTATTTTAGATTATAATTTTTTAATTAAAAATTTAATACATGTCATTTTCTTATTGATGAGACAGAGAAGGGGACACCAAATTGAAAAAGATGATTCCTAGCCGTAGATTTCTGTTAACACTTTTTCAATCGCCTGATATCCATCTCTATTGTTGCCGAGATTTAGAACCGTCAGACGATGCCCTATATTATAAATTTGAAGAACTTCTACGTGGATTAAGAGAAATTTCTTATGAATTTGCACTTCTCACTTACGTTTATTGTATTATTTCGTTTAAATATAAATTTAAAACTTACTCAGCTACTAAGATAAAACTTCTCCGTGGATTAAACACCTCTCCGACCCCACATCTCTATTCACCGGCTTTACCTACAATAATCTATATACATCGTTTTTCTCAATAAATGCACACAATAGAATTAGTCGGGTTGTGTTTGGGATCTCTATATTAAGATATTAGCGCCATCAATGTCCATAGTAAATTTTGTTTGGTAAGAAGAACAAGTACAAGGGAAGGGAAGGGTGATAATGGAAAGTAAATGTGAAGTCCTTCAAAATTGGATGAGTTAGAAAATATTTGTGATGTAAAAGACATTCAAGTCCCTTTGTTTTTTTCTAATTTTTAATTTATTTTTTTAAAGGCTATACAAGTCATTTTAATAAAATAAGCAAATTATATTAATGGTAAAAATAATTTGTGATTTACCCTCATCCGCTCATACTAAATAAAATTGATGTAAATACATTTACTTTTCTCAGAGGAAGTAAATAACGACACTCTCCTTCTTCCTCCCCCTCCCCCTCCCACTACCATACCAAACAAAGCCTAAAGACGAAAAGATTATTTAGTAATATTAATTACACACTTAAAACACACTTTTTTGTTGGGCAGAGTTTGAGATCCAATCGGTATCTGGATTCGTCTTATGATCCACATCTTATCCGGTCCATTTCTATAGTCAGAGCTCTTTAGGGGGGAGGAGGGAAAAGCTCCCAAAAGAGTTCTATTCACATGATTTGAATTTGAGACTTTGTTTAAAGGACACTAAATTCCTCCCACTTAGACCAACTCATGCTTCACTTAGAACACTTTTGCTTTTATTAATCAGGTTACTTTCCTTTGTCATTTTTGTCACTTTGATTATGTGATGTTTCTAGCCAACTTAAATTTGCCACTTTTAATTCCTACATGATCTTTTATTTGGTGTCACACCAAAATAGTAATTTCACCAAAACAATATTATCCCATTTTACTTAAAAATTGTAAGGCTATTAAAAATCCAAGATCAACTAGGATTCAATAAACTTTCTAATTCCAAGCCAAAACTTCCGGTTATGAGCTAGACGGATTAGGTGTTAGAGGAATAACCGGGTCAAAAACAAGTTTGCAGCGGAATAAAACTGACCCGCCTCTACCAGGATCTATCACGAGTAAGAACCTACGACTACGGGATAGTGTAATACCTTTTATCGGTGCTAGAAAGGCCGAAACGCTTTGGTGGTAGTTGTAACGAACTGAACACCACAATGCAGCTCCGCTCTCCTAGTATCCACTCGATCTTACGGGGATGGTCTTCATCGCTTGGGTGCTAGCCAACGCCTTGTAGAAGCTTTGAAGACACTCTTCAATGGAGTATGTATCTCTGACCTTTTAGAAGAACAAGATACAAGATTTCTAACTTCTTTTCTATTAGCAATAGCCAGAAAACAAGTCTAGAAAAACTGTCTTTTCTTTTCTCTCTAAAGCTCTCAATATTCTCTCTTTTCCCTAAGCTTCAAAAGCTGGAAAAACTGATTAGAATGAATGGGAAAAATCAGTATTTTTTTTTTAGTCTATCAAGAGAGAGTGGGGAGAGATAAAGGGGAAAGTGGGAGATCATGGAGGAAACCACTCCTCCACTTTCTCCACTCCTTTAACCTCTAGATAAGAGACATATGAGCTGAAAATATGTGTCCAATTTTCCAGCCATAAGGTCGGTCCAAAACGGGTCGGTCGGCCCAATCATATTGGTCGGCCCAACCCGATTAAGGGCCCAATCCAATCCCGCCCGACTCGGCCCGGCCCGGCCCGCCCAATCGAATTGGCGCACCTTAGATTAAATGTACTCCAACAAGCCCAATCCAGCTTGATCTATGAGTGCGACTCAAGAGGTATCTATGACGCTGGCCGTGACATCATATGTCACATGTAATGAGAGGTATCTAGCAACGCATCATTACCCCCCAATTCATAAATATCCGGTGATTTATCATAATCACAACATTTGACATTTGTAGTTAAATCTTTTTGTCCTTGATATCTAGATTGAACACAAGTCATGGAAAAAATCACACTTGTATTGTCCAATCTTTTAGTTTCTTGATTCGCGAGTAGACTAATCAAATGACAACAATATCTCATACTCGATTCATTTGTTCATGGCCATGAATTAGTCGACTCCATCAAAGGGGCCCAAGATATCGCTCCTACTATATAGGAGGGACAAATCCCTTTTCGCATCCCACTCATCCCCGAACAAGATTCGTGATATACCCAATAAATGCCTTTATTGCTCACCCAGCTACTGGATAGCGTTTAACATTATCAAAGCATAACACTAGCCATGCAAGAACTCTTGTGAGACCTCAAGTCGAAGGATCTCATATACAACCCTGACCAAAAAAATTTTGAGAAACACCGTTGACTATTATATAACAACCCATGGTGTGTTTCTCATGTCTGGGTCTCGTCTAAAGATAATGATTCTCTAATCATATATACCCATGTGACGATCCGATATCTTATATCAATCACCGCACATACTAGTCTTGCGCATTATTATTGTCCTCGAAGATTCCATAATAATGTTCGACTAGGACGTTTCGTAATAGTATCTCATAACAATTATGAATACTATTCTAAGGACATATTATTTATTTATGTTGTTAAGAACGCAGTAAACATAATGAATAATACTGGAATTAATTGCCTTTAATTAATCAAAATGAAAATTACATTAATACGGTACAATAATCTCCCACTTGCACTAAAGACCCAAATTACAATAAATGGTCTTTAGGGCATACTATTGACTGTCTCTAAAGATCAGCCCTCCAGATATCGGATACCCATGGAGCTAGTGTGACGATCATGCTCGCCGCTGCGACAGCTGGCTTTGTCGGTGGATCGGCGACATTGTCTGCCGAGTCTACTCTACATATATGCACATCACCTCTCTCTATAATCTCGCGGATTAGGTGAAATCGCCGTAGTACATGTTTGGACCTCTGGTGAGATCTAGGTTCCTTAGATTGGGAAATAGCCCCATTGTTGTCACAATAGAGGTCTATCGGGTTCGCAATACTAGGAACCACATCGAGGTCTGAAATAAATTTCTCGATCCAAATCGCCTCCTTAGCCGCCTTTCACAAGCTGCTATGTACTCGACTGCTCGTAGAATCCCGCTATGGTTGATTGCTTTGAATCGCGCTACCACAAAGCACCTCCATTCAAGTTAAACACATATCCCGATATGCGATCGGAAATCATCTCTGCTCGGTTTGGAAACTAGCATCGGTGTAACCAGCTACAACGAGCTCATCCGCCCTCCATAAATCAAGAATGTATCCTTAGTCCTTCGTAAGTACTTCGAGGATATTCTTGACCGAGATCCAGTGACGCTCACCGTAATTAGATCGGGTATCTCGCTCGTAATGCTTAAGGCAAACGAGACATCCAGGGCGAGTATATATCGTGGCGTACATGATGGATCCTATGGCGTAAGCATAAGAAATCTCTTTCATGCGTTCTAATTCTAGCAGGGCGTTTTAGAACACTGTTCTTTCGACGTAACGAGTACCATGTGCCATAGGACAAAGTCCTTTCTTAGACTCTTGCATGCTAAACCGCTTTAGCACCTTGTCTATATATGTACTCGACTTAGGCCAATGAGTCTCCCGGATCTATCTCTATAGATCTTGACTCCTGAGAATATAGTCGGCTTCGCCTAAGTCTTTCATAGAGAAACACGTACTCAACCAAGCCTTTACAGACTTTAAGGTTGGTATGTCGTTTCCAATGAGTAGTATGTCATCTACATACAAAACCAGGGAATACAATTGAGCTCCCACTAACCTTTTTGTAAACACAAGGTTCATCCTCATTTCTAATGAAGCCAAACTCACTGGACGGCATCATTAAAACGGATGTTCCAGCTTCGAGAAGTGCTGCTTGAGTCCATAAATGGATCTCTGAAGCTTACATACTTTTCCAAAGATTCTCCGAGTGACAAAACCTTCAGCCGTGTCATATACACATCCTCATCAAGTTTTCCATTAAGGAAAGCGCTTTTGACATCCATTTGCGATTTCGTAGTCATAGTAAGCTGCAATAGCAAGCAAAATCCGAATGGACTTGAACATAACTACGAGGGAAAAGGTCTCATCATAGTCAATACCATGAATTTGTTTGAAACCTTTACGACCAGTCGCCCCTTGTACATTTGTACATTCCTTCCATGTCTGGCTTTTAATCTTAAAAACCCATTTGCACCTTATGGGAGTTACCCCTTCAGGGTGGATCAACCAAGATCCGGGACTTGGTTTGTGTACATGGAGTCCATTTCGGATCTCATGGCTTCAAGCCATTTCTCGTAATCTGGGATATTAATTGCCTGTTTGTAGGTTGAAGGTTCATCGTGATCCACAAACATAACATCACCATGTTACGTTATGAAAAATCCAAATTTTTTCTCGGAGGTGGACGACTGAACTCTACCGCACTCTACGCAATTCTTGTGTTTCTTAAACAGTGGTCTGTGCCGCACAAATCTGTTTGTGGCACCTGCTGCACAACAACTTGTGGAGTCTGTTCAATTTCCATCTCATCATTAGTGCTAGTTTGAGAGTCTGGAACTTCAGTAAGTTCTACGCTACTCCCACTTGTGTTTCTAGAAACAAATTCTTTTTCTAGAAAGACTCCGCATGCAGCAACAAACACTTTGTTCTCGTTAGGGATATAAAAAGTAGTATCCTTTAGTTTCCTTAGATAACCTACAAATATGCACTTTTCGGATTTTGGAGCCGACTTATCGGAAGTCGAGCATTTTACAAATGCTTCACAGCCCCAAATCTTGAGGAAAGACAAACTGGGGACGCTTCCCTATCCCATAACTCGTATGGCGTCTTTGCAACTGATTTAGATGGAACGCGGTTAAGTGTTAAAGATGTTGTCTCTAGTGCGTGTCCCCAAAAGGAATTGGGCAGGCTCGTGTGACTCATCATAGAACGAACCATATCTAATAAGGTTCTGTTCCTCCTTTCAGATACACCATTCCATTGTGGAGTAGCTGGAGGAGAAAGTTGTGAAACGATTCCACAAGCTTTTAGATAGTCACGGGAAATTCTTGACTCAAGTATTCTCCTCCTCGATCAGATCGAAGAACCTTAATACTCTTGCCAAGTTGGTTTTCTACTTCAAGTTTAAACTCTTTAAACTTAGCAAATGCTTCGGATTTGTGTTTCATCAAGAACACATATCCATACCTACTGAAGTCATCAGTAAAGGTAATGAAGTAGAGGTAACCACCCTTTGCATGTAAATTAAAAGGGCCACATACATCACTATGTATTAGTCCTAATAAAGCATCGGCTCTCTCACCTAGCTTAGTGAAAGGTGATGCTGTCATCTTACCCAACAAACAAGATTCGCATCGATCATAAGACTCGAAGTCAAACGATTCCAACAGCCCATCTTTATGGAGTTTGGATATGCGATCTTCGCTTTATGTGGCCTAAGCGACAATGCCGAGGTATGTCGGATTAGAATCATTAGTCTTAATCCTTTTGGTATTTATGTTTAAAATTGGCATATCAAGGTCTAAAATATATAGACCATTAATTAAAGAGGCGCTTGCATAAAACATATTATCCAGAAATAACGACAATCGTTGGTTTTTGATCGAAATCTCAAAACCGTTCTTGTCCAAACAAGAAACTGAAATAATATTTTTAATTAAACTAGGTACATAGAAACAGTTTTCTAAACCCCAAAACAAGCCCCCGAAGGCAAAGTAAAAGTACAAGTCCCCTACAGCTAGAGGTCGCAACACGTGCTCCGTTGCCTACTCGTAGTTCCACTTCACCCTTTGCCAACTCTCTACTCCTTTGCGATCCCATGCACATTAGTACAAATGTGAGAACCACATCCGGTATCAAATACCTAAGAAGTAGTTGTATTTAAATTGATATCAATCATATTAATATCTATAACATAAATACTGAGCCCGTAGCAACAATTGCTTTCTCCTTTTCCAAACCTTTTTCCCCGCAAGATAGCTTTTGCAGTTCCTTTTCCAATGACCCTTCTCACCACAATGATGACAGATAGAGTCCTTGGCTACACCACCCTTAGGTTTCGATAGCATTGTTGAAAGTGGTTTGCTTGCCCTCGGGCTTACCTTTCGACTTTGCCTTTGGGTTTCGCAAAACCTTTGCCTTTGCCCCTTTTGCACCATCAGAGTATGGTGTTGGGCTTGGACTTGCCTATTTCCTTCTCGGCAGTCCTTAGCATATTCAACAACTCGAGCAATGGCTTGTCAATTTCATTCATGTGATAATTCGTAATGAATTGATCGAATGACTCGAGCAACGATCGCAAGATCAAATCGGTCGACGACTCTTGTCCCCAAAGGAAATCCCAGCTTTTTCAAGGTTCAACATAACCTATCATCTTAAGAACGTGAGTTCCTACTGGCATTCCCTCGGACATTTTTGCACTCGAAAGAGAGATTTCGATACATCGAATCTCTCTCGGCGTGCTTGCCCCTCGATATAGTTGCTTCAAGTGAACCAGAGATATCATAAGCCCCCTATGTCCTCATGTTGCTTCCCAAGCTCATAGTTCATGGTGACAAGCATGAGGCTAGACACATCTAAAGCATCACTAACATGCTTCGATAAGCACTTCTATCAGTCGTCGAGCGCGAGCCTCCGGTATAGCGAGAATAAGGTCGTTCCAAGACATACGACTTTCTTTCATGCTTGAGAACGATTCTCAAGTTCTCGAACCCGGTCGAGGAAGTTAACTCCCTCTAATTTGTCCTTCTCAAGGGACGTAACGCAGATGATAGTGTTTGGTTTGAATTTGCCATTTTCTACAACAAAAATATATGCAAAGTAAGTACCGATTTAAAAAATCATTATTAGGTCTTTATCTTTTTAATGATTTCTCCCACTATTTTCTTCGAGTGAATAACCCTCAATATCAACTCTGAAAGTTCGTTAACTTTCTAACGGGTCAAGATCCATATTTCACCTCGTTTCGAGTCGACTTTGGCTGATCGCCCAAAACTTAGTTATTTAGGTAGGCAACGCTTTTCCAATTACATCAAATTATGTAATTCTTGGTTAGTTGAGTGAATAACATTTATTCAAGCGTATCATTATACACTTTTCTCAACTCTTTTGCCTCTAGATCCTCAATCCATTTATCGAGATAATCTAGTTAATTAGGACCCTAAGTTTTAGCCGTGGATATCACAACTTATCCTTCGCGCTCACTCTGGATAGACACGTATGCACAGCTTTGGCATGTCCCATACTAATGTCGATCTAGGCCTTGACGAGGGCCAAACTTAGGAAGGCACTAATTAATATTTTAAATGAGGGATTTTGTTTTTAACAATCTCACCGAAAAGCATAAATAAAACAGAGTTATGCTTATATACATATGCATCCAATACATAAAATAAAATGCAATAGTAATCGCTAAGATCCTATTCGGTTTTTCCAAGCCAATGGAAAACCGTGAAGTCAATCTAAAGGGTGTAAAAAGAAAAACATCTATTCTACACCGTCTTGACCTTCGATTGGTTGCCTCCAAATCTTCATCATCTCAAATTGTACCTTCTCCTAATCTAGAATTACAAAATTTCTAAGGAAACCTCGAGTTACATTCGAGGGGATTTAATGAGATTAAAATTACAACTTTTGAATGATAAATAGGCACGATACGCAGATCGTATTATAAAATAAAACCAATAGGGTAAAGGCGACTACTATGCATCATGCTCAATTAACATAACACTTTATGAAAAATGAGCAAAACAGTAAAATGAACATTTCATATTCTGCCTGGGTTCGGTTGACCGGCCATCAAGCTCGGTCGATCGAAAAAGTACTCGAGAGTACCTCGTCGACTAAACGAGCACTTCGATCGACCGAAAAAGTACTCGAGAGTACCTCGGTCAACCAAACGAGCACTTCGGTCGACCGAAGACCAACTCGGTTCGACCGAACACCCTCTCGCTGATCCGAACCCAAATTATTTAGCTTCTGTCTTGCCTCGGTCGACCAAAACTGAGTCCCGGTCGACCGAAGTGCTAGAAACTGAGAGTTTTTCCAGCTTTTGAATGACTTCAAAACTGGAAATTCTCAACAGACATACATACAGAAAACTGGAAAAGCATGTCATACATGATTTACAACATTTCTAGTATCCTAATCCATGCATAACATAGATTCATAATCTCTATTCAAACACTATAACACATAAAGTCTATAGGGTACTCGTGAGTGGCTCTGAAACCACTGTTAGAGGAATAACCGGGTCAAAAACAAGTTTGCAGCGGAATAAAACTGACCCGCCTCTACCAGGATCTATCACGAGTAAGAACCTACGACTACGGGATAGTGTAATACCTTTTATCGGTGCTAGAAAGGCCGAAACGCTTTCGGTGGTAGTTGTAACGAACGGAACACCACAATGCAGGCTCCGTCTCTCCCAGTATCCACTCGATCTTACGGGGATGGTCTTCTACTGCTTGGTGCTAGCCAACGCCTTGTAGAAGCTTTGAAGACACTCTTCAATGGAGTATGTATCTCTGAACTTTTAGAAGAACAAGATACAAGATTTCTAACTTCTTTTCTATTAGCAATAGCTGGAAAAACAAGTCTAGAAAAAGCTGTCTTTTCTTTTCTCTCTAAAGCTCTCAATATTCTCTCTTTTCCCTAAGCTTCAAAAGCTGGAAAAACTGATTAGAATGAATGGGAAAAATCAGTATTTTTTTTTAGTCTATCAAGAGAGAGTGAGGAGAGATAAAGGGGAAAGTGGGAGATCATGGAGGAAACCACTCCTCCACTTTCTCCACTCCTTTAACCTCTAGATAAGAGACATATGAGCTGAAAATATGTGTCCAATTTTCCAGCCATAAGGTCGGTCCAAAACGGGTTGGTCGGCCCAATCATATTGGTCGGCCCAACCCGATTAAGGGCCCAATCCAATCCCGGCCCGGCCCGGCCCAATCGAATTGGGTGTTTATGGTTTGGTTTGGTGCAGTTTTACACATTTTCAAACTAAACTAATATTTTCGGTTTAAGAATTTTAAAACCAATATAAACTATTTAAAATTTTAAACTGTTATATTCGGTTTGAATTCGTTTGGTTTGGTTTAATCAGTTTCATAAGGTAAAAAATATTTTTATTGCAATAAATATTCACCAACAATATAATACATGTAAAACAAATAAAAAAATAAAAAAGTTGTTAAGTTCATTTTATTACAAGAGTCGTTTAACTCGTTCTTTCTAAATTAATTACCTCATAATAAGTAACTTACATATAATACATATAATAAATAATAACATGTAAGTATATATGAATAACTTCGATTTAACTTGAATTGGGATGAGAAAATTTTCAAATCAAACTGAATGTTCATTTTTAGTTTTACCCAAACTGAAATCAATTAAATCACTATTTAAACTGAAAATTCGTTTTGGGTCGGTTTGAATTTTTCGTTTTCTTTTTTTTTTCTTTTTTTTTTTTGTGAACACTATCAATACACATTTTATTTTTTTAACAAGTTTCTCTTTTTATATTTAAGATTCAAATAGATTTATTTAACCACCATTAATTATTTTGAAGTTTAATATTTTTAAGCAAGTTTAATCTTAAGGGTTACCTAATTAACATATTAGGTTTAGATAGTTAATTAATAGCTAATTAACAGTCTTCAGTATAATAAAACATATCTTATAAAAAAACGAATAAGAATTAAACATAGAAATTTCGTATAATAAAAAAAAAAACACGTATCTTAACAACCAAGCGAATTTCTATCTTATAAAAAAATACTTGAAAAAGGGTATCTTAATAATTAACCATAACTAAAAAACATAAAACCAGGCGTGGTTAAAGAAAATGACTGATGTGTCCCTCGGAGTATTACTTATTATTTTGACAATATTATCTCTATTAACAAGGTTCCATTCCAACCAAAGACATGGAATCAGATGAATAGGATCTCTTGTGATACTGATGTACAATTAGCTTGTGATAAACTTTTATTAAAATATTATACTGATTTTACCCGTTTAGGAGTTTTTGGGCTTCTGACTTAGACTTTGTGCCTTTTGTATATCTTGTACATTTCCTATTGGTTAATACATGAGATCCTGTTTTGAACAAAAAAAAACTTTTATTAAAATATATCTCGCGATTTAAATTATTAAATAACTTTGGAGGGATAGAGGATCTTTTTGGAAAAGGATTGATGTCAATATTGAAAATCAAGAAAAGAGTAGGGGCAAAGAAATTAGGAATAAGTAAAGAGTCGCAATCAAAAAGAGACCCCTATGTCTCCTCAGAAGTGGATTTTCGCACGTTATGAAATTTTTAGCATTGTTTTTTGCACTCTTCTCTACTTCTCCAACCCAAGTTCCAACTACATAAACAGCTTCCATATGCTCTGCCGTTTTCTTCCACCATTTATTATTACTTTCCACCCAACCCCTTTTAATTCTCAGCTCTGTTTCTCTCTAATTTATTATGAAAGTTCCATTTTTTATGCTCATGGTATAGCTAGAATTTGTTGTTATAAAAAAAAGAAAAAAGAAAAAAGAAAAAGGTATAGCTAGAATTTGATAAACAATAATTTTTTTCCTTTTTTATTTTGGGTTTTGAATTAAATCCATCATAGAATGATTATTACATTAGAATTTTTTAGTCCATTTGACTTCCCCTGTTCATATTTCTTGAAAAAGCTTGCATCTTGGTGAGTTTTTGTGGGCTTTTGTTTGTTGCATGTTATTGTGGGTTTCTGGATTCTTGTTAATTTTCTGGGTTGTTAGATTTCTCTAGCTATTAAATCTTAGGATAGAGTTGAAGAAATTTAAAATGTAGTACTTAAATCTGGGAAAACAAGCATCTAGCTAATGAATTTGAAGTTAGTCATATAATAATTAAGGGGTTTTTTTTTGGTTTTATTGTATTTTTGAATTGATATGCAATTAAATTTTTAGAAATTTGATGAATAATTTTTAGTATAGTAAAAAACCCCATGAAGAATTTTCATTTTTACTGGTTCAAGCAAATTGTGGCTAACAATGGGAGGCTAGAGAGGAGGCTTTCATTAGGAGAGTATAAAAGGGCTATTTCATGGTCTAAGTATCTTGTATCTTCTGGAGCTGAGATCAAAGGGGAAGGAGAAGAAAAATGGAGTGCAGATATGTCTGAGTTGTTTATAGGGAATAAATTTGCTTCTGGTAGACATAGTAGGATTTATAGAGGCATTTATAAGCAAAATGATGTGGCTATTAAGCTCATTAGCCAACCTGAAGAAGATGGAGTTTTGGCTTCTTTTTTGGAAAAACAATTTACCTCTGAGGTGGCCCTTTTGCTGATGTTAAATCATCCCAATATAATCACTGTAAGTTTCTTAATTATGTACTGTAAATTAAAATTGACTGATTTATTTGCTAAATATTTCTCCCTATAGTCGTTTAGGAAATATAGCGAAAAGTAAGGAAACAAAAATAATGTGTTTTAAGAGAGTAATATTGATATTTTGACTAACAAATACCTTGTTTTTTTGCTTCCTTAATTTTTGCTACATTTCCTAAACGAGTTATATTATGGAATGAATGTAGTATTGGGTTAAGGATAAAAATGTTAAGCAATGAACTGATGAAGATAGATGTTGTAATAATTGAGTGATCATTTTGTGTTTGTTTTTTCCATCTTCATGTATTTTTGGGTAATACTACTGTATAACCACTTAAGTTGTTTGGTCTAATTTTGATTTGTTCAACTCCAATGTAGGATAAGTTGATTCCTCATTCTTTTTGGGGAAAATGTATGATAAGGTTGTAATAAATTCTTGTTTATATTCCAGGGATGAACAGATACATAGTATCATTAAGGAAATTTACTATTTGTAGCAAATTACATATGTGTTTGTGTTGAAGTTGAAAACTTCCAATATAAGGAAATTTTGACAAATCCAAGTTGGTCTTCTCTGCTTGATAATTGAGTGTTGTGGGAGATGACACCTAATAACTATAAGGTAGTACTAGGTGGCTCTAATAATTGGGGTAAAATATAAAATACCGCGAAATCCTTTCTAAAAACAGGGGGTCAAGGGTATTTTACAACCTATTATTACGTAAGTGTATAAAATACCGTGAAATCCTTTAAAAAAACAGGGGTCCGTTGTATTTTATAGCTGATTATAACCAATAGTTTGAGCTACAAAGCTTCTCCCACAACTATGTATATTAGGCAAGGATATAATTACTGCTGGTAGTAGTGGATTCCCGTCAAAGTTGGGAACTTTTCTTTCTTTATAGTTGCAATAATTTGACTTTGAGAAGGTTAGGAACATATAAACTTATCATCTCTTATCAAGAAAAATTATAATTTTTTAAAGAATACTATTATAGTTGACTTGTATTTGACAGTTTTAGCTGAAAGGAACAACGGGGGTAGCTTACAAAATAAAGCAGTCATTGTCGACAAATCCATGTTGCAAGCTATTTTAGTTGGGTGCTGTATCCATTTTTAGCTTCTTTGAAATACCAATCACTGAAGTCAAGTTGCTCTATTTAGATGTTAGAGATGAACAAATCTTTTCTGAATCGTTCTTTTACCTTTCTTTCAGAAATTGGGCCAGAAAGTTTAGTCATAAAAATTTAATTTTTACTGCAGAAAATATCAGTGATTGTCACGATACCCCGTTTACAATGTGCTTTGTAACATTAGAGTATCTGATGAATGACCCCGATTTTGTAAATGTTGAATAGAAATTTAAAAAAAAAAATAAGCGACTGCTCTCTGAACTTACCCAAGTGTCAGTTTTATGCACTGTGTGAGAAATTGCATAATGCTTTTTGAAATTTCCCCCATTTATGTGTTTCACTTCCTGTTTGCAGTTTATTGCAGCATGTAAGAAGCCCCCGGTATTTTGCATCATTACCGAATACTTAGCGGGCGGTTCTCTAAGAAAGTTCCTGCATCAACAGGAGCCGTATTCACTTCCTCTCCACCTCGTTTTGAAGTTAGCCATAGACATTGCACACGGGATGCAATATCTTCATGCTCAGGGAATACTTCACAGGGATCTTAAAACAGAGAATCTACTCCTTGACGAAGAAATGTGTGTCAAAGTCGCGGATTTTGGGATATCATGCTTAGAATCCCAATGTGGAAGTGCAAAGGGATTTACTGGAACTTACCGCTGGATGGCACCTGAAATGATAAAGGAAAAACATCATACAAAGAAAGTTGATGTCTACAGTTTCGGCATCATTCTGTGGGAGCTTCTAACTGCCTTGACTCCATTCGACAATTTGACTCCAGAACAGGCAGCGTTTGCAGTCTGCCAGAAGGTATATCCACTATATTCATTTGGTTGTAGTTTCTCTTACAATACTCGCATGCTTAAATGCAATATTTTATCCATGAATAACCGCATCTCTCTGGATTTTAAGATTTCAAATTTTTATGCAAGAGAAAATGTTGCTATTAAGGAAATTGTACATTTTTTGGAAGCAAGAGTTCTTTTTAAACCTTATGAGAAGAAAAGGCGAAAGTTAATTTGGAAAGCGACGAAAATTTGGATTATTAACCGTTCAATATATATGGAATAAATTTTAAGGTGACTGATGAAGATATTTTAGTAAACAATTAAGGGTGCAGAATGTTTCAAGTGTGTCCTAGTAAACTTATTTTATGGGCATTCTTGAAAATTTTACGAGAGAGGGATATTAACTGGAAAGTTTTATGATTGACTTACACTGATTGATATTCAATTCTGTTTATAGGAAACGGACATTCAATTCCGGACGGTGGGAGTAATATTTATTACTTTATGTACATTTCAAATGTATAGTACAGAAATAATCACCTATGCTATTTATGCTCACTGATTATTCAAGATATGGAGTAGAATAGCTCCCGTCTATAGAAATCTTTTAGTGGAGTTGGAATGATTGCCAAATAGCGTACATAGATGCTTCAATTAGTGGCCTAACAGTTATAGATTATTCTTCTGAGGATATTTATTTATTTGATTTTAAACATCAAGCTATCAACATCATATTAGACATCCATAGGCTGAAGTTTAAGTTGCTGGCGTTTGATGTTACTAATCGGTAAACAACGCTCACTAGAAGTGCACCACTCCTATAAACATTACCTTTGACTTGCTGATCCTGATACTTGACGCAGGGGTAGAATGAAAGTGGTGGATGACCTCCCCGAAAAAAGAAAATTTTTCGAAAACGCTTATACCCTATCAAATTTGAAAACTTAAGAGAGATTATTAGCAATTTTTTGCTTCGTCCCTCAATGAAAGGAAAACTTCATTCGTGTACTGAAATTGACTGCAAACTTTGTTTTGTCCGTTGTGTAAATGAAATTTTCTTTTCAGCGTTACTTCTCTTGCTTGTAATTCAAAATGCCTTGTTCAAGTATGTTTTGTACCATATTTTTTATGCAGAATGCAAGGCCACCATTGCCATCAACGTGCCCTCGTGCATTTCGTCATCTGATCAACCGGTGCTGGTCAAGTAATCCCGATAAACGACCACACTTTGAGGAGATTGTTGCGATTCTTGAGCATTATTCAGAGTGTCTTGAACTGGATCCAGAGTTCTTTTCTTCATATGTACCGCGGGAGGATCATCATCTCATTCGATGCTTACCTAGGTGCATTGTTGCCCGGCGTTAAGCTTCTTCTGTGAAGGCCTAAAATTAGCCTTCCAAAAGATTGTCTAGTGAAAATGCAACTTGTATTATATGTTTTTCTTTTTTTCCCCCTTCTTTTAATTGGATATAATCATTTATGTCAATGCATTTCTGTTTGGTATTTCTTGAACCTAAAGCTTTTATTTATTTATTTATTTTTATTTTCTGTGTGTGGGTGACGATTGAAATATTTTTTTTTATGGAACAGAAATCTGGGGTTTATGTTCGCAGATTAATGCAATATTCCTCCAAGATATTAAAAAAGTGAGTTTAGTTTTTTATTATAGGATCGTGTGAATGGTTCAATGGCCCCTTGTCCACATTTTTCTTGTTCTGAAAATAGTAGTATTAGATTATTGAGTTAAAAGCTAATTTTAATACTATATTATTTTCGATTAGTGAATTTCAACGCATACCTCTTTTTTTTTAATTTTGTATATTTCAACTATTTTTTACGTATATGTCTTGCCGAATTAATAGCCAATTTGGTAATCAACTTATTTGCGTTTAGCCACTTTTATCATTTTTTAATTTTTGAGTCCCCAATGTATGTATTTACTGATTGTCAAATTTATCCTTTCGTCTAAAGTTTCGAAATATTTCATCAAATATGGTGACGTGGCTTAACATTTCACTTCCATTCTTTCTCATCGAAAAGTAATTTCGGAAATTTTTTTCTCTCATCCCTCTATCATCTAAGCCACAATTTTCCCACCAAAATTGAGACCTAGAAAACTGTTATTCCCCCAATTCATCCTCGCACCCAATTCCTCATCATCTCATTTGTATCCAGTTGGTACTCCTCTTCGTCAAAAAATTAGAATTGTCTTGTTATTATATTACTCCCTCAGTTCCAAATTAACGGTTCATATTTCTATTTTTATTTGTCCAAATTAACTGTCCACGTTCTAAATAAAGTATATATTATTGACAATTTTTCCAAGTTTACCCTTTTTCCAACTCCTCATTGAATTCTCTTAGTTAATTTAAATTATCACTTTTGTATATTGACCGGCTAGGGTAGGTCAAGCAACATGAAAGCGGGACCGGCTAGGGTAGGTCAAGCAACATGAAAGCGGGATAGTTGGATGTTACGTGAGAGGTAGGAGAGAGAAAGATATAAATTTTAAATGAGATTAATAAAATTAATGAGGGGTATTTTAGACTTTTATCTATATTTTACCATCAAAATCACCAAATCCTTAATACCCGTGCATTTGTCAAAGTTGACAGATAATTTGGGACGGAGGGAGTAGCATATAAGAGTAAATGCTAGGATATTTAGCTTATCACTTCCTGCTCAAAACAATAGGTCCCATTATACAACCGTATCCGATGATAATAATAAATAAATAAATCAAGAGAAGAAGACAATATTACAATATAATTGCAAGCAAAAGAATCTATTGAAAACCCAGAATGCCAAATGATATGATTGAAGAATAATCGAAAACCCATTAATTTTTTCTTCGAGATGAATTTAAACATATAAAACAAAATTTTCCACTTGAGAACCCTATAAACTCAATAAGAAAAACAAAATCCAAAAACCAAGAAAATCTTAAAATCTCTACACACAAAAAAAGTAGGGTATTTAGCACATTTTGGACAATAACAATTTTTGCTTTTTGGATTTTGGATACAAACAATTTTTTTGTACATTTTTAGACTATAACTATTTACGGGCTGCTGCGATTGGAATTTTTACACTATTCCGGCAAAAAAATAGCATGTGCCGAGCACATGCCGATATGGGTGGGGGTATTTTTGTCAAATTACCAAATTAAACTAGGGTATATAGCTCATTTTGGACGATAACAATTTATGCTTTTCGGATTTTGGACACAAACAATTTTTTTTGTACATTTTTAGAATAAAACTATTTACTGATGTCATCGCGATTGAATTTGACACTATTCCGGCAAAAAAAATTGCATGTGCCGAGCATATTTTGACCCTTCCCACTTCCCAATTACCCACTACCCAAACCCATATCTGCTTCTTCTTCTTCTTCCCCCTCCCGTCATAAACCAACCATCTACCTCATAAACCCCCCTGCCCGGACCCAACCACAACCAATTCCGCCTCAGCACCGCTGCTGCCAGATCCAGCCATGGAGGAGAGGAACATGAGAGGTCCCCCAAGAAAGGTCCCCCATTCCTGGATTATGAATTGAGAGCTCCATTTTTTTTTTTGCAATCAATTATGGCAGACAACATAATCTGCATTCGACATTGTATAATATTCAGACTAGTATTCCCCTATAAAATTTCACAGAATTAACCAACACAAATAAGATGTATAAGTTCTGGATTAAAGTAGACGGAGGTAGAAGAAGAAGATGAGATGTGGCGGTGACTTAGAGTGGCTGGAGAGGGGGGAGGAAGAAGAAGAAGAAGAGATGGGTTTAGGTAGTGGGTAATTGGGAAGTGGGTTGGGTCAAAATTTGGGGTTGGCAAGTGGGTAATTGGTTAATTTAGTAATTTGACAAAAATACCCCCACCCACATCAGCATGTGCTCGGCACATGCTATTTTTTTGCCGTAATAGTGTAAAAATTCCAATCGCAGCAGCCCGTAAATAGTTTTATTCTAAAAATGTACAAAAAAAATTGTTTGTGTCCAAAATCCGAAAAGCATAAATTGTTATCGTCCAAAATGAGCTATATACCCTAGTTTAATTTGGTAATTTGACAAAAATACCCCCACCCATATCGGCATGTGCTTGGCACATGCTATTTTTTTGCCGGAATAGTGTAAAAATTCCAATCGTAGCAGCCCGTAAATAGTTATAGTCTAAAAATGTACAAAAACATTGTTTGTGTCCAAAATCCGAAAAGCAAAAATTGTTATTGTCCAAAATAAGCTAAATACCCAAAAAAGTATGAGTAAATAACTATTTATGCCCCTTTAACTATTTTCAAAAGCAAGTTATAGCTCTTTTTCTTTTTTGGGTGCTATTAATGCCCCTTACAATTTATGGGGGTACCATTAATGCCCTTCTGTGGCGAAATCCGACGAGTTTTGGTGGCTAAACACATGTGTGAGTCACATGCCCGATTTTACAAGGGAAAAATCGTCCATAAGTTAAAAATCTTCATCTTCTTCCCCAATTTCCTTCTTCAATTTGGCCCCATCATCATTTGCTTTGTTGCAGTCTCTCAAAGTTCAAATCTTGAAGAAAAACAAATCATAAAATTTGGACAAACAACACTGGGTTCTTTTGAGGGTTTGATTGGGTTTTGAAAGTTCACCGTCGACGTCGCAATGATGAAGGATTTCTTGATTTTTTTGCAGAGAATGATGAATGATTATAAGTGAAGATGCTGGGTAACATGTCCAAAGTCCACCACCCACCGCCACCGGCGTCTTGGAAGTAGCTGAAATCCGTTAGGAAAAAGCCAAAAATACCTGGAACTAGCAAAAATCTGCTTGGAAATAGCCCTAACTCGCCAAGAAATAGCAAAACGTCACCATCTTCTCCCTTTTCCTTTTCATTTTCCTCTTCCTCTCTGCCTCCCCTCTCATCTCCATCTTCTTTTCTCTCTCACACAACACATACCACCACATCTCATTGCTTTAATGGCTGCCAAGATGTATTAGGAATCACATGGAAATAAATGAGCTATGTTCAGTGAATAGTCCAAGGAGGATGCTGAGTTTCTCCAAGAACAGAAAAATGTGCCACCACTTCATTTCTAGATTTCTTCGTCTTCTTTACCACCGGAGGCGGGGGCGGCAGCGGCAAGTGGGTTATTATTGCCGTCAACGAAATTAATTCCGGAGATCCATCATATTTTTTTCTTTTCTCCATCCCCTTCTGCAAATCCCAATTCAAATTTCAATATTTCAAAGTCATTCCCATAATTTTCAAAGTCTTTGATTTTGAGGAAGAAGATGAAGATCTTCAATTGAGTCATGAAATTGGGTTGGACGAATTTGCCCCTAACAATTCGACTGTGTGTAGCCACCAAAACTCGTCGGATTCCGCCACATATAGGCATTAATGACACCCCGTAAATTGTTAGGGGTATGAATGGCACGCAAAAAAGAAAAGGGGCATAACTTACTTTTGAAAAATAGTTAAATGGGCATAAATAGTGATTTACTCAAAAAGTATCAGAAACCCTGAATTTGTTTCCCTCCTGAAAAAGAAAAAACTCCTCATCTCTCTCTTTCATTTGAGGAATTTGTAGAAGGTGATTGGAGAATTGGGTGTGAGGATGAATTGGGGAAATCATGGTTTTCTATGTCTCAATTTTTTTGGGAAAATGGAGATTGGTGTTAAAATGTGGAATAATGGTGGGTTAGATGATAGAGGGATGAAGGAATTTTTTTTCTTTGGAAACTACCTTTCAATGAGAGAGAATGGAAGTGAAACGTTAGGACACGTCACCATATTTGACGGAATTTTTTGAAGCTTTAGACGGAAGGATGAAGTTGGCAGTCCGCAAACACATTGAGGACTCAAAATGTTAAAAATTGCTAAAAAGGATTAAAGTAGCTAAGCACAAATAAGTTGATGACCAAATTAACTATAAATCCTGTCTTGCCACCACAAATAAGATTTGTTTTCGGTCAATTTTGTACCCCGGGCGTGTGAGTATTACTGTCAAAACAGGAATGTCCGCCCCCATCATGGGCATCCCTTAAACGGGGTTTTTTAACGGGCCATTAAAAGAGATGCCCGTACCTGCCCGCCGAATGCCCACGGGCAGATGGACATGCCCGCGATCCTTATTATTATTATTATTATTATCATTATTAGTATCATTATTATTATTATTATTATTGTTATTATTATTATTATTATTATTATTATTATTATTATCATTATTGTTATTATTGAAAAAAATAGACAAATCCGAAAAAATCAACAAAATGTAGTTTTTTCTCATTCACTAACAATTTCAATCTTGTAGTGGAGAAATAAAAATTCAAAATAGTTAAAAAAACAATACATTATTAAAAATACATTCGATTATGCAGTACAATTGAAACAAAAGAAATATTTCCAAAAGGGAAAACAAAGACCATAATATGATTATGCAGTACAATTGAAACAAATAACAGTAAGATTTTTTGGGTGCAATGTTTGACGCCGAGGTCGGAGAGCCGATTAGGGCGGGCTCTGAATGATTTTTGACGACGTCGACCAATGATGGAGATAACAGCTTTTGGGGTTATTTCTTTTTCCGTTTGGTTCTAAACTATTAAGAAATCGTGGAAGAAGATTGTATAGATATATGACTCTTATTCAGTTGGAGAATACTGAAGAGTCTTATTAGTCCCTATCAAGATGGCACAATCTGATACATACTAATAATTTTAAAAAATAAAAAATAAAACAAAGAGGGCATGCCCGGTTGCAACCCGCCCATACACGCATGACCCGTTACTCGCACGGGTATGCTCGTTGATACCCGCGTTTAAATGGGTATGAAATTCTTAACTCATACCCGCTCATTAATCTCAGGGGACGGGCATGCCCGTGGGCATTTTCCTATTTTGATAGCTCTATGTGTGAGTGAATTGGTTGGGAAATACCAACATTTGTGCCGAATATATTTAGTAAGTTGAAAATAGTTGAGGTATACAAAAAGATAATCAAAGATAAATGTGTTTTGCTAATTGGAAGAAAACATTTGAGAGATACAAATAGCTATTAACTCATAGATTATTATAACCCCTGCAAGATTAGAATGTTCATTTTGTTATTGTTCAAGTAATAGTGTAATAGTCCACTATCAGAAAATCTTAGTAATTAAAAAGTAAAAAGAATTAACATTCTGTCATGTGAGTATTAAACCAATAATGGCCATACCAAATCAAATTAGCTCAACAATTTGGAGTTCTGCAACATTTCTTATTTAATTCGTATCTTTTATCACAATGATGTAAAATCGCATCAAGTGATCCTAACTAGTAAGTCATACCTATTTTTTTTATCCTAACTATTAAGTTATACCTATGTTTTGTTCTCTAACTATTTTGGTAAATGTCAAATAATAATGGATCATTTAACTATAAATCCGAAGTGTTGAACTTGCTATTTACTTTGCGAAATGAAGTAGGAATAATAACTATAATTACAAAAAGTGTTGAACGCGGCGCCATTCACTTTGTGGAATAAAATAGGAATAATTATTATTACTATGAAAATTAAGGAACTTTGAAAATACTGTAGGTTTTTTTATCTGTCTTGACGAAGACTCATAGGACTTGATAAAAAGATTAAAAACTAAGATCTAGTGTAGACAATACTGCACAAAAATAATAATCGGAGCTTATTGATGAAATAACAAAGCAATGAGGAACTCGCCATCGAATCAACAAAGAAAAAATAACTACTGAGAATATGATCCTAGAACTATGGAACTAGCCGGAAGTAATCCAAGAGAGAATTAAGTTACCTAAACTAAGCTGGAATTGATTACTGATGTGTCGTTTGGACTAAGTAACTGAGAGATACTTTGAAGTAATATTTGCGTTGAATAATTGAGCTTTGTAAATAATGTTTCCACCTTCATTAGTTTTACTACTTCTTTAACTTTGTCCATGTATGTTTAACAGGCCAATCATGAGTTCAAATCCTCTTTTCGGATCCCTTATCCAAATGGATCCCTCTTTCACACTCAAATAATGATTTTCTAATGCACACTCATGTACCCAACCCAAGAATCACATGCTTCTGGTCCATTCTCTTTGAGATCCTTTTCCTCTCTACTAAGTAAGATCGGTGTGTACTGAGGCAAATTTCAGGAGCCTAACATAGAAGATCTGACAATGAAAATATTCCAATCGTTACTTCCTTTCCTTCCATGTCTGTTCGGGGAGAGGGGGGGGTTCCCTCTATTAAGTTAGGTACATTGGTTTGAATTAGACCGAAATTTGGGAGTCCAACACCTACGATTCCCCAAAGCTTGTTTAGAGTAAGGTCGTCAATTCGAGACATCTTGAAAGAGACCAATCTCGCAGAATTCTAGAATGTTTTCCCAACAGACCATAGTGTCTCTTAAATTCTAACCAAATTAGTCGAATCAAATACCTAAATACTGAGTTACACAAAAAATGGCTGATAAAATTGTTGCTATAATATTTGATTATATTAAGGTTATGGAAACATGATAATTGATGTAAAATGTTATTATTATTAAGGTTATGGAAACTGAAAATCTAGCATACAAAAAGAAAAGATTTAGGATTGGTATTTTCCATACCATTGTGAATATAGTTGGCTTCAACAAAGTATTTGTATATGACAGTTTGGCGAGTGGTCTAAGGCGCTAGATTTAGGCTCTGGTTCGAAAGGGCGTGGGTTCATATCCCACAACTATCAAATTTTTTAATGAAAATTATGACCCCTCAATTAGTAATTTTCCATTTTCATTAGTTTTTTTTGTACATTTGAATTAGTTATTTTCACCTTCATTAGTTTTGTAAATTATTAATATTTTACAATATGAAATTAATGACCCTTCAATTATTTATTCCCATCTTATGAAAAAGTTGTAAGTGGGAGTTGAAAATGAAGAAGAAGAGGTGGTAGGTTACGTTTCAAGGGTGGGGGTGGGGTGGGTATTTTTGTATTTGACCGAATTATCCCTAAGCCACTTGATTTTTACCGGGTTAGCATGAGTTGCGCTGCCACTGTTGCCGGAATTCGTCGCAATTAGGAGATTTGGCCCTCGTAAAAAGTGTGTAGGCAAATCCCGAGCACAAAATAAATTTTGGGCAAGAAAATAAATCGCAAATAGTGGATGTGCAAAAAGGCCAATATCTCTTTAAATAATGGCTAAGAATTCTCTATCCCCAACTTGTGTACCCCATGCATGTATCATCAATAATAAATTGACACGTGTCAATTTTTTAATTAAAAAATCTATAACCTAAAAGAAATAGTGGAACCCGTAAGGAAAATATATTTTCTCTGTCCACGTGGCAAATTTTGTGTGGTGGGTACATACATTAGTACACAAGTTGGGTACATACGATTTTTTGCCTTAAATAATGTACAAGATTATTAAGCTTTGTTCTCCGGAAAAACCATAAACCTAGTTAAGATATTCCTTTAAAGCATCTATCTTACAATACATCTGATTAAACATAAATATATCCTTAATATATGATTCTTGCTCTAAATGTTAGAAACATACTTTGCCAAATTATAGACATTTAGCATAATTGGTAATTATCTTTTGATGTATCTTTGAAAAAGAAACAAAAATATATGTACATTATTTTCCGGTTTATTCTGATAGGGACAAAGGTCCAATAGATTATGCTATAAGATTCATCCACGCCGTAGAGACCAATCACACTGGCCACATCGACTCATAATTAATGTCAAAATTTTCCTTCTTTACCTAACAAAAACAAGGGAATGCACAAATTTATGAATTACCTTATTATTGTTTTGTCCTCTTCTAGAGTTCTTTCCTTTTCCACAATTTTTTTTTCCGTTTTCTACAAAAATATCCCCTCTAACTAATATTGTATATATCTTCAAGACCAGTATAAAATAACACATAAGGTTGAACCTCGATAAATTAAAAATTGGTGAATAAAAAAATATCAGAGTTTTTTTTTTCTCTCTTTGAGGTGGAATATTTTGCAGCAAAACGATGAAGGGTTCCAGAGTTTTTAACTGCATCTTTTGGGTCATTGCTTTGCTTTCTATTATACATATTATATCTTCCTAGTTTTTTTACTTATCAGTAATAATGAATATTTTGTGAAGGTGAAATTCCCTATTTTTATTTCAAAATCCATTTTTCTATCACATCAAACAAATAAAATAAAATAAAAAGATAACTCTTTGCCATCTCCATCTAATGACAGTTTAATAATCTGAGTAAATTGACCAATTTTGATTTTGTTCCATTTTTTATATTGAACAAATTGAATGTAAATTAGAGATTCAAATAATTTGTCTTTGTTCGACTACCATTTATATTTGTCCAGTGATCTTAGCTTAGTTAGTAACATCTTCGATCCCATACTGGTTTAGGAAAAAGTCGTAGGTACGAAACATCTTGGAAGAGATTAATGTTGAAGAATCACAAGATTTCCGTTTAGTAGGCCATAGTGTATGTTCGATATCAACCAGATTAGTAAGGTAAAATGCACGTACTCTGATCACGGAAAAATAAAAAGACACTTGCAACTACTTATTAATAATTTTGATTTGTGAATGCAATTGAGTTGATAATTTTAAATTCTCAAGTGGATGCCAAGTTATGCTACAAGATCATTAAAGATATACCATGTGATGATGGAAATGTAACAAACGCGTGCAAAGACACATGTGCAAAACTTTGTGGGTCTTCTGCTACCACAACTTGCTCAACGCCAGGCTCTTATGCATTTTGTGCATGCCAAGGAAATGCACCAAATTGTAATGTAGATCCTAAGTGCTGATTTTTTTTTTATTATCTTTTAGGTCAATTTATGTGATAATAAAAACTTAATATACATCATGATAATTGATTTATGAATAAAAGATATATATATATATATATATATATATATATATATATATATATATATATATATATATATATATATATATATATATATATATATGGGTTGTGGAATACTCAATTTTATTCATAGTTAAAATATTTAGCTTTACCCTTCTACGCAATGGATATGACAATAAGACATATTCTAAGAGAAACTTTAAAGTTGAATGTTGATTTGAGTAATATGCAAGAAAGAAACCACATAACAAAATGAGATGGAAAAAAAAACTTATCATGAATGGTTACTCACTTAAATGGTTGTAAGTTTCAGATATCTTAGGAGCGACTATCTAATGTCACACTATTACAAAGATTTCTTGTCCATAAGTCATAGTGTATATTCGATCTTAACTGTATTAGTTGATCAAATACCTAAGTACCGATAACAAAACTATGCATAGTTTTCTATTGAAGCTCCCATCAGCAATCAAACATATAAAGGATCCATTTTGGATTGGAGGTCAGAAGGTCATAAACTTGAAGTCATCAACTTTGGATTCTAAATTGAGAGATATTTGCACTTCATAAAAAACTTCTTATACTCCGTTCTATTTCTTCTATGAATTAAATTACTTTTATTCCATTAGCCTTAAAACTATCTTGAAAGTAATCCATCTCGCTTTTATTTTATTATTTTTTAATAAATAATTCTTACATTTTCGGTGAAAATGCAGAAAATGTGTCTTATACTTGAAAAACGAATTTAACTGTATTCATCAAAGCTTGCGTCACTTTGAAAAATAATTAGAAAAGACCGATTTTCATTTTCTATGGACCAAATCAATTTTTCTGCCACAAAACTAATTACGAGTGTCATGTTTGCCACAAATCAATTTTTTTGTGACTTTTACGTCATATACAATTTTATGAGTGCCAAAAATTCCACTACATGGCGGAGGGCGATGTTACTGAGGCTGGGTTATACGGTAAAATAGGTACACGTTAAAATTAATTCAAAATAATCATAAAGTAATTTTTTTGGCTTAATTAAATACCTAATTTTAATTTTTGGTTACAATTGAACCCTCTTTAAAAATCAACTTACCCCACCCCACCATCTTCTTCTTCTTCTTCCTCCAGTCGTTTTCTTCTAAAAAATAAAATTAAACAATAAAAATAAATTTTCTATTAGATAAAGAATAATCTCGTGGAGAGCATCGCCCTCCACACTCTTTGCCCTTGGCCACCACCATTCTCGTTCCCGATATTTCGTTTTTGAACACAACCCCCCACCACCACTTCTCTTTGCCCTATCCAATTTTCCCTCCCACCAAATTCTTCCTCCATAAAAAATTTCAGTTCTCTCATTCCCACAAATGACTCTCCAGATGAATCACACAAGCTACCCATTTTTCTTCTTTACCCCATAAAGAAGACGATTCACCCGCCCCGTCGCCTCTATACTTGAATTAACAAACTGACAGTCCCTCCGCAAGAGGATAAACTAATCCCATTAATAATTTTAGTATTAATTTGTTCAATTGTTCGATTTCTAGTCACAATGCCATTGAAAATCCGGAATTTCTAGCTGGGGTTTTTGTGAGTTCATTCTTTTCGGTTCTAATTAAGTTGAAGAATTTTTATTAATTGGAGCTTGATGACAGAGAGGTAATTGAATTGGTGGGGGTAGTGAGGCGTTCTGGGGCTATAGCACTGACAGATTAGTAGTGAAGATGTTGGTGTATAATTGTTGGATCTGAAAGAAGAACAAGAACAAGAACAAGAACGACTATTATTTATTTATTTATTTTTAAAAATATTTTAATGGTGTGGATTGAAAAGGTATAAAGAAAAAAATTTGAGAGGGAAAGATAGTCAATTGCAGGAAAACAAAGAAGAACATTGAATAACTTAGGGGGTCTATTTTTAATTAGAGAAATCCGCTATATTTATCGCTAACAATTTAGCTAACATCGATCAATAGAAATAACTTATTATCATGCTATTTTTAGCATCAACTATTTACAGGTCTCTATAATTGACCAATTAACGAATCCGACAAGAATTTAGGCCAAAAAAGGCCACGTGCCCAACACATGCGTCCGGTCAAAAGGGCAAAATTGCCCATCACATTTTTTACACACCAGCCCTTATTTTTAAACCCTCCCCACCATCTTATTTCTCCTCTTCATTAAGAACCCTAGATATTATCCAATTGTGAGCACTCAAAATTTATCCCCTCATTATCCACTCTTAATCCATAATAACTAGATGAATTTTGGGAAGCCCCAAAGTTGATTCAAGAGCCATTCTCAATAACTCAAGTCCTCTAACAATATCATCATGTAATTCCTCTTTCCTATATTTCAATTCCTCAAACAGAGGACTAAAAAACTTAATCATTCGAACCAAATTACGGTACATCTTCTTCGATACCGTCCTATATTTAGGCAATCCAGAAACAATCTTGATTGACTCACTGAGTTGACTCAGTAACGCCTCTTGCAGATTTCCCTTCAAACTCATATGGGTTTAGCTCCAAAATCAAAAGATTTCAAATATTTAAAACGGACCCATATGAGAAAACTAGGTGAATGTTTGTGGGTTGAAGGTAGCTTTGTTGATGACAAATTGGGTTCCGAATTGAACCGCCAAATAAAAAATCAAGAAAAAAAAGGAACCAAAATTTATGGTTTTTTGGAAGAATTTTAACACAACCAGATGAGGAAATTGACTAAAATTGAATTTTGAATGTGCGAAAGAGAGGATGGACAATTTTGCCCTTTTGGCCGGATGCATGTGCCGGGCACGTGGTCTTTTTTGGCATGAATTCTTGCCGGATTCGTTAATTGGTCAATTATAAAGGCCCGTAAATAGTTGATGCTAAAAAGAGCCTAATAATAGGCTATTGCTATTTATGGATGTTAGCTAAATTGTTGGCGCTAAATATAGAGGATTTCTATTTTTAATTAATCTTAGCTTTTATTATGTTTTTGACTATTTTACCCTTTAGCACTGCCGCTCTCCGTCGTGTAGTGGCATTTTTTTATGCCCGTACAATTTTAGATCGCAGAAAAGACAAAAAAAAATTTATTTGTGTCAAAACAATGACACTTGTAATTTGTTGTGTGGCAAAAAAAAACTATTTCCTCTTTTTTGAAATCTATCTAAAGCCCATTAAATTTCTTTGGAATTGGTTTTATATTTTCGAGTATAAAATTCATTTCATTTATTAAAAAAATAAAGAAAATAGAAGAAGAGAGGGGTGCATATTGCCTTTTTATAGGGTGTAAACATAATCTCCCTTCGGAATTATGGGATAATGAAGAAATAATTAATTTGGTAAACACAATTACTTTAAGTTATTATGACGTGATGTTGTGAGATCAACAAACAAATTTCAGCAGTTCAACAATCACAATGCGTAAAGTAAATAACACAAGAAATTGTTAATGCAGTTCGACCAAGTAAGTCTACGTCTGTGGGGCCTTGCCCAGAAATAATCTACTAAAACTTGTAACCAAAAGTACCGAAATACACTTAGCTCGAGACTACAGTGAATTTCCTAGTGAATGTTTAACACACTCCCTTCTATCGAAGATATTGTTGAACTGCCTTCAATACATTGTGCTTGTTTAACTCCCTTTAACTCTACACGAACCAGAGCCCTTTGGTTTTGTGCAATCCTTTGCACGAATGCTACAATTAGATCCCTCCAACCCAAACTTCCATGGAAGCAATACATAATCAAGTAAACAAAGTAGTAACCAAAACCCTTTGAAATTATACACAATGAAATAACAACCTCTCAAGCACTTAAAGAAACTTCGTGGATCAACAAAGACTTGACCATAAAAATCCACGGAGCTTCAAATACTCAATGATAAAGAGTAAAACTCTTGAGAGCCTTTAATTTAGTTTTTTTCCAAAACTCTCGCGAAGAAGACGTAAGCTGCTGGAGACGAAAGGACTTCACACACACACACACATATATTATTGTTTATATAAGAAATATTGATTGTGTGGATACATTGTAGATTGAAAAACTATCCGGATTAATAAAAAACAAATATGGCAATATAGGGGTTAGGAAATTGGTTTTGTATTATGACCAAATTAGATCGCTAAGGACAAACCGGTCATTAACTGGTCGTAATATCAGTCGCAACATGTAGGCTTGCGACCATTGTGAAATCAAAATAGTATTCTTTTGTGTGAAGTGAGTTGACCATTTTTTAGTTGTTTGTGACTTACTTGGTGAGCGAATAGCGGTCTCAATTATGATAAAAGGTTTCCAAACAGTCGCGACCTTACTTATTTCCCAAAACCCTACCATTGTGAACCCTTCCACCGCCACCTCTTCCCGGGCGAACCTTCATCTCCGACATCCAAGCTTCTCCGGTAAGTAAGACACTTTAATTCTCTTTATTTCTCTATGTCTCTCTCTCTCTCTCTCTCAACTTAATTCAATTCTAACAAAGAGCTTGCTCCGATGATACAATATTTCGAACATGTCCATCGATACCCAACTCCAGTGGACATCTCTCTTCCACCCAAGTGCAGTTGTTTTTCACCTTTTTATATTTTCTATTTTTTCCATCAAATGTCAATTTTTGAAAGAGGATGTGAGAGGTATTTACTTCGAGGTTTTTTTATATCATTTGTTTTGTATGCGAATTACATGAAGATTGTAGGTTATGTAGTTGTAAGTTGGGATGGTCATAATTTATTTTATTTTTTCCGAATTCCATGAAGATATTACCAATTGGAGTGGCTTATTACATTTAGGTCGTTTGTAATTTTTTTAGACTTGATAATCTCAAGTAATTTCCAATTTTATCGACTAGATAAATTTAAGTCGTTTCTAATTTTCTTAGACTTGATAATCTCAAGTCATTTCCTCGATCTTAATATTTTCGTAATCAAATGATTGTCATTATTTCAATTCACACTTTCTTAATCTAAGTTTGAGCCATTTCCTCTCTAGATTTTCATAAGAGTGGAGCATCATAAATGGGCTTATAAACAGACATGCACGGTGGGATTTTTGGTTCGTCACAGACTTTATAGAAAATGGGTCGGTATGGGGCAATTTTCGGGTCATTAAAATTTTGGACCAAATTTCCCCTCACGTGTCGGGCACATGAGTGATTATTTTTAAAAATTTCCAAAAATTTTCACCGGTGCTAGAATGAGTTGCCCGTAAATTGTCTATGACTAAAACTAACTAAAACAAATATGTATGGCCAAAACCCAAAATATTATATTGTTCATGGCAATTTAGTGCATATTACTCTTTTTTGAAACTTTATTACAATAAAATATTATTTTTGGGCTAAAAATTAGAGTGACTGAAAAGTAATGCCACAAGCTCAAGGAAGAATGACATACAACAATCACATGCTCTTTACACTTTACTCTTTTAAAAAAACATACTCGAGCTAGAAATATCTTCAAGCTAAATTTCTTTCGAAATTATGTTTTGTTTCTTTCGTCTCACATCCTCTTATTCTCTTCCATGAATCGAATACCCTTGTTTATAGTTATGTAAATCTATATTACAACCAAATATAACTCTATCTTTATCTTACCTACATCACTTAGTTTCTCACAGTAATTTTGTATTGTATATTCAAAAGCAACGGTTTAATGGTATAATTAATTACTCAGTCAAGTTAGCTTGTCCTTGTTTAACAAGAAATAAAGAAAAAAATAGAAGCCATCATGTCCTAAAATATTTTTATAATTATAGTCAAAGACTTTCTTAAGATAGGAAACCTATAATTGATAGGCATAACATTTTCTCCCTAAAGGTAAAATATGTACTTTTAAAAATCCAAGGGGCGACTGCAACCTCCAAACCCTCTAGATCTGCATGTGTGGGAGTAAATGTTAATGCATATTGGCACATGTGTATGTGTCCATGCGTGTGTCTGCATGTGATCATATATGTGTGGTGTGTGTGCGGGCGCGACAAACATGTGTGTACATGCACATTTGTGCGTATGTGGTTGTAAACATGTGTGTCTACGTGTGTATGGATGCACGTGTGAACCAGTATGTATGTGCCCGACCAGGTTTCTCGGGAAGGAGATGGGCAAGTTGGTTGATATCTGACCAAATTAGCTTGAAAGAGTTTATTTGGTCAACCTATAAGGTTTTCATTAATTGCTTTGACCCGGCTCTCTCTTGTTCATTTTTACTGGCTTTGATAGAGCTCGATTTTCCTTGGCCGAGCTATTCCAACTGGTTAGGTAATTTTTTTGTCCAACAATATGTACACGTAAAAGATATTTTTTAAAAAGAATGCTATAATTTCACCCTTTTAAAAAGGATATTATTGCTCAGCTATTAATTCACTGTAGAATGTGCCTTAAATAAGTATGCTGAATTCCACCATGTAATTAGTGGTTGGGACAATTTATTTTTAGGAAACATAACTTACTATATTACATAAAAATACATTGGAAACTATCATAGGAAAAATAAATATATTTGTATTCTTTTCTGTTCAAATTATTTTATTCGAAGTGATGGATTAATTGCAAATAAAATCTTAAACACGTCAGTGATACGTGGGATGAGATACAGGTTCTATCGTACACTTAATAATTGTAATGATTAGTTAATAAAAATCAATAGTTTGAATTATTAAAATTACAAGAATGACAGATCAAAGACTTCTCAAACCAAATAAGCAAATTCAAGACCTCTTTCCCAACTACTCAAAAATAAAGGTTTTCCTTGCATGACTTGACCGGTTGACCCGGCTAATTCATGGCTTGGATAGAACTCGATTTTCTTGGGGTCAACCTAACCCATATGTGTTAGATAATTATGGTGATGCCAACAATATGTATACGAAAAATATATTTTTAATATGATTTTTTAGGTGCTCCCCTAAAACAAGGATATTATTGCATAGCTATTAGTTCGATGTAGAATGTGCCTTGAATAAGTATCTTGAATTCCTTCATGTAATTGGTGGTTGCGGAAATTTATTTTAAGATTGAAGACTGGCGTAGAAAAAATAAACATATTTGTATTCATTTCTATTCAAATAATTATTCGAAAAATGGAATAATTATAATTAAAATCTTAAATACGTGGGTTATACGGTTGGAGGAGATACGAGATTCTATCATGCACTTAATGATACCATGTAATGATTTATTAGTTTTAACTTTGAAAGATTAAGAATTACAAGAAATAAAAATCAAAAACCGCTCAAACGAAATAAATATGCTTGAGATTTTTTGTTCAATAACTAAAGAATAGTTAGGAACTTTCATAAAATCCACATATATATTCGTTGTAATATTCTAATTATGAATTTTTATTCATATATTATAAATTAAATAATATAAACTTTAAACTCTAAAAGATATACTCTAAGCATTAAAAGAATGATAATTATGAGGACTATTCTGATATGGACCGGGTCCACTGGACCATACGGTCCAGATTTGGCCACATCACTGCATTTCCTTCTCTCTCCTCATTCTGCAGGGATGTGGCCAAATCTGGACCACATGGTCCACATGGACCCGGTCCATATCAGAATTTTCCTAATTATGAGTGTTATATGGAGTGGTGTGAAAGGTGTTTCAATGGACCCTGGATACTTAAAAAAATATAGAATGTTATATCTATTGGAAAATTCCCAAAGTATATAGAATATTCTAAGGAATCTTTGTATTAATATTCACATCTCCAAATGCTTATATATACCACTGAACATTTGGGACTCACACTCACAAAAATTGTTTTGAGAATTCATTTGGTAGCTAATTCTTCCTTGTTATGGCTAGAAAGGTGAAACTTTCTTTTATCATAAATAACGCGAGAAGAAAAGCAACTTATATGAAAAGGAAGAATGGGCTTCTGAAAAAGGTAAGTGAACTTTCCAGCCTCTGCGGTATTAATGCTTGCGCTATTCTTTACAGCCCATATGATTACGAACCTGAAGTGTGGCCAAATAATTTAGGAGTACAGCATGCGATTTCGCAATTCAGACTCATGCAAAACATTGAGAAAAAGTAATAAAATGTTCGATCAAGAGACGTACTTAAGGGATAGAATTGCTAAAACTAAAGAGCAGATAAAGAGGCAATGGACTTCAAATCAAGAGAAAGAAGTGAACGAATTGATGTTTCAATGCTTGTTTATTGGTAAAACACAACTACAAAACTTGACTTTGTCAGATCTTGATGATCTTCAGAGTAGAATTGAGCAAAATTTGAGGAAAATCAATTCAAGCATGGAAGTCAGGAGTAATAGAGTGGAAGCGCAAGAGTAGGAACAAGCCCCTCTATCGTCCAATGAGAATATATTGTTTTGAATATTAGGCTTGTCTTTAATTCATTACGCATCTCTCCTACACAATTACCTTGTTTTTTGCTTCTTTTTTAGGATAATATTCCTAACATATTTTGTTGAGCTTATAAGGTCATTCTAGAATGTACCTTCTATTTGTAATTCATCACATTTCTATATTTTTTAAAAGAATAATCACAACTATTTCCCTTTAATTTTGTGATCTCTATTGTCTTGAAAGATTAATATACTTTTGTAATGTTTTTAGGTAAAAAAGGGAAAATAAATTTCACCAAAGTATGTAACTTTGTTAACTAAACACTAAAGATAAGTTTTGAACTTATTCAACAAATAAAGAAATCTACCCGTAAAAAACAACATTTTTTCGAAGAGTACTATGCACTAAATGACCACTTACTATTATCACATTCGGGTTTTGGTCATAAAATTATTTTTAGCAATATTTAACCATGGACATTTTACGAGTACTTTTTAGCAGTGGCAGTTAATTTCTGCCATTTTTTTTCATTTATTGGGCCTGAAAATGTAAAAATACCTTATTATCCCTTATAATAACAAAATAAATAGACCCCACCGCACTCGACCCATTCCACTTGAAACCGGCCCAATCTCCATCTTCTTCGACCAATCTCCTAACCCTCTCCGGCAAAATTCCACAAATCAAAGGCAAGTATGTCTTCCACAATTTAATACCAAAACCAAAATTTAAACAAAAACAAAATCATCAACATAAGGGACAAGACCCAGACCTTTTATCCCTAAATATGGGTTTCTTATATAATTTAGTGGGTTGGTGCAAGAAGCCAAGAAAATTCATAATTAAAAGAAAATAAGTTGGTGGTGATGGTGGTCGGCAATGGTGTTTGCCGGGAGGATAAGGTGTTGATTTTTGTTTGTTTTGGTGGAAGAAGGATGGGTGTATATGGCTATATATGATGGCTTATAATATTTCACTCCAAATCCCAACATATTATTTTCTTTCATATTTTTAAGTGAAAATCTCTAGATATCTCTAGAAAATTCGATTCCGGCAAACAATGGAAGAAATTCTACTAAATTTAATTAATTTATTCAAATAAATCACCAAACAAAATAACCAAATAGAGAGTAACTATTGTTTGCTGCAGATGCCGGTGATGGAAAATTCTGCCAACAACGACCTACCACCTCAAATTTCTGAAATGAATATTGTCACACCTCGAAACCTGGAGGAGACTGGGTAGTGCCCCATCTACTAATGAGACACCGAACCCTCATACATAAATACTAAAATTCAAATAAACTTTATTACAAATTTTAAAGGACTTCAAAGTTTTACATCAAACTTAAGGGTTCCAATGGTAAATATAAGTTCCTACAATACAATAATATAAGTGTTAAACCAAAAGGGAAACAAATATAACTTTTACATAAGTTTATAAGCTTTCCTCGATCCAATCATCACCATGAACATCTGTAAAAAAGAAAAATTAAAGGACTGAGTTATTAAACTAGCTCAGTAAGGATCAACAACCTTTGGGAATCAAGTATCAAATAGGACACAAAATATTACCGACTTTCCCAAAATAGTTAAAAACATAACATAACTTTACATATCTTGAAATAACCTTTAAAACACTTAGAATACACATCACATAACTTACAAAAGGCTTAGCTTTGAAAACGGATCAAACGGAAGTCAAACCGGAGACATACCAAAATTTGGCTGAGGAGGTCATCCGGACCACCCTTCCGAGATTTGGTCTGGTCGACCAGAGCGGGTGTCCGGTCGAACAGATACCTTCCGAACCCCTTCCGAGATCCGGGCAGAAGCCCCAGTAGTTGGTTCGGACGATGTAAAATGACTTCGGTCGTCCGGAGGGGTCGTCCAGATTTCATAACATGTCATTTTTAGTGCAAAATAACAAAGGAAAATGCATTTTCTGAAATCTCCAAAGGTCCAAACCCAAATAGACACATTCTGACTCACTTTCACAGACCAAATATGACTCAAACAAGAACATCATATGCAATAAACCATACTATTTATACCTAACATTTATATATCGGAAATGTACTACGAGTACCATGATTTACTCATATGAAACAAACAGAAATAAAGAATATAAGATACTACAAGTATGGTTCATGAAAGACTCACACAATTCCACACAACCGAGCTCAATAATCCAATCCCGACTCTAAAGCAACTACTAAACGCCCTTTAACGATTATATCCCAGTTAATGAAGGGTCAGTGATATAGTCTTGGGTATAATATTCCCCTTGAAATAAGGGCAAGTGGTTTAAGGATCACCCCATTTTGACTGTTAGTAGCTCTAAGTTTATCCCAGTTAGAGGAGGGCTCGGTGGCTCAGTTAGTCATCAGTAATTAGTTATCAGCAATCGGGATGGATCCTGCTATAAATTCGTTCCTAGACAAGAGATCTAGATTGGGGAGACTCCCAAATAACAAGTATGAAAAATACAACGCATCCACGAAAAACAAGTATATACAAGTAACATACGCAATTAGACTCGATGATCAACCACACAAATGCAATTACAATTCGACGCTTCATCCATTTTCAATACAATAAAACATGTGTAGATCATTCCATCAAAATTAAGTAACTGTAAATTACTCAGTTCATGCTCTTTAGGAAAGAAAAACAAAGGTCAAGATCCTTACCTGAAAATCTTAAAGTCAAATACTATGAAGACACAATCACCAAAATCCTGAAAATATGCCCACTTCCCGAAACAATAACTTTTGCAGAATGCTCGAAATGCTACTCTGTCACCGCCCAATTGTAGCATTTCCAACCCTTTTTAAAATGCACTAAAGATCGCTCAATTCTGACACCGTTAACCCCTTAAATTCAACAAAATACTTCAAAGCTCTACGTTTTTTTAGCATTCTCTCTTCTTCCTTTTTTTTTTTTTTCTTTCTTTCTTCTCTTTCTTTTGTAACTCCCACTCTTAAACTCCAGTCATAACCCCCATTAACTCCCTTAAAAAAATAACCCATTAAGTCTCTAACTCCCCACATAAGTCCCCCAACTAACCATACAGTACAAAGCGACCCTTAAAAGAATAAATACAATATACAACACATAAAAACATTTAATTGTACAAAATTAAACATAAAGCATGTAAATCACATAGTCCAAAAAAATTATGGATATCACATCCTTCCCACTTTACCGAAGTTTCGTCATTGAAACTTGCACTCCCTACAAACAAATGTACTAACACTCTTCCACTAGATGCAAAGGTTCAATAGGATTTCAAAAAAAAATTATGTTTCTAGATGAAAATCTACTAAGTATAAAAAAAAACACTAACTCCACATAACATTTCTTTTCTGCTTGCTCGACATCAGTTCTAAAAAATTCAGCCTCAATATCCAGGCTTCTCTGATAAGAGACCATATAGGTGGTAGGAACGTTACCCGACTTTCCCAAAATCATTGAAAACATAACGTAACTTTACATAGCTTGAAATGACCTTTAAAACACTTAGAATACACCTCACATAACTTACAAAATCGTTAGCTTTGAAAACGGATCAAACGGAAGTCAAAATGGATCAAAACAGTGACATGTGAAAATTGGGCTGAGGAGGTCATCCGGACCACCCTTCCGAGCGTCCGGTCGACCGAAGCCCTTCCGAACCCCTTCCAAGATCCGGACAGAAGACCAAGTAGGTTGTCCGAACGATGTAAAAACACTTCGGTCGCCCGGATGGGTCTCCGGACTTTAAAAGGAAAATGGATTTTCTGAAATTCCCAAAGGTCCCAAGCTAAATAAACACGTTTTGACACACTTTCACATACCAAATATGACCCAAATTAGAACAACAAATGCAATAAACTACACTCTTTATATCTAACACTTATGTATTGGAAATGTACTACGAGAGGGAAATGTCGGGAAAGAGGGTTTCTGTGTTTTCAATATTAAATGTCTCTGTCAACATCGGACCGTCAGATTTCATCCAACAACCCAAATACTGTCCCTGAGGTGCTAAACTTTACTTTGTTCACCACCATAGCCATCTCGATGTGTGTTCGGTGATTTTCCCTCCATTAAGTTAGGTCCGTCGGTTTGAATTGAAATTTGGGAGTCCAACACCTACGATTCTCCAAGGCTTGTTTAGGTAAGGTCGTCAATTGAAGACACCTTGAAAGAGACAAATGTCGCAGAATTCTAGAACTTTTTGCCAACAGGCCATAATGCCTATTAAATTCAAACCAGATTAGTCGAATCAAATACTTAAATACCAAGTCAAGAAAAAAATGGCTGATGAAATTGTTGCTATAATATTTGATTATATTAAGGTTATTGAAACAAGAAAATTGATCTAAAATGTTATTATTATTAAGGTTATGGAAACTGGAAATCTAGCATACAAAAAAGAAAGATTCATGACTAATATTTTCAATATCGTTGTGAATATGATTGTCTTTAACCGTGTATTATTATATGTCAGTTTGGCCGAGTGGTCTAAGGCGCCAGATTTAGGCTCTTGTCCAAAAAGGCATGTGTTCTTATCCAACAGGTATAAACTCTTTTATGAAAATTAATGACGCTTCAATTATAAATTTCAAACTTTCATTAGTTTGTGTACACTTGAATTAGTTATTTCCACCTTCATTAGTTTTGTAAATTGTTAATGTTTTACGATGTAAAACTAACGACTCTTCCATTGGTTATTCCCACCTTATGAAAATGTTATAAGGATGAATTGTTTTCCTTACCTACTCAACGCAGCAATCTCGTCGTTTAAATAATGTACAAGATGATTGAGCTTTGTTATCCAAGAAAACCGTAAACCTAGTAAAAATATTCCTCTAAAGCAGTTATCTTACAATATATGAGATTAAACACAAATATATCCTTAATATATGATTCTAGCATAATTGGTAAATTATTTCCTAGATGTACCTTTGAAAAATAAACAAAAACATATGTACATTATTTTTTAGTTTATTCTGATATGGATCATGGTCCAACAGACTATATAGTTCAGATTCATCCACAGAGAGAATATGAACCACATGGTCCATAGGACCATGGTCAACGTCAGAATTTTCCTTCTTTACCTAACAAAAAACAAGGGAATGCACATATTTATGGATTACCTTATTATAGTTTTGTCCTCTTCCAGAGTTCTTTCCCTTTCTTTCATTTTGTACAAAATTATCCCTTCTAACTAATGTGGTATTATATGTTCAAGGCCAGTATAAAATAACAAATTAGGTTGAACCCCGATAAAGTAAATATTAGTGAATAAAAAAATTTAGAGTTCTTTTTCTCTTTGAGATAGAATATTTTACAGCAAAATGGTTCAGAGTTTTAAACTGCATCTTTTGGGTCATTGCTTTGCTTTCTGGTATGCATATTATATCTTCCTAGTTTTTTACTTACCAATAATAAGGAATATTCTTTTAAGATGAAATTCCCTATTTTTATTTCAAAATTAATTTTTCTATCATGTTAAGCAAATAAAATAAAATAAAAAGATAACTCTTTGATATCTCCATCTAATGGCAGTTGAGTTGATAATTTTAATAAAAGACACTTGCAACTACTTATTACTCCCTCCGTCCCAAATTATCTGTTCACTTTAACAAATGCAAGGGTATTAAGTGTTTAGTAATTTTGATGGTAAAATATAAACAAAAGTCTAAGATACCCCTCATTAATTTTATTAATCACAATTAAAGTTTATGTCTTTCTCTCTCATTCCTCACACAAAACATATAACCACCTCTTAAATATATGTTGGAAAATGATAATTTTAATTAACTAGGAATATTCAATGAGGAGTTGGAAGAAGGGTAAAATTGGAAAATTTGTCATTACTATATACTTTATTTAGAAAGTGGACTGTTAATTTGAAACAACAAAAAAGTAAACGTGGACACGTAATTTGGGACGGAGGGAGTAATAATTTTGATATGTGAATGCAGTTGACTTGATAATTTTAAATTCTCAAGTGCATGCCAAGTTATGCTACAAGATCATTAAAGATATACCATGTGATGATGGAAAGGTAACAAACGTGTGCAAAGACACATGTGCAAAACTTTGTGGACCTTCTGCTACCGCAACTTGCTCACGACAGGCTCTTCTGCATTTTGTGTATGCCAAAGAATTGCACCAAATTGTAATGCAAATCCCAAGTGCTGAATTTCTGTTATCTTTTAGGCCAATTTATGTGATAATAAAAACTTATATATCATGACAATTGATTTATGAATAAAAATGTATAAAAACTTATATATTGGTTGTGGGATACTCAATTTTATTCATAGATAAAATGTTTAGTTTTACACTTTTACCTAATGGATATGTCAATAAGACATGTTTTAAGAGAAATTTTAAAGTTGAATGTTATTACAGTAGTATGCAAGAAAGAACAAAAGGAGACGTAGATGGAAAAAAACATATCATGAATGGTCACTGACTTAAATGGTTGCGAGTTTTAGACATCTTAGGAGCGACTAGCTAATATCAAGATTCCTTGTCATAAGTCATATTGTCTATTTGATCTTAACTGGATTAGTCAATCAAATACTTAAATACTAATAACAAAAACTATGCATAGTTTTCTATTGAAGCTCCTATCAGCAATCAAACACACAAAAGATCCATTTTGGATTGGAGGTCAGAAGGCAATAAACTTGGGAAAATTCTGATATGCCTCTAGTCACTTGTACTAGTGAAATGTGTCACGTCGCCTCCTCTGCAAAAATTTTTTTTCTCAAATCACGATTAAAATACAAAAAAGATAGTCTCGATATGGATACGATTAAAAGTTAAAAAATTATACAAACTTGTCACATCACTATAAAATGAGAAAGAGATTTTTTTAACTTTTAACCGTATTCATATCGTGACTATTTTTTTTCGTATTTTAACCGTGATCGAGAAATGCAAAGTGAGGCGACGTGACAACATAACTAGTGTTTACTCGCGACTCCCTACCCTCGCTTCTAGTCATATCGAATTATCCATAAACTTGAAGTCATCAATTTTGGATTATGAATTAAGAGATATTTGCACTTCATAAAAAAAATTATACTCCTCTCTAATTTCTTTTATGAATTAAAGGACTTTTATGCCCTTAACTATAAAACTATCTTGAAAATAATCCATCACTCTTTTATTCCTTGAATCGTTTAATATATAATTCTTATATTTTTGTTGAAAATGCACAAAAAGTGACTTATACTTGAAAACCGACTTTAATCGTATTCATCAAAGCTTGCTGACACTTTGAAAAACAATTAAAGAAGACCGATTTTCGTTTCTTATGGAACAAATCATTTTTTCTGCCAAAAAACTAATTTTTAGTGCCATGTTTGCTACAAATTATTTTTTGGTGACTTTTACGTCATATAAAATTTTACGAGTGTCAAAATTTCCACTATATGACGGAGGGTCATGTTACTGAGGCGGAGTTATACAGTAATATAGTTACACGTTAAAATTAATTAAAAATAACAATAAAGTAATTTATTAGGCTCAATTAAGTACCACTTCTCTCCTGCCCCATCCAATTCTCCCTCTCATCAAATTCTCCCTCCATAAAACATTTCAGTTCTCTCATTCCCACAAATCACTCTCCAGATGAATCACACAAGCTACCCCTTCTTCTTCTTTACCCCATAAAGAAGACGATTCACCCGTCGCCGCCGCCCCTGTACATGAATTAACAAATCAACAGTCCCTCCGCAAGGAGATAAACTAATCCCATTAATAATTTTAGTATCAATTTGTTTAATTGACCAATTTCTAGTCACTATTCCCTTGAAAATCTGAAATTTATAACTGGGTTTTTTGTGGGTTCATTTTTTTCGAGTCTAATTAAGTTGAAGAATTTTTATTAATTTGAGTTTGATGACAGAGAGGGAATTGAATTGATGGGGGTGGAGAGGCGTCCTAGGGCTACAACGGTGGCAGATTAGTAGTGAAAATGTTGGTGTATAATTTTTGGATCAAGAAGAAGAATGCCTATCATTTTTATATTTTTTTAAAAGTTTTTTAGTGATGTGGATTGAAAAGGTATAAAGAATAAAATTTGAGAAGGGAAGAGAATCAATTGCAGGAAAAACAAGAAGAAACAAGTATAACTTATGGGTCTATTTTTAATTAGAGAAATCTGCTATAGATTTAGCTTCAACAATTTAGCTAACATCGACACATATCAATAACTTATTATTAGGCCTTTTTTTAGCATCAACTATTTACGGGTCTCTATACTTGACCAATTAACGAATTCGACAAGAATTCAGGCAAACAATAGCCACATGCCCAGCACATGAGTCCGGTCAAGAGGGCAAAATTGTCCATAACTTTTTTTACATACCAGCCATTATTTTTAAACACCCCACCATCTTCTTCCTCCTCTTGATTAAGAACCCTAGATATTATCCAATTGTGAGCACTCAAAATTCATCCCCTCATTGTCAACTCTTAATCCATAATAAGGGGGTGAATTTTGAGAAGCCCCAAAGTTGAGTCAAGAGCGATTCTCAATAACTCAAGTCCTTCGACAATATCATCATGTAATTCCTCTTCACTGTCTTTCAATTCCTCAAACAGATGACTCAAAAGCTTAATCCTTCAAACCAAATTACAGTACATCTTCTTCGATACCCTCCTACATTCAGGCAATCCGGAAACAATCTTTATTGACTCACTGAGTTGACTTAGTAATGCCTCATGCTGACTTCCTTTCAGACCCATATGGGTTTAGCTCCAAAATCAAACGATTCCAAAGATTTAAAACAGACCCAGATGAGAAAATTGGGTATAGTTTGGTGGGTTGAAGGTAGTTTTGTTGATGAACAATTGGGTTCCGACTTGAACCGCCAAATCAAAAATCAAGAAAGAAATAAAATTTATTGTTTTTTGGAAGAAATTTAACAAACCCATGTGAGGAAATTGGCTAAAATTGGATGTTGAATGTGGAGAAGATAGGATGGACAATTTTGCCCTTTTGACCTGATGCATGTGCTGGGAACGTGGTCTTTTTTTGGCCCAGATTCTTGCCAGATTCGTTTATTGGCCCGTAAATAGTTGATGCTAAAAAAAGCCAAAAAATAAGTTATTGCTATTTATGGATGTTAGCTAATTTGCTGGCGCTAAATATAGCGAATTTATCTTTTTAATTAATCTTAAATTTTATTATGTTTTGACTATTTTACCCTTTAGCACTACCGTTCTCCGCCGTGTAGTGGCATTTTTTTATACCCGGTACAATTTTAGATTGCAGAAAAGACAAAAAAAATTATTTGTGTCAAACAATGGCACTTGTAATTAGTTATGTGGCAGAAAAAGCTATTTTCTCTTTTTTTAAATCTATTTAAATCCCATTAAATTTCAATGGAATTGGTTTTATATTTACGAGTATGAAATTCATTTCATTTATTAAAAAAAAGAAAGAAAATAGAAGAAGAGAGTGATGCATATTGCCTTTTTATAGGGTGTAAATATAATCTTCCTTCGGAATTATTTGATAATGAAGAAACAATTAATTTGTTAAACACAATTACTTTAAGTTATTAGGATGTGATGTTGTGAGATCAACAAACAAATTTCAGCAGATCAACAATCACAATGCGTAAAGTAAATAATACAATAAATTGTTAATGCAGTTCGACCAAGTAAGCCTACGTCTGTGGGGGCTCGCCCAGAAATAATCCACTGAAACTTATAACCAAAAGTAGAAAAATACACTTAACTCGAGACTACAATGAATTTCCTAGTGAATGTTTAACACACTACCTTATATCGAAGATATTGTTGAACTGCCTTCAATACCTTGTGCTTGTTTAACTCCCTTTAACTCCAAACAAACCAGATCCCTTTTGTTTTGTGCAATCCTTTGCACGAATGCTATAGTTGGATCCCTTCAACCCAAAATTACATGGAAGCAATATGTAATCAAATAAATAAAGTAGTAACCAAAATCCTTTGAAATTATGCACAATGAAATAACAACCTCTCAAGAACTCAAAGAAACTTCGTGGATCAACAAAGAGTTGACCATAAAAATCCACGAAGCATCAAATACTCAATGATAAAGAGTGAAACTCTTGAGAGCCTTTAATTTAGTTTTTTGCCAAAACTCTCGCGAAGAAGACATAAGTTGCTGGAGACGAAAAGACTTCACACACACACACACACACACACACACATATATATTATTGTTTAAATGGGAAATATTGATTGTGTGGATATATTATAGATTGAAAAACTATTCGTATTAATAAAAAAATAATACGACAATTAAGGGGTCGGGAAATTGGTTTTGTAAAATGGAGACCAATATGACCAAATTAGATCGCTATGGACAAACCAGTCATTAATTGGTCGTAATATCAGTCGCAACATGTAGAATTAGGACCATTGTGAGATCAAAATAGTATTCTTTTGTGCGAAGGGAGTTGACAATTTTTTAGTTGTTTGTGACTTACTTGGCAAGCGAATAGCGGTCTCAATTATGATAAAAGGTTTTCAAATAGTCGCGACCTTACTTATTACCCAAAACCCCAAAATTCCATTTTTTTCCCCAAACCCTACCATTGTGAACTCTTCCACCGCCACCCCCTTCCCGGGCGAACCTTCATCTCCGACATCCCAGCTTCTCCGGTAAGTAAGACACTCTATTTCTCTTTGTCTCTCTCGATCTCTGTACTTAATACAATTCTAACAAAGAGCATTCTCCGGCGATGCCATATTTCGAACATCTCCATCGATACCCAACTCCGGCAGACATCTCTCTCCCCCACCTAGGTGCAGTTGTTTTTTCACCTTTTTATATTTTCTATTATTTTCCATCAAATTTCAGTTTTTGAAAGAGGATGTGAGAGATATTCACTTGGAGTTTTTTATATCATTTGTTTTGCATGGGAATTACATGAAGATTGTTGGTTATGTAGTCGTAAGTCGGGCTGGTCATATTTTTTTTTATTTTTTTATTTTTTTCGAATTTCACGAAGATATTTCCAATTGGGGTGGCTTATTACATTTAGGTCGTTTGTAATTTTCTTAGACTTGATAATCTCAAGTAATTTCCAATTTTATCGACTAGATAAATTTAAGTCGTATCTAAATTTCTTATTCTTGATAATCTCAAGTCATTTCCAATTGTTGCGACTTAATAAATTTAAGTCATTTCTAATTTTCTTGGACTGTATAATCTCAAGTTATTTCCTCGATCTTAATATTTTCGTAATCAAATGATTATCATTATTTCAATTTACACTTTCTGAATCTAAGTATTAACCATTTCCTCTCTAGATTTTCAGGGGAGTGGGGCATCATAAATGGGCGTATAAACATACATGCCCGGTGGGATGGTGTCCGTCACAAAATTTATAGAAAACGGGTCGATCCATGGCACTTTTCGGGTCATTAAAAATTTGAACCAAATTTTCCCTCATGTGTCGGGCACATGAGGGATTATTTTTAAAAATGGCCAGAAATCTTTACCAGTGCAAGAATGAGTTGCCCGTAAGTTTTCTATGACTAAAACTGGCTAAAAAAAATATGTATGGCCAAAACCCAAAATATTATATTTGTTCATGGCCATTTAGTGCATATTACTCTTTTTTTGAAACTTTATTACAATAAAATATTATTTTTGGGCTAAAAGTTAGAGTGACTGAAAAGTAATGCCACAAGCTCAAGGAAGAATGACATACAACAATCACATTTGTTTCTTTACTCTTTACTCTTTTAAAAAAACATACTCGAGCTAGAAATATCTTCAAGCTAAATTTCTTTCGAAATTATGTTTTGTTTCTTTTCTCTCACATCCTCTTATTATCTTCCATGAATCGAATACCCTTGTTTATAATTACGTAAATCTATATTACAGCCAAATATAACTCTATCTTTATCTTATCTACATCACTTAGTTTCTCACATAAATTTTGTATTGTATATTCAAAAGCAATGATTTAACGGTATAATTAACTACTCAGTCAAGTTAGCTTGTCCTTATTTAATAAGAAATAAAGGATTTATTTATATATAATAACATATTTATAACGTTGTCCGGTCCGACCTCCATCCAACCTCAATTCAAGAAGATAATACTGACTCAAACCCTAAAGTCTTATATGCTGACTCAAAATTGTTAAGCCGCCGCACCATGACTGCTACGGCGCCGGCACTCGATTGCGAAGGTTGCGGGGGGTACTTTTGGCACTCAATGAACCAACTGCTAATGTGACAAGACCAAGTGTTGCGAGGGTGTTGTGTCTAAGGATTCCAAAACACAAATCAAACTAATAGCATCATCATAGCAACATTATATTGAAGAATTACTACAGAATTACAGATTGGATGAGAAGAGAAAAGGAATTAGAGCTCAGCTCTTAGAAATGAGAGAGAATGAGATGAGAAGAGAATATTCTCGAAATAGAACTAATGACCAAAAGCTGCCTAAAATATCCTAACTGCTTCCCTTTTATAGGGAGTTAGGAACCGGGTCACAGCTGACCCGCGAACTGATCCAAGTCCCAATTTATCCAAACTCGGGTACGAACCCCCCATTAAACCTTTAATACTGAATTAAAAGGCCAAAGTGTGACATTCCATCCCTCTTAAGCAGCTTGTCTTCAAGTTGACCATGAAAATGATGGCCATCTTTTAACAAATTCCTCTGGATCTTCCCACGAAGCATCTTCTTTAAGCAAATTGCTCCAGGCAACAAGCCATTGCACAGCTGCTCTATTGTTCTTCTTCACTAACCTTCTTTCTAGTACAGCTTCAGGTTCTACCAATAGCTGCCCTTCTTCATTGACTGTAGGAAGGTCTCTCTGAGCTACCTTGTCTTGACCAAGCTTCATCTTAAGCTGACTCACATGAAACACAGGGTGAATCTTAGCCCCTTCTGGTAGGATTAGCTCATAAGCAACTGTTCCCACCCTTTTCCTTATCACAAAAGGTCCAAAGAATTTTGGAGAAAGCTTTTGATTCTTCCTTAGTGCCACAAAATGCTGTCTATAGGGTTGGAGTTTAACATAAACTTGATCTCCTACTGAGAATATTCTCTCAGTCCTGTGCTGATCTTCTTGTTGCTTCATTCTGTGGGAAGCCTGAGTCAGTTGCTCCTTAAGAATGGAGTTCAACTTCTGTCTTTCCTGCAACATGTGAGTCACTTCCCCCCTGTGTCCTCCTTCCAGAATCAGATGCTCCCCAAAGCTTTGAGGTCTGTAGCCATACAATGCCTCAAAGGGTGACATCTTGATTGCTGAATGATGGCAAGAGTTATACCACAATTCTGCCAAGGACAGGTAATGATGCCACTGGTTGGGCCTCAAAGAAGTGAAACATCTCAAATACATTTCAAGACACTGATTAACCCTCTCAGTCTGTCCATCAGACTGAGGGTGATAGGCTGAACTCATGTTCAACTTAACTCCTATGACTGAGAATAAATCTTTCCAGAACTGACTGGTGAAGATTTTATCTCTATCACTAACAATGGCTTCTGGAAGTCCATGGAGTTTAAAAACCTTATCAAGGAACTCCCCAGCCACAGTCTTGGCATTGAAAGGATGAGCCAGTCCTATAAAATGCCCCACCTTAGTGAATCTGTCCACTATCACACAAATAGAATTTTTCCCTTCAGATTTAGGCAAGTCCTCTATAAAATCCATACTGATATGAGAGAAAGGTTTGTCTGGCACTTCCAAAGGTTGCAGTAACCCTGGATAGGGTAAATTTTCATGCTTGCACCTTTGGCAAGTCTCACATTGCCTCACCCTGTCTTGAACCTGAGCCTGCATACCAGGCCAAAAGAAAATCATTTTAAGCCTCTGATATGAAGCTTGAACTCCAGAGTGTCCTCCAAGTGTAGAAGTGTGTATGGCATCAATGAGTTTCTCCCTTATGCCTCCCATGTTACCAATGTAAATTCTGTTCTGATGCTTCAGAATTTCACTGACAAGGGTGTAATTAGTTACCTGATTCCCCAACAACAATTGAGCCATCAACTCCTGAGCATGTTCTTCTCCCTCATAGCTCAACTTAACCTCTTCTACCCAGTTAGGTTGAACTACTGAGATAGCATAGCACTCAGCACTTCCTTCAAATTTTCTAGAAAGGGCATCTGCTACCTTATTCTCCACTCATTTTTTATATTGTATCTCAAAATTGAATCCCATCAACTTTGAAACCCATTTCTGTTGGGCAGCAGTAGTAATCTTTTGCTCCAAAAGATGTTTTAGGCTCTGGTGATCAGTTTTGATCACAAATGGATGCCCTTCTAAATAGTGTCTCCATTTGAGAATGGCAGTTGACAAAGCCATCAACTCTTTCTCATAGGTAGACATCCCCAAACATTTAACTCCCAAGGCTTTGCTAAAATAAGCAATTGGCCTTCCTTCTTGCATGAGTACAGCCCCCATTCCATTCTCACAAGCATCTGTTTCTATAACAAATCTTTTGGAGAAATCAGGAAGTGCAAGCACAGGAGGTTCACTCAAGGACAACTTCAAGGTTTGGAAAGCCTTTTCAGCTTCAGGCCCCCACACAAAACCATTCTTCTTTAGAAGAGCTGTCATAGGTTTGCTGATAGCCCCATAGTCCTTTATAAACCTCCTGTAATAGCCAAAAAGCCCCAGGAAGCCTCTAAGTTGCTTAATATTGCTAGGCACAGGCCAATTAAGCATATCATTTAATTTCTGAGGATCTACTTTAACCCCTTCCCCAGATATTAAATGTCCTAAATACTCTACCTCAGCCTGAGCAAAAGAGCATTTACTGAGCTTCCCATAAAGCTGGTTCTTCCTTAGAACTTCCAAGACAATTTTCAGGTGTTCCACATGAGTTGTAAGGGTAGGGCTGTAGACTAGTATATCATCAAAGAATAACAGTACAAACCTCATCAAGTAGGGACCAAAAATCAAGTTCATAAGGCTTTGGAAGGTTGCTGGGGCATTGGTAAGGCCAAAAAGGCATTACCCTAAACTCAAAGTGACCACAGTGAGTGCTGAAAGCTGTTTTAGGTATGTCACTTTCCCTCATCCTTATCTGGAAGTAACCAGACCTAAGGTCAATTTTAGAGAACAACTTAGCCCCATGTAACTCATCAATTAGATCATCAACCATGGGAATATGGAATTTATCCTTGATTGTGATCTGATTGAGTTGTCTATGTCAATGCAGAAACTCCAGGTTCCATCTTTCTTCTTCACCAGAATGATGGGTGAAGAGAAAGGACTGTTGCTCAGCTGGATGATGCCTTCATGCAGCATTTCTTTGACCTGTCTTTCTATTTCTGACTTCTGAGAGTGGGGCACTCTGTAAGATCTCAGTTTCACAGGTTGTGCCCCCTCCTTCAAGTTGATTTGATGCTCATGGTTCCTACTAGGAGGCAACCCTTTGGGCATCTCAAACACATCAACAAAGTTATCCAACAATTTCTTGATAGCTGCAGGATGTTCATCCTTCAACTCCACCATTTTGCCTTCCTGGCCTACACACAAGTGACCAAACCATATCTCAGCAGCATCCTCCAGGCACTTGGGTAAGGCCTTGGCTAAAACAGGTTTGACCTCTCCTAATTCTTCTCCACATCTGACAACCACTTCATCTTCCCCATTCATGAAACTAATGGCTTGATTCTTGTAGTCCAAACATAATTGGACTATGCTGGTTAAGCCAATCTGCTCCCAGAATAAGGTCACTTCCTCCCAAAGTAAGGACATGTAGATCCTGGCAATAGGCCATTCCCTTGATCCACCATTTCACCTCCTTGCACCACTCTCCATGCCACCTCTGCTCCCCATTTCCCAAGGTAATGAGCAGTAGTTTGGTCTGCCTCACTTCCAGTCTAAGCTTTTTAACCAAGGCAGGGTCAATAAAACTGTGAGTGCTACCTGGATCAATCAGGATTGACACCCTCAGATTCTTTCCCATCTTGCCAGGTAATCTAAAAATCTTGCCACCAGTGATTCCAGCCAATGCATTGACTGAAATGTGTGCAAGATCAGCTACTTCTTCTCCTACAAAAAACCATCATTCTTCATGTTGTGACTGCAGAATATGCAGTCCTGAATCCTCAGAGTCTTCCAGCTCATCATCACATAGGTAAATCATATTTACCTGAGCTAAAGAACATTTGTGTTGTGGTGAGTATTTCTCACCACATTTGAAACACAAACCAAGCTCTCTTCTCTTTTGAAGCTCCTCATTGCTGAGTCTCTGGAACCTAATTGGCTCCTTAGTAGAGAGCTTAGGAGAGAAAGAGGAAAGTTGACTGTATTTGCCTGTGGTCATAGGACTTGCAGCTGTTTTCTGCACATTACTAACAGACACAGATTTGGAAACAGGTTTGGATATGCTTCCCAAGTACATTTCCTGCTCAACAGCAAGTCTGAAGGCCTCTAAAAGTGTTGCAGGCTTATGCATACTGACTACACCTCTTATTTCCTCCTTCAGGCCACTCAAAAATAAGGCCACAAAGTACTCAACAGTAGCTCTTGTGCCAGTAGTGACAAACACTGCTTTGAGAGCCTCAAACTTTTTCATGTAAGTATGGACATCAGCAGTTTGTTTCAGTTTAGAGAAATCTCCAACAATGCCAGTTATAGACCTAGCATCAAACCTATAGTAGAGAGAAGTTATAAAGCCTTGCCAATTGTGAGTTCCATGCTCAGCTACAAAACTATGCCCCCAAAGGCATGCTTCTCCCCTAAAATACATCAGAGCCACATCTAATTTCAATGCATCAGGTATCCTATGCAATTTGAAATATTGCTCTGCCTGTATGACCCATTCTCTAGGCAGATTACCATCAAACCTAGGGAAATCAAGCTTAGGCAGCTTGATTCCACCTCTGTCACCTCCTCCTAAGTCAAATCTAGGTTCAAATCGAACACCAGCTGCTTGATTACAAGGATTCTCATAACCAGCTCCTAAATCAGTTCGAATTTGCCTAACTGTGGATGATTGTTCATGAATCCTGCTAGGTTCACCCACAATGTCCTTATTTCTAACTATATGATTCAATTGTGTCAACTGATCCATCATTTGACAAAATCGATCATCACTTTTTTTTCTACTGCTAATAGCATTAGCATTTACAGTGTTTACTAAGAGATTAAGCTCATCATACTGTTTTTTAACAAGAGAAAGTGAGCTTTCAAGCTCAACTAACCTCCAAGTCTGATGTTCGACAGGTAATCGTATTTCCGACATCTCCGGCGTCGGAAGTAGCGGCGGTGGAGCCGTGGTGAGAGGATCGGATTGCTGATTCCTGGTTGTAACCATTTCTGCCAAGGATCGGAGGGCTCTGATACCAATTTGTTGTGTCTAAGGATTCCAAAACACAAATAAAACTAATAGCATCATCATAGCAACATTATATTGAAGAATTACTACAGAATTACAGATTGGATGAGAAGAGAAAAGGAATTAGAGCTCAGCTCTTAGAAATGAGAGAGAATGAGATGAGAAGAGAATATTCTCGAAATAGAACTAATGACCAAAAGCTGCCTAAAATATCCTAACTGCTTCCCTTTTATAGGGAGTTAGGAACCGGGTCACAGCTGACCCGCGAACTGATCCAAGTCCCAATTTATCCAAACTCGGGTACGAACCCCCCTTTAAACCTTTAATACTGAATTAAAAGGCCAAAGTGTGACAGAGGGTTTGCGTGGAAGTTGATTTAATGAATCCGATTTGTACGCATGTATGGATAGGACACGCGAGATCGGGGAAGAGGTACTGGCAAGGGATCGAGTATGAAAATTTGCCAGATTACTGTACTTGTTGTTGGAGAATCGGGCATCACAATAATGAATGTCGTGGGAAGGAATCCAGGGCTGACGTCATTCCTAAGAAAGCTGACTTCACCCAGAAGCAGAAATCAGTGGTGGATGTGGTTGTTCCGACGAGAATTCTAAAGTCTGTCCTCGTTGTTGGAGCCTCGGCGGGTGCTACAGGCGGTGGCGGCCAGATAGAGGGGAATGGGCCTAGGGTTGCAATCGCACCCCAGGATGGCCCAGTTACGGTGGTCCAATCTGTTGAAGACGGGCCAGAAAGGGGAGGAGACTGTTGCTGCGGGTACTCAGATCGAGAATACCCCAGATTCTATGAACGCTCCATCTGAGATTATTGTTGAACACAATTTAGAGGTTCGTGATGATATTGAGGTTCCGCCTAAGAAAGTAGGCGATGATTTGGATACAAGTCGGAGTCAAGATGACTCCAAAATCCTAACTTCCACAGGAGAGGTGACGGAGGTGGATGGAGATGACATAGGGGACTCCATTGTTATTAACATCCCTATTAGCCAAAAGGATGTTCTTAGGGGAAGGCAAAACAAAAAGAAAACAATCCCTGAAGGAGAAGTTCGTAAGTCAGTACGCATTGCACAAAAGGGCAACGTCCTTTTTGATGGGTATGTTTTGTACTCTCTTATACGTTGCAATTATTTTTTAATGGATTGTGTTGTTTGGAATATTGGAGGAATTGGAAAGGACGAGTCGATTGCCCGAGTAAAGCTTTAAAACGGGAAAATCGATTGCCTTTTATTGTTTTGTTGGAACCTATGCTACAATTATCTGATTTAGCGATTATAGCTGCTCGTTTGGGGTTTGATCACTGGTTTGGAAACTGTACAAACAAGATTTGGTTATTTTGGGATGGGACGGTGGATGTGTCCATTTTGGGTGATTGTGAAGAAGTTGTCCATGTTCAGTTGAATAATTTTGCTGGTTTGAAAGTTTGTCCGCCTTTTATTTACGCGCGTTGTCAATATACTCAGCGCCGATCTCTTTGGCAAGAACTAACCAGATTTGCAGGCATGATTGATGATTCGTGGCCTGTCTGTGGGGACTTCAATGTTGTAACAAGCCAAACCGAGAGTTTTGGCTCAATTCCTACTGCATTGCCAATGATGGAATTTAACGAGGCTATACATGATTGTGGGTTGTTGGACCCGGGATATGTGGGAAGCCCTTTTACATGGAATCGATGTTTCAGCCCGCCTTTGTTGAGGAGGTTGGTTCGGGCACTTGTTAATACAAAATGGAATAGTATGTTTGCTTCAACGATCGTGGAGCATCTTCATCGTGCAGTTTTAGACCATTGCCCCCTCCTCATCAAATTTCGTATATCCCAACAAACTCGCGGAACAGCCTTCAGATTCCAAAACATGTGGATAAAACACAATTCCTTTCAGGAGATGGCGGCGGCTAATTGGGGAATGGCGATGGAGGGTAATGGATTGGAGGTTATGATGGGGAAATTAAAAAGATTGAAGGTGGAACTTCAGCGTTGGAACCGTAACATATTTGATAATGTACATAACACTCTTCGCCAAGCTGAGATTGAATTAGAACTTGCGGAGAAAGAGTATGATCAAACACCATCAGATTCTACTAAAGCATCCTTGGTATCATTGCGAGAAAGATTTAAGCAACACTTGATTATGGAAGAAATTTTTTGGCGACAAAAATCCAGAGTTCGATGGTTGAAAGAAGGCAATGCGAATACCAGGTACTTTCATGCGATTTGCACTAATAAAATGAAGATGCTTTCCATTTGGTGGTGAAGTTGGATATGATGAAAGCCTTTGATAGGGTGTCTCATGTCTATCTACTAAGAGTGCTGAAGCAATTTGGTTTTTCGGATCATTTGGTGCACATGGTTCGCAATTTATTGTCTTCAAACTGGTTTTCGGTGTTGGTTAATGGCTCTCCATTTGGGTTTTTAAAGCCAGAAAGGGGGTGAAACCAGGTGACCCGTTATCGCCTCTGCTATTTATAATCGCGGCTGAAGTTTTTTCGAGGGGGCTTGATAGGGCGATACAATTGGGCACAATTCAGCCTTATATGCTCCCAAGACAGGTGATAGGCAATCGAATATTATTCACGAAGTTACTCACTTTGTTCAAGGGGATTTTCCGCTCACATACCTTGGTTGTCCATTGTTTAAAGGAAGAGCTAAGGATGAATTCTTTTCTCCGCTTGTTGAGAAAATCTCAGGCAGATTGGAGGGATGGCAAACGCGGAATTTGGACATGGCAGGAAGGTTGGCTTTAATTAAGCATGTTCTCGTTTCAATGTCGCTACATATCTTGGCTGTTACAAATCCACCATCAGTTGTATTATCTCGGATTGAAAAGCTGTTAGCGGATTTTTTGTGGGGAGAGTCGAGTGGTGAAAGGAGACGCCATTGGATGTCATGGAAAGGGGTATGTCGAAGTGGACTTGAGAATGGACTTGGGCTAGTGTCGATGGAGCACTACAAGAAAGTTTTTTCTCTTAAGTTATGGTGGAGATTTAGGATTGTAAACAATTTATGGTCATCATTCATGAGAACAAGATATTGTTCCGGGGTTGAACATGTAACTCTTGCTACTGTGCATCCTAACATCTCTTCTACATGGCGTCGTATGCTAGCTGTTAAAGCTTTGGTCGAAAGTCACATTGGACTTCTTATTCGGGATGGACGAAGCTCGATTTACTATGAAGATTTAATACATCATGGCAGCTTCTCTAGTATAACACATTTGGTTGATTCGGATATTCAAAAAGCTGAGATCCGAGACTTCATTGGTAACCATGGTTGGATTAAGTCCGAATTACTTGCGTGGCTTCCTGGGGGCTGGTGGAGCTCCTCCCAAAAGTTGTTATAAGGAAGGAGCTGGACAAGTTGGTATAGCATTTAGAATCTGATGGCAACTTTTCGCTGCGTTCGGCGATTGATTTGTGTCGAGGCGGGGCAGTAGCATCCTTTACTTGTAAGTTGTTATGGTCTACAGATTTGCCTCTACACTTATCTTTGTTTTTATGGAAGTATATTGATCGATTTTTGCCGATGGAAGATGTATTATGGAGGTATGGATTTAATCTTGTCACTAGATGTTCTTGTTCGAAGGGGAGTGATTACATATATCATGTATTTGTGGAGTGTGACTTTGCACGACATTTGTGGAAAGATGCTTCACATAAGCCGGATCTTTCTATTCCAGATCGCAGCTTTCGGTCACCTATGGCAATGCTCTTGTTTTGGTGGATGTCAGGAACAAGGCAAAGGGCTAGGAGGTTGCTTTTGATGTCAACTTTAGTTCTATGGCAGTTATGGCGATCGAGGTGCACATTATTTTTCGAGGGCCTCGCGACATCGACATCTCAGCTTACACATAAATTTGATAAGGTTTTGACAGATACCTTTGAAGCTAGCAGGATACCATGGCATGCGGGGTTACACCCTAGACTTAAGAGGCCTATTGTAGTTCGATGGAAACAGGATGTTTGGCCTCCGGACTATGTGGTTTTGAGTGTAGATGGAGCCTCCCGGGAGAATCCTGGGAGTGCAGCATTGGGGTGGATTTTGCGCTTTGGCACTGGAAATTTTATTGCAGCAGGAGCAAATTATATAGGCGAGGATATCACCAACACGTAGGTTAAGATCCTAGCCTTGATTCATGGTCTTACTGCGGCGCAACAAATGACCCAGATGGTTAATTTAATTCAGACAGACTCATTGATTATTAAGAGAGCAATTGACAAAGGTGCTATTGCAGGTTGGGAACTTGATGGCTGCTTTCAGGTTGCTCAAAAACTGGTGGCGAATATACCGGTTACACATATTTATCGGCAAGCAAATATGGTAGAGGATAGCTTAGCTAATTTGGGATGTAATGCCAAATCTCATTTATTTTTTACCCCTTGTAGTTCCCTCCACAGGACTATAAGGGGTCTGATATTTATGGATTCTCAGGGGGTCCCGGCTTTAAGGGTCTCCTGATCAACCCCTATGTAATTCTTTTCATACTCAATAAAATCTGCTAAGCTTTTAAAAAAAAAAAACAAGAAATAAAGAAAAAAATAGAAGCCATCATGTCCTAAAATATTCTTATAATTAGAGCCAAAGAAACATGTCCATATTAGGCATATCATTTTCTCCCTAAAGGTAAAATATGTACTTTTAAAAATCCAAGGGGCGACCGCCACCTCCAAACCCTTTAGATCTGCATGTGTGGGAGTGCGTGTGGATACATTTTGGCACGTGTATGTGTGCATGCGTGTGTCTGCATGTGATCATATATGTGTGGTGTGTGCACGTGCTAGAAGGTTTTCATTATTAGCTTTGACCTGGCTCTCTCGTTCCTTTTTTACTGGCTTTGATAGAACTCGATATGCATTGGCTGAGCTATTCCAACTGGGTTAGGTAATTTGTTTTGTCAACAATATGTACACGTAAAAGATATTTTCAAAAAGAATGCAATAATTGCTCCCTTTTAAAAAATGATATTATTGCTCAGCTATTAATTTGATGTAGAACATGTCTTAAATAAATATGCTGAATTCCACCATGTAATTAGTGGTTGGGACAATTTATTTTTAGGAAACATAACTTGCTATATTACATAAAAATACATTGGAAACTATCATAGGAAAAATAAATATATTTGTATTCTTTTCTGTTCAAATTATTTTATTCGAAGTGATGGATAAATTGCAATTAAAATCTTAAACACGTCATTGATACGTGGGTTGAGATACTGGATTCTGTCGTACACTTAATAATTGTAATGATTCGTTTATAGAAATCAATAGTTTGAAGGATTAAAATTACAAGAATGAAAGATCAAAGACTTCAGTAAATCCGAGACCTTTTTCCCAACTACTCAAAAATAAAGGTTTTCCTTGCTTGACTTGACCGGTTGACCCGGCTAATTCCTGGCTTGGATAGAACTCGATTCGCTTGGGGTCACCCTAACCCATATGTGTTAGATAATTATGGTGATGCCAACAATATGTATACGTAAAATATATTTTTTAAAATGATTTTTTAGGTGCTCCCCTAAAACAAGGATATTATTGCATAGCTATTAGTTTGATGTAGAATATGCCTTGAATAAGTATCTTGAATTCCTTCATGTAATTGGTGGTTGCGGAAATTTATTTTAAAATTGGAGACTGGCGTAGAAAAAATAAACATATTTGTATACATTTCTATTCAAATAATTATTCGAAAAAATGGAATAATTGTAATTAAAATCTTAAATACATGGGTTTTACAGTTGGAGGAGATACGAGATTCTATCATGCACTTAATGATTCCACGTAATGATTTATTTATAGAAATCATTAGTTTTAACTTTGAAAGATTAAAAATTACAAGAAAGAAAAATCAAAGACCGCTCAAACGAAATAAATATGCCTGAGACTTTTTGTTCAATAACTAAAGAATGGTTAGGATCTTTCATAAAATTCACATATATATATTCGTTGTAATATTCTAATTATGAATTTTTATTATAAATTAAATAATATAAACTTTAAACTCTAAAAGATATACCATAAGCATTAAAAGAATGATAATTATGAGTGTTATATGGAGTGGTGTGGAAGGTGTTTCAATGGACCCTGGATACTTAAAAAAATATAGAATGTTATATCTATTTGAAAATTCCCAAAGTATATAGAATATTCTAAGGAATCTTTGTATTAATATTCGCATCTCCAAATGCTTATATATACCACTGAACATTTGGGACTCACACTCACAAAAATTGTTTAGAGAATTCATTTGGTAGCTAATTCTTCCTTGTTATGGCTAGAAAGGTGAAACTTTCTTTTATCATAAATAATGCGAGAAGAAAATCAACTTATATGAGAAGGAAGAATGGACTTCTAAAAAAGGTAAGTGAACTTTCCACCCTCTATGGTATTAATGCTTGCGCTATTGTTTACAGCCCATACGATTACGAACCTGAAGTGTGGCCAAACAATTTAGGAGTACAACATGCGATTTCACAATTCAGACGCAAGCAAAACATTGAGAATAGTAATAAAATGTTCAATCAAGAGACGTACCTGAGGGATAGAATTGCTAAAACTAAAGAGCAGAAAAATAGGCAATGGACTTCAAATCAAGAGAAAGAAGTGAATGAATTGATGTTTCAATGCTTGTGTATTGGTAAAACACAACTACAAAACTTGACTTTGTCAGATCTTGATGATCTTCAGAGTAGAATTGAGCAAAATTTGAGGAAAATCAATACAAGCATGGAATTCAGGAGTAATAGAGTGGAAGCACAAGTGCAGGAGCAAGACCCTCTATCGTCCGATGAGAATATATCGTTTTGAATTTTAGGCTTTTCTTTAATTCATTACGCATCTCTACTAAACAATTACCTTGTTTTTTACTTCTATTTTAGGATAATATTCCTAACACATTATGTTGAGCTTATAAGGTCATTCAAGAATGTACCTTCTATTTGTAATTCATCACATTTCTATTTGTTTAAAAGAATAACCACAATTCTTTCCCTTTAATTCTGTGATCTCTATTGTCTTGAAAGATTAATATACTTTTGTAAAGTTTTTATGTAAAAAAAGGAAAATAAATTTCACCAAAGTATGTAACTTTTTTAACTAAACGCTAAAGATAAGTTTTGTACTTATTCAACAAATAAAGAAATCTACCAGTAAAAAGAAACATTTTTTCGAAGAGTACTATGCACTAAATGACGGCAAAAAATCATCTCTCCCCATTCCTGTCCCCACCTAATCACAATTCACATGTGTATATATAATTGGAAAAAATGTTTATATAGTAAATTCCGATTGGTTGGGGACAGGGATGGGGACTGAGGATTTTCACCCCTAAATGACCACTTACTATTATCACATTCGGTTTGGGTCATAAAATTATTTCTAGCTATATTTAACCTTAGACCTTTTACGAGTACCTCTTTTTAGCATTGACAGTAAGTTTCGGCCAATTTCTTCATTTTTTGGGCCTGAAAATGTAAAAACGCCTTATTATCCTTTATAATAACAAAATAAATAGACCCCACCGTACTCGACCCATTCCACTTGAAACCGGCCCAATCTCCATCTTCTCTGACCAATCTCCTAACCCTTTCTTATCGTCTCTGGAAAAATTCCACAAACCATAGGCAAATATGTCTTCTACAATTTAATTCCTAAACAAAAATTAAAACAGAAACAAAATCATCAACATAAGGGATAAGACTAGACCTTTCATCCCTAAATATGGGTTTCTTGGATAATTTATTGGGTTGGTGCTAGAAGCCAAGAAAATTCATAATTAAAAGAAAATAAGTTGGTGGTGGTGGTGGTGGTGGTGGTTGGGGAGGAGAAGGTGTTGAAGTTTTTTGAGAAAATTCATAATTAAAAGAAAATAAGTTGGTGGTGGTGATGGGGAGGAGAATGTGTTGAATTTTTTGTTTTTTGGTTGTTTTGTTTTGGTGGAAGAATGATGGGAATATGTGGTTACAATGGCTTCTAATATTTCACTCCAAATCCCAACAGATTATTTTCCTTTCATATTTTTAAGTGAAAATCTCTAGAAAATTCGATTCAGGCCATCAATGGAAGAAATTATACTAAATTTAATTAATTTATTCAAATAAATCACCAAACAAAATAACCAAATAGAGTGTAACTGATATTTTTCTGCAAATGTCGGTGATGGAAAATCTGGCCAACAACGACCCATCACCTCAAATTTCTGAAATGAAAATTGTCATACCCTGAAGCCTAGAGGTGACCGGGTACTGCCTCATCTACCAATGAGACACCGAACCCTCATACATAAATACTAAAATTCAAATCAACTTTATTACAAATCTTAAACGACTTCAAATTCTTACATCAAACTTAAAGGGTTCCAGTGGTAAATATAAGTTCCTACAATATGATAATATGAGTGTTAAACCAAAAGGGAAACAAATCTAACTATTACATAAGTTCATAAACTTTCCTCGATCCAATCATCATCATGAACATTTGCAAAAAAATAAAATTAATGGACTGAGCTACTAAACTAGCTCAATAAGGATCAACAACCGTTGAGATGAAGTATAAAATAGGACACAAAATATTTCAAACTCTCCCAAAATCATTAAAAACATAACATAACTTTACATAGCTTGAAATAACCTTTAAAACACTTAGAATACACATCACATAACTTACAAAAGGCTTAGCTTTGAAAACGGATCAAACGGAAGTAAAAATGGAGACATGTCAAAATTTGGCTGAGGAGGTCATCCAGACCACCCTTCCGAGATTTGGTCCGGTCGACCAGAACGGGTGTCCGGTAAAATAGAGCCCTTCCGAGATCTGGGTAGAAGCCCCAGTAGTTGGTCCGGATATGGAAATGTCAGTGATATAGTCATGGGTCCAGTATTCACCTTGAAAGAAGGGTCAGTGGTTTAAGGATCACCCCATTTTGATTGTTAGTAGCTCTAACTTTATACCAGTTAGAGGAGGGCTCAGTGACTCAGACAGTAATCAGTAATCTTTTATCAGTAATTGGGATGGATTCTGCTATAAATTCGTTCATAGACAAGAGATCTAGATTGGTAAGACTCTCAAATAACAAGTATGCCAATTACAACACATCCACGAAAAACAAGTATATACATTTAACATACACAATTAGACTCGATGATCAACCACACAAATGCAATTACAATTCGACGCTTCATCCATTTTCAATGCAATAACACGTGTGTAAATCATTTTATCAAAATTAAGTAACTGTAAATTGCTCAGTTCATGCTGTTTAGGAAAGAAAAACAAAGGTGAAGATCCTCAACTCCAAAGCTTAAAGTCAAATACTATGAAGAAACAATCACCAAAATCCAGAAAACACGCACACTTCCCAAAACAATAACTTTGCAGAATGCTCGGAAGGCTCCTCCGTCACCGCCCACTTGTAGTTTTTTCAACCCTCTTCAAAAATCACTAAAGATCGCTAAATTCTGACATCGTTAACCCCTTCAATTAAGAAAAATATTTCAGAGCTCACTGTTTTTTAGCATTTTCTCGTCTTTCTTTTCCCTATTTTTTTTCTTTTGTAACTCCCACTCTTAAACTCCAGTCATAGACCCCCATTAACTCCGACTAACTCCCTTAAAAAAACAACCCCTTAAGTCTCTAACTCCCCACATAAGTCCCCAACTAACCATACACTACCAAGCGACCCTGAAACGAATAAATACAACATATAACACATAATGTAACACCCCGCTCTGTGTGCATTTTTTATGTACACCCATTTTGAGTTAATTCTCATTTTGATATTCGATTTTATAGTATGAGACAAATAGGAATGATAATACATTTATCTTAACAAGTTGGAATTATAATTTAGCTATCTTGTAAGTGAAATGTGAGTATAATTTTAACTTGATTTTAAATAAATAAACTTGGCCTCCAAGCTTGAGTAGACACCAAGTATCTTAGAAAATTACAAAATTGCTACAACTTATCTCTATATATAGAAGGCCTCATATTATTTGGTCTTCATTCTTGCTTTTCTTTTTTGTCCGAGAAAAAGAAAGCTGCCAATTCTTTGCCATTTCTTTCTCAGATCAGATTGGCTGGCAAAGGACAAGCATGGCATTTTTACTTCAATTTGAAGGGATTCATGAGCAGAATCTCATTATAAACACCCATGAGTCCTCCCCCGAAGGATCCGCTCATACCATGGGACTCAAAAATTAAAACAGAAAGCATACATTTTTCGGCTAAAGAATCTGATTCTTGAATGAAAAATTCTGATTCTTGAGCTTTCAGAGTTTGTGTTACAGCCACCAATATCTTTCCATTTGCGGAATTGCCCTCTACCGGTATCCACGCGACGAAACGAACAGTGATTGCTAGTTCTTCGTTTTCTGAGTTTCGGGAATTAGAGAGAAAAGGAGAGGCAGAAAACCGAAATCTAATTTCGGAGTACTTTTGGATTGCGGCTAAAAAATGATCAGTCTTTAGGGTTTCGGCTAAAAGAGGTTTATATAGGGTGTGAGAGTTTGTTCCCAGAACCAACTCTCATGTCATCAACCTCTTTCGACAGTGGGAGTCTTTAACTCCCACGTTCCATAAACCTCTGCTAGTAGTGGGAGTCTTTATCACGTAATAACTCCCACGTAATCCCAGCTATAGCCAAATAACGAAAATGGCCCTTCTCAATCTCTAATTCGAATAATAACGTTTTATTATTCTCAGAAAATAAATGTCAGATACAATGAACTTAGACAAATTATAGATTCATTGAATCTGGACATGAAACTCGTTAACTCGTCTATGCGTGTGACCCTGTAGGTTCATATCACAATGGCAATGAAAACATACTTAGTAGTAGTATGTGTTCATAAATCACAAGCGGTCCCTAGCAGGACATTGTGACTACCCAGAGTGAATGAATATTCGGTGGAACCTAATATCAATCCACGGTGGAACCTAATATCAATCAACTATTTAATCCATTTGTCTCGCGATATCCTAATTAAGCATAAGGCATGGTAGTCTCACCCTTATAAAGCTTAATTGTATTTATGCTCGATCTCCAGGTAGATTGTTCCAACAAACAATATTTAATAACCACTTTATTAAATATATTTGAGCACGACCATACATTTAAACAGTTTTTCCCTATCGAGGGGCCCATGGATATCTCTCTCTAATAAGAAAGGGACAAATTCCTTACAATGCCTCTCACATTCAAGCCATGATAGGATACTACATCCGATCATCAGTCGTATTGATTACTCGATTAAAAGTAACGTCCGACTGAGTCAAAACGTGGCTCCATTCATGCTAGAATCAATGGAGACATAAGGTCTAAGGATTCCAAAATAGTATTGAGGAAGTAATACTTATGACTAAGGACCATGAAGTATTACTTCTCCAACGCATCTCATCCGATAGAATGTATCCCAATATATTGTATCTATGATATGATTTGTATCCATTACACATGATTAGTAAAACATAATCATCAATCAAACATCATACTTATTTTATTTCATTGTAAAAAACTTTACATAAAACTAGGGACAACTAGAATAGTAATTACATAAGCTAATGAGTTTTACTATCAAATCACGCATTTGATGTTCAGAAGGAAAATTAACTATTCAAATGACATGCTCAAAAGATATAAAACGTACAATATGTGCTAATGGTCCTAGGGCACTACTAACAATCTCCCACTTGCCCTAGGTCCAATCATACATGATCCTCAATCCTATTGACCTAGTATGACTCTCATGTTTAGGTTGTGGGAGTGGCTTGGTCAATGGATCTGCATTGTTTTCGTCTGTATGAACTTTGCAACTAACGTCTCATCTGTCAATGATCTCTCTAATAAGATGGAAAGGCCTGAGAATGTGTTTGGATCGTTGGTGAGATCTAGGTTCCTTAGCTTGTGAGATGGCACCAGTACTATCACAATAAAGGGTTCACAATGCTATGGATGACACCTAATCCATCAACAAATTTCCGGATCCAAGCAGCTTCTTTAGCTGCTTCAGAGGTAACCAAATACTCATCTTCTATTGTAGAGTCGACCACGGTCTCTTGCTTTGAGCTCTTCTAGCTCACAGCACCCCCATTCAAACAAAACACAAAACCAGAATGAGATCTAAAGTCATCTACGTCGATCTGGAAGCTTGCGTCTATGTAACCATTTACGACCAGACTTCCTTCCTGGCCTCCGTAAACCAAGAACATATTTTTAGTCCTTCTCAAGTACTTAAGAATGCTCTTGACTGCAGTCCAATGCGACTCTCCAGGGTCAGATTGATATCTTCTAGTCATACTTAAAGAGAACGAGACATTCGTGCGAGTGCATATCATGGCATACATAATAGACCCAATGGCTGAAGCATATGAGATCTTACTCATGCGCTCTTGGTCATCATTTGTGGAAGGTCCTTGAGTTCTGCTGAGTTTAATGCCATGTGACATGGGCAAGAATCCCTTTTTGGAATCTTGCAAACTGAGCAGTTTCAGTACCTTGTCAATGTATCCACTCTGGCTTAGGCCAATCATTTTGTTGGATCTATCTCTATAGATTCTTATACCCAAAATGTATGTACCCTCGCCTAAGTCTTTCATGGAAAAACACTTCCCCAACCAAGCTTTTACACTTTGTAATGTGGGGATGTCATTTCCAATCAGTAAGATGTCATCCACATAAAGCACAAGGAACACTACTGCATTATTAGTTACTTTCTTATAAACACAAGGCTCGTCTTCATTTTTTATGAAGCCAAATTCTTTAATTGCTTCATCAAAGCGACGATTCCAGCTTCGAGATGCTTGCTTCAATCCATAAATGGACCTTTGAATCTTACACACTTTGCTAGGACTTGATGGATCAACAAACCCCTCGGGTTGTGTCATATACACAACCTCGAGAAGGTTTCCATTAAGAAACGCAGTCTTAACGTCCATTTGCCATATCTCATAATCATAATATGCGCAAGTAAAATCCTAATAGACTTTATCATAACAACATGAGAAAATGTTTCGTCATAGTCAATACCATGAACTTGTCTATAACCTTTAACTACAAGTCGAGATTTAAAAGTGTGTACATTACCATCCATGTCGGTTTTCTTTTTGAAACACCATTTGTTATCAATGACCTTACACCCTTCGGGTGGGTCAACCAAAGTCCATACTTGGTTATCGTACATGGATTGCATCTCAGACTTCATAACTTCTAGCCACTTATCTGACTCATAACTACGAATTGCCTCATTGTAAGTAGTGGATTCATCTTGATCTATCAGTTCAATATGATGATCATCAGTCACGAGAAATCCATATCTCTAAGGCTGTTGATGTACCCGACTTGACCTCCTTGGGCCTTGTGTCAAAGATTGAAGCTCAGTATCAGCACGTGAGCTTGTTTGAAGTTCCAGAGTTGGTTCAGATGTTGTTTGGGGATCTTGAATTTCCTCAAGATGGATCTTATTCCCACTATCCTTTTGGGAAACAAATTCCCTTTCAAGGAATAAACCATTTCGAGCAACAAACACTTTGTTCTATGATGGAAGATAGAAGTAATATCCTTTAGTTTCTTTAGGATATCCCACAAACAAACATTTTTCAGATTTAGGGGCGAGTTTATCAGATAACAAGCATTTTACATACGCCTCGCATCCCCAAATTTTGAGAAATGACAAACTAGGTCGTTTCCCAGTCCATATCTCATATGGAGTTTTCTGAACCTCTTTAGAAGGAACTCTATTCAATATGAATGCAGCAGTTTCTAGGGCGTAGCCCCAAAAGGAAATTGGAAGACTTGTTTGACTCATCATAGATCGAACCATATCTAGTAATGTGCGATTCCTCCGTTCCGATAGACCATTCCATTGTGGTGTGCCAGGAGGAATTAATTGTGAAACAATTCCACAACCCCTAAGATGTTCGTCAAACTCTTGGTTAAGGTATTCGCCACCTCGATCTGATCGAAGTATCTTAATACTTTTACCAAGTTGATTTTGTACTTCATTTTGAAATTCTTTGAATCTTTCAAAATATTATGATTTATGTTTCATTAGATAGACGTAGCCATATCTACTAAAATCATCTGTGAATGTGATGAAGTATTGAAAACCTCCTCTAGCACTTGTGTTTATTGGTCCACATACATCAGTATGTATGAGGCCCAACAAATCAGAAGCTCTCTCACTTTGTCCAGTAAAGGGAGCTTTAGTCATTTTGCCCAACAAGCAAGAATCACATGTCTCATAAGACTTTAAGTCGAATGATGTCAAAATTCCATCTTTATGGAGTTTTGATATGCGTTTCTCGTTGATGTAGCCCAAACGACAATGCCAAAAGTAGGTTTGGTTTAAGTCAATTGATTTAAACCTCTTGGTATTAATTTTATAGATGAGCCTTTTAATGGATTCATCGAGGTTAAGAATATAAAGCCCATTCATCAAAGAGGCATCTCCATAGAAGATACGATCTTTATGAATGGTGCAAATTTTATTCATAATATGTATTTCAAAACCATCAATATCCAAACAAGAAACTGAAATAATAATCCTACTCAAAGTTAGAACATAAAGACAATTATTCAGTTCTATAATAAGGCCACTTGGCAAAACTAAATTAAATGTCCCGGTAGCTACAACAACAACTCTTGCTCCGTTCGCTACTCTCAGGTCCACTTCTCATTTTGCCAGTGATCTACTCCTTTTGAACCCCTGCACATTTGCACAAATGTGAGATCCACAACCGGTATCTAATACCCATGAAGTAGGAGCATACATGTTAATTTCAATAACATAAATACCTGGAGAGACAGTCAAACTGGCTTTCCCCTTTTTCTTCTTTTCCAACTAGAGCTTACAGTTCCGTTTCCAATGACCTGGTTCATTGCAATGGAAGCAAACCCCTTCCTTTGGTGCCTTGGGCTTGCTATTGTCTTTGCCCTTCTTTGCCATGGGCTTACCCTCTCCTTTGTTCTTAAAATTCCCTTTTTGAACCATTAAGACTTCAGGAGTCTTCTTAATGTTCAGTTCAACCTGCTTGAGCATCCCGTGTATCTCATTTATGGACTTCACCATGGCATACATGTTGAAGTTCATCACAATTTGGTCATACTCAGGTGGGAGTGAGCCCCAAGATCATATATATGGCCATGTCATGACCTACGGGAGCCCCAAGTTTCTCAAGTTGGTCAAGATAGCCCTTCATCTTAAGAACGTGTGCACTTACAGAGGTTCCAGGGGCCATCTTGCAACTATTCAACGCTTTAGTGTTGAGAAATCTTTCTTGACGGGCTTGCTTTTGGAACATTTCCTTGAGCTGGCCCATCATCTGGAAAGCCTCAACCCCTTCAAACTGTTTTTGAAGGTCAGTGCTAATTGTGACTAACATGAGACAAGTCACATCATTTGAATCATCATAATGCTTCTTCCAAGCATCTTTTTCAGCTCTAGGGGCGTTTTTTGCAGGCTGTTCAGGAATATATGTATCAAGAACGTATAGCTTTCTTTCCTGCTCAAGGACAATCCTTAAGTTGCGGGCCCAATCAAGGAAATTGGTCCCGCTTAGTTTTTCTTTTTCAAGAACGGATCGCAATGAATTGTGTGAAGTATTGGTTGCCATTATCTACATTAAATTATTTGCAAAGTCATTAGTTTTGAGCAAAAAAAATTCCACAATTTCAACACTTGATAAATAGTGGGAAAAACATTTTACGATAGTTATAAGTAAGCTTTGGCTTAACACCTATAATTAAAGTAAAATCAACTCATGGGAATGACATCTATATGCCCCGGCTATTTCCCATTTTATGCCCTAGGCTCAAAACTATTTTGGTAGCCTAGTTAAGTTGAACCATGTCTAAGCATATGGAAATCACTATTTTCCCATCTCCTTTTTGCTTAGATAACCACTTATATGTTGCTTTGGCAAGCAGACAAAATGATGATCCAAGCTCAAAGAGTGCTTATGATATGGTAGGCATTTTAAGACTTAATTAAAATAATTTAATGTAACGTATAAAAAATCAAGCCCCATAAGACATAAAATAAGCATCACATGCAAAATATAAAGCGTAAATGTAAACGTGACATAGCATGGCCTAATCCTATTATGACTCCCACGAGCCTTGTGGGAGCCAATGGTCAATCTAAGTCAATACCCATCTCATGGATAGTGTCTTCGATCCAGCGTCCTCCAGTCTTGTTACACAAATGCATGGGCATACCCAGCCTTCAATGTAAAGCAATAAAACTAATCTAAGAAAGCAAGTACAATTTTACAACATTAAAAACGACTCGCATGCCGTATTGTAAAATTACAACCCAATAAATGTAAAACAAGAGGGGTATAGTAGGTCATGCTATTCACCATGCTAAAACTCACATAAAGCATAATAAATACGGTAACGAGTACATATACAAAATCAGATTCTTCATCTACTCATCGAATGAGTTTTTTTCCCCGATTTACCCCTCAATCGCCTAACATGCATAATCACCTAAACAGATTATGCGGTTTGTTAATCGGATTAATGACAGAAAGCATACAATTGTGGTTTATGCATAATTAATCAAATTAATAACATACGATAGTAGTTCATGCAATATTAATCGAATTAACAACATACAAAACAGTTTATGCATATCAGAATCACAGAAACTTATAAAACACAATCAAAGAAACAATATTTTCTGTTTTTACACATACACATACCAAATCGAAATTGATATGTGTTATGATGCGATTAACAATATCGAATTTGAATACCATGAGCAAGGCTCTGATACCACTGAAGGGATTCATGGGCAGAAACTCGTTCTAAACACCCATGAGTCCTCCACCGAAGGATCCGCTCATACCATGGGAATCGAAAATTAAAACAGAAAGCTTACATTTTTCGGCTAAAGAATCTGATTCTTGAATGAAAAATTCTAATTCTTGGACTTTCAGAGTTTGTGTTGCTGCCACCAATATCTTTCCCTTTTGCGGAATTTCCCTCTACCGGTATCCATGCGATGAAACGAACAACGATTGCTAGCTCTTGGTTTTTTGAGTTTCGGGAATTAGAGAGAAATGGAGAGGCAGAAAACCGAAATCTAATTTCGGAGTACTTTGGATTGCGGCTCAAAAATGATCAGTCCGTAGGGTTTCGGCTAAAAGAGGTTTATATAGGGTGTGAGAGTTTGTTCCCATAACCAACTCTCACTTCCTCAACCTCTTTCGGCAGTGGGAGTCTTTAACTCCCACGTTCCATAAACCTATGCTAGTAGTGGGAGTCTTTATCGCATAATAACTCCCACGTAATCCCAACTATAGCCAAATACCGAAAATGGGCCTCCTCAATCTCTAATTCGAATAATAACGTTTTATTATTCTCAGAAAATAAATGTCAGATACAATGAACCTAGACACATTATAGATTCATTGAATCTGGACATGAAGCTCGTTAACTTGTCTATGCGTGTGACCCTGTAGGTTCATATCACAATGGTAATGAAAACATACTTAGTAGTAGTATGTGTTCATAAATCACAAGCGGTCCCTAGCAGGACATTGTGACTACCCAAAGTGAATGAATATTCGGTGGAACCTAATATCAATCCACTATTTAATCCATTTGTCTCACGATATCCTAATTAAGCATAAGGCATGGTAGTCTCACCCTTATAAAGCTTAATTGTATGTATGCTCGATCTCCAGGTAGACTGTTCCAACAAACAATATTTAATAACCACTTTATTAAATATATTTGAGCACAGCCATGCATTTAAATAGTCTTTCCCTATTGAGGAGCCCATGGATATCTCTCTCTAATAAGAGAGGGACAAATTCCTTACAATGCCTCTCACATTCAAGCCATGATAGGATACTACATCCGATCATCAGTCGTATTGATTACTCGATTAAAAGTAACATCTGACTGAGTCAAAACGTGGCTCCATTCATGCTAGAATCAATGGAGACATAAGGTCTAAGGATTCCAAAATATTATTGAGGAAGTAATACTTATGACTAAGGACCATGAAGTATTACTTCTCTAACGGATCACGTCCGATAGAATGTATCCCAATATATTGTATCTATGATATGATTTGTATCCATTACACATGATTAGTAAAACATAATCATCAATAAAAAATCATAGTTTTATTTCATTGTAAAGAACTTTACATAAAACTAGGGACAACTAGAATAGTAATTACATAAGCTAATGAGTTTTACTATCAAATCACGCATTTGATGTTCCGAAGCAAAATTAACTATTCAAATGACATGCTCAAAAGATACAAAACGTACAAGATATGCTAATGGTCCTAGGGCACTAGTAACACAATTCTCATCTTCCCCACTTTTATGAGTCACCCATTTACTTGGTTGATCATTCTATCACAAGATCCTTTGTGTATCCTTCAAATATATAGATTTCTTGGATATATTTTGCACTTCTGATTCTCCTCTTTTGTCATATTAAATTATGGAAATAATTTTTCTTTTTGTTCCATTTGATACTTTGTCCAAGAATCTATTTACTTGGCCATTCCATTCCCTAAATACTTTCTCTTGGGATATGGAATCTAATTCATCTTGGTACTTTCATAAATATGAGGATATGGATTATTTTGGGATCTCTAAAAATTAAACAATTCACAAGGTGAGTGGTCCTAACCCTTTTGTAAAATTATATATTTGTATTGTGTGTTCATGTGTTGATTGCACTCATGATCTGGATCCACTCATAACATGCACATGTTACATTTATTTGGCACCATGAAATATCTTTATGAATTGGGGCTTTGTTTTGAAATATTATTTTATTGCATTAAAAATGGTAAGTTTGACTAAATCTTATACGGACTTGTCCTGTGAATATTGACACGGCATGATAAGACTACGAGTCTATTGAGTCGAGCCCAAATGATTTGATTTGAAGGAGCTAAGTGCTACACCAAAGGGTGTGAGCAACCTCTAGAGTCCTAACTTTGAATGTGTGCATTTGGGGCCCGTATGAAATGTGATATGATGCCTTTGTCAATTTCACCTCGACAGACGCGCACAATTGTTTTCGAATCAGGCCCCTTATTATACGAGTATAAATATGATTTTCTCATTGTGCGAACTATTTTCCGAATATAAAGTATTTTGGAAGGAAAATGGTTTTAAAGAGCTTCGGCTCACGTTTTCCAAATGGTTTCCCCCTCCACATGTATCTGAAAGTGGTGCAATATTTTGGTATCAAAGTGCGCAGAGGAAGCTTTTGACAAGAAATTTTCTATTAAGGATTCTAGTCATAAATTGTATTAGATTATTTGTGATAAACTTGTGGAGATTATTACTGGTAGTTTTGGATGAATAGAATGTTTGTTTAGAGCCTTGCTCTACCGAGAGGTAGGGCGGCGGACGGTTCGGCTCTTCCCCGTTTGGGAAAAGGGGGTTGGTCGGGGCGTTACACATAAAAAATATTTAATTGTACAAAATTAAACATAAAGCAAGTAAATCAATAGGCTTTCACAAAACAAATATGGTACTAGATGAAAATCCACTAAGTATAAAAGAAACACTAACTCCACATAACACGCAAATGTACCTGTCACCGTATATGTAGCATTTTCCGCCCCTTGTTGTGTAAGGGCGAAGAGTCTAGCATTTCCCGTTGAAGTGGTAGGCTGTGTTATACCCCGATTCTATGATGTACACTGTTTAACCCGATGATTTGTTCCCTAACATCTAACTTCTAAGACATGCTATGGTTCCCTATCGACACCCTCATCAGGTGTCTTCTTCCACATATGTTACATGTCATTGAGGTCGGATAAGACCATGGTGTCCTTGTGGGTTCCCCCAATATGAACCAAGTTTTCCCATGTTCTAACATCCGATCGGGAGATAACGGATTGTCCTGAGGAGGAAACAATCCCTTTCTGGGGGTTGTAGGTACTATCGCTATGGCAAAATTGGGCTTTGGTGGCACTTAGCTTGTGGCACTTATGATATATCTCATTTATTTACGGCATTTATGTGAAAATGCCATAGTTTTGTGGCACTTTATAATAAGTGTTACAAAATTTATGGCATTTTTTCAATTGCCTCATGAAGTGCCACATAATTATGGCAATTTTGAGAAAAATGTCACATTTTCATGGCATTTTTATACAAGTGCCACAAAATATTGTGGCATTTGTTCAATTGCCACATAAAGTGCCACAAAATATATGGCATTTTTTTCAATTACCTTATGAAGTGCCACATAATTATGGCAATATTGGGAAAATGTCACATTTTCGTGGCACTTTTTAAAAAGTACCACAAAACATTGTGGCATTTGTTCAATTGCCACATATAGTGCCACAAAATTTATGACAATATATCAAAATTTCATATATGGTAAAATTTATGACTAATCTATCAAAATTTAAACTATTACCTTAAAATTTGTGGCATGTAAAGTACCACATAATATTCCATAAGATAATTAACCATTTAATTTCATGAAGATATGAAACATTATAAATGAAATTTATGTTAAAAGTAATTTAAAGAAAAAATATTGATATTACTATTTGAGTGTTTCAATTTTAAAAGTTAATAAGATATATTTTATTAATGATAATAAATAATTATAATTAATTGACTATGAAATTAATTAATTTTTTTCATTTTAAAATTATTAAACAAAATATTTTAGATGAAATACAAAAAAAAACTCACATTGCACGAAATTTCATATATTCTATATTATACATTTCTTATATCAATTTTATTACATTTTCAAGTTTTACAAAAGAAATGGAAAATATTTAGTTATTGAATTCATGTCATCCAATTTTGTAGGACTTTCGATGGCCCAGTGGAAACGGCCACTTAACGCAGGGCTTCGGTCCGCGTTCGAATCCTGCACCCCCTCCCCCTGCCCCGTAAAAAAAAAAATGTCATCCAATTTTAAAAATATTATATTAACAATAATATATATAACTAAAAAATATAATAAATAAACTTATTAGTTTATAACTTATTTTATAATTCGTATGATGTGAAGATTAAAATTTGTATCTAGTTTTCATTTAGTATTTTATTTCTACTCAATTTTTTTTAAAAAAGAGTTTTATTTCTAATTGGTTGTTGTTAATATACATTAATAAATATAAATATCAAATTTAAAAGTAATTAAATAAAATTTATTGTTATGTTATATAAACAAATTTGGTTAAAATAAAAACAAAAGTCATTGTGGTTCATTGGTTAGAGCGTTAGTGTTTGTAGTGAGAGGTTAAGTGTTCGAATCCTGTCAAACGTAAATATTAAATTATAGATAATGTGTGACTATGGATAATGTGTGACTTTTTGTTTTATTTTCTTTATAAATAAATATTTTTTTTTATTTAAAAACAGTAAATTATTTTCGCGGCATTTACCAAAAAGTGCCGCAAAATATGTCATATTTTCAATGTGTTTGTGGCATTTAAAAAGTGCCACAAATTGTGCCGCCAATTTATTTATGACACTTAATTAGTGCCACGGAAAAAAGCGACACCACTTGTGGGGACACTTTCAAAAAGTGTCGCACAAGTGCCACAAAAGTAGTTTTATGACACTTAAACAACTTTTCGTGGCATTTATCCAGTGCCACCAAAAGCCAAATAAGCCATAGTGTATAACTGTAGAACAAGAACTCTGCCCCTGCATCATCATCAATTAAGACTACTTTTCTACTTGCTCGACATCAGTTCTCAAAAATTCAGTCTCAATATCCAGGCTTTTCTAATAAGCGACCATATAGGTGGTAGGACGGTTACCCGACTTTCCTAAAATCATTGAAAACATAATGTAACTTTACATAGTTTGAAATAACCTTTAAAATTCTTATAATACGCCTCACATAAATTTAAAAAGGCTTAGCTTTGAAAATGGATCAAACAGAAGTGAAAATAGACTAAAATAGAGACATGTCAAAATTGGGCTGAGGAGGTTATCCAGGACCACCATTACGAGATTTAATACGGTCGACCAGAGCCCTTCTGAACCCCTTTCGAGATCCGGACAGAAGCCCCAACTAGGTTGTCCAGACGATGTAAAAACACTTCAGTCTACCGGAGAGGGCGTCCGGATTTTAGTACAATTCATTTTTAGTGCAAAATAACAAAGGATAATGGATTTTCTAAAATCCCCAAAGGTCCCAAGACAAATAAACACAGTTTGACACTCTTTCACATACCAAATATGACCCAAACAAGAACAACAAATGCAATAAACTATACTATTTATATCTAACACTTATATATTGGAAATGTACTACGAGTACAATGAGTTACTAATATAAAACAAACGGACATATAGAATATCATATACTACAAGTATGGTTCATGCAAGACACATAATTTCACACAATCGAGTTCAATTTTCCAATTTCGACTCTAAAGCAACTACTAACAGCCCATTGACGATCATATCCCAAATAAGGAAAGGTAAGTGATATAGTCATGGGTCCAGTATTCCCCCTGGACGAAGGGTCAGTGGTTTAAGGATCACCAAAATTTGACTGTTAGTAGCTCTAACTTTATCCCAGTTAGAGGAGGGCTCAGTGACTCAATTAGTAATCAGTATTCGGTTATCGGTAATTGGGATTGATTCTGCTACAAAGTAGTACCAAGACAAGAGCTCTAGATTGGGGAGAATCTCAAATAACAAGTATGGAAAATAAAACGCAGCAATGACAACAAATATATACAATTAACATACGCTATTAGACTCGATTATCAACCACACAAATGCAATTACAATTCGACGCCTCATCCATTTTCAATGCATTATAACATGGGTAAATCATTTCATCAAAATTCAGTAACTGTAAATTACTCAGTTCATTCTCTTTAGGACAGAAAAATAAAGGAAGAGATCCTTACCTCAAAAGCTTAAAGTCAGATACTATGAAGACACAATCACCAAAATCCAGAAAAACTGCACATCTCCGAAGCAATAAATTTCTTCATAAGGCTCGGAATATTAATCTGTCACTGCCCCATTTGTAGCTTTTTCAACCCTTTTCGAAATGCACTAAAGATTGCTCAATCCCGACACCGTTAACCCCTTCAATTAGGCAAAATACTTCAAAGCTCTCTGTTTTTCCAGCCTTCTCTCTTATTTCTTTTCTCTTTTTTTTTCTTTTTTTTCTCTTTCTTTTATAACTCCCACACTTAAACTCAAGTCATAACCCTCATTTATTCCCACTAACTCCATTGACAACAACAAAAAAACCTTAAGTTTTTAACTCTGCACATAGGTTACCCAACTAACCATACATTGCAAAGCTACTTTTATTCAACAAATACAACATAGAAACATTTAATTGTACAAAATTAGCATAAATCATGTAAATCACATAGTCCAAAAAGTTACGGGTATCATAAAAATTACTTCTTGAAATGTTTGTTTGTTTTTTGGTAAACTAGTGAATGGAATTGGTGGGATTTAGTTGAAATGCAAAATATTTATGGTAAGATTGGATAAATTTGTGGAAGAAGATGGTATTTGTCATGGATAAGTTCCTTTGAATACGTGTTGGTGCATTTTAACCTGATTGGAGCTGGTTAACTTTGTCAAGAATGAAGAATTAAATGGAGATGAAGATGGGAATGAAAACGGGTCGGTCCAGGGCAAATTTATGGTCTTTAAAATTTTGGACTGAATTTCCACTCACGTGTCGGGCACATGAGGGATTTTTTTTTCAAATGGCCGAACATCTTCACTGGTGCTAGAATGAGTTGCCCATAAATTGTCTTTGGCTAAAACTAGCTCAAAACAATATGTATGGCCAAAATCCGAAATATTATAATTGTTAATGGCCATTTAGTGCATATTACTCTTTTTTTAAACTTAATTACAATAAAATATTAGTTTTGACCGAAGAGTAATTCAACAAACCCAAGGAAGAATGACATACAACAATCACATGCTCTTTACTCTTGACTCTTAAAAAAAAGACACTCGGGTTAAAAATATCTTCAAGCTAAATTTCTTTCGAAATTATGTTTTGTTTCTTTCGTCTCACATCCTCTTATTCTTTTCCATGAATCGAATACCCTTGTTTATAGTTATGTAAATATATATTCTAGCCAAATATATCTCTATCTTCATCTTATCCACATCACTTTGTTTCACCCAATAATCTTGTATTGTATATTCAAAAGTAACGGTTTAACGGTATAATTACTCAATCTAGTTAGTTTGTCCTTATTTAAAAAAGAAAAAAAGAAAAAAAGAAATAGAAGCCATCATGTCCTGAAATATTCTTATAATTAGAGCCAAAGACTTTCTTTGGATAGGAAACCTACAATTGATAGACATGTGATTTTCTCCCTACATGTAAAAAATGTATTTTTCAAAATCTAAGGGGCGGCTGCCACTTCCAACCTCTCTAGATCCGCCTGTGTGAGAGTGCATGTGAATATATATTGGCACACGTATGTGTGCATGTGTGTGTCTGCATGTGACTATATGTGTGTGGTGTGTGCCCGTGTATGGACAAACATGTGTGCACATGCACATGTGTGCGTATGTGGTTGCACACATGTGTGTATGCGTGTATATGTATGCACGTGAGTGTACATGCGTGTATACATGCATGTATGTGTGTGCGTGAAGACGCTTACTTTCTTTTGCTGAATATCATATTTCTCTATTAGTAACACAATAATATTAATGATACAATTTTCACTATAAAGACAATTTTACTCATTTCTTTATATGTACACTAGCCAAAAAAAAAATGTGATATGCAGGACATAAATAATTAACAGAAAAGAGAATTATGAATTTGTTTCGTAAAAAGAAAGAAACAAATTTTATTAGCTTCAACTCTATAATTTTAGATGCATGCAATATGAATCGACTAATATGAAATATCACTTTTGATCATCATATATAAAAAAACAAAGAAGAAATATATTACATTTCTTTTTCTTTTTTGGACCTCACCAAAGGAGGGAGCCCATGTAGGGCGGTAATAATATATATAGAAGTGCCTCACAAAGTAGGTAAATTAGAAGATCGGCAGGCCCGTTGCCCCATGAAGGAGAATATAAGTGACTCACACAAGTGAGAACCCAAGAAAAGAAAATTAAAGTATGCCCCTTGTGTGAGGAGGGTATCGAACCCACGATCGTATCGTGGACAGGTCATAGCCCCACTGGGCTACGGACCTTGTGATAAATACGTTACATTCAAAAAATGTTTTATGGATACAATGGTCTACTTACATCCCATTAAAAGAAAACAAAGAACTAAAAGATAATACTATTAATTTCGTATATCAAATCTTGAAAAGAGAGATTGAATAATTTCATTATGAATACCCTATGTTTCCTTCCTACCATTTTGTTCACCCACGCATTTTCAAATGAACAAACAAAAAGGGAAATAAATTGAATTGCTTTGAAGAGTACTTCATTGCTACATGTGACGTGATAAGTTGGAAAAAAAATAAGGCACGAGAAAGAGTTGCATTCACTACAACTATTTACACATTTAACAAAGTTTTAATGTGTCACAAAAGGCACATTTTCTAACACTTAAAATTTATTGACATTTGGAAAACAAATGACGCATATACTCTTATTACAATAGGTCACTGAAATTTGTAAATCTCACAAGAAAATGATAGTATAAAGATATTTTATGACAGTTATACTTGAGAAAATAAATATATTTGGAAACACTTTTAAATGTCAGAATAAGTGTGAAATACTTATTAATATCCTAATTTCTAAATGTCATTATAACTCATATATATTGAAATTTAAAAATGATTTCATTCCTCGTTCCTAACATTGGACTCATGAACTATACGTAATGAGGCATCAACATTGGCCACTAGACCAATGCCTCATTATATACTAATGATCCTTTAATTGGTTTCACATCCCAAAAATATACGCAATAATCACACTCATACAAAATAGATGACTTAAAAAAGTTTATTAAAATCATCCAATAAAGAACAACAATTTGACATCTCATCAACACTAAAAAATATTCATGAGTTTAGGAGTTTTTTTTAATTATTAGAATGACAGTGTTTTTACACATTTAAATGTCATTATATCTCATTTATATTGATATTTGGAAATGATTTCACTCCTTTTTCCTAACATCTATAAGTGTCATATTACTTCTTAATTTGTCACAATTATATAATATTTATCCTTTAATTGATTTCACATCCCAAAAATATACTTAGTAATCAGACATTCTCAAAGAAAATATCTAACTTAATTTTTTTTATTATTAAAATCATCCAATAAAGAACAAGTATTTGGCATCTCATCAACACTAGAAGATATTCATGAGTTTAGGAGTTTGTTAACCAAATGACAATGTTTTTAACAATTATAAATTCCATTATATCTCATTTATGTTGACATTTGGAATGATTTCACTCCTCTTGCCTAACATCTATAAATTTTATCTTACTTCTTAATTCCTCACAAATATATATAATTCTCCTTTAATTAATTTCAAATCCCAAAAAATATACTTAATAATGATACATTCTCATACAAAAAAACAGCTAACTTAAAAACTTTATTAAAACTATCCAATAAAGAACAACGTTTTGACATCTTATCAACACTAGAAAATATTCACGAGTTTAGCTTGAACAAAATCTATACAAATAGAACACATACAAATTTTTTTGTCAATCTATGGCTTAGATTTTGACATTTGCACTCCATAAAGTCATAAACCAAATCTATGGCTTAGATTTTGACATTTGCACTCCATAAAGTCATAAACCAAATCAGTTTCAGCAATCTTCATCTTCATATAAGTTAGGCATACACAAAAAGAAGGATTGGAACAGATTTACTTGTGCAATAATTTGGAGCTTTTGTTTACAAATTGTAATTCGGGCTTCCAATTCACTAAATAAGATTAAGAAAAACAAAGGAATTGCTAATTATTTTCTAATTCATAGTCAACATTCCCAGTGACGAAGACAACGAGACTTTTAAAAATTCTACTAGATATAGTAAATTTTATATGTAGTTAATATTTGATCAAATTCGGCCCTAACATTTTTTGTAGTTTTTTTATGTAGTTCGACATACTGTTGCAGTTTTGCAGTTCCTCCTACAACCTAAAAATTCTAAATTCGTCCCTGAACATTCCCAGTATTCTAATTCGAGTAAATAAAATGAAAAAATTTCTTCACTACCGTAGTAGTTCAAAGGCATTGCTAATCCATTATAATTTTATACAAGGATGCATCAAAGACATTGCAAAACAATCATCATCATCATCAACATATTAAACACAATCTAGCCGAAAACAATTAGCACATCAAATTAACTTAAGACTTGAAACCTTTCTTTCTTGCTGATCAATTAAAAATTCGACATCCCACTTTCTGCTTCATTTCGTTATGACTTCATCATAATCGAAGGTTGAGGGTAATCTAATTCCTTTTTGTGTTACTCCACAACCTACAAACAACCATCGAAGAGAGATCAATAGAAAATAAATAATTAACATTCAACCAGACAAAGAATTTCCTCGGAGAGCTTTACCTCCGCTCTTTTTTTCCCAGCCAACACAACACGTTGTTATGACATATGATAAATGTCACTATGTAATCATATAGTGACATGTGAATTTATACACTTATAAAACTGCATGATTTGATTTTCTATATTCATCCTCACACTTGACAAGAAACATAATAGTACCTTGTAGCGATATGTACAATTAAATGTCACGAAAGTATGTCTTTATTACCTCAATTATTGTAATTAATCGTTCAAAACTAGTATAATCAATCACTAAAATTAAGTTGCACATTATTCGTACAAATCATAAAGTATCCTAAAATATATGCACAAAATCAAGAGACAATATTACATAGTTAATGAGAATATTCTGCAATCAATCAGTGATTCTTATCGAATAGAGTATTGTTTGTGGAGTAATCAAATCTTTGAGCATCTAAAAATTTATGTTACTTTTTTATACTTTGCAGGTTGACTTGAGATACGATCTATTTTGACTCTCCTCAAGGGGTAATATATAGTTAGGGTTCTATTATGACCCTTCTGACGCGGTAACAGATAAGACATTGCACTGACCAATTCCCTAGAGGGTATAAGACTAAAGCTTATATTTGTTTTTGCTTGTCTCTATTTCAGTAGACCATATGATCCCCGATCAAAGTATCACTATGTAAATTTTGTTTCTGTTCTACAACTATTAAAATATGACAAAATTGTCTGAATTTCTAAAAGTTTCTGAAAATACTTTTTCTGTCAAAATGAATCTACTTAAAATATACTTCTGTAAAATTATGTTTGTGTAGAAAAAAATAATATATGTAACCAAAATTTTCCGGGAGGCGTTTCTATATTTAATGAGTTGTAGCTAACTCCTTGCAATCATGCCCCCCCCCCTCCCCCACCCCCCAAGATTTTTAAAAATACTACTATTTATTGAAATTTTATGTGTATTTTGGAAAATTTTGAAAATTTTTATCAGTTTCGCACCCCCAAGAATTTTTTATTTTTTATTGCCCCCCCAAGAATTTTATCAGTTTCGCCCACCAAATTCCTGGCTTCGTCCCTACTTGCAATTGTTGTTTTTACAGAGGACGAGCCAGATGGGTACGGTAGTCCGTATATGGATGACTGAGATTAGAAGAGATTCTAGATTACTACTAGAATAAAACTTTAAGAAATTTCCTTTAAGACTATGGATGGCAATTTGACCCGTGACTCGCCGATCCGCCCTGCCCCGACGTCTTTTGGGGCAACCCCGCCCCGCTCCGCGAATGGGGCAGATCGGGGCATGGTATTTTTTTCCGCCCCGCCCCAGCCCTAGCCCCCACCCCAGCCCCATGTTATATTATTATGAAAACCTAATAATCCTCTTTAAAGTCCTCCCTCTTTCTCTCACTCTCTTTCCTCTTCTTCAAGATTTTTTTCACTCTCTTCTTCTCCTCTCTTCAAGATTCAAGATTCATTTTTCTCACTCTATTGCTAGTACTACTTTGAAATGGAAGAAAAAGATTCAATTTTTGTTTAGTTTTAGTACTACTTTGTTGTTTTCTTGACCAAATGGAAGAAAAAGATTTGATTTTTGTTTAGTTTTAGTACCACTTTGCTGTTTTTTGACCAAATGGAAGACAGATTTCGATTTTTTGTTTAGTTTTTGTACTACTTTGCTGTTTTTTGACCAAATGGAAGACAATTTCGATTTTTTGTTTATTTTTCGATTTTTTGTTTATTTTTTAGTACTACTTGCTGTTTTTTGAACCAAATGGAAGACAAAGATTCAATTTTTTGTTTAGTTTTAGTACTACTTTGCTGTTTTTTTACCAAATGGAAGACAAAGTTTCGATTTTTTATTTATTTTTAGTACTACTTGCTGTTTTTTGAACCAAATGGAAGACAAAGATTCAATTTTTCGTTTAGTTTTAGTACTACTTAGTACTTTCTTTACCAAATGGAAGAAAAATATTTGATTTTTGTTTAGTTTTATTACCACTTTGCTGTTTTCTTGACCAAATGGAAGACAAAGATCCGATTTTTGTTTATTTTTAGTACTAATTTGTTGTGTTCTTTACCAAATGGAAGAAAAAGATTTGATTTTTGTTTAATTTTAATACTACTTTGCTATTTTCTTGACCAAATGGAAGAAAAATATTTGATTTTTGTTTGAATCTTTGTAAAAGAAGAAGAAAAATGGAAGTCGCCATAAAAAAAAGTAGAGAATTAAACTGCTTTTGTTCTTGAATGATAATGAAAATGGTCATTGGATGCAAACTGTAATGAATTAAGGAAATTAATAAAACTGATCCATACTGCTGAATTGATAATGATAATGGTCATTGGATGCAAACTGGATGAAAATGGTCAATGGATGTAACAATATGGACAAATCTTTTCGACCAAAATTGAATCTTACTGCTGAATTGAGGAAATTACTAAAAATAAAAAAAAATAAAAAATAGGATGGGGCGGGGTACGGGGCACAATTTTCTGATCTGCGGCGGGGCTGGTATTTAAGATACCCGCCCCGATCTGCCCCATTGCCATCCCTATTTAAGACTACTTTTATTTATTTTAATGTAATGAAGTTTTTGACGAACTATTACGGTCTTATTATATGGATAATTATTTCTGTTGTGGCATAGATTTTCTGGATGTAAGGACATATCGGGTTCTTGAAGTTTACTTTAAGAATACGGTCATATCGGGTTTCCGGATACTTGTCTATGGACACGGTCCGGAGGGCGTGAAAGCAAAGGCATAAGTGATCTTTAAATTCCTTTCTTTGGCCGTTTGATATTAAACCACGAATGAGAAGATGATTAGTACAACGGCCCAAGACCCATAAATTTCTAATATCTCAAGGATTTGATGAGGAAATATAGGATACTGAATTACTTATATCGCAGGTGGTTGATTTAAAAAATGTCATTCTGCATGAACTCAATGCAATATTCTTGTGCTGAAGAAGTATTTACTCCCTCAATTGAATGTCTAATTTCTAATTTAGCTTATCTTGAAATAAATGTCAAATTTCCTCAGATAAATATATTTTTTTCTTAAATCACATAACTAACTTCCTATATTTTTGCAGCTATGGTTGATCGAATTTGAGGCACATCCCGCAATTTAACTCCTCCCTTAACTCTAAGAACGGTCAATAAAAACTTAAACTATAAAATGAAAAACAATAGTTAAAAAAAACTTAAACTATAAAAAAAGTGAGAGAGAAGAAGAAGAAAAATTGTCGACCGCGACCGAAAATTGATCTAAACTCATAATAAGAAGACTTAAAAATACGATTGTAAGGCTATCGACTTACTTTTCCGTCATTTTGGCACCTAATTATGCTTACATGTATAATTGTATATACTTGTACATCTTGTATATATATATATATATATATATGTATATATATACATCTTGTATGTACGTGTGTGTGTACGTATCAATATCGTATTTTTTGAGGAACATAATAAATAAGAGTTAATAGATATTTTGGTAACTAAACTATTTACACTTTGCGATTTTTTTCACTTAACGATTTGTTTGGCTAAATATAAAAAATGATTAGATTTATGTGCATGTCCTGTTACTAAAGTATTCAAACTGTATAATTTGATAATTTCATCCCATTTATTAATCATAATTTCTGAACCTTGCAAGATTCAAGCTTGCTTCATCCATTGTATAAATGAAATTTTGTTTTCAGCGTTACTTCTCTTTTTTGTAATTCAAAATGCCTGGGTTTTTATTTTAATTTTTTTCATGTATGTTCTGTACCATGTTTTTTATGCAGAATGCAAGGCCACCATTGCCATCTACATGCCCTCCTGATTCTTGAGCATTATTCAGAGTGTCTTAAGCATGATCCAGAGTTCTTTTTTTCATATGTACTGCGGAGGATCATATCTGATTCGATGCTTACCTAGGTGCCCGACGTTAAGCTTCTTCTGTGAAGGCCTAAAATTAGCCTTCTATAAGATTGTCTAGTGAAAATGCAAATTGTATCATATGTTTTTTTTTTCTCCTTATTTTAATTGGATATAATCATTTATGTCAATGCATTTCTGTTTGGTATTTCTTGAACCTAAAGCTCTTATTTTATTTATTTATTTATTTTGCATGTGGGTTGGCGATGATTGAAATATCTCCTTTTTTTTTAACCGTCCAATGTTGAGTTCAAATCCTCTTTTCATGTCCCTTATCGAAATGGATCCCTTTTTCGGACTCAAATAATGATTTTTCTTATGCACATTCATGTGCCTAGCCAAAGAGTCACATGCTTCTGGCTCATTCTTCTTTGGGACATTTTTCCTCTCTACTAAGTAAGATAGCTGTGTACTGGACCGAATTTCAGAAGCCTAATATAGAATATCTTACAATGAAATATTTCAAAGGTTACTTCCTTTCGTCCCATATGTGGTCGTGATGGCTATGGTGTTGAACAGGGTAAAGTTCATCACCTCAGGGATAGTAGATCGTGTTGTTGGATGAAGATGCTTTAAATCTGACGACATGATGATGAGAGAGACATGTAATGCGTTCATGTACCCAATTCCCGCCCCCAATATTTACCCAATCTCCAAAATTCCCTAAAATATTTGAAAATACTTACCCAATCTTCGCTTTTTTCCACTGATTTTGGAAAAAAATCCTTTACTACCTCCATTAAATTTCTCTCCTATCTCCATAAATTTCTCCTCTATCTGTGAACATATTTTCCCAAAATTTCTCCCCTATCTCCAAAATTTGTGTACTCCATTATTGGATGTTTTCTAACATCGGATAAGAAGTAAATCTTACAGCTGTAAGGAAAACGTCTAACATCTATAAAGAAACATACCTAACAGCGGTAAGAAACATAACTAACAACTGTAAGAAACAATTAATACGGAGATAAATTATATCTGAAAATGGAGAGAGAGATCTGAGTATGGAGATAGAGTCAAAAATTATGGAGATACGAGAGAAATTTTGGGAAAATATATGAGAGATAACAATTGAGGCTTTAAAGGTTTTTTTTTTTTGTTTGCTAAATCATTAAAGGAGGTTTAAAAAAATGGAGGATACAGGAGAGAAAAATTGAGGCATTAAAGAGATTTTTTTTCTTGAAATTAGAGGGAAATGGCAGGAAAGTGGGGTTTCAATGTTTTCAACTATTAAATGTCTCTATCAACATCGGGCCGTCAGATTTCATCCAACAACCCAGATACTATCCCTGAGGTGCTGAACTTTACTCATTTCAGCACCATAGCCATCTCGATGTGTGTTCAGGGGTTTCCCTCTATTAAGTTAGGTCCATCGGTTTGAATTGAAATTTGGAAGTCCAACACCTACGATTCCCCAATGCTTGTTTAGGGTAAGGTCGTCAATTTGAGACATTTTGAAAGAGACAAATGTCACATAATTCTATTAAAATTGTGCCTATTAAATTCTAACCGAATTAGTCGAATCAAATACCTAAATACTCAGTCACGCAAAAATTGGCTAATAAAATTGTTGCTATAATATTTGATCATATTAAGGTTATTGAAACATGAAAATTGACGTAAAATATTATTATTATTAAGGTTATGGAAACTGGAAATCTAGCATACAAAAAGAAAATATTTAGGACTGATATTTTCAATACCATTGTGAATATGATTGGCTTCAACCATGTATTATTATATAACAGTTTGGCCGAGTGATCTAGGGCGTGAGATTTAGACTCTGGTCCGAAAGGGCGTGGGTTCAAATCCCACTGCTGTCAACTCTTTTATGAAAATTAATGACACTTCAATTATAAATTTCAAACTTTCGTTAGTTTTAGTACACTTGAATTAATTATTTCCACCTTCATTAATTTTTTAAATTGTTAATGTTTTACGATATGAAATTACCGACCCTTCCATTAGTTATTCCCACCTTATGAAAATGTTCTAAGGATGAATTGTTTTCCTTTCCTACTCAACGCATGCATCTCGTCGTTTAAATAATGTACAAGATGGTTGAGCTTTATTATCCAAGAAAATCGTAAACCTAGTAAAAATATTCCTCTCAAGCAGTTATCTTACAATATATGAGATTAAACACAAATATATCTGTAACATATGATTCTTGCACTAACATGTTAGAAACACCATTGCCAAATTATAGACATTTAGCATAATTGGTAAATTATCTTCTAGATGTATAGTTGAAAAAGAAACAAAAACATAGGTAAATTAGTTTCCAGTTTATTATGATATTGAGCATGGTCCAATAGACTATGCCGTTCAGATTCATCCACGGAGAGAATATGTACCACATGGTCCAAGTCAACATAAAAAAAAATCCTTCTTTACCTGAAAAAAAAACAAGGGAATGCACAAATTTATGGATTACTTCATCACAGTTTTGTCCTCTTCCAGAGTTCTTTCCCTTTCCACTTTTTTTTTTTTTTCATTTGGTACAAAAGTATCCCCTCTAACTAATGTGGTATTATATGTTCAAGAACAGTATAAAATAACAAAAAATGTTGAACCTCGCTAAATTAAATATTAGTGAATAAAAATATTACCTAACAAAAAACAAGGGAATGCACAAATTTATGGATTACCTCATCATAGTTTTGTCTTCTTCCATAGTTCTTTCCCTTTCCACTTTTCCTTTTTTTCATTTGGTACAAAAGTATTCCCTCTAACTAATGTGGTATTATATGTTCAAGGCCAGTATAAAATAACAAAAAAAGGTTGAATCCCGATAAATTAAATATTAGTGAATAAAAATATTACCTAACAAAAAACAAGGGAATGCACAAATTTATGGAATACCTCATCATAGTTTTGTCCTCTTCCATAGTTTTTTCCTTTTCCACTTTTCCTTTTTTTCATTTGGTACAAAAGTATCCCCTCTAACTAATGTGGTATTATATGTTCAAGGCCAGTATAAAACAACAACCAAAAGGAAGAACCCCGATAAATTAAATATTAGTGAATAAAAATATTCAGAGTTCTTTTTCTCTTTGAGATAGAATATTTTGCAACAAAATGATGAAGGGTTCCAGAGTTTTTAGCTGCATCTTTTGGGCCATTGCTTTATTTTCTGGTATGCATATTATATCTTCCTAGTTTCTTACTTATCAGTAAGGAATATTCTTTTAAGATGAAATTCCTTATTTTTATTTCAAAATCCATTTTTCTATCACATCAAGCAAATAAAATAAAAAGATAACTCTTTGACATCTCCATCGAATGGAATTTTAATTATATGAGTAAATTGACCAATTTTGATTTTACACCATTTTGTATATGTGAACAAATTGAACATAAATTAGAGATTCACATAATTTGTCTTCGTTCGACTAACATTTATATTTGTCCAGTGGTCTTAGCTTAGTTAGTCACATCTTCGATCCCATACTTGTTTAGTAAAATGTTGTAGTTAAGAAACATCTTGGAAGAGATTATTAGTGTTGCAGAATCGCAAGATTTCCATTTAGTGGGCCATAGTGTATGATCGATATCATCCATAATAGTAAGGTAAAATACCCATCTTGGATTTGTGAATGCAGTTGAGTTGATAATTTTAATAAAAGACACTTGCAACTACTTATTACTTCATCCATCCCAAATTATCTGGCCACTTTAACAAATGTACGGGTATTAAGGTTTTGGTGATTTTGATGGTAAATATAAACAAAAGTCTAAGATACCCCTCATTAATTTTATTAATCTCAATTAAAGTTTATGTCTTTCTCTCTCATTCCTCACACACAACATACAACCACCTCTTAAATATATGTTAGAAATTGATAATTTTAATTAACTAGGACTATGCAATGAGGAGTTGGAAGAAGGGAAAATTGGAAAATTTGTCATTACTACATACTTTATTTAGAAAGTAGACAGTTAATTTGGAACAACGAAAAAGTAAATATGGACAGTTAATTTGGGACAGAGGGAGTAATAATTTTGATTTGTTAATGCAGTTGACTTGATAATTTTAAATTCTCATTACTACATACTTTATTTAGAAAATAGACAGTTAATTTGGAACAATGAAAAAGTAAATATGGACAGTTAATTTGGGACGAAGGGAGTAATAATTTTGATTTGTGAATTCAGTTGACTTGATAATTTTAAATTCTCATTACTACATACTTTATTTAGAAAGAGGACAGTTAATTTGGAACAACGAAAAAGTAAATATGGACAGTTAATTTGGGACGGAGTGAGTAATAATTTTGATTTGTGAATGCAGTTGACTTGATGATTTTAAATTCTCAAGTGGATGCCAAGTTATGCTACAAGATCATTAAAGATATACCATGTGATAATGGAAAGGTAACCCAGCCATGCAAAGACACATGTGCAAAACTTTGCGGGCCTTCTGCTATCGCAACTTGCTCAGCGCCAGGCTCTTCTGCATTTTGTGTATGTCATAGAATTGCACCAAATTGTAGTGCATATCCCAATTGCTGAATTTCTGTAATCTTTAGGCAAATTTATGCGATAATAAAAACTTATATATCATGAATATTGATTTATGAATAAAAATGCATAAAAACTTATATATTGGTTGCGGGATACTCAATTTTATTCATAGTTAAAATGTTTAATTTTACCCTTTTACCCAATCGATATGTCAATAAGACATATTCTAAGATAAACTATAAAGTTGAATGTTTATTATAGTAATATGCAAGAAAGAACAAAATGAGACGTGGATGGGGAAAAAACATGAATGGTAATTGGCTTAAATGGTTGCGAGTTTCAGACATCTTAGGAGCGACTAGCTAATATCATAGTATTACAAGATTCCTTATCCATAAGTCATAGTGTCCATTTGATCATAACTGGATTAGTCGATCAAATACCTAAATACTGATAACAAAAATTATGCATAGTTTTCTATTGAAGCTCCCATCAGTAATCAAACATACAAAATATCCATTTTGGATTGGAGGTCAGAAGGTAATAAACTTGAAGTCATCAATTTTGGATTATGAATTGAGAGATATTTGCACTTCATAAAAAACTTTTTAGACTCCTCTATATTTCTTTTATGAATTAAAACACTTTTATTCCATTAACCATAAAATTATCTTGAAAGTAATCCATCTCGCTTTTATTCCTTGAATCGTTTAATAAATAATTCATACATTTTCGGTTAAAATGCACAAAAAGTGACTTATACTTGAAAAATAACTTTAACTGTATTCATCAAAGCTTGATGTCATTTTGAAAAACAATTAAAGAAGACCGGTTTTCATTTCTTATGGAACAAACCTTTTTTTTTTCGCCACAAAACTAATTATGAGTGTCATGTTTGCCACAAATTATTTTTTGGTGAATTTTACATCATATAAAATTTTACGAGTACCAAAAATTCCACTACATAGCGGAGGGTCATGTTACTGAGGCGGAGTTATACAGTAAAATAGGTACACATTAAAATTAATTAAAAATAACCATAAAGTAATTTTTTTAGGCACAATTAAGTACCACTTCTCTCCGCCCCATCCAATTCTCCCTCTCATCAAATTCTCCCTCCATAAAACATTTCAGTTCTCTCATACCCACAAATCACTCTCCAAATGAATCACACAAGCTACCCCTTTTTCTTCTTTACCCCATAAAGAAGACGATTCACCCGCCGCCGTCACCCCTTTACTTGAATTAACAAATCGACAATCCCTCCGGAGATAAACTAATCATGTTAATAATTATAGTATCAATTTGTTTAAATGACCAATTTCTAGTCACTGTGCCATTGAAAATCCAAAATTTCTAGCTGAGTTTTTTGTGGGTTCATTATTTTCAGGTCTAATTAAGTTGAAGAATTTTTATTAATTGTTGTTTGATAACAGAGAAGGAATTGAATTGGTGGGGGTGGAGAGGCGTTTTAGGGCTACAGCGGTGGTAGTGGTAGATTAGTAGTGAAGATGTTGGTGTATAATTGTTGGATCAAGAAGAAGAAGAAGAAGCGACTATTATTTATTTATTTATTTATTTTAAAAAAAGGATTGAAAAGGTATAAAGAATAAAATTTTAGAAGGGAAGATAGCCAATTGCTGGAAAAACAAGAAGAAACGAGTATAACTTAAGGGTCTTTTTTTAAATAGAGAAATCTGCTATACTTAGCGCCAACATTTTAGCTAACATCGATAAATAGCAATAACTTATTATTAAGCCTTTTGTTAGCATCAACTATTTATGGGTCTCCATAATTGACCAATTAACGAATTCGGCAAGAATTTAGGCAAAACTTAGGGAATTACATTAGACTAAAAAGTTGGGAGAAACATTTCTGGCCAGAACGGAAGGGTCCAAGACGGAAGTCCCACTTCCGTTCTCAACTGGCAGATTAAAAACCCTACAAACCCTAATTAATCTGTGACCTGAGGACGGAAGAAATTTCGTCCTCAAATTACATTCTTTTTGCAGTGTATAGTCTTTTCTCACTTTTTCTTTTTTTACCATGCATTATTGAACGCAAATATCTGAACGGTTTTGGTATTTTCGTTTACATTTCTGACCGATTTTTAGAGACTTGTCCATTCAAAATTATATTTTTTTAATTTTCAATTACATCTATAAATAACTTCTCAACCTCTCCACAATCTACAACATTCTCAACTCTCAAACCTAAAATTTCCATATCCTTTTCACAATTCCTTTTTTCTAAATTTATTTCTCCTCTTAAAAAAATCATCTTCTAAAATGGCAAACTTTCCAGAATTTATTCAAAAAGAAATGCGTAACAAATTCAGGGATGTTGATTTTACCAGATACTGGCATGCAGAATACGAGCAAGTGTTAATAGAAATTTGTTATGATTTTAGTACACTGGGTTACAATGGTGAAAAACGTTGATCCGATTCGTACAACGAAATTGTCTACGGAATGAACTCCGTCACCGGCGGACAATTCACAATAGAAATGATCGATGCAGGTGTAGCAAAACTGCGCAGGCGATTTTGGGATTTTAAAGCACTTAATCGCAAACCATGGTTCAAGTACGACGGTAGGACCAACATTGTTGATTTGGATGGTGATGAAGCCCAGTGGGAGGAATACGTTGCGGTAAGTTGCATTTAATTACGGTACACTATAATAATTCAATGTTTTCATAACTTACATGTTTGGTTTATATAACTCTACATTAGGCTAATTCAAGGGCTAAGCGTTACAGAAGTAAAGGCGAATTTTTCTTTATCCTTCTCTGCCATATTTTTGGGTATGAAGGAAGAGCATTTGTGGACGAAGTCGGTCAGTGTTCAAGATCACCGGAAGAGATAACCGTAGAGGCTCCCCCCGACTACTCGATGTCGGATGCATCGTCCAACAACACTTCTATATGGAAAATGTTTGAACATAAATTTCGAAAGAATTAGGGTTTGAATTATCGGGACTTTTAATTTTTATATATTCAATGTAATTTGTTTTTCTATGAATTGAATTTAATTCTTAGTTTTATGATATTTAAAAGTTCTGAAATGAGTAATATTAAAAAAAATTGACAACACACTAAAAGTAATAATAATAATGTGGACATTCAGGGGAAAAACCTTCTGCCCCTTGACTTCCGTCCTCGACACTTCCATCCTCAAGGGGGCAGGAAGTGTTTCCACTGAAGACGTTTGTGGCCTGAATTTTTAAGGATAGAAAATCATATCCCTTGACTACCAAAATCTCTATAAAATCCAATAACTTTCCCTCCATTTTTCTTACCTCAAACAACATCCTCCAATCTATTTATTCCAACCAAACCCATCTTTTCTCAAGTTCACATATTTTATGTAAAAAAAATGGCACTTGAATGTCCGATGAGATTGTATTTACATTTCGACCACAATGTAGTGTACGAAAATGGTGATTTTCCCTGTTTTACAAAGCCAAGCGAAATAAATGTGGAAGTTATACAAAAACTTTCATTCCGGCAACTTTGCCACAGAATATGTCAGCGCAAAGGAGTCGATTTTTCTAGTGTCACTGTTCGGCTAATAATGATTCGTTCATTCTTCATGCCGACATACAACATGGTGATGTACGATGTTGTACATCTTAACGACGAAAAAGATCTAGAGAATTTATGGGGAATCCAAACGGATTTCAAACTACAAGGGATTAATGTAGGTGTTTTGTTAGAACCTCTGCAGAGACATGTAGATAGTTTTGTAATCCCGACAACAGAATTTTCGCCACAGGCACAATTTGTTCCGAAATCATATTTTTCGGAGTCAAATCCCATACCAACTATGCCCCCACCATCTAGTTACGAACCTTGTATAAATAATTCGGTCATGGATTCATTGGGTCTCATATCAGACATTGACGGTGTTCAGGAAACGGAAGACGACTTCGCAGACGATAGTGCTGGAGAACACGAGGACGACGGGGTCGAGGAACATGTAGAGGCGGTAGCGGAAGATGCCATCTTTGAAATCCAATAAAAAACCTCTGGACCAAGTAATGAAGAGACATTCCAAGAGCCTGAACCAACTCCATCTACCTCCGCCCCAGCTATTCCAGAATGGAATATGCCATCAAATGGTAACTATGCTAATTTTGCCTGTTGGAATGATATGGGTTCCATGGAACCTGTTCCTGAACTAACATACAGGGAAAAAACAATTAAAATATGGAATCCCAATTTTCCCGAAATATGTTTGGGGATGCAGTTCAAAGATAAACGTGAGGCAATGTTGGCAGTTAATGTGTGGCATGACAAAGTGGCCTTGAGGGAGTGGAAAAGAGACAGAAGCAACAGACAATGGTTCAGCGGGGTTTGTAGAAACTCAACAGAAAAAAGCCGATGCAGTTGATACATTCGCGTTAACCATAGCAGGGTAGATGGAATGTGGAAGGTTACCAAGCTTAACAAGGGTCACTACTGCTTGATGGACCAGAACAAAAAACGCAACATGTCCTCCAGCTACATTGGGGTAAAAATTCTATACCTTGTACAAGCTGATCCTAAAATTTATGTTAAATTGATTAGGGCTGCTTGTGTGAATAATTTGAGTTTGAGTTGTACTTATAGAAAAGCTTGGTATACCCGCCGACATGCTATAGAAACACATTTTGGTACTTGGAAATCAACTTTCCAAGTACTGCCACAGTATATGCGGGCACTACATGATTCTAACCCGGGTGCTATAGTCAAATTGGTTTACCATCCACAACTAACTGTAAATGGCCCTGAGGTTTTCAAGGCATTGTTCTGGATATTTAAACCGTTAGTTGATGGTTACAAGTGGTGCCGGCTTATAATTTCAATTGATGGCACACATCTTAGGGGAAATTATAAAGGGGGTACTCTAGGTTGCAAGCACTCATGATGCTAACAATCAAATTTTACCCATTGCTTTTGCATTGGTCGAATCAGAGGCAACTTCCACTTGGTCATGGTTCCTTAAAAACTTAAGGGAACATGTTGTGAAAGACTTACAAGTTTATCTTATTAGCGATCGTCATGCCGGCATTCTAAGTGCCATGGCTAGCGTCCCCGGATGGCAACCTCCAATGGCAGTGCACTGATATTGCCTTAGGCATTGCAGGTCAAATTTTCACATCCATGCAAAAAATAAAGAATTGAAAGATTATGTGTGGATTGCTGCAACACAAAATAAAAAAGTAAGTGCGATTTTTATCTTGAACGTATTAAACAAAAAGATGAGGATGCATTTAACTGGTTGATGCAGCATCCCAAAGAGTTGTGGACTTTGGCATACGATGGGGGAAAGCGTTTCGGTTGCATGACGACAAACATGTCTGAGGCGCTTAACAGCGTTTTGAAACAGTCTAGAGCACTGCCTTTGAAAGCTCTTGTGGAGATGATATTTTTCAAGCTTGTACATTATTTTGACGCACACCGGGAAGACGCTAATAGTTGTCAAACACCATTCCCTAAGAGAACATGAGATCAGTACTTCACGTACGAAGAAAAAGCAACAAGTTTGATTGTGCAACGACACCACAAAGACCAAGGAATCTATAGGGTCATGTCCCGACATAGAGGACCTGGCGAAGGTGGAAAAATATACACGGTAAACTTATCAGCTTGTGCTTGTAACTGTGATAAATGGTCTACTTATTCAACTCAATGCTCACATGTCATTGATGTGTCCAAATCGATCATGGAGTATGCTTCTAAGTAGCAATGGCAAATGGGTTAACCCGGCGGGTTAGGTGTGGGTCGGTGAACAGTGGCGGGGCGAGGCGGGGCGGGGTTGACCAGTCAATGGGTCATGGCGGGTTGGGTCGAAAACATAATATGAACAACCCACCCCGCCCCGCTTGGAAAACCCGTCAAAGGTGGGCCGAGTCACGGGTTAACCCGGTGGGTTGTGTGGGTTAGGCGAGTTTGGCGGGTTGGGTGGGTTGAACGGGTTGGGTTAATTTTTGATGAGTTTAATTTGGACATAATAAATAAGTATAAGTTAGACATACATATAGATAAAGCCACCTTGTAGTGGTGGGGGGTTTGGCATGGACCCCTACCGGTTTTATTAATAACAAAATTAGTGCTACATAGGAGGGGGACTTATGTGGCCTAAACCTCCCACGTGAAATTACATTAAACTATCTAACCGCTTGCACAAATTCGTCTCTTGAATCAATTTAGAAAATAGATTAATATATGATAGAGTGAGATTGGTGTGAGTTTGAGGGGATTTGAGGGGGTATTTATAGGATATAATTATAATAGAGTTTTATTTAAAAATTAAATAGCCGTTACTTACAACATCAACATAGCCGTTACACATATCCGTTGGAAACTTGGGTTGGGTGAAAAGTTAAAACTGAAAAGTTAGGCAGTGGGGTATGGTGGGTTAAATGGGTTGGGGGCGGGTCCAAACGGGGTGGGTTGGGGTGGCGGGTCGGGGTGGGTTGTGGGTTTTTAACGGGGCGGGGCGATTTTTCTTGAATGTAAACCCACCCCGCCCCGTTTGTAAAACCCACTTAACTCGTGGGTCATAACGGGTTTAGGCGGGTCCAAAAGTGGGCCGAGTTAAACGTGGCGGGGGCGGGGCGGGTCGCGGGTGGGCCAAACCCACTTGCCATTGCTACTTCTAAGTATATCCACCCTTTATATTCTCTCGAGCATTATAGAAATACGTACAAGTCCATTTTATACCCTGTACTTGATCTCATTCATTGGAGACCTCCTCCTTTTGATATGACACATCACCCTCCTAACATAAAAGGTACGTAGGTGGGTCGACCTCAAAGGCGGAGATTTCAAATGCCTATGGACACAGAGAACAGGGGAACTCAAAGAGAAAAGAAGTGTGGCCACTGTAAACAAGTCAGTCACAACCGGAAGACTTGCCCCATGTTAGCAAATCTTGACCAAGCACCTCCTCCACAATAATTGTATTTAAATTTTACTAATTTGTAATAGTTTAGAATGTAAAAATTATCAATTTTGTTAGCAATCGTATAAAGTTGTTTTAAATGTATTTAATTTTTTTCATTCAATATCCAAAAATTGCAAATATTACAATGACTTATTATTAAAGTTGACGTAATAAATTGGCAAAAGCATCATTCCCGGCCCTATAATCAATGATATTGTAAGGGGCTGGATGAATTTGTACATGGTCACCGGGGTGTAATCTTGAAAACACAACAAACTCATCCCACCCCAAAAAATAGTAATCGTCTCCGCCTTTGTCTCTAGCCACTTGGAGTATCAATTTGTTCCCGTGAAAATTGCGCATTGTAGTACTTCGGGTATTCCAAGTTGCATTCTAACACGCCATTGCATGTAGTTTCTACATATCCACTGTACACGGGAAACAAGATTACAACCCATACCTCTTAGAGGAACGAATTTATTACTAAAATTTTAATATCAGAAAACATACCGGTTTAGAAAGTGCCGAATAGGTTTTTTCAATGTCTATTCTAAAACCCTGCCGGAAAAAAAGTCCCGTCAAAAGGATACGATAATTCGCCCTTCAGGTAACCTATCTTGTGCCCTCCCTTAACAGAAATATCTAGTACATTCATTGGAGAGATATAAAATGAACTTTATCTGTGGGCCAAAGATTGTTGTCACGCAAAAATTGTTGTAATCCTCCATCTAGGTAGTACATATCATCTATTTTGGTTACATAAACGCACCATTGATTCCCAAAGTCGTCATTCAGATAGACAGAACTTGCTAACCCGAGACCAATTTGCTCCAACCAATTTGTGTACTTTGTTGGAAGATGCTACAAAAAAAATTACTTAGATAGCTAAACACATTTCATCTAAAAAAAATTACACATAACAAAATAAAATACTACCTTTTTTCCATCAGTTTGATTTCCAACCGCAATTCTAAACTGGTGTCTGAAATACTCTTCCAGGGCGGGATCCATTTCGCTATTCATTATCAAATTATATTAGGGAAGATATGGTTTTTATGGAAATAAATGAGTTGAAGGGTCTTGAATGAGTTGCAGGGTATGTTGATGTGAGAAAATTAAGTGAATTTTGCTGAATTTTATTCAAAATTTGGTGGAGAGTGGATAGTATTTATAATCCTTGAAAAACTGGCCACAAATGACATCGTGGGGAAAAACTCTCGGCCATTTGAGGACGGAAGTGAGATTTTCGTCCTCAATTTGGTCCACATTTGCAGTCCCATTATGGTAAGGAAAAAGTGAGAAAAGACTAAACACTGCAAAAAGGCTGTTATTTGAGGACGGAAGTGGCAATTCCGTCCTCAGGTCACGGGAATTAATTAGAGTTTGTAGGGTTTTTAATATGCCAGTTGAGAGACTTCGTTCTCGCCAGAAATGTTTCTACCAACTTTTTGGCTGCCATGTTATGACCATTCTGCTAAACCCATGTTAGTCTAATGCAATTCCCAAAACAAGTCACGTCCCCAGCACATGCATCCAATCAAAAGGGAAAAATTGTCCATCCCCTTTTTTGCACACCAACCATTATTTTTAACCCCCCCCCAATCTCCCTCCTCTTCACCTAGATATTATCCAATTGTGAGCACACAAAAATTCATCCCTCACTATAACCTCTTAATCCATAATAAGGGGATAAATTTTGAGAACTGTATATACGTATAAATCAAGCTTTGCAAACAGATAATTGTGTTGGATATTTTATCTTTATAAATTTAAATAGCTAATAAATCATCTATGAAAGAAAAACTTTACCATTAACTTGATGAGTCAGTGAGTTTATATTCATTTAACTTTAATTTATTGAACTTTGTTCCATTTCAGTATAAACTCAATCTAAATATATATTTTTATATTCCGTGCATACCACGAGTTTTTGCTAGTATTTCATATTACAACATATTTATAGTATATTGTACACATAATGTGAATATATTATTTATTTTCTAAATATTTGAAATTAATGTTAAAAAATATTTTAAACTAATATCTATATAAAGCAAAATTTCCAATTATGTGCTGATATTCTATTAGTTTTTTCATATTTTTCATTCAATTGTTACATTTTCCATTTATAACATTTTCATCACATCAAATTTGTAAAAATAAATTATTATTGAAAGTAATTTCGTCTTTATATGTATTATATCTGACATGCATTATTTTCTATTTCTCAATGAATGAAATAAAATAAAAAATCATCAAGAAAGGCTTTTCTTTTTTAATTAAGTTTATTTCATATTTAAAAGGCAAATTGGTGAATATGTGTAAACTCAAACCAACAAGGAAGCTAAAACTTCATCAACAACATAAAAGAGATGATAATAGAGAAAATTTCACCCAGAAAACAGAACACTGTTCAGACGACCATAACTCGGAATCAGCAAGTTGAAATCCGAATCCCACTGTCCTGAATGTAATCCTATGAGACTTCTACCCCCAGTTAAAATTTGAGAGCATTCCGACAACAAATGACCGTCCAATCGGAAGAAATCACAAAATTGTGCTGGCAGAAAAATAGCTGCGAAAATCTCCTTTTTCCTCCAAAACTCACTGTTTCTTCTCTCTCTCTCTTAAATTATAATAGAGGAGCAAAAAACCAAGGGTTTTATAATATGTTGGGCTGGGCTATGGGCTCTTTTTCAAGACCCACAAAGGAGGGAAAATATTACATGGCCCAACACAAAGGTGTTCATATCAAGAATCTAGGGCTTTGCATGGGCCTGGCCCAATTTTTTCATAAAGGTCATGACATGGCCCCCAAAAATTGGGGACAAACATTTTTGTCCAGAACGGAAGTGCCACATCCGTCTTGGGGCCATAACGGAAGTGGGACTTCCGTCCTGGGCTGACGTAGCACTTCCCGGGACCTGTCTCGCCATGTCGGCGAGAGGGACGGAAGTCCCCACTTCCGCTTTTGAGATGAAGCGAAGTGGCACCTTGAAAATTGATGATTTTTTGATACCTCTCCCACGTTTTGTCTTTTCCTTTCTCTTTTTCTTTTTTCTTTTTTCTTTTTCTTTTTCTTTTGTTTTCTTTTTTCTTAAGGTTTAATATATATATATATTAATTTTCCACAATTGCGAGTCGAAAAAAATCTATTAATGTAGTAATATGATTATTTTAAACACATTAATTGATTTTACTCCAATAGCACTACTATATATACAATAATTTTAATAATATATTAGATAATGTATTCTAATATACACTTAAATGAGATTGACATTTTAAAGGGAAAAAAATTGAGTCATATCCACTGTTCCTTTCCTTTTTAATTTTCTACTTTATTTCTTATATTATTTTATTGAGTAACCCCTATTTAATTCCTTATTAAATTGATGTGATTTTCTATATATATTATTTATATTATACTAACTTTCCTAATCCAAATAAAATTCCTAATTAATTCTAATACCAATCCCACATCTAATTAACTTATTCATCTACGTGATTTACAACTACACCCCCGATTACGATACGCCAGTGAAACGCCCATCAACAAAACGTTAATCAAATATAGCACGTAATACGTGATGAAAAAATAAATTGTTCAAAATCTCATATTGAGCAAAATAAATTCAAGTCAATGTAACAAGTCGTGAAAAAATTAAATTACACATAATTAACACGTAAGCGAAAATTTAATTACACATAATTAACAAGGGTTACTAGGGGTTGTTAGTGTTATTAGGGTTTGTTAGGGTTAGTAGGGGTTGTTAGGGTTATTAGGGTTTGTTAGGGTTAGTAGGGGTTGTTAGTGTTATTAGGGTTTGTTAGGGTTATTAGGGTTTGTTAGTATTATTAGGGTTTGTTAGGGTTATCAGGGTTAGAATTTATACTCCTAAGTAGTTAATTTGGAGTCAATGGGAACATGTTTTAATGACAGTGTACTCTCTCTTGCGAGTTTGGCATCAAGACTACTAGGCACCTCCTGTAATTTCTCCACACTCTACTAAAAAAATAAAAAAACAATTTGGAGAATGTTCCATGACAAACTAGACTCTGTGACTAAGAAAAATCTGGGGTGGACAGGTCCCAATGGGACTGTATAACCTGAATTGAGGAGGGGCCTACCATACAGGTGGGTCATGCATCAAAATATGTGAGAGAATGTGTGAGCCATGTCCCATGCACTAGGTGCATGCCATCCCTTCCCCTCTGTCTGTATGAAAAGCACTTGAATTTATTTTTTACGTGTTAATTTATGTGTAATTAAATTTTTTCACGACTTGTTGCATTGACTTGAATTTATTTTGCTCGATATGAGATTTTGAACAATTTATTTTTTCATCACGTATTACGTGCTATATTTGATTAACGTTTTGTTGATGGGCGTTTTACTGGCGTATCGTAATCGGGGGTGTAGTTGTAAATCACGTAGATGAATAAGTTAATTAGATGTGGGATTGGTATTAGAATTAATTAGGAATTTTATTTGGATTAGGAAAGTTAGTATAATATAAATAATATATATAAAAAATCACATCAATTTAATAAGGAATTAAATAGGGGTTACTTAATAAAATAATATAAGAAATAAAGTAGAAAATTAAAAAGGAAAGGAACAGTAGATATGACTCAATTTTTTCCCCTTTAAAATGTCAATCTCATTTAAGTGTATATTAGAATACATTATCTAATATATTATTAAAATTATTGTATATATAGTAGTGCTATTGGAGTAAAATCAATTAATGTGTTTAAAATAATCATATTACTACATTAAATAATGTCTAAAGGATTTAGAGTTTTTTTCGACTCGTAATTGTGGAAAAACTAATATATATATATATATATATATATATATATATATATATATATATATTAAACCTTAAGAAAAAAGAAAACAAAAGAAAAAAGAAAAAAGAAAAAAGAAAAAAGAGAAAGGAAAAGACAAAACGTGGGAGAGGTATCAAAAAATCATCAAAAAAAAAATTTCAAGGTGAGAACGGAAGTGCCACTTCCGTTCATCTCGGAAACAGTGGGACTTCAGTCCTCGTACGACATGGCGAGGCGCGTTTGGGAAGCGCCACGTCGGCCCCGGGGACGAAGTCCCACTTCATATAGCTCTCGAGACGGAAGTGGCACTTCCGTTCTGGACAAAAATGTTTGTTCCCAATTTTTGAGGGGCATATCATGACTTTTATGAAAAAGTTGGGCCATGCCCATGCAAAGCCCAAGAATCTAATGGACATTCTAGTGAAAGAGAGGCTGTGGATGCCATGGCTAAAGATGCCACGAAGAATGAAATGATATTAAGGACATGATGAGAATTTTGTTGTTGTTTTCTCCAAGAGAGGGGCTGTCGGATCTGTATTTGGTGGTGGCGGGACTGGGTTGAGGTAGAGGAGAGGGATGGCGGAATTGGGTTGAGGTGAGGAGAGGGAGGGTGAGAAAGGATAAAAGGGGTAAAATGGTTATTTTGCAATAACTTTAAAAAAATAATTCGAAATTCATTTTTTCCGTAACAGATCTAGACGGAAGGATTACCTTCAACAATCGCAATTTGTTTGAGGACTGTAATACAAAGAAATTTAGAACGGAGATCATTATCGCAAACGTGTATAAGTTTGAGGACGAAATTCACCAATTTACCTAATTAAAATTCATATTTTCAATAAGTATACGCCAAGAAGTGAAGTCCAAACTTATGTATAATAACTTCTTATTTGAATGTAAGTATATGTTTGTATATATACACACGCAATTAAAATCAGGGACGAAGCCAGAAATTTGGTGTTGGGAGGGGGGCGCGAAACTGCAACAACATGTTGAACTACATATAAAAACGGCAAAAAAAAAACAAATTTGGGGGGGCAAAACTAATAAAATATTTCGAACTACATATAAAATTTTCTATATCTAGTAGTATTTTTAAAAATCTCGAGGGCCCCCCTCCCGCCCCTCTGTCTTCGTCCCTCATTAAAACCATTAGTATAGTAGTCTTATATATTTTATATAAAATTATTATTTATACATACGTACATATTTTTTAGGTGTAAGATTTATTTTCTATATGATATATTTTAAAAATCATTTAGTACAAACAAAAAACATTAGATTACAAGTTATAATAACTTAATACTCCCTCCATTCCTAAATATAAGACTCTTTAGACAATTTGAGAAAATTAAGGAAGTTGTCATTTTCACCTAAACTTCCAATATTATCCCCACCCTCCCTCTGTCTCACTTCTTTGTCATAAAGAAAGGAAAATGTTGAGGGTATAATTAGAATAAATTGTTGACAACTAATAAAATAACCTTAAACGACAATTAATTTGGATACCTAGATATCTCCTAAACGACAATTAATAGGGAATGGAGGGAGTAACATTATAGAAACACAAAAGAACTACCTCTGTAATGTTTTTTGATTTGTTTTTTAAGAACTACCTAAGTAATTTTATATTTAAAAATGATACCAATATATACTGTACAAACAAAAAATGCTACCTAGCTTTAATAGAAACCTGGATAATGTTTTTGAAGTAAACCTATATTAATTTATTGATTTCAATCCACTTAGATTACATGCTTTAAAAAATAACAATAATATTACGCGGAACTATATAAGTGATGTTATATTCTTACAAAAATACATCAATATCATATACCAAAACAAAATAATACCTAGCTAGCTAAATAACAAATTGAATATTTTTCCCGAAAAATCATTCTTACGTTATTATATTGATTTTGACAACTTAAAATATGAAAGTTCCAACCGTAGATTCTTTCACCTACTAAACGAACCACAGAATATGCGGCAACTCATTTGATAGATTAATTATTTCAAACAAATTTTCAATGTTACAAAATTAAATAAGTTACAAAATTCTGTAAATTTCCTTTCATAATTGATAGGTAATAATTGATGCTAATAAAATCAGAGAAAAAATATCCGTAACTATGAAAATGAAATTATTTTGGGAAACTTCGTAACCAATGTCTTGCCATCATATTTAGTGGACTCGGAATTCAGATTTTGGTCAATGGCTTGTTGTCGCCGTTGGTGGACTGACATGCCTGATAAGATTGGTCATCGAAGAAGAGGATTTGGGCTCCTCGGAGCTTGCTGGATATCAGATGGACAACAAATTATGTTGCTTCATTGACGGGGTGTTGTGGGGAGGGCTGAAGTTAGGACCTTTTTTGGAGGAGGTTCAGCTTAAGGTTGAGGAAGAATAATGAGAATTTGGGAGGAAGTGAAGGTTTTTTTTTAACTTAAAGTACCAAAATTACCCTTGAAACTATTTGGGTTGACCAGTACAAAAAAATCAACTGAAAATTTGATGGAAGGACTAAGTGTATCAAAAGTAAATTGTTTAGGGATAGATAAGTCTAAAAATAAAACTTTTGGACCTAGACCACCAAATGGAAATAGCTTGGGTCCTAATTTTAACCCATTGAACTTAGGGGTGTTCCGGAAAAAATGAAAACCAACCAATCAAACCCGATTTTTTCGGTTTGAGTTGGTTTCGGTTTGAACTAAATTAAAATCGAATTTTTGATTTGGTTTAATAAAATTTATAAACCGAAAAATACATCATTATTAGTTCAAACGTTTAAAAAATAAAAAAAAAATACATCATTATTAGTTTAAAATAAAATAAAAGTTTCAGGTGAATTTAAAATCAAATATCAACTGATGACTCTTTAATATCTTGATTTAACACTTGAAAAAATTGCTTGTCATGTGTATAAATAAGAACTTACATATGTTTTATTGCAAAAGATATATATATATATATATATATAATTTTAAATTCACTGGAAACTTTTGTTGTATTTTGAACTAATAATGATGTATTTTTTGTATTTTTTTTCCTTTTAGGGTAATTTTACAGTAATTTGTTCGAAGTTAAAGAATTAAGATTTTATATTTCATTGGACTAAGGAACCTTTGCTGGTTTAAATTGGTTACAAAATTTCAAACTGAATATTTCGATTCTATTTGAAAAATATGTAAAATTAAACTAAACCGACCATTAACACCCCTAATTTAACTCATAAATAACTTGACAATTATAAAATTCTTAATTGTCATGTCACCCTTTCTTTTCTTCTTCCTTTCACTCCGCCTAGGCCTGCAAACGGTTACAAACGGATATGGAATTGTCTATTCCGGATCCATATCCATTTTTAATTTTTTCTACCATATCCGTATCCATATTCTAGCGGATCCAAAATATATATTACCAGATCCGCTGATTTGGATCCGAATACGGATATGGTAAAACCCGTTTCAAAAAGTCCAATTATACTAAAATCCACAAATAATTCTACAACCACCTCACTGGGAGTATTTGCCAAATCGAGCTCGACCGTTGATCTTTTATTGCATCAATATCCAAATCGAGCTCAACCACCTCACTAGGAGTATTTGCCATCCTATAGGAGAAAGACAATGAATCAACAATTATGTTTCAGAATCTATAGTTTCTCAAATAAAAGAAAATTAGAGGTTATGAATAAATAAAATGAAAGAAGCCTAAACCTTTTCACCATACTGCAATTCAAACACCAAATACAAAAACATATCTTTGTAAACGAGAACCAACGGAAGAAAAATACTTTACACGCAATTGAATATATCTGCGACGGTGACGGTGACGGGAAGGAGCAGCAGCGTTGCAGCGGCAAGGAGTAGGCGCCGGAGAAGGTAAAAGAGGAAAGAGAGAGAGAGAGAGAGAGAGAGAGAGAGAGAGAGAGAGAGAGAAGAGGGAAGAAAGGAAAGAAATGGAACGGCGCCGGAGAAGGTAGAAGAGGTAACGGGAGAGAGAGAATAATAGACTGTGATGTTAGGGTTTGTTATCTCTTAACCCTTAAGAATGTATATATACATGACTAAAATTGCAATATAAATAATTATCACATAAATCTTATAAAATACTTATATTACAAAAAAGTCCTAAATCCTATAAATCGTGTAAAATATATTGTTTTAGGGAATATATATATATATATATATATATATATATATATATATATATATATATATATATATATATATATATATATATTGTTTTACCCAAAGCAGATTCGGGGTTTAACGGATATGATTTTTATATTTCATATTTGTAACCGTTTTATTACTCTTATACGGACTCGGATTCGGATGCGGGTATATAGATCTAGAGTTCTTACCATATCCTAAAAATAAAATCGGATTCGAGTCGGATACGAATAAAAATCCGACCTGTTTGCAGGCCTAACTCCGCCTACTATTTTCAAAAAACTGGACTAAAAACCAAAAATTCAGAGGCAAGTATGTCTTTTACATCTTGTACCCAATAATACACTCCCACGTGTCATACAAGAGGGCATAAACAAAAAGAACAAAGTCGGCGGTTCGGCCGGAAGTCGCCTTCTTCTTTCCTTCGACATTCCGCCTTGCAACTTAAACGGATAAATAGCCATTTTGGTCACTAAAGTTTTTTCGGTCTGCCATTTTGGTCAAAAACTTTAGTGACCTAAATGGCAGAATGAAAAAAATTTAGTGACCAAAATGGCAGGCCGAAAAAACTTTAGTGATGAAAAAAGTTTAAAAAACTCATTTTTGACCAAAGTGGCAGGCCGAAAAAACTTTAGTGACCACAAAATGGCTATTAATTCCAACTTAAACCCATAAAAAAAATTACTTTTTTTCTCCCCCTCTTCTCTCTCTTCCCCCTGCTGCTGTTGCTGGCCAGATTTGGCCATTAGCTCCGATCAATGATCAAATCTTAGTCATTTTGTTCTGTTTATATATACTCTATTTTGTACTACGAATCATATGAAACCTTTTTCAGAGTTTTTTTCTTCAAGATTCAAGACACAGTGGTTAGATGAGTCTCAGATCTTCACACATCTAGACTTGTTTTCTATGTTTCTAGGAGGATTTGTTAAACTCGGACTAGATCTGGGCCCTTTATCAACTTTTTACATCTTCCCGAGGCAATTTGTAGGACGGTTGATACGCCCATGGTCCTATAAATTGTCGATCCCTAAGGAAGATGTTGAAAGTGATATTCTCCTGTCCCTGTGGATCAAGGATTGCGATGAAGATGCTTTGAAGGAGAAAATTATATATTTGTTTAGTTGGCTAGTTTTTCTAGTTGTTTTTCCTAACCATCCAAGTTTTATTGGGTGTGTCTTTTGTCTGTTATCGTGATTTTTTAAATTATTGTATAACTTTTACTTTCTGTATCTTTAGATTTTCCTTTGATTGTAATGGCTTCGGCTATTTGTGATTAATGGAAACTAAATTTATTCAGCCAAAAAAAAAACTTAAACCCATAAAAATTCAGCCAAAAAAAAATAAAACTTAAACCCATAAAATAACTCACCTCTAATTTCCCAAATTACCCACCCCTACATTTTATTCATAATTCCCACCTCCTTCTTTTCTTGCTTCTGTCTCATCTATTATGAATATTCTATTTCATCTACTCATCAAACCAAGATCACTCTCAAATGTCCCAAATGGCAGTTGAGTTGGTTCTTATGTGGTAGATTGTGCATAATGATGCATGATCGAATTTTAGCAGTAGCAATATGAAAATTTAACCTTCCAATGTGAAAGTGATTTTTTGTGGTGGGTTAAGATAAATTTTCTCACCTAATCGGGCCTTTCAAATTCTATATCAGACTGAGGGTGTGGCTCTTTGTGCTGAGTAACCCTTTTTTGTGCACAATATCACTCTCAAATTTCAATAGTCATACCCCCTTTCCTAGGGGTGTCAATCGAGCTATGTGAGCTGAGCTTGGCATAGCTCACGCTCAGCTCACATAAAAATTCAAAAGCTCACGCTCACGCTCAGCCCGGAAAAGCTCATAAACCTTGAGCTCACGCTCAACTCACATTTTAACACGAGCTCAAGCTTAGCTCACGAGCTTCCCAAGCTCACTTATATTAGCGAAGAAAACGAAAATCATGTCTCAAGAATAGCATAATACAATGAGCCTTAAAACTAAATTTGGACAAGAATACACAAAAAGAAGCAAAAGTTTCAGAATTATTTGATATGCTAATAAAAAGAGTCTTATATAAAAAAAAACAAAAAAACAAAAAACCAAGAAAATCCATGCACTTAAAATTTTAACAAATGATAAATTTGCAAATTTCAAAAGATTGATTTAATTCCATTGTCAGTGGCAATTCCAATTTTGACAATCCCATTGAATTCTTTTACACCATCTCACTTTTTGTTGTGATTCATCCCAATGTATTTTGTACTGCAGTGTTTTCCCACGCTATCTTTTTCCTATTTTCTCACTTCCTTTAACTTTTATACATGTCTCTCTCCCTGTTGTAAGACTCTTCTTTAATATAATCTCCTTTCTACCCAAAAAAAAGATTATTGAGTTAATCCACACATTATAATTATAATTATAATGTATATAAGTTTTTTTTAAATTAGTAGTATTATTATTATATATATAATATTTTAATTATATTAATTTTATTCGGGTTTGAGCTTTTTTTAGTGCTGAGGGGTCAGTCTCACGCTCACTCACATAAGAGCGAGACTGAATATTAGTTTCACGCTCACATTACTAGCTTCACGCTCACATTTTTTTTCAGTCATGAGTAGGTTCGAGCCGTTGACACCCCTACCCTTTCCCCCCTCCATCCCTATCCCCACAGTCTCAGAACCCACCAATAAAAGTTTTTTATTCTTTTTAAATCTTTTTTCAAGAAAATAATTTCTCTCTCTCTCTCTCTCTCTCTCTCTCTATATATATATATATATATATATATAAGACTCAGCTAGAAGAGAGAGAGCCCATCATCTTAAGTGGTTTGTCCTCTCTATTGGGGTGTTTGTAAGGTATGATTCTTTCTATTTTTTTATTTTTTTTTAGTTTCATTTTCTGTTTTTTTTAATTTCTTTCTATTTTTTTATTTTTTAATGTCATTTTCTGGTTTTTTAATTTCTTGAACCTTTCTCCCTTTCGGTTATGAATCTTGGAATAAGTTGAATTGATTTCAATTTTTTTGGTTGATATTTTCTTTCATTTCTTATAGTTTATTAATATTTAACGGTAAAACTGCTTACATGGTACCTTCTAGACCCGCATATTTTGCACTGGGTACTACATTTTTTTAGTTGATTTATATTCATTTGAGTGCTATTGGGTTTCTGTTGTATTGGTTTCTCACTTTGTGTGTTTTTCAGTTTTAATGAAGTTTGTACAAAGTTGTAGTCTTTTTACTGTCTGAATATTTGCTTAGTGTTTAATTCTTCTTTTTATGCAAAGCCCAGAATGGTAACTTCATTGCTAGATTCTCTAAGTTTAAGTTCTTGAGGAGAAACTTATGAGAAATGGATATAGAGATTACTTATATTGGATATGCTCTTTGTTCCCTAGACCCTGCTGACGTTGGAGCCTTGTGCACTAGGTACGGCATCTATATCTGTTGTTTGTTCATATTGAGAAGCTCTTTCAATTTTTCTTTTTACAATAAGTTAAATTATTGTGTTTGAGTTGTTGGAAATGTGCTGCAGATAATTTGTCTAGTTTATTGGATTTTTTGTTGATTTGGGAGTCGTTAAAGATGCCTGGAGTTGTTGTTGTTGATGGTATTGAAGAAGAAGGGGTGGTGAATGAAGTGTATGAGAATGGAAATTCTACACCTAGTATAGAGAATTCAATTGCAAATAAGTCTCCGAAGGGTGGGTTGACTCCCGAAGCTCCTCAGGATGGCGGTACAAACTGTGAAGTTAATGGGGCTGTTGAGCCCTCTATTGAGCAGCTATATAAGAATGTGTGTGAGATGCAGAGCTCTGATCAATCGCCTTCGAGGGCTAGTTTTGGATCGGAAGGTGAGGAGTCTCGAATTGATTCTGAGTTGTGCCATCTTGTTGGAGGAGAGATGTGGGAAGTTGAGATAATGGAGGAAGATGAAGAGGTCCAGAAGCCAGAGAATGGTGATTCTCGTAGTGATTCTGGTTTTAAGATAGAAAGCTCATCTACAGGGAACTTGGAGAATTCTCAGTCTGCGAATACAAATACAAATTCAGCTCAATCAAAAAAGGCGAGGCATTCACAATTGGATTCAGATACATCAGCAATTTCAAGTCCCAAGGGTAAAATCCCTCAGGGGAAGCCTCCAAAAGATAAGCGGAATGAGAAGACGTCGAGGAAAGGTTTAATGGGAGGTAAAAAACAGGGCATGTCAGCCTCAAGAGGGTCAAAGTTACAGAATGGCACTGAGGATTCATCTGACTCGGGCTTGGACAATCCTGATCTTGGGCCATTTCTACTTGAGCAGGCAAGGGATTTGATTTCTTCTGGAGATAATCCCTACAAGGCTCTCGACTTGGCTCGTCGGGCATCAAAGTCATTTGAGAAATGTGCTAATGGGCAGCCGAGTTTGGATGTCGTGATGTGTTTGCATGTAACTGCAGCGATATACTGTAATTTAGGTCAGTATACTGATGCTATTCCAGTCTTAGAGAACTCAATTGAAATTCCCGTTCTTGAAGAAGGCCAAGATCACGCCCTTGCCAAATTTGCTGGTTATATGCAGTTGGGAGATACTTATGCGATGCTCGGACAGCTTGAGAATTCAATTATGTGTTACACGACCGGATTGGAAGTCCAAAGAAGCATTTTGGGGGACTCCGATCCAAGAGTTGGTGAAACTTGCAGATATTTGGCTGAAGCTCATGTTCAAGCAATGCAGTTTGATGAAGCCGAGAAGATCTGTAAGGTTGCCCTTGACATTCATAGAGAGAATGGTGCGCCGGCTTCCCTTGAGGAGGCAGCAGACCGGAGACTCATGGGACTAATATATGAGTCAAAAGGAGATCATGAAGCTGCACTTGAGCATCTTGTTTTGGCGAGCATGGCCATGGTGGCCAATGGACAGGAAGCAGACGTAGCATCTGTTGATTGCAGTATTGGAGATACATATCTATCTCTAAATCGATATGATGAAGCGATTTTTGCTTATCAAAAAGCACTAACTTCACTCAAATCAACTAAAGGAGAAAATCATCCAGCCGTGGCTTCAGTTTTTGTCCGCCTAGCAGATTTGTATAACAGGACTGGAAAATTTAAGGAATCCAAGCCCTACTGTGAAAATGCTCTTCGGATTTTTGGTAAGACTACTCCTGGGATTGCTCCAGAAGAGATTGCTAGTGGTCTTACCGATATATCTGCTATTTATGAATCAATGAATGAGCTCGAGCAGGCCCTGAAGTTACTGCAGAAGGCAAGAAAGATGTATGACAATGCCCCTGGGCAGCAGAATATTATTGCAGGAATTGAGGGTCAGATGGGAGTTTTGTACTATATGGTAGGCAATTACTCGGAGTCTTACAACACCTTTAAAAGTGCCATTTCAAAACTCCGGTCTTCTGGTGGCAAGAAATCAGCCTTCTTTGGAGTTGCTCTTAACCACTCACTTGTGTACAACGTTATGCAATAAACGAAGCCGTGGAGTTGTTTGAAGAAGCAAGGAGCATTTTGGAACAAGAATATGGACCGTATCACCTTGACACTCTTGGGGTATATAGCAATCTCGCGGGCACCTATGATGCTGTCGGCAGGTATCTTCCTTTCTCAATTCCTATTTAAAGCCATCATTATATTTATATATTGATAGTGCTTATTATCTCGTCTACCATTTTGGTTTCCTCGTAAAAAAAAATTATAATCTACCTTCTTAGCTTCCACAACAAAATATATAACACTCTAATAATTGAATTGCTGTGGATTCCGTCACATGAAATTGTTTCCGTTCAATAGTCCTGATTTTTGCTGATCCTGGAATGCGGTGGATAATATGCTGTGGACTAAACTAAACCCCTTTTTATACTTGCAAGAAATGTTCAAAGAAAGGGATTTGCTGCAACTGAATTGCATAAATGAGGCGGTTATTTTCTGGTTCTTGCTTACGGATATTTTTGTAACATTGATTCTTCGTATAGGTTCGATGATGCGATTGAAATACTGGAATTTGTTGTTGGAGTGAGAGAGGAAAAGCTTGGGACAGCAAATCCTGATGTGGATGATGAAAAGAAGAGGTTGGCTGAGCTATTAAAAGAAGCCGGTCGTGTAAGGAACAGAAAAACCAGGTCACTGGAGAATCTTCTTGATTCTAATCATCGTCCGAATACATTAAACAATGATGGGATTAAGGTTTGCTAAGATCATGAAAATGCTTGTATATTTTGTGAAATTTGGCAGAAAAAAAAAATATTTATACAAAATCAAAAAAAAGAAATTGAAAGTTTTCCTGTATTCCTTCTTCTTCTTTTTTTTAGTGTTTTTGGTAATTTAATTTATTTGGGGTTTTTTGAATTAGCAATAATTATGATCTGTAGTTTGTGAATCTTTATTTCAAGTATGCAATGAATGTTCTTTGCTTAAAATCTGATATTTGAAGAATGAATTTTACGGGTGGTTTGTGAAGTGACTGGAGATGAAGGAGAATGGGTTGGAGTGGGGGTGGGGGGATGGATGGCTGTTAAGAAAATGGACAAGAAGAGATGACGGAGGTTGGTGGTTTGTGATGGTTGCCGGAGATGAAGGGGAAGGGTGGGGGATGGTTGGGCTTGCCGGGAGGGAGGGAGGGGGGGTTGGGGTATGGTGGTAATTGTAAGAATTGTGATATACCAATTATACCCCTAATATGTTTTCGTTGACCCAGTAAAAAAATTAAATTAACAGTTGACTAACAATTTTTTCGACGGAAGGACCTTGTATACCAATCGTAAATTGTTTGAGGATTTTAATGTTCAGAAATAATGTTTTGGTACCTTACACCTGAGTTATAAATTGTTTAGGGACAATAATGACCAATTTGCCATTTTTTTTATCAAATGAGGTAGGCACCTTTTGACATCTTAGTCTTAGATATGGTGATGACAGCTATTTTGATAGTATCTTGTTTGAACTAATTTGATAATTTTATTGTACAATTGAGATAACCTTTGAAAAAAATTAGAATAAGATTAGGTTTGGTGCAATACCATCCGCACGTCACGACTCCAATAAATAATGCATGTTTCGTAGCGTGTGGAACACGTATTGGTCGTTGGATCAAAATATCTAATAGCTGAGGTAATTTTAATCACAACACTGGTTAGGGAAAATCCTAACATGTGTTGGAACTAAATCATCTCAATCGCCAAATCTTTAATCCTACAATTAATAAATGTTTCGAATATGCAGAACTTTTATGGTTCCGCACCTGAGCCTACCGTTCAACATTGGACTCAAACTGTTTTTTTAGACATTATTGTTGTTGAACCTTAGCTCACTCATATTCTGCAATCAGCCAACAGAAGAATATGATTGGAAGTAGTTGATGTGATTCTTGTGTTGACTTCAAATAATTGCAAAGGCAGCTAATAGCCTAATGCTACCACTATGAATGAGTTTTTATTGCTATATTCCAATCATTTTGATTAGAATTCTGTTTTTTGGTTGTTAATGAAAGGCCATTTTGTTTCCTATGTGAAAGCCTGGTGTCAAACTATGATGAATATAACTCCAAACCGACGGAATAGGGAAAATTTCGCACTGTGCAGAACAATATGAACATTCGGATGATAGTTTTAACGGCCTAGATTTGGAGAGAGAAAAGTTGAGGCTGGACTTAAAAAATAAAAAAATAAAAAACTTTTCTTTCTCCAAATTTGAACCGTTCAAAGCTATCATCTGACGGCTCAAATTATTCCGCACGGTGCAGAACTTTTTCTATTCCGCATAGGAGCCAGAGTGTAAACCGACACATGACCATCTAACTCCCTTGAATTCGGTTTCAGTGCAAAAAATATATTATTTTAAATGGTACGGAATATTTATTTATTATTGGATTAAAAATATGACAACTCTGAACACCTGCTTAATACCTCTTAACCAGGGACAATTCTCTCGAAATTTTTAAAAATCTTATTAGATATAGTATATTTTAAATGTAGTTCAGAATATTTGATCAAATTCGCCCCAACATTTTTTTTATAATTTTAAATGTAATTCGGTATACTATTGCAGTTTTTCGCCCCCAACCTAAAAGTCTTGTCTTCGTCCCTACTCTTAACAAAAAGAAAAAAAGAAAATCCTCAAAAGAAAGGGTTTTACTATGTCATAGAACTTTTTTCGGTTCATTTTAAACTAAATATTCTTGCTTTTATTAGTGTTTTATGCTTTAAACCACTCTTTACTCGTGTGTCCGAGAAAAAAAAGACAAAAGCATAAAGAGAAAGAAAACACTCTTATAATTGTCAAGTTTTAAATTTACATAATTGTAAAAAGAAGAAAAAAATTAAATAATATTTTAATCCCCCTATAATGATATAAACGTTATATTCCTAAAACATATATTATACATCTAAGCTCTTACAATAATATTGCCTCTTAATTTAAGGAATTCGAATTCCATCAATGTCAAAAAAGCTAGCACGAATGAATTATTTTAGAAATGAAAGAGGTCACGTAGAGAGATAAAGTATTCAGGTTAAAAAAAAGAGAGCACAACTTAAGATCAATATGTTCGAGGTTCAATACCCCTTACTTCAATAATACTAATTTTTCTTAAAAAAAAAAAAAAACTAAATATTGATGGTAAGAGACAAAATATGACATCACACATACACTAAATAAAAAATCTACAAAAAGAATGACATAAAAATGAATACTTTATGATATGGAGTATGTTGAACATTGTGGTCCAGAATTCTCTACGTTGGGAGAGAAATGATTTTTTTGAATTTTTTATTTTCAAGCGAGAAATCTAAACCACAAAATTCATACAGACCTAGTCTATATTGGAAATTTTTTTCATAACATGAACTAATACAATCCAATACTTTATCGGTATGGACCGAACAATTGTGTTGTACTAGAAGATCCAAACTCATAAAAGATAAGAAATTCAGCTCTGATAGATCTTAGACGAGTTATATTTCGTAATTTAACCCATCTAATAGCCTTAGAGACGGGAGGGGAGGCTTTAGGGTTGAGTTTAACTTAGTTGAGTTGAGATAAGCCTAACTCTAGCTCAACTCATTTCAATTTCTCTCAGTTCATTGATGTGAGTAAATTTTCTCATCTCAACCTCGTCTCACTCTATCTCACAAGCAACTCAACTCAACTCATTTGTAAACTAATATATAAATTAAAAAAATAGAAAAACAGTATACCATAAAATATGATTAAATATTCATGCAAAGAAATAATAATAAAAATTACGATGGCATATACTAAAAGTTTAATATCATAGTAAAAAAAAATCATATAAAAGATTATAGTAAAATCGTTAACCTTTAATCTTTGGTAAACAAAAATATTACATTTTTTTCAAAGAAAATTATATAATGATGATTGTCCAAATATTTTTCTTAGATGAGAACTCATCAAATGAAGTTTGGGTTTGTAAGAAGTCAAAAAGACTATTAGAGAATTTTAGATATATTTTCATATTTTTATAGTCATTATCTTCGATTTAGCCTTTTTATTTGGAAATTTATGATATGGACCAGGGCCGGTCCACTTGGATGATATTCGGCCACGTCGCCCCCTTCCTTTATTTTTTATTTTTTCCCTATCACAGTTAAAATACAAAAAAATAGTTTTGATATGGACACAGTTAAAAGTAAAAAAAAATATCTCTCTCCTCATTTTATAGTGATGTGACAAATTTGTACAATTTTTGTACTTTTAACTGTGTCCATATCAGGACTATCTCTTTTGTATTTTAACTGTGACTGAGAGATAATTTTTTTTTTTTTTAAAGGGAGGGGGCGACGTGGCCGAATCTCAGCCAAGTGGGCCAGGGGTAGGTCCATATCAGAATACTCCTTTTTATTTTCAGTTGTTGTGTTTTTTTGCTCAACATGATTAATATCGACTCATATGAGAAATTTTTTTTGACTCATGTATTATTCATTTGTCTTGTGAGTTGAACTCGTGAAATCATATATTGACTCGAATAATAAGCTACACAAGAACCGACTGAACTCACTCCCGACCCTATGCTTAATCTTTTTTCTTTTTTTTTAAGAATAAGAAAATAGGAGAAATTTTCGAGAACGGTTTGTGCTTGAGCTTTTTGTTGAAAAAAGGGGTTTATATTTGGGCTTTGCATGGTTTGTAAAATGATCTACTTGAAAGAAAAATAAAATCCAACCAATTAATTTCCTTTGATAATGGGCCTTGAGCCCATTAATTATGATAATGGGCCTTGAGCCCAGTTTGGGATAAGTAATAGGGCCAACTGCTTAAAACATCCCCCCAACCTCTCTCTCTCCTCCCGCGTTGTCGTCTCCAACTGCTGCTTCCGCCATTATACAGTTTGATTGATTGATTCTTGAAATTGAAGTTCAAAAATGGAAAATAAGTACTCAAATTCACCATCAAGTTTCATTGATCAAGTAGTTGTAAGTATTTTTCATGTTCAGATGATACTTAAATTTGTTTATTTAGTGTTTATTTGGTTTCTTACATTTTAAAATTTTGATTAGGTTCCAGGAGATCTTGTTTTGGATCTTTCGACAATGTCTAATCAAACAATCAAGCTCGGGAGCGGTCTCCGTCAGGTTTTTTAATCTAGGGTTCTTGTTTTTTCTTCTTTAATTTTTGTTCTAGAATTTATCAGTAACTTTAGCGAAATTTATTAATTTAAATTAAAAGGGGGTAATATTTTTGTTCAGGTACACCAAAATAATAGTGGAATGCTTCTGTTAAAATTTATTGGCCTAATTTTATAGTCTTGAATAAATTTTATTTCCTTTTTTGTCTCTTATATTTACATTGTGTTAATTGGTGCAAAAAGTTTTATTCTTTATGCTATTCGCATGCTTCTTAAATTCTAACAGTAAGGATTAAACGGTCTCATGTAATGCCTTTGAGCTATTTATAATTGTTACCGAGTGGTTTATGAACACCATTTTGAATATTTTCTAATAACCTTAGGAAACCCACCCTTCCCCTCCCAGGCCCCAAAAGACAAATAAATAAATAAATAAAAGGAAACAAGAAATGATTATGTATTACACCTTTTTTTACTAAATTTTAACAACATTTGTATTCTTCAGGATGGTGATAATATATCTGCAATGAAAGCTGGAACGCTGAGGTTTTCAAAACCAAATAAATATTGGGTTGAAAGCTCCCAGAAAAGGGTAAGCACCTATTGTAAAGTTGTTCCATAACTTGAGTAGGGCAGTTGTAAATGTAGTGTGTCAGTTCATATGTTATCAGAATGACTTTCGACACTAATTTTCGATTATTTTTTTCTTTCTTTTTAAATTGATTTAACCATTTCAAGAAACTGTGGCTTGAAATTTATTTCCGTCTCCATTATGATTGCTGAAAATATTCATCTAAGACTGCATTGTCGTTTCAATCTTCAAGTTGGGAAAGCCAAGCATTAGTGCATATTTGTGCATATACTGAATTGATGAAACACACAACTCATTCTTGCATGTAGTGGCTAAATTATAATCTATGACTTTCAAATAGTGGTGGTTTTCCGGTACCAATGATGAAGGATATAACTTTTGGAAGTTTGGAACTTGTGTAACAGAAAATATTCCTAAAAAGAGTTATTTTGACCAGAACTAGAAAATATCCGTAAGGTTCTTTTTATTTCCTTACGCCTGTTCCTTAAATATGTTGAAATTGCGATGTTCTGCCAGATATTTTTCTATTAGAGAAATCCCCTATTTCTAACATTTATCTATTTACTGATTTCGATAAATAGCACTATCTTTTTATTAGGCTTAAAAATAGCAGCATCAATTTACGGGCCACTATAAAAGTCCAATTAGTGAATCCGGTCAGGGTCACAAAATGCATTTTTTTTTTTAATTAAGACTACCAAAATTTTCCTTTAATTTGAGGAAAAATCCTGAGACAGGAGATGGGGTTGGTGGATGGAGAGAAAGAAATGAGGAAAACAATAGTGGTCGAAGAACTCTATGATTTTAGGTTTTGCAGTGCACGGGGAATGTTGAGACGGCATTATTGTAAAATGGTTGATGAAGAAGGTTTGATTAATGGGTGGAGATTAAAGATGAGGATAATAGGGAAGATGAGTTTTTTAGATTTGGACAATTTTGCCCTTTGCTCAGACAACATGTGCCTGGCACGTGTGCTTTTTTGGCCTGAATAGTGACCGGATTCACTAATTGGACATTTATAGTGGTCCGTAAATTGATGTTGCTGTTTTTAGTCTAATAAAAAGATAGTGCTATTTATCGAAATCCGTAAATAGATAAAGGTTAGAAAAAGAAATAAGGGATTTTTTCTTTTCTATTATTATTGGGACATCTGTTTACTTTTCCTGAAGAAAAAAGAAACACAATGCGCTTCTCCAATCTCCATGTTCCAGTAATACATATTATCTTATCTGCTCACTAAAAGGCATAGTTGGCAATTCCAAAGAACTTGGGTTGCCATTGTAATTTCGGCTAAGATATGGACAATTTATGGTTCGTAGTCAAATAGTGGAAGACTTTAATCTTTGAATGACACTCTTTTTAGCATAATTTCTTTGATGATTTCGTTTTTTTATTATTTCCTCTTCAGTAAGAAAGTAATTCGTCTTTTTAATCTGAGAACTCTTCTTGACAGTATGTACCTTGCGTTGGAGATACAGTTCTTGGGATCGTGGTTGATTCTAGAGCAGATGTAAGAGACTTAATGTTGTGAAGTCTTCTTATAATTCTTGATGATGGTTTTGAAACTCTTTTCCTCTTATCACAGTCTATGGAATTCGGTTTTGCTGGCTCATAAATTTGTTGTTATTGTTTCATGGTTTATGTTGCTAAACGTTATCCTGCTTTATTTCTCTCCCATATTTTCCCAATGTTCGGATTTCCCAATATGATATAATGTAATTTAGCTGTTTAAGTTTGTAGGATGCTGCCTTCTACCTGTGATTTGCATTTTAGTCATAGGTTGCTTGGAAAAAAGAAGCATGTATTCTCTTTGACTCTAGATCTTCATTGTATGACGGTGTTTATTTAGGGTTTGTGATCCATGATATGTTCACTTGAATTCCTGATTTTCATTATGTTATGTGGCATTTATAATCCATCCTCTTTTCAACTAACTCGACTATTGCTCTTTCATAACTATCATGGTAGAACTTTATTGTGGACATTAAAGGACCATCATTGGCATTTTTACCTGTACTCGCATTTGAAGGAGGAACGAAGAGAAACGTACCTAAGTTTCAGGTGCAAATTCTATCTTCAGCCTGTTCTATTTACTTTTGTTACACTTTCATTACTATAAGGACGCAAAAGAACCTTGCAAATATAGTTGTGTGAAATGTTGACTTTTGTTCATGATTACTTCTATCAAAATAATAGAAGACAATTTGACAGGCTATTTAGGGTATTAGTAAACCAATTTTATAAGAAAGCTCCAAAATCGTATATTTGAAGGCTATAATTAGGGGATAAATATCAATTTCTTCCTTTAGGAGAGAGTGAGAGACTTATATGGTCAATCATAGTTAGAGACCAGATATGTGTAATTCCAGTTGTGTATTCGAGTTGTGTGGCAATCAGCCTGATATGAAGTCTTTCAATCTTTTAGTAACCCCTCTATCCGTGGAAATGGTTCCAAATATAAATTTTATCCAACTGAAGTTTGTGTACAAACATGCTTCATTCAGTTTAGTGTATGCATGCATGCCTTCTAGTAGCAAGTAGTCATATCCTCCTTTAAGAAAGTAGCTTTGACTTATTGTAAAGTTCACATGAAAAGGTAAAATCATATGTGGATTGGACAAGACTAATTTACGTGTCTTAGAATCCATCTCTTTTTTTTTCACTGGAAAGGTATTTGCCAGTTTACCCTGGTCAGAAACCTGAATGTGTCTGTGTCAACATGCAAACAGAACTAAGTATATTTGCATGCTTATACTTGTGCTTTCTCACATAGATATTTCGGATTTATCCATTACTCCATCCAATTTCAATTTGCTTCATTTCTTGAAATATGAAAAGAAAAAGAATTACAAACTTTTTATAATGTGTGTTCACTTCTAAAGAAAATACTTTATACATTTAATTATTAAATATGCACTTCATTTATGCGGACGCGAGGTCTTTCTCCTTTAGAGTTGGATATCATTTACAGTAGAATAAAACTGAGGCGGAGAGAGCTATAGTTTGCAAGTGCTTCCTCCTGCTTCGTTAATACATTCTATTTATGCTTTTATATGTAAATCATGGAATCCAGCTCAAGATTTCTGTTACTTTCAGGTCGGAACTCTGATCTATGTTCGTGTTGTCAAAGCAAACACTGGAATGAATCCTGAACTATCATGCATGGATGGTAAGTTTTGAAAACAATAGCTCGAGTTTTTGCAATGCACTGAATTTATGTTTATGTTGAAAAATATGAATTTGTTTCACTAATCAAGGAAAACATGTTTCCGTTCCTTAGCTACTGGGAAAGCTGCAGAGTTTGGTCCTCTAAAAGATGGCTATATGTTTGAATCATCAACTGGCTTGTCAAGAATGTAAGAATTAGTACTGTGTTCTTATTCCAGCTACGAGGAACTCATTCAAGTGTACGCTCTTCTTTCTTTTGAACTGCAATGCCTAATATTTGCTCTTCTTTCTAGGCTGCTTAGCTCCCCGGCGTGCCCGGTACTGGAAGCTCTTGGGAAGAACCTCTCTTTCGAGATTGCAGTGGGTTTAAATGGCCGTGTTTGGGTATGAAAACTTTCTGGATTTTTTTTTTTTTCCTGGGTCATGCCTAGCTTTTTCTGTAAATTGTTGATTTAAGAATTTTTTATCTTAATTTGTAAAATTCTTATTTGCTTTAGGTAAATGCTGATTCTCCAGCAACTGTTATTCTTGTTGCAAACGCAATTTTGAAGTCGGAGTCATTAAGTGCAGCACAACAGAAAATTTTGGTGGAGAGGCTACTGAAAAGAGTACAGTGATCAATGTTTTCCCAGCTGGTTAGAACTCTCTCAACTGTAATCATCTTAATATTATCTTCTATTCGTTCTTGCTCGACACCTCATCTGAAAACACTTGGAATAAAAGTATCTGATTAAGCATAAAAGTTATCTATAAATCTGATTAATATTCAAACAGTTCTATTCATTCGCTTAGACTTAAATTGGCTACTATGAATTCTGTTGTCTTCCTATCAGAAGAGTTCATGAATGATATAGGAGATGGAATCTATGTCCTTATTGAGACATGAATCAGACATGGTCGTTGAGGATTCCTAGAAGTTAATCTCTGATGTTGTTAAGGCATAGATATTGTTTAAAAGGGCCGAATACGGTAGAATCAAAACATTTATATTTTATTATATACTAAATCAAGTAAATTTCGTGCATTGTGATTTGTAGGCAGCAGTTACTCTTGATTCAACCATGTTTGAAGAACATTTGCAGGACCCCCTCTGCTCAATATTACTTACCTAATTGGAAGAGAGAGAACAGGCCTTCGGGGAGGAGAATTATGCAGCTGATTTAGTCAGTAAAGAAAGCTTGAGACATGTAATTTGTTCTGCTTTGCTGCCCTTTGATGTATCTGATTATGGATAAACTTGTACTACACACTTCAATTTTTTAGGGTTTTAATATCTTTAATTTACCAAAAAAAATACTTGTGGAACCTTACAGCCAATAACGAAGAAAGATTAACAAAAATGTGAGGCAAAATCTCTGCCAATGACGGTCGAAAACCGGTTCAGATTCTCTGACGCTCTAAATATGGAAAACTTATATATCATAAACTAAAAAGATAAATCCTATGCATTAACAAAATTATACTGTAATTATGAATGAGTGTTGCAAGAAGTTTTACAAAAAGTTATTTGATGTCCACTTAGAGGCATATATGATGAGATCAAGAAATTAATTTTATTCCAAGCAGAGTGTCAATCGAGTTATATGAGTAGAATTTAGTATAGTTCACGCTCATCTCGCTTAAAAATAAGGCTTTGAAATCCGGACTAGATATCGACCCGGAAAGGTTACTGGGCTACGGGTTACTGGTCGGATCGGTGGGCGGACAGTCATCAACCCATTAATTGACCCCGATGATGTCATAAATATTATATATAAATAAATAATATATAATTATTATTTAAAATGAAATAAATGTGAAATTTTCCAACTAATATGTGATGCACAAATTCAAAGCTTAAAACACCAGTTTAATATAAACTTGAAAATTAACAAAGTGCTATATAAATTCAGTCACAATTCATATGTTCTTATAATAAAACTCTAAATAACCAATAAATTATCCAAACAAGATTAAATAATAAACATAAATCATAGGCAATCCAACAAGACAATAACAATCTCATCTAGAATAACCAATTTATCTTTTTTTTAAAATTACTACATATTAGACCCGACCGGTTCTACTAAACCCGTTCCGGGTTAGACGGTCCAACTGTCGGGTTTTACCGGGTTGAACAAAGGAAGCATGTTTTTTATCCCTATTGATTTTGGGGGCCAAACCGAACCGCAAAGCACGCCAGTCGGCGGTCCAACCGACCGGTTTTCAAAACCTTGCTTAAAAATTAAAAAGTCAGCTCACGTTCAACTCAAATAAGTTCACAAACTTTAAGCTCGTACTCATCTTACATTCTATAAGCGCTCATGAGCTAAATATATTAGCAAAAAAGAATTCATAACTAATAAAGAAAAAAAGACTTGTCTTATATATATATACACATTATTTATTTGTGAGCCTTGAATAGGATGAGCGGGGTCATTCTTAGCTCATCTCACATAAGAATCGGATTTGAATATTAAATTTACGTTCGGCTCACGTTCAGCTTATCTATACTCATGCTCATATTTTTCGAATTGAGCAAGGCGAGTTTGAGTTGGCCCGAATATATTGAACACTACTTGGTGGATTAACTTGGACGAATGAAGCGGTGGACTAAGGTCTCACGTGAAGAAAGGGCCCAAAAAAAGTTATATGATTATTATTCACGACACTATAAATCATTAATTTTACACCTAGTTCTCTTCTTTTCTTTTTTTTGCAACTACTTTCTCTTTCAACAACATTTTCTGTCTCTCTTTAAAAAAAAGACTAACAATCAAGGAAAATACGAATCTGAGAATTTTACACAACAAAACATTTAATCTTACAATAATATATTAGGAAAAGAAAAACTTATAAAATCACCTAAATAGGAGACCTCCGTATAGTTTGTTTTTTTTATTTACTAAATAAGAAATTTTTTATTAATAAAAAAATAGAAAATGTCATCACAGTTAAAGAAAAATCTGAAAATATAAAAAAATAAAAGTTATATAATGATCAGAAAATCATGATAAAATAAAAAAAGCCATACCCAATAAAATTTGAATGGATATGAGATAACAATATTAAAACTAATAAAATAAACAAATACATAATATTATTTTACCTAGCATCCCATCATAATTCTTAAACCACATAGGTAAGAGACATTGCAATATAAGAGTACTAACAAAAACACTCGTGCTATGCGCGGAAACGTAATGTTTAATGAAAGAAAAATGGTAAAGTAATTTTGTAACTCAAAACATGTCAAAGTACACTCTTTTATAGTATTGTCAAACTCAAAAAGACAATGTAACTTTTCAATGTGGGATACTCTTATAAGCAAATTAAGAATTTACAACCAAAGTAAAATTTAACCAACCAATCAAAATTTTATAAAATAATTAATTGAACAAAAATTCATGGAAATTTCACGTAGGATTTAGAAGGATGTGATTGGCTGAAACTGAAAACATACTATTTAATATAAATATAGATAGATACTCCTTTCGATTCAAAATATAAGTATTTTTAGGAGTTTTAACACAAATTAAGATACTAATCAATATGACTAAAGTACCCCTAATTAATACTCCAAAAGAACAAATAAATTAATGAAGAGTTGCATGAGAACTATACATTTTGACAAATATGAATATATGGAGAAAATAATGTAAGGGTAAATTAGCCAATAAATGCAACATTCTTGTAAAAAGACTTATATTTTGCAACAAAAAATAACTCTTAAAAAAACTTCTATTTTGAATCGGAGGAAGTATAAATTTTATGCACATTAATTTTCTTTTATAGTCTTGTCATTTGTCAAATTTTAAAAATAATTATTATTTTTTTTATGTGGGAATTTTTATTGTTGTTAATTCTCTTATTTGACTTTAGATTAATATTTTTAACTTTTATTATAAATTAAAATTTCTACAAATTAATACTTTTGTTTTAGAGAGTTTAGAAAAAGATTGACTTGATTTTTGTAGTATAAACGAAGCAAATTGATTTTTTTTTAAAGATTAACTATTAATATTTAAATAAATAAAAAATATAAGAAGCAAATAAGCGGGCTTCCTTAATTTGATGGGCTAAAATGTCAGCCCAATTTTGTTACTCAAAACACGTCAAAGTACCATCTTTTATAGTATTGTCAAACTCAAATAACAATATAACTTATCAATGTGGGATACTCTTATAAGCCAATTAAGAGTTTACAACCAAAATAAAATTTAAATTAGCATTCCATTAAAAGAATTAAAGAAAGTAGTTGTCGAATACTACCAGAGTAGTTGGCAATGTGGCGTAGCATTCGGTTTGCAGGTCGGGGGATCGAATCCCCCCTCTCCCAATTTAAATAAAATAGTTTAACATTTTTACACCAATTAAAGTTGATATTTAATTTTTATTAAGATAAGTTAATTTTTAATTAATTTAATTAACCTAAATATTGTCAACCAATAAAAATTAGTAAATTAATTAAAAAAATTGAAAATCTAAGAAAATAGTTTTGAAAAAATATATAGATACAAATATACGTATCTATAACATGCTCTGTAATATATATATATAGATAGATTATAAATTAAATTTTTTACAAATTAATACTTTTGTTTTAGAGAGTTTAGAAAAAGATTCACTCGATTTTTGTAGTATAAACGAAACGAATTGATTTTTTTTTTAAATATCTATTTTTATTTTTTTTTAAAAATATATTATGAAAATAAAAATTCTCCATTAGAATAAAAAAAAAAATGAACATTGCATAAGTCTGAGCTAAATCGAACTTGATTAAAAGCTCAATCGGAATTCTGAGGACCCGGTAATCTGAATTACCCGTTATTTGTTAAAACTTTAACTATTAATATTTATATAAATAAAAAATATAAGATGCAAATAAGCGGAATTCTTTAATTTGACGGGCTAAAATGTCAGCCCAATTTTGTTACTCAAAACACGTCAAAGTACCATCTTTTATAGTATTGTCAAACTCAAATAACAATATAACTTATCAATGTGGGATACTCTTATAAGCCAATTAAGAGTTTACAACCAAAATAAAATTTAAATTAGCATTCCATTAAAAGAATTAAAGAAAGTAGTTGTCGAATACTACCAGAGTAGTTGGCAATGTGGCGTAGCATTCGGTTTGCAGGTCGGGGGATCGAATCCCCCCTCTCCCAATTTAAATAAAATAGTTTAACATTTTTGCACCAATTAAAGTTGATATTTAATTTTTATTAAGATAAGTTAATTTTCAATTAATTTAATTAACCTAAATATTGTCAACCAATAAAAATTAGTAAATTAATTAAAAAATTTGAAAATCTAAGAAAATAGTTTTGAAAAAATATATAGATACAAATATACGTATCTATAACATGCTCTGTAATATATATATAGATAGATTATAAATTAAAAATTTTACAAATTAATACTTTTGTTTTAGAGAGTTTAGAAAAAGATTCACTTGATTTTTGTAGTATAAACGAAACGAATTGATTTTTTTTTAAATATCTATTTTTATTTATTTTTAAAAATATATTATGAAAATAAAAATTCTCCATTAGAATAAAAAAAAATGAACATTGCATAAGTCTGAGCTAAATCGAACTTGATTAAAAGCTCAATCGGAATTTTGAGGACCCGGTAATCTGAATTACCCGTTATTTGTTAAAACTTTAACTATTAATATTTATATAAATAAAAAATATAAGATGCAAATAAGCGGGCTTCTTTAATTTGATGGGCTAAAATGTCAGCCCAATTTTGTTACTCAAAACACTTCAAAGTACCATCTTTTATAGTATTGTCAAACTCAAATAACAATATAACTTATCAATGTGGGATACTCTTATAAGCCAATTAAGAGTTTACAACCAAATAAAATTTAAATTAACATTCCATTAAAAGAATTAAATAAAGTAGTTGTCGAATACCTGTCAGAGTAGTTGGCAATGTGGTGTAACATTCGGTTTGCAGGTCGGGGGATCGAATCCCCCTCTCCCAATTTAAATAAAATAGTTTAACATTTTTGAATCAATTAAAGTTGATATTTAATTTTTAGTAAGATACGTTAATTTTTAATTAATTTAATTAACCTAAATATTCTCAACCAATAAAAATTAGTCAATTAATTAAAAAATGTGAAAATCTAAGAAAATAGTTTTGAAAAAAATATATAGATACAAATATACGTATCTATAACATGCCCTGTAATATATATATAGATAGATTATAAAGTAAAATTTTACAAATTAATACTTTAGTTTTAGAGAGTTAAGAAAAAGATTCACTTGATTTTTGAAGTATAAACGAAGCGAATTGATTTTTTTTTAAATATCCATTTTTATTTATTTTTAAAAATATATTATGAAAATAAAAATTCTCCATTAGAATAAAAAAAATGAACATTGCATAAGTCTGAGCTAAATCGAACTTGATTATAAGCTCAATCGAAATTCAGAGGACCCGGTAATCTGAATTACCCATTATTTGTTAAAACTTTAACTATTAATATTTATATAAATAAAAAATATAAGAAGCAATTAAGCGGGCTTCCTTAATTTGATGGGCTAAAATGTCATCCCAATTGTGTAACTCAAAACATGTCAAAGTAGCATCTTTTATAGTATTGTCAAACTCAAAAAACAATGTAACTTTTCAATGTGTGATACTCTTATAAGCCAATTAAGAGTTTACAACCAAAATAAAATTTAAATTAGCATTCCATTAAAAGAATTAAAGAAAGTAGTTGTCTAATACCTGCCAGAGTAGTTGGCAATGTGGCGTAGCATTCGGTTTGCAGGTCGGGGGATTGAATCCCCCTCTCCCAATTTAAAAAAAATAGTATAACTTTTTTGCACCAATTAAAGTTGATATTTAATTTTTATTAAGATAAGTTAATTTTAAATTAATTTAAATAACCTAAATATTGTCAACCAATAAAAATTATTAAATTAATTAAAAAAATTGAAAATCTAAGAAAATAGTTTTGAAAAAAATATATAGATACAAATATACGTATCTATTCCTCTGGTTAATTTCAATACACTCCCTTGATGAGTTTATTTCTTATAGTTTTATATGCAACTGCTGATTTTGCAGTCATGTCATGGTCATTTAATATTTTTCCTGGTGCTAAACAGATCTGGACCTCAAACTATTTTTCTTCATCAGAGATCTGAGCCTAAATTAAAAAAAAATCCCCGGCCCGCACACCGATCAATCAACTTGCAGACTTGTAGCGAGATGGGTATGGACATAGGTTTTGTTGTCCCGTTCAAAAACGCATTAAGTTTGGCTCGGTTCATTTTGAAGGCAGCTTCGCGGGTAGAGATGATAATGGGGCCGGGTGGGGACGGAGATCAGGATCTCCAGTCCCGCCCGCCTCTTCCAACGTATTCCTATACCCGGGCCAACCCCATCACTGGGATGGATAAGCTCATGTGGAGGCACATGCGAAACTGGAAAAAGGAGGGGATTTTTTCCCCTAAATCCTCACTTTCGTCTCAGTGGAGACCCAACCTCAATTAGAAAAAATTTGGAATTTTTTAACAAAAATCTCCAAATTGAACCTTGAAAAAATAATATATAATTGTAAAATAAAATATTTTTAATCCCTATAAAATGAAATAGCATTTTAGGCGGCTCGGACCGAGGGTGGAGATATTATTTCACTCGTATCCGACCCCACCTCTATTTGTGGGGCCAAATTTATCCCCATCTCATCCCCAATTTAAACCGGGGAATCCCAACCCAACCGGCTTGAACCGGAGCAAATCTCCAATTATAATCGGGTTCGCTGTAATTCCTACTCGCGGGCGGGTTGGACTGGGCCAGACTGGCCCCGACACAGAAGAACTAAGTATAAAAACATCATCCATCCTCCCCGTGGCTGACTGGTGACTGCTACTTGCTTTGAAGTAAGCAAAGAAAACCAACATTTCTCTTCTGACATCAACATCGTTCTCGGTAATCTCAACCATCCCTTTCTATTTTAACCACGTACCAATTTTTCTATAGTGATGATTATTTTATTTTGTTGTCGTTTTCTTTTTTTCTTTAGAATTCACACATTTTTCTTGGTTTTTTCCCCTTGAAAATATAGCTTGCCGGGCGGGCATGGCGAGTCAATCTGATTCTCCTCCGAATTCGATAGATAATAATACCCAAAACCCAGGTTTGACTTTTTTTTGTTTGCTTGCTAATTTCTGGGTTTATTCAAATTTACTGAATTTTTTTCTTGTCTGTCTGTATACTGATTGTTAATCTGGAATTCAAGATTTCTTGTTATTTGATGATGGAGTTGGAAGAATCCCATATTTTTATTCTTGAAATTAAGGTTCTTTTTAAGTTCTTTGTCGGCTGATACAACGTACAGTAGCGTTTTATAAGAAAAAGGGGCGAAACAATTAAAGAGTAAAAGTATTCCGTCCATGTAGTAGTTTAAGACATTTAGCGGAAATTAAAAAAATAAAAAATAATATGTTTTTAATAAAAAAAAATATCAATATTACTCTATTAAATAGAAATAGTGGTATACAAGTCCTATTTAAGACAGTAATAATGATATTTTGACTCACAAAATACCTTATTTTTTTCTTCCTTCATTTTCGCTACATGTCCTAAACGGCTTATATTAAAGAATGGAGGTAGTTTGAACTTACTTTACATTTGTTTAAGTTTAGACTATTTTTTATAGTCTATTGTGTGGTATGGCTTGTTTCCTTCACTAGATTGAGAACTTATTCTGAGAGAAATGGTTTTCTTTGATGAATTGCTTGATCGATCGACATAATTGTTAATTTTGATTCCCTGTGATCGTGGGAATGGCTGTAATTTCTATCAAAGAGGGGCATCCATGCCGAAAATTGTAGCTTATGAGTAAAGACGACTTCATTTCTTATCCACTTTAAATGTTGGAGCTATGCTATTAAAAAGGAGGGGAAAAGGGGAAGAAGACATCCCCAACTTAAGAACGAAGCTGTTCTGGTTGAACAGTTGGCCAGAACTTCAATGTATTTGAAAAGATTACTAATCTCTCGTGATTATAGAACTCATTCATTTATTGTAGACTTAAATTGAATAAACTGGCTAGAGAATGATGAGCCACTGTTTCTGGCCTTTGTAGTGTTGAGAGAATTCAGTTTGTTGGCCTATTTTCTGCATCCTAGCCTTGCAAAATTTTCTCCTAGAAGTTATAGTATAGATACATCTTTTATTATTCTTGTCCCTTGGATTCGTATGATGTAGATCAACTAGGACTATTCTTACATATTTCCCCAATTATAGAGCTAATGTCATTTCACTTCGACCTTTATAGAGTTCACCTAACAAGCAATCTAGTTAGGTTTTTGCCACATAGTTCCAAAACTGGCATATCTGTAACATCTGAACTTGTGTCATCAGTATAACTTCACCACTAAAACATGAAAAGTTTACAACCTAAGTGGTGAAATTATTATCCCACACTGGTTAGCTTGTGTGCTAATTCATTCCTTGTAAAACATGGGAAATCCTTCATTTCCTGAGTTTTTGGGGTAGAGTTAGGACCAAGTCCAGTTCTTCAACACTGAATATGATCTTAGTTTTCGCAAAGTGCTGAATGAAATGAGCACTTGTTGGATGATTGAGGATGCTTGTGCCCGAACATCATATGATCCTAACCTATAAGGGCAAATTGCTGGTTTCTTATTATGATTTTCCCTGCTTCTGATCTTGCTTCTGCTTTTCTTATTGGGACAAGGTATACTTGATGAGGGGGATGGTCTCTGCATAATTCATTTCGGTTAAGTTGACCAGAAAGAAAATATTCTATATTACCGAGTAAATAACAGAAAATGTGTATTGGATCTCTGAAAGATTTATTTCTTTTACTTTTTTGTTCATTGTCCTGGAATTTCTATGGTATCAAGAATTGATCTCCATTCTGAATTGCAGCATCACTGGCTACAGAACCAACTATGGACAATAATAAGGATGCTAAGGTCGATCCTCCAACAGAGAAATCTCCACCTTCTGTCTTTGTGAACTCTGAGCCAATTCGTGAGGACCAAGTGCAAAATGCTGTGAAGTTTCTTTCACATCCAAAAGTCAAGGGATCTCCAGTTATGTATAGACGGTCCTTCCTTGAGAGGAAGGGTCTTACAAAGGAGGAGATAGATGAAGCTTTTCGCCGTGTTCCTGTAAGTGTTCTTATAATTTCCAAAATTTTAAATCTCAGAACATCAAAGTGAATACGTCTGTGAATGTTCATAATTAAGCATCAGATTTCTTAACGCCGTATAATTAACAGGATTCCGCCCCAAGTGTCACAACTTCACCGCCAGTTGCTACAAATCAAGGTAATGAATATTGCTTTTGGACAGTTATTAGAGTTAAATTTTGTAAATTTGATGGTAATCTTTTCCTTTAATACAACACGTGTCCAAAGTAGGTGGACAGTCAAGTTCATCATCAAATACTCAAGCACAAGCTCCAAGTCAAGCTCTACAGCCAGCACCAGCTGCACCTAATGGTAGCATTTCTAAAATGGGGACACTTTCTCAGTTCCATTGGTCTCATGCTCTTTTTGCTGTTGGCTTATTGGCTGTTTCTGGAGCTGGAACTGCTGTACTGTTTAAGGTATTTTCTAATACTTGATGGGACCATTTGCAAGACCATTCCAATTTAATTCAAAATTTTACACTCCAGTTATCCTTCTCCTCCGCTTTTCTTTTGTCATGAACAAACAGAATTTCGTGAGCCCCTTCTGACCAACAAAAACAAATAGCAAAGAAGGTTTAGAATTTTGTCAATATGAAAATCTCTTTGTCCAATAGATGAGATAATTCGAGTATTATTTTATTGCTTGATAACACGGACTTTTTCCAGAAGTCTATTATACCTAGGTTCAAGTCTTGGATCCGCAAGGTTGCATTTGAGGAGGAAGAGGGAGAACAATCTCTCATAAAGAAAAGCAACTCAAAACCTAATTTGGCAGAAGAGGCTACTGCTGCTGCAAAGGCAGCTGCTGCAGCAGCAGCTGATGTAGCTCGGGCGAGCCAAGAACTTTTGATCACAAAAACTGAAGGTCTGTATATGCCCAGCTGGCCATTCCGCATTCTGATTTACATCAGAACTGCAACATTTGCATTTACTCTTTCCATTCAAGTTTAGTTTCATTTGTAGATGCTTTAACGTTTAGGTGCTTTAGGACTAACCAATGGGTTGCAATGATTTTCTTTTTTCAGAGAAGAAATACTTTCAGGAGCTTACAAAACTTTTCAATGTACAAATACATGAAATGAAGTCCATGAGTAACGCCTTACTGAAGTTTGAAGGTAATAAGAATTATGTTGTCCTCTGATACCTAGAGATTACCTGCCCTTTATTCTTGGGATAGAATGCCCTCCCTTCATCCAAAATTTTCTTATTCTATGTTAACTCCATAGGATGCCAAATTTGAACTTGCTTTAAGGTACTTCTAATTTCTCTCGAGTAACTAAATAACTAAAGATATTATGCAGCGTAAATGGTGAATGTCTCTTTGTAACTCCTTTTCCTTGAAATAGTTTCGGATCTGCAAATATAGTGAGGCAATTTTCCCCGATTCCCTTTTCTTATGAGTTTTAGACGTGTTCACTAGTGGCTGTTGAATTTCCCTGAAGGATAATTGACACTAAATGATAAGGTCATCAACTCATTCACTGAGTTAAAAAGGCAAAAGTGGTTTTTATTTTGTGAGTTCTATAAGCTTTCTGAGTTAAAAAGGCAAAAATGGTTTTTATTTTGTGCATACGTTCATCATTGAAGCTTCAAATTGTTATCAATTTTTATTGGAAGAGAAGACTGTTGCATGAATTTGCGAAAGTCAATTTTGTGACAAGTCTCTGAGCGTTTTGATGAACATTGATAGTTTGCCATTTTCTCGTCTGAAGTTTCGTGTGTGCTTTTACAAGAAAGATATTTTTTTCTGTTTCTCCATATTATTGGTTTTTTATCAACTTTGTTGTGGAGTGCCATGTTCATAAAGATGTTGCTAGCTAATTCCACATTCTCTGTCTGTTAAAGGACAAACTAGCATCAACGGGAGATTTACAACCGTGGATCAAGATGATCAGAGAGTCTTAGTTACAAATTCAAGGGTGAGTTAGATTTGTGCTTACAAGATTCTTCTACTATAAAGAATTGTATTTTATCTCTTTCGGTTTCCCTTGAAGTTCTTGACATTTATTTTTTCATTTATTTGAATGTTTGCAGCAACCGTATGCTAATGGGATGGTGGATATTGATGCCCGTTCAGGTTTTCATCCACTTGCGAACTTTTGATTCTTCTTTATCCAAGGTCTTTTAATTTCTAACCCTAAGTACGGGCTTTTCCATGCAGTGCAACCTTCTTCACCGCCCACCTCTGTTGAACCATCTGCTGCCCCTCATCCAAAATCGTATATGGAGGTGACTTTCCTATATACCAGAGTTCCAAAGTACCATTATACACAATTTTGTACCTTTTCTAGGATTTTTTCCTAGTTTAAGAGGATTATACGCATTTTCTCCATAGATTATGGATGGAGAATTAATTATGCCAATTCAGATATTTAGTTAGCAATTAATATGCAAATTTATGTTGCAGATCATGGCTATGGTTCAAAGAGGGGAGAAACCTTCCAACATCAGAGTACGTCTCTAACTCCTCAACTATTTTTATATTTCTCCATAGGGTTTTGTTCACTTGAACTTATGCTCGGCATTCCTTGTTTTATCTATTGTCTCAGGAGATCAATGATCAACCACCCAACCCCAACCAGCCAGTACCTAATCCTCGCTTAGCACCAAAGGCAAAGGTTGGCTTTCTAAGAATTCTCTAATTCTTATTTTTAGTCTTGCCTGCCGGTGTTAGTTATTTCACTCCTTATAAATTTTATCTGTAGTATTCATTAAAATTAATCATTTTATCTGCCTCGACCATCTCGTGCTTGTATTCTTAAGGACCCCTTCGTTCATAGATATGCATTTTTTATATCTGTGTTCTCCTTTTCTTATTACATACAAAACAGCGTGCATTTTTGCTGGCTGTCTGCTCTCTGCTAAAGCATGATATCAGATAGGTTACTCGGAACTATTACAGCTCCATTGTTTTTGCATTTGTTGCGATAAATCTTCAGTATCTTCTCCGTTAGAATGATTCAATACAGATCAATGTTCCTAAAACTATACACAAATGACTATTAACTTTAAGAATTTGTATTATGTAGTTTCAAGTTGTTAGTGAGATAGAAGTCTGTAATTCTTTAGTACTTTATCTTCAAACGTTGGATTATGGATCTGACCATTAATACCGATTTTCCTCTATTGAATAGCCTTGGGAAGTTGGTCAATCTCAGTATAACTTCACCAATGGTAGTCAGTATCAAGAAAGTGGTAGTCAGTTGAATGGAGACCGTTCTTCACTTTGGTGGGAGCAAAAAAACGTCAGAATTACAGAAATTGAAACCGAAGATGATAAAAGACTTGGACCCGCTGTGCTCATTGAAAGACCAGTTCAACGATCCTGGGTTCCTCCACAACCACCTCCTGTCGCAATGGCGGAGGCAGCTGCAGCTATCCGACAACCTAAAAAGCCCGCGACTCAGAAAGAACCAATGAACGATGATCAGTTCCCAGCTCGTTCTTCAGAGCTTACTGACGAACTGCAAAGGATCACAAAATTATCCGAATCTGGAGGTGTAGAGGCTAACGGTGTTAATGGTGAAACTGCTCCAGCATTTGCCACAACTGAAATACAAAATGAAGATAGGAACATGCAAATCGCGAGCTGAGCATCTAAAAGGCCAGTTTATTCTTTCTTCTTGATCCGGTAATCTCGCCTTTATCAAAGTTAATATAGTGCAAGAATGTCTTGAATGATATGTGTTTAAACTGGAACTTGAGCTGTATAAAAGCTATATATGGAAACTGTAACAATGGGCATAGTTGATAAGGACATAGATAGAGATTACTATTTGTATAAGCTGAACTGTTATATCTGTTTCTCAGTTTCCTGTTCTTCATCATCTATCATTTTGTGACAACCTTAAAATCCAGGTGGCTCTTTTGTTTTTTCCTTTATCTTGGTTTAGGATTTCAATAAAAGCTGAATCTGAAGATGGCATCATTTAGCTGTTTATCACATTCTTGAAAATCTTATGTTTGTTTTAATCTTTACAGTTCTTGCATTTGAGGCAGCAATGTAATGGTTTGGTTGTCTTTATTTTTCATCTTTTTTCTTTGATATCATAAGAGAGATGAGCGCATAAATGCTCTGGATACTGAATGAAAGAAGCATGGTAATATGCAAATAAATTAAAATGGTTATTGGGTATGCCTTCTCTGATGCCTTTTAATTTTGATTTAACTTTGATTTGAGGAAATGATTCCGTAGCAAACGCGACGGTATAGAAGGCTACTATTTTATTGGTATTCTTTGAGCAGTCACTTTGCGCATTCATTAAAATTACCAAATGTTATGTCAATCTCCAATTTATCTATTTCAGTGGTATTCTGCGAGCACCCACTTTATGCATTTATTGTCGAATGTTAGATCGGTCTTCTATCCTCTCCCCCCTCCCTCTCCCTCATACCCTTAATTTGGGGACTTAATATGTTTGCAAATATTTTAATCGAATATTTATGTATTTGAACTTGGCTCGTTTAATGTTAAAATTATGCTAAAAAAGAAACTCAAGCTTGAAATTATTGAACTTGAGATGAACTCAAATATGTGTACTTGGATTGAGTCTGGTTTGGGTTTAAGATTTAAATTCAAACTCAAACTCTCTTTATTTTGAGTACGTGAATGAAGCTCGAAACACTATATTATGGAAAAAATTAATTTAAATTTTAGACTAATCTGAGTCTGAGACTATAAATTTAATTATCAAAGGTGTACTAGCCCAGTGGGGCAGGTGACTGCCACGACCTTGAGATCGTGGGTTCGATACCCTCCGCCTGCGTGCGGCAAGCTTTAATCTCTCTTTCTAGAGCTATCTTCTTCTCGTCTGAGGCAGTTCTCTCTCCCCTATATGGGGCAACCGTCCAATTGGGCTTAAAAAAAAAAAAAGACTATAAATTTAATTGAGACTTTTATTGAATCAAACGCTTAATAAAGAATGAAAGAGTGCAACTCTCTAGGTGCGTGAGATTGGGGAGTACCAAACTCAAGAGATTTGTCATGTACGAACTTTCCAATTGAACCGCTAACAACATCTCACAAATTTTGTGCTATTTTTTTTTTGTACGAAAAAAATTTGGGTGGGTACGGCTCCGATCACCACCACGGGTTAGGGCAGACTCTAAGAAATATATGTCGTTTACAAGGGTATTTACAGATTACCCACCAACACAGCCTTCACGCCGATAACGGAAATTGAACACTTGACATTTATAATAATATGTTAAATTCTTACCAATTGAGCAAATTTGTTTTTGTATAATTTTTGTGCCGTGAAAAGCCCAAAAAACAATAAGAACACTGGACACACAAAACAATTTGTTTCCTTTTTTATATATTTATGAATAATACATCACCTTAATATCTAAATAATTAATATGAGAACATGACAAAACTCTTGAGAAGCTTGTACGTTGATCCAAGCCTAAAATAATGAACACTTTTAATATGAACCGGATCCACTGGATCATGCGGTCCAGATTTGGCCACATCACTGAATTTTTTCTCTCTTCTCATTCTGCCGAAATGTGGCCATATCTGGACCATATGATCCACATGAACCCGGTACATATCAGAATTTTCCTAAAACAATTTGTTTCCTTTATATAGAAACAAGTTTTTTTTAAATGTGTTTTTTGGGAGTGATGCAACGTTTTCTTTTCCGGCAGTATTACCATGTGATTGACATGAATGTGTCACCTAGAGAAATTGGAATGGAAAACATCAGACTCGTTATTCATGCTTTGTCCCCACCTGCCTAATTTCCATCTCAAATTTATTACTCCTTCCGTCCTAACAGATCACTTTGAATCTTATACGGAAATTAAGTTTTCATCAAATTTTATAATGAGATATGATAAAATATTAAACGTGATCCTGTTTAATTTTACTCCCAATTTAATTCTACACTATCTTTTCTCTATATTCTTTTCTCTCCAACATGTAAATTGTAGGTTGAAAAAAACATCATTAATGATCTATTTATTTATTTAGAAAGTGAATAAATAATTTGAGAGTATTGAAAAAAATTATTAACAAATAATTTGGGATGGAAAGATTAATAAGTAAAATTGTACTGTTCAAATCGATGGTTTATGAATAATGGCACCCATGATATTAAAAAAAATAAAAAAAATCAGTCTAGAAGGCAACATTTTTCATTTTCTAAAGGGCAACAAATTATACTCCCTCCATCCCAAATTCAGCGACGGATTCAAGGGCCATAATTTTTAAACACCGTTTTTATAGAGTAAAAAAAAAAAACTTCTCCAACTCCTTTTTTAAAGAATTAGACCCCTCGAAATAAATTTTTGTCCATTGGAGAATACATGTTGGATCTCTTCTGTCCATATTCAATGTATATTTTTCTATTTATTTTGTATTAAAAAATGAATAATTATTTTGAAGCGGAAAAAGTATAATTGGTAAAGATGTCTTCAATTATACTTGAGGTGCGGTAATCAATATTCAATTTCCATAGCTTCTACTATTTTCAGAATTTGATTAATTTCTTTTCTCATGAAAAAGAATATTCTCACTTTTTAAGTTTTTTTAAATTGCTATCTTTTTTATAGCAATGTTAAATAAATTCCTTATGGGGAAATAAAAATGAAAGGATAACAAAAATAAAAAGTAGTAAATTTGTTTTGGAATGTATTCGTGCTCATTGAAAAGACTTTTTTTTTGGACGTCACGATGGGCGATTGTCCCACATTGGGGAGAGAGAACAGTCCCACATTGGAAAGAGAGAACACCCTAGATAAGGGAAAATAAAGTTTACCTCACGCAGGCGGAGAGTATCGAATCTCGGTTACGGGCCGGCCAATGCCCTCCAAATGCAATAAGTTCAAGCGAAATATAGAAGCTGGAAAAAGTTAATCAAGAGCATTTGAGTTAAGAAGAGTGCAAAAAAATTAGAAAATGAATGACAATATCGTTTGCCTTTTCTATTACTCTTTTCGTCCGAAATTTGTCACACTCCGTAATCTGGAGGTGACTGGACAGTGCCTCATCTACCAATAAGAGACCAAACTCTCAAATAAAAATGAACAAGTCCAACATAAACTTCATTACAATCTTAAAGAATTTCAATAAACCATACTCTTCATATCTAACACTTATATATCGAAAATGTACTACGAGTGCCATGAGTTACTCATATGAAACAAACAGACATACAAAATATCAGATAATACAATATTTTCTATTTGAGAGTCTATCCAATATCAACTCTAAAGCAACTACTAGCAAACCCTTAACGATTATTCCCAATTAAGGGAGGGTCGGTGATATAGTCATGAGTCTAGTATACCCCCTGAACGAAGGGTCAGTGATTTTAAGGATGCACCACATTTTAGACTGCTAATAGCTCTAACACAGCAAACCCCATTAGAGAGGGGCTCAGTGATTGTGTTAGTACAGTAATCAATAATAAGTAATCAGTAAACATTGATCAATAATAGGGATGGATCCTGTTATGGAGTCGTTCCTAGACAAGAGCTATAAATTGGAGAGACTCTCAAATAGCAAATATGACAAATAGAACGCAGCAAGTCCAACATGTAAAAACAATTATCATACGCAATTAGACTCAATAATCAAACACACAAATGCAATTACAATTCGACACTTCATCCATTTTTAATGCAAAAAAACATGTCTAAATCATTTCATAACAATTACATAACTTTAAAATACTGATTTCAGTCTTTTAGGATAGAAATATACAAAGGGGAATATCCTTACTTGATAGAAATAGCAAATTAAGCAAGCAAAGAAAACCTAGAAAAAAATAGCACAGTTCCTGATGCTATAATTCTCTGCACAAACCTCGGAATTGCAATATGTCAGCGCTCACACGTACCTCTTTCGATTATCTTCGAAACGCATTATTGAACTCCTGAACCTGACACCGTTTACCCCCTCCAAATGCTCTCTCAAAGTTCTGCTCAGATTTTTCATTCCTCTCACCCCTTCACATCTCTTTTATTCACTCCAACATTTGTAACCTCCATCCCGTGATCTCCCACTAAAGAGCTGCCATAATACCCATAAAAGCCAACCACAAACCTTCTATATTCCCTACAATCAAGTCTACATACTTTGTATCTTCTATACTTATGTCCTCACACTCTCAATCACAAAAAGTAACACATAACATAAATTAAACACAATAAATAACACTTAAATCATATGACAAAAATTACTAAACACTTAATCAAATGTAAAGAATGCAAAACATGTGAGTAAAAAGTCTCGGGTATTACAAAATTAAATATTTTATTTTTTATATAAAATTAATAATAAAAAAATGGGACATTCAATTACTGACGGATGGAGAATTTCTTTTTTGACAAGCTTAGTCCATGTTGCGTATCTAGTGATTTCTTTTGATTTTAGGTAGTAAATATAGTATTAATAAATTTGGATCTAAGCTCAAAAAAGAAGAAGAAACAAACTTTGGGGCTCTTATATATGTCAAAAAAGAAAGAAGAAAAATGGTGCTCGTGCACCATGAGGGTCTCATTCAATTGTCCTACTAAGTACTTAGTAACATCTTCATTCATTTCTACATCCACCAATTGCTTTTATTAAATACTTTATTTGTACTCTTTCTTTTTATTAGTAGCATCTTCATTCATTTCTACGTCTACCAATTGCTTTTATTAAATACTCTATTTGTACTCTTTTTTTTTTATTTTTTATTATTGTTACTAATTTTTTACTAAATAAAATTAGTTAAAATTGACTCAAATTAAAAATTAAATACTAGACACTAGACACTATTTGTTTTTTTTATTATTATTGTTACTAATTTTTGGCTAAATAAAATTAGTTAAAATTGGCTCAAATTAAAAATTAAATACTAGTCACTATTTGTTGGTAGAAAGGCTTGTACGATACCTTACATTTTTATCTCGAATTTAGTCAATTAATTAACTAAATTTTAGTCACCTAACACTACCATTTTTATTGGCAAAAAATCGTCTGTACCCAACTTGTGTACTCATGCATGTTCCCACCACTCAAATTTCGCCAACTTTTGTACCCATGCGTGAACAGAGAAAATATATTTTCCTTACGGGTTTCACTATTTCTTTTAGGTTATAGATTTCTTAATTAAAAAATTGACATGTGTTAATTTCTTATTAATGACACATGCATAGGTACACAAGTTGGGGATTAAGGATTCTTAGCCCTTTTTATTACCTCTGTATGGTTCAATGGACTAAATTTGATCATTTTATTTCCTTTTTTCTTTTTAAATGCCATAAAATGGGGCATTGCATTGGACTGACCATGATTTGGTAGAAAGGAACAATCATGACAGTTTTTTTTTTAACAACATTTTTGTGCAGAACGGAAGTCCCACTTCCGTCCTGAGGGAGAACGGAAGTCGGGACTTCCGCTCGATTGACGTGGCACATCCTCGATGCGCCTTGTCACGTCAGCTCAGGACGGAACCTTGCCTTGGACTTTTTTTTTTTTTGCCAAGTCACATTGCCTTGGACTTACAAGCAATGTATAGAGCTCACCGCTTGGGTCAAACTAAGGATGGCAGTCTCAGTGATCTTTCTTCCTAATAAGGTGCTTTATTACAGATGGTTCCTAAAAATTTGTTATGTGATACAGGGGTGGCTAAGAGGGTGATCGACCGCACAGGGCCTCTAAAAATTGGGGGCCTCAATTTTTTTTTTTTTTTTGCTAAATTCCCCAATTTTTTTTGTTATATATATATATATAGTTTAGGGTGTATGTGTTTGTATTTTGTTGAAAAATAATAAAAATTGTAATTACTTGGGCGGATTTGGGCGCCGACGGGTTTGGGCGAATCTTTTATTGGGATAGAGGGAAATGAAGAGTCGGATAATTATACCCTTAAAATCAGTCACATGTGCAAGTCACGTGACAATTTTGACCTTTTTTTACCGAATTTCTTGTTTTGACAAACGGAGTATATCCGTAAATTAGTTTGGTTGCAAGTGCTCTAAATTAAAGTTAATACTATTTAGAGAAAAGCAAAAAAGGTTGGTGTACACGGATAGCGTATTTCTCTAATTAAAATTATGTTTAATTTTTTTTTGTACATTTTAGAGAAAAAATTATGATACAATTGTAATGATTTTTTGTTATATTTGAATAAAGTCACTTTTTTCAGTTATGTAGGGTCTTATTTTAAAATTTAGCACAGGGCCTCCAAAGTGATTGAGACGGCCCTGATGTGATAAGATGCGTTTTATTATATACTGATTTTCTATGTGAAAGTAAAGTGGATGAAAGAAATTTTGCAAAATTACTTGAATCAAAATTTAAATTAATATGCAACTCAATGATAAACACTTTTATCAAAGGTGTCCTAACCCAGTGGGGTAGGTGCCTGTCCACGACCTTGAGTTCGATACCCTCCGCCTGCGTGCGGCAAACTTTAATCTCTCTTTCTAGGGCTATCTCTTTCTCGTCTGAGGCAATTGTCTCTCCCCTGTATGGGGCAACTGCCCAATCAAACTTAAAAAAAAAATGATAAGCTTTTGATTTATCTTTTTACTAGCTAAACTTCTCCCAAATTCTGTTCTACATAAGCTTGTATTTATTTTATATTTTCACAATATTGCATGCTAAACTAGAGCTCTATCCATTGCTTGCAAGTCCAAGCCAAGGTGACTTAGCAAAAAAAAAGTCCAAGGCAAGGTAGGACGGAAGTCCACGTGGTAAGGAGCGTCTGTGATGTGTCACATCAGTTCAAGACGAAAGTGGTATTACCGTTATGGCAGAAAATATTGTTCCAAAAAAAAGACTATCATGGTTGACAATTTCTGTTAATTCATGTTCAGTCTAATGCAATACCCCATAAAATGCCTATAAAACATGCAAAATTTCTTAGAAAATATTTTATTTTTTCTTGATAAGACGTGACAATCCTTAGATTTTACTACTGTTCCCCCCTCTCCCCCCCCGCGTCCCTGCCTCTTAGAATCACAGATGTAAGTAGAACACTAAATTAAAAATTAAGATAAAAGAATATTGAGAAACAAATTTAAAAAAAATGAAGTAGCTCTATTTGGATTGGATTTGAGATTGAGATTGAGATTGGGTTTGGATTTTGGCGGGAGAGGCTAAAAAGTGGGAGGGAAAATTTAAATTCAAATTTTTTTTTTCCAAATAATTGTTCAATTCTAAATTTTTTTCTCAAAAAATTGAAATTTGAACATCTCCTGCTAATTTTAGAGGCCAAAATTTGAATTTTTACGATTATTTGTAGAAAAAAATTTGAATTTGAATATTTTCCGCCCACTTTTTAGCCTCTCCCTCCAAAACCCAAACACAATCCAAATAGAGCTATAGATTTGTCTCACGTCAAATCTTCACTTAAACCCCCGGCCATCCCCCCCCCCCTCCCCCCACCCAAACCAAGTAACAAAGAGAGAGAGCTGTCGAACTCTTCTTTCAAAAGAAAAAAATAAGCCAAGTTATATTATATTCTCATGTTATCAGTATTTATGTGTTTAATTTAACAAATTTTATCGAATTTAATAAGTTGTGATTTATAATATAAAAATTTACAAATTTATACACTAATGGCTTTAAAATAAATTTAAGAGTTAATAGTTATTTATAGCACTAAACTATTTACGAATTTCTCTTTATAGTACTAAACTATTTTTTTATCTAAATATGTCACTCAACTATTTACGTTTATCAAAAAATATACAATCACCCATTTTTTGGGTGTTTTTAGCCCAACGATGTCATGTGAGTTGCTTGCAACATGAACAAAGGCGAAAAGGGAAAAGAAATATTGAAACGTCGCGCCATAACTACTTAATTTGATGCATCCGCTTTGCCCTTGCAACAACAAATTAAGCAGTTATCGCCCGACGTTTCCAAGATTTCTTTTTCTTTTCGTCGTTGTTCATGTTCCAAAGCAACTCACGTGACATCGCTGGCCGAAAAACACCCAAAAAATGGGTGATTGTATATTTTTTGATAAACGTAAATAGTTGAGTGACATATTTAGATAAAAAATAATTTAGTATTATAAAAAGAAATTCGTAAATAGTTTAGTGCTATAAATAGTTATTAACTCATAAATTTAAATTGTATGGCAATTTGATAATTCAAATGTTGGTTATGTATTGTCTAGTTCACAATTTTCCTACGCAAGTCCATCTATATTTCTTCTTCTTCTTTTTTATTTTTTTATTTCCCCTTTTGTAATAATTCATATTTTCCCTTTTTAAAAGAAAAACAATCTTTACGTGAACTCAAAAAGTTAACTGCAAAGTTCATGTATTTTGTATTTTTTGTTTCCCCTCTTAATTACTCATTATAGCGTTGAGAGATGTTTCTTTCAGTATTGTATTCATAAATTTTAATTATTGATTTATTATTTAGTGATGAAAAAATATTTTCCCCCTCATAATAGTTATTAGGGGTGTTCATGGTTCGGTTTGGTTCGGTTTTATACATTTTTCAAACCAAACCGAAATATTCAGTATGGAAATTTTGAAACCAATCCAAACCATTTAAAACCTCAAACCGATGCATTCGGTTTGGTTTGGTTTGGTTGCTCGGTTTTGCGAGACACAAAAATATTGATTATAAAGTTTAAAAAAAAACTTTATTTAATTAGTTAGTTACAAAAAATATTTTAAAAAAAATATTCATATTATTTTCTCAAGGTAAACACAATAAAGAAAACAAAATAATAAAACATAAATTCTTGGTCTCGATCCATACACTTCAAACAAATTACTTCAAAATCATCCTACAAGAAAAAAGAAAAACACAAAAATTACATAATTATTAGTTCAAAATAGTGAAATATAATAAAATTTTTTGATAAATCTAAAATCGCATACCAAATGATGACTTTTTAATCTTTTAGTTTAACACTTGAAGAACTTGCACTTGAAAATTCTAGAATGAGATACAAAAGTTAGCAATTATACTAGAAATCATTTTAAGGAAAAATATATTTTATTGCAAAAAAGTCATTTAATATATATTATATTATATATATTCGGTTTGGTCGGTTTGTTTTATAAATTCAAATTCAAATCGGTTCCCTCCAATTAATCGGTTTGGACGATTATTTGAAGAAAAAAAAATTTGAATTTGAATTGTTCCCTCTAATTTTTTAGCCTTTCCTGCCCAAACCCAAACCTTATCCAAGCACACCCAATTTTTTTTAAACCAAACCAAAAATTCGGTTTTAATTTAGCTCAAACCGAAACCAGTCCAATGCATCGCTCAAACCGAAAATTCGGTTTGGATTGGTTTTGATCGGTTTGGATTGGTCGGTTTCGATTTTTCTTGAACACCCCTAATAGTTATTCTCACCAATAGCACAATAGCTATTACGTTGCCCGTAATAACAATACTAATTTTAATATCTTAAAATTCATTCACACGGTAAAAAATGGATTAACATCCCCTCCATTACACATATCCTCTAATAAAAGCAATACATTCCCTAATTATTGACAAAGTGTCCTCCTTTTATATTTAAGGCTCAGATTTTATCTTATTAACTCTTACTAGTTAACCATATAAGCCTAATCTCGACTTAGTTAACCAGTGGAATTATTTGGTTAAATTTCTAGACCCTTAGTTAACTTTCGTTTAACTATAAACTCCAATTCTTAATTAAACCGAAGTTCACTATCTAAATACTAAATTCTTAATTAACTAATGGTAGTTAATAAGATCAAAGGACACTTGTCAATAATTAGAGAGTGGATTAATAGTATTGGAACGGATGTGAGATGGAGGAAATGGGGAAAAACAACCCTTAACACTTTTAACTTTAACCCTCCTTGACGGATCTAGTCACCTGTCATTAGGGTCAAATGACCTCAGTGAATTTTTTTTTTTTAATTATATGTGATATATTTTACTCCATTTAGATAATAAATGTATAAATGACCTCAGTGAATTGTTGTGTATATCAAATGACCCAATGAATTATATTTTTAGATCCGTCACTGCTCCTCTAAGTCCTCAATAAAATAAGTCGAATACTTACTTGACTTCATAAAATAAATGCAAATTTCAATCTTGGCTTTTTTCCTATTTCTTTTTTCTTGTTAAGTCTTCAACTGAAAAACAGGGTCTTAATACGCATCATAAGATGATATATTAGAATCTTTTAATTCATGCTAATATACTACGATTTTTGAAGTAAATTAATCTTAAAATATCCGCGCATGAGGTGCATGCGATGCAAGATTTACTGATCCAATTTTATTTCCATTCTTCATCTTTGCAAATAGTGTTGGATTCTATTTTAATTTTTTAACGAAAAAGCTACTAATATACCTTAATTTTTTGAACAAGACATTCTTGGACGGGCTATATAAGAGAATCTAGTTGGAGGAACAACCTTATATTCTTATTCCAAAACAATAAAAATAAAAATATTAATATTGTACCTTTGTTCTTTTGTACTACCTCCATTCCTAAATATAAAACTTTCAGGACAAATAACAAAAATTAAGTAAGCAAAATTCAAGGTGTTTTGTTAATTAAAATATTGAAATTATTATCTTAATTATAATTTGTATACCATTAATTCTATTTAAGATAATAATAATATTTTATTTAAAAAAATTCTTAATTTTACTTCCTTAATTTTTACCGCTTGTCCTTAAAATCTTATATTTAAGAATGGAGTAGGTATTTAATTAAATAAGCCGCCTATAAAGAGCTAATAGTGGGCATATAAAAGAAAAGATACTTAGGGTGCAAGTGGTAGGGTTTGGTTGGCAAATAATTGTCTATACCCGTATATGTATTTATTTTTGTGCCCAACTATTCACAATTTATCATGTGTATATATAATTTAAAAAAAAAGTCCACATGACGAATTCTGAGTTGGACATAAGAATAGAAACATACATAGGTATACACAATTTTCACCCGATTTGGTTTGAGACCAATTCCAATTGATATCTTCTGTACCACTTTTACAACACTCTATTTATAGAGATGTTTTATTTATATAACCTAAACTCGAATAGTTGTTCTTTTGTATTTAATTAAATAAGCCGCCTATAAAGTAATCTGGTGGTGTAATTTGGATGGTAGAAACGAACAGGAATATGTAATTTTAAAGAAGAAATTTATATTTGATTACTGAATCAAATGGTATAAAATCGAATTTCGATTCGAAATTGGTAATTATCAATTCGATTTGGAACTCGATCGGTTTTTTCAATAAGAAAAATTGGTTAAAATTATCGAAATCAAATTTGATGCTCACCCTAATCCAAAGTAATACATACAATTTAGTTGAAAATATAATATATTTAATTAAAAATAGTAATTATGTTATTCTTAAAAATAGTGATTTGTTCGCATTATTTTGGAGTGTGTTAATTTTATTTCTTTCCTCTTCCACCAACATTTTTTTAAGTGACCAAAGTTTTTAGCCTAAATAAAAAACAAAACAAAAAAAAAATTCATTTCGTTTGTTGATGGTGATTTTTCCTTTTTTATTGGAATGTGTAAAATAATTGTTTATTATATTCACTGTAGTTTAACTATAATCTTTTTTTACTATAATCAACTCTTTTGTAGTGTTTACCTCGTCCGGGGTGTGTACTTTTATCTGTTATCATGATGGTATCCATCATTGTATAACTTTTATTTTCTTGTATTTCTTTTTATCTTTTGATTGTAAAAACTTCGGCTATTTTATAATTAATGGATAATTTCTTATTTAGTAAAAAAAAAAGAACTCTTTAATATTAAAAAAAAAGAACTCTTTAATGTGTCTTATCCTTATTCCTTAATTCGTCTTTATATTACCTACATCTTTCTCCCATTTTTCAATTCTAAAAATGGAATAAAATAAAGGGCCTTAATTTTTTCTCTCTCACAAAAGTAAGAAATAGAAAATCCATTTGTTACGCCCCCCCCACACACACACACCCAACTAAGAACATCACTTTCTGAACCCACGCACCTATAAGAGACACCCATTGCCACAAAAATAATCTCAATTCTTTCTGAGAAAAGAGTTCTCTAAAAAGCAAGAATTTGCTTTTGTGAAGTCCGGAATCCAAAGGGTTGTTTTGTTTTCTTGCAAAATTTCATTTGAAGTTCTGTTTACTCTGAGGTAGTAGTGAAAATGGCTTTGAAATTGATGTCCCCAACTGAAATCAAGACATTTTCTTTCTTGGATTCCTCTAAATCGAATTATAATCTTAATCTTCTCAAACACCAAGGTTTGTTTGTCTCTTTTTTCTTTTTAACTGCCTGTTCTTCTTAAGAAAAAGTTCTTTTTGCTAAGATTTGAAGAGTGGCTCTGTATTTGGCCAATATTAATCTGAATGCTGTAAATTTTGCTTCTTTATGATGTGATTTGAATTCCAGGTTGAGGGTTTGCATTGGTTTTCTTCGATTATTTTTCTTGTTAAAGATTTGACAATTTGGTGACATTCCTTAGGAGGATTTTCTTTTAAGAAGAAAGATTGTGGAGCAACGTTTGGAAAGAGAATTCAATGCTCAGTGCAGGGACCTCCACCGGCATGGCCGGGGAGGGCTGTGGCAGAGCCAGGTTATAAGACTTGGGAAGGTCAAAAGCCCATTTCAATTGTTGGATCCACAGGATCCATTGGAACTCAGGTAAAAGAATAGGCTATGTTAGCCAGCATATTCTTGTAGGAGTATATATTTGTTTTCATATTCTAGGTCAAATGAAAACGAAGCGCAGTTCAAGTGGTAAGACGTTTCACTTTCAACTGGTAGGTATGGAGTTCGAGTCTTGCTAGAGGGGAAGTGGAGAACCACTATTGATCGATCCTCCTTTAAAATAAAATAAAAAAAAATATTCTAGGTCAAATTTCAGATGTGCAATATAGTGTATTAAATTACTGGAGTTGCTTATATTGTGCAAATTTCGTGCTGTGTAGACACTGGACATAGTTGCTGAAAATCCAGACAAATTTAGAGTTGTTGCACTTGCAGCTGGTTCAAACGTGACTCTTCTTGCCGATCAGGTGAGAGAGCAATCAGCCTTTACTGTTGTTCATAAGAGCATACATACTGCTGTAATGCTGTTGCTAGTGCCATTGTCATATTTCCACTATTGACATATTCTCTGTTAATTGCCGTGAATTTCTGATTTGGTGGTTGTTTCTGTGTGCATTAATTCTGTATTTGGAGCTTAAATAGAGGCATTGTGTTTGGCAGATCAAAACATTCAAGCCTCAGTTAGTTTCTGTCAGAGATGAGTCGTTGGTTAACGAACTCAAAGAGGCTTTATCTGATGTTGAAGACAAACCCGAAATTATTCCAGGAGACCAAGGTCTCATTGAGGTTAGCTGATAACTGTATCATCTGGATTCTTTGGCCGGTGAAATTTGATACTATGAACTGACAATCTTCAATCGAACTTCAGGTTGCCCGTCACCCAGATGCTGTCACGGTTGTTACAGGAATAGTTGGCTGTGCAGGTCTAAAGGTACACCAATAAAATCTCCGGATTGAGTTCTTTATATACATTTTTCCAGGATATCCAAGAGCATCTGTTAGTGTTGTAAAACTCGGCCTAGCCGGCCGATTAGTTGGCGACTAGTCGGTAGTCGGCCGGTGGCCGCCTAGAAATCCAAAAAATCGGGTCTTTGAAAAAATCTGTCAAAACTCTGGTCTAGTCGGTCAAAATTCCGACTAGTCGGTCAAACTCCGGTCTAGTCGGTCAAAATTCCGACTAGTCGGTCAAAATTCAGATCTAAAGACAAACATCAGTCATCAGAAGAAGAAGAAGATCATCATCAGAAGATCATCAAAATTCCGATCTCAAATCATCAGAAGAAGAAGCCTGCCTCAAACATCAGTCAAAATTCCGACTAGTCGGAGCAGAGAAGAAGAAGAAGAAGAGAATCGTGAAAGACACGTACCTCGCGGCTGAGGAAGGGGGAGGCAGTGGTGGCAGCAGAAGGGGGAGGCGGTGGAGAAGAAGACAGAAGGAAGACGAAGAAGAAAAAGAAAGAGAGAAGCTGCGCCGGAGAAGAGAACGGAGAGAGAGAGAGAGAGAGAGAGAGAGAGAGAGAGAGAGAGAGAGAGAGAGAGAGAGAGAAGAAAAATCGGAAGGAGGAGAGAAAATTAGGTTAGGGTTAGGATAAGAATATATATATGTAAAGGACTAAAATGGTAATATAAATAATTATCACATAAATCCTATAAAATACTTATATTAAAACAAGTCCTAAATTTAAAAATAACTTGTATTCAAGTCCGAAATAACTTTTAAAAATTACATTTTAATCCTTATAAGTTTATATTTTATTTTTAAATGGCCTACTTTATATTTTTAATATTTAATTAGACAAAAAATATAAAAGAAAACATTTCCGAAAATAATTAAAATAAAATATATTTAATATTTAGGGTCGCCGACTACTCCCCGACTAGTCGCTAGTCCCCTATCTGCCGACCGACTAGCGACTTTTGCAACACTGACATCTGTAATACTTTTATCAACTTTAGGTAGAAACAGGTAAACAAGTCATAAAATGTTGCAGGAACATTTCGGTGCGTAAGCTTGTCATACCATTCATGCATTTATAGTTATATGTACTAGCTGATTGTACACCAGGTATGCATGAAGTCTTTAGTTGAAATACCCGCATCATTTTCATTGAGTTATGTGTGATGAAGAATGTGCAGTGATCTTGTCCTTGATTTGAATTTTTAACAGACTTGTTTAAGCAAGCGGAATTATGCATCCAAACTTGAATCAATTACTTTTTTCTACGATCTTTTTCCTTTAGTATACGAGTCACCATACTGAGAGAAGGTTGCCAAAAATGACATCAGTGAAATATTCTTGGTCTCAGATCTGCTTGTGAATCGATAAGATCCTTGACATTTTGTTGTAAAAATGTCTATGAGGACGGTTATTTTATTTCAATGCTTCTAGAACTACTCCTCAAATTGGTATATCTTTTTTTCCGCATATTCTTTGTTCACTCAATTTAGTTCTCTTTGTGAATTTTCAATAATTCTTTTGTATTTCAGCCTACAGTAGCTGCTATAGAAGCCGGAAAGGACATTGCCTTGGCTAATAAAGAGACACTAATTGCTGGAGGTCCTTTTGTGCTTCCTCTTGCACGGAAGCATAATGTCAAGATTCTTCCTGCTGATTCGGAACACTCTGCTATATTCCAGGTATAGTTTGTACTCATCAAACAACCAAAATAAAATTAATAATTAAAAAGGAAATTTAATTACTTCATTTCATAGGTGGAGCTGTCAATCCCGATATTGGAAGTCTTATCTTGCTTTATTTTTGCGCTTCCATTATTTTCCTTTTGGTCTTGGACTACCTATTAATCTAAAAGCCTAAAAGATATTTTTTCTGCTTCAGTGTATCCAAGGTTTGCCGGAGGGTGCTTTAAGGCGCATAATCTTAACAGCTTCTGGGGGCTCTTTCAGGTATTTACTCTACAATTTTAGTAATTCTTCTCAGTTTTGTATTCCTCCGGAAAAAGTTTGCCTCAGCATTTGAGGTTCAAAACTTAAAGATGGAGAATGTAACTTCATCTTCTCTCATGTCGACTTCCAAAAGTTTCTCGGAGTATTTGATGTCCAATTTAATTCGAATCCTTGCTTCATTTGCAATTATTCATCGTTTCTTAGCTGTTGCTGATTATGTTATGATGTCAACAACAGGGATTGGCCAGTTGAGAAATTGAAAGAAGTTAAAGTAGCAGATGCTTTGAAGCATCCCAACTGGAATATGGGAAAGAAGATTACTGTGGATTCTGCTACTCTCTTCAATAAGGTAACTTCATCTTCGCTGTTTTGCATCTGAACACAATCTCTAAAAGAACTAATTTTTTTTCCTTTTCCTTTTCCTTTTTGGTATTTTTATTGACTCTTCAAGTCGGATAGGATATAAACTGGTACGATTATGCTTTGACAGGGTCTCGAAGTTATTGAAGCCCACTATCTTTTCGGCGCTGATTATGACAATATCGATATAGTAATTCATCCCCAATCTATCATACACTCAATGGTGGAAACACAGGTACAACCTTCACGCATATTATTATTCGGTTGATGTTGAGTTTATAAATTATGAATTCAATTGCTCTAATTCGGGTTTTTCTGTATTGTGACCACTGAAAGCGTAAACCATTTTTTCATTTTTTTGCTGTCTTTTCAGGATTCATCTGTCTTGGCACAATTGGGGTGGCCTGATATGCGTTTGCCAATTCTTTACACATTATCCTGGCCAGACAGGGTTTATTGTTCTGAGATTACGTGGCCCCGTCTTGATCTTTGCAAGTAATTGCCTCCTAACGTTGTTTGAGTCGAACAAATTGTTACCTTTTCTTGCAGTAATATTTTATGATGATCATGAGCATTAAAATGAAGTCTATTGCTTCTGTTGTTTGGTTTTTGAATATACTTGTTGACGAAAGAACTAAATTTCATGATTTAGGCTTGGGTCTCTGACATTTAAGGCCCCGGATAACGTCAAGTACCCATCCATGGAACTGGCATATGCTGCTGGTCGAGCAGGAGGGACAATGACGGGAGTTCTAAGTGCCGCCAATGAGAAGGCTGTTGAGTTATTTATCGACGAAAAGTAAGTTGTTTCATCCTCATTTTAGCTTTTTGTGGTATTACCCCGCGGCCAAAAAAATTGCATTTCTCATTTGGTTGATAGGTTAGTCTATGGTCAATCAACTATTTACTCGTTTCCTGTTTCAGAATTAGCTATTTGGACATTTTCAAGGTAGTTGAGCTGACATGCGAGAAACATCAAGCGGAACTGGTAACCTCGCCATCCCTCGAGGAAATTGTACATTACGACTTGTGGGCAAGGGACTATGCTGCAAGTGTGCAAACCACTCGTGGATTGAGCCCTGCCCTTGTTTGATGACAAACGATACTTGTTCGTTGGTTTTGCATGTATGGCGCGTAATCTTTGCCTAAATTTGAGCGAAGATGGTTGGGGGACGACGACAATGCAATTGCATCATATTCAAGAAAACAAAATATATGAGCAATTAGTATTTCGTTATAGGTTATTATAACATGTCTTGATGTCTTTTCATTTAGTTCTTTACTAGTTTTGAGAAATGTCAAATAAAACAGTGGTAAATGATTTCTGATTCTTACCAAGTGGAACAGAACATGTTTAAGAGAAGGAATATGTACTTCTGCTTGATGAAATGAGAAGCACCCTTTAGTTTTTTACTTTTGTTACATATTCTGAATTATGCTTTCAAAATTTGATGTGTTTGCAAAAGTCACACAAAATTTACCATCCTTAGTTAAATGTCCTACTCCCTGCGTTCTCATTAATCTGTCGTTTTAAGACATTACACTCGAATTAAAAAAAAATGGTTTAGACACATTAATTTAAAAGTAGTTAGACATTTTTACCCTTCAATTAATACATTTATATTAGGACAATTAAATTTAGTCGTTGACTAAATTAATGAAAAAATAAGAGTAAGTTTGGAAACACTATATTCAATACTCTCTTAATTTTTCAAAGTGACATATGATTAAAAACTGATAAAGTATGTCTAGACGACAGATAATTGAGAACGGAATGAGTAGTTAATTGGGCCGGCTACGCTGCGGAGAATTTGCTCTCCACCAAAATTTCTCAGTGCAATATTTATCCACTAACTTTACAATTAACAGTATAACAATCTCATATTGCGAATCTCATTGTTTTCCACTCCACTTTTAAGTTCCAAAAAGGAGAGCATTGTTTTAACAAAAAAACTGGATATTATTAAATATCAGCAATAATTTGTGGTAGGAGAAAATCCGGAGGACCTCCAAACCATTGAGACGAGGTCTTTGACCTCATAGCGTATTTAGCCAATACATCAGCAGACGAATTACACAATCTATGAACATATGATATATCGGCTAGCCTAACCCCCCATATTTCTTTAATGAGAGTAACGAAGAGACCTATGGACGACAAATCTTCTTCTTCGCTGTGTATGCGGGTGACTAGTGCTTTGCAGTCGCTTTCTACTAGATCAATGTGGTAACCATTTGAAGCAGCAAATTTAATTCCCTCGAGGAGTGCCAAAGCTTCTGCATGCTCGGGATTGGGCGAAGTGTTGAGATATTTGGTAAACCCAGCTATGAAGGCTCCTTCATGGTTTCGAATAAGTGCACCGATACCACCTTTGCCGTCCAGCCATGAGCCATCAACGTTTAGTTTAAACAGACTGTGGTCCGGAGGTTTCCAAATCTTAGGACCGGTTGGCCTGTTAGCTAAAATCCTTGGAGCTTGGCTAGGGTTATCAATAGCAAATAGTTTTGCCTTCCCCTTTAAGCATGTACCAAATCTGGTCCTGAGTAGGTAGAATTTCCGGGCCATGGCCGATAGAAGAGGCATAAATGCTGTTAAACTCTGCTGCGCAAGCCATTGCAATGTTAGCAATTTCATGAGGTGGTTTCATCTTACCTTCAAAAATAAATTTATTCATATTGCACCAGATGTTCCATGCGATATAAACAAAGGGAGTTACAACTTCCTCCTTTTCCCATAAGATAGGGATAAGACAGGAGGGAAATGTATCCTTTGACGTGATAGTGGCTATATCGAAAATAGTCTGATCCCAAACATCCATAGCCACCGGGCAAGTGAATAGCGCGTGTAAGATGGTTTCAGATTCACCCTGACATAATTGGCATTGAGACCCAAAAGAGCAAATTCTTCGGGACAAAGCCAAGTTAGTGGGGAGAATGCTACTGGAAAATTTTCCGAGAGAAAAACCCGCGACTTAGGCGCAATAGGTAGTTGCCAAATCTTGTCCCAAGTCCTCAGCGGGCAACCACTCGAAGTTGAAGGCAAAATTCTTTTGCCTTGATCTATGTCCATTTTTAGGTGATATCCGGATTTAACAGTGTAGTGCCCATTGTTCCCGTAGGCCCATACAAGGCGATCCATCGGCCAGGTGCTGCATAAGGGCACCTTCAAAACCTCTTCTACCTCATACGCAGATAGGTAGCACCGGAGTAGTTGCTCATTCCAACTTTTGCTTTGGAAATCAATAAAGTAGGATACTGGCATTATTCCTTACGAAAAAGACATGTTGGCCGGAGCTTGAAGTTTGAAACTATGCGGAGTAGGTAGCCACTTGTCATACCAAAAGCTGACCCAAGTGCCATCCCCTATCTGCCATTTCAAGCCTTCCTTAAGTAGCTCTCGACCTTTCAAGATACCTTGCCAAACAAGAGAAGTCCTACCTTTTAGTGAAACATCTAAAAACTTTTCTAATGGAAAGTATTTTGCCCTTAGTACTCTAGTACATAGAGAGAGAGAGAGAGAGAGAGGTTGGCGTAAAATACGCCAGCCTTGCTTAGCAACTAGGGCGCGATTAAAAGCTGCTAGATCCCTAAGTCCAAGGCCCCCTTGAGATTTTGGCTTGCATAGTTCATGCCAGACCCTCCAGCATATCTTTCTATGCGACTCATCACCCCCCCACAAAAAATTGCGGGTCATACTTGTGATGGCGTCTATGTAGTATTGGGGGAGGACAAAACATGACATAACATAAGTGGGAATAGCCTGAATCACTGATTTTATGAGTACCACTCGAGCTGCAAAGGATAAAATTTTCTCTTTCCAACAGCTGAGTTTCGTCCAAATTTTGTCTATCACAAATTGAAACACCTCTTTTTTAGACCGTCCTGTTATATAAGGAAGTCCCAGATATTTCCCCTTCCCATCTCCCTCAGGGATGTTGAGGATAGAAAAGGAAAGAGTTTTTATTTCAGAGGGAGTCTCTTTACTATAGAATAAGTTGGACTTTTCATAGTTGATCATTTGTCCAGAACAAGCCTCATAGATCTTAAAAACCTCTTTTAGTCTATTTAAGCAAGGTTCACTAGCTTGTGAGAAAAAGAGGGAGTCATCAGCAAACAATAAGTGTGTAACAGAGACACTGTTGCTAAAGTGAAAACCAGATAGAGAGCCCCGCTCTTCAGATGCACGAATTAAAGAGGATAATCCCGCAATACAAATGAGAAATAGAAAAGGAGAAAGAGGATCACCTTGCCGGATACCTCGCGTAGGCGTGAAAGTCTTGGTTGGAATTCCGTTTAGTAAAATTGAGTAGCGAACTGTTCTAACACAATTCATCACAAGAGAAAGAAACTTTGGTGGAAAGTTCATGCAGGTCATGACAGATTCTAGATAATTCCATTCGACTCTATCGAAAGCCTTACTCATATCTAGCTTAAGAGCTAGATGATGGGCCCCATTTGGCCGAACAGTTTGTAAGCTATGAAAAGCCTCAAACCCAATTATCGCATTATCAGTAATTAGTCTATTTTTCAAAAAAGCACTTTGTGCTTCATCAATTATAGAGTTCATTACCAATTTAAGACGATTAGTAAGGGCTTTTGAGATGAGCTTATATAAAACATTGCAAAGACTTATTGGCCGGAAATGGACCATAGAAATGGGTTTCTTTATTTTCGGAATTAAGGCTATGTGAGTAGAATTGACCGCAGAAATGTCAGCTTCACAATTTAAAACTTGCAAAACAACCTTTGTAATAGAGTCGCCTAGAATATGCCAAAGTTTTTGGAGAAATAGCACATGCATTCCATCCGGCCCGGGGGCTTTGTGTGGATGCATGTGCTTCAGCGCTTTAACGACCTCTGTTTGTGTGAAAGGCCGGTCGAGCATCGCAATATCCCTGCTATCTAGCTGACTAGATAGAAGTCCAGGGGCGAGACTTGCTCCATCTAATTTAGCTGAGAATAAGGATTGGAAATAATCCACCGCTACTTCTTCAATATCATCTTCATCAACTTTTAGACTACTATCGGGAGCAACTATTTCCTCAATAGAATTTTTTTCCATCCGTTGTGAGGCTTTATTATGGAAATAGGAAGTATTTCGATCTCCTTCTGATAGCCAAGTTGCTCTACTCCGCGCCTTCCAATAGCATTCTCTAAGGTCTTGGATTTTCTCCAATTCTTTAGATATTATTAATTCCTCTGAAACGGAATAATGAGGAAGGCCGCGCCATTTTTGAATAGCGTCCAATTCCTTTTGCTTGTCATTTAGTTTCTTTCCCATACAGAGCCAAGGAAGCGTATTAATAGAACTTAGCCTCTTGAGTAATTGCCAGGATTGGGGCCTTAGTTCAGTTTCGGGGTTTCCATAGAAGCCTGTAAATCGCCATTTTAAATTGTTCTCAATAGAAATAACACAAGCATCAATATGGCCAATAGAGTAAGACAAAATATCCAACTTTATTGAATTATTCCAAAAAAGACAAAGTCCGCCACTAAGACCTTGGCGATTAACTGGAAAGAAAAAAGGAAATCCTAACTTACATCGAACAAATTCTAAAGAGCGAGACAAAGATTTTGTCTCAGACAAAAAAACAATAGCTGGATTATGCGCATTACATAGACGCGATAGTTCACTAACTGTACGGGAATTTTGAAGTCCTCAACAGTTCCAAGACAAAATATTCATGAATATTGGTGGGCCCCATTGGAGGGCTCCACCTTACCCTGTTTGACGGCAGGAGCCCCCGTTTCAGCATCATTATTTTTCGAGTTGAAAATAGCAGATCCGTACTTGTGTTTCCAATTCGGGGAGTCAAGATCCTCGAAAAAAATTTCATCCCCATTAGCCCAAAGCATGTCATCATTATCTAGACTACCAAAAAAAGGCCCCGGCGTTGCTGGCTCAATATTAGGCAGATCTGCCAAAATTTGGGCTAAACTAACCAGGTCCAAATCTTTATTTTCAGCTGGTTGTGGGCCAAGTCCATTCGGCCCAATGGAAGGCAGCCCGTCATACAAGCCTTCAGAATCATAATCGTCCAAAACAGGGGCCTGGTCTATTGGGGTAAAAATATGCGGCCCTTGTTCAGCCAACCCAGGAGCATGCGGGCCACTGTTTACATGCCCAGAATTTGGCGGTCCAGCAATTAATGGCCCAGGATTTAGCGGTCCAGCAAAGGCTGACCCAGCCAGAACCGGTCCAGCAACTGCCAGCCCAGCCGACATATGTCGAGTAGCAGCCCATCCAGAGGAAGAACCAGCCTGTTTCGGCCCAGCAGAGACATCAGAAAAATTCCCCAAAGTACTAACCTGACCCAGCTCGGCCCGCTGCGATCGACGGCCCCATGTCGGCCCGCGGTTGTCTTCAATTTTCTGCATCTTCTCCGGCACCTTTCCGGCAGCCTTCGCCGCCGCTCGCCTCTTCTTGTTCTTGCGGTTGACCCCAGATGGGCCAGCCCCATTACCTTCTCTATGTCCTGCCTGAACCTTTGCGATATTTCTCAAAAACTTTGGGGACAAATCTCCTGCCGGCATGTGCCCGGAAACCATGGCTGAGGCCATCAACTTTTCACCACTACCTTTACCTAGTCTGTGTTTGGCCGGCTTCCTCTTAGACTCCACTGCTGGAGCCTTACCTTTCTCTTTATCATTACACAGTGAACCATTATTAATGGTAGTCCGAGAGCCGAGATCAACATTGGCTGAGGTGTCGATCGGTGCTTCTAGCAAAGGGGCAGCCAATGCCGCAACTTCATCAAACAAAACCAGGGCCTGGGTATTAATGCCAGTCACCCTCTCATCATCTCCTAAAAGTAGCGTTTCCACCGACTCTGATCGAATGTTCCTGGAAGCATTCAGCATAACATTAAATTCAAAATTGTCTCGATCCGTCGCCCGAACACCATTTGGCAGGTCCGGACAACTGATCGGAACATGATCGAGCTTACCACAATTATGGCAGAAACTAGGCAATCTTTCATATCGAAACTGTCCCTCAAAAGAACCCAGATTTGGAGCCTGTGCATGGAAGACACGTGGTAGCGGGAATCTTACCTCTAGATCAGCTCGGAATCTGTAGTAACGTAGTCCGTCAGCAGTTTCACGTATCTATATAGTAACACAGTTGCATAGGATACTTGCTAAGTTTTTACCCATCTCCATTGTGAGAAAGATATGGGGCGCAAAGTGCAATTGAATCCAGTACTGACACGTTGAAAAAATGGTATCTGTGACGGCCATATCAGTTTCCACTTTCTTTATAACTAGTAACACACCCTCAAAACACCATGGTCCGGTGTTGAGGATGCGAGTAATATCCTCCTCAGAGGGGATGACAAAGCGATATGTATTAAAACCAATTTTTTGGAACGTAACAGTCGCACATCCCCAAGCACGGCCGAGGAGAATGCGAAAGTATCGTGGCAAAAAATTAGTTAAGCTAATGAAACGGCCGACTAACATTGCCCGAGCACCAGCAGGTCCGCCTTGAACATCAGAGTCATTAAAAATCATAGGAATTTTTTCAATACCATGCAGGGTTATGGATTTCATCTTAGAAACGAGATTGTTAACCATTGTGCGTGCAAAGGAGTGAGTGAAGAAAACAGAAAATAAATAAAAACGATAAGAATAGCTAAGGAAATTAAAATGAACATGCTGGAAGGAAAGAATGTATATATGGTTATGGTAATATATAGGAAAAATAACACCGAAAAAATGCTTGAAAAGAAGCATAAGAAATGAGTGTTGGAATAGGAGTAAAAAAGCATTGGATAAGCATGAAACTAAAGGAATGGCTAGCAGTATGGTTATCACGGCCTGCTTCCAAGATTAATGCATGGTGCATTAAAGGATAATCACCAAGGATATAGTTATCCTCAGGAGTAGCTCTTCACGATGGAAGAGTCCATCTCAGAGGAGATTACTCTCTAGGAGAGTTCTCCATCGAGAGAGAAAAATGAGTTATGAGAGCATTGTTTTTAACCCCTAACAAAATGTCAGAATAAAAGAACGATAATATAAAGAAATATGATTATTGTTTTCACAAGTTAAACACAATAAAAAATAAAATAATGAAAAATAAAATTTTTATTCTTGAACTTCAATATAAAGTAAAAATAAAATATTTTTTTATATATAATTACCTACCTACTAAAAATATAAAGAGAAAATCACTATTTATGCCCTTCAACTATTTTCAAAAGCAAGTTATGCCCCTTGACTTTTTTGCGTGCCATTAATACCCCTAACAATTTACGGGGTGCCATAAATGTCCCTCAGAGGCGGAATCCGCCGACTTAACCCGTTTTTTCAAACTGGGACATGAAATACCCGAATTGAGAGGGGTAAAATTGTCAAACAATGGTCATCTTCTTCCCTAACACTACACTTCTTCAATTTTAATCCCATTTTTTTCTCCCAAATCCTTCATCCTCTTTGACGACTACCATGGATTGTATCTCATCCTCCATTTCAAAAAGAACCAACAACACCCAAACTTTCAAACCTCATTGTAGATGTAATCCCCCTATGCCGGTGGTCACTCGCACATCAAGAACAAACTTAAATCCTAATAGAAAGTTCAATGGGTGTGAGAAATTAAAGGTATGTAGTGTTTTTTGTGTGATTAATTTCACAATTTGTGGTGGGTTTTTTACTAATTTTTATTTTGTTACTTAGATTAATGGGGTAAGTCTGGCATGGGGCGGACCCAATGGGTCCGGCCCCACACTCCTCTCACATAAAATTAGACAGGACCCACTTACAGGGTAGGTCCCGCAGGTCATTCAGCAAGTCATTCAGGTGGGTCCTCCCTCTTTTATGTGAGAGGAGAGTGGGGCCGGACCCATTGGGACCGTTCCACCCCAGATTTTTCCAGATTAATGGTGGATGTGATTTTTTCGAATGGATTGAATACGCGGAGGAAGAAACTAACTTTGATATGGGGAGGTACAAAAAGATTGATTATTTAAGAGATGATTCACGGAAGGGGGCACATGAAGAAATCTTCAAGATGTGCTGTCAAGTTTCAATTGTGCTTTGTGTTGTGATGTTCGTAATTATTGTGTATTTGCTCATAGAGCTTGCCGTTTGTAGGAAAGCTTTGTAATGTATTTCATTGTCATTTTGGCTAAATTTTATGAAGTATTATGTAGAATAAACAAAAACAAAATTCAATTCCATTGCAAATGACTGCTGCCCATTGTTCCAATGAAACCAAAAGTACAAATACTAATGCTACATCTTGAAATGCATAGTAAATTCCAAAACAGCCCAGCAAAATATAGTTACATGTCAGTTCTACCCAAACCAAAATATTAGTTTTCAACCAAAAAAGGAGAATAGTTTCAACATACATAGAGAATAGTCTTCAAGCATTAGCTCATGAAGAAGATCCTCTCCTAACTACATATTTTCCAACTCTTTTCCTAGCATTTTGAAGCGCTTTTGGGTCTTCATATGTCCCAGTTTCAGCATGGCTATTTTGTGTGTGGAGAACCTGAAATTAAAGGAAAAAATAGTCATATTTTAACATTATTGAAGACATTCAAATATTGATAAACAGTAACACTATACCTCATGATTGTCAACAACTGATTGACTTTCTAAGGTCAATTCAGCTTCTTGCATAGTCTGCTCAAGTTCCATTTCAAAGGTCTGCTCAGTTTCACCTTCATTTTCTACTTCTGCTTCAGTTTGTTTCCTCAAATCCTCTTTCCTCACAGCACAACCCCTCATATTATGCCCTAATTCTTTGTAGTAGCTGCACTTGTTAACATTGGCAGCCTGCACTGGATTGCCCTCTCCATTTGCATTAAAAATTTTACACAACCTTACATTATGGCCAGGTTGTTTACATCTGGTGCACCTCAAACCTGGTTTTCCTTGGGGAGGTGTAGCATCCTCTCTAGGAGGTTCACTTTCATCATAGTCCACCCTCCTCAGTTTTTTTGGCCTTCCTGGCAGCTTTCTATCTCTAGGAGGTTGTGGTCCTATAATACCAGTTTTTGGCCAAAGAGAGGGCCCATTTAAGGGAGAAACTACAGGTGCATATGCTCTCATGTATATGGTAGCACTCATCAATATAGTCAGATACTTCATCTCCAACTACCATTGTGAACTTGAGTATGAAGGTAGTCAGAGTTGTAATCCTCTTCACCTTCAAGATCTTCATATTCTGATGGTAATGTAGTCTTCCCCTTATTCTGGACTAGCACATGGGTTTCAGATGGTTCAGGCACAAGGGGTTCAAATTGTTAAGGCAATGGAGGTTCAGATGGTTCATGCAATGGGGTTTCAGATAAACTCATATTGTTCCAATCTGTTTCCAAGTTATTGTCCCTGCTTGAAATCCAAATATTTAACTCCTCCTCATCTATTTCGTTTTCAGACTCAACATCAACCCCCAAATTTGCATTTTTTCTTTTTTTCCTGAAACTTAGATGTGGGAATACTGCTTTTCACCCCACTTGGCCTTTTACTTTTACTAACACTCTTTTTAAATTTAGGTAAGATAGACTTTTGAGCATATGGTTGTACAAATACCTCAACATAACCACACAAACCACCATTTGTAGCTAAAAGAGTCATGTCCATTTCTGATAAAATAGGCATCATCATTTTCTCTCCCCCCAGCTGTTTCTAACATAAACCATGACTCTTTTACCCTAACTAACCCAATTTCTCTATAACAAAACTGCAATCTATCATAATCAAAATTATCCCTATGACAGAAGTCAAATATATCTACCCTACCCTACCCCCATCATACTGAGAGGTGGTTTTCCAACCATCTAACCTACCACCATGATGTACTATTAGTGTAAAATAACCAGAAGTTTAGGCTGCAAAACAGAAATTAATCAAAATTACTTTCAGATTATATCACTTTGTTCCTACACACTATGAATACACTAGACTATCGAAGATTAATGACAATATCACAGAAATCTCAACAAAATATCACAGAAATCTCAACAATATCACAGAAAATAAAACTCACGATATTTAGGGTTTCGATTATCATTTTCTTCAACCTTGCGTAGCCGCATTCGAACCATTCTGAGTGAAAATTTGAGGTTGAAATCTTACAAAATCAAGGTTTAGAGGTCAAGATTTAAGCATCAATTGAAGATCTAGGGTTTCTGTTTCAAGAAGAAAGAAATCGCCAGAGTATTTTTTCTTTGATTCAATTTGGTTTTTTATCAGATGGGTCGGATTTATCTATTTATATTTCACCAATGGGTCAACAGCCGGATCACAATTCGGGTTTGATATTTGGGTTGGAGACAAACCGATGTCGAGACGATTTTGCCCTTTAAAATACCACCGTGTGACTCACGTTTATTTTGCCACCATAAGTCTTCGAATTCCGCCTCTGAGGGACATTTATGGCACCCCATAAATTGTTAGGGGTATTAATGGCACGCAAAAAAGTCAAGGGGCATAATTTGCTTTTGAAAATAGTTGAAGGGGCATAAATAGTGATTTTCTCAAAAATAAATAAATGTCTATTGTTTTTCACAAGTTAAACAGAACAAAAAAATAAATTATTGATCTTGATTCTTGAACTTTAAACAAATTACTGAAAAATTATCATACGAGGAAAAAAGAAAAAAATACAAAAAAAAATACCATTATTAGTTTCGAAGTAAAACAAAAACTTCAGTTGAATCTAAAACCATATACAACAGATGAACCATATATATTATTACAAAATAGTACTTTAATATATTTTATATAAAAAAATTAAACCATACCAAAAATTCGATTTTAATTTAGTTCAAATCGAAACCAATCCAATGCACCGCTCAAATCGAAAAATCGATTTGGATTGGATTAAATCTGTTTGGTCGGTTTCAATTTTTCATGAACATCCTAAATACATGCTTTTCATGAACATCCTAAATACAACACATGGGGACTTGTTGTACACCTTTCTGCATAAATCCATTACATAGAGTTTTAGCCAAAGGTATAAAACTTGAGCCACAATTGTAGCAACAAAAATTTCACTTCTTAGAGAATAAATTCTCAACTCAACAGTAGTCAATCATGACAGAAGGAAGGGCTTCAAGGATCATTCTGATATGAACCATCGATGTAGAACTGATCACATCACCACATAATAAGGCAGTCAATTTTGTACCACAAAGTCCATGTGGATTCGGTCCATATAAGAATTTTCCGGCTTCCAATGAACCCTACCAATCTTGCATTAATTTTCAAGATGAAAACCAATAAAAAAAACGCTCCAGATTATTTTTGAAGAGAAATAACAGATGAAAACACTTACCAACCGTACAAAATTACTGAGCTTCCAAGAGAGTATAAAAACGACAAGGTAAAGGAAACCATAGCTCAATATGTAAGATCCTCATAATTGTAACTAAACGACATTTTAAGCAAGAAAAAAACCATTTCATATGAATCCAGATTAACGAAAGCATCTTGTTCCGGAATCATGTCTGAAAATTTAACTGATAACCTTCAGAATCTATCACAATTAAACACTCAATTTTTTTGGATGATATAGAAGGAAAAATCAAAATAGGACTATGCTTTAAGCTACTGGGACCAAACTTAGTTCATTCTTCTGATAAGCTCATTGATGTAGTCTTCGCGGTTACCAGCATCTCCTCCTTCAACATAGTGATTTCTCTTCTTCTTCAAACCACCAAGAGGAGCCTTGAGTTTGAAGGGCCAGAGGAAATTGTTGGCCTCCCTAAAGTGAGGTCCAACAGTCAAGATCTCGTGAATAAGATCCTCTATGCAGATAATCCCGTGTTTGCCCAAAGTCTGCAATATCAGGATATGTAAGAAAAGATTCCAGTAAAGAAGAATGAAACTAGAGTTGCATTATGGAGAGACAATTACCTGCTCGATGATTGCATTCTCAGTCAATGGGATTCTTTGCTTGTCTACCTTTCCATAACCCCTCTTGTAGATCAATTCTCTCACACTCTTCAAGTTGGGGTAACTAGAGAAAGAAATGCCAAGAAAATCTTAGAATGAAACACGAAAATTATCTTTAACTAAGGTAAGATAATGAAAGCAACTTGAAAATGAAGAGCTTTAGAGCCATCTAAAACCATTCACAGAAGAGATATTGGTATGACACGTACCCATAAGCAACATATGGCTCAACTCGGTGAAGCATATTCAGAGTAGCCTTGTTAACCTTGAGGAATACACCATTGAAGATCTGCAAAGAACAAGTGCAAGAGAAACACAAATTTTAAGAAAATAACAGGCAAGGACCTCACGTGCTATATGAAAAGGATTATCATGATCTTGTCAATGAGCACTAAGAAACAAGTTCTAAACTGTGACAAAATCTTATTACCATGAACTCAAATATTCACATCATTGATAGTTCAAAATCAACCTATACTTTACAATATAATATTTTTCCTATTAAAAAAAAACCTATGAAGATATGAAATTCAGCAGAGCTGAACACATGTTGCCACAAACAAAATAAGTCGGCAATCCAATCTTGCAACCTTCCCTAGCCCTAAACCCCAAAATATCCCTCAACAACCACAAATACACTCAATTACACGTCCCGCTTTCATCCCATGGGAAAATCATCACAGGCACACTAAACAAGTCAAAAGAGATCAAGAAGGATGTAAAAATTTTTCTTTTTCAACCAGAGTACTCGCCATCATGCAAAGGAATGCAAAATACACTTATGGTAGGCTACTATTATGTATCATGGGAAGAAAATACATTTAATTTTATCAATAAGTATGCTATAACACTCTACCTATTCCCTATCTCCGGTCGGTGAAAATGCTTGATGATATCACTTTGTTAACATCCTAAGTTGATTAATTATCTTCAAGTGGATAGGAAATCGGTCAAGATATTACTTATATTGGTGCCCAAAATCAAATCAAGAAAAGATATCCAAGATACCACACAAGTAGAATCTACAATAACACTTCGAAAAGATAACGCCGGAAACCAAAACAATCTCGAGAGTTACCTGTCTCAAACGAAGAAGTTGCAAAATTTTCTTTGTGGTAGGATGCATAGCATTGATACTGAAATATCCAAAACAAAAAAAATAATAATAATAATAAATCTCAATGCCAACAAATTTATAAACTAATAAATTTCATACATTTTATATCATAAACAAAAAAACAGATTTTAATATAAAAAATTCTGAATACATTTACCCTCTGATACGAATAATGAACAGAAGCTTGGCTTCGGGGTTGACGTAAAAACCTCCTTTCAACCTAGCTTCACGCTTCAATCTAACAAGCTCCTTTTCCTGCAACAAAAAAAAAAAAAAGATTCAAAATTTTCTAAATCGCCGCCATTATACATATTAAAGAAAAAGTTAAAAGTACGATCAAAGACGATAAAACAAAAACAAATCTGACCTGCTCGGCGTACTCATTGGCGTACAACTTTGCCCTATTAAAAATCAGCTTACGATTGGTAACATTCTTCTTCTTGGAGGCTTCAAGTTGTTGTTTTTTAGCCAAAGCCCATTCCTCATTTCTCTTCTGTTTCTTCAACACTGATTCTGGTACAACTGCACCTACCTTTTCTTGTACTTCAGCCATCTCTTCCAAGAACTCAGAGAAGAAACCTTGAAGAAATTTACCAAAAAATTTCAGCCTCCTCCTTCTCTCTTGAACTGTTGGGGAGTTTTTGAGGTTTTATTTTCTTATTATTATATCATCTAAACCCTAATTGTTTTCTGTTTTTGAAGATTTGGGCCAGAATAATTGGGCCACAGACCTTTCGTGGGCTGAGAGTCCATATAGAATAGCAGCTCGAATGCCACATGTACAAGTGCAACCCGTTTGATTTTAATAAACCCATTAAAATGGTGACCTATTGAGAAGCCCAAATAATATTCCAATGAATCCAGGAAAAAATAATATTCATTGGGCTGTCTTTTTAATCAAGCTATCATTTAGTGGTTAGGATTTGGATTTCTGTCAATGAGAATAGCGCACATGAGTATCTCATGGACAGTCTTGGCGAAGATAATTAGTTACTATTGTCGGCGTTGAATACTCTAGTCTTGACCAAAAAAATATTTAATAAATTAAAATTTTAAAATTTATGAGTTGAGAGACTAGAGACTGGATGAAAAAAAATAAAATTTATTTGTTTATTTATTTTGTCTGGATAATCTTGATTTAACCAATACACGATAAAAAAAAACCAAAAACCAAAAAGGAAAAGAAAAAAGAAAACAAACAAAACTTATACGTACTCCGTATAAACTGAAGGTACATATTTGATTTTTATTATAATTGGAGAGAGAAGTTTAACTAAAAGTAAGTTACTGAAATACTCTTATTCAATTATACTAATAAAATGACTCATAAGTTGGTGAAATTTGTATATTTGAGGTCAGTTATGAGAGTTAAGTGTGAATATATATATATACTAGCCTAATAACCCGTGTTATGCATGGGATTCCGTTTTACTATATAATTAAGAGTATATGAAAATCAAATGGCTCTTTGAGCTATTTTTATTTTTTATTTTTTAAAAAAATTGACTATTGGAATGACAATTTTGAAATGCAAATTGAATTTGACACTGAATTTAACGTGCTAAATATCAACCTACCAATTCATTCAATTGAAAAGCATACTCAACCCCTTTATTTATAATGTTGTCAAACTCCAAAAAATTTGTACACTTTCAATGTGGGATCTTGAATAATATTGAAAAGGAAAAAGGAAAATTTAGAAAATTAGAATAGAAGAAAAGAAAAACCATAAATATATTAAATTATACAATTTAATTTGAATAAGTTAAAGATGTCAATCAATACATCAAAAATTTGGAAATTAGATTGAGGACCTGAAAACTCTTTAGTGCTGAAAAACTGAAAATACCTTTGATGATATCATATACTCCCTCCGAAAATATAAATCTTTTTAAAAGTTTTAACACAAATTAAGATACTAATCAAGATGATTAAAGTACCCCTAATTAATACTCCAAAAGAACAAATAAGTTAATGAAGAGTTTCATGGAAACTACACATTTTGACAAAAATGAATATATGGAGAAAATAATGTAAGGGTAAATTAGCCAATAAATGCACAATTCTTGTAAAAAAACCTATATTTTGCAACAAAAAAAAACTCTTAAAAAAAACTTCTATTTTGAATCGGAGGGAGTATAAATTGTATACGCATTAATTTTCTTTTATAGTCTTCTCATTTGTCAAGTTTTAAAAATAATAACTATTTTTTTATGTGGGAGTCTTTATTATTGTTAATTCTCTTATGTGACTTTAGATTAATATTTTTTACCTTTTTATTTTATTAAAAATTAAAATTTCTACAAATTAATACTTTAGTTTAAGAGAGTTTAAAAGAAGATTCACTTGATTTTTGCAGTATAAACGAAGTGAATTGATTTTTTTTCATTTTTAAATATCCATATTTATTTATTTTTAAAAAGATATTATGAAAACAAAATGCTACATAAGAATAAAAAATAAAAAATGAACATTGCATAAGTTTAAGCTAAATCGAACTTGATTGTAAGCTCAATCGGAATTTAGAGGACCCGGTCATCTGAATTACCCGTTATTTGTTAAAAAATTTAACTATTTATATTTATATAAATAAAAATATATAAGAAGTAAATAAGTGGGCTTCCCTAATTTGATTCACACTCAAAACATGTCAAAGTATTCTCTTTTATAGTATTGTCAAACTCAAAAAACAATGTAATTTTTCAATGTGAGTTACTCTTCTAAGAAAATCAAGAGTTTACAACCAAAGTAAAATATTAACTAACCAATCAAAATTTTATAAAATAATTAATTGAATCAAAATTCAAGGAAATTACACATAGATGTAGAAGAATGTGATTGGCTGAAACTGAAAACAGACTCTATAATATAAATATATATATTTTTTTTATCAACCTCTATAATATAAATATATATATATATAGAGAGAGAGAATAAATATTTATTTTTAGATCGTATAAAAATAGAAATAGAAATTTCACCCCTGGGAGGGAGATAGTAATTAGTAAGGATTCCAAGCTTCATTATGGTTTGGCAAAGTTTAGGCGAAGTTTCATCTCCAGCAGGCCATACTACTACTACTACTACATGTACATACTTGCTTTAGAAATAATCAATACCTCTCCATCTACATTTTTCGAAGAAGAAACGGCCTTTTTCTACCTTTTATTTTAAAGATTTTGGCATTTCATAGCAGGAGTTTTTAGTGTCTTTTAAGCAAGGTTTTGAAAATCGGATCGGACATCGGCCAGAAAAAGTTATTGGGTTACGGGTTACTGGTCGGACCGGTGAGTGGACTGTCATCGACCCATTAATTGACCCGATGACGTCATAAGTATTATAAATAAATAAATAATATGGGAAATTTGTGAAATAAATGAAATTTATTATTTAAAATGAAATAAATGTGAAATTTTCCAACTAATATGGGATGCACAAATTCAAAACTTAAAACACCAATTTAATATAAAATTGAAAATTAACAAAATGCTATGTAAATTCAGTCACAACTCATAAGTCCTTAAAATAAAGAAAAAATCTGATATGGAACAGGTCCATGTGGACCTTGTGATGCAAAACTGGCCACATCACCATAGAAGGAAGAGAGAGACAATTTTGTGATGATGTGGCTAATTCAGGACCGCAAGGTCTAATGAACCTGGTCCATATCAGAATTATCCTCTAATAAAACTCTAAATAACCAATAAAGTATCCAAACAAGATTAAATAATAAACATAAATCATAGGCAATCCAACACGACAATAACAATCTCAACTAGAAGAGCAAATAGCTTTTTTTGCCACAAAACTAGTTACGAGTGCTATATCTGCTACAAATCATGTTTTCGTATTTTTTCTGCCACAAAACTAGTTACAAGTGCTATATTTGCCACAAATCGTTTTTCCGTGTCTTTTCTGCCATGAAACATTTTATGAGTGCTAAAAATGCCACAAAACGAGGGAGGGTGAAAGAAAAAATATGTAAGAGATAAAATTAATTTCAAATAGATCCTAAAATCACATTTTTATATTTAATTGGATACACAAATTATTTTTTAAATAATTGATCCCTTCTTCCCAAATTTATCAAAGCCTCCACCACCTTCTTCTTCCTTCTCCTCCCACCTCGAGCCACCGCCGCCACCCAATCCCTAACCCCCACCCATACCCCCTGGAAATTAACCAAGAATAGCAATCCATATGATGAAAGCACTTCAAGATCTATATTTCAGACACATATAACAAATTTCACAAATGCTTTGCTCCTCTAACCTTTGTAAACTGTTTTACAAAATACATATAAGTCAAAGTAATAAGCAAAATGCTAATCAATTTTCACTACATGATTAACCAAGTGCTTTGCTGCTAAAACCATCAAAAAAATTTAAACAAAATACATACCAGTCAAAGTACTAAACAAAATGTAGATTAATTTACAGTACATAATTAACCTAACATAGATGCTTTGCATCTGAAACCATCATAATTCTTGAACAAAAAGGACTCTCGCAAAGCAATATGCAAAATACAGACCAATTTCCTCAGAATGTCTAATTGTTCTTAGACATTTTTGCTAGGCTATCACCTTCACCACGCCTCTCCAAATCTTCAAGCAGTCATTTTTTGTCAGATTTGGTACTCTTTGGTATGGGTGGGGGCAGAGATTGGGTAACGGGATGGGAGGTGGTGGTGGCTCGATGTGGGAAGAGAAGAAAGAAGAAGGTAGCAGTGAGGGTTTTGGTAAATTTGGGAAGAAGGGTCAAGTATTAAAAATAAAATAAAATTAGGTACCAAATATAATATAAAGTTTTGATTTTATGGTCTAATTGAAATTAATGTGATCTCTTACCCATTTTTCCCTTCACCCTCCCTATTTTTGTGGCATTTTTAGCACTCATAAAATGTTTCATGGAAAAAAAGGCACGAAAAAATGATTTGTGGCAGATATAGCACTTGTAACTAGTTTTGTGGCAGATATAGCACGAAAACGTGATTTATGGCAGATATAGCACTCGTAACTAGTTTTGTGGCAGAAAAAGCCATTTGCTCCAACTAGAATAACCAATTTTTTATTTTTTATAAAAAGTTACAACATATTAGACCCAACCGGTTCTACTAAACCCCTTCCGATTTCGGGGTTAGACGGTCTGACCGTCGGGTTGAACAAATGAAGCATATTTTTATCCCTACCGATTTTGGGGGCCAAACTGGACCGCAAAGCATGCCGATCAGCGGTCCGACCGAACGGGTTTGAAAACCTTGCTTTTAAGCAGTCCGGCTCCTATGCTGAACAGGAAAAATTCCGCACCGTGTGAAACAACCTGGGCCGTCGGATGATAGTTTAACGGTTCAGATTTGGAGAGAGAAAAGTTGTGGCTGGACTTAAAAATAAAAAAATAAAAACCTTTCTCTCTCCAAATCTGGACCGTTCAAAGCTATCATCCGACGGCCCAGATTGTTCTACACGGTGCAGAACTTTCTCTGTTCCGCACAGGAGCCGGAGTGGCTTTTAAGCTAATATTTTCATTCCATAATATAACAAAAATTAAGGAATAAAAAAATAATATACTACTTCAATTCCTTACTATAAGACTTTCATTACAGGTTGCGAAAAGTAAAAAAATAAAAATTAAGATTTTTTTTAAATCAAAAAATCAATATTACACTTTAAAAAAAAAATTAGTGACCTCCCCAAAATATATTTCGCCCATTTAAAGTGTATATCCTGATTCCGCCATTGATAGATAGGTCTACGGACAGTGGCGGAGTCAGGAATTTATTGTTGGGGGCACAATTAACATTGACAAAATAAATTTATAAGAGCATATAAAATATTTCATTACAATTGTTCCCTACGCGTTTTCATATTTTGATAATATTCTATAATTACATCATTTTCGATAGTATCAAACACATTTTTCTCAACAAATGCAATTAAACTATCATTCAACCATTGATCTCCAATTCGATTGCGTAAACTATTCTTGACAAAAGTCATTGCAGAAAATACTCTCTCAACTGAAGCAGTAGCCACTGGTAGAATTAAAGCCAATGTCAAAAATTTGTAAACTAATGGGTAAACTTGATGCTTGTTTTCTACAAATAACTTCTGTGAAAGCTCACCAAGACCCTGCAATCCTTGAAACTCTTCACTCATACGCATGTCAATAATATATGTATCAAGTTGATCATCCATTGCTAAAATATGTCCTGCATCAAAATCCAAAGGATAGTATCCACATAATCGAATCAATTTGTTCTTGTCAAACTCAACAAATGATCTATTTGGAGACACGCACGCAAGACAAATTAGTAGGTCACTATTCACTTCCGAAAAACGATTATTCAATTCTTGAAGTTGCATATCAATGATAACATAAAACATTTCAACACGATAGTGATGTAAATTTGTCACTTTCTCAAACCTTGAGCGACCTATAGGCCTAAATATTTCTTCCATGTCAGGAACATTGATACTGTGACATTCACAAAACGACGAAACAATCTCAATAAAAGAGTCCCAGCCATCATCCCTAAATGTTTGGAGCTGCAATTTACAGTACTTCACTAATTTCATAGCATGGACAATAACTTGATCTTTCCTTTGTAATGCTTTTAGACAATTCATTTGAAATTCCCAAGATCTTCTTCATGAGATGTAGATTAAATGTACATATATTAGAAAATAGCAAATTAGTAATCATATGTATTTCACAAAAAATGTACATAAATAATGAAGATTAAAGAAGTATTAAAAGAGTTACCTATTTAATTCAAATAATGAAAAATGATGAGGATTGATGATTGAGGATAATAAAAACCCTAATGAGAGCTTGAGGAACAAATTGCCATTGAGGAAAAAAATGGTAGTTTTTTTTCTTTTCGGTGAATGTAGTACTTGCACTAACAATAGATATTTTTAGTGTGAAATATTATATTATATTTATACTCTTTTTTTGTTTTGTTTTGTAGGCTAGAAGTAATTTGTGGACTTTTTATTGTGAATTTTTTATAGTTTACAAGAGAGCCCATTGTGAATTTTTTATTAGTAATTTTATTTTTTAGTTTCTTACACACTTAAATTTGTTACCATTTTAACCAAAATTGTTAAAATATAAGTGGTGTCATTCTTATAATTCACAAACTAAATAATTTAATTTTAAATCGTAAAGTGATTCAAAATGGATACAATAAATAATGTTTACGAGACGAGTTGTTACAAAAACAAAACTAAAACTAAAAAAAAAATTAAAAAAAATTTTTAATTTTAAATCGTAAAGTGATTCAAAATGGGTACAATAAATAATGTTTACGAGACGAAGTGTTACAAAAACAAAACTAAAATTAAAAAAAAATTGGAAAAAATTGTGCCCCACCGGACCCCACTGTAGCTCCGCCAGTGTCTACGGATATGTTCCTTGTGCGTTACTACAATGACTGAAAGAAAAGCGAAAGAATAGCCCTTCACCTTTGGCAGGCTTCACTATTTCAATTTTCTTTAATTGGTACCAACAAACCAAGAAAACACTAGCCTCAGGATTGAGATGATATACATAAATTCTAGGCTGGTTATGAAAATCATCAGTGTCATTATTTTCACTTCTCATAAAGCCAGAAGAATAATGTGAAAACTTGAAAACCACTCTTCAGATTACAGACAATGTAAACTTTACTTTACGTGTGTTGCATTTTATTGATTGGCAAAAAATCGCATTTACTCATACATATTCTTATGTTTGTTCTTAATCAATCATAATTCATCACATTTATATAAACTTAGAAGAAGAAATGTACACATAAATTCCGAATAGTGGAAATATATAGAAAACATGTATGGAAATAGACGATTACTAGCCCTCTTAAGGCTGAAAATCGTCGGTACTCGTATATGTTCTCCTTCCTGTGCCCAACCACTTAGAATTTTTCATGTGGATATATCTTCTTATTATATATACACATAGTGAATTGTGAGTGGTTGTGTAAATAAATGGGTAAATACACGGATAAATATGATTATTTGCACCCTATCGATTAGAAAGAAATTGTATTATTTGAACACAACTTCATCCTATCATTATTGGATGGAAAATTCTAATATGGACCAGGTCCATGTGGTTCAAAACTGACCACATTATTATAAAGTTGTCTCTCTCCTCATTATGGGGTGATGTGACCAGTCCTAAACCGTATGGTCCAATAAATCTGATCAATATCAGAATTATTCTGATTACGTGGCGTAATAGTGAAATAGTGGATATACATCATGATTTTTATTACAAGGGTCTGACCATTTTTAACGTCGGTTGACCTTGGCAAGTGGTGGAGGTTGTCTCCTCGGGAATTTTGACCGAGTATGAAACCGGGTCAAATCTCAACAAAAAAAACCCATCCCGCTTTGTCAAAAAAAAAAAAAAATAAATAAATACTACTACCTTCATTCTTTAATATAAAACTTTAATTATATGTTGCAAAAATTAAGAAAGGAAAATTAAGATATTTTTTTTTATTCAAAATGTTAATATTATTTTCTTAAATAAAATTAGTGTTATATAAGTCATGTTTAAGAGAATAATATTTGTATTTTAACTAATAAAATATCTAATTTTTTATTCTTTAATTTTCACAACATGTAATAAAGTTTTATATTAAGGAATGGGGGAGTAGCATTTTTAACATATATGCCGTCAGATGAAGTCTAATTTCGCTACCTATTCATAAACTAATTAGAAAATATTACTCATTTCATTCCAAAGTAATTGTCCCAAATAAAAAAACACACATATTAACAAATTAGTTAACTAAATTAGTTTTTTTTTAGTGGAATAACAAAAAAAAAAACCAACTATAAATATAATTAATATTATTTTTGTTGAGTTAATAAAAATGTTAAGGTAAAATTGGAAAAAGTAGCTAAATGCTATATTAAAGTTAAGAAACTAATTTAAGTTTAAAAAAAAAGTAATTGGAACAATTAATTTGAGACGGAGAGTATATAATTTGAAGGCTTAATTAGTGTATGCCTATAGATTGAACCAAGTGAGGCAGAGGTGCTGGCCACCCTGACATTTTAAACTTTTTTATAAGTATTAATTTCTAGATTATGTTACTTATTTTTATAATCATCTTCCTGTCTTTTTTTTTAAAAAAAATATTCTTATAAATTCTTGTTTTCTCGAAGTCAAAGTTCTAATTAAATCTATACACCTATATGCTAAAATTTTGCAAAGGATAAGGCTGAAAAAAATACAAAATTGACACATAATACTATCTTATGCACAATGTGTATGCAAGTATACATATATGTATTACTCATTTGACTTTTTTCATTATTTAAGAAAGTAGCTTGATTAAAAGTGAATTACAGTAATATTCCTATTTATAGAAATTATGAAGCTTGTATTTCATAAATACAGAAAATTAGTTATGTAAGTTAAAGAGATCAGAAAGTATATATATTTATTATTAGAAAATAAAAATTCATTTTGAAACAAATTAAAATAGAAATATGACGTCAGTGTATTTCCGTGGATTGATGGAAGGTGTCAATCTATAAGGATTTGGTTAGGGGACCAATTGATAGCAGAGTTGTAATTTGCATACCCCAAAAGAAGCAAAAGTGAAGAAGATTGGAGAAGGGCTTATCCCCCACCTCTCTCGTATAGATTAGAGGCAGATCATTCACATGCTAGTGCTGCTTCTCAGTGTTGCCTTTATAGAAATGTGTGGAGATGCAAAGTTAGAAAAAGTTCGGAAAATCCTGATATGGAGAAGGTATATGTGGACATTATGCTTTAGAACTAATTATATTATTACAGATTTGCCTCTCTTTTTATTATGTAGTGATGTGTACATTTTTGAACCACAAGATCCAACGTACATGTTCCATATCAGAATTATCCAATAACTAAGTGGAAACTACTTAATCATTTTTCTCCCAACTCCCTTTCAACTCTTTTATTACATTTGTGAATAGAGAGATTGGTGAATATTCCACATAAAAAAACTACTCACCAAGCGATTACATTTTTTCCCCTTCATATATATGTCCTCTGCTAAGAAATGAAAACTAAGACAAGAGTTTCGTAGGAAAGAAAAACTTCTTTATTGAGGTCCTTCTGTGTGTTTTAGGGCTAGTCAATGGTTAGTCAACAAAAAACCCAATTTTTAGCAAGGGTATTTTGGGTACTTCATTTACCCCTCCTCCCCTACCCATCTGAACTCTTCCCCTCTTTGGCTTTAAAAACCCACGAAGCCTTCCTCATCCTAAGGAAAACACTTAGAATCTCATATTTCTCCAAGAACCCCAAAAAAGGGAAGAGTTCAGATGGGTAGGGGAGAAGGGGTAAATGTGAAGTACCCAAAATACCCTTGTTAAAAATTGGGTTTTTTGTTGACTAACCATTGACTAGCCCAAAAACACACAGAAGGACCTAATCTACAAGTCGTAAAATGTTCAAGTACCCAACAAGGAAAAAAAAAAACAAAAAGGACCCAACTTGCAAGTCGTAAAATGTTTAAGGATCAAATCTACGATTTTACCTTTCTTTTTTAGGGCGGACGAAAATAGGGGTGGAGTACAGTCGCCTCCGTGATTTTTAAAAATTCTACTAGATATACTAACTTTTATATATAATTCGAAATATTTGATCAAATTCGTCTCCTAATATTTTTTTACAATTTTTATATATAGTTCGGTATACTGTTGCAGTTTTTCGTCCAATTTAAAATTCATGACTTCGTCCCTAAAGAGCATGACTTTTTAGTTGAGTTAAAAGGGCAATTCAATTCATGAATTAGCCTAGTCCAATATGAATCTACTGTATTTGCACACAAATTTCAAGAATTTAGTGGAGTAGAGAGTGAAAGTGGAAACATGCTTGTATTTTGGGGTGAAAAATTGTAACAATTTGTCGAACTAGCTATAAAAATTGCAAAATAAATAAATAAATTTGGGGGCAAACTTGATAAAAAATTTCGAACTACATATAAAAATTACTATATCTATAAGTATTTTTAAAAATTTCGGGCAACGATTGCCCCGCCCCGCCCCTAGAATCGTCCCTGGAAAGAGGGAGACCAAGAACCCTATACAAAGTTAGAATGATCATTCTCATAATAAATCATTAGTAAACTCCGTTATTTTTTCTCTTGTAACTTGTAGAAATGGGGATGGTGACCCTTATAAGTGATGTTGCAACTTTAATTGGTAAGAGTATACACCCGCATAGTTATATACTAGTTAAAAAGGTTGAAAAGTTGTTTCTCTCGTAGATTGATTATCAGTCGTTGAATTTATTTTTATAATTATGACTTAAATTTAAATAAAATAATAGTTGCTTTATTTATTTTTAAGTAAATAATTTTTAACCTTCAAGTCAAAAGTTAAAATTTGAGACTTGTGAGTAACAAAACACCCATCACCTTATCGTAATCGGACCCATCTAACATTATTGGCGTAATTGAAATCAATACATGTGCATGAATAGGAGGAATAAAGATGAAGAAGAAGAAGAAGGGAAACAACCTCCACTTCCAATGTGTTGAAGTTGGAAAAACTTTATTGCCATGGGATTTTCTGTGGAAATTTGGAGAAAAGAGACGCATAGAATAAGGCCACTTAAAAGACACAAAACATCATACTACTACAAACTTCTCTATTCTCAGCCCGGATCCTATGCGGAACATTTTTTTTCAATACATACAGAACGTCTTAGGAGAGATATTATGTGGCTAAAAAATACAATATGTGTTCTGAAGTGCAGAATAGATATCCGTTTGAATTCAACGGACGATAAATTTCGCACGTACAGAATTATCTCGTTCGGCACTGGAGCCTCCATGCTCTATTCTACCCCTTTGCTCCAATCAAGCATCTAATTTCTCCTTTAACTACCCCTCACTTTATTTGCCTTTTTGTAGCTTCTTAACTTTATTTGGTGCCTCCATTTATCTACGAAAAATCTAATTCTATAACCGTAGTGTGACTGATTTTACTGTCTCTCATATCCCTTTAACAAAAATACCTTTTTGGGACGTTTTTGTATCAACATTTTTATCAAACGTCGCTTAAAATAAAAAAGAGTAAGTTAAAGCAACATTTTTTGCAAACGTCGCAATGTTTGAATTTTATACGACGTTTCATAGCGTCGATTATAGTAATTGTTGTTCAAAACAATATTTTGATGTTTGTTAGCGACATTTACATTAAATGTTGTTATAAATTGTTACTTTTTGTGACTCATATAACGACATTTATATACTATGTCGTTAGATCTTTTGACTTTTTAGACAAACATCGCTAAATTTGAATTTTATACGACGTTTCATAGCGTCGGTTATAATAATTGTTGATAAAATCGACATTTTGATGTTAGTTAGCGACGTGTACATTAAATGTTGTTATAAATTGTTACTTTTTGCGACTCATATAGCGACATTTATACACAACATCATTAAATCATGTGAATTTCATACAAATGTCGCTATATTTGTATTTTATACGACGTTTCATAACGACAGTTATAGTAAAAAAAAATTCTTACCGACAATTTGATGTTAGTTAGTGACATTTACATTAGATGTTAAAAATTGTTACTTTTTGCGACTTATATAGCGACATTTATATATTTTGTCTTTAGACCTCGTGACATTTTCAGACAAACACAAATACAAAGATTATGTTTCTGAAATATTTTTTTAAAGAAAAATTAAACATTTAATTATTAAAATTTTAATGAGAGTGTATTAATTTTAATTTGATTCATAACAAAATCAAAACACAAAGAGAAATTAAAATAAGTAAAGGTACAAAATTCAAAATTTCATAATAATAAATATAATAGAAGGAGAAACAAATACAAATGATCATTTAGCTCAGCGGCCCATTGCACGACATACATGCAGTAGGTCGCGTGTTCAATTTCCATCTCTTTGAGTAGGGAGAAAATTTATTATACATTATGCAAATGTGGCTAGACTCAACGACTCGGCTTGTCTCTGGGCTCCGGCTCCGATTATTCAAAGGTGGCTAGACTCAACACCTCGGCTTGGCTAGGCTCCGACTCGACTTGGCTCAGCTCAGCCAGTCTGGTTTCAAAATTTATGAATGTCGGAGTAGGTATTTTGTTGCGACTATTTAAAAATGTCGTAATAACTACTTATTCACGATATTACAAACGTCGAAATAGACGACTTGTTGCGATTATTTACAAATGTCGGCAAAAGTACATTTTGATACACTTTAAAATGACGCAATAAACGTCGTAATAGATAGATACCGACACTTGTAACAAATGTCGTAAAAAACCATAACGACACAAGCAAATGCGGCGTTTACGCGACATTTGTAATAAATGTTGGTATAGATCTATATCAATATTTTTTTGCCTTATTGCGACATATGACAAACGTCGCAATAGACCTTTTTTGTTGTAGTGTATTAATTAGACGGGGCTATCTGCATATGTGGATACCGTTCAATTCATGTAAATGAATAGTGGGGTCAGTCACACAAGGACAGTCAGGATTGAGTGACCCTCTATCTACTACTCTTGTTCATACCTAAGAAGTTCATTTTTAATCTTTGCGCCCATTCACCTAGTTTTTTTTTTCTTTCTTTTTTGACAACTAGTACCATATTGTTTTTTGAAAATATTTTGAAGTTCTAAAATGAGAAGTGTTTTATAGGCACAATGGTAATCTCTAATAAAATAAAAGGATATTATAGACATTTCACTTGCAACCAAATGACTGTTCATTTTTTAATCATTGCCTTAACGATCCATCGACCGTTGGTGCATTATTAATAACTTTCGGATTAGAGTGTTCAACTCCCAACTACAAGGTAGTTTAATGCAATTAATCATTTCCCATAATAATAAGTTACTCACTCCGTCCCAAATTATCTGTTCTCTTTGACAAATGTATGGGTATTAAGGGTTTGGTAGTTTTGATGGTAAAATATAAGTAAAAGTCTAAGATACCCCTCATTAATTTTATTAATCTCATTTAAAATTTGTGTCTTTTTCTCTACTTTCTCTCACACAACATCCAACAACCTATTGACTATGTGTTGTAAAATGATAAATTGAGTATTCAATGAGGAGTTGGAAGAAGGGTAAAATTGACAAAATTAGCATTAATACATATTTTATTTAGAAAGTGAACAGTTAATTTGGGACAAAAAAAAAAGAAATGTGGACAGTTAATTTAGAACGCAGCGAGTACTTCTTTGTGTAATTCTTTTACCTTTTTTTTTCCTCTTTCTATTCTGTATCTTGCTTTTGCTTATTTTCCCTTAATTTAAATTGGATTCCAGTTGGGATTTGAGAGTATTGTAAATTGGTATTGTCATTCTACACAGAAAAGGTAAACTCTATTTTATATCGACTAAAAAAAACTATATTTTATATATTTGTTTTCTACGAGAGATTTCATTTTCTCACGTAAAGCTTCCTACTTAGGGTTACTTACAAGGAAGCTACCGATTAAATAAATTTTAATTAAAGGTATTAAATTGATTAATCTGGTTCTTTCACAATAAATCACTATCACAAATATGTTTATTTCCCACCTGCCGACTAAACTGATTACTGACTGAACATTATAAAACTTATAATGATCTTTTCTTATAAACTTTATGTGGGTTAGTGGTCGCTGGTTAATGAATGAGGTCGAGATCAATGACGGAGCAAGGGCGGGGCCGCCACAACATTTTCATAAACGACAATTTTTTACGAAAAAATAAATTTTTCTGATATTTTTTTATAAATATTATATTTTATCCCTCTAAAAAAATTTCAGTAAAAAAATTCGCAGTCTCGACTCGAGATCCCCTCCAATTCCAGTACTTTGGAAGACAGAGTTAAAATGAAATATTAATTTGTTTTTTTTTTTTGTTTAGTGAAATTATATTTTAATATTGTAATACAATAGAATTAAAATAATATTACATAAATAATGCTTTAATAGCATTTTCTTTAATCGACCCTAGTAATATATACTGACGAAAAGGCTTATTAAATGTATTCTTAAACAGTGGTGACAGTGGTTTTTGATGTTTATATATTATGTTTTAACCAAAAAAAAACGCATTCTTTATATACTAACGAAAAGGCTTAATATAAATATGTAATTGTATAATTTAAATGTATAATTAATTAAACTAACGATATAATTATTGGAATCCGGCTTCTCCTATGTAATCATCTTTCTAACTTAAATTTGTACGTATCATAAGAATGATCATAAAAGATCACTGAATTAGTTGGGAATAACAAAAAACAAACACGAATATTAATTTGATCTTAGAAATTCTACTTAAAAGAGAAAGGGGGAAAACTCACAACTCACCAAAACTTCCATTCAGATATTTACATAAAATCACTTAATCACATCACTAATAAAACTTCCTATTTTTTTATTTTATTATATAGAGTATTTTTTTGGGTGAGAACAAAAACTTCCTAATTAACCTGCTACTGATAGTATTAACAGAGTATTCATTTAAGAAGGAAAAAAAAAAACTATAAACAGAGCACTCAAAAGTTTTAAAAAGGATGTAAACTCCTACTCATCAATCCATTTACATTTGAGAAAAGCCCCACAAAATCCTGCTTGTAAGGCAAATACGACGCCTTCCGCCGATCACCACCATTCTTCCCCCACTGCGCAGCCATAATTTTATCTCCACTCTTCGCCGAAGCCGCGGCAGCGTTCTCTGATTTCTCAACTTTTTCATCTCTGTTCTTCTCATTCACGCCACTGTGACTATTAGAATGAGTAAAAAAGACGAACCTGTCCTTTCCGTCGCTACTACTCCGACGAATCAGGTCTCGGAACCTCCACCGCTTGGACGAACCAGTGGAATTACTTTTCTTACGTAGCACCTCCGCCGTCGCCGCCGGAGCTTCGTCACCCGTTGATTTCGGATTCCAAACGCAGTACGTTCCAGGAGTAACTCCGTCGAGTTCGTCAGCCTCAGAAGACGAGCAAGACGACGGCGTTTCTCTTTCCTCTGTAAAAAGCTTCCTTAACGGCAACCGAATCGACGCCGGAGCCGGTGGCGGCTTTTGCACAGATTTATCCTTCTTCGTTGTATCCGTCGTCCTCTCGACGCCGTCTAATAGCAAAGACGTATCAAAAACAGGGTAAATTGGACGAATTTGTCCGTTATAGAAAATTTCATCAGCAGGAGTAGGAGAGGGGATGGAATCCTTAGCAACAAAAGCGAATTCAAATTCTCCATCATCATCATCATCATCCTTTTCCTCCTCCTTTTGAATCTTCAAATCCTCATAAAAATTACCATAAAATTTTGAAGAAAAAGAAGTGAAAATCTCGTCTTCCTCCTGATCCTCATGATTCCGAAATTCTTCAACAACACGAGCAGCAATTTCTGCTAATCTAGTGGAAGAACAGGTAGTAAAACTTGGGGAAAGCGAGAGCACTGAGCTTGGCTGCATAATTAATTTATTGTGAATTGAAAGTAAAGAGAGTAACTAAGGGTTACTTGGGTTTTTTTGATGATTAATAGTATTGGGGAAAAGAAGAAAGAAAGGGGAGGAGGAAGTTGGGAAATGGGCGAAAGTAATGGGGGAGTAGTAAATAGGGGCAAAAAAAATATTCCTCGGCCCCCGTGTTTCGTTTTGTCACATAATTAAAAAATTACTAGTACTTCCGTTTCAGATTATCTGTTTAATTTGACAAATATATGAGTATTAAATATTGAGTGATCTAATGGTAAAATATAAGTAAAAGTTTAAAATAACTCTCATTGATTTTATTAATCTCAATTAAAATTTATATATTTCTCTCTCATTTCTCTCACATAATATCCCGCTACAACTTAAATATGTATTGTAAAGTAATAATTTAAATTAACTAAGAGTATTCAATGAAGAGTTAGAAGAAGGGTCATTAATACATATTTTATTTAGGAAGTGAACATATAATTTGGGACAAACAAAAAAAGAAATGTGAACTTAATTTGGGATGGAGGGAGTATATTTTAATTTTTTTGTGTGGGTTTTATTAGTTAGTACTATCTCCATTTCTAAATATAAGACTTTTATTATATGTTGCGAAAATTAATAAAACAAAAATTAAGATATTTTTTAATCAAAATATTAAAATTACTCTCTTCAATAGAATTTGTGGTATACAAGTCATATTTAAAAGAAAAATATTGGCATTTTAATTAAAAAATATCTTAATTTTTGTAAAATGTAATGAAAGTCTTATATTTAGAAATAGAAGACAAAAAATCGTCTGTCCCTGTTCATGTACTCATCCAATCATAATTTTTTATGTGTATATATAATTGAAAAATATTTTTATATAGTGAATTCTAATTGATTGGTTATATTAATATGAATTTATACGGTAATAGACGATTTTCACCAAGAATAAAGAGAGTAATTTAGTTTATAATTTTTAATTAAAAATTTAATACATAATAATAATAATAATAATAATAATAATAATAATTTTTGTATTAATATGACATGAAACGACAACGATACTTGTAAACAGGGAGGGATGAGTGGTTGAGGAAATTTGGAAAGAGTACACCGAGTGATTTAATTGATTTTACTTTTTGAAAACGAAAGATAAGATCAGCGCAGAATAAAGAGGGAAAACTCAACGGAAAAGCTAAATTCAGGGTAAGTCTGCTGTGGGGACGGTCGATGGGGACTGAGTCCCTGCACTCTCTCACGTAAAATTAGATAGGGGCCCATTTACGGGTGTAGGTCCCGCGGGTCATTCGGTGGGTCCCTCTCTGTTATGTGAGAGGGAGTGAAATGCCGGGCCGTTGGGAGCTGTTCCACCCCAGATTTTTCCCTAAATTCAGGAGAGAGAGAAGAGAAGAGAAGAGGAGGGAAGGCTACGTACGCGCTTCTGGTTGGTAGTAATTGGGTGAGTGGAGGCATTTTCTGCTGCTCCCCGTGATTTATCAATACTTTTCTTTTCTTTTTTCTTTACTATTCTTTTAATTAATTCCCGATTTTGCCTTCAGAGGACAGATGCAGCTGAAGGGGTGTGTGGACACGTCATCATATATTGACGGATTTTTTAAAATTATTTGACGAAATGAGTAGCCCGCACGTAAATACATTAGGCAAAAATTTTGAAAAATGAAAAATGATGAAAAAAATTAGGAGAAAGTAAGTCAATGATCAAAATTAAGGGGTAAGAATTTTATGTCTTATTGTCTATTTTATCAATAAAAATTGAAATGTATTAATTTTTTTTAATTAAAAAATTTATAATCTAAAATAAATGACGGAATGCGTAAAAAAAAATAAGTATATAACAATCATCTATTAGTTATATAGGAAATCAAGATAGATGATTTTTTTCATATTTTTAATAACAATTCATTATGAGCGTCCTCATTGCTCACTAAGAATCTCACTAGAGTCTTGGTGAATCAAATGTAAATTGCAGAATATGTTACTACGATGAGTATTTAGCCAATTTGTAAAATCACTTTTCTTAATTGTTTTCCTTCTGGTGAATATGTGATGTTGTTGGGACCCGGCCTAAGATTTATAGTGGGCCCCGGGTTGCTCTTAGCCCGGTCGACACGCACCAATGCATATAGACAAGGGTATAGGAGTGTGCATTTGGTATGGTTTGGTGGAAATTAATTTATTAATCGATTTTTATACGGGTTTTTAATATATTTTCTAAAATCACATCGCATTATTTTGACTTCAAAATCGAATTCCACCAAACCGTAATTATTTTGGTTTGGTGAAATTTGGTGCGGTGAAAATCGATGTAAAAACTTCTAAGATATTTAGATATCTCACAACTCATGAGCTCCAGTTTAATATTTCTAAGATATTAACCACGTAGCAAAATCCTCCAATTTAAATGCGAATTCAAATCAATAAATACATTTCGAAGTTGAAAATTTTAGCAAAATACATATGTTTCTTTGAAATTTCATAACCAATTGTAATTAAAATAAAATCAAAAGTTCTCATCAAAACATCGATTCCAACTAATAGCATCTTGAATCTTGAATCACATCTTAACCCTAACTTAAGTCAAATAAAACAACTAACTAAGGTGAATATATTAATCGTAGTTAAAATAAGTTCGGTGCTTGACTTTAGATATTAAATGTAATTTTGTAAATATACTATATTCTTTTAAAAATAAAAAAAAATAGATAAGATATAATGCTGTTTACGATGCGGTTTAACTTAAAATTTTCTAGATTGCGATCCCACCGAAAAATAATTTGCATATACTAAAACCATATTTAGCCGCACCATAATTGAGTAAACACCGTACCGTACACCAAAATTAAATTTGGTGCGGTGCGGTTTTCGATTAAAACCAATTAATGCACACCCCTACCTGCATATAAACTTGTTCGGATTTAGTCAACTAACAAAAAGATTGACTCCTCATGAGACTATGTTCCCTAAACATTATTTGACTGGAAAACTTATGGCAAGTACATTTCTAGTCAAATTGGTAACTACTATACTCTTGAATTTAATCCCCTATAAATAGGAAAATGATTTACTCCTAGAATTTTGGGGATAGAAACCCTAAACCCCCAAATTGAGGGTGTTAAATGACTATCTTACCCCCTGCTGGTATAAGGGATTCACCCAATTATAAGGGCAAAAAGGTCCGAAAAACTATTTTAGTCAATCTTTTAGCCAATAATTCTAGTAGCTTAGCAAGGTCCCTATAAATATTAGGTATTGTTTACTACTTCAATATTCTGATTAATTTTCCTTTTGACATTGAGTTCTCTTCTAGGTGTTTTTTTCTCTCCTCAAAAGCTAACTCAAGTATGAAAGCGTGATTGAGAATATCTTCACCACATTTGATCGTCTTTGTCTTGTATGTTATTTTCTTCTTTCACAAGGTTTTTTAACTTGCATTAAAGGCCGAGCGTAAAGACTGACGCCCGTTTATCTAGGACGCATCAGATATCTCTAAAGATAAGTTCGAAAATTTTGAGAAAAATATATTTATTTGAGATAAACTAAACTAAAATAAAACATTCAATTTGGTGATAAAATGAGTCATTTTTTTTATGACGCTTCATCATGAGCATTCTACGACTCCTGCCTTAGGTTTTTGTGGATGAGACAAATCTTGTTATGTAAGACAAAGAATCATAGCTCATAATTTTATGAACACCGTCATGTAAAGAGTTACGTGGCATTTTTTTTTAGTTTTGAACGGTTGGATAACATGTGTGGTGGAATAGTAAGGGTGAGTATAATTTAGATATTTCCTTTTACAAAAAAAGACGATACTTATATTTTAGAGTCCCCATATTCTAACCCGATAAGATAATTGGAAGATATAAATTAAAGCAATCTAGCAGTCCGATCAGGTGAGATAATTTTTAATTTGGTATTCACAAGAAGCCACCACCACATTGGAGGGTTAAAACTTTTCACATTGCGACTGTCAAAAATTGATTATACGTGCCTCTATACAATCAGTCACGCCGAACTAATTGGGTTATCCTTGCGGATAATTTAGATGGTTCCTTGCTTGCTTGGTCACACGCTAAAGACAATTCTGTTTCTAGATAAATTAGTTGGCTGATTGATAATGGGCCGTTTTGTTTCTTTGCTTCGGTTTCTTCGTTTGAGGTTTCATTTGGTATTCTTTTGATTTTGTCTGACGATAATTGTGAAACATTTTCCAAATTGACCTTTTTTTTTTCCAACTACTTGCATAGCTTCAATTTTTTCCTACTAAACAAACAAGTTCCAATATGGGGATATGAATCTGTTCCATGTAAAAATGTAACTTCTAATTTTATGCTGGATTTTCTAGTTTTGAAGGAGTCTAATGTGATGAAAAATAAATAGAATATAACTTTTAAAAAAAATTTCCTAAATTTTTATACTTTTAAAGATTCAATTCAAATATTTAATAACATTCTGTGTGACACTGTTTGTAAGACTTCTATTTATGGCCCTTTGAACTTTTAAGATTTATTGTTAGAATTTATAGTATAGAGAGGGGAGGAGAGGTTTAGAGAGAATAAAATAATTCTGTGTATTATAATATGAACCAAATACCTTTATTTATAGAGGTTAAACCCTTTGGTTTCATGGGCCTCACACTTCACATTCTAGGTCTTTATGGGCCTCTAAGAGTCATTCATTATTTACAACATGAATGACAATCTTCATTGTTATAAAAAGTGTTGTAGGGACTATTATAGAATATCGGAATCAGTAAATACTATTCCCTCAACCTCATAATATAGTTACCATTTTTGTTTCAAATACTCAAAATCAGAGTTACAATTGCAATACCAAGTCAAATGTTAACTAACTGGGATGAATGGAGTAAAGAGTAAGAGTATACATCCTCCACAATGCCTGTCGGATCGGGTGGTGGGGGCTGCGGGGCGTGAGTATCGTCTTTTGTGTACAAGTAAAGAGTAAGAGAGTGGGAAAGTTATAAGCTTGAAGTGGGCACCTAATTCTTGTTACTTTGCCAAGATAAAGTTTTAAGCCATGGATTTCATGAAAAAGAAAAAGGGCAAAAGAAAAGATAGATGACTGCTCAGAGGTAGGATAGCAACAAAACATAGGCATCATCATCGTAATAATTAAAACTAAAGGGTCCAAAACTACGACGGTGGCTCCTGATTCGGAATGGGTAATTCTGCACGTGCGGAAGTTCATCGTCCGTTATATTAAAATATCAATCAATCTGCAACGCATATTCTCTCCTCTGCCTAGTAAACATGAAATTACGCATTAAAACAAATCCAAATAGACACTAAAGAACGACCACAACTAACAATATGTATCACAACTCGAATCAAAATTTTGGATTGCGTATTTTTTTTCATTTATTGAGGAAGATTTACCAATGGCTGAGTATTAGTTGGAGACTTATGAGTTTATTAAGGGTTATATACAAAAAATAGTTTATTAAGGAAAATAAGTAAATAACCACCTTCGAAGGTTGTATATGCATGCATCTATACAAACTATATAAAGTGGACTTTAAAATATTAAAAAAAAAAACTATAAAGTGACTTAAAATTAATTAGAAACTGCTACGAAGGTACATGGACATACTTTTCCAAGTGATTTAGAAAGTATTATGAGAGTAAGTAGGATACAATTCTGTCTTAAAATTTCTCAATTCTTGATGTATACATATTTGTCCTGATGCTGTCACCGTGAAACATACGAAAGAACTTTCTTTTTATTTTCTCTTTCTTTCGCTTTTGCTTTTTTTTTGGTAAGAGTTTAGCCTCATAGGAGGAGAAGGTGGACGCCCTAGGAAGGAAGAATTATTTGGCCTCATGTAAGGGGAGGGCGTCGAACCCGCGACCTCACGGTCGTGGGCAGAGGTCAGCCCCACTGGGTTGTGACACTCTTGACTTTTGGTAAGAGTTTATTCAGAAGGAACTCTTCTAGAAATTTTCAATGACACTGAGACAAACAAAGGCCAAAGAGGGAGCTTGAAAATAATTTTTAACCAACAATAGACGCGCCTCGGTTAAAACATCATCAGCCGCGTCATTGCCCAAGCGTAAAGATTGAAGAAGTTTCTAATAATAAACTATTGCAAATTTACCACATTGTTCTTCTATTTCAATTTTAGCCAATGATATATAGCCAATGGAGCCTCCCTATGATCTTTCCGCCCCTGGAATCAGCAATGCTTTGTCTAACTTCCACACCGACCTCTTAGAATAGAGCTCTAAGGTTGTTGGGGATTTAGAGACAAATTTTAAAACCAAGTAGAATGAGCTAGATGCAATCCAAAAGCGGTGTGGTTTAGCCTATTATTCCCTATCCGAGGAGCTTGAAGTCACCAAGGAGATAGAAAAAAATCATGGACACTAGAGAAGAATATTGGAAAGCGCAAAGTAGTGCAACTTGGCTGATGAAAAGAGACCGGAATACTACATGTTTTCATAATAAGGAATCTAGGGATGGCAATGCAGATCGAGGCGGGTATCTCAATGCCCAGCCCCGCCCCGAAACTGACCCATCGTCCCGCCCTACCCACGTGATCCGCCATGGGTCAAGAATCTTCGCCCTGCCCCGTGCAGGTTGAGTCAGCCCGCCCCACCTCGTCTCACTTTTTTTTAATAAAAAAAATCACATGAATAGCTTACAAAAATTGAGATATAACCTATAACATTTTTTTTAAAACTCAATCTAGCAATAATCATTCTTCTTGGGCAAAACAAATAATGAAATCCTAACTCAATGAGGAGAATTTTGTATGAACAATATTCATATAAACACAATTAATAATATTATAATATGGACGGGGACGGGGCACATATTACATGAGATCCAATCCCGATCTGTCCTGATCACAGGGCGGGTCCGATCTGCCACAAATGGCACTTGTCAAGTCGTGGTGGGGCGAGTTAGATAAAAATTGCCATCCCTAAAGATGTCCCAATGGAAAGAGAAAAATTATAATGATGATATTGTAGCTCCAATATGGTAGTATGAAGGTAGATGAAGATGATATTGATGATTTAGTTGTTGATTTCTTCCAGTCTTTATTTTTAGGTTAATACTGAAGGGGAAAGTCTTTCCCCCTGATTTGCTTACTAATAAACTCAATAAAAGTGAAGTGAGTATCCTTGAGCAGCCCTTCATAAGGGCTGAAATTGTCAAGACCATTAAGCAGATGCATTCACATAAGGCACTAGGATCGGATGGAATGCATGAGTTTTTTCTCCAAAATTTATGGCATATATCCTAGACGACTCGGTCTCAAATTTTATTCTTGGAGTTCTAAACTAGGGGTATGACATTGCAACAGATCAACTATACGCATATTGCTCTAATTCCTAAAATAAAAAGTCAAATTCTATGATACATTTTAGACCCATTAGCTTGTGTAATTTTAGACCCAATTTCTAAGGTCCTCACCAATCGACTCAAATTGGTCATGAATTCAATCATTGATGATGTCCAAAGTGCTTTATTAAAGGGTAGACTTATCATAGACAACACAATTGTGGCTTTTGAGCTTTTTCAAAACTTGCAAACAATTCGACCAAATGGATCACATAATTAGCTCTCAAGCTAGATATGAATAAAACCTTCTATAGAGTTGAATGTAAATTATCTGGAAATAGCGATGGCTAATATGAATTTCCCACCAAAGTTCCTATCTCTGCTAATGAATTGTATTAGAATTGTCAATTAATTGATCCTGCATAATGAGATCCCCAAAAGATCTTTTAAAAGAGGAATCTGGCAAGGAGATCAACTATCTTATTTTCTATCTATCATATGTACAGTTGGTTTATCCTCTCTTATTCGCTCGGATGAGGAGCGGGGTACTGTTCTAACTGAGTTCTTGTTTGGATGCGGTGTTTCTGTCACGTATCTTCTATTTGCAGATGATCATCTTTTATTTTTCTCATAGGCCGATGAGGTTTATTTTAGGAATCTAAAAGAGGTAATTAAGACATATGAAGCCTGCTCGGGTCAAATGATTAACTATGATAAATCTAATTTGTTCTTAAGTAAAGATACCCTTACGGAGATAAATACACATTTATTTTGCTATCCTCAAAATTCTCGAGGAAAATGGGAAAGGGAAATACATGAGATTTCCATACTTGACAGGAAGATCGAAAAAGGAGGTCTTTCAGTTTTTTGTTGATAAAGTATGGAAGAAACTAAGCAGCTGGAAGGAAAAAAACTCTATCTTTTGCGGCTCGAGTAGTGTTGGTAAAATATGTGGTCTAGGTAATCCCCAAATATGTTATGTCTTGCTCTGTTACCCCTAAATACAATGAGTCCATCACAAGTATGATACACACATTTTTATGGGGTGGCGATGAGAATAACAAAAAATTTGCTGGACAGATTGGACTAAGCTCTGCTTTCTAAAGTCTCAAAAAGGTCTTGACTTTCGTGATCTCGAATAATTTATTAGAGCTTTGGTAGCCAAGCAAGGCTGGCGAATTATTCATCAACATTTTTTGCTCTGTTCTAGAGTGCTGCAAGCAAACTACTTTCATTTGGACAAATTCTTAACAGTCCGTGTAAGGAGGCGTACTTCACTTATTTGATAGAGTAATCTAAAAGGCCCCAAGTTTATTTAGGTAGGATTGAGATGGAGAATTTGAGATGGTGCGCGGGTTAGTGCTTGGTGTGATAAATGACTTACAATCCCATGTACTTTTAAGTTTATTTCTCCACAAAACATGCATTTCTCTCAAAAAGTGATGGATGTCCTAGAAAACCACTTTGCATCCTATGAAATTGGAGAGATTCGGAAGGTTCAACGTTGTGATACATGGCCACCAGATCGATCGATTGGGGCTACACAACAAAATGGACTATATTCTATAAAGTCTGACTACCACATTCGAGTAGATATAAAGAACATGAAAATGAGAAGCATTTCCTCCCCACTATCCAAACCTTTTGATCATTGGGTAAAAATATTGAAGTTGTCTGTTCCTCTTAAGCTTCAGGTTTTTATTTGGAAATTTTTTAATGAATTTTGACTACTTGTCAATCTTTATCCCGAAGAATTAAAACTTTTGAATCTCAATGTCCCCTTTGTCAAAATGCCATGAGCATGCTCTGCATGCAATTTGCTCCTGCTCCGCAACACTAGATATCTGAATTCAAACTAGCTTGAACATTGATTCTATCATTGCGAAAGACAAGTTGCCTTTTTGACTCATTCTATAGTCCTTGAAAGTGTAGAAGAGGTTTCCACTCTCTTTTATCTATGTTGCCTGAAATATCAAGTGTAATAGAAACTGAGTGGTTTTCGAAGGGAAGCGAAAACTAGCCGAAGAAGTGGTAAATAGGGCTTTTACTTAGATTAGACACATTTTTATACCAAATCACTGAAATAGACACATTTATTTTTGGTGTTCTGAAACTAAGCACAACGCATGTCTTTCATGCGTTGTTCAAAGCATAACTCATGGATAGTATGCGTTGCTCTGCACAACGCATTAGAGACATGCGTTGTTAGCTTCAATAACGCATGAAAGACATGCGTTGTTCCTTTGCATATGGAAATGAAGAAAACGGCACTTGGCTTTGTCTTTGGCTTTGGCTTTGGCAATTATTTAAGCATTAGTGCAGTTGTCTCGAATAATATTGAAGCACTGCACTAATTATTAAGAATAGACCCTAATTTTGTAAAAATTTATAAAAAAAATATCAAAACATAATTTTCAAGAGTGTGAGCAATCATAATATTCATATTTTATTTAAAAATGTTCATCCTTCTAACACTTTTTAAATCGATATTACCAATCAAATCTTCATAGTCAACTTTCTCCCAAATATCATTTTCAGTTGCTATCAAAGCTAGTTCATTGAGTCTTTTTTGTGATATCATATAACGCATATAAGATTTAAATAACTTCAATTTAGAAAAACTTATTTACATAGATACAATAGTCATAAGAATAGCCAACCAAATTTTATATTCAATAATTGCAAGAAGAAAAAAGTCGAGTTCAACAATTTTATTTTTATATTAATAATTATATATAGTAAGTTATTTTAAAAAATTTGGACCCCTCAAAATGAGAGAACGTGATCTAGATGATACTTTAGACACACACACACACACACACACACACATATATATATATATATATATATATATATATATATATATATATATATATATATATATATATATATATATATATAAGTCTGTTAAAAAGACACATCATTTTAATATCTAGGAACCAAGATGCATATTGTTCTTCTATATTAGATTTTTCATCATGATTTTCACATTGGAAAATATAGCCAAAGCCAAGTGCCGTTTTCTTCATTTCCATATGCAAAGGAACAACGCATGTCTTTCATGCGTTATTGAAGACATGCGTTATTAAGCCAACAGCGCATGCCTCTCATGTGTTGTGCAGAAATCCATGCGTTATGCTTTGAACAACGCATGAAAGACATGTGTTGTGCTTAATTTCAGAACACCCAAAATAAATGTGTCTATTTCAATATTTTGGTATAAAAATGTGTCTAATCTAAGTAAAAGCCCTGGTAAATATCGCTTTGGGTTTTGCGTTGGAATACAATGATGCATTTGCCTCGTCATTAGGACAAGGAAACACCCGCTAACCCCTACCAAATTACGATCATATACGATATATGCTCAAGAGTAGAGCAAAAATGTTTGATCCCACTCAGGCAAAGGAGGACAAGAAGTTAAGAGTGGATCTATCTATTATTATAAAAATTATATAAATCATGCTCATAATATGAAATTTACTTAAAACATAAATATAAATGTATGAGAATTGGGATAAAGAAAGCAAGTCTGTGAGTCGTGACAAAGTCACTGTTCTAAAGACGTGAAGACCTCCTTACGTGCGAGTGATAGCGGTCAGTCACGACTCCAAGATAAAAACTCATTTCTCTTTGTCTCCACAATGAGCACGTTCACTGGAAGACATCTCACAAACTAATTCAACCTAGTTGCCCAAGTATAAGAAAGTAACAAGACTATGAAAATAGAGCATTTTAGAAATAGAAGAGTAATTTTTATTCTTCACATAGTTATCATTTCTCAAAATCTCTCTCTCTCTTTTATAGGGGGAAATATCTTTTATAACTCATTTTGTCATTAAAAAACAGGAGTTACAAAACATAAATGTGGAGGTTACAAAATTAAATATAAGAGTTACAAATAATTTAAATGAATGATTTTAAATTACTTTTTAATTTACAAATTAAAAAGAAGTTACAAAATTATGTTTTAATTGGGATAAAAAGTTGGGAAATCAGCATATTTAGTCCCTTAAAAATTTTTGTTTTGCCCGTATAGTGCCCAATGATTAATTTCAGCCTATTTAGTCCCTCAGAAATTTTTATTTCGTCAGTATAGTCCCCAATGTTTAATTTCAGCCTGTAAAGTCCCTTATCTATTTACGGGATGCATATAGAGGTTCCACCACCTCTTCTGCGGTGGACTTAAGGAAAATGAGTTCTTCCAAATTAGGGCAATAGAATTTGGGGTTTCTTTTTATAACCATTATTTATATTGATTTTTTGTATTTTGTAAATTTTATAGATTGAAGCTGACCATTATGCCCCCACTTATTAAGCACGTAGATGGCATGGATTTGGGGCGTTGTCCTGATTCCACCGTAGAAGAGGCGGTGAAACTTCTATATGCAGCCCCGTAAATAGATAAGGGACTTACAGGCTGAAATTAAACATTGGGAACTATACAGGTTATACGAAAATTTTTTGGGGGACTAAATAGGCTAAAATTAAATATTATGGACTATACGGGGCAAAACAAAAATTTATGGGGGACTAAATCAACTGATTTCCGTAAATAGTTTGACTATAAACTTTCGGAGCTTTTAAAACTTTTATACATATTAGTCCCCCAACAAGTTTTAAAACTTCAACAAAATAATTTATCCCTCACAAGGTTTAAAACTTAAAAAATAAACTTTGATGATAAAATCGAAGTAGAAACTTTAGTTTATAGCAGTACCACAAAATGTCAAAATTTGAAGACAAATTTGCTCCCCCCCCCCAAATAAAGTTGACCTTAAAAAATAAATGTCCTCCAAAATGTTTACAAAACTTCACATGAGGTTAATTTATAAAAGCGTCACATGAGGTTAAAATTTGAAAATAAATTTTCCCCATAAAGTTTGATCTTCTATTTTAAACAGAACCTTACAAATAAACTCGGGCAACGTTATACTATGCAATAGGCATGGGTGACTTCCGGATTTGAACACAGACTTAGTGTAAATAGTTTTAGTTTAAGAGAACCATAATGGACTAGGCCTTAAATTAGGTCTCTTGTACAAACTTCAACTAGTGACACACATAGTATTGACTGAATATTTAGTTCAAAATGCAGGTAGCACGGTTAATGGCCATGCGCTCTGATCTTGATTCTCGTGAGGGTCTCTAGAGATTGCCCAATCTCATAGCCATGACCTCATGGCAACTCTCACTTAGGTGAGTCCTCCAAGGGTACGTGTGACCTCTACCCCGCGAAAATATCCGCCTCGGTCTCATTAAGGATTAATACCCATCCTTAACATCACACTCATAGTATCTCACCTTAGGGATGTGAAGGAGTTGTATCATGTACAATCTCCTAATATTTGATGCTATATAATGAGTCACGCAGTACAAGTTGTTCCTACCCATTGAACCTTCTCCATGGGATCACCACTCACAAAGGTTGGGTTACTCCCGGAGATGACTCCCTTGCGGGCTTAAGCCCACCCCCTCGATGTTTCACCTAGCCATTTTCTCGATAGGCGTTTCAATAATTAATATTTCATAATTTTCTTAGGTGATACTTTCGCAAAGTATCAACTCATTTCTCCTTTGCTTCATGAAGTTCAACTGCAACATTTCTCTGATGAAGCTTTCACATGTTTATTCATTTCTTAAGTATACCTGCTAATCTTTTCTCAATATGAAATTTATTAGTAAGATCATCATAAACTTTTCAATAACAATGTACCACATGTATTGATACAACATGTAACATTTATTTATAGTAGAACTTTCATCAAAATCTACACATGTAGAAGTATTATTAAGTGTCATTCATTCAAGTAAGTTGTACTCTTTAGACTTCATATTGCGTTTCTCATATTACCATTTTTAAATAACTCATCACAATATAAATAACCAGTTATACAATTATCATATTGACATCAGTATATCCGTCATATACATAGGAAAACTTTTATAGTTACTTAAAAATATTTATATCATTTCAAAATCTCGTCTCAAATTATGAGAATACTATAACTAGTAAGAAATCCCAATACTAGCTAGTAGTATCCATAATCTATATCAAAGTTTTATCATATAAAACTAGGCATAAATCTTCTAAAAAAATTCCTTAGATAGAGATTAGTATAATAAAATTGAACATTGCTTTAACATTAAAGTTTCCTGGATTTCTACACTTTCTTCAAATGAATTGTGCTCTATTTCATTCCTACTATTATATGAGTTTTTCTCCATAATCAAAGGATAATCTTATCAAACTTAGCATGTCATGACTTATAATTTCCTTTGAACAATAAAAGACTTCAATAACTTACGAGGTTTAATTATCTAATTCATTAACCTTAAAAGTTTTTTTTTTTTTTTTTTTTGGAAATTGCCGCAGCTTTTGTTGATAAGTAGAATGAGTTACAATAACTGCTCAAGAGATCCGAAGAGAAGGAATCCCTTGGCGGTCTAAATGGATCAATCCTCGTATATGAGGCGGCAAACAAGCAAAGGTGGTAAAAGGAGATGAATTTTTAGAGTCACATCCTAAGTTTGCTAGTGCATCAGCAACCTCATTGCCTTGACGGTAAATATGAGTGACGGGTATACCCCGTGAAAGGTGCAGAGCCGTGCGAAATACCCCATTGAGAGGCCAGTGAGCAATATGGCCTTGGCGAATTGCCCGTTCCAAGACCTGAGAGTCTGTCTGAATCAGTGAAATTTGAAGTCCCAATTTTGTGGCTGTTTTGAGACCATATATCAAAGCTGAGATTTCCGCCATTGTGTTGGTCTCAGTCTCCCCTAGATAGTGTGCAGCAGCTGCCACAAAGCGTCCGTCACCATGCCGGATGACACAGCCAAGTCCTGCTACCCCCGGATTGCCTCGGGAAGCCCCATCAATATTCAGGATCACCGTAACAGATGTCCACCCAGCTGACCGCCAACAAACATGAAGGATTTGTTTCGGTAGATGGACCTTATCTCCTTGCCTCACCATTCCCGTCTTCTTCAAAGCAACCAACTGTTGATCAAAGGCCAATATTATACGGTGTTTTGTGGTTCTCCTCCCTTCATAAGCAAATGAACACCTTGTCTTCCATATTTGCCACAGGACACACGATGACACAACCAATAAGAGCTTTGCAAAGTTCCCTCGTCCCGCCAACCACCAAGCCGAGAGGTGATGATGAGGTGTTGCGGATTGTCGAGGGGAGAACCCCGTTACTGTCTCCGCGTGCTTCCATAAGTGTCGTGCTAGAGGACACTCCAAGAAAACATGTAAAAAGTTATCTCCGCCTTGTAAACATGCACATTGAGTAACCGTGTGAAACCCAAATTTCCATAATATGTCCTCCAAAGGCAAGAATCTGTTGAGAAATTTCCACATAAATAATTGTAGATGGAGAGGCAACTTACTTGTCCATAGTAGCTTACGAGTCATAAAAGACACTCCGCCTCCCTGTATCAGATCAACAGCCGAAGAAAGAATAATCCGTTGTGCTCAGGTCTCCATATCAGCTTATCCTTCTCGGGTTCTAAGGTCAATGTAGGTAGAGTCTCAATGTATTCCCTTGGAAGCCAATGGTCAAGGGTCCGCCAGTCCCACCCCGTTGGCTGCCTGACGTCCCTAATTCTCAATGTAAGCGCTGTCGCAGGAATGTTGTTGACCAAATGAGTGAATGTTCCTTTTTTTGTGAAGTCTTCATAGCAAAATAGACTGCTGCCATCCCGAACCAGCAGCCCTATGGCAGACTCGGTAATTGGTTTTGCGCCAATCATGCGTCTCCAAACAGGCGAACAGCCCGGGTGAGCCAGTGCCTGCGACACATGAACCAGGCTTTGGCAGTATCGACTAACCAGAAATCTTGACCAGTAAGAAGCAGATGTGCGGAACCTCCACCACAACTTCATTGCAAACGACCGGGCGTAATGATCAAGACTGATCAAGCCGAGACCATTTGAGGACTTGGCCGAACAGATTTTTGACAAAGACATCCAATGTATGCGCTTCATTCCATTAACAGATCCCCATAAGAATCCAGATATTAGTCTCTCTATTTGAGCTTTGATAATTGATGGTGGGTTGGAGACGGCTAGAATATGAAGTGTCATTGATGTAAGAACATGACGGATAAGAATCAGTTTCCCGCCATATCTAGCAATTTGGTTTGCCAACCTGCTATGCGCGATGAAATTAGTTCCACCAAGTGAGAGTAATGAGCCGCATGAGTGCGACCTTTAGTAAGTGGGCAGCCCAGATACTTGATAGGGAAGTCATCATGAATAAAATTTGTCGCCGTCTGAATTACATGCACTTGTCGATCACCTGTTTTAGAAGAGGTATAGAAAGCCGATTTCCCCATGTTAACCCTTTGGCCAGACACCATTTCATACCTCTTCAAGAAAGTCACCAGTTGCTCCACATTCCGCTTTGAGCCATTCAGGAAAAGTATAACATCATCTGCAAAACATAAATGTGAAATAGACATGGTATGACGCGGGAGCTGGTATGGAAGTATTTGTCCTTCTCGGATAATAGCATCCAAACCCCGGGAAAACGTGTCAGCTGCCAATATAAACAATAAAGGAGATAATGGATCGCCCTGCTTTACCCCTCTATCCGCCTTAAAGTATCCATATGGGGCACCGTTGACCAAAACCGAGAACCAGTTTGTTGACAAAGCATTGTGAATCAAATTAATGAAGTGTGCCGAGAACCCAAATTTAGCCAATACCGCCAATATAAAGGTGTGAGATACCCTGTCAAACGCTTTCATCATGTCTAACTTTACAACCAAGTTGCCGCCCCTAACCTTTCCTGTCCAGATGAATAACCATTTCTTGAGCAAGCAAAATGTTATCTGTTATCAATCTCCCTTAACAAAGCCAGATTGAGACGGAGAAATCAATATTGGCAGGAGGGTGGCCAGTCGCGCCGCCAGAACTTTGGAGATCACTTTACTAGCGAAAGTGCAAAGAGAGATAGGTCGGAAATCCCCAAATGTAGCCGGATGGTCAGACTTAGGAATTAGAACAATGAAAGAGCTAGCCATTGCCTTCGGCTGAGGGACGCCTGCCCAGAAGTCCTGAACGGAAGATGTCACATCGTCTCCTATGATCAACCAGCAAGTCTGAAAAAAGGAGCCACAGAACCCGTCTGGACCTGAAGCACTGTTCTTGTTTAGCGAAAAAACAGCCGCTCTTACCTCTTCTTTACTCGGGAGCTTACCGAGACTCTGATTTTCCTCTTCCGAGACCATAGATGGGATACATTGTAAAAAAAGTGGGTCATCTACCAAATCAAGATCCGCAGAAAAGAGACGGGAAAAATAATTTGCCCCTGCCGAGCCAATTGTAGCCGGATCCGATAGTGTAGCCCCCTGATCATTTGAAATGGAAGTGATATGCATCCGTTTCCGTCGATTAGTACATAAAGAGTGGAAATATCTCGTATTTGCGTTGCCCTCCTTGAGCCATTTCACCCTGGACCGTTGCTTCCAATACAATTCTTCCACCGCGAGGATTTGTGTGTATTTGTCCTGCGCCTCCTGCAGTGCTAACTTGGCGTGATCCGAAGGACTTGTGTCGTAAGCCAATTCGGCTGAGTGGGCAGCCTCCTCGGCCTTTTTGAGGGCTATAAATATGTCGCCAAATACCTTCCTGTTCCATTCATGGAGATAACCCTTTAGTACTTTAAGTTTACCCATGAGCCGAACCATACCATTACCCTCCACCGTGTGTTCCCATGCTGCTGCGACAACAGCCATAAATCCATGGTGTTTTACCCACATTTGCTGAAAGCGAAAAGCCGATCCCGATCCAGGCACACTCAATTTAGCCGAGACTAGCAGTGGGCTGTGATCCGACAAAGTCCTGTGCAGATGATCTACTCTTGTTGAAACAAAAAGAGCATTCCACTTGGTATTAATGAGTAGTCTATCTAGTGTGCGCAATAGTGGAGGATTAGAATTCCGTTGCCATGTGAAAAGAGAGCCTTCAAACCCCGCATCCAACAAGCCACAATCCTGAAGAGCCTCATTAAACTCCATCATCGGAAGTGAAGCCGGAATGGATCCGAAACTTTCCGAAGGAGAAGATACAACATTAAAGTCACCCCCAACAAACCATGGAGCATCAATAGTATTAGCAAAGAGTGTTAGAGCGCTCCATAAAGACCTCCGCTGCGTATACTGGCAGCGGGCATAGACGAAAGAACCATACACTGCTGCTTCCGCAAAACCACCAAATTTCACGTGTACATACTGTTCTCCCTCCCCAATTACATTTAAATCCACGTTACCATCCCAAAATAACCATATTTTACTATTACAGTTTCCATATGCCTGATCAAAGCCCAGACGACGAGCAGTAATAGATATGTCTTGAAGCTGTAGCATTGGTTCCAATAAAACAATAAAAGACGGTCGATATGCCTCATTATAGTCCCGGAAGAGGACTTGGTTTCATTAGAAACCTTAAAAGTTTAAATTGCCTCATTCTCCACAAAACAAAGTGGTCTATACAACTTTACATTTTAACTACTTACACTAATATTCGCCATTATAATCTCTATCAGAAAAAGTGCAACTATAAACATCAAAGTCTCTTATTAAATTTGATGAGGATTTCCTTCTAAAACTCTATATCATAAAGTTAATCTAATAACCTTCCAACTTTAACATTACTTGATTAACCACTTACACTAATAGTCTCTTCATATGGACATTCAAATATCTTAGTAAGTTTAAATGATCTCCTTATATAACAAACACATCTCCAAAATATTTCTCTCATTATATTCCTTCTCTTAATTTCTCGTTCTATTATACCATTAGCTAAAGGAATATTATCACACATCTCAATTTCATCACAAAATGGTCTAAGAATTAAGTATATCCTCAAAAGTATAATTTCAAGTGCTCCAATAATTAATTCATCCACTATTTCATTAACTTAATATTTTTAAGATAAAACACATGGTTAGGAATCCTCTAGTCCCCATTCGGTGTCCCCTTTCTTGTCCCACCAATAAGAAAATGAAATGTATTAAATTTTTAATTAAAAAATTATAACCTAAAAGAAATAGTGGAACCCACAGGAAAAAAATATACACGTGGCAAATATCTATTCGTGAGGACACATAAAGAGACACAGAACGGGGACAAATGATTTTTTTGCCAAAACACATACACACACTATTATATTGACCATATATATATTCACAAATTATATCACTACTTTTCCAAACTTATTTTCTTCAACTTAGATTTGGTATCACTACTTTTCCTAAATACCCCACATTTCCACGATATCAACTCTTGAATCTCTTTTCTTAACTCATCACTTAGGATCACATGATCCAATATATGAAAGAATGCTAATATTACATCCCACTAATTTTCAGAAACTCACAGGAAATCAACATAAAACACATCATATCTATGAAGGGTCAATTCTCTGTCAGCACCACCTTTTGATTTAGGTGAAAAGGGTGGAGATATTTCAAATACTAATCTATTATCTTCACAAAATTGTCTAAGTTCATCTAAAGAATATTATTCTTTAATACCAGACCATTATACTTATATGTTCTCCAACTAATTCTTCACTGCTTTTTGTAGTCTTAACTTGCTTTGACTTAAAGCTTCATCACTAGTTTTGATATGTATATCTATCGAGTAATCATCAAAGGTACCTCAAAGATTTCTACTCTTATAAGGACTAAGGGAAAGTAAAAAAGAATCTTTCTGAACACCATACGGAGATTAGATAAAAGCCATTTAAGAGACATTAATTTTATTTTATTTAATTCCCCTTTGGGATTTCTAATAGACCACAAGGAATCATCTGATGTAGTACAGGGACGAAGACGGGGTGTTGGGGGGGGGTGGCAGTCATCCCCTGAAATTTCTAAAAATACTATTGGATATAGTAAATTTTATATATAGTTTGGAATATTTTATCAAATTCGGTCCCCCCCAACATTTTTTTTTTTGCAATTTTTATATGTAGTTCGGTATACTGTTGCAGTTTTTATATGTAGTTCAGTATACTGTTGCAATTTTCACCCCTGCAACGCCATATTCCAGGCTTCGTTGTCCCAATGTAGTAGTGGATTTGTCTCCACCTTTTGTTGGGGGCTTCCCCTCTTTGTATAATTTTCCCATCATATCCAATAAAGTAACATAGTTTTATTTTTTTATTTTTTTATAAAAAAAAAGGAAAATTTCTCCAATAAAATTCTAATCCAAAACAAAAGGTTCAGTATATCAATCAGGATTTCAATAATCTTCTAAATATTTTTTTCCTTGCTCTTGGAAACTACCTCTGCTAAATTTCAATATATTATGTATATTTGTTTTTTTTTTTTACGATTTCAGTTCGTTTAATAGACAAAACATATATGCTCAAAATAATAACTTCAAAACAATTTCAATTTTGACCACGTCAAACGTTTCCATAACATAACTGATATCACAATGTGATAACAATAATAATAATAATAACTCTGGAAACCAGTAACGTTGATATCAATACTATTAATGACTTTTTGGTACCAAAAATACTATTAATGACTTTTCCTTTAATTTTAAAACAAAGTATAAATGTTTAATCTTGGAATAGACATGATATAGGTAACGGAAGACCATTCTCTTAACATCACAACAATTAGAATTTCTAGATTTTGATGCGAGAAATTTCAACAAAATAGTTAATCAAAACAATTGAGCAAGTCATAAAATTTGGTCCATAAAATGAGTTCACTTTATTTTTTCTCTTTTTTCCTTTTTATAAAAAACTACCTAACATCCGGATCATACCGAGAAGAAGACTTAATAAAAGTATTATTTAATACTACTAGCTAATCATCTGAACAAGGAGGAAAAATAAGATAATCTTTATTTTTCTATAAAAACTACATCATCCCAGGTCATCAACAACATAGAAAGACTCTCTGGAAAACTCCCTTCAAAAGCATTTTGAAAACTCTCTGGAAATTATTAAAAAACATGTTAAAAGAAAAAATCTATCATTTTCCTTTTTCACCAAAAGCCTTTATTAATATTCTTTTACCTCTATATTGTTTATAATTTCTATCAGTATGTATACATTTTTTTTTCCTATTACAATTATTTATTGGATCTCACCAGAGGAGGTTGACCTCACCTCACCAGAGGAGGAGCCCATGTAGGGCGGATAGAAGCCCGGCTGAGCGAATGCCCCATGAGGGGAGTAGTAGAAGCCCGTTGAGCGGGTGTCGTAGAAGTCCGTTGAGCGGAGTAGTAGAAGTCCGGCTAGCGGGTGCCCCATGAAGGGGAGTATAAGACCCACACAAGGGAACCCAAAGAAATTGCAATTAAATCATTCCCCTTGTGTGAGGGGATATCGAACCCACAACTTTAAAGTTGTGGGCAGACCCTTGTCCCACTGAGGTAAGAAACCTTTGATATCAGTATGTATACATTGATTCACATAAGTATTTGCATAATATGCATGATAGACTTGAAGCTAAATTAAAGTACAGTATTATTAAAACATGCACATGAGTGACAAACCATACATGTTTCTTTATACAATATTTTACAAAACAACAGTTATATGGATTTAAACAATTGAGACTCACCTTAAGCAAGAATCTCCAAAATCATTACGTACCTAACGTCGATGATAATGTTCATTTTCCAAGGTCTTCTTTTGCTTTCTAAAGTTTCGGTTACATACTTGCACCAAACATTTTTCAATTCTTTAGATTGTTATAAAAATTATATATATCAATAATTAAATCATGCTCATAATATGAAATTCACTTAAAACATAAATATAAATATATGAGAATTGGGAGCAAGTTTGGAGTCGTGACAAAGTCACTGTCCTAAAGACGTGAAGACCTCCCTACGTGCGGGTGATAGCGGTCAGTCACGGCTCCAAGATAAAAACTATTTCTCTTTGTCTCCACAATGAGCACGTTCACTGAAAGACATCTCACGAACTAATTCAACCTATGTTAGATTAAATCACTGCAAACAAAGACAAGTCAGTATTTTTTTTTCCTGGAAAGAAAGGAAAACAAAACCGAGGATTGCGTTCAACGCAATTTCCTTAAAAGCAGTTCGCCAACTCGATAATGTCTTTGGAGTTCGAATGGCGTCCGTCTCCCGAGGATACAACGGCTTAAATGAAGTTTGTTACTGCACAAGAACAACCTCAACACAGCCAGACGAGAACAAGAAAAGCGAACAATGTAACGGAGAAAAGAGAAGAATAAAATCACGAAGCTCTGCAATCACGGGGGTAAACAAAGGAGGATGCAATCCCCCTTTTATAGATAGAAGCTGGAATCTTTGAATTAATTACGTAATGAAAGAGTCATTACTGCAGAATTTATTGCAGGTAATAAATCCCTAGCTGTTACAGAATTAACTCTCTAGCAGTTTGAAAAAAAAAAAATTTTAAATTTGAAAGTGGAAAATGAAACCAGTAGCAAAACTCGGGTTGATCAGGCCCGTGAATTTTGTTCAGAGCAATCGTGTGCTGCAGTCGCGCCCGCACTCAAGTCAAGCCCTTTTTGGTCGAGCAGGCCTTGGATTTGCACCCCCCTGCGCGGGTGTGCGCGAGGTTATGACATGGAGCATAACCTTGCAAAGTTCTTTGAACCTTCATGGAGCACTTTCTAATATAAAGTGCTTCCAACTTCCCTCCAAAACCAATGTGGGTTACTTTCCACTCCTTATTTCTCCAAAACCAATGTGGGACTCTTTCCACTCAAATTTCTCATTCAACTTAGCCAAGCTTTTTCCAACAATCCCCCACATGAATGAAAATTGTTTTGACTCGATAGGTTTTTTGATGTTCATCATCCAACCCCTGCATAAGAAAAGTAGGTATTATCCTTTGAACTTTCCCCTTGTAAAATATGTTTGCTTTACTAGCTGTCCAGTAGACTTGATGTCCTTGAACTGTCCTGCTTTCTTGTGTAAAGTGTCCACATAATTTACACGAGAGCTGTTTCTTTATGTTACTGTTCTCATGATTTTGTTCATTTTGGCCATGAACACTACAGTTCTGCAAGAGTTTCTAAAGAATTAGCCCTGGGTCAATTCTCCTTTGAAGCGGCCCCACTTCTCTCTCACGTAGGTAAAACCTTAAGTAAAGTATTTTTAACTTATCTCCCTAAGGATATTATTAAAGCAACAAATTGCTAACCTTATCCATTCTATCAACTTGTTTCATGACAAGAATGAGTTGAGGTTACCCCCACGATGACTAAATTAAATCTTACAAGTAGGTTGTCCCTTTGAACTTAGATCTTGGGATCTCCAGTCAACTAAGTTGGGTTTTCCTTCATAAGATTTTTTATCCTCCACGAGCTTTACACCCATTCCTTTTTGTTAATCTTTCAATTGCCTCTCTATTTAACCCTTTGGTTAATGGATCCGCTATATTATCTTTTGACTTCACATAGTCAATCGAGATAATTCAGGTTGATAGCTGATTGTCTAATGGTATTATGTCTACGACAAATATGTCTAGACTTACCATTATACATAGAATTTTGTGCCCTACCAATTGCAGATTGATTGTCACAATATATACAGATAGACGGCACAGGTCTTTCCCATTTAGGAATATCCTCTAGAAAATTCCTTATCCATTTAGCCTCTTCTCCACATTTATCCAAAGCTATAAACTCAGATTCCATAGTGGATCTAGCTATTACGATTTGTTTTGTGGATTTCAACTCATCTACGACACCGACTAGTGTAAACACATAGCCACTTGTAGCTTTTTGAATCTTTTATATCGGATATCCAATTTGCATCGTGTAGCCTTCTACTACAAATTTGGGTATCTAGTATAATGCGAGTCCATAGTTACGAGTATAACGTATGTACCTTAGTACTCTTATTATTGCATTCCAGTGCACAACACTTGGATTACTCGTATATCCACTCAATTTGCTTACCACATAAGCAATATCTGGTCTAGTACAGCTCATTAGATACATTAAACTCCCTATTATTCTTGAGTATTCAACTTGGGCAACACCCTCTCCACGATTTTTGGATAGATGGAGACTATTATCCAAAGGCGTTTCTAGCCATTCCCGAGTCATCCTTGTTAAACTTGTCAAGGATTTTGTCTACATAGTGAGCTCGGCTCAAAGTTAGACCATCTCGATGTTCTTATGATCTTGACCCCTAAAATCACATCAGCAAGACCCATGTCCTTCATGTCAAATTTAGAATTTAACATATTTTTGGTAGATTGAACCAATTTATCATTGCTCCCAATAATGAGTATGTCATCCACATAAAGACATAAAATGACATAGCCATCTTCTGTCTCTTTAACATAGATACATTTATCACACTCATTAATTTTGAATCCACTGATTATCATTTCTTGATCAAACTTTTCATGCCACTTTTTAGGTGCTTGTTTTAATCCATACAATGATTTCACCAATTTACACACTTTCCCTTTAGCATCTGGAGCCACAAAACCCTTTGGTTGCTCCATATAGATTTCTTCATCTAAATCCCCATTTAGGAAAGCTGTTTTAACATCCATTTGATGTATTTCCAGGTTCTTAAGGTAGCAATTGCAATAATCAACCTTATAGAACTTATTCTTGTCACAGGAGAATATGTATCAAAGTAATCTAAGCCTTCTTTTTGCCTAAATCCTTTAATCACAAGTCTGGCTTTATACTTATCAATAGAGCCATCTAGCTTCATCTTTCTTTTAAAAATCCATTTGTATCCTAAAAGACTACAACCATGTGGAAGGTCTACTAACACAACCATGTGGAAGGTCTACTAACTCCCATGTGTAATTCTGCAAAATAGAATCTATCTCAATTTTTATGGCCTCCCTCCAAAAAGGTCCTTCGGGAGAATTCACAGCCTCTTCATAAGTTTGAGGTTCTCTCTCCAACAAGTAGGTTTCAAAATCATCTCCAAATGATTTTTCTACTCTAGCTCGTTTACTTCGCCGAGGTTCAATTTCTTGAACCACTTGTGGATCAATTGCCCGTTTCGGTGGCCTAGATCCTTCAACGTTCTTGCAAGGAAATACATTTTCAAAGAATGATGCATTCCGTGATTCCATAACAGTATTCTTATGAATATCCGTTATCTTTGAATCATGCACTAAAAATCGGTATGCAGTACTATTCTGTGCGTAACCTATAAAGATACAATCCACCGTTTTAGGACCTATCAATCCACCGTTTTAGGACCTATCTTAACCATTTTTGGTAATGGTACTGCTACCTTTGCGAGACACCCCCACACTCTCAAGTGTTTGTAGGATGGTCTCTTTCCTTTCCATAATTCATATGGAGTTTTGTCCTTTTTCTTTCGGGGTACCATATTCAAAAGGTAATTGCTAGACAAAATAGCATCGCCCCACATATTCGAAGGTAGCCCTGAACTTATCAACATTGCATTCATCATTTCTTTCAATGTTCGATTTTTTACGTTCGACTACTCCATTGGATTGAGGAGAATATGGTCGTTTGTTCTTTCATGAACAATTCCATGTTTTTCACGAAGTCACCAATTGGTGCCTCATACTCGCCACCTCTATCACTCCTTAATCTCTTAATCTTCTTCCCAAGTTGTGTTTCAACTACGTTTTATAGAGACTAAATTTCTCTAACGCTTCATCTTTGCTTTTCAACAAATAGACATAGCAATATTTCGTGCTATCATCTATAAAAGTAATAAAATACTTATTACCTCCTCGTGTTTGAACCGATTTCAAATCACAAACATCACTATGAATTAATTCAAGTGGTTCGGTGCTCCTTTCAATTGAGTGAAATGATGTTCTTGTTAATTTTGCTTCAATGCAAATTTCACACTTATCTTTCAAATCAATTTGGAATGTAGGAATATGGTCCATTTTAATTAATCGTCGTAACGAATCAAAAATTTACGTGACCAAGTACAGTTATGCCATAAATCGAAGACTCAAACAAATAAACAGAAAGAGGTTTCACCTTTATTGATAATAGTCATTACATTCAATTTAAACAACCCCTCGGTTGCATACCCCTTTCCTAAAAACATTCTCGATTTGCTCGGAGTGAGCTTATCCGATTCTATTACAATACGAAAACCATGTTTGTTCAATAGAGAACCGGATACAAGATTTCTACGAATTTACGGCACATACTGATACATCGAGTCAATGTCAAGATCTTGCCCGAAGTCATCTTCAGCGACACCTTCCCTTTGCCTTCAACAGCAGCGGTGGCGAAGTTCCCATGTAAATCTTCTCACCTTCGAGAGGCTCAAAGGTAGAAAAAATGGTCCTTATTGGTGCAAATGTGTCTTGTAGCATCCGTATCAACCCACCACTCCTTTGTGTTAGAACCAATCAGGGTTCACCTCGGACACCACGACTACAAAGTTCATGTCCTCCACTTCCTTTGAAATGTTGTTGATCATGTTCGCCTCATGATCCTTCTTTGGTAAGCGACAATCGATCGACCTATGACCCAATTTTCCACGGTTGAAGCACTTGCCTTTGAATTTGTACTTACGCTTGGAAACACCACCGATTGTCCCAAGTTTGCCTTTATTGGAGTTATTATTCTTGGCCTTATTCTTAAAGCCTTAGCCACCTCTAACGTGCTCCACCACGTTTATCTTAGCACCAATCGGATTTAGAGCATTTCGCTCGGAAAGTCGATTATCTTCTTCAATGCGTAGCCTCACGATAAGCTCCTCCAAGGACATTTCCTTGCGTTTGTGCTTAAGATAACTCTTGAAATCCTTCCAGCCCGAAGGCAATTTTTTCAATGACCGCATGACCACTTGGAAAGTTTCACTCAACACCATCCCTCGAGCAAGGATGTCGTGCGAGAATGACTTGCAATTCTTGCACTTGACTTATTAAAGTCTTCGAATCGACCATTTTTAAAATCTAGGAAACGCTCGAGCTACAAATTTCTTTGTGCCAACATCTTCAGTTTTATATTTTCGTTCTAGTGATTCCCATGGTTCTTTTGCGGTTTTATATGTATTAAATACACTATACACTTGAATCATGTAGACTATTGTAAATGTAATTTTTACATAAGTATTCACTATGCTTCCAAGCTTCAAATGCCATAAAATTCGAGGATCTGTTTCCCTGCTTGGAGCATTGGAGGATCTTCACTCAAGTACTTAGCCAACCCCAAAGTTGTCAAGTAAAATAGCATCTTCTGCTGCCCTCTTGAAGTTGACACCGTTGAATTTTTCTCGGTTTGTCAACACCGGTTCTTTCGGAATATTCCGCACCCAAAGCAGACAACGGGAGGAAGCTGCGACAACATGAGGGGACGGTAGAACCCGACAAGCGCAATGACACCGATGCACTGCAGCGGAATTTGCGGCAACTCCTGCAGATAGTCCCAAAACCAGCGACATTATCTGCGATGAACATTCATGTTACGATCTTCGCTTGCCATTATGATTACAGCAAATGGGAAGAAAAAAAATAGGATATATGTTTTAAGATTGTTAGATTAAATCACTGCAAACAAAGACAAGTCAGTATTTTTTTTCCTGGAAAGAAAGGAAAACAAAACCGAGGATTGCGTTCAACGCAATTTCCTTAAAACAGATTCGCCAACTCCCAATAATGTGCTGGAGTTCGAATGGTGTCCGTCTCCCAGGATACAACGGCTTAAATGAAGTTTGTTCTGCACAAGAACAACCTCAACACAACCGAACAGAACAAGAAAACGAACAATGTAACAGAGAAAAGAGAAGAATAAAATCACAGAAGATACAACGGCTTAAATGAAGTTTGTTCTGCACAAGAACAACCTCAACACAACCGAACAGAACAAGAAAACGAACAATGTAACAGAGAAAAGAGAAGAATAAAATCACAGAAGCTCTGCAATCCTGGGGGGTAAACAAAGGAGGATGCAATCCCCCTTTTATAGATAGAGCTGGAATGCTGAATTAATTTGCAGTAATGAAAGTGTCATTACGAGAATTTATTCGGGTAATAAATCCTCAGTCATTACTGAATTAACTCTCTAGCAGTTTGAAAAAAAAAAATTTTAAATTTGAAAGTGGAAAATGAAACCAGTAGCAAAACTCGGGTTGATCAGGCCCGTGAATTTTGTTCCGGCAATCGTGTGCGCAGGTCGCGCCCTTTTTGGTCCGAACAGGCCTTGGATTTGCACCCCCCCTGCGCGGGTGTGCGCGAGGTTATGACATGGAGCATAACCTTGCAAAGTTCTTTGAACCTTCATGGAGCACTTTCTAATATAAAGTGCTTCCAACTTCCCTCCAAAACCAATGTGGGATACTTTCCACTCCTTATTTCTCCAAAACCAATGTGGGACTCTTTCCACTCAAATTTCTCATTCAACTTAGCCAAGCTTTTTCCAACAACCTAGTTACCCAAGTATAAGAAAATAACAATAGGAAAATAGAACATTTTAGAAATAGAAGAGTACTTTTTATTCTTAAGAGAGTTATCATTTCTCAAAATCCCTATCTCTTTTCATAGGGGAAAATTTCCTCTATAACTCATTTTGTGATTAAAAAAACAGGAGTTACAAAACATAAATATGGAGGTTACAAAATTAAATCTAAGAGTTACAAATAATTTAAATGAATGATTTTAATTTCCTCTTAATTTACAAAATTATATTTTAATTGGGATAAATAGTTTGATTATAAACTTTGGAGTTTTCAAAACTTGTATTCATAACATCTATCACAATATCATTTCATCTACGCTGGAAGCCACATGATAATAGTTCTTTAAAGTTAAACGTTGACGGCTCATGTAATAACGATGTTGGAGGTCTTGGTGCCAAAATAAGGAACCATGCACGAGATTTTGTGTGGGTTGGGGGGGGTTCAAAACTCGCCCATTCTTGAGCACGTTGAAGCGCGCTGGACAAGCTTGTTGGAATCTTGTCTGCTCTAAGCAACGCGTCCTCAATATCCATCCATGCACTATAAGAAAAATGACTCTAAGGTCGATTTTAGGTCACTATTATCGCTTGTGATCATTTTTTGAAGTCGTCATTTGCCATCACAAATACCTCTGTCACTGATGAAATTGTGACGACATTTTGTGATTGCTCACAATTACTCAATGCTTCTGTAACTAAATGTCCGACACAAAAAACTTGACAAAAAAATGGTCACAATAAATATAAATATGTGTGACAATAGTTTTGACACAAAAAAGAAGTCAATTGTGACGAATTAAGTCGTCGCATATTTATATTTATAGTGACGACATTGTTGACACAAAAATACTTGTTAATAGTGGCCAAATTTTTGTCACACATACTACTCATATCAGTGACAACTACTTCGTAATTAATTATTTTGAAAAAGTGTCGACTGAGTTTAGTCACAAAAAATGTAATAATTGTTACAAATATTTTGTCACTTGTATATTTATTACGACCGAGCAGACCCACTCCCCAGCAGAGCCGAGCCGAATAATGTAGAATAAAGTCTCTCCCTTATCCGCCAAATCAAACCACCTTTGAATAATTTGAATAAAGTATCTTCATTCTCGAAGGGATGAGAATTGAAACCTCGCGACCTCCCGCATGTATGTCGTGCGCTGCGCCGCTGAGCTAGATGATCATTTGTTAGCTTTTGTTTCTCCAATTATATTTATCATAATGGAGTTTTTTATTTTGAACCTTTACTTATTTAAATTTCTCTTTGTTTTTTGATTTCCTTTTCTTTATGAATCAAATTAATACACTCTCATTAAATTATATATATATATATATATATATATATATATATATATATATATAAAATTTCTTTCAAAATATATTTCACAAACATAATCTATGTATTTGTGTATGGAATTGTTATCAAAATAAGAATAAATTTATTCTATATGTATACTTTTTTTAGTAATAAATTTAATGTATTACTAAAACAATATATAAACTAAAATTATAGTCTAAATTATAGCATATATACCTGTATATTTATATTCTTTTTTTTTCCTTTTTACAAAAACAAAAAAATTTATGCTTTCACTTAATTTCCGTTGCAATGCCACTTTCCCTTTTTCGTTTTAAATGAAATATACGTTCAATGTGAGAGGAGAATAACGCTATAAATACATATACAAACTATACATTATAAAAGAAAAAAAAATACTTTGTAGGACAGAATTTTTCGTGACAAAGACATTTTCTTAACCAAAAGTCATACCTATCGTAATGAAAATTTGTCTTCGTCAAAATTGGTCGACATTTCATGAAGATGAAACTACTGTTTTGTTACAAATCTAGGTTTTCTTCAGAAAATGTCATTTTTCGTGACGAAGTCATTTTCATCAGGATAGAAAGACCTTTCGTAACGAAAATATCTTTGTCACGAAAAGTTTCGTCCTAAAAAGTATTTTTTTTGTAGTGTGCAAATGATAATAATAATTTTGTGCTTGAACATAGATCTGATTTAGATGTAATAATCGTTGAAGAAAATCTGTTTACTATTGATACAATGAGTATTGAAGGAAAAAATGAATTTGATTATGATGAAGACATTATTCATAGAACACTAGTAATATATTAATAATGACCAATTAACCTTGGAAAAGACAAACGTCACAATTTGCGGTAGTAACAAACAAATAAGTCGTCACCACTGGTACAAATAATAGTGACCATCCATGTTTTGTCACAATCAACCTCTTATTTGTGATCACATTCAGCTAACACTAACTGTATGAACTTTAGTGTCACAAATTTTCATCACAGAAAGGCATAAGCAGAGGGACAAAGCACTTTTTATCACAATAAATTGGAATACTAGTGAGAAAAATAATTTTTGACACAACTAAGTTTCATCCCCGCAAAAAAAATTGGTGCCAGAGCGCGTATGCTAATAGTGACAAAATTTCAGTGACAAAAGAAATTACGACACAATTAATATAGTAATAGTGACAACTTACTTATGAAAAACTTTAAACCATCACCATTAACACTACAATCGTGACAAACATGTAAGTTGTCACAATTAGCAACTATACTAGTGACAACAAAATATTTTGTCACAATAAATATTTTATTTGTGACAAAATGGTATATGGTCACAAAACAGTTATCACTAAATGTCTTCACTTTTGTAGTGATGTCATAATTGCTTTCATCTTCGTCTGCCATAAGAGAAACCTTGTATCTCAGCTCGTTCAAGCTTTTCGATGTCATGCTTGACAATTTACCTTGCTCTGATACTAATTTATTGGACCTAAAACAAATCAGACAAGATAGTATCAGAATAATATGGAAGCGAATAAAAGGACACTAAAAATTTGCGTGGTTCGATCAATGGACCTACATAAATGAGAATCAATACACTAACTCTATTGAGAAATACAAATATGAACAAACCCTCCCAAAACCATATAGTCAAACTCACTACTCTCAAATATAACTAGACTTAACTATATGCCCAAACTTAATCAACGACCAAAGTAAAGCTCTAACCAAGCTCCTTATATGGGGACTGATACAATAGTAAGTTTAATATGTAAGGAATGTGAGATACCAATATGGGAGTGGTTTTATGTTGACTAATCATTCAATATCATTTTTTTTTTTTTTTAAAAACTAGACCATTTATAAGTATGATCTAGTTTATTACAATTATTTATTTATAAGACCTCACCAGAGGAGGAGTAGTAGTAGAAGTCCCGATGAGCGGGTGTCCCGTGAGGGTCGTAGAAGCCCATTGGGTCGTAGAAGCCCGTTGGGTCGTAGAAGTCCCGATGAGCGGGTGTCGTAGAAGCCCGTTGAGCGGGTGCCCCGTGAGGGGAGTATAAGACCTCACACAAGGGAACCCAAAGAAATGACAATTAAATCATTCCCCTTGTGTGAGGTGGGTATCGAACCTGGACCTCTCAGTCTCAGGCAGTGGATGTTACCCACTGGGCTACCGTGCCTTCGATATCATTCAATATCATTTAATTTGAAGTGATCGAATTCAAGAAAAAGAAACTTGTAGAGAGAAAGATAAGTTGAAAATGAAGAGGGTGGGAGTGTGTAATTAGCCCGCTAAGGGCCCTGTACGTAGATCGCATGACCAGATATTAGCATGTTGAATCAAATTCCAATTGGTTACACACCATTGGAAAGTTTATTATGGAAAAGAGAAGCGTGGTAACCAATTTAGATCATTATCTTCTTTTTGAATCATTTTTCCTATATATTACATTTACTATATATCAAAGTGTCATTTTCTTTTGTTATTCCGAAGGTAATGATTCGGCTATGATTAGTATAGGTAAGTATTTACCTAGTCATTTTTATGGTTAGGTGAAAAACCACATCATGTATTAACTGTTATTTTGACAGATGCTATCACGCGTAATGAAAATTATTTTTCTTCTAAAAAATTGTTGATAATCTTAATAAAGCCTTTTTAATTGTGATAAAGTACTAATTTAATTGTGAAGTGATACCCTAATTTATATGATCACTCTTGCAACTCTTCAAGACTTGTTCAAAATAAGGTTGCAATTTGGAAATATATTTGTGAGCCAAAACCGAAAGAAGACGTCTTGCTAATGACATACTCACACATTCAGAATAGTTGATCTTTTGACTATGAAATTAAAGAAGACTTTTGAGGGATTGGCCAAAAAGAAAAAAAAAGAAAGAAGACTTTGCGGGCAAGCAAAGTCTAATAATGTTTGTATAGAATGCATTATAATTACACACGCACGCTTCATAATTTGGTGCCTTTTAATCCTGGAAAAATATTGCAGTAACTCGCAAGTATGGTATTTATATAGGAGTACACTAGATAAAATCAAATATATGTGAAAATTAGGGATGTTCATAGTTTGATATGGTTCAATTTTACATTTTTTTTAAAGAAATCGAAATATTTGATTTGACATTTTTTAAACCAATCCAAACCATTCAAAATTTCAAACTGATGCATTCGGTTTGTATCAGTTTGGTTTGGTTCATCGGTTTTGTGAGATACAAAGTTCATTAATTATAAAGTAAAAATGAAACCAAAAAAATATTTATATAATTACTTAATTGCTAAAAATATAAAGAAATATATCTATTATTTTCACAATTTAAACACAATAAAAACAAAATAATGAAAGATACGTTCTTGATCTTAATTCTTAAACAATACAAAAGAGCAAAAACAATACAAAAAATACATTAGTATTATTGCAAAATAAAACAAAAGTTGCAGGCGAATCTAAAATCATTTATAAATACTCTAGCACTTTTTTTTTAAAGGAGGCTCAATAGTGGTTCCCCACTTTTCCTCTGGCATGAATCGAACTTCCGACCTACCGGTTGAAAGTGAAGCGTCTTACCGCATGAGCTGCGCTTCGTTGTCCTTACTTTAGCACTTGAATAACTCTCTCTCTCTCTCTCTCTCTCTCTCTCTCTCTCTCTATATATATATATATATATATATATATATATATATATATATATATATATATATTCGGTTTGGATTATAACATTTTCTAAACCAAATTGAAAGTTTGGTTTTAATTTAGTCCAAACCGAAAAACAATCCAATGCACCGCTTAAACCGAAAAATCGGTTTTCATTTGTTTGAATAGGTTTGGATTGATTGGTTTCGTTTTTTCTTGAACACCCCTAGTAAAAACTAAAGTTATCATAAATTTCTTAAAAATCAATTTTTTGATTTTCGGAGATTTTAAATACATTAATCATTAATGAAAATGACTTCTCCCTCTTGATTGATTTAAAATTTCTTAAAATAAAAAAATTGGATTTTAAGAAATTTTAGATGGATTTAGTTTCTATGTGTAGCATATCTTATCCAAATTAACATGTGCACTGAACACACGTTAAAAATAGAGTAATAGTTATTTAGGTCACTAAATTATTTACGTTTCGCAGTTTTGGACACTCAACTATGTTTTTGCCTAATTATATCACCTTAGTAACCTAAATTATTTACGTTTCGCAGTTTTGGACACTCAACTATGTTTTTGCCTAATTATATCACCTTAGTATTTACGTGTGATCTGAAAATAAATCGCTAATATATATATATATATATATATATATATATATATATATATATATATATATATATATATATATATACACACACACCACACTTGATTTTTTCTCTTTCTTTTTCTTTACTAAGTCAAAATGAATGGAATGCTTGCCCTTTTAGCTCTCTATATGCATGCTTCCAATAATGCACGAGCTGAATTTTATAAATATTTGTTCTTCAAAATTCATCTGGGTTTAAGAACTCGAAAACAATTTAGCTTTACATATGATCTAATAACTTGTAATTTCTCCCTTTAAATATTTTCAGATCATATTGAGTGAAACAACTTTGGTTTCCTTGTCATACAGACTTTCCCATTAAATAGCTATACTACATATATAGTTGTTACACTTCTGAAAGTTTCAGTCTATGTTGTACATTTTCGCAGCACAATTTTCTTCATCTTCTAATAATGAATGCACAAAGAAAATATCTCTATCATATATATATATATATATATATATATATATATATATATATATATTGGAAAAATAGTTTTTCCTGGCAAATTGATCGAAAATAGAATTGTTCCCAAATCCAAAGAACAAATTTTCTTGAGCATCCAAAGCATAATCTCTACAATGCATATTTTTCTCTTTCATTGTCAATAATTCGACGAAATGCTTGTTATTTCTATGTAGCCAAGAAGAGGGAAAATTCAACATTAGAACCGTCCTTATGGGAATGACGTCACAGCTCTCTCACATGAATTGAATAGTGCATACTAGCAAAAGTGGACTCCGCTCAATTCATATGAGGTGGCTATGTGACTAGTTCCACAAGAGAGATCATATGATTGAGTGACCTAGAGTTTCGGTATAATATTGAAATTTTCTATTTTTGGCTATCAAATGAAACGATCAAATCGTCCTTAATTACTCAACCTATATATAAGCCGAGGCATATGCACGAACTAACCAATAAATCCTTCCATTTATGGAAATATTGTTGGAATAAACGTGATGAGGACATTATTCTTTCAATGCTTTCCATGAAGAAGAATTACTTAACCTTAATACAATCACTGAATGTAAAGCTCTCGCATTCCATTCCATCGGTTATGGATCCATCACCATAATGGTACAAGTGTACCACTTAGTATTCATGAATAGACAAATCCAAATCTCGAATAAACCAAGAAAGAAGTAGATATTTTTGGAGGCATTGTTAGGTGGATTGCGTTTATTGGAGACAATGGGCTATGACAACGCTCTGATACAAACTGACTCAAAAATGTTGAGTGATTCAATACACCGCCGACATATGAAATCTTGGAAGCTAGATGTTCTTTTTCAAGCTATACTGCGAAGTTTAAGGGGATGCAAAGTGTTGCATGTTTTTCGTGAGGCGAATCAAATGAAGCATGCGATACACGATCTTCTTGTGTTTATCAAAACATTATGGACTTACCGCAGCGGATAAAGAGATTGGTCATACTTGATCAATCTGGGATGCCTTCATTTCGCAAGATATAATATCTTTTCAATTTGGTCACCATTCTTGATCATTTCAAGCAATGGACTGATATGCAGGATGTAATTCTATGGCTTAAGGCCTTTTTTGAATAAAATCTCGCAACTTTCTAGAAAAAAAAAAAGTAGATATTTTTGGTAATATTTGAATTTGTTAAAGCTAGGGTTCAATAAGCAAATATCATTATCATTTGTTATAAAAAACAAATAAATTACGTCACAACTAATAGCGCATACATATTTAGGTATTCAATTTGGACTTGGGGTCCCTCTAAAATTGCATATAAAGTTTTTAGCATACATTTTAGGGCATACAAGCTTGCTCAAGAATAATCCAGACATTTTCGTTGCCAGTTAAGTGAAGAAAACAAATGAAGAAAGAAATTTGGAAGAATAATAATTTGTTGTTTGTGGGATTTCGGTTGTTTTTGAATTTGTTGGGGAAGGAAATATGAGTTACATTTTATAATGTGATCTTTCATTGAATTATCAAAGTTGGAATTGAAGTTGAAAGTTCATGGTTGATAATTGATTCTGAATTCTAACGTTATTCTATTTCATGGAGGATTCATAAAGACATATACATTAAGGAACGAAATATACTTTTTTGAGGGGACAAGATCTAAAATTTTAAAAGATTACTTACAAAAAGATTTTCTTAAAAAAGATCTATGAGGATGTATTCAATCCAGTTTCTATAAGATTTGAAGGAGTTTTAAGGTATTCAATTAATATTTTGAAAAGCCCATTAAAATCTAGAGGTATTCAATCATGATTTTAATAAGTCTATTAGAATCTAGATGTATTTATTTCAGATTATAAATTATCTGGTAAATCTGTTGCTATTCAAAACCTTATATATTCTTATAGATTTCATTAAATAGAGAATTTGTTTTTATCGAAGAGGTCAATAGCCCTGAGTAGAGCATTGGTCGCCCGTGATCGAGAGGTCCGGGTTTGATACTCCTCCGCCCTCACGTGCGGTAAAGCTTTATTCTCCCTTATCTAGGGTGTTCTCTCTCCCCAATGTGGGGCTGTTCTCTCTCCCCAATGTGGGGCAATCGCCCATCGTGGCGTCACAAAAAAAAATAGAGAATTTTGATGGATTCTCTACGCCTAAATTTGTATTAATAAATTTCTTCTTTTTTCCTTAAGATTTGAGTTTCTCTTGTGTATATTAAAATTAAAAAACTTTAATAATTTTATCTGAGATTATAAATTTTGTAGTGATCCAATTTCTTTTAAATTAAAAGGTCCAAACTCAAAAAATATGAGGAAATGTTTTACATTATTAGAAAACTCAATATGAAATGTTTATTTCTCCAAAATAATATATTGCCATAATATTCAAACAATTTTCTTCTTAGTCATTTTCAAACATAAATTTAAAAAAACAAACAATTTATTTCATAGTTAATCACATATTCTATTTTCCAAACATGAATTTTATTTTTTTCCTGAAAGAGAAAATAAAAGGGGGGAAAATGAAGAAGTTCAATAATTTGAAATTAAAAAAAAAACTCATCACAAACATACTTTGATTAAGCCGAGGAAAAAAATCTCAGTTAGTGAATTGTACAAATATTAAACAAATAAAAAAAAAAAGTGCAGCAGTTTCGTGATAAAAAAAAAAATCAAATACCCTCCACTAAGTTGTTTCAATTTTTATGGGAATCGGGTAGCCCAAGTGGTAAGGCTACCCGGCCACGGGATGGAGGTCCCGTGGTCGATTCCCGTATCTCCCCTTGTGGGGCAAATAAATTTTCCTCCTTGTGAGGCTAAATTCCCTCCCCAGGCATGGGACATGCTACAATCTCCCTATCTAGGGTACTCTCCGCTCTTCCCCTTCGGGCGCTCAAAAAAAAAATTGTTTCAATTTTTAAGAAAATGATTTGATTCCAAAATAAAAATAATTGATAAACATATGTTGGATTTAGAAATTCAACACAACTTGGATCTGTATAATACACCACTTTATTAATATTTTCTTTATTTTTTTGTGTTATTCAAATAATCTATAGACTTTATAAATCAAAAGAAATGATGATAAATCAATCTAATAGAATTTGCGTAGAGTTTGCATAAATTTAAAACAATACATAGAGTCAGTAGAATCTATAGACTTTTGAAAATCAGTTAGAATCTTTTATAATTCGGGTTGAATACACCCATAGTGTTTTAAAAATATTGGGGGCGACCACAAAAAATACGGGTCGACCGTCTCACCCCTGTTCAAGGCTAGCCCATTATATTTCAGGGCATGCAACCTATTTTGATAGTACTAATCCTCGTTCATTGATTAATAGTACGACCCATAAGTTAGTGGAGCTTGAGTGACTATGTGTAGACCGGTTGCAATGCATATAAACCTATTATCCTCTGACATAAATTTAATTGTGGACATACTTATAGAAGCGGAGACCATGTTTGCTAACAATAGGTGGTTGTATTGGCAAAAAATCGTATGTCCCCATTCCTGTACCCAACCATTCACAATTCAGTCATGTATATATATAATTGAAATAAATATCGATATATCGAATTCTATTTGGTTGTGTACAGTAATGAGGATAGACGATTTTCACTCGACTGTATTTAAGTGAGAGATGAATGAACCAAGATGTATTGCAACCGGTCCACTCCAAATTTTCTGCATTCCTTAGGTTAAATATGGCTAAGTATCCTCTGTCCCCATTCGTTGTCCCCTTTCCTGTCCCACAAATAAGAAAATGACATGTATTAAATTTTTAATTAAAAAATTATAACCTAAAAGAAATAGTAGAACTCATAGTGAAAAAATATACATGTGACAAATATCTATTCGTGGGAACACAGAAGAAGACACAGAACGAGGACAGACGATTTTTTGCCGTTAAATATGGATATTAAGCGGAAAAGTGTATCCATTTTAAAACAAGCTAAAACAGAAATCGAATATTCAAATTGAGACAAATAAACTAATAACAGCTATAGAAAAAGATGGGAGTGCAAGGGTCTGTCTCCATGCACAAATTATACTCCTAGTAGTAATAAGTACATTGTATTGAATTAAGCTTATAAGTTTTTCACTTATTTCTTTTTATGTTTTCTAAGAGTCTTTGTTGTTTAGTCAATTATAACATTAAATTCTTATCGTTTATGTATTTGGAACTATATCAAATATTCGATGTATAAGACTCTTAGTATTCATCCATTTGAGGAGTAAATAAGAGTCTTTAGATAGTTGATTTGTCTATTCTCAAATTATTTCTCTATAATAGTTGATATCTACTATATAAAATCATTTTCAAATTAAATTCAAATGGAAATAACTGATCTCAGTGCCTGTGCTTCTTTTGTCAAGGTGTTGAGAGAAGATGATTTTAGAAAAGAAATTGTAAGTTATCTCTATTCTTCCCTTCCCTGCCTACACCCTCTTCCGAGTCCTTAATGATCTCGTGTGTGTTCGGGACAAACTTTTTTACGTAAAAAATAGTTGTTAATACTCTTTCCGTACCAAATTATCTGTCCATATTTCCTTTTTAATCTGTCCCAAATTATTTGTCCACTTTCTAAATAAAGGGTTCATTAATGGTGATTTTTCCAATACTAACCTTACATTAAATGTTGGAGCGAGAAGAATATAGAGAGAAGAGAAGGTAAAATTAAATTGTGACTAAGATTAAGTAGGGTCATGTTTGACATTTTACCTTATTCCACTATAGAATTTGATGAAATCTTAATCTCCGTCAAAAACACAAAATGGACAGATAATTTGGGATGGAGGGAGTAGCTATTTTTGCAGCAGCTATGAATATCTATGTATTCAAGGCGAATAAATCTCTGTTCATACTGGAATAAATATATTGAGAAAACCTCCTAGGTATATATAAATAATTTTTTCTTTTCTTTTTCTGTTAATAAACTTTTATTTTACCTCTTTATTTTTAAACTACTACTTTTATTAAAATAGTGTAAAATTAGTAATTTTCAATTACTTTTGAACATGTGTTGTATCTACTGCAAGAATAGTTTTCTTTTCCGTGAAGAACATGTGCGGATATGAGTGCATGATGCACTGGATCCAAAATCCCCCCACACCCACCCGGCATGTTGTTCTTCACTTTATTGCTGTCTGATATGTTATTCGGACTCGAGTACGGGTATCAGGTACATTTCAACCTAATCGCTCTTTTGATTTCGGAAAAACTTTATTTATCAATATACTGTTTTTTTTACACACACATCTCCTCCTAATGGAGAATTAAAATAATTAGGATTCGTTGAAAAAATTGAGAATCAACCCCCTTGGGGGGAGAGACCCTTCCTGCATTGGAACTAATATATTTTTAACGTCTAATTAGACCGTATATATTTAAATTTTGAATACTCAAATATATAAAACAAAGTGTTTGGTTGATATCTGGTAAGTATTATACCCATATTTATGTTGACACGGGTACGACATGCATAAACGAAGGTAGCTTTTCTGCTTGATCAACTTCTTATTTATCCATTAATTGCGTTGCAGCTAATTCCAGATGCTTTTGTGAGGGATTTCAAGAAGAAAATTTCACCAAAAAGTGTTCTAAAAGATGCCAAAGAAAAGAAGTCATGGCCGGTTAAAATTCGCAAAAGATCAGGTAACCATTACTACATATGCAAGAATGCATGGCCAAATCTTGTAAAAGATAACAAGTTAAAGTATGGTGATTATCTCGTGTTTTGGCTGGTTAAGAAGTCAACATTCAAAGTGATGCACTATGGTGCTGACTGCAACCGAAAGTTCCATGACTATGAACAACCTGATTCATCCAGCTCTAGTTCTGATGATGATTTTCATGATACTGATGAAGAAGATGATGGTGAAGAAGAAGAACATTCTGCTAAGATTTCAAAGCATAAGAAGCCTAAGGTAGAATCAGGCCGTTCTAATAATGGATCTCAGAAGTATAAAAGCAGGACAAATCCAGGTGATGGCTCTTGTCTATAACCCTACAGAAATAATCGTCTATCCTCATTTTATGTCACGTTCTTTTTCCCATTTTTAATTTATTGTCATGATTTGAGGGTTTCACTATTTTTTTCTTATGTTATGTTTTATTTTTAATTAACAAATTAACATATGACAATTTCTTATTGATTAAACATGGCAATTTCTTATTGATGAAAAAAGGAATGTGATACATAATAAGGACATAGGATTCTTACGGCAACCCTACCTTTTTCTTTTTTCATTGTGCCAAGAAAATGTGGGGATAATTTTGTAGCTTAATTTATTAGATATTTTTTTCAGTAATGACTTTTTTTTTTTTTTAAAAAAAAAAAATAAAAATAACTTAACAGGTGTTCAAGTGAAGAAAACAAATGAGATTCGGGAAGGAAAAGAAAAATTAAGCAGTGAATTTGAGGATGGCGATTATGATACAAATTTGGAGAATCCATACTTCGTTAAACATTTGAAGCCAAGCATGGTGAAATCGACAACCCTATTCTTGTTGCTTTTTTTTTAAAAAAAATATTGCTCTTATTATATGGGTGATATTCTGAGTGGTTGGTATATGTATGAGAACATGTATGGGGACATGATATTTCCACCCAATCAATTCAATTTAAGTGGGCCCTATTATTCTATGGCAAATAATCGTCTGTACCTGTGTATGTTTTCATTCATGTACCCAACTACTCACAATTCACCATGTGCAGTAAAACCTCTATACAATAATACTCTTGGGACCGGAGAAAAATATTACTATATGGAGGTTATTCTTAAATAGAGACTTACATAGAAAAATTATAATTTTAAAAAATAACTAACATACATCATACGACACTTGAAAATGTGTCCTTTCATATTTTTAAAAATATGAATTTAAAAGATGATCAATTAGGCATAATTACACATTAAATGCTAGCAAGCATTTTTCATTTTATACTCTTTGATCCTTGTTTGATCCAAACTTTTTGATCCAACAATCATTATTGTTAAAAGATATATAAGATTTACGAGTTTTAAAAAAAATAAATGTATGTATATCATGCATGTAAATTATGTATATTAAATTTAGAAGATTCATTCATATACATACAATATCTAGTAAATGTAAAAAAAAAACATCATGTATGCATTTTAAATGCTAGCATAATCAAAAATTTCATTATCATTTTTTACTCCAAGCAAGTCATGGAACCTAAAAACAAACAAACTCAAATCACTAAAAATATTCGTGTCGAGTTGCTCAAAATGAAAGATACCAACCCAAATTGGAAGCAAAAAATATCTTGCAAAATGGTTAAAAGATACCCACAAATTTACGTTGTTATTGTATATAGATATATAAATATATTTAAAATTTAATGTAAATTTCTTAAAGATGGTTTTAAAAAAAACATGGAATATTACAATGTAGAGTTTATTCTTATTTATAACTGGTCCCGAGTTGGGACCAATATTTTTTATTACTATAAGGAGGATATTCTTATATAGAGTATTACTATATAGAGGTTTTACTGTATATATACAATTTGAAGAAATATCCAAGTGACAAATTCTGAGCGGTTTGGTACAATAATGAGAATATTCGCAGGTACAGACGATTTTCACCCCTATTCGAGTTCCCCCAAAATTTTAAAATTAATGTATTATCGGTGTGTAAAAATATATTTATCTACCTCTATTATCGGTTAAATTTATATTTTTTCCCTCCCTAAAAATTTCTTGAATTATAAAATGGCAACTCTAATTTCTTCAAGTGATTTTAAAATGAATAACGCCTTATTTTTGGTGATGTTTCAGTATATCCCAAGTAAATTCGCAAGGGAAACAGGATTAAGATCGACAAACAAAATTACCCTGCATGGCGAAGATGAAAGACAATGGCCAGTGAAGATTTATCCGAGTAATGGAAGAATGGGAAAAGGTTGGCCTGATTTCATGAGAGGGTACAAATTAAAGGTTGGAGAAAAATGCAGATTCACCTTACTGAAGAGCCTTGGAAATGTATTCAATGTTGAGATCTTTCGTCCCTAGTTTAAGATTAATTAGTTCATAGTATAATTTCTACTTTTTATCGGCTTTTGAACAATTTTTATTTTTATTTTTTTGGTAATATGGTGAAAATTACTGCTATTTATTATTCAGTATTTAGTTCAGAATTATGCAGTTATTAAGATCTGTCACATTTCTTATCATATCCGTTGTACGGGAAAGTCTGGGGTGGTACCGTCCCATGGGACAGGTCCCACCAGATTTAATATAATGTATTATTTCTCCCTCAAATCTCTCAAACCAATCTATAATATATTAATAAAATATTCTAGTAGATGTTTATCATTTCTTCTCAAATTCTCACCCTATCTTCTATATCTCTTATATTATCTCTTTTGACTATTTTTTTTCACCCAACTTGCAGCAGCTTCATCATTTCGAAAAACAAGAACAACCCAGCTTTGATAATGATTTTTATTTTCCGGCGCCGCTTCTCTTTTTTCTTTTTTTTCCACCACCACGGGTCATCTCCTTCAATTGCCTTTTATTTTCCTTCCTCTTCGTCGTTGATTAGTTCCCAATAGCTGTCATCTTCCCACCGCACTGCTGTGGCCATTTCGTGTGGAATAATTTAATTAATTAACAAAATAAAATAAAGGCGTATGAAATTTGAAAAGTGAAGATTCGTTAAAATTTGCAGTTAACCGAGTCTGGAAGAAGTGAAAAGGATTATGGATGATGAAGCTGCAGCTGCAGCAAGTTGGGTGAAAGGTAGAAGAAGGTGCAAGTTGGGTGATGGACCTGATGGTGGTGGTAGATTTTGGCTATTTCCAAAATCTGGAGAGGAAAGTAACTTTTTTTGGGAGAGTGATGGAAGAAGACGAAAGTGAGAGGAGAGAGAAAAGTAGGAAGGTGAGATTTTGATATGATATGAGATATTGAGATGGTGGTTTGAGGGAGAAATAATATATTATATTATGGCTGGTGGGACCTGTCCCATGGGACGGTACCACCCCAGACTTTTCCCCGTTGTACTATTGATAATGACGAATTGAGGTGGTGTGTCTCCCTTTACCCAAAATATTTGAAAAAATGCATTTTTACTCTCATAAGATTTTGAGTTTAATAGAAAATTTACTTTTATAAAATGTCGAAATTTTAGAAATAGTATTATAAAAATTAGCCATTAATTAATATAGAAAGGAAGAAAAAATACAACTACAACAAAAAATATCTATTGTAACGTTTATCATATGTCGCAATAAGGTAAAAAAAAAAACGTATAGAGATCTATACCACATATATTACAAGTCGTTATGGTTTTTTTACAACATTTGTTAAAAGCGCCAATACCTATCTATTATGATGTTTGTTGCGTCATTTTAAAGTGTATCAAAATATATTTTTACCGACATTTGTAAATGATCGCAACAAGTAGCCTATTTCGACGTTTTTAAATAGTCGCAACAAAATATCTATTCCAACATTCATAAATTTTGAAACCAGACTGGCAGAGCCAAGCCAAGTCGTCGAGTCTAACCACATTTGAATAATGTATGATAAAGCTTCTCCTTACTCAAAGAAATGAGAATTGAACCCGCGACCTCATGCATGTATGTCGTGCAATGGGCCGATAAGCTAGATGATTATTTATTATTTGTTTTTCCTCCTATTATATTTATTATAATGGAATTTTGATTTTGTACCTTACTTATTTTAATTTCTCTTTGTGTTTTGATTTTTTTATAAATCAAATTAAAATTAATACACTCTCACTAAAAGTTTAATAATTAAATGTCTTTAATTTTTCTTTAAATTTTTTTTTAGAAACGTAATCTCTGTATTTGTGTTTGTTTGAAAATGTTACAAGATCTAACATAATAGTATATAAATGTCGTTATATGAGTCACAAAAAGTAACAATTTATAACAACTAACCTCAAATCGTCGGTAAGAACAAAAATTACTATAACCGTCGTATAAAATTCAAACATTTGCTACGTTTATATGAAATGTCACATGATTTAACGATGTTGTATACAAATGTCGCTATATGAGTCGCAAAAAGTAACAATTTATAACAACATTTAATGTACACATCGCTAAATAACATAAGAATGTCAATTTTATCAACAATTATTATAACCGATGCTATTAAACGTCGTATAAAATTTAGATATAACGATGTTTGTCTGAAAATCACAAGATATAACGACATAATATATAAATGTCGTTATATGAATCACGAAAAGTAACAATTTATAACAACATTTAATGTAAATGTCACTAACCAACATCAAAATGTCAGTATGAACAACTATTATAACCGTCACTATGAGATGTCGTATAAAATCCAAACACAGCGACGTTTGCAAAAAGTGTTACTTTAAGTTACTTGTTTTGATTTTAAGCGACGTTTGGAAAAAAACCGTTGGTATTAAAACGTCGCAAAATACTGTTTTTATTGTAGTGTATGAAGGGGCTAAAAAGTGTTCTTTTTGCGTGGATTAAGTTGTTTTTCTTGGGTTTAAATGGAAATGGACGAGGTTAAGAAAATAATGGATATGCCGACTACCATATCCTCAGTTTGGATTTGTAATATTTGCTTATTATTATATATATCTTATGCTTACGTGGTTCCATCAATTACCTATCACAACATAATATGGAGATCTCAAATAAGCTCTTCAAAATGTTTGGAATGTTTACAATTTGTTGGTAGTTCTTTTGGTTGTTAGAAAGACGAAACATGTTTTTATAGCATAAAAAATGGTCAAGAGGTAAAAGAGCGTTTCAAAATACAAAAAGTTATTAAATTAGTCGTTAGTCACAAACTGCCAGCCGCGGATGAACCCTACACTACAAGAAAAACGCCTATTCGCTACGGATTTTAGCTACGGAATTATTTCCGTAGTTAATGTTTCTATATTAACTACTGGATTAGCTACGGAATGATTTCAGTAGCTATTCCGTAGCAAAGGCGTAGCAAAATTTGCGGGTTTTTTTGCGGGTTAAAATTCGCGGGTTTTATTGGCGGGAATGTTGGCGCTAATTTTTTTTTTTCCGTTTGCTACGGAAATTCCGTAGCAAACATATATGAAATTTTATTAATTTTTTTTTTGCCCTTTTCGATATTATAATTTTATTTCCGTAGCGGTATTTGTTATCGAACAAAAAAATAAATTAAACTAAAATTTCGTTTGCTACGGAATTACTACGGAAACGTGAATTTTATTGGCGCTCATTTTTTTCCCGTTTGCTACGGAATTTCCGTAGCAAATTTGCTACGAAAATTCCGTAGCAAAGTTTTTTCCGTTTGCTACGGAATATATGAAATTTTATTAATTATTTTTGCTTGCCCTTTTCGATATAATAATTTTATTTCCGTAGCAAATCCGTAGCGGTATTTGTTATCGAACAAAAAAATAAATTAAACTAAATTTTCGTTTGCTACGGAATTACTACGGAAACGTGAATTTTATTGGCGGGAATATTGGCGCTCATTTTTTTCCCGTTTGCTATGGAATTTCCATAGCAAATATTTATTCTGTTTGCTACGGAATGAAATTTTATTAATTATTTTTGCTTGCCCTTTTCGATATTATAATTTTATTTCCGTAGCAAATTCGTAGCGGTATTTGTTATCCAACAAAAAAATAAATTAAACTAAATTTTCGTTTGCTACGGAATTACTACGGAAACGTGAATTTTATTGGCAGGACTATTGGCGCTCATTTTTTTCCGTTTGCTACGGAATTTCCGTAGCAAACGTGTATATGAACTTTTATTAATTATTTTTATGTCCTTCCGTAGCTAATCCGTAGCTACCTCTGCTATAGATTAGCTACATGTGTTTTTATATTATATTTTCTTTTATTTCCGTAGTAAATCCGTAGCAAACGAAATTAAAAAAATAGAAAACAAATTAAAAAATAACCCTATCTACCACCAGATTATCCATCTCTGCTCCTCTCTCGATTATCCCTCTCTGCTCCTCTCTCGACTGCCGATTATCCCCCCCCCCACCAATCCACCCTTTTCCGGCACCACTAGCGGCGTTCTTGGCACCGGCCTGCTCCGCTTCTCCGCCTTCTCCACCTCAGGTAAGTTTTTCCTTCTTTTATTTTTGCTTTTCTTTTTCCCCCTTTTCCTAATTTTTTTAATTTTCGTTTCTCTTCTTCTATGTCAACTGATTTCCTGATTTGTACCTGTTTGGAGGGTGACACCGAGGACTTTCTGGGGGAGGAATCTGTGGATTCACCATTTTTGGAGGACAACTTCACCTGTTCTTCAATTAGGTATTTTGCCTACAATTTGTTCTTCATTCAAAGTTTTTTGGGTATTTGATTTTGGCTAGAGTTGATTGTTTTTTGGTAATTAATCTGTTGTTTTTTTTGGATTTTCTGATATTTTCTAGCATTTTCTGGCATTTTCTGCTTGTTTCTGCAATTTTCTGGCACAATTCTGGCATTTTCTGCCTGTTTCAGCTTTATTATAGCATTTTTCTGGCATTGTTCTTCATTTTCAGCATATTTCTGTCATTTTCTACCTGTTTCGGACTGCTTCAGCTTGATTATAGTATGTTTCGGAACGTTTCAGCTTTGATTATATCATATTTTTTGCATTTTCTGCCAGTTTCAGCTCTATTATGGAATGTTTCTGGCATTTTTCTTCATTTTTCAGCTTATTTCAGCCTGTTTTTCAGCCTGTTTGATGGAATTCAAAGTTGTCCACAAGTTATTTCATGAAATAAGTTACTGGTGGACATTAGATTCTGGAATAAAAATTTAGAAGAAAGGGGTGATGATTGCTTTGCTATTGCTATTTCATTTTGGCTGTTTTTTGCCAGGTAAACTAGGATATGCCCCCTCTTATTAAATTTGTAGCCTCAACATTGTGTGAGACAATGGTAGATGACCCTTGTGAAGTGCTGATGTTTTCCTTTTTGTGATTGATCCTCTTTCAACATACTTTGAGATGCATTGTTGTATAATGGAACAATCTTTCAATTGTTTTAATATTGGTACAGAATTTTAATTCTAGTATTACTGACATTGATAATCATTTCAGGAAGCATTTGAGAGTCTAAAGGAGAAAGCTACCCAACAATCTAATGAAACGGGACAACCTGCACCTGATGATGTTAGTTTGATGCTACAGGTTGAGGGATTAAAAAAGGGCCATGCATATGGACTTGGTTCAATGTCTCAAAGGTTGCGTGGGGCGAGCACATCCGTTGGTGGATCTATCGAGATGCCATTGTCATCCACTCAAGTTGCATCATTGACCAAAACAATTGAGAAGAAGATCATGGGAAAGTTTGACAAAAAGTTGAAGAAGATCATAGAGATGCAAAAGCAAATTCTTGAATTGAGCAATGTCGTAGTTCCCTGTTGATTTTGGATTGTCTGGGACAGTTGATGATGACAGTCATGACGATGACGGTGATGAGTCCATGGATGACTTAGACGACACCATCAGCTGCAGATGATTACCGCCTTTTAGATGACATTTGTTTTAGGTTTGTTGCTTAGATGTTTTAAGTTTGTTGTTTAGATAGTTTTTAGTTTTTAAACTTGAACACTTTGATTGTATTAGGCTTTTGGCTTGGATTGTGTTAAGCTTTTTGTTTGGATTGTATTAAGTACTTCACTTAGATTGTGCTCAACTTTTTTGGCTTAGTTGGCTTGAAATAATAGCTTAAGGCAGATTGTGCATATAAATTGTTTGGTATCATTTCTGTTTTGGCAGGGAGCTAGTAGCATATGTACATTTTATTGAAAAAAAGCGTACCTAATAGCTACCGATTAGCTACGGAAATAATTCTATTTTTTATTATTTAAATGAATATTTCCGTAGCTAATCCGTAGCTAACTATTAAATTAAAATATTCCGTAGAAAATATTCCGTAGCTAATCCGTAGCTAACTATTAAATTAAAATATTCCGTAGCTAATCCGTAGCTAACTATTAAAATTCCGTAGCTAATCCGTAGCTAACTATTAAATTAAATTAAAATATTCCGTAGCTAATCCGTAGCTAACTGTTAAATTAAATTAAAATATTCCGTAGCAAATCCGTAGCTAACTATTAAATTAAATTAAAATATTCCGTAGCAAATCCGTAGCAACATAAATTTATTTTTAAAAATAACAAATAAATACCGTAGTTATTCCGTAGTTAAATTAAAATTATTCCGTAGCAAATCCGTAGTTACCATACCCATTTTAAGTGACCCGGGTGAAAGTTAACTACGGAATTTCCGTAGCTAATTTGCTACGGATTAATATTCCGTAGCTAATTTAATTTAGCGACGCGTATATAGCTACGGTTTAGTTCCGTAGTAATTCCGTAGCTAATCATGTATTAACTACGGATTTGCTACGGAATCAACCGTAGCTAATAGACGTTTTTCTTGTAGTGCTAGAACGATGCATTGTCCGCGGTATTAGTCTGCGAACGATGTACAAGATGATGCTTCACCTTTTACTAAATTCCAAAATCATCATTTTTATCTCCTTGACCAATATGTTGGAGACAAGCAGTGTCATTGACACAACCACACATTGCGCGAGCTACTAAAAACCATTGCAAGGCGCGGCCTATTCAGTGCAACAAACAGTTACAACCTCTTTGGACAGAGTGCAATTGAGGGAAATGACTTTGTAACTAGCCGGAATACTCCAAAAAAATAAGGTTTTGGTCTTCCACACAACTGGTAAAAAGGTCGAATTTTATTCTTTCCCATGGATTCTCATCATATTACTTGCGAGAAAAATAAACTGGAAAACTTGCAAAATCTAGTAATTCCTATTAGAATGAGTTTGTCTGATGGAAACGTATTTGAGTACAACAGTATGGTACAGCGACTCTAAACTCCAATATTCATCTCGCTAAAGTATTGTATATGTGACAATTCTCGTGCAATTTGATTTATATCTCTCAATTAACACGAGAATTACAATGTTGTATCACCTACTCTGATGAGTATTGTGATGTGCATTACCTAATCCGGAAGAAGCTGATTGGGGAAAGTGAGCTAAGTGGGGGGCATCTATCGTCTCAAAGGCGTGATTCAACAAGGCAAAATATTGGCGGCTATCCGTTGAGGAGAAAGTTGTCCGTTGTGGCACCGAAGACTCGAGGCACCCATCTTTTGGTACTTTATCTAATATTCATGTTTTGTTAAAACCCTCTGTCTACCTTTTTATTTTGTCATCGTGCGAAAGATTCTAGATTACCTTTTTTCCTTACTAGTAATAAGCCGAAACCAGGGACGAAGCTAGGAATTTGGCTTTGGGGCGGAGGGGTGGGTGGGGAGGGGGAACTGTAACAATATGCCCAACTATATATTAAAACTGCCAAAAAAATGTCGGGGGGAAATTTGATAAAATATTTCGAACTACATATAAAATTTACTATATCTAGTAGTATTTTTAGAAATCGGGCACCCCCGCCCCCCTCTGTCGCCATCCCTGGCGCGAAACACGTATTTGAAATTATACATTGTGATTTATGTGAGAGGTTGTGTGGCCAGTCTCACAAAGACGGTACTAAGATTGAGTGACCTGAGCCTGAGATGCGGCGTTGCCAACAAAAAATTTAAAATAGTATTTTTTTTTCCACTTAGAAAATTTAAAATTTAAGTAGTAGTAATAACAAAATTACCTCCCAAAAAATAATTGGGTACAAATTGCTTCTCGTCCCCTTAGATTAAATGTCTAGTTTCTGCCTATTCTTCTTTCTTAATCGTTAAAAGTTTTTTGTATCATATTCAACAAATCTAACTCAGACTTAGAATTTCAAGAAAGCTACTCAAGAGTCTTGACTCCAAATTAATCCAAAATTTTCATTTGTGGTGAAATTCACATTTCCTGTTATAAACATTTAAGCTTTTATGAAGTTCGAGAAGTTTGGTTTTAAAACCAAACTTAATCTACTTACACCCTAAGTTTATTTTATGCAAATTTGCTGAATTCCTTAAGCCACAAGTCCACTTTTCAACAAATAATTTTAGTTATTATTGTCATCTTAAGATTGAGTAGCTTAAGTACGTTCAACCAGTTGAAAGTTTTATGCCAATTGTTTTTGCCCCTCCTCATTTTTCAAAATCAATTATCCAATCAGAATGACCAAGGTTCAAGCCGTAACCATAACATTTATATGATTTTTTTATGTTAGGAGGATCGCCCTCTTCTTGGGCCTATGCAGTAGATTAATCAGGAATGTCGGGCTTGGACACTGGATGGTAAAGACCAAAACCAATTATCTAATTGTATACAGAAATATGATCAAACTCAAAACAGTAAAGGAATTCCAAATTGGACCAACAAGATGTTTGCTTTCATTGATTATAGTCCATGATCTTAAAATACAACCATTTTTGGTCAAATTTCGATTACATTCAAAAAACTAAAAATGGAAAAAGATGAATTGTTAAATGCTGCTATTCTTCTATACTCTAAAAGTAAATCCTATTTCTAAATGCTAACTTCTAAACATTTTTCTATGAACAACAACAATACTCCATTCATCATTTCTTAGAGCAAGCACATACTCAACCTTGCTGGTTACACTTTACAGATCTTATTGGTTTCCCTCCATTTGAAACATCAAGCTGCTGCAATCATCAAACAACAAATACAAATACAAAAATTAGGACAAGGAAACATTTCAAGCTTCGGGTACTTAAACATCTAAAACAAAATGTCTAATCGGTTTTGATCAGATCCGGTAAGTATTTCATACTCATACCCATGTCCCATACACGACATGGGTACAGAAGGCAGAGCAAAAAATTCATCTGTCCCTGTTTATGTAACCATTTATGTACTTAACCAATCACAATTCGCCATATAATTGGAAGAAATATCCACGTACCGAATTCTTATTGATTGGAGTACGAGAATAGGGATATACATTGGACAGAAAATTTTCACCCGACAGACATAAACGAAGGTTCGGGAAAGAAAAAAAAGAATGCCTAATTTTAAGGAAACATCAAACATACCTTGTTCTTGAAAGATTTTATGACGCTAACCAGCAATTCATCTCCAGCTATTCGCCTAACTCGCCTTATCAATTCTTCTCTTGTGATTTTTCTAATCTGGGTTAACAAAATTTGAAAAAATATTAAAACCCCATTTTTAAGAATATGATGGAAGAAAAATTAATGGTAAAATTCAAGTAAAACCCCAAAGATTCTTACTCTGTAAACAACGTGATGCTTTTGGATGAGACTAATTTGGTCAGGAGTTAGATACTTTCCAAGAGTTGATATTAGAGCTTGAAAGGGCATCCATGGTGAATTTGGTTTCCTCCTCCTAGGAACAAACTCTACAAGAACAAGAAATCCTTTTCCAATTAAAGATTTGAAAATTTCAAGTTTCTGAAATTTACTAAATTAAAATTGAACTAAAATATGAACTTAAAGAGATTAATGCAGATGCTTGGGGTGGGTGGGGGCTACCTTGAGGTACTTTGATGCTAATTACAAACTCTGGCATTATATGTGTTTCCATATGAGTACACCAAACGATGTATTTTGTAGGATTCTCCAAATCGTCGACACCGGAATCGAACTCCTCTGAGCTCGGATGGAATTGCTTAGAACCAGGTTGAACCGTCTCTGTTCTTCCTAAAATAACCCGGCAAAGCAAAAGATGCCTTAATCCATCCTCATCCACACTTGAGTCATGCCAGCTGCATACAAGAATTTGACTAATTTTAATTGCAAGAAACTTAAAAAAAACATCAAATTAAAACATCCCATAAGATTATAATGTGAAATTAGAGCTAAAATTACGAAAAATTCAATTCTAGAATCGTCCGGATGGGACTGTCCCAGTCTCACAAAGACGATCATAGGACTGAGTGAAGCTGAAATTACCTCTGGAGAAGATGATGAACAGGGGAAAGATAAATGCCACGGCCATAGATTCCGGTATTTACAGAATGGCCAAAGCCATGAGAGATGATATTAGTTATATCCTGTTTGGAACCACCATACCAAGCGTATTTCCAACTGGGATTCCCATTCTTCTTCTTCTTCTTCTCCATAGCCCGGAAAAAGTACATAAAAGCTTCAAGTTTCGATTTCCATAAAGCGGCTGCCCAAGAATTCCTATGAATAGCCTCGATATTGGTCTCAAGTCCAAGTTTCCCCAAATCAGAGATAAATTTTTGCTTTATAACTTGTTGGGTCATATCATCTTCTTCAAGCTTCACAAAACCAGACCCAAATAAGGACACGGGTTCTTCATTTACGGCACCACCAGAGACACTACTTTCAGAATCAGAAACCGACATCCTTTAACCAAGAATTTCAAAGAAAAACCACCAAATGTATGAACAAATCAAACTGCACTACAATTTTTTTATACCTCAAATCAACAAAAGATCAAATATTTTTTCAAAATTACGCAAAACCCAGAAGAACCCAGATCTTGAAAGCGATGAGAGTAAAGGAAATGAAAGACGTTGGGAAAAAAGAGAGTACTAAATTGGATCGAAAGAACTAAAGATTAGGTGGGTGAGTTATATATAACAAGACGGAAAAACGAAAGGCGGTTAAGAAAAGGAAATCAGAATTTTAATTCCGTAACCAAATGGAAGTAGGAATTGGATTGGGTTAGAAGGAATGGGTATAATTATAGATGGAATTGGAATAATTGATTGATGAAGAAGAAAGAAGAGCCAACGGAAACACCGCCTCACGTTTTCTGAGTCATAACCGCTTTTCTATTCATCAGTTTGGCGGTCCATGTTTTTATACTAGCTAGCTTTTCATATGGCGGTTCTCATTTTTTATTTTGTTTTTAGAGTCTCCCACTGTTTTAATTTTGACTGTTTCATGTTACGGGGACTACTTGGCGGACTGGGTTTCATTATTAGCCGAGAAATCATTTTGATTTTCTTCACCATCACAAGTTGACTCAATTTGTAAGAATTTGACACGTTCTTACTATACCAATGTGAAGTGTTCAATTATCGCTGTCGACGTGCAGACTGTGTTGGTGAGTGATCTTTTAAGTACTTAGTAGGCGACCAAAGATCTCTAATGCCTACTCTGACTCGTGGTGGTGACCAGATGTTGAACCCACCCAATTTTTTTTTGTACCAAAAAAAAATCATTTTGATTCTTCGGATTTAATCGTTTGTACTCCTAAATTTCATCATACATGTTTTTATCACTCAAAATTCGTTATGTAATAATTTTATATTTTTCATTTGATGAAATATTAAAGGTAAAATTTTATTATTATATTATATTACTACTGTGAAATTGAATTAAACATAATAATATCTTTTGAATAGTTATTGTAATTATTAAATTGAACTATTTTAAATGTCTCTAGTCAATTATTAATGAATGTCAAAGATAATAATAATATATGAGACTAGTATGTGTTTGAATTTTATATACATATAGCTAATTGTAAATATTTAAGAAAAAAGATATGAAGATATATATAGAAATAAATATATTTTTTTTACTTTAAACTTGAATAAATAAATAATTAGTGTAACAGTTATGGATAATTGTTCATACGAAAGATAACTATATATATCTTTTTGGAAACATTTGTTCAATTGAGGATTGGTTATCGGATTGTAATAAACCAGAACAAACAAAATACATCTTGTACATCCGACTGTTGGTTAGTATTTTTAATTCGAAATGAGAGGTTTTGTGTTTCACATTTTTATCATAATACTAAAGAAAAAAATAAAATAATACTCCCTCCATTCCTAAATATAAGATTTTTTAGATAATTTGAGAAAATTAAGGAAGTTGTTATTTTCACCTAAACTTCCAATATTATCCCCCACCCTCCCTCTCTCTCACTTCTTTGTCATAAAGAAAGGAAAATGTTAAGGGTATAATTGGAATAAATTGTTGACAACTAATAAAACAATTAAAAGATAATTAATTTGGATACCTAGATATCTCCTAAACGACAATTAATTTGGAATGGAGGGAGTAATAACTATAATAATAAGTTATATTATTATTTTTCTAGTGTAAAATCCCCATTCAAATTACAAAGAACATAAAGCACAGATGGAGTAGAAGATCATGTATAGTTACAATATAAATCAAGCAATTGATATAAAATTGTTGATGTTTTTGGATAATGTTTCTTTCTTATTCGGTAAATGAAAGAAAAAAAAAAAAGAAAAGGTCGAGGAAGTGGGCCCCAAAGGACGAGGAGGTGGGCGGATGAGTAGTAATGCAATTGGCTTGCGGAGTTCAAGAAGGTTTCCGACTCCCATTAGGATTCAGTTTCGAAAAACTGACCCCACCAAACTAAACCTCTCTCTCTCTCTCTCTCTCATGTGCGTGTGTAACTACGTGTACGTACGTGTATCCAGCTGAAGAAGAAAAAAAATGGTGAATTTCAATTAGGTACTCGAAATTGTCCTGAAATTAATTTAGAGATTCAAATTCATTTCGTTTAAAAAGAGTACTTACAAATTGCACATAAGTAACCGTACATGAATGTCAAGTTCTCTTGTGATGACTTGTCCGTATATATTGAAAAAAGGTAAAGAATTATATGCGGGAGAGCGATACACAAGGTATTCGAAACATTGGATCGCACATGTCCTCAAAAAATTGAAGACTCCAATTTTATGTTTTATATATATATATATATATATATATATTGTTGAAGAATGATAAAAATTTGGCGCACAATTTTTTGGATGAAAAGGCCACCTTCCCCTTTTGATATTTAGGGATTGCAAATTGAAGACCCATATTGGATGCCTCACATTTATGTATAGTTTTTTTTTGGCTAAATAAAGAAATTATGTATAGTTACTTTTAAAACATTTTGAGACTTTTGGGCAATTTTTAAGTAATCTTTTAGGACAAATTGAATTCGGGACCCTAAATTAAAATTCGAGACAATTCTAAGTACTAAATTAAAATTTATACACATAAAACAAAAAATCAAAAGAAGCATACGTGTACGTGTAGGTGCAGTGTATGAATAAAGAAAAAGTCTTTCCTTTTTTGCTCACCCGATAGGCACATGGTGTTCACCTACAACGTGGTGACTAATTTGGGTTCGACCTGCTGTTAGCCCGTAGCGTGACCGTTAGCGGGGAAGAGCCTGCCCCATACTGCTTTTATAAACGGAGCCCTACCACTGCGAAAAAATCCCACGAGAGTCGATGTCCACGGTGTGAATCAAACCCTTGTCATTGGTGAGGCATATGACAACTCCAACCAATTGTCCCAGAGCTCGGGGTTGAATTTTTTTTTCTTTTAGTACTAAACTTGAGTTACTTTTTTGGTTTAAAAGAAAGTACTACTACCTGAATCCCAAAATATAGTTAACACTTAAATTTTTCACACGAATTAAAGATTTACTGAAACCTATATAATTGAAGATAAAAAGGTGCATATTCTCCTTATTTGCCCATGAAACACATTAAATACACACCCTTGTAAGTTGATATAGTAATATTTAAGGAGGATAAAAATTAGACATATGCATTAATACACATTGGTAATACATATGTAAACTATATTTTGGAATAAAAAAAAAAAAGACCCCAAATGTTAACTATATTCTGGGATGAAGGGAGTATTAAACTCGTTAACAAAAGTACACCCTCAATTCCCAAAAGGCAAATTGGTCGTTATTGTCCCTAAACAATTAATGAATCAGGCATAAGGTCCCTAACGATGTTTTCTGTACATTAGAATCCTCAAACAATTTACGATTGGTGTGTAAGGTCCTTCTGTCAAAAAAGTGACGGGTCAACTGTCAATTGAAAATTTTATTCGAGTCAACATAAATACTTTAGGGGCATAATCGGTATATCACAATTAAAATACCGACAAATTGGTCATTATTGTCCCTAAACAATTTATGAATCAGGCGTAAGGTCCCGAAACATTTTTTTGGACATTAAAATTCTCAAACAATTTACGATTGGTGTGTAAGGCCCTTCTGTCAAAAAAGTGTTATTCAACTGTCAATTGAAAATTTAATTCGAGTCACCATCCCCGCCTTTTCTTCACCACCAGCACCTACTACAGACTTATTCTTCAAACTCTCTAAAATGAACAAAAATGGCCGCCGATTGAGCCCAAAGCAAGGATTTTTTAACAGCATCATAAACATTCTCATGTCCAGATTCTATCAAACCTGCAAAATTCTTTCTTGAAATATCAAATTTTAAGCAAACAACCTTCATTGAATACTTGAAATAAAAATCCACAAACTATAGATAATAATTCTTGCTAATTAAAAAAACTCAGATAAATTAAATCACCAAAACAGCTAAAAATCAATTGGCATTAGATCAATTGCACCAACAACTTCTACTATAAGGTCCTGGATTGGGTTGATGAGTTCTTTGCCTTTGTCATTCAATTTTTTTGGCTAATTTGGTGGATTATTTTACGGTAAGAAGATTGACAGAAGGACCTTACACACCAATCGTAAATTGTTTGAGGATTTTAATGTCCAGAAAAAATGTTTTGGGACCTTACGCCTGATTCATAAATTGTTTAGGGACAATAATGACCAATTTGTGATATACCGATTATGCCCCTAAAGTATTTATGTTGACTCGAATAAAATTTTTAATTGACAGTTGACCCGTCACTTTTTTGACAGAAGGACCTTACACACCAATCGTAAATTGTTTGAGGATTTTAATGTACAGAAAACATCGTTAGGGACTTTATGCCTGATTCATAAATTGTTTAGGAACACTTCTGATATGGACCAGGTCCACTTGACCATGCGGTTCAGATTTGGCCACATCACTGCATTTCCTTCTCTCTCCTCATTCTGTATTGATGTGGCAAATCTGACCACATGGTCCACATGACCCGATCCATATCAGAATTTTCCATTGTTTAGGGACAATAACGACCAATTTGCCTTCCCAAAAAATAAGTCAGGAGTGAGTTATTTTATACTATAAGTTGTTTTTGCAGCTTTCAAAAAGTATTAATTGTCATTTTTTTCCAATTATATCCTCCTTCTCCCCCCGCCCCCGCCCTCTCTCTCTCTCTCTCTCTCTCTCTCTCTCTCTCTCCATATCTATTAAGAGAATGAATGATATTCCGTTTTAAATGCACATTTTTTTAATAACTTCAATTCTTTTGTAAAAAGTTAAAAGGATGTTGTACTAAAACTTGATCTTACAAAAAAAAAAAAAAGTATTAAAACTTGAGCAAAAACCTTCAAGACAGAGAAATTTGAATCCGAAATAAAAATTTAAAGAGTAGTATGTATAATTATTTTTATTTTTAAAGAAGTATGGTAATGTAACTTTCTCTAAAACTCAATTCAGTTGTTATGTAGATGTGTCCTTTTATTATTATCGGGCATATTAATTTTGGACTGTCAATTTAATTATTCAATAGTTTAGATTATTACTCAAAAGTATAATTTAGACTGTCAAATCAAATAATTCAACAATTTAAATCTTTTAACACGATACTAATAAAAGATAAAAGATTGTGTCTCGTAGTAAGCGGGTTGCTCTAAACTTCATTAGTACATACATGAAAAGCTTTGCATTACATGTGTGAGACTTTTAATAAAAACAAATATCTTGCCAACGAAGTACGATATATAATTTGATATTTGGTTTTAGTATTCACTGAAAAAATGTCGGCCGATAGCTACAGGTATATGCTTACTTTTAATTGTTTCTTGATATGTAAGTAAGCAGATTTGCTTTTCTATTTTTTATTTATTATCCCTGACTGGAGAATCATTTTGTACAATTTAATCTCGAGATTGACCTTCAAATGCTTTCTTCATTTAAATTAAAAAATTATTTCCTTACTTAAATTATTTAAAGAAATATAGCGCTATCTTTATAGCTAACTAGTATAAATAGAAATAACTTTTTATTCGACTATTTTTAACATCAACAATTTACGGACTGTTAAAATTGTCCAATTAACGATTCCAATCGCTTTTCAAACTAAAAAAATCACGTGGCCGTCAAAAAGGGTAAAATAGTCACATTTTATCCTATTCTAAAACCCCTACCCCTCTTTCTTCTTCGCCAAACACCTCATCTTCTTTGATTTGTTTGAGAAATTAGCAGCAGGACCCGATTGAACCATTGGCTCCATTTTATATGGGACCCTCATTTCCATATTCTGATGAATGTCATTACAATTCTCTAACAACAAACCCTGCGGCTCTTCAATAATATCCTCCATAATCGACCAAACTTCCGGCGAAGGAAACGGCGGCGTATCGAGCTTGTAATTGTATCCTACCCCCAACGCACCCAAAACCCCACCACCTATTGAAAATTATATTTTCTTGGCCTTTAATGTTAGGAGAACCTTTCTATCCATACAAATTTCAAAAAAAAAAAAAAAATTTGGATTTAATGGACTGATTTGTAGGGCTTTCTTCTGGGTTTTGAGACCACAAGCTGCTTGGCTAACCAAATTGATCTGAAAGGGAGATTAGAAACGGGGTGGGGGTAGCGCGGAGAGAGGAGCGGAGATGGTGATGGTGATGGTGATGGTATTGCTGCTGCTGCGGTGGTGGTGTGGCGGGAAGAGTTTTCCTGTGAAGATGAGAAGAGTTCTCCTGTGTATCGTGGACCGGACTCATCAAGATAAGACACGTATATAAGTAACTAATTGAAATTTTTTAGGGGTTTGGTCTGGTGGATAGCCCCACATTTGGATCTGTTCAATTTTAGCAAATCTAAATTTTTTTTAGAATTTTTTACCCTTTTAACCGGACACATATGCTCGGCACTTGATTTTTTTGGTCGGATTCATTAATTGGACAATTTTAACATCCCGTAAATTGTTGGTATTAAAAATAGTCGAATAAAAAGTTATTTCTATTTATGCTAGTTAGCTATAAAGATGTCGCTAAATATATGAGATTTCTCTAATTATTTATTCAAATAAAATAGATCCACTTAACATATAATCGACTACAAATAGTGAATTTCCTTTTTCTTTTAGAAGATTCTGACTCTTTAATTTTCTTATTAAAAAATAAGACAACAGAAGTTTTTTTTTTTTTTGAGCAAGATGATAATTATCGGAGCGGATTGGATGGAGACCATGGTCTACGGTTTCGGTCTCATTTTCTCCATCTCATTCCCGTTCACGACACATTTCCGCTATTAGGGATGAATGGAGATCATATCACCGGATTAGTCGGGAAAAACGGGGATTTGTTTTTTTTAAATTTTGTCTTTCGGCTCAGTCCGACTAGAGAAAGTCAATGAATTTTTGAAAAAAAAATTTAAAAAATAAAATATAATTATAAACAAAAAACATTTAATACACGTTAAATGAAATAATACCCTCTAAAAGACAGTAGTTTGCTCCCTAAAGGTTTGCCTGAGGGACTGAGGGAGTAGACTCCAGAGAGTTTAATAATTCTCTATGTCTTTCTAATTTTGAAGTCCTTTTTGTATTTTTAACTATTTGATATATTTTCTATTTATATTTAGTATTTTAGGTGGGATATGCGCGATGACCGAGACATGTCAAGGTGTCTCTCGCCACCAACCACGCACCGATAGTAAAGGCAAAATTCATCCACGCTTTCACTCCTGCATCCAACTTAAAATAGAAAATTTTCACCCAAACTAAATTGGGTCAGGTTAGCGCCAATTCATCCGAATTCATTGCTATCCCAACGTATCAACGCCCTGATTTGTGAAAATTTTATAGTTACGTAGTCAACAAAGCATTAATTATTGTTATTCTAATTGAAGAAAAATACCCAATTTTGGATAATTTCTTGATTCCCAAGCCATTACATTAGGCAATTTTATCACCAACGAAAATGTCTACTTTTCCGGCCCACTTGTACCTAATATAACTTCATGAGGAAACTTTGAATTTATCAGAGCTCCCAAGTCCCGAACGCAAGAAAATTCTTTGTTCCCATTCTATTTCATGTTATCTGTCACATCAATAAAAAATTGTCATGAGAATTTCACTATTTTTTTTTAATTTATAAATTTTTTAATTAAAAATTTAACAAGACATGAAACGGAAGACAAAATGCAAATAGACGATTCTTACCGATCCCAAACTACCTCCATGGAATTAGTTGAAAATAATTTCCTTTCTTTCTTTTTTATCAAGAAAAAATATGTCATTTCACACTTTATACTCTGGTCTGAAGATTAAATTGTCTGACCACTAAATTATTACTTAAATAGTTATAAAATAGTAGTTCTATAGAAGGGTAGCAGATTTTGAGTTCAATTTGTCTCTATCATCTTATATAAAAGAATTTGGGACCTGAATATTAGGTAACTTTAGTAGATGAGCATGTGCATCTCCAATAATGCACTGGTCGCAATAAAGTTGAAAATTTATGATATAGACTTGGCCTACAAGTGGGGACATAGACCATTTGATTCACAACCAACCACATCCTCTCTTTTAATTAAAAAACAATAAAAATGCCTCAAACAATACACCAAAAGGGGGAATATTTTTATTATTTTAATCAAAACTATGATGTGGCTGAATGTGGACCAAGTGATCCATGTCCACTTGGTAGGCCTGGTCCATGACAGAATTGATCAATAAAGTTATCTTGAAACCAGATCTCGTACCTGGGAACAGTAAGGTACTCGAATATTTATTAATTTGTATGAGGTTATTTATAAATTTATTATTTAAATAGACTAAAATATATCATATTAACTATTTTTTTTTTATCGAAGATATGTGACTCACTGCAGATACGCTACATCCACCTCCGGTCTCCGCTTGAAGCTGGAGGCTTGCAAACCGAGTTAAGTCGTTCGGATAGTTGTAAAAATATTGTTAAAAAGTAATCTTTCTCAAATTTAATACTCTCACACTAGAAAGATTAGAATTGAATTTTTTGTTCCTTATAATATAAAATGGACAAAAAGTAAACATTAATGTTAAATATAATAAATATATTGAGTGCCTGCCCTAGTAAGATTTATGAGGAAAAAGATAGGAAAAAACAAAACTTCACCCGTTATATGTGATTGTTGGAGAAGAAACATATATGGCAAATAAGGTGGTAATAACTTGGGAAGCAAGGTGCTTTATGAGGTCACAACATTTTCACAAATTGACAAAATTAGGTCCGGTAAAGATGGTTAGGGTATCCCTTCCATGCCTCTTTTCTCTATATTTCTTCATTTTGAAGTTTCTTCATTTCTTGACTTCCATGGCTAGGGTTGGATCTATCCATCTTTCTTCCACTTTTGATGTCTTCATCCCCTTCTTTTACCGTAAATCGTGATGAAATTTTTTCAAGGTATTCTAATTCAAGATTCAAGACTCAGATGCAAGATCTACTTCAGACCCTTCCAGATCTGGAGTTTCCCTCTAAACCCGGAGTTGTTCTAGGTCCTTCCTCACTTTTCTTCATCTTTCCGAGACAATCTATGGACGGTTGATACGCCCATGGTCTCGTAGACTGTTGATTTATAAGAAAGGTGTTGAAACTGAGGTTGCTACTGCTGTTCAAGGATTTTGGAAAAGATGCTACAAAGAATTTTATTATGTATTTATTTTTTTACTGTTTGTAATGTTTACCTTGTCCGGGGTGTGGACTTTTATCTGTTATCATGGTGGTCTCCACCATTGTATAACTTTATTTTCTTGTATTTCTTTTTATATTTTGATTGTAATAGCTTCGGTTATTTTATGATTAATGGATAATTTCTTATTTAGCAAAAAATAAAAAAAAGAAAGGTGGTTAGGGTAACTTTTCTTAGCACCACGCAACAAGGTTGTTAAAAACGCGAGTCAACACGTAGAAACGTACGATTTTACGATTCTACGGAGGTAAAACGTGTTGAATCGTGAGTAAAAATGCAATCTGGTAGAAACGGAGTAGAAACATTGACTCGGAACGTAAAAACGTAGAAACAAACGTTTCTACCGATTCTACCAAAAGTATGATGGGTCGGGTTATTATTAAATTCAGGTCGGGTCACCCAAAAATTTTTTTTTAAAATAAAAATCACCTAATTTCTCTAACCAAAAAAAAGGACAAAAATCCTTATCTTATCTGGGGAGAACGATGGGGAAAAAAGGGAAAGAACAGGAGACCCAATTTCCATTATCACCATTCATGAAGGAAGATTCAAGATCAAGAGGAGAACTGAAAGTCTTCAAGCACAAAATTACTCTTTCATCAGCTCAATTAATTTATACAGGTAAAGTTCTTCGAAACCCTAGATTTCAATTCAATTCAAATATTCTCTTCCTTTTTTCTCTTCCCAAAACCCAATTAAATTCTTGAATTACTCACATTATTTTGCCCAATTTTTGAGTTCATCTTGGCTGTGAGCTCTTATTTATATTTTTGTACAGTTGCCCTGTTCCTCTGCCCAAAACCCAATTAATTCTCAAATTATTGAACGTAACGGAATGAATTTTTTGGTTTCGGACATTTCTTCTTCTGCTGAAATTTCGAAGTCTTGCTTCAAGAATGGAGCTGTCAAGTTTATTGTTTCATTTCACCTAGGTTCACACTAAGAGAAGAAACCGTTTGAAGCAAAAGACAATGAATGATGTTGTTTACGTGATGGCTAATGCAAAATTGGGTAAGAATAAGCGATCTCGAAAGTCGAAGGAATATAACCTTGATGATCTTTTTTCGGATGATGATTGGATTGTAGATGAGAGTACTGAGTTGGATTTGGAAGAAGAAGACAATGTAGAATTTGTACGTGATGCTTCTACTAGTGCTATTGATGCATCCTTTGACGATTTAGAGCTTCCTCATAATGATGATGATGAGTTTGATGAAGACGGAAATGATATGGAGGATGATGGTAGCGACGGTGGTTCGAAATTTAAGTCTTTGAATGACTTGCTCTATTTGATCATAAACTTATTACGTACTTTATTTTATTTTATGTGTAGTCGTATTTGTATATTTTGAAAAGACTTATAAATTCTTTATTTTGAAACTATGTTTAATGATTTTTTTACCTATTTTTGGATCATATAATATGATTTGTATGTTAATTATTGTTATATATATAAAATATTATATATATATATATATATTAATTTCTCGATACGATTTTACGATTTATTTTACGATTCACGAGTTTACGATTTTTCACCCCTCCACCGAGTCTACGTACAAACGTGTTTTTAACAACCTTGCCACGTAGGGCTTAACAACGTAAATCAACTGTAAATTAATTTACGGGATTTAAAGGAGAATAAGAATTGTTTGTACAAATAAGTCATGCGAACCGAAGCACCAGTAAAAAGGATAACCTCAATTTCCTGCAAGTTTTTTTCCCTTTGTATTATTCACCGAACTTCTTACTTCTACTACAAGTGAAAGGAGTTGTGAACCAGTACAGTTCTTCATCAGTAGAAATCACAACTAAATCCCATTCACATAGTGGTCTGCTAGAGGAATTTTAACGGCAATATCAAAGCCACTTGGTCATGCACACCACGTGTTTGACAAAAGTCCTAAACCAAAACTTAACTCCATTCACCATTCAAAACCGAGGCACTCGGCGATGGTGAAGCCAATTCCTTGAGTAGAAGCTGTAACAACTGCTACTTTGCCTTGAAATCTCTTTCCCATCTTCTCCATTAATAATCAATTTGACGAAGGGATTGATTATTCATTGGAGTTGCACTTAAATTAAAAATTCTACCAGATGATCATGGTTTTTCTGGAAATCTTGGAAATTAACCCTTAATTGGCTTTTTTCTCTCTAGTAGAGTCTTGTATCCCTTTTTAGGGCCTATTCTCGGTTCTTCTTTATTGAAGTAAAATCAGTTTATCTTGATAGCCATGGACAAGGAAATAGCTCGTCAATCCTTAACCTTATAATATCGTATTTTGGTTTTCAATGGATTTTCTCTATGGAATGTTAGGGGCATTTCAAATGATGAAACTACTGCACGAGTAAAACAATTGAAACGAGACCATCATTTTTCTCTATTTGTACTACTTGAGCCTATGTTACAGTTAATTATCAGAGCTTCCCATTTTTATTACGCGATTGGGTTTTGATCATGGTTATGGAAATGCCAATAGCAAAATATGAATTTTCTGGAATGGAAATTTGGATTTGAATATTGTGAAGGATTGTGAGCAAGTGGTTCTTGTATCAATTTCCAACTTTTCTGGGGAGCCGATTTTTTGCTCATTTGTCTTCGGATTTGTGGGCTGAATTGATACACTTCGCAAGTCATAGGAGAGGTCCTTGGTTGATAGGTGGAGACTTTAATGTGGTACTAACTCAATCAGATAGCTTTGGTTCAGTGCCACCTATGCTACCTATTTCGGAATTTTCTGATACCTTACATACATGCGGCCTTATAGACATTCCTTTTACTTGAAGTCCATTCACTTGGTGTCGAAGCTCAGTCCCTCATTTACTAAGACGTTTGGGCAGAGTAGTGGTGAACTCGGATTGGAATGATCTTTTCTCATTATCTCATGTCGAACATCTACATCGAGCTGCATCGAATCATTACCCCCTCAAAATTAACATCCAGCTAACAACGGATAGAGGTACATCTGCTTTTCGTTTCCAATCAATGTGGTTAAAGCATTCGGGTTTTATGGATATTGGCTTGCAAAGTTGGGCGGAAGCGGTCGAAGGGGACGGAATGCATATCTTGATGAGTAACTCAAACGGCGCAAGGGTCATTTGTCTCAATGGTACACTTCGGTCTTCGGGAACATTGTGGATAAAGTGCAGCAAGCCGAGGCGTTGTTGAGAAAAGCTGAGAGGGAATATGATACGCAGCCCAGTGATCTGCTGTTCACGGCACTCAACACATCCAGGGATGAATACTTTCGAGTTTTGCTTATGGAGGAAATGTTTTGGAGGTAAAAGTCGCTTGCAAAATGGCTAGCGGAGGGGAACTCCAATACGAAATATTTCCATTCATTATGCACGAATCGCAGGAGGACAATGGTTATCTCAAAAATTGTGGATTCGGGGGAAACTCTATAACAACACTGGATGAGATTGGCGCGGAAGGGGAAAAGTTCTTTAAGGAACTTTATTTTATGGATGCAACTACTGTGGCTGATGATAATATTCTAAACTTAATTACAAATTTAATTGATGCCGAGGACACTTTGTTCTTCTCTCGGCTGCCAGATGTAGATGAAATTAAATCGGCGATTCTCTCACTTGATAAAGACAGCGCAACAAGACCGGATGGATATACGAGCCTTTTCTTTCAAGCATGTTGGGAAATCATTCACAAGGATGTCGCTCAATCGGTTAGGGACTGTTGCGCGGGGCTGCCGTTACCAATATCCATGACGAGTTCGCTTATCGTCCTCATTCCGAAGGTTACTAGCCCATGCACTTTCAGTGATTATCGTCCCATCTCACTTTGTACTTTTGTAAGTAAAATTATCACTAAAGTAGCGGCATTGCGGCTCTCTTTGCTATTGCCTCGGCTTATCAGTTTAAATCAAACCGGTTTTGTACAAGGAGGTTAATTTCGGATAACATCCTTCTAGCTCAAGAATTGGTACAAAGTATAAAATAAAATTAACAATGGAGAAATAGGATATCATTTAAGATTATTTACGGACAAGTGAAACCCAAGATAAACTCCTTGTGGATATAATCTTTGTCCTTATACCCGAGACCAACAGATTTATTTGGGCGACGAGATCGACCTGGAAAAATACAATATTGGTTGAGTTACAGTCATCCAATGAGAGAGTTAACTGAAGATTTACATTGGAAAAAAAATATACTTCATTCTAAAAAGCTAGAAATTTTAAATGTTAAATTGGTTTTAAGCTTTGTTCTCAAACTCGGACCATACTGATCAATCTAAGCGATTTGATTACAAAAAAGTGATGCAAAGAATATTGTTTACTCTTCTCGTTAGATTGATTTTTGTGCTTGGACCACACCACCACCAAATTATTTATTCAACATATGTTGTCACATTTAAATATTTTTTTCACAAAAATGGATGCAAAAGGTAAAGTTTCACTAATTAGTTAAAATAAACTCAAGAACCACTATCTGAGAAATCTTTTTCTCCCTCTGAGACATCTCCACCAAGGTTATTAAAATCGCGAGTTGAATCGAATGGTATAAATCGAGTTAAATCGTACTAAAAATCGATGGAGAATAGGATCGTACAGAATCGTCGATCTGGATCGTAAGATCGTAGGATCGCATGATCCAATACGATTCAATTTTGCCTCTCTTCAACCGGGTCAGTATCGGGTTCTCCCAAATAAAAGAAATACTCGCTTGTATTCAATCCAACCTCTGAATTCTCTCAAGTCTTAGACTCCCAACTTCACCGTTCATCCTCTCAACTTTTGATTTTAAATCAAGAATTCTCTTATTCCTAATCCCCTTATGAAAGTTAATGCATCCAATGATAGAGATTCCGAGCATTGATAATGAACTCGATGTAAGTGGAGGTGGAGATTACATTGAGGGTAATGATAACACCTTGAATGGTTTGATATATTTGAACATTAGAAAGATAGACTTGTTGTTATTAAACTTGTTGGATTGAAATACATTACGAATTGTTGGTTTGCTTTCGAAGTTGATCACTTGTTAGTTTGTGGTTTAATTTCAATTTTTTAGCTCTATTGGTATTCTTATTTTTTTTGTCCCGTAGAAGTGTTGTTATATTTTTTTTGCTCATTAGCATATAGAATGATGTCTTTATTGACACAAATTTATCATGAAATATTATTTTAATAGTTTTGTTGGATCTTCCGATCCATGCTACGATTCTCACGTTTACAATTTGTTAAAACCCTTCCGTTCCGAGTTAAAATTGCGATCTTAACAACCTTGATCTCCACCCTTTAGTTCCTTAAGCTCCTGGGTAAGGGTTGTTATGGTTGATTGCAGCGACCTCTGTTATGTTCAAAAAGTAAAGTCGTACTAATGACTTTTCCTTTTTGTTTTAGTGAGTTATATATTACTCTTTTCATCTCATAACATAAGTTGACATTCTGATTACGTTATTAGTATAGATTAAAAAAAATATTAGTGACTTAAGGGTGTATTCAACATAGATTCTATAGGAGTTTTTAAGGAGTTTTAAAGTTCATAGGTATTCAATTTGGATTTTAAAAAGTCCAATGAAATTTAGAGGTATTCAATTTAGATTTTAAAAAGTCCATTAAAATCTAGAGGTATTCAAAACTCTATAGATTCTCATAGATTTCATTAAATGTAGGATTTTGATGGATTTCATAGGTTTAAATGTGTATGGTGAAATCTCTTCTTTTTTCTCAAGATTTTGATTTTCTCTCATTAATATTAAAATTAAAATGTCTTTGATAATTTTATCTTAAATTACAATTTTTTTTAGTAATCTCATTTCTATAAAATTATAAGAAAAATAAAGAAATATTTCAAACTACAAAAAAAATGAGATTTTTTTTTAAGATCGTTAGAAAACTCAATATGAAATGTTTATTTCCCAAAAATAAGTCATAATATCCCAACAATTTTCTTCTTGATCATCTTCAAATAGAAATTAAAGAAAGCAAACAATTTATTCTCTATTTAACCACAAATTTCTATTTTTCAAACATGAATTTCATTTTCCTGAAAGAGAAAATCAAAGAGAAAAAAAAGTTCAAACAAAACTTATCACAAAACATATCTTAATTAAACCAAAGAAAAAAAAATCAGTAAGTAAATTATACAAACCTTGAACAAATAAATCAAAAAGCCGCAGTTACGTGATCTAAAAAAAATCAAAGACTATCATCAAACTTTTTAAATTTTTAACAAAATGATTTAATTAAAAAAAAAAAGATTGATAAACATATGTTGACATTGGAAATTCAACAGATTTGGATCTGTATAATACACCAATTAATCAGTATTTTCTTTATTTTTTGGTGCTATTCAAATAATCCATAGACTTTATAAATCAAAAGAAATCCTGATAAATCAATCTAATAAAATCTGATAGACTCTGCGCAGACTCTGCATAGAGTTAAAACAATCCATAAAGTCAGCAGAATCCATCGACTTTTGAAAATCAGTTAAAATCTTTTAAAATCCGTATTGAATACACCCCCTAAGTGAAACAACGTGTATTGTTATTATGATTTTAATGAATTTAATTTCTCTCATTAAGTCTCCGTTACTAACCTATCTCGCTTTTTCTCGATTGTAAAAGTAATTTTATGAATATATCTTTATAAATTAAAAAATGGCATATATTTTGTGAAGAGATGAGCAATTAAGAAAAAATGTATTATGAAATGAAGGAGGTTGTAATTCCTCTCTTTCACAATATATGGGTTTTTAGTTATTGTTTCCTTCTCAAAGTGTATGACTTTTCATAAATTTTAAGAATTGCTGTATTCTTTTAAGATTATTCTTATGCATAAGTATAATTCTCTGATCCTCTGTTATGTTTGGTGGGGAGTTAGTGGAAGATAATGATATGTAAATTCTTTTCTATTTTTCCTTCTTAAGTCATTGTCAAATATCTTATATTGTGAAATAGAAAGAGTAACTTTGTCACACCCCGTCCCTAAAATGATGACATGGTAATGTCTCATTGGTAAATGAGACACCAAAGCCCGCAAAACAGAGTTACTATTAAAAGAATTCCATTTATGTAATCCATGATAATCAAGTGTGCTAGAGGAAGTAAGTACTAAGAGGGAAATTACTAAGTTATTACAATTGAAATAAGTTTAACTGTTCAAAGAGAAATAACATAAAGTAGTAAAATTGTTCCAAACTATATCAGTTATTCTTCACTCGTCAAAAGCCTCATCCCAAGTCTCTTCCTCGTAATAGGGTTTCTCTTCATAATCACCTGCACAAATAGCTAATGGACTGAGCTTCGGTGCTCAATATGATCCACTTAATCCTTGTACAATATAACAAGTAAAGCAAACAAGACACAAAATAGTTTTCCATTCCCGACACGTCCTCAAGGAAATGACAAACCTAGACAGGATGCACAATGCAAAGGTATAGAAAACATGCCTCAAAATCAGTATACAGTATGCATGAGTTAAGATACACAAATCGCAGAACAAAAAGAAGTTGAAAACACTTCAGCACAGGCCGCGGATGAACCAATCTTCCGCAACATCGTCCGCAGAAAAGTGCCAGAAGCTGCGGACAAATGGTATCGTCCGCGGTTCAGAAGCACCAAGTAGTTGTGCGGACGAAAGCAAGGACGAATGCTTCGTCCGCGGGCTGAAGAAATTCGATTTTCATGTACAATTTTGTACACAAAATCCTCTTTTCTACACCATTACTTCCCAAACCCATAAAATATATTTGTGACACTTAACCAAGTAATAAATAAGGCCAAAACAAGTATAAACACATAGGCAACAAATTAGTCAATTAACCATCCTCTTTAAGTCACACACAACACTTCAGAAACACTATGAGGACAATACTCTACTCGTATGCATAACAGAAATACATATGTTGTGACTCTACGAGAAATGGTTAACGCTAATACACACACACACACACACACACTTCTCGCCTTACATTGACCAAGTTAAAAAGGCAATAACTATAACGTCCCTAACATTGACCAAGTTAAAAAGGTTCAAGTACTTCTGGCACATGTTCAAGCTTTTAAGGATCCATCATATTTTGCATCCTCGCCCATTACCATGGACTCTACAATACCGTTACAGTCTCAATGATAACCTTATCAGCTGAAGGCCCGCAAGATGCTCAGGATCTGCAATGTTCACGCAGGATCCCTCGGACACCGCCCATATCCACCTAGAAGAACCCGGTAATCCGTAAACAGCGCAGGAACCTCGGCATTCCGCTAAGCGGTTCAGTATTGCAAGACACGGTAATCCGCAAACAGCGCAGGAACCTCGGCATTCACCACAAAACATAAGATCACACGAGATCTAACATATCACGTTTATTAATAAAATACGAATGAATCCTGTCATCTAATCCATTCTAAGTACGTTTATTAACCAATTATGACGACGCCAACTAGTTAAATTATACAAAGACCCAAATCAAATATAGGCAGCAAATAATCCAATTCCAATCATCAATTCACATATTATCTCGCAAACACAATTTCACAATTACCCAATTCACGAATTCACTAACGTTTGATTCAATAAATATAGTGAGCGGTAAATGACAGTTGATGCTTCATTAGTAAAAGGAAAAACGCAGATTATATATAACTCTAACATCACACTAAGAGGGCAGGATTCATACCTTCAAAACAAACAATTAAGCAAAATACCAAATCAAAGAAGTACATAAAATTCCCAAAACAACCCCTGCTCTCGGTGGAATATCTTCCTCTACCTTGAAGTTCGTCCCGCTGTGATCGATTTCCGTGTGTGGTGTGTCGAAATCCGACGAGGATTTCCCACTCAAAAGTTCTCTCGAAACTCTCATATTTTTCCCTCTTTTTCTTTCTTCTTCTTCTTCTTTTCTTTTTCAATTTTAGTAACTTCCAAGTGCATAATTTTTCCTTTCTATAACTCTCTCCACATTCAATTTTAATTACGTTTTAAGTCTTTCACTTTCTCACAAAGTACACTCGTAATCCTCACACTTCCCCAACTTCATATAAGTAAATATAACACATAAACATGTTACATGGAACATAACAATTAGAAATTAAATCGTGCTAGCATTTAATAAAATCTTTAAAACATCCTATGACGTAATTAATATACATAATCGCATAAGAAAAAGTCCTGGGTATTACAAACATTATCCAAGAAAAATGAAAGAATAACTTGATCAAGTTAATTAATACTACCTCTATTTTTAAATATAAGACTTTCATTACATGTTGTGAAAATTAAGGAAGCAAAAATTAAGATCTTTTTGTAATCAAAATATAATATTACTCTTTTAAATAAAATTAGTGGTATGCAAGTCATATTTAAGATAGTATATTGGTATTTTAATTAAAAAACATCTTAAATTTTACTTCCTTAATTTTCGCAACATGTAATGAAAGTCTTATATTTAGTACTCCCTCCATTCCCTATTAATTGTCATTTAGGAGATATCTAGGTATCCAAATTGTCGTTTAAGGTTCTTTTATTAGTTGTCAACAATTTATTCCAATTATACCCTCTACATATTCCTTTCTTTTCTTTATGACGTATAAGTGAAAGAGAGGGAGGGTTGGGTAATATTGGAAGTTTAGGTAAAAATGACAACTTCCTTAATTTTCTCAAATTGTCTAAAGAGTCTTATATTTAGGAATGGAGGGAGTAATGAAGAGAGTACTCCAATTTCATGTCATCCCACGTTGTACTTCTTGTCAATTATTGTTTATTCAACGTTATTTTGTTTTAGGTAAGTATTCGTTCAACATTCTGGTATTGCAAGTTAGGTGTTTTCTAACAATCTCATTGTTCAGGTTTGTTGAGCTTTTTTTCTCCTATTTGGGTTTATTTGCGAGCTTGAAATCCAAGCCCATTGAGTTCAATGGTGGGTAAGTCAAAACCCTCACTAGGATGGTTGTAGATGAGATTTTCTAGGCAATATTCCTCCAATCAGTTGCGGAATAGACGATTAATAGGTCATTTGTCACACGATCATTCTAAAATTTTAACTAGTGGCAGAGGATTCCTAGAATTACATTTAAAGAGGTGGAAATCATATTGCAACGGTCAATTTTAGAGATTTTGTCATCGTAACAGGTTTTTGGTTGAAATTACTCCTTTAATTTCTTGATCTTTGTATTGGATGAAGTTATAGCTTCTTGTTGGTTGTAGTTTATCACTTGATGGTGATTGGATAACCATACTTGATTTATAGTGGAGGTTTTGGTGTGGACCCGAAGGTACCGTGGGTTTTAGCCTTTGACTTGAAGAGGTTTTTCACGTAAAAATTCTTGGTTGTGTTTGCTTTGTTTTTCTTTATTTACTGCATGTGATTGTTATGTGTGGCTCGGTGATACTATTTGGGTTCCTGTGATATTTATTCAAGTTTGAGAGATAATTATTTGTCAAGTATATTTGGTCTTGTTTGTCAGTTTACTTGGACAATTGTGATTTCGCCCCAACATAGTGGTATCAAAGCGTTTGTTTACTTATGTGATTATTTGCTTGTCTAAATTAAGGAACCGAATGTTATCCAGATGACTCACCTGAATGGTAAAAAAAATATCACAGTTGGAGTAGTGACATGCAAGATTTGTTGTTCGTCAATGGTTTTCATATGCCTATTTTTAGTTCTAAGCCTGATTCTAAATCTGAATTAGATTGGGAAACTGAACACCGACAAGTCTTTGGTTATATAAGAAATCAGGTTGACAAAAAAGTTAAAAATCATTATATTAAAAGAAACTGATGCCAAAAAATGTGGGAAAAGTTTGAAAATATGTATGCTTGCAAAATCTGGAAATAAGTTGTTGTTTTGCATGGAGCAGTTGATATACTTGAGATATAAAGAGGGAACTCATGTCATAGATTATGTGAATGATTTGAAGGAGTCTATGATCAATTATCATCGACATTGTTACTAAATTCGATTATAAAGTTTTGAGATTTTGGTTGTTTAGTTGTTTATCTTACCGACTAAAAGTGCATGTTTCGATAGTTGGATCATTTTTTAACCATCTTAAAAATGTTTTTATATACAAACAAAAAAAGAAAAAAAATTAATATTGTCATGTCACGTGCCTGCGGGCTCGAAACGTGACACGTGGGCCTGACAGCATCCACAAACATCAACTTGGCAACCAAACTCGCTATGCCAAACGGAATATCCTAAGATGATAGTGAATGCTTAGGTCCACCTTGTATATCAGTCAAATCTTTCATTCTTACCCCATTTGAGACTTTTTCCCATATGAGACTTTTTTCTCATATAGGCCTGGGGTTTTACATTCACCCATTCTTATGTCTGTAAGGTCCTCGTTAAGCGCCAAAAACATACTTAGCCCAGGACCAATCAGGTAAGCAGAATTCTAGAAGTGGCCCCCACCTCTTACGGTGTGGCACTTCGTTCCACACGTCCGCCTGATCGCCGGCTCTGATACCATAAAATGTCACGTCCCATGCCTACGAGATCGAAACGCGACTCATGGGCCTGGCAGCACCCACAAACATTGACAACCAAAAGGAATATCCCGAGATGATAGTAAATGCTTATGTCCACCTTATATATCAGTTAAATCTTTCATTCTTATCCCATATGAGATTTTTTTTCCCATATGAGACTGGGATTTTACAAATATAACATTCTTATTTAACTGTATTAATAAGTAAAAATATTTTGAATTGTATGTAAAACGATTTTGAGAAGCACTTCTAAGGTAGCTTTACATTTTTGTTTTCAATTTATTTAAGTTATTGAAAACATAAGTGAAAAAGTAGTTCAAAAACTCAAAACAACTTTTCACTTAAAAAATTATAAGCAAATAAATTTAAGCAATTAATGGATAATATAGCTTGGTACATGTAGATGAATGCATATTCATCATTCTAATAATTTGTAGATCTAAAGTTCACCAATGATTTTTAAGTTGGATGGGCTAAACCTCCAGAACACCCTAACTATATAAATTCAGTACTCAAAATTAGTCGATTCCCAGAAACCAAGTGATGATTATATGCTGACCTCTAAAATTAAAAGATCATCTACCACTACCACTGAGAAAGTCGTTAAAGTGGTGTATTTCTGAATATACACTTATTGATTACGATTATTGGCTATTAGATTAAGTTATTCATCCCATTGAAAAAAATGTTATTCAAAAGACTAAGTTTAAAAATAGTACAACATTAGCTATTTTCAAAGTAAGATAGATATTTTGCAATAACAAATATTTTTCTATTGTTAAAAATAAATAAATTAATTAAAATTCATTAGCACGTACTAAGAAAAACAAAGTATACCACCACATCAACTCTTTCCCTAAGGGCTTACTAAAAGAGGCAATAGCCTAGTAATGCTGGTCTTTGTCTGCTCTCAATTACGAAAAGTGGGATACCTTATGTATACCTCATTTACGTCTGAGGCTTCAGTCATGAAACTATTACGTGCAAAAAATTTAATTTCGCTCAGTTTGATTAAAAATTTTAACTAGTAAGATTAATTTAAAACGAACACCTATCTTGATTTGTACGTGCTATTTTTAAGGACACTTGTACTCCCTCCGTCCCAAATTATCTGTCCACATTTCCTTTTTAATCTGTCCCAAAATAATTGTCCACTTTCTAAATAAGGTGTTCAATAATGATGATTTTTCCAATCTTACCCCTTACATTAAATGTTGGAGAGAGAAGAAGAAAGAGAGAAAAGAATATAGAATTAAATTGAAAGAAACATTTAATAGGGTCATGTTTGACATTTTACTATATTTTAGTATAGAATTTGATGAAACCTTAATTCACGCGCAAAATACAAAGTGGACAGATAGTTTGGGACAGAGGGAGTACTATTTTTTGTGATTCAGGATACCTGTCTTGAGGCGTTCCGCAGGAGCTGAAAAAAAGGCATTTTGCATAGTATCCGAACTGCTCATTTACACGTACCTAATTCGCATGCAATATATTTGTACTTTTTAATATTTTTTGCAGATTTAAATATATTTTTGTCTTGTGTTCACACGAGACTGTAATGATGTTATGAGGGGGCATTATTCTAATCACTAGTGTTAAAGCCCGCGCGATGCGCGGGGTGTTTTCAACATATTTTAATATGTATTAATTTGGCTATATAGTTAAATAGGTGATTTGTTATAAAAGTCTTTTTATTCTTGTAATTAAAAAAAAAAAATCTATTGAAGGGAAAAACGTTTATTATATTTGAATTCCATGTATATAGATTATTTCGGAGTTCCAAAATTAATAACATTGTAAACAATTCCTCTGACTTTTTGGAAGACGATGTAGTCATTTTTTTTTTTTATCTGCATGTCTTTGACAAATGTGTCCCAGCCATCATTTAGAATGGTAGTATATTGTAATTTGGTAATGTATACACTGCATAATGTCCCTTTGTGGTTTGTGAGGAAAATCATTTCTGGGATATTGTCTTCGGCTCCAATGATTAAGCTATTTGGTATTTCCTGAAGACAAATAATGGGAATGTGGGAAAAATAATTATATATAATATATGAAAAATAATTACCATGGCGATCAAATCGTTTGCATTTGTCATGCACTTGATGAATCCTCTTTCAAAAGTTGCCATTTTTTTATTTGTTGGATTTTAAATTTCCTAGTGGGTTGTTTTGTGTAATGTTTCCCCTTTCTTGGTTGGATGCTAAATCATAAATAAGTGATTAGAGTTTTTTGTGATGTTAGGGTTTTATATAGAGTTAAAATTTAATGCATAGTATTTATTTAATAAATTTTTTTTTATATTAAATGGCCTTTTTGGTGAAGTGTACTACATGTGTGTTAACAGAACCGTAGGGACCGAGCTGGGTTTGCTGGCAACACGTGGCCACGCTTACTCCAAATGCAAGGTTCATCTTCATCAGAGAAAATACTCTGTAAATGTTCAAAATTTCCAAAGGAAGATTCCAGCTCTTTTGAAAATTATTTCTTCATGTGAGAGTTTTTTTTGTGAAATTTTTTTACCCTTTTTTAACCCTTTTTTACCCTTATTTCCAAAGGAAGATTCCAGCTCTCTTTACATATTTATTTCATTGAAATTCCGTTTTCCATTTTTGCGAATTGGGGGTTTTCCCGGTTTATTGAAGATAAAAGGGATTTAATAATTCAGTTTTAAAACTCCATAATCGAATAGATGTATTGGTGATTATTAGATTCAAGGTATCAACATAAAGGTATGTCGGTTGGGTTTCTCAAATTTATTTGGTATAATTGAACATTAAGGTTTGTTGGATAATTTATTTGTAATCTTTATGATTTGATTCATGAATGTGTATGGCGGATTGCTTTTCGGAAAAATCAAGAACTGATGAATTTGTAAGGTTTTTCCTTAACCTTTATTATTTGTATTTATTATTTGATTTGTATGTTTACATTTTAATTAGAGTGCGGCTAATAAATGTATAATTCACTGTTTATCTGATTGATGATGAATGTTAAATGTTTTCAAATTAATTACAAATTAAATTTCATACTTCGGGTATACAGAAGATTTTAAGGATAGAACATTTGGTTTTTGTGTAGAATTGTGACTGTTCATATGGGAACGGTTAGAATTTATTGTGATTGGGTGTTACCTTTCTGCAAATTCAGTACATATAGATGTTGATGTTTAATCTAAGTTGTCAATCCTAATTTTTCTGAATAATTTTTCCTGAAAGTGTTTTTCCCCACCATGGCTGGTTATAATGCAATCCTACCTAAGTTTACTATAATAGGTAAACTTGAGGTTCATCCATTTTATTCTGAGACTGTTGTAATATCATCTGCTGATTGCCAAAGGGAGAGAGTTCACCATATTATTCCCCACAAAAAATCTCATTGTATTAGGATTATTTTGAATCCGGGTGAAGTGAAAGCGGGGGAGTTCCTAGAGTTCTTGAACCCTCCTTCTATGCCTTTGACTTTAACAAAGGAATTAAACTTTAATTGGTGGATTGAAACCCGGCCATGGATTCGAGTTGCCGATTACATGGAATTCCCCTTATCTGTAATCATAATTGGTGAAGATTATTTAGCTGCAGGGGAGACAGATAGGAAAATGGAGACGATTGTCAATTTCTATAACTATTTTGTTGTTTGTGTGATTGAATCAAAATGCCATTATGGGTTACATGCTGAGTTATTCAAGCATTTTTTTGGAGCAAGTCGGATGAAATTGCCTGGAGAAATTGGTAATACCTATTGGTTGTATTATGATCCGGGAAAAGTTTTAGTTCAAGAAACTCAAGGGGACGGGATATGTAGTGTGGACATTGGGCGTAGAAATAATGGAGATGCAGAGAATATTGGAAAGAGGGCGCGGTTGGAGCGCAAAGGAGATGCTAATGGACTTCAAATATAATGAATATCTAAATATAAATAACTATTGATATAATTAGAGTCTATTTTATAATGTAATTGTTTGAAGAATTATTATAGTTTACTATTTTAAAGTTAATATATTGTTTTTTATCACTTTGAAATGAAAATGATATTTCATATGTTTATGTGTTTTTCTACAAACTAATGGTTAATATATTTAAGTACAATTATGTGTTTCATTTAAAAAATGGATCTTGAATGTTGATATATGAGTTCAATTGTTATATATTATTCCAAATAATCCTGAGTCACATCAAAGGTTAATTTAGATAACAGTATAACATAAAACTAATAGATTTGAGGCAAGTAGCCGGTTCGTTGTATATCTGGAGGAAAGTAACAATCTCAGCATCAAGGCATGTGGGCATGAATGTTATGTGTGAATGATTTAAAGTTATTATGATACGATCAATAATAAGCCATAAACGTAAATTACTAATAAATAGGTAAAAAATCATATTTAAATTATTGAGGGTGAACGTATGAGGTGGATGTAAATATATGTAGTTAAAAGGTGTTAAGTTAAATATTTGTATATGTAAGTAGCAATTCCAAGAGATACAAACATTGAAAGTGAATTATGATTTACCAAAGTTAGTGAGTAATTAAAGGAAAAACATAAACATAACTTTGAAAATCAGTATCCTTTTTCCATATTTTTTTTTGAGTTTTTTCCCTTTTTTAGTTTTTAATATTCAAGTTTGATATGATTTATGGTTTAATCATTGTGTGTCTAATGGGTGTTTAAGTATTTTGAAATCTGGTTCCCTTGTTTTTTGTCTAATGGTTGTTAAAAGTTGTTTAAACCGGTAAGAAATGGCTCGTTTGGTTTCAAAAGGCATTTCAGGTGACCATTTTCACCCCTTCATTTTTTTACGATATATGAATATGTAGTTTTCTTTTGTATGGTTTGTTAAAGTGTATTCTTCGGAACCATTAAAGATTCTGTTTCGAATTGTCAGTTTTTTCCATTAGCTTATATATTAATTTATTCTTGGCTCAAATACTATGTTTTAAGCTTTTTGAATTGGCTTATTTTTTCTTGAGATGGTCTATAGTATTTAATGTTGTCTTACTAATAAATCGCCGGACGATTATATTTTTTGTAAGAAAATTCTATTGCAATTTATTCTCTGTGTCAATTATGATATTGATATGAGACTTGGTAATGTTGTATAATGATGACACAGGACTCGAGTATCCTAAACAAATGTAAGGGGGTAAACAATGTATTGAACTGGACAAACTTTGCAAATAAGGTTAGTCTTAATTTGTTTGATACAATGCAACTTAAGTGAAACTTGTTTGATATGTGAAACTATATATATGATACGTATATATATATATATATATATATATATATATATATATATATATATATATATATATAATGTTGAATGGACCTTGTTTCAACTGGTCACTCATAAATTTGTATATATTTGTTGTTGGTAATTGCATCTTGGGAGGAAATTAACTTAAACTGGTCACCTATAACGTTGTGTAGTTTAAAGTTTTAAGTTTGCATGTTCAATTAATCTTAATGCAAAATGATTACCTTCTTCCCTTTTAATTTGTTTCATTTTCAAATATGTTCAGAGATATTGCACAATTGAAACTTTAATGTGTAATGTTTTTAATGTTGGCACTGTTTGAGATTATGTTTAATGAATGAACATGTTTTTTTTTTTTTTTTTTTTATCTAATGAAGGAGTGCATTATAAAGGTAAACAAAGTGTACCACTTAAAAGAAAACTAAAATAAGTAGTTTAGATACAAAATCCAAAAAGGACATTATAAGTTTTTCTGCTAGTATTTATTTTAAATGTCTGAGTTTGTAGGTGAGGATATCAAATGAAACAGGTTTAATATATAACTCGAGTCATTTAAATAAATGAAAGGGAAAAAATCTGAAATCTTTTGGATAAATTGTGTAAATAAGTTTAGCCTTAGCTTACTTTACATAATGCATCTAACCGCAAGCTGGTTAGTTATATATACATACAGATTTTGAGGCGATGTCCCTTGAGTCTGAGACGCAAAGACGTGCCTGAGACGTGAGCCTTAACAATACTGTCTGCGCCACTATCCGAAATTGATAACATTGGTATAATCTACTACCCAAGTGACCCTTGAACAACCAGATGGTAAAAAAGATTGGCAATTTCCTAGAAGCATAACACAAAACCCAGTATAAAATATAAACAGAAAAATTCATAAAACTTGTAGCTAAGCCTCACATAACATTGAAGTAAAGTTCCTACTATGCATGGAAAGAAACATAACAAACTTAATCAGGTAGTTACAAATTAAAGAAAATCACAAAAAAAGCATATACAATAACAATAACATACTCCCTCCATTCCTTATTAATTGTCGTTTAGGAGATATCTAGGTATCCAAATTAATTGTCGTTTAAGGTTATTTTATTAGTTGTCAACAATTTATTCCAATTATACCCTTAACATTTTCCTTTCTTTATGACAAAGAAGTGAGAGAGAGGGAGGGTGGGGGATAATATTGGAAGTTTAGGTAAAAATGACAACTTCCTTAATTTTCTCAAATTGTCTAAAGAGTCTTATATTTAGGAATGGAGGGAGTAACTCATTAACTCCTCAATAATTAGGGGTATGGACGTCGGATGGATAGGAGACATACCTAACTTTTGGCAATAAATACACAAACTGATTGTTCACATAATACCACTAAAACAGTAGTCCCTATACTGAACAACATATATCAAAGATATTCCTTCAGAACACTCCTGTTACAGCCTCACCACTGAGGGGCTCAAACCTCTAAAGATATCGAAAATTCGGCACAATTTGAATAAATTATTATACAAATTCAAATACTAAATTGCATATAACAGCACATAATCAGAACTTCATAAACAAAACCCTAAAAACCTAATGATGAACTGAAACGAAGAAATTAATCAATCCGTTCAAAATCAAACCAAAACAAATGGAAAAAGTTCTAAAAAGAAATTGCTAATGGACTAAACTAACCGTAATCATTGAGAAACTTCTTGTGGCGATCGAAGGCATTAAGTCCCTTCACAAAAGCTTGATACTGCTTGTTTTTTTTGTTCCAAAAAGAATCAAGAAAATAACTGTATAGAGGTATACAGAAGGGAAATGGTGGAGAAAAAAACGATCTGCTTTTTTAGCTTCTTTATCGACAATTTTCCTGTAAAGAGTGCAATTTAAACATCCAATAATAATAATAAAAAAAAACAGTTGGAATATTCAAGTGGGAAAATATACCTTGAACAATTGCAAGATTTGCTTGCCCTGGTTGGAAGAAAGTTATGCAAAGTAAAAAGAATTAATCAAAACACAATGAAATTGAATATGTTAATCCCCTAATACCTTTAGGAGGTGGCCTTGAGGAATCCGGAGAGAGTGAACCAATGTAAGGGGAAAATTCAAATTTTATCTAAAATAAAGTAACAAATTTCAACCTTAAACTATCTAAAATTGTCTAAATTCATCTAATGATCATTAATAGTATGAGACTATTGGCATGCTCGCATTTAATCTGCAAGTAATGGATCAATAGTAATGGATTATTACTAAAATGTCCCTTAATTGCTCTATTAGCTATAGATATTAGTTTGAATGTATTGTACATTGATTTACTTAAGAACTTCTTAAATAATTTGGTAGAAGTAAAAATAACTATTGTATATAAAAGTATTTTATAATGAGTTAGAAGAGATTCAGAATCTATTCAGCTTCTTGTTGTTAAATAAGCATTGAAATTGCATTTAAAAAATACATTGAACTTGTTACTTGAAATTTAGATTCAAAGATTATGCTATCTACTTATATTATTAGCTAATTATTTCATAAGCTCTTTAACTTCTTCTTATTAAATAATCATTAAGATTGAATTTAAAACATACATTGAACTGATTATTTAAAAATTAGGTTCAAAGGTAATGTTATCTACTAATAACATTAGCTAATGCAGGTGCAATTTCATAAATGCAAAACGCCCACATGGCAAATTCTAATTCGCTAGTTACAATGGACACGCCACATGTCAAAGCTCCAGGTGTCTCGTTTCTGCTTTATATATATATATATATATATATATATATATATATATATATATATATATATATATATATATATATATATATAGATTTCAAGCTTCTTCAAATTGTCTTAAATGATAATTCCTACATTCCTCAATATAAATCATTTAGGACACTTTGAAAAATTAAAAAATTCAAATAAATAGTAATATTTTCACCACACCTCTAATAATACCCCTTCCTTCCTCCATCTCTTTCACTTTTCCAATAAAAAAATATGTTAAGGTTGAATAAATAGTTGACACCTAATAAAAAGCATATGTAAACGATAATTAATTTGAATATATATATATATATATATATATATATATATATATATATATATATATATATATATATATTGCCTAAACAACAATTAAAAGGGAAATGTCTCTTTTCTGATTGCTTGGTTCCATCAATCTCATGTGGGACAAGACCAAGCCCTTTAGAGATCACCAACCAATTACAAATTGTTTAAAAAGAAAAATAGATTTACATATATAACCATAGCTAGCGGGATTGCTTTAACTGCATAGCTTACGAGGTGGTGCTGTATATTATGGACCATATCCATGTGCTTTGTAACGTTGCATGGTAGGACCACCTAGTATATATTACAATTGGATTAGTTTAAATTTTTATTCACTCAATATTTTTTATAAAATAATACCATAAAAATTTCTTGCATAGATTGATTCACCTGACACAGTTCAGTAGAATGCTCAGTTGTGCAATACATCTATTCTCATTGTTTCTTCCCCTGAATGCATAATCCACATAATATTTTCAATTTGGAAAGAATTTTGGAATGTAATTGATTTTTTTACATTACAGCATGACATTTTAAAAAATGTTGTGGGCGATCGTTCTTTTTATCCACCACTAAGTATAGATACATTCTAGAATAATTATACATTCTAAATAATGTAATTAGTCATTTTCCATATTAATAATTTTTTGAATGTAAAAATCTTCCTTACTTGGTACCTTGATAGAGTGTGGAGCCAATCCAACTTGAAATTTGAATAAGCATGCAGTGAGAATGTGGGATGTACTTGGCTTTAAGAGTAGCTAGGGTTCTTTTGAGCAAAAAATCCTCTAATTCTCATTCTGTGTCCTATTTTTTATCCTCACGAATAAATAATTATCATGTATTCACTTTTTCTTTACGGGATTTATTATTTTTTAAAGTTATAAAATTTTTAATTAAAAAATTAACATAGATCAATTTCTTATTAGTGGACATGAAATAAGATACCAAACGGTAACAGAAAATTTCTACGGGTTTTGTGGGGAATGGTCATGAGTCATGTAATAAGCTTGTATTGATCATTGGCAGAGGCACAGTGCGGCTTGGTGGGGCACAGTTTTTTCAAAAAAAAAAAAAAAAATTATAGTTTTAGTTTTGTTTTTGTAATACCTTATCCCGTGAACATTGTTTATTGTAACAAGTTTAAGTGTGTAAGAGATTATAATATTTATTTAATAAATAAAATTTACTACTAGAAAAGGATTCAAGATTTAAGTTGTAAAATATATGGGATTCAAGATTTAAGATGGAAATTTTTTCTTAATGTAATTTTTTTTTTTTTATTATTAGGAGGGAGTAGAAAGAAATTTACTCCCTCCGTCTAAATGGCCTTTTATTTTGGTCTAATCATACAAAAAAAAGGTCTTTGGGGCCTTTTTATTCAAGTTTGTTCTTTTTAGATTCAACAATCAAACATGATATATATTTTAATTTCCATAGTAAATATTTATTTTTTCTTCTCGAGAGTCCTTTTTGATGTGCCATGCACGTTAATGACAATGAAAACTTTGTAGCTTTACCATTTTTTTTAAGCCAGAGGACTTGGAGGTTTATGAAGCACTGATTAGTAGAGTGAAAAGACTATATTGTCCCCCTCCCAGTTGGTCCCTCAAGCAATAAAAGAACGGTTCTCTCGCACTGGCGGAACCAAGGGGCCATTTTTTTTTTTCCAAATTATAGTTTTAGTTTTTTTTTTTGTAACACCTCGTCCCGTGAACATTGTTTATTGTACTCATTTTGAATCACTTTATGATTTAAAATTAGATTCTTTAATTCGTGAATTATAGGAATGACACCACTTATATCTTATTAATTTTGGTTAAAATTGTAACAAGCTTAAGTGTGTAAGAGACTATAATATTTCTTTAATAAATAAAATTTACTACTAGAAAAGGGTGAACAAAATGTGTATAACTCTAGTCTATAAGATTTCATCAAAAAAAATTTTTTGCCTCTGCCAATGTTTAGATGCTTTTATGAACTTATTTTGTCAATGTTAATTGTGCCCCCAAAAGAAAAATTCCTGGCTCCGTCACTGGTATTGATCGATATTGTCATCTCTACTCTTCTTTTCTTGCCTAAGTTTGGAACGACACCGTTGCACGAGAAGAAAGCAAAGAATAATTTTATTTCTCTTTAAAGTTCTTTTTGCAAAAATCAACTTTTGCTGTTTTTATTAAAACCAATAAAGAAAAGGATAAATTGAAAAGGTTGCATGTAAATCGATCATACATGGATCACACAAAGCTTCAAGATCAAGATTATTTTGGAGGTTTTCATTTTTGAAACATTCGATTTGCTTTAATTTGTCAACTAAAACATCTGGTAAAGATGCAGTATTTCCCGCGTTCAAATTTTGATAGTAATTCTTCACAGAACTAAATGCTATAGGTAAGTGATTAAATATACCGCGGGGGTATAAAAGTCTCTGGTTGAAAATTTTACCTAAATTCCGTAAAAATTGAGTTATTTGTAAAATAGTAAGTTAAATAATTGAATTCGCTTTTGTTTTCGGATTGAAATGCTATAAAAATATATGTTAAATTGGGCCGGCTCAATCATTTTGGAGGACTTTTTCAAAATTTTAAAATGGGCCCTAAATAACCGGAGAAAAGTGACTTCATGTAAATATAACCAAAAAAAATCATTACAATTATTTCATTATTTTTGTTCTCCAAAATATACTAAAAAATTAAACATAATTTTAAAAATATAAATACTGACAAACTTTTTTCACTTGAAAATAACGATCTTTCTTACTTTCTCTGAAGCAAAATCATCAACTGAATATTCATATTTGATTTGTTCCAAAAGATCGTTCTCAATTGCTATCATCACTAATACATTGAGTCTTTCCTAAGAAATTGTAGAACGCATTTATGACTTCAACAAATTTCAATTTTGAAAAACTCATTTATGCATATGTAACAGTCACCGAAATAGTCAACAAAATTATGTATGCAATGATTGCGTTAGGAAAACAATCTACACACTTTAAGAGCATAAAGAAATCAATAGGTCCCATATTTTCATCATGCAATAATTCTCTAAGAAACTTAAACTTCACATTCAAATCATTTCCATCTATATCATATTGCCCACAATTCTTAAGGGAGTTTTTCAAGATGAGTACAACAAGACTTGATGATCATATTATCCAAAGAATGCAACTTATGTGATGTAAACAAGAAACCTTCAAATCTCTTATTGAGGGAAGCAATTGTTTGATCAACAATATATAAGAAATAATTAACTCTAAATGATAATTTTCAAGAGATAATAATAACATATCATTTGGATTCTTCAACAAAAAAAGCCAAAGTAACTACAATTTTTATTATTCTTCAACAAAATACAAACATACACATATATATAACTAACATAAAGTTGGGGCCTCAATATTTGGAGGCCCTGTGCGGTTGAGCACCTCAAACACCCTCTTAGCCGCCACTAAACTACCTATATATAAAAGACTTGTATTATGAAATAGAAGAAGTAACATGTGTACAATATATAGTTGTGAAATAGTAAAATTTACTGGGCAACAAGTTTGATCCATTATTAAGGCAAAAAATCGTCTGTATCCAATTCGTGTACCCATCACTCAAAATTCGTCACGTGGATAGAGAAAAAAAATTCCTTACGGGTTCCACTATTTTTTTTAGGTTATAAATTTCTTAATTAAAAAATTACACGAGTGTCAATTTTTTATTGATGACACATAAATGAATACACAAATTGGGGATAAAGGATTCTTAACCCATTATCAATAACAATAAGAGATGAAAATAGGAATGAGTCTCCTATGATTGGAGGTCAAACACAAATTATTTGAAATGATTATGGTAGTTTTTTATGAGGGTAAAATTACGAGTACATTTTTATTTTTACTAAATTACGAGAATTAAATACACTGCTTCTTATATATTAAATATTTTTTTACTGTCAGATAAAAAATTTGACAATCCAACTTTTTTTAATCGAACAAGTATTATGATTTTTAACACGTATTGTGAAAAAACAGATGTTACAAACCTTAAAACATGTGTTAAACAATAAACAACATATATTATATAAAATATGATATTTGTCTAAAAACTTATACACATGCAAAAATGTTGAATATATACTGATTTATTTTTTTTATTTTTTTTTTAGGGTTTTGCTGTCTGTACTTCCTACCGTGGAATACTTAGGCACGCACTTTTATGCCTACTCAATCACTCACTCATTGGCTCCCGGCTCCTATGCGGAACGTCCTTTTGTTCCGCATATGCGGGACACACTCTCAGCCGTCGGATGAGATTTTTTAACAGTTCAGATCTGGAGAGAAAAGTTTTTTTTAATATTTTAAGTCCAGCCGCAACTTTTCTCTCTCCAGATCTGGACCGTTTAAAATCTCATCCGACGGCTGAGAGTGTTTCGCAGGTGAAGATTTTTGCCTGTTCCGCACCTGAGCCGGACTGCACTCACTGCTAATGTTTATACTTATAAACTCTTACAACGACCACAGCTCCAGTGCGAAATGAGAAATATTACGTTCTCATTTCGCACGTGTAAAATTAATTTTTATCAGTTGAATTAAAATTTTAATGGCTGAAATTAATTTAAAAAGAATATTTATTCTGATTTTCAGAACACCTGTTCGTGCGAACTTGTGTTCTTAACTAATAACACATGTTCTCAAGGGAAAAAAAAATAATTCGCACATACTAAAAAATACATGTTATGCATAGGAGCCGGACTGCTCTTAGAACTCCCTTCATAAAAATAAAAGGTTTATGCGTGTTTCACACGTTATCTACACTAGGAAAATTCCAATTGGGGAAGTAATTAAACACAACTAAGCAGGAAGTTTTTCTAAGTTGATTTTATTTTATGAAAAGAAAATGCATCTAAATTGGTATTTGTACATAGTTGCGTACGTAACCTCTATCAATTGATATCAACGTTCTTCTATATTCATCAATTGAGTAAACTAAAAAGACGCAATATGTTCGCTAATCTAGTAGTCTTCTTGAAAAACTTTGCATTTTAATTTTGATATTTTCTAAATTACAAATCAAATATTAAATATAGTACTGATAGAACTTTCAAACTTGTTTCAAATCGAAAAAAAATTTCTGCCTCATATTTGTGTCTATATTCCTATTTTACTAATGATATTCAATCAAGCATACATGCACATCTATTTAGGATTCTATCATTTTTTATTTATAATTTTTTTTAAATAAAAAATTGACACTTAATAAATTTTTGTAGCGGAATAGAAGATGAGATACAAGTTCAAAATAAAAGAAGAAAAACAATTTCGAAACAGAAAATCTCTTAAGTTCTAAAGCATGTGTAGTACAATTTTAACAAGGTAATGGTTATTCTTGTAATTCAAAATATTGAAAACCAAAAAATATTTAGAAATTCTTGAGAAACTAACTTTACCATTATATTCTTAAATCTTAAGAACACGTGGCGGTCAAAGCAGGTGACAAGTAGTGAGAAGGAAGAATATATCCTTTGCTTGTAGGAGGAGAACTTGTGGGGTCAAACGTTGTCCTAAGCTCTCAAAGTGGACCCCACATCAAATAGAGTGCTCTTTCGGTTTTTTTAGCTTCTTTGTTTGTGCTCTTTATCGAGGACCCAAATATTCTCTTTTTCCCTCGTCATGTCAAGACATAGACTGCTGAATACAGCGCCGTGAACATATCTACATCTAACGGCCTATATTCTCCCAACTATTCCCTCCCCGTTCTCAATTATCTGTCACTTTATAAAATTAAGAGAGTATTAAATGTATTTTTTTCCAAACTTACCCTTGTATTTAATTAATTCAGTCAATAATTAATTTGAATTGTTCCTACATAAATGTATTAATTAAAAGTTAAAAATATATATCTATCTTTAAATTAATATATCACAATTATTTTTTTAATTCGAATGTTTTGTCTTAAAGAACAGATCAATGGGAACGGAGGGAGTAACTTGGATACCATCACAGCCGTCAATATTCTTCATGCACTGTGACTTTATGTTCCCTCCATTTCAAAATAAAGAAATGTTAGTTGCAGCAGTAACTTCGAACAAATGTTGCTCAACTAAGGGGTAAGATTGTCCAAATAAAAGAATAGTAATTGTAATTTCCATGTTTATAAAAGTTAGCTACCCTATTTATATTTGTTTTTTAACGTGTTATTATGACACAAGTTAATATGAATAAATTAATAGATATAGTAATATAAGTTTTTTAATCTTTTAGTATTCTAACATTTCTAATAGATTTATAGAAGAATTGGGATCAGGGGTCAGCTCAGTTGGTGAAACGACTACTTACCGGGACTAAATATCTCAGGATCGAATCCCATCCTCCATCCCCTGTATTAAAAATTAAAAAAAATTATAGAAGACTTATTACAGAGAAAATGTATGAAGAAAACTTATAAGTTTGATGTTATAATACAACAAATGAAGAACTTTTTCTTTTTCATTCATGAATACTAAATGAGGAGATTACCAGAATGTGGTGAATAATGACTCATTTCCATACATAAATAATCGTAATTATATGAAATTTCCTATTGTACTCCGCGTGTTTCATAATAGAATTTTTTTTAGACGGTTCATTTTTTTTTTCAAAATACATGTCCTTTTCTAATTTATAAGGATGTAATTTTTTTTTAAAAGCTCTTATTAGAAAGGGAAGAGGGGGGTTTGTGTGTTGGAATGAATTAATTATTTAAAGAGTATAAATGACTTTGTCTTCATCTTTTTTAATCTATACTAAATTACGTAGAAATACTTTTATTATAAAACGGAAGGAGTATAACACTAGTTTAAATTTTATAATCACTAAGAAAAAAATTAATTTTACAAATAGCTAACTTTTATTCAAGTAGTAAAGTTTGAGAATGCTTATTCAAGAAGTTGAGAGTTAGGAAGGAATTGAATAGTATTTGATTTTACAAATTTATTAACTTTACCGTAAGTTTTTATAAAAAAAATAAAATAATTGTAAAATAATACTACTTTCATTCTATAATATAAGTCGTTTAGGACATTAGAGAAAATTAAGGAAGTAAAGAATAAGGTATTTTTTTAATCAAAATATCAATATTACTCTCTTAAATAGAATTAGTGGTATATAAATCTTTTTGAAATAGTGATATCAATATTTTAATTTTTTTTAAAAAAAAACTTGTTTTTTAAAATTCAAACCGAATTAGTCATATGAAATTCAAACACCTTGTTTTTTAATTAAAAGTCAAACACCTTGTTTTTTAATTCCTTAATTTTCGCCACATGTCCTACCTGACTTATATTATGGAAGGGAGGGAGTATTTGAATTTCAAATCTGAAATTTTGTGTTAAAAATGTTCATTTTGAATCATAAATGTTAATTGTCAAGATTTGTCATAACAGTACCACTTCTATTTGAATATTTGCTTAAAAGAACTGTCTAATTAATTTAGATAACTTTGATTTTGAGTTACGAGGTTGAAGCTAAGCAACTTGTTCATAGGTACATTTGTGCTTAATTAACCCACTAATTTGAGGTTGTGGATAAGCAAAATGTCAATTATCAAAACAACGTCTCATCTTTGTTGTGTCGTGTTAAAAGAATTATAAGTCGGAACTTCTTTTAAATAAGCATCAAACTTTTTTCAATCGATCAAACCAAGCGCATTGATCTTACTGGGTTGAGAAATCCATGTGCTCTAAACAAAAAGATTTAAAAGAAAATGTGCTTGATAAATTGTGTAATTTCTACTAATAATGGTTCAGATTGTATTACGTCTAATCTGGAATTTTTAAGTTTTAAACTAGTCTAATTAACTCAATGTTTTAAGTTATATATTCAGAATTAATCAAAGAAAAAATCGATCTCAGTATAAGTTTCAAGTTAGACTAAACCTAAATTAAACTCTATATATCTTCTACCATAATTCATATATAAAAAAAAAGCTGTTAGATATCCAAAATAATCATGTCTATTATAGCAAAAAAATCCTGTGTCCCCGTCCCTGTTCTCATCTCTGTCTCCACTAATCACAATTCACCCTATGTATATATAATTAAAAAAAAATATTTATATAATAAATTCTAATTGGTTGAGGATAAAAATGGGGATAGAAGATTTTCACCCGTCAAATATGGGTGGTTTGGAAATTCTTCCAGTCAAGATGATATAAAGTGGGACCACTGATGAAACAAAATAGAGAGAGAGAGAGAGAGAGAGAGATTGGACCCCACATAAGTTGTCCTAAAGAAGAAGAGAAGAGAGCACCCTAACCCTAAGCAGCTCAGCTGGGGGTGGCTGCTCCCAGTCCCACCACTGCTGCCTTTTTCTTCCTTCTTATTCCCCTCATAATCCCACTTCTTCTCCAAGTTTCCCCCTTTCCATTTCACTCACTCTTCTTCTTTCTTCTCTTTATGTTCAATATTGCTATTGCCTTTTCTTTGAAAGGTTTTGCAACAAATATTTGAAGTTTTTAATTTTGAAGTAATTATATCAGTTAGAATTTTATTAATGGTGCTTACTTCTCTTCAAGTTTGCATGGACTCTTCTGATTGGTTTCAGGTATTATATTTAATCTAACCCCATGCAAAATCTTTTTTCACCATTTTCATGTTAAAGATTTGGAGCTCATATATAGTTACACATTATTTCTTCCCTTCTTTAATATAAGTCATTTATAACATATAGCGAAAATTAAGAAAAATAAAATAAGATATTTTTTAATCAAAATATCAATATTACCCTCTTAAATATAATTAGTATAGTATACAAGTTCTATTTAATAATATTGATATTTTAACTAATAAAGTATCTTGTTTTGTTTTTTCACCAAACGACTAATATTATGTAATGGAGATAGTATTATTATAATGTCATTTGCAATTTTAAAGAAAATATTTCCTTACTTCAGTATTTAGTTTGTATGTCCAAATCTCGCAAAAAAAATTATAATTTTCGACACAATTAAAGAACATCCAATGCTGCTATAATTCTCAAATTATTATGATATGAAGTTCTGAATTCTGACACACACAAAATTCTACTATTTTCTTCAAATTATTCTCAGGGCACGATTCACGAGGACGACGCCGGAATGGATTCTTCATCACCATCTGGGGACATGCTAACATGTTCAAGGCCAATGATAGAGAGAAGGCTAAGGCCTCCGCATGACCAAGCCCAGAAATGTCCCAGATGTGACTCAACTAACACTAAGTTTTGTTACTACAACAATTACAGCCTATCCCAGCCAAGGTATTCAATAAATTTATTTATTTATTTATGTTTTTTACTTGGTGCGTCGGGTATTTTTATTTTCAGTGAGACTAATAATTAATTTTGGACCGTGTTCAGATACTTTTGCAAGACGTGCAGAAGGTACTGGACTAAAGGAGGAACACTTAGGAACATTCCTGTTGGTGGTGGATGTAGAAAGAACAAGAAAGTTTCTTCTAAGAAATCAAATGACCAAAATGCCCATCAAAATCCCGGTTCTTCGTCCAATGACAATAACCCTACTGATCTTCACCTTTCTTTCCCCCATGAGGTTCAACTATCCCACCTCAATAACTTACTAGGGAACCCTAATTTCATGGAGGGCAAGTACAATATGATGCTTGAAAATCATGCACCAATTGATTTCATGGATAATAAATATGAAGCTTTGGTTGGAAATGTTGATTTGGGAAGCATAAATGGACTTGGTGATTTAAGCAATATTAATCAAGGGATGAATTATAATGTTGCACCAAATTTTCATAATTTTTGTAGTACACCATTTGAGATGACCATGGAGGGTAATTCTGGTAATAATATTATGGACATGACTTATCAAAGATTAATGTTGCCCTATGAAGCTCATCATGAAGATCCAAATGCATTAGATGTGAAACCAAACACAAAACTTTTGTCTCTAGAATGGCATGATCAAGGCTGTGCTGATGTTGGAAAAGACAATTTTGGGTATGTCAATGGAGTTGGACCATGGCCTAGCTTGATGAATGGTTATGGATCTTCTACTACAAACCCTTTAGTCTAAGCCTACTTTCTCATGATCACTACTTAACTACGATTTTCACCCTGCCTCGATGAGAATGATCAGCTGGCTTCTTTTGTTCACGTATTTTACTTTTTATTGGTGAATGAGTAACTTTTGAAAACTTAGTATAAGTTACTAGCCTACCATGACAGAAATGCTCGTTCATGAGGGAAATTCAGATTATCTATCATCGATATATTAATGATTAAGAATTAGTTTAGAACCGTTTAACATACCAGTATTATCTTAAAAGTGTTTTCTTTGTGTAATGTGACTTTAACATGAGTTGGGAGTCTGAAATGTGAATTGGGGATTGTAAACGTCCAAATATGATCATTTTCAATGCTTTATATATAGTATGAATTTTCTAATTTCTACATATACTTGTGATCTTTTAATGTTTAATATTTAATGACAAAGTGTGCTAAAAAAGAAGAGAATTCAAGATCTTGGATTTGGTGACAACTCGAGGAAGATATTGTAGTGCTCTTTCTTTTTCTTTTTCCTTTTTAATAATGACAAAGAGGAGGTAGTTTAGTTAAGTTCTAGTTGTATCTTTTTAAAGAGTTGTACTTGAATATTTATGTAGTGATGTCCCATCGTTTGTTTAATCAAAATATTTTGTTAATAATATACTACAACTTGTAAAGTGACAAAAAAAATGATTGTTTGATTAAAATACTCCCGAGTACAAACACTTTAAGCTTTAAGACTGAGCAAGAAAGAGGAAAAGCTCTGATTTTTAAGACCATAGAAATTTTGAATAGGGATCAGTTCGGTATTTTTGTTTTGATATTTGAATTATTGGATAAAGTAAAACTAAGGAGTTCAGGCTAATTAATCACATTAATTATTACATGTGTATCGACATAATTTATTTACTCGATGATGTATTAGTTGATGAAGCAATAATTTGGTGGTCAAAATTAAAGTCACAGTTCACAATTTTCTTTTCGCTTCTTAAATCTTTACTTTTTTGTAATAGATAAATCTCCTCATAGTATTCTACCTCTTTCGCATACATTACATGACATATATGGTGCAATCGGAACAAGACTGCTTTTTGAAGGCACACGAAGGCCTCCAGAGGAAGTTGTGAATCTCGCTATAATCAGTGTTGCTAAATATAGTAGTATTCACTTATCATCCTTAAGGCCATCAGGTGTTCGCCAGCCTTTACCCAACTATGACAAAATAAAATACATTTTAAAGGGCAAACCACCAATGTTTGCACCAACCGAAAAGGAGAAGACCCCAACAGCTGCAAGCAACCATCAGATTCTAAATTGGCGCCCCTTGAGGAGGAACTCCTCAAGCTCAACGTTGATGGAGCTTGGTCTAATCATAAGGGAGGGGATTGCATGGGCATGGCCCAGCTTTTCTCTATTGGTCATGACATGGCACCCAAAAGTTGGGGAGAAATATTTGTGTCCAGGACGGAAGTCGGGACCACACTTCCGTCCTGGCTGACGTGGCCGTTTCCTCGACGCGCCTTGCCACGTCAGTCAGGACGGAAGTGGGGACCCAGGACGGAACTCCCACTTCCGTCCTCACCTGGCCGAAAAATTGTGCAAAAACCCTAACTTGGCCCGTGACCTGAGGACGGAATTGCCACTTCCGTCCTCAAATTGCAGGCTTTTTGCAGTGTCTAGTCTTTTCTTACTTTTGCTTTTTTGACCATGCATTATTGAACGGAATTATCTGAACGGTTTTGGCACTTTCATTCACATTTCTGACCGATTTTCAGAGACTAGTCAAATTCAAATATTCAATTTTTGAATTTTCCATTACATCTATAAATAACCCCTCAAAACCTCTCCACAATCTACAACATTCTCAACTCTCAAACCCATAAAAACCATATCCTCTTCACAATTTTTTTTTCAAAATATATTTCCACAAAAACCCTATCTTCCCTAATGGCAAACTTTCCAAAATTTATTCAAAAGGAAATGCGTAACAATTTCAGGGATGTTGATTTTACCAGAGAATGGCCTGCAGAATACGAGGAGATTTTAATAGAAAATTTGTTACGATTTTAGTATAGTGGGTTACCCTGGTGAAAACGTTGGTCCGATTGCTACAACGAAATTGTCTACGGAATGAACTCCGTCACCGGGGGACAATTCACAATAGGGATGATCGACAAAGGTCTAGCAAAAATGCGTAGGCGGTTTTGGGATTTTGAAGCACTTAATCGCAAACCTTGGTTCAAGTACGACGGTAGGACCAACATTGTTGATTTGGACGGTGTTGAGGCCCAGTGGGAGGAATACATTGCGGTAAGTTGCATGTAATGACTGCACACTGTATTAATTCAATATTTTCATAACTTACATGTTTGGTTTGTATAACTCTGCATTAGACTAATCGAATGGGCTAAGCGGTACAGAAGGACTGGCGAATTTTTATTTATACTTCTCTGCCATATTTTTGGGTACGAATGAAGAGGATTTGTGGACGAAGCCGGTCAGTGTTCAAGATCACCGGAAGAGATAATTGTGGAGGCTCCTCCCGACTACTTGATGTCGGATGCATCTTGCAGCAACACTTCCTCATGGAAAACGATTGAACATAAATTTTGAAAGAATTAGGGTTTGAATAATCGGGAGTTTGAATATTTATTTGTTCAATGTAATTTTGTTTCTATGAATCGAATGTAATTCTTAGTTTTATGATATTTGAAAGTTCCGAAACGAGTAATATTAAAAAAAAAAAAACCTACAACACACTAAAAATAATAATAATAATAATAATGTGAACATCCAGGGAAATAATTTCGACTTCCGTCCTCAAGGGGCCGAATTATTTTCCCCAGCAGACATTTGTGGCCTGATTTTTTAGGGATAGAAAATCCTATCCATTCATTACCAAAATCTCTATAAAACCCAATAACCTTCCCTCCATATTTCTTACCTCAAACAACATCCTCCAATCAATTTGTTCCTAGCAAACCCAACTTCCCTCAAGTTCATATTTTGTGTAAAAAAAAATGGCACTTGAATGTCCGATGAGATTGTATTTACATTTCGACCACAATGTAGTGTACGAAAATGGTGGTTATCCCTGTTTTGCAGAGCCAAGTGAAAGAAGTATGGAAGTTATACAAAAACTTTCATTCCGACAACTTTTCCAAAGAATATGTCGGCGCAAAGGAGTCGAGCTTTCTAGTGTCATTGTTCGTCTAATAATGATTCGTCCATTCTTCATGCCGACGTTCAACATGGTGATGTGCGATATAAGAACCTGTGCAGAGACATGTAGATAGCTTTGTAATCCCGACAACAGAATTTTCTCCACATGCACAATTTGTTCCGGAACTATATTATTCGAAGTCAACTCCCATACCCACTATGCCCCCACCGTCTAGTTACAAACATGTACATATAATTCGGTCATGGATTCATTGGGTCCAATATCAGACATTGGCGGTGTTCCTAAAACGGAAGACGACTTCGTCGACGATAGTGCTGTAGAACACGAGGACGACGGGGTCGAGGATGATGGAGAGGCGGTAGCGGAAGATGCCATCCCTGAAATCCAACAACAAACAACTAGACCAAGTAATGAAGAGTCGGTCCAAGAGCCTGAACCAACTCCACATACCTCCGCCCCAGCAATTCCAGAATGGAATTTGCCAATATACGGTAACTAAGCTAATTTTGCCTGTTGAAATGATATGGGTTAAATGGAACCTGTCCCTGAACTAGCATAGGGGGGAGAAACAATTTAAAATATGGAATCCCAATTTTCCAGAAATATGTTTGGGGATGCAGTTCAAGGATAAACGTGAGGCAATGTTGGCAGTTAACGTGAGGCATGACAAGGTGGCCTTGAGGGAATGGAAAAAAGAGAGGAGCAACAGACAATGATTCAGCGGGGTGTGTAGAAACTCAACCGAAAAAAGTTGATGCAGTTGGTACATTAGCGTTAACCATAGCAGGGTGGATGGAATGTGGAAGGTTACCAAGCTTAACTAGGCCCACTACTGCTTGATGGACCAGAACAAAAAGCGCAACATGTCCTCCAGCTACATCGAGGGTAAAAATTTCTACACCTTGTACAGGTTGATCCTGAAATTTCTGTTAAATTGATTAGGGATGCTTGTGAAAATAATATGAGTTTGACTTGTACCTATAGAAAAGCTTGGTATGCCCGCCAACATGCTATAGAAACACTTTTTTGGTACTTAGGAATCAATTTTCTAGGTACTGCCACAGTATATGCGGGCACTAAATGATTCTAACCCGGGTGCTATAGTCAAATTTCTTTGCCACCCACGAGACACTGTTAATGGCCCTAAAGGTGTTCAGGTCATTGTTTTGGACTTTTAAATCGCTAGTTGACGGTTACAAGTGGTGCAACCTATAATTTCAATTGATGGCACACACCTTAGGGGGAATTATAAAGGGACACTCTTGGTTGCAAGCACTCTGGATGCTAACAATCAAATTTTACCCCTTGTTTTTGCGTTGGTCGAATCAGAGGCAACTTCCACTTGGTCATGGTTCCTTAACAACTTAAAGGAACATGTTGTGAAAGACCTACAAGTTTGTCTTATTAGCGATCGTCATGCCGGCATTCTTAGTGTCGTGGCTAGCGTCCCCGGATGGCAACTCCAATGCCAGTGCACCGATACTGCCTCAGGCATTTCAGGTCCAATTTTCCACACTCATGCAAAAAAACAAAGAATTGAAAGATTATGTGTGGATAGCTGCAACACAAAAGAAAAAAAAGTAAGTGGGATTTTTATCTTGAGCGTATTAAACAAAAAGATGAGGATGCATTTAACTAGTTGATTCGGAAACCCAAAGAGTTGTGGACTTTAGCATACGACGGGGGAATGCGTTTCGGTTTCATGACGACAAACATGTCCGAGGCGCTTAACAGCGTTCTGAAGCAGTCTAGAGCGCTGCCTTTGAAAGCTCTTGTGGAGATGATTTTTTTCAAGCTTGTACATTATTTTGACACACACCGGGAATACGCTAATAGTTGTCAAACACCTTTCCCTAAGAGGATATGGGAGCAGTACTTCGCGTACGAAGTAAAAGCAACAAGTATGACTGTGCAACGACACCACAAAGACCAAGGTATCTATAGGGTCATGTCCCGACATAGAGGACCTGGTGAAGGTGGAAAAATATACACGGCCAACTTATTAGCTCGTGCGTGTAACTGTGAAAAGTGGTGTACTTATTCCACTCCATGCTCCCATGTCATTGTTGTGTCCAAATCGATTATGGATGATGCTTCTAAATATATCCACCCTGTCTATTCTCTCGATCATTATAGGAATACGTACAAGTCCATTTTATATCTTGTACTTGATCCTGTTAATTGGAGACCTCCTCCATTTGATATGACACATCACCCTCCTAACATGAAAGGTACGCAGGTGGGTCGATCTCAAAGGCGGAGATTTCAAATGCCTATGGACACAGAGAACAGGGGTACTCAAAGAGAAAAGAAGTGCGGCCACTGTAAGCGAGTCGGTCACAACCTGGAAGACTTGGCCCATGTTAGCACATCTTCACCAAACACCTCATCCAAAGTAATTGTATTTCAATTTTACTAAATTGTAATAGTTTAGAATGTACAAATTAACATTTTGGATAGCAATCGTATAAAGTTGTTTTAAATGTGTTCACTTATTTTCATTCAATATCAGAAAATTGTTGAGATTACAATTACCTATTTTTAAAGTTGACGTAATAAATTGGCAAAATCATCATTCCCGGCCCTATAATCAAGGATATCGTAAGGGGCTGGATGAATTTGTACATGGTCACCGGGGTGTAATCTTGAAAACACAACAAAATCATCCCACCCGAAAAATAGTAATCGTCTCCGCCTTCTTCTCTAGTCACTTAGAGTGTCAATTTGTTCCTGTGAAGATTGCGCATGTGTAGTACTTCGGGGATTCCAAGATGCATTCTCACACGCCATTGCATGTACTTTCTACATATCCACTGTACACGGGAAACAACATTACAACCCATAATTGTAAAATTAACGAATTTGTGACTAAAATTTTAATATTAGTAAACGTACCGGTTTGGAAAGTGCCGAATAGGTTTTGTCAATGTCTATTCGAAAACTCTGCCGGAAAAATGCCCTGTATGAGGGATACGATAATTCGCCCTTCAGGTAACCTATCCCGGGCTCTCCCTTAACATAAATATCTAATACATTCATTGGAGATGGTATAAAATGAACTTTATCTGTGGGACGAAGATTGTTGTCACGCAAAAATTGTTGCAATCCTCCATTGATTCCCAAAGTCGTCCTTCAGATAGACAGAACTTGCTAACCCGAGACCACTTTGCTCCAACAAATTTGTGTACTATGATGGAAGACGCTACAAAAAAAAAAAAAAAAATTACTTGGATAGCTAAATACATTTCATACAATAAAAACTTACACAGTACAAAATAAAATACTACCATTTTTCCATCGGTTTGATTTTCGACCTCAATTCTAAATTGGTGTCTGAAATACTCTTCCAGGGCGGGATCCATTTCGTTATTCATTTTGAAAAAATATTAAGGAAGATAGGGTTTTTGTGGAAATATATTTTGAAAAAATGAATTGTGAAAAGGATAGGGTTTTTATGGGTTTGAGAGTTGAGAATGTTGTAGATTGTGGAGAGGTTTTGAGGGGATATTTATAGATGTAATGGGAAATTCAAAAATTTCACAAGTCTCCGAAAATCGGTCAAAAATGTGAACGAAAAGTGCCAAAACCGTTCAGATAATTCCGTTCAATAATGCATGGTCAAAAAAGCAAATGTGAGAAAAGACTAGACACTGCAAAAAACCTGCAATTTGAGGACGGAAGTGGCAATTCTGTTCTCAAGTCCCACTTCCGTCCTCAACTGGCCGAAAAATTGTGCCAAAAACCCCTACTTTTTTAAGCAGCCTGCAATTGATGTAGTTTATTTTTTTTAATTTTTTGGTATTCAAACAACACATAAATATCTCTAAACACATTTTGTATCAATATAAAATGGACAACGAAATAATCGAAAAAATATTTTATAACTAAAAATTGTCAAATAGTTCGTAACAACAATTAATAAATGTAAACAAAATAACATAAAAGACTATCTACGTCCCCGAAGGTGTGTAGCGGTCGAGGCTTCTCGGGTCTCGCCGCAAATAGTAAATGCGGCCATCTCTCGCTCGCACCGCGCTACCGAGATTAGTTGCGATCACTTTCGCTCCTTCGGGGTCGATAAATATCAGCTCATCGAGGTAAAAGGGCAATGGCAACGAAGTCTGCTGCTGCGTCTGAGGGATTTGGAGGCTATACGAGGGCGACCCACCAGGAAAAAAAAAACTGTGTCGATGTCGAGGGCCCTGCACCCGGATGCCCCCCGGTCTGAATACCCGAGGAAGAAGTACCCATGCTCGGAAACTGGTATTCAAACTGGGTGGGTACCACGGCTGGACTGGAGAACTGACTCTGGGAAGGAGACTGAGTTGGATCTTCTTCGGGTTGTGCCGGGTCCGGTGCCCCGCCACGCTGCATAAGCCGCCTCGCTGCCAACTCCTCCTGGGTGGCATGCCGGTTCCTCTTAGAGCCTTGCCTCCCAATCTGAGATCTTCCCGGGACAGGCTCCCTCGACTGTGTAACCGGTTGAATAACAGCAGCCTCTACTACATCCACTGCCCGGGATCGGCATGAAACACTCTTCCCAGCTGCCACAATGCATCATTTATTGTTTTGGCGGCCAACGATATGAGAGTCTTGTACTGGCTGTTGGTTCGGGAGGCAGGCTTCTCGAATTCTTCGAGCATGACTCGGTTCGATTCCTCCTGCGATGCAAATATTCATATTAGTATACTTTAAATAAAATTAAAAATGTTAACAACGGAAATAATGAAACTTACAAAAATCGCCTCGAACGTAGCGATGGGTTGAATGCCCCTCGAGAGTGGACCCAGGATCCCTATTCTGGGGATTGGTCAGAAGGTGGACGGTGATGCGATTGTACCACTTCATGTACTCAGGGGTAGGTACAATAACATTACCGAGAACGGGAACGGCGTCCGCTAGTGCATCCTTGCGCGCTTCCCACATAGCTATGTACGTGGCGTGTTCGGTTTCCCAATTCCTTGCCGGTCCCGCTTTGAACGAGTGAAGGTCAACACCCGCTTTAGTTCCCTCTGCCTCCGCTGGGATCGGTATCCCCTGCTGGAACCCGAATTTCCTAGCAACCCTGTCAGGTATGTGGTACTCAATCATCTCGAAGCAAACGAGAGGCGTGCGTGCCCGACAGGTCGCTTGGAAGCCTTCATCCCGGGCCGCCCGCTCAGCAAGTAGCCAATCAGGGTACGATCTCCCACATAAACTTCATAAATAAATTGAACTTAGTGTAAAACAGATGATATAATTTCAACATAAAATACGAAATGATCGAAATATACTAACCCCTTGGGCGCCCGTCAGCATATCCAGCTGATCTCGAAACACCGACAACCGCGATTTGGGCGCATCGCGAAAACTCCGGCCGTATTCCACCGCGACCCATAAGCTCTCCCGTCATCGGGAATATCATGTAGAATGGGCCCCCGGTTCGCGGGCCGGAGACACAATATTCGCTCCCACGCCCACAACTGGTACAGAAAAAACATGAAATAGTCAGCAAATAATAAAAATACATACTAGCAATAAAAATGCTTAAATTTGTAAACAAACCTGAATTAATCGGCAACAACCGACTATGTCCTTCGATAACGCTTGTGCAGAGGTGCACATCTGGCGGTACATGATGTGCAAGGACACCGCTAGCCCATGAATGCTGGTCCACAGCTAGGATTCCGTCGCTGATTAGCAGGAGATACCACATGTTTCCCCGCAACCCGGATTTGTTGGGAAATAGGAAAGTGGACATCAGCAGGAAAATCAGAGTCCCCTGGTCCGCTATTCTACCTCCACTTCAGTAGCATCATCACGTAGGGCCTCACTTATGTGAGCATACACCTCTACGAGCCCCAAGGTATTACCCCTAATAGACTCGGATGGGGGTCGAAATCCTAGGCTCTCGTGCACGCACTCGATCCACTGAGTTTTGCTGAGGTTAAAGTCCTCAGGCAACTCACCACGTGGCCCCCCAGTGGGCAATCTTAGAAGGCATCCTATGTCCTCTAGGGTAATACTAACCTCACCACATCGGAGGTGAAATGAATGTGTCTCCGGGCGCCACCGCTCTACTAATGCGGTGACCAAAGCATGATCTATCTTTATTTTTCCTATCCGACAGCAACCCCCAAAACCTAGGTGGTCAATCAGCTGAATCACTCTTTGATTGGTCTCGTTTTGGTAGGCATAAAAAAATTTGCCGTCGAAACTAATAATTTTCTAAGGACTATTAAGTTCTAAATCCCCGCCCCATATTCAAAGAGCTCTATGCGATGCGTGTTTGTTTAAAACACTGACATCAAAAGGACCGAGCAGAAGATGTGCAGGAACAGACATCTATACAAAAAAAATAGCATACAATTCATTAGAAACTGCACATTTTATATCGCCAAATTTAAAATTCCCCAAATTAAAAATTTACAAATTCACAATTCACAATCCTCAATTCACAAAAATCCCCCAAATAGATACTTTCCCTAAATTGATAAATGCCCTAATTTTTTAATTGACCTAAAATCACAAAATCAAACACAAATTCACACGTATACAACTTCAAATAGAGAACAATTTACTCTAACTAACCAAAATCTCAACAATTTAAAGTTCAATTGAAAGCATATATGTTATTTTGCTCAAAAAAAAATTCAAAAAAAAAAAGATTAAGGTTTTTTACCCTTTAGTTTAAGAGATGAGAGAGAAATGTGGAGCTGGTTGGTGGCGGCGAAAGCGGCAGGGGGGTCTTCGGAGATGGGGGTGGTTTGCTTTGGGAGAGATGAGGATTTGACGATTTGGGGGAGTAGAAAAGATGTTTTTTTTTAAGTCTGCGAGGACGAAACTCCCACTTCCGTCCTCGCTGACGTGGCAAGGCGCGTTGGGAAAACGGCCACGTCAGCCAGGACTTCCGTCCTGGACACAAATGTTTCTCCACAACTTTTGGGTGCCATGTCATGACCAATTGAGAAAAGCTGGGCCATGCCCATGCAATCCCCCATAAGGGAGGCCTAGGCATTATCATACGTGATCATGAAGGCAGATTTATAGTGGGAGCTGCAAAGTTTATTTCTTAATCTCCCAGCCCTGAGTACACTGAAGCAAGGGCCCTACTGGAAAGAATTCGGTTCGCTTTTATCTCAATGTCACTATGTCATCGTCATTGAAAGTGATTGTCAGTCACTTGTCAACCAAATCCATCAATTTGAGGAGGATCTTTGCCCGTTAGGTCATATTGTTAGTCAAATTCAGAATTTGTTAGGGGTAGAGCACTACAAGAAAATAGTGTAACAGTGGACAGACAAATCCGTCGCTAATCTTAGTTTAGCGACCGATTACCGACCGAATCACGTGGTTGTGTATTTATCGTCGCTAAACAAATTAACGACCGAATAACGATGGAATATTTAGCGACCGATAATTGGCTCGATATATTTCGACGGATTACCGACTGAATATTTAACATTGTTGACTTTTGACTTTGACTTATTAACGACCGAATACCGACAGATTCCCTAGTGACCGAATATTGGGTCGCCATATAGCGACCGAATAACGACCGACTGGTCAATATTGTTGACTTTGATTTTGACTTCTTAACGACCGAATACCGACGGACTTTTAGCAACCGATTATTGGGTCACCATATAGCAACTGAATACCGACTGTATAGTCAACATTATTGACTTTGACTCTTTAACTACCGAATACCGACTAACTAGTTAATATTGTTGACTTTGACTTTAACTCCGTAACGACCGAATATTGGGTTTCCATATAGCGACTGAATACCGACCAAAGGGTTAACATTGTTGACGTTTGACTTGGACTTGTTAGCGACTGATTAGCGACGACTAACATATCACCCGATTATTCGGTCTCTATTCCGTCTCTAAATTGTTTTTAATTTAAAAAAATAAATCTGAAATTTAATTAAATCCCTATTATAAAAAATAGCAATACGCATAGAAATACGAATCAGAAACAGTATTAATAAGATCCCAAATAGAAAACATAATCAATAAAACCTAAAAATAACATTACATAAACAATTATCTTACTAAAAAACACAAGTTTACGCTTCTCATTTACATTACAACACTCACAATTAAAGTGCACACTTTGAATTACAACACTCACAATCAAAGTGTGCACTTCTCATTTACATTACAACACTCACAATCAAAGTCCACACTTTGAATTACAACACTCACAATCAAAGTGTGCACTTCTCATTTACATTACAACACTCACAATCAAAGTTTACACTTCTCATACACTCCTTGATGTCATTTATATGTATATCCTTGGAAATGCATGAGTTGCAATCTGAAAATTCAAGAATCAAATTATTTTATGGCAATAAAATTACCACTTTGAATTATGTTAAAAAGTCATACAATACGACAATTAATTTATGGTAATAAATTACTAAAAAATAAACCAACAAATATTACTCACCTTCAATATGTGGAATTCCAAGAAGCTAGTTCTTCAACTTCAATTTGCATCGTTCAAGTGGCTTCTTAGTGTGAAGCGAGAAAGAGATTAATCATGCATGAAAAAATGAATTAATAAAGGAAAGTTAAGAATTAAAGCACAACAACAATTAATCATTCTAAATCATCCTCCGACATAAATTCTTCTTCTTCTTCTGAATTGTCATCACCCGACATAATTTCATCATCTTCATTAACACGGCCAGTACCGGCCACAAGTACAACTTTGATTTCCCTTAACTGGTGTGCAAGTTGACCAACTTCAGTAACAGTTGAATCAATGTGACTGGTCTCCTCCTCACGTACTTCCTCCTGATACAATACCAGAACACTAGGAACGTCAACTAGACGTGGTTTGGAACGAAACAAACAGCCCACCAATCAGTCCTAGATGTTGTCTTACTACATTGGAAGCAAATACAAATGGTTCGTAGTCCTGGTACGTTCTTTTCCTATGGATTTCTACAAGTTTATATTAAGGATGCACTCTCAAACCTTTATTTGGAGTTGAATCAAACCAATCGCATTTGAAAAGAATTATTTTTTAGACAGGTACTCCAGCAAGTTCAACCTTAATGACTTACTTAAACTCTCTGTAGTAATCGCCTTTAACCCATACCAATTGTTTGTCATTCCTTTTCCATCACTATAAGCTTTTGTGTGAAATCTATATCCGTTAACAAAGTAACCGGAATATGACATCACTCTCCTTGCCGGGCCCCATGAGAGATTTTTCAACAACATTTCGGAATGTTCCGGAAGGCTATTTATCTGTTGAGAGCAACAAAAGTTAAATTAGTTCAGGCCCTCAGTTTAAAACAAGTAAATTTCTACATAATACCAACTTACATGAGTTCCAAACCATTTGAAAAAATCACTATAAACCCGCATTTGCAGTTCATCCTCCGTTATCTGGGGAGTTTGGTCATGTACTTCATTAACAAATTTCTTGAGTTACAAATCAAATGACAATATTATTATTCGGCTACTTTTAATTATATAGCAAAACTGAAGCAATAGATGACTTTACTTACTGCATATATGGTTCAACCTCTTCACAATTAAAAAGGATATAATTCATGGTTGTTTTATAATCCTTATCAGATAATGAAATCTTTTCTTTTTTTCCAAATGGTCTTCGAGGTAAGTTGCAAATTGATAATACAACCTGTTCCACTTGTAGTCTCATCTTCACCATCATTTCGCCCAATGGTTGTAACTTTCGTTTTCACGTGGGATTCGAAATAATAGCTAAAGAATGTTGCAGCTTCTTCCACCAAGTATATATGCATTGCAAATTGACCCCTCAACTCTGACCTTATTTTTTATCTTTTTTTTTAGATGGTGCAGGTATCTAATTAAAGCATAAGTAGTTAATCACATTGAAAATACATGAAAAATAAAAATGAAGTTGAGATAATAAAGACATGGGTTGTTACCTCTCGAATGGGTACATCCACCTAAACTGTACCGGGCCACCAAACTTGGCTTCATACGGAAAGTGAATCGGCAAGTGTTCCATGACATCAAAAAATTCCGGGGAAATATTATCTCTAGCTTGCATAATAATATAGCGATAGTATCCTCCACAATCAACTTTAGGGAACACAAATCTCTGTAGAATAGACTAAGTTCAGCCAAGGGTCCCCAAACATTTGCCGGTAGTACTTCTCTGGGAGCTATAGGGATAAGTCTCTCCATTAATAAATGACAATCGAGACTTTTCATACCTGACATTTTCAGCTCTTTCATATCAACGCATTGCGCCAAATTTGATGCATAGCCATCTGGGAGCCTTAATTCTTTCACCCACTGCAAAATCATCTCTTTTTGTGCCTTAGTAAAGGTGAAACATGCCTTTGGTTTCGTTGCTTTACCTCGGATATCATGGTTAATATTCAATTTCGGTTGACTGCAATACCTTTCAATATCCACTCTAGCCTTAACATTGTCCTTAGTTTTACCCTTCACGTCCAACACGGTGTTAAAGACGTTATCAAACACATTTTTTTCATTATGCATGACATCAATGTTGTGTCTTATCAGAAGTGTCTGCCAATAATGTAAGTCCCAAAATATGCTACGTTTGGTCCAACTGTACCCGACCCTTGTTGTGACGACTAGTTATTTTGGGTCAAGGTTAGTAAATTTTATTATGAAAGATACTTTGATTAAATATTTATTTAGCAATTAAAACACCTTATAAGTGGTCAATTACTTGAATTAAAGTTTAAAATGCTGGAACAAGTACAAATTAAGAAAAAGGGACTTAATTGTCCAAATATTTTCCCAAATGGGAAATAATCTTACAAAAAGAAAAAGGAGGACCTTTTGCGCAGATAAAATAATTGCCAGGAAGATCCCCCTCTTTGCCTATAAATAGAACGCCCCTTTTAAGGCAATCTAGCTCAAGAAGAAAGTCTCAAAAAAAAAGAACCAAGAAGAATCAGAAAAGTAAACCTACCCTCTCTCTCTACTAAAATTCCAGCTACTACAAAACAAATAAATAAAACTCTGTCGTCTGTCTAAACCTTTTGGAAGTAGCTTTGGCCGCATTTGACAGGTATTCCTATTTTGAATATGTTGTTTTAAATCCTGCAATAATAATAAATTTAGGTTAATACGGGTTCATGTAAAAATAGGATTATATTCTCTGAGATTGTCTGTATCCGATGATTGTGGAAACGCAATCCCGGAAGCATCCCGTGGCCTACCCCACTGGTAGAGACTTTTTCTAATCGGATTTTTGTCCGGTTAAGACGGGTGACCAGAAGAATATAAATCCCTATTTCTTTTTGAACCTAGACTAGAAAAATTGAATTAAGGAATTTATTTGTTACGTTTCCCAGAATATGCGGAGACAGAACATTTCAATTCCTTAAATCTTGTAAATTTATTCTAGAATTGTTAAGAATATTACAAAGTTGCTATAAAGGTATTTTCAAAAGTTACTGTTATACTCATCAGATGGACAACAACAAAGTAATGAACAAAAAACACAGTAGAAAGTGTTGAAAGAAATAAAGGACAAAAATAACATCATCAATTTTTACCAAAACTAGATTAAGTAGCTTATCAAATTTTTACCAAAAACTAGACTAAGTGGTGTACTTGCTTTTTGAGAAAACAACCCAAATTCTTGTTACATTCCACCATAAACTCCAAAAGTCTACTATAAACGAGATCGGTTAAAAGTTCGAAAATAAATCTACTTGAGATGCTTTCTTTAGAATTTATGAGTCTATTAGGAATTTCGGACCAGAAAAGTAAATTTTACCAACAAGAATTATAACAACACTTTATTTCCAAGAAACTTTGAATACTCAAGCTTAGAGAAATCTAGCCAAATTAACGATGATCAGAAAAATCGGAAAATTTAATAAATTCGAAAAACGAAAAACTCAAAATATACATATCTAAAATGATGACCATAAATCCGAATTTTTACCTTTCACGGAAAAAGAACCACGGCAACTCTAGAGGAAAAGAAGCGGCCGGACCCCCACCGGGGAAGAAGAACCGAGAAAGGAAATAAAAATATTAAGAAACAAAGAAATTAAATAATAAAAAGGGGAAAGATCTTACCTTTTAACCGAGAGAAGAACCGACCCATGGGAGAAGAACCGAAGCCGCGGCCCAGTCAAACTCACCGGAAGGAGACCATCCGAGAAGGAGGAAAGAAGAAAAAATAACAAAAAAAAAGGAGAAAATAAATAGTTAAACGAGAAGATGGGAACAGCGGTGAACCGCACGGGAAAGAGGGAAAGAGAAAAAGGAAGCGGCACTGAAAAGGGAAGGGAGAAACCGACATTAGATTAGGGATTCTTCATATGGAAAATAACGATAAGACCAACAAGCTTTTAGGAAAAGCTTTTAAGAAATTTCTGAATTAGTCCCTGGAGAATCTAGAATTCGCTAGGTAAAAGTTTGTTAAATCTGCACCCTAAGTCCCTCCTTAACATCACTCAATTTTTCCTCAACACTAAGGCGATGAATTGTCCCGCGAAAATTTAAAAATTCGCGGGATAACTTTTAAATTAATTATAACTCTAGTCCTTAGGAATTTTAAAATATCATTTCAGTACTTTATTAATATTTAAAGTTGTTAGAAGAAATGAACATTTCAATATTCATGTTTAGGTCCTTATATTTTGAAAAGTTACATTCTGACCCCAAAAGTCTTAAAAGACCCGGTAGACCCTTAGGACTATATAAATTGAATGATTAATTATTTTACCTTGCTGATAGAACATACATTTAATAACAGATTTGCAGGACAATCACGAATTGCACTGATAAGGTGAGTTCCCTCCTAAACTCATTTCTAAAAATAATATAAAGGATTTCGTAAATAAAATGTGTAAGTTAAACATTCCTGGATAAAAGTAATACTACTACTGGCATATTATTGGCATTCTGAACTTCAATTATTTATGAATATTTGGAATCTTATTTGGTATCGCCAGTGTATTATTATGGACTTCTGGTTCTATCGGTGGGGGCTTGCACTGTGCGAGGCTAGTCACCCGTACGAGGGCATCTCGAACCATCGATAGTTCGGTTATGTTTAAACGGGATCCCGGGCCTGTTGGGAATCAGTTAGGGCAGGGAAAGCATTGGGCTGACTGATCTCCGCTGTGAACCTTCAGTGTCAAAAAGTTTGGGCGATATGTATCCTGAGTCAGGAGGTTGGCCCTGGAACATGAGCCTGTGAACTTGGACTGGCGGGTACCCCAGTTCTAAGATTTCACGAATAGGAAAAAGTAGTATATGGTTGTAAATCATGGCCATGTCTATCTGGAGTACGGCCGGTTACTGACTATGGACTTCTATAAAAGGATTTCTGGTTTTCTATCTACAGCTTGGAAATATATTACAAAAATAATTGAAATAAGGACAAGTTTCAAAAGGATACAAATGAATTTATTTAGAAAAAGCAAAACCAGTTTAAAAACATGGGCACTCACTACACTGGGAACTCACTGGGCTTTTTAAGCTCATTGTTTTATGTTTTAACTTTTTCAGGGAATGCGGAGTTATAAATAATCAGCACAAGAATAAAAGTACCTCTGGAGTCAAGTTACTTTGTCATATAGACAAAGACAGAAAATAAAGTCAAAGTCAGCAAATGGATTAGTTAGAAGAGACAATTTTTGTCTGTTTGTACTCACTGTATTAGTAATAAAATCATGTAAAGTTTTAAATTTTCGGTGTAATCTAGAACTCAGTGCCGAGAGGCACGCGACAACCCGACCCGAGAGGGAACGGGGTGTCACACCTGTCGTGCTCTTTACCAATCTCTTCAGCTGTATCGGTATTTTTGTCGCCCCTTAGTTAATTAGCGACCGATTTACGACGGACCAAGTTAAAAAATTATAAATCTAAAAACCGACATCGTTCAGAATGCGAATACGAACTAATATGAATATTTTAGTAATTATTTATTTATTAATAAGAAATTATTAAAATTTTAACTCCATCATTTAATGATTCACGTAAATGTATACACAAATGTATTACCAGAATTGTTTTGCTTCGAGTCTATTTAGATATTTTATAAATTAGTATAATTATTACTTGTGTTGACTATTCATATGTGTGTATATAGTAATAGTACCTAAAATATGTGAAATGTTTCTATATATCCCTTAAAAAGAACTCCGCTATTTTTTTAAAAGAAAGATATCTTAATAGTGACCGAATTACAAATTCGGTTGGTAATTGGTCGCCCCTTAGTTAATTAGCGACCTATTTGCAGGGACCAAGTTAAAAAATTATAAATCTAAAAACCGACATCGTTCAGAATGCGAATACGAACTAATATGAATATTTTAGTAATTATTTGTTTATTAATATGAACTAATATACGAATACGAACTAAAATGAATATTTTAGTAATTTCCAGTACTCTTGAAGTCGTGCCAGACGGTCTTACAAACCCATATGGGCCTCTTATTTTTTTTTCCTCGGGTCACTCATAATGCCGCTGAGTCTCCTCTTAAGTATGGTACGCCAACCTGTCTTGACGCCCGCCTCATGCTCAGGAGCCCATTGATACCTTTTCTGTATTTTGAAATAATGTTAGATAAATAAATTCGAAGACTTCTAAATTCAAACTTATTTGCTAATTTATCGAGGTTTAAAATAAACTTACTGTGAACTCTTCCCACCACATTGTTTCTTCTTCCGGGGGAAAATCCTTTATGGTGCTATATTCCCCCTTGAAACGACCTTGAAATATTGCAGTAATGGCGGAGGAACAACTGGATGCCAATCTTAATCTATAATAGCCAAGAAAAAATTTAATTAGAGACTATAATGATTACAAAAAGTATAATTAACTTAAAGGAAATAATTAAAAAATTAACTTACGTGCCAAGAGTATGTTGCAGGAGAATACGAGTATCTAGTGTAGTCACATCTCCACCAGTACTGGTATCAATCGTCGTCTATGGGACAGTAGACTGGTGAGTCACTGATCCTGCTACCGGCGTAGACTTAGTCGGCGGTACCGACGCAGACGCAGACGCATCCCGAGATACATGTGCATCAGCATACTGTGACGGATGTGTCGTACCAGGCTCGGGTGTAGATGGCAGTGTCGACCTCAAATCAGATGATGAACCTGGCTGGGAGGTAAGGGCCTTAGCAGACGCGGGTGGCGAACCAAATGGCAATGACACTCGAATATTTTTCTTTGGAGGCATCTCTGAAATACAATATACAACACGATTCGTTAAATGGTATATCATATTATGAAAAAGAAGAAGGTAGCAGAATGATGCAATAGAAAGTCTAGAAGCAAATTCAAGATTCTTAAGAGTAAATGCATAGTGGGATCAATGCAGTCCAAGTCTTTGCTACATTATGATGAAAACAAGAAATACATACCAATTTATTGTGTGTGTTGGCCAGTTCTGGGTGTGTATTTGAAAGCAGCCCCAAAACCAGCAACCTTGATAGTCCTATAGGAGTTACCGGATAAAATCAACATTTCCTCAAGTACTACTATATACAGAGAACCATGTGAAGACAATTGAACCAGATTTGGCAGTTTTAGCTGTTAAGGTAGGAACGCAACATCAGCACCAAGCTGACCGTGCTAGTCAAGATTTTGGCTCAATGAAGACAAAAGTTTCTTGACAAACCTTTGTAGGCACATCTAAAGCTTCCGAAGATCAGATCATTACATATGGCCACATAGATGTTTAGACTTAATCTGTTTCTTGTACAAGCTTTTGTCCCTTTATAAAACTAATAGATTCTCTAGGAGGTTATCACAATAGCATAACATTTGCTCCGGAATTGGATAAGAAGATTTTTTAATCTGGTATGTTTTCAAAGAAATAGACATGGAATCCTCATGAACATGGTGAATTTCTATTTCTATTTCTATTTGTTTTACCACAAAGATACTTAAGCGAATAATACATAAATAATGTTTAGCAATAGTACCTTGCATATATTGAACTAACAATTCTATACAATTTATGATGCTATCTCAGCCACTGTTTTGAGTTGGCTATAAAGTTAAAATCACTTGTAGAATTATTTAGCAAAAAGGAAGTCTTGTTTAGTCATTTCTAGGATGCAACAAAACTTTGAAATTTGCAATCAGCAATTGCTAAAGATTTCCATAAAAAACTCTTTATAAAACTAACTTTTAAATCAATTTGAGCACACAACGGAGCTTAGAACCCATTGAAATTGATTATTGATTCCACATGAAAAGAAAGATTATTGATTAATACATAATCTAATAAACACTAAAATAACATAGCTATGATAGTACAGAACACTAAATCTCAATTGTTCAAGCAATTCATCATCTAACCAAGATGCTGATTTCAGGTTATCACAGGTTAACAACAACAGAAGTAATCATAAAAAACTTATACAAATTCAGAATCATACAATTTCACAATCAAAACTCATACTAACCAAGAGGTCCGAAGATGAACAGATTCAGCCAAAGAACTCTTAGACTTGAGAAATCACAATTTATGCAGAATGGAACTTCAGAGACTTAAAACAGTTTTATAAAATTTGTCTCAATCACCTGTAACATTGACAAGAACCTGAGTTAGAAAATTGTGTGACCAAATAAATTTGAAATTCCAATTGAATAATTATATTGTAAACAATGTGACAAAAGAACAAGACATCATAGGAATTAACCTTGAAGAACTTTGAAAAGGGCTTCTGTGAGGAACTTCAAATTGGTGATGCAGTTGGTGGCGTCGGAGGTGAATGAAGAAGGTGGAGGTGATTTTGGTGGTGGCGGGTTTATCGCGAGGTATAGTGACAAACCTTGAAGAATAAGGGATTTTGTGAGCGTCGGAGAAGGTGGAGTCGTCGGAGAAGGTGAGGTGAATCCGAATTTTTGACGACAGGATGAATTGGGTGAAATACTTTGGTTATTTAAAGATAAAACGAACAAAACGACGTCGTTTTCAAAGTTTGATCGCTACGTTCCGTCGTTAGTCAATCGTTACAACAAACAAAACGACGTCGTTTTATGCCTTTCTTTTATAACTATATAAATAAACAACGTTATGTATTCCGTCGGTAATCGGCCGTTAACGTACGTCGTTAGTCAGTCGTTAAAGTAAACAAAACGACGTCGTTTTATATCCTTCATTTATAACTATATAAATATACAACGTTATGTTTTTCGTCGGTCATCGGTCGATAACGTCCGTCGTTGACGGTGAATAAAACGACGTCGTTTTATTTCCTTAATTTATAACTGTATAAATATACACCGTTATGTATTACGTCGTTAATTTTCGTCGGTATTCGGTCGTTAAGGGTGAACAAAACGACATCGTTTCAATTTGGTCTACGGGACCGATATGGCCGACGGAATAGCGACCGTGGTTTTTTCGATTTCCAGTCGGTCGGTATTCCGTCGTTCATGGTGTGACCGAAAATTTTGGTCGCTATTTAACTGTTTTCTTGTAGTGGAGTAGCCAATTTAGTCTTTGCGCACAAATCTTGTAATCATACTGATGATAAATTGGCAAAATACGCAATGAAGCTTGGAGCTTCCAATCAATGGTTTGGATACCCACCGGGACTTCTCCTACCAAATGTACTACATGATATTGATTAATGATATATATTGTTTTACTGTTCAAAAAAAAAAAATCGCCTCTCGATAAAAAAAGTTACTCCATCCGTTCCCAATTATATGTCGCCTAAATATACTTTATCATTTTTTTAATTATTTGTCACTTTATGAAACCAACAGAGTATTAAATGTATTTTTTTCAAACTTACCCTTGTATTTAGAACACTTCTGATATGGACCGGGTCCACTGAACCATGCGGTGCAAATTTGGCCATATCACTGCATTTCCTTCTCTCTCCTCATTCTGCAGGGATGTGGTCAATTCTGTACCACGTAGCCACATGGACCATGTCCATATCAGAATTTTCCTTGTATTTAATTAATTCAGTCAACAACTAATTTGAATTGTCCCAACATAAATGTATTAATTGAAGGTTAAAAGTGTCTATCTATCTATAAATTAATGTATCTCAATCATTTTCTTAATTCGAGTGTTTTGTCCTAAAGTGACAGATAAATGGGAACGGAGGAAGTAAAATAAGAAGAAAAAAAACTAGATGACGTTGACTACTAGATCGATTTATTGTCTAAGTTATTAATGATAATGTTTTGTGCATATTAAGTAAGAGTTAATAGCTATTTATATCACTAAACTATTTACGAATTTCTCTTTATAGTACTAAACTATTTTTTTTATCTAAATATGTCACTCAACTATTTACGTTTATCAAAAATATACAACCACCCATTTTTTGGGTGTTTTCAGCTGCGATGTCACGTGAGTTGCTTCAGAACATGAACAAAGGCGAAAAGGAAAATAAATATTGGAAACGTCGGGCCATAACTGCTTAATTTGACAGACCCATTTGCCCTTGCAACAACAAATTAAGCAGTTATCGCCCGAAGTTTCCAAGATTTCTTTTCATTTTCGTCGTTGTTCATGTTCCGAAGCAACTCACGTGACATCGCTGGCCGGAAAACACCCAAAAAATGGGTGGTTGTATATTTTTTGATATACGTAAATAGTTGAGTGACATATTTAGATAAAAAAAAATAGTTTAGTACTATAAAGAGAAATTCGTAAATAGTTTAGTGCTATAAATAGTTATTAACTCTATTAAGTAAAGTGCTTTTTATTTTGGAAAGGAATAAGTAAGTAACAGTTTAATACTATTATAGATTCAATAATTATTAATTGGAATCAATTTTCAAATCAATTAATTACAAATATAACCTCAATTTTCTTGGAAGTTGGAATTTATAGTAAAAAAGTTTAAGATGATTAGTTAATTGACCTTGATTGTCACAAACATTCTTATAAGTTTACAAAAATTATTGTAGAATGGGCTATGAGTTTTGGGATACAAGTTGAGACAGTTGTTTACAGCCCACTGAACTTATTAGGTAAAAGCCCAAACTACTTTTTTGATGAATAAGAAAATTCATTTGGATTCATCTTCAATTTGAGCCTTGTTATTCTTTTCAACCGACAGCTGGTTTTTTTTTTGGGTCCACCTCCACCTGTCCAAAACTTTTTTTTTTTCTTTATGCAATACTACCTTCATTCAGGAATATAGATCGTTTAATACATGTAACGAAAATTAATGAAGTAAAAAACAAAATATTTTGTTAGTCAAAATATAAATATTACTTTCTTAAATAGAATTAGTTATATACAAACCCTATTTGAGAGAGTAATATTGATATCTTAACTAATAAAATATGAAATGAAATACTGATTAGTTTTAATCTATTACCAAAAAGAAAAAGAAAAAAAAGACAAATTTTAACCGGTATAAAAAAAAATGGATTTCCAAATGCAGCCTAAATTTTCAGCAAGGCATTTTTTTTTTTTTTTGCCTTCACGAGATTAATTTTTGGAAATTAAAATTGAAAAAATTAATTTATTGGTAATTTCTCAAGTTACATTTGCTGTTTTTTTTCTTTCTCTTTTTTTTTCCTTTTTTCTTTTCCAAATCCTTAATAAATTGATGAATCAAAATTTACTATTCTTTTGTAAGCTAGAATTCCGCCGCCGCCACGACCACATGTAAACTGCGATTATAAATAATTTTTGTCAATACTGATCCCCTCGAAGATTCTCATCAATCCACTTTTCCACTCACGGATGCAAAGAAGTTGCCACAAAGGGAACCGCCAAGCAAACCCCTTCAAGTACATTGGACCCAAGCGCAATCCCTCAAATCGTGAAGAGTGGTTTCTTCAGCAACTTTGCAAATATCATAATGATTTATCTTGAACAATATGCTGACGCCGTAGCATCAACTTAGTCTTGAGACGATCCAACCGCGCCAATCATAATTTGTACTATCAAAATGGGTCAGGACCTACGAACCAGTCCGGTCCGGTCCGTCAACTAATGGGGTGGGTATGGATTAGAGAAATATTTATCCGTTAAAATGCGGGTATTTTTTGCCCCGTCCATCTAATCCGCTACCCGTGCAGGGCGGATTATGCGGGTCGCCCGCGGACTTAAAAAAAAAATTACATATCCATATATATTCTCCTCAATCCAATTCTTACCCTAAGTCTTATTTCTCTTCCGCCTCCAGCACCGGTGCGATACAACTGCTCCTATTCTAGTCTTCTTCGCGGCTCTGTCTATGATGTTGGCTTGTTGCTCTCTGTCTCTCTCACAGATGAGTCATTTATTTTATCTTTTTCTATGACTGTAAATTAATTCAAAGTTTTATTTCTAATAAAGGATTCTATGTTATGAATTGCTACAGGGATTTGTTTTACCTCAAAATGAAATAGTAAGTGCATTATTTGGGGATCAAAAGTGCTTCTGTAGTTTGAATTTAAAAAAATAAAAAATAAAGTGCTTAGGTAGTTGGGCCCGCGGACGTCCCATCAGCCTGCGAATTTGTAACGGGTCGGGTAAGAACTAGACTTTGCATGATCCGCAAAAAACGGTCCAGCCCGTTTAAAAGACATCCCGTGCGATAGTTTGGAAAAGACAAATAGCCTATCTTTTCTTACATCTCGGGAGAATTACCCGGTCAACTGTCCACCCGGTCAAGTGAAAAAAAACGACTCTACGAATCCGAGGAAAGGCTGCACGACAGTAGTAGGGGCGTTGAGACGGGAGCTTTTTGTAGTGCTAGCAGGAATACAAGCGGGTTCAATTTGATGAATCTGTAAGTCAAGAAAAACTTACGTAGCAGTATCGAAGACCTTCTTTCATCTACCCTTTCCTGGGACTCCCTCTCAGGTCGATCTGGTTCACTCGTTGCATGCCGGATCAGCCCGTTCGCCAATACTCACCATAATACTCGGGGGTGGTTTAAAAGTCCTTTACCATCCCAATTCCCACACCATATATATGTGTGCGCGCGCGTGTTAACAAAGAAGAAAAAGTGCAAAATTCTGTTTAGATAAAATTTATCTTCATGGATCCCATCCATCAATTATGACATCTTCTAATAAGCAATTATGTTTGAAAAGTGGACTAGAATTTTTCAGAACTATGGTAGCCAACGTTCCACTGTAAATCATCATAAACCTCGTCTAACCAAGAATCAATGTCTAAAGTCCATGAATATGAATAAAAAAAAACTACAACTCATTGGTCAAGCAAATTTATGAGTTTATCATTTGAACGATGCACCTCAGAATGCGTTCCGAGAAAAAAAAACACAGATAAATAACAGGAGAATCACAGCAGGGAAAATGAGGCCACAAAAGCTAAGCCTTTCACCAAGTATGTTACATTGATACTAAGACAAAATGCCCCCAAGATGCATTCTAAGTAGAGGAAAACATTCAAGGCAGGCAACTGAACTATGTGGAAGAAGAACCAACAGTTGAGTTTACCTTTTGCATCAAGCCTTTGATCTCACTTTCTAACCTGGATCTCATCTCAGGTGAAAGATTGTTGCCTGCTTTATCCAACATTGATTTCATCATTTCAAGATTCTTTTTTATGGTTAAAAGATCAGGAGGATCGCTCGTTTTTGGACTTAAACCAGAAGGCATTGCTCGAGTCTTCTTGTGCACGTTCCTTGGCAAAGAGGGTTGTGGGCTCTGCAAATTTTTAGTTGGTTTGGGAGCTGACGGAGCTGATGATGAGAGGTAAATGAATCGACAGCCTGCAAGTGCAGAACCAAAAGGGTTGTTTCCTTGTAAACTTTGGTATGCTTGCAAGGCATCAGAAGTCTCTACAAAGACAACTTGAGCAGTTGAATCATTTACATATCGCGTTTCTGATTCTTTTATAGCTCCAAATCCCACGAATGTTGTAAGAAGTGATTCTACAGAAGGCAAAGAAACACCGGACGCGAAATTCAACATTATAGCCCCTGATATTTCTTCATTCTGCACCTTATTCCTTCGCCTCCTTTTCCGCGGTTTATCTTTATTTGGAACAGAGTTTTTTTCTCCCACATCATTACCTAACGAGCCAGATTCAGCAACATTCCCATTCAAATCCGGTATGGAAGAATTGCGAGGAGCTGAGAGGTAAACCAAGCGGCAACCAGTAAGAGACGGTCCGAAAGGATTGTTCTCTTGTAAACTCCGAAAAGCTCTCAAAGCATCAGAACTCTGTACAAATACAACTTGAGCAGTTGAATCATCTACGCGCCGCGTTTCTGATTCTATTAGGACTCCATATCCCACAAATGTTGTAAGAAGTGATTCTACAGAAGGCAAAGAAACACCTGACGCGAAATACAACAGAATTGCCCCAGAAAGTTCTACATTGTTCAGTGCCTTCTCTGGTACTGCAGTGTCAGATTTACTTCTCCGTCTTCTACGCCGGGGTTTCTCATTATTTGGAAGAGAGTTCATATCAGTAACATTATTTGCTCCTGAGCCAGAGTCACCGGCATTTCCATTCAAATCGGGTATGCAGGAATTCCCTTCATTGTTTACAAGGTCCGAACTTTTCTTTCTTTGCCTTCTCCTTTTCTTTTCAGGATTGGCTGCTGCATTCAATATCTGTGTTTGCTGCAAAGTTTTCACTACTGAGCTAGATTCAACATGATTCGAACTGGCCTCTGGTTTCCTATCCATTATTTCTGATGTAACTTCAGTTTCGGCAACCATATTATTTCTGTCAAGAACGCTTGTGAACGGACTAGGACCCGACGTATGCATATCTTTCAACAATTGCACGTTAGGACCCGCCTTTTGCACATCTTTCAACAAATCAACAAATTTTACGCACTTTCCATGTAAATCCATCCAGCCAAGACCATTTTTAGTAGGCCTATCCTCCACTTTTCTCTTCTTCCGACCACGTTTTCCTGGTACCGGTAATCCTTCAACTGATGTGTTGGTGCCACTTGGATTTATATTTGGTAATTGACCTGTTGGTTTGATAGCAGTGGCACCCAGAACTGTTACATCAGAAACTTTTTCGGTCTGGGTTGCATCGGTGCACAACGAGCCATTTACAGCATCCGTCGTCGTGCTAAGAGATGCTGCACCTTCTGAAGTGACCGCTTCCTTTTTGCTTCTTCGTCTCTTCTTCGGCTGGCCACTGGAGGAAGGATTGTACCCTGCAGCAGTGCCCAACAAGCCATTTACAGCCCCTGTCATTGTGCTAAAAGATACCATACAATCTGAAGTAACAGCTTCCTTCTTCTTTCTTCGTCTCTTCTTTGGCTGGCCACTGGAGGAAGGATGCTCCCCTGCATCCTCTGGACCTTTATTTGTTCCCTGTTTCTGAGATTGAGTTTCCGGTAAATTCTGGGAAGAGTTATCCTTGTGACTAAACTCCAGACCATCACCAATATCCCCATCGGCAGCTATCTCATGGTTTAAGAAAGCAAATCTTCTGAAACAAGAAATGAACCTCTTGATGGAAGCAGAAGATCTTCTTTCCTTGTAATTAGAACAATCACGAGCAGTCAGATGAAGTTCAGAGAGCATTTCAGATGAAGATGACTTTATGTCCTCTGGTTTACAAATTGCATTAAGCCCACCACTAGATTTTCTTGGCCCCCTCTTCTGTGAATTCTTGCTGTTACTTTCCATTCCCTCATTAGAAACTTTCTTGGGATCTTCTGTTTCATTTTGGGCTTCAGTTGGTTTGTCTTTGATGGGGTCTATGTAAGGATATGATAAATATTTGCTTTTCTTTCTTTCCCTCGACTTGTTACCTTTATCAGATCTTCTTACAGTTCTAGCACCACCATTTAGTCCACTCACTCGACTGCCACCTGTAGCTCCTCGAGACTTTATGGGGCCGGAATTTGCAATCTCGGATGAATTCATGTTATAACCAATAAGAATCTCAACTTTGCCACCACAATTCTCCTTTTCCTCCATCAATTCAGCTTGGTTTACAAACTCCTTGTCCGATGCTGGCCCACTTTGAGCACTTTCTCTGGCATCACTTGGCCGGAGTTGATTCATAGGCAACTGGCAATGTCCCAGAGAACGGTAAAAGGATGTCAGACGATTTTGAGTGACAATTAAGTTAATCTTACCAGGTACAGAACCATCATGTGCAAGACACTTAATACGTCCAAGAAAATTAGCAGGCTCAAATCTAGATAGCGAGAGACCACATTGATCACCAGCCCTTTGTTTTGACAGTGAATTTCCGTTCACAGTGTATGCAGAACAAGTAATCTCTTCCCTTTCTTTTGGAAAACAAGAACAAGTCATCTCTTCCCTTACACGCCGACCAATCTCATTAACAGCCCTTTCTACAGCCCCACAGAAACTTCGTGAACTGTTTTGTTGAACCAGCTCATCAAAGCACTGCACAAAATGCTTCAACTGGGACGGGAAGCACCAGACAAAATTAGCATTCCCAAAATACTTAACTAGTACACTGCCCTTTTTTTTAGACCCCATGTCTTTTGTTGAATTTGAAGGATCACTAACAACACCAGGCCACCATAAATTAGTCCTGGTTTTAATCCAAACCAAGTCACCCAAAATGAAATTGCATTCATCAGTTCCAACAGCCTGATCCAGTTCATTTGCTTCTTCTGTTAAACCGGTATTTATCACATCAAGCATGAAGCCTGGAGACTCTGAAACTCCGACATTTGCATCTTTGCAGTTACGAGACGACAATGTTCCACCTCTTACAGATGACATGTTCTCACTGGATTCACCATTTTCCAACACATTCTCATTGCTGAACATCCCGTCTTCAACTTGGTAAATATCATCCAACGGTCCAAAAACATCAACAAAAAGAGAAATACTGTCAACATTCCTGGAAGAATCAGACATATATATGTGTGTTGCATCATCAGTTTTCTCCACAACCTCTTCCGTAGCGTTCATCTCAACCCGGACACTATCTGCCGGAACCATGTCAATCTGTGAGCCGTTACGATTGTTTGACCCTTCGTTACATATGACCAAGAATTCTCTTTCCTTATCAGATCCCAATAAGCCATTTTTCATCTCATCCTCACCCTTAAAAGGTTCCAAATTATACTCAAATTCCACAAAGCCATTTTCCCAAGTATTAGCCACTCCAATTTCTTCCACATTACTTGTTTCAACAGTTACACTATTTACATCAATCTGAAGATTTTTTCCCAAAACTGATCCATTACACTCTTTACTAAATTCAGACAGAACAGGATCTTCTTCAGGGGTTTGATCGTATGGGTTTTGACTTTGATTCAACTTTGACTTCACATAGCCCTCCTTTAGGGTTTTTGAGTATTTTTTATCTTCCATTTCAAGAATGCATAATAAAGATCTCAACTTTTTTCAATACCAATTAAGACTACATCCATCAATTCCTCTGTTCATAAGAAAAACAGAAAAAAATAGAAAAATTCAAACTTTTTCATGGTGCTTTCACTTCATGGTCATATTCCCCCCATCCAAGAAAACTAAAAAAAAAAACCAAAATCCCTCTAGAATTTAACCCAAAAAAATTGCAGTAACAAATAATAAACTAAATGAAGCAACAAATAAAAGCAGAATTTTTTTTTTTAAATAAAAGCAGAAATTGAAGAAGCAAGAAAAGTGCAGTTACCTGAATGAAAAATTCCCAAAAAGAGGCGGAGATCCCAGAGAGAGAGAGAGAGAGAGAGAGGAACAATGTTCTTGTGGAGTGATAGAATTTTCTGGACTAGGAATCTTTGAGGGCAAAAGTGATAACTACCAAAAGGAAAGTTTCTGTTGTTAATTCTTGTGGTTGAGCTGGATTGAAAATAAAAACATGTTAAAATAGTTTGATTTGTTTTTAATTTGATTTTAAAATTAAAATAATATTTAAATTGTCTTTAAATTAAGTATGCGAATAAAATTTAAAATATTAAATTATTTAGATTGATTTCAATTTGAAACTAGTTTAAGACGGAGATCAGAATCTCAGCTCCAAACTCAATCCAAATAGACCCTAAATCTAACTGTAACAGTGATAAAAGCCAATGTGAAAATCCTTCTTATTTTTTCTAGATCAACTATTTTTATTTTTTAATTGGAGAGAAATATAAGTTTGGACTAATCACGTTAATCTATATATGACTTCATAAGTTTACTAAATAATATTATCTCCATTCATAAATATAAGACTTTCATTACATGTTAAAAAAAATCAAAAAAGCAAAAATTAAAATATTTTTATAATTAAAATATCAATATTACTCTTTTAAAAAATAGTAAGACTTAAATAGTTTTAAAAAAATGAAAGTAAAAGCATCTTTCATTTTGGTTCATATTTCACAAATAAAAAGCTAATCATGTCAGAGAAGAAGATGCTCCGCTTTGAAACTTTGGTTTTATTGAGTATCTATGGGCAAAAATTGTACTCTCCATTTCATAATTATGAAACGTTTAATATATGTAGTAAAAATTAAAAAATAAATAAATTGTTTTTAATAAAAATATCAGTATGATTCTTTTAAATATTATTAGTATACACGTTCTATTTAAAAGAGTAATATTAATATTTTGACTAACAAAATACTTTATTTTTTACTTTATTAATTTTCGTTATATGTTTAAACGACTTATATTATAGAATGGAGATAGTAGTTATTATAGTAGTTCGGTTATTTTACATATTTTATCAAAGATAATACTATTTTCAACTCTTAATTGAACACAATTTTAAAATGTTAAATGTGTTAATATCTCTTGAGCAAAACTTTTTCAAATAGCTTTATATCTACTTATTTACATTTGAATTTGAGTTAATCATTTGCCAACAAACGATGAAACAAGGACCAATTCTTCAATTAAAACTAAAAAAGAAGAAATTGTATATAAGTCGATCTAATTTGATGATTTCCTTAATTTATTTTGAAAAATAAATCAAAATGTATCAATTTTTATTTGAATAAGAAATTGAATGTTTGATTTAAAATTGAAAGAATATATAATAAAGTAGTTGTAGAAGTTGGAAAAAGACTAGTAAGGATTACATTCATCATCAATAGACTTTTTCCCCTAATTAGATGTTTTTCCCCTGAATGCTTGCGAAAAAGGAAAAAAAAAAAAAAAAGGTACCATGGAAAATTTTATCTTCATCAAGGGCACACATGATCACCTGTGACACTCTCGGTGATATTATTTTCTTAATTCTTGGGTGGGAAGGACGAGAAACAAATTTTATCCATAATTTTTCCGAAATAAATGAATTTTATAGAGTAAAATACAGAGTTTTAAAAATCTTAAGAGGCTGTAGTCACTCACCCCTGTTTTGGCCCCGTTGTCTTCATCAATTACTATTATTATAAATAACAAACAAATAAAGCAAATGAATCTAAAATTGAGGGATTAATTCAGTCTTGAATATAGAGAAATTCACTATATGTATACACAAGTGCAGTGATATGTGCACTGCACGTGTTAATTTTGGCTAAAAAATAATCGGAATTATTAATTTGTCAAACAGAGCAGACTCGTAAAATTATTTTGCTATAAATAATTTAAATAAAAATGTAAGCTATTTAAAAAAAGATATATATATATATATATCGGATTTCTCCTACGAAAATCATATGTGAAAATATTAATCAAATCTAAATCATGAATTTTGACATCATTAAAAAAGTGTGGTAAATTCTAAGATGACTCTCTTTGCTTTCAGCGGAGTAGAGTAGTCTTTGTGTGATGTGTCAGACAATTTACTGAGGTAGATTATTTTAAAAAGTCATGTCGGTGATGTAATAAGCATCTCAGGGCGCGTGGATCTCAAACAAGCAAAGCACAAACGACAAAAGCTGAGTATTAAATCAAGAAAAGGGGCGTTCCGAGAATCGAACTCGGGACCTCTCGCACCCAAAGCGAGAATCATACCACTAGACCAAACGCCCTCTCATGCTGAATTAACTCCAGTTAAATATATTTTTCGTACATCTATTAGCAATGGCAAATGGGTTAACCCGGCGGGTTTGGGGCGGGTTCGGGGCGAGTCGTTGAACAGTGGCGGGGCGGGGCGGGCGGGGTTGACCAGTCAATGGGTCATGGCGGGTTGGGTCGAAAAAATAATATGAACAACCCACCCCGCCCCGCTTGGAAAACCCGTCAAAGGTGGGCCGAGTCACGGGTTAACCCGGTGGGTTGTGTGGGTTTGGCGAGTTTGGCGGGTTTGGTGGGTTGAACGGGTTGGGTTAAATTTTTTTTTTTTTTTTGATGAGTTTAAAGTTGGACATAATAAATAAGTATAAGTTAGACATACATATAGATAAAGCCACCTTGTAGTGGTGGGGGGGTTTGGCATGGACTCCCTACTGGGTTTTATTAATAACAAAATTAGTGCTACATAGGAGGGGGACTTATGTGGCCTAAACCTCCCACATGAAATTACATTAAACTATCTAATATTACTAAGTACTAAACTTAAATGAAAAATACATAATAAAATAAACATTACAATTTAATATGAAATTGCATAATAAAATAAACATTACATTTTAAAATACTTACCTCTAATCTTCATCTTCATCTTCATCGTCGTCCTCATTAACTATTGCATAGTAATCTTCAACCGCATTAGGATCAACTCCCATCTCCCTCAACTCGGCATCAAACCAATCATTCGAACACATACATGCCTCCAAACTCTTTGGTGCCAACCGACTCCTAGTTTCATCCAAAATCCTTCCACTTAAACTAAAAGCTTATTCTGAAGCGACAATTGAAACCGGTATTGTCAAAATATCACGAGAAATTCTTGACAAAACCGGAAATTGTGTTGCATTTTATTTCCACCATTCGAGAATGTCAAAATCATTATCATCCGCTTCAATGCAGGGAGCAATTAGATATAAGTTAAGTTCATTGGCGGACGATGAACCGGTGGATGTCTTTTGCCTCTTCATTATTTTGTTTAAAGTGTTTGCGATCTTAGGGGTCGGGCGAGGGGGTCTTCCACCACGAATTGTTTGTGTCACTTGATTTGTTGGAGTTGTAGAAGATGTAGACGCTCCATCATTATTAATGTCATTACTGTAAATGGAGAAAAGCTTGAAAAGAAGTTTAGTTGTTTCTAAGATATGAGCTTTTGTTCTTTTTTCAGATTCTAGCTTACCCACTTCATCATTAGTAGTCATGCTACCAGTATAAAAAATTCGAAATTTTTTCACAATTTGCCGTCTTATATCTAGGATCTAAAAAAATTAGCTATGCGATACAACATAGGAACTTCCCAATAGTATTTTTTTAAACTTAAATAACATTTGATACAAACATAGGAGAAAATTTATCATTCAAACTATACTTAATAAAAACTTCAACAACGTTACACAAAATTGGGAGAATATAATGCGTAGTGGGATAATATTGGCCGGATAGTATTAAAGTAGCATCTTTAAAAGTTAGCAAAAAAATCAGATATAACAAAGAACCTCAGTAAAAACCTCTTCATCTAAGAATGTAGGAAACCCATTAGAATTACAAAAATTCAATTAATTGATATTTATAGGGTAGTACACTTTCTATCATGTCATGGGTGGAATTCCATCTAATAGTTGTATCCTTCCTAAACTTCTTATAGTTTAATCCTTGCTCTAGAATTAATTTTTTAAAATGTTGTTTTCTAACCGGAGACGTAGAGATAAATAGACAAACATTCCTTATTACACCAACAGTATTCTTTACAAAATCATAGCCATCTTGCACACATAGATTCATAATATGACAAGCACACCTTACATGAAATAATGTACCTTCAAGTATAGGCAACATACTAGATTTAAGAAAAGGAATTGCAGCATCATTACTACTAGCATTATCAAGAGAGATGGAGAAAATTCTTTCTAATATGCCAAGATCACGAGCCACCTTTGAAATATTTCTAGCAATATTTTGTGCATTATGAGGATATTCAAATAATTTAAAGCCAATTACTCTTTTTTGCATTTGCCAATCATTATCTATCCAATAACAAGTAACACAAATATAAGACTCTTGAGTACAAGCTTTCCAAGCATCACAAGTTAGAGCAAATTTTCCAATATGGTTTGCAAAAAGAGTAATAATAGTTTTTTTTTCATAGATTCATAGTTGCCAATTATTCTAGAACGCATTGTTGATCTAGGAATTCTTTTAAAAGCCGGTTGAATGCCGTGCATCATTCTAACAAATTGAGGATTTTCGGATACACCAAAAGGCATGTTACAACACACTACCCATTTAGATATATCATTGATGGCGTTATTATGATTATAATTCCAATTAGATAGTGCTTGACCGGTTGTTGCATCAAGTTGTTTTTGTCTAAAAAAATTAGTTACCCAATCCGGGTGTTTATTTTTTATGTGTCTATTGAGTGTACCCATCCCCCAACTAATTGCATGACGAATTTCATGCCCACACAACTTACATTTAGCTTTCAAATTTGCCTTATTAAACTCCCATACTTTCCAAACGTCGGAACTCTTAGACTTTTTTTTTTTAGTTTCATCACCACTAGTAGAGGGACCGTGAGAGTGAGAGGGAGACGGAGACGGAATAACACCACTAGTAGATGGATCGGGAGACGGATTAGCACTAGTATTAATTGTATCAATTTCTTCATCATCAAATGTAAAATCAAAATCAAAATCATTTTGAGGAGAAATGTTGTCTATATTTTCCATTTTTATAACTTAATCAAAATAAAGAAAATCAAATTAATCAAGCAAACAATTATAATATAAGATTAACAATATGAAAACGAAAATTAAGATTTAGAGAGTGATACACTAACTAAAACGTAGAATGCCGAAATTTGGTAGAGTATTCGAAGATGTTCCACACTTTCACCGACTCCGACTTTAACCGCTTGCACAAATTCGTCTCTTGAATCAATTTAGAAAATAGATTAATATATGATAGAGTGATATTGGTGTGAGTTTGAGGAGATTTGAGGGGGTATTTATAGGATATATAATTATAATAGAGCTTTATTTAAGAGCCGTTAGTAACAACTTACAACATAGCCGTTACCTTACTGCTGGTAACAACTAACAAGTAACAAAACATAGCCGTTGGCAGTTGGCTGGGTTAAATGGGTTAGGCCAGTGGGGTAGGGTGGGTTAAATGGGTTGGGGCGGGTCCAAACGGGGCGGGGTGGGGTGACGGGGCGGGGTGGGTTGTGGGTTTTTGGCGGGGCGGGGCGGGGCGGGTCGATTTTTCTTGAATGTAAAACCCACCCCGCCCCGTTTGTAAAACCCACTTAACTCGTGGGTCATAACGGGTTTAGACGGGTCCAAAAGTGGGCCGAGTTAAACGGGGCGGGGCGGGTCGCGGGTGGGCCAAACCCACTTGCCATTGCTACATCTATGGATATAATGACATTAGTATCTTATTAAAAAAATAATGATGATCAATGTTGTCAAAATCGCGCGTTGGATAGTAAAATCGTACGATTTTACGATCCTAAGGCTTAAAACCGTGTTGGATCGCTGTACTGCTGGATCGTTCTAGATCGTCGATCCAGATCATAAGATCGTAGGATCGGACGATCCATTACGATCCAAATTTTCTCTTTTTACAAATGGGTCGTGACCAGGTCGGGTTATGTAATTGGAAAAAAAAAACGTTCTCATCTCATTCTCCCAATTCCCAAATTGCTTTTCTCAAGAACAGATCATCGTCTTCTCCTCCCTGTCTCAGATCATCGGCTTCTCTGTCTCAGAGCCGGCTCCCAAATCGTCTTTTCTGTCTCAGAGAAGGCTCCCAAATCGTCATCTCATCTCTTTCTCAGAGTCGGGAAGAAGAAAGAGCCCAAATCGTCCTCCCAAATGGGTAATTTTTCGTTTATCGTTTTAATTTTAGTTATCATAAATTGCTTATTTTTCATGAAGTTTTGATTAGATTTTTGTGAGAATTGGTAGTGTTTTGAATTAGGGTTTGATAAAGTTTTTTTTAATATGGAAAAAATACTATATTTGTACATCCGCTTGTTTTTTAATGTGGGGTTGGCATCCTGGTCCTTGTTCGATGCTTTGCTGATAGAAAGGCTATAGAAATTTTTTCTTTGCTGATAGAAATTTTTTTCTTTGCATCCTGGTCCTGGTTCTTGTTCGATAGGATATTTTTCTTTATGGAAATTTTCCTAGTTTTTTTCTTGTCCTAAGCATGTTGATGTTTTTTTGGCCTTTTTCAGGCAGTGTGTACAGTAGTTTCTTTTCTTGCGATAGTGCCTCTTGGTGAACTCTTCTTTTTCCACATAATTTTAATTAGAAAGGGAAAAATAAGATGTCGGGAGTGTCCGAATCGGGTAGTGGAAGTGCGGGCAATGATTCTAGCGTTGGAGTTGGAGGTGGTCAATCAAATCTCCGAAATAAAGCAGTCGGGAATAGGAGCGATCAAGGTTGGAAGCATGAAAATATGGTTAATGAGAATCCGAGAACAATTAGATGCAAATATTGTCCAAATGTGGTAAGCGGGAGTGTATATCGACTTAAACAACACTTGGCATGTACTAAAAAGGATGTCGAGGCTTGCCCAAATGTTCCGGACGAAGTCAGGAAAGAGATGTGGGATATTATGTGTTCTTTGCAAGAAAAATTGATCAAGAAGTCAAAACAATATGAGGAGGTAGTAATGTATATTGAGGAACGTGGTTATGAAGAAGACGAGTCAATTTCAAGTAGAAAACGACAAGCAGATGACATGAACTCTGGGGATCTCTTTAAGAGAAGATGAGCTAGTCAATCTACGATTAATAGCATATTCAAGAAGAATATAAGGGAGGAAGCTTGTCAAGAAATTGCTCGTTTCTTTTACAATAACGCGATATCATTCAATGTGGCCAAATGCGAGGAGTTCAACAAGATGTTTGAATTGGTCGCGAAGCATGGACCGGGGTTCAAGCCACCATCATATCATGACATAAGGGTGAAATACTTGAAGCAACAAGTCGAATCCACCAAACTTGACATGGAGGCGCACAAATCTTATTGGAATAAAATGGGTTACACGATAATGACGGATGGATGGACCGACAAGAGGAGGAGAACGATTATTAATTTTTTTGTGAATAGTCCTAAGGGAACGGTATTTTTGAAATCGATTGATGCATCAAACATATCTAAAACGTCCGAGAATGTACTTCATATGATGGATGAGATTGTCGAGGAGGTAGGAGAAGAAAATGTTGTTCAAATTGTGACGGACAATGCGGCAAACTACAAGGCAGCGGGAGAGAAGCTTATGGAGAAACGAAAGAAGTTGTTTTGGACACCTTGCGCGGCACATTGCATCGATTTGATATTGGAGGATTTTGAGAAGAAGATCCCGGTTCATAAAGAAACAATTGTGCATGGTAAAAAGATCACAACCTATATCTATGGGAGGACTTCACTTCTATGCTTGTTGCATCATTTCACCGCCGGGAAAGACTTAGTGAGGCCGGCCATCACTCGATTTGCTACCTCTTACTTGACCTTGGGATGTCTAAATGATAACAAGGGAGCATTGATATGAATGTTCACATCAAATGAGTGGAAATCTAATCCCCTTTCGAAGTCTAAGGATGGCAAATTGATTGAGAACTTGGTAATCGAGAATGAATTTTGGAGAGACGTTGGGGTGTGCTTAAAAGGAGCATATCCTTTGATTAAAGTTCTTTGGTTGGTTGATTCGGATGAGAAACCGCCAATAGGGTTTCTTTATGAGGAAATGGGTCGAGCAAAAGAAAATATCAAAGATATTTTTCATGGTGTCAAGAAAAGGTAAGAATCTTTAGCAAACATCTTATGCAAACATATAGTTTATCATGTCATTGTTATGTTTATCAAAACAGCCTCGGAATTCATCATATTTGCGAGGATTACCTATAGTTTATCATGCATTTAATATCTTATGTATCTCATTAGTCTTGTTAAATGAAAGAGTGCCTTTAATATCTTATTCTGTGGTGTTCATGAACTCCAAAAAAAGTGTTTACAATGTTGATGCATTTGATATTTTTATTACTTTGGAAATTAATTTCATTTATTTTTCATCATCTAGTTATGAGCCTATATGGGAAATCATTGATGGGAGATGGCAAAGACAATTGCATCGGCCGTTGCATGCCGCCGGGTACTACCTCAACCCTCGGTTACATTATAGCGATGCTTTCAAAACGGATTTGGAAGTTAAACATGGATTGTATGAGTGTCTTGAAAGGATGGCGGATAACGAGGAAAGTGTTAAGATTGATGCTTAACTTGAAATGTTCAAGAGTCAATCAGGTTTCTTTGGTAGTAGAATGGCAAAGAATGGAATGCAAACAAAGACCCCGGCACAATGGTGGGAGTCATATGGCGATGAATGTCCGGAGTTGCAAAAATTTGCAATTCGGGTGTTGAGTTTGACTTGTAGTTCTTATGGGTGTGAACGGAATTGGAGCGCTTTTGAGATGGTAATTTTTAATTCATCCATATAGTTTTGTACCTTGTTGTATATGATTTAATTTATTTTAATTATTGTTTAGGTTCATACCAAGAGAAGGAACCGTTTGAAACAAGAGACCATGAATGATGTTGTGTATGTGATGGCTAATTCAAAGTTAGCCAAGAAGAAGAAAGAAAAGAAGACAATTGAGTATGATATTGACGATCTATTATCGGATGATGATTATTGGCTTGTGGATGAGCTTGGAGATTCAATTGCGGAGTTGGATGAAGATGACTTAGTCAATGCATCCAATGACATGGAGATTCCGAGCATTGATAATGAACTCGATGTAAGCGGAAGTGGAGATTACATGGAGAATTATAATGACATGTTGAATGGTTTACTAGATTAGAAAATTTGAAAGATACAATTGTTGTTATGAAACTTGTTAGATTGAAAGACCTTATGACTTGTTGGTTTGTTTTGAAGTTTATTACTTGTTAGTTTGTGTTTTAAATTTATCATGAAATATTTTTTTACTAGTTTTGTCGGATCTTCTGATCCGTGTTACGATCCTCGTGCTTACGATTCTTGAGACCCCTTCCGTTCCGAGTCAAAATTACGATTTTGACAACCTTGATGATGATAATACTAAGAAGAAACTCACTTTTTCCCCGTGAACTATTTCATTTTCTCGCTTCCTACCCAAACTCATTTTTTCTTTTATCTTTTTTTTTGTGTACCCATGAAATATTTTTGACTATTTTATTGTATTGAAAAGAGTTTTGGACGGTGGTTATGGGTAACAGAATGGCACGTGCCCTGCACAATCCATCCAATTTCCCTCCAAAAACATAACACCATAATAAGTCTGGTCGGTCTTATAATTCGCAAGGATAGCCCACATGACATGGTTATAGAGTGACAGATTGTGTAGATGGACGCATGATTAATTCTTAGTAGCCGCAGTGTAGAAGTTTTAACCCTCCAATATGGGTGTGGCTTCTTGTCGAAAAAATTCTAGTATGGGCCGATCCCTGGTCCCATAACCATCTCACATGATTTGAGGCGGAACCTACTTTGCAGGTAGGCTCCACCTCAACTCATGTGAGATAGATGTGGGGCCAGTTCCACAAAAATCGGTCAGTGCCAAAGTGACCCCTTATTGTGTGGGTACCAAGTTAAAAAGTCTTCCAACACTGGTCGGGCTGCTAATTCGCCTTGATTTATATTCTACAATTACTTTAACAGATTGGAGTGTGAGGCTCTGGAGACTTGTGTATAGCTTTTTGTGTAGATGTCTTAGCGCGATACCCATTTTGATCGGGCAACCAAGACAAAAGAAAGCAAGATCGTAATTTTTTTTATTCAAGTCTACTCATATCCATGGTTTTAAAACCGGACCGTCGACCGGACCTCCTGGCGATCCGGTTAGGTGCCAAAACCCGTTTTCGTCAAAAAACGCTCTAATTTCATCGACCATGTAGACCCGTGCTGGCGGTCGGATCGTCCGAATCATGAGCCAGAACGATTTTGGGAAAAGCCGTACGGGTCACAAAATTCATAAATTTTTCTGTGTAAAAAAAGGGAAGAAGAATAAGAAAAATATAGAGAGAGGTGGCGGGCGGTGGTGATTCACGGCAGAGGGGCTTGCGATCTGGGACAGCAGCTTCAGTGGTGGAGAGGAAGAGAGCACGGAAGACGAGGAGGAAGGGGAGGTGGCGGGGAAAGAGGCGCCGGAGAAGGAGAAGAGGGGCGCCGGAGAGGGAAGAAGGGAAAAGAGATGCGCCGGATAGGAAGAAGGGAAAGGTGCCGGAGAAGGAGAAGAGGGGCGCCGGAGAAGGAAGAAGGGAAAGGTACCGGAGAAGGAGAGGAAGAGATCGCGGAAGACGAGGTGGCGGGGGAAGGGGAGGAGAAGAAATGAAGGGATTTTAGGGTTTTGTCACTTAGGGTTGGGTCAAGAGTATATATATATATATATATATATATATATATATATATATATATATATATATATATATATATATATATACTACGAGACTAAGAGTGCAATTGAAATATTAGCATATAAAATCCTATAAGATAATTATATTACAAATAAGTCCTAAACTATTTACTTTGTAATTATATCACTTTTATATTTGTAATATTTTTAAATTTTACATTAATATTAATATCAATGTTTATATCAACGAGATGTTTATTTGAAAAATTTTACATTAAATTTATTTTTAATTAATAAGTATATATTATATTTTTTTTTAATATTTATGACGTCACCGGGTTGATGAACGGGTCGATGACGGTCCGACCAGTGACCCGTGACCCAGTAACTTTTCCGGGTTGATGCCCGGTCCGGGTTTCAAAACCTTGCTCATATCACACTTGACCAAAAATTCCCTTCAAATCCTCTCTTCTAAAACTCTTAAATCGAGAACCCTAGTTTGCAATAACCTCAAATCCCATGGAAATCTTCCAAATTGAAGCCCTAATTTGTTGAAGAAGGGTGATACAATGAACTTTATAAGAAACGACAACAATAACCCCGAACGATAGATAAGCTTTTAATTTCGCAAATTGAATATTTTATGTGCAATTGATACATTCCAGATAAAAAAGTAATATTTTGTTCCTGAAAACATTCGTGTTTTCGTCCTTTATGCTGAAAAGATTATGAGCATTGTTGTTAAAATCGCGAGTCAACTCGTAAAATCGTACAATTTTACGATTCTACGGAAGTAAAACGAGTTGAATCGGAAGTAAAATTGAAATCTGATAGAAACGGATTTTTAAAATTGGACGATTTTACGATTCTACCGATTCCACAAATTTACTTATAATATCATTTCTTTTTCTTTTATAATTATTCTCCTTGGATACTTAACTGCTTTTGATGGATTCAAATGAAGAAATTCTTGAAGAATGTGAGATTCTTGAATGGCGTTTGCTTAGATGAAGGTTGAATTGAAAAGATCAACAAAAATATATAGATCAGAAGATCTCTCTTGATAACAACTAATAGTGAGAAATTCTTGGCGAATACTTCTTAAGGTAGCAGAATTGCGTGTGAAACTCGTGTATTTTTCTGCTAAAGAAAGAATGAATAAAGGAAATTGCAGAGACGACTTCAAGTCAAGCAACCGGGGCCGTTTGGAAGGAGGTTTATATTTATTTATTTAAACATTTGAGTTTTATATTTTGAAGGCAAATTGGCTTTACGGGTCCAAAAATAATTTTACTTTGGTAATTTTTGTCCAAAATCTATTTTTTTACAAAACTAGATATCAAAACAATTTATGTTTGGCGGAGAGGGTCCTTCCGTTCAAAATCTCATCAGTCAACCGTTTACTTAAAATTTAAATTTGGTCAAACAAAAACAATCAAGGGTATTTTTGAGATTTTACATTAAACTCCCAAAATCTCCCTACCCAACACCCTCCCTCCACCCCACTCTACCGTGGGGTGGGGTAGGGTGGGGTCTGTTAGGGGAGGTATTAGGGGTTTAATGTAAAATCTCAAAAATACCCTTGGTTGTTTTTGTTTGACCAAATTCAAATTTTAAGTAAACGGTTGACTGATGAGATTTTGGATGGAAGGACCCTCTCCGCCAAATATAAATTGTTTTGATACCTAGTTTTGTAAAAAAATAGATTTTAGACAAAAATCACCTAAGTAAAATTGTTTTTGGACCTATAGAGCCAATTCCACATTTTGAAAGACTTGTAAGTTTTTTTATTGTGAACTTTGTTACGTTATTGTCTTTTGAAAAAACTTGTGAAACTATGTTTTATGGATTTTCGCGTATTGTTAGACCATATGGTATGATTTATATGTTAATTATTGTTATTTATATATAAAATATATATTTTAAATTTTCGGTACGATTTTACGATTTATTTTACGATTCACGATTTTACGATTTTCCACCCCTCCACCGATTCTACGTAGAATCTCAATTTTGACAACCTTACTTATGAGTGTTAGGGGTTTTTTTTTGTTTCCCATATCGATGTTGATGTTGTTGTTGTTGTTTGCTATTGCGTATTTAATTGAAGACAAACTTGGTCTTTGTTCTGCTTGCTTCTTTTTACTCCCTCTATTCCCATTTAATTATCATTTAGGAGATTTATAGGTATCCAAAATTAATTATCGTTTAAGGCTCTTTTATCAGCTGTCAATAATTTATTCCAATTATACCCTCGAAAGTTATTTTATTTACCGCTTATGCCATCCCTATTTTTTCCTTTCTTTTCTTATGCTATAGAAGTGAGAGAAAATGTAATATTGAAACTTTCAGTGAAAATGACAAGTTCTTTACTTTTCTAAAATTGTTTAAAGAATCTTATAGGCAAATTGGCGTCGTGGGTCCAAAAACAATTTCCATTTTAGAAGATGGGTCAAGAAATTATGTTTTCAACATCTTCTATCCTAAAACAATTTACGTTTGGTGCAGTAGGTCCTTTCGTCAAAAAATTCTTCAGTCAACTGTTAATTTGAAATTTGAATTTGGTCAACCCAAAAGTAACAGGGATATTTTTGGTACATTATGTTAAAAAATCTCCCCCTCCCCCTCCCCCACCCACCACCTTCCCGACTCCCCATCACCCGACACCTACCCAAAACCCTCAGTTAGGCATTTTCAGTTCACCTTTCCCAACTAGATTCTTGATTTCTCATCAATTTTCTTGATTTTCAGTTTGCCGAAGAAGATGTGTGGTTGGGGTGGGGATAAGCCCGCAGGAGGGGTGGGGCAAGGGTGCTAAGCAAGAATATATTTCTTGTTTTATGTGAAGGAAGAAAAAAGGTGGGGGTGGGGTTCGGTGGTATGGTGGTGGGTGGAGGAAGAAGAAAGGTGAGGGTGGGGAGCGGTGGTGGGGGTGGTGCGTGGAGGAAAAAGAAAGGTGGGGGGTGGGTTCGGTGGTGTGGTGGTGGGTGGAGGAAGAAGGGGTGGGGTTTGGTGGTGCGTGGAGGAAGAAGAAAGGTGGGAGTGGGGGTGCGGTGGTGTGGTGGAAGAAGAAGAAATGTGGGGGTGGGGGTTCGGTGGTGGAGAGGAGAATTTTTAATAAAATATACCAAAAATACCTCTATTAAATTTAACGTTGACCAAATTCAAATTTTGAAGTAACAATTGACTTTGGGTTTTTTTGACGGAAGGACGGAGTACACCAATCGTAAATTGTTTTAGGATAGAAGCTGTTGAAAAAAATACTTTCTGGACCCGCCTTCTAAATAATGAATTGTTTCTGGATCCAGATGCCAATTTGCCGAATGTTATATTTAAGAATGGAGGGAGTATTGTTTACTGAGTGACTCCTTATATTGTTGATCTTTGGGTCGGGCCATTTCAATCTAATTTGGGGGGGAGGGGGTGTAAACTGGTGCATAAAGGGGATCTGGATAGAGAATATGAGAGTGAAAAAATAGATTATATAGATAATTTCCATATCCATAAGTTGACAATGGATAGTGAAGTAACCTAAGAGGGGGTGAATTGGCTGTTAAAATTATTTTCTCTTTTCACAAAAAGACTGTTGTTCTTCGGACAAATATACAATGAGCTTTTTTTATGGGTTTCACTTTTTAACCACCACACACCACTCACAACTAAATTCGCTCCAAAGTACCTCTTATGGAGTGATCTAGGACAACACAAGTCTCACTTGAGGAACAACTGTGTAACACATGTAACGATCACACTACACGTGATGGATAAACCATTTCAGCCCTAGAAATCACACTTCCATGTGATGGATATAACGAATCTAGCTCCTCAACTCTTCACTTACTTTTTGAAAGAATCACTCGGATATGCATCTTTTATGAGGTAGGAATGATTTGAGAAGTACAAATGACACAAACACTTACGAACAACTTCTCAGTACTCTCTTATCTCTTAATCAACTTCTCAGTACGTCTCTTATCTAAGAGACGAGATACATAGTTTAAACCATTTTTATTCCCTCCAATGGAATCTCGACAAAACAAAAGCTTTCATGATATATAATTCCATTATATATATATGTGTGTTTTCTTCCCCAAGTTTTAGAGATGTGATGCCAACTTTTAGCTCGCCGGCTCGAATCTGCAGACGCAATCATATATGTTCCCCTTCACTAACTTTTCAGCTAATCTCTGATTCTTCACCATAGCCAACTGTGGATCAAATTATACAGTAGTCAAAAAAAGGAAGAAAAAAAATGGCAACAAGATGAATGAAACTGAATTTTCAGCTAATCTCTGATTATTTGGACCAAACCTAATTAGGTTTGGGTTTGGTCCGAATAATAATTCTCTATTGAGTAATAACTTTTGCAAAAGAATCGCTAGGAATATCGCAACTAGAATGCAGAGCGCCCAAGATAAGGGAACAAGACTGAATAAATCCTATGTCCGTATACATCATAGAGATCAAGCAAATGAAATCCTTACCTTTAGAGCATCACATTTGAATCGTGCATTAAAGTTTGTATGCAAAGATCGCCCCATGCCTTCCAAGATTATCTGAATCAAACAAATTATTTAGCAAGAGCTAGAAATCGGAAGGACGGGAACTCTGAAATGACATGTGAACATTGGGAGGAATACACAAAATGACACTTCTTTTCCCTTAAATTTCCTCCTTTTTTATCGGCGAAGTTGTATAGTAAAAAGTAGGAAACCATCATACCAAATCAGCCTCTTTGGCGGCAGCAGCTAACTCTGAGCTGACCTGTCGCAAGTCTATGCAAGGACTCCCGCATCCATTTTCCACCACCATTAAAGGAACCGAAGATGACTCATCCTTACAACCATCTTGGATGTTAATCATGGCATCCACAAGAAGGCCTCCGGCTTCAGCAGCCCTCCGAAGAACATCACAATGCTGTGAACAAATGATAACAACCAAAATCATCTTGTTAAACAAGCAGAAAACAAACATCGTGAATAATCTAAAAGATAAATTTGTTTCGTAAACAAGTAGGATTTTATGACTTTGCTTCTTGATTGTCAATGAATGCCGAAGGGGGAGCTGAGAGATTTAAATAATTAAAATATCACAAACTCCCATTTTCTATGCCGTTATACATACCTTGGCAGCCTCAGCAACAATATCTGGTAACTCCATTGCAGTAACGTCGTTGAGAGCAGGAAGGGAATTGGCGACAAGAACAACCTGCAAAATATTCTCAATTAGCTGCTCCTCAAGATAAGAATGGGTACGTATAGCAGATGATCTATTTAGAAGATTATGCAGAGCATTAAGATGTTGAACAAAATATGGGCAAGAGGACATCAAGAACAGCCATTATCTGTACAATGATGGACGATTAAAAAAGGCTTCAATCAAGATTTTGTGAAGTTAAAAGAATATCAGGAAGATAAATTTATGACTCTTAATATTTTATTTTATTTTATTTTTCCTCTTTGGTGCGTGGGTTTGAGATGAAAGAAGTAAATGATGTTTTATTTTTTCCCCATGAAGTACATGGTCTTCACGTGTATACTCGAAGAAATAGAAAGTTCTTTGCCGGTTCACATCCACCCCCCACCAGTTTGTTACTGGCGAATCACTCAGAACTCTTGAATATTATTTTCAAATGAAAAGACTTGCTAATTTGAAACCAATGTCTTGAATGCTACTTCAAACAAACTCACTTCAGTTCCACGTCGGAGAAGCTCTCGCGCTAGAGGAAGCATTCCCAAGACGATATCAGCGCCTGCATTGTCTACAAACAGCAATGCTCGTTTATATGAATGAGGCTTCTTGTCTCCAGAGCCCATCATTCTCTCCTTAAAAGTATCAAAATCATCCACCTGTAATGATCCTAAAAGATTGTCACAATTTACCATCTCATGCAATAAGCTTGTTTTCCAATAAAATCATCAAATTTATTATGTTGGATAACTTATTAGTAGTAAATAATCAAGTTAATTCACGTGAAGAATCTTTTTGTAAAACTTGCCCTCCAAGGTCTTTGCATCTTGTCCCGGCTCATTCTGTATATTTCAATAATTGTTCCTTTATGATAAAGATCAACACAAGCACGAGAGCCCCAGTCAAAGATGTTTGCAGCAAGAACACCTTCAATAAGTGTCAGCAGTCTTGCTTCCTGCAAGGGATAGAGAGCTCAGGCCATCCAAATAAGACAACTATATCCATAGAAGGTTAGAGAGGAACTAAATGAAAAACTGTGTGTGTGTGTGTGTGTTATTTTTTCCTAATAAATTTTTCAAGAACCAAAAGGAAAAGAAATATAAACAAGAATAAGGAGAGAAGAAAGTTTATGATTGCAAAATCTAGAGCTAAGAATTCCAGAAATGTATCTACGAGTAATCATGCAGGTATTACTTCTTTGAGCAAATATATCTGCCGATAACACTTACCTCATTCATACTATCAAGTTCCATAAGAAGATCAGGTAAAACAGCAAGAGCTGCCTCATTCTCCCTGTTTGTAGAAGAAGGGGTCATGAGAGAAATTTAAAGAGGTTCCAATATTATATATATATATATATAACTACAAATGAATTTATACTAGAACCTGATAATTCAATAAGCTATCTTTTCATAAATGCCCACCTCTGTTTTATGCTTCTATAGGCGTCGAAAAAATGAAACTCCCTCAAGCACTCTTCTCTTAGTTCCAGAAGATTAGCAAGCCCCAACTTTCCATACGCAGCAGGCTCCTCCATCAACCTAATCCAGAAAAGTAAAAAAGAAAAGGGAATTTTATGGAAATGAAATTGATGCCCATAGTATTTTAATGTTACTGCCGTTTAAGTTGAATGTACTGCTCATCTTTTTATCCATTGCTCAGAATCATTTTTCACAGTTTCATTTAACCGTTTCACTAACTTCAATGGTAGTTCTGGATAGGCAGCTCATGAAACAATATAGTGAACAAAATAAACTGCATACGAAAAATTGGAAGCTAAAAGGCTAATGCTTGGCCCTGATCAACCAGAACATATGAAGAAGAAAGATGGAAGAAGGTGAGGAAAGGTAAGAAACACGTTACTGATGGACACAGAGATAGATATGATGTGTATTTGTGTGTGTGTGTGTGTGTGAGAGAGAGAGAGAGAGAGAGAGGGGGTTTTTTTTGGAGTAGATAACACCAGCAAGAGCAGTTAGTCACGAAGAACGGGGTCAAGTGGTCCTTAGAGATGTTAATAATATGAACAACAGGGCAGGCTCAGTTGAATTTGAATCTTTCAACAAAGAACATCCATAACAATTCCATTCCATATCTAATCTCATATTTCTCGTTGAGAGCAAAAGTATCACGGGTTATATACTTGAAGAAAATAGAGCAAGCAATACTTTCGAAAGAATATCAATGGTACCTTGCCAAATGAGCAGAAAATGCACGAGCAAATGCATCTCCCCTTCTTTTAGCATCATCTGTACCACCTTCACTTGCCACTGCCTGCACATTTGCGTAGAAATAAGGACATTACACCAGACAACTAATTTTTAGAAAATTAAGAAAATGAAAAGGCATATATGAGCCATCCCAAGCCATAAATAAGGACTTTGAGTTTGCAATAATATCTTTTCCGTTGCAAGTTTCTTTATTATTCTATATAAAAATACATAAGAATACTTTAGCCTAGAGACAACTCCTGCAGGCATTAAATTTCAGAGCGGGGAAGGTACCAAGATTGATCTCTGATTAACCTCTCGTGCCAAGGCTTCGTCAGTTTTAATTTCTTAAGCTGCAAGTACTTCCACACTTGTGTAATTGACAAAATTGTTGTTTTTCCACACTTGAATTGTATAGATTTTAGTGAATCCTTAATCCGCGTGAAAACTCCAATGGAGCTACTATTTTGAAATGGAGGGAGTATTATTTTTCTTTTATGATGATATCTTTATGTATTAATCACCTATATTCTAGTAGAGAAGGTCAATGGGTGAGAGTTACATGTTATGTGTTCGTGGTTGAATTACTAAAAGTTTCAAATATCTGAAATTTCCAGAGAATTAATGGTCGTTATTCTGTCTACTGACCAAATACATATATGCTCAGGTGAATCTGTATTAAATCATCCTTCCTAGACCAATAACCAGTGGTTATATCGAAAGATGGCCCCATCCAAACTTCAGTGATCAAGCATTTTGACCGAAATGCAGGCCCCTACTACAGTTGCAGACCTTTTCACATACCACCGTTTGCCTCGGACTTACATGTGTGCTAAGGAAATTTTGACATCTGGTCAGTGAGAACGTAGCAAGAGGAAGTATGGGGCTGGGATTGAGGAGGGGAGACGAGACCAATGAGAAAAGAAAAACAGGATTTTACGCCATTTACCTTGTCAACTAGGTCTGGCATATGCCCTATTAGCACAGTGAACCAATACCTGCACCAAATGCAAATAATGTTTATGTAAAGGATTGCTGAACTCCTATACTTGTTTGAACCGACATATTAAAGTTCAGCATGTAAACCCACTCTAGCTCATCGCGATCTGAGAGATCTACAGTGTTGGGCTCATACCTACAAACGTTGAAACAATATGAGCAAAAATGACACATCATTTACACACACCCCCCAAAAAAAAAACGTGTGAAAACACACACACACACAATATACTGTATCCCATGCCAATCAAATTATTTTCCCTTTTTCTCCGGAAGTAAATTTAAGGAGTCTGGAATAATGGGTTATTAGTAAAAAGTGAAGAGAATCTCTACAGATTCTTCAATCAGGACAGAGAAGTGAACAGAGAAGTGAATAACAATACTCTAGAACTAGAAAGGTCCTATTGTTGCTTTTGCTACAATCCCCGTCTGGAAAACATGGACTGGGAAACAGGTTGTCATGCTAGATACACAGCCAGAAATACAGCAATGTAAGAAGTATAACACCGTTCGTCCTTGGGAGGAATCACACTTACAAGACAATGCTAAACAATGACCATAATAAAGCACTTGCTATAACAAAATATCCAAGGACAAATTTATACGTCCCTTGGTATTCCTTGTCAAATAGACAAATAAAAGTAAGCACAGTGTGGAGAACCCCAAAATTTATTTGAAACCAACCTCCAAGAATTTGTTTGAAAAGATTGTGGAAAATATACGTACGTTTTTGGATCAGCTAATAGTGGAAAGACCTCTAAAGATGGCACAAGGTGAAGAACGCCGACATTTAGTTTACTAGCATCTGGACGCAAGGTGTCTCCTCTTGATGATGGAGCTTCAAAACCTCCAAGGCCTGTGGTTCCAGATGGAGACATCGGAACAGGGGCAGTAATTTCAGTTCCCTTTAGAACAAACTTCTTCATCCAGGAAATCTACAATGAAATGCATATATACTTGTCAGACATCCATACAAATTTACCAGTGATCCATGAGATAATTTATCGCAGAAGCATATCAATGTCCAGTGCTGAATTTTGATTTGTTTTCCAAGAAAATGTGGAAGATATCAACAGGAAACAATCACGACACTGAAAGAAGTGGCTAAGTTGAATTTCTCAGAAGCCTATCTAATGATCTAGCTTTGGCATTAAATGTCTTATCATGCAAGTCTTCACTTAAAATATTCCATGGTTCAACTTTTAGAAATATTCCAACCAATATAAAGCATCTGATTAAAATATTCCATGGTTCAACTTTTAGAAATATTCCAACCAACATAAAGCATCTGATTCCAGCTGACTCAAAGGCCACTCCAAAAATATTCATTGTAGATTTAATATACAGAAGAAAGTATACAAGGGAGAGCAATTATGGAACTATCATATGAAAATTTGAAATTTTAAGTAAAGGGGCACGCACTGAGCAGCATAGTAGGTATTTTGGGCTCGGAAGAAAAATCTTTGTGCAACATACAAAATGAAGGAAAGCAGATCTATCATAATCATAACTCAAGCAAATTTGGCTGGTGTTGGCAGGAACCAAGTATAAAGTATAAACATCTAGCATTCCCTTTAGCTTCGAAAATAAACCACAACTAAGGAAATGAATACCATCTAAGGCTACATTCATTCTCACAAATACAAGCACAGTTGCAAAATTAGCATGCCTTAGGCATATAAAGGAATTGCACTCAGTAGGAACCAAAGCATCATGAGTCAAAGATCTATTGCTACTAATGAAGAAAATCCACAGCAGGCTAGCCAGAGTTGCCCTTTAATTTAGCTTGAAAAAATTAAAAAGAAAAACATATAATAGGTTTTTTTTCTCTTTAAAAAGATTGTTACCAAATAAGTCGTCATATAAAAGGAAACTCAGTGTTGTCAATCCCAGTTAGCGTCGCCTAGCGGCCGACCCTAAAAACGCTATAGCGGAATAACGGATAGCGGAATAGCAGATAGCGGTAGCGGCGCAATTTGAAATTTAATATAAATAATTAAGAAAAATTCAAGACAAGAAGGAAAACAAAGACATAACCAAAATCAATAAAACCAAGATAAAAATCATAACCTAAGTCATTTAATCCAAGATAAAAACATAACCAAAGCCTATAAATTCAAGAAATCCCCAATTTACCCATAAGTTTTTTATTATTGTAAAGGGCAAAAATGGATTTTTATGCTCTTATTCAAATAGCGCCGCTATTCCCGCTATTTTAGCCGCAATAGCGGCCGTTATTCCCGCAACACTCATGCACTCCGCTATGGATGGGTTTGTAGCGGCATATGGCCGCTCCGCTATCCCGCTATAGCCCGCTATAGCGCCGCTATTGATAACACTGAGGAAACTGATTAATAAGTATTAAAAAAAGAAAGTATTCCATCTAAGTTGAACAAAATAACAATAGCTCGGACAAATATTCAAAAATTCATAAAACGTGCTTCACAAAGTATACTATGAATGACTCTTGCACTTGTAGCTTGGTTATCATTACTACATTAATAATAACTCGGACCAAAAAATTTAAATTCCTGCTATGTGCGAAGCACGTTCAACCAAGCTATTGGAACCAAAGATAAAGAAATATGATTAAGATGGTCATTTTCTTTAGTGATGAAAGTACAGCCAAAAATTACCCCATGATGAAATACTGGTAAAATTCGAAGTTCTGAATCTAACTGCTATATCTACAGTGAGAATCCATGATTAAAAAGCTGATGACTTGCCTTCTCATTCAAGTCTCCCAGGGGCGGTCCATGAATATTTCCTCCAATATAAGGTGCACCCATGGGGAACCTCTCCACAAGCTGATGAACCATCAGATCATCTAGACCGTGTTTTTCGTAGCTCATAAAGGCACCCAAAGCTCCCAGAAAGCCTTCATGTCGCAGAAACATAGCTTTGGCATCTCCCTTTGACCTAATAAAAATAATAATTTAAAACAGGTAGTTGGATGAATATATTAGAAAACCTTAAATGTAACAGAACTCCCGAAATAAGACTGAAATTAAATCGCGAGTTTATTGACGAAAATAAAAGCGTAGCAATACTGCAATAGAACTCCAACCTAACAAAAGTCATACGTATTCTCAATTCTTACCAGAAATGTACAGCGAAGGAAATCGTGTCCATAGTATAAGCATGACCTCTTATGAAAAATCCTCCAAAAAATATTCTTTTAAGTCCAAAACGCAATGCATTCAAATAAGCTATCTGCACCAGAGAATATTTTTTCCCAGTGAAGAATAAAAAAAAAGTCAGATGCAAAGCTACACCAAAAGCCATAAAAAGTCAAAGGAACATCATATTCTGATAAGTTTAATTTTGAAGGCACATAATAAAATGGTAAAGGAAGACAAAATAATGTAAGGAGATTTGATATGTGTAACATATACGAGCTATCATCAGTACAGGGATGAAGCCAGGAATTTTAGGTTGGGGGGCGAAAAACTGCAACAGTATGCCGAACTACACATAAAAACTACAAAAAAAGTGTTGGGGAGCGAACTTGATCAAATATTCCGAACTACATATAAAATTTACTATATCTAGTAGGATTTTTAAAAATCTCGGGGGCGACCCCCCGTCTTCGTCACTGCATTAGCAGGTGCACACGCACCATGATTGCTTCTTCTGATAACCCAAATTAACTATTTGAAAGTAGTGTAAACAATGACGTTGAAAATGCGCACAATAGCAGTGTTGTAAGGAATTCTAGCATTCTGATGGGTATAGTGTTATCAATGGTGAATGGCGGGCTATGACGGGAAGCCAAAAATCCGCCATAGAAAAATAACGGATGCGTAGCGAGTTATGGCGGCCGTAATGGCGGCTTTAAAAAAATAATATTTATATATGTAAATACACCAAAAAATACCTGCAGAATATATTAACATAACAATATTAAACCAAGAACAATAAACTACATTAACAAAAAAAATATGTATAACAATATCATAAACCAAACACCATAAGTCTCGTAACATAAGTTCAACTAAAATCTTCTTTATTATTATAACAAAATCTGGATTCTGGTCGTCGAAGGACAGGAGCTGATCGTCGGAGGATGGATCGCCGGAGGACGAGTGGTCGTAGTAGGATGGGTTGCTGGAGGGTGAGTGGCTGGAGGTGAAGAGGAGGGAGAAGAGAAGAGTTTGTGACTCTTATGCATACAACGTTGTTTAAGGTTTTAGTGTAGATTTTATTTATTTTTTAATTTTTAGAAAATTGGGCTTGGGCAAATAGCTCAAGCCCATCTCTAGTTTTGGCCCAAAATCCATAAAAACCAGCCAATTCCGCCACGGCAAAAGTGGCCTCCATAACCGCCACAGGTTTAATATGGGGGAGGCCGCTGTATCTGCCACCACCATCCGCCATGGCCGCTATTTAACAACACTGGATGGGTATCCATTAGACAACATATTTGCCCGAAACCAGTAAAGGCAAATACAAGCAGAAATGTTACAACATGAAGGGAGGGAGTATAATTCCAACTCAAAGTTAATATAAGCAATATTATCAATGGAAGGGAGATGTAGGTTTCTTGTTTTCGAGTAAATTTCTGTTTGTCGTCTTGTATTCACACGTGATTTCTCTTTTATACGAAGCAACCATCATAAATGGACCAAATAACAAGCACTTCAAACTCCGACAAAATTTAAGGAGCCTTAGGCCTTGCCTACACTTTAAGAAATTCCGGCATTCTTCCGTCAACCAAAGTAACTCCAAAATCCTAATTTTCTAGTAGAAAATGAGTATGGGTTGCTTCTTTGCAACTCTATCTGTCCAGCTATAACGATGAGCAATGGCAATAAACTGTTTCTCTGATATTCTTTTCATTCTGCTTAAACAACTGGAGATTTATACATGCAGGACATTGTACAAAATCTGTAGCTTGGTACAATGAATCCTAGATTCAGAAATCATCTAGTAGAGATATATTATTAATAAGAAAGTGATTTACTAGTATGTTTACTTGTCAATAAATGTTAGTATGCTTGATATTCAATAACTATGAGAGATCATTGCTAGTGGACATTACGGCAGTGATCATTACTATATCAAACTCATGATTGAGAATACAATAACAATAAAGATGACAAAGGAAACATGATAACTGAGAATATTTCCTCTATTCTCCTTATTTGAGGAACTTAAAAAGCTTAGATGTACAAGATTTTAACGAACACGACATTCATCACGACATCCTGAATATTTCCAAAATTAATGTAGTTTATGTCATAATTTTCTCAATTCTGTAAATACCGTCCCCGAACTAAAAGATACAGCTCTGCTCCCACTTTCAAATCCAATAATAGCTGGCTGTAAAAGTACTAATTTTGGTGCAGCGTTATGTAACAGAAATCATGAATACTTAGGTGACAAGAAATAACATACCATCCCACAACATACCTGGCCAATATTATAAGAAATCATTCGCAAGAGGGACAAAGAGATGTCTTCAGGTTTATAGTCTTCAAGCTCCTTATTATCAGAAATTGCCTTGCCAAAACTAGAGGCAATTGTTGATGCTGAGAGACCAATCTAAAAGCAAGAAACATTTCGAGGATTCAGTCAAACCAATATGCCACAAATGCATTACCAGATGCATCTGAACAGTCACTTGATTGGTCCTCAATCAGCAAATAAAAACCCAGTAGGAGGAATGTACAACAAGATTTTCAAGAAAACTGTACCTTTGAGTAATCCATACCACCATATATGTCACCAACAAGCATGTCAATGGTACTATTGTCTCCTCTTTGACTAAGCTCAAGTAACTCATCAAAGCTGATTGAAATTAATGAAGAGTGAAATTTAGAAAGTGAAGCATAAGAAAAAGCTTAGAACAGTTCCAAGTTTAACTACAGAAAACCATCACCTTTTGCACTTCGTTAATAGTTTTCCTAAGCCCCAGTATGTACCACCACCAACATTTGTTCCACTAACTCGCTGAAACTTTCCATCCCCGTCAACCTATAACCAAAAAAGAAAAAAACTAAGATTCAGATGTTTCCTCAATTCCGAGATAAAGTTCATCAGGTAGAAAAAAGTTGGACTTTTACCTTTATCATACTAACACCAGAACCAATATTAACAAGGAGATACGGAAACAGGTCGCTGTGGTCTAACTGCACAAATTCTTTATTTCCTTCCATATGTGTGAAAGCTTCATGACGCATTGCCTATCAAAGTCCAGATAGACCGTAAGACTTCTGCCAGATCAATAGGGTTAATAGCAAGTAATTTCAGTAATATCATCAATGATGCATGTTTTACATCTTTTCTTGAAGACATACGACTCAGAGGACTGGATTAAATGTGTCAAAACAGAAATCACATAGACAAGTTCACTTGAATAAATTCTTTGAAAGTGTATTCAAGTACAGAAGAAATTATCATGAAAATATCAAAGTTCTTTAAGTCCTGATTGCACCTTAAGCAAAAAGTTTGCACCAGCCACAAGACAATCCATCTCATCTTCTTTCTCTATGCTAACTCCGAGCTTTTCCTTGAACAGATCAGCATACTTGTATGCCCCACCACCTGTAGCCTTCTCACAGATAGACTAGTTAGTAAAGCTTCACAGCCTAAAGAGTGTATATCAAAATCCAACTTCTCGAAGCATGAAAAAATGGTCTAATCAAGTCTTAAGCTATTTCTATTACAATGTATTATGTTAGACCAATATCTCAAAATTCAAATGGCTGAAGGGCACAGATACAAATGGGCATTGAAGTATCACTTTATGAATTTCCAATTAAAACAGTGAATTTGTGTACCAAAAAACAAAAGTCGGTATTGAGCATAAAGAACTTTTCATTTTCTGATTGTTAGGTACAGTGAGTTGAGAGCCCGTCACAATCCAGCTCTTATAGTGTAGAAAACCAATGCAATGCTTGCTAAGGAGAATTCCCACTTAAGAAGCCTAAAATGACTATAAGACAAGTTTAAAAAATACCATCAAACTTAACTTATAATTTCTCCCAGATAACATTTAAGAACAAGTAGAACTTGGTTGGTTGCTTGCAGACATATAAAGAGCTGTCTTTGTGTAAACATGAAAAAGAGAAAAAGTTGAAACCCCAATTTTGATAACACAGGATGTAGCTTTGGTATCTCAAAGAATCAAAACTTAAAAAGTTTGTTCTTCCTATATAAAACTACAGAGAGTTTCTTTTCCAATACTATGACAAAACATGCTGTGATTTTATGTTTCTTCGTTTACAATCAATACCTTTATTACTGCATTCTCATTTGACACCTCAGAATTCCAGTGGCGAGCATCCAACCCTGTTAGGACCCATAAAGGGATCAGAAGCAAGATAAAAAGATGCTTAACCAAAACCCTTAACCATTCGAAGATAAATCATGCGTAACAGATAGCAATTTCGAAAGCACTGAACATATGGGTAAATAAATGTACCGCCACGGTGAAGCTGCTTGGAAGAGATGAACTCCAGGCACTCATTAATCTTAGGTGTCTCAAACTTCACGAAATGAAGCCTCCCACCAAGAATTGGGTAGCTTCTTCTATTACCAATAGAGACACCCAACCTCTCCTTGATTGTCCTCTTCCTCGTGTCATTGGCTGCATGGTCTTCGTGTCTTGAAAAGTAAACCAACTTGATGAGTGATCCTGGAGGAAAAGAACTGTGGTAAATAATTTGTTTTAATTTGAAAACAGAAATAAGCGCGGCTTTTTATTTGGCTTCTGGATGACAGGTCAAAAAGAGATCATCACGATTAAATAAAGAAGTGAACAATCTACTATACAGATGATGATGAATATTGGGCAGCCATCTCAATGTCCAATTATAATAGGGGAAAAAAGCTGATGAGAAATATTAAGCTCGTTAACACTGTATATAACTCAGCAAAGTTGAAAATATGCCGCACTGATCTAAACATAAACAAGAAGAGTCATAACATGAAATCACTAAGTGTTATTTTCTACTAAAGCAAAACACCTATTAGTGAAACAGACTCAAATTAATCAAATTCCTTTGCCTATTCATTAAAATGAAAACAGAAAGTGGAGAAATTTCAGAAGAGAAGGGAATACAAGAATCTTTGATTGTTGAGGTAAATGAATATACATAGAAGTAAATTTGGCAGCATACATCAAAATGGATCCAGTTCAAACATGAAAAAACAATTCAAGAGGCTCGAACAAAAGAAAACACAACAGAATGCTCAATGATTGTAAAAGCTCATCAAAAGCATCAAGTGATATCCCCAAGGCAATCTTCCAGAACATCAAATCGGGTTTTTTTTTTGTTGCTCCCTCTTCTAAGTCTAATATCATTCTTACTCCAAAGTACATTCTCACTCCAAGATGTTCCTGTATTATAAACCTCAATCAGCCATGTCTGCACTTCAAATTTTGGTAAAGAAGCTATCAACAACAAACAGATTCATTAAACTTGCTTTAGGCTGTAAAGTATTCACGATCTCAGAAACAAGCGTGCTTCCAGTAATCCTCGAAACTGAACATTCAAATCAAAGTGGCTTTACCGGTATTCTAAACTACAGATGCACAGTTTACTTACTAAGGCATAAGCAACTACCTCTGTCTGAATGCACATGAGATATTTTCAACTCATATGAAGGTGGCGGCTATCAGTTTTATCTCAATGTACGGCACCCCTCCAATTTAAGGCATTCAGCCTCTTTCCTTTTAATCTACTTTTCAATTATTTGAAATTGCAAAACTTTGCAGATAGAAGTATTCAGTTTATCAAGGTTTGAAGCTTCTCAGTCATTTGTTCTAGTTCTAATGCGGTGTTTTTCTTTTCTTTGTTCATTGTTTAAACAAGGAAGGAGGGGTAGTGTTATAGACTTCCGTGCTTGACCTTTCATCAAACATCAATAAAATAGTATTTAAGCTAATTATATAACTAGGTTGAATTACGTTTCCGTATTCTCCAAAATGTATCTCTAACTTAACAACATACTTGCTATGAGGAATCGTTGCATATGATCGCATGACATTGCTATACCAAAAAGACAATACATTACAGCAGCAGATTAGTCTACTAATACTTTCAAAAGAACTGATAAGTAGACACTTTATCCATCAATATGAAATCTTCCTCACAAATTTGACCAGATTAAAAAATCACAAGTTGGTAAACATCTCAAGAAAAAAAATAAAAGGAAATCAAAAGAACCCATTCATGAAATTTCATAACAAAATGTAAAGAGTACATGATAAAGCAAAAACAAGATAATAAATTAATGAAATCAAAATACCATCAATAGCCTTATAGTTGAAGGAAAAAGAAAAAGTAGCTGCAAAAATTAACCTCCAATATCCAAAGCCAAATGGGAAATATCATCAGACTGATTAGGCAAGAGAATAGTTGGATCCCTCTCTTCAAAATTCCCTTGAATTGCAGCACCACTAAGGTCCAACTGAGGCCGGGAAGACGACCGATGAATCGAATTCGCCCCAATTGGTGCCATTTCTTTCTCTTCTCTTCCTCCCACTTCTCTCTCTACAACATCCTTCTCCTCATTTATATCATCAATTCCAAGGCTTGTCATTACTCTTTTCAGTTTCTTCCCCCCACCTACTGCCCAACTAACCCCTACCAAAGCAATTCCTTACTCCTCTTTGATCAAGTGGTCCAATTTTTCGTGGGTCACTTCCCCTGTTTCCCCAAAAAAAATAAAAAGAAAAAAAAACTAAAAATGTCAAGAATAAGTAATCCAATACTAGCTAATACAGTAAATAAATATGGGCATATATTTTATAAAGCAGTCAAAATCAATCACCAAATATTCAATTGTACAATTATATATACGACCACATAATAAAAGTAAAACAAAATCTATACTTTCTTGTATCTGGGTTTATAAAAAAGATTGAAGATTTTTCTAATGAGCCTAGAAACGATTCCTTTTCCTGTATCTGGGCAGATCAAATGCAGTTATACAATTAAAAACTCAAACAAGAAGATGCAAATTTGAGGGGAAAATGCCAACAATTTAAGAGATTGATGAAAATTGGGAAAAAAGAAAAAAGTAAAAAGAAAAGAATCCCAATAGAACTTACTTCTTTGAAATTGGATTTACAAAAAAAAATAAAAAAAAAAAAAAAATAAAAAAAAATTGAAGGTGAGAACAAGAAAATGGTTTGTTGACGAAAGTAGCAGTAGGAGAGGTAGTGAGTTTACTACTCCACGAAAATTTAAGAAATAATGTTATTTTATATCGTTAATTTTATTTAAAATAGTAATATTAATATAAAATTTTTATTAAATATTACAAAAATTAAAAAAATAATATTATTTATATACCACTAATTTCTATTTAAAATAATAATATTAATATAAGTCTTTCATTACATATTACTAAAAATGAAGAAAGTAATATTACTTTGTATATCATTAATTCTATTTAAGATAGTAATATTAATATTTCGATTATAAAAATATCTTAATTTTTACTTTTTTTTATTTTTTTAACGTATAATAAAAGTATTAATAATATTTAGGAATGGACTAAGTAATTTGTTCGTTGTGCATTTTTTCTTAAATGGCGGGCTGCCATGATAGGAACATTCTGACTTGGCTGAGAAAGCGCCACGTCACCCCCTCTCTGCAAAAAAAAAAAAAAAATTCATCTCTCAGTCACAGTTAAAATACAAAAAAGATAGTCCTGATATGAACACGCTTAAAAGTAAAAAAATTTCTCTCCTCATTTTATAAAGTGATGTGACAAGTTTGTATAATTTTTTTACTTTTTAATCGTGTCCATATCAGGGACTATCTTTTTTTAGATTTTAACCGTGATTTGAGATGTAAAAAAAAATAAAAAAAATTTAAGAGAGGGGGTGACGTGGCTCATTACTCAGTTTTGACTAGTGCCTCTACCACCTGCCTCAGTCCCATATCATAATTTTCCGCCATGATAAGCGGTTATTTTTACCACCTGCTTTTTCATTTTACCCCTTATAATTTATAATGTTCTAACACTTCAATCCTTGGTGAAAGGAAAAATTATGGGTTTAGCAGAATGGTCATAACATGGCAGCCAAAAAGTTGGGAGAAACATTTCTGGCCAGAACTATGGAAGTCCCACTTTCGTCTTGGCTGACGTGGCGCTCACGCAGACGCGCCTTGCCACGTCAGCCAAGACGGAACGGAACCCCACTTCCGATTCTCAACTGGCAGATTAAAAACCCTACAAACCCTAATTAATCCGTGACCTGAGGACGGAATTGCCACTTCCGTCCTCAAATTACAGCATTTTTGCCGTGTCTAGTCTTTTCTCACTTTTGCTTTTTTGACCATGCGTTATTGAACGTAAATATCTGAACAGTTTTGGTATTTTCGTTCACATTTCTGACCGATTTTTAGAGACTTGTCCATTCAAAAATTCAAAATTTTTATTTTTGAATTTTCAATTACATCTATAAATAACTTCTCAACCTCTCCACAATCTACAACATTCTCAATTCTCAAACCTAAAATTTCCTTATCCTCTTCACAATTCCTTTTTCATAAATTTATTTCTCCTCTTAAAAAATCATCTTCTAAAATGACAAACTTTCCAGAATTTATTCAAAAAGAAATGCGTAACAAATTCAGGGATGTTGATTTTACCATGACTGACCTGCAGAATACTACGAGCAAGTGTTAATAGAAATTTGTTATGATTTTAGTACACTGGTTACAATGGTGAAAAACGTTGGTCCGATTCGTACAACGAAATTGTCTACGGAATGAACTCCGTCACCGGCGGACAATTCACAATAGAAATGATCAATGCAGGTGTAGTAAAGCTGCGCAGGCGGTTTTAGGGATTTTGAAGCACTTAATCGCAAACCATGGTTCAAGTACGACGGTAGGACCAACATTGTTGATTTGGATGGTGCTAAAGCCTAGTGAGAGGAATACATTGCGGTAAGTTGCATGTAATTATGGCACACTATAATAAGTCAATGTTTTCATAACTTACATGTTTGGTTTATATAACTCTGCATTAGGCTAATCCAAGGGCTAAGCATTACAGAAGGAAAGGCGAATTTTTCTTTATCTTTCTCTGCCATATTTTTTGGTATGAAGGAAGAGCATTTGTGGACGAAGCCGGTCAGTGTTCAAGATCACCGGAAGAGATAACTGTAGAGGCTCCCCCGACTAACCGATGTCGGATGCATCGTCCAACAACACTTCTATATGGAAAATGTTTGAACATAAATTTCGAAAGAATTAGGGTTTGAATAATCGGGGCTTTTAATTTTTATATATTCAATGTAATTTTTTTTTCTATGAATCGAATTTAATTCATAATTTTATGATATTTAAAAGTTCTGAAATCAGTAATATTAAAAAAAAATTGACAACACACTAAAAATAATAATAATAATGTGGACATTTAGGGGAAAAACCTTTTGCCCCTTGAGGACGGGACTTTCGTCCTCAAGGGGCAGAAGGTTTTTCCCCTGGATTTGTGGCCTGAATTTTTAGGGATAGAAAATCATATCCCTTCACTACCAAAATCTCTATAAAATCCAATAACCTTCCCTCCATTTTTCTTACCTCAAACAACATCCTCCAATCTATTTTTTCCAACCAAACCCATCTTTCCTCAAGTTCATATATTTTGTGTAAAAAAAATGGCACTTGAATGTCCGATGAGATTGTATTTACATTTCGACCACAATGTAGTGTACGAAAATGGTGGTTTTCCCCGTTTTGCAGAGCCAAGCGAAAGAAGTGTGGAAGTTATACAAAAACTCTCATTCCGTCAACTTTGCCACAGAATATGTCGGCGCAAATGAGTCGATCTTTCTAGTGTGACTGTTCGACTAATAATGATTTGTCCATTCTTCATGCCGACGTACAACATGGTGATGTACGATGTTGTACATCTTAACGACGAAGAAGATCTAGAGAATTTGTGGGGAATCCAAACGGATTTCAAACTACAAGGGATTCATGTAGGTGCTTTGTTAGAACCTCTGCAGAGACATGTAGATAGTTTTGCAATCCCGACAACAGAATTTTTTCCACAGGCACAATTTGTTTTGGAATCATATTTTTCGGAGTCAAATCCCATACCAACTATGCCCCCACCGTCTAGTTACGAATCTTGTAAAGATAATTCGGTCATGGATTCCTTGGGTCCCATATCAGACATTGACGATGTTCCGGAAATGGAAGACGACTTCGCAGACGATAGTGCTGGAGAACACGAGGACAACGAGGTCGAGGAAGATGTAGAGGCGGTAGCGGAAGATACCATCTATGAAATCCAAGCAACAAACTCGCTGGACCAAGTAATGAAGAGACAGTGCAAGAGCCTGAACCGACTCCATCTGCCTCCGCCCCAACTATTCCAGAATGGAATATGTCATCATACGGTAACTATGCTAATTTTGCCTGTTGGAATGATATGGGTTCCATGGAACCTGTTCCTGAACTAGCATACAGGGAAAAAAACAATTAAAATATGGAATCCCAATTTTCCCGAAATGTGTTTGGGGTGCAGTTCAAGGATAAATGTGAGGCAATGTTGGTAGTTAACGTGTGGCATGACAAGGTGGCCTTGAGAGAGTGGAAAAGAGACAGGAGCAACAGACAATGGTTCAGCGGGGTTTGTAGAAACTCAAAAGAAAAAATCCGATGCAGTTGGTACATTCGTGTTAACCATAGCAGGGTGGATGGAATGTGGAAGGTTACCAAGCTTAACAAGGGCCACTACTGTTTGATGGACCATAACAAAAAACGCAACATGTCCTCTACCTACATTGGGGTAAAAATTCTATACCTTGTACAGGCCGATCCTGAAATTTCTGTTTAATTGATTAGGGCTGCTTGTGTGAATAATATGAGTTTGAGTTGTACCTATAGAAAAGCCTGGTATGCCCGCCGACATGCTATAGAGACACTTTTTAGTACTTGGAAATCAACTTTCCAGGTACTGCCACAGTATATGCGGGCACTGCATGATTCTAATCCGGGTGATATAGTCAAATTTGTTTACCATCCACAACTAACTGTTAATGGCCCTAAAGTTTTCAAGGCATTGTTCTGGACATTTAAACCGTTAGTTGACGGTTACAAGTGGTGCCGACCTATAATTTCAATTGATGGCACACATCTTAGGGGGAATTATAAAGGGGTACTCTTGATTGCAAGCACTCAAGATGCTAACAATCAAATTTTACCCATTGCTTTTGCATTAGTCGAATTAGAGACAACTTCCACTTGGTCATGGTTCCTTAAAAACTTGAGGGAACATGTTGTGAAAGACTTACAAGTTTGTCTTATTAGCGATCGTCATTTCGACATTCTTAGTGTCGTGCGGATGGCAACCCCCAATGGCAGTGCACCGATATTACCTTAGGCATTATATGTCAAATTTCCACACCCATGCAAAAAATAAAGAATTGAAACATTATGTGTGGATTGCTGCAACACAAAAGATAAAAAGTAAGTGCGATTTTTATCTTGAATGTATTAAACAAAAAGATGAGGATGCATTTAACTGGTTGATGCAGCATCCCAAAGATTTGTGGACTTTGGCATACGATGGGGGAAAGCGTTTCGGTTGCATGACGACAAACATGTCTGAGGCGATTAATAGCGTTTTGAAACAGTCTTGAGCGCTGCCTTTGAAAGCTTTTGTGGAGATGATATTTTTCAAGCTTGTACATTATTTTGACACACACCGGGAAGACGCTAATAGTTGTCAAACGCCATTCCCTAAGAGAACATGGGATCAGTACTTCACGTACGAAGAAAAAGCAACAAGTTTGACTGTGCAACGACACCACAAAGACCAAGGTATCTATAGGGTCATGTCCCGACATAGAGGACCTGGAGAAGGTGGAAAAATATACACGGTCAACTTATCAGCTCGTGCTTGTAACTATGATAAATGGTCTACATATTCAACTCAATGCTCACATGTCATTGTTGTGTCCAAATCGATCATGGAGGATGCTTCTAAGTATATTCACCCTTTATATTCTCTCGAGCATTATAGAAATACATACAAGTCCATTTTATATCTTGTACTTGATCCCATTCATTAGAGACCTCCTCATTTTGACATGACACATCACCCTCCTAACATGAAAGGTACGCAGGTGGGTCGACCTCAAAGACGGAGATTTCAAATGCCTATGGACACAGAGACCAGGGGAACTCAAAGAGAAAAGAAATGCGGCCACTGTAAATAAGTTGGTCACAACCGGAAGACTTGCCCCATGTTAGCAAATCTTGACCAAGCACCTCCTCCACTTTAATTGTATTTAAATTTTACTAATTTGTAATAGTTTAGAATGTAAAAATTATCAATTTTGTTAGCAATCGTATAAAGTTGTTTTAAATGTATTTAATTTTTTTTCATTCAATATCCAAAAATTGCAAACATTACAATGACTTATTATTAAAGTTGACGTAATAAATTGGCAAAAGCATCATTCCCGACCCTATAATCAAGGATATCGTAAGGGGCTGGATGAATTTGTACATGGTCACCGGGGTGTAATCTTGAAAACACAACAAACTCATCCCACCCCAAAAAATAGTAATCGTCTCCGCCTTCGTCTCTAGCCACTTGGAGTGTCAATTTGTTCCCGTGAAAATTGCGCATGTGTAGTACTTCGGGGATTCCAAACTACATTCTAACATGCCATTGCATGTAGTTTCTACATATCCACTGTACACGAGAAACAACCATTACAACCCATACCTCTGAGAGGAACGAATTTATTACTAAAATTTTAATATCAGAAAACGTACCGGTTTAGAAAATGCCGAATAGGTTTTGTCAATGTCTATTTGAAAACTCTGCCGAAAAAAGCCTCGTCAAAAGGATACGATAATTCTCCCTTCAGGTAACCTATCTCGTGCCCTCCCTTAACAGAAATATCTGTACATTCATTGGAGAAGGGTATAAAATGAACTTTATTTGTGGGCCGAAGATTGTTGTCACGCAAAAATTGTTGTAATCCTCCGTCTAGGTAGTACGTATCATCTATTTTGGTTACATAAACGCACCATTGATTCTCAAAGTCATCCTTCAGATAGACAGAACTTGTTAACCCGAGACCAGTTTGCTCCAACCAATTTGTGTACTTTGATGGAAAACGCTACAAAAAAAATTACTTAGATAGCTAAACACATTTCATCTAAAAAAACTTACACATAACAAAATAAAATACTATCATTTTTCCATCGGTTTGATTTCCGACCGCAATTCTAAATTGGTGTCTGAAATACTCTTCCAGGGCGGGATCCATTTCGCTATTCATTATCAAATTATATTAGAGAAGAAATAAATGAGTTTGAGGGTTTGAATGAGTTGAAGGGTTTGAATGAGTAGCAGGGTATGTTGATGTGAGAAAATGAAGTGAATTTTGCTAAATCTTATTCAAATTTTGGTGGAGAGTGGATAGTATTTATAATCCCTGAAAAAATGGCCAAAAATGACATCCGTGGGGAAAAACTCTCGGTCATTTGAGGACGGAAGTAGGATTTCCGTCCTCAATTTGGTCCACATTTGCAGTCCCATTATTGTAAGGAGAAAGTGAGAAAAGACTAGACACTGCAAAAAAGGCTGTAATTTGAGGACGGAAGTGGCAATTCCGTCCTCAGGTCACGGATTAATTAGGGTTTATAGGGTTTTTAATCTGCCAGTTGAGAACGGAAGTGGGACTTCCCCACTTTCTTCTTGGCTGACGTTGCAAGGCACGTCTGGGTGAGCATCACGTCAGCCAAGACGGAAGTGGGACTTTCGTCTTGGACCCAGAACGGAAATCCCACTTCCGTTCTGGCTAGAAATATTTCTTCCAACTTTTTGGCTGCCACGTTATGACCATTCTGCTAAACCCATGTCTAATGCAATTCCCTAGAATTTGAAATGTAAAACTTTGATGAGTGGTGACATACTAACTTCAAGTAGAGGTATATTCAGCCAAAAACAAAAAAAAAAACTTCAAGTAGAGGTGGCGTATTACCAACTCTATTGCTTTATGTTTGTTTGACATGTTTATATTATTATGTTAAGCTGATATGTTCTAACAGGACAATAGTCCAATAAAAGTTAACATAATAGGACACGAAAAAAATTGTCGTGCCACACTACTACTCGATGCAAATGACAAAACAATGAATTTGAAAATCTTTAACGGACTTGAATGAAAACATAGATGTTCAATTCCGAATCCTAGTTTAGATTTGTCCGTGACGCAGCAAATGAAACATATTACTTACTGATATCAATACATTAAACTCTACTTTGATTAGCAAACACACACGGGATCATCGTCTTATTACAACGCCATGGTCATAATTCATTAAAAAAAAAGCGACGACAGAAAACATCACAGACAGAGTAACACAGAAAACCAAATACGTGTTACAAAACATCTAAGTATCAGCAGCTTTCTCCAGAGATGGACCTTCTGCATTCCCATTTTGTTTGGCACGCTTCACCTCGTAGTCTTTCACAGCTGCCTTAATAGCATCCTCAGCAAGCATGCTGCAGTGCAATTTCACTGGTGGCAGAGATAGATGCTTTGCAATTTCTCTGCAATGATATTCACAATACAAAATTCAAATGCATTTTTCGAGGATCATTTTACCATATGTGCATGTGCAAGCTTTTAACGCTCCAAATAATAAACGACTACAACAAGAGACAAGCAGGAAATACGGGGATGCATTGCACGGGGAGGGGGTATGTATAACCAAAAAATATTATTCAATAAAACTCAAGTGGGAATGAAATTGCAGTAGATAAGACGAACTATAAGAATATATTAACTGCACAGCAATAGGCAAATGTCAAGTCCTAAAATGTGAGCTATGATGAATAATCCTTTCAATATATTTGAATTGAATTACATCCACTCGTGCTACCTGTATTTACCAGGGCTAGTTAAATTGTATTTCTATTCATAAATCATGTCCAATAATCTTGCTTGTAAATATGGATGCTGTGATTATACAACCAAGCACGTACAAGTACAGGGCTAAAATGAGGCCTAAAGAAAACCAGACAAAAGATTCTGTTTCACTAAAAACCTCCGCACTCTAAAGTAACATGATTATAAAACCAAGAACTGGAAAGAACTCAATATATACTAAAATATAGTACCCTAACATTCCAATTAATTCTGCTAGACATCAGGAACTGGAAAGAAAATAAAGATGCACAAGAACTTATTGATAGTTGTGTCAAAACTTTGCTCTTTATGTAAGAAGCTAAGGAGAATTTTGGCTTGCTCAAGGTTTATCCCCCTTGAGCATGTTTGTTTCCAATTTTCGCTTATGTTGCACGTAATTAGAAAGGTTCTAAAAACTCGACTTGTGTGTCAAACCTCCTCCACAATCCTCCCCTCCCACTTCCCAAGAGCCTCACAAATCTTCTATTACCAAAAAGCCCAGTATAATTCTTGGAAAATAACTACGGCCACTTCTACTTGCAAAGACAATACCACAGCCTAAGTCTATCTAAAGACAAGGGCTTAATTTCTTGATATAATTGTAGAGAAGTTGGGCATGGTTACTGTAAAGTGTCCATAATTTCTGTCAATGCAGAGTCCACAGATGCTTAGTATTCATCCTAACCAAGATCCAGATGTGTAAAGTGAAAATTTCAACTCTAAGAACACCCCCCCCCTCCAACCCCCACCCGGGGGGGATTGCCTAAGAATAGAATCACTCACGCATAGCTATAACCAGATGCAAAGATAGTGGGGATCACGAAAGAGCATGAATAAACATATATATGAATTCCCAGGGAAATTTCACTTACGTATTCTTGATGGTTATGACATCCTCCATCTGTTTGCCCTTCACCCACTCAGTAGCTGAAAGTGAGAAACAAAATGCCAAAGGGTTACTTCTTGATGAATCATCGTCAGTAAAAATGTAATAACAATCAATGAAAATCAGAACAAAAAGTTCTCATCCAGAATTGCTATAATCCAAGAAAAGTAATTGCTAGTCAAGAAGCTATTTTCTATTACAACAAGTATAAATTAGAAAACCAGAATGCATTGTGAACTCTTCGTTTCCTTTCTCAATAATAAACTTGAACTGGAGGGAAAAGGAACATAGGAGCACAGAAACTTGAGGCGATCTTTCTTTTTTCCCACGAAAGACAAGGATGCAGCACTATGAAATCCAAGATGGCCAATCCACTCATCACATAATAGCTTCGGTTAAGATATAATATTTACAACTTATTCACATGTATCTTACATGTTCTGAACAACGGCTCCTCTTTGATTTTCCTTTAAACATATTTGACGGACCAAGGAGAGGACAAAGAGAAAGATAATCTATAACAGGGGAGCAAACGGATGGATCCTCTTTCTTCATTGTTAGCACAACCGCTTTCACGCAACTCAATTCGTAACAGCTTCAGTAAGATGCATAATATTTACAACTCAGCTACATGTTCGGATACTATACCTCTCTTCGAATTTTCATAAGACATTTTTGTCAGACAAAAGAGAGAGAAGAGAAGATAAACTCTCAGAATACCAATCCTTTATACAGAACTCGAGTCTATCCAATACCATTTTTTCCTTTTCCCAAAATCTACTGTGTGTATTTCAAATCCTAGGCCAGAGTTCAGGCAATTTCATCTATCCCCTAGATGTTTATCATTAACAATCTTGGTACACAACCTCCTCTTATTCATGGCAAGAAACAAGATCATCTACCTGAATCAATAGTTAATCCAATTACCTAGAAGCACATAGAGGGAAGAAAGTTCTTTGTATGTTGTTCTAATTCTATTACAACTAATGTCATCGGCACAAAATCCACGAAAGGAGATTTATCCTAAAAAATGCTAACATGATCATAAAAATGCATTAACCAGGTCAAATATCACTTCAGTTGCTGTCACCAATCCTACCTAAGCACCAGATGAACTCGCCACAAAAAGCACTAATCTATCATTTCAGATAGCTCTCTTCATTCCCCTGCAGGTTCACATTATTATACTCAAAAGTCTTTATTTTTCTCACATTGACAAGCTCAATTTTTCTTCACTGACATGAACTAACAAGTATTAATCACCAGTGAAATAGCTTTTGCTGACAAATCTTCCACCCATCATCAGTATTTTCGAACAGAACCCAAAATTTCAACTAAAAGCTACTCCCACCATTTCATAATATAAGTCGTTTAGGACCTATAGCGAAAATTAAGGAAACAAAAAATAAGATGGTTTTTTAATAAAAATCAGTGTTGTCAAATGGCGCCCATGGCGCTATGGCGTGGCGGTTTTTGCAGCCACCCGTATACGCAATGGTGCCGCATGGCGCTATGACTTTTGAGTTATTTGTTTGATTCATGTTGTTTTTTTTGCTTTTTATTACATCATGCAGTGTTTTATACATATTTTGCATATTTTATTGCGTCTGTTATAAGCCGTTATAGTGTCCGCTATAACGTTATGGCATTTTTTTGGCTTGCCGCCATCAGCTATTGACAACACTTATCAAAATATCAATATTACTCTCTTAAATAGAATTGGTGGTATACAAGTCCTATTTAAAAGAGTAATATTGATAGTTTGACTAATACCTTACTTTTTTTTCTTTTTTAAATTTTTCGCTACATGTATTAAATGACTTATATTATGGAATGGAGGGAGTATTAATCATCCAACATCTGCATTATATTTCTATATGATGATTCCAATTACAGCCCTAATCCCCCAAATCAAACATTAGGTCAGCACCTTGAATAGCCAGAAATTTGTAGCGTCCATAATATAATTAAAAAAACATGCTCCTCATACTCATACACAAGAAAATGGCCATAAAAACAGAAATTATTATCTGAAAATGTCAAAAATTAAAAATAATAATAATAATAAATTACATACCAACAGAGGAGGAAGCTATGGCGGAACCGCAGCCGAAAGTTTTGAAGCAAGCATCGGTAATCTTTCCAGTCTTATCATCAACCTTAATCTGTAGCTTCATAACATCACCGCAAGCCGGAGCTCCGACGAGGCCCGTACCGACGGTAGGATCATTCTTATCGAAGGCTCCAACATTACGGGGATTGTTGTAATGATCCACAACTCTCTCATGGTAAAACCTAGGCAGCTGCACCACCGCAGACAAGCGCGTACGGCCGCCGGTTAACTCTCCCAGAATCCGATTCGCAGATTGTCTCAACATTTTTCTTCTTTCTATTTTGAGATATTTTCGGCGAGTTTTTATTGTGATAAGAAAGGGCTGACCTAAATTTTAAAAAATAATAGAAAAGGTATATTAATAGGAGAAAAAAAGACTGAGGCGGTTATGTTCCGGCAAATTGGTATAAATAGTCCCTGAACAATTTCGCGCCAGAGTTAGAGTCCCTAAAGATTTTGTTTTGCTTTTAGAATCCTCAAACAATTTATATTTGATGTGTAAAGTCCTCCCGTCTATTTTTTTGTTAGTCAACTGTGATATTAAAAATTTGAATTGGTCAAAGAAATTAGCAAGAGGGGCATAATTAGTAGTTTTTTTTTTTTTTAAAAAATATATATATATTTTTTTATCAGCACCCTAATTCTAGCGAATTTTATTTGCCTCAACGTTGGAGGCGGGTGTCGAACTTGTGCCCTCATGGACACAAGTCAAGGCCTTGCCCACCGGGCCAAAGCCTTCTTGACGGCATAATTAGTAGTTCATAGTACATTTACCCACTACCTAACCCTATCTTGTTCTTCCTCTCCCCCCACCGCCACCCCCACCAACTTTCATTACCACTATCAAAATCATACAACACTCAACAACACCACCACCATCATCAAAATTCCCAAATTCATCAAATTCAACACTATTGAACTCAACTCCAAATTCATCAAGTTCTTGAACAATTCATACAAAACTTAAAATTTCCAAAATAAATCAAGAAACCCATGAGAAAAAAACAAAAGCCCGTAACAATTCTAAATCTAAGAAAACAACAAAACAAAAAAAAGTCAAAATTGAACAAAACCCATAACAAGAAACAACATATGCATATGGAGGATTCAAGAACATATTTCTCTCTTCTCCACCGGTAATATCATCTTCTAAAGATGAAGTACCCGGTAATGTCGTGTTGTTTGTTAGATCGGGTCGAGAAGGAGGAGAGGGAGTGGTGCAGTGACGGTGGGGAAGGGCGGCGGAAGTGTTGCAGGTTGTAGCTTCCGGTGGTGGTCGGCGATGGTGGTTGGGGTGATGGGTGGAGTGGGGCTCAATGTGGTGGGGGTGGAGTGAGGTATGGGGAGAGTAGGGGGAAGGGCCATGTTAGGATAGAGACTTCAAAAAATACCCCTTACATTTTCATGTTTGACTTGATATTTTCTAATAGATTTTTGTTGACCCGTCATTTTTTTACGGGAGGACTTTACACACCAAACATAAATTGTTTGAGGATTCTAAAAGAAAAAAAAAATCTTTAGGGGCTATTTATACTAATTTGCCGTTATGTTCCTGAAGAGGATATTTTCTTTTATTTATTTTATGAATGGGAGGGAATTTCTTATTCTTTTGTGATCAATTTTTTTAAAAAAAAAAAAAAAAGAACAATCATATCTAATTGGAATCGCACAAAGAACAATTCTTTGTTTTTTTCCAAGAGAAGAGAATCTCACAATGTTGATTGGTGGTAAAGCTTGGGAGTGTAAATTTTTTAAAATATATAAAGGATTTTAATTTTTTTTTTGGAAGTAATATATAAAAGAGTTAATAGAATTTAGAAAAAGGCATATTGGCAAATTTAGTCCCATATCTTCATTGTTTTGGCAAAAATGGTCCCCGTTCTCTTTTTATTTGTAAAACACTCCCCAACCATTTTGCGTTTGGCCGAAGTAGTCCTTCCGTCCACTTCTGTTAGTCTCAGCTGTTAGACTGCAAAAAAATAAATGAAAAATCGATAATGGGAAGGGTATTTGTGGAAGTTGCATTAATAAATTACTTTAATCCATCCACCTCCACTGGAGCCGCCACCACCACCAAGTTTTTGAAGATTCCGGCGCCCACATCCCCCTCCGGCGCCCTTTCCTCCTTCTCCACCCCCTCTTCTCCATTACCAAGCCACCCAAAGACTTCGTTAGGGTACTCCTTCAAATAATTTCAAACTTACCCCACGCACGCCATACTTCTTCTTCAACATACCTCTCTTATTCTTCATCATCAATCAAATTTCAGTACACTTAAAAAAAAACCACCACAAAAAATAATGAAAATTTGATCTCCTCCTTTCAAATTTCAAGATTATTTTTGTTTTAAAAAAAAACTTTTTTTACAAAAATAAGCACAAAATCCCTACTGAAGATTCCGGTGAGCTTGAAGATTTCGACGGTGGCCGGTAAGGGTGTAAAGAAGAGGGAGAGAGTTGGTTGGGAAGAAAGAGGTTTGGGGTAATTTTTTGGGCAAATTGGTGAATTTCATCCCTTAACAATTTGCAATTGGTTGTTTTGGTCCCTGGTTTAATTTTTTGTAGTGGTCCATGGAGGACTTTTGGCGGGGATGTGGTGGTGGCTGTTGCAGTCCTTTCCCTTTCTTCTCCAACCATTGCAAGAATTTCACATGCCCTTCATAGCCCCTCTTCTCCATTCAAATACAAAATCCCACAATTAATTAGCACTCAAACATCATTCAATCTTCAAAAAAACCTTCAAGAAATGACTAACCCAAGAACAAAAATCAGAAATAAATCAAGATTCAGAAAAAACAGAATTCCCCAAATTTAATGTCAATTTATAGGGTTTCTCAAAAAATGAGGGTTTTGGAGATTCTCTTGAGTGAATTTGATTGAAATTTCAGATAGTGGTAGAGGTGGATTTAAAAAAAAACACTTCATGGCGGCGGAGAGGGATGACGAAGGGTGGGACTGGGTTGAGTTGAGGTGGATATGGAGGGTGGGAAAGGAGAGTTGGAAATGGAGGGTGGGGAAGGATGAAAGGGGTAAAATAGTCATTTCGCAACCACTTTTAAAAAAGAAATCAAAATTCAATTTTTTTGTAACTGAAGTGGATGGAATGACTACTTCCGCCAAACGCAAAATGATTGGGGAGTGTTTTACAAATAAAAAGAGATCAGAGACCATTTTCGCCAAAATAATGAAGATCTGGGACTAAATTTGCCAATATGCCCTTAGAAAAATAATGTGAAATAATCTAAGAATTTTTTTTGGCTTCTGATGACAAGAACATATTATCATTCTAATTTTGTTTAGTAGTTGTTGACATAAAAAACACATCTAAACGTCGAGTTGTAAAGTTAGGAAAGTTAGGCTAATAGATCTTATAATCATACTTGAAATTTCTTTCCTCAAGATGGTTTACATTTGGAGAAGAGTGATCCAACCAATAATGCGTTACTAAAAGACACTCCCTCAAGCAGAAAACCAGTCCGGAGTAAATTGGACTACCTTAAACTCATCTCACTCAGGAAGCTAAATCTAAGGGGTTGGAATCTATCAAGATTTGTGTTATTGGATTGAAAATCTTCGCGCAGGAAGTTTGGCTGATTCCGAAATGCTAAGTCTAAGAGTGCCTACATGAATTTAAGTGTGGGAAAATGTAAAGAAAGCTTGTAAAGGAAATATACATGAAGATAAAAAGACATGTTAAATGTTGATTGAGAGGTTCTTGATCTTCTTCTTTGTATTCTATTTATAGTCGCTTCATGGGATGCCTTCCGACTTGAATTCTGCCCATTACGGCCATAAATGTTGTGAAATAGACATGTATCCCATGTCGTGGCCGTTGTGGAGAATGTGGACAGACTCTTCATGCTTCGACCGACTGGTGGTAACACGTTCTCCCTCTTTTTCATGGTTGTCCGGTTGTTGCAAGGTCCTAAAAATCCTCCTAATCGTATCCCGCTTTGTTTTATTGATACTGTGGCAGTTAGAATGTATACGACATGAAACTGCGTTAATTTTGATGTACAATCGGTTTCTTATTGTCCAGTGAAACCGTAGGAAAACCTGTAGGGTAGAAGACTTCTGGTGGAACCATGCCACATTGTAACTGGCTTTCTTAAAAAATCCTCGAATATTTCAAACCTCTATTCATGACATATTTCAAAATGAATTCAATAGATCTTTCAGGCTCTTCTGAGAATAGCCAAATTTTAAACCCATTTTTCGGTGATTTTTGCAAACTCGGACCAATTTAACCTTTTGGCAGTGGTTAGCATCCATTTGATTTTGTTAAACCTCCTACCTTTAACCTATTAGTGAATTAGCCATACAAAATAATTTTAACATTTGAACTTCAATTTTTAAAAAGCCTACTATATATAAGATTTTTTTTTAGACTACGCCTCCAACATTTAAAAAAAGGGGTTAAATACACTAAATGGTCATCTAGTATTTCACTATTTCGGGTTACGGCCATAAACAATTATTTCTGCGGATTATGGTCCTCTCCACCCGACCCGACCCGTTAACATCATCTTCTTCTTCACTAACACCATCTTCTTCACGGAATCATCATCTTCTTTACTAAATCCACCAACACCAAACTCATTTTAAAGTTTGAAACAGTGAAAAGCAAAAGAGAGTTGGTGATCCAAATTTGCATAAAAACTAAACAAATCACATAGATTAAACACATTTCCTTGTTGTTCTTTAGTTCCCCATGAAATTCCCCTACAAAATTTCAAGAACCCAATTCTCAAATCTCTCCAAAAAGATAAAAAAAAATCAAACTGATAATGTAATTCTAAGACCAAAATTTGGTGATAAAAATCTAATATTAAAATATCAATCCACCAACCAATTTCATCGCTTGATTTTGGAGAGTTCAAATTGGTGAGCAAGATGGAATATATTTGAGAAGAATGGATTAATACGTTTGTTTTTTTTGTTCACGATTGTACCCCTCACGTGGCCGGTACGTGATGGCATTTTAATTAAAAACCGCCGAAAACTTGGTCTGAATCTATAACATGCAGCCCGTAAAATTTTGATAGCCATAACCTGCAGAAATAATTATTTTCGATCATAACACAAAATAGTGAAATATTATATGACCATTGAGTGCATTTAACCCTTTAAAAAATTATACACCCCCCCACCCACCCCACCCCCCAAAAAAAAAAGTGTTCTTTGTCATTAACAACAACATCAAAGAAAAAAACTTAAGTTTTAGGTGGTATCCGAAGCCACCAAAGTTGATTCCAGAACCTAGTGTTAAGATATTTTTCTGCTTTACTGAAAAAATAAATTTGTTATTATTTTAATCTTTTATCAGAACAGTTTTAAATAAAATAGTGCAAAAAAAATAAAAAATAAAACTGGTAAAAAAATAATATATTATTTTGGAGTATCTTTGTAGATGGGAAATGCAACATTTATATAGGTTGCAAAAACTCACATCAGTCACATCTCAAACGTTGCTATGCTATAATGCTTTGACTGTTACAGTCAACACCATCAATTCGTAATGAATTGCAGGACGGTAACAGTCTCAACAATAAAGCTGTTTTTATAACCGCTTTTAATCAAATAATGAGACTTATAATAATAATAATAATAGTTAATTAGTCTTATTACAATAAAGCAATTGGCATTTTCATTTAGTGAAGCTTTTAAGAATGGTCTTAAAAGTGTTTTTATGCGATATTTATCTACTGATATTTCTAAACAAAATTAAAAGAAGTAATTTCTTTAACTCAATTTAAACAGACAAGTAAATAATAAATTCTCACTCGTTTCCTTACATCATATAATTTCTCCAATATACTAAAGATAAAATTAACCCCACCAACAAAGAAAATTGGTTATAATTACAAGTCTTCGTACTATAGTAAGAAATTCGTGTAAGCCAAAAAGGAATAATTCATTTTTTTAATTCTCAAAATAGAAAATTTGAAACTACTATTTCAAATGAGTAATTTTATCTTAGTTTGAGAGTAAGTTATAATTATCATAAACTTGTTCCGTACCAACATATGCAATACATGTAGCCATGTAGGCGAAAAAAGTTACTCCAATTATCATAATATAAGTCGTTTAGGATATATAACGAAAATTAAGGAAGTAAAAAAATAAAGTACTTTGTTAGCCAAAATATCAACGCTACTCTCTTAAATAGAACTTATATAACACTAATTATATTTAAGAGAAAATTATTGATATTCTAATCAATAACTATCTTATATTTTACTTAATTAATTTTCGTTACATGTCACAAAAAATTTATATTAATATAATAAAGGTAGTAATTTTAAGGGGAGAGAATTTTTTAGTTGACCTTTTTAGCTCATAGACCACATGTTCTCCCAAACCCAATTGATAATGATAAGCGTTAACCATACACTTATAATTCAGATATTTTTTTAAATAGTCGATGTTAAAATTTATATTTCAAAAAAAATATAAATATTTGTAAAAAAAACAAAAATATAAATGAAGTTCCAATAACTAGTTTGGATAACCGGGCCTTGGGCCTTACAAGAATGTGCCTCAAGCCTATCCTCTCCAATTTACTGCTGGTTCTTGATGTGTTTTTTTATTTTTTTATTATTCAATTGCAAATTCTCTCTGTAAACTAAAATCAATTCTCGTTATCGAAGGCAGTCAAACTCGAAATTCTACGTGGATTGGAAGGACATAGAAGGATTGTGGATCGTTATTCGAATCGTTAATCCTACTTAATTTTAAAACACATTGAATAATTCAATATTCTGCTAATTCCTCTAGATGAAATATGAAACTTTCCAAAATCTTATGCTATTTTCTATTATTAAACAAATATTCATCACATTAAAGAGTCATAGGAAAATGTTATTACGCTATGTGTCTTAGAATTTTTAAACTCAATTTCTCATATCAAAATTCTTAATGGACAAAATTGAAAAAAAATATACTCGGGCATCGGCCAATTGGAGCAATCTAAATTTGATAACATTGATTACTTGATTCAATAAGTTAATCTATCAAATAAGAGTTTAGGGGTTCAAATTACATTTCCGTTGTTCCAAACGATGGCGGAGGCGGAGCTCAGAGACAAAATAAGAAATTTGAATCAATCGAGGAAGAGAAGAAATTCGTCGGAAATTGAAGATTGGAGAGACTTGAGAAGATTGAAGAAGTAACATAGTTGAACAGAGAAGATTGAACCGAAAATTTGAGTTGATACATAATGATTTTTATCTAAAATGAAAATTCAATTTTTTTAAAAATCTTTCAGGTCAGTTCATTTTATTTTTATAAAAAAAATTTGTTTTTTTATTTTTCAGGTCGGATTTAACTCAACTTGATCCAAAAGGAAAACAGCTAACTCAGAATTGACTCGTAGGATCGTACGATCCTATGTTCCCATGTCCGACCCCACGAATTTACATCGATCCTACTTCATCACCAATCCTACGTAGGATTTAACACGTAAATCCCCTCAAAACTCATAGAACAGTACGATTCTACAAGTCAACTCGCGAGTTTGATTGCCTTACTCGTTATGAATCCATATGACTCTGACTATATATAGATCGAAGCGTAATGTTTTTTCACTTTTATTGATGTCATAAGTCGTGTAAAATTCATGCGCCTCTAAAACATTCTAGAGAAATTTCAAATTTCGGATATTATTATTATTATTATTATTATTACCATTTAATTCACTTATTTATTGTTATTCATTATTAGATAAATTAAGTTGTCAAGAAAAGGTGGACTTCGTTGAAACCATAAATCTCATCAGGTGCCCTCTTCCAATGGTAAAAGTTATTTTTCTTAAAAAAAAAGTAAATTAAGTTAAGTTTTAGCAATTTTCTTGTTGTTGTTGTTCATGTTATTTGGATTGGCTTTTTAAATGAAAATTTATGTCTCTCAAATTGAAAAATAAATTATTTGTGAATTTAAATGTGAATTCCAAAGTAAAAATTTATTCCGAATGAAATTGTAACACAAATTTGAGAAAAAAGTAAATTTGAGGATAAGATAATTGGGTTAAGAACACCAAACGATGTGGCACTATTGAGCTGGCTATCAGGCCTGGCCTTTCGTTAAGAATGGGCCTGAACTGAATCATATATTCACACTCCTCTCCTAAACATAAAACTTTTGTTAAGGGTCTCTCTCTCTCTCTCAGTTGAGAATTCAATAGTAGTAATTTTGTCCTAAATTGAATTTTCTATTATTATTTTAGATTGTTACAAAATAAATATCTATTTTCGCAAAATGAATACACTTTTTTCCTTAACTTTTATAACTAAGATGATATGTTTAAGGGATGCAGCTCCACTACCTTATTGACCCTACCATTAGTATTACTGAATGAGAATATTGTATTAGCTTACTTTTAGTCATTTCGCTACTAAAATCAAATATAAATATCCAATTTGAAACGAAAAGAGTATTTTATTATTTAATAAATAACATTTAATTATAAACGAAGAAGGAAACCTTCTCCTCAAACTAATGTCAATGGCAACAATAATGTTTAAGTTTCAACTTTATTTCCCTCTATTATAAGTGGATTTACTTTCACTACACTACATCATGCATTGGAAAACTAGGGGAATGTATGAGGGTGGAAATGAGTTGAACTAAGGCTAGTTCAAGCTCAATTCATTTTAATTTTGTCTAACTTATAACTCAATTCATATTTGATGTGAGATAATTTTTTCAATTTAAGTTCAACTCATACCTGTTTTCGGGCAAAAAAGCTCGATATGAATCAATAACTCTTCCACTTTGAGAAGAATGAGAAGATTATAAGAGATTTCTAAGGTTTTATTTGTTTATTTTCCTTGAGAATATGTGCGGCTATTTATATATATTTATATAGCCAACTCATAAGCCAAATGAGTCGAACTCTATATAGCTCAATCCCTATTCATATTTTAGATGAGTCAAAAATCTTGGCTCATGTATAACTCATTTAGCTCATGAATTAAACTCGTCAAACCGAATATCGAATCGAATCGAATCGCGAACTACTCACGAATCGGTTCAACTCACTTCCACCCCTAGAAATGTAAATGCAATAATAATTGTTAAAGCTTCAACTTTCTCTCTCTAGTCTCTATTATAATGTGAACTAGTGTTAAAGCCCGCGCGATGCGCAGGGATGTTTTCAACTGTTTTTCTATGTATTGATTTGGCTATATAGTTAAATAGGTGACTTTTTATAAAAGCCTTTTTATTCTTGTAGTTAAAAAATATTAATCAATTGAAGGGAAATACGTTTATTATATATGAATTCCAAGTACATAAATTATTTCGGAGTGCCAAGATTAATAAAATTGTAAACAATTCCTCTGACTTTTTGGAAGACGTAGTCATCTTTTTTTATCTGCATGCCTTTGACAAATGTGGCCCAGCCATCATTCAGAATAGTAGTATCTTGTAATTTGGTGATGTAGACACTGCATAATGTCCCTTTGTGGTTTGGGAGGAAGATCATTTCTGGGATATTGTCTTCGGCTCCAATGATTAATCTGTTTGGTATTTCCTAAAGACAAATAATGGGAATTTGAGAAAAATAATTATATGTAATATATAAAAAAAATTGTTCAAAATATAGATTCAAGAAAAAATATTACCATGGCGATCAGATTGTTTGCATTTGTTATGGATTTGATGAATCCTCTCTCAAAATCTACCATTTTTTGTTTGTTGGATTTTAAATTTCCCAGAGAGTTTTTTTTTGTAATTTTTCACCTTGCTTGGGTAGATGCTAAAGTATAAATAAGTTATTAGAGGTTTTTTTTTTTATGTTAGGGGTTTATATAGAGTTAAGATTTAATGCATATTATTTATTTAATTTTTTTTTTTTATTATTAAATGGCTTGTTAGGTGAAGTGCACTACACGTGTGGTAAGAGGAGGAAACGTTTTTTTTTTCCATTTATGATGGTAACACGTGTAAATGCGTTCCCAAGATGAAAGGTTCATCTTCTCAGGAAACAGTTTCCTTTCATTGTTCAATGTCTCAAGAGGAAACTTCCAGATCGATTGAAAATTACTCCTTCGTGTAATTTTTTTTGGGGATTTTTTTTACCATATTTCCTCTATTTACATATTTTTTTAAGTTAAAGTCAGTTTCTATTTATGCGAATTGGGGGGTTTTCCCTGTGTATTGAAGATTAAAGGGATTTCATAAGACAATTTTAAAACTCTATTATTGAATAGATGTATTGGCGATAATCAGATTCAAGGTATCAACATAGAGGGATGTCGGTTGGTTTTTGAAATTTATTTGGCATAATTGAACATTAATGTTTGTTGGATGATTTATTTGTAATATTTATGATTTGATTCATGAATGTCTATGACAGTTTGTTTATCGGAAAAATCAAGAACCGATGAATTTGTAAGGTTTTTCCTTAGCCTTTATTTTTTGTATTTATTATTTGTTATGCATGTTTACATTTTATTTAGAGTGTGGCTAATAAATGTATAATTAATTGTATATATGCTTGATGATGAATGTTAAATGTTGTTAAATTAATTACAAATTCAATTTAAGAAGTCGCTTTTTACTTTTGTCCATTGATAGCCCCTGATCCCTATATATATATATATATATATATATATATAGCTTATATGTAACCCCGTCCCCCTCTACTTCTATATTATTTATATATACTATATAAATGTATTCCACGTTCCTTACGTTAACCTTACCTTTCCTATTCCTTTTTAAATAAAGCAGCTGCTCCATTTAAGTTCTAAAAAAAAATGCACCCGAATACAAAGAGGCAAGCCAACGTTTATGCCTTAGTTTTGTTTATGTGATTTACTATTATTATGTCCCTCAATTACAATTTGCATACGAAATGCCCCTTAACGAAACGTACCAAAAATGTAACACAACATGTTATAAAATTAAATAGACACATAATTACATAATCGTACAAAATAAATTACGCCTACGCATTAAGTCACACAAAATAAATTACACGTAAAATTAACATGTAAGCAAAAAGTTACGGTTATCACATGCTTCCCCCCTTACAAAAGTTTCGTCCTTGAAACTTGCGTTCCTTACAACATGCATACAAACACTCCCCGCTAGATGAGAATGGCTCTATGGTAAACAAATAGCAAATATGGTACTAAATGCAACCTAACAATATAATAAAAACAATAATCACATATTCACATAAGTGTACATAACACGTAATCAAATTAAATATATATGATGATAGATAACAATCGCATAAAACACGTAAGCAGAATAGTTGTTTTTTTTGGTGTAGAATTGTGACTGTTCATATGGAATGGTTAGAATTTATTTTTATTGGGTGTTACCTTTCTTAATTAAATTCAGAATAAAATTTTACCAATTCCCATCTCACTGTCATAAATTTTTTATATGTTTTAATCTTTTTGAATTGATTTATGTTCCCCCTGAGATGGTCTATAGTATTTCATGTTGTCTTACTAATAAATCATTGGTTAATTACATTTTTTCCAAGAAGATTCTGCTGCAATTTATTCCTTGAGTCAGTTATGACATTTAGATGAGAATTGGTAATCTTGTTTAATGCTGACACAGGGCTCAAATATTCTAAACAATTGTAAGGGGGTAAATAATGTTTTATATTGGACAAACTTTGCAAAAAAGGTTAGTCTTAATTTGTTTGATGCAATGTAAAATAAGTTAAACTTGTTTCCTCTGTGCGTGTGGTTATATATATATATAATGTTGAATGGACTTTGTTTCAGCTGGTTACTTATAAAGTTGTATCTATTTGTTGTTGGTCTTTGCATTTTGGGAGGAAATTAACTTGAATTGGTCACATAAGATGAATGAAAACTTAAAATGAAACTGTCTATCAATACTGTAATGGAATTATGAGTTTAAACTTTGTATATTCAATGAATCTTGCTGAGACTGATTAATATTACACTTTCAATTTGTTTTGTTTTGGAATACAGTCAGATGTATTGCAGATTTGAAACCTGTAATGTGCCCTTTATTGATTTTAAAATTTAATCAGATTGTGTTTGATGCATTGGAATTTGTAATTTTTTGAAATGCAATTACATAGTGCATTATAAATTTAAATAAAGTATAAAACCACACAAACATGTTCAATGAATCTTTCTTAGCTTGATTAATATTCCAATTTGCATTTGTTTTGTTTTGGAATACAGGCAATATGCATATTTGTTAACTACAATTACATAGTGCATTATAAATTCAAGTAAATGATAAAACCACATAGGGAACTAAATTAAGTTTTTGAGCTGAGATGGACTTTGTTTTTAGTCAACTTTAATTTAAATATATTGCATTTTTTTTACAGGGTAAATGTTCGGAGGGAAAAAATGGTCAAGAGACGACGGTGATTACATTCTGCAAAAATAAGGTATATTTGAACAATAATTGAATATTAATGAAGACCAACTCCCCAAATGTTATTATGAATTCATATATATTGGGATTAAAATTAAAATATTGAATTGATTTAATACAATGTGATTGCTTAACTCATATGAAATGAGAATTAAGTCATAATGTCTTGTAAACTTAGAAACCTTGAATGAATACAATAGTAAGGAAATTATACATTTGGAAAGGTAAATATAGAAAAATAAAATTGTAAACAATTCCTCTGACTTTTTGGAAGACGACGTAGTCATCTTTTTTTATCTGCATGTCTTTGACAAATGTGGCCCATCCATCATTAAGAATAGTAGTATCTTGTAGTTTGGTGATGTAGACACTGCATAATGTCCCTTTGTGGTTTGTGAGGAAGATCATTTCTGGGATATTGTCTTCGGCTCCAATGATTAATCTGTTTGGTATTTCCTAAAGACAAATAATGAGAATTTGGAAAAAATAATTATATATAATACATGAAAAAATTGTTTGTCTCGGTGTCAACTCTATGCCTTAGAATGCTCATGTTCTATCTGCTCAATCCTGCAAGGGCTAAAACAGAAAACAGAGAAAGAGTGAGCTATAAATAGCCCAGTGAGTCCCTAGTCAAGTGAGTGCCAGTGATTTGAAACTCATTTTATTTCGCAAACATTTTTCTTTTGAAGACACGAAGAATCTTTCTTTAATCTAAAATCATTTCCTTTAATCATAAATACTTATCACGGAGTTCCTTTCTTTTTCAAAACATATATATATATATATATATATATATATATATATATATATATTTATGTAATGTGAAAAGGAAACACATGTACATATATATAAGCTGTTATATATATGTATAATACGATCCTCATTCAAATCCTACTTAACTGGAACAATTTCATGAACAATTAATATGGTTTTGGTAAAAAAGTAAGAGAATGGAAGAGTTGGCATAGGGAAGTGAAAGGAGGTGCAAAAAGGGAGTAAGGATTCTTTGTATATATAGCTAATTTGTAATGGGGAAAAAACTACTTATTTGATTAGATAACAGGGAACAATTGGAATATTCATTTGGAACTATAAAAATTTGGAACAACTGCAAGGTCTAAAAAATTATAAATCTTTAATGAATATTATAGCAAGTGAACTATACCTTGGAATAGAAAGATGTTTGGTTGCCTGAAGAAAATAGTGCCTAGAAGAATGGTCAAGGCTAATTTATTTTGATTTTAGATAGTCTATATATTGTGTTTGAATAACACTCGAAGCTAATAATGCATCACATACCAAATTTGTTGGTGAGCCAATGAAGTAGCAGCGAGTGCCGAGAGCTCCCTATCCTCTGTGTTTCATTGGTTGAGCAACAACCTGTGAGTAAACATAAATGTAAGAAAAGTTCTATATTTTGATTTCAACAAAACAGTGATTTTGATTCTAATAACCCAAAGGATTTCAATGTTAAAAACTGTCAATAATAAGAGTATGGTAGGGCTGCTAAAATTGCAGCCTTAAGAGTCTGATTTGTTCATAGGACTCATAATTTAGCAACTCTGCTAAAGCTAAAATCAGAATCCTATCACTGCTTCCGCTGGATCCAAACAGTATAAAACCGTTAAATGTCATCAATTTTCAGGAAAAAAACAGCAAGAATGCAGTAATTAGACTAAATTTTCCTACTACCTTTTGATCCTAGCAGAATTCAGCGTTTAATGTCAAAGGAAACAATTGTATATAGAGTGAATCTGTAAAGAGGGCAATTTAAACATTAAATAATTCAAAAGAAAAACAATTGGAATATTGAAATGAAAAAATATACCTTGAACAATTTCAAGATTTGCTTGCTTGAGTGGAAGAAATTTATGTAAAGTAAAAAGAATTAATCAAAACATAATAGAAAGTGAACATGTTAATCCCCTAATACCTTTAGAAGGTGGCTTTGAGGAATCCGGAGAGAGTTTACCAATGTAAGGGGAGAAAGCAAAATTTTATCTACAATAAAATAACAATATCGAAATGTAAACTATATAAGATTGTTCAAATTCATCTAATGATCATTAATAGTACGAGACTATTGGTATGCTGCATTTTATCTGGAAGTAATGGATTAAAAGTAATGGGTTGTGACTAAAACACCCTTAATTACTCTATTAGCTATAGATATTAGTTTGAATGTATTGTATATTGATTTGGTAAAGAAGTTTCTAACTAATTTGCTAGAATAAAAAATAACTATTGTATATAAAAGTATTTTATAATGAGTTAGAAGAGATTTAGAATCTATTCAGCTTCTAGTTGTTAAATAAGCATTAAAATTGCATTTAAAAAATACATTGAACTTATTACTTGTAATTTAGATTCAAAGATTATGTTATCTACTTATATTAATAGCTACTTATTTCAGAAGCTCTTTAACTTCTTATTCAATATTCATTAAGATTTAATTTAAAACATACATTGAACTTATTACTTGTAATTTATATTCAAAGATTATGTTATCTACTTACATTAATAGCTACTTATTTTAGAATCTCTTTAACTTCTTATTCAATATTTATTAAGACTTAATTTAAAACATACATTGAACTGATTTTTATTAAAAATAAGTTCAAAGGTAATGTTATCTACTAATAACATTAGCTAATGCAGGTGCATTTTCATAAATGTAAAACGCCCACATGGCAAAGTCTGATTCGCTAGTTACAATGGACACGCCACATGGCAACGCTACAGTGTCTGCTGCTTATATATATATATATATATATATATATATATATATATATATATATATATATATATATATATATATATAGATTTACTTGAACTAAATTAGGGGAATGTAAATGGCTCTACAGTTAAGACTAGTGAGTATCCATATACAAACACTCCTTCCGTCTCAAATTATGTGTTCCATTTAAAAAATAAACAGAGAGTTAAAATTTCGATAAATTATATAATAAAGGATGAGTAAAAGTCTCTAGTACCCCTAATTAATTATTTTAATCACTTTTGTATTGAAAATTACAAAGTATTAAATGAATAATTAGAGACAAAGATAATATTAAAAAATTTAACATAAATAATTAATTTATTTAGAGAGATGACAAATAATTTAGAAAAAAAAAGAAGAAATGAGGTAAGTCAATTTGGCTCCCTTGTCATCTTAGCTCCCGGCTCCTATGCGGGGATAGCTTTTTGTTCCGCACGTGCGGGATAAGCTACTAGCCACTCGTATGAGATTTTTTAACTGTCCATATCTGGAGAGAGATATTTTTTTTTTTTTTAAATATTTTAAGTCTAGCCGCAATTTTTCTCTCTTCAAATCTGTGTCGTTAAAAATCTCATCCGACGACGGTGTTTCCCAGTTCCATAGGAGCCGGACTGGTCATCTTAACAGTAGTCAACTTATATTGTCTCAGTATTCAATATTGAAGAGTTGATTCAAAACAAATTTTGTATGATGACACCTAGATACTCAGTGGTGGGAGCATAAGAGGGGCAGGGGCGCTCGTCCCAAAAAATTTCAAAAACGACGAATTTTTTATAAGAAAAAAATTATTTTTGTGATATTATCTTATAAATATTGTATTTCGTCCCTTAAAAAATTTCAGTAAGAATTGCGCTTTATAACAAATTCCTGGCTCCGCCACTGTAGATACTTGTTGCGATCATCAAATACACTTTTCTTTTAGTTTAATAAATACCTATATCAAATGATGAAATCCCTAATTTTAATTACTACCTCTACTTTGGATTGAACTTTTTATGCACTTTCACCATCAAAATTAATTCCTTTAGGCTTTAGATTCAGAGTCAAAATACATTTGGACAAGACATCTACGTTGGTAAGCCCATGAACCTTCAATTTCTCCTTTAGGTTTTCAATCTCTGCAATGAGTGAAGACATAGACAAAGAAAGCCACTAATTTCTTATCCATTCCATAATATAAATCGTTTGGTACATGTAACAAAAAAATAAGAAAGTAAAAAATAAAATACTTTATTAGTCAAAATATAAATATTACTATTTTAAATATAACTCGTATATCACTAATTATATTTAAGAGAGCAATATTGATATTTTGACTAACAAAGTAGTTTATTTTTTCATTCTTTAATTTTCGTTATATATTCTAAACTACTTATATTATGAAATATAGTATTTCTTATTTTTTTTGCATGCTTTCCAAGTACATACTTGAAGTTACGTAAGTGAATACCAGGTTTGTTAACTAGAGTGTATAGACACTGAGATTCATTTGTTTCTTTAATGTATAAAATAATTTTGAAATTTGTTATTAAAAATAAGTATGTATATAAATAAATAAAAATTGATAAGAGGTCATAGCTTAAGTGGTTACAATTTTGCCTCACTTTCTAGTTCTCAAGATTTATTCTGGATAAAGTCAAAAGAATTCGAGTCTCATTAAAATAATTTTTTTTACATTGCCAAATTTATCCTGATTAGTTCCAATAAAAGAAAAACTATTACGTACTCTATGAATTATGAATTCATAAAATAAAATAAAAAAACTCTATGAATAATGAGATTCATGAGTTTTTCATATGAATGGACTGCTCTCCAATGTATATGAATACATAATCACATCATACCAACTCCTATGATTTGCACCATTGGTTACTTTATATATATAGTTGACCTTCAAAAAAAATAGCAGCTGGCTGGCTTATTTCGTCTTTTTCCTATTTTTAACAAATTCTCCTTTACATATAATGCTTCCTTCTTTTTGTCTTGCCACAAGTTTTACTTTACTCCGATCTTTGACAGAATATAATTGATTAATCCCCGCTTACATTGGATTAACCCATAAAAGATTAAAGTAGTGATTAAAATAGTGACTCTATACTTTAGTGAAAATCAACCATCAACCTCTCTTCTTAAAGAGGGAAGCTGTCGAAACCAGTAATACCAACCGACTTTGGTCTATAATACTTTCCTTTTGCTTGGATGGAATTTAAAACGGGGATAAGAAATTATCACATTCCCTTACTTTCTTGTGGACAAAAGAAAACGTCATGCATTTCCTGAAACTATTCTATTGTGGACCGATCTACTAGACTATGTGGTCTAAAATTGGCCACATCATTACAGAATTGTCTCTCTCCTTATTCTGCAGTGATGTGGCCAATTCTGTACCACATGATCCATGTGGATCAGGTCTATATCAGAAAAAAATCTTTCCTTGGCCATATTCCGGATTGAGTCTGTTCATCGTGGACTAAATGGTTATACTGTCTATTGGGCACATTCATTATAATGACAAGTTATTCTACCCAAAGAAAAAGTTATTTTAGCAAAAATATATATATATATATATATATATATATTGTACCAAAAGGAAGAAAAAAAATACAGTGACAACTAATATTTGAGTAGGTTTATTTCTAGACTCTAGATTTTGGCGCTGATATAGTGTAGAACGGTAAAAGTGTAGTATATGTTGAACATTATACTATAAATGTTTCATACTTTTGAACATGTGTTACATTCCTATGTAATATATGTTATCTTTATAAATGTTGTAAGGTATGTAATATCTGTTTTACGTAACAAGTATTCTAAATATCACAACAGATGTTAGCTCTAAAGAATACATATTGTCAAATTTTTTGGTGAATTAACTTTGACCTAAGCACTCAAGCCTACATATAATTGGTAGATTGAGATTGTCAGAATAGAACTCTCTTCATTTGTCTAATACACAACTAAAATTGCGGCAGCTGTTCTAATTTTAAATTTTTTATTTGATATCAGTCACACTCTCAATATTCTAAGAGTTCATCAATTTTGTATATATTTTTTTAAATTTTTTTTTATAACTTTAAGACAATTGTCACAATCTTAGAAATTTATTGGACAAATATAGAGAATTAGAAGCATATTTAGTACGCTGAAATAGAAATGAATGAAAATGAATATTAATCCGAGATTGTAAACCTATAAATTCTTTTTGATGTTTGAAAGTGGTTTATTGGAATATTTTTACGAAATCTCTGGCATTCCAATTTTTTTTTAGTAGCAAGCTGTTCAGATCAATCTTAATTCATAGATCAAACTTTACGCCATTTATCTTGAAGCATACAAGATAAACCTTAAATTCTAAGTATTATACTCCCTCCATTCCCATTTAATTATCGTTTAGGAGATATAGATGTATCCAAATTAATTGTCATTTACATTTCTTTTATTAGGTGTCAACAATTTATTCCAATTTTAACCTCAACATATATTTTATTGGAAAAGTGAAAGAGAAGGAGGAAGGAAGGAGTATTATTGAAATTGTGGTGAAAATATTATTGTTTGTCTGACTTTCTTAATTTTTTTCAAAATGTCCTAAACAACCTATATTGAAGAATAGAGGGAGTAGTAAAAAATGTTATAGAAAATACTATAGAAGAATCATATGATACTGAAAATACGCCATCGTCTGATTCAGGTCCTAAATGCGTGTATCAAGACCTAAAATTTCAAAGTAGTAACTTTATTATTATTATTATTATTATTATTATTATTATTATTATATGATTTGACTCATATTACTAAAAGATTTAGACAGTATTTTGTCTCAATTGTTTTGTTAAGAAAAATACTCTTGTGTTACTCCATGTATAAGGAGCTTGAGTTATAGCTTCATAGCGGAAACACCTTCACATACTGTGGGAAAGACTTTGAACTTTGACCATTGATTAAGTTCGGTTTGTAACTAAGTCTAGTTATATTTGAGAGTAGTGTGTTTGAACTTTGTAGGTTTGAGAGAGTTTTATTTATATTTGTAACTCTTCACATATTTAGTGATTGTTTCTCCTTCACCCGTAAACATGATTTTGTTCACTTTCATATTATTATATATCGCTTAATTTGTTTTCGATTTAACAAATTGGTATTAGAGTGAAGTTAAACATTACATTATCATTATCTTTTATTTGTGTCTAAAATTGTGATCCAGTGGTAACAACCATTTTCACTCGAAAAGTATACTCGAATTCGACATCGGTTTCAGCATACAAAAATCCCTTCCCCTGTAAAAAAAAAGCTATATATAAGTAGGCCGGTTAGCAATTTGCATCAGCAAAACAAAGTTGCACATCATGAGTACTGCTCCTTCATGTCATTTGTCTATATATAGATTGTCAATTTGTATTTGGTTTGGAGTACTTCACAAATCCATTCTTTGAGTCATGAGCTTTTGTCATCTTTCTATCAGCTTGTTCTTGATTGGTTTGTAATTTGAATATTCTCTATGATAATGTTTTCACTATTATAAGCTTTAATAGGATAGTTTTGGAACATTAAGGATGTTATTCTTTGGGAGTTTGGTTATTATTTGTGGTAAAAATAACATACACAACTGCTTTTGTGGCAGAAAACACGTCGAAAATTATTTGTAGCAGAAATAAAAAATGAAACTACTTTTATAGTGCTCAAGTTAAAAAAAAGCGTTTTACCAACTAAATTATAACCTTGAGTCGGTAGAACTGCTAATTATAGAATCCTCTTTATCTGTTTTCTTCAAACTTTAATATGCAAATAAACAAGTGAAATATAAAAATTATATAAGTATTTAAATATCAAAATTATACTACATATGCTCATAAAAATAAATAAATAAATAAATAAAAAACCCACATGATTAGTCTCATTCTTAAAGAAAATTATGCTTAAAGCTTGATTCAGGGTTTGGCCGCGGAACTTCTTCTAATTTGTTGAATGAACCAGAGAGTGACGTTATCGCGATTTTATTCGTCCAACAATTTCTTAAATTCGATTGGATGAGGTCCAAAACTTTTGCTACTTGTCAACATTTGATTGGTCCAGACATTTAAATTTTGAGAGGACCAATTTATAGTAATTGGAAATTAACTTGTAAATTTCCAATGTCTACAAATATAACCAATTTCACTAAAAGATGAGCTTAATTATTATACTTTCAACAAGTAATATCAAAGATCAAGAGGTAATCACGCTCAAATATTGACAAATTATTTAGTCACTTCGTACTAAAATGAATTTCACTTTTTATTTTTATTTGTTCTAAAAATAAATATTCACTTTTTAAAAGTATTATAACTACCCCCTATATATTTTAGGGATATAGTTTCCACAAACATATGCATACACATATATTTGAGGATATTATTGTAACTTACTCATAGTCAAACTACTCTTGTGAATTCTTATTCGAGTTAAATGTGGACATGCACACGGATCCTCCGTGACACTCACTATAACACTCTCTGTGACATTTCTAATTATATCCATGTTTACTAATAGAATTATCAATTTTACCTCTAAGGTTTATCTATTTTAGTTTAGGCTATATGAATGTCACAAAAAATTTCACATGGAGTGTCATAGACGATCCGAACCGAACATTACGAGTGTAGTATTACAATGAAATTCTTCAGTTACGAATTCCTTTACCATCTCCTGCCCCAGTAATAGATGATAATCACATATTTATTTCTTCTAATTGTTCTATCATTTTTAGATTATAATTTTTTAATAAAAACAATCAGCACATAATAACTTCTTATTAATAAAACATGATACACAGAATGAGATATAAGATTCTTTACCGAGTTTTCATCAGTGCTTTGAATGGAATCCCAGCCAAGAACAAAAAGTTAAAATGAGGATGACAAGATACAAAGCCCACCTCAATAATATTTGTGTTGTATGTGGAACAAGAAGTAAACCAAGAAGGCCCAGGGTTTTTGTCATTTTCTCATTTTCCACCAAACGAAATTACAAAGGACTAACCAAAGTTGGTTGGCGCAGCTAATTGGGCAGTTTTGCTCCTTAAAAGAGGTTGAGTGATCGAACCCACTCACGTATGAAGTTGTCACTTTTATCAACACTTTACTCCATAAATGGTCGATTCGGTACGAGCGGAGATTAATCTGATATTCTCTTTCAAAAATTGAAGTCACCACGTAACATGACACCACCCGTCAAGAAGGCCGTGGCCCCCAGTGGGGTAAGCCTTGACCTACGACCATGAGGTCCCAGGTTCGACACCCACCTCCTACATGAGGCAAATAAAATTCTCTCTGAGAGAATTAAGGTGCTAACAACATGACACCACTCAGTGACAAGACAAAAAAAATTACAAAGGATGGATTGTCGTTGACACCGATAAGTTGAGCCAAATAAATGAAATACTTGCCCGAACCCACCCAGTGAGATATTCAATGACGTTACGCTTCTGAAGTTGCGGTTACGGATTCCGGATTCTATGCTTTCTGTCTATCTGCTTTAATTCGTGATTTGTGGCCGTAATAGTTAATTTTGCAAATGTTGTGATCCGTTGACACATTATGTAGTATTTCTTCCATTTCATAATATACGTGTGAAATTATATTAAGCAGTGTATAGAAATATTATTAGTGTACTAAATTAGTGCAACCGTTAAATTTATATAATTTGCAGATAATCCGCCGATTTCACATTCAAATTTTGCTTTTATTTCATTTTCATTTTTTTTAGGAGTGTTCTTATGTTGTTGCATTGAAAAATATTTTAGTGCATTTTTCGCCTAAAAAAAAAGCGACCTAATTAAAAGTTAAATTAATTAGGTTGATTAAAAAATCATAATAAGAAATGAAGCCAATTATTAACTATATGTAGGAAAATGTATATCCACTTAACTCAACTTTAATTTTAGGTCAAGCCCACCAAAGCATATAGTAAAATAATATCAACTTGTCCATTTAAAAGAGTTAAAACAAACTAATATCTTGTGTAAAGGAATGCATGATGCCAGTAAAGTCACTATGGATCCTATGCGGAACAGAAAAAGTTTCACACCGTGCGGAATAATTTGGGCCATCAAATGATAACTTTGAACGGTTCAGATTTGGAGAGAGAAATTTTTTTATTTTTTTATATTTAAGTCCAGCCGCAACTTTTCTTTCTCCAAATTTGAACATTTAAAACTATCATCCGACGATCCATATTATTCTGTACGGAGCGAAATTTTCCCTGTTCCGCATAGGAGCAGGACTGCAGTAAAGCATGCCATATGAAACTCTATCTAGCTGCTTATGCTATTTTATTTTATTTTGGTCCATATAAATCCTAGAGACCAAAACTTAGCGGTTGTTTCTTCCACACCCCCCGCCCCCCCGACCCCTGCATTCCTTTTTAGCTGTAACTGGATAATTATTTGACGATTCAGATTTTTCACGCTACTCTTTACAACATTCGATGCAATACATCAACGGAAGAGCCAAGATGAGAAGTTTGAACACCAAAATATAATATATGTTACTATATAATTTTTTGTCAAAAATATTTGGGGGGCACCGGGGAATGAAATTATGGCAAAACATAGTACTTACAAAACCTAGAAAATTCTTTGTTTTAAAAAAAAATTGGGGTGGGGGAGCCAAGACTTTTAGGTCCGAAAAAGCGCGACAGTATATCGAACTACATCTAAAATTGCAAAAAAAATGTTGATGTGGCGAATTTAATCAAATATTCCGAAATATATATAAAATTTACTATAGTTAGTAAAATTTTTAAATTTTTTAGCTACCCCATCCTTAGGTAGGCCCGGCACGACAACACATCTAATTAAAAAAAAACCGTATTTGTATATTTTAACTAAACAAAATAAACCCTAAACTTGGAAAAAATAAACTCTAAACATTAATAATATTTGAAAAGGGACCTAAATTAGATGCATAGAAGTATAAAAAAAAATTCAAAATTAGAGAACTATCTATAAGTTTATATATGTTTTCTTTTCTCTTGATATTTATTTTATTTGTTGGAGAAATTAGTTTTCTAAAGGAATTAAAGTGTAATTAAAGTGTCGTGAGGACATTTTTAAGCCAATATTATTATATGTTACACCGCTCGTTTTGAATGTTATTGAGATTATCACAAAGTGGGTTGCGCAACCTTCGTGATGATATATAACATGTGAGAAAATAAATTAATGGTGTGAATGATAAATTGGTATAAAGTGGGGTGGATGAAATGTGGCAAATGGGTTTTAAACCCACACCCCACATGGGAAACTCATGGAAATGGAAATCACTTTATAAGGAAAAGTGGACTACATGAGTTTAAATTGTGTTACTTATATTATGCCTCATGTGAGAACCTCGTGCTTGCCCGCATGCAGAGGGTGAAAATCCTCATCTCGATTCTGTCTCATCACTGTCCCCAACTAATCAAAATTTACTATATAAATAATTTTTCCAATTATATATATACATGGTGGATTGTGATTGGCTGGGACAGGGATAGGGACAGGAATTGGGGACAGAGGATTATTTGCCCGCGCAAGGGGGTGCAAACGGAAGGTTTGTTGATACCAAAATAGCTTGAACTTGTGTCCAGGTGCGACCTGTGTACACTAATTAGGGCCTGATCAGCCGAGGTTTTGCTGCTGGTTTGAATTTTGGATATTCGAATTCTTTTTGTAACAGTCAGAATTCAAAGAGGAGGATAATGGCAGTAGACTGTAACATTATTTTTTAATTCTGTGATTATTGGTGTAACAGCCAGGTTTATTATTGTAATAAAACCTGGACTGTTACAAGTCACTCTTGGTAGCCTATAAAAGGAAGCATCTGCACTGCCAGAAAAACACCTTGAAAATTTCCTCTTCTCCTTGCAATCTTTCTGTCTTCTTGTTCTGCTATGCATTTTTTAAGAGCATTATGTCTGAGAGTTCTACTGTTCTAAAAGATTCAAAGATGTTGTTACTGCTGCTTCTAGTTAACAGTAGATTGGGCGTTTTACCTTGGGAGTTCAGTGATCAAGTAGGCCTGAAGTTGATAAAGGCAGGACATATTGAACTTAAAGGGAAGCGGTGACTGTTGTCTCGTCCAGGATAATATCCAAATAACCGGTTAAGGTTTTAAGGTTTTTATTTACTGTTTTTCTATATTTTCTGTTACAGTATATCAGTATAATTTTCTGTTCTAATACCATACTGTGTTAGTTTAACTGCAAATAATTAAAATCAGTAGCAGTGTACTGTGTTATTTCCTGTCTTCTATTTCTATATTGTTTCAATTTATTTTACACTGATAAACATATATAAACAGTAGCAGTAATATTTTCAGTGAAGCATAATTGATTCCAACATATTTCAATTATCTATCTTGCTTTCGTAGGTGGAAATGGGATGTCATAATCTTTTCCCCATCAAATGAAGTAAATAATTTGCGCCAATAATGGATAAATAACAGTATACTCAAAAAAAAAAAAAAAAATTATGTCTCCAACCATTCACAATTCGCTACGTTTATATGGAATTGGAAGAAATCTTCATGTGACAAATTTCGAATATTGGGAACTTGTATGTGACTGGCGATTTCACCTAGCAATGGCAAGTGGGTTCGGCCCACATTTGGACTCGTCTAAACCTGTTATAACCCACATGTTAAGTGGGTTTTATAAACGAGGCGGGGTGGGTTGTACATCCAAGAAAAATTGACCCAACCCGCCTCGCTCAGTCAAAAACCCACAACTCGCCCCGCCTCGTTTCTCCAACCCATTTAAACCCGCACCATTTAAACCCATATTACCCACCCCAACCCACTTAATCCATATTAACCCACCCTACCCTACTAACCTTATTATGATGCTACAACCCTACAACTCTATTGCCTACTCCTACTAGGCTACTAGTACCTAGTAGTACCTACCCATTAGTTTAGGTTCTCAATCAACTCCCCCTCCCCAAGGTGCGCACACATACTGATACTACTACATACATATCCGTTTATTTTTTTGTTGAATGAATCCGTTAGAGAATATAAATTGCACATACATGTTGTTGAAGTTTTTCATTTTAAATTTTAATGTTTATTTTATTATATATTTTTCATTTAAGTTTAGTGCTTAGTAATATTAGATAGTGTAATGTAATTTTAATGTGGGAGGTTTAGGCCATAAGTCCCCCTCCTATGTAACACTATTTTTGTTATTAATAAAACTGGTAGGGGTCTATGCCAAACCCCCCACCACTACAAGGTGGCTTTATCTATATTTATGTCTATTGTCGAACTTATACTTATTTGTGTCTAACTTATACTCATAAAAAAAAAAATTTAATTACAAAAAAAATCCCAACCTGCTCAACTCGCCAAACTTGCCAGACCCAACCGATCCGCCCAACCCACCGGGTTAACCCGTGACTCGGCCCACTTTTGACGGTTTTTTCCAAGCGGGGCGAGGTGAGTCCGTCATATTCAGTTTTGGACCCAACCCGCCTTGACCCGTTGACTAGTCAACCCCACTCCGCCCTACCCCGCCACTGTTCACCGACTCGCCCCGAACTCGCCGGGTTAACCCGTTTGCCATTGCTAATTTCACCCCATTATAATTGTGATGGCCACTTTGAGAAAAATCCTAGTTGGCTAGTACAAGAAGAACAATTTCCTCTTTATCTTGTCCTTTTTGCACCCATCCTAATCCTTTTTAAATAAACAAATGAATCATCTAATGTAAAGTTTACATCTATGGTAGTTCAGGGATATGTCAGACTTTGTGGTTTGGCACACAAAGTGTGTTGAAAAGAATAATCCAAAGATAGGCAGGCTTTGTAGATTAGTGAACAAATATGTGAAAAAAGTATGGGAAAAGAATGAGTTGATCATTATAGCTTTCCTATTTGGGAATGTTAATATTTTGGTATGCTAATGCTTTTAGTCATTCTTAGGTTGTTTGAGCATAATCTTTAGATATAAGTGGGTTGATGACTTTTATTTTTTAATTTTTTGTGTGGAAGAATTGATATTTTTCATGTGCTTCAACCAATGAGGGGAAGAATCATATTTGGAGGGCCAAATTTCAACTATGTTGTCGGTGACCTTTTCTTTTGAGGGTCATTAACCTATCAAGTTATAATAGTGAGCCATAAATTTAATGAATATGGTACTACACACTTTAAGTAGTAAAAAATGTCACATACTCAAAGATCCAAACCTTAACATAAACTTTTTTTTTTTCGCTTGCACATTTAACTCGACTAATTCGTGATATATGAACAAAAGCTTCAGTTGTCAGATTAAACAACATGAAATTGCAACTATTATAATTTTAACTCTCGATCTTATTTTAAATATTCTCTAAAAAAAAAAGAAAGTAAAACGAATAACCAACTACGCTCGACCTCTCATCAAACCTTAGCATAAACTAGAAAATTCTTTTGGCAGCAGTATTGGTCTCTTTCAAACAGGCTACACAATTTGTGAGGCCGATAAACAAGGTTATGATGACACTTATTCTTTTACCTTTCCTTGTTTTGAGTAAGGAAGAGATTAGAGAATCAACCATTATTGATATCTCATTTAATTGCCATGCATGTTGATCAATTATTTTGTAGAAAGTCAATATTAAAACGATACATTTATTAAATATTAAAAGCATAGAAATTAAACAGCTTAGCTTCATATACCATGAATCTAGCTATGATGAGAATAATATCTTTTTTAGGTCGACAAATATGTAAAACAATAATATTGTCTTTTTTTATTGTTGAATATTCACATAAATACATATCTTTTGATTTGAATTATTTATAAAAGTAAACTATTGATTCCCAAATGCTGAAAGAATTAATTAATTTTATCTTTAAGAGTATGGGAGGCAAAGCTAAAGTCAAAGAAAATTAAATTCGAAAATTGAATTTGCATGTCAAACTATTTTTCTTTTTCTTTTTTAAAGTCCGATTGGGCGGTTTCCCCATATAGGGAGAGAGAATTGCCTCAGATGAGGAGAAGATAGCCCTAGACAGGGAGATTAAAGTTTGCCGCACGCAGGCGGAGGGTATCGAACTCACGACCTCAAGGTCGTGGGTAGGCGCCTGCCCTAATGAAATAGGACACCTTTTATCATGTCAAACTATTAAGCATGGTGGATGACTTCATGCCTCATACTTTTTATCTTTTCAAAATAAATAAAAATAGAAACCGATCGTTGTTGCCCCCCCCCCACCCACCCACCCACCCACCCACGCACACACACCCCATATTCCTCCCCCTCGATGAAATCTTTGAATAAATAATAAATAAGACATCTTATATATGGACAATATTGATCAAGAGTGAAATACTAATATATATCTGAATTAATAATGCTAGAGTACACCCATTGTGGGTGACAAGAGTGAAATAATAATTTTTAAAACCAAGTTTTTTAACTTTTAATGGCCGGTAAGTTGAACAACATGTTTTTAGTATATACTAAACATCTATAATTTATCGGATTAAAAAAAATCTGAAAGTTAAGATTGTTTATTTACAATATTTAATAGAAATTTTTAACAGGTATTATTTAACGATTGACAAATGTTTAGTATATACTGAATTTTAACTGTTCAACGTAATAGTTGGATTGAAGATGTAGACACTTTCTATACGAGGATAGTGAGAGATACATATTACTAAGATTTGGTTTTGTTTCAAAAATAAAATAAAACAAAACGAAAAAAAAATGTTTCTTATTGCCAACAAAACCTCACGATGTCTACTTGTCTATTGGCGGTTTTAGCTGGCCAATCACATGGATATCCATGGTCTTCTTTGATCTCCATTAAGATGATTTCGCTAACTAACTTACACTTAGACGATAGTCTAACAGTTAATCACACGACTTGTAGATAAAAAAAATTAAGAAACCTAATTCGTTAACCAAAAGCTAGTTAAGCCCGGGCAAAAGCAAAAACTATACGATTTTAGAATTGCTGTAATAGAAAATTAGGCTGAACTTTGAGCTAAGAAATTAGGTTGATCGGACCTTATTTTTACACTTGAAATTTCTTCTCTGAAGATGGTTTATATTCAGAAAAGTGTTTCTCGGTCAAGTTGTGTTATTGGGAAATAACTCCTCAAGCAGAAAGCTTGTTCAGAGTTAATTGAATTATCTTAACACTAAGTATGTGTTATTAAAAAAGTCTCTCACGCAAAAAGTCTAGTCTAATAAACTGAATTTTACCTAAGTATGCGTTATTTCATAAAAATTCTGTCGCAGAAAGTCTGGCTGATTCCAAAAGAACTAAGTCTATGTTAAACTACGTGAATTTAAATGCGAAAACACTGTAAAAATATATGTTACTAAAAGGTAAAGACTATGAAAAAGTCACGTTTGATGTTGTCTTCAAGAGGCCTTTCATCTTCACATCTTCTCTTATTTATAGATGCTTGCTTTGAAATCATGCTCGTTTCATTGTGAAACGCCAACTAAAACCATGATCTTACATGTTCTGCCTCGCTCCATGAGTTATGGCAGTAGTGGAGGTCGTGGGGCATTCATCTATATCTTGGCCGCTTGTTAGTTATCGTCCATCTTATTTATTAACAAGTTCTCACATGATTTTAATATGTCTGGCTAAATCCTTAAATTTAATCCACATTATCCATCATTTGCTCCATTACTTGATAGTGGAAGTTAAAGAGACATTGTGCCATAAGACTATGTCAAAGCCATATCAGACACTGCTAGAAATCTTTCCCGACAGTTGGTTGGGCAAGTTGCATTGACTTCATGTTTCTGACATTATTCTTAGTCTGGCTTACCAGTTGGCATGGCTCGTGATACCGTTCTTGTCTCAGCTGACCTATCAATTAACTCCTGACACCATTATAGGCCCGACCGATCCGATTGACTTAGGGTGAGCTGACTTTGACAGTAGTCTGGTGAGCTAGCCGGGACAATACTCTAGCGAGTTGGTCGGAGCAGCAGTGTAGCGAGCTGGCCCGCTTCTTGTTCGGGCAAGCTAAGTAATTAACGATCTATACCCATTTTTCTCTTGAGACCATTTAAAAAAGAAAGGTATAAATTAGTGCCTTAATGGATTAGGGTTGGGAATAACGATCTAAGCAATTATTGTTTTGTTTCCTGGGGTGGGGGGTCTATTTGATTAGAGACCATGGAAAATGAATGTTGAAAGGTCTTTTCTTTTATTTAAATTGACAATTGATTAAGGCAAAGAATGAGATATGGAATAAGATAATAAGTATAAATATTGTTCCATTAGACATGAAAACTAATGTCAATGAGATAGAATTAGTCGAATACATAATAATAATGAAACAAATTTGTGCACAAGCCAGTCACGTCATTTATAAATTCAGCGAACTCCTGTCACTTCTTGGGCACATCATCAAAACCGTGTGGGGGTCGAGAAACGAAGTTTGGAGGACCAAACATTTGAAGCATGCAGGTGACTGACCGAGTTTGTGGGGACTACATTTGCAGGTATTCTAATATTAAAGTATGTAACTATGATTCTATATTGAAAAATTGAATATGATTCTATTTCCATCCCCAAAAGTAACTTAAGAAGAGCAGGGTTGTTCAAGTCCTACAACAAACAAATTTCACATAAGCTAACAATTTGGGATTTAATAATAATATCAACAAATGCAAGATCAATGTGTTGCTTTTTAGGTTTTAATGTAAATTGAAAATGTATAACCCTTTCTTGGATTATAAGATAAACACTCAATTCAATTGTTACACATACTTTGGTAGTTGTGGGAAAACATTTCATTTATCATCCTTGGATGATGCTCCACTACGAGCGGATCAATAAATGATATCTAAGTATTGTTGACTAATGTAAATTGTGCGATGTGCACCAGTTAACTAGCCAAGTCATTTATGTTAGGAATTAATCCTCTTCCAATTCTAACCCACAAGAAAATCTCAATAAGAAAAGCGATAAGGGACACAACGATTTAAGTGGTTCGATCAACTAAGAATACAATGGAGATTCCTCCAATCCATTAGCTTCCTCGTCTTACTACTCCAAACAATAAAGGAGACGCATATATATAGAAGTAGTAAACCTTTTGCTAAAAGGGTTAGGAGTTCACATAATTAGTAATTCACCTAATTACTAATTCTTAACCTAATTAGTATCCAATTAGGAGTTCACCTAATTAGTAATTTACCTAATTACTAATTCTTATCTTAATTAATATCTAATTAGTAATCCAGTGAATATGGGCCAAAACCCAACAATCTCCACCCTGACACGTATTCACCCAATCTCCAATAGTACGCTCCACGTCTCGTATGCCCCTACTCTGGACTTGATTCAAATCAGCACATTGAATGGAGGGGATTTAACTAAGCCTGGTTTAGTTAACTTTGATCAACGGTCAAACACGAGAACACCAATAACGGAACAAACTGCTCAACGTTCAAAGTCCACCAAACTCACTTTGGTTTAGGACACTTGATGCACCTCCGGGGTCCATGCACCTGAAACATACCGGATCAATCATCCACTCTTCCAATTCAATCGTCTAGATTTAATCCTTCTTATTTGCTTGACTTGTACACCAACCACACCATATTTTTATCTCTGTTAGCAACACCATCTCAGCCGGAACCCCTGTCGGCAAGTCTGCTCCACCCCCAATGGATATCTCTTCCGCGTTTGACGGATCTCTGTCATCCATCTTTGGAGGACATACATAAAAATCTTTTCACCTGTGTTAACGGTTCCTGGTGACGATGACTGGAATTGCGCAGAACTCTGAATTGACAACTGGTCGATCTTTCACTGGAGAGTAACGCCAAATTCTGGTGTAGCAGCGCTGCGTTTCTACCTTGGCTTAACCAATCGAAATATCCCGCTTTCAATTATATCAAACACTCTCCTCCAATCGATGAACCAAAACAACTCATCTTTCGTTTTGAACCTCGCTATGATACCAGTTGTTTGGAATTAATCCTTTTCCAATTCTAGCCCACAAGCAAATCTCAATAAGGAAACATATAAGGGACACAACGATTTACGCGGTTCGGTCAACTGACTTACATCCACAGGTAATACGAGCACATACTTTCACTATAGAGGAGAAATAAGAATACAATGGAGATTCCTCCAATCTATTATCTTCCTCGCCTTACTACTCCAGACAATGTAGGAGACACCTATATATAGTAAACCTTTCGCTAAAAGGGTTAGGAGTTACATAATTAGTAATTCACCTAATTACCAATTCTTAATCTAATTAGTATCCAATTAGGAGTTCACCTAATTAGTAATTTACAATATGGGCCAAAACCCAACAATTTCACGACTTTCTCATCCTAACATGATGAAAAGTATGGGTGAGTAAATCCGATTTTTACCGAATTACCGATCGAATTCGAATTTAATTCGGCAATTCGAATTCGGTAATATAGTGTGAATTCGGTATTTGGGATACATCCGAATTTGATTTGGTTGAAAATGGGACGAAATCGGTTGGGCTATTATTGAATTCGGTCTGACCGAAATCGAATTCAGTTTTTAATAATTTAATTATATAGTGAATATATAAAGTAGTGAATATATAAAGTAAATAGACCCTAAAAATTATCATTTTGTCGATTTTGCTATTAATTTTTCGTGTAAATATGGTTGAATCAAACGATGACGAATTTATTGTTTTTATTATTTTTTCTAAATTTATTGTTTGTTTTTTATTTCGGATGTGTCTTGATGTTCAATTAGGGTTCTTGTGAAATCAGTCAATTCGGTAAAACCGAATTCCAAATTTGCCAATTTGAATTCGAATTAGGTCGTTTTTTGGGTTCTAAAAAACTGAAAAATCCAATTCAAATAAACAAATTAGCGAATTCAAATTCGGTGCTCACCTATAAAATGTGTTTTGCCTATTCATGTTGAGCTGTTTAATCAGCTTTGTTTTGTTGCTTTGAGGATGTTACAGACAAGTTTTCTCTGGGAACCTGATCTCTAGTCATCCACCCATTGTTTAACAATAACAAAGGGAAGCTATTTGACGGTCCTAATTCATAGGTGTTGGAAAAGGAATCATTGTTCTAATTTTTTTTGGCAAAAGAAAGAAAGAAAGAAAACATGGCTCTTTCTATTTTAGTTGTCCTTATAAAGCTCTCAAGTGAATTACCTATTTTAAATTTAAATAATTATTTTTTTTGGACAAAAAATTTATTTTCAGTTATAATTAGACTTCAATAATTTATAGTAATTCCAATATAAAAAATATAGTATAATCCGACAAAAATCGATCACGTGATAAAAATCATGCTGATCTGAGTGGGACAAAATTGTCCATACACTTTAAAAACAAAAGTGAATGGCATATTTTTATACTTTAACAATTATTACTTTCATTTTTAGGATAAAAAGTTAATTTTCAACTATATTTAGACTTCAATTATATGACATATCAAAATTGGGAAAAATTGGTGTTCCCTGTAAATTGTTGAAGTCTAAATATAGTCGAAAACAATTTTTTTGTCCAAAAACCGAAAAACAATAATTGTTAAAGTCTATGATAGGCCATTCACCTTTTTTTTAAGTGTATGGACAAGTTTGCCCCACTCAAATCGGCACGAATTAGTCACGTGACCGATTTTTGTCGGATTTTATTACTTTTTCAATATAAAGGGGCTCCCGTAATCGTTGGAGTCTATGTAAAGCCGAAAACAAACTTTTAGTGCAAAATACGAAAAGGAAAAATTATTTATGTCTAAAATAGGCCATTCACTCTAAAGCTCTCTCATTTAGTACTGATATTTTATAATACAATTTTATTCAAATTCAATTACCCTTACAACTGTGCAATTTCTAAATGCCAGCCTGAAATGTGTTTATATACGTTTTTGTGTGTGTATATAAATATAAACATAACATTTATTTATTGTGAACCGGAGGAGTTGAAATAATTGATAAGATGAGTATACTCTTAATTGTTATTCAAACATTTCCTACAATATATCAATCTTAGACCGCTTCGGGTAGCACTTGAGAATAAAAATAAATACATAAAATTTATTAATATTGACAAATTAATTACTAGCATCACACTACAAGAAAACAACAGAATAGCTACAGGCAGTTTGGTCGCTAAACTGAGAAAAGCGACAGAATTGTTTGGTCGGATACTTTTTTGTTGCTGCTCAACTAGCGATTGAAATCTTGCACTGGCCGCTAAATAGCGATATTTATAGTTGACTTTGACTGCAACACTATGCAGGTGATTAACAACCGCACTTTCAGCGATGGAAGTTTCAGTCACTAAATGGTAGAATCGTAACGACAATAAGTTTTTCGACGGTAATAACTATCGTTGATAAGAGACCGTCTTACAACCGTTTATTTGGCGACAGTTTATTCAATATCTATATTTAAACTTTGACCGTTTATAGTTGACTTTGACCTCAGCTTTGCTACAGATTAGCGACTCTCTTTTGGCAATGGTTATTTTAGTCGCTAAATGTAGACTATTTAGCTATCGTTTAGCAACCGCAAATCGATCTTTATGTAGCTACTGAAACATCCGTCGCTAAAAAGCTCTCACTAAATGACGTTATATTGTGTCCCTTAGCTTCTTATTTGATTTTGAATTATTTTATTAACGATGACAGTCTCTAATCGGTAGCTATTTAGCTATCGTTTAGCGACCGAACATCAAAACGACATTGTATTGTGACTTTTATCTCCTTATTTGGGTTTGAATTATTTTATTAATGAGGACAATCTCTAATTAGTAGCTATTTAGCTATCGTTTAGCGATCAAATATAAAAACGACGTCGTATTGCACCATTATCCCATTATTTAATTTTGAATTATTTTATTGATGAGGTAAGTATCTAATCGGTAGCTATTTAGTTGCTATTTAGCGACCGAATATCAAAACGACGTCGGATTGTATCATTTATCTCCGTATTTGATTTTAAATTATTTTATTAATGATGTCGGTCTCTAAACGGTAGCTATTGAGCTACCATGATGACTGAATCCATATTTTTTTGGAGGCGGTCAAATGTATCAATGTTAGTGACGATTTAAGGATCGAATAACGGTAAATTTATCTTCGATCTCAATTCGGTCGGTATTCCGTCACTACTTTTTATACCAAAATTTTCGATCGCTAATTAGATGTTTTCTTGAAGTGTCATGAGATACCTAGTATCGTTATTCTTTAGCTTTAACATCTTTGTATAATTTCTTTTTCTTGTAGTCCCATGTTTGGAAGTTGACAAAGTCAGTGTCACAAAAGTGCCAAGCATTGAGTTTGTATAAGATTTTATTTATGATTTAAGGATTCAATAAAAGATTCCTTCTATGAACAGCTCTAAAGCTTTTCCTTACTAAGCTTTTTGTGTGTCATTTGTGAGAGGGGGCAGTGTAATTCTTTACTAAGTTTTTTGTTTGTTACTCCCTCCATTCCTAAATATAAGACTCTTTAGACAATTTGAGAAAATTAAAAAAGTTGTCATTTCCACCTAAACTTCCAATATTACCCCCACCCTCCCTCTCTCTCACTTCTACGTCATAAAGAAAAGAAAGGAAAATATTGAGGGTATAATTGGAATAAATTGTTGACAACTAATAAAATAACCTTAAACGACAATTAATTTGGATACCTAGATATCTCCTAAACGACAATTAATAGGGAATGGCGGGAGTATTTGTTATCTTTTAGGTTGTTGGAAATTACTTTGTTTTGCTTTTATTGTGAAACACATTTGTTATAGAAAATATAATTACTAGTAGTATAAGCAAGAAATCATAATTATAATATCTTACAAGATAATTAATGGATCAAGGGTTTTAAAAAAAGTTTTTTTTTCTTTTAGAAAAGAGAAGTTGGTAAATTTGGTTCCAAAAGTATTTTGTTTGTCTTAATTAAGTCCTAAATCTTATTATTCTATTTTTTTAGCCCTAACACATTTTTTTCGTGAAAAATATTAGTCCGGACCTGAAATATTAGTCTCTTCTAGCTAGGATGGATCCTGAATTTTTTTTTTAACTTGTTACTCACATGAAAAACTAAGAGTAAAATCAACACTAGGGAGGAGTTAGAGAGTAATTATGAGTTTTACTCTTATTTAAGTTCCTATATATGAGTGCAAAATGAAATATTTAGTCGGAGTAAAGTAGCTGTGACAATAACTACAAAAAAATAGTTTTTGGTGACGAAAATTATCGTCACGAAAAATCAAATATTACGTCACTAAGACCTTTTTGTGACGAAACATGTCCGTCACCAACTTTGTCCTGAGAGTGAGGAAAGTGTCCCCAGAGAAGATTACCCCCACCAGTGAGTAGAGAGAGTAATATATATACTGACGAAGCAGAATTTTGTCATAATAGAGTATCTTTTTGGGACAAAATTAGGCTTTGTCAAAAAAAAATTTGTCCTAAAAAGTTTTTTTTTTTAGTGAATTATCTTTCAAGAATAGTCGTTTTAGTATTTAAAAGTTGGAACAAAATATTTAAGAGTAAATTAAGACAAATAATTAAGATACTTTTGAAACTAATATTGTCAATTTGTATTTATAAAAAATAATTTTTTTTTTTGAAAGATTATTAAAAATTTACCATCCAATTCTAAAAAAGTTAAGTAAAATGCATCAAATTGTCCTCATGTATATATTTTGGTATGGTTGCTTCAATATGCAGTTTTGATTCCCTCCCTATAGTCCAACAACATTGATCAACTTGGCTAGCTGGTCAATCACGTCCCGGCTCCTATGCTGAACAGAAAACGTTCAGTATATGCGGGCCGACCCTGTGAGCCATTGGATCTTATACTTTTCGATCAAGCGACGTGGCAAAGCGAGGGGTATTTTTGGGTTGAAAGAAATTTGTTTTGTTGGCGCCAACAAACATCACGTCCCTGCAAAACATCACGTCCCCATTTTCTCTGTCTTACTTTTTATTTGGAAGAAGATATATGAATATGACAATCCCTGAAAGAACTCCCATTCCAAAATCTCCCTTTTCATCTATTTCCTTCTCTCAAGTTACGCTGACTTTAAAAAAAAATCTCCTACGAAGAAGATTGCAAATGGAAGAAAGTCAAGCCTACGAAGAAGGAGCTGCTAGTAAGGTTGAATGGCAAAGTTTCAGGGATTTTCTTCAAAAGAACGGTGTCCCTTACGATGGCCAAACAAGTTCTCATCAAGAAAATGGTTTAGTTGGAGATCTAGGCATAAGTAAAAACTTGTGTACTGAAGAAATTATTTTAGTCACTAGTGATAATGATGATGTTGATACAAGGGACTGACTAAAAGAAAGCGAAGCATACGGTTATTATTGACCACGAAGATGACGATGGTGAGTTGTTTCATAAATGAAAATGTTGTATCATGTTCTTTCTTTACTGTTTCATTATGGAGAACGCATGTTCTCTTATTCAGAACACATAAAATTGTACGACGTAATAGTCGCAGTGCGGAGCTTAGGGAAGAAGAACGAGGATAACCCGGGGAAAGACAGGACATTTGACAATTCGAGCATGATGGTAAGACATTGAATATAAAAAACACGTGTTTTATTACTTAGAACACGCGTTGTCTTACAAGGAAATATCCGTTCCCTGTCGGGGAACGCACTGCTTCTTGTTCGAAACGCATGTTCCCACGATAGAGAAACGCATGTTCCCCGACGAGGGAACGCACCTTCTCTTGTTCAGAACGCATGTTCCCTGACAGGGAACGCACCTTGTCTTGTTTAGAACGCATGTTCCACTGTCGGAGAAACGCATGTTCTATTGTCAAGAACGCATGTTCTCTTATACTAACAAACATACTTTTTACAGTGTAATGCCGACTATTATAGCACAATTGATCGAAGCCCCGAGGAGTTCACTACGAAATTGAGTTCGGAGATTTTTACCTTGATTATGTTCATAACTTAGGGTTTGGCATTAGAAAAAGTTATAGTAAGACCTTACGTAGAAATAAGGAGCGAGGGTTGGTTACTCGAAATACGTTTGTAATAAAGAGGGATTCGGGAAAGGGAAGTATTTATGATCCCAAGAACAATGAGAAATGCCCCGAAACCCACGTAGAAGCTAGCAAATTATTGGCGCATAAGCGAGGGTGAGGAGCGGACGGGTTGTACGGCTAAGCTAGCTGTGAAATTTAATCAACAAAGACGTGTATTTGTAGTTAGTACTTGGGTTAAGGAGCATAATCATTCCCTTCATCCAAAAAATTTTGCTCATTTGTTAAGATCGAATCGTCAAGTGACGAATCTTCATGGAATTGTTCTTTGAGATGAATGATAGTCTTTGAGGGTGCCACTAAAGTCTTCTTACACTATAATGTCACAGCAAGCAGGGGGCAATGAAAGTCTCGGATTTATAAAGGTTGATTTAAAGAATCACCTGTGTAGGAGACGTCAAAAGTCGATGGAACTCGGAGAAGGAACTGCCCTACTTGAGCATTTCCGGCGTGAGGCATACTTGAATCCTTCGTTTTACTACGATATTGAAATGGACTGCGATGAAAAAATTGCTAATATTTTTTGGGCAGATGGATTAATGAAGATGGACTATGGTTACTTTGGCGATGTAGTGACCTTTGATACAACATACCGGACCAACAACAATTTCAGACCCATAGGTATTATGAATACATTTTCAATGGTAGAGAACATTTGTTATCAAACAGAGACAACGTGGTCTCTGTTTGAGAACAAGTGTTATCTACCATTTAACACGTTCTATGCCAGTGAACATGTATTCTTTGTCAGGGAACATGCGTTCTGAACAAGGAATGTGTGTTCCCTGTCAGGGAACATGCGTTCTTTGTCAGGGAACATGCGTTCTAAACAAGAGAATGTGCGTTCCCTGTCAGGGCACATGCGTTCTTTGTCAGGGAACATGAGGTGCGTTCCCTGTCAGGGAACATGCGTTCTGAACAAGAGAATGTGCGTTCCATGTCAGGGCACATGCGTTCTTTGTCAGGGAACATGCTTTCTAAACAAGAGAAGGTGCGTTCCTGTCAGGGAACATGCGTTCTGAACAAGAGATGGTGCGTTATCTGCGTTATTGTCAATAACATAGATGGTTCCCTTTTTCACCAAGCAATTTTTTTTTGATTTCTCGTATCTGTTTGTTGGTTTCAACAATCACCACGAGTCGTGCATATTTGGAGCTGACATCTGCTATATGATGAGACAATTCCTTCGTTCAAATGGTTATTCAAGTCATTTTTGAAATGCATGTCCAGGGAAAGCCCCTAAATCTTTTTTTACCGACCAGGATGCCGCAATGGCGGCTGCAATAAAGGCTGAGTTCCCTAATTCTTTCCATGGCCTCTGCACATGGCACATTAAGGAAAATGCCGTCAAGAACCTGAGCTCAATGTGGACTGCAGAGGTCAGAGAGCATTTTTTTAATGCAATGTATAATGTCAATGATGAAAATGAGTTCGACCACGTGTGGGCCAAGCTCGAAAAGGAGTGCATTATTAAGGATAATTCTGAAAAAGAAGATGTGGTTCATTCGTGGGTCAAAAGGATTCATGGGTTTCGAGAACAATGGTCATCCGCCTGGGTTTGCAAACATTTCACTGCTGGCATTCGATCAACCCAGTTAAGCGAGTCGAATAACAGTGTCCTTAGAGGATATCTAAAGGCAGACCACAATCTTGTCCAGTTTTTCACGCACTTCAACAGGATGTTGAATGATAGGCGATCTGTTGAATTTGGAAGAAACTTTGAATGTATGAACAAGTTGCCGAACAACAATACCCCGCATAGCCCCTTGGCCAATAGTGCAGCCACACATTATACGCCAAATGTTTTTCGTGATGTGGCGAGAACAGGTATTGTTGTCTTGACATGAACGCATGTTCTCCTGTCGAGAACACACGTTCTCTTTAAGGGAACGAATGTTGTCTTGAAGCATGTTCTCTTGATGTTATCTTGACCAGAACGTCCGTTCTGGTCTAAAGAACGCACGTTCTCTGCACCAGAACGCACGTTCTGGTCTAAAGAACGCACGTTCTGCACCAGAACGCACGTTCTGGTCTAAAGAACGCACGTTCTCTTCACAAGAACGCATGTTCTGTTTATTATAATCCCCTGTTTGCTTGTGTCCAGTATCACCAGTCAATGGAGTACTTGATAGATCCATGTCCTGGGAAAAATGACGGTGGGAAATATGCATACCGAGTGTACAAGGACGTTTATCTTTTCACGGTGAGAGGGCAAAGCTAGATGAGAGAATTGTGATGGTTGATCCCGACAACGTAATTATCGAATGCGAATGTAGACTTTTTGAAATACTGGGTTTGCACTGTCGCCATTGCTTTAGAGTTATGGAACTCCTAGGCTCTTGCGGAGGAGTGCACATAAAATTTAGAGTGTTGCCTCCACACTACCTGATGAATAGGTGGACAAAAAATGTGAAGAATGGTGTCGACTTAGTTTGTCGTAACGGTGGTAGGAAAGCACCTACTGAATATAGCGAACGCTATCAGCAAATGTGTGGAAAGATGGTATCGCTGGTAACAACTGCATGTGGCAGCGATGCTGCTTATGAGTTTGTGGATCGGTCGTTTGATGATTTGTGCAAGAGTGTCAATCTGATACTCGATGCGACTGGATCCACACGTATAACTACAAATGACGGTAAGGTTAATTTTATTCAGTATGTACTCAACTTATTTTTTTACCGACCTTGAGTGGATTAACAACTTTTTTTTTAATAATTATTTATGCAGAATGTACTCAAACAGTGGGTGACAGTGGAGTTGAACGTTCAAGGCTCGAGTTGAAAAAACGTCCAGACCCAAATAGATCCAGGAAGAGGTTAAAGAGAATTGTAGAGATTAAAAGACAAAAGGCACGGGCTAAGTATATTAAGAAAATGCAACAAGACGCATTGGAAGAAACCACTAGACTAGCACTGTAATATTGTTACGAACACACGGTGTTAAGCCTTTTTTGTCATCTACTTACCTTTTGAAGAAACCATTTAAACTAGCATTTTAATAGTGGCAAGAACGCATGTTCTCATGTCAACCAAAATGTTCTGGAAGTAAGAACGCATGATCTGATAATAAGAACATGCACTCCTAGTCAAGCACGCGTTACGGTATCGAGCAGCAGCGTTACGGTATCGAGAACGCACGTCCTCTTGTCACCTATTCATGTCCCACAAAGTTATTTGCATGGAACATAATATCATTACTGTACAATTCGTTTGCATAAATATAATGTTCAAACGAATCTGATAATAATAACATGTTTTCCTAGGCAAGAACGTATATCCTCTTGAATAGAACACACGTTCTGGTTTAAAGAACGCACGTTCTGGTATCGAGAACGCACGTCCTCTTGTAAATAATGCGTGTCCCACAAAGTTATTTGCATATGGAACATAATATCATTAATGTACATTTGGTTTGCAAAAATATAATGTTCAAACGAAGCGTTCAAATTAGCAAAAATGTTCATTCATTCCGAGCATTATACCTAAGGGCATTTTCCAGAAGTTCTCCCTGCTATTTTGTTCGTGGGTGTCCCAAATCGCGAGCCACCGACTTCTTTCTCAACTGGATCATATGTGATGCCGTGGTCCAAAGTGGAAAATATTTTTTGCGGAATATGCCCTTCCCGATGCTCCATCGCGTTGCGAGACACACACACCACATGCAGTTCTTATCATCAGAAGGTTGGATGGGAACCTGGCCGTGTTTGATTTTAAAACCTTTGAAGTTGTACTTTGACTTTAAATTTTTCCTGAGCCAGGCCGCCAACCCTGCTAAAACAACTTGACCCAGAGGAATGTACTTGGCCTTGTTTACCGCGTCTTCGACAGCCAAGATATTAAGAATATACAATTCTTTTGCTTTCAAATCCACCACATATACCCAGAAGTGGCCGCCGTAAACGATGGGGAGAAAGAACTATAGGAAAACAATGTTAGTATTAGATCATTCTTTGAAACAAAACAAGTTTTCGTATTAGTAGAAAACGCATTCAATAAAAGAGACCACATGTTCTGAGAAATGTAACCTTACCAAGTCAACACTTGTCGGATCCCATCTGCCATTTTCCTTTGGCAGATAATCAATGCCGGCAATCACCTGGTCTTCGACAAACATGACCATTTCAGGTCCTTTTGGCAAAGGATGACCAGCCATTCTTCCTTCCCATATCCCTGCCGCGTAACTCTGCACAAATACAATTATATACCAACATCAATCATTTATTTTGTTGACTGACATAAATCTATTCAGAATACCCAGATATACCGATATAATGGTTGTAAACCAAAATTTCTTCATTTGCCCATTGGTAGCCTGGATTTCTTCAACATTAAGGATATGGGCTAAGGCATTAACCACATCATCAACAATTTCCTCTCCAGGCATACAAGTCCGCATATCTTTCCTCCGCAAAAGGCCGCACGAAAAATCAAACAAGACAGCTTCTCTGAATAAAAAACAAACATTTCAAAGAACAAGAACGCACGTTCTAAACACAAGAACGCACGTTCTAAACACAAGAACGCACGTTCTAATCACAAGAACGCACATTCTCAACCGAGAACGCATGTTCTCTTGACCAGAAAGCATATTCTCTAATCAAAAAAGTTAATTGAACTTACGGATCTTCCGCAATCCAAGCATATTCAACAAGCGCAATCTCATTCTTCTTCAAAGACTGATCATCTTTATTATGTGTAATGAAAGGAGAATTCAGAATGGCTCTGTTGGGCTTGACTTGCCTCTTGCCCTTGACCAATTTGACAGAGCTAGGGCCACTGAAGCTGCTTTGTCCAATTCTGAACGGACATTAATTGGAATTATGGTAACACAAGTTCTTTGGTGTCTCCTCTCTCTCAACTCAGGGCGGAGCTCGCTCAGCGACGGTATTCTGACAGTTGTGCGGGGAGTCTCTTCATTCACCTCGTCCGCCTCAATATTTTTAGCTTGGTCAGGGGCCTGGGTTTGCAAATTTGGCATCACCTCCTCCCCTTGTCCCAAAACAGCCTCCTCACTTGTCCCCAAAAGCAAGCATCCTCCCCTTCGTCACGGTAATAGTCAACTACCTCACGAATAACCTCATCGGGTCCTTTCCCGACCCAGGGGAGTGGGCTATGTCGGTTTCTTCGACGATTGAAATCTGTTTCCCCTAGCCTCATCTACCGTCAACTCAACCTCCATAGCGTCCCCAGATTCATCATCACTAATCCCGAACCCTCGCTTCTCTTACGGGCATGACGAGCCCTTTTCACGACTCGAGGCCACCGCCCAGTGGGACCTCATCGTCGGATTCCATCAAAAATTCTTCATTAACAACACCCCCTTAAAGAGCTGATTTCCTTGTTTACTTCAACGAGCATACTTCTCCGACCGCAATTTCCTTGTTCAACCTCCTTCGCTGAGCCGGGAAGGTCTTTAAACTTTTGTTGTTTCTCTCTCTCTTCACCACTTGCCAGAAACATACCTTCCCCAGCATTTTTAAACTTCCCGTCGGGGAAAACAACACTAAAGACACTTTTCATTTTTGACTTATCCCAAAGAGTACAACTTGGGCCATCAACATGGAGATGATTTCCAGAGAAGAAATCCAAAGAATGCACCTAACACATACAAATGGAAGTGGTCAGGGGAAAAAAAATATGTTGTCAACACAAGCACGTATGTTATCTTGAATAGAACGCATGTTCTGGTATCAAGAACGCATGTTCCCTCAAAGAGAACGCACGTACTGATTATCAAGAACGCATGTTCCCGCACAGAGAACGCATGTTCTGGTATCCAGAACGCATGTTCTCCTAAAAACACGTGTTCCATGACAAGAACGCATGTTCTCATGACCAGAACTCATGTTCTCTCTACAAGAACGCATGTTCTCTATACCAGAAGGCATGTTCCCGCACAGAGAACGCATGTTCTGGTATCAAGAACACGTGTTCCATGATCAGAACGCATGTTCTCATGAAAAGAACGCATGTTCTCTCTACCAGAACGCATGTTCTCTTCACCAAAACGCATGTTCTAATAAAAACAACGTGTACTCTATCGCCCATACCGTTAGGAAATGCATGTCGGCCGGAATCCTGTACGTTAACTGATTACCGGCGAGCGCCTTTGGATGGTAGAATGCAAGAGACTCATGCACAAAATCAACAATAAATTCGGCCCAGTTGTACTCTTTGAATTGTTCAAACAGCATTGCATATCTCACACTAACCATTCTACTACCTTTTGCAATGAACAGACGGCTAAAGACGTATAGCCCGTATAAAGAAACCCATCTCTTAGGGTTCATGTTGTCTTGTGTCCTAAGGAAAGTGTACACAATGTCCTCATCGATATAGCCCTTATTGGAACAGGCTATCTTCAAAAAATCATCGGAAAACTTCTTCACCTTCTCTATGGGGAAAAGGGTTTCAAGATTTTTATGCCCGGGTACGGCTTTATGCCCTATAGGCACTCCATACACTCTCTCGCACGTCTTACGCAGTAATGGGCGGTGCATGCCCGTCTCCAGTCGGATGCATCTTTCGGGATGCATCATAGTTGGTAACGGCATATTTCAGCCAAGCTTCGTGTGAGCCGGAGAGTTTAACCTGAGTAAACCCTATAAGTCCGGCATCCTTCAAAAGTTGTAACTTTTTTATACTCCGTTCTTCATCTCCCAGCACCCTTTCATTTAAAGCCATGAGTTTCGATGTAGAACATAGAAATTCCCATTTTTGGCGCTTCGACGTATCGTCAGATGTAATTTGTACTTCAGTCATCCTTTTAGAATATGTGTTCTTGCAAAGAGAATATGTGTTCTTTGAAGAGAGAATTGGAGAATATGTGTTCTTTAGACGAAGTGGGTGTTTTTCGGCAAAAGTTGACACTTGACTTTCATGTGCAGATTATTGAGGAGCAAAATTGGATCTTCGCAATAACACAGTGATCTGTGAGTTAAAGATTTGACCCGATTTTGACCGTAGAATTTTTGTTTGCAAGTCAAATCTTTAATCCACGGATAATTGGGTTATTGCGGAGTTACAATTTTGCCCCTCAATAATATGTACATAAAAGTCACGTGCCAACTTTGGCTGAAAAACACCCCAAAAAATGATGGTTGCATATTATTTGACACTCATAAATAGATGAGTGATATAATTAGCTAAAAAAATAGTTTATTACCATAAATAGAAACACGTAAATAGTTTAGTATCATATATAGCCATTTACTCTATTTTTTAATTAAAAGTTACAAACTAAAATAAATAGTGAAATCTTCAAGGAAAAAAAATTAATACATGACGATTTTTAATTAATGAGACATAAAACGAAATATAGAGTGGAGATAGACGATTTGTTGCCAATTATGAACTTAAGATTTATTAATTACTTGTTGTAGAATTAGTTTAAATACATTTAGTAATTAAGAAGTCCGAACCTATTTATATTTTTACCATGCATGTGTATTCTTATATCCTCTAAACAACAATAAAGTCTTAATCTAAAGTAATTGGGGGTTGGCTACATGAATCAATATAGGATTTTTGAGTGGTTGTTCGCATGAATACATTCCCTCAATTTCCTTCTATCAAACACCATAATCTTATTCAAGTCTAACGAATCCATATCATTCTTGATGAATTCGGTCCAAACCTTTTTCGACATCCCCTACCTCTAACAACCTTATGCCTTCATCCTTCAAGTTTTTGAATTGGAGCGTCACTCGTTTTTCTTTTTATGTCTTAAAAAAATGATCATATTTGTATTCCTATCATGTGTATAATTTATATCTTCTAAAATTATACATGAGAGTAAATGACTATAATGTTAAAATTGTCCATATAAAATTAGTAATTTTGTACTCTTTTGAAAAAAGGAAAAAACAATTATAGATAAAAATTTGTACCTTTAGTATATGAATGTGAATTCCTAAATGATTTGCTTAAAATACTTTAATGAATTGAATGGTACCATGACTCAAGAGTAAAATGGTAATTTCAATAGGGTGATTCTCAGAGGAATAAGTAGAAATCTAAATATCGAATTAGAATATTAAATCTACATCGGATCTAGAAGTATGAGGGATATTTGATCTGTATGTTGAATTGAATATGAATAATGGTGATTAAATATTTAACTCGACTAATTTAGTCGGAATGTAAGAGATATATTGTAATTTATACTGATAGAAATCCTCTAAATTTGTGATTAATCGCTCTTAAAATATTTCAAACTCGCTATTTTACTCTGGATAAACTCTAAAGAATAACAGGTCTAACAAGCTAATATGGGATCACTCACAATGAATATGAATACTTTTCTCTTACTTTCTGTGAACCTTTTTGATCTTCAAAAGCTAGAAAATTATATGTTCCCTAGGTTCTTTCTCCATTTAAATCAAGATCTTTATTGGCTTTAATTAACACTTTTTTCTTTTCTACTTTTACTACTTAATTAACTTATCTTTTTTGTAAGTTGCTTGAAAGAATTTTAGTTAATTAATCTTGTAAGAATAAGATCTCGTTGATTAAGACTTAAGACATAGGCTAAGTAGACATAAAATGTGAATTATTTGGTCTAAGTATATATTAGTTGGATATATATCCAAAAGTTAAATTTTACTATTTTTTTTATCTTCTAGAATCTGTAAACAGTAACTTGACCATCTAAGTTTAGAGAAGCTGTTGATGTAATGTTGGCGATCGAACATGATCGCCTTTCATTTTAATTGAATGCACCCTTTTGGGTTTCAAAAAAAAAAAAAAAAAAAAGCTGTTGATGATCTTTACCAATAAAGAAAAAAAATGGTGGGACGGTTAGATTCCTCTTGGAATCTGTCATGTCCTTCCTCGAGTCTTTACTATTTGGTTTATATTTCTCGATTTAAATCTCACTTAATTAAAGAATCTCTAATTTGAGTGCGAGTCTCGCCTTCAACGGCCTTGCCATTTTGAAAGGAAAAAAAAGGTGGGAAGCATTTTCATAATCTGTTATTTTTGCTTAAAACAAACCATTAATCTAAAAGACTCTCATTTTTTTTCTGTGAATCATTCAAACATACAAAGTTTTTTCTTTTCTTTTTAAAGAATATATTTTATAAATGCCATTTTGAATTGTATTCTAATGAAAAGGATTGAATATCCACACACAAAAATCATGGTAAGATAAATGCCAAATTTTAAAAAATAAACATATTTAACCCAAATTTTCTATAGATAACACCCTTTAATATATGAGTTTAAATAGAAAATACATCCCACAAATAAATTCTTTAATTAATAAAGATAAGATGATAATTTTATACATAATAAAATAACCTTCTGAATATTTTAGCTAGCAACTTCATGTTGGAGCAAAATGTAAAATTTACTTTATTATTATTATTATTATTATTATTGGGTGGAGGGAGGGGGCTAGAGATAAATTATTTTAATACTCTTTTGAAAATTTTAAAATTAATATACTTTTCAAATTCTTGGGGGAACGGGAGCGGCCGCCCCCTCTAAATCCGTCTTTGTCCCAATTAGCAAAAATTGAAGGAAAAAAATAAAAAAATAATTAATCTTTGGATTGAAAAAAATAATTTTTTTATTTTTTTATTTTTTTATTTTTTTGATGAAAGAAATAATTACAACAAGGAATGAATGGAATAGATAGCGGGAGGGAAAATGCGAATGGAGGGAAAGAGAGGATGAGGAAGCTAACATTCATTTGGATACTGATGAATAGGAAGATAAAAAAAAAAGGATATACTATAATAATTTATGTATTTATTAATGTATTTTGTCCAAACATAAACAGTCTATAATAAGATTTATTTGCTCTGCGGTATAATATTGAGTTTGTAGACTTGCAAGGTTGTTCAAGATAACATTTGAGAATCCGTAAGTTTGGCCAGCAAAATTAGAATCACTTAACAAAAGATATATAATATTTAAATTAATAATTGGCATTGTTTTTCTTTTTACATGGTAACGTAAATAGAATCATCTTCTCCCTCTCCTCTCATCCTTCTGGTCAAGACGTGCATTTGGCCAATCTTTAATTAAACGAACATCTTTTTGGTATTTTTCCTCCATATACATTAATGTTGCTAAAATTAGCAATTTTATTCTCAGGTTTCAATAAATAATTCTCATCTTGTACATAAAATAGCATAGCACCATCCAACTTCGTACAAATCAATATGAAAACCCAAATTAGTAATTCTTTAAATGGTATGTAATTAAAGGGAGGAGCTCGAGAAAGAACCAAAGGTCTTAGCCGAGCTATCTTAAGAGGGAGATAGCCATGGGCGAGTTGTTTAAGAAGGAGAGAACTTGGAAAGAGAGTCAAACTTGGAATCCAAACCGAAGACCTAATAAAATGCTAAGACAAGAAAAGTTAGAAATGGTGGGGGAAGCCTCAACCTCGCTCTAATGTTAATGTTAGTTCAGATTTTAGAGAGAGAACTGAACTTAACGTAATATTCAAGAGCAAGTAGAACATGGAGCAAATGAAGTGGGAAGACCATTATTTATAGAAAGCAATGCCTAAAGGATTTCTCAATACCTTGTAAGGTCTGAAGTGCGACAACCTTAGCTTTTATTACATATTTGCCACTATTTTTTGTGGATTGTTCATTGAGCTTGGTACGACCGAGCGGCTTGCACGCGCTTGATCCGTCTGTCCCGGGGTAGTCAAAGAGCCCGGCCTAGGGCCTGGCCTTGGTCTTAGCCCATTAGCCGACATGGCTATTTCGTGGACCTAATCCGTGTACTTCTTTCTTTTGCTTATATCGTTCAGCCCAAACTATTGGCTTGGACGTTATCCAATACTTGACTATTTAACCCAAACTATTGTCTTGGACTTAATCCTGAGGGCACTATTTGAAATCAACTTTTTTGAACGAGCTGAGAGTCTTTTCTCTAGATGAAATTCTTGATGATCTTGTCGAGGGAGCAAACCAGGACCCATCCACGCTGGGAAGGACCCCATAAGGTTTGAGAATGAGAAGCTGAAGACATGAGAATTAAAATTAATAAATGAAGTAGTTATTGTTAAGAATTAATAAATGTATTTGTAATGACGAATCTTTTAGGCGTTCCTAACAAAATAAATTTGTTCATTTTTTTGGTGTCTCAAAGGAGCACAAAAACACATAATAATTCTTGAAAGGAAATGGAAAAGAAATGTAACTCTAGTTCCTTCAGAAGCCCTTCTCCAAGTGCTGGAAATCATCTTTAGCATCACCATATTGCCAACCTGGAACTCAACATTCCCCCTACATTTTTCCACGTATAATTTTATTTGTAGCTGGATAAGAGCTAGGCTATCTTTGGCATCCTCTAACAATTTATGGTTTTGTCTAGCCAACATTTGTCGAGAAAGAGACCCAACACCCTTCCACATTGGGAAAGACCCTTGGGGTTTGAGAAGGTGAAGTTGAAGACATGATCAATAAAATTAATAATGTAGTTTATGATCATCGTTAAATATTAATAAATATATTTGTAGTGACGAATTAAAAGAGCTAGATTTTCTTAGGGCGCACAATAGTATTAATAGATGTCCCACGACGTACAAGTTGGGTAGACAAAGGCATGGATTTTTGGAGAAAGCAAAAGATAGGCTAGCTCTTATGCAGTAATGAATAAATTTTTTATGTAGGTACACTTACAAAACAACCAAGCACACACTAAGCATACGCAAGCGTATGTCGGCGTGCCCAGCGAACGCCAAGCATACGCGCGCCCAACATACGCCAAGCGTACGCTTGTGTGTGCATAGCGTACGCCAAGCATATACAAGCGTGTGCCCAACGCACGCCAACCTGTGGCAATTCATATATTTAGGGGTCATGGTTTGGGGTTTAGCCAATGCTTATTTTTTCTGATATCAAGAACAGTTTTTTATGCACTGATGTATTACAAAAAAATATTTATATTGGGCTGTATATATTGAGTTGATACTCTTTATACTAGAACTAACTTAAGCATCAGAGCGGGGTTGAGGTCTTTTCTCCCCTCCCTAACCTTGTTCATCTTGCATGAATAGATACACTGCTCGGACAGAGACCTAAAGCTCCCATCTGAGCCATCACCATTTCATATTAGTTCGACTAGCTTCACAGTAAGTAGGTAGCTCGGCTAACCCTTTGGCCTTGGCCTAAGCTATTCCTTGCGCCTTAGCTATCAAGACTTAGGCACCCCCATGGATAGGAACGCATCAAACATCAGCAAACAGAAGTCGGTTGATGATGCATGAAGAGTTTCGCTTAAATCCTTTTACGAAAGTTACCGTTTTCATGTTTTAGAATCTTAGCATATTTTGTTTTTTGGTTACCATGTCATGTACTTTCTTAAGCAGTAAGAATCTTTAATAGTTTAGGCTAGTAGGATTTGTTTATATATAATTATATATTTTTTCAGAATTGTAAATCATTTGATATCTTCCACAATAATATGAAATAAGTTAATTTTCCTCTAAAGGTTCTTTCTCCGTTGCTGAAGCTTTTTATAAAGAAAAAAAGTAGTTTTTCTGCATATGTTGAGTTGTTCTTATTTGTTGGAAAAAAATGAGCTGAAAAACTAAACAAATCTCCTTTCATAATGTATCAAGGATAAAATCAGAAAACAATCATATGATTATCATGCAGTAAACACACTTTATGTTATGAATTTTTAGTAAAAAATATTAGTTCCCGAATAAACTATTTTTAAAAACCACATGAGGGTACTTTTTTTAATCAACTTTTTTGAACGAATTGAGAATGTTTTCTCCATGTTGCATTCTTGATGATCTTGTCGAGAGATCGACCCAACACTCATCCACATTGGGAAAGACCCTTTAGGGGTTGATAAGGTGAAGTTGAAGACATGATTAATATAATTAATAAATAAAGTAGTTTACGATCATCGTTAAAGATTAATAAATATATTTGAAGTGACGAATTAAAAGAGTTAGATTACCTTTGGGCGCACGATAATATCAATAGATGTCCCGCAACGTACAAGTTGGCTATTCAAAGGCATGATTTGTTGGAGAAAACCAAAAAAAGGCTAGATAAGAACTAATAAAATTCTATGTAGGTACACCTACAAGACAATCAAGCACATGCTAAGCATACACCAACGTACGCCGACACGCGCCACGTGTACTCCCAGCATACGCCAACAGTACGCTGGCGCTCGTCTAGCGTACGACAAGCGCACCAAACGTACCCCTGCGCTCGTCCAGCGTGCACCCAACGTACGCCAACATGTGGCAAATTATATGTTTAGGGGTCAGGGTTTGAGATTTAGCCAATGCTTATTTTTCTAATATCAAGAACAGTTTTTATGTAGTGTTGCATTACAAAAAATTATTTATATTAAGTTGTATATATTGAGTTGTCCTGATTTGCTAAAAAAAACATCTGAAAGACTAAACAAATCTTCTATTGTAATGCAATCGAGGGAAAATAAAGAAAAAATATATGATTATGAATTTTTAAACATTGTTATGAATTTTTTAGTAAAAAAAATTAGTTTCTAACATAAATTATTTTAAAAAAAACATATGATGGCGCAGTTTTTTATTCAACTTTTTCGATGGAGATGAGGGTGTTTTCTTCAAGTCGCATTTATGATGATCTTGTCGAGGGATAGACCCAACACCCATCTAAATTACATAGTAAAAGTTTGCCCCAAATTAGCAATTCTTTAAATGCTCCTATGCCCTTTTTTTTTTTTTTTTTTTTCCAATTGTTTTGAAGTTATTGAGTTTTAGAGGTTCTAACTCTAATTGACATATTGATTCATACAAAATAAATGAATAGGCAAAATGATTTTTTTTCAACTACATGACAAGAAAGTGTGATGTGAATTTAAGAAGGAACACTTTTATCAACTAAACTACTGCATTATTATAAGATCAAAGTTTTTAAATTGATGAAACTCTGATGGCTAAAGTATTAACTTTTATGAGGAAATTATCTTAATTCCATCTACATGTTATTTAAAAACCCGAACACAAATAAATTTAAGAGAAAAATAAAATAGAAAGTCCCCAAACTATTTATAATTAGGATTAGAACTTGGGGTTGTGCAATTCACAATGGCCTAGGAGCATAGATTCCTCTTGCTCCTCCTAACTTCTTATTTTTAAAAATGTAAAAAGTGATCATCATAACTTAGTGGTAAACTTATTGAGTGTTATTACAATAATCTTGTCTTCATTTATAGAGCCAAACTTCCATTCCTGTCAAGCGCAGGAATCGATCCTTATGAATTGTCACACCCTGCTATTTATTTAATTCCTCTATTTGACTTTAAAGTCTAAAACCTTACGGTTGAGGTTCAATCTTTTAAAAATGCTACTATCCCCTTCCATAATATAAGTCGTTTAACACTTGTAGTAAAAATTTTAATTGCTCTATTTGACTTTAAAGTCTAAAACCTTACGGCTGAGGTTCAATCTTTTAAAAATGCTACTATCCCCTTCCATAATATAAGTCGTTTAACACTTGTAGTAAAAATTTGAAAAGAAAAAATCAAGCTAGTTTATAGTCAAAATTTTAATATTACTTTCTTAAATATTAATTGTATACTACTAATTTTATTTAAGAAAGTAGTATTGATATTTTAATTAAAAGTTACTTATTTTTTATTGTATTAATTTTTATTACATGTCTTAAACGATTTATATTATGGAAGAGAGGAAACACTAAAAAAAACAAAGAACTTTACATGGTGCAGCAGTAGTTGTTTAAAAGAAAGTCATAAAGTAGGGGGATGTTTGTAGTATTTCCTCAAAATTCTTGTCCTTTTCATCCCTTTTTCTTTACCACCACTCTAGTGCGGAATGGGAAAAAAATTCGCACGTGCGTAACTTTTATTATTCGTTGGATTAAAATTTTGATGGTTAATATTGATTAAAAAACATCTGTTCTGATTTTGAAAACACCTATTCGTGTGAACACCTATTTTTTAGCTAAAAATACCTATTTTTAAGTTAAAAATACTTATTTTAAAAATGTTTCGTATATACTAAAAAAAAATTATTCTACATAGGAGCCGAGCTACTTTTTCTTGGTTTGGAATTGGATAGGCAAATTGGCTCCACGGGTCCAAAAACAATTTAACTTTGGTGATTTTTGTCCAAAATCTATTTTTTTGGTGGACAAGGTCCAAAAACAATTTATGTTTGGTGGAGTAGGTCCTTCCGTCCAAAATTCCGTCAGTCAACTGTTAATTTGAAATTTAAACATGGTCAACTCTAAAACTATCAGGGGCATTTTTGGGATTTTACACATTAACCCAACCCGACTCGACCCATCTCTTCCCCTGACCCGACCCAGCCCTTCCCCCTAACCCGTTCCCTGCACCACACCACCTCCGCCGCCGCCATCCGCAACCTCCTCCACCTACCATTCCTCTCCCCCTAACCGGACCACCACCGCCTGAAACCCACCACCCGCACCCCACCGACCCATCCCTTCCCCCCGAAACCCACTTCCTGAAACCTCCCGAAACCCACCACCCTCACTTCATTTTCAGAAATTATTAACTTCATTTTCTTCATCTTAATTCTTTCATTAAGGTCCGATTTACATTATTTAATTCTTTCCACCATCATCAATAAGGTGAGAGAGAGGAAGGGAGGGTGGTGGGTTTCGGGAGGTTACGGGAGGTGGGTTTCGGGGGGAAGGGATGGGTCGGTGGGGGTGCGGGTGGTGGGTTTCAGGGGGTAGGTTTCCGGAGGGGGGTTAGGGGAGGGGGGGATGAAGGTGGTGCTGTGAAGGTGAGGCGGTGGTGGTCCGGTTAGGGGGAGGGGAATGGTGGGTGGAGGTGGAGGTGGTTGCGGATGGCGGCGGCGGAGGTGGTGTGGTGCAGGGAACGGGTTAGGGGGAAGGGCTGGGTCGGGTCAGGGGAAGGGATGGGTCGGGTCGGGTTAATGTGTAAAATCCCAAAAATGCTCCTGATAGTTTTAGAGTTGACCATGTTTAAATTTCAAATTAACAAATTGATCGACTTAATTTTGGGATCGAAGACCTACTCCACCAAACATAAATTGTTTTTGGACCTTGTCCACCAAAAAAATAGATTTTGGACAAAAATCACCAAAGTTAAATTGTTTTTGAACCCGTGGAGCCAATTTGCCGAATTGGATAATAGTAGCAGTTTTAACAGAACCCTCTCAGTTACATCATCATTCACCACTCTTTCTTTCTCTCTCCTATCTCTCTCTCTCTCTCTGGCAACAGGTAAAGCCTTTTATAGTTGAAATTTGTTTAGCAAATTGACTTACAGATTCATTTCATTTTAAATTTTGTTTTGTCCGTTTTCAATTTATCTATTTTAATATTTTAGGAGCAATTATTTTTTAGGCGCAATAATTTTATTTATTTATTGTTAAATATTGATAATATTACATTGTCTTCTATCCATTTTCGTTATTCTCCAATTGTTAAGAATTTAATAAGTTACTTTAATAACAGATGAATAAGTTGTTTGCTAGTTTATTTGTTTGTTTTTTACTGCAAAAAAAATTGTTTATTTATGCTCACTCATCCCTCACCATCTCCTTCACACCAATCCTCTCAACTTCCTCTCAACTTCCTTTGCACTTTCTCTGTTAGAACTTTCTCTGCTTCTCTGTCTTCCTATTTGGCTTCTCTGTTAATGTAATCTTGCACCAGAAATATATTGCCCAGGTTTCTGATTTAGCTTCTGCAAAGGGTCTGTTTTTATATATATAATGTAATTGTGGAAAAAAAATTCTTCTTTTGTGGTTGTTTCTCTGATTAGGGAAATGCCCATTTGCTCTTGAATTGTTCTAGACTCAATTTTTTCTGGGTTGTCGCTAATTTTCTGTAATTTTAAGGTTATTGTCTTTGATTTTTTTTCTCATGCTCATTTTCTTGAAACCGTTCTAAACCACTAAAATTTCTGTTCTTGCAAATGGGTTCTCGCTAAGTGTTTGTTCTTTGATTCTAGAATCCAAGTTTCTCTTAAAGATTAAAAACTACTTTTTTTCAGCCTAAGTTTGATCACGTAATTGCACTTTGAAATCTTTCTCTTTTTCCTTTGCTTCCACAATATTCTGGTAACAATTTTTGGTTTAACATGTAAATTAATGGATCTAAGTTATATGAGACTTTATCGTTAATTGAGAGATCTTAACATATGGAGGGAGTCTCTATTAATCGTTAGTCTTGATCAATGGAATTCAAGTAGATAAGCAAATTTTAGGAAAGACTTTTGAGTACATTTTGCTAACCAATTCTTTCATTCTTTCAATTCATATATATTAGAATCAAATTCTTTCTAGATTCATTAACATGTAAAGATCCTCTAATTTTCGTAGTTCTAATCATTGACCTTAATAAGGTCAACTATTCATCTTCAATAAATATGAATTAGCATATATGAATCCAGTAGACAATTAGTTCTTGTCTTCCTGCCCACACTTTTTGTTTACTTATTTGTCAAAAAGGGGGGGAAAAATAGTCCGGTAATTTCGAAAAGTACTTGAGTTATGGAAGAAACATTTGTTCCCCTTCGTGGGATCAAGAATGATCTCAAAGGGAGACTTCTGTGCTACAAGCAAGATTGGATTGGCGGAATTCGTGCCGGAATCAGGTATATGACCTATTAAAATAGCTAAAGTTTATGCCCAAGAAATTATCTTGTTACTTAGTGCTTTTATACTTTATATTGTGAAGGATCTTGGCTCCAACTACATACATATTCTTTGCATCCGCGATTCCGGTAATATCTTTCGGAGAGCAACTAGAAAGGAGCACTGGTAAATTCTTTACTTATAATTTGATAATACAGTGAATTATTCTTGTGTGGCATATTTTTAATGGGATGGAATTGGAATGTTTCACAGATGGAACCTTAACTGCTGTACAAACTCTTGCATCAACGGCATTTTGTGGTATTGTCCACTCTATCATTGGTGGACAGCCACTGCTTATACTCGGTGTAGCTGAGCCAACCGTGCTGATGTATACTTTCATGTATAATTTTGCTAAAGATCGAAAGGATTTGGGGCAGAAACTCTTCTTAGCCTGGACAGGATGGTAACTTCTGAATATCCTATCAAGTTCAAGTATAAGTATTCTGTTGCGCTTTTTACTGACCGTGTGCTTCTGTCTTCAGGGTTTGTGTATGGACTGCAATTTTGCTTTTCTTGCTGGCCGTTTTGGGTGCATGCTCAATTATCAACAGATTCACACGCCTCGCTGGTGAATTGTTCGGTCTTCTAATTGCAATGCTCTTCATGCAGCAGGCCATTCGGGTTAGTATACATTTAGGAAGCTTGTTTGATCATCAAATTTGGAGAACTGCAAGTTGATGCCTGATGTTGAGGCTTTTTCGAACAATTTATACCGTTAACTATAGTGTTTTGTGTTTTAATTTAAGATTGGTAAAATTTTATCGTTTAACGGGCAAGTACTTGAGTTTGAATACAACTTTATTTTAACTGGAAAATGTACTGCAGGGAGTTGTGGAGGAGTTTGGAGTACCCCAAAGCCAGAGAGGAAATCCAAACCAGACTTCATTTTTACCTTCCTGGCGCTTTGGGAATGGAATGTTTGCATTGGTTCTCTCGTTTGGTCTTCTTTTGACTGCACTGAAAAGCCGTAAAGCAAGGTCTTGGCGTTATGGAACAGGTTTGGGATTTTTATTTGTAGCCACTCCTCTTCGTCTTTCTTGTTTTCTTCTTGCAATTAGAAAATAAAATCATTTTTCTTGCTTCTGATTACTCTGGCTCTTTAACTTGGTCTATAGGTTGGCTTCGGGGGTTTATAGCTGATTATGGTGTTCCGCTCATGGTGCTTGTATTTACGGCTGCATCCTATATTCCCGCGAGTAGCGTTCCGCGTGGCATACCGAGGCGTCTTTTCAGTCCAAATCCATGGTCTCCTGGTGCATACTCAAACTGGACAGTTATTAAGGTTTGTTCTTTATTTCGTTTCTGCAGCTCAAAAATATTTACAGCCCTAGAACTTGTAAACTGAGAGAATAAACATTTATTTCTTGTAAACTTGTAATAGGTTGTAAAAATTTACATTTATTATTTTATTTTTTATTTTTGGCCTTAACACTAAACTTATTACCTCTCTCTATCCTCGTTCTGCCTCCCCGAATTTCTTATTCGACAGGAAATGTTGGATGTTCCTCCATTGTATATAGTTGGAGCATTTATTCCGGCTACGATGATTGCAGTTCTTTACTACTTTGATCACAGTGTGGCATCTCAACTTGCGCAACAAAAAGAGTTCAATCTAAAGAAACCCTCTTCGTATCACTATGACCTGCTTTTGCTGGGCTTTTTGGTAAGAGATAATTGTTTTGTACGTAAAAGTCATTGTAAATATTTATCGAACTGGAATTGCAATCTAAAAAGTGGATTTGTTCTACTTCTTCCAGACCTTAATATGTGGTCTTATTGGTATTCCTCCTTCCAATGGTGTCATTCCGCAATCTCCAATGCATACGAAAAGCTTGGCCACTCTGAAATATCAGGTAAAACCGATAATCTTGTCATGTCTGTTTGTTTCAAAATTTTGTGCCATATTGTTCACAAGATTTTCATTATTCTGTTTTCCTTTGCGTAAAATTGCTAGCAGTTTCTTCGTCCTGATATGAGCTTCTGCTTCTTTTTTTCTATTTGAAACAGCTTCTTCGAAATAAGCTTGTATCCACAGCTCGGGAAAGTATCAGCAAAAATGCAAATCTGGGTCAGTTGTATAGTAGAATGCAGCAAGCTTACAACGAAATGCAGACACCGCTCGTCTTCCAAACTCCACCTGCTTTGGTAAATAACTAAACTTTTTGGTTAAATACTAAAAACTTATGTATAGAAACTTGTTTCATTATTCTATTTCTGTTGTTTATTGAGAAACAGGGCCTTAAAGAGCTGAAGGAGTCAACAGTCGAACGAGCCTCGAGTACTGGTTATATTGATGCCCCAGTTGATGAAACCGTTTTCGACGTGGATAAGGATGTTGACGAACTTTTGCCTGTGGAAGTCAAAGAACAACGTCTCAGCAATCTTCTTCAGGCATCAATGGTTGGTGGTTGTGTAGCTGCTATGCCCGTCTTAAAAATGATCCCTACTTCAGTTCTCTGGGGATACTTCGCTTTCATGGCTATTGAAAGCTTGCCGGGAAACCAATTCTGGGAGAGGATATTATATCTCTTCACCGCTCCAAGTCGAAGATACAAGTAAGTTTCTATATATTATGGTAACGGATTTCCATGGCCAATGATTCTTTTGCTATAGAATTATTTTAGCAAGTTGTAAATTATGGTATAACAATATGGACGAAAAATCCAACCTCGAGCTTGAACTCTTTGCAAACGGATCAGGATTTTCTTTCATGCTATTCTTGTTTGATCAAAGTCTCTATGTAAAGTTTGCTCACCGTGTTTCACTTTTGCAGGATTCTTGAGCAATATCATGCAACATTTCTTGAGACAGTACCTTTCAGAACAATTGCGACTTTCACTTTGTTTCAGACGGTTTACCTGCTTCTGTGTTTCGGTATTACTTGGATCCCAATAGCTGGTGTGCTCTTTCCTTTGTTGATTATGCTTCTTATACCAGTCCGGCAGTATGCGCTTCCAAAATTTTTCAAAGGAGCTCATCTGCAAGACTTAGACGCTGCAGAATACGAGGAAGCCCCCGCGATAGCATACAGTTTACCTTTTGAAGTAAGCGGCATCCCTTTTCTCTACTATTCAATCTGCTACTAATTATGTTTCAATCTATCTCCTCAAGAACAAATCTAAATATAGATTGTGCAGCTTAATTATCAATCTTTTGCAAAGAGATGAGCAGTTGAATTTTGAGTCCAAAATAATGATAATGAGTTTAGTTAGAGCATTAATCAATTTTTGTTTCGTTAATCTTTTTGCTTACATAATTGCAGGATCAAGAAACTCAAGCAAGAGCTATGATTGACACTAGTGAAATGCTCGACGAAATTATCACCAGAAGCCGTGGTGAGATTCGCCATTCATCTAGCCCCAAGATAACTAGTTCAACCCTAACTTCAATAGACGATATAAGGACAGTAAGCAGTCCAAGGTTGTCACAGAGGGCTTACAGCCCCCGAGTCAGCGAGTTACGAGGAGGAAGTCCAAGAACACATGGACAAGGGCTTGAAATCAATCAAACTCCGAGTCCTCGCCCCTCTCCCCTCGGTCAGGACAGGACCGGTTTTTCTTGAACCTAGTACATTATTAACTTTGTAATTCTGGTCAGTTCGAGTCCTCCACCCCCCCCCCAGTTTTTCCTTAAAAGTTCATATTATAGTCACATACGTTTTACTCGAGATGTCTTATGTTAAGGTTAATTTGTGTGTGTTTGAAAGGTTTGTTTCCATTGATAAGTTAAGAGCAGAGTATTTATTGTTTTTAAGTTTACTCTATTCTGTTTGTTTCATAGTCTGGGCAGGAGACAATATTACAATTAATGTAATGATATTCATTGTACTAAAATATCTCTTTATCTAAGTTCCCCTTTTGCTTTTCTTTTCACTCTTTTCTAACAAAGCAACAAAAATGACAATTATAAACAACACTTGGTACGTTATTTACTGATCGCTCTCTTACTTATATTTGAAGTAAGAGTACGAGTCCTAACCTCTTGAACTGCGAGTTAGACGTTAAATTTTTGTGTCTAAAACAAAATTGTAATGAAAACTTCCCTAGCTGCAAATTCTAGGATTTTCATTTATTTGACAAAAAGGACAAATCTTATGTGCAAAGATTATGTCATCCAACAAATTTTTTTGTTTGTGCCTTGTTGATGGGTGGAAGAAACACAATAACATCTGTTTGAATGTGATAGTTCAAGGGGTCAACATTTGCACAAACTTGTTGAGAGTAAAACTTCATACACTTCCCTTATTTCTCCACCATGGTTATAATATAGAACGCTTAAATTCTATATATGAAACATTTTTTGAACAGACGTGGTATGTTTTTAGACATGTGTTAAATCACATGCAACATTTGTTCTTTCCTTATGAACACGTCCTAAGGTTACAACATGTGTTTTATCCTGATAAACACGTATGCTTAGGCATGTAACATTTGTCTTACGTAACAGGTATCCCTGAAAAAAATTTAGACCTTTAAAAAAAATTATTCAACTACTCAAAACGGTAAAAAACATTCAATATATACTGAATTTTAGCCGTTACTGGACCGCTATCTCTCATCCTTCATTTTGATGAACAAGTATCATGACTAGTATGGTTCCAAGGAAATAGTTAAAGGTTGGACTCTCTCATCTCATTCTATATGATGAACCACGATCACGTAAAAATGACTTTAATCTCAAGAAATATTTTGATATAGGACTTAGTTTTTTTTAAGAAAAAAAATAATATAATTAATCGATATTAAGAATTACATTAAGGAGGTGAATTCGATAGATTCCCTATCCTTTGAAAAGAAGTCAGAGCAGTACTCGGCTTATAGACATAGCAAACTCTAAAAAACATATTCCCTAAGATACGCAGTACTACGCCTTTACAATTAGCAGGGGTCTCATTCAAACCAGATGTCTTCCACAATTGCCAAAGTTATTGTCTGTAAACTTTCAAAACCCATAAAAATAGGAGGGGAGATCAGCTGAAAGTTGCACTGTGTAGTGAGCCAGCGACCACGCCATATATGAATAAAACGTTCGCTCTTGATCCTCTATTCGAAGCCATGCTACATCAAATCTCTACCTCGAGGGATGTTTCTTCAAGTTTGAGATGGTCGCCCCCATTGCTTCCTTATATAAAAACTTGAAATAAATCATAATTTAGAACATGAAATAAATTCAAATCTAAAACATGAAATAAAACCTAATACTGGCAGAACATGGATCATTAAGTCTGCAAATAGGAATGGCAATGGGGCAGATCGGGGCGGGTATCTCAAATACCACGCCCTGCCCCGCCCTGTTGATATGTGCCCCGCCCCGCCCCATCCTATTTTTTTTTTTTTTTAAAATCATTATTTTTTTTTTAAATTATAAAAATCATTAATTTTATCAAAAAAATTAAAATCATAAAAATCATTAATTTTATCATACAAATAATTAATTTTTTAAAAAATCATAAAAATCATTAATTTTATCCAAAAAATCATTAATTTTATCATAAAAATAATTAATTTTTTAAAAATATATTTAATTTTTTTAAAAAATAATTAATTTTATCCCAAATCAATTCTCAAACAAGTACAATTAGTATATTAAAATGAAAATTAAACATGATTATGTTTAATAATAACAATATTATAATAATGTAATATAAATGGGGCAAAATGGGGCAGGGCGGAAAAAAATACCATGCCCCGATCTGCCCCGTTTGCGGGGCGGGGCGATCTGCCCCATTCTCTCTACGGGGCGGGGCGGGGCTGCCCCAAAAGACATCGGGGCAGGGCGGATCGGCAGGTCACGGGTCAAATTGCCATCCCTATCTGCAAATGACTTTATTATAAAAATGAAAAAACTATTAGAAAAATGTGCCATTATGAGGCACACTAAGTCTTGAATTGTCCAGGAGTTGTAACGTCCCGAACAATTCCAGATCAGGCAACTCATGAGCTTTGGCAAGGCCGACTTACGACCTCCGCCTTGTTATCGTCACCGAGCTTGTGCAACAAAGCATGACGTCCTGATGGAAGATACAAACCATAACCATTCTTAATATTTTGTTCTAGTCCGACATCAAACAATCCAACCAAAAAAACCCAAAACATCCTATATTTTAGCCCATTTCGGACTAGGCCCACAGTCGGGAAAAGCTAGTCTAGACCTACAGTCTAAAGAAATTGATCTAAATGCCTGGTCCAGATGCAGCCATTCTGGGCCTCCATCATACTTGCACCTAGGCATATTATAATTGAAGGGATTTATGGGCAGAAACTCATTCTAAACACTCATGAATCCTCCCCCGATGGATCTGCTCATACCATAGGAATCGAAAATATACAAAAAGGACTTACGTTTTCGGTTAAAGATTATGTTTTTTCGGGCGCTTAGCTGCAACCACCAAAGTCCTCCCGTGCGGAATTACTCCCTACCGGTATCCACGCGACGAAACGAGCAGTGAGTGCTAGCTCTTCGTTTTTTCCTGAGTTTCGGAATCTAGAGAGAAAATGAGGCAAAAAGTATGGAAATATGATTTCAGGGTATTTTGTTTATTGCGGCTCAAGCAAACATCATACTAGTTTTATTTCATTGTAAAGAACATTACATAAAACTAGGAACAATTAGAATAGTAATTGCATAAGCTAATGAGTCTTACTATCAAATCACGCATTTGATGTTCAAAAGCAAAATTAACTATTCAAATGACATGCTCAGAAAGTTATAAAACGTACAACATATGTTAATAGTCCTAGGGCACTACTAACAACAATGACCTCTTGGCCCAATGTCCTGGCCCATTTGCAACCCAGAATGCTCAGCAGTGGGTCCGAGACCCTACCCGCCTCAGCCAAAACTTTTGCCAGCCGCCGCCCCCATGTAGGACACCCGCTGTCACCGGTCGTCTTCATCGACTCCGGCATCTCTACTACCATCACCTTCATCACCTCTCTCGTTTCCATTTCGAACCCGTGAACCTCTCCACAATCCACCATGTACAGCAGCCCACAGTCTCCGGCTAAGGATCTCACGACGGCGACTAGCCATGTTCAACAGTGTCGGCGACATACACATCAGCCCCTTAGCCAACTTTCCCGCCCCGCTCTTAGTCCTCCATGTCACTCCCATCATTCGCAGCCCAAAAGAGACAGAACTCGGGTGATCTCTGGGAGGTTTGACCCGAGATAACTAGCAAGCCGCGACATCAAAGGTGGCCGGCTGCTCCAAGTTTAATCTTTGCAGGCAAACAACCCTTCGTGCCACCACCATATTTCTATCCCCATAAGTAAAAACTATCAGCGTTGTACTAGATTGGTGACCCTCCGTTGTTGTATCGGCGGCATCGTACAACAACGGTGGAGAAAACCCTAGAATACTAGGGAGAGTTTCCGACATAGTCGGAGCGCAGAGAGAATCTACGAGATGCGATAGGCTTTAGTTTAATGTGGATGAGTTTCGTAAAATAATATATATATTCTTCGTGAAAGGAGTGATGAGAGTAAAAATGATTTTTTTTTTTAATTAGATTTATGATTATCCAGATACACTATAAAATCTAACCCTTAAGAACAAAAGGGCAAAGAGTTGTGGGGTTTGTTGTGAATCTAAGATCATTCATATAATCACTTTTGATGTCTGCAATTAAAGTAACATGACTAAGTGTAAAGAAGCAATAATATGTCGCGTATTTATAAAAAAAAATTATAACACAATCAAAGTACTATTTTAGAGTAAATAACTATTTAGGTCACTAAACTATTTATGTTTTTCTTTTCTGGGTACTCAACTATTTTTTTGGCTAATTATATCACTAAACTATTTACGTTTTTCTTTTTTGGGTAATCAACTATTTTTTTGACTAATTATATCACTGTAGTATTTATCTGTAGTTGAAAATAAACTGCCACTACTTTTCCTAGTGGCTTCCGACCACATTAGACACTTGTCGGGTATGTGACTATTAATCCAGAGGCAAAAATAGAAGTTAGTATGTCAAAATATTCGTGAGTCAAAAAAAATACGTCTCTTTATTTTTCAGGGCTCAAACAGTAACAAGTAAAGACTTTGCACGGAGTAAGATTGTACTTCCATTTTTTGTCCTTAGATTATTGACATCATGCCCGAGACATGTCTAATTTGGCCGAAAATCAATACAAAAGTGGTGGCGGATTATTTTCAGCCGCATATAAATCCTATAATGATATAACTAGCCAAAAGAAATAGTTGAGCATCCAAAACAGTAAAGAATAAATAGTTTAGTAACAAAAATAACTATTTACTCTAATATTTAAAATCCCAACTGAATGCCTGAATACTGGTCCCTTAAAAGAGGTAACGTCACTATTGAATTTTAAATTCTAATGTGCTGCCTAATGATTTTTTTATTACCAATTGATTTTATTTTAGTCACAATCATATTCAGCAACTAGAGAAGAATCATTTATTGCTTCCAGCATTATTTGATCATCTGACTATGAATGTCGGTTAATTTAAAAAGCTAAACCTGAACTTAAACATGATTAAATTTTATAATACATGATTAGAGTTTAAAAGCAAAAGAGTTTTGTTTGTACTTTTGTGATTTATAATATAATCAATCCCAATTTTATAATAGCTTTGACTTAAGTAGAGCAGCCATTGCACATGGCACACATAACATTTGAAGATTTTATTTATTTTTATTTTTATTTTCCCGTGAAGCAACTTTTGTCAAGAGATAATGCACGAAAATGATGGCATTTGTTTTATATAATATTTGTATATATATAAATTGATCGTAGACCAAATGAAAACTAATGCATTTTTCTATCATATCTTGAAAAGGAGCAAATGTGACATAAGAAGATGATATCACGCTAGAATCCACTTAAAATAAATAAATATATATGATCTTATAATTTTATAACACGTATTTTTCTGTCTGATCTTTATAAAAGTCAGATATTAAACTACTTTTAATTAATATTCAGAAAATACCACACTTTTTTTTTTGTGAAAGCGAAAAATCTTCTATTTGTTTCTTTTGTTTTTTCATAATCAAGTGCTAGTGAATGATGAAATAAAAGGATAGAAATATTTTTGCCCCTAGTACAAATACTGCCTCATTCTAAAGACAAATTATCATGGTAGTACATTTATTTCTTACTTTAGTCACTATTGAATGGCACTAACTTATTAAAGGTGATGTGCCTATGGGTATAAAAAATCCATTTTCAACTGTTTTCTTGGGACATTAGGCATGGACATGACATGAAAATTTGAACTGAAAGATTGGAATTACATGTTTTGATGATTAAGGTAAGACAATCCTATTGGCAAACATATGTTTTGTATTCTTTTGACTTGCAAAGTGCTAATGATCATAGGCACTTTGCTTGGTGTGGCTTCTACCTTTGTCCTCTTTTCTTTTCAATAAATAATAAAACATGATAATGAGCTTGGGCATGTAATATGTCTTATATTTGTGGATGAGGGTTTTCTTCTATTTTTTCTTTTTTCTTTTCCAATTTTTGGTGGGAGGGAGTTTTCTAATTTAACTATTACTATTTTTTTTTAAAAACTTTATTCTAGACATACTTTATTGGTTTTGGTATCACGATCTCCTCACAATTACAGAGATATCTCTTATTCGCCGACTTTACTTGTTCAAATAAAAATACGTTACGAATCGGTTTATCTATCAAAAGCAGCATTTGTATACCTTTTGGATGACATAAAATATGAAGCTGAAAGATCATATTGAAAATTTTAACCGTATAATAATAATTTTAACTGTTTTATTCAATGATGAAAGAAAATGTATTTGTATGGCTCAATATCTGAATTTTCGTTGAAGATATGATGTATGTGCGTTTATGTGATCGATCAAAGTACTTGTAATAGTGACGTATCCTCAGGGAAACGTTCTGGGTGATTTTATAAGAATTCAGAAGTTATGGGGTTATTATGTAATATTCTTCTACAAGTTCCGTTTCTTAAAGTAATGTTTTTTGAAATTGGAAATATGTCTAGAAGTTTCAAGATTCTTCCAATCTAGTTTATATTGAACTTTCACTAAAATTCTTTAGGAAAATAAATCTGTATTTAGGATATTATTCTAGAGCTTATTGAGTTGGAAGCTCATTTTCTTTCTCTAAGCCGGTTAATTAGTTTTTCCGATTCAGAATAATAAGTTTCGAGTTTAATCCTTTCCCAATTAAAAAAAAAAAAAAAGAAGTTGAAACAAAAAAAATGTAGAACTCCGGAAGTTGAATGTAGTAGATTCTATATAGGATTGATTGTCCTTGACCTCATAGAAGTTATCTCCCTTTTTTAGTTTTTTTTTGTCTGATCGCGAGGTGTTCTGGAACGTTCTAACTTTTAATAGGGGTGAAAATTATTTGTACCAGTGTATTTTCTTATTCCAGTGCCCAACCAATCAGAATTCTCCTTGTGATCATTTTTTTTAATTATATATACATATGGTGAATTGTGATTGGTTTGGCACATAGATGGGTAAACAAATGGGTACAGACGATTATTTGTCCTTTAATACGAGCATATCAAACTAATTTTCGTTCAGTACTGGGTCGGCCCATGAAGGGGTAAAGTACTTACCAAAACGACAGCCTCATATGTGAGCGAAGATCAATTTTCTGACATCTCTTAAGGAGCGGAGTTACCGAACCTGATACGCCTACCACCAACCAACTTTTGGGTAGGTTATCTTTAATGGGTCAAGCCTAAGTAGGGAGCTCGATTGGACAGATGATGAGGCCCAGCCTCGTCAAAAACAAGAAACAGAAAGACCGGCCCATACTGAATGCACATTTGGCTGGACTCGTTTTCAGGTTATGAAATCTCATCTGTTTAAAAGCTTTTTTCTCCATAAAGGCCCAATGATTAGCCTTGGGAATTGGAAAATTATATAAAGATGAATTAGGCAGGGCTTTAAACTAGTATAAGTGGAAAACGAAAGACTAATCACATGGTTAGTAACTATCTTACTTGGACTTTCGTTTATATATGTAGTATGTAATACTTATCGGATACGGTCAACACCGATTAAACATTTTGTTTTAGACGTTTAAGTATCCGTCACCTAAATACATACTCGTACTTGACACCCGTATCCGTATTCGTATCCGAATGACATAGGTTAGTACAAGTTAGTTTTAAATTGTGTAGTGACGATTGCTCTATCTCTTAAAAAAAATAGGAATATTCTTTAGCAAATTCTCCGTGATCAGTTAGTAGATGGCTTAAGCTATAACTAGATTCATTAGCGCCTTCAACTCCGAACTCTAGACAAGAGAGAAAATGAGATAGGATAGTAATTGATATTTAATGGAAATAAACTAAGTTCCAAGTATATATGGATGGTGTTTGTTTGAGAAATTTTATATAGAGGATTGAAAAAATGAATGACCACTTATAAAACCGAAATTAAGAATTTATGTGAGAGAAATTGTGCGAAAATAGTGCCCAAATGCAAGTCTTTGTTGGGGAACTACAATTCCTTTTTTTTTACTTAGTTGAATGTGTATTGCACTCATTTGTGAGTAATTAACATTATGACAAATTAAGATGTGACTATAATAAAATTACTCCGATTACATTGTCAAACATAGCACCATAACAGGCATTTAATATTCAGCTTGATTTTTGGTAAAGGTACTAAATTTGTCAAACATATTACTCACACTTACTTAAAAATTCCTCATACTTTTTAGAAGAATTTATGAAAGTAAGAACGTTACGTACCTACAACATTAGAATGAGCAGATCAAGGTTACAAAAAGAATGTGCCAAAACATAGTTTTATCAATCAAGCAGACTATGAAGGCGTGTTATCAACGTTTTTCAAAGTGCAATATCTGCAGAATAAATTTTCAAAACTCAGGTTGTCATTGAACAAAATGTATCTCAATTTGCATCGAATATGAGTAAAATTGTGAACTAAAGTCACATAAGTAGGCAACGCAATTCAAAAGAACAAAAAAAAAAAAAAAAAAAAAAAATCACATAAGTAGGCAACGCAATTTTGAAAATGAGAGAGCGGCAAATTTTGGTGTTATGGAAGAGTTCATTCTTGGAGAAGAAGATTCTTCGAGAAAGAAAGAGAGATGTTATGGTCAAAGAATAAAGGCAGGATAATGTTGCCACAAAAAATCCGGTCGAATGTTGAGTTAAGAAGTTTAGTTGGTCAGGCCTTATATTCACACTTGAAATTTCTTTTTACAAGATGATTTACACTTGAAAAAATGATGACTCGGCCAAATATGCATTATTGGAAGAATCTTCTCACGCAAAAAATCTGTCCGGAGGAAAATAGACAACATTAATACTCATTATGCGTGATTCAAACAATTCCCTCACGCATAAAGCATAGTATAATGGCTAGAATCTAACCTAGGTATACGTTATTGGATAAGTATCCTCATGCAAAAAACCTAGCAGACTTTTGCTAACTAAGTCTAAATTGAACTACATGAATGTAAGTGCGGAAAGCTTGTAAGGAAATCATTAAAGATTGTAAATGAAGATAATAAGACATTTTGATTGTTGATGAGTGGTCATTTGCTCTTCCTCCCATTCTTCTATTTATAGCCGTCTTTGAAAATGGTTTCACCCCTTTCACTTTGCCTACTTCGGCCAATATTTGGTGGAGAGGACATGTTCCTCATGTCTTGGCCGAGATGGAGAAAGTGGATTGATCACACTTGTCTTAGCCGAGTGGTGATTGCATGTCTCCCCGAAGTTTAGGGTTATCCGCCCCATTTACTTGGGCATAAAATCCCTCATAGGGTTGGGTCAAAAGAGGTATGAAAACCAAATTCTTATGGCCCGGGATTCTGTTTGTTCGTCTCGGACAATAGTGTTCTTTATCCATTTTGAGCTCCTGTTTTCCTGACTGCCGCAACCGTCCGATTTCAGTTGCCCCGTAGCTCCTTCAGCTTGGCGATTTATTATTGGCACACTAGTTGGAGTTCGATTGGACCATTCTACTTGCTTCCTGACATGTCCCGGCCATCCGGGATTTTTCGTACTTTAACAGATACATCAAAAGAGTTACGCAAAAAAATCCAATTATATATATTTTTAGTTGTAACTTAGCACTCGTTCTATTTTTTTCAAGTAAGTCACATATCTATATTTTTTTCAATGTTTTTTGTCCCCATGTAGCGGAATTCAATGAGGTCGCTGCCGCTCATGCTACACGGTCCAATGATGTTCCACAACATCAGGACTAAAAACATCGAAACATGAGGTAGAAGAACTTATATGTGTGTGTGTGTGAGAGAAAGAGATGTAGTAAAATCTTTGCAAAATGAATGGTGGACTAATTTGCTTATTGCTTTTTGTTTATTACTCTATACGGTAATGGTAGTAACTAAAATGATAGTAATTAGTGTTTTTAAATAAGCATGAGGTAGAAGAACTAAAGAAAAAAATTAAAAAAAATATTTTTTTTGGGGAATATCTTACTTTTATTTTTGTTCTTCTGAGAATTTAAAATTAACAATAAAGGAGTTGATTGGAGAGACTGACTAAATTTAAAAATATGATGGTAGTAAAATGAAAGAGTATTTACGGGTGAAAATTGTCTGTACCTGTCTGTGTGTCCATTCCTATACCCAACCAATAACAATTCATCATGTGATCATTTTTTTTTTTAATTATGTATATACATGGTGAATTGTGATTGGTTGGGCATAGAAATGGATACACAGACGGGTACAGACGATTATTTGCCAGTATTTACAAAGGTAATAATGTCATTTTGTGTAAATCTTTAAACATAAATTTAACGGTTGATTTAGTTAATATGCGGGTTTGCTTGGATTGGGTTTGGCTTGGGATTGGTTTGGGATTTGGTCTCAAACCTAGTCCCAAACCAACTTTGGATTGAGTTTGGGTTTGGGCGGGAAAGGCTAAAAAACGGGTGGGAACTATTCAAATTCAAATTTTTTTCTTCAAATAATTGTTAAATTCAAAATTTTTAGCTCTTAAATTAGCGGGAAATGTTCAAATTCTAAATTTGTGAAGTCATAATTTGAAATTGGACGATTATTTGAAAAAAAAAATTGAATTTGAATTGTTCCCGCCCGTTTTTTAGCCTTTCCCGCCCAAACCCAAACTCAAACTCAAACTCAAACTCAATCCAAAGTTAGTTTGGGATTAGGTTTGAGACCAAATCCCAAACCAAACCCAATCTTGGTACAAAATGTTGACCCCCAACTTAATGGTAGTAAAATATAATGAACCATAGAAGCAAAAAAAAAGGACGTCGTTTTTCCCAAAGATTTAGGCACATGTATGATATTCTCAACAGAGGCGGACAACTCTTTTTACTTTTTTACTCTTTAAAAATTAATGACTACCATCACTGAAACTATTTTCAATAGCTGCTCACCTAGTAAGAAGGCATATTTTACATGGACAAAAAAATTTGTAGTCGCCAATTTTTTTAAATTGTGGAAGGTATAATTACCTCCTCATTGTGCGGATAAGATCATTGTTGTCGGATCATTCAATCCAACGACTGCATGCAAAATAGCTATTTTATTTTTTCAAAACGAAAAATAGTTATTTTTTATAGCATTGCAATAGTTAGATAGAATATCTCATGGTCACAATCTTATCTGCACTATGCAAGGATGATGGCTCTAGTGCGCAACATGGTTAAGTTCTGTACGTGCGAGACTTACCTTCGTCCGTCGAATTGAATTTTGAACGGTTAAGATTAATTTAAAACGAATACACGATATATGCCGTATTTTTATAAGGACATATGTCTTGTATTTTGTATCTAAAAACACATATAATAATGCGTTCCGCACATATTAAATTTTGATTAATTCACATAGGAGGTGATTGATCTAAGGAAGTTACTCCTAATAGTTGTAAGTACCGAACAAAAAAAACATTCCGCCCTATACGTCCACAAAAAGGGGAAACTGTAGGCGCACCAACTTGCAAGTTGCAACTACTCCCAACTTCTCCTCTTCCAATTAGAACAAAAAGAAAGAAAAAGAAAAAGAAAAAGAAAAAAGAAAAAAACCGTTTCCGCCCCCCGCCCCGGCCCCCCGCCCCAGTCCCAGCCCCATGCCCCGGCCCCGCCCCCCTGCCCCCCGCCCAGTACTCCTCCCACTCCACTCTCTACTGTGAAGGCAAAAGGGAATTGAGAGGGGGAAAAAAAATGAGACCAAATGTAGTTTTATTTGGGGATTCAATTACCGAACAATCTTTCAGATCAGGCGGCTGGGGCGCTTCTCTTTCTAATACTTACTCTCGCAAGGTTTTTTTTTTTATTTTTTTAATCTTGATTATTATTATTTATTCACATTTAATGCAGTAATAATAATTTTAGTTTTTTTTTATTCGAATTTTGAAGGCTGATGTACTAAATCGTGGGTACGGTGGATACAACACTAGATGGGCTCTGTTCTTGCTGCATCACATTTTTCCTCTGGTCAATTTTAATATTCTCCTGATGTTATTTACTTATTAGTACTGAATTTTTTTTTCACTTAATTTTTGTGGGTTTTTTGTTTAAATTGATTCTTGATTAGGAAAACAAATGTGGGGTTTCTTGACTTTTGTGATAAATAACAGAATTTCTTTGTTTGAGTACTTGTATTGAAAATAAAATGCCAACTTAAATTGTTTCAAACTAAATTATGCTTTAGCAAAATTATGTTTTTCTGGGAAAATCTATGGTTTTTTTTGTTAGGATAATGCTGTTCTGCTAAACAAAATTGACTAAAAGTGACTAAAACCCAAAATTAAACACTATTCACCCGGTTGGTATAAAGGATTTTACGGTGTTTTTACTATTTTAACCCCTAAGCGCTTAGCTCTCTAGCACTACCCTTTTGATTATTCGGTATATTTTTTGCATCTTAAAATTCTTTGTAATATTTAATTTACATGATGATGTTTGGTCTTTGAGTAGACAGATTGATCCGAAAAGATGTTATGTAACACCAACATTATTCGCTATCACTTAGCATTTCACTAAAATTTCTTTAGTTAATCCATTTCACTATGTTTCAATTTATTAATGTGATTCATATTTCAAGCCTCCGACTTTATGTATATTAGTTTGAAGATTTCTAGTGATCATGCCGAATGAGTTTGACATATGGTGCCTGGAAAAGCTACTCTTGCCTTTACCTTTCGCTCTTGCTTCATCTTGTTTTCATTCTTTACTAGGCTATTGATACATAATTGAATATTCAGACTGGTTGGTCATATATAGGAATATTTGTTTGGCTCTTTAGGGTTATGGTAGACATCTTTCCTCCTCTCCATTTCTACATGTGATGTGACAGTGTGCTGCTTTTAGACAGCTACTTGATGCTAATCTATCTTTGTTGCTTGACTTGCATTTCTTTTCAATGTTGATGTTAATCAGGGACGAATCTATAAACATCATCTGGGGGGGTTGGGGGGCAATAAGTAATTTTATTAATAGTCTTTCTAAAATTTCAAAATATATATGGGTAGAGAATGCAGTTTTTCATGTAGATGTTGATTATACCTGTGATGATGGAGCTTGGGATGGGGATTATGAAGAGTGATCCTAACTGGATAGTTCACACCTGTTATCGCTTTTGTAGTTATTTATTTTGAAACTTGTAGTTTCCTTTCAGATGTAATAACTTAGACATATTTCCTTTTCAGAATAACGCTTCCGCTACTGTTTTATTACTATTTATGGATTTATCTAATGAATTTCTTTTTAGTAACTCTGTTTGTCGGCTTTGGTGTTTCATTAACCAATGATTCACTGCCATGTCATCGACGAACCAACCTGATTTTTGAACTCATAACTTAGTTGGTTCATTTCTTTTAATGAATAAAGATGATTATTGATATATCAGAATGATAATTAGTTGGAGCTCTCCTATGTAGATTTTAATGGTTGTAAGTCTCTTACACAGAGTACCGGTTTCTGTTATAGCTACTGCTTGTTTTGGCGAATTGTTGATATGTCTATTAAATTATGTCTTGTAGTCCATAGCCAGAAAGAATCTACCTTACTGCTGTTTATTACTTACATTTACAGCTAATGGGTTTCATGAGTTGTTTACATTATAATTGTAGTGTAAATCTTAGTATGTGATATGTATCGGTTCTTCAGGGATCTGCTACACCTCCTGCAGCTGCGACCATATTCTTTGGTGCCAATGATGCAGCCATTTCCGGAAGGACCAGCGAAAGGCAGCATGTGCCTGTTAGCGAATACAAGGAGAATCTCAAAAATATTGTCCAACATCTAAAGGTTCAAACTTGTTTTCATGAGTGAGAATTACCTTTTCCAGTATTTCCACGGCATTTGACCTTACTACCTATTTGTTAGTTAAATCTTTAATCTAAAATTCAATGCTTCCTTTTCAAGTCTGTTTTATATTTTGGTAGTGCCAATATAGTGTGAGCAGCTCATTCGTTTGATTTCATTTTCTAAACATTAATTGCAGGAATGCTCTTCCAGCATGTTAATTGTGCTGATAACACCTCCACCAATTGATGAGGAAGGACGATTTCAGTTTGCCCGGTATTATTCATATTTGCTTTGACTTGTATCTCTAACTTATGATCAAAAGTCTTAAGTACCATGCTGGTATTGGAGAGCCTGCCTAGCTAAAGTTTTCCTACATACTTAAGAAACCAATTATGTCAATTTGACTAATGTCAGCTGTAAGAAAGGAGCAAGGGACAGAAAACAAAAGCAATTTCTCTTTTGTGTTTCATAGCTAAATGCTTTGAACTGGATAGGTTTGATGAATCATTCTCTTCTTTACGTAGACCTCAAATTTCATAGTTATGTTATCTGAGGCAGGGTAAGTTTGTCCCAAATAGTAAGGAATTACTGCCACATTGTTGTTACCAAAGTTACTAAAGATAGAAGATCAAGATAGAACTCGTCTTACCTGTATTGCTATTCAAATTTCAACTAGTGGAACTGTATCGGTTCTAGTTTTCCTTGTGTCTTTATATATGTTCAAGATCAAATTTTCATGTTCAGTTTCTGTAGTTTCATTCGAGTCTAGATGCCATTAACTATTAGGAGGCATCCTCATTATGCGCTTTCCATGTATTAACTGTATATTGCTTCCTTCCAGAAAACTTAGAGCAATATAAAGTTTTTTTAATTATTTTTTTAAAGATAAACAAGGGTAATTTATTAATTTTTTAAACTTATTTGTGTTTTCCCCCTTTTGGAGTAATATTCATCTTCTAATCATTGTTGAACAGGTCATTACATAGTGATAATGCAATGAAATTGCCGGAAAGGACGAATGAAGTGGCTGGAATTTATGCAGAGGAATGTTTAGGATTAGCCAGGCAACTAGATCTGCCTTCAATAAATCTATGGTCCAAGATGCAAGAAATTGAGGGTTGGCAGAAAAAATTCTTAAGGTAAGCAATTTGTTCAATATTTTATGCCTTCTTGTGCAACAAACTGTGATTTTTAAGAGAACGCCACTGGTTCTCCTTGGTGTTATGATATCATTAGTCTTGGTTGGATTTTATGAACAACCAACAATGAGTTTTTTAGCAACAAGCTTTGAATTCGTAGTCTCTTCTTACTGATGCAACTTTGATCATTTATTTCTTTTTGGTTACCTGTATTTTATCAGATTGAAGCATCTCTGGAGAATTAATAATGTTCATTTTCATCTAAAAATTAGGTGGAAACCGAAAAAGATCAATTGTTACTGATATGCACACTCGAAAAAGTTCCAACTTATCTTATACTACTAAATTTGGATTCAAATGTTAGTTTTATAGATCAGAAAACGACACGTGTGAAGGGCAGAAGAGTTGAAAATTCATATAGTCCTTAGTAGCTTTTGACAAACTATATCTTTCCTTATTCTTTTCAAAATCCGAAAAGTTTATAAATAATTTACCTTAAATTTCATATTTCTTCCTCAACAAATTCCATGTTTCAAAAGTGGCCTTAAGTTTATTACAATCGGCAGGCAGGGATGGGGGTAATTGCATCCCCAGTGTTTTCTAACAGTCATTATAAGTTATATTGGTTTCCAACCCCTGATAGGCACTTGATACTAAATAAACCAAGTCCTAATCAATAGATACATATTTAAGCTAATCAAAATACTAAAATTATCCTTGGAAGTGTTAAAGAACAAAAGACGTCCATGGGTAGGGTTTTTTAAACTAATTACATTAATTACCTTAAAGGAGAGAAAAGACTAATTACATTGTTACATTATCAACAGTTTACGAAGTAGAGGTCGCTGCTAGAACAAAAACAAGAATATAGAGGCGCATGCAGAGCTTTGTGCTTGGCAAAAGATGTGTTTTAATTCTTTAAATCTTTTAAAATTGTTAAATTTCTTTATCAATTGATTTTCTTCCTATGGTTTATCCTCAATTGACTAGGTTTACCATTTGAAATTTAAAAAAAGAAAAAAGAAAAAAGAAAAGAGATTCCACATTTCCTTTTCCTTGGGGACAAGGGTGTTAGCGAATTGGACAGAAACAATTCTTACATGCTATATATCACAGACACACACACACACACACACACTTAAGTTCAAGATTTATTCTCATTTTTTTATTTACTTGCCTTAACTCAAAATCTTGAATTGGCTATTCTTCCAATAGCTGAAATAATGGCCACTGTGATATGAAAGTACTAAGCTTTCATCCAATTCTGAAATTTGGTTGGATTTTGTTTTTACCCGAAAAAATCAGAAAGGTCAGTCAGATTTGATTTTTACCTTCTATATTTAATGATGGTTTGCACTTGAGAGAAGTAGCATGTGCAGTTTTACATAAACATATCGTTAACGGGTTCTATGATGGCTTTGTGCCTCAAAGATGCCTTTTCTTCTTTTTCCTAGCACTTGTAAACTGATTCAGGAAAACCTTATAATGCTCTGAAGCAATCGGTGCATTTACCACGGTCTCTCTTATACTTACAATGTTGTCAAGCAATTTGGCTTCATAGAATACATAGGTGACTGGCAGTAAATTTGCATAAACTTAATTTTTTCTTTGATTTCTATACAAACTTATAGAAACTTACTTGTTATGTTGAATGATCAGTTGCATGCTAGTGGGTGTTCTGAAGTCTGGACTTTTATCAAATCTTCATGTGTAGCTGAATTACAAAGAAAATGCTAAATGTTAGAAACTAAATGTTGTTTGATGTAATCTTAGAAAACTTAAACACTTGAAAAACATTAGTCTTTGAGGTTTTTTACTACAGTGGCACAAATGTTCCGGCCGGAGCTATTCTATCAGCACCTTGTCGGACCAGTATGGGTTGTCGAGTTGTTTAACATAATAACCATACATCCTGAACATCTATTCAGCCGTTGGTTAAAATCAAACGACCCAACTACCCAGATTGGTTCATGCTGACAGAATATTTGTCAGCGCTGGAACAACAATGCATGCAAGTCATCTTTGGAAAAGCTGATTGAGTTTTCTTTGTACTCCCCATTGGCAGGGATGGTCTGCACTTGACACAAGAAGGGAATGAAGTTGTTTACCAAGAAGTTGTACGAGTTTTCGAAGAATCGGGGTTCATTGCATCCAAAATGGCCTATGATTTTCCTCATCACTCAGAAATTGATTCCAAGAACCCTGAGAAAGCCTTCCAGCTCCAGCAGTGCCTTGGAGTATAACATCTTTTTCTTTACTTTTATTTTTAAATTTCATTTGTTATTGTGGTACCATCAACCTTACAAATGCCCTGAAATTTTTTTATTTTTTATTTTTTGGGGTTAAGGCCTTGTATAATGACATAACATTGGAACAAATATTTCATACAGGTTGAAAGAGCGATCATCCCACTCCCGCCTACTACTAGTGTTACAAATGTAGCTGAGTTCAGCTTATCGGAAGCTAATGAGGGAGTCTCTGACAATGTTAGTATCTCCGTCTCAAGTGTTTATGTGGATTTCACTAAATACAATCTAGTAGAAACACAGAAGGGCAAGAGAAAGCGTAGGCGAGTTGAGGGTAGAATGGTAACTCGACAAGCGTCCAAATCTAAGAACAAATAGTATACGAAAAAAATAGTGTACTCCCTGTTTCACATGATCCTGTCATTTTTTGTACAAATTAAGAAAGAAGTAGATTAATTATATTTTCATGTTATATTCTTTATTATTTTCAAATTAACATAATAGAAAGAAAAAAAAATGAGAGAACAGTGTTTATTAGTGGGTGATTTCAGAAAAAATATTTTATAAATTTATAAAAGGCTATACATTTTGGTAAGAGGTGAACTGATTAAAAACTTTGTATTATGAAAGGGGGTGTGAATAGCCTTTTTTTTTGTTCTACCCGTTTGGGGGCATCCTGTATCTACCGACAATGTCGGTAACTACATCCGGAAGCGGCCTCATGGTTGGCCCGTAGTGTTATCGTTCAACGGGGGAGAGCCTAGCCAATACGTGGTGAATAGCCTTTTCAAATGCATGGCAGTGTGAACTTTCCAATGAATACCCTTTTTGATGTTTATTACTTTTTAATACAAAATGGAAAATTACACATATAGGGTGCTCTGTCTCCGATTTTATATTAATTTTTATTGAAGGGTAATATTCACTAAATGACTAACAACTATTTTAACATTTTATATGTTGGCCGTAAATAATCTTTTTTGCGTCTTTTGGCCATGAAGATTTTACGGGCTATAGTGTGTATTTCCGGCGAAAATTCCAATAATTTTCCTAAAAAAAACCTCACGTGCCGGCCATGTGAGAGATATTTTAGTCCAAACAATCTTAACCTACCGGTCTTCCATCTCCGGCGACGAACACACCACCACTACCATCCTCTGTGCACCACCATAGTCCAGAAAGAAGTCCCCCCATAACCACTGTTCCTTAACCAAAACCCATAATCAAAAGTCCCCCAGAAGAAAACAAAAACCCATTTGACTAACAAACAATTGAATTATCAAGAAATACCAGAAATTTACAATCTTATCTGGAACAAGGTTGTTAAAAACGCAATTCTATGTAAAAATTGAAGAGGGGTTCAAGATCGTTGAATCGTAAATCATAAAATAAATCTTAAAATCATATAAATATTATATGACGGAGTTATTTAGCTTTTAGAATAGAAGAGGTTAATAACGCCAGAGCAAGGAAGAGATTTGTTGTTCGCTACTATTATTTCAGTGATTTATTCCTCAGCTAGTGGCAGAGGTACGACTGCGAGTGACTTGTTCTTGGAGATGCTAAGTGCTAACGGAAATGACGGATTCTCTTCGTGATGGCTATGCAATCGTATTAATGGAAAATCCTTTAACAACAGCAAAATTGAATTGGTGAAAAAAGTTATTGAATTAGGCATTTGTTATCTCGAATTAACAATTACCTGACCCCGCTATGCCATTTTGTAGACTCGGTAGAAACGTTCGATTTTACAATTTTACTATTCGATTCAACGTTTCTACCATATTGCGATTCTACCCCGATTCAATACGTTTTGGTTCATTAGAATCGTACGCTTTTACGAATTAACTCGTGTTTTTAACAACATTGATCTCGAAGCATTGTTGAACAATTGTCATATCCGACATTTTGGAAGGAAATTTCAGTTTAAATTTAAAGGACTGAAGAGGGAAATGTTCCTATTGGTCATCTTTTCATTTTAGTTATTCACTAAAATGATGTCGTTTTGGCCAAAACGACACCACCTATCCTTGGTATTTTTAAGTAGAAGCTGTGGTCCTATTTTGCTTATCATTTTGGCTGGTACAATCACAGAAGTGGGAGTGGTGATTCTCTGACAGAGAATCACTTATTGGGCTGCTATTGGATGAATTGGAATCAACCATTACCACTCGTTGATTTTTAGGGTATATGCAGAGAGCGGTGAGTCGGATGGTGGAGGATCAACTTAGGGATCCAAACCCCAAGTATAAAAGGCAATGCAAGGTCACTGAGGATGGGATCGAGAAAATATATGACAAATTGGTCTGCTGCCATTATCTTCTCCCTTGTGAGTTCTTGAACTCTTATTCTTCCCCCGAATTCATTCACTCTATTTCTCCCCGGACTTTCCCCTTCATTACTCATCTTGGTGACTCGATTAGAGGGTGTTGCTTTGCCTTGATTGTTGCTTTGTAATGATCCGAATCGGAGATGGCGACTAGCTCGAGTTTTCTTGTCTACCCTGATTAGCTTTGGCATTTACTGGTTTTGCTCTCGGTTTACTTTACTTCTTTGAGTTATGATGATAACCATAGTTCGAGTAGTCATTATTATTATAGCTGGAATTTATCCATGGAACCCGATAGGGATGTACCGAGGCTTGGATTATCCATTGAACTGATAGAGTTTGCTTTCTAGTTCATTTTCTTATTTCTATTTCGGTTAATGATAAGTAACTCGTAATTAATGATTAGTTTGAATTAGCAAGAGTTTCTTAATCTTGCTATTGGAAGGAGTTGACGAGTGATATATATATTTGAGACCATTTTGCTTGATTAATTTATATATTATTATCCACTTTCTTTGTTTGAATGCTTGGGGCTGAGGCCAATTAGATGCCAATAGGAATCTGTTTGTGAGATCTGTGTGTTTCTAAAAGTGGGGACATAACAAGTGGTATCAGAGCAGTTCTATCCTAAAGGCTGTGGGAAAATGACAAATTCTAGGAATCAATCTAAGGAGGGGTATTCACTGCTTAGAACCTCAAGGTTAGAGTTTCCCAACTTTGATGGAATTGGGGTCAGAGAATGGAGTGATAGATGTAGGGATTATTTTCAGCTCTACCAGGTTAAGGAATGGGGAGAAGATCTCATTATCTAAAGAGAATTGTAGGAACAGGGACTTTTACTTGGGCATGGAGTCATATACGTAATCATCCCAATGAGAGTTGGGAGCAGTTTGCATATGCAATATGTAAGAGGTTTGAAGAGAAGATTGTTGTCACAGATGAATCTCTTAAGTTAGTAGAGGAACCAAAGCAAGATGAGACTGAAAGTGGATATTCGAGTGAAGGGCAGAGAATGGATGCAAATGAATTGCTTGTGACTTCTGCAGCAGCCAGTGATGCAGATAAGGCCCTCTTTAATGCATTACAATACACTTTTTTGGGCAAAGAAATTAGGGAGGAAGTAGACCTGGGAGTTTTAGGGGATGATAATGATGTTGGTGAATCAGATGAGAGCCAATTAATTGAGGAGTGTAGCAAACAAAAACAAGAAGGAGATTTAGATGGATATATTGAGGAGTTTGAGGAGTTGGGGGTTGTGGTGTTGACTAAGATGTCTACTGATGAGGTATATCATACTTCAATGTTCATTGGTGGATTCTGGGATGAAGCTAAACATTTTACAAACTCAAAACCAAAATCCTTGGAGTACTATCAGAAACATGTCATTGAGGAAACTGATGTTGTGAATGAAATAAGTTTAACTAAGTATCACAGAACGAGAGATAAGAGATATTGTTCTAAATATGGTGATAAACTCAGTCTCGACCATGAGTGTTTTGAGAAACATGTGAACAACTTTCTGGTAGTGATGGTGGTGGATGAGTACCTGGTTGAGGTGCTCAACAAGACTAAAGATGAAGAGGTAGAAGCCGAGGAGGGAATTGATGTTGTGTCTGGTGAGTATGCCTTTGGGGATGAGAGACTAGCTGGTAATTTCCTTCAAGTCATGGAGATGAACCCTGTTGCATTGGGTTCACAGGGACAAGACAGAAGTAGAGAGAAAAGAGAGGGCTTAAATCAAGAATTTCAACAAGGAATGGGCTGTAAAAAAAATAATGGATTTTTAGCAGATGAAGAAAGCATTATTTCAGATTCGCTTGGTGAAGTTTTGCTCTTTGATACTACGTACATCAGTGGCCTTCCAGTTGTTATCCATGTCAATGACGGCTCGATTTACTATGGGATTTTCCATACTGTTCATGTTGATGATGGCTATGCTATTGTGTTGAAGACAACAAGAATGATTAAGAAAGGGAATCGAGTGGCAAACGTAGCGAATGGAGGGTTGATAGAGACACTTGTAATTTTATCATAAGATCGTGTTCAAGTTGTTGCCAAGGAAAAGTTACTTTCAGCTGAAGGAATATCAGAAAAAATTGGAGCAGAAAGTACTACAGCTGGTATTGTAACTAAAGATGGAAAAGACTGGGTTCGGAAAATGCTGATAAGAGACCTTAAAAAGAGGCCAATTGCTCATGAAGTTCTTTGCCACCTTTGGACAACCGAAGTTGACAGCAGTGGTACTACCGACTATGGAGAATTCATAGCAGCAACGTTGCATCTCAACAAAATAGAAAAAGGAAGATCATTTATTCGCAACATTCTCATACCTTGACAAGGGTGGTAGTGATTTTATTACCCTCGAGGAAACTGCAGAGAAGGCTAAAATGAAACTGTCATGGTGGACGCAAACAAACAACATTTTGCTTTTTATTGCAGCCACATCATAAGGGCCAAAACACATTGAAACTATCACAAGGGCTAAGTTGGAGGGATTGTACTCAGATTTTCTTGATAAGCAAAATGCAGTAGCTGAAGCTAAGTTGGCAGTATTCTCAAAAGCAGAGATTAAGAGAATTGAATCAATAGATGCTGGAATTCAATGGGGAAGATCACCTATTGTTAAAGGAGTGCGAGACGCAACAGTGGAGTTGCTGCATACTCTTGTTGCTGTACATGCCGAGGAAAACAAAGACAAAGATATTCGATTGGGCGCAAACGATTTTTGTCAGCTTATGCTTGAGCTGGAGTATTTTGAGACATTATTAAACCAATATTTTGAAGGGATTCATGGGCGGAAACTCGTTCCAAACACCCATGGATCCTCCCCTGAAGGATCTGCTCATACAAAACTATTCGAAAAACAGCGGTAAAACTTACAATTTTCGGATTCAAGAAGCTACTTCTTGAATGGAGGATGACGATTCTTGGAAGTTTTCTTTTCACCAACGGAATTCCCTTTGCGGAATTTCCCTCTACCGGTATCCACGCGACGAAACAAGCAGTGATTGCTAGCTCTTCGTCTTTCTGAAGTTCGGGAATTTAGAGAAAAGGGGAAAGCAGAAAGAAAACGTTTTTCCTTTCTTGTATTGGTATTTCGGCGAGAATGACTTGATTACCTAGGGTTTCGGCTAAGAGATGTTATATAGAGTATGGGAGTTTGTTCCCGGAACAACTCCCACGTCTACTCAACTTCTCTAGCTGTGGGAGACTCGACTCCCACGTCCCCTAGACTGCTGGTAGTGGGAGTCTTTATCGGATAACAACTCCCACTTAATCCCAGCTATAGTTAAATACCAAAATTGCCCTTATCTCTAATTCGAATAATAAACACTTTATTATTTTCGGGAAAAACAAATGTCGGGATACAAAGAACCTAGACACATTCTAGATTCATTGAATCCGGACATGAAAAAGCTTGTTAGCTCGTCTATGCGTGTGACCACAGCAGGTTCATATCACAATGGCAATGAAAACACACTTAGTAGTAGTGTGAGTTCATAAGTCACAAGCGGGCCCCTAGCGAGGACATTGTGACTACCCCGAGGTGAATGAATTTACAACGGAACCTATTGTCAATCCACTATTTAATCCCTTTGTCTCGCGATATCCTAATTAAGCATAAGGCATGGTGGTCGTCACCACTTATTAAGCTTAATTGTATTTATGCTCGATCTCCAAGTAGACTGTTTAGACAAATAGCATTTGATAACCACTTTATCAAATACATTTGAGCATCGGCCATGCATTTAAACGAGTCTTTCCCTATCGAGGGGCCCATGGATATCTCTCTCAATAATAGAGAGGGACAAATTCCTTACAATGTCTCTCACATTCAAGCTATGATAGGACACTACATCCGATCATCGAGTCGTATTGATTACTCTATTACAAGTAACGTCCGAGTGAGTCAAAAGCGTGGCTCCATTCATACTAGAATCAATGAAGACATAAGGTCTAAGGGATTCTAAAATAGTATTGAGGGGAGTAATACTTATGACTTAAGACCATGAAGTATTACTTCTCCGGCTGGATCACGTCGATACAATGTATCCCTATATATTGCATCTATGATGTGATTTGTATCCATTACAAATGATCAGTAAAACGAGATCATCAATCAACAATCATACTAGTTTTATTTCATAGTAATTAAGCATTACATAAAACTAGGGACTTCTAGAATAGTAATTACATAAGCTAATGAGTTTTACTATCAAATCACACATTTGATAATCAAAAGAAAAATTAACTATTCAATTACATGCTCAAAAGATAATAAAACGCACATGTGCTAATGGTCCTAGGGCACTACTAACATATTTTACAAATGATGCAAGAGAATCTCTCAAGTCTTTACAAGGAGACTTACTGGAGAAAGCAACCGAGAGTGTTACAAAGACTATTGAGACTACAAGTCTATCAACAGCAACGTATTTTGCAAATATTGTGCTACTTGAAGCTGAATCTTGCCAATTCGAAGATTGTCTCATTGTTACTTGTCCATTCCTTTTATGGAGAGACGACATCATTTATGTCTTTGATCCGGGGGAAATAACAACTTACAGTGAGAGGCGTCACCAACGAACTACTGAGAGTGTGTCAATTTCACTTCAAGCCTTGAGGACAAGGCTTGTTTTAAGGAGAGGGGATTGTCATATCCGACATTTTTTGGAAGGAAATTTCAATTTAAATTTAAAGGACTGAAGAGGGAAATGTTCCTATTGGTCATCTTTTCATTTTAGTTATTCACTAAAAATGATGTCGTTTTGGCCAAAACGACACCACCTATCCTTGGTATTTTTTAAGTAGAAGCTGTGGTCCTATTTTGCTTATCATTTTGGCTGGTACAATCACAGAAGTGAGAGTGGTGATTCTCTGACAGAGAATCACTTATTGGGCTGCTATTGGATGAATTGGAATCAACCATTACCACTGTTGATTTTAGGGTATATGCAGAGAGCGGTGAGCTGGATGGTGGAGGATCAACTTAGGGATCCAAACCCCAAGTATAAAAAGGCAATGCAAAGGTCGCTGAGGATGGGATCGAGAAAATATATGACAAATTGGGTCTGCTGCCATTATCTTCTCCCTTGTGAGTTCTTGAACTCTTATTCTTCCCCCTGAATTCATTCACTCTATTTCTCCCCCAGACTTTCCCCTTTTGTTACTCATCTTGGTGACTGATTAGAGGGTGTTGCTTTGCCTTCAGATTGTTGCTGTAATGATCTGAACTGGAGATGGCAGCTAGCTCGAGTTTTCTTGTCTACTGATCAGCTTTGGCATTTACTGGTTTTGCTCTCAGTTTACTTTACTTCTTTGAGTTATGATGATAACCATAGTTCAGTAGTCATTATTATTATAGATGGAATTTATCCATAGAACTGATAGGGATGTACTGAGGCTTGGATTATCCATTGAACTGATAGAGTTTGCTTTCTAGTTCATTTTCTTATTTCTATTTCAGTTAATGATAAGTAACTGTAATTAATGATTAGCTGAATTAGCAAGAGTTTCTTAATCTTGCTATTGGAAGGAGTTGACAGTGATATATATATTTGAGACCATTTTGCTTGATTAATATATATGTTATTATCCACTTTGCTGTTTGAATGCTTGGGGCTGAGGCCAATTAGATGCCAATAGGAATCTGTTTGTGAGATCTGTGTGTTTCTAAAAGTGGGGACATAACAACAATGCCTTCTTTGAAGAGTTTGAATCAATTGGATTTTAAAAGGGTTCTCAAATTTCGCGGCTTTCAATCTGTTACAAGGCCTAACATTGGATGAAGTTTTAAACACAGGGACTAAATTTTTCAGTGAAGATTTCAGTAAAACGAGTGAAATTGTGTCTATGTTAGGATGGAATCTGTAAATGAGGGCTTTGTGTGTGTGTTAAATGAAGGGAAGAAGAAGAGTTGGTATATGGGAATGACCAAGTCTCATGAGATTGAGTATGGTGAAATTAGTTATAAAGTATTCAGAGATTCTCATGGAGATAGAAGAAGATGGTGCCGGAGATGGTAGTGGGTCGCTGGAAGCTTGAAGAAAAGGTCGCCGGAGAGGAAGGGTGGTGATTGAGCGGATCGGGTAAGTTTCATTTGGGTCGGGTCAAGATGGTTTAATTATGAGATTTATTGGTATTTAAACCTTTTTCAGGCAAACAATTGGCCGGAATTTACGTCGGAGTTCAAAACCACTGTCCCTAAAATACGCACGGCCAAAAAGCGCTAAAACAATTGTTTACAGCCAACATATAAAATATTGGGTGTATTTAATTAGGATTTTAAATGACTATTTTGGGATAAATAAATATTGTGGTATTCAATTAAAACTTTTAAGTAAAATAAATAAGTCATGTAGTATTCAATCTGGGCTATTAAGATATTTTAAAGATAAATTCCAAATCCAGTGATATTCATTTATGACTTTAAACAAGTAACAAAAAGTCTTTTGGTATTCAAAAGCTTGCAAATTTCGATATTTTTTTTAAAATTAGGAATTTGTGGAATTTTTTAGTGAAAAGTATAAATATCAAACCCTTTAAAAAATCCCACCCTAAACTATAAGACTTTTTAGTGAGATTTTCATGATTTGTTTCTTTGTTATCTTTTTCATTGACTCTTGTAACTTTGAATGTTTTCTTTTTATTTATTTTTCCATTCCATTTGACCCCGTTTATATTATTTCTGATGCAAGTAGTGGTGAGCACCGAATTCGAATTCGCCAATTCAATCATTTGAATTCGGGTTTTTCAATTTTTTAGAACCTAAAAAACGGACCCAATTTGGATTCGAATTCAGAATTAGCGAATTCGAATTGATCGAATTGTCGAATTCGGAATTTGGTTTTTTCCGAATTCACCGATTTCACAAAAAACCTAATTGAACATCAAGAAAAAACCAAAACCACAATAAAAAATAAATTCCGAAAAAAATAATCGAAATAATAAATTAGTCATCGTTCAATTCAACCATATTTACACGGAAAATTAATAGCAAACCCGCCAAAATAACAGTTTTTAGGGTCTATTTACTTTATATATCAACTATATAATAAAATTAAAAAATTATTAAAAAATAAATTCGAATTCGGTCAGGCTGAATTCAATTATAGTCAAACCGATTACGTCCCATTTTCGATCAAATCGAATTCGGATGTAGCCGAATTGCCAAATTCATTCTGAATTATCGAATTCGAATTGAGGAATTGAATTCGAATTCGGTCGGTAATTCGGTAAAAATCGAATTTGCTCACCCCTAGATGCAAGTGCCCACGACTTTACTCAATTGACTTTTATTGGCTTTATATTTATCATTTCATTCCATTATTTGAATCAAGTGTCTGCAGTCTAGTAACCTTATACCTATTATAAAACTTTTGAGAAGGATAAATTCCACCATCATTTGGAAAGCTTGGGTTGTAAAGGTTTTCTTGAAGAATTCGTTCATCATTGAACTATACATTAACATTGCTCATCATCCAACTAAGTTGGTTGGTTAGTATCGTACAAATAAAAAGTCTTTGAGATCCTTTTAAATCTTATGAATTCTTATTATATAAATCTTTAAAATCCAAACATAAGAATCCTTAGTATAAGATAAGTCATTACATTCTTTTAAAATTTTAGATACTTTTAAAATCCACTAGACTTATTTATCCATAAATAATTTTTTAAAATCATAATTAAATACACCCCTAAAATAGTTGGTGGCCATTTATTATATATTACCCTTTATTGAATTGTCAATGCTTGTACTCACTTTAATCTTCACAAATAAAATTGGGAGTTTTGCTACTTTATTATTATTCTTTTTATTTTTTATTTAATTAAAAGACAGAACGAATTCATACGTTTTAAAATGAGAAGAGAAACCTCCGTTTCATATGAAAGCTTCAGTGTAAATGATTTAATTTTAAATTTTAATTAGATTTTTTATCATATGCAGTTGTTCACCTGGAAGGTTTAGGAAATGAGTCAAAATCCGTGTTGTGTTTTTTTTAGTATAATTGGAATGCTTTTATATAAATGAAAACTAAAGTGAAAAATATCGTTTTTGTTCCTCAACATTGTTAATTGTTACCAACATCACTTGTGGTGGAGTGAATGAGGACTCCTCCCTTAAGAATGACTATGGTTCGAACATCAACTATGACATTTGTATGAAGTTATTGGGAGGGTCGCCCCTTTCTTGGGCCTCTACATTATCCGATTCAGATTAGTCAGGCATGTTAGATTTGGACACCGGATGAAAAAACCAAATTTTTTTTGTTAATTGTTACGACTTTAGTACGTATTCCTTTTATTGCATAGGCCTTCTAAATACTTTATTGTAGACTAAGGAAGGGAGATGGAAGATATTTTTTTCAATTATAATTTTAAAGAAATTTATTCATCTCTATTAGGTCTCAATTATCAACCTCTCTTCCTTTCTCTATGGTATAATATTACTAGTAAGTGTAATTTTAAAAATATTTCCTTAAAAATTAATAATTAAAATATATTTTGTAAAGAAATGAAAGAAAAGAAGCAAAAAAGACTTCTGATATGAAATAGAAAGAGTACTTTCATTCCAAATTAAATGTCTAATTTTTTATGCAAAATATATAAAAAAAATAAAAGTTGATTGATTCCCAAGTTTTTTTTATTTTTTATTTTATAAAAACTAGAGATTACAATTCATTCTATTAGAAACATCACTTATTAGTCGACTGCATTTAAATTCAACTCACATTCTCGTTATTTTGAATATAAAAATAAATTATATAGTATGCTACAATGTTTTTATATAGTATGTTACAATGTAAAACATGCAACAAAACCTGTGTTTATAGAATACTAATCATTTTTTTGAGACAAGATTTCAACAAGAGTTTCTGTTATACTCAGTAAGATTGGTATAATTCATACTGTGATACCCATAATTTTTTAAACTATGTGACTAGCATACTTCGGATTTAAATTTTTTACAATTACATATTTATGTGTTATTTGTTAGTAATCTAGTGTTTGAGAGCGTATTTGGTGAGATGGTTAGTTGGGTGACCTAAAGTGTGGAGAGTTAGAAAGTTGAGGGGCTATTTTTATAAGGAAGTTAGTGGGAGTTAATAGGGGTTAGTGCATGATTTTCTTAGTAGAGAGATTACAAAAACAAAGAAAATAAAAGAGGAAGAGGAGAGAAAAGAAAAGCTGGTAGAGAAACAACATTTGAGATAGTAAACGGTGTTCATTTTTAGTGCGTTTCGAAGAGGACTGAGAGAGCTACGCTTGGGCTTTAACGGAATAGCGTTAGAGTTATGTGCATAGAGTTATAGTCTTGGGAAGTCAGTATTTCGAATCTGGAAATTATGCATTTGGTGTTTCTTTGAGGTTTTGATCTAAGTTGTTAAGGTAAGGATCTTCACATTTGTATTTTCTGTCCTAAAAACATGAAATCAATATTTTAAAGTTATGTTATTGATGAATTGGTTGTATACATGTTTTACTGCATTGAAAATGGATGAAACGTCGAATTGAAATTGCATTTGTGTTGTTAATCGTTGAGTTTGATTGTGTATGATACTTGTTGTTGTTGTTGCGTTCTATTTGCCATATTTGCTATTTGATAGTCTCCCCAATCTGTAGCTCTTGTCTAGGAACGATTCTATAGGGTTAGGATCTGATTCTCTTATTATCACACCTCACAAAACTCACAACTCAGAAGTCTCAACGACACTCTCTGTTTTCATTGAAAGGGTGATTTTTTTAACCTTTTTTTTGTGTTTGATTTTATTGAATTGAGTCATATATCTTTTAAGTTTAGTTTTTTAATTTCGTATTATTGGCTATGCCTATGTCGATGTTATCTTTGTTTTGCCATATTCTTCTACTAAATTCAACGGGAGGTCAAGTTCTTGATACATTTAGGAGTTCTTTGACTCCTAGGATGGTGCAATGTCTTATGTGTGCCAGAGATTGGTGGCGTAGTTAAGCCTACCCAGTTAGAATGGAAGAAGATATAGACTTTCTTGAAAGAATGGATAATGGTAATTGTTTTTATGCTTAACCATCTCAGTTTACTTACCATTTAATTTATTACCGAGCTGATTTTTGTTTTTCATTTTTTTTCCAGAAATTGAAAATGATGTCCCTGAACCAACAATTGTTGACCTTTGAACAGAGGTATTTACTAACGATATGTTTGATTCAATTGCTTGTAGTACAATCGTATGTAGGATAGAGCATTCTTAATAAGGTTTTCTAAATTTGTCTTGATTCATGTCAACATTTGTGTATATATATAGTAGGGCTTCCTACTAATTGGGTTTAGAACTAACCTTTGAGTTCTTGTATTTATTTAAGTGAAATAATTATTTGTTATTCTCATTTTTCAGTGACAGGTTGTTCAAGAGTTACTTCATGGTTGTCATCACCTCATGATTCAAGATGTTATTGGTTGGAATTGATGTTATGATGAGAACTTTTGATTTATTTGTTTAGAACTTTCAAAGAAAACATATGTATTTTGCTAATGTTTTCAATTTAGATATGTATTTATTTATTAGAATTCGCATTAAAGATGTGGAATCTTGTTACATAGTTACTCTCTTAAAAACATTACATTGGAGCTCGTGAGTCATAAGATATTTAAATAATTTTATAAGTTTTTTAGATCGGTTTTCACCGCACCTAATTTCACCAAACCAAAATAATAACGGTTTGGTGAAATTCGGTTTGGAAGTCAAAATGGTGCGGTATGGTTTTAAAAAATATATTTAAAAACCGTATAAAAACCACATTAATAAATCGGTTTTTACCAAACCGCACCAATGCACACCCCTAGCAAGATCCATCCCTATTATTGAACATTGATCAATGAGCCTCTCTTTAACGGGGTTTGCTTCGTTAGAGATATTAGCAGTCTAAAATGAGGTGCATCCTTAAAATCACTGACCCTTCGTTCAGGGGGAATACTGGACCCATGCATATATCACTGACCCTTCCTTAATTGGGACTAATCATTAAGGGGCTTCTAGTAGCTGCTTTAGAGGTGGGAATGGATAACTGAGCTCGGTTGTGTGGAATTATGCGTGTCTTGCATGAACCATACTCGTAGTATCTGATATTTTGTATGTTCGTTTGTTTCATATGGGTAACTCATGGTACTCGCAGTACATTTCCGATGTATAAGTGTTAGATATGAAAAGTTTGGTTCATTGCATTATTTGCTATTATTTGGGTCTTATTTGATAGGTGGAAGTGTGTCAAAATGTGTCTTTTTGGGTTGGGACATTTGGGGAGTTCAGAAAATGCATTTTTCTTTGTTAATTTGTACTAAAAATTACCTGTTCTGAAGTCCGGACGACCTCTCCGGTCGACTGGACAGTTTTTCCATCGTCCGGACAAACTACTAGGCCTTCTGTCCTGATTTCGGTCGACCTGACCTCAGCTCCGGTCACCTGACATCAGCTCAATTTTTAAAATATCTCTGTTTTGATCCGTTTTGACTTTTGTTTGATTCGATTTCAAAGCTAAACCTTTTGTAAGTGTGTTGAAGGTTATTTAAAGTTATGTAAAATTATATTATGTTTCGATATTTTGGGAAAGTCGGGAAACCGTTTTGAGTCTTATTTGATGTTTCATCCTAAAGGTGTTGATGCTTACTGAGCTAGTGTAGTGGCTCAGTCCTTTCCATATCTTTCTTTTGCATATGCTCAGGTTGATGGTAACTATGACGAGGAATGGGTTGAAGAAGATTAATGAACTTATGTAATAGTATATCTTTCCCTTTTGGCTTTATATTTATGTTTTGATGTAAGAACCTATGTTTACCTTTAGAACCTTTAAGTTTAATGTATTACTTTGAAGTCCTTTAAGATTGTAGTGAAGTTATTTTGGATTTAGTACTTTATGTTTGAGGGTTCGGTGCTTAATTGGTAGATGAGGCAATGCCCTGTCACCTCCAGGTTACGGGGTGTGTCACATATTCTCAGTTAATTAAATTCAAATATGTGATCCCATCTCACACAGGATATGTATAAGAAGAGGAGCTGCTACATAATCATTGGACTAAATGCTCATGTCACCTTGGAATATCCATTTTGGTATAGCGATTTCGGTTGCCAAATAGGTGATTGTGTATGCAATCAGGCCCGTGAGTCATGTTTCAGGCCTGCGGACACGGAACGTGACATTATGGTATCATAGCACGGTGACCAGGCGCATATGTGAGAACTAAGTGCCGCACAGTGAGGGTGGGAGTCATCTCTAGCATCCTGCTCCTGGTATGGTCCTGGGCTAAGTTTGTTTGGGGCACATAGGGAGGACGCTAGGGCATTAAGGAGTGAATGTGAACCCCATCCCACATGAAATATATATGAGAAGATGAGTTGCTATATAATCATGGGTATAAGTGTTCATGTCACTTAGGGATATCCATTTGGTATAGCGAGTTCGATTGCCAAATAAGTAGTTGTTGGGTACTGCCGGATTACTCCCTTTTTTATTTCTATTGCTAAAATTGCCTATTTTTCTTAAGTTAGTTGCTTATGTTGCAATAATACATAATTACCAGAATGTTTAGTGGATAATAACAAATTTTGGGTTTTTTTTTAAAGACTTTCTGTCATTGTAAAATCAAAATCTTAAAAATGATTAGTATAGAAAGAAGTGTACATAATGGCCAATTTGTTTTTAGAGGAATTAATACTGTATTAATTGAGTTTCTCTATCTATGACTAATTCATTTAAACGACAATTAATGATTCTGAACTTAATGCAAACTCCAGCAGGGAAAGAGAGACAAAGATTTCAGTTACCAATTTGAAATACTCCATTTAATATGTCCAGGTATTTATCTTTTCATGACAAATTTACTTCTTTTTTTTCATTAATCTTAGTCATTAAATTCCCTGATTTTGGCTATTGAGCCAATACAATAGACTTGCTTGCTTATTCATATTTTTCTCAGTACAGTAGTAATTCAATCTCAACTGCTAATTTTTCAATCTAGCTATTGACAACAAGTATTAGGATATCTATTATCCGAGTGCAGAAAATAACTACTATCTCCGTCTCATATTAGATGTTCCAAATTAAGTAAACATAGATTAAGAAAAATGTTAGTTTTTTTTAATTCTTTTAGAAAAAATGTTGTATTAATAAATATAAAGATAAAGCTGGAAAAAAAACGTTGTCTTGAAATCACAAGAGAACAACTAATTTGGGGGCAAATGGAAATAACTTTTGAACCAACTAATTTGGAAGTGAAGAAGTATTATTCTATAAAATATAATTAACTATTATTCGAATAACGGATAATGAATCAGAATATAATCAGAAAAACACGAATGAGCACCTTTAACCCCAATACTACATGTCTGGTGAATGGTAATTCTTTGTAATTCAGGACGTCTAGAATTTAATATCAATGTATCAAGAAAGTGATACCCTGATGTCAAATATAATTTTATATCTTTCTTATTAAAAGTAAAGGAAAAGTGAATGTCAGTTTTATTAATGTTAAGAAAGTCTACACCGCCTAAACTTTTTTCAATTTTAATTTTTTACTTTAAATTAAAAGAATGTAAAGTTTTTACCCTAAACTTTTCTAGAGTATTAATATTGCATATTCTATCCATTTCCGTTGTTAAATTTGGACAGAATAAGACCACATAATCTCACATGACCAAACTCGAGGGAATTTTGGGAAAACAGTTTTGACTCTGAAAAAACAAACTACATATGGGAAAAATGTGAAAAACAGAAGGGAAAGAGAAATTTTTCTATGCATGTGAAAGACTAATTTTTTATCCCATTAGCGCCTTTTTTGAAGGTCCAACCCTATGTTTTTTTCCTCGAAAATGTCCCTGAGTTTGGTCATATATCTTATTCCGTTCAGATTTAACAACGAAACTGAATGAAAATTATAACATGAATTCTTTTAAAAAGTTCAGAGTCAAAGACTTTACCTTTTCTTTTAATCCAAAGTAAAAAATCAAAATAGAAAACAATTCAGGAGCGCGGGCACGTTTTACCCTTTTATTAATGACTACATTCTAGGTCACCAGTATCAATCATGAAAAAAAAATACGAATTATTAGCCACTTTCATCATCAACGTTTTTTCGTCTAGCCACTTTTGTCAAAAGTCAACTTTTTTAACTATTTGGGTCATTAAACAATTTTCGAACAGCCAAATAGGTCATTCCGTCAAAAACTTTGAAAATGGACATCTAAATTGGTGACGTGTCTAACGGAGGAGAGGGTAAAATTGGAAGAAAAAAATTCTTGCCCCTCTTCATCTTCAACACCACCATTTCCACTGTTCATCTTCATCATTTTCTTCATCACCATTCATCCTTAAAAATAGAGGAAGAAGAAAATCTTAAAAAAAAAAAAAAATTAGAGTTTGGGAAAAATTAAAAAAGAGAGAAGGAGAAGAAGAGTAAGAAAGGTGGCGGCTGAGATGGTGGAGAAGCCGCGGCGGAAGAGGGATGAGAAAGAAGAAGGAGAAGGAAAAAAAAATGAACTGGGATTTCTGGGGATTAACAGAAGTAGAAAATAGAAAGAAAAAGAGAAAATAAAAAGCTTACTAATCGCCGGAGAGGGAGAAGCCGCAAGTGGCGGCGGCCGAGAAGGGGTCCAGCGGCGGAGAGGAGAGGAGAAGGAAGGGAGTGAGGAAGAAAGAAGAAAATCTTAAAAAAATAAAAAATAGGGATTTTGAATTTGGGGATTTAGAGATTTTAGAGTTTGGGAAAAATTAAAAAAGAGAGAAGGAGAAGAAGAGGAAGAAAGGTGGCGCCGGAGATGGTGGAGGAGCCGCGGCGGAAGAGGGATGAGAAAGAAGAAGGAGAAGGAAAAAAAATGAACTGGAATTTCTGGGGGTTAACAGAAGTAGAAAATAGAAAGAAAAAGAGAAAATAAAAAGCTTACTAATCGCCGGAGAGGGAGAAGCCGCAAGTGGCGGCGGCCGAGAAGGGGTCCAGCGGCGGAGAGAAGATGAGAAGGAAGGGAGTGAGGAAGGAAGAAGAAAATCTTAAAAAAATAAAAATTAGGGATTTTGAATTTGGGGATTTAGAGATTTTAGAGTTTGGGAAAAATTAAAAAAGAGAGAAGGAGAAGAAGAGGAAGAAAGGTGGCGCCGGAGATGGTGGAGGAGCCGCGGCGGAAGTTTAATTTCTGGAGAAAATGATGAATGGTGATGAAGAAAATGATGAAGATGAACAGTGGAAATGGTGGTGCTGAAGATGAAGAGGGGCAAGAATTTTTTTCTTCCAATTTTACCCTCTCCTCCGTTGGACACGTCACCAATTTAGATGTCCGTTTTCAAAGTTTTTGACAGAATGACCTATTTGGCTGTTCGAAAATTGTTTAATGACCCAAATAGTTAAAAAAGTTGATTTTTGACAAAAGTGGCTAGACGAAAAAACGTTGATGATCAAAGTGGCTAATAATTCAAAAAAATACACTATGTTTTACTTGTTTTGAGAAAACATTATGCTCGAATTAATAGTCAAATTAGTCATCAATTAACTTTCGCCTTGCCACTTTCACCCCCTTTTCAAGTTTTTCTTTTTTTAACTTTTTTAGTCATCAATTTATTTTTGAACAGCCACTTTTATCATTTTTAACTTTTTTCAACCACATTCATCCCCAAAAATTTTACGGGCAGCCATTTTGGTCATCAAATTATTTTCTAGCAGCCACCTTCATCATTTTTAACTTTTTTTTAAATTTCTTCATCCCCAAAGATTTTACGAGCAGAGCAGCCATTTTTATCCTTCTATCAAATAATTGTCTAAAAACAGTAAAAATTGATAAGACTATAGATCCACGACATTACATTTTGGGGTGAAATCACTATCTATCACCCTAAACTCAAACTTAAGATCTTGAAATTTATTTACTGTTCGTAAAAAAAGTCTGCTCGTAAAATCTTTGGGGATGAAGAAAGTTAAAAAAAGTTAAAAATAAAGAAAGTTGGCTGCTAGAAAATAATTTAATGACTAAAATGGCTGCTCGTAAAATCTTTGGGGATGAAAGTGGTTGAAAAAAGTTAAAAAGGATGAAAGTGGTTGTTCAAAAATAAATTGATGACCAAAAAAGTTAAAAAAACTTGAAAAGGATGAAAGTGGCAGGGCGAAAGTTAGTTGATGACTAATTTGGCTATTAATTCCATTATGTTCTCTATTCTTTTTGTCAAAATGCAATCAAAGTAGTAAGGGTATATTTTTGGTTGCTTAAAATTACTTATAACTTAAAATAAGTTGTTGTTGGTCTGTTCTCAATTACTTATTGGGTAAACTTATAGTTTAAAATAGGCCTAAAATACTAATTTGGAAAAGCACATTCAGGGGTGTTTTTGTAGAAACAGCTTGTGCTAAAACTATTTTTTTTTACTTAAAAATTATAATATAAGATATGAAAATTACAAAATAATCTAATAATTATATTTTTATTTCTTATTTCTCCCATAATTGAGTTGTGAAAAAATATTTATTTAATTTTTAACTTTTTTTAGCAGATGAAAACAACTCAATTTTATACAAAATCTACTTTTACAAAAAGTAATTGATGACTAATGTACAACATATCCTTATTTAAGCCTAGAAATCGAAATTAATAAACTAATAAAACTAAACTTGGAAACAAGCTGATAATTCTCGCCAAAAAATCTGGACAGCATGCTTTAGCAACTTGAACGACGATTTAGGATTCCAAAACGATATAATCTGATCTTGTGATCTCTTGAAAACTGTAGATCTGTCTCTTAACTTTTCAATGCATCTTAAATCATCTCCATTGGATTCCTACATCGGAAGTTGTACCCATTACAACAAACTGTGTCAATGTTGCCAATAATATTGACCCAAGTTCTCATCGTTCCTTCTTTCTTGAAAAACAATATTTATCCTCGAATCTGGACCAAGCAAGCACCAAGTTAAGCTGAATATTTTTTTTTAGTTTTATGTTTAACAAAAAAGGCAAGAAAAATGTACACCAAGAAAGAGATCAACCGTTGCTCTGATTACAAACTGATGAAGAACCTTAGCAACGATAAGCACTAAGATCCAACAATTAGAGTAGACGCAAGTAAACATATTTCTCTCACTTGAATTTAGATCACGTGGAAGCTAGCAAACGAACACCTCAAGGTGGCGATAAGCTAAACTTTTAAGAAATTTACAACGAAGACTTCTAAGTAGCGATAAGCACCTAGCAACCCTGACACTAAATACTCATGGAGGAAGAAACACAACAAATAGGAATCTAACTAGTTGATACAGTTACAAACTAATCAAAGAATCCACTCTGAAAAGCCATTAATTCTCGCAAGAACCGTTGGAAGGTAAAAACCTCACATTCTATTCCAAACATATATTGTATAAAAAATTTAATAATAAAGTTGGTGAAATCTCATTTATATAGAGAAAGATTTCGGCCAAGACAGCTAGTCTAATTATACCACAATTCGGTCAGGTCTAACATAGCTAATCCTAATTGGTTTTGGATTGAAACTAAGTAATAAAAAAGGCAACTAACAAAACTATTCAAATCCTAATTGGATTTGAGACCTCAAACTAAAGAACATGTATAGTAACTTACAAAAACAAATACTAAGACTTAAATTAAATAACTAATGTCAACATGTGTCAAAGAGGCCGCAGCCCAGTGTAGCAAGCCTCGACCCGTGACCGGGAGGTCTCGGGTTCGACACCCTCCCCATACATGGGGCAATAATCGGAATTAATAAACTAATAAAACTAAACTTGGAAACAAGCTGATAATTAACGCCTAAAATTATGGATAACATGTTGTAGCAAATTGAACGACGATTTAGGATTCCAAAACGACAGAATCTGATCTTGTGATCTCATGAAAATTGTAGATCTGTCTCCTAACTTTCCAACATCTTGAATCAGCTTCATTGAATTTCTAAATAGGAAGTTATGCTCATTATATCAAACTGTCTCAATGCTACTAATAATGTTGACCCAGGTTTTCATCAGTAATTTTTTTCAGCGGTTTAAAAAAAAAAGTTCAGCAATAGAGAATAGACCCTAAGAAAAATAATAAAGTTGGTTATTCCCGTTTATCACGCATTACTTTTTTCTCTATGCAGTTTAATTAGGATTTGACATTAAATTTACACTTAGTTCAAGAAAAAAAATTGTTTGAGGAAATGTTCAAGAAAACATTTAAAATAATGCTGATTTTCTCAGGCAAAAAAGGCAGAAAACATAACAAGGGTTTATCCCGAAATTATACCGAATCTGTTCATTTGTGTATTATTATTACTTTATTAGCCTCAGCTCGCAAAAATAAAAGGAAAAATAAAAGGCAGATTAGATCCTTAAGGATCACGTGCTCCAAAAGATTAGATCATTAAGGATCACGTGCTCCAAAACATTGTGATCCCTTTCGTTCAAAATTGAATATTCACTATCAAATAAAGTATTTTTTTTTTAAAAGTACAACATACAATATACGAAATACACAAGGTTTAAAATATTTGATCCATAAAAAATAAGAGTAGTGCTAAACGGCTAAGACTTAGCCAATTGATTGGCTAAAAATCCAAATTGAGAAGATAAAATGTCTTCTATACCCTTTATATATATATATATATATATATATATATATATATATATATATATATATATATATATATATTATATTTTTAATGTCTAAATATCTAATATACCCCTATCCCTCTAGCCTGCCTAACACCCACACTCTACACCCTACACCTTACACCCTGCACCTATCCCACCACCACCAACAATCACCACCACAAATTTGTTGCTTTATGTTCGAATTCATAGGAGGCCATTCTTGTTTGGTGTGGTGATGGATTTCAATAATTTCAAATTATTATTTATTATGCTTTTTTTTTTGTGAAATTTGAATTGAAATTGATACCCATTTGGAGGTGGCGCCGGAGAAGATGATCGGAGAGGATGGTGATTTCTTCAAAGATGAAGCTGCGTTTGCTTTCAATCAAAATGGTTATCCTATTTAACTTCTATCTAACATTAAAATTGGTTAAACTTAAAAATCCAAAGGGAAACCCACCCTGATCTTAGTATCTTTGGGTTTCAATTTCTACAAGCATTCCCATGAATTTTAGTATGATGAACCCAAGATACATAATCAAATTTTAGTACAGTGCTCATCCAATATTGTAGTCTATGAAATGGTCAGTATATTAAACAATTAATTAAAACAAAGTTCTGAAATTGTAGTTTAACCCAATCCATTGCAAAGTGAAACCATGTTTTGGAGTGGTTTGTGTTCTTTGGCACAGGAAAGCACATGTTGAGGACCGTCAAAGTATTTATGAATGTTACAAATATGCATATTATCATAAGAATATTTAAAAAAAAAAAAAAAAAATTGTTACCCCGTCAAAGGTGATGCGCGGTGACAGACAGTGGCGGCGATGGGGTGGATCTAAGTTGAAGAAGAAGGGTAATTGGTTAGAGGAGGAGATAATTTTTTTTCCAGTTTTTTATTCCTAGATCAAAACTAATTTAAATGAAAACGAATTTAAAATAAACATGTAAGGTACATTATAATTTTATATAAGACGATAACTTATTAGTACTATGAATTGTTAAAGTAAACATATAGGGTTCGTTATATAAAATTAGTACTATGAATTGTTAAAGTAAACATGTAAGGTTCGTTATAGTTTTATATAAGGCGATCACTTATTATTACTATGAATTGTTAAAGTAAACGTGTAAGGTTCGTTGTATAAAATTAGTAATATGAATTGTTAAAGTAAACATGTAAGGTTCGTTATATAAAATTAGTACTATGAATTGTTAAAGTAAACATGTAATGTTCGTTATAGTTTTATATAAGGCGATCACTTATTAATACTATGAATTGTTAAAGTTAGCATGTAAGGTTCGTTATATAAAATTAGTACTATGAATTGTTAAAGTAAACATGTAGTGTTCGTTATAGTTTTATATAAGGCGATCACTTACTAGTACTATGAATTGTTAAAGTAAAATTAATTTAATGAATCTTTTATTATTACAATGAATATGTTATTAATTAGGGGTCTAATTATAATTTCTAAAAAGTTAATTTCATGATTTTTGGGTCAATTTGTGAATTTAAAAGATTTAATTAGAAATTTGTGGGTCAATTTGTGAAATGAAAATATACTATGCGAGTTTAATTTTTAAAATCTTATAACATTAGGGACCTAAAAGTAATATAATTTATGTACTTATAGTTGCAAATAATATTTTTATAGGGACTTAGGGTATATAAATTTGTATAATATGTGGACTTAGGGTTGTTAAGTGACAAATTTGTTTTGCCACGTCAGCGATCCAGATTAACCCTATAGAATAATCTGGACCGTTGACAAGTTCTTCATCAATGGCCACAATCACTTCTTTTGAATGTGTTTCCTTCTTCAGATTTTGCAACTCACTATGTTTTTCACCATGCGAAACAAATTGTGACCGTCAAATCAAGAATCTGACCACTGAGATCATTTGTTGGAGTTAATTTTTTAATTATCTCACCCTAAATAATCTCATCCGTTAAATTTGTAATCCGACTGCCAACATTTGTTCTGCACCGTGCAGAACATTTAATGTTCCACACCGTATCTGTAGTATAACTTAATTACCCCCTGACAGCCTCAAAACTAGCAAAAGACTATTTGGCTGTTTTTTTTTTTACTTTTGGAGGGTTTTTTAAAGTACTTTAAGGGCATTATTGTCTTGTTGACCAATTTTGACCCAATTTAACCGTTTTTTAGCCAATTGAGCTTAGCCGAAAATCATTTTCCAAAAAATAATTCTATTGTCAACTGATGTGGTTTAGGACCAAACATTTTTTAATTGCGTAAAATTTAAATTATTTGTGAGTGGAGATGAACAATATCAAATACTCCGTTTTTATTTTAATTTCCACTCCATTTAAATTTCAACCATAAGTATACTAATAAAAGTAGAGAAAATTAACTTATAAAATTTAAGTGTCTTTGTTTGTCAGGCTGACTAGTTTGTTATTAACAATGTCATGGGTCAAGATTAGAGTAAATGATTCTTAACTAATATTAAATCAGGATAGAATAATATCTTAATTTTTCGTAGAAAAATATATTGTTATAATAAAACTTGTTTGAAAGGTAAATGAATTTATTGAGCATTCTTAACTTTTACTCCCTCCGTCCTAAATTATCTGTCCACATTCCTTTTTAATCTATCCCAAATTATTTGTCCACTTTCTAAATAAAGGGTTCATTAATGATGATTTTTTCCAATCCTACTCTTTACAATAAATCTTGGAGAGAAAAGAAGGTGAATTAAATTGTAAGTAACATTAAATAGGGTTATATTTGACATTTTATCATATTCCACTATAGAATTTGATGAAACCTAAATTTTCGTGTAAAATACAAGGGGACAGATAATTTGGGATGGAGGGAGTAGTAAAATATATCTTCAGTGCGAATACATAATTTTTTTCACATTATATTTTCATTTACATCAATAAAGATGAAACTTGAGGAAGATGAAGTTGGGTTCGGAAAATGGGTCGGGTCGGGTTTAGTTGATGATTTTTTTAATTAAAAGTCTGAATTGATGAAATTATCCTTGGAATTTTGTGCATGTGTGCCGCACATGTGCTTTGCCATCGTGGGTCGCCGGATTCTTCAGATTTTAGGCATTAATAGCACCCCGTAAATTGTTGGAGGATAGTTTTAGCACACAAAATATGTCTAAGGTATAACTTGCTTTTGAAACATACTTGAGGGGGGTGAAAATAGTCTGTTCCCATTCTTGTCCCTAATCCTGTCCCCAACCAATCAGAATTCACTATATAATTATTTTTTCCAATTATATATACACTGTGAATTGTAATTGGTTGGGGACACACACGGGGACAGAGGATTTTTTACCCTTGAGGGGTATAAATAGCCGTTAACTCAACTAAAAATAAAAAGATGGAAAAATTTAGAAAATATTTTTCTTAATTCCATATCATGCCTTGTTAGGACAAATCAGTGTTGTACTGCACATATCAAGTCAAATTAAGTTGTTGCAATTAATACCTCCATTTCATAATATAAGTTGTTTAGGATATGAATCGAAAATTAAGAAAACAAAATGAAAGGTACTTTGTTAATCAAAATATCAATATTACTATCTTAAATATTATCTATATACCACTAATTTTATTTAAGAAAGTAATATTGGTATTCTGATTAAAAAATATCTTACTTTTTACTTCTTTAATTTTCAATACATGTCATAAATAATTTATATTATACATTATAGAAGATAAAATGGATGTAGTACTTCAAATTTTTAAGTATTACAAGTTAAATTTTGTCTTAAATTAATCATAAGATGGAGTACTTCAAATTTTTGTTTGTTTAGCATTTGAACGATGTTTGTGTTCGTCCGATTGATAATCACATTTAATTATATATGATTAAATTCCTTTATTTAATTTATTCTAAAGCTTGAAGTGCAATTGATTATTAAAATTCCTGAATCAATCCTTTTTTCTGGCCAAAAACTTTATAAGAAAAAAAAATTAAAAACTAATATTTCAAATCACGGCGAATGTTTCATGGCCAACAGTGATTTTAGCTGAGACATGAGATTGAACATTTTCAGAGTGCTACATTGATACAAGTTTAAACTTAAAGCTCATGGAAATCGGGTAGTCCAAGTGGTAAGGCTACCCGGCCACGAGATGGAGGTCCCGTGGTCGATTCCCGTATCTCTCTTTGTGGGGCAAATAAAATTCTCCTCCTTGTGAGGCTAAATTCCCTCCCCAGGCATGAGGCATGCTACAATCTCCTATCTAGGGTACTCTCCGCTCTTCTCCTTTGGGGGCAATCGCCCTCGGCGCTCAAAAAAAAAACTTAAAGCTCCAACATTTAGTGAAACAAATATACTAGAAGAAATTATTATTTTTTTCTAAGTGTAAATTGCATTAAATGACCACCAACAATTATCATATTTGAATTTTTTTGCCAAAAATATTTACGGGTGACACATTTTGACACACGCGATGGATTCCGTTCAAAAATGTCCCACGTGAGGGGCATTTTTGTCCATCCATTATTAAAAAAGAGTATTTTGCACTAAATGATCATTAACAATTATTACATTTTAGATTTTAGTTACTTTTAACTAATACATTTTATGGGTCACACCTTTTGACACAGATGACGGATTCCGAAAAAACATGCCCCACGTGAGGGGCAATTTTTGCCCATCCATTTCTTCTGCCTCCATTTCTTCTTTCTTCTCTCCAAAAATCAAACATCACCATCCATTAAACTCAGCTAGAAGTTTTTTTTTTAAAAGGGAACTATCTACTATAAGAAATAAGGGAATTCAAGAAATGAGGAGGAGATTCGAACTCCACTAAAGGTTGACACAGTCAAAAGGTTCTGAAATTTTTACTCACTATCTGAAATTGTTTCGGCTAAAATTTGAATTCTTCTGAAAAAAAAATCTTTCATAGCTATATGTAGGATAATTCTGATATGGACCAGGGCCACTGGTAGGGCCTTGGTCCACTTGGCTGTAAAAGAGCCACGTCGCCCTGGTCCACATCAGAATTTTCCCTATAGGTATGATGATGAGGGTTATGGGATTTTGTAGAGCTTTTCGGGTTGGAATTCTGGTAATATGAGAGGAGGAAGAAGCAGTGACTCCGGTGGTGGCTAAGGGCGGCGGGGAAGGGGAATATCATCATCCTTTCAAGGTTGTTAAAATCGCGATTCTACGTAAAATCGGTGGAGGGTGAAAATCGTAAAATAAATCGTAAAATCGTACCGAAAAATTAAAATATATGTTTTATATATAAATAACAATAATTAACATATAAATCATAGCATATGGTCTAACAATATGCAAAAATGAGAGGAGGAAGAAGCAGTGACTCCGGTGGTGGCTAAGGGCGGCGGGGAAGGGGAATATCATCATCCTTTCAAGGTTGTTAAAATCGCGATTCTACGTAAAATCGGTGGAGGGTGAAAAATCATAAAATAAATCGTAAAATCGTACCGAAAAATTAAAATATATATTTTATATATAAATAACAATAATTAACATATAAATCATAGCATATGGTCTAACAATATGCAAAAATCCATAAAATATAGTTTCACAAGTTTTTTCAAAAGATAATAACGTAACAAAGTTCACAATAAAAAAATTTACAAGTCTTTCAAAATATAAAAACGCGACAAAACATAATTCTTAACTTATAAATATTTCAAAAGGGCATCATTCTTGTGCCTCTTCCCTGATAAACTACTAAATTCAGGGCAAATCTAAGATGTCTATATGTAGTATTCCTCTTCAAAACCTAAGATGTCCAAAAACTACATCCAAAACCTTGCCCATTTACAACCTATACATATCTACAATTCTCGACGCTCTGTAGAAGCAGATAATCCTTAAACCAGTATTGTTCAAACACAACTGAAAATTCATCCTCAAAATATCCAAAAATTAGATTAAGTTAATTATACGCTTGATAAACCCTAGAAATTCAGTTAATCCAGACAGAAGGAAAAAAAAACCTTATTAGCATCAATAGAACAATTTTTTTTTTTTATCAATTAACACCGTATAAACTAAAAATCCACATCTAAAATTAATAAATTCAATTAATATCCAAATCATACCTGCTTATACTTGTTCCCAAATCCTCAAAGGATTAGGTTTTGCTGAAATGGGTCAAAAGATTGGTGGAATCGGTAGAATCTTAAAATCGTACGATTTTACAATTTTACGATCCGATTTTATGATTCTACTCCGATTCTACCAGATTTCGATTTTACTTCCGATTCAAGTCGTTTTGCTTCCGTAGAATCGTAAAATTGTAGATTTTACGAGTTAAATCGCGATTTTAATAACATTGATCCCTTTGACTCGCATCCCAAATCCAACTGAATTTTACCCAACCTGACCCGTCCTGATCTAACCCATGCTCCATTGCCTCCTCCCTCTTTTCTCTTCTCCCTCTGGCTATGGGGAAAAAATCGTCTGTACCCAACTTGTGTATCCATGCATGTACTCACTATTCAAAATTTGCCAAGTAGACTCGAGAAAATATATTTTCCTCATGGGTTCCACTAATTTTTTAGGTTATAGATTTCTTAATTAAAAAATTGACACATGTCAATTTCTTATTGATGGTACATACATTGGTACACAAGTTGGGATAGATGATTCATTTAGGGTAAATTAATCATTTTTTTTTAATAATGAATGGACAAAATGCCCCTCAAGTGTGGGTTTTTGGTGCCGAAATTCGTTGTATGTGCCAAAAGGTGAGACCCTTAAAATATTTGGCTAAAAGTAGCCAAAAATAATTGTTTATAGACAAAACTCAAAAAGTGGTAATTGTTGGCGTCCATTTAGTGCAAATTGCTCTTTTTTCTAAGTAAAATCTATTGTTATATAATTATTATTTCTTGTGGATATAAATGAGCGTTACAAATTTGGGTAATACTAGGCGACTAAAACTAATTGATAAAATTGTAATTAATCCGTTAAATTTCTTATGCAAACAGGGAGTGAATAGTTATTAATTTGAGAATTTTTAGCAATTTTAACCAATTGAATTTAATCATTAATAATTTTCGTACAAATTTTACTTTGAATTTAGTTTAGCTCGTTTATTTAACAAGAAAATATTATTGAAAGACAAAATAGCGTAGGATCTTATTAGTGAATGTTGAATTCAATTAAAATCTCAACTTGACCACATTAAGTTTTTGGTAAGTATATTTTTCAACTTTTGACTAAACTGTCCAAAACCAATTCCAACCATTAGATTAATTAAATAGTAATTAACATCCCTGATTAATTTTAACTTTGCAATAAATGCCATAACCTTACCTATTTAGTTAAATGCAAAGAAGCCAAGCCAAGCCAGGACTGAAAAAATAAACATCACTGCTTTGATGCATTTCAATCCTTTTTTATTCTTCTTCATTTTTTGGCTAAAAATCTACTTTTTTTCTCCTATGGAGTTCAACAAAAAATCTAGCCATGACTTTGATCAACAACCATTTTTCTTACCTAATAATAATTTCTTAAAATCGCCCGAAGAAATCGACCAAGAATTTTCTCTGGATAGCTATACATCAAAGGGTTTTCTTCAAGATTTTCAACATCTTGATGATCAATTGTGTTTCTCAAATTCATCTTCATCATTCAATCCTAACTTAGGTGGTTTCGATCCTTTCGATCCCTTCTCGCATGGACCGGATATCGATTACTTGGAGTACAAGCCATTTGATCATCATGAAGTCATGCAGATGCAGAATTTTGAGGGTGGTGGTGATCATCAGTTCTTGAATTTTAGTAACAATAGAAACACTCCAATAGGTTTGAAAAAAAAAATTCGGATAAAAATCGAATTCATTTGAATTTTGAATATCTTGTTAATCTCTTATAATTTTTATTGTACCAGATGATCAGAGTTCTTGTGTAACGGCTGAAAGTGGATATAACAAAGGAAAAGGTATGAAAAAAATTAATAAAGCATCCGGGAAAAAGCCGGAAAAAGGTCGAAAGAAATCGAAATCTTCAAAGGGGCAATGGACAATGGAAGAAGATAGGTAATTTTAATACATGGAAAATTATCTTTTCTTTTAAGTCTTTGGTTCATTAATTTTTCTTAGTTTATTTAAATTGATTTTATAAATTTTTTTTTTTTTTTTTTTGGGTAGGCTTTTAATCCATCTTGTGGAGAAATTTGGGGTGAGAAAATGGTCACACATTGCTCAAATGCTGAAAGGGAGGATAGGGAAGCAGTGCAGGGAGAGATGGCACAACCATTTGAGGCCTGATATCAAAGTTTGGTTCTATTTAACTTTTCAATTTATACTAGTATTAATTTTGCATTATATTTTCCTATTTTTGTCACCTCTCTAATTAAGAAATTATATCACGCTTCTATGGTTCTTCTATAATAATTGTTTTTTCGCATTTTTACCGATTTTGAAATGTTTTCTTTACTCTTGAAGATTTTTTTGGTTCATCACTACACTCTTATAGAATTCATTTTATCATTTTGTCATTAACCCCACCACCCCCCCACCAAAAAAAAAGAAAAAAAAGTTTCAATAGTATTTATTTTTTTAAGTTTTTGATAACCTTGCTTGTGATTGTTAATTAGTCATATCAATATTTTCAGTAGTCATACATTATACTCTTGATTGTGTTAAGAAGGTCGTAGTCCAGTGGGGCGGACCTTCGCGGTCCCGAGTTCGACACCCGATCCCGAATTTGACACCCTCTTCGTGCATAGGGTAATAATTCTCTTCATCTGGTGAGGCGTTCCCCTTCTCTGGTGAGGCTAAAAAAAAATCTCTTGATTGTTGCCTCTTGTAGTTATTGTTATGTGTGAATTGTTAGTGTGAAAAGATGTAGAATCTAAAGTACAAAATTGTCTTGGAGTTTGGAATGAAATTATAACACAAATGCACCCTTAAACCCTCAAATTATTAATAGAATCTATTTAGACAGCGATGTAAATATGCTATGACATACCACATATATGTCATATTTTCCATCATAACACACGCATATTTTCAATGGGTAGGGTCGGATCCTTCAAAATTCCTCCTTTTTTTATGTATTTTCTGATATTAATTAATAATATCACGCTTTTCTGTTAAAAAAAACACACATATTTTTAATGGGTAGGGCCAGGATCTTTCGGAGTTCCTCCTTCCGTATGTATTTTTTATATTAATTAATAATATCATGTTTTTCCGTTAAAAACACACATTTTCAATGGGTGGGGCCGAGGATCTTTCGGAGTTCCTCCTTCCTTATCTATTTTCTGACATTAATTTATAATATCATATTTTTCTGTTCACACACACATTTATAAAAGTTTCATGATTTTTTTTTTATTAAAAAGAACTCAGTAACATTGTACAGAACTCCCTCCATTCCTTAATATAAGATTTTCATTATATATTGCGAAAATTAAGGAAATAAAAAACAAGATAATTTATTAGTTAAAATACAAATATTATTCTCTTAAATATGACTTGTATTCCAGTAATTTTATTTAAGAGAGTAAAATTGATATTTTGATTAAAAAAATATTTTAATTTTTGCTTTCTTAATTTTCGTAACATGTAATGAAAGTCTTATATTTAGGAATGGAGGAAGTATCATTTAGGAGGTGAAAGATTGTTGTAGGAGAGTTTTGTGTTGCTAGCATAATATTTAAATAAAATAGTTTGTCGAAGTGTATTTTTATGATTTGACCAAAACCCTTTTCCAAATAATTCTTTTTTTTCTCCCCCTTGACCAGAAGGATCTATGGACTGAGGAGGAAGATAGGATACTAATCCAAGCTCATAAAGAAATAGGAAACAAATGGGCAGAAATTGCAAAAAGATTGGCAGGAAGAACAGAAAACTCAATAAAAAACCACTGGAATGCAACCAAAAGAAGGCAATTCTCGAGGCGAAAATGCCGAACCAAATGGCCAAGACCTAGTTCTCTCCTCCAAAACTACATCAAAAGCTTCAACTTTCAAAAGGGATCAACCCTAATTAATCCCAATGTCAATGCTACACCAACACCTAAGCAAGAGATTATCGAGTTTGATTGCTCCGCCGTTGATTTGCTCGACGTTCCAGCTGATTACAGCTTCAATGAGGTTCCTGAATTTGAATTGGACGACAATTTAATGTTTGAAGGTAGCAGCATTGATAGTTTCATTGATAATTTGGATGTTGCTGATGATCCATTTCTTGATGATTATGAGAAATTAGGGTTTTGCTCCTCAGAGATTATGCCTTATGATGATCATAATGTTCCTCAATTGATGCAATGTGAAGTGAAGAAGGAGCTTGACTTGATGGAGATGATTTCTCATGTTAATTGATCATAACTAGAAGTTTTCATTTTCTCAAGACAATTTTATATATATGGTCCATGGTTTCTTGGACTGATGATTATAGAATAAAAACTTGTTTTCTAAAGTTTATCTTAGGTGAAATGAATTTTCTCTTGATGATGTGTTTATTGATGAGTTAATCTTAGATAGCTTGCTTAAATATTCCTATTGCCTATTTCATTTTTTCAACTTGTTTGCACTAATTTCACCATAAACATTAAGGAAAGGGCATTATGATCCATTTAGAAGACATGTATTAGGATGGGGTGCTTGGAGATTTTCTAATATACTCTATGTTACACATTAAAAAAAATTGGTGCATTTTTCTAAATTAATTTATTTCTACAAATTCTGTTTTCATATTCTTTTTTTTCTTTTTTCTTTTTTGTGTAAACGGAATTATAATTAAAAAGTCAAAAGTCACAAATTTTACAAAGTAAGAGTAAGAATTTCATTAAAAACATCAGAAGCCTCACTCAAATCTCTAACAATACATCGAATGATCCGCACTCGATCATATACTGGAGGAAGTTGGAATACTTCCTCAAACAAAGGAGAATTGTGCCACCACCATACCCTGTGCACTGCCTGCCACACGAAATAGTGTCGCCCATCCATGTTGCGCGCGTTATGTGATTCACCTTTCCCTTCCCCAACATTTCAGATCCACCCATTGTTCCATCGACAAAGCTTGGAAGAAATTCCCTGGAATACCCCATCCCTACAAGACCTTCCAGGTTTCACTCGCCCATGGGCAATCACGAACTGCATAAAGGGTGTCCTCCAACTGCAATATGCAAATTTCACAAACCCGTTATCAACAATCCTTCTTCGATATAGTAATTCATTTGTCTTCAATCGATCAAGCTGCATCATCCTTAAAATCATGGAATATCGTAACAACCTCTTCCCTTTCCACAATCGTTTCCCCACATCAGCTTATAGACAGCAACAGACGAAAATTCTCTCGTCGAACGGTCACACACCAGAACCTGGAGGTGATCGGGCAGTGTCTCATCTACCAATGAGACACCAAACCCTCATACAAAAATACTAGAATCCGATTAAACTTCATTACAAATCTTAAAAGACTTCAAAGTCTTACATGAAACTTAAAAGATCTCAAAGGTAACTATAAGTTCTTACAAAATGATAACACAAGTGTTAAACAAAAGGGAACAAATCTAACTATTACATCAGTTCATAAACCTTCACCGATCCAATCCTACCATAGCTACCATCATCATTAACATCTACAAAAGAGAGGAGTAAATGACTGAGCTACTAAACTATCTCAGTAAGCATCAACAACCCTTAAATGAAATATCAAATATGACTCAAACAGTTTCCCGACTTTCCCAAAACATTGAAAACAATATGTACTCCTTATAACACTTGAAATACCTTTACAAAACACTTTACAGAACAGAGATCAAAATGGACCAAAATGCCTTGCGGAAGACTTGGACAGAGGTTCGGTCGACCAGAGGTCGTCAGAGATCAAGAAAAAGTCTGGATGATGCAAAGGTGAGCCCGGTCGACCGGATGTAGTTGGGGGATGTAGTTGTAATTCACGTAGATGAGTAGTTTAATTATATGTGAAGTTTGGTATTGGAATTAACTAGGAATTCCAATAGGATTGAGAGAGTGCCTTAATTAAAATAAAATAAAAAAGGAAAGGAAAGGATTATATATGTATATATATATATATATATATATATATATATATATATATATATATATATATATATATATATATATATATCATGGAAAGGTTATAAGGGTTTGCATTAGACTGATACTGATTTAGAAGAAAAGACAAAACATGGCAGCAAAAAAAATGGGACAACATGGCAGCATAAAAAATGGGACAAAAAAGTTGGAATTTATCTCTGGGGCATGGTCCACTTCCATTCCAGGGCCAAGACGGAAGTGGGACTTCCGTCCTGGCTGACGTGGCAGAACGCTGGACAAAAATGTTGTCCCATTTTTGTTTGCTGCCATATTTTGTCCTTTCTACTAAATCAGTGATTTGGAAGAAAAGACAAAACATGGCAGCAAAAAAAATGGGACAACATGGCAGCATAAAAAATGGGACAAAAAAGTTGGAATTTATCTCTGGGGCATAATCCACTTCCATTCCAGGGCCAAGACGATGTGGCAGAACGCTGGACAAAAATGTTGGCCCATTTTTGTTTGCTATCATATTTTGTCCTTTCTACTAAATCAGTATCAGTCTAATGCAAACCCCTAAGGTTATAAACATAAAACAAAAAAGAAACAACAACGTGGGACAAAAGGGGTTGGGAACCGTGCAAAAGAAATAGAGAGAAAGGGGGCGGTAGTTTGAGGCGCAAGAAACAGAGAAATTGTGAGATCACCAAATATTCTGGCAACTTTGAGAGAAAGATTGAGTGGGCTATCGGCGTCCGATTTTGACACATTGTATATTAAATTGACGGCGTTTGAGATACATACGAGTGAGAGCAGACGGATCGTGATTCGGAGTACGGGGTAGAAAGTTGTCGCACTGAGAGCTGAACTGGGCAGTTATGTTTCGGGTTTTTGTAGTTTTCGCTTTCGTAAGAGGTAAGGATCCCAATTTTCTGTTATTTTCTGCCCGAATTGTTATATATATTAGGTAATGGTTCGTGATTGTTTAGGGCTTGATTATACTTGAATTAATGCATAAACTGTTTGGGTTGCGTATCAATTGCACATATCGTGTTTATCGTCTTGTTAATTGGATTCCTACCTTTACTGGATTAATTCTACGTGCAGTTATAATCTGATATTCAATTATTGTATTCTATTTTTGGTATATATATATATATATATATATATATATATATATATATATATATATATATATATATAAAGGTGTATCAGTGTTATGAATTGTTGATTGTTGGGGATTATTACTGAATTTGCCTTTTTCGTAACTGTTGTCATTATTTGGGTCAATCCTAGTTGGTGGTCATCGTTTCAGTCCAATATGGTTTTGGTAGACCGACTCGTCGCCCCCTATTGAGCTTTTATCTAGGAACAACAAGTTAACAGGATTTGTTCAATTAGATAAATGTGGATGTGTGCAGATTCCGAGGGGTGTGGATGTGCAGATGCAGATTCCGAGGGGTCGTACGATGTGTACAGATCTTGAGCAGTCTTGCAATGTGGATCTGAAGATTCCAATGGTTCTTACGATGTGGACTTTGTGGGCCTTAACCTGATGAGGATATAATTGGGACGGTAATGGTTTTGTGGAATCCCTGGTAGGAGATGATTATACAATGTAATGAATGGATCCTTAAATCTTGGGCCCGTAGTTTGGGGGATTGTATCGAACCCACGTGTTGGACTTTGTGGGCCGTCCTAGTTTGGATTTTAATTGGGACCATTACCTTCACTACAAGAAAATAGTTAAATAGCGACCGACTACTGACCTAACGGATACAGAAGAAAGGACCGTCGCTATTCCGTCGCTAAATCGTCGGTCATATTGGTCCCGTTGACCAACTCAAACCGATACATAAACAGTCGCTATTCCGTCGTAATATTTTTCGGTACCGACCGAATTCCGAATGAATTTAACGACAGACTGCCGACGGAATACATAACGGTGTATATTTATATAGTTATAAATGAAGGACCTAAAACGACGTCGTTTTGTTTCCTTTAATGAATGAATACCGACGGAATTTAACGACTGAATACCGACGGAATATATAACGGCGTATATTTATCAAGTTATAGATGAAGGACACAAAACGACGTCATTTTGTTTCCTTTAATGACCGAATACCGACGGAATTTAACGCCCGAATACAGACGGATGCGCGACCGAAAGTTCAAAATGACGTCGTTTTGTTCATTTCATCTCCAAATAACCTAAGTCAAACACACATTTCCTTCTGTTTTGTCTCCCACTGCGAATTCACCACCACCACTTCTGAAACAGCTCTCTTCCCCGTCCCCCTTCCCCTACGCCATCTCGGGCCCCGTTCTTTAAAAACCTTGTTTCATTCCTTCAAAGGGACAAAGTGAACCCCTCCCCCCTCCCCCAAAGCTAACCTCTTCCTCGTCGCCATCTCCGACCACCACCACCGTCCCAGTCGCCATGCCCCTTTAATCGACGCGACAATTCTTCAATCGACGCCCGGACACCAAGAAGTTCTTCAGTTTTTAAACCTCTTCCTCCTCTGAAATCACCCATCTTCCGCCGCTACACTACCACTCTGAAGTCGCCGCGCCACCACCACTCCACTTGTAGGTGTAAATAAAATTTATTAATCTTCTGTTCTTTTTGCCCTCTTGAATGCATTTTTTTATGTTGATTACTCCTAATGGATTGTTGTTACATCCAAATCTTGAACTCCTGAATTTTTCTATTGTTTTTGCGATTTTTCTCAATTTTTATGTTGTTTTTGTATCTTATTTTCCAGATTCTTATGAACTGACTGACCGACGACTGTCGACGCACCTCTGATCAAAGCAAAATTCATACATGACAGAAAGAGATTGCTTGCAAAAAGATGTTTTATTTTCCAATTACTCCGAGATTACAAAGATTGTATGCCTCTGAGAAAATCGTAAGACACATGACATGGCATTCAGACAGTGAGAATGGAGAGGGAATAATGAATCACCCACAAGATGGGGAAGCTTGGCAACATTTTGATAGAACACACACCGATTTTGCAGCAGAACCTCGGAATGTAAGGCTTGGGTTATGTACAAATGGTTTTGCACCTTTCGGCATGTCAGAGAAGTAATATTTTTCTTGGTCAGTTCTTCTAACTCCTTATAATCTCCCCCCTTGGATGTGTATGAAGAACAATGTAATGTTCTTAACTATCGTTATACCTGGACCCCAAAATTCAAAACACAAGATTGATGTGTACTTGCAGCCTCTCATCGATGAATTGAATCAGCTGTGGGGTTAAGGTGCGAAAACTTAAGCCATCTCCAAAAAGAAAAAAAATTAAACTGAGGACTTCATTACTTTGGACAATTAGTGATTTTTCAGCGTATGGAATGTTAAGTGGATGGAGTACAGCTGGCATTCACGTTTGTCCATATTGTATGGAGGAAACACAAGCGTTCCATTTGCATGCTGGCGGGAAACAATCGTGGGTCGATTTCCACAGATGCTTCTTGTCACCTAATCATCATTTTAGAAGAGATGCAAAGGGATTTCAAAAGGACCGGCGGCAGGAGAGAGCAGGCCCGCCATCTCGCCTGACTGGTGATGAAATGTATTTTAGAGTTAGAGATTATCCAAAAATTACCGATACAGCTGAAGAGATTGGTAAAGATCACGGCAGGCGTCGGAATCACAATTGGGCCAAACGTAACATATTTTGGGACTTACCTTATTGGCGGATACTTCTGATAAGACACAACATTGATGTCATGCATAATGAAAAAAATGTGTTTGATAACGTCTTTAACACCGTGTTAGACGTGAAGGGTAAAACTAAGGACAATGTTAAGGCTAGAGTGGATGTTGAAAAGTATTGCAGTCGACCGGAATTGAATATTAAACATGATGGTTGAGGTAAAGCAACGAAACCAAAGGCATGTTTCACCCTTACCAAGGCACAAAAAGAAATGGTTTTGCGGTGGGTGAAAGAATTAAGGCTCCCAGATGGCTATGCATCGAATTTGGCACGATGCACGTTGATATGAAAAAGTTGAAAATGTCAAGCATAAAGAGTCACGATTGCCATGTATTCATGGAGAGACTTATCCTTATAGCTCTCAGAGAAGTACTACCGGCAAATGTTTGGGGACCTTTGGCTGAACTTAGTCTGTTCTACAGAGATTTGTGTTCCCCAAAGTTGACTGTGGCGCATATGCAAGAATTGGAGGATGCCATAGAGAGAATATTTCTCTCGAAATTTTTGGATGTCATAGAACACTTGTTGATTCACCTTCTGTATGAAGCCAAAGTTGGTGGCCCGGTACAGTTTAGGTGGATGTACCCGTTCGAGATGTAACAACCCATGTCTTTATGATCTCAACTTCATTTTTATTTTCCATGTATTTACAATGTGATTAACTACTTATGCTTTAATTAGATACCTGCACCATCTAAAAAAAGATAACAAGGCTAGAATTGAGGGGTCAATTTGCAATGCATACTTGGTGGAATAAACTGCTACATTCTTTAGCTATTATTTCGAACCCCACGTGAAAACGAAAGTTACAAACATTGGGCAAAATGATGGTGATGACGAGACTACTAGTGGACCAGATGTATTATCAATTTGCAACTTACCTGGAAGACCATTTGGAAAAAAAGAAAAGATTTCATTATCTGATAAGGATTATGAAACAGCCATGAATTATATCCTTATGAATTGTGAAGAGGTTGAACCATACCTGCAGTAAGTAAAGTCATCTATTGCTTCAGTTTTGCTATATAATTAAAAGTAGCCGAATAATAATATTGTCATTTGATTTGTAACTCAGAAAATTTGTTAGTGAAGTAAATGACCAAACTCCCCAGATAACGGAGAATGAACTGCAAAGGCGGGTTTATAGTGATTTTTCCAAATGGGTTTTAACTCATGTAAGTTGGTATTATGTAGAAATGTACTTGTTTTAAGAATGCCTAAACTAATTTAACTTTTGTTGCTCTCAACAGATAAATAGCCTTCCGCAACATTCTGAAAGGTTGTTGAAAAATCTTTCATGGGGCCCTACAAGGAGTGTGATGTCATATTCCGGTTACTTTGTTAACGGATATAGATTTCACACAAAAGCCCACAGTGATGGAAAAGGAACCACAAACAGTGGGGGTATGGGTTAAAAGCGATTACTACAGAGAGTTGAAGCAAGTCATTGAGGTTGAACTTGCTGAACTACTTGTCCAAAAAATAATTATTTTCAAATGCGACTGGTTTGATTCAACTTCAAATGGAGGTTTGAGGTCGCATCCTCAATATAAAATTGTAGAAATCCATAGAAAAAGAACGTATCTGGGTTACGATACATTTGTATTTGCTTCCCAAAGTCAACAAGTCTACTACACACCTTATACAGGTAGTAAGACAACATCTAGGGCTGATTGGTGGGCTGTTTGTCGTTCTAAACCACGTCTAGTTGACGTTCTTAATGTTCCGGTACCGTATAAGGAGGAAGTACACGATGAGGAGACCAGTCACATTCATCCAACTGTTACTGAAGTTGGTCAACTTGCACACCAGTCAAGGGAAATCGAAGTTGTACTTGTAGCCGGTACGGGCCGTGTTAATGAAGATGATGATCAAATTATGTCGGTTGATGATAATTCAGAAGAAGAAGATGAATTTATGTCGGAGGATGATTTAGAATGATTAAAAATAGAATTATTAATTTGGTTATGTATTTGTTGTTGTGCTTTAATTCTTAACTTTCCTTTATTAATCCATTTTTTCATTCATACAAGAATCTCTTTCTCGCTTCACACTAAGAAGCCACTTGAACGATGCAAATTGAAGTTGAACAACTAGCTTCTTGGAATTCCACATATTGAAGGTGAGTAATATTTGTTGGTTTATTTTTTAGTACTTTATTACCATAAACTAATTGCCGTATTGAATAACTTTTTAACATAATTCAAAGTAGTAATTTTATTGCCATAAAAGAATTTGATTCTTGAATTTTCAGATTTCAACTCATGCATTTCCAAGGATATACATATAAATGACATCAAGGAGTATATGAGAAGTTTAAACTTTGATTGTGAGTGTTGTAATGTAAATGAGAAGTGTAAAGTTGTGTTTTTTAGTAAGATAATTGGTTATGTAATGTTAATTTTTGGTTTTATTGATTATGTTTGTTATTTGTGATCTTATTAATACTGTTTATGGTTTGTATTGTTGTGCGTATTTCTGTATTTTATAATGGGGATTTAATTAAATTTTAAATTTATTTTTTTAAATTAAAAAACATGTAGCGACGGAATAGAGATCGACAAATAGATTGCTATGGCAGTCGTCGCTAATCGGTCACTAACAAGTCCAAGTCAAACGTCAACAATGTTGATCATTCGATCAGTATTCCGTCGATATATGGGCAACCGTCCGTCGATATTTGGTCGTTAACGAGTCAAAGTCAAAGTCAACAATGTTGACTAGTCGATCGGTATTCCGTCGCTATATGGTGACCCAATAATCGGTTGCTAAACAATCCGTCAGTATTCGGTCATTAACGAGTCAGAGTCAAAGTCAAAGTCAAAAATATTGACTAGTCGGTCGATATTCCGTCGCTATATGGCGACCCAATAATCGGTTGCTAAACAGTCTGTCGGTATTCGGTCGTTATCGAGTCAAAGTCAACAATATTGACCAGTAGGTCGGTATTCGATCGTTAATAAGTCAAAGTCAAAAGTCAATAATGTTGAACGTTCAGTCGGTAATCCGTCGCTATATGGAGACCCAATAATCGGTAGCTAAATATTTCGTCGATGGTCGGTCATTAATTTGCTTAGCGACGAAAAATAGACAACCACGTGATTCGGTCGTTAATCGGTCGCTAAACTCATATTAGCTACGGAATTTTCCATCCATGTTACATTGTTTTCTTGTAGTGCGTTATTGTTAATTAGAAGTGATTGGACAATTGAGCTCGAGTGGTGGGATGTCGTGTCATAGTGCCTAAATGTTGTTGTGATCGTGTGTACCGTATGAGCAATGTGTGGTGCTTGTCGTACATTCAATTGTGTAAGCATTTAGACGCGAAGAATGTGGCTACCTTGCTTAATTGTTGTTTCAACTTGTTTGATCTTGTTTTGGACATTATTTGCAACTTGGTATAAAGTCCAATTGGTCACTTTTGGGTTGGGAAATTTTGGTGTGAAATTGGTGCAATTGTGCACTTGTTTTTTCTGTTTTTCTCAGGTCGCGGACGATCGATTCATCCTACCTTTCGTCCTATGGTTCGTCTGCAAAAGGACAGTAGCCACTGTCTTACTATGGACGAAGTCGCAGACGATGCCCCACCAGGACACGGAGAACCAGGGACAGACCCGACCGAGAAAATGCAAAAATTGCCAGGCAATTAGCCACAACCGGAAAGACTTGCTCTAACAATCGGAGTGATAATTAATTTTAATTTGTTTGTTTGCAATTTGATCTTTAGCATTGTAATATTAGACATTTTATCACTTAGTTGAATTTATCTTTGTTAATGCGAATTTGAAAACATTATTTCATTAAATAAATAACATTAAAAAAGTACAAGGAATTATGAACGTTATTTTCCAAAATTCTAAAAACCAGCCAGCCCGGGCCTATAATCAAGGATATCGTAAGGAGCTGGACGGATTTGTAGATAGTCATCGGGGTTCAATCTCGTAAAATCAATAAAATCAGACCACCCCTTTAAATAGTAATCATCTTCATCGTCTTTCGCCACACGGAGTGACATTTTGTTCCCGTCCATATCTCGCAAGTAAAGTACCTCGGGTATTCCAAGTTGATGTATAACACGCCAATTCATGTACTTACGACATATCTACTGTGGATATAAATTACAATAAAAAAACTATAAGACGGGTTATACAAGGAATATTTTTAGATTAACAAGCGTACCAGTTTATTACTCGCAGTTAGAGCTGTTAGCGAGCCGATTAAATCGCAAATCGCTCGTTAATCGGTTCGTTAAAATCGGCTCGCTAACTCGCTCGGCTCGTTAACGAACCGGTTACGATTCGGTAAAATGGCTCGTAAATCGTTTTAAATCGCTCGTTAAACCGGTTAATTATATTCTACCGATTTTAGCAAGTTAGCGAGCCGATTTTAACGAACCGATTAACGAGCGATTTACGAGTTAACCGATTTTAGCGAGTTAGCGAACCGATTAACTAGCGATTTGCGAGTTAACCGGTTCGCCAACAGCCCTAGTTTTGTAATAGTATGATCCGATTAACGAACCGAATTACGATTTAATGCGAATTACGATTTTTTATCCGATTAGCGAACCGGTTTTGCGCGATTTGATACGGTTTGATTAACGAACCGGTTTTGTACGATTTTATTTCGAACCGATTACGAATTGAACAACCGAATCGGTTGACTAACGAACCGATTAACGATCGATTCGGTTTTCTTAACGATCCGAACCGATTTGGCCTAAAATCGGCTCGGTTCGGCTCGTTAACAGCCCTACTCGCAGTGTTTCCATTAACATTTACCTGAAAACTTTGGCGATAAAAAGCCACATCGGAGGGATACGATAATTCGCCCTTCAAGTAACCGATCCCAGGCTTTATCGTGAAAAGTCTCATAAAATATATATCTAGTATGTTCATCGGCGAAGGGATAAAATGAACAGTATCTGTCAGCCTAAGATTGTTATCACACAAAAATTCTTGTAAACCGCAATCGAGGTAGTACTTGCCATTTATTTGGGTTACATAAACACACCATTGATTACCAATGACGTCATTTAGATAGAAACAATGTGGTACCCCAAGACCATTTACCTCCAACCAATTTGTGTACATTGATGGTATACGCTACATATGTAGTTTGTGTAAGATAAGTGATCACAAATAACAAATATAAAAAAGACTTTTTAAACATAAGATATTACCATTCTTCTATTTGTTTGAAAACCAACAACAATTCTAAACATGTGTCTAAAATACTCTTCCAGTGCTTGATCCATATCGCTATTCATTGCGAATGTTTAGTTTTGAGAGTAACTTAGGGAAAGGTTGCAGGGAATTTTGAGAGTAAGAGGGATATTGATATGAGTTTTGAAGGAAGTGTTGGTTTGTATAAATATATGGGGAATTTGAGTATTGAAAGACATTCCCACTGCCAGTTGAGGACGAAATTATCCAGGGTTGTCTAGGGTTTCAACGTATTTTAGGGTTTCTGGCAAAGATCCGTCCTCAATTGGTCAAATTCGTCCCGGACTGACATTGCCGACATGCGGAGTGTCTGTCCACGTCAGCCTAGCCAAATCCGTCCCCAATTGAGGACAGAGCCAAAAAAGTTTCTCCCAATTTTTTACATGCCATAGTTGGCCCATTATGCAAATTGATAGCAAACATAAGGCAAAACTCGTTAATTTGGCTCTTGCATGAATTGACTATGTATATGTACTCTGAAGTGATAACAGTGCCTTGCAATAGTGAGATAAAGAAACCTCTCAACTAACCTTCTATTTTTTTCCTTAAAATAATATGGTAAATGCCTCTCGGGTCACTTATCCGTTATTCTAACTGAACTGGTGTGCCACCTTATTTTTACGGCTAAAGACAGAAACATTTATATAAAGGAATATGAGAGAGAGATTGTGAGTTCTTTGATCCGCTTTGATAATCCTCAAAGACTTTAAAGAAAAGGGTGCGGGAAGATAGATTTAACACAAGAAGCATGGAGTAAATAAAATATGGATTTTTCTAACGTGCACCTCGAGCACACGTTAATATGGATAAGTTACTGTATATGGTAGTATAAATATTCTATTCCCATAGGGTTCTACCATTTATGATAGGATTTTAGATTTTGTATATACCAAATTAGCATATAAAATCTATTTTGTTTTTGTATAGTGTTCCAACTGACTAGGAATCCTGATAAATACTCTCGACTGGTTCAGGGATGCTAGACTCGTAAGACTCTGACTCGGGAAGAGGGAAGAAAGCAGGAATTTTTGTATAAGGAAGCAGGTAACCCTTGTAAACAATTCCTTCTGGACTGAAAGAGAGATGGGGAATTTTGTTCAGAATATCGAAACCAATAACAAGGTCTTTTTGAGGAAGTTTGGATCCAAGGACCTGGTGAGTAATTGTGAGGTTCGGGAAAAGGTGGATATTTATTGGGTTACTTATTTTATCAATAACAAACTGACTCCCATCTGCCGTAGAGAAGACTTTGAAGTATGGATTCCAGCAATCGCTGGGAAGAATGTCGGGATTCATTATTAACGTGTGCCCTAGAAGCACGCGTTTGGAAAACCTATAAAATATTAATAAATAACGAAAATAAACTGAGAGACTTAGCCTCGTACATAATTGAAATTACCCAACTCTAGCAGGATGCAGATCTCAAGAATTGAGTAACTGGAAATCTAAGAACTAGACTAGAGAACATAGATGCTCGGTTCATTCGAGCTCGTTTACAGCCCTAGTTTGTGAGGTATTCATGTGCTCAACCTATTGTGTCTCGCAAGCCAAAGGAAGAGAGAAGCTTGGATTAGAACCTTGAAGTGCCATACTGTTATATGTCATTCTGTTTGTTTGAAATGGCCATTGAGATTTGTTATATCCCATGATGACCAATATGAGCAAAGATGTGTATATAGACAACATTTCTCTTTGAAAAAGAAAAACATTTACTCAAATCTAATGTATTCCTTGATCCAAGAAAAAATATGTCTAGTTCTGAAGGGGTCCCAACTCCTCCATTTCATCCTTTTGAAACATCAACTCAAAGATAAGTTTTCTGAAGAAAAAAACGGCAGGAAAAAAAAAGAGCAACCTAGCTGAACGGAGATAAACCACCCTTAAACAAATAACGCTAAAAGAAGCTTTGAATTACAAGTCATATGCACTGGAAAACTGTTAAGGTTCAAAGACATCTATTCTAATTTGAAAACCACTAACAAATTATATTTTGAAGCGAAAGACTCAGAATTCTAGCGCAACTAAAATTACCCAATTGCAGCAGCTAACTAATAATTCAAGTATCTTGCGAAAAGATTAACCCAGTTTCCACAAGCAAAAACAAACTGAATAAAAAAGCCTAAGAAATGGAAGACCTGCCTACGATAAGAGCAACTGCAACGTCACTTTCTCATCCAACACAAATTCCAGCAAAATTTCAGTATGTAACTTCAAGCTGTTTTGGACTTGGGCTTAATGCGCTTCACCCTTGAATACAAGAATACTCCAGCCAGAGCAATACCAGTACCTACACAAAAAGATGCGACAGAACAAAGAAACAAAATTAGAAAATGAGATGGTGAAGAATGACATACGACCCTCGACTGGGCCAGCATTGATGGGGAAAAAAAAAGACAATAAAAGCTTCTCCCATAGCATCATTAACCGGAGTATGATTAAAGATCGGGTCCAGGATTTGAGTAAAATCTACATTCCCCCTCATCTCAGGGTGAGGCAAGGAATTGAATCAAATGCTTGTTGTTCAATATCTAGGCTGCTCTCGAAGACGGACTACTTGCTCTCTGACCCGGAGTGGATTCTAGGGGAAGGGCATAGCCTCACCTTGCAGTAGGAAGGTGTTCGTTGTTGGGACGGGTTCAAACTGAGGGGAGGAGGAATTAAATACTCCGATCTTCCTGGGGATTCCTCACTGGCTAGGGCTTTCGAATCAAAGCATGGGCATCTGCTATTACTATTAAGAGGGAGCAGTAGATCGTCGATTGAAGAGCCAGATCAGTAAACTTCTATTGGGACTTCTATTGATTATTGATTCGACTGACGGGACTCCTAGCAGCAAACTTGTAGGCCCCCATAGAGATGCAGGAGCCGCCAGCCGGATCCACCAACAACTACTTTGCATGATAGATATATTACTTCCGTAAGAACCATACTAACTACTTTGCATGGTTGACAAGAAAACTTTTCTGTTAGCGAGTATAGGTTACTTTCCACGTTTTATTTGAATAAATGATATTTGTCCATACCAGAAAAGGGAAATAAGAAAGATAGAAAGAAAAGGAAAAAAGACATAGATGCCATATTGAAACAAAATGTATATGGATTTTTGCCAGGTAGTTTTCTGAAACAATTTTACAATAATCTTCACATCAATACTTTAGAGTAGCAGACGTACCTATAGAATTAATAGGTGAAACAGGTGTACGGAAGAATAGAACAGAGGTGACAATCACAACGACCCGCTTCACGCAGTTGCCAACCGAGTGTGTCACAGGAGATACCCTCTGTAATATCATGTAAGAAACCTGCACAAGTAACTCTCATGATCAGCCAAAAAAAGAAAAACATTTCTGCATTAATCTGATAAACTATTATTGCAATCAAAACATCCACAGGAGCTCTTGAAATATTTGCAAAGAATCTAATAGGCCATCTTATTAATGAATCTTCATTCACCACCCCATTAGAAATTCTCGTGGCTGTGTTTCTGTCATTCGTGTTTGATTCTTCACGCTTAAAGATAAAACCAGAAAATTTTAATCGTGTAAACCACAACTACGTTGTGAAAAACATGAAGTCTTCAAATTTTCACTTCTAACTCTCAATACTCCTTGGGAGAATCTGATTAGAGCTCTACCAAAATGATTGTGGAGCCATAACTAATGTAGGTTCATGTAAACCAGAATAGACTAAAAATTCTCTTAAAGTTGTCCTAATGCTTGCATGCAAACCATTCTGTGTCACCAACAAAAACTTCCATCAGAAAGAGCAAAACCTGCTCTACACAACAATTTAAGGATTTGAATCATTTACAATCCATATAAAGCAATGATTGATGTCTTAGCCACTACTTCTTAGCTGGAAATTGACGTTTCACGCGATAAATGTATGTCCAAGTTATACAAAGAACTTGAAGCATTCTCAAACTATGATATCCAACGAATTCATTACGAAAGTTTTCTAGCAGATATCAATTTCTGAAATGAAATGATATGCATGGCCAAAATATTTTGCTAACTCGTTTCTCGTCCTCAAAATCGCATTTCATTTTCTCATAGTAGATCGAGTTTTCTTGGAGAATTTTACTGGAAGAATTACAATGCTTCAACCTAACCGGATAACAAGAAATGGTCTGAATGTCTACAATGTATGTTTCTCAAAACACTATAACCACAAGTTGAACCTTAAAGGAATATTTTTTTTTCCAGGACTGTTTAATGTAAAGACCAGGATGGTATAGCCCTCAAACTAAGAGCATCTCAAGTATGAAAACATACCCTCAGCAAACACTACCATGAGTTACAACAAAGAAACATAAAGTTTAACATCACTATAACAAACAAATTGTGGCGGCAAGAGAAGCTTACATCTATATAGTTCTTATCAACCAGTCAACAAGACTTTAGGTGATTGTGCAGTTATTAAAGGTTTGGTAGGACAGATGCAGGAAAATATAAAGAGCATGAAGTGGAAATACAAATGCCTAACATCCTGTACTGTAGGACTTTTATATCAAAAACTTGCAGACTCCAAGAAACTACTAAATTAAAGCATTTTCTTAGATGCTCATAACAGAAAGCATGAGGTGTTTCTTGAGCTCGGTTTGTGGACATGGGAATTTTAAATTCAAATAGGAATAAAATTATGACTTTGCATGCCTGTGGTGCTAACATTGTTCCCCTGATATACTGGCATATATGTATGATCTGTTTTCAGCTCTGAGAATTTTTGAAAGTTTAACAGTACCGTAATAAGTAAGTGATGTCATTAAATAAGACTAGTTAGCACTTATAAACAGAGAATAAGAACAGGTTGTTTCCACTTTTGAAATCCACATCGAATTTGCCCATACAACAAAAAATAAACACAATATGTCCTAGATGTTACTGAAGAGCCAAGAGCTAAAACTTCAACACTATGTAGCATGTGATATGACACTAGTCATTGAGTACACCCATATATAAATACCTGTTGATATGCGTGAAAGCATAAAGCAGCTATGAGTGACCTTGTGTAAACCTGCCTGACATCCAATCCCTGCCAAGCAAAGAGATACTTCTTTCAGTCTCAACTGGAAAGAAAAAAGTCTACAAAGACAGAAGAATCAATTATTTTAAGTTTTGCATTTTTGTTTTGCTCACAGCAGATTGAAGGAATGTAGGGGTGAACTTCACTCCTTCCATGAAAATAGCAGCAGGGGCCAACAAGAAGAAAGACATAATTGTTATTATTGAGAAGAGGTTGATGTTATCCAAAGACTCCTGCACAAACAATGTTACAGGTCATTCATAGATTAACAAAAATAATACTAATAGTTTTATGATGCAGTAAAAATTGAAGTAATTCTTTCAACTTTCTTCTAGTGAAGATCGTAATAACCATAATAATTGTAAATCAAATGCACATGCCATCATGACATACATATTTCTTTAGACAGGATTTCGTGAGAGAAACTGAAACCCAATTAAGCAACAAATATAACTTAGTAACTGACAAAAATCAATTTCATCCCAGCAACTAATGATTTTTTTCATTTTTCCTTTTCTTTTTAACTGTGTAAAACCGGAGTCGAGTCTCAAAGTCAAACATACCTCTTTCTTGACCATAAATTTCTTGCTGAGGACATTTCGTGACTGATTCGTCAAATTTGAGGCCATTGCACTCCAAAACCCAGCCCTTTTAACAAACATAATGAGATTATAAATCAGAGTACCCAAGAAAGATATACTTACAAACAGGAAGATGGGGGTATCAATATTTCATACCAATTAAATGAAGCCTCAGTCATGGATGCCAATCCTACTCCACCAACAATTGGTAAAAGAGAAGCGACAACCCATACAGAGGGGAACTGCTTGAACAAAACCAGTACATTCGAAAAAGTTAATCAGAATAAGTATGAGAATTAATAACTTGAACAGAATTAACTTGTATGCTACTGAAATTTAAAAATCTGGAAAAGCAACCTCTTTCACAAGAGTACAAAAAGACTCTAGGAAGCTCAGACTGGCAAAATAAGTTTCCTTGTTTTACATTGAATTAAAATTGGGATCTCCATCGAAGTGGGAAAAATGAGGAATATGTGGAACAAGAAAATTGATTTAATATACACACCTCGCCCAGAAACATAGCTGAGAGAACAACAGAGAAGAATGGCTCCATAGCTTTAATTGTATGTGTGAATGAAACCGCAACTTTCCCAAGACTCATATTGGTGAAAAGGTTGCCTAAAGTATGTACCACAGCCAATGGCAGGATTGCTGCAAGCTGCCAGTTTAACAGTTAAGAGAGACGCTTCAGGATCATAATTGAGCATCAATAAGGTGGCTTGGATATAAGAAGAAAGCATTATACTGATCATCCAATTACCTGTCCTCCACTGATTTTGGGTAGCTTGTATAGATTGGACATCCACATGGAAATAACAAGGACAGACCCAACAGCAAATTGCACTAGAGTAACCGTTACAGGGTATGGGAAGACTTTCAAGACCTGAAGAAGGAAAAACAACATAATCTCAGGAATGAATTACAGACCTCCAAAAACAACAAAAATGAAAAAGAATAACAAAATATCAAGTCAGCAATTGCATACACATATGTATTGCCCTTTATGTATTACTATAAAGCAAGAAATACTTTTAAGTTTATATATAGAAACACAAATACATGACCAGTACATGCCTACTTCAGAAGTAAGTTATAATAAAAGCATTTCCCAAAACTTCAAATAGAAGCAAAGATGCGAGTTAACATGAGAAGCACTTAGTTGTCTTGGAAAAAATTAGTTTAGTCGGTGAAAATTACAAACTTCAAATAAAATTCCTATTATCCAGCAATAATTTTCTCAAAATTAACAAAATTAACCTAGAAATATCACTAATAAATCATATCTAGAAATCATACAAGGTAGACGACACTTCATCAATCAGACGAAACTGCTTCATGAAAACATTTTACCATTTAATTTCACACAATAAATAAATAAACCATTACATACACTCGTGGAGATCATACACATAATTGCATAGTGCTTCAGAACAGTAGATTACAAATGAATAAAACAAAATGACATCTCTATGAAATGCATTTTCACTAAATTCATGTTAATTAAACAAAATGTAGGAGAGAGAGAGAGAGAGAGGGGACCTGCTTGTTATAGATGTTGAAGTAGATATTGAAAAAGTACCAGAGTCCAAACAGACCTCCCAAAACCATAGTGTTGGAAAAGGCTTTCGACTGAGGCTGTTCACTGGCACTTTCAGGAACAGAAGTGGCCTGAACCTTGAAACTATCATCCGATTCATGCTCGGATGGACCAGATATCCATCCGGAACACACAGGATTTACCGAAGAAGAGCATCGGATTGCCGCCGAGTTAAGTCTGCGAGTTGGAATCACCGCCGCCGCCGAAGTACCAAACAACTGGAAATTCGGCGATGGTTTCAAAGACGAAGGATTGAACTTGTAAATCGGTTTCGGATTATGCTTTCTCGGAAGCGAGATTGACGGCGAAAATGACAATGCTCCGCTCTGCATTTTCGAGATATTTTCAGATCGGAGATTCAGAGAGAAAGAGTAGGTGGAGGAGGGTGGTGGTGGGGGGAGAGATATTTATATAAAGGGTGGGAGTGGGTACGTTGGGGTCTCCGCCGCCAGGACTAGAGAGAGAATTTGGGCAGAAGATGACAGTTAATTTTGGGGTATATTGGGATATTCTTAGGGGCTTAAGTGAAACTTTCCTGAAATATAAGGAGTTGAAGGGTTGGTGGTATTCTTAGGGGCTTAAGTGAAACTTTCCTGAAATATAAGGAGTTGAAGGGTTGGTGGAAGAAATGGAAAGACAAACTTGGGTGGGTGGTTGGGTTTGGTCTGGTACGGCAATACTCTACTTTTCTTTAGAGAAAATTATTTACGCTTTGTTTGTTGGGCGAATATGAGGGAGGGGAGACCGAGTTCTATGGTAATTGATTGGACGTGCTTTAATCGACGCCGGGATGTGAGGTCGGTATAGGGTCGACCTCTCCTCCAGTTGAGCGTAGTAGCTGCGGCCAACCGTGATGCCGAGTCCGAATATAGTCACTACGTTGTCGGTGGATACCGGATGCCCCCCAAACGGGTAGAACAAAAAAAAGAATAGGAGGGAGGGGAGGAGAAAAGGGCAAAAAATCATCTGTCCTCATTCCGGTCCCTATCTCTATCCCCAGCCAATCACAATTCACCCTGTGTATATATAATTGGAAGAAAATATTTATATACTAAATTTTGATTGACTGGGAACAGGAATGGGGATAGAGAATTTTCACCCAGAGAAAAGTATTAGAGGATTCAGCAATTTTCACATTTTTTTTTTAATAACTTTACGGGTTGCCACTTTAATTATTTTATTAAATAATTGCAAAATTTTCGTCCCAATTAATGATGTGATATAAAGGGTTCCAACTTTTAGTTGTGTTGGTAGACCCTAACTCAATAAAAATAAAAATAAAAAAAGGAAGTATACCCAAAGATAAAATCCGCCACCTAAGAAATTCATATTGAAACCTTCACTATAGATAACAAGAAATTAGCGAAAAGAGCAAGCAAGAGATATGAAATTGAAATCAATTTGTTCAAAAAGTTTCTCAAATATCTCCTCATATTTCGCTTCCCCTCGACTCTTCACTCCTATCAAAGTAAGGAAATTTTATTTTTTCTTCGGGATTTAGCTCATCCGATTATTTGGTTATTTAGTTTTTTGCGAGGAAAATAGATTTAAAATGAGATAAATGAGATAAACATTGTCCTTAATTATACTATCATGTCTCATGACGCAGATGTAATGAGTTCGAATCTTCTCTCACCACTTCTTGAATTCCCTATTTTTTTGTAATAGATAATCCCTAATAAATAACAAAAAAAAATTATACTATCCTTATTTTATTTTTTTGGTTCAAAAGACTAGAAATTGAGGAGTATAATTATATATTATTATTGATTGGTGAAAAATTTGATGGGATATGGTGGATTTGCTTTACTAAATTTGTTGATTTAAATTATTATTAAGTAGTACTAATTTATTTGTCTTTGATGCAATGACGTAAAACTCCATCAATAGTGGAAGATGATACTACATCTTAGTATGATAGTGGATTACTCTTTTCATTGCATTTTAGTTATATCTCAATTCTCACTTTTTCTTGTCCAATTTTAATTGTCCCTTCATAATCTGATCTCACTTTAAAAAGAGGGCAACAAAATACATCTGATCAAAATACATCTGCCAAGCTTTGAGAAAATAACTTACAGAAACTGAAATTGCCATCCACATGCCTTGGATAGGGGAAAGAAACACATTGTTGAGAATTTGGAGATCTTTGAATGAGGCAATGACAAATACAGCAACATAACTCATTAACTACCCAATAATTGGGGTATGGGCGGGATGAATAGAAAACAGACATAAGCTTTGGCAATAAATGAACAAAGTGACTGGTCCTAAAATACCACTGAAAGTTTGAAACAGATGGATTGGAGACTAACCTGACCTTTGACAATAAATGCATAAAATGGTTGATTACAGAATACCATTGACCGATCTGATTCTTATTCACACCCAAGTGCGCGATAAGGAATGGTGGGATCTAGTTCCAGTAACTTTTGGAAGATAATTCCTTCCTTGGGGGATTAGCACAATATACGAGATGGAGATTTAAACACAAGAATGGGTATTTTAACAACGGATATTGAAACAATAGTTCATATACCGTCACGTTTGCTACGGAATCATGCCTTCAAATCAAAGCCAAAAGGCATCAGAAAAGGCAGACTCAAGAACCATTTTAATTTATGTGCACAGTAACATTCTTCTTTCATTCAGTCAAAGCATTTACATGCGCTGTGACAATGACCAATGTCCCTTGAAAATAATCAGGCATTAATATTGACAATCAGAAGACTGCTGGGATGTCATTTCTCTAATCTCCGCTGAAGGTTGTTCCCAAACTCTGAGCTAATTAGCTAAAAACCTTAACAGAAATTGCATAAAATTTCAATTTCCTTTTATCCCAGGAATGCAATAAACCATCAAGCCTTTTAAGATCCCTAAAGTTCTTCAGATCCTCAAAAAGCATTTGAAGAATGTACCAATAACTGATTCATATCACTAACTTCAAGACAAGATACTATGATTCAGTTTGAACTTTCATTGCAAATCTTTATTCTAATGCATGTGTAAATAAATACCTTGAGGATAAATTACCCAAAAAAAGATTAAAAAAAATATTACCTTTTGAGGATATAAAACTAGCTGGAATGGCGAATTCTGCTGTTGTGCTGCATGCCATGGGCAAATAGCTTGGAAGCTCAATATATAGATGTAATCCTGTTATTTAGACAGATAATGACCTTGTCATGCGGCCTGTGCTCGGGCACCATCGTACGCCTACCCCACCGATATCCAGCTTTTGGAGAGTAGTCATTGACTCGAGCCTCTCTGAGGGGACATTCAACTTGTAGCAATTGCTGATACGCAAACACCTAAGGTCTGGCATTGCACCTTCTCCAATATTAAGAAACAACAGATTATACATTCGATCAAGCTCAAGAACTTTAAGTTGAAGAAAGCCTTTTGCTGAAATTTCCAGTGCTCTTCCATTGTAGGCCATCTTCAATTTCAGAACTGACAAATGTTGCAACTTCTCCAGTATCGGCATTGGATCTTCTTGGAGCGTCGTGCTTATTAAGGACAGGTGAGACAGATTTGGGGGAAGATGATGATGGTCAGGTAGAAAATCCAAGGGTCTTTTCAGTTTGAGCTTGGTAAGTTGAGAGAGATTAGAAAGTCCAATCAAGGATGGACTTCTTTTGCCCATAAGCAAACACAGAGAGCGAAGGCTCCCCAACTTACAGATCCTTGCACAGATTTCATCAATATTTGAGCCATGATCTACTTCCACCCCTAATTTCCGAAGACTAGTTAGTGTTGTTAAGTTGTTCTGCATCAAATCACGGGCATGTATATTCGTCAATGTCTGAAGAGCTCTTAGATTCTCAAACTTCAATGGTTCATCAACTTGTACCTGCTCCATGTAAAGATGTCTTAAACTTTCGAGCTTCCATACTATATTTGGAACTTTAACTGTTGCTCTACTGGTGCGTAGATCAAGCATTTGGAGCCTTGTTAACCAGCCCACAGACAAGGGAAGCTTTCTTATTCCCGTGTTTCTTAGACCGAGATATGTCAACAGAGAAAACGTGCCAATTTCTTTTGGTAAACTTTTTGAACTGGAGTTTTCCAAATCTAGAACTCTTAGCAGCTTGAAGCCTGTCAAATCAATGCTAAACTCGTCTCCAGATCCATCAAGTTTAAAGTATAGCATGGATCTTAGATGAGGAATTGGATGCCCTATATAATTGTGACTTGGAGATTTACAGTGAAGTGCAAGATGTCGGCATTTAGCAGAGGGTTGACTCTCTCCTAAATTGTGTATCTCGAGCAGAATTTCCTCCCTTGCTTTTGTAATTGCAAGTTCTCGCAATAAATCATGGACTCGGCAACTTTTAACTATCTTATCATCCTTCAATTCTACCACCTGAACCAAGTTCCTATTAATCAGCACATCCAAACAATTTGCAGCAATATCCTCTAGAATTTCCGCTCCTTTAGGCTTAATCAATCCCTCTGCAATCCACAAATGGAGCAATTTCTGTGAGGGAATCTCATAATCTTCGGGAAAGAAGGCAAAGTACAAAAAGCAAGACTTCAGTTCTACGGGGAGGTCATTGTAACTTAATTCCAGAATTGCTGATACTGTTTTCCGACCACTTGACAAGTGGCTGCTAATGGTATCCAGTACACGATGCCATCCGCTCTCTGAATCTGAAATTCCTCGCAGTAGGCATCCAAGGACTGTTATCGCCAAGGGTAGACCACCACATCTACACACGATTTTCCTCCCAATGACTTCAAGATTAGAAGGACAACTTGGATTAACTTCACCAAACGCCTTCATTAGGAACAACTTCCAACTATCATTTTGGTCTAGTGTTTTCATCTTATAGGGAATGCTACGGGGATCGGCATCCCGAGGGACATTTTCATAGCGACTTGTAAGTAGCAGTCTACTTCCATTGCCAACATCCGGGAAGGCCCCTGCAAGACAATCCCAAACTTCTGCTTCCCAAACATCATCTAGAACTACAAGATACCGTCTTTCTTCCAGTTTCAGTCGAAGCATCCGCTCCAGATCTGCCTGTTGCATCTTCTCTAAAATTATTAGTAACTCGCTGGTTGGTGTCTCCACTTGTTTTATGATCGCTCCCAATACTTCCCTAAAATTGCAATTTTGGGAGATATAAACCCAAGCACGGAAATCAAAATGAGACCTCACTCGAGGATGGTTGAAAACGTTTCTCGCAAGAGTTGTTTTCCCCACACCTGGCATACCAACAATTGATGCCACACAAAGGTGTTTATCCACCCCTAGAAGCTGTGCTACAACAGAATCTATTTTATCCTCCAAACCCACTAAATCCTTGTCCTCTGTGAAAGGAGAAGACTGTCTCAGTTTTCCCAATTCGTCATCTCTTGTAGTCCTTCCCTCTCCAAGATTTTTAATGCCAAAGGTCTTACGACGTTTATCAATGTCATGAATTCTTGCCAATCTAACTTCAATGTCTTTCCCCACCCTGTATAGAAACAAAAGTCGTTTGGACCTTTTAAGGAACCCCTTGCTCTTCAAGGACTCGATTTCGACAATGAATGTTTCAATAACATCCTCTGCATCATAAGCAGCAAGCCTTATCTGAGAGACCCAATTGCGGATCCTTGGATCATCATCTTGTTTTTCATCAGCGTATTTCAAGAAACACTGCATGTCCAATAGCAATGTTTTCAGTCGTTCAACTTGGCTAGGAACTTTTCTAAGGAAATTGATCTTCTGAATAGGTTGCTTAAGTAACAGTTCAACGAGTCTCTCAATGACTAGATAAACAGCGGTTTCGGCCATCAGAGAAGATCAATATCAAAACACAAACTCTTGAAGACTATATGTCTACTACTGCTTCCTTATCAAAACAATTTCCTTCCGACTCTGTTTTCCAAAACATCATCTTTTAAACAAAAAAATAGTATGTATGCACATATAACGTTCTCCCAAGAGTTATTCAAATAGACTGTTGCCACTAGCCAATGCCACGTAGATGGTTACGAGTAATTAAATTCCACCTCATCTTATAATTTTTCTCCTCCCTTCCTCGCAGTATTTACGATTTTGTCATTATACTTTCTCCTTCGGCTCTATCAAGCTTGCTGCATCAATCCTCTCAAAATCTACTTGTTTCCCATTCATGCTGCATTCAATATGTAAATCATACTGTGGTAGTCAATGCTTGGATATCATCTCCTGGCAGACAAATATGCTGTGTCAAAGTCAACGAGCATTCTTTTGCGCGTAAAATGACAAACAACATGAATGTTCCCAGACAAAGAGAGATATTGTTTTTTTCTTGATGCTTACAAATCAAGACCACATGGTACGTTGAACCATGATCCAGAAGACCATGCGGTTCAGATTTGTCCACACCCAGCAGAGAGAGAGTTTTTTCCCTGATGTGGACTAATCAAAACTACATAGTACATATCAGAAATTTCCCATTATAAATATTAGATATTTATCAATTTGTTAAAACCAAACCCTCAATTCCACACACAAAATCAGAGGCCGCAACAGTCACTACAAAATACAATCATAATCACCAGAATCAACTTGAACAAATAAAACCAGGACTAGTTGAATATTTGTTGCTAAAATCATTAAGCGATTATACAATTAACAAAGATTAGAAAAAATAAGCTCACTTTTCAAAATCAACTTGAGAGAAATATGTGAGCAGGGACGAAGACGGGGGCGGGGAGGCAGTCGCCCCGAGATTTTAAAAAGGGAAAATGACTTCAATGGTCCCCAAAGTATTTACCAAGACAAGCTAAGGTCTCCAAAGTATTTCGACTTCTCACAAGGTCCTGAAACTATTTTCGCGGCTTCTACATAGTCCAACCACCAGTTTGGACGGTGGTTTCCGGCCAAGCATCAGCACGCCCAGGGGCAAAATCGTCCCAAAAACATTCTGCTTCAATCCCTGAAGTTGAAGTAGGCTTCTGACCCGCGAGAAAAGCCTCCTATGACCCGCGAAATAACCACTTGACCCGCGAACAAGAGCTTCAGTAGACCCACGAAAAGAGCAACGTATGACCCGCTGACCCGCGAACACAACCCACGCAAACAGCCAAATCAAAATGGATCAAAATCAAGTATTCATCTTCTTCTTGAAGGATAGCTGAAGAACAACTTATGAACACCAAAAATCTAACCATGGTTGATCATAAAATTAAGAATAAAAACCCATTCTACAAGCTTCCAATTGATGAAATACGCAAACCTCTGTCCCGATTTGTTCCAGAAGTTCGACTAAATCAAGGGGAGACTTCTTAGACGGGTTGGAGAAACTCAAGCTAAACAAGGAAATCTACTCCAACAAAGTACAAAGCACTAAAAATGGAGAAAGATCCAAATCAGTAGCACCATAAATCACCAATATAGTCCCACAAAATAATTTGCAATATTTTCAAAAAAAACCAGAAGGCTAACCTCCATTTCCACCCATTAAATTCAAAAAGATTGAATTTTGTATGGTTAAAAATGTACTCCTCACGTTAAAGACCAAGAAATTGGAAGAGAAATCCTCCGACGGTGAGGGAAGAGTGCTTCCCCAGGCAAATGAGTAGCCGGAAGAAGGTGCTACAACAGGGCAGGCATTTCTTCTCGATGATCAGAATGTTTTTGGGACGATTTTGCCCCTGGGCGTGCTGATGTTTGGCCGGAAACCACCGTCCAAATTGGTGGTAGGACTATGTAGAAGCCGCGAAAATAGTTTTAGGACCTTGTGAGAAGTCGAAATACTTTGGGGGCCTTAGCTTGTCTTGGTAAATACTCTGGGGACCATTGAAGTCATTTTCCCTTTTAAAAAATATTACTAAGTATAATAAATTTTATATGTAATTCAGATTATTTTATCAGTTTTGCTCTAAGATTTTTTTTTTTTTTCCGTTTTTATATATAGTTCTACATACTCTTGTAATTGTGTCCCAACGCCAAATTCCTGGCGTCAATCCCTGAATGTGAGTTATTCGAATTCAAATTTTACTAAAGATCTTTCCTTTTTGGAATCTTATCACGAAATACTAGTTCAAGTAGAGAATTAATTAGACTTCAAATAAATTTGATTTCTCATTTTAGAAAGAAAAAAAAAGAGAAAAAAGAAAAGCAAAATCGCTACTACGAAGCAAGCTAAGATAAGTTTACCGCTGAAACTGTCTCCGTCTCCGTCTCCACTGCTTAGATTGAACCCTGGTTGGACTGCAAAAACTTCATGATCATCAACAACTACAGACACTGAAAAACAAGAAAACGAGAGAGAGAGAGAGAGAGAGAGAGAGAAGGGCAACAAGCAACCACGTATTGGCCTTAATGTGGGATGTGTTTTTTTATATTCATATTTTACACGTCTTTGGTAGACCGGCAACCCAACTAATTCAAGTCAGATCTTGCAATAATAATAATAATAAATGGATATGCTAATAAAGGTTGTCAACATCGAAATGTTAACTCGGAACTGAAAGAGTTTAAAAATTAGTAAATATGAAAATTGTAGCACGAATTAAAATTATTTAAATAATATTTTACGATAAATTTATATTAATAATATTTTATCTACTAAAAAAATAGATAAGGAATTTCTGTCACCTTATAGTCAAAATTGATTAAAATTTATTTTCAAATCAAATTAATGTCGAAATAGTCGTCAGTGGTGAGAATAAAAGAGGACTAAGGAGTTGGAACTAAATTCAAAATTAATTTCTTTTTTTCATTCAACCAGATTTTTTTTTTTTTTTTAGTTTGGTTCCCTTGAACTCTAACTGATACCCGACATGTCGACCTTACTGAACATGCACAAACAACTCGGTTAAATTATCCTATTCTACGATTCTACATGCCTATAACAATGATTTTATTGAAATACCTCAATTTATACTTTACCAATCGTAGACTCGCGATTTTAACAACTTGCCAAACTCTAACATGTGAGCTTATCATATGAGAAGTCCAGTTTTTAGGATCAAATATTAGGTCTATTAAGTTAAGTATATTTGTCATTGATATAACTACTATTTCCCATTTAACCTAAAAAATGGACCTTTTTTTTTTGTTTAAGCATTTGAAATTGAATTGGTTTATAGACATTAAATATTTTATTTTACAATTCTATATTAATTTCAAGGTTTTATATGGAGATTTTTTTTTAAAATCCTTAATTTTTTTTAGTCGAGGTTGGGCCTCTATTAAGACGAAAATGAGAATTAGGGGAAAACATTCCCCGCTTTTCCCAATTGGAGTTGGGCCTCCACCTGAGATGGGATGAGATTCCCATCCATCCCAGTGATGGGGATGGAAGAGGCAGAGCCGGGACTGGAGATCATGGTCTCCGTCCCCACCTGACTCATTGTCATCCCTATACATTAACTACAAAATCAACTTATATATATTTTCTTTCTTGTGAATTAATTTTTTTAGTTAGTAAAGTTAAACGCACAAGTCACATTTGTCGTGAAAAAACATTTAGGGGTGCATTGAATTAGGATTTTAATAGATTTGTTTTAAGTTTAAGAGTCTAGTGGTATTCAATTAGGATTTTAAAATCATCAATCCAAGTATGATGGTATTCAATTAGGACTTTTGAAAGATTAAAAGAAGTATGATGGTATTAAAAAACTTACGAATTTTAAAGTATTTCATCAAATGATGTAATCTGTGAGACTTTTCAGTGGGGATATAAATACCAAACCCATAAAAAAATCAAACACTTTTACATCTAATTCTCACGTTGATTTGTGTTTGGAGAAGATGAACAGAGTTGAGAAGTAACAATAGCAACCGAGAAAAGGTTCTCATCTTTTCTTTTCACATGCTTGCTATTATTATTTTTCGTCTCTATTTGCATTATTTGTTTGGAACCTATATATATGAATTCTTTAATTGCAATAATCTGATACATAAAGTTTATATTTTTTAAATTTTTTTTATATAATTTTGCTTCATATAGATTCTTCAATTTTTACGAAATTTGTGAGTTCGTTAAGAAATTTGGTGATGATTGCTTTGAAATTTGACTTTATTTTGTAAAGTAAAAAATTGTGGCTTTATGGATATAAGGTGTTTGATAGAAAAAAGAGTACTTTTTTTTTTTTTTGGTGTAAAGAAGATTTATATTAATGGAAGTAATAGTCGTACATAGAAACAGGGAATGAAAACTGAAGGAAAAAACATAACAGAATAAAGAAACATGACATAAATACAATCCTATAATTTAGCCGTAATTAAGATACTTTTAATCTTGAAAATTGTTTGCCTTCCTTGTCATCTAGCCATGGCCTCATAGCAAAGTCAGGTATTGTGTTGAAAATTTGGCTGCAATTCCAAGGAAGAGTAGTAGCATATTTGGCCAGGCAGTCAGCCACTTGATTCCCCTCTCTGTATGTGTGCTCCTGGTTGCAATGGCTGAATGACGATATCAGATATCTGCAATCCAAAATAGTATTCATATATTTGAGATTAGTGTTATCTTTTAAAAGACTTAAAACAAGTGATGAGAACTTATATACGGATCCTTTAAAGAATGATGAGGTTTGGGTAATGTCTAAAAGGAGATATAGGAGGCAAGATTTAACATCACATCACTCATTTTGGAGGCCCAAAAAACTCAAAAGAATGAAGACTATCATCAACTTGGATAAACATTAAATTCAGCTTTGTGACAGTTTGGTGTAATTGTCATAACTTGCGATCCAGGAATCCAATGAAGCTCATTCTAGATGATTTTTAAAGATAAGAGGCATATCTACAACTTTCATGAAGAACACAAGACCAGATTATGCCTTTATGAAGTCCTAAATCTTGCCTCCTATATCTCCTTTTAGACATTACCCAAACCTCATCATTCTTTAAAGGATCCGTATATAAGTTCTCATCAACAAGTATAGAGTCCAATCTAATACACAGATGAGTAATGCCTTTGTTTTTTGCTTGAATTAAGCCGAATCTTAAAGCTAGGATTTCAGCCTCATTTGAAGTTGCTCCAGGTAATTGTAAGCTGAAAGCAGTTACCCAATCACCAAGATGATTTCGGATTACACCACCCGCCCCGCTAATACCCGATCCATGAATACAGGCACCGTCCGTGTTGAGACAGTAAAATGGAGGCGGTGGTGGAACCCATTTAACAGAAATAGTGGTGAAAGAAAGTTCTTTAGTAAACAGATTATTTGCATAAACATACTCAATACTCCTATGAAGAACATCTTTGCATGAGAGTATACTTTCTTTCTTATTAAAAATCATAATGTTCCTGTTATGCCATAGTATCCAACATGCAAAAGAGAAAGTAGTACACCATGGGATCCTGCTATGATGACTAAAATTACTAGTGCAGTTACTATACGACCAGTTTTTAAAGGTGCTGCGGGAGAAAAGAATGGGGAGAATGTTAATATTTAAAGACTTAGAGATATCTTTCCAGAAACTTTTAGCTTGGGGGCACAAACGGAGAATATGCTCAGTGTCTTCAGCATGGTAATGACAAATGCTACATAAGTTTGATGGTATTATTTTTCTTTTTTGGAGAAGGATTGAGTGAGGGATTCTATCTTGATAACATAACCAAAGAAAGAATTTAATTTTTGGAAGAGTATTAATCTTCCAAATCCAGTAACCATTGGAGTTCATATCCTTTGTGTGAGGACTACATATGAAATTATAGGCAGAAGAGACAGTAAAATTACCGTTGTTGCTCAAAGTCCAGATTGCTCGATCCTTAGCATAGGTATGTAATGGAATGACAGTGGAACTCAACAGTTCATGAATGGGGTGCTCAAAACTAAATGAAAGGTTATCAAGATGCATTTTATTATCTAACACAATTTTGTCTATCATAAGTATATCTTCCCCTTTGTTAAGGGGTCCTGAAAGGAGAGTTCTTAAAGGACCAATTTTACTCCAATTAGTAAACAGATATGTATGAGCCATTTCCTATTATCCATTTTAGATTATTTTTACAAATGTTCCAAAGCTAGAATACTTTTCCAAAGTGGAGATGGTGAGTAATGAGGTTTAACTTGACAACCAGATATACTTTTAGAATGTTTATCTTTAGTAATTTTTGCCCACAGAAATTTATTATGGGTAATGAGACATCTCCACGCTAAGCTTGCAAGAAGTGCAAGATTCTGGTGTTTAGATTGTCTGAGTTGGAGACCTCATAATTTCAAAGGTTGACACAACCTATTCCAAGAGACAAGGTGAGTTTTACGTTTTTCTATGGTGGACCCCCACAGGAAGTTACGACAAATACGATCTATATTATTAGTGGTTTTAGTCGGCAGTAAGTAAAGTTGCATGACGTGTGAGGGAACAGCTAATAAGGTGGATCTAATAAGGGTACATCGGCCTGGATATGTTAAGAATTTGGTTTTCCAATGTGCTAATCTATTATTCATATTATCCAGTATGTATTGGAACCTGGTGTGATTAGGATGACCACGAGTTAATGGAAAACCAAGATATTTTCCAAAGTCCTTATGGATACTGATTTGAAAGATGTTGCTAATTTGCTTGGCCAGTTGATCATTTATGTTTGAGGAGAAAACAATGCGAGATTTGGCAAAGTTTATATTTTGACCTGCAAACTTGCACATGTCATTTAATAATTCAATAATATTGTATGTATTCTTAATGGTTGCTTGTCCCAGTAAGAGGACATCATCAGCAAAAAATAAGTGGGATAAGTGTGGGCCATTGCGTGAAAGCTTAATAGGTGACCAAAGTGAATTGACAATTGCTTGATTAATGCTCAGTGTTAGATATTCCATACTAAGAATAAAGAGATAAGGTGAAAGGGGGTCACCTTGTCTGAGTCCTCTACTTGGATTGAAAAAATTTGAAGGTCGCCCATTAATCAGAATAGCCAAAGAAGTAGTAGTAATACAGGACATGATAAGTTTAATGAGATGATTAGGGAAATTGAAAAAGTGTAGCATTTTATAGATAAAGGACCATTCTAAACGATCAAAGGCTTTCTCAATATCTAATTTGATAGCCATAGTAGCCATTTTACCTTTTTTTCTATCAAAACTATGAAGGACTTCCTGAGCAATGCTAGCATTATCAGAGGCTCGTCGGTTTGGTAAGAAACTACTTTGATTAGGACTTATGATTTCAGATAGGACGCCTCTAATCCGGGACACAATTAATTTAGATATTGTTTTATAAACAGTGTTGCAAAGACTTATGGGTCTATAGTGGGTAATATGTTCAGGTTTCTTAATTTTAGGGATGAGACAGATAAAAGTTTTGTTAAGATCAACAGGAATAAGTCCACTACTAAAAATGGAGTTTATAAGGGGCATAATCTTAACTTTTGTTTCATTCCAAAATTTCTGGAAAAAAATAGGGTGTAACCCATCTGGACCAGGGGATTTGTAAGGCTTGAAACTCTGAATAGTAGTAAGTATCTCGGCCTCAGTAGGGGGGCAACACAATTTATCATTTAGAATACTATCTAAATGAGAAGAATTAATACTAGGAATATTCAATTTAAGAGAGCTAGTAGTGTATTGATGCTCACTAGTAAACAGATTGCTAAAATGGTTAAAAATGATACTATTAATGTTATGAGGTTCATAGTGCCAATTCCCACCAAGGTCTTTTAGCATAAGTATTTTATTCTTCCTTCTTTTATTTAAGGTGGAAACATGAAAGAAAGCCGTGTTGACATCACCATCTTGGAGCCAGCTAATGCGCGATTTAAGTTTCCAAAATTCTTTTTCTTGGTTCAAAAGTTCTAAATAATTAGCTTCAAGTTGGTTTTGAAGGTGAGAAAGAAAAGGACTGAACCTATGGCTGAGATATTTCTGGATGCCATCAAGACGGGCAAGTATAATTTTTTTCCTATGGAAAATATTCCCAAAAGTTGTTCTATTCCAGATCTTAGCTTCATTTTGAAAATAATGTATAGTGGTACTGTAATTTAGGTGAGCATTCAAAGTCCAAGTATTATAAACTAGCTTATTAAAACGAGGATCAGAAAGCCACATAGTCTCAAATCTAAATGGTGCTTTAGAGATTTCTACCCTGCTTTTAGTGAGTAAAAGAGGGCAGTGATCAGAACATATAGCGGGTAAGTGTTTAACCGAAACATCCGGAAATAATTCTAACCAACTGGCCGTAGCTAAGCATCTATCCAAACGTTCCATAATAATACCCTTTTTAAGCCTACTTTTATTTGTCCATGTAAATGGCTGACCTTTAAACCCTAAGTCTATCATATGACATTCGTTCAGGACAGACATAAATTCATTGATGCGGGCTGTGCTCGATTTTCTACCACCAAATTTTTCATTTACAGTTGTAATTTCGTTAAAGTCCCCTGCCAGCAGCCATGGATGAGTGTTTGTTTTAGATAGGTTACATAGACTCTCCCAAAGAATCCTTTTTTGCTGTAATAGACAGCTAGAGTAAATGGCAGAGATTAGAAAAGATTTGAAGGAATTTCTTACTGTGACCAGGAGGCGCAACTCTTGTGGTGCTTTGGATGTCACAGTGACATTCACATTTGGATTCCAAATAGCTGCTATACCTCCTGACTGACCAACAGCCTCCACATAGTCACAGTCTGTGTAATCCATAACTTCCATCAAATTAACTACTGCTGCACCTCCCAATTTAGTTTCTGTTAATAGTAAGAGGGAGGGTGGTGAAAAGCAATGAGATCCTGAAGAACTCCCTGAAATTCAACACTGTTAGCTCCACGGCAATTCTATATTAACACAATCATTTGAAGCAGACCAGACAACTGATTAATTCACTCAGTATTGAGGATCCCTTAACTCAAAATTGCATATAATTTTAATTCCCAAGATATGATTGATGAAAGCCTAAATGAGAATCAAGTCTCCAACTTTATCCCTTTATCAGCATCAGACAAAGAAAGATTATATAAAAAATGGCAAGGTTCACTCATAGTTAAGGTCTATGGCCGAACTACATGGTACAAATACCTCTTACAAAAACTAAATGAATTATGGAACCCAACTGAAGATTTAAAACTTATAGATCTTGGGAAGGATTTCTTTCTAATTAAGTTTCAAAAGGAAGACAATTATAGAAAAGCATTACACCATGGTCCATGGTTCTTGGGACAGCACTTTATTGCAATAAGGAAATGGGAACCTCGATTCATACCATCAAATTCCATTTTCTCTTTTACAGCTTTATGGGCAAGATTACCTGAGTTACCCACTGAATACTTCGATTTAGAAATCCTCACAAGAATAGGAAACAAATTAGGAACCCTGTTACGTATCGATGCAACAACTCTATCTGCTTCAAGAGGGCAGCTCGCCAGATTATGTGTCCAAATTAGTCAGGAAAATCCGCTCATTACCTCAGTCCATATAGGCAAGCACTCTCAATTGGTAATCTATGAAGGAGTAAATCAGATTTGTTTTCACTGTGGCAAAATTGGCCATAAAATCCCTAATTGCCCCATTGCTAGTACACTAGATGGTAATACAACTAAGGTAAATCAAGTTAATAATGCTCCTAAATCAAATCATGGCATTGCTAACACTTCTGGACTGGAATCAGATAAATTAGGGCCTTGGATGGTTGTTGGCAATCAAAGAAATAATAATAATAATAATAATAATAATAATATTCAGAAATTAGGAAGAAATTTTGCCTTACCTAATACGCATGAATATCGATCCACCTCTGGTGTCCAACCTCGAAATGTTACACGTGGCCAGCCAAGTAGCAAAAAGGTCTGGATTCCACTACCAAAAATCCAACCCAACAATACATTTGGGATCCTAGCGGATACGGACACATCAGAAAAGACAAATACTGAAGAAAACAATTCAAATTCCCATGGAACACTTTCCAAGAGTAATGATCACACTTCAATACCTTCTACATCTCGGGAAGAACCAAATACAAATGGAGATATTCATTATCACAAAATCGAGAACGAGAAGTCTGTAGAATTAAGACTTTCATCTTTAAAATCTTTATCAGTTCCAAAAAATGCAGAAAATATTGGGTTAGATATGGATGATAATGAAAATTGTAATATTGAACAAAAAAAACAAAAAAATATCAATGATAAGAAAAAAAAAAGGAAAAAACAGATAAACCAAGGAAATAAGCCAGATATCTCACCTGGAAAAATTTCTAGAGCCACTAAACCAACAATTCACGATTCAGAAAAGCCTTTTCTATCCTACCCTCCCTTTTCCACAGAGATAAACCAAAATTTTAGACAAAATCCTTCAGATCATCATTTTCTGGCTTCTGATATGGAAATTGAGAACCCTAACCACTCTCCACTACCAACACAAACTTTGTGTTCTCCGCCTTCTATATTACATAAGGAGCAAGCATATTCATACCCTTTTCCAGTAAACACACATAAAAACGCAACACCCACTGAAAACGATATATCTGAACAAATTCCCATTACTATCTCCGACAATGCCTCGGAATACATACCAGCCCCCTCATCGCCGTCGCAGGTAACTCAATCAACCAATATACACGGAAAGATCTCGGCGCCAAAACAATGCCCAGATAGCTCAGAGGAATCACCAACAAGATACAATCCAAGCAAGGAGGTTGGAAGAGAGGAACCAAATCGACTTCTTTCCTATTCCAAGGATAAGGTTAGTATTTCCAACCCAGCTTCTCAACTCACTAGCACAAAACAATCCACTTCTACTGAATTGGATGAATAAGGCTGTGGGCCTATCTCAGGCCCACTCTTATTTAATTCGCCCCAACACCAGCCTAGCTATACCAGTACAAGCACAGAGGACCAACCAAATGAGACTCCCATTGAGTCAAGCCCAGGAAAATATCCCAGTGAGACTTCCCTCAACTCAAGCCCAGGAAAGCAACCAAACACCAGTAGACTCCCATCAGGAGATGAGCGACCCGTATGCCAACCCAAACCCAACCTCTTGGCTGGAGTGGGGACTGAGGGGCTACTGTATGATGTTGAATGTCCAAACACAAGATCAAACCCAGACTTTTCGCATAGACAACCCCAGCTTCATTTCAAATCTAATTACGGCGGCCTTCCATGCCAGCTTGAGCTACCTGAGACAACATCCTTGGTTTGTGGAACCAACCCCATTCTTGAACCCTTGGGAACCGATACAACAACACATCTTTCAGCCCAGTCCTTTATCAATCCACTACCCCCTACCGCTTCCCCTCTTTCCACCAGTATCCAGCCAACCCACAACCATAACAACAGAATCGGTGATTATACACGAGAGCCAAGAGAATGTGAGCCCTTCTCCAAGCCAGGTGGATCTAGAGACACACTTACCAGAAGAATTGCTAGAGGAGATAGGCAGCCAAGAAAGATTCTTGGAGTATTTAAGAGTTCGGGACAGTCCAATTCTAAAGGTTATGAAAAGCTCACTGAAGAAATGTTACATTCTGTCATTTCATCCAACTGTAATAAAATTCTCCCTAGGAACAAGAATAGCAGATTTCCAGTCGGTAAACAGGAACTATGTGAATATTCTGATACCAACATTCAGAACTCAAGGGAGCCAATCCTTGGAGGGCAGAAAAAAGAGTATTTCCTCGCCTAAATGAGAAAACCGTATCTCCTAGAACATATAACAATTATGTGAGCCAAATGAGATAGTATAAGAAGCAGTTTGACAAAATGACTACTCTTATGCGTAACAACTCTGGATTTGGGTGGGACCCAATTACAAAGAAGTTCACGACTAGTGATGAAGTATGGGGAAATTACTTGAAGGTGAGCTTCATATTATAAGCTGCCACTTACTAACTTGCTCTAATATTTTATTTATAATATATTAACACTCATAGAAGGTCGTGCTAAGCGCGATGGTCAAGTGTTTACTTGCTATCTTCTAGGTCACGAGTTCGAACCCCGGAAACAAACTCTTTATAAAAAAAAAAATAAAGGTAAAGCTGCGTACATCGGACCTTCCCCAGACCCTGCTGATGCGAGAGCCTTGTGCACTGGGTACGGCCTTTTATATATTAACACTCATCAATTTTTTTTTTTTCTCTTTGCTAGTCCCACACAAGTCACAAAAACCTTCAGATAGAAAGTGTTGCTAATTATGATGATTTAAAAATTGTAGTTGGAGGTGCAATCTGCTATTGGAAATGGCTTACTTGCATTAGTTGTTGACGATACCGATGCAACAACTTTCAGGGACGAGAAAAACTTAAATTTTGGGTGTAAGACTTTACATATGATGCTGCCAATGAGACATTTGTAGCACCAAGTCACTATCAACCATCCTTCTAACCTTCATCACCCAAGCGAAGTAGATCCGAGGATGAAGGGAGTTCTAACTCAATTGGTTCCACCAATCAAGCTAAAGTTCTTGAAACCATATCTACCAATTTTGAAAAAATCTATGCTCTAATGGAGAAAAGAGAAAGAGATAGAGATACTCCCTCCATATCTAAATAGCTTTAACATTTGGACTTTTTATTTTTGTCCAAAATACTTCTAACATTTAGAATATCAATAGATAGTAAATGCTTTTTTTCCAAGATTTCCCTTTTACAACTACAACTCCCTTGTTTAATTTATCCAAATTTCAAAACTGAAATGAAGACCATGAATTTTTGGTGGAATTTTTCTTAATTGTAATATTAACCAAGAGAATTTGTATATTTCCAATAGAGTATGATAACTAAGAGGAAATGAGGATAATTAAATTGAAGAGTTGTGAAAATTGATAATTACTCTTTAATATGATAAATAAAGGGTACAATAGTCATTTTGTTTCAATTTTTGTTGACTTCATCACATTCTTTATCTTTGTTAAAAATTCAAATGTTAAAGCTATTTAGATATGGAGGTATTTGGGATGCTATGAAGGATGTACCAAACTTGGATGACAATGCTCGATTCTTGGTGATTGAATTGCTTAATACTAAAGTAAAACAAGACATGTTCTTGAAGATGTCACCCGAAGAGCGCTCATATTGGGGCTCAACTTGGATTGAGTTTTGCTTTTGGTTTGAGTTTGAATTTGGGTTTGAGTTTTGGCAGGAGAAGCTAAAAAATTGGCGGGAGAAATTCAAATTCAATTTTTTTTTCTTCAAATAATCGTTCAAGTTCAAATTTTGGCCTCTAAAATTGGCGAGAAAAATTCAAATTCCAAAATTTTGAGGCCAAAATTTGGAATTGAACAATTATTTGAAAAAAAAAATTGAATTTGAATTTTTCCCGCCAATTTTTTAGCTTCTCCCGTCAAAACTCAAACCCAAACCAAACCAAACCAAAACTCAATCCAAGTGAGCCTGTATATCCTTCAAATTGGGATGAATTGTTATTTGGATAACCTTGATTTTTGGTTGAAAATTATTTACTTTGAATTTGATTTTTGGTATTTTTGTTGAACTATGTATTTTGGTTTTGTCATTTTGGTTGACCTATGCATTTGGTTTAATTTGTTATATTTTGATTGAACTCTTTCCTATTTTTGTTGAAATATGTATTTTGGTTGGACTATATAATTTTTTTTTCATATGAAATCTTAGAGCAATTCTTTTGATTCTTTGGAGAATACAAAAATATCTCAAGTGAATTTTAAGATAATCATTAATTACAATCTACTAAAATCATAAGTAAAAATTTTTAATTACAAATCCTACTGAAATTCATTTCATAAAAATCACGTTATTATAATTTATTAAAATCGTAATTGGATATATCTGCTTAAATTACTGGTGAATCAAGATAAAATTACTCAGCTAGATCCACCGAGGTGCCTGTGTACAAGTAGAGTGTAATACTATTGACTATAAAAATAAACTCCACAAAGAAAATTGAAAGGAGGAATGGAAGCAACAGAAGGCGGCAAGAACCACCACCACCACCACCACCACCACCACGAGCAGCTGGATAGCTACAAAGTGGGATCAATTCCTACAGTTTTCTATATCCCAGACTTCATCACTCTTAAAGAAGAAGATCTTCTCCACAATTCTGTACCAATTCCCATCTCCAATTTTCTTCTTCTCCTTTTTTTTTTTTTTTTTTTTTTACTTCTTTATGCTTTTAATTTTTTTTAATATTAATTTCTTGGCCTTCCATGGCTGGAGTTCTGTAACTTGCTATATTTCTTTATGTGCTAGATTTATAATGCTCCTGTCTCCAAATGGAAATTTCTCAAGAATAGGAGACTCCAAAATTGGGGTACCTTTTCACTATTATCCTCTTTCGTTTTTTAATAATTTATGATGATTAATTTCTTTATATAGGGGCTACTTCAGTGTTATTATGTGAGTTCACACTTTGTGCATTCATTGTTAAAGGTTATTTTAGTATCCAATCCATCTGTCTCAGTGGTATTATGTGAGTCGTTACTTTGTGCATTTATTGCAAAATGTCTGTGTCTCCTATTCATCTCCGTCCATTTCCCCAATTATTTTGGATTTGATGGGTTATGTTATTGCTATACTTTCTCACTTTACCTAGGGAAAATTTCCACAACGGCTGGTAAATTCAGAAGGGTTTTTTTGGGTAAACAATGAGAGAATTATGAGGTTATTTTGTAAGGGATTGTTTCGTGGCAAAACTGAATCCGAGTTGTTAAATGTAAAAAATGTCCAGTAGCAATATGTAGTACTTCGCTTTAGCCCACATATTGAGGAAGTTCTTATGTAGACTGACATTGGTAAAAACTGTGCGCGGTGTTTTTATCTTTATACAATTTGAACTATCCAAAATGTAAACTTGTGCAGCATTTCGCTTTTTTAGTTTGATTTTTCCTAGAATAGCTTAAGAAAATTTAGGTACGTCAGTCTTCATAAGAGTTTCAAATTTTGTGCTACTAATTTTGTTCTGAGGAGTGAGGAGTATCTCATGTTGTTGTTTATAAAGCACGATGGAACGAGGTGTGTTTAAAATGGGAAGCAGCGGGGTTAGTTCAATTAATTGGAAGCTTTTAGAAAGTTTGGCTAACCTGGAAATAATTAGCAGAGTGAAATAACACAGCAAGAGTTTCTTCCTTTGAACCTTTTATTTGTTATTGCATTGAGACTAATATGCTTGTGTATAGTGTATACTAATATTTGAAATTTTATTGAACGTTATTGGTCATTACAGGAGGCGTTGTGCATGAAAAGGGTCTTCTAGTGCAAGACTGTAAGTTGTGGAACAAAGTTTTTTTTGTGGTTAAGATACACACTTTTCGTAATCATGCTTTTTGTCACATAACCTTAATTCTTTACTTGACATTGAATTGTTCTGCAAGGTTACATGAGGCAGACTTTCTTAACTTTTCCTTCTACTTTTGTTTCCATCCAAGTGTGTGAGATTTCAAATGAAAAAGAACAAGTATTTGTTATCATCTAGCTGCTTGTTTACTTGGCAAAAAAAAATCTAGCTGCTTGTTTGTTATTTGGTATTTAATGGTCTTGAAAATAGGATTAATAATTTTGGGTAATTACACCATAAGAGAATAAGATTACATTGCTTATACAATGATAAGAACGTGAATGTGTCTCTTACTCTCCTTTTTCCACTGGCATTATCATATTGTTTTACAAACCTGCATATTGCTTATCATGAAGTAAAATGCATATACGGGGTATTATGATGAAAGAGTTACTGGAAAAAATATTATCTGTAAAATTGGACCCCCAAAAATGGTTTAGTGCTGCATTTTTTCGGTTTCTTTTATTTGTTTTCTCCAGGAGGGGGGAAGGTAGAGCTGAAATTCTTTTTTGGTCAAATTTGTGATATCAGGAGGCATCTAGTTCGGAATTTTCTGGGTTGCCGGAAAAAGACAAAAGAAGCAAATAGATTGTTATCCAGACAAAAGAAGAGGGGGGGGAATAACATAGATAGCTTGTTAATAAAAATGAAAAGGTCGATAATTTTAAGATAGGCATGGATCAAGGAAACAGGTGACGCAAAGCTAATTTGATGCATCGCCTATTAAACAATGGGTTAAGCCTGCATATTCTCTAGGTACCTTATAGTTAGCTTACAGTGGGGCGGGGGTGGGGTGTGGGAGGGGGTAAATAATGCACTTATAGTTACATCTGCATTATGAGGTCACAAGCTAGAATTAAGACTACTTGGGAGCCAAAGAAACTTGACAATTAAGAAAAACTAAGCGCTAGGAACTTTGACCATCAGAAAACCGCCAGTTCACTGTAGTCGTGAGCCTTAAACTCAAAATTTAATCTTTCTAGTCCAGAGAAAATGTCTGGATGAGAATCTCGGAAACTGAAAAATGTGGTGACACAGACTTGAACTACACAACAATAATGCAAACATCCCCAAGACTAGGGTTAAAAAGCATGACGATAATTTCTGACATCTGCCAGGTCTATGAATCACCAAGGGATCTCTAACAAAAAGCATGAGCATAGTCTAACCACTACCCTGTGACTATAAATACCAAGGTTAGCTCTGAAAAAAGGTCCTTTAAGGACTCTTCTTCATCAACTGTCAGAACCAATTCTTGGCATTCCTCATCTTATGATGGTTATTATCTGCTTGAAATTGCCTGCCGTTTTCTGTGTGACTGCCTAATTTATTTTTAATTATTTTATACTACGTTTGACTACCTCATGTTGTCTCTCTTTCGCAGTGCCACCTTGGCTAACAAGAGTTACAGAGAGAATATTTGAGAAGTCTGGGTTGTTTCCTTCAACAATTAATCATGTTCTGATCAATGAGTACCTTCCTAACCAGGGAATAATGGTTCGTGCTTAGTTTTTATTAATTTTGAGCTATTAATGTCATCCGGTCTTACTTCCTTCATCTGAGATTGAATGTCTTATTTAGGAGAGCATTTGTCAATAGCCAATTTACCATATTTCCTAATGGTAGGACCTATATGTATTATTGAAACTCATTTCCTTAAATAGAGGGCAGTTTGGAAGTTCAAATGTAAATTATGTGTATTTTAGAAAAGTAGTCATTCATGTAGACACATATTCTGAACTGAGCGAGTTTTATTGTTGTGCTCCGCCCCGTCCCTCTCCCAAGTTCTCTCCTGGTTCATTCTTTCTCTAGTTTCTCAGCATTGTCTTTTTAATGCATTTCAAGGTTATATTTGATAAGGTGGTGGTTTTTCTGTCATCTTTATGCTGGTGCTGGACTGCTAGCTTTAAATCTTAAATGTGGACAAAAAATACAGGAGAAGTGAGATGTATACTCTGTTCTTTATCTTGCTAATTAGATACGTGCTTTGCAGCCACACCAAGATGGGTCTGCTTATTACCCTTTGGTGGCAATTTTATCTCTTGGATCACCTGTTGTTATGGATTTCACGCCTCATTCAAGTTTGGGACCCCGGACAGAGACGTTGGAAAATAGTGAAAGCAGGAATATGCACCACGAGATGAATAATGGAGAATTTTCGAATGAATATAAACCTTTTTCCGTAGTATTGATGCCTCGTAGTTTATTGATATTCAAAGATAAGGCATACTCCGGTATAGTCCTGCTTCACTTCATTTTTGTTATTATTATTATTATAGTTATATTTCTTTTATTCAGCTCATATGCCAAATTTCTGTTCCTTGTTTGCTAGACTACTTACACGGCATACAAGATAGCGAGGTTCAGCAAATTGACAAGGTATGATCTGTTTTCTGTATTCTTCTTATTTCCCTAATCTTCGTTTATTGTAGAAGTTGATGTCGTAAATGCCCTTTTGCCATCTTGAGAAGAAGTTGAGTTCAGTGATCGTGCGGCCATCACTTTCCCAGTAATTCCTCTCTTTTTCTTTCTTCAGGCTGTAAATATTTCTCAACTCGCTGAGCCAATGTTGTCTGAACCAGGCTCTGAGAAGAACCATTATGTAGAGCAAACTGACTGTGGCATGTATATTCGCAGGACTGGTACCAGAATATCTTTAACTTGTCGATTGGTGACTAAAACCCGCAAAAATTTATTTAAGATTTAGATTTTTTTTTTTACAGAGGTGTTTGTGAATTTAGAATATTTGTGGATCTGATTTGTTTTTGTGGTAGTTTGGTGTTGTGTAATCTGGTTTGTGAAAGAGTTTTGCCTATTACTGTAAGATTTTCCAATGCAGAATTTCTATTAGGAGTTAATCTAAATTTTGAACCCAAATTGGATTCTTGGTTTCTTCTCGCATAAACTTCCATAGGAGGGGAACCAAGTTGTTAATCCCTTGGTTAATGAGGCTAAGAAATGTTGTAGACAAATAAATTTTAAGGTAAATAAATATAAACATTATTTAATCCAGAGGCTCGGGATATTCTTGTATACTCTTTAGTGTCCTTTTTAATACACTAATGTTATCATTACACGAGGTAAGATGCAATTTGTTTTATTCCTCAAATTCACTATTGACCAATAATGTTAATACACATGGAGTAATATCATTAGTGTATGAGAGTTTACTAGAAGATTCAAACTCTAATCGAGAATATACTAAAAATATATTTTAGTTTGAAGATAAACTCATCTTTCTTTAACCAACATAGGGCTTCTAGTACTCTGAAGATGAGCTTAAAAATACATTGGAGATGAGTTTATACAAAGGCAAACCGTGGGGGTGGCAGTCGTCCCCTCGAGATTTTTAAAAATGCTACTAGATATAGTAAATTTTATGTGTATTTCAGAATATTTTATCAAATTCGCTCCCCCAATATTTTTTTATGCAGTTTTTATATGTAGTTCAACATATTGTTGCAGTTTTTGCCCCCTCAACGCCAAATTTCTAGTTTCGTCCCTTCGGAGGTGGTGGTGGAAACGAAAAACCACATTTTGGAGGCAATGATGTTAGATGATGTTAAACGAAGAACCAGTAGGTTTCTTTGGGATATGCGAGCATAGATAGAGAGTGATTGACGACCTAGCTCCAAGATGTTTTGCACATTGGCTATATAGAGAAAAACATTTAGTAGTTAATTTTAACGGTGGTACACAATTCTATACTCTTTTTTTTTTTCAATTGATAATGATATACAACTCCATTCTAACAGAAATAAACTCTAATTTATTACAAGTTACGGAGGAAATGTTATATTCTTTTTTTTTTTGTTTTACCCGTTTGGGGGCATCCGATATCAACCGAGAACGTGGTGAATACATCCGGACTCGATCTCACAGTTGGCGCAGCGTTACCGCTCAACGGGGGAGAGTCTAGCCCATATTACTCTTAAACGGCGCTCTCAGTCGCGGGAAATCCCGCAAGAGTCGAATTCTACTAGCGGGAATCGAACATTCGTCAACGGCGTCAGCTTAAGCAGCTCCAACTAGCTGCCCCAGAGCTCGGAGTTAGAAAATGTTATATTCTGTTAAAGAGCTTCACATTACTTTTCTTCTCCAGCTTGAAAAGTTCGGTGTTATCACTCTGAAAAATAAATTGAATTTAACATATCTGACATTTCGACGTTTCCTATAAAGGAAATAACGAAAGGATGGTTAGGGAAAGTCGTCTATTTGAAAGAATGAGATCTGGTAAGCAAGTTGCATGTTTTCTAGCCAACCTCCCTTTCGCTCTAACTGGCCTTGGAAGACCGAACCTTGGATGTGGTTCCACTCACTATGCCATGAGTTTTTGTGAAAAAAACTTTTATTTTAGCAGATCAATAGAAAGACATTGTGATATTTTATAATTAAATCTGTTTAAAAATTAAGACTTTTTTAACGGAAAATATAGTATTACTAATTGGTATAAGAGATTATAAGTGTGAGGAGAAATTCCGAAGGAATCTCTACCTATTAAAAATAGGCTCTAAGCCTCCAAGAGTGACAAGTCAAAATATGAACCGGAACAGTTCATGACCCGTGTACATTGAGATTCTAGAGAAAAAAAAATCCTCTAAACTACTACAAATCATATCTAATATATTACCAGATAGTGACAAACCAACATCGAGCTAATAAAAACGATCTACAATGACCTTACAACCAGTCTCGACAATTAAATTGGTAAAGCCAAAGTCACTTACAAATCGAAAACTGTAAGCCCTAAGGGCGAACAAACTCAGTTTTTGATATTGGACAAACTTTTGATGTTGTGTCTAATGATCTTAATCTTTGTGATAGAATATCGGAACTCATTATGGAAGCTCTAAGTACTTCAATCAAGCCATTGGTATCAAGATTCTAAGTTATGCAAGGCCCATTTATCAAAGATTGAAGATTGAAGACTTAGGTTTGGTTAGTTTAGCTTTGTCGTCATAAGTCGTTATCTTATAAAGCTCTAACCAAAGCTCTCATGAACATAAGCTCTACACTCTAGTCTTGCATGCATCATAAACACGTTTTCAAAAGGCTAAGTTTCAAAACGTTCCTTACATGAGTTCATATCTCAAAAGCCTTTGTTTTCAAAGTCTAAGTACTTTAAAATGGTTTTCCAAATGTTCTTACTTGTTACCTTTTGGGAAAACCTTTTAGACTTCAAAAGATTTAAAACGTGTGAAAAATCAACATCTCTCAGGCTCAGAAAAGTTCGGTCAACCGAGCTCAAGCTCGGATCAACCGAAGAGAAACAGAGAGTTTGATTGATTGGCTTCGGTCGACCAAGGGATGAGTTCGGTCGACCTATGCATTGGTTCGGTCGACCGACCTAGGGCTTCGGTCGACCGACCCAGTGCTTCGGTCATCCGAAGTTCCTTGTTCGGTCAACCGAACTCTGCGGGAACTAGCCGTTATTTGACCGTTGCAGAGTCGTTTTTCAGCATATTTTCAAATGTATAAAAGCTCAAATGCTTGAGGATGACTCTAACACTTAAGAAGGCTTGCATACAAAAGATTCATTGATTTCTTATCAAGTCTAAACACCTTCAAAGCAAAATGCACTTCATTGCCATGATTTAAATCACTCAAAGGTGTATTTCAAAAAGCAAGACAAAGAGTGGACTTCATATGTTCAAAGAGCTATAATTGATGTACTTAAAAGGTAACCATCTTTCACTTAGAAGAGTGAACAAATTTGTACTTTATCCATCTTATTCCCTTTCTTAGTGATTGGGTTAATCTTGTAAAAGTCCTACTTAGTGTGGGCAAGCTCTTAGTGAGTTTTTGTATTGTGGTTGTGTTGTAAAACTCTTTGTGAGTTAGCCACAAGTGTAAAGATCTTCTTAGTGAAGTTGTTGCAAATCCTTGGGTGCGGCTCAAGGTAGTGGATGTAGATTCTGAGTGAATCGAACCACTCTAAATCCTTTGTCTTGTTGTTGGGTTTTGCTTTAGCTTTTGTTCATCTTGTTCAAACTCTCACTAGCATTGAATAGATTTCGAAATAGTTCGCAAGATCGATTAAAACCCAATTCACCCTCCCCCCTCTCTTGTGTTTTACAATAACCTTCTACAATGACTAAAAATTCAACTTGTTCTGCATTTGCAAAAACACCCAAAAATTTGGAATCACATACCATACACAGTACCAAACCCATTGCAAAGAATGAAGCCCACACTTCCAATTCCAGCATTTCAAGAGCCGTTAACATTTAACTTGTAGTGCCCATACGGTGGAGATTCAACATTTAAAAATCAAGACATATAAGTGTACTTTGATCATTTGAAACAAGTAAAAAATATATCACTTCTGATATGGATCATGTTCAATGAATTTTATTGTACATAGTTTCCACATCAAGAGAGATAATTAATTTTTTAGGGAGACTATTTGCACACCCACTTTTTGCTTTGTTGACACCCAAACTCCTCATTTGCAACATGATCATTGCTGGAACATGGACATGGTAAGAAACATAATCGGAACAGGATGGAAACCCAAACATGGTAAAATTTGTCCATTCTCTTCGAAAAACACGATTATTCTATAATTTCATAAAAATATTAGAAGATTTCCCTTCTTTTTTTGGAAACTTTAGAAGGATTTTAAAGAAAGATTTTGTAAAAGTAATTTTGTAAAAATAAGGGGAGGGGGTGTCAACAAAAAAAAATGTCTTATTAGATCTCATGATTATTTTTAGAAAAATTCTGATATGAGTTAGGTTTATAATAAGGGTAGTGATAATGCCAGAGCAAAATTCCTCCTGCAAGAGCGATTTACGTGTATTTGACAAAATTACCCCTCTAACATATTAACTTTATCTTTTAATTATTATTTTTATTTTCTCTCCCAATATTTTCTCTATATCCTGGCCTAATCTTTCTCTCTCCCCTAGATTCTTTCCTATTTTTCTCTCAATCTCTCTATTTTCATATGATTTTTGTTTCCATATCTGTTGTTTTTTTCGTTTTTTCCTCTCTCTGTTTTTTGTTCGTTTTTTTCTTCTCTCCATCTCCAATTGATTTTGTTTTCTTCTCCATTCTTCTCTTTCATTATCTCTTCTTGCTCTTTTGTCTAACTTTGAATATATATATATATATAAATGTCCTGATAATTTTCAACTACTTTCGGTAAAAGAGGTAAATTTTATTATTTTTATTGAGCTTTAGATTTTATATTGTTGTTGAATGATTCAATCCAAGAAAATGAGGAAATTGAGAGAAGAAAAAATAATAAAAAACAGAGAAGAAAACAAAATCATTTGGAGATGGAGAGAAGAAAAGAAATGAAAAGAGAGAGAGAGAGAGAGGAAAAAATGAAAAAAAAAAACAGATGTAGAAACAAAAATCACGAGAGATTGAGAGAAAAAATAAGGAAAGAATCTAGAGGAGAGAGAAAGATCATGCTAGGATAGAGAGAAAATATTGGAAGAGAAAATAGAAAAAATAATTAAAAGATTTAGTTAATATGTTGAAGGGGTAAATTTGTCACATGCACGTAAATCGCTCTTGCAGGAGGATTCTTGCTCTGGCATTATCACTCCCCTTATAATAAATTTTATGGTCCAAATTTCTACACTAAGAATAAATAATTAAAAATAATAGTAGATCTATTTAAATAACTAATTTTTTTTATTGACAACTCTTCCCTCGTTTTTTTTTTACAAAATAATAGTTCAGATATGAGAGATGTCCATTTGATCATATGATTCAGAATTAATCATATAACTACGAGAAAAATAATTTTATAATGACATGCCTAATTTTGAACCACACAAAATTTATGTGAAAATAATCCATATCAAAATTTTCCTTTACAAAAAATCCCTCTCTACAAAAACCTCAAGAAGCTTTTGGATTTTGCGGTCAAGAAACTCGCAACACTTGTAAGTTCCTCATCCATAAACTGGCAAATATCACCCCTTTGCCTAAAACAAAAGGATTCACCATTCAAATGACGTAAACACCCATACCTTATAAGCCAACATCCCTATCAATCTTAATAGGGAAATCAGCCTGTTTAGTCCCCCAGTTGATTAGCCTGTATAGTTTTCAATATTTAATTTCAGCCTAGTTAGTCCCCCAAGAATTTTTGTTCAGCCTGTAAAGTCCCTAATATTTAATTTTAGAATGTAAAGTCCCCCAAGAATTTTCGTTCAGCTTGTAAAGTCCCTTACCTAGTCCCAGATTTTTTTGTATTTTGTAAATTTTATAGATTGAAACTAACCATTATTGCCCCGCTCATTAAGCACGGGGATGACATGAATTTGGGGTTGCCCTGATTCCGCCGCAGAAGAGGCGGTGGAACCTCTATATGCAACCTGTAAATAGATAAGGGACTTTACAGGCTGAAATTAAATAGGTAAGAGATTTTACAGTGTGACCAAAATGGGGGACTAAACAGGCTGATTTCCCATCTTAATATCTCTGCCCAATACAGTCATTTTCTCTAGAACCCAACATCCAAACAAACCTTCCCATCTCAGAAACCGGAAAAAAAAAACTGAAAAACCAAAAAGAAAAAAAAAACGAAAATGCATTCGTTGAGCTTAAACATGACAACCGACTTCAACGCGGCGGCGAAACGGGCATGGCCGAGTAGACTCAGTTGTGGACTCGGAGGCGATTTTGATATGAAGCCATGGTTGAATTGCAGAAACATTACTGTAAATAATGGTAATTTTTCGAGGCCGTGTAGGATTGTAGCTTGTGCCGCTAGCAATGGCGCTGAGAACCAGATCCCCGGTTCAGATTCGGCTGCTGATTCTGGTTCGGGTCCAGGTCTGAGTTCTAGCTCGAATTCGTTACTCTCCAAGAGTCAAACGTATGCTTTGCTGAAGCAGCAAATGGAGGTCGCCGCAAAATCTGAGGTTAATTTACAATTTATGTAGATTCGGCATTTTTTTTTTGCATGAAAAAAAAATTGAAATTTTTGTTTGAGAATTTAGGTTATTCTTATGAAATTTTCAGTTATTGTTAATCATAATTTTGTTCAAGTTGGAAATTTTGATTAATTTTGTGATTTTTGCTATGTCTAATTCAATTCGTATAACAATACATAACCCATAAATCCCCAATATTTGTGGTCTAATTCAATTCGTATCTTCCAATTAATTCTGGAAAAAAAGAGAATCGTACCCACCCTGTGCACAAAGTTCCCGCATTAGCAGTGTCTAAGGTCCCGACCTACGCAGTCTTACCCTTATTTTTTTCTCCTAAAGAGGCTGTGATTGCTGTTGTACAAGGCTATCGCATCAGCTGGGTCTGGTGAAGGTCCATATGTAAGCAACTTACCCTTATTTTTTTTAATAAAGGTGCTGTTTCCGGCAAGGACGAAGCTAGGAATTTGGCAAGGACGAAGCTAGGAATTTGGCGTTGGGGACTAAAATTGCAACAGTATGCCGATTACATATAAAAACTGCAAAAAATATGTTGGGGATGAATTTGATAAAATATTCCGAACTACATATAAAATTTACTATATCTAGTAGTATTTTTAGAAATCTCGGGGGCGACTGCCACCACCGCCCCCCTTGTCTTCGTCCCTGGTTTCCGGGGTTCAAACCGGATAGCAAGTAAACACTTGACCATCGCACCAAGCATGACCTTCTCAATTAATTATGGAAATACATTATAGAAATTTAAATAGGATTTTGAAGTCTTAGCATGTGGGATAAAATATATAAAACTGAATGACCCTTTAAGCTTGCTTCTTGCGCAGTTGAGAATTTTATGATGTCGGAAGGCTACTTAATTTCGAAAGAGAATCCTAGTATGTGCATTTCATAATTTTCTCTTGATATAATTGTAAGATTCTTGATTTTTGTGGTGGTTGCGTACATATGATAGAGTTGGATAGCATTGTGGTTTATACTAATAGAGTTGTATTTTGTTCGCAGGACTTCAAAGAAGCTGCTAGACTTCGCGATTCATTGAAAGTATTTGAGGATGAGGAACCAGTATTGAGGCTGAGAAGATTGTTAAAAGAAGCCATTGAAGATGAGAAGTTCGAGGTTTGTATTTTATTTACCAAAATTATGCATTTTATAATTATACCTTTGCCTTACATTGTAAAGAGAGAAGAAAGGGGGGGGTGGTTCTTCTACTGAGAAAAATATAGAACAACAAATGATTATGAAGAAGCATAGAAATTGGTTACTTCAGGTTACATGTCTGTATTGTCGTCTTTGCTTTAGTGTTATGCCACTGTCTTGGTATGTAATGGTCTTTTCCCTTTATGAAGTTAGATTCAATGCGGATACGGACTTGAAGTTACTCTTGGCTAATTTGTTGAATGGTTTATAGCTTTTTTTAATGGATAATTTAACTTATCCTGGTCCTTATCTTTCTCATTCCTTGTGTGCTGCACGTCTTTTCAACCAGGAGGCTGCAAGGATACGAGATGAGCTAAAGGAAATTTCTCCTCACTCTCTCTTGAAATGCACAAGCGATACAACAACCTTGGTAGGATAACATCTGATCCTAATTCCCTTATGTTTTGGTTCATATTTCCTGGTATCATACGTGATTGCAACAGCATCATATTCTGAACTGCCAGTATATCCATCACTTTTACTGTTAAGAATTTTGGAAAGCTGGAAATTGACTCTTTATTAATCTTCTGATATATCATGGAGTGTCAGGATATGCATAATCTGTTGTGTTTTTCGTTTTCCCTTGAAAAGCACAAAATCCTTTTCTCAATGCTTAAACAACTTCCAGTTGAGTTTTTCCATTATATGAGGGTAAAATGTCAAAGGACAAAAGCTATACCTCAGACACTTGTATAATGTGGAAACATTTTACAAAAACAAATTCTTAACACTTCTGTGTGTCCTACATATTGATGCATTACAACCATTGTTCAGTTTAGTTGGCCATAAAATTCAAATCTAAGCCAGCTGACTTTTGCCTGAAACTTTTCCACCTTCATTCGACTTTCCAGATGGGTGAAACTTCGCATCTTTAAAGTTGTACTAATGTATTTTCTTTTTTCAGGGAGTTCGGGTTCAAGTTAGGAGCGTCTACATAGAAGGTAGAAGTCAGCCTTCAAGAGGCCAGTACTTCTTTGCATACAGAATAAGAATCACCAACAACTCAGACCGCCCTGTCCAACTCCTGAGAAGGCATTGGATCATTACCGATGCCAATGAAAAAACTGAACATGTCTGGTAAGATATCTTTGTAACGTACCATGTCATAATTCAGAATTCCTTTGTCTGGTGTGTGTGAGTGATCTCTATACTGCAGTTTCTTATTTATATTCATTGATCTTAATTCAATGTTGACATAATATATACACTATGTACTGAAATTGGCGAGGTCGTTTTTCTGTTTCCTTGTGGCAGGGGAATGGGAGTCATCGGTGAACAACCAGTCATACTTCCAAAAACTGGGTTTGAGTATTCATCTGCATGCCCATTGAGCACTCCTAGTGGGAGAATGGTAAGATGATATATATTTTAAGTTAGTATCTCTACTTGGTCAAAGTTGTTAATCTATGTATTTTAGGGGCAAAGTATCCGAGCTAATCTCCTATGGTGGAAAAAGTTCTTGAATTTGTGAAAATTGTGTGAATGAAAGTTGATCGCAGGTTTTGATTGTAAATCCCTTCTTTTTTTAAAAAAAAAAATGGAAAAAAAAACACCTTTAGCTTTAAAATGGATGCCAAGATCTAACTTTCTGAAGTTAAATACTATATAATATTTGGAAGCAAAACAGGGACATGTTACCCAAGGAGTTAGTCTATAATTAGGTCTTAGAAAATTGCTATTACTCCCACTGTCCAAAATTGGATGTTCGTTTGACTTGTCACGAAAATTAAGGTGAACAACTGACAATAAGTAAGTCACTGCAATCCTTATTAATTAAATAGGATAGTGGTAGAACCCATGGGTTAGTGGAGATTATATCCCTCAACGGAGGTGGTTAGATGTAGAAGTTCAGGGAGAAAATATGTTTATTTTAGTAAAATGGACAGTCACTTTTTGTCAAACTAATAAATGTGGACATTCAGGTTTGGACCAAGGGACTATTTGACATTCAGTTCAGCAAGTAAAGGTTATTTTGTAGAGTACAAATTAGCAACGTGATCATTCATTTTGAAATAGAATTGGGTTGCTTTGTTTCCTATTGCTAAGATGACTTGTATATTTCTCATCTATATTGGTATAACACGTTCTTCCTTGGTCTCTTCCACTTTCTTTCCTTGGACTTCCCTTTGTTCCCAATTCTCTGTGTTAAGGTTGAGGTCATTAAACCATAACACTATGATGCTCTGGTCATCATGCTACTTTGTTATAGAGGCGTACTTACACTATTTTTGTTCATTTACAGCGGTATGATGTTATTAATTGAATTTGTTGTTGCATGATATTGGGGGCCTTTTGCTTTTTTGCTTTTTGATGTTTATGCTCTGGATATTGTTCATGTCTTTCGGTTCATCAATTTATAGGAGGGGGATTTTGAGATGAAGCACATAGAGAAAGTTGGTCCACAGACATTTAACGTGGCTATTGCTCCATTTTCTCTCTCCATATATGAGGACGGTGGTTCTAGCCTTTGAGTTAAATTTGTAAATCACGTATTCGTAGATTTAAGGACACGGACACGTTATAATTCTTTTCAGCCCTCTAGGGCTTTCAGTGTTGTGTATCAGTACTGGAAACAGTAGGATCAAGTTCAAATGTATATAGATATTGTAACTATATATATATATATATATATATATTTTGCTAAAATATTGTAACTATATTTAACTCTTGTATTTAGCTTAGGACTGCAGAAAGTTATTTTTGTTTACTTTCAGTGTAGAAGTTGCTGTAATTTGGCTTCTTTTTTTGGAGTTGGAGATGGCTCTTCAAATCTCAACGTGTAAGCAGCGGCTAATATGCAAATTTGGTCTCATGTATTTTCGAGTTGCAAGATTAATCCTATAAGATTTTCTTTTGCATAGAACGTCTTATATGTTTTTTCGATTTGCAAACTCAGTCCAAACCACTACTTTTGGTGTTTCTTGAAGGGTAAAAGAGGTATTTCATGTAAAAAATTAAAAAATAAGAAGAAAACCCTAAAAAAATAAAAAAAAAATAAAAACCTAAATTCACAAGTCATATTTAGATTTTAACGTAGTGGGAAACAAGATAGGAGAGAAAACATTATGATTCATCTCAATTTCTTCAAACACAAAAAATCAACCAAACTTAAAAAATTTACCCAATCTGCAAGCAAGGTCAATAATCTATGTTAAGGTATTTGAAGATCACACTGGTTAGAGTATGCATCTTCCAAAGCCCGGGGACAATCCTCTGTTCCCCAACCCTCTGCAAACTATATTAATCATTTATTTTTGCAAACATATGCACTTACATATGGGAGAGAGAGTGAAGATAATGGCCCCTGAAGGTTCATTTGATGAAACTCTGGTTGAAGGAGATGGTGAAAAAGATAATGTTTGTGATAATAGGAATAACCATGATGGTGAAGGGGTTGAACAATCTAAACATACGGCCCTTGAAGAGCTCAGAAGTCCTGAAGTATTGACGGTGAAACCACCAAATTTTAAATTTTTAGGTTTTAATTTTAAATTTTTTTAGGTTTTTCTTCTTATTTTTTATTTTTTACATGAAATACCTTTTTTACCCTTCAAAAAACACCAAAAGTGGTGGTTTGGATTGAGATTGCAAATCGAAAAAACATATAAGACGTTATATGCAAAAGAAAATCTTATAGGACCAACCTTGCAACTCAAAAATACATACGGTACCAAATTCGCATATTAGCCTGTAAGCAGCTATGTGAAGACTTTACTAAATAGGTTTTTTACATATATATATTTTTGGTACAAATAAATTGATGAAAATTCTATTCAGCAAAAAAAAAAAAAAAATTGATGGAAATTCGATATGTTAAGTATTACTTTTTGGGTTAATTTCATTTTAGTACCGCAAATTTTGGGGTCTTGATAATTGAGGGACCAAACTTCTTCATGAGACAAATAAGGGATCAAATTTGATGGAAATGGTAACAGATGAGACAAAAAGCAAAAGGCCCCATCTATCGTGAGGGTATAAGAGTCTTTTTCCAAATCAATTAAAGAGAGGTTGAAACTCTATTCACTAAAATGGAAAGATAATTTTGGTGGGAAAAAAGATTCTAAAGTAAAGAAAGAGAATTTCCAAATCATTAAAAAATGGTTAATTACATATATCTCCCTTGAGGTATGACCAGAAAAATCTGGTCCTTTGTTTTTCTGCAATTTCTTCACTATCTCTATGTAATATCGGTCCATCAAAGTCTAATTTAAATCAATTTAATTCTTTCTTAGTTCTAATTTCTTGTTCTATTTAATTAATTCTTGAGCGTTTAATTTAAGCGTTGACATTAAGCATCATCAAGATTATAATTAAATTGGCACAAAACAGAATCAATGGAACAACGGAATATTAAATTTTAAAAACAATAATGGCATTGGGTAATCTTGAATGACAAATATGATATTAGATGAAAGCTTGGAAAAAGAGAAAAAGGGTATTTTGGGAGTTCCAACAATTATTTGTTACTAACATCTGGATGTTATTTAACGGTAAGGGGAATTTTGTTAAGTATTTGTTTGGTTAAGGGGAAAGAATGTAGCTTTGCTAAACGTCAAAGGTTGATTGGTAAAGAAGTGATATTCTCTCGTATATTTTTTTCTTTATTTCCTTTCATATATTTGAAAAAATTGGACTTGTAAATTGATTAATTATTTGTCGCATCAAGAAGTTGGTCACTCAATTGTCAAAACCCCAAACTTTACTGTACTAAAATGAGATTAACCCTTATTTTTTTTTTTCTTATGAGGAAGTTTAATTAGTGATGGTTGTGAAATAATAATTTAACATGTTCGAACTTTTGCTAAAACGCAGCATTCTAGCATGTAGACTGGATGTATTATATTAGCAAGAAAAATCATATTGCTAATTTATACTTTTACAATTAGTTTCATTTTCTAACTATAAAGTTTATTTTGAAAAAAAAAGTTGACGTTCATAACTTTTGCGAAATTATGTTAGTTGTACTTGCTGCATACATGACATACAAGATACGTGTGTGATCTTATAACTAAATTTGTTACTTTTTTGTTTTTTTAATTGGGTTAGGAGTACTTACGGGAGTCGAATTCAAAATAATAATACGGTAAGATATTAGTAAAATAATTCATACTTAAACAAACTGTTTCGAATTTAATTTGCTTCTTTTCGGCATATAGTATAGAAACTAATTAATTCAGACTTCTTTTGTCAATATACCAATTGACGGCAAAAAATTCTCTGTCCCCATCCCTATCCCAGCCAATCACAATTCACACTGTGTATATATAATTGAAAAAAATATTTATATAGTAAATTCTGATTAGTTGGGACGTAGATGGGGATAGGAATGGAGACAGAGGATTTTCACCCCAATTGACGAGGCCTCTTTTGTTGGACACACATAACAAATGAACTTAAGTTACCAAAACCTTCAGATTTGCTTCTTGAAAAGAAAAAAAAACAGTTCAAAACCCATTTTCTTTTTCTTCATTTCTTACAATTTGCATTTGTCTTTTGAGGTTGCCCTCAAGCTGCTCCCAATGTCAGCAGGTATGTATCCTCTTAATTTAATTTCCTATATAATATACAAATTTTATTATTATTATTTTCAAAGGTAGGTGAACTTATTAATTAATGTTTGATTCTGCGATTGTAATCGGAGAAATATATTTTCTTGCGTTTTCAAGATATATTAAGCCGTCTCTAATTTTTTATATTATACTCTCTCTATTTGAAATTGAACTTAAGTCACTTTAGTTTGGAACGTATCACATGATTTTGTGTAGCTATACTTTAGCAAACGGCTATCACCTGCAAGAGTAGCTAGCGAGTGGTATGAGACATAATTCAAGCAGACCTATATATTTGTTAAGCCCTAATTGATCGAATCGAACATCCTTTATCCATTTATTCGTATAGTTTCCTCTATTTATTGTATGCATTGTATTTGCTTAATTGAAAAAGCATTTTCATTTATCTTTTTAATGTAGTTTTGTTTCTTGGAATACAAGAAACAATTAATAAAATTTTCCACGTCATGTATTGATTCGTTGGCACTTCTAATCACGGGAGTTTGATAGTTGTTCAAGCAAAAATAAAGAGAAAAAAAAAAATTAAAGAGAATAGAGGATCACCCCCCCCCCTTTATTTTCAGTTTCCGACTGACGAATTTAAAAGAGGACAAAAAATAAAGGAAAAAGGAAAAGGGTCTTGTTATGTCAAAGTCGTTTGACTGGGACCCATATACAATTGGTTTATTTTTTTTTACTTTTATTAGTGTTATTACCCAGTCTCGATGTGTGGATTTTTATCTGTTATTATGGTTGTCTAAATCATTGTATAACTTTTATTTTTCTTGTATTTTCATATTATCTTTTGATTATAATAATCTTGCTTATTTTATGATTAATGGATAATTTCTTATTTAGCGAAAAAAAATATATACAACTGGGCCCAGGTGCCGACATCTGTCAAGACCTTTTGAAAAGAAAAAAAAGTATTATAAGTATGTGATTAGGACTTTTGTTGCCTCTTCTCCAAATGCACCATCTTACATAACGTCTACGTTATTTCTTTCTTCGTTGCATCCTTAATCTTAGGACACAATTTGTTGCCCTTTCTTGTCAATTTCCACACCTATATGACTCTATATTGACTACCTTTCCTTGCAAGTTTCCCAACCCCAACACGGTTAATTTTGATATGCACTATAGTCTAATAAATTATGTTGTCCAAATTTATTCACCACAGCAGATAGAATTTTTTTTACTGATGTGAACAATGATCCATATTAGAAAAAATTCCCTAACATACGTTGCTATCAATTTCTCACCATTTACAATTTTTCATATATTCAGTTTTATGATATGATATAAAAGTTCATCAAGAACAGTACAATGAAATTTCACAAGGAGTTGATGGTCAAGAATATTTCTAAAAATTGAGAATAAAAAGGCATAGGTAAGTGGGCAAAATGTGCTAACTCAAGGTAAGTTGGAAGTTGTAATTATATCAAGCACCAACCAATCCTATAGAGTATCTACTTTATGCCTTTTCTAGGAGTTCACAAACAAGATCATAAGCTAATTAGTTTTTGTTCTTAAAAAAGCATCCATCCAAACAATCCAACACAAAATCCACAGACAATGTAGTTGTGGGCCCCCTTCCCCAGAATGATTCTGAGATTTCAGTTTCATACTGGTTTTAAACTCAAATCAAAATTTTCACAAATTAATTTTTTAATTTTATTTGAGTCTCAAACCAAAATCAGACCAATCCATGTACACCTTTAAAACCAATTGTTCTTAAACAACTATTCACATATTTCTCGTACCTAACAATTGATATCATATTAACACGGTGACTCAAAACACAACCTATCAAAACCAGAGCCAAAAACCCCCCACACCCCACCCCACCCCACCCCATCTCCCTCCTGTGATTGTGGTTTATGAAAAAAACAAGAAAGGCTAGTAGTACAAGGCTGCCATATTCTTAATTGTAGCTTTTTAAAAAATATTTTTTTTTGTTTTTTTATTTATTTGGGAGGGCCTATCTATTGAAAAAAATAGAAAGATTCAATAAGCGGGAAGGGAATTCGAACTCATAACCTCTACGTCATGAGGCCTCAACCTAAAAAAAAATAAAAAAAAGCTTGATAAAACCTTCATGCATTTAATCTTCCATCCAATTTAATATTATATTTGCATGCAGGGACATAAAGTCAAGATATCTATAGACTAGTCTTTTTTTGTAAGATCTTAATGTGGATAATCAAAATAAAGTAAAGCTTGTGCTCCAAGAACTACCCCCCCCCCACCACTTTTCTATGTCCTCTGTTAAAGCAAAGAATCCCTTCTTCTTACCTCTTTCTCTTCCTTCTCCACATTGTTTTTTTTTGCTTTTCTTTGCAAGTATTCCCAACTTTCCTTTGCTTACAATTAATAACAATTCCCCCCCTTCTTTTTTATAATCTTTTTTTAATTAAAATAATAATATTATATTTTGTATGTCTTTCTGTGCAAATGCATTTTGAAAGTTTGGAATTTCAATTTCAATTTCAGACATGATTTTTGAAGTTCATTTGAATCCCTTAAATGTCCTAAACTTAGTTGAAACTGTTTCAAGTTCATTTACTCTTATTCTTAATTTCCCTTTCTTTGGTTTAGTCCAATTTTTTTCCATTCAATTTGAGGTGGTTTTTTTATATGTTTTTTGTTAAAAGATTTTGTGGGATAATGTTGTTTTTCTCCCTAAATGATTCCCCCCATTAAGACATTGAACTATAATCTTTTGTTCTAAGAACAAGAACATTCTTTTTGGAATTAATTCTTTTTTAACTCAAATCAATTCTTTTTTGATTTACACTTTAGAATCCAAGGCTGAAATTGGAGAGAAAAAAAAAAGGGAAAAAATAATTACAAGCCATGAATTTTTTAACAGGAGGTTCAAGGCATTCTTGGCAGCCAATAATGACTGGGGATACAACTACCTCAAGTTACTGGCTTAACTGGAAGGTGTTACTATGCTTCATTTGGATGTTAATATCGCTTGTTTTCGCGTCAATTCTTATTTCAAAATATGAATATCCGCGAAAATCAAAAGACCGCGGAGAAGATTGCCCCGGAATATTGTATGAAGATGAAGTTTGGAGACCTTGTCTTAGAACTATACATCCAGCTTGGCTACTTGGATATCGAGTTGTTGCTTTCGTCGTTCTTTTGGTGATGCTCATACTAAATATTGCTGTTGATGGAGGTGACATTATGTATTATTACACTCAGTAAGTTTTTTCTAATCTTGAAATCTTTGAAAATTAACTTAAATTTTTAGTACTTTTCTTGCAAAGTTATCGATATCCCACGAGCTAATTATCCGAATTTGTTGATGAGCAGGTGGACATTTACATTAATAACTATTTATTTTGGGGTAAGTTGGTGAAAAATTTCAATAATTTCTTTAAAGTTGGAGAAAATTTCATTTGTATTTAAATTTTTTTTATTTTTTGCAGCTTGGATCTTTGCTGTCTATGTATGGATGTTACCAATATCATAATAAAGTTGGTGGTGATAGTACTGAAGATGAAAGGATTGATCCTGAAAATGGTACTAATGTGCCTGGTGATGGAAAACAGATGGGACCTACTGAAGAACATCGCCATCCTGATCGGAAAATTGCTGGATTTTGGTGTTACGTTTTTCAAATAATTTTCCAGGTATTCAAATAAGAAACTGCACATATATGCGTGTTATGAAATGTAGAATACGACGTTGTTTAGACATCGAATGTTTTCCTTTTTGTTACAGATGAATGCTGGAGCTGTGATATTAACAGACTGTGTCTTTTGGTTCATAATTGTTCCCTTCCTTGCCATTAAAGACTATAGTCTAAATTTTGTAAGTAAAAATTTCCTATTTTTTTAACATAACATATTTAAACTAGGGTAAAAAGCGCTCACGCCCCCTAAACTATTATGTTTTTTGGTTTTTGACCCTCAACTAAAAACGGTCAAGTTTTAACCCCGAAACTATTTCGGTTTTTGGTTTTTGACCTTCCATCCATATTCTCCGTTACATCATAACGGAAGTCCAAAAAATGGGGGCATTTTTGGGCAATCTGTTTAAGATCCTAAAATTTTTGTTTTTATAAAAAAAAAAAAAAAAAACCTATTATTCTGACAAGAAAGAAGAAGTCTCCGGTGAGAACAGTGACCGAAGAAGCCGGAAGCCGGTTACCACCACTTCTCTTCTCCAACCACCAACTGTAAATTCCAACCTCTAAAAAAATCTTAAAAGGCTCTTTTTCCCTTAAATTTAATTCTATTTATTATGAATGATATGATTTTCCCAAAATGCCCCCATTTTTGGGACTTCCGTTTGGATGGAAGGTCAAAAACCAAAAACCGAAATAGTTTAGGGATAAAACTTGACTGTTTTTAGTTGAGGGTCAAAAACCAAAAAAAAAGAATAATTTAGAGGGCGTCAGCGCTTTTTACCCTTTAAACTATTTAGTTCCCGTTTCTAATTTCAGAAAAGATCGTATATGGCCTTATCAGATCAGTATTTTGATTTATTTATTTTTTCATTCTGCAGTTGATTATAAATATGCATTCCATCAATGCTGTTTTTGTTCTTGGTGAAACTGCATTGAATTGCTTGGTGAGTACTACTCAGAAAGCTACCTAGCTAGTTCAATAAAATTCGATTAGTTCTTATCCTAAATCGCGACTAAAATCTTTGTCCTAATCCGATAATGCAGAGATTCCCTTGGTTTCGAATTGCATACTTCTTTCTGTGGACAGTTGTTTATGTTAGTTTTCCAATGGATTCTTCATGCTTGTCTCTCGATTTGGTAAGAATATCAGACTTTCTTCCCTTTCTATTCTATGTTTCTTCATCGTCTCTAACAACAACGTTGTTTCTGATATAGGTGGCCTTATCCGTTTCTTGATCTATCATCTTCCTTTGCTCCGTTATGGTAACTATCTCATATCCTCATTATCAATGCACAACGCATGACTTTATACGCTTCTCCTTATCGCGCTAAAAATGCAGGTATTCATCTGTGGCAATGATGCATTTACCGTGCTATGGAGTTTTCGTTTTGATCATGAAGTTGAAGCGCTTCCTGCTACTAAAATGGTTTCCTCAATCTTATCAGTGTTCCTTGTAGTATGTCCTAAGGGACTAATTTGAAGCTTTCGGGAAAATTCTTTGAAGCGATTTTCAGGGGGGAAAAAAGGGGAAAGGGAAAGAAAGATATTGTTCCGAGGCACGAGTGAATATGGTTATACAGGCCACATTTTGACAAGCGTTACAGAAATATACTATACAAATTCAGTAGGATTAAGAGATCAAAAGAATATATAAGATATTTCAATTATGTTGATAAAGTACATCTGATAATTTTGTTTGCTCAATTATGAATTTATTCAGAATTATCGATATCAATATAATTCATGATTCAAGAAAAAATATGACATTCTTCTGTTCCCAACTATAACCAATAAAAGAATCAGTTTGGATAAATCCTTCTTACTAACTCAATTTGCTGCTGCAATGCCATGAATTCTTCGCGAGAATATACGAAAACTTGTTCGCGATGATCCATAATGATCCATCTCATCATATATGTCATCCTGTATACGAAGATGTCATCAATATATAAATTCTCGAGAGGAAAAAAACCCCGTAAAAATGGCAGGATTTATAAAGTAGTTAACAAAATGACTACTTACTTTAAGTAGTTCCTCAATGATATCTTCCATAGTTATTATTCCAACTACTTCCTCTTCTTTTGGTAGTTTCAAAAGAGGATTATCACTTAGATTCAAGATTTCCGGGTGAGATTCTCCCGACCATCTCCTCGAAAAACTTTTATTTCCCGGCAAAATCTTCGATGCCCTCATTGATCCTCTGAAGCTTCTTTTAAGTGAAGCGCTTTCACCAAAGATTTCCAATCTCACTTCTTCCCCTAAATATGAAATTTGTTCGGTTTAGTATGAAAATGGAAAGAGGAAACTCCGGAAACTTGGAAATTTCCGATTCAAACAAATGAAAAAGTATTTTGTATAGCGAAAATCGTACTTACTGTTAGATGAGGTTCTAATAGACGCCTCTTCTCTGGTGCCAGTTCTCGGTCTAGTGACAATAGCCATGTGACTTAGACCTCTTTGAAACTCATTTAGTAATTGAACTAAAGGCATGGTTTCAGGAATCCTAGCAGATTGATCAATATGTAATATTAGTCCAATTATGGTAGAATTATTCTCCTCAATTTACTTTTCAAATTAAGGTATTAAAGTCATTTGATTAATAAAATCAGTACAGTCAGAATTGGCGAACAAAATATACCTAGGGATCGATCGAATGGTAAGGTTCTTTATAGGTACCTCGTCTTCTGGTTTAACAGTGAGTAAATTTTTCACCTGCAAGATATGACGAGTAGCATATTGAAACGAGTGCAAAACGTTAGATTCTCCATGAAAACTACTTTAAAGCAGGTTATTAAGAAGAATAGCAGGATTTCCGAAGCAAAAACTGCGTCAGTCAATTGAAATAGATGCCGAAATAAGAAAAAAAATTGAGAAAATTTTAAACTGAATCAACAAAAGTATATGAAATAGGAAAAAAGATATTACCAGAATAAGTCCAACAATATTATCGGGTTCGCCATGGTAAACTGGTACTCTACTATTCCCCTTTTTTATGATCAAGTTCATCATAGTCCTGTTTGTATCATCAATGGATTTAAATATCTTAAAATGAAATTTTTTTCTAGTGAAAGAGTAGATGTAACCTGTCAAGGTTTGCGTTGATATCGATCGAAAAAATTTGAGATTTAAGGGTCATTGCATCTCTTGCTGTTTTTTCGGTGATTTCAAGTGCACCTTGGATGATTGATACTTCATGACATGATAAATCGCCACCTTTCCCAGCCTAATTTTAACAGCAAAGAACACAAAGTTATCGCGATAAATAAAATAAAAACAATGGAAGAAAAACAGCTATCTTGAAGGGCAGTAAAAAAGATAACCTTAAACTGCTATGTACCTCATTTCCATGCAAGTTAACAAGTGCTTTCAATTCAGCTCGACGATAAAGAGCAACGCATCCTTTTCCAAGCATAATGTCTAAGAACTGAGCAAGAACAAGTAGTAATTTAATTAGTATCATATAGATGAAGCATTAAAGTCGTGCTGAGCAGACGAAAAAAAGAAAATTAACTAAAGAAGTGTTGCATTTGTTGTCTAAAAGATTAGCACCTTGCTAATAGGATATGCAACAGGAAAACAAATCCAAACAAGAATATGAACAGCAGGAGCCATTGCAGAACCAATCACCATTCCATATCTCGCACAAACAGAATGCGGTATAACCTACAAGTAAGATGAACTACTATATGTAAAAAAAAATTTAAAAAAAATATTATTATTATTAGGGGAGGGGAACAAGTGTTGAACCCGAGAAATATGGTCCTTGATCAGAAGAGCTGCGCTAATTTTGCGAGCATTCCTTGACATTTGTTGTGTCTAGTTAAATACTTTGAAGCAACAACATCTATATTGGAAGTTACCTCAGTGAAAATGAGAGTCAGTGCTGTTGAAATAAGAATTGTAGGTGTTTCTGGAACCAATTGGATAAGAAATATAGGCATTGCCTGCAAAAAATGAAATTACAAAGCTAAATAAAGTCTTGTACTATAACAAATAAAATCATGGAAAATGAAAAAAAGGATTCACCTCACCTCAGCAGCAAATGCTTTGCTGATTATAAGTGTGCATAGCAATAAATGTCTTCTCTTTATTAGACTCAAAATTTTTGTTGCCAATTTTTTTTTGACAAGTATCATAAACAAAACACGTTCGATAGATTATCCAGAAAATGTAATGAAGTAAATATGACTTGTGTGTTACAAGCTTCATAACAACTACAGAGGCTGGTAATCGGCTTTGATACCATAACTGTCACGCCCCCTGCCGAGATGGATATCTCAAAGTCTGCAATGAATGCCTACGCGCGTACTCTTAATTGGGAGGGGATATAATCACAAACTCTATCTCAAATTCACACCATATATTATATGATGGGGTAATTTGAGGGAATGCAAATAAGTGTAAGAAGTAAAGAGAAAAGGGGAAAGGACATACTGGCGAAATGCCGGTATTTAGGCAAACCAGACTTGACAAGAACTTGAAGATCCACAGTGTTCATGGACATGTATCCTAATGTAAGTCCATTCATCAAACCAGCAAAACCCACAAATAAACTCACTTCTATTATGTGAATGAAGAACTGTGATTCACAGCATTTGTAATACTTCATTTCATCAGAATCCTCTGAATCAAACCCCATTTCTTCACTAATGGTTTTTTCCCAGTTTCCAACTTTCTATACACACACACACACACACACACACATATATATATATATATATATATATATATATATATATATATATATATATATATATATATATATATATATATATACACACACACACACACAACAACAACACCAACAATAACATAATTCATTAAGTCCCCAATAATTGAGGTATGGACGGGGATGAATGGGAGACAGTCCTAACTTTTGATAATAAATGCATAAAATAGTTACTCCTGAATACCAATGAAACAGATGTATTGGAGACTGACCTAACATTTGACAATCAATGCACAAATTAGCTGCTCACATAATACCACTGAAACAGTAGTCGTTTGTACCCTCACGTAGTCACATTTATATATATATAGAACCACATTTTAAGTGCAGACTGCAGAGAGAAAGATATTATGAATATTGAAATGGAAAATGAAAAAGGACGACAAATTCAATAAGTTTGTACAAAGAAAATGTGGAAGGTGTTGGCATATTAGGTGAACAAAGAGAAAACTTTTAGCAGTTAAAACAAAACCTTGAAGCCAGGACAAAACTAGAAATTGTCTGTTCGGGCGAAAAACTATAATATATATCAACCCACCTATAAAAATTGCAAAAAAAAAAAATTGTAGGGAAACGAACTTGATAAAAATACATATAAAAATTACTGCCTCGCCACCTAGAATCGTCCCTGGTTGAAGCCAAGCAAGCAATGTTAGCCATGCGATCATACCAATGAGAGGAACTTGGACAAAAAGTCCAGTTTATAAAATATTTAATTCATTATATCCTAGATATTATTAAAGAAAATATAAGACTGGGATGGACATTTCATCCGTATTGAACCTTAAATATTTCGATTTGGTAAAGAATGCTCTTACCGGCTTAGAAATGGCTCAGGATTCTCGAACGCAACAATGGTTTCCAACTATTGCGACCGGGATAAAATCGTCATTCCCAAAATCTTATTTCCTTTCATGTCCCATCACTAGAAATGTGTCACATGTCTATTTATTTTAAACACAAACACCTCCTCCCGATTTTATGGGATAAGAATCCTCTATCTCCAACTTGTGTAACAATGCATGTACCATCAATAAGAAATTGACACGTGTCAATTTTTTAATTAATAAATTTATAACCTAAAAGAAATAGTGGAACCCGTAAGGGAAAAAATATATTTTCTCTATCCACTTGGCGAATTTTGAGTGGTGGATACAGACAATTTTTTGCCTGTTTGATGTTAGTCGTTTTTAATCCCGCAAAATGCTTATAATTTCTCTCCTCCTACCTTTTTTTCTCTAAGTGGGACATTTGACACATTTATAGTGGTGGAACAGAAAATGAAATAGGTTTCTAGGACAAGTAATTTTCTCCCATTGCGACCTATTAAATTCGCTCAGTGAAAAAGTACATCATATAGTTTACTAAAAAGAAAAGAAGCACCATCCTTTTGCCAACAAATTTAATTGCATTATTTTCTTCTAAGCATATAAGGCAAATTAGCCAAAATTGTCATTTACGTATTTTTCATTAATCGTTGATATCCTAATTGATGTTTTTTTAACTTTTAAGATCCTAAATATTTTTTCGATCTGTTAATAAAAGAAATTCGTCCATTATTCTGTCTGTTTTCCGTTTGTCCAGTCACGCGGTCAACACCTAAAATATTTTTTAAGGTTATTTCAGACATTTCAACATATTTCCCCATAAGAATAACTTGGGTACTCAATTGTTAAAAAAAACTATGTATACCCAATTTAAATTAACCTAAAAATAAATCATTTTCCCCTCCATCTTCATCATTTTCATCCCCACCACCATTTTCCACTACCACCGCCAATTAGCACCCCTCCAACATCTTAAACAATAATCAAAACTCATTTCAAACTTTCTAGAATTTTCCAAGAATCAAAGAAATTCAATTATCAAAACTCATTTCAAACCCCACAATTATCAAAACTAATTTCCCTTCCATTTTCATTCATCCATCACCACCGCGACTGTTCTTAGGATCATGGCCAGTATTAGCAGTAGGATCCCCATAATAATTAAGGGTGTGTTTGTTTCTTATAATTGGTTTTTGAATTGGAATTCCAATTCTATGGAATTACATGAAATTAGAATTCTATAGTTTTCCAATTCTATAGAATTCAAAAAATTAGAATTCTAAGAAGGGAAATTAGCCTGTTTAGTTCCCCAGGAATTTTCGGTTAGCCTGTATAGTCCCCAATGTTTAATTTTAGCCTAGTTAGTCCCCCAGGAATTTTCGTTCATCCTGTAAAGTCCCCTAGGAATTTTCATTCAGCCTGTAAAGTCCCCAATGTTTAATTTCAGCCCGTAAAGTCCCCCAGGAATTTTCGTTCAGCTTGTAAAGTCCCTTACCTAGTCCCAGATTTTTTGTATTTTGTAAATTTTATAGATTGGAACTGACCGTTATTCCCCTGCTCATTAAGCACGGGGATGACATGAATTTTGGGTTGCTCTAATTCCGCCGCAGAAGAGGTGGTGGAACCTCTATATGCAACCTGTAAATAGGTAAGGGACTTTACAGGCTGAAATTAAATAGGTAAGGGACTTTACAGGCTTGACCGAAAATTCCTGGGGGACTTTACAGGCTGAAATTAAACATTGGGGACTTTACAGGCTAACTGAAAATTCCCGCGGGACTAAACAGGCTGATTTCCCTTCTAAGAAATTTCAATTCCAAATGATTGAATTTCTTTGTTTGGTAAAATTATGAAATTGATAAGGAATTCAATTCAAATTATACTTTATTTATTTGAAACATAAAAAAAATTACATAATTAAAATAAAATGAATAAAATGCCTCTAGTGTGAAAATGTTAATATTTTCCAAATACAAATAGCCGAAGTATCTATGAAACAAAATGACAAAAATACCCTTACTTTAATACAGTGGAAATACTTTTGGTGCAGAATTAAAAAATATTATATTCATAGTGCTGAAGAAAATCTTTCTAGTATGAATTGGAGAAAATACCATTAAAAAACGAAAAACATATTTGATGAAACAATTTGGGATTACCCCTATTAGAAAATGAAAAAAAAATCGGGCATAAAAAATGATGAAAATTCCATAATAAAGATAAAAATATACCCTTTGCGTAATATGAAGAAAATTTTCATATATGGTCCAATTCTTTTAAAAAATGCATCCGTTATAAAGTGACAAAAATACCCTTATTAAAGTGGAATTTACTCATTGTGCATAATAACGAATATGTACTCGATAAAAGATAAATAAATCACAAAATAATCCGTGGAAATGAAGAAAATAATCTTGCCCTTGGTTTAAAATGATGAAAATGCCCATTTTCCAAAATGATGAAAATACCCTTATTGTAAAATTTTCATTTTTTTTAAAACGAGTGGTATTTTTGTCATATTCAACATGGTTCTTCTTTTTCATTTGGTATGAATGACATTTTTATCATTTTGCGCGAAGGTATTTTTCATCACTTTGAGCCGAGGGTATTTTCGTCATTTTGCGCCACAAGTATTTTTGTAAATTTTCACCATGGGTGTTTTGGTAATTTTATGCTATGTATGTTTGTGATTTTTTGTTTTAACAAAATCGTTGTTTTGTGCTAAGGGTATTGTAAGTTTCCACTAACGGTATTTTTTGACATTGTACAAATGGTGTTTTTGTCATTTAAATGAAGAACATTATATAATTTAAATTAAGGGTACTTTAGCCATTTTGTACTAGGGGTATTTTATCATTTTTACACTAAGGGTATTTTGGTCCTTTTATATATATATTTATTTATGAGAGAGAAAATAACTTGTATGTATGATATATTTATAACATACTATAAATCTGGTGGAATTGTAATTCAAATTCTCTAATTTTAGAATGGAATTGATTTCGTGGAAATGGGGGGGGAATAGAATTGGAATTGGAATTCCTATTCCAAAATTTTATTGAGAGACAAATAAGAGAATTGTAATTTCAATTACAATTCCATGATTTCGTTGATAGCCAACCAAGAAAATTAGAATTGGAAAACCAATTCCAATCCAAAGCTTCAATTCCATGGAAACAAACACACCCTAAGGTTCACTTTCAGTGACCAATGAAATTAATTTATTGTAATCTATTTCAAATTGTTGTGTGCGGTAATAAACAACAATGATTTCAATTAATTAATTTAAGAAACTATCTACTACTCTCGAAACACAAAGATTTACGCGTTTGGCTCTGCTTCTTATGCTTTAACTGCAGTTTGAACCGTTATGTAGATAAAATCTTGATCAATTCTTAGAGTTTTTTATTTTTAGGTTAATTTGATTTGAGTATATATAATTATTATTTTTTAACAATTAAGTACCTAAGTTATTCTTGTGGAAAATATGTTGGAATACCCTTAAAAAGTATCTTATGTGTTGACCGCATGACTGGAGATACAGGAAACATACAGAAATATGGACAAATGTGCAAGTCAAAAAAATATTTAGGATCTTAAAAGAAAAAAAAAAATCAATTAACATCTTAACTATTAATGAAAAATACGTAAAGAACGATTTGGGCTAATTTGCCGAGCATATAATATATTTCTTTAGAAATTTGGGTTCACAAACAGAATAAAGAATCAAAAGAGAAAGAAATAGGGAAAGAATGAAAATCATCAAATCCAATATGAGGGCTAGGTTGTTACACAAGAATAAATTTTACAATGGTTCAGAAAGGGCAGGTATTAAAATAACAGTATCACCATCTTTAGGGTTCTGTTCTTTGTTTCCCAAGGACTTTTGTGGCATCATCATCTTTGAGAAAAACCCAGAAAGAAATCCGGCAGTGGTCGTATCTGCATCTCTCCCGGCTGTTCTCAGCGCCTTCTCATTGCCAACATGTCTTAATTTACTAGTGTTCCCCTTGTCCGCTTCTTGGTGAAGGCGAGCGCCACAAGGACAAGTCAGTATTTTACTGAAGCAAGGCCGATGGAATACAGATTTGCAAGATCTGCATCTTTCTATCTCCCCTTCCTGTCAAAATGAAATTATGTGAATCAGCAATTTTCTTTCCTTTCTCGCCTATATAAAAGAACCATGTGAGCGTTCATGGTCCTAAAGCAGTGCAGTTTATCCTGGTTTACGAAATTGGAGACGAAGCAGAAATGAAGCCAATGTAACCGATGCATAAACAGACCCGGAAGCTTATCATGTGGAATTTGAAGTCTTGGCTAGGTCATGCTATCTAGTCTAAGATCAAAAGCATGCCGGGGGCGGGGCATTATGAGAAGGGATAAATTCTGAAATAGAGGTTTAATTGCAGTACCAATAGATATCTACCTGAAAAGGGAAAATGAGCGATGATGGATCATTACATGCCTGTCGAGCGTTGCATGGGATGCCTGTATCACAGCAGATGAGACATTGCTCTGTTATATGCTCGAGGATTTTGCTTGAGACAGTTTCCACCATCACAGGTAACACTGCAATAGGAGAGCCAAGCATCGTAAGAACAAAGTGCACAAAAGAATTACACTACAAGCCCTAGGAATTAAGGAAGAATTATCAAATCAGATTTCATTTCCACCACAAGCGGTGTTGCTTTACAACTCAAAGAGGATAAACTTGACTTTTAGATGCTAACCTGCAAACATGCCCTTGGAGAGATCAATGAGATCTCTGAGGGCAAAAAAGTCATTGCTCTCAAGAAGATACTTCCGAGTTCCAAGAGCTTTATAAATGGACCTACGGAATGGGCAACGAACATACGGAATCATTGCTCCTATCTTTTTCCTGACATTTGTTACATGTTGTAGTGCCGGTACTCTCGAGAATAGGAATGGGTTAACAGCACTGACACAAAGCATTGGCTGCAAGAGGTAAAAGTTGGTTAGAATCCTGTTATTGAGAATATTGGCAACAAAACAGTAAAAATACAAGCGAAACATTCATTTCTCTCTGTGTTCATATACACATAACAAAAGCAAAGGCTCAAGCGGAAATCTACCAAGGGAGGCATTTATTAATTGCGACTTCCTGCTAATATTTGATAACCGACCGGTCGACCAAGCAACTAACAGGAAAACCAAAAAATAACAACAAAAGATTTTACAAGAATAAATGTGGATTGCATATCTATTAGTGTGTCGCAAGCATATATTTACTTTCCACGAAATCCTCTTTAGCAAAAAATTTCCTTTCTCCCTTAGTAGGAATACGAATCCACATTATTTTTAATGTACGATCTCGTAACATTGGGCTTTTACGAGAACAAATAGAAATCTAGGCATATCCATATTTCACAAATCATGGACATACTATATAAAGATATCGTTCTATTAAGTTGTTTTAATAAATAAAACTGACTAAAAGTAACCCGAGTATTTCAGTCATATCATTCTATTAAGTTGTTTTAATAAATAAAAGTGCTCTAGTAGTTCCCTAATTACCTTATCATAAGTAGAATCCAAATATGATTTCGCAATCTGTGAAACTGGATACCGAGTAAAATCCCACAAATGAAGAACCTTAGCAGGCAAGACGGCAGTATCGTTAGTATGGCAAGTGGAACAGAACAACTGACCACTGTATTCGCAAAGTCGGGGTTTGCCCCATCCAAGTGTCCTTACAAGTTCCTTCATCCTGGTTCTCTGATCATCAAAATTCTTGTGGCAACCAGCACAACAATGATTTTGTGCATCCAGCATCTGTTTTATAGGCTTGGCAGGTTGGATTTGAACTACCAGAGACACAGTCTTCCCCATCGTGGAAACATGATCAGTATCCATGCCTTTCGTAGAAAATGGTGACTCTGCTACGGGTAAAGAAGAAGGCAAAGAACTAGGAATAGCTTTTGATGGTGACAAGAAAGAGATCAGAGCGCTGAGGGAGCTGGAGGATAATTGGGACTGAAGAATGGATTGCAAACAGTTCTGTATGAGAACACTTCTGTCAGCAATGACATCCGGAGAAGCATTACCGAAAATCTTTCTAGATTCTCGTTCAACAGAGTCCCAAGGAGGAGGAAGGATCCAGCCATTGTCAGAAAACAGTTTCTTCAGCTGACGGTAGAGAGCACAGAAATCACGATATCTGTGTTCAACTTCCCACTTATCTTCTCCACTCCATACTCTTATTTTATAAACTGTATATTCTTTCACTCCGACTAGTCGTTCGCTAAGTGAAACATCCCCTTTTTTCTTCCTTGCACCTATTAACTCAACCCCATCGATTCTCAGGGGCCGCTGAATCTGAGGGAAGTAGGCATCATCAGTACCAGAAGTAGAAGCAGTAGAACCACCATCTCTTGAAGGCAGAGGTATCTTGGATTGATATGTTCCGCTACTCTGAATAAACCTAGAACGAGGTGATTTCTCTGTATCAAGTAATATCTCTTCCATTTCGTGAACCATCTCATCATAGAATCCATTAATCTCAAATTTCTCTTTCTGCAAAAAGTACAGAAATTAGAATTTTTTTTAAAAAAAAAAAAAAAATATGCACATTAAAGAACAAAGCATTAGATTACTTGACCAAATGAATGCAAAGCAAAGAGGAAACATCTCATTTCCTTAAATGAATGAATGTATAATAATGACCAAGAAAACATCTCATCTCCTTCCTACAGGAGGACTATGAAATTGGACATGGAGCCCTGCTGCACGACAGAGCTACAAAACAGTGTCCCCGAAGCTAACCATATTGGAGGAAAACAAATGAATGTGAAGCCAAGAGGAAAAAATATTTTGTTTGGTGGACCTACCAAATGTGTCACGCCAACTTAACAATCTTAGCTTTAGAAATATTTATAAAAACAAGTTGGAATGGTGGGGGGACAAATAAAATGAACATCATATAAGTCAGCAGGCAAACTACCGCATTCTGACAAAGCAAACATAGGTAAAAGTAGTAATACAGTTAACCATGGAGAGACAAAGACATGTATTACAATCGCAAAATGCAAGCACAATAAGATTAGATATCAAATCCTTTTTACCTACAGTGCATCAAACAGGATCTAAAGCATCATGGTGATCTTCAGCTAAACAGTGGAAATGTAATACAGACGTGCATTCAACAGTTGAGTTCATAGAATTAATCATACTGTAAAAATCTCTTGACCCTGTCTTAGCAATGCCCTCTGCGTTCCAATTTTTAAAAACAGTATACCTTCGATATAAAAGTCAATATCAAACTCCATTATGGATAGATTCATCTCTGTTGTCACATTTAGCATAGCACACCATAAATTTCTTACACCGACAGTGGATGAAAGAACAATCCAATGGGGGATCTAATGCAATGAAGAGTGATCATTCTTAATGCAATGACCAGCATTGAGTAAGAACCCCCGGATCTGCAAAAGGGCAATAACATAGATCGGGTACCCTGTTTGGAGTGGTTTTCCGTTTGAAATTATGTTTTGAGAATGAAAACGTAAATTATTTGTGAGAGAAGAGGCGGGACCCATAGTGCAAAAAAATAAGAAAAAGTTCATTAATTTCATAAATGAAAACCCGTCCAAACTCCAAATGTGCCTCTCAAATACTCCGTAGCCCCCAAACAGATGTAGCAAGGGATAGTAGATCCAAAGTAGACACAGAATGAATGTTCGAAATATAAGCATCTTATTCTTCGTATAGCTCATATGGATGATAAGACCAGTCTGCAATATTCTGAATGCCAACTCAAGCTATAAATTTTGTATAGAAGCAAATAAGCTGAAAATCAACTGACTTAACCATATTTCAAATTATATAAGATACGAAATAGTTTCAAAGTTTATAATACCAGTGCTCTAGAGGAACAACAATCAATCTAATACATTTTCCGAATACACATAATCACAGTCACCCAAATAAGGAATAAGTTAAAGAATCAAATACCCATGAATAGCAGGAACGTCCTATGTCATAGTATTATTTTATCTTTAGACACAAAAAGCAATATATGGTTGTTAAAAAAATGATTTAAATTGTTTTATGTTCCAAGAAACTGGACATAGATGGCCACGCTTGAATAGTTGTCATACTTATTATTGCAACTGGATTTTAAGAGTATCTGCAGCAAGCAAAAGAAAGCAAATTGGACAAAAGAAATATGAAACTTACTGTTAAACTATCCTATAAAACACAAACTAACCTTAATAGATGAAAAATGATCTTCAAAGTGATCCGGGTATAACGGGGGAATTCTCCATTATTCTCTTCGTACTATCATATGCCAGCACCAATGATGAAGACGATTCATTCTCTGTCACAAATTCAGATATTCTATCCTGTAGCTCCAAACTTTGCCGATCAAGAACACCATCTACTCCAGTGACTTCACCAACACTAGTATGCTGATGCACTTCTTCCACCTCTGTGTTCCCCTCATTCAGTCCCTCTCCCAAATGGATCTTATCTCTTAGAGGATCCAGATCAACTTCATAATTACAAATGATGGAGGTTTCATGGTAATCTGAGATTCCACTAATACAATTAACTTGATTGTCCTTTGGCAGCAAGCCCTTAACATGTTCTCCTTGCCCCACTTCACTGGAATCAAGAACACTGAAAGTTTCTGAGGAAGAAGCATCCATAGATCGTATTGGCTCACTGCTCGCTTGGTGTTGAACTCTGGTTTTAGGAAAATCAAGTTCCTGTTCTTCAGATTCTATATCCGGACGCGCAACAGCATTAGCTGAAGTGGAATTCGTGCAACCATTTTCGTTCCTAGCAGAATTTTCTTTCGGACCATGGAAATCATCTTCAAATGGTCTGCTCGAAGCATTTCCCCCAGTTTCTTGCATAAAATCATCCCAATCATCTGAACCAAAGGCTACTGCAGAAGTCATAAGCAATTCATTTGCATCCTTTCTCTGTCCTTCACTCGAATATCCAATATTTGGGAAAGTATAGGAATTGGGATTTTTCTCATTATCTGAACCATATCCAAACATCGAATCCTCACCTTCAGAATGCTCATATTCCAGAGACGCCTCATCTTCATCCAAGCATCTTCCAACATCTTCCCTGTGACAATCTGAGTCAACATCTTCCCCATGCCGATCTAACCCAGACGGAAGCTGTAACCCTTCCAAACCACCATCCACCAGTTTAGTAAGTCCATGAGGCTCAAAATCCTCTTCTGGTTTTCCTCTCACTGCCTCGGACTCCCCTCCCCACCCCACAGATTCAAATGAACAATGACCAGCCCCTAAACCGACCAACTGGCCCTCACCACCTCCATTATCCATATCCCCTTCAATAATGTCACTTCCAGGTGAACTATGATCTCTCATTCTCTCAACTTCTCGATTCCCTCTCCAGCCCTCATCCATATCATCATTCTTCAAAAAACCAACTTCATTTCCAAACAAATCAAACCCCTTGCTCATCCCCACTGACATTTCTCCTAAATTTTCATCATTTCTCATATTCCCATCACCAAATTCAGTTCCTAAAGAACTACCACCGCGCTCACGGAAACCCGATAATCTCTTCTCAACCCCAAAATTATTCAAATTCCTATTCTCACCACCAAGTTTCAAACTTTTCAAAGACCCAAATTCAGAATCAGGAAATTCATAAACTGAATCACAAATACTAGGAGTTCCCATTGCAGAATTAGCACTACAGTACCTATCAAACTCGGAATCGCCGCAAGATGAGTATCTTGATGCCTCGTCATCATCATCTCCATCGTCCGATTTCTGGTCCTCCCACGGCAGCAACTCATTTTCCATATGATCATACGCAGTCCCCTCCCGATTCTTCATCTGATTAATCATTTAGAAGAAAATTATTATTTTCAAGAAAATTGAAGCCAAGTTCAAGTAATAGAATCAAATGAACAAATTAAACTCGAATTTCAGCTGGAAATCCCATTTATAGCTTCAAATTAACGTTAAATCAACTGGGATAAATCGAGAAGAGAGAAAAATTAACCCTTGAAGATTCTGAACGACAGATCCTACTGAGGAATACAAATTGAAATTGATAACTGATTTCGTATTCATCAAAGAAAGAAGAAAAAAATGGGAAAAACGAATTTGGAAATTGGTCCCTGAAATTGTCTTTTTAGCATGGCTAATTGGCAAATTTAGTCCCCAAAGTTTAGCACGTTCTCGGAGACGGTCCCCATTTTATATTTATTTGTATTAAGGTCCCCAAATATTTTGCGTTTGGTAACGGTGGTCCTTCCGTCCACTTATATCCATTAGAGTTAAAAAAAAAAAAAAATCATTAATGGGAAGGGTATAACGGGTAGTCCTTCACCTCAACCAACCATTTCCTCCACCTCTACCCACCATCTCCTCCACCTCTACCCAAAAATAAAGAGAAAATCACAAAGTACCTCCACCTCTACCCACCATCTCTTCCACCTCTATCCACCATCTCCAAAAAACATAGAGAAATTTTTTTTCAAGATGGAATAAGAAGAACATGCATTTTGGCCATTTCACTTGGCAAAGAATGTACTTCCTAGCATCTTGAGCCTTATCACTTGGCAAGCCAGATGATTTCTTCTTCTTAAATAGTTGAAAAATGGACTCTTTGATTGTCCAAGTTGTGAATTGAAAAAAAATTAAAAACCCAGAAAATAAAAAAAAATAAAAACAACCTTTCATGATTCATTATTAGAATTTACACACAAATTCTATCCATTTCATAAACAAAATCAACCAAAAAGTGAAGAAATTAGTCACAGTGGCGGTGAAGGTTCTTGTTTCAAAGAATTGGGGTTCAAGTTCAAGCTAAGTTTGATTCTTGCTTTAAGGGCTTTACTCAATTCTGCTAGAATTTTACTAAATGAAGAGCTTGAAAAGTTTAATGATTTTTATGCTTGAAAAGAGGAAGAGAGAGAGTAGAAATGGAGGAGAAACAGATTGGGGGAAGGAGAAGAGGGGTAAAATGGTCATTTTACAAAAAACATTAAAAAATAATTCAAAATTTGATTTTTCTGTGACAGAAATGGACGGAAGGACCACCGTCACCAAACGCAAAATGTTTGGGAACCTTAATACAAAGAAATATAAAACGGGGACCGTCGCCGCGAACGTCCTACACTTTGGTGACTAAATTTGCCAATTAGCCTTTTAGCATTTTGTCACCATACTATTTACCTTTGGCACTTTATCTTTTGTCACGTATTTGCGTTTTATAATATACACACTGTTATGATATATAAAAGTAAAAAAAAGAGGGGAGAAGAGATTTAGAGAGAATAAACTGATTATGTGTAGTTGATTACGTAAATCAAAACTCTATTTATAAAGATTAGACGCAGTGTTTATTGGTCTCTAAGACTTCTAGTGTTACCAGAAATGTCATTCAATATATTTACAACACTCACTCTTTAATTGACTAATCTATACAACAATTGAGTACAATTGATATTGGAGTATTTAAGTTGTCTTGTTAAAACCTTGTCAGGAAACCCAGTGGGACAAAACCTGAACAGAGGGAAAAGAGTACCATTACTCTCCCTGATCATTAAAAAGTGTTTTATATTGGACTATTACAAAGAAAGTATACATGTTTACTTTAGTTTTAAAAAAAAACAAAAAACTTGTTTGTTAATGATTGGAGTTACTTTCTTGTACAAAATATGTTTTTTTTTTTTTTTTGAGAAATTGTACGGAATATGTTAGACATAATCTTTAATTAATAGACATTTTGATCATCAATTTGTTTTTACAAAGTCACTTTAATTATTTTTCATTTTTTTGAGTTTTTTATCACCAGTGTATTTACGGGCTGATATTTTTATAATTATATCAAATAATTGAATAAATTTCGTCCAAATTGACGACGTGATCTAGGCATGGGACGGTCCCATGTGACCGGCCCCACACTCCCTCTCACATAAAATCATCAAGACCCACCTGCATTGTAGGTCCCGCCTGCATTTATGTCTCACATGTCCCATTGGGACCGTCCCATACAAGAATTTTTCACTGTTATGATATATAAAAGTAAGAAAATAAGGGAGAATAGATTTAGAGAGAATAAACTGATTTGTGTATTTGATTATGTGAATCAAAGCTCTATTTATAAAGGTTAGACCTAGTGTTTATTGGTCTCTAAGACTTCTAGTGTTACCAGAAATGTCTTTCAATATATTTACAACACTCCCCTTTAATTGATTAATCTATACAACAATTTAGTACAATTGATATTGGAGTATTTAATTGCTGCCTCGTTAAAACCTTGTCAGGAAACCCTGTGGGACAAAACCTGAACGGAGGGAAAAAAGTACCACTACTCTCCCTGATCATTAAATGTCTTTGAGTCGACGCATTCCAATTTGATGTAAAGATATGGTGAATAAATCTACCACATTATCACTTGAGTGAATATGTTGAACTTCGATGTCGTCACTTTTCTACGTGTAGAAGAACATTGGAGAAATATGGTTTAAGTTGTGCAATATAAGCTGCATTATCTTCGTATAGTATGGTTGGACTCTCTTTTATTGAAGCTAATCTGCAAGATGATTGAATTTGGTGCATCATATTCCTCAACCATATACATTCTCGACTTGCCTCATGGATTGCAATATTTTCTAAGTGGTTTGAGGATGTAGATGTTAGAGTGTGCTTAACAGATATCCACGATTTTACAATCCCCTACATGCAAACAAGTAGTCTGTTTGTGATTTGGCTTTATGTGGATCAGCGAGGTATCATGCGTCTGCATATCCTACTAAAGAATCAAGCTTCTGTGAATAATATAGCCTCATATCTATTGTACCTTTTAGGTATCAGAGGACATGCTTAATCTACTGCATACTTCAATTAATTTGAAGCCGCAATATAAAAGTGAGCTATACAATAATTATAATAGAACTAACCTCGTGACATGCTTTCAATCTAAATTGATAGAGGTTCGTGCTGATAACGTGTTATGATATAAAAGGAAGAAAGAGATTTAGAGAGAATAAATTGATTAATCATAAAATAGCCAAAGCCATTACAATCAAAAGATAAAATGAAAATAAAAGAAAATAAAAGTTATACAATGGTGTAGACCGCCATGATAACAGATAAAAGTACACACCCCGGACTGGGTAAACAACACTAAAAACAGTACAAAAAATAAATAAATAATAAAAAATTTCGCAGCATCTTCTTCGAAATGCTTGAACAGTACTAGCAAGCTCAAATCCAACACCTTTCTACCATAGTGTTATGGTTAAGGATAGTGAAATGCGGGTGTATTTTTCAATCTTTATCCCCTTACATTTCGGTATTTGGGCGCGCATTCCGATTTTTTATCACCAATATTTTTACGGGCTGATATTTTTATAATTCTGTCAAATAATTAAATAAATTTCGTCCAAATTGATGACGTGGTCTAACGTCGCTTCAACTACCTCTCTCATCTAACAACAACATGAGAAAAGGGTGAAAATCCTATGTCCCCATCTTTATCCCTAACCTGATTTACTATATAAATATTTTTTCCAATTATACATACACATGGTGAATTGTGATTGGTTGGGGACAGAGGATTTTTTGCCGAGAAAAAGTCTCCCCAAAAGAATAAAAAATAAAAAATCAAGAACAAATATGAAAGAGAAGAAGGAATGAGGAACAAATCTTGGCTCCTCTTATCATTAATTTCAAATCCATTCCATATTTTTTCTTGGTTCAGATGAAATTGTCTTCAATCTCAAAGTTAAATCAATGAACAATCAAGAAAATAAAAAAAAGTTAAATAAAACCCATAAACTTTCAAAAAGATTCATATTCATCGAAAAATTGGTTGAAATTCAAGATAAAATTTAATAGTTTACATTATTAAATTTCTAATAATGTAGTAGAAAAGAATAAATTTGTAAAGCTCCTTGAAAAAAAGATAAAAAGGAAAGAATTTTTAAAGCATAACTGGGATTCAGTGGCGGAGCCAGGAATTTTTCTTTGGGGGCACGATTAACATTGAAAAAATAAATTCATAAAAGCATATAAACATTGGCGGAGCCAAAAAAATTTTTTTTGATAAAATCTTATAGACTAGAGTTATACATATTTTGTTCACCATTTTCTAGTAGTAAATTTTATTTATTAAAGAAATATTATAGTCTCTTACACTCTTAAACTTGTTACAATTTTAACCAAAATTAATAAGATATAAGTGGTGTCATTCCTATAATTTACGAATTAAATAATCAAATTTTAAATCGTAAATTGATTCAAAATGAGTACAATAAACAATGTTCACGGGACGAGGTGTTACAAAATCAAAACTAAAACTATAATTTGGAAAAAAAGTGGCCCTTGGCTCCGCCAGTGCGAGAGAACCGTTCTTTTATTGCTTGAGAGACCAACTGGGAGGGGGGACAATATAGTCTTTTCACTCTACTGATCAGTGCTTCATAAACTTAAAAAAATTACATCAAGAAAAATTTTCCAACTTAAATCTTGAAACCCATAAATTTGCCTCATTTTCATTGAAGAAGCATTAAATGGGTTACCTAGAGTTATAGATTAGAGTTATACACACTTTTGTTCACCCTTTTCTAATAGTAATTTTTTTATTAAATAAATATTATAGTGTCTTACACACTTATAGGGGTGTATTCAATGTAGAATCTATAAGATTTTTAAGGAGTTTTAAAGTCCATAGGTATTCAATTTGGATTTTAAAAAGTTCAATGAAATCTAAAGGTATTCAATTTAGATTTTAAAAAGTCCATTAAAATATAGAGGTATTCAAAAGTCTATAGATTCTCATAGATTTCATTAAAGGTAGGATTTTAATGGATTTCATAGGTTTAAATGTGTATGGTGAAATCTCTTCTTTTTTCTCAAGATTTTAATTTTCTCTCATTAATATTAAAATTAAAGTGTGTTTGATAATTTTATCTTAGATTACAATTTTTTTAGTAATCTCATTTCTATAAAATTATAAGAAAAACAAAGAAATATTTCAAACTACAAAAAAAAATGAGATTTTTTTTAACATCGTTAGAAAACTCAATATGAAATGTTTATTTCCCAAAAAGAAGTCATAATATCCAAACAATTTTCTTCTTGATCATCTTCAAATAGATATTAAAGAAAGCAAACAATTTCTTCTCTATTTAACCACAAATTTCTATTTTTCAAACATGAATTTCATTTTTCTGAAAGAGAAAATCAAAGAGAAAAAAAAGTTCAAACAAAACTTATCACAAAACATATCTTAATTAAACCAAAGAAAAAAATACCAGTAAGTAAATTATACAAACCTTGAACAAATAAATCAAAAAAATCGCAGTTATGTAATCTAAAAAAAATCAAAGGCTATCGCCAAACTTTTTAAATTTTTAACAAAATGATTTAATTCCAAAAAAAAGGATTGATAAACATATGTTGACTTTGGAAATTCAATACCTTTGAATCTATATAATATATCACTGAATCAGTCTTTTCTTTATTTTTTGGTACTATTCAAATAATCTATAGACTTTATAAATCAAAAGAAATCCTGATAAATCAATCTAATAAAATCTGATAGACTCTATGCAGACTCTGCATAGAGTTAAAACAATCCATAAAGTCAGGAGAATCCATAGACTTTTGAAAATCAGTTAAAATCTTTTAAAATCCGGATTGAATACACCCCCCTTAAACTTGTTACAATAAACAATGTTCACGGGACAAGATATTACAAAAACAAAACTATAATTTTTATTTTTTTTTTTGGAAAAAACTGGTGGAGCTGCCCCACTGTGCCTCCGCCAATGCTGGGATTGGGAATCATCACTCTCTAAAACCTTTATCACCAGATGGCCCCAAGTCGCAAAATCCCATCATCTCCCGGAGGGGAATAACAACCATCTTATTGTGCATTCCTTTCAACACAATCGTCTGATTGAGCTAAGATGACTTTCCCAACATGCCAAATCAAGTGCTCGCATTCCCAATTCCGCAGATAGAGTGGTGGAGGAAGGAAGAAGAAGGAAAAATTTTCTTTCCCATTTTGCCATTGCAGAAGAGAGAAAGTGATTTAACCCTATTAGGTCACGCTATTAAATTGGACGGAATTTACCCAATTATTTGACGGAATGATAAAAATGACAGCTCCTTAATATATTGATGATGAAAAAAAAAAAAAAAAATAAAAATGTTGAAAATTGCTAGACGAAAATAAGTTGATGATCGAAATAACTATTAATTCAATAAAATCATTGTACAATATTTCTATTTTGATTAAAAGCATAGAAGCAATCATATTTTCTAATTTATTACAGCGAAGTATTGGCAGAAATTGGTTCTTAAATATTAATATACAATTTTAAAATAAAATAATTAGAACCAAATGAAAAATGTGATCATCTCTTAAAATAGAGTAAATCACAATAATTATCTTTTAATTATTTTGACTTTTCTATTTCTAACAAAACAACATGTTTTCTCTCTTTCTATATACAAATTATTTTCGCTCTACTATTAGTCTCAAATAGTGATTAATTTGACAGAATCGGGCGGAAAGATGCATGAGCCAGAGATGTGTTGACAATTGGAAGGGTAAAATCGTTAATTCCTATCAATTGACTCCAACCCATTAATACTATCCTATACTAAATGGAGCAAAACAATCGACCCATTAAGTAAAATCAAATCGTTGGCGATTGATAGAGATTGACAATTTCACCCTTCCAATCACCAGCATGTGTACTCGCGCACTTTTTTTTACTGAATTTCGTCACTTGAATTTTTATTTGAGACTAATAGTAGTGACAAATTGGCTCTACGGGTACAAAAATAATTTTACTTTGGTGATTTTTGTCCAACATCTATTTTTTTACAAAATTAGGTATCAAAACAATTTATATTGGGTGAGGTAAGTCCTTCTGTCCAAAATATACTCAAAAGATTAATTCCCACCTCAAAAACCAATAAACTTACTCTAATTCAGTGATTCCCTCCTCAATTAAAACCACACAGACTAATTAAATTCAAAGTTCCAAAATTGATTGCAAAATCAACAATCCAAAAGAAACTCACCAATAAAATACAAATATTTTACGAAAAAAATCACCATCACCGAACATAAATATGTACAATAAAATCGACAGTCAACGGAGGCATGGAAATGTGATAGAGAGTGTCACACCCCGTTTTCGGAATGATGACATGGCAGTGCCCCATTAGTTAATGAAACACCAAAGCCGCAGTCAGAGAATTACTAAATAAGGAGTTTATTATTTAAGTCCATAAATAGCAGTAACAGTATTAGCGTAAACATTAAATGACAAAAGAAAAGCTTATAAGTTTATTAATACTGATAAAAGTGTTGGAGTACATTTAATCTAAGGTGCGCCAATTCGATTGGGCCGGGCCGGGATTGGATTGGGCCCTTAATCGGGTTGGGCCGACCGACCCGTTTTGGACCGACCTTATGGTTGGACAATTAGAGATATTATCCAGCCATTTTATCTCTTAGAAGGTGGTTAAAAGTGGTGGAGAAAGTGGTGGAGTAGTTTCCTCCATGATCTCCCACTTCCCTTTCACTCTCCCCCACTCTCTCTTGATAGACTAGGAAAATACTTGATTTTCCTAATCATTCTAATAAGTTTTTCTCCAAACTTTTTGAAGCTTAGAGAGAAGAGAGAAAAGTGAGTTTTTAGAGAGAAAAGAAAAGATGGATTTCTAGACTTGTTTTCTAGCTTTTGCTAATAGGAAAGAAGTTAGAAATCCCGTATCTTATTCTTCCGATAAGGTCCGAAATACATACTCCATTGAAGAGTGTCTTCAAAGCTTCTACAAGGCGTTGGCTAGCACCCAAGCAGTAGAAGACCATCCCCGAAGATCGAGTGGATACTCGGGAGAGACTGAGCCTGCATTGTGGTGTTCCGTTCGTGACAACATACCGCCAAAGCGTTTCAGCCCATTCTAGCATCAATATAAGGTAAAACACTATCCCATAGTCGTAGGTTCTTACTCGTGGAAGATCCCGGTAGAGGCGGGTCAAGTTTTATTCCACTGCGCATTTATGTGTGACCCTGGGTTATTCCTCTAACAAAGTGGTATCAGAGCCACTCACGAGTACCCTATAGACTTTAAGTGTTATAGTGTTTGAATATAGATTATGAATCTATGTTATGCATGCCTTAGGATTGCTAGAAATGTTGTAAATCATGTATGACATGCTTTTCCAGCTTTCTGTATGTATGTCTGTTGAGAATTTCCAGTTTTGAAGTCATTCAAAAGCTGGAAAAACTCTCAGTTTCTAGCACTTCGGTCGACCGGGACTATGAATCTATGAATCTATGTTATGCATGCCATAGTATAGGTCTTCACCTAAGTCATCTGCAAAATAAGAAAACCGGATATCGGACTGAGCTCCGGTGCCCAGTAGGAACCTAAAACAGTAATATAGATAACAAAGACAGAACAGAAACAGAGACAAAAAAAAAAAAAAAACACATATAATGCATCAATTAAGTAAATAACCTCCTTCTTCACACCTAAACGATTCCATAACCGAGTATACGACAAGCACCACGCATTGCCCATCTGGTACACTCAGTCACATACTCGTCTTAGATACTTAGAACGTAGTTACCTACTATGACATGACTCCCACCACATGAGCTCACATATCTAATCTCTACTATTCAGCAATAACGGCAGTGGTCCCAGTTATCAACCAAACTAGGACGGTTTCAGTAAACTCGTGGGTTCGGATTCTTCCCCAAACTACAGGACACAGATTTGAAGGTTCAATCCTTACATTGTCTCATCATCCCCAATCAGGGACTCCACAAAACCACCACCGTACCTAATGATTAGCCCCATTAAGTATGGGCCACGAGACGAAATCGGATCGAAGACCACTTGGGTCACGTAACGTAAATCGTAACATAAGGCGGGATCGAACATCGCTAAGTAGCGATCCTAGATACGAGCTCAATAGGGGGCGACGACTCGGTCGACCAAACCATTTAGGACAAAAACAATAACACCAATTAAACGACTCTAAATAAGACCTAAAGGTAATTAATCAAATAAACGAATACCATACAGTACAGAACGGTACATAAACAGTTTATATATATATATATATATATATATATATATATATATATATATATATAACAATTAATTAAAGCAATTGAAATCAGTTTATAAAACATGCTCAAATTACCAAATTCAAGACATAATCAATTTAATAAAGGAAAACATTAAATAATTAATTTCTAACAGTTTATGCAATAAAATATTCCCAAATACAGTAATAATGCCAGAACAGAAATTTAATGGTAATAAATATTTCATAACAGAATTTCAGCAGTGATCAATATTATAGGACAGAATTTAAAATTAGAAAGCGAGGTCCCTACCGTTACGGTGATAATACGAAGAAAATAAATTTGAAATCAACCTTGTGGGTGACGAAAATCTGGACAGAAAATATTTTTAATCTTCCTGACAGTCCTCTGTCTGGCACAAATCCCGAGAGATAATATCCTTACTGTCAGCCGAGAGAGACGCCGCTTTCAATTTCTCAAAGAGCTACACGGTTTCCGAGGTAAGCTGGCCTAACTATTTCTTTCTTCTTTTTTTTTTCTTCCACGAAGTGAAAAAAATATATATATATATATATATATATATATATATATATATATATATATATATATATATGCTGCTTTCTTTCTTCTTCTTTTTTTACTGTTATAACATACTATCCATTCCTATTATCCTCCCTAGCACCCGAAATAACCTATGTATATATACTATTTTCTTTATAAAAAAAAAAAAACGCCTGACTTCATTGCTTTTCCTTTTAATTCCTTTTTAATACTACTTTTAATTTCTTTTAATACTACAAAAACGCCTGATGCTTTATGGCTTTTCCTTTTTTTTTTTTTTTTTTTTTTTTTAATACTACAACCCCCAAGTGCAGCCCTTTGATTTACTACCCACTTATATATATATATATATATTTTTTTTATTTTACTGATTAATTTATTTCATTTTATTTATAATATATATAATCCTTACTAAAGCGCACACAAAAGAATGTAACACATAACATGTTATAAAAATAAAAGAACACATAATCACATAACATTTAACATGACATATAAACTCAAAAATTATGCAATTAAATCACATAATTCACATAAATTAAATTGGGTAAAAATCCAGGGTACCACAGAGAGAAGCAGATCCAAGATGTCAATTCTTTACAATTTCCTACACCCAGAATTCAAAAAGAGCATCCACAGGAGTATATGGATGTGGTTACAGAAACGGCGATAAAAAATGGAGTAAGATTTGACAGTCTCACCTACATTGGCTGGATGAGACAGAATGGTCTGTACTGCACACTAGAAGGACCGAAGACACCAGACTTGCCAGCTCACCCGTATTATGCTGAAGTTTTGATACATGCAAATGCTTCTTCTTCCTCAAGAATTCAATTTTCGGCAAGTACTTCAGCTTCAGCATGTTTCAGCTTGTTCAAGCTTTTGTTGGATTGTTTTCTAAAATGGGTTACGTCAGGGAGGTGGATGGAGGGCCGGGGGGGGGGGGGGGTTCAACGTCTAAAGTCCCCAAAATAACCCAGAGCTTTAGTGTTGACTATACTCAAATTTTAATTAACCGTTGACTGACGGAGTTTTGGATGGAAGGACCTACCACACCAAACATAAATTATTTTGATACCTAGTTTTGTAAAAAAATAGATTTTGGACAAAAATAACTAAAGTAAAATTATTTTTGGACCCGTATAGCCAATTTGCCCATAGTAGTCCGAAAATAGTTAATGTGCAAAGAGTAAAAAATAGTTTTTAATTTGAAAGAGAAAAATCAGAATAGTTGAAGGGGTAGTTATGGTGATTTAGGGGGGGTGTATTCAATCCGAATTTTAAAAGATTTTAACTGATTTTCAAAAGTATATGGATTCTGCTGACTTTATGGATTGTTTTAACTCTATGCAGTGTCTGCGCAGAGTCTATCGGATTTTATTAGATTGATTTATCAGGATTTCTTTTGATTTATAAAGTCTATAGATTATTTGAATAGCACCAAAAAATAAAGAAAAGACTGATTCAGTGGTGTATTATACAGATCCAAAGGTGTTGAATTTCCAAAGTCAACATATGTTTATCAATCCTTTTTTTGGAATTAAATCATTTTGTTAAAAATTTAAAAAGTTTGGCGATAGTCTTTGATTTTTTTTTAGATTACGTAAATCTGCGCTTTTTTTGATTTATTTGTTCGAGGTTTGTATAATTTACTTACCTGGTATTTTTTTTCTTTGGTTTAATTAAGATATGTTTTGTGATAAGTTTTGTTTGAACTTTTTTTCTCTTTGATTTTCTCCTTCAGGAAAATGAAATTCATGTTTGAAAAATAGAAATTTGTGGTTAAATAGAGAAGAAATTGTTTGCTTTCTTTAATTTCTATTTGAAGATGATCAAGAAGAAAATTGTTTGGATATTATGACTTCTTTTTGGGAATTAAACATTTCATATTGCCTTTTCTAAAGATGTTAAAAAAAATCTCATTTTTTTTTTTGTAGTTTGAAATATTTCTTTGTTTTTCTTATAATTTTATAGAAATGAGATTACTAAAAAAATTGTAATCTAAGATAAAATTATCAAAGACACTTTAATTTTAATATTAATATTAATGAGAGAAAATAAAAAAACTTGAAATCCTACATTTAATGAAATTTATGAGAATCTATAGAGTTTTGGATTTTAATAGACTTTTTAAAATCTAAATTGAATACCTCTAAATTTTAATGGATTTTTTAAAATCTAAATTGAATATCTCTAGACTTTAAAACTTCTTAAAAATCCTATAGATTCTATATTGAATACACACCCCTTGGGTGTATTAATATCTCACTTTATTGTAATTTGGAGTATTTTGAAGTAGGGTAAATATTATGCTCAAAATGTAATTTCCCCCCTCTTCTTTTACATAATAATACCTTCATCTTCTTCTTAAACCCTAAACCCTAAAATCCCTAAAACCGCACCTCAACATCTCGACGCCCTCAGTCATGCCAACCACCGCCGCAGATGGCCAAGAGCCTGCGGCAGCCATTGAAGCTCTGCGGAAGCTAAAGTCCACTGATCCACCTCTGTACCTTTCACCATCGCCGGACCTTTCCAAAGCTGCTCGCTTAGCTTCGGAATACTTGTTCTCGTCGCTTAAACCCTACACTACTAAGTCTCCGTTCAGTCATTTATTGGTAAATGGGTTTGATGCTGAGCAGATATGGCAGCAAATTGATCTCCAATCACAGCCGTTAGTCTCCTCTCTCCGGCGCCAAGTTAGAAACTTTGAGAAAAATCCAGAAGAAATCAATAAGTTGTTTAATTTAGTTGAAAGTAAAGGGAATGGTGATGTTGATGAGAAAAAGAGAGAATATTTGGATTTACAGAGAGAAAGGGAAGGGTTAGGGAGAGATGCTGAGGATTTTGAGGATGAGGAAATGGAGGGGTTTGATGAGGAGGATGAGGATGAGGGCGAGGAGGAAGAGGAAGAGGAAGGGGAAGGAGTTGAGGATAAGTTTCTGAAAATTAAAGAATTGGAAGAGTTTTTGGAGGAGGATGAGGCAAGGGAGTATGGATTAAAGAGAGATAGGAAGGGAAAAAGTGGAAATGATGGTGAAATTATGGATGATGGTGATGACTATGATGAGGAAGAGGTGGAGGACGACCGGAACGAGGATGAGGAGGAAGAAGAAGATGATGAGGTGAGTCTGATTTGTTTGGACATTTGAAATTTAATTTGGAAAAATACTCCAAAATTTTTCGAGCTTATGTTGAATGATATTTTCTTTATTCGTTTGTTGTTGTTTCTTTTCTAGCTTGAAATTATGGGCCTGGAAGATGGTGAAGTTGATGAAGATGGAGAAGGTTTAGGAAATGCCAGGTGCTTTTTTTTTCCTGCTTTACCTTTCATGTTCTGATATTTTTCATTTTCCGAAGTTTCGTTTTTTGGTAGTTAATGTATGAATATGGTTTTGCAAGTTGGATAATAAGATGTTGTGTTGATTGTGGCTTATATGTTCTCTGTGTTTGTTGTTTTAATAAAATTGGAAAGACGATTAATGAATCGTGAGAAAAAAGGGTTTGATCTTTTAGTGTGGACTGTGGAGTGGATATGATAAGAGATATATAAGCTCTAGAGTTTGTATATGGTCCTTAATTCTTTGATATTTTAACCTGGTAGCTTTCTTTATGTACTGCACCTTCTGCAACTTTTTGTTGAGGATTGAGGCACTTAAGGCCAGTGTTGTAAAAATCGGCCCACTAGTGTTGTAAAAATCGGCCTAGTCGTCTGATTAGTCGGTAGTCGGCCACCTACTGCCTAAAAATCCAAAATACCGGGTAAAAAACCGGGTTTGAAAAAAATCGGTCAAATCGGGCTAGTCGGTAAAAAATCGGAATAGTTGGTCAAAATCGGTTGACTTTTTTTAAAAATCTTTCTTCTGCTAAAAACGACGTCGTTTTGGGGAGAGAATTTAAACAAAAAAAACCCTAACCTTCTTCTTCTTCTTCCAAAAAAAAATAGTCTTGTTTGGGTTTCCTCCCAATTGACTGAACTTGCTGTCAATTGAATCTTCTATATGTTAATGGAGATAGAACCTCTTCCATTTCATCATCATCATCATCTTCAATTTTATTTTTAAAGTTGAAAAATCTTCTTGAATATGAGAAGGAATTTAATTATTATGGATGGACTATGTATTTTGATTTGACTAGCATTTCATTGTTAATTTATTCTGGAATTTTGTTTGACTAGTATAATATATATGATAACAGAATTTTAAAAAATACATTGTAATTTAGGGTCGCCGACTAGCCCCGACTACGCCAACTGGTCGCTAGTCCCCTGTCCGACTAGCGACTTCTGCAACACTGCTTAAGGCATGTCCTTCACTTGGATTTTCTCATATAAATTTCTGCCTACATATATGACCAGATGTGTGAGCATGATCACTGGAACTGTCTGAAGAAATTGGCATATGTGAGATCCATCCTCAAATCAAGAAAGATGATTGATTATTTCCTTCTCTGTAGTTCCCATTTCCCCCCTGTACCTTGCCTCTCCTTTTCTTTTCCCATTCCTTTTATTTTCTTAGGGATTTCAGCTAGTTCCCTCCTACGATTAACATAGATTACCCTATCTTCTTCCTTATCAAGAGAAAAAAGGTCTCTCCCTTTTCCATGGCCCTTGAGCCCTCTACCGCTGTTCTTGGAAAAGTAGAAGAAATTTAAGGCAGTTTACCTCCAAGATTTTACTTCATTATCTGGTGTAGTTATTATATTCTTTGCGGATGTGTCTAATCAACATGTCTCATTGTGCTGTTTTGTACAACTACCATATGAAAGGTACGAGGACTTCTTTGGTGGTAAAAAGAAGAATGTTCAGAAACGGAAAGCTAAATCTCTTCAAGGATCAGATGACTTGGAGGGGGATTATGGAACAAGTGATGATGATGAGAATCAGGTAATCAATATAGACGCTTCCTTACTGAATGCAAATGGGACAAGGACGAATAACATTTCTCTTGGGTCTACATTTTAGACCTGCACAAGTTTCGTTGCCTTATATTATGTAGCTACATAGTTCTTTTTGCTTATAGTATTGATATGATTCTATTTGTTCTCTCTTCTCGCAGAAGAAACAGAAGCTTTCCGCTCATGAAAAGGAGCTTCAAAATATCCGTTCTACAATTTCACAGATGGAGAAAGCAAACATGGAGCCAAAGACGTGGACCATGCAGGGAGAGGTATTGTGTTAATTGTCAAGTAATATAGGTCAAACACAATGTTTTTGTGAATGTCTATGAATTTATTGTGACTAAGGTTTATGATAACAGGTTAATGCTGCAAAAAGACCAAAGAATAGTGCACTGGAAGTTGATCTTGATTTTGAACACAATGCCAGACCTGCTCCAGTAATCACAGAAGAGGTTACTACATCTTTGGAAGAACTAATCAAAAAAAGGATCCTTCACGTGAGTTCTCTTCTTCAACAGAAATAATATAATCTATTTATTTAAAAAGAGAAATTTTTATCTTTGCGTTGTGACTAATGTTCCGTAACATATCTGAAGTGTAGATAGATGTGTACTTGCGATATAATTCAGTTGTAAAAATATTTTGCACTAGAACATATATATTTTTATTTAGTTGTAAATCTATATTGAATATATCATTCAGTTCTACATGTCTTACACGGACTTGGTTCTGTTGATATATTTGTACTTGAGATGTCATTCAGTTGTAATATATTTACATTATTGGCTATTATTGTTGTTCCTGATTCTTTTGGTACTTTCTGATTTGTAACTTTTATGTGTAGTCAAATTATCGAGTGCTCTATGTTCGTTTACATTCTAAGGGTGTTGGCTTATAAGTTTCTGGTCCTCGCTCCGTGTGCATGTGTGTTGTGCTAATACAAAAAATGTTATGTGTGTGTATATATGCAGGGGCATTTTGATGATGTTCAGGAGCCCCCCATGTTACCCTCCAGAACGCCAAGACAAGTAAAGGAATTGGTAATTCTTTTACTCCCTATTATCCTTTATATCATTTCGGATGGATTTCTAGCACAATTTCCTTGAGCAAAGTTCCAGTGACATGGTGATGAATTTGCATTTTATTTAATGTCTGCAGGATGAGAACAAAAGCAAGAAAGGGCTTGCTGAAGTTTATGAGGTTAGTATACATGATGTGATTCATGTTTTTTTTTGGCTCCCTGTGATGATTCTGACTTGAGTAATTTTACTTCTGTTTTTCTGTTCTTTTGATAATCTTACTTGTTTTATGAGATTCGTTTCCCCGCCGAACTTATGATATTGAGCAACCCACTGATGGATGCAGGAAGATTATGTTCAAAAGACTGGGCTTGTGTCAACGGCATTGTCACTCGCGGACCAACAGAAGGAAGAAGTAAGTTCTAGCATTGACGCCTTTTTTGTTGGTTTCTTTTTTGAAGTTGCATGCTCCATTGTGAAGAGATTATCTTGTCTTCATAATTTGTGTACTTTCTTCAGTTTGATGCATAACTAAATATATGGCGGCCTAATAGTGAAATGACTCTTTTCACATATTTGAGCTTGTAACCTGTTCTTAACTATTGCTGCTGAAAAATCACATTGCATCCTTTATCAGGAAAAGTATGTTATGCATTTAATGATGCAATTATTAAGTTCATAAGTTCAACTTTAGTGGCTTCACGCCTTCAAGTTTGGATAGGAGTACAATCATCTACAAAATATGGAGCTGCATATGGTTTTGTTCGTTGCCTTAAAAATGAGAGCAGTTGTCAAAATGAGAACAGTTTTTATTAAGACTAGGACCATCCACGTGCAAATGCACGTGATGGATTTCTAGTAAAATTTGAACTTTCATACTATCCACATGCATTTACAAGTGATATAATTTTGGTAGAACTAGAAGGATAACACAAAATAAATATAGTTGGAACACATTTTGCTAAGAAGAAAGTACTACTAACCTTAGAAGAGCAGGAATGAATATACCACGGAAATTAATTTATAAACTTCTGAGCAACAACAATGCTGCTAGCACAAACCTTAAGCTTGAAAATCCTCTAATTATGCCAGCTTGTACAAAAAAGGGAGTTGAACCTTGGAAGCAAGAAGCCAAAACCCACCAAAATGTAAAGGAACGACATAAATGTTAGAGCCTATGTACCTGCGAGGACTATGGCAGAAGCTTTCCTCAAGTAGCAAGCCCCATGGAATTGTCTGTAAGCTTTCTGTGGAACGGTTCCTAGTTCCTACTATTGTTAATATTTGGCTTCTGAAGGTTAATAGATATTCATGGAGAGGAGGAGCAGTGGAGAGTGTGTTATTGAGGAAAAATGAGTCACATAAGAGAAATGGTCATTAGGAGTCTGCCATTATATTTATTTATTACATTATAGAAATAGAAAGACATACCTTCATCTGAATGTTTGCATCAGTGTTGCAAAAGTCGCTAGTCGCTAGTCGGTCGGCAGACAGGGGACTAGCGACTATCGGGGACTAGTCGGCGACCCTAAATTACAATGCATTTTTCAAAATTCTGTTATCATATATAATATTTCTAGTCAAACAAAACTTCAGAATAAATTAACAATCAAATAAAAAAAACATAATCCATCCATAATAACTAAAATCAACATCAAATACTAAACATCATTTGCATTTGTTGGTTGTTCATCATCTTGTCCATATTATTTCTTGACCGGTTTGTTAGGTGGACTAAACTCCAATGGTAAAGGAGCCAAAAAGAAAAACAAAAAGATTTCACACGTATCTTGCCACATGTCAACAAAAGAGACAGTTCTCCTCTTACTACTTAGGCGTAAGATTACAAAATGGTCCCCACTCTTTATTCAATTCCTTCCTTCCTTCTTCCTCACGAGACCTTCGTGCCCTTTACCCAAAAAAAAAAGAAAAGAAAAAAGCAGAATTTCAGAGAAGCCGGAGCAAAGAAATCGGAGTCAATCGGACGGAAAGCTCGGAGAAGCCGGAGCAAAGAAATCGAAGTCAATCGGAGCCCTTTGCAAGTTCCAATTGAAGCCCTTTGCAAATTCCAATCGAAGTCTGACAGTGACCTTTGTTGACGGAGAACACAGAGCCGCCGGAGAAATGGAGAAGAGTGCAGGGCAGCCGGAGAAATGGAGAAGAAGCGGTTATGGTGGATTTTTTTCGCAGCTCAGGGCAGTCTGACGATAGTAATTTTTTTCGTTTTTTTTTTGGGTTTTTTTGAAGTATTTAGCCCTAATTGAGAAGTTTATTTTATTTTTAAATTCCTTTAACCAAAACGACGTCGTTTTGGACCCAAAATATCGATTTTTAAAAAACGGTCAACGATTTTGACCGATTACTACGACTGTTGACCAACTAGCCCGATTAGTTGACCGACTAGGACGATTTTTTCCCGATTTTTTGCCCGATTTGTTTCACACCCGATTTTTTACCCGATTTTTGATTTTTCTAGGCATTTGGGGGCCGACTAGCGACTAGTCCCCGACTAGCCCGATTTTTGCAACACTGGTTTGCATTACCTGAAAGGCCAAACTAATTTCTATTGAACTTAAAAACGTTACATTTTCAGCTTTACTGTCTTGCAATATACAGAATGTAACTCCTATATTAATTTTCCATGGAAAATTTGTTAGTTATCTTCCATTTAACTCTTAAAATTAGTGCAATTAAATCGTATATAACTCCTAATCGTATATAATTAAATCGTATCTTTCTTGAACCCATTTTTGTGTTTTGTTCAAACACTTGAATTTCCCCAGTGTTGTCAATCGCGGATGGCGGATCATGGCGGCAAGCCAAAAAAAACGCCATAACGTTATAGCGGGCGCTATAACGCCTAATAGCGGACACATGGCGGAGACAATAAAATAATGCAAATTATATATAATACAATGCATAATCTAAATAAAAAGCACAAAAATAACAACATGAATCGAACAAATCACTCAAAAATCATTAATCAACCATTAATCAGACAAAATTTCTAGGCTTTTGGTTCTTTTGTGTAAATTCCTAAAATTTAGGGACTAAAATGCAAATATTTATCCTACTATATTTCTGGCATATTTTACTTTAATCATTCTCAAAAAATGTTTTCTTTTATTTTTTTTTGTCCTATTAAATATTAAAAATATAAAGTAGGCCATTTAGGACTTGTTGTAACATAAGTGTTTTATGGGATTTTATATGCTAATATTTTAATTGCACTTTTAGTCCTGAGTATATAAATGCTTTTATCTAACCCTAGAGAAAGAAAAAAAAACATTTTCTTCCTCCCTTTTCTCTCTCCTCAGCGGCGCTCCCTCCCCTTCTACCACCACCGTTCTCTTCTTCTTCTCCGACAACCGCCACCGTCTCTCTCTCTCTCCTTTCTTCTTCTTTCTTCTCTCTCTTCGTTCTTCCCTTCCTCAACCGCGAAGCACAAAAAAAAAGAATCAGAAGATGGAAGATGAAGAGAAGAAAAAAAAAAGATGAAAGATGAAAGTGACGTACATACCTGCTATGGAAGAGAGGCGGCAAGAACTGAAGCGGCAAAGAGTATTCCAGAAGACTTCTTCTTTTTTTGAAGAAAGACAATATATTATAATATAGCAACCAAGCCCATTTATAAAAAAAGACTTCTTCTTTTTTGAAGAAAGTCAATATATTATAAAGTAATCAAGCCCAAAACCCGCCATAACCGCCATGCCCCGCCATAAAGGAGCCGCCATAACTCCCGCGAAACGCTAAAAGGCGGACACCGCTATATTTGAGGATATAACGCATTGCGTATTGCGGTGGACAAAAATTCCGCCACGCCATGGCCGCCATTTGATAACACTGAATTTCCCAATTACTGTATTGCACTTGAGTTTTTGGACATCCCATACTCTTACAAGGGCATTTTTGGCAATCAAAAAAGGAAGAAACACAAATGTGTAAATCATTACTCTTGGAAACATTTTGCATGTGGAGTGCGAGGAAAAGGATGTAAAGTGCCCATGATTTCTATTTTGATTGATTTCTTTTTGGTACTCAGGTAAAGGTGTTGTTCAAGGAACTCTGCTCCAAATTGGATGCTTTATCACATTTCCACTTCACTCCAAAACCGGTATGATTTCCTGCTACTTAATCTATTAGTTTCAAAATAATTACAATTTCTGAATCATTTTCTTTGTGTACTTATACATCAAATTATATGGTTAGGTCATAGAAGACATGTCTATACAAGCCAATGTCCCTGCCCTGGCAATGGAAGAGGTAACTCAACAGAACTGGTTATCTTCTCAAAGCTAGCTTAGTTTTGATGTATTCATAGTACCTGGTTGAAAAACAGCCTTTCGTATTTAACCTACTTTGTCTGTTCCTGTATGGTAGGTTGCACCACTGGTGGTCTCTGATGCGGCTATGCTTGCTCCAGAGGAAGTTTTTTCTGGGAAAGGCGATGTAAAGGAAGAAACTGAGCTAACACAGGAGGAGAGGAAGAGGAGACGAGCAAAAAAGAAAAGAAAATTTAAAGGTAAGATCCAATGTTCTAATAGAATTATATTTTATAAGTAGTTAAAAGGACATCAGTGAAGGTAACAATTGAAAATTTTCAATAATACTCTTGAGAAATGTGATTTCGATGAGAAGAATAAACAGTAAGAGACTAATGTATGTTGAAGCTACAATCTGCCTATGCCTTCAGCAAATCTTAAATGTAAAACCATCTTAATCTGAGGAACTCTTCTTGGTAAGAAATATCTGTTTTAGGTCATCATAGGTTTGATTATCACCTCCAAATGCATTGAAAAGGAAAAGCATCTAATGTTTTGTTCATTAAAAATCCTTAAGAAATCAGGGCTCTTTCTGCCTCTCTTTCCTGGATTTCTTTTTATCAGTTTCTATGAATTTGAACGACTTATATGCTGTTTTACTAAACACTGCGCGACTGTTTGAATACTGCAAGTCATTAAGTGTGATATGGCTGCATATTTAAGTGTAATATCGCTGCTCATTTCCCCTTCACGTATCTTGCTGGGCTTAATTGTATTACAGCTGAGACGACAAAAAAGATGGCAATTAAGGCACAACAGAACGCACAGCAGAGCAAACAGCCTAAACATGTTGATGGTGATTATTCAACTTTATTTCATAATTGATCTTTTATTTTGAAGCTAAGCTTCGTGCTACTCAAATCTGATACCTCATTTACTACAGGCGGTGAAGAATCATCATAAATTTATGCAGCTTTATATTCCTGAGGTGATGTGTCTTTCTCTCTTCTGCCGAGCAATGATCGTGTTATGGAGCTGCAATGGGATCGGCATCCTTGTTTTATTGAAGATTTTCACCAGCAGAAAAAGTAACCGCGGTCAAGTTGTGGCTAGGCTCAGGACTGGACGTAACACACGTGACAGGGAAGATGCTCGAAAACCCATTAACTTTTTCTGCTGGAATCTTGATATTAGGTTTTTTCGTCATAAATTAAATTTTAGACATCATATATAGATGTATACAAACTTGTTCCTGCAATTTTGATGAGGTATAACAGAGTTTTTTTTGGTAGATTTCTTGTTCTCTTCTACCTGTCCTCCCAGAAATTTATAGCTTCACTTTGATATATTTATACAGCTGAAATAGACTACAAAACTGAGTTCTCTATGACAAATGAAAATGTAATGGTAATTTAGCTACAGTCATTGTTGTTCCATTTTATCATTCTTCCAACGCTACCATAGTCTACTACTGCTCATCCACGCCCTCGATAATTGACGGCCCCAGAAATCGCCAGTGGCACTGAAAATTTGGCGGTGGTGCTGTTGCAATGGGTGGGATGAGAGAGGTACAAGGAGAAGAAAAAAGAAAAAGGGTGAATGAGCACACAAAACAAACCCTGACCCTTGACCAACTAATCAGTTCATAAAACATAATAATTGCGAAGGTCTAATAGAGCTTACCGGGCATCAGAGAAATTTGTATACAAAATGGTGATGTTTTATTTATGGATAATGATGAACCTACAACTTATCAGGAAGTAATTCATGGTATAGATTATGAGAAATGACTGGAGGTAATGAGATATGAAATGGATTCCATGTATACCAACTTAGTTTGGATCTTGGTTGACTACCTGAAGGGTTAAACCCATGGGGTTCAAATGAGTTTTTAAGACTACAACTTGCATGAAAGTAAATATACATACCTACAAAGGGCGATGAGTGACAAAAAATTCAAAACAAATTCATGGTATCGACTATGATGAAACTTTTTTTTAGTAGAGATGTTCAAATTCATTCGGAACTTGCTTGCAATAACTGCATTTCATGATTATGAAATCTGGAAAATAGATCTCAAACTGCATTCCTTAATGAATATCTTGATGAGGATGTATACATGACACAACCTCGAAGATTTTGTCGCTCCAGAAAATGCTGGAAATGTATGCAAGATAAACAATCTATGTATGGATTAAATCAAACTCCTCAAAAGTTGAAAGATTCGTTTTATTGATTCAGTCCGAGAATTTGAGTCATTAGAAACGAGGATGAACCATATGCTTACAAGAAGGTTAGTGACATCTAATTGCCTTCCTTATATTGTATGTAGATGACATACTATTAATAGGGAATGACATTTCAACTTTACAGTCTTTAAAGATTTGGTTAGAACAATGTTTCTCTATGAAAGACTTGGGTTAAGCTACCTATATATTAGGTGTCAAGATCTATAAAGATAGACCTCGCAAACTACTTGGTCTAAGTCATAGTACGCATATAGACAAAGTGCTAAAACCGTTTAACATGCAAGAATGAAAGAAAGGATATTGTCCTATAGCGCATGAAACAGTTCTTTCGAATAATCAATGTTATAAGACACTAGAATAGAAAGAACATATGAAAAAAATTCTGTATGCATCTGCAATTGAATCTATCAGGTATGCCATGTTATGTCTCTATTCACGAAATTCCAGGTTTGAGCACATGAGGGGACAATTAATCCATTCAATGAATCGCGACATCATCTTCCCCTCCCCCCCGAAAAACCTTGGCATAAGGATTAAGGCTTGGCAGATTAAAGACACTAGAAAAGAAAGAACGCATGAAAAAGATACCATATGCATTTGCAATTGAATCTATCAGGTATGGCATGTTATGTCTCTATTCGCAAAATCACTGGTTTGAGCACATGAGGGGACAATAAATCCATTCGATGAATCGCGACATCATCTCGCCTCGAAAAACCCCGCCCAATGATTATGGCTTGGCAGATTAGAGACAAGTGGAGATTGATCGTGAACAACAAACGCGGAGTGAGGATTAAGTAACTCAAACCTAATATCTGGTTAGTAAGGTAATCTTTGACTAACTCTAAGGATTATGGCTTGTCATGGAAGTTCTGACCACTTAATTTGCACGTGATACTTTTTTCTTTATGGGTTAAAAATCCTTTAATATATGATTACGTATCTGGTTAGTAAGGTAACATTTTCCCATATAATTAGCTCAAACCTAGTATGTAATATCATGTTATTTTTCTCTTTATAATGATCTAAAATGATAGGCCAAACATATAATAAGCTATCGTCTTATTTCATATTACATATCTCGCACATGAACCTGTTTTCTTTCACGTATTTAAAAACCTTATCATAACTAACTAAATTTAGGCAAATTGATCGTTATTGTCCCTAAACAATTTATAACACAGACGTAAGGTCCCAAAATATAGTTTTCTGGACATTAAAATACTCAAACAATTTACGATTGGTGTGTAAGGTCCTTCTGTCTAAAAAGTGACGGTCAACATGAATTTTGGGAAAAAAATAAAGTCAAAGCAAAAATTATATGGGTAATATGGTACTTTGCACCCCACCTCTACTTATTCTTCAAACCCCACGCACCCCCACTTCCTTTTCCTTCTTCCAGATGAATCCCGATCACTACCCCTTCTTCCCCCCAAAAAAATGCAGGAAAAAAAAATGTTGAAACAAAAAATGAAGAAACCCAATTATCTCCTTCATCCATCAACAAACCCAATTTCCTCCTTCACTCCATCAACAAAAATGCAGAAACGCAAAAATGACCAATCCAAAAATCCATATCCAAATACAAAGAAGCAAGAATAACTATCAATATCCTTCCAAGAACCACCAAGAATTGGACATTTTGAGTTCAAGAACATATTAAAAAAAAATCAAAATTGACAATGGCAAAATTAGCTAGACAAATTCATAAAACAATTAAGAAAGCTAACCTAAAAATTAATGATCAAGAATAGTCCAAAAATCATCAAATTGGTCAAAATTAATGATCAAGAACAACCCAAAAATGTCAAAATAATTGTTAAATTTTTTTTTTTTTATATTTCTTGGAGAAATTGCAAATTTGGGATTTGATAGTGTTAGTAGTGCCCTAGGACCATTAGCATATGTTGTACGTTTTATATCTTTTTGAGCATTTCATCTGAATAGTTAATTTTGCTTATGAACATCAAATGCGTGATTTGATAGTAAAACTCATTTGCTTATGTAATTACTAATCTAGTTGTCCCTAGTTTTATGCAATCTACTTTACAATGAAATAAAACTAGTATGATGTTTGATTGATGATTATGTTTTACTAATCATGTGTAATGAGTACAAATCATATCATAGATGCAATATATTGAGATATATCGTATCGGAGGTGATCCGTTAGAGAAGTAATACTTCATGGTCCTTAGTCATAAGTATTACTTCCTCAATACTATTTTAGAATCCTTAGACCTTATGTCTCCATTGATTCTAGCATGAATGGAGCCACGTTTTGACTCGACCGTACGTTGCTTTTTAATCGAGTAATCAATACGATTGATGATCGGATGTAGTGTCCTATCATGGCTTGAATGTGAGAGGCATTGTAAGGAATTTGTCCCTCTATTATTAGAGAGAGATATCCATGGGCCCCTCGATAGGGAAAGACTGTTTAAATGCATGGCCGTGCTCAAATGTATTTAATAAAGTGGTTATTAAATATTGTTTGATGGAACAGTCTACCTGGAGATCGAGCATAAATATAATTAAGCCTTATAAGGGTGACGACTACCATGCCTTATGCTTAATTAGGATATCGCGAGACAAAGGGATTAAATAGTGAATTGATATTAGGTTCCTCCGTAAATTCATTTACTTTGGTTAGTCACAATGTCCTGCTAGGGACCGCTTGTGATTTATGAACTCACACTACTTCTAAGTGTGTTTTCATTGCCAGTGTGATATGAACCTACAAGGTCACACGCATAGACGAGTTAACGAGCTTTATGTCCAGATTCAATGAATCTAGAATGTGTCTAAGTTCATTGTATCTGACATTTATTTTCTGAGAATAATAAAATTGTTATTATTTCGAATTAGAGAGAATGAGGGGTATTTTTGGTATTTGGTTTTAACTGGGATTACGTGGGAGTTATTATCCGATAAAGACTCCACTACCAGTAGAAGTCTAGGGGACGTGGGAGTTGAAAACTCCCACTGCCAAAAGAGGTGGATAGGACGTGGGAGTTGTTCTTGAAACAAACTCTCACAACCTATATAAACCTCTCTTGGCCGAAACCCTAGAATTAATGCTTGAGCCGCAATAAACTAATTTTTCTCCCGAAATCAGATTTCTGGATTTCTGCCCTTCTCTTCTTTCTATATTCCCGAAACTCAGAAAAGAAGAGCTAGCACTCGCTGCCCGTTTCGTCGCGTGGATACCGGTAGAAAGTGATTCCGCAAGGGAAGGCTTTTGGGGCAGCAGCACACATCCGATTCAAGAAACAACAACTTCCATTCAAGAATCAGATTCTTGAACCCGAAAAGTAAGTTTCTGTCTAGATTTTTTTCTTCCGATTCCTATGGTATGAGCTGATCATTCGGGGGAGGACTCATGGGTGTTTAGAACGAGTTTCTACCCATGAACCCCTTCAGATAGTTGTTGAAGAAGATGGAGAGAGGTGGGTTGGATGTTTCTTGAAGAAGATGGAGAAGAAGAGAGGTGGGTAGGGTGGATGGTTGTTGAAGGAGATGGAGAGAGGTGAGATTGGATGTTTCTTGAAGAAGATGGAGAAGAAAAAAGGTGGGTAGGGTGGATGGTTGTTGAAGAAGATGGAGAAAAAAGAGAGTGGAGCTCACCCGGGGGGGGGGGGGAGGGGGGGTAAGGGGTGGGATGTTTTAATTATGATGTACCAATCATATCCCTGAAATATTTTCGTTGACTTGATAAAAAATTTGAATTAACAGTTGACTAACATGTTTTTGGACAGAAGGACCTTACACACCAATCGTAAATTGTTTAAGGATTTTAATGTCCAGAAAAATTCGGTAGGGACCTTATACTTGATTCATAAATTGTTTAGGGACAATAATGACAAATTAGCCCTAAATTTACATAACTAACAAGTTCCACTAAAAATTAGTTTCGAAAGCGATTGAGTGAATTTATTTGTTACTTTACGCCCGGACACACCAGATTTTGCTTGAAAGCGATTGAGCAAATTTATTTGTTGCTTTTAAGATGTATCCTTTTTCTTACTCTAATATACACGTCATGGCTTGCCCAAAATCCCCAACCATATTGGTAGTTTTTATTATAAAAAAGAATCTTAAAAACATGAAATTTATATGATGTTTAAATTATAATATATATTATACTAAACTAATGAATAAAATATCATAATATTTATTTAAATATATCATTGAGTATGTTCGCGAGGTTTCGAGCCGACTATCTAAGTAAGTATTCATGCTTAGCTTGTTTAAGGATTGAAGCTTGAAATCATACTTGAATTCGAAGGTGGCGGTGGTAGCTATGATTTTAATACCTAACAATGTGATAAAGACGACTAAAACATAATGGAGATCACAAGTAACCACAATGAAGAGGACATCTATGAACAAGCTCCTTCTCCGGAAGAAAAAAAAATACTCGAATTCGAGATAAAAAATAAACTAAACTCAAGCCTAAATCGAAAAATACACAATTCCATTACAATCCCGGCCTTATCTTAATATAATTTAGAATATTTTTTTGTAATAAGGATATCATTATTAATTGAGAAAGAGAGCAATGATTGAAAAAATTCATGTCCTCGGGCAACCAGAATCTCAGGGCAAGTGAGGCTCCTGACCTCCACTCGAAAATTGTGTCGCCTTAGCACTTTTGGTGCAACGAATTTTCGACCAACCCTAGAGGTAACACTTTTTTTGGTCATCATCAGTAGATGACTTTGTCTAATGCATCATGTAATTTTTCATGACGCTGCTTTGCATGAGCTTTCATATTAGCTAAAGATATATTTTTATGTTATTTTAACTTTGGCTTTGTAGAGTTAGATTAGGTCATTTTAATGTAAAAATTATACTTAATCCAATGATCACATAAAATTGATCCATCTTTTAAATTTAGAGCAAATTTCAGTTAAAGGTACTCTCTGGATGCTCCATTTGAGTTAAATAAACTATAAGAATAGGTTTAGGGGACTTTATTTCAAATTGATTTAGAAGATTTGACAAATGTCTAAACGGAAAACTAATGAAAGAGAGTATTGAACATGGTGAAAATACAAAAATGCAAACAAAATCATGATTGGAGGGAGAAAGATAAATAGCTCGTCAACAAATCAATATCTAAGCGAAACAAAAATTTGGAAGAGAAAAATTGTCATGGAAATTCTGAGCACTTAACTTGCACGTGATACTTTTTCATTTATTTGTTAACAAACATTTAATTTATGAGCACGTACTTGGCTTGTAAGGTAATCGTTTGCCTTATCATTAGTTCAAATTTAATATTAATTTTTTCTTTTTGTAATAGTTGAAATGATAGATCAAAAATATATAATAAGCTATAGTCTTATTTCATATTACATATCTCGCACGTGATAATATTTTACTTCACGCATTTAAAAACCTTATCATAATTAGCTAAATTTACGAAACTAACAAGTTCCACTAAAAATTAGTTTCGAAAGTGATTGACCGAATTTATTTTTTACTTAACGCCCGGACACACAAGCCTGGCTTGAAAGCGATTAAGAAAATTTATTTGTTGCTTTCATTATGTATCATATTTCTTACTCTAATATATAAGCTAGGGCCTACCAAAACCATATTGGTAGTTTGTTTTTTTATTATTATAAAATAGAAGCTTAAAAATATGAATTTTAAATTATAATATATATTTTACAAAAGTATTGAATAAAATATTATAGTATTTATTTAAATATATCATTGAATATGTTCGCGAGGTTTCGAGCCGACTATCTAAGTATTACTGCTTAGCTTGTTTAAGGATTCAAACTTGAGACCATACTTGAATTCGAAGGTGTCAATGGCAGTAGTAGCTATGGTTTTAATACCTAACAATGTGAGAAGACGACCCAAAACATAAGGGAGATCACCAATAACCACAGTGAAGAGAACATCTATGCAATGCTCTAAGAGTGTTCTACGGATCCCAGCGAGTCCACCAACAAGCTCTTCCTCCGGAAGAAGAAATACTCAAATTCGATTTCGAGATAAAGAAAAACTAAACTCGAGTCTAACTCGAACAATACACAATTCAATTACAGTCCGACCTTATCTTAATATAATTTATAATATATTTCTTGTAATAAGGATATCTTTATTAATAGAGAAAGAGAGAAGCGATTGTGGAATCCATGTTTTCAGACAACCAGAATCTGAGGACAAGTGGGTCTCCTGACCTCCACTTGAAAATTGTGTCGCCCTAGTACTTTTGGTGCAACAAAGTTTCGACTAACCCTAGAGGTAGCACTCTTTTGGGCATCATCAGTAGATGACTTTGTCTAACGCATCATGTAATTTTTCACAACGCTGCTTTGTAGGGTCTTCCAGATGAGCTAATAATAGATTTTAAGGTAATTTTAACTTAGACTTTGTAGAGTTAGATTAGATCATTTTAATGTAGAAGTTATACTTTAATCATTTGCAATGATCACATAATATTGATCAATCTTTTAATTTTAGAGCGAATTTCAGTTAAAGGTACTCACTGGATGCACCATTTGGGTTAAAATGAACTATAAGAATAGGCTTTGGGAATTTTATTTAAAATTGATTTAGAAGATTTGACAAAGGTCTAAATGGAAAACTAATAGAAGAGTGTATTAAACATGGTAAAAATACATAATTGAAAACAAAATTATGATCGGAGGAAAAAAGAGATAAATAGCTCGGTAATAATTTAATGTCTAAAGCCTAACAAAAAATTTGGTAGAGAAAACTTGTCACGGAAATTTTGACCATTTAACTCCCACGTGATACTTTTTCCTTTGTGTTAAAAAAACATTCGATTTATTATTATGTACCTGGCTTGTAAGGTTTCCTTTTTCAATATATTAAATTCAAATCTAATGTTATTATTTTTCTTTTTATAATAGCTAATGTGATGGATCAAGCACATATAAGATATCGTCTTATTTCATGTTACATATCTCACACATAATCTTATTTTCTCTCACGTGTTTAAAAACCTTATCATAACTAGCTATATTTAGTAATTTTCATAAAAAATATTCTTGAAAGCGATTGAGCAAATTTATATGTTGCTTTGATGTTGTATCCTTTTGTCTTACTCTAATATACAGGTCAAAGTATGCTTAAACCTCAACCATATTGGTGGTATATATATATATATATATATATATATATATATATATATATATATATATATATATATATATATATATATATAAAAGCTTAAAAACATTAAATTTTATATAAACTTTGAATAATGATATATATAGTATACTAAATTATTCATAAAATAGTATATTATTTATTTAAATATATAACTGTATCTGTTCGTGAGCTTTCGAGTAGAATATTTCAAGTATTATGGCTTGGCTCATTTAAAAATTGTAACATAAGATCATACTTGAATTTGGTGGTGGCGTTGACGATAGTGGTTGTAGATAAGGTTTCCATACCTAACAATGTGAGGAAGATGATCAAGAACATAAAGGAGATCATCGATAACAGCATTGAATAAGACATCTATGCAATGCTCAAATAGTGTTTTATGGATCCCACACGAGTCCACCAACAAGCTAATCCTCCGGAAAAAATACTGGAATTCGAGTTCGAGATAATAAACAATTAAACTCAAGTCGAACTCAAAAAAAGCTCAATTCTATTACAACATTGGTCTTATCTAAACAAAATTTAGAATATCATTTCCAGTAATAAAGATATCATTATTAAAAGATAAAGTGTGCATGAATAGTGGAATCCATGTACTCGAGCCACTAGAATATGCGGGCAAGTGGAGCACCTAACCTCCACTTGCAGAATCTTCCAGATTAGCTAACGATAATTTTTTAGGTCCTTTTAGCTTTGACTTTGTAGAGTTAGATTAGTTAATTTTAATGCATAATTTATACCTCAATCATTTGCAATGATCACATATAATGGATCCGTCTTTGTAAATTTAGAGTTGATTACAATTAAATGTGCACTCTGGAGGCTCCAGTTAAGTTAGAAGGATTTAAAAAAAAATAGAATTATAAGTATAAGCTTAGGGGATTTGTTTCAAATTGATTTACAAGATTTGGCAAAGAACTAAACAGAAAACTAATAGAAGTGGGTATTAAAAATAGTGGAAATATGTAATTGCATACAAAATTATGATCGAACGAGGGCGATAAATAGTTCGTCAACAAATCAATGTCTAAGCAAAACAAAAATTAGGAAGAGAAAACTAGTCATGGAATTTTTTACCATTTAATTCACATGTGATACGCTTTCCTTTATGGGTTAAAAAACCTTTGATTTATGATTACATATGTGGTTAATAATGTAATCGATTCCCCATATAATTAGCTCACACCTAATATGCACTATCCTATTATTTTTCTCTTTATAATTATCTAAAATGATAGACCAAACATATAATAATCTATCGTCTTATTTCATATTGCATACCTTTCACGTGATCCTATTTTCTTTCACGCATTTAAAACCTTATCATTACTAGATAAATTTACATTACTAACAATTTTTACTAAAAATTAGTTTCAAAAGCGATTGAGCGAATTTATTTGTTACATAAAGCCCGAACACACAAACTTGGCTTGAAAGCGATTGAGAAAATTTATTTATTGCTTTCATTATATATAATTGTTTTTACTCTAACATACACATTAGGGTCTGCCCAAACTCCAAAACATATTGGTAGTTTTTATTATAAAAAAGAAGCTTAAAAAATTAAATTTATTTAAATTTTAAATTATAATATATTAAATAAAAATATCTTAGTATTTATTTCAATATACCATTTAATATGTTCGCGAGCTTTCGAGCCGACTATCTAAGTATTCAAGCTCAGCTCGTTTAAGTATGATAACTTAAGATCTTACTTGAATTCGAATGTGGTAGTGGTAGCCAGGGTTTAAATGCCTAACAATATGAGAAAGGCGATACATAACATAATGGAGGTCACATATAACCACAATGAAGAGGACATATATGCAATGCTCTAAGAGTGTTGTACGGATCCCAACTAGTCCACCAACAAGATCCTCCTTCGGGAAAAAACTCGAATTCGAGTTCGAGATAAAAAACAACTCAACTCGAGCCTAACTCGAAAACAGAATAATTCCATTAAAGTCCTTGCCTTATCTTAATATAATTTAGAACATATTTTCTTGTAATAAGGATATCATTATTAATAGAGAAAGAGAGCACCGATCGTAGAATCCATGTCCACGGGCCACCAGAATCTGAGGGCAAGTGAGGCACCTAACCTTCGCATGAAAATGGTTTCACCATAGCACTTTTGCTGCAACGAAGTTTCGATCAACCCTAAGGGTAACACTCTTTTGGGCATCATTAGTAGATGACTTAGTCTAATGCATCATTTAATTTTCGCAACGCTGCTTTGTAGGAGGTTCCAGATTAGCTAAAGTTAGATTTTTAGGTAATTTTAACTTTGGATTTGTAGAGTTATATTAGGTCATTTTATTGTAGAAATTATACTTTAATTATTTGCAATGATCACATAAAATAGATCCATATTTATAATTTAGAGCAAATTTCAGTTGAAGATACTCCCTGGATGCTCCAATTTAGATAGAAGGATCTATAAGAATAGGCTTAGAGGATTTATTTCAAATTGATTTAGAAGATTTGACAAATAACTAAACGAAAAACTAATGGAAAAGATAATTAAAATTGTGAAAATACATAATTGCAAACAAAATTATGATCAGACGCGCGAGAGATAAATAGCTCGTCAACAAATCAATGTCCAAGCAAAAAAAAACTTAGGAAGAGAAAACTTGTCATAGAAGTTATGACCACTTAACGCGCACGTGATACTTTTTCCCTTACGGGTTAAAAAACCTTTAATTATGATTACATATCTGGTTAGTATTGTAATATTTCCACATATAATTAGCTCAAACCTAATATGTACTATCCTATTATTTTTCTCTTTATAATGATCTAAAATGATATATCAAATATATAATAAGCTATCGTTTTATTTCGTATTACATATCTCGCACGTGATCCTATTTTATTTTAATACATCATTGAATATGTTCGCGATCTTTCGAGATGACTATCTAAGTATTCATGCTCAACTCGTTTAAGGATTGTAACTTAAGATCATACTTTAACTTGAAGGTGGCGGTGGTAGCTAGGGTTTCAATACCTATCAATGTGAAAAAGACGATCCAAAACATAATGGAGATCACTGCTAACCACAACGGAGATGACATATACGAGTTGCTCTAAGAGTGTTCCATGGATCCCAGAGTCCACTAATTAACAAGCTCCTTCTTTGGAAGAAAAAAACTCGAATTCGAGTTCGAGATAAACAACAACTCAACTCAAGCCTAACTGAAACAAATCACAATACCATTATTATCTTTATATAATTTAGAATATATTTTCTTGTAATAAGGATATCATTATTGATATAGAAAGAAAGCATCGATAGTGGAATCCATCTCCTCGGGCCACCAACAGAATCTGAGGGCAAGTGACGCACCTAACCTCCACTTGAAAATGGTGTCGCCTTGGCACTTTTGGTGCAACGATGTTTTAACCAACCCTAGGGATATAACTCTTTTTGCTATCATCAGTAGATGACTTTGTATAAAGCATCATGTTATTTTTCACAACGCTGCTTTGCAGGAGCTTCCATTTTAGCTCAAGATAGATTTTTAGGTAATTTTAACTTTGGTTTTGTAAAGTTAGATTAGGTCATTTTAATGTAGAAATTATACTTTAATCATTAGCAATGATTATATAAAATATATTCATCTTTTAAATTTAGAGTGAATTTATGATAAACGGTACTCTCTGGATACTCCAGTTAACTTAGAAGGAACTATAAGAACATGCTTATGTAATTTATTCAAATTGATTTAGAAGATTTGACAAAGAACTAAACAGAAGACTAATGGATGAGAGTATTAAACATGGTGGAAATACATAATTGCGAACAAAATTATGATTGGAGGAAGAGAGATAAATAACTCGGTTACAATTCAATGTATAAAGTGAAACTAAAACTTGGAAGAGAAAACTTGTCACGGGAATTCTGACCATTTAACTCCCATGTGATATTTTTTCCGTTATGTGTTAAAAAATCTTCGATTTATGAGTACGTAGCTGACTTGCAATGTTATCTTTTGCCATATATTTAGTTCAAATCTAACATTATTATTTCCTTTTTATAATAGCCAAAATGATAAATCAAATATATCAAAACTATCGTCTTAATTCATGTTACATATCTTGCACGTGATCCTATTTTCTTTCACTCGTTTAAAAACCTTACATAACTAACAATTTCCACAAAAATTAATTTCGAAAGCGATTGAGCAAATTTATTTGTTACTTTGATGTTGGATCCTTTTGTCTTACTCTAATATACATGTCGAAGTCTGTCTAAACATCAACCATAAATGTGTGTGTATATATATAAGCTAAACAATATAAATTTGAAAAATGATATATATTATACTAAATTATTAAAAAATAATATATTATTTCTTTAAATATATAACTGAATATGTTCTTGAGCTTTCGAGCAAAATATCTAAGTATTATAACTTGGCCGTTTAAAGATTGTAACATAAGATCATATTTGAATTCGGTGGTGGTATTGACAGTAGTGGTCGTAGATAGGGTTTCAATACCTAACAATGTGAGAAGACGATCAAGAACAAAAAGGAGATCACCGATAACCACAGTGAAGAAGACATCTATGCAATGCTCAAATAGTGTTGTATGCATGAGTCCACCAACAAGCTAATCCTCTTGAAAAAAATACTTGAATTCGAGTTTTATATAAGAAACAATTAAACTTGAGCCGAACACAAACAAAGCTCAATTCCATTACATCCCCAGTCTAATCTAAACATACTTTATAATATCTTTTCCGGTAATAAGGATATCATTATTAAAAAATAAAGTGTGCATGAATGGTGGAATCCATGTACTCTACCCCCCACAAAATGCGGGCAAGTGGAGCACCGTGCCTCCACTTGAAAATGGAGTTGGCTCAAGCACTTTTGGTGTATAAGTAGTACTATTTTGGCCATCATCAGTAGATTGCGTTGTCTACTGCATCATATGATATTTCACAATGTTGTTTTGTAGAAGCTTCCATATTAGTTAACAATAGTTTTTAGGTACTTTTAACTTTGACTTTGTGGAGTTAAATTAGGTAATTTTAATGCATAATTTATACCTTAATCCTTTGTAATGATCCCATAAAATGGACCTGACTTTGTAAATTTAGAGTAGATTTCAGTTAAAGGTACACTCTAGAGACTCCAGTTAAGTTAGAAGGAATTATAAAAAAAAAAAATGGAATTATAAGTATAGGCTTAGGAGATTTGTTTCAAATTAATTTACAAGATTTCACAAAGAACTAAACATAAAACTAATGGAAGTAGATATTAAAAATGGTGGAAACACGTAATTGCAAACAAAATTATGATCGGACAAGGGCGATAAATAGCTCGTCAACAAATCAATGTCTAAGCAAAATAAAAACTTGGAAGAGAAAACTTGTCATGGAAGTTCAGACCACTTAACTCGCACATGATACATTTTTCTTTATGTGGTTATGAAACCTGTGATTTATGATTACATATATGGTTTGTAATGTAATCGTTTCCCCATATAATTAGCACAAACCTAAATGTACTATCCTATTATTTTTCTCTTTATAATTATCAAAAGAGAAATCCGCTATATATACACCAACTATTTTTGTTTTTCTCTAACTAGAAAAAAATATTAAGCTATTTATGGCGCGGCAATTTTATGGGTCTGCTCTATTTGTTCAATTAGTGATTCCAGCCAAAGTTCTGGCCAAAATGAACACGTTCAATGCACGTGGCATCGGTATTAAAGGGAAAAATCGCATTTTCTCTTTAAAAACCCCATCTATATATTGCACCAACTATTTTCTTTTTTTCTCTAAATAACACAAATCTTTTTTAAAACTATTTATGGCATTTCAATTTTACGGGGTTGATGTTTGTATCCAACAAAATGTCGATTTTCTCCTCCCCTCCCAAATACTTCAAGAATAATTCAACATAATTCACAAAACTCAAAACTTCTTCGAGAAATTTAACAGAAAATCACACTGAATGATAACTAAATTAACCTGATAAATTTCATCTTAGCCAGAATCAAAGTAGAGGAAACATGCCATAGCTCATTCCAAATATCAGAGGGAGAAAAATAACACATAAAAACAAAAACTTTCAAGAACCCATGAACATGAATTAGTCGCCAATTTGGTTATCAATTTATTTATGCAGCAGATTCATCATTTTTAACAATTTTTAACTTTTTGTATCACCAGTGATTTTACGGGCAGCCAATTTCGTCATTCCGTCACATAATTGGAAAATGCCATCCATTTTGATGATGTGGCATAATGGAGCTCCCACAACCTCTCATGCGAGGGAAATTTCAGAAAGATGATTTTGATCTTAACCGATGTCACGTGCATTGCACATGTTAATTTTGACTAGAAAATTGGCTGGAATCACTAATTGGACTAAACATAAAGCATGTCCATAAAATTGTTGGACGATAAATAGTTTAATTTTTTTTTCTATTTAGAGAAAAAAAAATAGTTATGTATATATATCAGATTTATTAAAATGGGAGAGTATTTGTTTATCAGTCCTGCCGTGATCTCATGGGTGGTCCCCGAACTTCATATTCTCCCATGGCTATGTCCACTAAACTATCACAATTCGAATTTAAGTAAAGATTACGGCAAAAATTAAAAACTTGGGCAACCTAATGTGGAAATGGGTGTTCTCTGGAGCATCTAGGATAAATAGCCCAACATCAAACTCATCCGCATATGACTTCTTGTATAACTATACTTCGCAACGTTTGGTAAAATAGTCCGAATTATTCCTCAAGGTGTGCAATTTTTCCTATTCCTCATAGGAGCCCCAGCCTATAAGCTAAAGGACTTGGAGGAAGGGGAATTTGACTATGAAAGTGTCTATTAATGTTAACGTTGCACTACAAGAAAACTGTGTAACAGGGACGGACATTTCCGTCGCTAATCCGTCACTAAACTCAGTAAACTCAGTTTAGCGACCGATTAACGACCGAATGACGTGGTCGTGTATTTTTCGTCGCTACGCAAAATACCGACCGAATACCGACGGAAAAGTTAGCGACCGAATATTAGGTCGCTATTTATTGACCGAATACCGACCGAATGGTCAACACTGCTGACTTTTGACTTTGACTGGGTAACGACCGAATACCGACGAAAAAGTAAGCGACCGAATATTAGGTCGCTATTTACCGTCCGAATACCGACCGAATGGTCAACATTGTTGACTTTTGACTTTGACTGGGTAACGACCGAATACCGACGGAAAAGTTAGCGACCGAATATTAGGTCGCTATTTACCGTCCGAATATCGACCGAATGGTCAACATTGTTGACATTTGACTTGACCCAGGAACGACCGAATATCGACGGATAATTAGCAACGGAAAAGCGGGTCACCATATGGCGACCGAATACCGACGGGCTGGTCAACATTGTTGACATTTGACTTGACCCATAAACGACCGAATAGAGACGGATACTTAGCAACGGACAAGAGGGTCACCATATAGCGACCGAATACCGCAAGGGGGAGAGAGTTTCGAAGGGGGAAGAGGAGTTAGGGATTTTGACTTATGATGAGGGATTTTAGACAACGCAATACCAAAACGACATCGTTTTGGACTTAATGACGACCGTTATCTATTCCGTCGGCATTCGGTCGTTGATTTCCGTCGGTATTCGGTCGGTAACGTATCTTCAAACGACGTCGCTTTAATTAATTTTAAACACTAATTTTTTTACCGAAATGAAATAGCAATACGACGTCGTTCTGACACCGTTATCTATTCCATCGGCATTCGGTCGTTGATTTCCGTCGGTATACGGTCGGTAATGTATCTACAAACGACGTCGCTTTAATTAATTTTAAACACTAATTTTTTTACCGAAATGAAATAGCAATACGACGTCGTTCTGACACCGTTATCTATTCCGTCGGCATTCGGTCGTTGATTTCCGTCGGTATTCGGTCGGTAACGTATCTACAAACGACGTCGCTTTAATTAATTTTAAACACTAATTTTTTTACCGAAATGAAATAGCAATACATCGTCGTTTTGACGCCGTTATCTATTCCGTCGGCATGCGGTCGTTGATTTCCGTCAGTATTCGGTCGTTAAAGAAAATAAAACGACGTCGTTTTTGTGTCCTTCATTTATTACTATACAAATAAACACCGTTATGTATTCGGTCGGTATTCGGTCGTAATATATTCCGTCGGTAAACGGTCGTTACTATCCGTCGGTATTCGGTCGTTAAGGGTGAACAAAACGACGGCGTTTCAATTTGGTCAACGGGACCGAAATGGCCGACGGAATAACGACCGATTTGTTTTCGGTTTCTATTCGGTCGGTATTCCATCGTTAAATTTGTGACCGAAAAATTCGGTCGCTATTTAACTGTTTTCTTGTAGTGTTGTACTTGATCTAAAAAGTAATCGATACAAGCACGATGGAAATTGGCCCAAACTAGTCGTTCCGAATCTTATGCGAAATAATCAAAATTTAGTACGTGCGGAATGAACACCTAAACATAAAAATAAGACATGTGTTCTTAAGAAATACGATAGGTGTCGTAAAACTATGATATATGTCCGTTTTAAATCAATCTTATAGTCAAAAATTTAATTTGATAAACGTGAGTAAGTTTCGCACGTGTAGAACTTGCATCCATTCCTTATACTGGAGGCGCAACGCAAACTAGTATCCTAGTTGTACGGGTTAACAAGAATTTATGTAGTTTTTTTTTTTTTGCTAAATCAAGAATTTATGTAGTTGCAAGGGCAGAAGAAAAACTTGTGCATTTGGGGAAGACGGAATATAAGCAAATATATATAAGCTTCAAAAAAACTTATAGGAGCAAGATACATTTTTTTTTCCATTTTTTGAAAGAAGAAGAACTTCTTCGATAGAAAATACAACATTTGGTAAAATATTTGGGAGACCGTCACCTCCCACCCGCATAGATTAATCGTCGAATATATATATAAGTGATATATTTTTTACTATATTACTCCCTCCATTCCCTATTAATTATCGTTTAGAAGATATCTAGGTATCCAAATTAATTATCGTTTAAGGTTCTTTTATTAGTTGTCAACAATTTATTTCAATTATACCCTCAACATTTTCCTTTCTTTTCTTTATGATATATTAGTGAGAGAGAGGGAATGTGGGGTAATATTGGAAGTTTAGGTGAAAATGACAACTTCCTTAATTTTCTCAAATTGTCTAAAGAGTCTTATATTTAGGAATGGAGGGAGTATCATTTACCAAATTTATAATATAATAGAAAATAAGAGAATCATATTTACAAGTTAAAATAACTTTTCGCCTAAAACAAGTTAAGGTAACTTTAGAAAAATAATAAGTAAAATTCATAAAAGATCTACATTTTGACCAGGGTTAAATTAAAAGTTAAAACGACTTGTGTTATTGAAACATGTGAAGTATACAAGAGACAAAAAGACTTTGAGAAGAAAGGCGAAAAAAATTCTTAAAGAAATTCTAAAAGTCAAAGAAAATTATTTCCAAATGACATTGTAGTTATATAGGAGTAGTACAGTAAAACATTTATACAGTAATACTCTATATAATAATAACTTCCTTATAGTAATAAAAGATTATGGTCCCAACTTGAGACCTGTTATAAATAAGAATAAACTCTACATTGTAATATTCCGTGTTTTTTAGAATAATCCTTAAAAAATTTACCTCCATATGGTAATAAATAACATTAAATTTTAAATATATTTATATAACTATATTAAATATCCAAAATTATTTAACTATGTTACATTAAACATAAAATAAACAAAGGGGTGAGGGCAATGCTCTCAATATTTTCTCTCAGACTTAGTTGGAGTTTCTCCCTAAGTTTTATAACAAAACTAGGGTTTTCTCGGCTCCGGCCGTCTTACAAACTATATAAACTGTTGTATTCCGCTTCCACTACACGGCATGGTCTCCGTTCTAGGCAATCAAGCCATCGCTCCATCAACGAGTAATGGCGTGGTGGAGATGACTGGCCGAAATGTACCTGTTGTTGCTCTGATTATTGAGGATATGAGGGAATGGGGAGAAACAAGAAAGGGGGAGAATGCTCTTGTTTCTGGAGCAAAAAGGAAGGGGGATTTTCGGAAGTTTGGGGAGGGTGAAAAACTCAAGAAGTCGGGAATGGTGGACGGCCAGCAGCGCCTGAATCTAGCGTTGGGTGGACGGCGAGGACGAGGATGGGGACAACTTGGGTCAAGATTTCAATAGGAAATCTAGGCGCAGGTGCCAATGGCATGAATGATGAGAGGAGGCAAAGTATGGATGCAGGGCGGCCGGAGCAGAAGACGGTGACCGGCGATCGACGAAGTCGGGCTACAAGAAGACTAGTTGTACTGGGTCGGGTCGGAGCTCCGAAAGCACTACCGGAAGTGGGCGGATATACGGGTTCTAGTATGGATCAGGATGTTAATGGGCTTAAGGACTTTGGTGTGAATCCGGTCCTTAATGGCCCATCCCCATGAGGAGGCTTCTATTTGGCAGGCTTATTTTTCTAATGTTGGGCAAGTTGTGCCAGGCCTGGTGTGGGGGAATGATTATTGGGCTGGGTCTGGCCATGCTGGCCCAGCTATTGGCACTTTTGATTTTGCAAGCCTTGATGATCCAGTTCCTCCAATTTGGATGCATGTTTTCACACCGAATTGGTCTGAATATATGCTTGACGATGGTTATAAGGCGGAGGTCGCATGTCGGCCCCGCCAAGGTCAATGAGCTGTTTGATTCGGAATTGTCCGGGACTTCACAATTCCTGGACAATTCGAGATTTAGTGCGCCTTAATATGACTCACAGTTCTAGTAGTTTTTTATTTTCCATAATAAAGTCGTATGTAGACTTCATGATTAATATCATGGTAGTATTATATTTTATTTCATGTTTTAAATTAGGATTTATTTCAATCTTCAATTTAGGATTGTTTTCAGGCAATCAATGGGGGTGATCGTCTCAAGCTTGGGGAAGCATTCCTCAAGATAGAGTTTTATTGCAACATGGCTTCAAATGGAGGATCGTGAGCGGACATTCTGTTCGTATCTGGCGTGGTCACTGGCCAACTACTCTACGCGGTTTTCAGCTGATCTCCCATCCTAATTTTACGTGTTTGGAAAGTTTACTGTCAAGAACTCTGGAAGTTGTGGAAGGCCCCTGGTTTGTTCTTGACCTCGGTTTTGCTATTGCTTTTTTAGTAGTAGTGTTTGGTTATACGGTTATAGAATTTTGTACTATAAAGACAATTATTCTCTAGATTTTTCTATGACCGCGAGTCTTGTAATGTTCTGTCTCATTTGATAGCTAGAATCTTTCTAAGGCTTGATGCCTCATTTCAAAGGGTAGGGGATTCGTTGGAATTCCATCTCCCTCATGTAGTTTCTAATATCTATTAATGATATTATCTTGTTTTTTTAAAAAAAACATTAAACTTAAAATGATGAAATACTTATCTAAGTTTGTCCGTGACAATGACTTAATTTTTGGGTTAATACCACATCCTTTATTTTAAATGCATACATGATGTACATACATTTAATAGATATCGCATATACATGAATGAATCTTCTAAATCTAATATATACACAATGTATATGCATGATGTACGTACATTTGTTTTTTAAAACTCATGAATCCTTATATATCTTTTAGATTCATGTTTTTAAAATATGAAGGGACACATTTTTAAGTGTCGTATAATGTATAATGTATATTAGTTATTGTTTTTTTAAATTATAATTTTTATATGTAAACCTCTATTTAAGAATAACCTCCCTATAGTAATATTTTTCTCCGATCTCGAAAGTATTACTGTATAGAGGTTTTATTGTAGATCTTAATTAATTCAATAACCCTATTTTTCTCATCTCTACATTTCTTAATTTCAGGATAATTAGGAGGGATGCCAACTTGATGGGTGAAAATCGTGTGTACCCATATATATTCTCATTCCTATACTCAACCACTCACAATTCGTCATGTGGACATTTCTTATAATTATATATATACATGGTGAATCACTACAAGAAAACAGCTTTTTAGCGATAGAAATTAGCGGTCGAAAATTTCGGTCTCCCGATTAGCGATGAAATACCGATCGAATTGAGACCGGAATTTTTTTTGTCGCTATTCGGTTCATAATCGTCGCTACCATTGGTACCTTTGACCACCTCAGTAAAAATAAGAATTTGGGTTGCTAAACGGTAGAAAACTAGCTATCGAATAGCAACCGAATTTCATTAATAAAGTATAAGCCTCATAATGGGAATCGGGTAGCCCAAGTGGTAAGGCTACCCGAACACGGGGCGGAGGTCCCGTGTTCGATTCCTATATCTCCCCATAATGGGGCAAATAATTTCTCCTCCTTATGAGGCTTATCTTCCCTCCCCAGGCATGGGGCATGCTTCAATCTTCCCTATCTAGGGTACTCTCCACTCTTCGCCTTCGGGCGCTCAAAAAAAAAAAAAAAAAGAATAGCAACCGAATTTCATTAATAAAGTATTTAAAATTAAATAATGGAATAAAACATGCAATACGACGTTGTTTTGATATTCGCTAATCGATGGCTAAAATTATGAAAGATTGAACACAGTGGATATAAACGATTATTTGCCCAACTTTTTCTTTTTGTTGCCTCACTTGGTTACCCTAAAGATTACTACAAATAGAATGTTCTTCGAAGCATTTCAAGCACACAACCCCAACATCAAACCATATTCATATCATATAGTAATGCAAGAAAAAAGAACAATGGCTCCTCGTATTACATTCCTCCTTACGCTCATGGCCAAATAAGTTTAGCTACCCATCTTCTCATGGATATGGAATTTTCCCACCACCACAAATTTTTTATGACCGTACCCTCTACAACATCTTTTTATTACGCGGTCAGATTAGGAGTCTATCGCTAGGTCGAAAAATTGGCTCGTTTGATGCAAACCCGCATATAATGCCCCGTTAACTATGAAAGATTGTAGAAAGCCACCAGAACCAGAAATTGATAATGCCCCGGTCATGGGGTCTTTCAAAAATTTAGCAGATTCTCAACATGATGATGTTTATGAAGACTTTACTCCGGTTCGCTCATGTAAGAGTAAAAAGAAAGAGAAAACGACTCGTCCCGAACATCATATGGAGACTCGATATAATCCATTTAAGAGACGTTAGTTTCATTAACACCCCCTTTACGGGTCTTTTATGTTCCACAAGCATTTTACTGTTTGATGTAGCAGTGGATTTGTTTCCACCTTATATTGGAGACAGGACTTAGTCCCCTCCGTGTATTATTTTCAGCATCTTCAATAAAGAAATAAGTTTTATTTATTAAAAAAAATGCTATCCGCCGGCCTAGTCCTTAACATAATCACTCCCCCACTTCTTTGCCCGAACACCTTGGTTCCCATCGTCCCTCCTTAACTCCTTAGGTCCTCAGGAAACTTACTACCTGCTATTGGTGTTGTTGTTTAGCACATTGAGAAATTGCAAGTTTAAGGCCTTTTCCTTGTATGTAAAACTACTTAGTATCTAAATAAGCATTGTACTATGAATAAATCAAGGAGAAGATGATCAATATATATACTACTTTTTTCTTTTGTAAATTGGTGATCATCTATCTTTCCAGCCTTTCCTTTTTATTTACATTTTCAAAGGAAAACTGGGGTTTGGACTTAACGCATTGCTTCTCACTCCATATATATACTTCTTTCATAACTACCAAAGATATTTACGCATTGGGCTTACGTATTTAAATGGGGACTCTAAGAGAATGTGAGAAAGTTGTGGATTCATGACGCAATAGGTAAGTTCAAGCCCCACAAGGTACGTTAAATACACTAGCTGTTTTTGTTTTTTTTTGTTTGTGTGGAGATCATCTATCTATTACAAGAAATGAGGATTCAAGAAACAGGAAGAGGATTCGAACTCATGACCTCTACGTAATGAGTCCTCAAATTTGATTTGAATCATTATGATCCATGTGATTCTTTTACATATTTGACCTTGGTGGAATTAAACCTGGAGAGGATTCTATATATATGTCTCTAAAAATTCCCCATGATGAAAGGCATTATTAACATCGAGTTGATGAATAATCCAACATTTGGAAATGACTAAAGCTAGCAAACAACATATTTTTGTCATTTTGGCCACTAGAGCAAAGGCGGACTTCAAATATGTAGCATCACAAAAGGTGCTGACATATATGTTAAATAATAAATAGGAGTATAATGGAACTTATTTTTGAAATAGATAATTGAGGTGGGATTAATGGACATGTAATGTGGCAAATGTAACCCCTTTTTTAAATTTTGGCGTTGTAGGTGAAAATTTGAAAAAGGCTTTTGGGCAAATTGCAATTAGTCCATAAATGAGGTAACCTTACTAGCGACTTTATGAGAAGTTTGAGACTTAGTCTAAACTTTTACTCGAAGAAAAACTTCAAATTCCACATACCCAAAAACATTACTTTCACAAAGCATTCAAACTCAACTTTACTTTCAGAAAATGTTCACTATTGTTCCTCTTGCAAAAACAAGTTCAAAATATCATATTGTATCAAGAGATGAAATAGTTCGAACATAATGTATCAAAATATTGCTTTTCTGTTTTCTTGCTAATCAAGTAACTAACATAGAAGAAAAGAAATCAGCGAGCGGGTAATCGTCTGTCCCTACATTCTTTCATACATGTACCCACTATTTAGAATTTTCCATGTGACAATTTTTCCAATTATATATACACATGGCAAATTGTAAGTGATTGAAAATAGAAATGAGAATATGTATGGAGACAGACGATTATTTCCTCAGCGAGGGGCCTAACAGTTTCTTGTAGTTTCGTCCCTATTTTTGCATATCTTGTTCGGCATACATATTCCTTCTGGTTCTCCATGCACTGGTTGGAAAACAGATAAATTAAAATATGTACAAGTGTAAACTTTTTTTTAGAGATAGAAGAAATCTATAATGTATAAAGTTAGACCAAGTTGAGGTAGAAGTTTCATGATGTGACATGTGGCATTTTGTGAGATGTGGACCAATTAAAAACTTCCATGTGGCAACTTTATCATTAATTTACTCTTTAAAATTACTTCTCCATGAGTTATAATCTTCAACTCTAATTTAAAGTTGTTATGGAGATAAAAACTTGAGAAGATTTCTATAGCTAATGGCTATAACTACATATATTTATAAAGTTCATTAGTTATATTAATGAATGAAGTAGACGAATTTTGTAACTTTTATTATAGTAATTATAGCTAATGGCTATAACTACAAATATTTATAAAGTTCATTAGTTATATTAATGAATGAAGTAGAAGAGTTTTGTAACTTTTATTATAGTAATTATATTTATTTATTGTTCCTTCTTTTTAAATGAAAAAGTTGAATGAGTTTTTTTAAATAAAAAAGTTTAATTGTTTTTTTAAATCAAGAAGTTCAATAGTTTTCCATTGTTAGGAATTCTAAAAGTCTTCCATCATAAATTTGATTTCATATTCTAAGAAAATAACATGTATATAGGAATTCTAAAAGGCTTACAACAAAAAATATGACTGAAATAATGCTAACATGCAACTGAAATCTATAATATATAAAGTTAGGTCAAATTGAGGTAGAAGTTTCAGAATGTGACATGTTGCATTTTGTGGTATGTGGACCAATTAGAAACTTCCGTGCGACAACTTTATCATTAATTTACTCTTTAAAATTACTTCTCAATGAACTATATATATATATATATATATATATATAAGAAAAAAAAAACAGAATATGAAAAGACTTCCATGATGAATCAATTCTGATGTTTTTAAGAAAGTGACTTTTGACTTTCTCGGGAAATCAAAAAGTCTAAGAGTTTATATATTTTATTTATTGTCATTATTATTGTTATTGTTTTGTCGGTTAGGAAGTTGAAGAGTTTTTTCTTCTTATAAATAGAGAAATGATATGAGCAAATATGTCATGGTCTTCTTGGTTTTCATAGGTAAGAAATTCATTTTTTTATTTTTAAATAATGGAATTCATGTTTTCAGTTGATATATTATATGAACAAACATCCAATAATTGTGTTTTAGAGACAAATTATTTTTCAAGTACCAAGATAAGAGAATATGCGTCTCAATTTCCAAGACATGTTTTTGTTTATTGGAGGAAGAGAGCTTGCCAGCTGACAAATATGGGTAATAGACAGTGACGGATGCAAGGCAGGCGACCCCACTAAAAAAAAAAAATTTTTTTTGTTTAATTATATATAATGTATTTTACTCCATTTAGATAATAAATGTATAAATGACCCCAGTGAATTATTGTATATATCAAATGACCCCAGTGATTTTTTTAATTATATATGATGTATTTTACTTCATTTAGATAATAAATATATAAATAACCGCAGTCAATTATTGTGTATATTAAATGACCCCAGTGAAATTACTTTCATCATCCTTAAAGTATTTACCAAGACATGATAAGATCCTTCATGTTTTTTTACTTTCTGGTAGGTCCCAAAATAAACTTCTTGAAGAGGAGTAATTAGAGAATGGGCGCAAGGGATTTGATGAGAAAGGGGGCGCTAAGTAGCTCTTTAGTGGCAGAAGGGAAAAAATGTAGGCTATAAGATTCTTGGAGGATTAATTTATTAAATTTTCTCTCTCGGGAGAGGTTCTCCTTGGGAGAACTCTCTCTGAGAAGATTTTCTACGCTGAAGGAGTTCCTCCCTAAGCCTTCTACATCTTTTGGAAATCATCCTTGCATGTATAATGCTCATCAGGATAACCTACTGAGTTTTAAATAATATATGGTTTACCCTTATCACAACTCTTGGTTGCTTATCACCAAGTTTTTCGTTTTTTAATGCCTCTCCAATATCCTTCTTTATATACAAAATTCCGTGGCTCTTTAATCCCCCACTGTTTATTTTTTCTCATCCTTAGCTATTCTTTTTTCGTTTATTCTCATTTTTTTTTGCACACACGATGGTTAACAATCTTGTTTCTAAGATGAAATCCATAACGTTGCATGGCATTGAAAAAATTCCTATGATTTTTAATGACTCTGATGTGCAAGGCGGACCTGCTGGTACTCGGGCAACGTTAGTTGACCGTTTCATTAGCTTAATTAATTTTTTGCCTCGCTACTTTCGCATTCTCCTTGGACGTGCTTGGGGATGTGCGACTGTTACGTTCCAAAAAATTGGTTTTAATACATATCGCTTTGTCCTCCCCTCTAAGGAGGATATTACTCGCATCCTCAACACCGGACCATGGTGTTTTGAGGGTGTGTTACTAGTTATCAAGAAAGTGGAGGCCGATGTGGCCATCTCAGATACCATTTTTTCAACATGTCCGTACTCGATCCAATTGCATTTCCCGCCCCATGTCTTCCTCACAATGGAGATGGGTAAAAAACTATCAAGTATCCTATGCAAATGTGTTACCTTACAGATACGAGAAACTGCTGACGGACTCCGCTACTACAGATTCAGGGCTGACCTAAAGGTAAGATTCCCGTTAGCACGTGTCTTCCATGTACAGGCTCCAAATCTGGGTTCCTTTGAGGGACAGTTTCGATATGAAAGATTGCCAAGTTTCTGCCATAATTGTGGTAAGCTCGATCATGTCCCGATCAGTTGTCCGGACCTGCCACATGGTGTTCGGGCGGCGGATCGAGACAATTTCGAATTTAATGTTATGTTGAATGCTTCCAGGAACATTCGATCAGAGTCGGTGGAAACATTACTTTTAGGAGATGGTGAGGGGGTGGCTGGCATTAATACCCATGCCCTGGTTGTGTTTGATGAAGCTGCGGCATTGGCTGCCCCTCTGCTAGAAGTGCCGATCGACACCCCAGCCATTGTTGATCTCGGCACTCGGCCTACCATTAATAATGGTTCACAGTGTACTGATAAAGGGAAAGGTAAGTCTCCAGCAGTGGAGTCCAAAAGGAAGCCGGCCAAACATAGACTGGGTAAAGGTAGTGGTGAAAAGTTGATGGCCTCAGCCATGGTTTCCAGGCACATGCCGGCAGGAGATTTGTCTCCAAAGTTTTTGAGAAATATCGCAAAGGTTCAGGCAGGGCTTAGAGAAGGTAATGAGGCTGGCCCATCTGGGGTCAACCGCAAGAACAGGAAGAGGCGAGCGGCGGCGAAAGCTGCCGGAAAGGAGCCGGAGAAGATGCAGAAAATTGAAGACAACTGCGGGCCGACATGGGGCCGTCGATTGCAGCGGGCCGAGCTGGGTCAGGTTAGTTTGGATACTTATTCTAATGTCTCTGTTGGGCCGAAACAGGCTGGATCTTCCTCTGGGTGGGCCGCTACTCGTCAGATGTCGGCTGGGCCGGCGGTTGTTGGATCGGTTCTGGCTGGGTTGGCTTTTGCTGGACCGCCAAATCCTGGGCCTGTTAACAGTGGCCCGCATGGTCCTGGGTTGGCTGAACAAGGGCCGCTTACTTTTGCCCCAATAAACCGGCCCCTGTTTTGGAAGATTATGATTCTGAAGGCTTGTATGACGGGCTGCCCTCCATTGGGCCGGCTGAATTTGGCCCACAACCAGCTGACATTAACGATTTGGACATGACTGGTTCAGCCCAAATTTTGGCAGATCTGCCTAATATTGAGCCAGCAACGCCGGGGCCTTTCTTTGGCAATGTAGATAATGATGACATGCTTTGGGCTAATGGGGATGAAATTTTTTTCGAGGATCTTGACTCCCCGAATTGGAAACACAAGTCCGGATCTGCTATTTCCAACTCGAACAATAATGATGCTGAAACGGGGGCTCCTGCCGTCAAACAGGGTAAGGTGGAGCCCTCCAATGGGGCCCACCAATATTCATGAATATTTTGTCTTGGAACTGTCGGGGACTTCAAAATTCCCGTACAGTTAGTGAACTTTTGCGCCTATGTAATGCGCATAACCCAGCTATTGTTTTTTTGTCTGAGACAAAATCTTTGTCTCGCTCTTTAGAATTTGTTCGATGTAAGTTAGGATTTCCTTTTTTCTTTCCAGTTAATCGCCAAGGTCTTAGTGGCGGACTTTGTCTTTTTTGGAATAATTCAATAAAGCTGGATATTTTGTCTTACTCTATTGGCCACATTGATGCTTGTGTTATTTCTATTGAGAACAATTTAAAATGGCGATTTACAGGCTTCTATGGAAACCCCGAAACTGAACTAAGGCACCATTCCTGGCAATTACTCAAGAGGCTAAGTTCTATTAATACGCTTCCTTGGCTTTGTATGGGCGATTTTAATGAAATCATAAATCAAGAGGAAAAAACTGGTTTCTACCCTAGAAGTCAGAGACAAATGGTAGTAATTTATGTGACTTGGGTTTTTTTGTAGCCCCTATACTTGGTGTAATTTTAGAGAGGGAACCGGTGAAGTCTTTGTTCGCCTTGATAGGGGCTTAGCCACCCCAACTTGGCGGACCCTTTTTCCCAATCTAGCAATTCAGCACCTTTCCACTAAGGATAGAGACCATCTCCCAATACTTCTTGGAGTTCCTCCACGCCGTAAAAGACGGAAAAGAAATAACCTCAAACCGCGTCCCCCGCGTTTTGAACCTTTATGGTTCAAAGAACCGGCTTTCCTTGACTTTGCTCACCAATCATGGGAACCTCCTAGTATAATTTCTGTCCCACATATGAGTCAAGCTCTAGGAAATTTTCGTACAGATTTGCTAGAGTGGAGCTCTAAAGTTGTTGGTGACTTGGAAAAGAAACTAAATGACAAGCAAAAGGAATTGGGCGCTATTCAAAAACGGCGCGGCCTTCCTCATTATTCCCTTTCAGAGGAATGAATAATATCTAAAGAATTGGAGAAAATCCAAGACCTTAGAGAATGCTATTGGAAGGCGCGGAGTAGAGCAACTTGGCTATCAGAAGGAGATCGAAATACTTCCTATTTCCATAATAAAGCCTCACAACGGAAGGAAAAAAATTCTATTAAGGAAATAGTTGCTCCCGATGGTAGTCTAAAAGTTGATGAAGATGATATTGAAGAAGTAGCGGTGGATTATTTCCAATCCTTATTCTCAGCTAAATTAGATGGAGCAAGTCTCGCCCCTGGACTTCTATCTAGTCAGCTAGATAGCAGGGAAATTGCGATGCTCGACCGGCCTTTCACACAAACAGAGGTCGTTAAAGCGCTGAAGCACATGCATCCACACAAAGCCCCCGGGCCGGATGGAATGCATGTGCTATTTCTCCAAAAACTTTGGCATATTCTAGGCGACTCTGTTACAAAGGTTGTTTTGCAAGTTTTAAATTGTGAAGCTGACGTTTCTGCGGTCAATTCTACTCACATAGCCTTAATTCCGAAAATAAAGAAACCCATTTCTATGGTCCATTTCCGGCCAATAAGTCTTTGCAATGTTTTATATAAGCTCATCTCAAAAGCCCTTACTAATCGTCTTAAATTGGTAATGAACTCTATAATTGATGAAGCACAAAGTGCTTTTTTGAAAAATAGACTAATTACTGATAATGCGATAATTGGTTTTGAGACTTTTCATAGCTTACAAACTGTACGGCCAAATGGGGCCCATCATCTAGCTCTTAAGCTAGATATGAGTAAGGCTTTTCGATAGAGTCGAATGGAATTATCTAGAATCTGTCTTGACTTGCATGAACTTTCCACCAAAGTTTCTTTCTCTTGTGATGAATTGTGTTAGAACAGTTCGCTACTCAATTTTACTAAACGGAATTCCAACCAAGACTTTCACGCCTACTCGAGGTATCCGGCAAGGTGACCCTCTTTCTCCTTTTCTATTTCTCATCTGTACTGCGGGATTATCCTCTTTAATTCGTGCATCTGAAGAGCGGGGCTCTCTATCTGGTTTTCACTTTAGCAACAGTGTCTCTGTTACACACTTATTGTTTGCTGATGACTCCCTCTTTTTCTCACAAGCTAGTGAACCTTGCTTAAATAGACTAAAAGAGGTTTTTAAGATCTATGAGGCTTGTTCTGGACAAATGATCAACTATGAAAAGTCCAACTTATTCTATAGTAAAGAGACTCCTCTGAAATAAAAACTCTTGCCTTTTCTATCCTCAACATCCCCGAGGGAGATGGGAAGGGGAAATATCTGGGACTTCCTTATATAACAGGACGGTCTAAAAAAGAGGTGTTTCAATTTGTGGTAGATAAAATTTGGAAGAAACTCAGCTGTTGGAAAGAGAAAATTTTATCCTTTGCAGCTCGAGTGGTACTCATAAAATCAGTGATTCAAGCTATTCCCACATATGTTATGTCATGTTTTGTCCTCCCCCAATACTACATAGACGCCATCACAAGTATGACCCGCAATTTTTTGTGGGGGAGTGATGAGACGCATAGAAAGATATGCTGGAGGGCCTGGCATGAACTGTGCAAGCCAAAATCTCAAGGGGGCCTTGGACTTAGGGATCTAGCAGCTTTTAATCGTGCCCTGGTTGCTAAGCAAGGCTGGCATATTTTACGCCAACCGCTCTCTCTATGTACTAGAGTACTAAGGGAAAAATACTTTCCATTAGAAAAGTTTTTAGATGTTTCACTGAAAGGTAGGACTTCTCTTGTTTGGCAAGGTATCTTGAAAGGTCGAGAGCTACTTAAGGAAGGCTTGAAATGGCGGATAGGGGATGGCACTCGGGTAAGCTTTTGGTATGACAAGTGGCTACCTACTCCGCATAGTTTCAAACTTCAAGCTCCGGCCAACATGTCCTTTTCAGAAGGAATAATGCCAGTATCCTACTTTATTGATTTCCAAAGCAAAAGTTGGAATGAGCAACTACTCCGGTGCTACCTATCTGCGTATGAGGTAGAAGAGGTTTTGAAGGTGCCCTTATGCAGCACCTGGCCGATGGATCGCCTTGTATGGGCCTACGGGAACATTGGGCACTACACTGTTAAATCCGGATATCACCTAAAAATGGACATAGATCAAGGCAAAAGAATTTTGCCTTCAACTTCGAGTGGTTGCCCGCTGAGGACTTGGGACAAGATTTGGCAACTACCTATTGCGCCTAAGCTGTAGGTTTTTCTCTGGAAAATTTACCAGCGCATTCTCCCCACTAACTTGGCTTTGTCCCGAATAATTCGCTCTTTTGGGTCTCAATGCCAATTATGTCAGGGTGAATCTGAAACCATCTTACACGCACTATTCACTTGCCCGTTGGCCATGGATGTTTGGGATCAGACTACTTTCAATATAGCCACTACCATGTCAAAGGATACATTTCCTTCCTGTCTTATCCCTATCTTATGGGAAAAGAAGGAAGTTGTAACTCCCTTTGTTTATATCGCATGGAACATCTGGTGCAATAGGAATAAATTTATTTTTGAAGGTAAGATGAAACCGCCTCAAGAAATTGCTAACATTGCAATGGCTTGCGCAGCAGAGTTTAACAGCATTTATGCCTCTTCTATTGGCCAAGGCCCAGGCCATGGCCCGGAAATTCTACCTACTCAGGACCAGATTCGGTACATGCTTAAAGGGAAGGCAAAACTATTTGTTATTGATAACCCTAGCCAAGCTCCAAGGATTTTAGCTAACAGGCCAACCGGTCCTAAGATTTGGAAACCTCCGGACCATAGTCTGTTTAAACTAAACGTTGATGGCTCATGGCTGGACGGCAAAGGTGGTATCGGTGCACTTATTCGAAACCATGAAGGAGCCTTCATAGCTGGGTTTACCAAATATCTCAACACATCGCCAAATCCCGAGCATGCGGAAGCTTTGGCACTCCTCGAGGGAATTAAATTTGCTGCTTCAAATGGTTACCACATTGATCTAGTAGAAAGCGACTGCAAAGCACTAGTCACCCGCATACACAGCGAAGAAGAAGATTTGTCGTCCATAGGTCTCTTCGTTACTCTCATTAAAGAAATATGGGGGGTTAGGCTAGCCGATATATCATATGTTCATAGATTGTGTAATTCGTCTGCTGATGTATTGGCTAAATACGCTATGAGGTCAAAGACCTCGTCTCAATGGTTTGGAGGTCCTCCGGACTTTCTCCTACCACAAATTATTGCTGATATTTAATAATATCCAGTTTTTCTGTTAAAAAAAAAAAAAAAAGATTCTTGGAGGATTTTTATTTTGTATTTTGTTATGTTTATTTAATTTGAATACATATTTTATATCATATGTTGAACAATTATAAAATGTGAAAGCTATTTTGTTTTCTAGAAAAAAAATAATATTTATGATGGTTTTGTTCTTAGACAAAAATAAATAAATTAGCAAGCTTATGAATAAAAAAGTTTAATTATTATATCTATCTAAATTTATTTTAAGACATATTATTATGAAATTATTGAATATAACAATAAAAACATTAAAAAAAACTACAACAATCAAACTTGAAAACATTCGCAACACGCGAGCAACAAACCTAGTATCAAATGTAAAATTGAGAAATTACTCCGCCGTAGGAAACGAACACTAAGTTCCCAGGAACTGGAATTAAGGGATCTGCAGCACCAAAATTAATGGGGTTTAGCATTAAATTTACTAGAGAAAAAAAGTGTAATTTTGAATGGAATTCACTAAGCTGAGAGCAATATTCTTTGACTTACGTTCATTTTTTCTTGACAGCTTTGGATTCCTAATTAATTTACAAAGTATAACAATGATGTGGGGATCATCTGGCCCAGTGGAAGCGACCGTAGGACGCAAGGCTTCGGTCCTGCGTTCGATTCCTCCATCCCCGTAAAAAAAAACAAACTATAACAATGATAATATGGTTAGTGTATATATATAAGGGTAAAAATAATCTAAAAAGCACGACCATAATGATATATCTGTTAAAATATAGAGTACATTGTACAAATATTTTCCTTAAAATTAATATTTGAAATCCCATATTTTATTTTATTTATTCTGAAAGGGTATAAAAGCTTTATTAAGCACTCAAATCATGGGAATCGGGTAGTCCAAGTGGTAAGGCTACCCGAACACGGGGCGGAGGTCCCGTGTTCGATTCCTATATCTCCCCATAATGGGGCAAATAATTTCTCCTCCTTATGAGGCTTATCTTCCCTCCCCATGCATGGGGCATGCTTCAATCTTCCCTATTTAGGGTACTCTCCGCTCTTCCCCTTCGGAGGCAATCGCCTTCGGGCGCTAAAAAAAACAAAAAAAAAAGCGCTCAAATCGTTGATAATAGAATGGAGTAGAAATGTAGAAACCTCTTCTACCCAAGTTAAAACCTCCTCACCCTCAAACCCATATTTAGCTAACAAGTGAGTCAGAACGTTACAGTTCCTCTTGACGGAGTTGGATAAAGCACCTCAATGCCCTTGCAAGAGTTGGATAACACCCTTGCAATCACATATTTAATTATTACTCCCTCTATGGCTCCGTATAAAATTTAATGTTCCATTTTTCTATTTAAAAAAAACAGAATGAAAAAGGGACATTCAATTTGAACAAAGTCGGTATTAAACTTTAAACTCTGAAATAAACTCTTAAATCACTACGGTTTCATTTCTTAAAACTAGCTACAGGTATTAGAGTTATACCTTACCGAAGAAAAAGAAAACTTTAGGCAAGAAGCTAAACGGAAAGTACCAAAGGAAAATTTAAGGTAGAAGGTATATTTGGAGTTTAGGGGGAAAAAATGAAAAGATCGAATATGGTAGTAGGCAGGGGCGGATCTAGGGGGTGGTCCCTGTATGCCCGGGACCACCCCAAAAACAAATTTTTGTATTTTTTTTCCCTTAAATTTTTTTTTTTTTTTTTACTCATTCACTTTTTTTTTTTCCGGGACCACCCAAAACTCTTGGGGACCACCCTAAATTTTATTCCTGGATCCGCCCCTGGTAGTAGGCTGCAAGTATGGCTAGGAATCCTCCGTTCTCATTCGGTGTCTCCTTCTTTGTCCCACTAATAAAAAAATGACATGTATTAAATTTTTAATTAAAAAATTATAACCTAAAAAAAATAGTGAATCTCATAGGGAAAAAAATATACACGTGACAAATATCTATTAGTGGAGATATAGAATGGGGACAGACGATTTTTTACCTACAAATATATCTATATGGATTCGGAACAAGGTGTTTCGTATCCTGATCCATTTAATCATATATGTTACCGAATTCGGGATAGATATACCCGTTTTAAAGATGATGCATATAGAGAATGTCAATATTTAGATATTAATAGTATATTTCATAGCAAATTTCTAAAAGAAAGTAATTTTTTTAAAAAAAAAGATAATCTATTCAAAATTTATATTTGCGGAAGAACAATCAGTGAAAATTAAGAAAATAGTAAAATGTTTACATGGCTCAAAGAAAAAAAGTTGAATCTAACAAATAATAAAAACACTAAACGGATCCGGATCTTAGTGGATGTGGTACACTATCAATATTCAGACCATCTTAAATATCTATAAACGGTTATGGATATGGATCTAGGTAAAACGGGACGATATTAATATCGAAACCTATCATTCCTTCGAATCCAGTGCACAAACTCAACCCGTTTACAAGCTTATATGGAAAGCCAGATAGATTTATGGTAAATCACATGTCATGTTCCAAAGTAAGTAAACATATGTTGCATTAGATATTACATGTAATGAAATTTTATTCAGTAGATAACAATCTTTAACGCGATTAAAATTTAATAAGCCTTCAATAGTTTCAGCACATAAATATAAGGGTCCGCGCATTGAATTAGATCTTTTTGTAATCTTGAGCCAATAATCACTATTTTCGTAAAATAATAAATTATTTATGAAAATATGTGGATTCTTAGGGGAAAAAATAAATCAATTAAAAAAAATTCCATGTTCCAAATCTCTTTACAGAAGAGTAGATTTAGCAAGTTCAAATTGTTTATCTCCAAGAACACTGACCAAACAGTGCAAAGGGTGGTATTCCCCTAACGTCTGACCTTGGCATCAAGAAGCTTAGGGACGCAAAATAAAGATAAGTCTTAGCACTTGGAGAGAGAGCTGGTCTCCACTACTATCTCTTTTCAAACCTCTTTCTTTGTGATTTATGTTGATTTCCTATGGATTCTCTTGTTTTTGAGTGTATTTTTGGAGACTAATCTAAATAAAACTACTATCTTTTAGTGGGGTTTTAGCTCACATTTTTTGGAAAATTCTGATATAGACTTGGGCTATATGTGGGGTTGTGAACCACTTGGTCCACAATCAACCACATCACCTCTTTTCCTTAAAAAAAAAAAAAAATCTTCATAGGGCGCACCTGTTTTCATTATTTTAATCAAAACTGTGATGTGGCTGAATATGGACCAAGTGGTCCATGACCACTTGGTAGGCCTGGTCCACAACAGAACCGTTCACATTTTTTATGCTTTTTATTTTTTCTGACTTTGCTCACGGATGAATTACTAAGGGATTCTTGACGTTTCATATGGAGCTTAACCTATACTTTCCATCCAAATTTGTGAGGACGTTGCACGAATTCATGGGATTATTGTGGGTTAATTATCTGGCCTCTTGAACCTGCTTAGAATTTAGAAAAAAGATATGGGTTTGCTTATGTTTTTGTTCTATGACGGGAAGATGTGTCTCCCAAAAATTTCGATTTTCTGGTAGGTTATGGAAGAATTGGAAGCTCATCTCTTGGATTATGGTTCATTAGGAAGAAATGTACATGTCTACAATGGCCCATCTGATCATTTATACATTTACCCTTTGTGATAGTAAAAAAAGAAGCTTAGGGACGTGAATAATGCATTGCAAACCAAGCTAGGGTGGAGATTGCTACATGAATCACGTAAGATATGGGCAAGTTTGTTGTGGAGCAAATATGGGAACCTATTTAATTCAGGAACAAGAGATGAGGAAAAATACATCTTAGGTGTGGAGAAGCCTTCTGTAAATAAAGTAGCTATTAAAGGAATTGAATGGGGATTGAATGGGGGATATCTATCCCTTTCATATGAGACATTCAAAGACGACAATGCGGCTATGGTGCAGAACATTAAAAATTCAAGATGACTATTTTATAGGGCTTAGGCAGCTATGTCTTTTCTGTGCCTATATCATTCAACCAAAACTATTGTCTTGAGCTTAATCCCATCAACGTCGATATGGTATTGGAGGAATAAATATATTCATAATACTGATGCAGAGATTCCGAGTCATTATATTTCTTTTCTTTTTTACAACGTTTTTAAAGGCTTTTCATATGCGTCCTTTTATATTTTTCCATCCAAAAGCATAACAAGACTAACTTGTGAAGTCTCTAACAGTAGTAAGAGATGAGTATCTATTTTCGTAATTTAACAAGAAGTAAATCTAGCTCAATTAATCTTACCTATACCTATGATCTCCAAAGGCTTTCCCATATTAGTGTAACATATTCCTGTTACCAATTAGTGACTTCGTTGTTGCACAACCAAGTTTATGCTAAACGAATCTACCAATTAATGGAATTGATACTCGAATACCGATTTATCATGTACTTTAACACCATTAAGTTTGCTTAAATTTATAGAAAGTTAGTAGTACCAGGCGGCTCAAAATAAACTAATTAATTGGGTCAATTTAGGGGTAAAAGCATAAAATACCGTAAAAGTCTTCGTACTATTAATACTTTATTTTTATTTTGACATTTTTTGCGTTTATTTGAGACATTTTTATCCAAATTCATTCGAGTCAGAAATCATTTCCTTTTATAGAAATATAAAATGTTAAACTACAAATTAATGGGTTCATCAAAAGGGGGGAAGACTTGCAATCCTGCTATTTTTCTCATTTCCGTTAGTAATTTCCATGTCCATTCTCTACTTCATCTGCAAGACTCCATAGCCTTCCACTTTTGATAATTCTTCAAGTCCATTGTCTAGTAGTTGCCTAAAACTGCATCATGTGCATTTGATGCATGGAGCGAGGGAAATAAAGCTAATTGTATATATGAACCGCCTCAGGAAGGAATCAATTGGGTAAGAAGTCTAAAACTAATGGAACATGCTGGAAATTGTAATGTATGTCAACAACAGAAGTTTACCATATTAGTATTTCCTGAAAAATGTATTGGAACAATATAAAAAAAGAAAAAGAAAAGAAGAATATATAGGAACTGCCTTTTGGTAACTTTCAGATTAGACTAATATCTTACCTTAATCCCAAAATGTAAAAAAAAATCAAGTCATATAAGATACAAAATTATTTCTCATATGGGAATTGTGGTAGAAGGAAAGCAGTAACAACTATATTCTCCCTCTTCTTCTTCCAAAATGGCTTCTCCAAAGATTTTCAATCTCATTTCCATCATAAGCTTGTCCGTGAATTTTTCAGATTCCCACCCGGATTTGCCCTCCCCCTCCCCCCTATTCCCGGATTTCCACCTATTGTTTTCCCTCATTTCCCACCTATTTTCCCATTCCCTAGTACTTTTATCGGTAAACCTCCGGTTACTGCTCCGGTGCAAGCTGTTTCCGATGTAACTGGTGATCAAGTTGTGGGATGAATTCATATAGTAGTATTAGTTTCATTTGAAAAAATATATGTATGATGGTTTATTAATGTGGTTTTGAAATTAAGAAACTTTGCACTGAAAAAAAAAAAAAAACTAAACATAGCCTAGATGCATTCATTTTTTTAACACCAGGTCCATTTTCCATATGTGACTAAACGATGAATTGAGCGAGAATTCTGACCATGTATTTTGATTGTTTTCCTTAGTTGTCACTTTACCATTTGTCCACCGTGAGCTAACACAATTCGTAACGCCTCCACACTTGTATATATATGTACTATCGGGAGTTCATTTCAAATTTAATCATTTCTCCATTGTGATTTGCTCAAAGAAGTGAGAAATTTAAGAAAACAATTAGCAAAACGAGAGGAGGTCATCAAAGATGAGTTTATCCTTCTTCAGAGTGTTCTATCATAAGATAAGTTCTGAAAAACTGATAAATTCGTGTTTCGTTTTATTTTTTTGTATGGTGTATCTGAGATCCGATTGAATTTCTTTAGTTGTGGAACCTGTTGAAGGTGTATGTTTTTTGTTTTGTTCTTGTGGAATTTGTGTTTGTTATTGATGTGATTTCTTGAATAAATTCATGTTGTCTTAGATTTCTAATTACTGTGTAGTTTGATTTTTTAATTCTCTGATTAGATTTGAATTTGAAGATATATTATTTCTCGCTTAAATTTTTTACCTCGCAACACCACAAGACAGGTTGTCGTCAAAAGAGTAACAACATGTTTTTTTTTTTTTCTTTTTTGCCCCCTTGAGGAAACAATTACAAGCCATGAGATTCATCGAATGATTTATGTGTTGCATCTTTACATTTTTTACAGTCCTATTTAGATTTTTTCCCTTAATTTGACAATTAACTTAGGAGATCCAAGATTTATTTAAGATTGACTACTAATACAACAAGAACTTTGATTTCTAAATTATGAGGATTTTGTTTACCTGAAAATACAAGAAAATCCTATTTTGGATGGGAAGGATAATACAACAGCCCGACTGTGATGCGGAACATGATTTTTTTTTCGCATGGTGCAGAACACCTATTAGTTGTCATATAAAAGATCGAACGGCTGAGAACGCTTGTTCTCCAACACATGTTGGAAAACTTTTCAACAAATGTTGGAAACAATCGTTCTCAGCCATCGTATCTTTGATCCGACGACAAACTGGTGTTCTGCACCGTGCAAAACAACACATGTTCCGCACCGGAGCCAAGGTCGTTATACTATTATTTAATATGTTACTAAAAAACACGATTATGATTGTGGTAGGCATCAAAAATTGAGGAAATCATGTGATATAACTTGTTCTAAATCATGTAATGTTTACTTGTTATTTTTCCTTATTCATTTTTCCAAATCCTCAAGCTTATGTTACTCTCTTTTGAAAGAAAAAAAAAAAATCAATTATGCTTGCTTTCGTAAGTGTAATATTCAAAAAAATAAAACCTCGTTTTATTCAGCTTATTGCCAAATGTGGGTATAATACTCTTACCTAGACTATTATGCTTTATATGACTGAAAATCTTATTATGCTTTGCTTTTATATGAAATTCCCGAACTAGATTCTTTGGCCATGCTTGAGTGTCTGATGGATGGAGTTTCTCTTAGGGATCAGTATGGAAATAAGTGGCATGTCAAGTTGGCAAATATTGAAAACCAATTGCATTTTGAAAAGGGTTGGTCCAAATTTGTAAACGACAATTCAATTGAGGATGGAGATTTCTTATTTTTCAGAACGATGATGACAAAGTGATTGATGCCAAACTAACTGGAAAGAATGCATGTGATCAGAAAGGGGTTGGAGCTCTCAAGTTCATAGAAATAAAGGAAGAACATGTGGCTGCAGAATCTATTGATGTCAAAATGGATCAAGGGAAGAACCGATATATGATGTAGAACAGGTTGATGAGGAAGATCAAGAAGGTTGTGGTAAGGAAGAGAGAAGATTCTGGTGAGGAATCAGAAGAACAAGAGGACCAAAGCTTTGGGGAACTGTGATGAGGAAGAACAAGAAGAAAGTTCTGATGAGGAAGTGAAAGAAAACTGAGAATCCTGCTATTTCCATGGCCATTCTCTACATCATCTGCAAGACTCCATATCCTTCCACTTTTGATAATTCTTCGAGTCCATTGTCTAGTAGTTGCCTAAAATTGCATCGTGTGCATTCGATGCATGGAGCAAGGGAAATAAAGCTAATTGTATATATGAACCACCTCAGGAAGGAATCAACCGGGTTCTGCTGTTCTCAGGCTGCAACATGTAAAGGAATATCCCACCAGCTATTCAAACATTAAGGGACTCAAAGTCCCCTGCCATAGGTATGCTTATTAGTTCGCATTCTTGTTTACTTTTCTTGGAGAGGCCACTTCCTTCACTGCCCAGTACGACGCACAAAGGAGTCTCGGCTAAAGAATCTGTAAATCTTCGAGAAAGAGAAGACACAAGCTTGAACTCCCTACTGTTTGCAGGATGACCAGCCAAAATCTTCATTTGGAATTCTTTTTTCAAAGATTTTAAAAATGTCCATTCACCGGAAACTATAGGAAACTGAAAGGAGGCTCCTCTACTTGCCCTGTAGTGCTTTCTCGTTAAATGGATCACAACAACCGGAGAGTAAAAATACACCATCCTACGGAAAAATGGGAACATATATTAGCTTTTCGGTTCCTTCTAAGTACACAAGAACAAATATATGCCATTAATTTGGGGAAGAACAATGGTCTAAAGGCATATTAACACCATAGGGATACTTACCCATCTAAATGCCAGTGCTGACCTGAGAAGTGTGCCAAGGTTACCAGGGTCCTGCAATTAACATGTTCTTATGAGATTCACTTGTGCATCCAGGATATACATCTGATGCTTACTGGAAATAAAAGAAGAAACCGACTAGGTTAAGTTATCAGATCAGGGTAGTTTCTATACTAGGTCTTTGGACTTTGGACATTTTTCATGACTCACGAAGAAACTGTTATAAAGTCTAAATTCGGTGCTTCATCCCGACTGATTGCAACACCATCTTCCAGGTAATAGACAGACACCACCTGGCATGCTTTCCCTATTTGAACTACAGAAAGTTTCCATTAAATTCAATTTAGCAAGATCGATATATTACCATTACATTTGAAGCTGTTACCTCTTCCGAAGGATGCTCTCAACCTTAAAAAAACAATCTCAAAACATTTGGTTTATAGCACTAATCAAAGGAAAAGTCTACGACAATCTCAAAACCTGAATTCCATCAAGGACGAGAATCCGATGTGGAACTGGAAACCATGTACGACAATCTTCTTCTTGCAGGTTGTCGCTTAAGTTATGAAACGTGGAAGGGATTCGTTCTAATGCAACCGTATCAAGACAATCAGTTGAATGGTTGTTGAGATATTCAGGAATACCTGCATTCTCAAGCATAAGCAGACATTCAATTGTAGAAGGACCATCTTGTATTGTCTCCTCAAACTGGCATAGTTCCCTGCTAAAGAAAATATATAACATTCTGTTAGCAACACATCATCAGTCTCTAGAATGGAGAAAGAAAGAAACGACATTGATTAATATTATCAGCTGAAAATCTCAGATGTCACCAGAAGTTTCTCAAAATTATAATTCACGAAGTAACCAAGGAGACAAAATTCACTGAAATGAAAAATAAATGAAGAACAATTTCGATTCACAATTCCACAAACAATTTTCATTAGAAATTAAAAATGACACATTCAGAGACCTTAACTCCTGGGTGGTTTGATTTAGTACGCTGACTACTTCTTTAGACCAGGACTAAGATGTCATTTTCAAAAGGTTGCTTCAACAAATTGACATATTTTTTCCGACTTTCTTCTCTAATACTGCTGTAATATCTACTACTGCACTGTGATTCAAACAAAGACGCCATGAAATATGGTCAGTAAAAGCTAGCTGGAAGGACCATTGAGATAACAAAATCAAGCAAGTAACTGAAACAACAACAAAAAATAAACCAAAAAGAGTATTTTGCCGAGGTTGTTGAAAGCTTATTCTGCAACATCCCGTGACAGTTTGCAATCTGGTGAAACGCAACGTGTAGATCTATCAAGTCCTTTAATATGCACGGCCTATGGCCCGCGAACATTACTAAACAGTGGATCTTATAGATCAATTGAAAAAGATATTCCGTCTTTAGAGGCTTTTACCACCGGTGGCAGTAAAATTCACGGACATAACCCGTGAATCGCAAAGGAGATCTAGTGGAATTTGCTGCTGTTCACCACATTTCAAACTAATTTTACCCGGGGCCATTGCAGAATAAGCTTTTAAGATGCTGTTGCAATGCAAATATGCAATATAACAGAACTGAGGTCACTTTGATATTGGTTATTGGTAGCTTCTCATTTAGAGTGCTTATATATAGAGGAGTACTATCTAATAAGCTACTAACATGTAACATCTCGCTCTACAGAATTTGCATATTTCTAGGTGGATCATGCATCTAAAATTCTTCTACCTAATTTCTACCTCACACTATTCTTGTTTTAAATGCTCATGTAATTTTCATCTCCTCTCTTTCACTGCAATTGCTAGAGTAGTCCATGCGGCCATAGAAAGAGTAGGAAACATCATCTTGGGGACGAAAGGTAAATTTTACATGATTCTTTAGGGGTAAGAAGTAAATTTTATTAATAACCTTTCTAAATGTTTTTCAAATTTTACAGGGTAAAAGATGCCGTTTTCAAAATTTACCAGATTCAAGATTTTTGTTTTCCTGCTAACACAAGAGTCATTCACCACTTCATCCATTAAACACAGAATCAATCACACTGCAAGATAAAGAGTACTAGTACTCTATTTTACCTGGACTCGGGTACGGGTGTCGGATGCAGGTATATATCTAAGTGTCAGTGCTTATACCTCTAAAAGTAAAAGTAAGGACACGAGGATACTTCTAAGAACTCGGACACGGATAATGAATACGAAAATAATTAAAGGCATATAAGGAAACTAACGAATTAACTACATTTTGTAAGGGAAATACACCTTAATTTGGGAAATTGGCCTCTAGTATCCTCCTCACTATAGGGAGGATGGGAAATATCATCATTTAAGATGCACATAGTGTCCGTCAAAGTACACAATATTTTTTACCGCATCCGATAAGGATATCACACCCACACCCATGTTGTATCGTGTCGTAGCTAGTACTTCCTTTTTTGCTTTCCTAAAATAGAAACTCAGGAAGGAGTTTGACATTCCTCAAAGTAGTTTACTAACTAAATTGATCAGGAACAACAAATTAACAAAGATTAATTTCAAATTCCCCCCAAAAATCTCAAGAATTTATAACCATTTTAATTCACAGAGTAACCTGAAAAAAGCAGAAACCACATATAAACAAAAGACACACAAAAAAAAAAATATATATATATTGGAATACTCATAGATAAACTAACATTTTACATTTGATCCATATTTTTTTAGTGTTTCCAATTACTCATTTGATCCAATTAAAATATTGGGGATCTAATGTTAGTGTTTCGATTGATTTTTTGTCCTTTAGAATTTCTTTGCCTGAATTGGGGATTTCAAAAGAACCTGGAGTTTCTGAAATAATATTTTTGCATATTCTTTGAGATTGAGTGAGAAAGAGGACAAATTTGTTACTGTCTGTTTGTGTGCATTTTTTTGGGGGGTGGCGCTGTGTTGAGTGCAGGAATCGGAAAAAAAACATTAGTCGGCGGCCAGTAAATACTTGAGCTGTGAAGAAAGGTAAAAAAGACTAACTTGGATCTGGGGCTTGATGTTGGCAAAAAATCCCCTGTCCCCGTTCCTATCCCCATTCATATCCCCTACCAATCACAATTCACCATGTGTATATATATAATTGAAAAAAATATTTATATAGTAAATTCTGATTGGTTGGGGATGGGGACAGAGGATTTTCACCCCTTGATATTGCTACCAATGCCTTATAAGGAAGGGTGAGGGGTGAGGGGGTTTGCAATTTACAGCTACGAAGAATTCATCGGTGACGATGAACTGGAATTGTGAAATTGTGGAAGGGGTCTTGAGAATTTTTTTAGGGTTGGATTTTTTTTTAATTTGTTGAATTATCAATTATCAATTATCATTTAAGCTGTTGCTGGTTATTATTTGGGATTTGGAGAGTTCATAGAGATTGAATTAATTGTTGAATTGTTGCTTAAATTGGGATTTGTTTGAGAGCAGATTTGCAGGAAGGGTGAAGGGTGAAGGGTTTAGCTATTGGAGATGAAGAAGGAAGCGAAGCTGGCGGAGGTGGTGACGACCGGAGGTGGTGAGAGTTATGAGGAAGAAGAAGAGAGTGTGGGTTAATGATTGTTTTACCCCTATTTAATAGAGCATGTGCAAGGCACATGGTCAAATTTGACAGTTTTCATCCATTTTTTACGGAAAGGATTTTATGGGCTAACCGTAAATTGTTAAAGAATTCTTTATGCTTAAATAAACAAATAGGGATTTTAGAGGCTAAACTAAAATAGTTGGAGGACGTCTGGGGCCATTTTCTCTTTAGTTTTTATAAATTAGTAGGGTTCATGTAAATCTCCAACATATCATGTGCATTTTATAAATAAAATAAAAAAATCCTAAATTTGATGAATATTTATTTCTTCTTAGCATATAAAACAAAAGCAATATTACACATCACGCTTTTTTCTTGTATTTATGAGATGTTTCATTTTTTTCCTCCTAATATTAGAAAATTTGCATTAAAAAATTATATTAAAATTATGATAATGTGATAGTTTAGTAGGTTTTCTTTATAAAAAAAAATTAGCAGAGGATGTAATTGACATAATTTCTTCTCTATGTATAAAGAAATATTAAAAAATTGCTTTATCTTTTTCTAAAGAGTAAGGTCTATTGAAACAAAGCAATACTTTGTCAACTAAAGCCTATAATATAGAAAGGATACAGCAGAATGCAAGAATGTTGGAGCAAAAGAGAATATTAGTGACCAATTCAAGTTCAGGTTGGGTGAGTGGTAAGAGATCGATCTTCCCCTTACGTAACATATCGATGTTTGAAACTTCAACTTTTGTGAAAATGGAGCAAATTTAGTTAGGAGGAGTCTATCCTGAATGAGACGATTAAGCTCTACTGTCGGAGGACACTCCTTAACCAAAGTTTTTCACTCTAAAGTTTCTGATTATCAGTCTCATCTACTTTAAATATTTATTTTGTCATTCATAAAAACATTTCTCCCTATCTCACTTTCCTTGTAGATTTCTTTATTTTTTTCCAAATGTTTGTAACTTTTTTTAGGAGGAAAATGAAGATGTCCGTGATGTTTTGATGATAGTGAAACAGCAAATTAGATAAGCTTTGTGTAATACCCGAGACTTTTTGCTTATGTGATTATGTGATTATGTGTTTTAATTACGTCATAATATGTTTTATAGCTTTATAAAATGTTAAGCATGATTTGATTATTAATTGTTATGTGTCACTTAACATGTTTATGTGTTATATATGCCTAAATGATGTTTGTGGTTGTGTGAGGACATGACTGCACATTGTGTGAGAAGTAAGGGACTAAAATATAAATAAAATTGAATGTGGGGGGAGTTATGGATGATTCTCTCCTTTCACTTGGAAGTTACGATAAGTGAAAGAAAATAGAGAGGAGAAGAAAGAAATGAGAAGGAAAAGTTGAAACTTTGAGAAAACTTTTTGAGTGGGAAATCCTTGTTGGATTTCGACGCATCATACACGGAAATCTATCACAGAGAGACGTGTATCGAGTTAGCGGAAGCGGAATTCCATTTCAAGTTCGGGGTTAAGAGATATTCCACCGAGAGCAGGGGCTGTTTTAGGGAATTTCTATGCATTGCAATTGGTGAATTATTGCTTTCTTTGCTTAATTAAAGGTATGTATCCTGCCCTTTTTGTATATGGATGTTGGGTATTGTTTCCTATGTCTTAATCTTGGATTATTGAAGCATAAACTAATTTATGTTATTGTAATTTACCAAATTGGAACTTGTATTACTTTTTCGGATATTGAGAAATTATGGCTATGTGAGAATATGTGAATTGAAGGTATGAACTGGTTTGTTTGCGACCTTTTTGCCTTGGGGATTGCATACTTAATTGTTTATGTGTTTCATTGTTATTGTCTTGCATATTCAAGTCAATTGGTGTCATACTTTGTGGAGTCGTTGTCCTATTTGGTTTGGTCGAACGAGTCTTCGCCCCTTTATGAGCTCGTACTTAGAATGGATTAGATGACAGGATTCATTCGTCCTATGAGAAACGTGTGATCTGAAAAGATCCCGTGAGATCTTATGTTTTGATAAACCATTTGTGCGGACTCCGAGGATCTTGCGTGGGCGGATTCCAGGTCCTGCGATGTGGATATTATTGATGCCTACGAGATCATGCGTGTAATGTGACGGATACTTGCGGTCGAAGCGGTGACCGAGGAAATCTTGCGTGGGCGTATTTTCGAGGGTCATGCCAATACGCAAGATTTCGAGGGGTGCGTGGGCGGATCTCGAGTGTTTTGCTGGCCTTCACCTGATTAAGTTTTCATTGAGATTGTAACAGTGTTGTGGAATCCATGATAATGGGCGAGGATACAATGTATGATGGATCCTTAAAAGCTTGAACATGTGCCGGAAGTACTTAAACCTTCCTAACTTGGTCATTGTTAAGGCCGTTACAATTATTGTTGTTTATGTCTTGAATAGGTACTTGAGCTCATAAGGTGGGAAGTGTGTGTGTATTAGCGCTAACCATTTCTCGTAAGTGTCACAATATCTGTATTTCTGTTATGTATACGAGTAGAGTGGTCCTCGTAACTTTTTCGAAGTGGTGTGTGTGACATGAAGAGAATGGTTAACTGGCTAATTTGTTGTCTAAGTGTTTATTCTTATTTTGGCCTTACTTGTTACTTGGTTTAAGTGTCAAAAATATAATTTCTGGGTTTGGGAAAAGTTAGTGCAGAAATGGGGATTTTATGTACAAAATTGTACATGAAAATCGAGTTTATGCAGCCCGCAGACGAAGCATTTGTCCTTGCTTTTTGTCTGCGACTTCGTCTGCACAACTACTGGGAGCTTTTGAACCGCGTACGATTCTGCGGACGATACCATTCGTCCGCAACTTATGGCACTTTCTGCGGACGATTGGTTCGTCCGCGACCTATGCTGAAGTGTTTTCAACTTCGTTATGTTCTGCAGTCGTGTATCGTAACTCGTATATACTGTATACCATTTCTGAGACATGTTTTCTATACTTTTGCATTGTGCATCTTGTCTAGACTTGCCAATTTCTTGAGGACGTATCGGAAATGGGAAAACTATTTCGTGTTTTGGTTGCTTTACTTGTTAAATTGTACAGGGACTATGTATCATACTGAGCATTGAAACTTAGGGATTAAAACTTGGAATGAACATAAGATAACAAGAACACTTAATATGAGGTGTGTGATGGGTATAGACCACGGACTATAATACTTTAAGCTTATCTTACGTTTTACATCCTCGTTCTTTGTGTTATGTTAACTTATAATTTTTACTTGGATATTATACCTTACCATGCTACTTGTTCATATGCCTTACCTGTTATATGCTTCACATGTCCTACTTGTTATGTGTTACCGCTTTATATACCCATGCATCCATTACATACTTGTGGGAGTTGAAGATGGATCATAATCAAGACAGAGGGGATGATTTTGATCTACCAATTACTACAATCCCCGTCGGGGACCAAGAAGGGAAAAAAAGACCGTTTGTTGGGTCTACTAGCCAGCAACAGGATGAGATTCCACCGCAACAGCAACATGACAATGTTGCTGAGTTTGTAACACCACCATATCATCCTCCATCTCCACAACAACAACAACAAAACTTCCCATAACGACAATAACACATTCATCAACCAAATGTCCAGCAAAACATGTCGCCACCACCACCTCAGAATAATAATCCTCCACCACCCCAATACTATCGACCACAACAATACAACCAACCACCCAAATATCCCTCAGCCACCACAAATACTACAATGCACCACCACAATATAACATGTCACAACCACCCCACAAGCCAACACAGGGGCAACACCTGATGTAAGGGGTTGCCTTTGTGATGTTAGCCCACATGTTTCAAGCTCATAAGCAACCACAACAACAACCGCAACCACACAAGGGGTCAACGGGTTAAAGCGGGTCCGGGTGTATACTGCGAACGCATGAAGAAGATGCGTATGAGTTCTTTTGACGGAGAGATGGGCCCGGATCAGGCGGATAAGTGGTTGGAAGAAGTGGAACAACATTTTCGTATCATGAGGGTACCGGAGAACATGAAGGCTGATGTGGTTGAGCCTTTCCTGGTAGCTGGGGCATCTGAATGGTGGAAATGTGTAGAACCCGTGTACGGCTATTACCTGGGAGAGGTTTAATAAGGCATTTATAGACCAGTACTTTTCTAAGACCTTCAAGATAGCCCGTCAGAATGAGTTCTTTGATCTAAGACAGGCTGAGGCTATGTCGGTTACTGCTTATGCCAACAAGTTCAATAAGTTGGGTAAGTATGCAACTGCGATAATTCAAGATGATGAAACGCGAACTCAGAGGTTTGTGCAGGGTTTGTTGCCTCGCATTAGGGGAAGACTGTTTGGATACTGTCCTACTACTTTAATTGACGCATTCCAACGTAGTCTAGATGTAGAGAAAGAGTTTAAGTCGGCTGAAGTGGATAGGAAGAGGCCTTTATCCTCTATGTCTCAAGGTTCTCGTCATAATGTTGGTGCACATATGGCTGCAAGGAAGATGTTCGCTCCCACCTCGTGACCAACCAACACTTTCAGGCCTGGAGTGGGGACAGGTGCCAATGTTGCTAGAATTGCAGGACCTCTAAGAGCACCTGTGAACTTTGATGTGATACATGTGTGTACACAGTGTGGTAGGAAGCATACAAGAATGTGTATGTGGACATCTGGAGCATGTTTTCGATGTGGCAAGTTTGGCCACCAAATCAGTGAGTATACAGTTCCGCCACAAGTGACTGGACAGACTTCGGGGACAGCACCTAAGGCTGGAGGCTAAGCAGAATGCATGAGTCTTTGCTTTGACTCAACCGGAAGTGAGTGATGCTTCGGATGTGGTAACATGTACGCTACTCATCAACTCTGTACCTTCTTATGTGCTATTTGATTGTGGAGCCACCCACTCTTTTGTATCTTGTAGGTTTGTCAAAATATTTAAGTCATATTCTGTTACTATTTTAGATACCTATATAGTTATGGTGTCTAGTGGGAAATTATTAGAGTCTAATTTCACTCATAAGGGGTGCCAGATAGAAATAGACTCTAGAATACTTGAGGCTGACCTTATACAGTTACAGATGGTAGACTTTGACGTCATTTTGGGTATGAATTGGTTATACAATCATCATGGCTTGGTTGATTTCCTAGAGAGAAAGATACAGTTTGTGAGTGGTGAGCAAAAAGTGTTTGAGTATCAGGGGTTAGTTAAGAAGAGAAGTGGGAGGAGTATGCCTATTATCTCGGCGATGAAAGCGAGAAAGTACATTAATAAGGGATGCGAAGTTTTTCTTGCTTATGCAGTGGCGAAAGATAATAAGGAAGTCCGACTTGATGACGTTCCCGTTGTGAAGGAGTTCGGGGATGTGTTTCCCGACGATTTGTCGAGTATACAACCAGCCCAGGAAATTGATTTTGAGATCTTGTTGCAACCCGGTGCAGAGTCAATCTCTAAGGCCCCGTATCGGATGGCACCAACGGAGTTGAAGGAGCTGCAGTCTTAACTCCAAGAACTTCTTCACAAGAAGTTCATAAGACCGACTGTCTCACCTTGGGGAGCTTCGCTGTTGTTTGCGAAGAATAAAAATGATAGTACGCGGATATGTATCGATTGCCGAGAGTTGAATAAGATACGCTCAAGAATCGATACCATATACCCCGTATCGATGACTTGTTTGACCAATTGAAAGGGGCGAATGTGTCTCTAAAATTGACTTGAGGTCGGGTTACCATCAGTTAAGGATTAAACCCGAAGACATCCCAAAAAGTGAATTTAGAACCCCACTACGGGCACTACGAGTTCTTGGTGATGCCATTTGGAATGACTAATGCACTTGCAGCGTTCATGGACATGATGAATAGGGTATCTCGGGATTGTTCAGACAAGTTCGTGTTGGTCTTCATCGACAACATCTTGATATATTCACCATCAGATGAAGCTCACGAAGAGCATTTGAGATTGGCTTTGGAGATCTTGAGAAAGGAGAAGATGTATGCTAAGTTCAGCAAGTGCGAGTTCTGGCTGAGAAGCATTACGTTTTTGTAGCATGTAGTTTCAATAGAGAGAGTTTCAGTTGACCCGAGTAAGATAGAGGCCTGTGCTGAAGTGTTTTCAATTTCGTTATGTTCTGCGATTCGTGTATCATAATTCATGCATATTGTATACTATTTCTAAGACATGTTTTATGTACTTTTGCATTATGCATCTTGTCTAGACTTGTCATTTCCTTGAGGACGTGTCGGAAATGGAAAAACTATTTTGTGTCTTGGTTGCTTTACTTTATTAAATTATATAGGGATTATGTGGATCATACTGAGCATCGAAGCTCAGTCCATTCGCTATTTGTGTAGGTGATTATGAGGAGGAGCCTTATTACGAGGACGAGACTTGGGAAGGGTCCCTTTGACGAGTGATGGATAACCGGTTTAGACTTAAACATTTTATTGCTTTCTGTCATTTCCCTTTTGAACCTTTAAACATATTTCAGATGTAATAATTTAGTAATTTCCCCTTTTGTACTTATTTCCGCTAGCACACTTGATATTTGAATTACATAAATGAATTCCTTTTTATAGTAACTTTGTTTTGTGGGTTTGGTGTCTCATTTACCAATGAGACACTGCCATATCTTAATTCCCGGAGACGAGTGTGACACTTTGAGATGATTACATTAATTTTCAATATAAATTTTCACTTTGAACGCAAACTTTCACAAACAATCCATTATTATCAATTCTAGGACACATTTTTTCAAATAGAAAACTAAATTCAATAGATGAATTTATAAGTTTCATTACTTTTCTTAAAAAAAAGAAGAAAATAATTTGGACTCTCGAGCCCGTAGAGCCCAACTACATTCTTCTTTGGCAAATAATTTTGCTTTTGTAACGGTCATTTTGTCCGAAAGCGCCTCACAATTGAAATTTGAATGTTTTAAAAAGCCCAGAGTGAGAAACAGAAGCATTCATTCCATTTCCAGCAAAAAAGTTCCCAAATTCATTTTCATGATTTCTCATTTTCTCATTTTCTTGATTTCAAGTTCCCAAATTCATTTTCAAGTTCCCTAACATACACAAAAAATACCCAACGTTAGCAATTGATTTCTCAATTTCAAGAAAAGGGTTTCATGGGAAATCTTGATTCAAATTCATTGGAGCATCACCCAGAAATTTCAATTCCAGACCCAAGAATTTCTTGGGATTTTAATTGTGGAAAAAGAGTAAATCACGAACCTGAAGAAGTTTCAGCCATGGAGGAGGATGAAATCAAAGAATATTTGCGAGTCCGAATGGACACTGGTCCCGAGAGGTTTCACAAAACCCAAATGGACTGGTTAGTACAAAAATCTTTGAAATTTCTTGTGTCTTGGTAATTTCTTCTTTTATTTATCAATAAATTCAAGGGTTTGGGATTGAAACCGGAAAAACAAAAGATTTTGTGGTGCTTAAATAAGATTTAATGTGATCCTAAGAACTTAAGGCCTATCTGAATCATGAAAACAAAATTAGGGAAACGGGTAGTGTTGATTTTGTAATTCGTATGTGTTTAGATTATTTTTTGATTTTCTGTGTTGTTAATTTAGCTTTTAGAATCTTTGCTTTTCTTTTTTGTTGGCATGCTCGTTAGAATTGATAAATGGCCTTAGACAGTTTTCTAATAAATTTGTTAGAAAATTTGCTCATTTTAATGTTTTGATTGTTTAGAATAGATGAAGTTGTGGTTTTCGTTTACTTTGTTGATCTTCATTTTGTGGAGATCATTAAAGGAATGAGGATTTTCAATGTGTTGCAAGATGAAAAGGCAGGCTGATCGAAAGCAACTAATGTTTGTTGTCTGTCTCCTTCATGAAATATGTTTCTTTATTTAAAACCCTCTGGCTAAATAAATGCAGCTCCTATCTGATTTTGATATATTTGCAAATGTTGGAGCCGATAAGCCATTGCAGTTGGTTGATTCTAGAGTTTCCATCAAGGATGGTTGACCACTTGTAATAAGGTTCGAGAGGATAATTGGAAGTCCTGTAGTAAGTGGGATCTGTGTTCAGAGAGCATCGAATTCTGATAGGTCTTTTTGTCATTTCAGTGGGTCGCATTATACTAAATGTCAAAAAATTTGTTACTTAATTCTCACATCAACTCACGTAAGAAAGAATGATACATCTTGCGACAATAATGAGGCTTTGAACCATGCAGCAGAAAGTAATGAGGATGAAATCAACAACCAAGTATGAGAAGAAAATACAAGACGGATGAATGCTATCAATCTTGGATGTCTTGTACTGCTGCAAAAGACAACAAAACATTTCGAACGTATTCCCTTGGTAAGATTTGATATGGTATATGTTCTCAAGAATGTTATTTTTGTATGATATGAGTGGTTTTCATGTTACTAATTCTACAACGTTTCGAAATGAAGTTCAATACTCCCTCCATTCTCATTTAATTGTCGTTTAGGAGATCTATAGGTATCCAAATTAATTGTCATTTAAGGTTCTTTTATTAGTTGTTAACAATTTATTCTAATTATATTCTCAACATTTCTTTTATTTGCCGCCTCTGCCATCCCTATTTTTTTTTTTTTTTTTTTTCTTATGCTATAGAAGTGAGAGAGGGGTAATATTGGAACTTTCGGTGAAAATGACAAGTTTTTTAATTTTCTAAAATTGTCTAAATAGTCTTATATTTAGGAATGGAGGGAGTATTAGGTTCAAAAGAACATGCCTCTGGTTGCTTTCTTTTATGCACCTAATTTCCTGCATAAGCAGAAAAATCTACATATTATATGTTCTTCTACAAGCTTCTTGTGGAATATTTTCCAACTGGAATCATTTTAGAACTGCTCTTTAGGCTAAAAAAGTACTCATTTTGTGTATTCCATTGAAAGATAATTTTCCTATCGTTAAAGTTATCTAAAGTAAGGAGCATATAAACTTCTACGAATTGATAACTTGCTAGATGAGGATTGGCTTAATTTGTGTAATTCATGTTGCAGATCAAACTTTCGAAAAGCAAGTTGAGAAGCCAAAGGATGTTTCAAGCAGGTATGAGCATGCCACAAATATATGGGTTGCTGCAATTAATGATTTGAAGCAAAAAATTCATGTAAATAATGGAGCTTCGTTTAATTAATTTTCCGAAATTTTTTCTATAAATTTTTTTCCCCCTAAATCAGCTGATAGTCAATATGCATTAGTGCGGGACGACCTGAGCTATATGAGCAACTCGGGGCCCAATATAGATCTTGGGTCGGGACCCACCATAAGCCCCCAAGACATCTGACATCTGAAGTTGAGGTCTTGATTTAACACAGTGTTGTCAATGCCGGATAGCGGCGTAGAGCGGCCGACCCAATAAACGCTATAGCGGGAGCGGCGCTATTTGAAAATTCTATATAAATAATTAACAAATATTCAAGACAACAATGAAAACAAAGGCATGACCAAAATCATCAAATCCATAATAAAATATAACCAATGTCATTAAATTCGTGTAGAAAAATCAAGACAACAAGTTCAATTTTGGTGCGAGTAGAAAAAAGGAAGAAAAACAATCGGTATGAAATTGAAAAAAAGGTTGATAATCCTCCATAGAAATTGTAAAACTTCGACCTCAAACAAGTAATCAGAACCAAACATAACATAATGTAACCCATTAAGTCCCAATAATTAGGGCTAGAGAATGCAAAATAATCATATTAAGTCGATGAACATATCTCAACAAATTAGGGTTTTTTTGGGGCTTGAAATTCCCAATTTACGCATAAGATTTTGACTGTTGTTGGGGGCAAAACAGGATTTTTAATCTCTTTTACCAAATAGCGCCACTAATGCGCGCTACTTCCCGCTATCTCAGCCGCAATAGCGGTCGCTATTTCCCGCTACACTGATGCGTGACGCTACGAAGCTGTCCATAAGCCCCCCCAAGACTTCAGAAGAAGACGTCTGAAGTTGAGGTCTTTTTTTAAATTTTAACATCTGTCGGCGCCGTCCTTTAAGCAAGGCAGAGACTTTAGCATGGTGTTCAACAGTTGTAGAGTTTGATGCGGCCAAAGATGGAGAACTTTCAAGTATGGCCGAGTTTAACGAGGTGTTTGCTATACTTTCAACTTTCTTGGGACATAACTTTTTTATATCTTCATTTTGGGTTTGTAATCATTAAATTTTAATTGATTCTGTTTGCCTTCTTGGAACAGTTGATGTCTTTGCCGATGCTTCACCTATTGTGATTTCAGTATTAGATGGCTACCATGTCTGTATATTTGCTTACGGGCAAACGAGAACAGGAAAAACATTTACAATGGAGGGAACTGAAGAGAATGGGGGAGTCAACTATAGAACTCTTGAAGAGAATTGTTCAAGATTGCGAAGAACGGAGTGAAAATTTTATCTATACCGCAGTGTTCTTGAAGTCTACAGTGAACAAATACGAGACCTGTTGGCCACATCATCATCATCAAAGAAGTAATTTATTTTCTTATGAATACATATTTACACTTCCACACTTCCACGCTCTCACTGGTAATCTGTGTTTTGCTTTGTATTTTGGTTATTTCTGAAGAAGATTCATTGCATTATTTTAGCATGCTTTTGTGTAATGGGGAATGCTAAGAACTTGATTAATGGAGAATGCACCAAGAGCAAGCTCTGGCTTGTCGATTTGGCAGGCAGCGCGAGGCTTGCAAAAATTGATGTCCAAGGCGATAGACTCAAGGAAGCTCAAAAACTCAACCGATCACTTTAAGCTCTTGGAGATGTCATATATGCTTTAGCAAATAAAAACAGCCACATACCATACAGGTGCTTTTCGATACTTTTATTAGTGACATTTTGATTTACTTATATTTTTATCTACCTCTAGGAACTCCAAGTTGACACATCTGCTCCAAGATTCCTTAGGTAAAATTCTATATTCTACAGGTTGACAAAGAAAAACAGGAATGTAGGATTAAGGAAGAATCTATCTGGAAGAGAGCTTACAAAACTTTGAAAGTAAGGTAAGAGGAAAGGATGTTATCTTTTGTTTCTGATTTTTCCGTCTTCTGTGAAATCTATGATTTTTCCGGCTTTAACTTTATTCATTATCTTTCAGAAATCCTATTATAAAAATACATGTTATCTCTCCTTCAGGTCGTTGAGTTAAACAGATCAAGGATTTTGAAATCAGACGTAAGGTTGCATGAAACATCTCTATTGCAGACCAGTAATGCTTCACGACTTTAATGGCATTCCTTAAGAACTGTAAAATGAATAATTTTCTCTAATTTCCAGGTGCAAGAGCTCGAGAAAAAACTGAAAGCAAAGGAGCAGGATTCGAAGACTAATTTACTTCGTCAAAAGGTACTCTACTCATCTCTTTAGACTTGCATGCATTTTCTTTCCAATGCCTTTCTTTATGAAATTACCATTTGGGGGGAACCTTTAAGTTGTCTAATTTCTAGTTCCCCGTGCCCGGGTGATGACCTAACAGTGCCTCATTTACCAATGAGACACTAAACCCAAAACAGAAAGACTAATAATATGAAATAAAACTTGATTAAACTTAAACATAACATCCTTTTTACATCATAGCTTAGCAAAGTGCTGTAAATATCTTATATGTTCTTAAAAACCACAAGGAATCAACAAGGTTCAAAACATAAAACACAAAACTATCTATTACAGCATATAGTTCAATCCTCAAGTTCCTTCATCAAGTCCTCGTACTGAATCTCGCACATGAGGATATCTACTAAAACATCTGCAAAACATAAAGAGTAAGGGAATGAGCTACTAAACTAGCCTAGTAAGGTTCACACACCTGAAGTATCGTTAGACTCAAAAATATTTTCCCGTTTAACCCAAAACATGTGAAAACAATGCATAACTTTACTTGAAATAACTCTTTAAAATACTTGAAATACATTTGTAAAAGACTTTACAAAACTTATAAAAGACTCAACTTTGAAAACGGAACAAAACGGCGATGAGAGATTGTAAATTAACTTAATACACCCAGCAGGGGATGAGAGACTGTAAATTATACTACTCACTGCTGGGGAAACTCGATCACTAATTCAATGATGAAAAGAATTAAACAATGAATCTGAAATTTTCAGGATCAAGACAATGAAAATTATAGAAATAGAAAAATTATGTAGTACATCTATTTAATCCCTTCTTTTAACCCAGACCTAGCTGACCATGGGAAAAAGTTGCAATATTTTTTCATCATCTAAAAAGATTACAACTAATGATTAAACCACCATAATTTACATCCAAGCCATTAATGGTAAACCCAAAGCTTCTTTTGTCAAATTATGGCGAATTACTAAAATGAAAATACTGATTTTGCGTGCTTCTCATAACTGCTCGATTTTGGTGTGTAGAGGGAGGAGGAGGAAGCAAAGTTAGTCCACGTCAGTATTTTTTATGGAACTTACCAATTTTTTTTTTTTTACGAAATGATGATTTTGACAGCTCGTAAATTCATTAGGGATGGAAAAAAGATAAATTTGCCTAAAAAGGACAAAAGTGACTAAGCGGAAATAACTTAAGGACCCAAACGACTATTTATTCAAATCATGTGTAAACATTTCATAAATAATTCCATAACTTAAAATACTAATTTCATGCATTTTAGAACTGAAAAATATAGGTTTAAGATCATTACCTTAAAACTTAGAAGCAAAATGCAAAACAAAACTAATTCTAGAAACATTAGAAAATCTGAATACTTCTCAGAGCAATTACTTTTTGCAGAAAACTCGAAATGCCGTCACCGCCCAAACATAGCTTTTTCAACCCTATTTGTAACGCTGTAAGAATCACTCAATTCCGACACGATTTATTCCTTCAATTGTTCACTAAAAGGTCCATCACTATCTTTTCCCAAATTTGTCCCTTTCTTTCTTTTCCCCCTTTTGTAATTGCTGCTCTCATTCATTTTTCTAGCCATATCCACCAAATGAACTTTTCAAATTCTTACAAAAAGGTCCCAAACTTCATAACTCCAACACCGAAGTACCCAAACTATTTTCCCTTTCTTTCATTTCTCTCTCTTTCTTTTCCCCTTTTTGTAATCGCTGCTCTCATTCATTTTTCCAGCCATAACCCTCAAATGAACTTTTCAAATTCTTACACAAAGGTCCCACAACTTCATAACTCCAACACCGAAGTACCCAAACTCTCAAAACATAAAATATAACCCTCAACACAATTAAAACACATAATAATGCAAAATTAAATGAAAGTCATGCAAAACACGTAAGCAAAAGTCTCGGGGTATCGCACCTTCCAACTTCGTTTTACTCCAAGTCATTATAGTTCTCAAAATACGTGTTAAGTTCTTGATGCTCTTTGTACTCAAACTAACTTAAGCATCAGAGTGGGATTGAGGTCTTCCCCCACCCTCTATTGCATTGCTCGATTCGCACGAACATATATCTAGCTTGGACTGTTTGCCAACCCCAAATCCGAGCCTTAACCCTCTCCTGAAAACCCTTTAGCCTTGGCCTGGACTCCACTACAAGGCAGGTAGCTCGGCTGACCCTTTAGCCTTGGTCTGGGCTCCTCATTTCACCCTAGCAAGAAGAACTTAGCCACCCCCTAATTAGGAACAAATCATTTTGCGCTCACCGTGGTCGTGGATGAACAACCAAAAAGTTCCTAGAACTCCCTTCCCAATGGTTGATGATACAGAATCCCCGGGGCAAGATATGAACATAACTACCTCTCATCCCGAGGTCCCTCACAAAACAATGGATCCAGGTACTTCGGGTACAGGTGCCTTGGGGTGCAAACATCGTAACCATCGATGCTTCTGCACTGCTCCAGATTAAGAAAGCCTTGCAAATGTTTACCCAAGCATTTACACCAGGCATCCCCAACAACATCCAAATTCCTGAGGACACTTTTTTTCTCCCGGGTCCACAAATTCCTTATGAGACCCATGGTCTCCAGGTACACAAAGTCCTGAGAGAACTCTTTGTTCCCCGGACAGGGAAAGTCCTGGTGAGACTCTTTATTTTCCAGGCCAACAAAGACCCGTATAGACTCTTCGTCTCTCGTGCAAACGAAGACCCGCGGAGGCTCTTAGTCGCTCGGGTAAACAAAATATCTTAGAGGAATCAGACAAGGACGAGCACATGGAGAACATTATGGAATCGCCCCCAGAAACAATACGACGTTGGGGAAAACCGCCCAATTGTCAACTCAGAGTTCTGTGCAATTCTGAAGTCAACGTCACCATAAATCGTTAACACAAGTGAAAAGATTTTTATGTATGTCCTCCAAAGATGGAAGATATCCGTCAGAGATGGAAGAGAGATCCATTGGGAGTGGAGCACACTTGCCGACAGGGGTTCCGGCTGAGAATAGGTGTTGCTAACAGAGATACAAATCTGGTGTTGTTGATGTACAAGTCAAGAAAATCAAAAGGATTAATCTAGACGGTTGAATTGGAAGGGTGGACAATTGATCTGGTTTGTCTGGGTGCATGGATCCAGAAGTGCATCGAGTGTCCTAAACCAGACCCGTGGATCTAGGTCAGTTGACTGAACCACGTAAATCATTGTGTCCCTTTGTCGCTTTCCTTATTCGTATTTTCTTGAGAGCTAATTCGAGAGGATTGATTTCCCAACAACTGGTATTAGAGTTGAAGGTTCAGGCTTAGGGATGAGACGAAAGAAGTTGCAGATCTAGTCTGCGGGTAAATTTTTGGTGCTTCTTTAATTAAGTTTTTGGTGTTAAAGTTAGAGTATTTAAATTATAGAGTCTTTAAATAATGTTGTGTCGATGAAGAGTGATGTTCCATCTCCCATTTTTGATGTAAATATTGATTTTAATTTATGGCAATTCACTATTAAAGACTATTTAGTGCAGTAAGGACTTGATTATGCTATGGTTGATGAAAAGTCAGAAGGTATGAAAGATTTTGAGTGGGCTACTACAATTAAGAAGAGAGCGTTTAGTACAATTTGATTGGCTTTGGCTCTACAAATCAAGATGACGGTGTTGAGAAATGCGTCACCAAAGAAGTTGTGGGAGACTCTGGAAAATAATTATTACCCAAAGACTTCGACTAACCGGTTGAAGATGAAGTTGGATCTGTATTCACTCAAAATGGAGGAAAGAGGTAATCTTATTGATCACACTAATAAATTTAATGAGTTAGCTCGATTTGAGAATGCATGAGAAGAGATTAATGATGAAGAACAGGCGTTGCTATATATCGTTGGTTCAGTCAATGTTGGCAGGAAATAACACATTGCAATTGAATGAGGTTTCAAAAGCTTTGAAGGAGAAACAATAGATAATGAATGAGGATTACCCTGAGGAGGATCGAATATTAGCAACTGAGAGTTCTAGAAGAAGGAGAAATCGAAGTAGGAGTAGAGGTGTCCAAGGAAGAAAGAAATCTTGGCAGAGAGGTGATTGTAGTGAGGTCGAGTGTTTCTATTGTGTGGAACTTCGTCATTTCGAAAGTCGTTTCCAAATATGAGGTAGAATTTGAAAAATCTCCGTGAACAAATGATAGTCAAAGCAAATGCATGTGATTGCTCTACAAATGTGATCAGATGTGATGATGATTTATATTTGATGAGATGTTTGGATGACACTGTTGAGAATCATTCAAACTGGGTCATGGATAATTGTGCTGACTCGCATATGTGCAATACCCGAGACGTGTTTGATACTTTGCAGATGGGAGACTTTGGCTACATCAAAGTGGGCAACAACTCGAAGGTGAAAGTTGAGGGTGTTGGATGAGTCCTCCTGAAACTCCACAATGATGAGGTAAAAGTGCTTCCTAATGTTAGATTTGTACTTGATTCGAGTGCCAACATAATTTCGTTGGGTGAATTGGTATCAAATGGGTACAAGTATGTTGGAATTGAGAATTTATGTAAAGTGTATAAAGGCAATTGTCTGGTTATGCGAGGAAGGAAGAAAGAGAATTTATACCACCTTGAAGGTCATTCCTTGAAGAAGCAAGGAAGTAAAGCTGAATGAAGAACAGAGAATGAGACTGCGAAGATTGAGAAGAAAGTTAGGTTTTCTGATATGTTGTATCATGGGAATTTGAGAAAAGGGAGGATATGTTGGGTAATATTCTCAAAGTCCCATATTGGTTAAAAAAGAAATTGGTCAAGGCAAGAGGTCCTATAAATAGACCCACTTTGTTTTGAGTTTATTTGTACCAACTCCTCAAGTCTTGTGAGTGTTTAGACTTATTTCTGAACCTCGCTTTGATACCAGTGGTTAGGAAATTAATCCTCCCAATTTTAGCCCACAAGCAAAACAACAAATTAATTAGCTCTGATGCCAGTTGTTAGGTAGCGGAACACTCCAAACAACAAATTATAACGGAAACGAAAAGAACGCAGAAAACAACACAAATTTTGTAATGTGGTTCGGTCTTAACTCAGACCTACATCCACGACCCCGAAGAGTAAAAACTTTCACTATGTAATTTTTGGACGAAAGAAAAATTGCAAACCCTCTTCTAAGAACTACAAGTCTACTACACTCACAAGACTCAAGAAGTTGGTACTAATAAACACAAAAACTATATGGGTCTATTTATATGCCCTCTTGCCTTGACCATTTTCTTTTCTATTTATATGCCCTCTTACCCAACATATCCTCCATTTTCTCAAATTCCCAAGTTACAATAGAATTCTTCTCAGTCTTCGCTGTCTCCTTCTCTGTTCTTCTTTCAGCTTTACTTCCTTACTTCTTCCAGGAATGACTATCAAGGTGGTATAAATTCTTTCCTTTTCTTCCTTCTTCGCATAACCAGACGGTTGCCTCTATACACTTTGCAGAAATTTCCAATTCTAACATATTTGTAACCCTTTGATGTCAATTCACCATTATGTTGGCACTCGAATCAGGTACAAATCTAACATCATGAAGCACTTTTACCTCATCATTGTGGAGTTTCAGGCGAACTCGTCAAATGCCCTCAATCTTCACATTCGAGTTGTTGCCAACTTTGATGTAGGCAAAGCCTCCAACCTGCAAAGTATCAAATGTGTCTCGGTCCTTGCAGATATGCAAGTCAACAACATCATCCATAACTCAGTTTGAATGATTCTCAACATTGTCATCCAAACATCTCATCAAATATAAATCATCATCATCTCTGATCACATTTGTAGTGGAATCACATAACTTTGTCTTGTCTTTCATTTGTTCACGGAGATTTTTGAAATCCTCTCTCATCTATGGACAACGACTTTGGAAATGACCAAGTTCCTCACAATAGAAGCACTCGACCTCGCCGCAACTACCTATCTGCCGAGTTTTCCCTCTTCCTTGGTCACCTCTATTTCTGCTTCGATTCAAACCTCTTCGAAAACTCCCTGTAGCTAGTATTCATCATTTGTTGGTTCTCTTTCAAGGCTTTGAAACCTCATTCAATTACAGTGTGTTCCTTCCTGCCAACAATGGCTGCACCAACAATTTATAGGATTTCGGTAATGAAGCTAATAATAGCAGCGCCTGTTCTTCATCCTTAATCTCTTCCCCTGCATTCTTAAGTCGAGATACTAACTCATTAAACTTATTAGTGTGATCAATATGATTACCTCTTTCTCCATTTTGAGTGAGTACATATCCATCTTTATCTTCAATCGGTTAGTCAATGTTTTCGAGGAATAATTATTTTCCAGAGTCTCCCACAACTTCTTTGGTGACGTCTGTCGCAACACCGTCATCTTGATTTGTGGAGGTCAATTGAATTTTACTAATCGCCATTTTCTTAATTGTAGCTTTTCATCATCCATAGCAGAATCAAGACCTTGCAACACTAAATAGTCTTGAATCGTGCATTGCCATAAGGTAAATCAATCTTTCCATCAAAGAGGAAATAAATCCTCTCAAAATCCTAGCCAACAAGCAAATATCATAAAACAAAGTGAAAAGAGGACACAATGATATACGTGGTTCAGTCCATCTGACCTACATCCACGGGTAAGGCGAGCACATACTTTAATGGAGAAACAATAATACAATGGAGATTTTTCCAACCCATTAGCTCTCCCTCGCTTGACGAGAGAGTAGTAAGTAAACCTTTAGCTAAAAGGAATAGGAGTTCACATAATTAGTAATTCACCTAATTACTAGTACTTAATCTAATTAGTATCCAATTAGGAGTCCACTTAAATTAGTAATTTACCTAATTACTAATTATTATCTTAACTAATATCTAATTAGTAATCAGTGAATATGGGTCAAAACCCAACAATCCAGGCTGCCAGCGAGTTTCCTGAGGTTCCCGTGTTACTGAGGCTGCCGTTAGCTTTTCTCATGTGACATGCACGAGTGGTTAAATTTCTGAAGTTGTTGTAGTCCCTGCTGCTGAGCATAGTATTGTTATTGCTGGAGTTGGTAAGGAGGATTACTTAATAATTTTTTCTTGTTCTTTCATTGCAGACTGCATGATTTCTGAATTGGTTTTTAGCTAAAATTGGTGGCAAGAAGGTCATGGACAAGAAAAATGATCTTTCTTGACCATATCAAACAGCCATCTCCATAAAGGTCGAGGCAGCTGGGTGCTCCTCATGGTAAGCGACTTTCCCTAAGATACATGTTACCTCCGCGGATACCGATTTCTTTTCCCCGGGAATAAGTCCTTCCCCTGAGGATACGAAATCCATTTGCTTTATAGATCCTGGTGAAGGTTACATATTTTAAAATTATGTCTTGGCTTTTTTCAATCCATACAACATTTTGTTGAAGCAAAAGTACTCTTCCCATGTGGTGAAAGTTATATTGCCTATGCCCTCGGTTTTTATTAGGATTTTGTATTAGCATTTGTATGCATCCAATATGCAAACCCTCGAGTGACAACCTACTGCATTCGCAAATTGGTCCATGTCCTGCGAGTGACATGATTTTCCAGCCAAAAAACCCACCAAGCAGTAGCCCCATTTGTCCTCAACATCGCTTAGATACTCGGCTTTCATGTTGACCTCCGTGTCACTATTTCTCAAATCAGGGAGCTGAAATCCCTTTTCAAATTGACGGTTCATTTGAAACAACTTAGCCCAGTCTAGCTTTGTCCCAGTTTGGTTGGCCCCAACATTAGCGGCTGCACCGTCCGTCTTGGCTGGGACGGCAGTGACGTCCATCAAGGCTGGAGCGTCATTGTCATTCGCCTTAACAGGGCTGGCAGTGAGAGTGGAGCCAAAATTTTGGGCGAGCGAGGTCGGTTCCAACAGTCCTAAGAGCTTCCCCCTTCCCAAGTGGTGTTCGGCTTCTGAGTTTTCACCGGGCTGGAAACCCATTCCTCAAGACTTGTTTTGGTTATGATATCTGCCATAGACAATGCCTTAACTTCATTGACGATGGCCTCTTTCTTCTCTCCTCCTAACTTTCTCATACTCTTCTTTGTTGGCTATGTTGTATATGGCAGTGCGATCATGTGCTCGGCTACTTCCCTTGGTATTCATGTTAAATCTTCTTTTTGAAAGGCTACGTCATGATATCCCCTAATAGCTCGAGCGTCTTCATGTGTGCCTGGTGATCTAGGCATCTGCCTACCCACACCATCTTCTCAAGGTCATGCATGTTCTCAGCTGAATGTGCACAAATCTTCATTCTAGGAGGACATATTGGCTTTCTTATTCTCTCTTCCTTAACTTTCACATCCTCTTTGTTAGTATATGCAGCACAATCCTATGCTCGGCTACCTCCCATGGTATTCTTGTTAAACTTATTTTTGAAAGGTAAAGATGTCTGGATATTCTCTTAATAGCTCGAGCATCTTCATGTGTGCCCATGCATACCCACACCATCTTCTCAGGGCCATGCATGTTGAGCTGAATGTGCTCAAATATTTCTTCTGAGAGGATATCTTGGCTTTCTTCTTAATTGAGGCTAAGTAGTCAGGCTCTTCGTCATCGAGCTGCAAATGTAAACTAGAGTTTTCATCCCTTAGTATATGGTTGCGTACCTGGATGATTTCGCCCCGACGAAGATTTCTAAAATGTTGCAGTATGTCGAAACGTTGACTTTCCACATTCTCCCTAGGATGGCATTGTATCTCCTCGATTAACACCTATAGGGAAATGTAGCCCTTGTCCCGGACTGCCTCGTCTGAAAAACCGGATACGATCTAGTCGTACGGGGCAGTGTGGGTCAACAAAATTCCCATTTTCTACAGCGTACTTCAGAACATGAGGTTGATAGACGCACCAGTGCCACGAGGATTCTCTTGACAAGGCCTTCACCAATTTTTTCTCGGATGAGGAGCGACTCGTCCTCAGCGAAGTGTTGCCTTTTAAACCCCCTGGTGTGAAACTTTCTATAAAGCTGACCACCTTTGGAACATCAAGATCGGTATTTTGCTGGTTGTTTTGTCGCCCTTCCTTGCTTCATCCTTCATCCTTCATCCTTCATGGCCCCTCGACAATAAATTCCTTCAATTGGCCCCTTCTGATGGTTGCCTCTATTTTACTCCTGAACTCAATACATTTCTCAAGGTCATGGATGTGATCCTTGTTAAATACACAATATTTTTTCTTCCTCTTATCAGGTGCTGAAATCATTTTTGGCGGGGAGCAAGAATCCCTAAAGATTCTACATGGTCCATGCATCCGAAACATACCGGATCAATCCTTTACCCTTCCAATTCAACTGTCTAGATTTAATCATTTTTAAATTGCTTGACATGTACACCAACCACACTAGATTTTTATATCTTTCAGCAACACATCTTCTCTGCCAAACCTCTATCGGCAAGTGCGCTCTATCCCCAATGGACCTCTCTTCCGTCTCTGACGGATCTGTTCCATCTTTGGAGGAAATACATAAAAATCTTTTCACATGTGTTAACGGTGACTAGAATTGTATGAATTATTAGCCACTTTGATCATCAACGTTTTTTCGCCTAGCCACTTTGGTCAAAATTCAAGTTTTTTAACTTATTTCATCATTAAACATTTTTCGGCCTGCCATTTTGGTCAAAAAATGTTTTTTTTAACTTTTTTTATCACTAAAGTTTTTTCTATCTTCCATTTTGATCACTAAAGTATTTTCATTCTGCCATTTAGGTCACTAAAGTATTTTCATTCTGCCATTTAGGTCACTAAAATTTTTGACCAAAATGGCAAACCGAAAAAACTTTAGTGACCAAAATGGCAGAATGAAAAAACTTTAGTGATGAAAAAAGTTAAAAAAATTATTTTTGACCAAAATGGCAGGCCGAAAAATGTTTAATGATGAAATAAGTTAAAAAACTTGAATTTTGACCAAAGTGGCTAGACGAAAAAACGTTGATGATCAAAGTGACTAATTATTCAGAATTGTATAGAAAGCTGAGTTGACAATTGATTGATCTTTCACTGGAGAGAAACGCCAAATTCTGGTGTAGCAGCGCTGCGTCTCCACCTTGGCTTAACCAATCGAAATATTCTGCTTTCGATACACTCTCCTCCAATCTCTGGAGAAATCGATGGACTAAAACAATTCCTCTACTTTTCTGAACCTCGCTCAGATACCAGTTGTTAAGAAAATAAATCCTCTATGATTCTAGCCAACAAACAAATAACAATGTAAAAAGGCGATAAAAGGACACAATGATTTACGTGGTTCGATCAACTGACCTACATCCACGGGTAAGACGAGCACATACTTTCATTATAATGGAGAAACAATAATTCAATGGAGTCCCAACCCATTAGGTCTCCCTCGCCTTACTACTCTAAACAATATATTAGGCGCGCGCGCGCACACACACACACACACATATATTTCTAGCCAACAAACAAATAACAATGTATAAAGACGATAAAGGGACACAATGATTTACGTGGTTCGATCAACTGACCTACATCCACGGGTAAGACGAGTATATACTTTAATTATAATGGAGGAACAATAATTCAATGGAGATTACCCAACCCATTAAGTCTCCCTCGCCGTAATACTCTAAACAATATATTAGGCTCTCGCGCGCGCACCTATTATGTGAAATTACTAATATATAGGTTAAGAATTAGTAATTATGTGACTAGGAGTTCGCGCGCACCTATTATGTGAAATTACTAATATATAGGTTAAGAATTAGTAATTATGTGACTAGGAGTTCACCTATGGACAGACTTGAGTAAAATTACTATATCTCATAACCCGGGTGGAGTTTTCAGGTGAAATTTGTTGCAAATTACTCCTAAGAGACATGGCTATCTAAGCATGTAAAGAAAATATGCATAAGATTCTGCAGTAAATTGCAGAAATGTGAAAACAACAGGGTATATGCACAGTCACCAAAACTTAAGGTTATTAACACATCACCAAAACTTTTTAACCAAATTGTGATCAATCGCCCATAAAATGTTTAAGAAACATATAATTAAAAGTTATTCCATCATTTAAACATGTGCAACATCTTCAAATTTGAAAAGGAAAATTATTAATCGTGGAATGTAGAAAATTCGTCACTTATGGATAACCTTGAGTAAAATTACTTATCTCATGATCCAGGTGGAGTTTTCAGGTGAACTTTGTTGCAAATTACTCCTAAGAGACAAGGTTATTTAAGCATGTAAATAAAATGTGCATAGATTCTGCAGTTAATTGAAGAAACGTTAAAACAGCAGGGTATATGCAGAGCTGGGTAACAAATTTTCAGATTGAGAAATTAGCCAAATTCTCCAACACCCAATGCAGTCTTACATGATTTCTAACTATAACAAGAATTTATAAACATATGAAACTCAAGGACATCAGCCAAGAAGTTATTATTCATCAAAATAACCAAAATCATACTCTAAAAGGCTCATCCATCGTGGCTGTCCAAGTCACAATTCACCCCAATTATCCATTAAAATTTATGAATTTTTGTAAAATAAAAGTTTGTACGAGAAGAGAGCTTACCTAGGAGATGAAGAAAACAGTAAGGATGATCAAGAGTTGGGTTTGTTTATAGCTGAAAATTTTCAGCCGGGGAGGAAGGGAGAAGAAGAGGGATGCTAGGGTGTGTTTCTAGGTGGGAGGGGGGGGAGGGGTGTTAGGCTTGGAGAACAAAAAGAAAGAAAATAAAATTAGACGATTTCTTTCCTTAAGGCTCTATTTATAGAGATTTTAGAACCTTAAATTGATAAAAAAAAAAAAAAAAAAAGTCGTTAGAATTTATTAAAATTTTAAATGAACCCATTAAACTCTCAAAACTGTAAATTAGTCCCAACAGAAATTAAAACAAGCCACAGTTTTCATCTTAGTTCATTTAGGTATAAAACTTAGTTTTATTAGCCTAGACATAATGTTTTCCAAAGCTACCTATTTAACTTGGGTTGTAATCGGAGTACGAGCGAGGCTACTTTACGATCAATCTTAAGGCGTCAAATTCTTAAAGTTCCGGAATCCAATATTCATAAGTGGGATGTTACAATCTTAACCCGTTAAAAAGAATTTCGTCCTCAAAATTCATCGATCTAAGCATCGTAGTTTGGGTGTTTCTATAGCAGATATTCTTTCGCGTCCCAAATGCTTCTTCAATACTGTAATTTATATTTTCATAACGTACTCTAATGCCTTAATATTTTACTAAGCCTCTTATAACCTCAAAGGTATGAGTTTAACACTTTTTCCTCAAAAACTGAATGAGTTATCCCCTCACTTGGATCCAGTGAAATCATCACCGCTATGTGATAACATGATGTGATTTCCATTCTTAGAGAATCAGAACATGTGCATAACATCAAACTGATTGACTTATCTTACGAAGCCTATATGACCATAGATCAACTATCCTAAACAAATTCTCTTATAATCTCTATGAACTTTCAAAGTACCATTATTAATTCTTATTCAGTTAATAACTTCTTATGATCGAAATTCACTTAGTTCAATGAATCTTTTATTGTGGGGCCTTTACCAATCTTACTAATTCCTTCATCTATCGATATCATGTAGGATCTTTACAAACCCAATTTCAGTTTTGTCATAGTTCAAAACAAACTCAATCCCTCTATCAAGTATATAAGTATACACATTCCTTTTGGAAACATATCCATAAATTCTTAAACATTCTATGAGATTCCAACTTATAGTCCTTTTGAAGATTCCAACTTCTCTTTTCATCAGTTTCTTAAGAATAATAACTTCTAGCTTCTATTTTACTTAAGAATAATAACTGAAATTCCAAATTCTCTTTTCATCAGTTTCATCAGTTTCTCTAAATTTTACTTAAGAATAATAACTTCTAGCTTCTATTTTAGTCATCAAAACTCTAGTTTCCATCGTAGCAATCACGAAATCCAACATGTAGGCTTATTTTCTTTGAGGTTCAAAAATCGATTCTCCGGCTTGATCGAACCTCACCAACTCACTTATGTAGTTATGTTGGCATAATGCACTCTAGTTGATCACTGCCTATGTTAACATTGTATCCACACTAAAAGATAGACGTCTCAAATCCTCGAGCAAAATTAAACAAAGAGAAGTACGTAATATCATAGAAGGGAACATAACGCACAAGTTCAAATGTGCTTTTGAAGGAGACATATCAATCAATATTATCTCCATATATGTGTGCACTATATTTTTTTTAAGTTCTGCATCATGGATCAACATTGATGCAAACCTGCCAAGCTTAAAATTGAAATCACAAACAATTTAGAAAGCATGTCAATAACGCAAAGAACACTCAAAACTTGAGTTGTCGTTCAACCAAAGTGCTTTAAATCACCTAAGGAACAATAATTCAACGCTTAAGTTATCACAAAGGATGATCAAACCTTTGATAAGTCAAGGTATCTCACAAAAGAACCAACATATATATAGAGAGAGACTCTCACAATTGGGAGAAAACTCAAAATTATTTTATCTCAAAATCAAACTGAGTAATGAAAAACTTATAATGAACCCTTAAATACTTGAAAAATATTCTTTAAAAGGCTGTGCAAATTGAATAAAAGTATCATAAATCTATTATAGGAATCAATAAAAAAAACTTACCCAAAAACAACAAGGAATTTTACTCAAATCCTAATTAAACTAGAAAGAAATCTCCTGATCTATGTCGCGACTTTAATGTTCATTTTTCGGTATATTTGAATAAAAATTGGATCTTTATTTCTTCAAGAAAGTTGTAGCCTATTTTGGGATTTTTCTAGAGCATCTTAAATCACTCAATTGGACATCTAAATCTCAAGTTACGATCGAATTACTAACTCATGTTCAAACTCTATCGGGATTCAACAAACTGATTTCGAGCCTCGCTTTAGAGGACCATTCAAACTCCGATCGAAGAGAATTATGTCACTATGAAAACCTCAACAATTCCCTTACAAATTTAGAGAATACATTTTCTTTATCTTAGACCTCCAGGAATGTCAAAATTCCCTTGAACTAATAATCATCTAGGTTGTAAAAATTTCAAAATTTGCATTGTCTCATTATCTTCATAAACTTTGATCTTGCTCTTGGTATATCGCATGAATGAAAATAACCTATGATATGTACAAAATATAAATGTGATTCGAAAGATCATCACTTATCTCGAAACAGAACTTCTTTTTATCGTCGAGTATTAAATTTACGAACATTTATCAACCTGGTCATACGAAAGTCATCGAGGAGACGTTACAACCTTTTTAACCTGAAATTGTTGAGTAATAACTCAACCATAGTTGTTCACCCAATCAATGGTAGCCTGATATTCTTGTTCTCTACCAGCTATCGCCTTATATTTTCCTAAAAGGAAGTTATTAAGTCCAAAGGTATTTTAGATATATCCTCTCATCATGTGGCCTGACTCATCCATGAGGTATCCTTACTTGTTGACCAAAACAGCCCAACTCTATCTATATAAGAGATAAAAGGTACAAAAGGTAGATCTCTCAAAAGTGACTATAACAATGTCACAATCAGGTAAAATCACATCTACCTTAGGCTCGAACTTCTAGAGGGAGATCAATTTCATGCTCTAGAAGGGCCAACATCTAAAGTCAAAATTACATAACTTCCATCTCTGATACATTTGGTATAAACACATTTCCTTAGTGAATTGAGGATCTTTATTCTTTACTAATACATCATATAGTCCTCAAATTATTTTTAGAGTTCCTTGCTAGACGATTGATGTATTGCTCTATGCTTCGTGATTAGCTTAGCATCACTAGATATGCCTACAATCTCAATACAATCCTCAACAATTTATAAACAACGAAGCACTATTCTGAGATATCGAAGCTCTGATCATGATGCATATAGACTATTAAAAAATGTGGTTATGATATTTCAACTAAAAACATGATTCCAGGTTTCCTTAATTCTCTAGAACATATAAAGACATGAATCCTAGCATCCTTGCAAGTCAGAGAAAGAGACCAAAAGCTTATGATGAAGATTTATGTCCACTATAACTCGGTTATCTCATGTTCAAACTTATATTTGGCAGATCAAACCTACTACACCTTTCAAACCATTTTAACCGTTTTAGGCTCTGATACCAACTGTGACACCCACCCTTACGCTAGGTGCCACTGCAGCCGAGAAGGGTGTCGCGTGCCTCTCCACACTCTTATTTAGCAAATCTTAGTGTCTGGAATCTTAAACATCAATGTAAACATGAATAATAAGCAGCGAAAATAAATCTTTAACCGACCGAACAGATACATTAAGGATCAAAGCCTACTTAGAGATTAAGTAATAGAATAGCCATCCGTACAAAAGAAATCATTATCTGAATCTCTTTACTTGTTCCAACCTGAAAACATTGAAAATAAAAGGTGTTAGCTCAAAAGAGCTCAGTGAGATACCCCGTGCGTGCGAACGTGTAAGAGTTGTATTTTAATTAAAATTCAAACATATTTCTGTTAGGAAAAAGAAGAAGAATTTTCCAGTGAATACTCTTACAAGAGAACACTATGCTTATACATGTTATAAGTGTGAATGATAGATTTCGATTCATGACAATTCAATAAAGTAAAAATGTGACGATTTTCATGATATTTATTCAAAACAAAACCAGATTGGTTAAGGGTACTTCAGATGTCGTCTGGAATACCCCGTCGAGTACGTCGGACTTTATCCAAAAAACTCTTAACCCAAAATAAAGGGTACGTCAGGCGGGAGCTCGGAATACCCTTGTCAAACCTGTCGTACACCTGATCGCATGCTTTTCAATCTTATACACCGAATTTAAATTAGATATCCTAGGGACTGGAGTACCCGCCCAGCCTAGGGTCTCAAAACGATCGCCATAAGTTGAACTCCCAACACAGACTAACCATCTCTTATCAGAAGAAAGAGCAATGTTGGCACTTGCGACAAAATTCCGATCAGCCCAAAGCTTTTCTCGTCCCGTAGTTACCACACATGCCTAGATTCGTATCCGTCAGAAGTTTAAGTCCTAACTCAGTCGAGAAAGAAGCCCAAGTACGGGTAATTAGCCTCGTACCCATGCGAATCTCGAAGAGCGGACGACATCCCAACGGACACTCAGGGGTCGAATGGGATTTTCATGACTTGTTTAACAAGAGATTGAAAGAAAGGACAAATGCAATCTTGTTCATGATAAAAAAGAACCTCTTCTTCCCAACATATCAAAATTTGTGTCAAAATTTTCATAACATGAGATACTTTATGACAAGTCGATTGAAATTCAAAGCTTGAGAACTCTAAAGTTTTCCAAATATAAATTTTCCCGTAGATATTGCATTTCCTAATTGACAAGCTAGCCACCAGATGAGACATTCAGTATATGAAATCGTACTAGAGAAAGACGGGTTCCTCTTCTAAAGGCTTTCTTGGACTTAAAACATGCATATTGTAAAATTTTACCACATTAACTGTTCATAGATATAAGACTTTAAAGAGAGAAATATTTTAAGTGTAAAAAGAAAATCTAATTCATGGATCTGCTAAAAACCAGCTTCCTTATTATTATATCTGGGGATATCAAAAACGATTTAGTTCTATCAATTTACAATTAAAGACAATTTAGAATGTTCAACATGAAGCCACTACTTGCTCAAGTTCGAAATAAAAGTTTGAGATTTCATGAAAAGAAAGGTAGCGGTTTAACGTAAGTACTTCTCATAACAAAATATTTTATTCAAGAACCTTTCTATAGATAGAAAGTTTTATGTGATTAGAGCTTACCAAAATTAAATTGTAAACTTCTTGTCTTGGAAGGGTTACTAAGAAAAACAGTTAGAAGGAATAACGCTTTTTTTTTAAATCAAAGCTGTTTCTTCAGAACGAATAATTTGTTAAGACAAAAGTTTCCCGAATAGTAACCTCTTATTTTTAGGAATTTCCAAGAGTATGAGTTTTCAAGAAGGTCATGCTTTCGGATTATGAGTACTTAAGAACAAATTGTTTACATGCATTTTTCAAAATATAGCGAAAGTATCTTTTCCATGTAGCAGTTTATGATCCCAAAATGACATAAGAAAATTAAACAAGAAACATAAACTGTTGAAACTTCAGTGATAAGCTCAATACATAATATACAAATAAAAGTACGACATTTTACATAATTTACGAAATATTTCGGGTAAAATAAGTTGGGGGACTCACCTGGAGTTCGTAGAGGAGCTATCACTTTAAGAGTATGAAATGCACGACAATAATTTACTGTCAAAATGAATATCACAACATAGTATTATTAAAAGCCTTCATCTGAAACTAATCTATAATCCTTAGCATTACGTTTTCAAGCTACCCTCACGTTCTTAAATGAGCTTGTATATATGGATACTATTTTCTCTCCAAACTTCTTAACAACTAAAGATTCACATGCTAAACGTGAAACTTAGAATTTAGTAACCTAACTAACAATATAACCACCCTCATACACAAATTTAGTCAAACAAACTACATATTAAACAAATCGGATATCTCAGTATAGTTCCTCTGTATACTGTTAATTTTAACTTCAATTGCCAAGGACAAAACTCCGCAATACTAAGAGTATAAAGTAAATTGACCAAGAAATCCTCACCTTATAACCTATCTTTATCAAATCAAATTAGAAAATAAATTTTGAAAGTTCGAAAGAGTAAAATCTTTCACTATTAACATCACTCGTAGCTTAATTTAAACCAATCTTAAAAGCTTCAAAACATTATACATATCCTAAAATGATATTATAATCCTTATATGGATAAAACAAGCTAAGTTTATTATTTTTAAAAGCTTGGAACCCTGCTACTCAAAACAGCGAAAGCAGGGAAGGAATATGAACTCATATTACTAACTTTTATATTTCTATTAACACATCACCAAAACTTTTGAACCAAATTGTGATAAATCGCCCATAAAATGTTTAAGAAACATATAATTAAAGTTATTCCATCATTTAAACATGTACAACATCTTCAATTTTGAAAAGGAAAATTATTAATCGTGGAATTTAGAAAATTCGTCACTTATGGATAGCCTTGAGTAAAATTACTATATCTCATGATTCGGGTGGAGTTTTCAGGTGAACTTTGTTGCAAATTACTCCTAAGAGACAGGGTTATCTAAGCATGCAAATAAAATATGCCTAAGATTCTGCAGTAAATTGCATAAATGTGAAAACAGCAGGGTATATGCAGAGCCGGGTAACAGATTTTTAGATTGAGAAATTAGCCAAATTCTCCAACACCCAATAGATTCTTATCTGATTTCTAACTATAACAAGAATTTATAAACATATGAAACTCATGGACATTAGCCAAGAAGTTATTATTCATCAAAATAACCAAAACCATACTCTAAAAGGCTCATCCATCGTGGCTGTCTAAGTCACAATTCGCCCCAATTATCCATTAAAATTTATGATTTTTTTGTAAAATAAACGGTGTACGAGAAGAGAGCTTACCTAGGAGATGAAGAAAGCAGTAACGATGATCAAGAATTGGCTTTGTTTATAGCTGAAAATTTTCAGCCGGGAGGGAGGGAGAAGAAGAGGGATGCTAGGGGTGTGTTTCTAGGTGTGTGTGTGTGTTAGGCTTGGATAACAAGAAGAAATAAAATAAAATGAGATGATTTCTTTCCTTAAAGGGAAAATTCTGATATAGACCTGGGCTATATGTGGGGTTGTGGACCACTTGATCCAGAATTAACCACATCACCTCTTTTGATTAAAAAAAAAAAAAAAATTTATAAGGCCCCACCTGTTTTTATTATTTTAATCAAAACTGTGATGCTACTGAACGTGACCAGTTGTGCGTGCGCTACGCAGCCCACGACAGAATGCTTCTTCCTTAAGGCTCTATTTATAGAGATTTTAGAACCTTAAATTTCTTAAAAAGTCCTTAGAATTTATTAAAATTTTAAGGGAACCCATTAAATTCTCAAAACTGTAAATTTGTCCCAACAGAAATTAAAAGAAGCCACACAATTTTCATCTTAGTTCATTTAGGTAGCAAACTTAGTTTTATTAGCCTAGATATAATGTTTTCCAAAGCTACCTATTTAATTGGGGGTGTAATCGAAGTACGGGCGAGACTACTTTACGATCAATCTTAAGACATCAAATTCTTAAAGTTTCGGAATCCAGTATTCTTCTGTAAATTAGGAATCAATACACCAATGGTTGTGGTTGTTTCTTTCATGGACGAGGTCTAGGATCGATTACACTATAAAACTAATCAAGGTAAAATGACTGCAGGTCTTGAGATACTTTCTCCGCTTTTTTATCGAGGTTTTAACCTTTTCATCTAAAAAATATTATACTAAAGGGATGTTTGAAGCTTTGAGTATGAGCATTCAACATTTGTTGGAAAATTTTACATTTATTTTATTTTTATTAATAATTATATTTTATTTATTTATTTAATATTTATGATGTTAGGGCTGACTTTCAAAACCTTTATGTATATTTTTCTTATGTTCTCAAACTTGGAACATAACGATTGTTGAACTTATGATCAGTGCGCAAGCCGTGTCGAGCGCCCAATCCAAGTATTTTTTTAGGAGCAATTAATATTAAAATTTTATTTTCTCGTGTACTGCCACATCTTTTTTTTTTTTTTTTTTTTCTTTCTTTCTTTGGGTGAATTGTTCACAATACTTTATGAATGACATTATTTGTCTTTATTTTTCATGCTCAGCTTAATATCTAAGACTAAAACAATCTGAAATTTTCAATTTAGCATTTAAGAATGTGAAAAATCGATCAAACCTTCAATTTCCCCTTTTAATGTTTGTTCTAATCAACCACACGGAAAAAATTGAAAAAAAAAAAAAAAAGATAAGAACTTTGTGGATAGCAAGTTTTTGCAGATCTCTTGTGATAATTAAAGCTACGACTACTTTCATTCATGGAGGGCCGGTAATATGATTGCATATAACTACTGCAAAAAACTAACAAGGGAGGAAAAACGCCATAAAAGAGTAGGCAATAATAGTAGAACATCTTCTTCATTATCATATTTTAGGGAAAACGACCCCCAACTTATTTCTATTAGCCTCGTGAATCCTTCTTTAATTTTTTCAGCAAACATAATCCCTTATAATTTTACGTTCCGCCCAGAGAGTCCAAAACACCAAATTCACAGTGGTTTCCGGCAACAGTGCACATGCTCTAAAAAACAGGGGTATAATTGTCATTTCATATTTAAATAAAAAACAAAAAAAAAATTTCTCCCTCCTCCTTCCTCTCTCTCACCACCGCCCCCACCCGGCATCATATCATTCTCCATACCAATCTCTTCCAACCCTCAGCAGCGCCGCCCAGGAGGACAAACAACATGGGCTGATCAATCAATCCCTAAATCCCCAATCTCCAATTCCAATTCCAATCGCTAAATCTCTAATTCTAATCCCTAAAACCTCCACTATAACCCCATGGGCCGTTGATGTAGCCCAGTATTGAGAATCTTCAGTGGGGCCCGGACTATGACGTCACAACCGCAACAGAACCCGATTTTGTTCTTCCGACTTTGCATTTAAAAGGAGAAGAATACACATACAATTCTGCTTCTGAAACACTCAACAATGGCGGCTGAACTGATGCTTTTTGAACTCAACAATGGCACTATGTATCTCAAAGTATCCAATTTTGGTTGCACTATTACTTCTCTATCTGTTCCCGGTAAAGATGGTACTATTATTTTCTCTTCATTCCCTCTTTTTTTCTCAATATTTTTCTTGATCTATTCATAAAAAATTCAATCTTTTTTCGATTTTGAATGATCCGATGATCTTATCAATTTTGTTTTGATGTTTTGAAGGGAAATTGGCAGATGTTGTATTGGGATTTGACACTCTTGAACCGTATTTGGTGAGAATTTTATTACAATTTTGAATCTTGATTTTGGGTTTTGATTGGATAATTTTGATTGATGAAAAGCGAATTAGTAGCTTATCTGTTCGAATTTGTTTATGGATGATTATGGGTTTTGTTTGATTTCGTCTACCTGGTTAGCCCAATGAAATCTTTAGCTGGTGAGTGTGAAAGAGATTTCGCCTGAGATAATGACAAGGAAGCCGGAATAGGTGAATTTTCTTTCGCCTGAGATGGTGGGCGTTGTGGGGGATGGTGGGCGCGGTGGTGAGAGAGAGGAATGAGGAGTGGAGAAGGAGAGGGTTTTTTATTTAAATATGAAATGACAATTATACCCCTGTTTTTTAGAGCATGTGCGCAGTTGCCGGAAACCACCGTGAATTTGGTGTATTGGACTCTCTGGGCGAAACGTAAAATTATAAGGGATTATGTTTGCTGAAAAAATTAAAGAAGGATTCACGAGGCTAATAGAAATAAGTTGGAGGACGAATGGGGCTGTTTTCCCCATATTTTAATGTCTACAAGGTTCAAACTCTTCCAACCTCGAAATTGTACTTCCTAAAAAGCTCAGGACGAGAAGTAGGGACAGAAGTGCCTTTAGGGAGCTTATGATAGAACACAAATCCATCATTGTAGTTTTGTACTAGGGGTGGAAGAGGGTGCCGTGGTTTAGAGGGACTAGATGGAGAGTGATGCTTCCTGTTAAAGACCTCACATCGACTAGTTTGTGTGCATATTTACAATATATAAGGCTTGAACAATCTTCCTCCTCTTGAGGTACCTTTTGAGAGATTGAGTTAGATCCAAATCCAGTTTTAACATAGTATCAGAGTCACCTAGTTCGATGTTGGTCCCCTATTATTGTTCACGGTCCAGATGTTCAGCCCTGGCCGTATGGGGTTGTTAAAGATCCCACATCGACTAGTTTGTGTGCATATTTGCAATATATATAAGGCTTGGACAATCCTCCCCTCTTGAGGTACCTTTTGAGGGATTGAGTTAGGCACATCGAAAGTGTATGAAATTTTTTAAAATTGACAACATTATAAATATAGAGTTTGAGCATGGTTTTTAATTGAATTAATTTGTTGAGTTGTTTTTTTGTCTATAAAGTTTGGTGAAAACCCTAACTTGCTTTTAAATTTTTTTCATTCCAACAATAAAGTTTTTGTTTTCAAAATTCACCTAACCATTTAGTTTTCTATTGAACCCGCACACTAAACTTTTTCATTTAAAATTAAAAAAATAAACTTTAGTAATCGAGCCTTTTAATTCTTATCACGTCATTAACTGAATTGGAATTTCCTTAATGAATTTGAGATGCGGGATTTATTTTCTTTTTGGATAGTTCATATTCGACTAATTCAAATTAAATTATATATTTCAATTTTTTTTAACATTTTTCCTATTCAATTCTTTTCTTTTACTCTTTTTCGATATTATTCAAGACCCCACATCGAAATTGTATAAAGTTTTGTGAAATTTGACGACATCATACATAAAGGTGGATAGTTCATATTCGACTAATTCAAATTAAATTATATATTTCAATTTTTTTTAACATTTTTCCTATTCAATTCTTTTCTTTTACTTTTTTTCGATATTATTCAAGACCCCACATCGAAATTGTATAAAGTTTTGTGAAATTTGATGACATCATACATAAAGGTAGTGGGTAGGATTTTTAATCAATGACTTTGTTGATTTACTTTTTAGTATATTAAATTGAGTGAAAAAACTAATTTGCTTTTTAACTTTTTTATCCCATTAGTGAAATTTTTTTTCAAAGAAAATTAGTTTACCGAACATTTAGTTTTTTGTTGAACCCGCATACGAACTTCTCACCAAACGTTTTTTCATTAAAAGGGTAAAAAAAATCAAAAAATAAAATTTAGTTGATCGAGTCATTGAATTCATATCGTGTCATTAAATGAGTTGTAATTTGCCTCAATAAATTGGAGAGAAGTAGTTTATTTGTTTTTGAATGGTTCAATTAAACCGTTAATTTTTTCAAGAAAAATTACAACGCCGACCTTGAGAAATCGTTATTTTTTGATATTTTGCACATAAATACAAAATTATTATATTTGTTTTTTCTTATATATAGCTAGGTTTGAAAAACCAAACAAAAATATCAGCGTAGTCTATCATTTTTCACTTTTATGCTATTTAATATTTTCTAAATAATTAAATTTATTCCCCTGCATAGCACGAGTCTTATGCTAGTGTGTGTGTGTGTACACATATAATAAGTTTAAGAGAAAATAACGTGCATTGTATGTGTTGATTTTGGCCAAAAATTTGGTTGAAATCACTAATTGGACAAACAATGGAAGGTCATATTGCATACCTTGCACGTGATCCTATTTTCTTTTGCGCATTTAAAAATCTTATCATAACTAACAATTTCCACTAAAAAATAGTTTGGAAAGAGATTGAGAAAATTTATTTGTTGCTTTCATGCTATAATATTTTTCTTACTCTAACATACAGGTTAGGGTGCACCCGAATTCCCAACCATAGCTTAAAAACATTAAATTTATTTAAATTTTAAATTTTAATATATAATAAACAAAACTATTGAATAAAAATATCATAGTATTAATTTTAATATACAATGCTCTAAGAGTGTTCTACAAATTCCACCGATCGAGTTCACCAACAAGATCCTCCTTTGGGAAAAAAAAACTCGAATTCGAGTTAGAGTTAAAAATAAAAAAAACAACAACAACTCAACTCGAGCCTAACTCGAACAAAAAACAATTACATTAAAGTCCCAGCCTTATCTTAATATAATTTATAATATGTTTTCTTGTAATAAGGATATCATTATTAATAGGGAAAGTGAGCACTGGTGGTGGCATCCATGTCCTCGGTGTTGCCCTAGGACCATTAGCATATGTTGTACGTTTTATATATTTTGAGCATGTCATTTGAATATTTAATTTTGCTTTTGAACATCAAATATGTGATTTGATAGTAAAACTCATTAGCTTATGCAATTACTATTCTGATTGTGCCTAGTTTTATGTAATGTTCTATACAATGAAATAAAACTAGTATGATGTTTGATTGATGATTATGTCTTACTGGTCATGTGTAATGGATACAAATCATATCATAGATACAATATATTGTGATATAAATATATTGTATCGGACATGATCCGTTAGAGAAGAATATTTCATGGTTCTTTAGTCATAAGTATTATTTCCTCAAAACTATTTGGAATCTTTAGACCTTATGTCTCCATCATTTCCAGCATGAATGGAGCTACGTTTTGACTTAGTCGGACGTTACTTTTAATCGAGTAATTAATGCGACTGATTATCGGATGTAGTATCCTATCATGGCTTGAATGTGAGAGGCATTGTAAGGGATTTGTCCCTCTTTTATTAGAGAGAGATATCTGTGGGCCCCTCGATAGGGGAGACTGTTTAAATGCATGGTCGTGCTAAAATGTATTTAATAAAGTGCTTGTTAAATATTATTTGTTGGAACAATCTACTTGGAGATCGAGCATAAATACAATTAAGTTTTATAAGTGTGACAACTACAATGCCTTATGCTTAGTTTGGATATCGCGAGACAAATGGATTAAATAGTAGATTGATATTAGGTTCCACCGTACATTCATTCACTCTAGGTAGTCAAAATGTCCTGCTAGGGACCGCTTGTGATATATGAACACATACTACTACTAAGCGTGTTTTCATTGCCATTGTGATATGAACCTACAGGGTCACACGCATAGACAAGTTAACGAGCTTTATGTCCGGATTCAATGAATCTAGAATGTGTCTAGGTTTATTGTATCTTACATTTAGTTTTCTGAGAATAATAAAATGTTATTATTCAAATTAGAGATTAAGGATGGGCATTCTTGGTATTTGGCTTTTGCTGGGATTACGTGTGAGTTATTATACGATAAAACCTCCCTTTACCAGAAGAGGTTGGGTTTACGTGAGAGTTGGTTCTCGGAACAAACTCTCACGCCTTATATAAACTCTTTTAGGGCAAAACCCTAGACACGATTTTTGTGAGCCGCAAAACCCCAATTCCTGAAATCAGATTTCTGCCCTTCTCTTCTCTCTAGATTATTCGAAACTCAGAAAACGAAGAGATAACACTCATTGCTTGTTTCGTCGCGTGGACACCGGTAGATAGCAGTTCCGCAAAGGAATGCTATTGGTGGAAGCAACACATAATTTGAAATCAAAACCATTAACGAAAATTGTAAGTCTTTTTCGTCCAAAATTCTCGATTCTCATAGTATGAGCGGATCCTTCAGGGGAGAATTCATTGGTGTTTAGAACTAATTTCTGCCCATGAATCCCTTAACTCGGGCCACCATAATTTGAGGGAAAGTGAGGCACCTAACCTCCACTTGAAAATGGTGTTGCCCTAGCACTTTTGGTGCAACGGAGTTTCGACTAGCCTTAAGGGTAGAACTTTTTTGGGCATCTACTAAATTTTTTTCTCCTAATGCATCATGTAATTTTCATAGCGCTGCTTTGCAAGAGCTTCCAAATTAACTAAAGATAGATATTTGGGTAATTTTAACTTTGGCTTTGTAGAGTTAGATTATGTCATCTTAATATATAAATTATACTTTAATCCTTTTCTATGATCACATAAAATAGATCCATCTTTTATATTTAGAGCGAATTTCAGTTAAAGGTACTCTCTGGATGCTCCAGTTTAGTTAGAAGGAACTATAAGAATAGGCTTAGGGAATTTATTTCAAATTGATTTAGAATATTTGACAAACAACTAAAAAGAAAACTATGTAAGAGGGTATTAAAAATGGTGGAAATACATAATTGTAAACACAATTATGGTCAGACGAGATAGATAAATAGCACATCAACAAATCAATGTCTAAGCAAAACAAAACCAAAGACGAGAAAACTTTTCATGAAAGTTATGACCACTTAACTCACATATGACACTTTTTCCTTTATACGTTAAAAACATGTGATTTATGGTTACATATCTGGTAAGTAAGGTAATCTTTTCCACATAAAATTAGCTCACACCTAATATGTACTATCCTATTTTTTTCTCATTATAATTATTTAAAATGATAGATGAAATATATAACAAGCAATCGTCTTATTTCATATTACATATCTCGCACGTGATCCTATATTCTTTCACGCGTTTAAAAGCCTTATGATAACTAACTAAATTCACATAACTAAACATTTCCACTAAAAATTAGTTTCGAAAGGGATTGAGGGAATTTATTTGTTACCTTTAGTCCGGACACACAAGCTTGACTTGAAAGCGATTGAGCAAAATATCTAAGTATTCTAGCTTGGATCGTTAACGATTGTAACTTATTATCATACTCGAATTGGATGGTGGCGTTGACGGTAGTGGTAGTAGCTACTAGCTAGGGTTTCAATACATAACAATGTGAAGAAGACATCTATGCAAAGCTCAATTCGAGTTCGAGATAAGAAATAATTAAACTCGAGCCGAACTCAAACACAACTCAAGTCTATTACAGACATGGACTTCTATAAATATAATTTAGAATATCAGTATTAAGGATATCATTATTAAAAGATAAAAGTGTGCACGAATTGATGAATTCATGTACTCGAGCAACCAGAATATGTGGGCAAGTTGAGCACCTGGCCTTCAAAATGGTGTCGTCGCTAAGCACTTCTAGTGCAGCGAAGTTCCGACCAACCACGGAGTTAGCACTCTTTTGGTCATCATCAATAGATTACTTTATCTACTGTATCATGTGATATTTCACAATGCTACTTTGCAAAAGTTTCCAGATTAGCTAACGATATATTTTAGGTATTTTTACTTTGGCTTTGTAGAGTTAGATTAGGTAATTTCAATGCACAATTTACACCATACTCTTTTGCAACGAACCCATAAAATGGATCCATGTAAATTTAAAGTGGATTCAAGTTAAATGTACTCTCTGGAGGCTCTAGTAAGTTAGAAGGAATTATAAAGAAAAAAATAGAATTATAAGTATATAGGCTTAGGGAATTTGTTTTGAATTGATTTACAAGATTTGACAAAGAACTAAATGGAAAACTAATGGAAGTGGGTACATATTAAAACGGGTGGAAATACATAATTGAAAACAAAATTATGATCGGAAGAGAGATAAATTGCTTGTCAACAATCAATGTCTAAACAAAACAAACATTAGGAAGAGAAAACTTTTCACGAAAATCTTTACCACTTAACTTGCACGTGATACTTTTTCCTGGGTTAAAAACTTTGATTTATGATTACCTCTCGTTAAGGTAATCTTTCCACGTGTAATTAACTCAAACCTAATATGTACTATCCTATTACATTTCTCTTTATAATTATCTAAATTGATAGATCAAACATATAATAAGTCATCGCCTTATTTCATTTTACATATTTTGCACGTGATTCTATTTTCTTTCACGCGTTTAAAAACATTATTACATCTAGCTAAATTTACACAATTAATAATTTCCACTAAAAATTAGTTTCGAAAGCGATTGAGCAAATTTATTTGTTGTTTTCAAGTTGTATAATTTTTCTTACTCTAATATATACAATCCATGAATCTGCCAAAACCCCAACCATATTGGTAGTTTTTATTATAAAAAAGAAGATTAAAATAATGGAATTTATATAAGTTGTAAATTTTTTATATATATATATATATATATATATATATATATATATATATATATATATATATATATATATTATGCAAAAATATTGAATAAACATATCATAGTAATTATTTAAATATATCATTGAATATGTTCACAAGCTTTCGAGCCGTCTACCTAAGTATTCTTGCTCAGCTCGTTAAGTATTCTTGCAATGAAATTTCGACCAACCCCAGAGGTAGCACACTTTTGGCCATCATCAGTATATGACTTTGTCTAATGCATCATGTAATTTTTCACAAATCTGCTTTGCAAGAGCTTCCATATTAGCTAAAGATGGGTTTTAAGGTAATTTTAACTTTGTCTTTGTAGAGTTAGATTAGGTCATTTTAATGCATAAATTATATTTTAATTATTTACAATGATCACATAAAACGGATCCATCTATTAAATTTAGAGCGAATTTTAGTTAAATACACTCTTTGGATGCTCAAGTTAGGGTAGAAAGAACTATAAGAATATGCTTGGGGATTTATTTCATATTGATTTAGAAGATTTGATAAAGAACTAAACGGAAAACTAATGAAAGAAAGTATTAAACATGGTGAGAATACATAACTGCAAACAAAATTATGATTGTTGGGAACGAGATAATAACTAACTCGTCAAAAAATCAATGTTTAAGAAAAACAAAATTTTGGAAGAGAAAACTTTTCTTGAAAATTCTGACCACTTAATTCGCACGTGATACCTTTTATTTTATGTGTTAAACAACTTTCGATTTATGATTATGTACTTAGCTTGTAAGGTAATATTTTGATATATAATTAGTTCAAATCTAATATGATTTTTTTTTTTATAATAGCTAAAACGATAGATCAAATATATATATATATATATATATATATATATATATATATATATATATATATATATATATATATATATATATAAAAGCTATCATCTAATTTCATGTTACATATCTTGCACGCGATCCTATTTTCTTGCACGCGTCTAAAAACCTTATCATAACTACCTAACTTTCACTATAGAAAACAGTTAAAAAGGGACGGACAAATCCATAAAAAATAGTTTCGAAAAGGTTTGAGAAAATTTATTTTTTGCTTAGATGTTGTATCTTTTTGTCTTGCTCTAATATACCGGACGGAGTCTACCTAACCATCAACCATATTGGTGGGTTTTATATAAAAAAGCTTAAGAATATGAAATTTATATAAACTTTGAATTATATATATATATATATATATATATATATATATATATATATATATATATAATAAAATAGTGTAGTATTTATTTTAATATACAACTGAATATGTTTGCGAGATTTCGAGCATAATATCTAAGTATTCAGGATTGGCTCGTTTAAAGATTGTAACTTAAGATCATACTCAATTTCGGTGGGGGTTGATGGTAGTGTTAGTAGCTAGGGTTTAAATACCTAACAATGTGAGGAAGACGGTCCAAGACGTAAAAGTGATCACCGATAACCACAGTGAAGATGACATCTATGCAATGTTCAAATAGTATTTCTATGGACCCCTAACGAGTCGACCAAAAATCTAATCATCGTAGTATTTATTAAAATATAACAATGAATATGTTAGCGAGTTTTTTAGCCGACTATGTAAGTATTCATGCTTAGCTCGTTTAAGAATTGTAACTTAAGATCATACTTGAATTCAAAGGTGTCGGTGGCGGTGGCGGTGGTTGCTAAGTATTCAATACCTAACAATGTGAGAAATGGGATCCACAACATAATAGAGATCAAAAGTAATCACAGTTAAGAGGAAATCTTTGCAATTATGTAATTTTTCACAACGCTACTTTGCAGGAGCTTTCAGATTAACTAAGAATAGATTTTAAGTTAATTTTAAATTTGTCTTTGAAGAGTTAGATTTGGTAATTTTAATGTAGAAGTTATACTTTAATCATTTGCAATGATCACATAAAATGGATAAATCTTTTAAATTTGGAGCGAATTTCATTTAAAGGTACTCTATGGGTTCTCTAGTTAAGTTGTAAGGATCTATGTGAATAGACTTAGGGGTTTATTTCAAATTGGTTTAGAAGATTTGTCAATGAACTAAACGGAAAACTAATGAAAGAGAGTATTAAACATGGTGAAAATACATAACTGCAAACAAAATTATGAATCGAGGGAGAGAGATAATAAATAGTTCGTCAACAAATCAATGTCTAAGCTAAACAAAATTTTGGAAGAGAAAACTTGTCATGAAAATTCCGACCACTTAACTCGCACGTGATACTCTTTCCTTTATGTGTAAAAAAACTTTTGATTCATAATTATGCACATGTCTTGTAAAGTAATCTTTTGCCATAAAACTAGTTCAAATCTAATATTATTATTTTCCTTTTTATAAAAGCTAAAACATTAGATCAAACATATATAAGCTATCTTCTTATTTCATGTAACATATCTTGCACGCGGTCCTATTTTCTTGCACGCTTCTAAAAATCTTATCATAACTAGCTAAATTTATATACTAACAATTTTCCATAAATAATAGTTTTGAAAGCGATTGAGAAAATTTATTTCTTGCTTTGATGTTATATCCTTTTGTCTTGTTCTAATATAAATGACGGAGTCTACCTAAACCTCAACCATATTGGTGGTGTTTATATAAAAAAGCTTAAGAAAATTAAATATATATAAAATTTGAATAATATATGTATATATAATACTAAATTCTTGAATAAAAATAGTATAATATTTATTTTAATATATAACTGAATATGTTCGCGACTTTTCGAGAATAATATATATGTATTCTGGCTTGGCTCGTTTAAAGATGTAACTTAAGATCGTACTCAAATTCGGTGGTGGCATTGATGTTAGTGGTAGTAGCTAGGGTTTCAATACCTAACAATGTGAAGAAGACGATCCAAAACATAAAAGAGATCACTGATAACCACAGTGAAAAGGACATCTTTGCAATGCTCAAATAGTGTTCTATGGACCCTAACGAGTCGACCAACAATCTTATCCTCGTAGTATTTATTAAAATATATCAATGAATATGTTATGAGTTCGTGATAAAAAAAACAAAAAAACAAAACTCAAGACTACCTCAAATAAAACACAATTACATTACATTCTTGACCTTAACTTAATATAATTTAGAATATATTTTCTCGTAAAATGGATACATATTTTAATTTTTTAGGTAAAAATATATTTTTAGGTAATTAAAGATTTTTAGGTAATTTTAAATTCTTAGGTAATTTTAACTATAGCTTTTTAGAGTTAGATTGGGTCATTTAAAGCAGAAATTATACTTTAATCCTTTGAAATGATCACATAAAATGGAAACATCTTTAAATTTTGGAGCGAATTTCAGTTAAAGGTACTCTCTGGATGCTCTAGTTAAGTTGGAAGGAACTATATGAATAGACTTAGGGGGTTTATTTCAAATTGATATAGAAGACTTGACAAAGAACTAAATGGAAACCTAATGAAAGAGAGAGAAAATGGTGGAAATACATAACTACAAACAAAATTATGATTGGAGGGAAATAGATAATAAATAGCTCGTCAACAAATCAATGTCTAAGCGAGATAAAATTTTGGAAGAGAAAACTTGTCATGAAAATTCTGACCACTTAATTCGCATGTGATACTTTTTTCCTTTATGTGTTAAATAACTTTCGATATATGATTACATACCTAACTTGTAAGGTACTCCCTCTATATCTAAATAAGTTTAACATTTGAATTTTTCACCAAGATTAAGAATTGATGTGAAGTCAACAAAAATTGAAACAAAATGACTATTGTACCCTTTATTTACCCTATTAAAGAATAGTTATCAATTTTCACAACTCTTCAATTTAATTACTCTCTTTTCCTCTTAGTTACCATACTCCATTGAAAATATACAAATTCTCTTTCATCATTTTTGTTTAGAGTTAGAAAATTGAACTTTTATACATTTCCCGTAAAGCCTTGAGCATCAATTGGAGTAATTACTAAGACTAATTTAATATTACAATTAACAAAAATCCACCAACAATTTCATGGTCTTCACTTCAGTTAATATTGGAAGGGTAATATTGGAAAAAAGGCATTTAATATCTATTGATATTCTAAATGTTAGAATTATTTTGAGCAAAAATAAAAAGCCCAAATGTTAAAGTTATTTAGATATGGAGGGAGTAGTATTTTATATATATAATTAGTTCAAATATCTAATATGATTATTATTTTTATAATAGTTGAAACTATAGATACAACATATATAAATTATCTTCTTATTTCATGTTACATATCTTGCACGCGATCCTATGTTTTTACACGCGTCTAAAAACCTTCTCATAACTGGATAAATTTTTTAACTAACAATTTCTATAAAAATTAGTTTCGAAAGCATTTCAGCAAATTTATTTGTTGCTTTGATGTTATATCCTTTTGTCTTGTTCTAATATACAGGATGGAATGTACCTAAACCTTAGCCATATTGATGGTTTTCATATAAAAAAATTAAGAACATTAAATATATATACACTTTGAATAATATATGTATATATAATACTAAATTCTTGAATAAAAATAGTATAATATTTATTTTAATATATAACTGAATATGTTCGCAATGAATATGTTATGAGTTCGAGATAAAAAATACAACTAAACTCGAGACTACCTCAAACAAAACACAATTACATTACATTCTCTACCTTATCTTAATATAATTTAGAATATATTTTCTCATTAAATGAATACATATTTTAGTTTTTTAGGTAAAATTATATTTTTAGGTAATTAAAGATTTTTAGGTAATTTTAAAATTTTAGGTCATTTTAACTATGGATTTTTAGAGTTATATTGGGTCATTCAATACATGAATTATACTGTAATCCTTTGAAATGGTCACACAAAAGGGATATATCTTTAAATTTTGGGGTGAATTTCAGTTAAATGTACTCTCTTGATGCTCTAGTTAAGTTGTAAGGAACTAGTCAAGAAGGTCGTAGTCTAGTGGGGCAAGCCTCTATCCGTGACCAAGAGGTCCCGGGTTCGACTCCCTCCCCATACACGGGGCAATAAAATTCTCCTCCTGGTGAGACAGAATTAAGGTTGCTGACAAAAAAAAAAAATTAAAAACTTGTAAGGAACCCTATCAATAGACTTAGGGGGTTTATTTCAAATTGATTTAGAAGATTTGACAAAGAACTAAACGGAAACCTAGTGAAAGAGAGAAATAAAATGGTGAAAATACATAATTGCAAACAAAATTATGATTGGAGGGAAAGAGATAATAAATAGCTCGTCAACAAATCAATGTCTAAGCGAAATAAAATTTTGGAAGAGAAAACTTGTCATGAAAATTCTTACCACTAAATTCGCATGTGATACTTTTTTAAATAACTTTCGATTTATGATTACGTACCTAGCTTGTAAGGTAACAATTCTATATATAATTAGTTCAAATCCAATATGATTATTATTTTTAGAATAGCTAAAACGATAGATCCAATATATATAAGTTATCATCTTATTTCATGTTACATATTTTGCACGCGATCATATTTTATTACACGCGTCTAAAAACCTTATCATAACTAGCTAAAATGGCTCTTTTTGAACTTTAACAATTTTTGTTTTTCTCTTTTTAAACATAAACTTTATTTTTGTACTTTCCTGGACTTAAAAATTTTACGAGACTGCCTTTATAGAAAAAATCAAGAATTCAGGGGAAAAAAACACGTGACCACCATGTACCGGTCTTCCTAGGGGTAAAAATGTCCAGTAACATATTAAAACATCTTACCAACTTTTAATCCATTGTGCCCAACTGCCTACCCGACCTACCCACATCCACATGATATGACTTCTCTTCTTCTTCCTCCTGAAAAAACACTCCTACCACCGACGGGGTTCTGAGAGAGTGAAGATAAGCCAAGTGGGCCTCGAAAAGAGTGTAACGTTGGTGGATGACTTCATCAAGAAAGGTGCACCGCTCACGGCAGAGAACCACCGCCGGTAAGTCGTCGAGCTTGGAGGTGGTGCAACCCAATAAATTAAATTAAAGAATAAACTGAACCCACAAATTAAAAATTAGATTCTAAAAAATCTCTTCTTCTTCCTCCTGAAAAAACACTCCTACCACCGACGGGGTTCTGAGAGAGTGAAGATAAGGCAAGTGGGCCTCGAAAAGAGTGTAACGTTGGTGGATGACTTCATCAAGAAAGGTGCACCGCTCACGGCAGAGAGCCACCGCCGGTAAGTCGTCGAGCTTGGAGGTGGTGCAACCCAATAAATTAAATTAAAGAATAAACTGAACCCACAAATTAAAAATTAGATTCTAAAAAAATGCTTAGAATTCAGTAGAAAGATTGAGACTTTGAAAGGTAGTGAGAGTTATTAGAAGGAGAAAAGGCATGGCAGGGAATTTTAGGGTTGGGAAAGGAGGACGATGAGGGAGAAAGAGAATCTTTTGACAACGGGGAGTTTATGGCTAGTTGGTTGCAGATGAAGAAGAGAAATATGAAAGGTGAAATGGTTGTAGTGTGTGAGAGAGAATGAGTGGTATGTGTGTGAGTTAGTGATATAATTTCTGGGGTAACTGATATGAGAGAGTAGGAATTTTTGGTGAAAGATATGGAGGGTAGGCTGAGGAAAATGGAATTTTGGAAGAAGAGAGCTCATGTGGGGTTGCAGTGGGCTAGATTTCAAGTGGGATAGATGTTTTAATATGTTAGTGGAAATGTTTACCCCTAGGAATACCGATACATGTTGGTCACAGGCCTATTTTTTGACAGAAATGTCAAAAAAAATTATAACGGCATTCCCGTAAATTGTTTAAGTTCAGGAAAATACAAAAAGAAAGTTTATTTCCAAAAAGAGAAAAGTAAAAGTTGTTAAAGTCCAAAAAGAGCTATTCACTCTAAATTTATCTAACTAACAATTTCCATAAAAATTAGTTTCGAAATCGTTTGGGCAAATTAATTTGTTGCTTAGATGCTGTATCTTTTTATCTTCCTCTAATATACAGGACATAGTCTACCTAAAACTCAACCATATTGTTGGGTTTTATATAATAAAAAAGCTTAAGAACATTAAATTTATATAAACTTTGAATAATATATATATTATACTAAATTCTTGAATAAAATAGTATAGTATTTATTTTAATATATAACTGAATATGTTTGCGAGCTTTCGAGCATAATGTCCAAGTATTCTGGATTGACTCGTTTAAACATTGTAACTTAATATCATACTCAAATTCGGTGGGGTTGATAGTAGTGGTTGTACCTAGGGTTTCAATACCTAACAATGTGTGGAAGACGATCCAAAACATATAAGAGATCACTGATGACCACAGTGAAGAGGACATCTCTGCAATGCTCAAATAGTGTTCTATGGACCCCCAACGAGTTTACCAACAATCTTATCCGCGTAGTATTTATTAAAATATATCAATGAATCTCTCCCACCTCTGGTTCCCGGATTATGTCGTCTTGATCAAAAAGGTATACCTTATCTTAGAAAAATTAAACTGTAAATTTATCTGACTGCAGCTATTGTGTTCTTTTTCCATAATAGTCGGCAGTTATCATTTGCATACTAGAGTTAGTATTTTTTGTATCACTTGGTTCATAGTATAAATGAATCAGTTCCATTGCATTGATCTATTTCTTTTTTTAAGGAGTGGATCTGTCTCCACCTACTTAGAGGTTTTGGCTTAGTCCTCCTCTATGTACTTATTTTGCCAATTGGCTTTTATCAACAAACGGGTAGGGGTCCACGTCAAACCCCCCACCACAACATGTGGCTTTACTTTTAAAAAAAATGTTGTGAGTTCGAGATAAAAAAAACAACTAAACTAGAGACTACATCAAACAAAACACCATTACATTACATTCTTGACCTTATCTTAATATAATTTAGAATATATTTTTTCGTAAATTGAAAACATATTTAAAATTTTAAAGTAAAAATATATTTTTAGGTAATTTTAACTATAGCTTTTTAGAGTTAGATTGGGTCATTTAATGCAGGAGTTATACTTTAATCCTTTGAAATGATAACATAAAATGGATATATCTTTAAATTATGGTGCGAATTTCAGTTAAAGGTACTCTCATGGATGCTCTAGTTAAGTTGGAAGGAACTATATGAATAGACTTGGGGGAATTATCTCAAATTGATTTAGAAGATTTGACAAAGAACTAAACGAAAACCTATTTTGTGTGTGTGTGTGTGTGTGTGTGTGTGTGTGTGAGAGAGAGAGAGAGAGAGAATGGTGAAAATACATAATTGAAACAAAATTATGATTGGAGGGAAAGAGATAATAAATAGCTCGTCAACAAATCAATGTCTAAGCGAACTAAAATTTTGGAAGAGAAAACTTGTCATGAAAATTCTTACCACTTAATTCGCACGTGATACTTTTTTCCTTTATGTGTTAAATAACTTTCGATTTATGATTATGTACCTAGCTTGTAAGGTAGTATTTTTATTTATAATTAGTTCAAATCTAATATGATTATTATTTTTAGAATAGCTAATATGATAGATCATTATACATATATATATATATATATATATATATATATATATATATATATAAGCTATCATCTTATTTCATGTTACATATCTTGCACGCGGTCATATTTTATTACACGCGTCTAAAAATCTTTTCATAACTAGCTAAATTTATCTAACTAACAATTTCCATAAAAATTAATTTTGAAAGCATTTGAGCAAATTTATTTGTTTCTTAGATGTTGTATATTTTTTTTCTTACTCTAATATACAGGACGGAGTCTACCTATAACTCAACCATATTGGTGGGTTTTATATAAAAAAAGCTTAAGAACATTAAATTTATATAAACTTTGAATAGTATATATTATACTAAATTCTTGAATAAAATAGTATAGTATTTATTTTAATATATAACTGAATATGTTTGCGAGCTTTCTAGCATAATGTCTAAGTATTCCGGATTGGCTCGTTTAAAGATTGTAACTTAAGATCATACTCAAATTCGGTTGGGAGGTTGATAGTTGTGGCTGTAGCTAGGGTTTCAATATCTAACAATGTGAGGTAGACGATCCAAAACATAAAAGAGATCACCGATAACCACAGTGAAGAGGACATCAATGCAATGCTCAAATAGTGTTCTATGGACCCCCAACGAGTCTACTAACAATCTTATCCTCGTAGTATTTATTAAAATATATCAATGAATATGTTATGAGTTCGAGATATAAAACACCTAAACTCAAGACTACCTCAAACAAAACACAATTACATTACATTCTTGACCTTATCTTAATATAATTTAGAATATATTTTCTAGTAAAATGAATACATCTTTTAATTTTTTAGGTAAAAATATATTTTTAGGTAATTAAAGATTTTTAGGTCATTTTAACTATGGTTTTTTTATAGTTAGATTGGGTCATTTAATGCATGAATTATACTTTAATCCTTTGAAATGATCACATAAAATGGATATATCATTAAATTTTGGAGCAAATTTCAGGTAAATGTACTCTCTTGATGCTCTAGTTAAGTTGGAAGGAACTATATGAATAGACTCAGGGGGTTTATTTCAAATCTATAATATATAAAGTTAGGCCAAGTTGTGAGAGAAGCTTAATGATGTGACATGTGGCATATTATGAGATGTGGTCCAATCATAAACTTCCATGTGGCAACTGTCATTAATTTTCTTCTAAAAATAATGCTTCATGAGCTATAATCTTCATATTCATTCTAAAGTTACTATGAAGATGAATAGTTTACATATAATGTTCATTTTCATTCTAAAGTTACACATATATATATTATAGAAAAAATATGTAACATAAATGAATTGAATTTGAGAAACTCTTACAATTCTCTATTCATGGCAGTTAAATGTATTCAATAAAGTCGATCAATACCAATGTTAGAAGATGAATAGTTTAGCTCCTAAATGATACTATAAATTTTATGTATAATTATAGATTATAGAAAAAATATGTAACATAGATGAATTGAATTCAATAAACTCTTACAATTCTCTATACATGGAAATTAAATATATTCCATAAAGTAGATAGTTATAATACATCTAAATGCTTTGAGATATTCATGTAGAAAATAAAATGTTCAATGTTTTTTTAATGAAGAAGTTCAATGCTTTTTTTTTAAATGAAGAAGTTGAATGGATTTTTTTTTTTTAATTAAGAAGTTCAATGCTAATGAAGAAGTTCAATGAGTTTTTTTTAATGATGAAATTCAATGGTTTTCTTTTTTAATGAAGAAGTCAATTGGTTTTTCTTTAATGAAGAAGTTGAATGAATTTTTTTAATGAAGAATTTAATGGTTTTTTTAATGAAGAAGTTCAATTGTTTTAGATCACATTAAAAAGTCAGGAAAACCAAAAGTCATTTAAAGTACAATTTTAAGTTCACATTAGCCACGTCCAAAGTCATTTCTTCAACAAATTAACACAAATACAAAGGAAAATTGAAAAGTCATTGTATTTCTAAAATTGCAAAATATGGAAAAGTTATTCCTTCATACTTTTATATTTTCCTTACCACTTAAATTTTAATTCAAATCAGTTTTGTTTGGTTGCAGGCTTCCACATTCATTCCAAAGAAAAAAACCATAAGAATTAAGAAATTAATGCAATACAGGTAAAGTTGCTTTTCTTTATTAATCTTAATTTGTGGATTATGTTTCTTTCCAATGAATTTCAGAAGAAAGTTGTTCTAGGCAATGCAAATGGTGATCAATCATACGTTTTGAACATCTTATATTAGACTTTTCTACATAGATTATGAGATTCATATGAATATATGATTCAATTTGATTTTTTTTTTCTTTGATTGCAAGTTTCCAAAAATTGGTTTCTATTTATCCCCGAAGAAAAAAAGTACTTACTTTCCTGATGAACAACAAAGTAAGAGGAGCCGCGGCGGAGTGACGATTCTGAAAAAACCTTTCTTTTATGATGAAAAGAATAGTGAAGTGGAGTGGCAGTGGATTTAACATAGATGGTTGGTGGACAAATGAGAAATGGAAAAGGTGGATCTGCCACCAAATGAGAAATGGAAAAGGTGGATCTGCGACAAATGGTAGGGAAAATGAAATAAAGATGGTGGTGGCAAGGGGATATGCGGCACAGGCTTTAGAAAATAAGCATCAAGAGGTTTGAGTTGGGGGGTTGACTGAGACGGAAGGCGACGGCGGCGATGTGGAGGGTGAGAAATAGAGAGTTGGCAATGTGGATTTGGAGCTAAAGGGGAGCGGCGACAGTGACAGGAAGAGGAAAAGAAGAAAAAGATATAAGAGACTAGGGTAAAGTGAATATTCTTTGTATTTTTTATTTTTAAGCTCTTTTAGTTTAATGAAAATATGTTGTTTAATAATTATAATTATCATATTTGTTTCAGAGGCATTAGCTTATATGAGCATATTTAATCCTTCGTCGGTGTAATTTTGCCAGGATGGATTGTTTTAATAATTAAAAGTTTCAAGTCAATGAATGTCAGAGTAGTCACCTAAGTACTTCTAACTTAGAATAATAAGTTTAAAAAATAAATATTAATATAACAATTTTTTTAAACAATCTGCGCAACGCGCTAACATAAGACCTAGTTGATTTAGAAGACAAAGAACTAAACGGAAACCTAATGAAAGACAGAAAAAATGGTGAAAATACATAATTGCAAACAAAATTATGATTGAAGGGAAAGAGATAATAAATAGCTCGTCAACAAATCAATGTCTAAGCGAAATAAAATTTTGAAAGAAAAAACTTGTCATGAAAATTCTTACCACTTAATTTGCACGTGATGTGTTAAATAACTTTCGATTTATGATTACGTACCTAGTTTGTAAGGAAATAATTCTATATATAATTAGTTCAAATCTAATATGATAATTATTTTTAGAATAGCTAAAAAGATAGATCCAATATATATAAGCTATCATCTTATTTCATGTTACATATCTTGCACGCGGTCATATTTTATTGCACGCGTCTAAAAACCTTATCATAACTAGCTAAATTTATCTAACTAAAAATTTCCATAAAAATTAGTTTCGAAACCATTTGAGCAAACTTATTTGTTACTTAGATGTTGTATCTTTTTGTCTTGCTCTAATATACAGAACAGAGTCTACCTAAATCTCAACCATATTTGTGGGTTTTATAAAAAAAAAAAAAGTTTAAGAACATTAAATTTATATAAACTTTGAATAATCTATATATTATACTAAATTCTTGAATAAAATAGCATAGTATTTATTTTAATATATAACTGAATATGTTTGCGAGCTTTCGAGCATAATGTCTAAGTATTCTGGATTGGCTCGTTTAAAGATTGTAACTTAAGATCATACTCAAATTCGATCATACTCAAATTCGGTGGGGGTTAATAGTAGTGGTTGTACGTACCTAACAATGTGAGGAAGACGATCCGAAACATAAAAGAGATCACCGATATCCATAGTGAAGAGGACATCTATGCAATGCTCAAATTGTGTTCTATGGACCCCAAAGAATCGACCAACAGTCTTATCCTCGTAGTATTTATTAAAATATATCTAAACACCTAAACACCTCATGTTATGACTTCGAGATTAAAAAAAAACACCTAAACTCGAGACCAGCTCAAACAAAACACAATTACATTACATTCTTGACCTTATCTTAATATAATTTAGAATATATTTTCTCGTTAAATGAATACATCTTTTAATATTTTAGGTAAAAATATATTTTTAGGTAATTAAAGATTTTTATGTCATTTTAAATTTTTAGGTCATTTTAACTATAGCTTTTTAGAGTTAGATTGGGCCATTTAATGCAAGAATTATACTTTAATCCTTTGTAATGATCACATAAAATAGATATATCTTTAAGTTTTGGAGCGGATTTTAGTTAAAGGTACTTTCTTGATGCTCTAGTTAAGTTGTTAGGAACTGGTGGGCCCGTTCAGGCGGCGCCGACCCCTGCGGCAGTGGCAGAGGTGAAGAAGCGCCTTGGCCGTCCCCAAAGAATGCAGCTGCGGTACTGGCTGTTGGGAGGCCCAAAGGTCGAGGTCGGCAGCTGAAGAATTTCGATTATACGGGAAAGCCTTGTGGCCAGCCACTAAAGAATGCTGCAGCGGCGGCTGCAGGGCCAGTTGGTGGAGTAGCAGCTGCTCCTGTTTTGGTGCCTACTCGTACTGGTTATGTTGCTGATGTAGAAATTACGGTGCCCCCACAACCTACAACGGCTCCTATTGCCCCAATGCTGAAGAGGCGAGGACAGCCCTCAGTAGCTGTTGGTGAGCCTAAAAGACCCAGAAAACTGAGTGGGAAGCCTTTGGGACGGCCCAAAAAGATCGGCCTTGCAGCACCAGTACCAGCCCAAGTCTCGAATCTTTAATAGCTGATGGCCTATCAGGAACTTAGAAGCAAGCTGGACTTCTTCCAATCTAGAATCAAGCAGACGGTTGGGGTCCTAAGGCCTTGCTTAAATGCCCAAAGCTCCGGAAATGATTTGGCAGCATTACAGAAATTGGAAGAGCTCGCTGCTATTGATGTAACTGCGCCATTAAACCTTCAAAATCGGCAGCCTCCTCCGCTAGAAAATCAAGTGTAAGTTATTGAGTAGGAAACGGGAGGACCAGTGTACATGTTGCTGATGATCCATTGCGCAACTGCATATGATCTGTTGGTAAGATCTGTTGGAGAAGCTATTGATGATTTTTAGGCCACCAACAAGAACATTATCTTAGTTGTAACTTTCTAAGTTGCATTTTTTCTTCTTCTTTTTGTACTATTAGTTTATTGGATTAGGAGATATTTGATAATGGTCCTGAATTTGCCATGTAGTTGGTAAATTATATGTTAATTTGAGAGAATTTGTGGCATGTGAAGTTTCTCAATCTTTTATTAGTTTTAGCAATGTTTCTTGGAAGAAAACAAGTTGTAAGGAACTATATGAATAGACTTAGGGTACTTCAAATTGATTTAGAAGATTTGACAAAGAACTAAACGGAAACCTAATGAAAGAGAGAGAAAATGGCGAAAATACATAATTGCAAACAAAATTATGATTGGAGGGAAAGAGATAATAAATAACTCGTCAACAAATCAATATCTAAGCGAAATAAAATTTTGGAAGAGAAAACTTGTCATGAAAATTCTTACCACTTAATTCGCACGTGATACTTTTTTCCGTTATGTGTTAAATAACTTTCGATTTACAATCACGTACCTAGCTTGTAAGGTAATAATTCTATATATAATTAGTTCAAATCTAATATGATTATTATTTTTAGAATAGCTAAAACGATAGATCCAATATATATAAGCTATCATCTTATTTCATGTTGCATATCTTGCACGTGATCATATTTTATTACACGCGTTTAAAAACCTTATAATAACTAGCTAAATTTATCTAACTAACAATTTCCATAAAAAATAGTTTCTAAAGCGTTTGAGCAAATTTATTTGTTGCTTAGATGTTGTATCTTTTTGTCTTGCTCTAATATACAGGAGAGAGTCTACCTAAATCTCAACCATATTGGTGGGTTTTATATATAAAAAAAAGTTTAAGAACATTAAATTTATGTAAACATTGAATAATATATATTATACTAAATTCTTGAATAAAATAGTATAGTATTTATATTAATATATAACTGAATATGTTTGCTATCTTTCGAGCATAATGTCTAAGTATTCTGGATGGGCTCGTTTAAAGATTATAATTTAAGATCATACTCAAATTCGGTGGGGTTGATAGTAGTGGTTGTACCTAGGGTTTCAATAACTAACAATGTAAGGAAGACGGTCGAAAACATAAAAGAGATCACCGATAACCACAGTGAAGAGGACATCTATGCAATGCTCAAATAGTGTTCTATGGACCCCCTAACGAGTTGACCAACAATCTTATCCTCGTAGTATTTATTAAAATATATCAATGAATATGTTATGAGTTCGAGATAAAAAAAAAAAACACCTAAACTCGAGACTAGCTCAAACAAAACACAATTAAATTACATTCTTGACTTTATCTTAATATATTTTCTAGTAAAATGAATACATCTTTTAATATTTTAGGTAAAAATATATTTTTAGGTAATTAAATTTTTTTAGGTAATTTTAACTATGGCTTTTTAGAGTTAGATTGGGTCATTTAATTTGAAATTATAGTTTAATCCTTTGAAATGATCACATAAAATAGTTATATCTTTAAATTTTGGAGCGAATTTTAGTTAAAGGTGCTCTCATAGATGCTCTAGTTAAGTTGGAAGGAACTATAAGAATAGACTTAGGGGGTTTATTTCAAATATATTTAGAAGATTTGATAAAAAAAACTAAACGAAAACCTAATGAAGGAGAGAAAAAATAGTGAAAATACACAACTACAAACAAAATTATGATTGGAGGGAAAGAGATAATAAATAGCTCGTCGGCAAATCAATGTCTAAGCAAAATAAAATTTTGGAAGAGAAAATTTGTCATGAAAATTCTGACCATTTAATTCGCACGTGATACTTTTTTCCTTTATGTGTTAAATAACTTTTGATTTATAATTACGTCCCTATCTTGTAAGGTAATATTTTTATATATTATTAGTACAAATATAATATGATTATTATTTTTCTTATAGCTAAAACGATAGATCCAACATATATAAGCTATCATCTTATTTCATGTTACATATCTTGCACGCGATCATATTTTATTACACGCGTCTAATAACCTTATCATAACTAGCTAAATTTATCTAACTAACAATTTCCATAAAATATAGTTTCGAAAGCGTTTGAGCAAATTTATTTGTTGCTTCGATGTTGTATCTTTTTGTCTTGCTCTAATATACAGGACAGAGTCTACCTAAAAATCAACCATATTGGTTGGTTTTATATAAAAAATAGCTTAAGAACATTAAATTTATATAAACTTTGAATTATATATATATATATATATAATACTAAATTCTTGAATAAATAGTATAGTATTTATTTTAATATATAACTGAATATGTTTAAGAGCTTTCGAGCATAATATCTAAATATTCTAGATTGGCTCGTTTAAATATTGTAACTTAAGATCATACTCAAATTCGGTGGGGGTTGATAGTAGTGGTTGTAGCTAGGGTTACAATACCTAACAATGCGAGGAAGACGATCCAAAACATTACAAAGATCATCGATAACCACAGTGAAGAGGACATCTATGCAATGCTCAAATTGTGTTCTATGGACCCCCAACGAGTCGACCAATAATCTTATCCTCGTAGTATTTATTAAAATTACACAACGAATATGTTATGAGTCCGAGATAAAAAAAAAAACACCTAAACTCGAAACTTGCTCAAACAAAACACAATTACATTACATTCTTGAGCTTATCTTAATATAATTTAGAATATATTTTCTCGTAAAATGAATACATCTTTTAATATTTTAGGTAAAAATATATTTTTAGGTAATTTTAAATTTTTAGGTAAATTTAACTATAGCTTTTTAGAGTTAGATTGGGTCATTTAATGCAAGAACTATACTTTAATCTTTTGAAATGATCACATAATATGGATATATCTTTAAATTTTGGAGTGAATTTCAGTTAAAGGTACTATCTTGATGCTCTAGTTAAGTTGTAAGGAACTATATGAATAGACTTAGGGGGTTTATTTCAAATTTATTTAGAATATTTGACAAAGAACTAAACGGAAACCTAATGAAAGAGAGAGAGAAAAATGGGGAAAATACATAGTTGGAAACAAAATTATGTTTGGCGGGAAAGAGATAATAAATAGCTCGTCAACAAATCAATGTCTAAGAGAAATAAAATTTTGGAAGAGAAAACTTGTCATTAAAATGCTTACCACTTAATTCGCACGTGATACTTTTTTCCTTTATGTGTAAATAACTTTCGATTTATGATTATGTACCTAGCTTGTAAGGTAGTATTTTTATATATAATTAGTTCAAATCTAATATGATTATTATTTTTAGAATAGCTAAAACGTTATATCAAATATATATATATATAAGCTACCATATTTCATGTTGCATATCTTGCACGCGGTCATATTTTATTACACGCGTCTAAAAATATTTTCATAACTAGCTAAATTTATCTAACTAACAATTTCCAGAAAAATTAGTTTCGAAAGCGTTTGAGCAAATTTATTTGTTGTTTAAATGTTGTATCTTTTTGTCTTGCTCTAATATACAAGACGGAGTCTACCTAAAACTCAACCATATTGGTGGGTTTTATATAAAAAAAAAAGCTTAAGAACATTAAATTTATATAAACTTTGAATAATATATATTATACTAAATTCTTGAATAAAATAGTATAGTATTTATTTTAATATATAACTGAATATGTTTGCGAGCTTTCTAGCATAATGTCTAAGTATTCTAGATTGGCTCGTTTAAAGATTGTAACTTAAGATCATACTCAAATTCGGGGGGGTTGCTAGGGTTTCAATACCTGACAATGTGAGGAAGACGATCCAAAACATAAAAGTGATCACCGATACCCACAGTGAAGAGGACATCAATGCAATGCTCAAATAGTGTTCTATGGACCCCCAACGAGTTTACCAACAATCTTATCCTCGTAGTATTTATTCAAATATATCAATGAATATGTTATGAGTTCGAGATAAAAAAAAACACCTAAACTCGAGATTACCTCAAACAAAACACAATTATATTATATTCTTAACCTTATCTTAATATAATTTAGAATATATTTTCTCGTAAAATGAATACCTCTTTTAATTTTTTAGGTAAAAATATATTTTTAGGTCATTTTAAACTATGGTGATCACTTGCACCCTTGTTTTAACTATGGTCATTTTAAATTTTTAGGTCATTTTAACTATGGATTATTTGTAACTACATATTTGCAATACAAACATGGTGATCACTTGGACCTTTGTTTGTGGTTGGACTAAACTTTGTACTTGCTCGTCAATATTTCATCAATATGCTGCCTAATGAATGTCAATGATTTTGGTAAGATGAATGAACTTGAATTATCTGTTTGCTCACCCGGAGTGTGTTGAACCGACTCCAGTTTCTAAGTGGCATTCAGGAACGACACACAATAGTTATATCCCACTGGGTATGCAATAAAATGTTGCCACAAAAAAAAAATATGGTCGAAGGTCGAGTTAGGAAATGAGTCGTCGGGCTTTGTATTCACACTTGGAATTCATTTCCTCGAGATGGTCTCGGAAAAGGGTGACCCGACCTAGTATGCATTATTGAAGATAAATCCTCATTCATAAAGCTAAGCCAAAGCCAAACGAACTACCATAAACTATAATGTGCTTTATTGAATAAGAACTCTCACACATGGAGCTAAGCCTAGATGGTGGATTTTACCTAAATATGTGTTTTGGATGAGAATCTTCATGCAGGAAGCTTGGCTAATCTAGGATAATCTCAGTGTAGAAAAGGATTACATGGAAAGATGGAAGGAAAGTTTAAGAAGACAGTATAAAATGAAGATAATTTGACATTTTAAGAATTGATTGTGTTGTCCTAAATCTTCTTCATGGACTTCTAAATATAGCGGGTGTCTTGATCTTTCCTTCCCGCCTCAAATCTACCCATGACAACCACACTTTTTGCAAAGTGGACATGTTTCTTTTCTTGGCTTGTTATGGATAATGTGGGCCAACTCCTGATGTCGTTGTCACTTGGTTGTTGCATGTTTTCCTCATTTTTAGGGGATGTTCCGTTGTTACTTCCCGTTCTAAAAATTCTCTCGGTCGCTTCCCACTTCTCATATGAAAATCGTGGCAGTTGGGATAGAGGTGAGACTTAAGATCAGGTAAATTGTGCTCTCCAACTAATCCCCCGTTATCGAGGAAAAATTTCGATATAGGCACTGCGCTCTAGTAGGGGACGTAGACAACTCAGTCACGATCACCCACATCCCCTCTTTTGATTAAAAAACAATAAAAAGCGCTCAAACAATGCACCAAGTGGGGGTATATTTTTATTATTTTAATCAAAAGCGTGATGATGGTGAATGTGAGCTAGAGTGGTCTATGTCATCACTTATGGCGCAGTCCCATGGCTGAGATTGATCGTTATCGAGGAGGTCTTGGCTATCTTGACTGGTCGGACTCCTGGTTCATGTCTCCTGCCGTGCCATTTTGACCAACTCTCATTCCTTTCCTGCTCACAGTTGTGTCAAATCTCAATCTATCCGACTGTTACCCTTTTTCTTGGCCAGTATACCTGTTTACCCGTTTCCCGGGTGGTCTTCGACCAACTAAAATTTTCCAAGTGTCATCAATAATAAAACAAATATTATTCATTTTTTGTTCACAGTATTAAAAAACGTTCTGGAGGAGAAAACGAAAACTCGGATCTGCCTGAAAGAACACATAATGAGTTACTGATATGGAGCTTTGTTACGTATTCATTCATTGAATTAAGGACGGAGCTCGGGTTGGGGTAGCGTCCCACCTCCAAAATTTTGCAAACTGTTCGGTTTTTCAGCTACGAATTTATATATATATATATATATATATATATATATATATATATATATATATATATATATATATATATATATAAAATGTTGCAACGTCGAGGATTAAAGTAAAATATTCAATTCGCCCCAAAATATCAAGTTTATCTGTCCTTGCTTAAACCTTATGCATAACACCAATACGAGCACTGCAAGACTACCAATAAGTAGTGATTTACAGAAGAAATTAATCGAAAGAGTTTATTTAATTTGGTACATCCTCTACAGTTTTGGCTTATTCCCAATAAATTCATGTAATCCAATCAGTACTACCCCCCCCCCCCACCCCCCCCACAACCCACCCAACAAAAAAAAAGCATTATGGAATTGCTCAAAAAACTGACTACAAGTTACTCATCACATGTGTTATAATTATTGCACATTATATAGTCCTTACTAAAAGGTAAACTAAGAGGAACGAAAAGAAGTTATTGATCTCTGGCCAGGAAAAATATAAGAATATAAATCCTCCCATAGTTCTAGACCAATACATACCTGTTGATATTGCCTCGTATAACCTATCAAGAAAGAGAAGGTTTGAAGTTGTTCAAGCCTCTGGCTTTTATGGAAACATTTCAAGGGAGTTTTTGTGCTCACACCTGAGGGAGGGAACGGTCTTCGCAGACAAGAAAACCTGAAGACTCCTATTGATTGCTCATTTCCTGACAACGGCCTCCTATTTGCTTAAATGTCCCTCGAGCCTATCGATTGCAGCACCGACACCGGTTTTTGCTTCAACAGTGTCATTAACATCAGATGAACCAGCAATTCTATCTTCATTCGCTTTCTCTACAAGCTTCAGATGAAGCCACCCTGCAATAACATATGCTTCTTTTAATTTTCTTGTAAATTTTATATCAAACCATATTTCCAGATGTTTTCCTCGTATTGTTTCTTATAACAAGCAGAGATATTCTTTCAAGAAGAGCATGTAACCGAGAATTCCTGATGTTAAGATAAGTGAACAATATAACAAGATAGTTTTGAAAAAGCAGTTCCACAATGCCAAAGAACTATGACTATCTTGAAGAATATAATTCAAACTCTGATAAGCATCAATATATCTCCCCTCTTACTTCTGGGATCATAATGGAATTTGACGTCTTAACCTTTTTCGTTAAAACAGCATTAGAGACTCTTCATTGTCACAAGGGTTCAAGGCGAAATGCCTAGGATTCTTTACCTCATTTTGTTATAATATTGCTCATGGTTTGGGAAGAGTTTTAGTAATGTGATTCTTATCGTTCAGGTTAGACCCTTAAAATGAAAAACTGAATCAGAAGAAAGAATTTAAGAAGAGAGATAAAACTAAATTATTGAGGGAAGAAACATTTATGCTGAAGACCCTTTCCTTTTTTTAATTGAAAACGGAGATTAGCTAACATAAGCAATTATACTTGGTTTACTGCACATTTAGATAACAAAAGAATGCGGTCCAAATTTTCAAGATCTTTACCAAGCGGGAAGCCAAATCCTGCACCCAAAATTGATCCCAGAACGACATTCCTGGCACGCCAAGCAAGTGACCCTGGCACTACAAGTTCAAATTGAAAGGAAAACATTCAGTAAAAAAAATACAAATGAACATGATCCAGAAGTTGTATGACTCAATCTGGACAAGATGAAATAGGCGAAGTGTAAAAATTGCTCCTTACTAATAAGACCAAACGTTGCAGCAGTAGCAGAACCAGCTGCAACAACGTTATAAACATCATGTACCCCTCGTTTTTCCTCAAGTAGATTCTGCAAACCATAAAATGCCGCAGTGAACATTCCAAGGCGAACTCCACCAACTATTGAGCCACGAGTAACTCTGAGGAATCTCTTCTCCATTGCATCTCTCATGAGTCGATACTGTTCACGTTTATCAGGTGTGCTGCCAAGCTTCAACAGTACTTCAGCATCCTTGCTCTGCCAAAAGAAGATACAAATTTTTCAAAGTTAACAAATTGCTTTCGGAAGGATATCAGTATCAGAAAGTATCTGAATGACAATGCAATACAGAGAACATAAAGTTCTTCAATATGTCATCATCCACCAAAACTCGTCAGAATAAAACTTTTGCTTCTAGAAGTACAAGAATAAGAAATAACCAAAAGGTGGAAAAAACAAGGATTAGCTTCCATTTAGGACAAAAAGGAGAAAGCAGTTTTCAATTAACTATTGCAGCAGAATACACTAAGGCAATCTAGGGTTATCAATTGTTATAACAACATAAAGAAGAAGAAGAAGCAGAAGGAGAAATAGGCCAATAGTAGTATACTATACTTGAATAAATTAGCAGAAGAAAGTCTATAATTTAACACATAATTGAGATTGGTTAAAATTGTCATGTTCTCATGATTTATCTAGCTTCAATGGGTGAAAACACATCAAGGCCTTTGTCCCACGGAACACGACAGTTCTAAAGAAAATTCAAAGCTTCAAACTCATTTCAGAACTGCTCTATTTTTTTCACTGTCTATAAAACTATCGAATTTCTCAGGAATTGCATTCCTCTTCATCTGATTAACAACGATTTTACAAGTCTGATAAGTTATGTTTATTCCTTAAAAGATAACTTTCTTCAAAACCATACTTACAACAGAAGCAGATGCTTCCTTGCTACCTCCATAGAGCATGCCAGCAAATATGCCAATAACAGTTGCTGGACCCCAGTTAACAGTACCAGCCAATTTTGGCGTTCCCTGAAACAGAGAAAAGGGAATTACCTCTTAATGCATGAGTAATATACATAATTACCACTGCCAAACATATACAAAGTACAGAATATCCCCAACCCCCTTTTCTTTACCGATACAAATACAAATATACAATTGCAGTTAAATACAAAAATCTCTTTTAAAAGGCATAGAACAGAGTCCGAAAAGTTGTGGCAGTACATGTGACAATGCCAAAACATTAGTCAGGATCTTCAGACCTAGTAAAGACACCTCAAACCAGCAGTGGTACTGATGTGTTTTTAAACTGCATAGGTGGTGAGATCTTGATCTTGTTTTCAAGTTTCAATTTACTTAAAGAATGAGAAGCAGCAATTAATACACGTACAAAACCATCGGGCTACTAGGAAAAAAGGAATTGGGTGTATTTTATCCTATAGCAATTTTCATTACATGATTATAAACTATACCGAAAGTTTAAAGTAGTCCTCATTGCAATCATACAGTAGGCATCTAAGTAGAGAAATAACATGTCTTCTCTTCGTATACCGTATAGGGTATTAACAAATATGACTGCTTCATTGCCCAGCCAAACAAAAACTAAAAACTGAAAAGGACCAGCATAGACCTCAGTTACACCTACCAATTGGATAATAGAAGTTTACAGCTAAAATGTAATCAAAATATTAAAACACCCAACAGTTTCCAGCACTTCGGTTTTTGGCAGACCCTTCTAATAGCTAAACTAATGCCACCATTACTCAAATTAAGGATCAATTTTCAACACTCAAAACACTTGATTAGTCCTTGAAAGCTATACTACATTACTTGCTCTGGATTCAAAAATAATAAATAGCTATTTAGATCACTAAACTATTCACGATTTGCTGTGTTGGGCACTCAACTATTTTTTTGACTAATTATATCAGCCTATTATTTACGCGTGGTTGAAAATAAACCGCCACCACTTGTTGTGGTGTTTTCCGGCCAAATTAGACATGTGTCCAAAAATCGGCCAAATTAGCTATTTCCCCCCAAAAACAATCATCTAGCCCAATTCTTATCCTCGCTACTTAACTTCTACATTGGCCTTCTCCATTAGCAGTTTAAAGTCCTAATGAGAAATGAGCTATTCAAAGAAATTTCAACGTTTATTTAGATTCATCTAAGAATTATGAAGAAAAAATGAAGTCCCATATAAAGTTATCAAGAAATCAAATGAATCGGACCAATAAATATATAAATATGAATTGAGGCAAGATGTGAGCTTACTCTTGAAACAGTGTCTTCCGCTTTTTCAGAGTCTTCCATAGTTGAAAAGGTGGGGTTCTGTAGTAGCTTAAATAAACCCTAAGAGGAGGTGATTGGTTAGAGGAAATATGGAACTGAAGTAAACCAGAAAATGTTGCTGTGATTTGTCTCCAAAAATCAAAATGGCCAAACAGAGAACAATTCGAGGCACTGAATCAATCAAATTCGGTGGCGGTTTCAGGCTGGGGTGGCCAAGGGACGATTAGTAAAGCGTGTTTGCAGGTTTTTCCTTTCTTTTTTTTTTAATAAAAATAAAAATAAAAATTTAGATAAATTAAGGAGAAATATAGTAAATGCAATTCCTTTTTAAACCTGCCAAATTTCTATGTTAACACTCCTAAATTGCTTTGTTCACACCCCGTCTCTTAATTTTTCACATTTCTCTTCTCTCTCCTCGCCTAATTCTCTTTCCCTTAAACTTCTTTCTCAGGAATAACAATTTGACCCATGATCCGCACTATCCAAACGCCTTTTGGGGCAGACCCATCTCGCCCCGTGAAGAGAATGGGACAAATCAAACCCAGGACTGAATTTTGTGTGAGACCCACCCTGTCTCATCCATATTATATTATTATAATAATAATAATATTATTATTAGACTTAATCATGTTTAATTTTCACTTTAATATACTAATTGTACTTGTTTGATGATTGATTTGGGATAAAATGTACTAATTGTACTTGTTGGAGGATTTATCTCTATGTTAATATTAATAATTTTTTAAAATAAAAAGTAGGGCGAGGCGAGATTTCTTGATTCATGGGTGGTCACGGGGCAGGGCAGGGCGATGAGTCACCTGCGCAGGGCGGGGTTGGGTATTAAGATACCCACCCTGATCTGCCCCATTCTCATCCCTATAACATATCCCTAAACATTCGGCTATTGCCGACCGGTTCAGGCCAAACCCACCAATTTTCGACCGATTTCGGACAAACCCGACCAATTCTGGCCAAACTCGACCGGTTCCAACCAAACTCACTCATTTTCTTTGCAATTGTTCGTATGGACAACTACTGTAGTTTAGCGTTGTTGTATGGCATTGATTTTGAGGTAAAAAATCAGATATGTTGAATTTTGCAAAAAAATTAATTTTAAAATCGGTTTGAATCTGGTTGGAACAATGGTTGGATAACGTCATTGTGTGTCCAGTAACACACGGTTGAGTGGTGACCCGTGTGTTACTGAGCACGAGGTATAATGGATGTCTGCGTGTGCCATATCATGCGGTGGAGGGGTGTTTCGCATGCTCAAGCATATGCAGCCATTTCCGGGCCCGATTCTTCAATTTTTTTTTAAAAAAACCAATAACTAAGCAAAGTGCAATTCTACAATTTTATAGAAAGAAAAGAAACTTCAATGTTAACTAGTGGTTATATAACTTTTATTATTTGTGTAGGTTGAAAGTTCTAACGGACCTGATAGTGACCTTGCAATTTTTTCTCCCATTGTAAATAATTGGTCGAATACTAGTGCTATATTTAGCTTGCATAGTGATTACAGTTTCAATTCCATAGAGCAACTAGTGGAATGGGTAAAACAACATGTCATTAAACATAAAAATGTGTATTGTTATAGGTCGATCATAGTGATTCTCCACTTCTTGACTCAATAAAAATTCGAATAAACTCAATCTCCTCTCTTTTACCCTTCAAACACTTCCCTTCCAATCCCATCTGATTAAACCTCTCTTCCACAAAATTCTTCAACCCCCATCAAACTTTTCCTAGATTTCAATGCAGTCAAAAACCCATTGTACCCTTTTCTCTTGTTCACTAAATTATTCGCTAATATCTTTCATATAACAAACTACTCCTAAAAATTCAGCCCTTTCAAATCTAATGGCCTAGTCAATTTCTCATGAAACATTGCAAAACATTTCTCCCTATTCATACATTTTAACCTCTTTTCTACTAATTCTTTCTCAGAATTCAATTTCTTCTCTCCCAAATCAAGTTCACTAAAACCACCACTAAAATCTTTTTGTGTTAAGTCCAACTAACCTTCCAAATCCTTATATCGATCCAATATGGACAAAATTGATTGCTCCAGGATTTTCTTTTTGGATTCTGTAAGTTCAAGATTCTTAGATATCTTGTCCAGCCAGTTCAACACTTTTTTTCTTTCACGGAATGAAAGAATATACAAGAAAATTCATAACTTTATATCTCTCTATATCAGAGATTGTCGCAATTCAAAATCTTAACGGGCCACTTTCTCACCCGGGATAGTGGTTCGGGTTTCTACAGTGGTGCGACAGAGGAAGAAAAATGGTATAAAAGTTCTCTTTTGAATATGACGAGACTAAATTACCCTCACTTGTAAAAAGAACGTGCATTTTATTTGTCGGATTCCGCATTGTTTGCGGTGGCGAGGACTAAAATTACAAATATAAATCAGTTATACGGTACAAAATAATTGAAACATAGTTTCAGAATTGAGTTTAGATTTTAGAAATAGTTACTGGACTAATTTTGTTAATTACTCCACAAAATAACAATCATTTATTTTTTCAATTGGTTATTTGCATTTATTTTATTATTTACATTTATTTAAAAAATGAAAAGATGCAAACACTATATAAACTGATACACATTCGATACACCTTTTCATGGTTGAAAGAATTGATTTCTCGATTTATTACATTGAACGTGCCCATGCTACTATTGTCCACGAGCATTTGCACGTTTTTTGCTATGCTTCGTAAGAAAATTATTAAGGCACTAGAGTTGAAAGGGGAGGAATTGGTTAGTTTTAGGGGTGTTTATAGCAGGGGCGAAGACGGGGGTGGGGGCCGGCGCCCCCGAAATTTTTAAAAATATTATTATTTATCGAAATTTATATGTATTTTGAAATTTTTTATCAATTTTGTCCTCCCAAAATTTTTTTTGCCTTTTTTATCACTCGAGCTCTTTTTTTTTTTGGTAAAATAAAGATATATAGATAAGCCCTAATCCGGAGGATAGGGCACAAAAGCATTACATAAGTTAATGTTCCAAATAACCTCTTGATTAAATCCCTCTGGCACAAAGCTACCAGATGGTGATAAATCAGAGGTAACAGGGATAATCCTAGCAAAAGAAGCCCCACGGGCGTCCCTCGCCACTAGGTGGCTAACAAAAGGGGGTAAAGTACTGAAAATAGAAAGGTCAGGCGAGAGGTATGACCCTCCAGTCTTTGCGAGAAGGTCCGCACAAGAGTTCGCCTCCCGATAGACGTGGCCAATGCTAAACTCTGGAATGAGCTTGAGAAGCTCCCTGCAATCAGTAATAAAAGTGGATAATGGGTGAAGAACAGTATCAGCATGATGCAGTAAATGAATGATAGTTTTAGCATCTAGTTCTATAGCCAACTTTTTTGATTTGAGCTTGATTGTCAGATTCAGACCCTCCTTGAGTGCCCATAGTTCTGCCATATTATTAGTACAAGTCCCAATGCTTCTGGCGAAGCCCACTACCCAGTTTCCCTCATGGTCCCTAATAATACCACCCGTACCTCCACGTCCCGGATTTCCAAAGGAGGAACCATCCACATTGAGTTTGAGCCAACCCGCAGGAGGTTTTGACCAAGATACTGAGATCCTCCTTGTGCTACGAGATTTGGTTGCCTTACCTCCCAAAGCATAGTATTCCGTAGCTTTCTTGATTGTTTCTTGGAAGGGATCCGGGAGTTGCTTGCCTGGATCGAATATAGCTTGGTTCCGATTGGTCCAAAGGATCCAACAGCCATACGAGAAGATCATTCCCCAAAGAGTATGATTATATGGAGACCGTTTGGAAGATGCAACATGTTTTTTTAACCAAGCTTCAAATTGGTCATTTTGATTGTTCGGGATGTAGTCGTGAATTTTTAAATCATGCCAGAGTTTCCTTGCCTTGTCACAGTGCCGCAACAAATGCTCAACAGATTCCGGCACTAAATTGCACTGAGGGCAATTAGAGTCAGTAATGATGTGTTTTCTAAAGAGGATCTCTCTGGTTGCCAGTCGATCATGATTACAGAGCCAAACGAAGAATTTGACCCTTCGGTTACAATTAGCTGACCAAATCCAGTCCCATGTTTTCTGGTTGTTTTGGGGATCTTCATTATGAGTGTGTATCGAGGCATGAGTAAGCTTGGCATTAAAATCCCCATCAGGTGATTTTTTCCAAATTCTACGGTCAGAGGGATCATGTCTCTCTGATCTGGGAACCGCTCTGATATGGTTGATAATGGATTCAGGTAGTATAAAAGATATCGAGTTCAGATCCCAACTGCTACTACCATGAAAGAGTTCCTTCAGTTTTCGTTCTTCTTCGTCTTTATCTAACGGCCTAGAAATGAGGTCCCTCAAAGGCCCTAGACCGGTCCAATCATCTAGCCAGATTCTGATGATGTTTCCACTCCCGGGGATCCAAGTTGACGAATTATTGAAGAGGCCAAAACCCATCTTGATCGCCTTTAGGTTTACGGAGCCCGTTACTTTTTTGATGGTGATGGGAGCATGTGGATCATCCTTGACATATTTCTTTCTCAGACACTTTGACCAGGTGGAATCAAAATTCTTACTCATCCTCCAGACCAGTTTAGCCAGACCGACTCTGTTAGCAATGATAGCCTTCTTAATCCCTAGTCCTCCTTGATGTTTGGGTTTTGCAACTGTATCCCATTTGACAAGGCTGATTTTCTTCTTAGTCGCAGAGTCACCCCACAGAAATGATATGTTCTCTCTGTCTATCTTATCACAAATAGCGGTAGGCAGAGGTAAGCATTGTGAGTAATAAGAAATTATCTGAGAGGAAGATGATTGAATAATGGTTTGGCGACCAGCCATAGAGAGTAAATTTGCTTTCCAGCCAGTCAGCTTTTGTCTAACCTTGTCAATAATGAACTGATAGTCAGAATGTTTCTGCCTATTTTGAAAGATAGGAAACCCCAGATACTTCCCCAAGTTGTCAGTGTGGCTGATCTGGAGAAGGATTTCAATATCAGCAATCCTCTTAGGTGATAAGTTTTTGGAGGAAGTGAATTTGGATTTTGCAAGATTAATAGCATGCCCAGATCTAAGGCTGAAGTCATTCAGCACCACCCTCATCTCGTTGACCGTGTCATTATCGGCCATGCCGAACAGAATGACGTCATCGACGAAGAGGGAGTGAGAGATAAGAGGGCCATTCTGACCAATTTTTATAGCTTTCCATTTCTTGGAATTGACTGAGTTCTCAATACTAATGGACAGGTATTCCATACAGATGACGAAGATGTATGGTGAGAGAGGGTCACCTTGTCTTATGCCTCTAGATGGGAGGAACCAGTCGGTTGGTTCCCCATTGAAAAGAATCGCCATCTTAGAGGAGCAGACACAGTTCATAATAAGCCTGATGGTTTTGATCGGGAATTTAAAAAAAAAAAAAAAAGAGCATCTCTGATGAAGTCCCATTCCAAACGGTCGAAAGCTTTTTCTAGATCGATCTTAACTGCTATAGCTCCTGTTTTACCCGTTTTCTTTCTGATAGCGAAGACAGTTTCTTAGACAATAATAACATTATCGGCACATCTTCTACCCGGGATGAAACTGCCCTGATTGGGGGAAATGATAGAAGGGAGGAGTGGACGAATTCTATTGACCAGGATTTTTGAAATTAGTTTATAGATGGTGTTGCATAAACTAATTGGGCGAAGCTGACCTACAGACTCAGGATTGGCAACTTTAGGGATAAGACAAATGTAGGTAGCATTGACATCTTCCGGGATAGGGACGAGATTGAAGCATTTGTTAATGAAACAGGTAATGGATAGTTGGAGCAGATCCCAGAATTTCTGAAGAAATATCGGGTGGAGCCCATCAGGACCCGGGCTTTTGTAGGGTTTAAAGGACCAAACTACAGTTTTTATTTCTGCACACGAAGGATCTTTATCAAGCCCAGATAATTCATCCGGAGTAGCCTGGCTCTTTAGTTCATCCGGAGTAGCCTGGCTCTTTATCAAGGATCTTTATCACTCGAGCTCTTTAGTTCTACATACTGTTGCAGTTTTGCTCCCCCCAAGATCAAATTCCTAGCTTCGTCCCTGATTTATAGGAAAGAAATTGACGAGGAATGGGGTGAATAAGAGAAAATTGTACAAATGTTGAAGAAGGATTGCTTGGTGCATAAGACCCTTAGTCGGATTGAAGTTAGTGAAAAATTGAAAAATTCTTAGGTATCTTAAAATAGTGTATGTGGAGTTTTTTTATTTTTTATTGAACCACTATAAATTACCTGAGTTTGCTCTCTTTAAGTCTAACTCTTTACATTCATGTTTTTACTTTTATTTATGTTTTATTTATATGTTTTTATGAACATGATTGTATGCTCTTCTGATGGGTTACTTGTTCAATAGAGTTGAGTTTGAGGTTTTCCATCATATGTTTTCTATTGATATGTGCTTGTTGTGCCATCTCGGTCTTGTGTTGCTTATATTAATTGATGAGAATTGCATCCAAGTGTACAAGTCTTTTTTCTCTTGAATGTCTAATGTGACTCATCTTGCTATTTGCAACACTTGGATGTGACTTATTTGCAACACTTGTGTTCCCCACAAGACACAAGTGTTACAACACAAGACACAAGTGTTGCAAATGACTCATTGAGATTGCTATTTGAATGTCTAATGTGACTTATTTGAGCATGTGCACCTCATATGCCTAAAATTGACAGATTTCATCACAATTTGACGAAAATGACTTTTTAGGTCGTGCATAAATATTGTGAGAATTTTTTATGCTGTTAAAATAACAAATGGACTATCAAGACCAAACCAAAATAGTGTGAGGTAAATTTCCTAAAAATAAAATTTATTTTCCTCTTCTTTAATCTATATATAACGGCCATTTTACCTTATAATGCAAAGTGAAGGGAGTATCTGATTTTTGTGCAAGTAAAGGAGTTTGTTGTTAGCGCGACGCTTCTAACCTTATACTATATATCTCATTCGATAATTCCTTATTGCAATAGTTAATAATTCTTTTTAAAAAAATTAAATTGGTATCTGATTTTTGTACAAGTAAAGGAGTTTGTTGTTAGCGCGACGCTTCCAACCTTATACTATATATCTCATTCGATAATTCCTTATTGCAATAGTTAATAATTCTTTTTAAAAAAATTAAATTGGTGCATTTCCTACTCTTTTAACACTTTATTAATGAGTAGTAGTAAGAGTTAGCGGTAAGAGTTGAGACTTCTTAACCAACTGCATTAGTAATATTCAAACATTTTAATACTCCACCATAAAGCAAAAGGATTTTTCTGATATTTACCAGATCCACATACACCATGTGGTTCAGAATTATTCACGTCATCACATAATTGTCTCTCTCCTCATTCTGTAGTGATGTGAATAATTCTGAAGCACATGATCCAATTGACATGGTACATATCAGAACTATCCAAAGCAAAACCAGCAGCATCATGTCTCTTCTGCAGTATCTTTAATTTTTGCCTAAAAAGCAAACTAAAGCAAGAACAGAAACTCAAAAGTCAGCCAAATCTTCTGAAATAACCCACAATCTCTCAATAAAGTTGAAGGAATTATTATTATTTTTTGATGAAAATAAAGTTAAAGAAATTAAAACCCTATAAACAAATCATGTGAATTTGAATAATGCAAATATTCTCAAACATTTCATCAACCTAGCAAGCAAAGAATATTATCTTCTTCTCCTTTTGCACTTCCAAAGTTCAAAATCCCTTCGTCACTAAGGTTGAAAAAGCTTAATTCATCCTTCCCATATACAATCTTGCTTTTCTCGATTCAGAAAACTCCAACATTCTCATCAGCCATGGATTTCTTCCTCGTCTTTTTCACACTTGGAGGATTAGTCACACAAGTTCGTAGTCATGGCCATTCTCAATTAGCTTGCAGATCCTATTGTGGCAACCTTACAGTAGATTACCCTTTTGCCCTTCAATCAGGCTGTGGCCATCCAGGCTTTAGGGATCTCTTGTTTTGCATCAATGATGTACTAATGTTCCACATTATTTCCGGATCATATCGCGTTTTAGATATTGATTATGCTTATGGATCTCTAACGTTACACGATCCTCACATGTCAACTTGCGACTCTATATTCCTAGGTGGACGAGGTAACGGCTTTGTAGTCGAGGAATGGCGGGCCCCATACTTGAATCCATCACCAGAAAATGTGTTCATGCTCATAGGTTGCTCACCAGCATCACCATTGTTTCAGGGATTTCCAGGGAAGCATATGCCATGTCACAACATTTCAGGTACTGTTGGAACTACCTATTAAAATGTTGGAACCCCCTGTGGGTTTATATATTTTCGAGACTGTAAATAAATCGCAAATGTAAAGAGTTGAAGAGGTAAAATTTATGAAACTTTTAGAGATGAGAGATAACTTTTCAATAATATTATCAATTTTATTATATAGGTCAAAAGTAAAATTTTCAAAATTTTGGAGATCGATCCTTGTAAAGATCATTAAAAATCTCATACCTCTCAATATTAAAAATTATGTAAAATATTTGCATTGTCCACTAATTATCAGTCTGGCCAAAGCCAAAAATTCCGCATGTGGTGGACATTTTTTGGCCATCAGATAAAAAATTTGACGGTTTATATTTTTTAGTGAACACCTATTGCGATTTTATGAACACCTTTTACGCTAAACAAGTGTTAGAATGAAGTATTTCTTATCTGATTTTCAGGGATGGGGTGTGATGAGTACTATGGATGTCCAGCTTGGGACATAATTGGGCCGAAACGGGTCGGGTCAGTATACGGATCAGGTCCACCCGAGTGTTGTTCGATGTCATTTGAGGCAATAAAGGGTGTGAATCTTTCAAAGTTGGGGTGCGAAGGGTATAGCAGTGCATATAGTGTAGCACCAATAAGAGTAAAAGGGGCAGATGAATGGGCCTATGGAATAAGAGTTAAATATTCAGTACAAGGAAATCAATCATTTTGTAGAGCTTGTGGGGCCACTGGTGGTTCTTGTGGATTTGATGTTAATGCTAATGTTGATTTGTGCATTTGTGGTACTTGGAATTCTACATCCAATTGTGATTCAAGTAAGATTTCAATTATACCCTAACTTTTAATTAATTCATTCTAGTTTATTTATGTTTTCCTTAATTCCATATTCTATTTATGTCGAATTCTAGGGGAAAAGTTAGACTCGTGACATGTATGGTGCATTTGGATTATGTCTGGTTTGGTTTGATTTGATTTGAAACTCAAATTGAAATTCAAACTATCTTTATTATGAAAATAAAACTTAAATTATTAAATTATCTAGAATTTGTCTTGAGTTTAAGAATGTAATCGGAATTCTAGTATGAAACTCAATCCAAACAGACACTCATTAACAAATATAGCAAAGAATGAGTAAGGGAATATAACAAAACATCTTAAACCCTGAAAAACTAGTAATATATCTTCTTCGAAACGCAAGGACCAATGAAGATCTTTAAGATTTATAAGTTGGCTATAGATCCATTATAATTGGTCAATATTTTTATTTCTTCTAACTTAAAATATATGAATGAATAAAAGAATTGGCATAATTAAGAGGAGTTGATCATACATCAAATCAAGAAATTATAGAAATTAAATTGTGCTTATCAGGTTAGAGCATTTTGCTTAGTCTCGCTTGTGGTATTTTAGATTTCACAAAAATTCTTCTAGCATAAAATGCTCTTATAAATTAATCTAATATGTTCTTGCAATCTTAAGTGTTATTTTATTTCAATTGAAAGTCCTTGATCTTGATACATCACTTGTGTGAAATGCAGTCCACTCATCAGCATCCAACGGAATAAGATGGACTTTAATGGAAAAATTAACAGGTAAACTAAATTTATTTCTATTTTTTCTTTTCTTTGGGGTTTTCTCATTTACTACAAATTAATTAATAGTACTTTTCAAAATATTTTGTAGGGTTGATGATATCTGCAATTATTTGGCCCCAGAATTGACTGAAATCTACAAATATTTTGTGGACCAGAGATCCACTAGCTCTACCAAATATTTTATAGGCTTGATGATAATATGCATGATTTGTGGCCATAGTATACACACATATAATGTTTCATCAAAATGGAGAAAGGGTGAAAGAGTTCCTTGCAATATTAATTGTTTTAAAACCGTTATGGTATTAATATTCCTTTTTGTAACTTTCATTTTTGGCATATCAAATGAGAAACGAAATATTTGCAGAGATTGGGGGTGTACTTGGATTGGTTCTGATTTAGATTTGAAACACAAATTGAGACCCAAAATCTCTTTGTATTGAATATGAGAATGAAATCTCAAAGTATTAAATTATTAAGAATTTTATTTAGATTTGAGACTAGTCTGAGACTAAGAATCTCATACTGAGACCCAATTCAATTAAACTATGAATATCATTCATTTTCTTTAAATACAAACTAGCCTAAACGTTTTTAATTAAAATGAAAATTCGAAAAAATTTAATTGAAGTTAGGAGAAATGCGTGATGTATTCAAAATTTTAGAATCTAAATCGTGTTATTGTACGGAATGAGTACTATGAACGGTTACACGTTGTCTTTTTTGGCAAAATAAGCGTTTTATTCAAGAGAAGGAAAAAAAGTGCAAAAGAAATTTTTCAAAATAAACGTGAATTTAATATCTATTTCCAATCAATACAATTATCTATTCTAAAAACTGGTGCTATGCACAGAAATATTTTTGGAGAAAAAATTAAAGGTAAATTGACTCTACGGGTCCAAAAACAATTTAATTTTGGTGATTTTTATCCAAACTCTATTTTTTTTACAAAACTATGTATCAAAACAATTTATGTTTGGTAAGGTAGGTCCTTCCGCCCAAAATTCCTTCAATTCAATTTTGAATCTGGTCAACCCTAAAATTATCAAGGGTATTTTTGAGATTTTACATTGACCCCAAAACCGCCAAACCCCCTCCCTCCACCCTCCCCCACCCCACCCCACCCCTACTCATTTTTCTCTCTCCTCAGCGGCGCTTTCCCCCCTTTTTCCTCTTCTTCCACCGCCGCTCTCTCTTCCTCTTTTCTTCTTCTTCTCCGGCAATTTCAGCCGCTCCTCCCGCCGTTCTCTTCTTCTTCTTCCTTCTTTCTCTCTTCTTCTCTTCCTCTCCTCTTCTTCTTTCTTCACCGCCCTTGTGCCTTCTCGGTCGCCTCACCACCGCCCCCTTTTTTTTTATGTTCTCTTCCAGCCACCTATCCCCTCCCTCGACCGTCATCTCCGGTCTCCCCCAACTCCGCTGTCCTTAATCTTCTCCGGCGACAAGGTAAGCATTTTAACTTTCCTTTTTCCTTTTCAGGGAGGGAGGGTACGGTTGAGGACGGTGGAGATGGTGGTGGTGGAGATGTTTACTGGTGGTGGTACGGGGAGGGAAGATGAAGAAGGGGGTAGGGGTGGGGTGGAGGGGGTCGGGTAGTGGGTTTTGGGGGTTAATGTAAAATCTCAAAAATACCCTTGATAATTTTAGGGTTGACCAAATTCAAAATTTAATTAACAGTTGACTGAAGGAATTTTGGACGGAAGGACCTACCTCACCAAACATAAATTGTTTTGATACGTAGTTTTGTTAAAAAATAGATTTTGGATAAAAATTACCAAAGTTAAATTGCTTTTGGATCCGTAGAGCCAATTTGCCAAAATTAAAACATGTATAAAAAGTGTTAGAAAGAGAAAAAAATATGAAATGATATGATTGATAAAATGTCAAAAAGGCTACTTCATATTTTTCATCAGTCATCCCTCATTTCTCTATTCGAAAGTTAGCTTAAATTGCCTCTCAATTACTTTACAATTTTTTTTTGACACCTTAGATTTTACTTTACAATTGTGCAAAATATTCTTACAATTGTGCAAAATATTCTTAGATTTTATTTTATTTTTTTTAAAAAAAACCAATTATATTTGTTTATCAGATTATACCCCTCTATGGTGGTTTATATTGAAAGTGCTCGACGATATCACAGTAAAGTGTTTATATATATATATATATATATATATATATATATATATATATATATATATATATATATATTCGACTGTTTTCGATTTACGTCACATTCTTCTAAATCCTACGTGTAATTTCCATGAATTTTTGTTCAATTAATTATTTTATAAAATTTCGATTGGTTGGTTAAATTTTACTTTGGTTGTACACTCTTGATTGGCTTATAAGAGTATCCCACATTGAAAAGTTCCATTGTTTTTTGAGTTTGACAATACTATAGAATTAGGGAAACCCACTTATTTTCTTTTTATATTTTTTATTTATATAAATATAAATAGTTAAAGTTTTAACAAATAACAGGTAATTCAGATGACCGGGTCCTCTTAATTCCGATTGAGCTTACAATCAAGTTCGATTTACTTAGACTTGTGCAATGTTCATTTTTTGTTTTTTTTATTCTTATGCATCATTTTTATTTTCATGATATCTTTTTAAAAAATAAATAAATATGGATATTTAAAAATGAAAAAAAAAATTCAATTCTCTTCGTTTATACTGCAAAAATCAAGTGAATCTTCTTCTAAACTCTCTAAAACTAAAGTATTAATTTGTAGAAATTTTAATTTCTAATAAAATAAAAAAGTAAAAAGTATTAATCTAAAGTCACATAAGAGAATTAACAACAATAAAGATTCCCACATAAAAAAAAAGTTATTATTTTTAAAATTTGACAAATGACAAGACTATGAAAAAAAAATTAATGTGTATAAAATTTATACTCTCTTCGATTCAAAATAGAAGTTTTTCTAAGAGTTACTTTTTTGTTGAAAAATATAGGTCTTTTTACGAATTGTGCATTTATTACCTAATTTACCCTTATATTATTTTCTCCATGTATTCATTTTTGTCAAAATGTGTAGTTTCCATGCAACTCTTCATTAATTCATTTGTTCTTTTGGAGTATTAATTAGGGGTACTTTAGTCATCTTGATTAGTATCTTAATTTGTGTGAAAACTCCTAAAAAGATTTATATTTTTAACCGGAGGGAGTATCTATCTATATTTATATTACAGAGCCTGTTTTCAATTTCAGCCAATCACATTTTTCTAAATCCTACGTGTAATTTCCATTAATTTTGGTTCAATTAATTATTTTATAAAATTTTGATTGGTTGGTTAAATTTTACTTTGGTTGTAAACTCTTGATTGGCTTATAAGAGTATGCCCACATTGAAAAGTTACATTGTTTTTTGAGTTTGACAATACAATAAAAAAGAGTACTTTGACATGTTTTGAATGAGAAATTTGGCTGACATTTCAGCCCATCAAATTAGGGAAGCCCACTTATTTGCTTCTTATATTTTTTATTTAGATAAATATAAATAGTTAAAGTTTTAACAAATAACGGGTAATTCAGATGACCGGGTCCTCCGAATTCCGATTGAGCTTACAATCAAGTTCGATTTAACTTACACTTATTCAATGTTCATTTTTTGTTTTTTTATTCTTATGCATCATTTTTATTTTCATAATATATTTTTAAAAATAAATAAATATGGATATTTAAAAATGAAAAAAAAAATCAATTCGCTTCGTTTATGCTGCAAAAATCAAGTGAATCTTCTTCTAAACTCTCTGAAACTAAAGTATTAATTTGTAGAAATTTTAATTTCTAATAAAATAAAAAAGTAAAAAATAGTAATCTAAAGTCACATAAGAGAATTAACTACAATAAAGACTCCCACATAAAAAAAAAGTTATTATTTTTAAAATTTGACAAATGACAAGACAAGACTATGAAAAAAATTAATGTATAAAATTTATACTCTCTTCGATTCAAAATAGAAGTTCTTCTAAGAGTTACTGTTTTGTTGCAAAATATAGGTCTTTTTACAAGAATTGTGTATTTATTGGCTAATTTACCCTTTCATTATTTTCTCCATGTATTCATTTTTGTTAAAATGTGTAGTTTCCATGCAACTCTTCACTAATTTATTTGTTCTTTTGGAGTATTAATTAGGGGTACTTTAGTCATCTTGATTAGTATCTTAATTTGTGGGAAAACTCCTAAAAAGATTTATATTTTGAATCGGATGGACTATCTATCTATATTTATATTGTAGAGCCTTTTTTCTGTTTCAGCCAATCACATTCTTCTAAATCCTACGTGTAATTTCCATGAATTTTGGTTCAATTAATTATTTTATAAAATTTTGATTGGTTGGTTAAATTTTACTTTGGTTGTAAACTCCTGATTGGCTTATAAGCATATCTCACATTGAAAAGTTACACTATTTTTTGAGTTTGACAATACTATAAAAGAGAGTACTTTGACATGTTTTGAGTGAGAAATTGGGCTGACATCCCACTTATTTGCTTATTATATTTTTTATTTATATAAATATAAATATTTAAAGTTTTAACAAATAACGGGTAACATTGAAGTTCTTATCTACCTCAAAATTGGGGTGGTTATGCTTGAAATTTACGGGCATGGCCAAGTATGACATATATTTTAAATTAATAAGTCACCATATATTATAAATAGATTAGTTAATAAGGTAGATTTGTTTGTATGAGATACATCCTAGAAGGCTCATGCTCTCAAATTCTCTCCGACTAAGTCGAAGTAACTCCCCAAGTTTTATAAAACAATTAGGGTTTTCTCGGCCCCGGCCGTTTTACAAAGTATACAAACTAGTGTACTACGCTTTTACTATACGGAAAGGCACGTGTTCTACGCCAACGGAGCCAATCCAACTTCATGGCGAAGTAGCCGATGGTGCTGCTGTGGCCAATTCGGTTGTGGTTTCTTTTGTGAGTAAAGGAGTGGCGATGGTGGTGGGCCAGAATGAGCATGATGATGATGTACGGGATGCTCTATTAATGGAAGATGAATTGGAGCGGGAGGAAACAATGAAAGAGGTTTTTGACTTTGTTTCTGGAAAAGTAGGAAATGAGGAGTCGAATTGGGTGGAAATCGGGGGTTTACCTGTCAAAATGAGACTATTTTTTGGAGGGGGAGACGGGCTTCTGTCGCCGGCAATGGAGTATGGCCGGCGAACCATTTCTGTTTGTGGTTTTACGACTAGGGATGAGACAACGAAGATGGAGCCATATCAGATAAAGGCTTTTAATGGGAATCTGGGTGCGGGTTGTAATGAATTGAAGGTTAAGATGAGGACGATTTTGTTTGAAGGGAATCTGGATGAGTTGCCGGAGATGAAGAGGAGGGCCGGCAATCGGCGGTTTCTGGTTTGGAGGAGTCGGGTCGAAAAAATGCCGGCTAAATTGGGTGGGTCGGGTCGAAGCCCTGCAAAAGAACCAAGAAGCGAGTGGGTTGATGGGTTATAGTATGGACCAAGAGGTTGGCAGGCTGAAGGAATATAGTCTGGGCCTGGTCTCTTATGGGCTAGCCCACGATATGCCAACTATTAGGCAGGCTGAAGTCTCTGTCGTTGGGTTGCCTATTTTTGGGTTGGATGAGCCAAGCCCTTCGAAAGGGCTTGTTAACTGGGCTGGGTCTGGCTATGTTGGCCCAACTTTTGGTGATTTTAAATGCCAATATCATATAGACCCTCCGAGATGAATTATGATTTCGCTCCAAGTACTTCTGTTCTTTTTTCGGACTATTTAGCTACTTATGTTAATTTCTTGACGGGGCTCCTGCCAGTTAATCAGGGTAAGGTAGAGGTCACAAGTTGGCCTCGCCAAAGTCCATCAGTCGTTTAATAGGGAATATTCCAGGACTTAGCAACTTCTGGACAATTCAAGACCTAGTGTGCTTCTATATGGCGCACAAATATAGTTGTTTTCTTTGCTTCATAATAAAGCCTCATGCCGGCCTCATGATTTATATCATGATAATGTTTAATTTTTTTCTCTGTTTAAAATTAGTTTTTATTTCGAGTTTTTTTGTAAGCAATAAAAGGAGGCGATCGTCTCAAATTTGGAGAAATATCCATCAAGATAGAGCTTTGTTGCAACATGGTTTTGAATGGAGGATTGGAAGAGGACGTTCTGTCAGTATCTGGCATGGTCGCTGGCAAGCTATCCTACGTGGGTTTTAGCTGATCTCCCCTCCTATTTTTACGGGTTATGAAAGTTTGCAATCAACAACTCTAGCAAGTATGGAAGACTTCTGGTTTGCATGTGACCTCGAGTTTATTTTTGTTTTTGAGTCTGTTTGCACGATCATAAAAATATGTACTTATTGGAACCTATTCTTTAGTTTTTTCTATGTTCGCGAGTCTTGTTATGTTCTGGCTATTTGTTTAGCTAGATATTTCCTAAGGCTTGGTGCCTCACATCAAAGGGTAAGGGATCCATTGGAATTCCACCTCCCTCATGTAACTCTTGATATCAATTAATGATATTATTACTTATTCAAAAAAAAACAAATAACGGGTAATTCAGATGATCGGGTCCTCTGAATTCCGATTGAGCTTACAATTAAGTTCGATTTAGCTTAGACTTATGCAATGTTCATTTTTTGTTTTTTATTCTTATGCATCATTTTTATTTTCATAATATCTTTTTAAAAATAAATAAATATGGATATTTAAAAATGAAAAAAAAAAATCAGTTTCCTTTCTTTATAATGCAAAATCAAGTGATAAAACTACTTCAAAATTTTAAGAGTATGTGAAAAGAAGAAGTCTTCATAACCTTCTTTGAAATAGATTAAAACTACTTCAAAATTTTAAACTCAAGTGCTTCAAAATTCTGCTAACCATAAATTTTGGCAAACAAGTCTATGTTAATTAGCACTCTCTTTCATTATAGAGGTGTTGGATGGAATAATAAAAGACACAGATTTTATTTCTGCTGAATGAACTAAGCAAGAATGTGTAGACAAAATAAATAATGTGTTGTTTTATTGAATGCGCCATATTCAATCATTAAATGCAAAATAAAATAATTTTTTTGATAGATTTATGATTTTTTTTCATTATATTAATAGATTAAACAAAAACTGAGTAGTATTAACTAAGCAAATGCACTTAGAGTTCTACATATTGATAATTAAAAGGTTAAAAGGTAATAATCAAACCTATAGTCAAAAAATTTATTTTTGCTATCATTACAAAAACTCTTTTTCCTTGCATATGCATTTTTTTTAAGAAATAATGTATGTTCTGTGCATACCACGAGTTTTTTGCTAGTTTTTATATATATGTATATATATATATATATATATATATATATATATATATATATATATATATAAGAACACAGTGAGAGAACATATTTATAAAAACGTAAATAATCGGAAGTTTATCTAACTAATTTTCCTTCAGAAATATCTAGTGCAATACTCCTTCCATTTTATAGCATATAACGAAATTTAATGAAACAAAAAATAAAGTATTTTTTAATCAAAATATCAATATTAGAACTAAAATAGTTAATGGGTCATTAGAACTACTTTTCCTCTCTATCAATAATATATTTATGAGAGCCAATTATAGATATTAAAAATAAATATAATCAGTGATGAACAGCATAATGGAAAGGATAATTAAAAAAAAGGAACATGTGGGTAAGATTAAGATATCTATAGTTTTTTTTTTGTCTTATTATTTTAATAAATGAGGTTGGTACTGCATCCTCTATTTGACTTCAAATTAGATCCCATTTGGATTAGTAGCACAGCACTCCTATTTGGACCAATATTTGAAACCAACCCCTGTTCTTTTTTCCTTTTCTTTTGGATACAATTTTAAATCTGTTTCACTTTAGAAGTTTATTAGGATTTTCTGTAATAATGTAATTAAAAAATTATTTTTATAATCATAATTTTAACTAGTAACTATAAAGTGAGTATAATTAAAACTAATTAAAAATATCAAAGTGAGTGTGTGTATATATATATATATATATATATATATATATATATATATATATATATATATATATATATGCTCTCCATTTCAAATTACTTATGCACTTTGTATTTTCACGAGAATTAAACTTTCATCAAATTCTATAGTAAAATATGGTATAATATCAAATATGACCCAATTTAAATTTATTCCAAATTTAATTCTATCTTATTTTTTTTTCTCTATTTTTTTTCTCCAACATTCAATATAATGATATGATTGAAAAAATCATCATTAATAAGTTATTTTATTTAGAAAGTGTACAGTTATTTTGTGACAAATTAAAAATGATATATAGACAGATAATTTTGGACGGATGGAGTATATAATAACCGGCCAGATTATGACGGGAAAAACATGTTTGTAGGCTGTTGCATGCTGTCAATGATGAACAATAAATGGAGAATAAGCAAGTGGTACCCCACCCCCCACGCACCAAGAATGAGCATAACGGGATTCTAAAGTGAACCCGATATACGGCTCTACGTGTGCACCGGATTCAGGACAGCTAGCCATCTGTCCCACATGCGAGGTTGTGAACTGTTCACTACCAATCAAACTTTTCCAATGACCGTATAAAATCTAAATTGTAACCAAGTCATAGACATTCTGCATTGCCGCAGCGGCTCCAGCGCAGAAAACCATAAGTTTTGCCTCGAAATTTATTCTCGTTTGTCGAATTAAAATTTTAACGGTTAAAATTAATTTAAAACGTGACATTTATTCTGTAGGACACTGTTTTAATACCTAGAACATGTGTTTGAAAGAAAAATTCGTAATCCCCAAAATGTAGCGGAAATAAAAGCGCGGGATTACGTTCCTTAAGAGAAAGAATCAAAACTCTATGTTAGGAATTATACATTTCTTTCGATCTTATCGACGTTGCTCGAATTCTCCTACTAGGAATCACCAACAGCAGCCTTTTGACTCCTGTGTCTACTGGTATCCACACACCAACCTTAAGCATGTTACTCCGTGTTTCAGATGCTAGTTTAATAACTACGAAGATTGAAAACACTTTTCCCGGAATCCACAAAGTATAGGTTACTTAGGAAAACCGGAAATCAAAGAGACAAGAAAATCAAATTTTCTTCTCTTGATTGTTCTTGAGAGTGTGTTAATGAGAGATAAGAAAATCAGTATTTTCTTCTCTTTTGGTTCGGCTAGAGTAGAGAGAATCTTGTGAGAGTTAGAATGAAAAAAAAAAACATGTTTTCATCTTGTGTACTGTAATTGGAATTACCCACTCACCCCACTCTCCCATTATTTCTCTCCCACTACACACATTCCTTCACACATGTAGATGTGACGGTTTTGACGAAGTCCAACTAGTCCGGTCCACCGGAGTAATGGTTATCGGCCGGCCGGAGTGACAAAAGTTCGATCGACCCGAGACAGCTCTCGGTCGACCGGGTCTTTTGCCCAATCCAATTAAGCATATATATCAAATGTAAACTACACTAAGCCCAATCCAGTTGATTATAGTGTGCGACCCTTTAGGTATTTGCTATGTTGGTCGTGACAACAATTGTCAACAGTAATGAGAGATATCTAGCAACACATCATTACTCCCAATTGACAAATAGTCCCGGTGATTCAAGTAACCACGAATATGATCTTTTGCACTAATCCTTTTGTCCTTGATATCTAGATTGAACACAAGTCATGGAGTATGTCAAAATTGTATAGTCCAATCAATCAGTTTCTTGATTCCCTAGTAGACTAATCAAATGACATTAATATCTCATATTAATTCCCTTGTCCATGGCCATGAATTAGTCTCACTCAATCAAGGGGCCCAAGATATCACTCATGTTGTATAGAATGGGACAAATCCTCTATCTATCACACCTCATCCTGACATGGTTCATAATTATACCCAACGAATGCATTTATAGCCCATCTAGTTACAGACGACGTTTGACACCATCAAAGCATACCATTAGCCAAGTAGGAAATCTTGTGTGATCTCAAGTCGAAGGATTTAGGTGCAAACAGAATCATTATAAGAACATTGTTGACATTTATACAACAATCCATGAAATGTTCTTATAAGCGGGTCAATCCAGTATCAAATACCCATGTGTTTGATTTTAATATCAACCATATTTAATCACAACACATACTAGTCTCCACACATTATTGTTGTCCTTAAATTCCACAATATGATTGGCTAGGGACATTTTAGAATAGTTCAATGTAACAATTACATAACTATCTAAGGACGTTATTATATGTTTTAATACAAAAAGCACAACCGTATTCAAAACAATAATAATAGAATTCATGCCTTAATATTTCATCACATGAAAAGAAATACAACAATCTCCCACTTACACTAAAGACAATAACCTTGTCTTTTAGTGTATATTGTACATAAGAACTATCTTTAAGACCAGTTCGCTTGGTATCTAATACCCATGCTACAAGTATGGCGATCATGATGTTGCTGTGTCAACAGCTTCGTCAGTGGATCAGCGATGTTATCGTCTGTGTGAACCTTGCAAATCTTCACATCTCCTCTATGAATGATCTCACGAAACAGGTGATACCGACGCAGTATATGTTTGGACCTTTGGTGAGACCGTGGTTCATTTGATTGAGATATAGCTCCATTGTTGTCACAATAGAGATCAATCACATTCGAAATGCTAGGCATCACACCAAGTTCAGTAATGAACTTTCGGATCCAAATCTCATAAGTAGTATCTAATGCAACTATATACTCGGAAGACACATATCCGATAGCGATGTAAAGTCGTCGTCTTTATTGGTTTGGAAACTAGCATAAGTGTAACCACTTACAATGAGCTCATCTTTCCCACCATAGATTAAGAACGTGTCTTTAGTCCTTCGCAAGTACTTAAGGATGTTCTTGACGGCTATCCAATGAAGTTCACCGTAAGTATACTGGTATCTGCTCGTTATACTCAAAGCATACGAGATATATGGGCGAGTACAAAATATGGCATAAATGATAGATCCAATTGCCGAGGCATATGGAATCTCACTCATGCGTTCTTTCTCATCCAGTGTCTAAGCACACTGCTATCTTGAAAGAACCGTACCAAGTGCTATAAGACAAAGGCCCTTTTTGGACTCTTCCATGCTAAACTGATTTAGCACTTTGTCTATATAAGTACTCTGACTTAGGCAAAGAAGTCTACGTGATATATCTCTATAGATTTTGACTCCTAAGATGAAGCTTGATTCACGTAAGTCCTTAATAGAGAAATATTGCCCCAACCAGACCTTTGCAGATTCCAAGGTTGGAATGTCATTCCCTATGAGTAGTATGTCATCTAAATACAAAACCAGGAATACTACCGAGTTTCCACTAAACTTCTTATAAACACAAGGTTCATCAACATTCTTGATAAAGCCTAACTCGCGTACGGTTTCGTCAAAACGTCGATTCCAGCTTCTAGAAGCTTGTTTGTAGGTTTTACATTCATCGTGATCAATAAACATAACATCTCCATGTTCTGTTACAAAAAATCCAAAATTTTCGGGTGATCTAAGAACTCTACTAGACCTAGCAATTCTTGTGTTTTTGGAACTGGCTCCACAACAACTTGTGTAGCTTGTTCCAATTTCACCGTTTGGTCACTTGTACTTAGAACTTCACCAAGTTCCCTTGGAATTTCACCAAGATCCGGAACTTCATTAAGTTCCACATGGCTCCCACTTGTTTTCCCAAAAAGAAACTGTTTCTCCTTAAAAACTCTATTTTGAGCAACAAACACTTTGTTCTCATCAAGAATGTAGAAGTAGTATACTTTATTTTCCTTAGGATACTCCACAAAAATGCACTTGACCGACTTTGTGCTGAGCTTTTCCAAAGTTGGACGTTTCACAAACGCCTCATAACCCCAAATCTTTAAGAAAAACATACTAGGACACTTCCCAGTCCATATATGATATGGTGTCGTTTCAACATATTTGGATGGAACCCTGTTTAGTGTTAAAGTTGCTGCTTCTAAAGCATGTCCCCCAAAATGAGTTTGGAAGGCTCACATTACACATCATTGATTGAACCATATCTAATAGAGTTCGATTTTTCCTTTCGGATACACCATTCCATTGAGGAGTAGTCGGAGGAGAAAGTTGTAAAACAATTCCACAACTCTTTAGATAGTCACAGAATTCTCGGCTTAAGTATTCCCCACCTCGATCGGATCGAAGCATCTTAATACTTTTGCCAAGCTAGTTTTCAACTTCATTCTTGTACTTTTTGAACTTTTCAAAGGCTTTAGACTTGTATTTCATAAGAAATACGTATCCAAAATGACTGAAATCATCAGTAAAAGTAATGAAATATAGATAATCACCTCTTGCATGAATATTGAAGGGACCACATACATCACTATGTATTAGCTCCAACAACTCCTTTGCTCGTTCTCCAGTTCTAGTAAAAGGAGAAACAGTCATCTTACCTATTAAACAAGGTTCGCATGTATCATATGATTCAAAATCAAATGATTATAACAATCCATCCTTATGGAGTTTGGAAATGCGATTTTCGTTTATATGGCCTAAGCGACAATGTCAGAGGTATGTAGGATTAGACTATTTAGTCTTTATCCTCTTTGTATTTATGTTATAAACCGGTGAATTTAGGCTTAGCAAGTATAAACCATTCACCAATATAGCACTACAATAAAAAACATCATTTAACGATAACGACATTCATTGGTTTTTAATATGAATATCAAAACCCATCTTGTCCAAACAAGAGATCGAAATAATATTATTTGTTAAAACATGTACATAAAGACAACTATCTAAATCTAGAACAAATCCAGAAGGCAAACTAAGACTATGTGTTCCTACAGCTAATGCAGCAACTCTTCCTCCATTGCCAACGCGTAGGTCCACGTCACCTTTTGCCAGCTCCCTACTCCTTTGCCCTTAGGTTTGCCCGAAGGCTTGCCCTTAGGCTTACCAAAACCCTTGCCCCTGTTGACAATTTAAATGACCTTGGACTTGCCTATTTCCTTCTCAACAATCCTCAACAGGTTCAACAATTATGGGATAGTTTTGTCTATCTCATTCATGTTTTAGTTTAGTACAACCTGACTGAATAATTCAGGCAATGATTGCAGAATCAAATCAAAGGATAGCTCTTGGCCTAGAGAAAATTTCAGTCTTTTGAGGCTCTCAATATAGCCTATCATTTTTAGAACATGAGTTCCGACTGGTGTTCCCTCTGGCATTTTGCATTGAAAGAGAGACTTCGACACATCGAATCTCTCATGGCGGGCTTGACCCTGAAAGAGTTGCCTCAGATGATTAATCATATCGAAAGCTTCCATTTCCTTATGTTGCTTCTGAAGCTCAGAGACCATGGTCACTAACACAAGACTAGACACATCTAATGCAACATCTAAGTGCTTACGATAAGCATTTTTTCAGCGGCTGGTGGATCGGAAATTTGTTCCTCGAGAACATACAGTTTTTCTCTCATGCTTGAGAACGATTCTCAAGTTCATATACCAGTTGAGGCAGTTTCCTCCCTCAAGTTTGTCCTTCTCAAGGACGTATCACAATGACAATGAGTTTGATGCAACAATTGCATTTTCCATTTTATCTACAGAGAAGAATTTGCAAAGTTTTAGTTGTCATATTTTAAAATCATTAAAAGGACTTTATTTATTGATTCAAATGGATAACCCTCAAGTACTCATTCGAAAAGTTCAAAAACTTTCTAGTATGACCAAGATCCATATTTCATCATTCTCAATGCAGCTTTGGCTACTGTACTCAAGAAGACGCTTTAAGTAAGCAACGTTTGCTAATCACATAAATTATGTGACTCTTGGTTGATTAAGTAGGTAACGATTACCCTCAGTACATAAATGTACATGTTAACCCTTTTGGCTCCAGATTCTCAACCATTGAGGTAATCCGGTTAAGTATAACCCAAGGTTGACCGGCGGGTATCACTAACTTATCCTTCGCGCTTCACCAGGATAGACAGGCGCTTATTCCACTCTGAAGTTCACATTACTGTCGATCTTGTCCTTGACGAAAGGCCCCGCTTGGAAGGCAATAAACTTAATATTTAAAATTTGAGGGGTTTTTAAAATTGTCTCACCAAACGGTATATAATCTGATTATACGTTTTAATATGCATCACATGCTAAAATAAATACTGTAAACATGCATCAGGCATCTCATGCAAAATACATAAAATAGTAAATAAACCGTGACATAGTAATAGCCCATATGCGGATTTTCCGAGCCAACGGAAAATCCTAGGTCAATCTAAAGGTGGAAAGCAATAAATCCTATCTATTGTCTTCAGCCTCTTTGTGGTTTCCTCCTTCTGATGGACACATTTCTTCATCACTTGTTACATATGTAAAAATAAAATCCCATTGTATACTTTTACATAAGTGAAAGAATTCTTGAGTAACATTCGAGATTAAAATTTTACAACAAGAGATAATAGATAAGGTACGACACGGAGACCGTATTATAATATAAAACCACTGGTCAAAGGCTATTACTATGCACCATGCTTAAAAAAACACAAAATCATGTTAAGAGCGCAAATATACACTGCCTCCCTGTCGACCGCGATAATGCAGTAACCAAAACAGTGTAAAAATTAGGCCTCCTCGGTCGACCCAGAACATTTCTGATCGACCAGTCGGAAAACAGACTAGCATCGGTCGACCGTGATTGCTCATCGGTCGGCCAAAATCTAGACAGTAACAAAATCCTATTTTCTAACTCATGTTCGGTCTGCCGCGAACCTCTTCCGGTCGATCGAATATTTGACAGAAAACAGAAAATAGCCAAAAAACGAATTTTACAATTCGTTCCGAGATTCGTTTAATACTTAAACGATTTCCCAGACGTTCTAAAAGGTAAAACACCATATGACATGCATTATCAACTACTAAAACAGCAAAATTATCGGGTTCTCGTGATAGGCTCTGATAACACTTGAAAGAAAAATTCGTAATCCCCAAAACGCAGCCGAAATAAAAGCGCGGGATTACGTTCCTTTAGAGGATATACTCACGAGAAAGAATTATACCTTTATTTCTTCGATCTTATCGACGTTGCTTGGATTTTACTACTAGGAATCACCAATAATAGTCTTCTGACTCCTGTCTTTACTGGTATCACACACCAACCTTAAGATTGTTACTTCGTGTTTCAGATGCTAGTCTAATAACTACGAAGATTGAAAACATTTTTTTCCGAAATCCACAAAGTATGGTTACTTAGGAAATCAGGAAATCAAAGAGACAAGAAAATCAAATTTTCTTCTCTTGATTGTTCTTGAGAGTGTGTTAATGAGAGATAAGAAAACCAGTATTTTCTCCTCTTTTGGTTCGGCTAGAGTAGAGAGAATCTTGTGAGAGTTAGAATGAAAAAAAAAAACAAATTTTCATCTTGTGTGGTGTAAGTGGAATTACCCACTCACCCCACTATCCCTTATTTCTCTCCCATCACACACACTCCCTCACACATGTAGATGTGCCGGTTTTGACCAAGTCCAACTGGTGCGGTCGACCTGAGAAATGGTTCTCGGCCGATCGGAGTGACAAAAAGTTCGGTCGACCCGAGATAGCACTTGGTCTATCGGGTCTTTTGTCCAATCCAATTGAGCACCTATATCAAATGTAAACTCCAACCGTGTTTTCATATAACCTGCCCAATCCGAGTTGCTGCTTTGCATCTCGCTTTTAAAATATCTTGGAACCACACAAGGTTTACATTTTAATACAAGGCCCACAATGCTTTTCTAAAGGGAAGCAGCAACACACCATGTCCAATCATCTAAGTATGATGCGGAACATAAAAAAATTCACGTGCGGTATTTGTTTTAACCGTCAATTAAAATTTTTGATGGTGCAAATTTTTTAAACGAACACTTGCTATGATTTTTATAATAATTTGTTGCGTTAAATTAGTGCTAAATTCCTCAAGACACGTGATCTATTACGCATTCAAAGAATGTAATACTTGTTTAAAAACAGAACACTTGTTCACATGCGTTCTGTACTTGCGGAATTTTGAATAATAGTAGATGAGATACAACCTGCATGTATCCATCAGATCAAAATTGTCATTTAGTATGGTTAGTAGGGGTGAACAAATCCAATTTTTACCGAATTATCGATCGAATTCAATAATTCAGTGTAAATTTCGTAATTCGGATTCATTTGAATTCGATTTGGTCGAAAATAGGATGAAATCGGTTGGGGTATTATTCAATTCGATCCGACCTAAATCAAATTCTTTTTTTAATAATTTAATAATTTTATTATATAGTGAATATATAAAGTAAATAGATCCTAAAAATTGTCATTTTGGCGATTTTTTTATTAATTTTTCGTGTAAATATGTTTGAATCAAACGATGACGAATTTATTTTTTCTATTATTTTTTCCGAATTCATTGTTTGTTTTGATTTTGGATTTGTCGTCGTGTTCAATTAGGTTTTGTTTGTAAAATAGTTAAATTCGATAAAAATCGAATTCCGAATTCGCCAATTCGATCAATTCGAATTTGAATCCGAATTAGGTCTTTTTTTGTTCTAAAAAAAAATGAAAAAACGAATTCAAATTAGCGGGTGCTCACCCTAATGAGTAGTGTTAGAGAGCTAAGCAATTAGCTAATTGATTAGTTAAATTGGGAGTAAAATAGTAAAAACACCATAAAATCCTTTAATGGATAGTATTTGATTAATGTTTTAAACCAATTTAATTAGCCGAAAAGCTTAATCCTACTAGTGTTTCCTAAATCCAATCGGAGTTGATTAATTCTATCATGGACCAGGCCTACAAGTGGAGACATAGACCACTTGGTCCACATTCAGCCACATCACAGTTTTGATTAAAATAATAAAAATATTCCCCCACTTGGTGCATTGTTTGAGGCGTTTTTATTATTTTTTAATCAAAAGAGGAGATGTGGGTGATTGTGGACCAAGTGGTCTATGTCTCCACTTGTAGGCCAGGTCTATATCAGAATTTTTCATGGGAGTTATTATTGTTCCCCACCACTATCGTTGCCCGGCGACTTATTTCCCCAAATCAACAACCCTAATTTATTACTCTCACTCTCACCTGGGACCTCTTTGATACAGAGACCCAAATAATCTGTACAGATTAATTCCAATTTTGCATAATTTTCCTACCAACCATTTTAACTTATTGAGCCCCCCTACCTCAATTATTGAATTGGATATTCTGAAAACTGTTATAGCATAAATACATTTCTTTTGAACATTTTTTTAAACTAGAAAAGGGTCTTTTTTGCTTAGAGTAGCAACAATAATGGCTCTTTTCCATACTCATCTTTCTGTTTCTCTATCTTCTTCTTCTTCAATAAATCAGTTGTATTTGAATTCTGAGCACAAAAATTCAATCTTTTTTGATAACCCATTTTGTAGAACAAGTAAAAGGAACTACCCAACTTGTGTCTCTGCTTTTCCGAATTCTACCAGGCAGTCAGCATCTGTATCATCTTTCAATCAGGTAAATTATGCGTTTTTACCTTTCTTTTCAATTTAGTCTTTTGTGTATGGTTAAAAATGGACTTGTGTCTAATTCAATACTAAAAAAGTAATTCAAGGAGAGGATTGTCCAAACCACCTAAGGATTAAATATTCACACAAACTAGTTGACATGTGATATTTAACACATCCTCAATGTAATGCATGGACTGACAGGACTTATGGACCATTAACAATAATAGATGCTCAACATCAAACTACGTGGGTCCAGAAGTCAAGCCATAGCCATGAGGGGTGTTATTAAGATCTCAAATCGACTAGTTTGTGCATATTTTCTCTTTATATGGTTTGGACAATCCTGCTAGTCTTGAGATACCTTCTTAAGATTCACCACGGCTCCAGTGCGGAATGGGTATTTGTTACGCATGTGCGGAACGGATTTTCAGCCGTTGGATTAAATTTTTTACGGCTGAGATTGATTTTAAAAAAAATATCTGTTCTCATTTTGAGAACACTTGTTCTCCGAACACCTGTTTTTTTGCAAAAAATACCTGTTTTCACGTAAAAAAACATTCCGCATGTGCGGAAAAAACCCTGTTCCGCATAGGAACCGGACTGCTTAAAATTGAGTTAGACCCAATTCCATTTTTAACATGGTATAATAAAGTCACATCGTTAGATGTTGGACCCCTATTATTGTTCACGGTCTATAAATTCAGCTCTGACCGTGAGAAGTGTGTTAAAGATCCAACATCGACTAGTTTGTATGCATATTTGCTCCGTATATGGTTTGCGCAATCCCCTCTTTAAGTACCTTTTGAGGGATTGAGTTATGCTAAGTCAATTTTTAACATTGTATCAGAGCCACCTAGTTCGATGTTGACCCCCTATTATTCTTCACGGTTTAGATGTCCATCGACTAGTTGTGTGCATATTTGCTCCTTATAGGTTTCCACCTCTCTGACGTATCTTTTGAGGGACTGAGTTAGTCTTAAGTCCAGTTTTAACTGATATTGGCTGTGAATTGGATTTTGATTCTGGATTCATGGATTTTAGTTGATTGAGGGTTTGATAAGTGGAGTTGACTTATCAGAAGCTGAAGCTGAGGATTCTCTTGATTTTTTGTTGGATGGTGCTGATGAGGCATTGATTAGTGCATTTCTAGTTCTGTTGCGGGCAAAAGGGGAAACTTATGAAGAAGTAAGTGCAAATATCCCTTTTTTATCTCTAAAAAATGTTTACTTGGCAGGTTTAAACAGTTTAGGGGCTTTGTTTTTTGTAATAAACATGCATTCTTGAATACCAATCTGTTTAAACTTTGAAGTTTTAGTAAATCTTGTTTTGGTGTGCAGTTTCTGTGTTTGTGATTATAGAACAAAATTTTGATCCGGTGAACAAAAGGATGTTGCTTTCGGAATATCTCAAATTATTTTGTTATCTCTTGGTTTTTTTGGATGAAAATATGTTAAGAGATGATTAATTGATTTGGGTTTTTGAGTAGGTGGTGGGGTTGGCGAGGGCAATGATCAAGCAAGCAAAAAGAGTCGAAGGATTATCTGATGCGGTGGACATTGTTGGGACTGGTGGTGATGGTGCAAACACTGTGAACATTTCAACGGGTGCATCAATTCTTGCTGCAGCTTGTGGTGCAAAAGTTGCAAAGGTGAGTAATTTTTTGCATATGAAAATCCCATCGTTTCATTCATCACTGATTGGCAAAAGTGAGACCGACTATTGCAATATTGCAGCAAGGAAGCAGGTCAAGCTCTTCAGCTTGTGGAAGTGCTGATGTACTTGAAGCATTGGGGATTGCTATTGAATTGGAACCTGAGGTTTGTGACGCTAACCGAGCAGATCTAGATCTCTTATTTGCACTTCTATATTTTGGTATTCCTATTTGTCATCACCTTTTCACGCTCCTTTACCAAGAGATTCATCATTTTTTTAAGGGTTAGTAAATTTCCATGAATAAGAATCTTCTCTAAAGGATTAGATGGTAGAATTTATTAAAAGGTCGCGCGTTTAACTTAATCTACTCGGTCTTTATTCTATCGTAAATTCAAGTATTCTTTTTAGGACTTTTGAAAGTGTTGGAAATGGTATTTGAACCAGACTATCAGATACACAAATTGTTTGAACTCTGCAATTCCTTTTATTCCATTACAGCTGGTGGTTATATTTCTTGATCCTTTTTATGACGCCGAGAGTTGTGAGAAACTTTAAGCAACACAATTTTCATCAAAATGTTTGATTTCTATAATTTGAGCAACTGTCGGGTACATAGATTGCATTGTATGTTTTCAAAATCATCGTGATCTACCAACAGAACAGAACCCTGCATTTTGCTTCATGTGTTCTTTTGGATACGAGTGACTTACTCGGTGGCTACTGTTGCTGTTGTCAGGAGATAACAAGGTGCGTACATGAAGCAGGAATTGGCTTCATGATGTCTCCAATCTATCATCCAGCAATGAAGATTGTTAGGCCTATTAGGAAGAAGCTGAAAGTTAAAACCGTATTCAATATCTTAGGTCCTATGTTGAATCCAGCAAGAGTAAATTATGCTGTTGTTGGGGTATACACAGAAGATCTGGTGAGTATCTCTATCCTAGTTCATTAGGAGATTGGATTATCGGAACTTCTCTCAAGATCATTTGGTTGCCTCTAGTTCATTAGGAGACTGTGATTCTAAAATCTCCAATTTATGTGGCTTCTAATGTGTTCCCTTACGTCCTTGTTTCCATCCTTTCTTTAGTGCTTCTTTTGCAAATCTCCAATATATCTTTTCCTAGTTCAAGATTTAATCTGCATTCTGTAAATCTAAGTAGGTGAAGCATAGGATAGTCTGTACTACTACTTGATTAAAGAAGATAACGTTTTGCTCTCCTCTAGGTGGAGAAAATGGCAAAAGCGCTTCAAAGGTTTGGTATGAAAAGAGCATTGGTTGTTCATTCCGAGGGCTTGGATGAGATGAGTCCCCTGGGTAATGTTGAATCTCTACCTCTCTAACACTTGTGTAACATTGTTTTCTGGCTTTAAGTTGAGAAATGCAACTTAACTTACATTCTATTTATATGTATAGGACCTGGGCTTGTTCTTGATGTTTCTGCGGATAAAGTTGAAAAATTTTCATTTGATCCTTGTAAGTATCTTATTTCCTCCGCATTACAATAGATTCATTAATAATGGCAACACATACATATATTTTATTATCAAGATGTTGTGACATCAGAATATGTTTAGGAATGGGATTTTGTAGGAAGCAGTGATACCAAAGTCTTCCTTCCGTGCTACAATTTGTGTAAGTGTTGTACTTTTTTTCAGTAACTATAAATGAATGACCAAATCAATTTGTTCTATAGTGGACTTTGGGATTCCTCGATGCACTTTGGAAGATTTGCGAGGTGGAGGTCCAGAGTACAACTCGGATGTGCTAAGACGAGTATTATCAGGCGAGAAAGGGGCCATTGCTGATGCATTTGTAAGTTTCCTGTTATTTTTGTTTCAAATGCCTAACCATGGAATGATGCAATTCGCTTGATGAAACTCAACGACTACATAAGCTGACCTATACTTCATCATGCCCACTACAAGTATAATAGATGTTTTACGCCGTTGCTTTGTCAAAAACTGTATAGGTGCTAAATGCAGCAGCTGCCGTCTTGGTTAGCGGACTTGTAAATAACCTCGGGGAAGGGGTGACCTTGGCTCGCGAGACCTTATTATCCGGAAAAGCTATTAAAACGCTTGATTTGTGGAAAGATGTATCAAATGTAAGTCAAACACTATTTCGGTTATTCTAGAATCAGTAAATGAATATTGTCTGACCATGGTTTTTCTTGTTTCAGAAGTTGAAAGGAGGAGCACTGACTCTCGTATCTCCATGAAAATTTCATCTTGACGTTTTAGTCGGAAGATATCAAATTCAACAATCAGCTCATTAGGTTAGTGAACTATGATGCCGATATGTATCACTAGTCCAGCATTCTGTTGCAGAACAATTCGGGAAAGAGTTTCCATAAAGCATCTGATTAATAATACAGCCACCCTTTGAGCAGTGCTTCTCTAAATTCATCTGTTCTGAAGGATTGGAGCTGTGAAAGTTGCACAATAAGAAAGGAGTGATGAAAGTTCAAGTGTAACTGAAAGTACTGAAATAAAACTTCATTTTATGTCCCTTTTTTGCATTCTAGTGTTGTGTTCTAATTGGTTGGTAGAAATTTCGATTTTAATAGTCGATTTTGTGATCAAAGGTCCCTTAGCCCAGTGGAGCAAGGGTCACGGTCGTGGGTTCGATTCCCTCCCTGCGCATGGGACATGTTTTAATTTGACTCCCTTTCCAGGGTTACTCTCCTCCTCTGGTGAGGCAGTTCTATCTCCCCGCTCATGGGCATCGTCCAACGGGCGTAAAAAAAAAAATTAGTTGTTCAGAGACAGCCAGAGGTTTGCCTAGAAGCAGCCACCCTTGAAAGAGTGAGCCCTGGATTCGGAGTAGTTCTTTTCGAACTCAAAAGTAAATTGAGCTGAAGCAAGATAGCGATCAGTTCAACTAGAGATGCCAAACCCGTTGCCTCTTTCAAAGGTGATCCTGCCTTATTTTTTTTCTGCTGATGAAGTTCGAGGTCAAGATCATGTTGTTCATTGGGAATGGAAGAGAGGAGAACGAGCAGACATCGAACAGTCGAAACAAAACCTATTCTGTATGTAAACCATCGCTTACTCAAGCAGCTTATTGATTATAGCAAACAATCCCTTCAGCCGGCGAGCAGCCCTAAAATAAAAAGGCCCTAAGGGGGCTCTTCTTTATATAATATTACAATATGATTACAACAGGAACAGAAAAGAAAACAGTGGATGGAAATGAAATGAAATGATTTCACATTTTGGCTAGCAATTAAATATTAGGGAATTCTTCAAAATTTATTTTGTTGATCATGGAAACCACAGGTATTTCATTGTTACAATATATTCCCATCATGACCATATTCTACACCAAGAAAGTGACTTTGAGATTCCCCTTTGGCCGAACCCATCTTTCGCCTCACTTCTCGGCTTATTGTTGCTGAACAGTTGTCTTAGGCATAACACCAACTTCAGTGAGCAGTGGAACAAGTTCACCTCTCTGATGTTTTGCAGTCACATCTGCAAGTAAACAAACAAACAAACCAGAAGTGAGATCCCTCCCATACGCTGCAGCCTCTCTCGAATGAGTACACGAACTAATCTACCATGAACTATGAGTTTAGGGTGAGATTGGTCTACGTACGTCTCTCAAAAGCCGAATTACTTGCTAAAATAGATATCAATCCAACAAATCTTGCATTGGGTTCTAGACAAGAACGCTATCTAGAGACATAATTTTCAGGTTGTATTTAGACAGAGCGTTTCATTTGAAAACAGAAACCGCAGAAAATTTCAAATTTGAGGCCAACATCTCATTTCACACATCATCCCATCCCCAACTTCGATAAAGACCGAGTTTAAAACTAAGAGGGCTAGCTAGCTGTAAGGTTTGAACGAGAAATTTAACGTAAAACGGGGTAGTTTCAGTTGATGCAAAGCCTTAAAACTACATTAACAAGAAGAGGAAAGCTTCTTACTGTCGCAGCCACCAATATGCTTGCCCCCTATGAAGACGTTTGGCACCGTCCTCTGGCCGGTCCATTCAGCTAGAGCCAATTGCATATCATCTCCATCACCTTTAAAATAACAATTATATGTGAGCTGATGATGGCTTTCATCAAGATTGTGTTTGTTAAAGATGTTTTTATTAGAAAAATTAAATGTATACTCACTTTCTTGATTGAGTTCATGTACTTGATATGATACACCTAGCTGGGCAAACAAATTCTTAACCGACACACAATATCCACAGTAAGTTTTACTGCAAAACAATGAAAAAACAAAGACCAAATTCAGACACCTCTCCTTAGAAAGCAACACATTTAATTTCCAACTTCCCTATCCCTAGATCTTGTCTTAAAAGTATATGAATAATCACAGCTCTGTGACATCTTTTCACATCCAATTTTCTACTCATGATTAAAAAAAATCCAAAATTTTGATCAAGAGAAAATCACTATATATATATATATATATATATATATATATATATATATATATATATATATATACACATCAACTATTTCTTCTTTTCTCTAAATAGCATAAACTTTAAATTAAGCCCTAAATAGCACAACATTTTTTAAGCGGCTTCTCTATTTGTCAAATTAGTGTTTCAGGTGAAAATTTCAGTAAAAAAAAGCCATGTGCCTTGGTTGGGGGTATAATAGTCATATTATATAATGAAGCGGCAGCCCAATCATTTTAACCGACCCGACCCAACCGACCCACCGACCCGCGATTTCTTCTTTGCCAATATAAACCCCATGTCCCCATCAACAACAACAACAACAACCAAGCCTTAATCCCAACAGATTGGGGTCGGCTACATGAACCAAAGTAAGAATCACGTAAGGTCATCCACATGGATGCAATCTCTCCATTTCTTTCGATCCCAAACACAACTCTCATCTAGTTCTAACAGATTCATATCCCCTTTTATCACCTCCATCCAAGTCTTCCTCGGTCTCCCTCTACCTCTTACGCCATCTACATTACATAATCCTTCAATTCTCCTAACTAGGAGCATCACTGGCCTTCGTCTAATGTGCCCAAACCAACGCAAACAGGTTCTCTCTCATCTTATCTTCAATAGGTGCTACACCAACCTTCTTCTGAATAGTCTCATTCCTCACTCTATCCATTCTCGTATGCCCACACATCCATCTTAACATACGCATCTCCGCTACATGCATTTTACGAATATGACACCTCTTAGTTGCCCGACATTACGTACCCATATAATAATGCCCTGGGTCTAACGACGGTTACGTAAAACTTTCCATTCAATCTCGGCGGTACATTACGATCACACAAAACACCCTTCGCACTCTTCCATTTCAACCAACCGAGCTTTAACTCGATGTGCTACATCTCAGTCAAGCTCTCAGTCCTTTTGAATAATAGAACCAAGGTATCGAAAATACTCACTCTCCGAGATATTTTTGTCACCCAAAGTTACTACGGTTTGCTCAGTCGTTACGCTAGTGCTAAACTTACACTCCATATACTCTGTTTTACTTCTACTAATCCTAAAACCTTTAGATTCTAAGGTTTGTCTCCATACATCCAACTTGGCATTAACACTCGCTCTTGTCTCATCTATCAAAACTATATCATCAAATGAAACAGACATGCACCACTGATGCTCGGATCTTGTATACACTGGGTCGGGTTCATCCATAACCATTGTATGTAGAAAAGGACTAAGTGCTTGAACCTTGATGCACCCCGATTGTAATAGGAAACTCTTCGCTTATCCCGCCGCAAACTCGACACTCGGTGCTTTGACTCCTCATACATATCCTTAATAAGATCAATATACTTCGAGATATACCTTTCTTAGTCATCGCCCACCAAATTACCTCTCGGGGAACCTTATCGTAAGCTTTTTCCAAATCTATGAACACCGTATACGAGTCCTTCTTTCTCTCTCTCTAACGCTCAATCAACTGCCTTATTAGATGTATTGCTTCCATAGTTGATCGTCAGGGCATAAAACCGAATTGGTTCTACGAAATGCTCACAATTTTTCTCAATCTATGCTCAATTACCCTTTCCCACAACTTCATAGTATGACTCATAAGCTTAATACCACGATAATTTGAACAATCTTGAACATCTCCTTTATTCTTATATAATGGCACCAAAGTACTTTTCCTCCACTCTATTGGCATCTTCTCAACTCTAAGTATTTTATTAAAAAGGTTAGTCAACCACTCAACACCTATTTCTCCTAAACACTTCCAAACCTCAATCGGTATACTATCAAGTCCTACTGCCTTCTTTGGTTTCATCGCTTTTAAGGGGCCTCTTGCACTTCTTTCCTTTGAATTCTACGTATGAAATCATGGTTCACCTCTCCAATCGGGATAGAAAGGTCTACTAATATTACGTACTTGATTCCCGTTAAATAACCTATCAAAATACGTCATCCACCTCGCCTTGATTTCCTCATCCTTAACCAAAACTCTCTCACTATCATCCTTAACACACCTCACCATACCAATATCTCTCGTCTTTTTCTCTCTTAAAGCGAGCAAGTCTATATATACCTTTCTCACCATCCTTAGTGTCGATTTATTATACAAATCCTTATAAACTTTTGATCTCGCTTCTCTAACAATTTGCCTTAGCCTCTCTACACGCCGTCTTATACTTCGTAAAATTGTCATCACTTCTATACTTCCCCAAAGTCTTATAACACTCTCTTTTCTTTTTTATAGCTTCTTTTACCTCTCCGTTTCCACCACGATGTATCCTTACCGAATAGCACATTTCAGCTAGATTCACCAAGCACTTCCCTAGCCACCTTTTAAAATGCCTTGCGCCATTTTTTTCCCACATAAAATTCGGGTCTATTTCGGGACGACCGAGTCCTCTTCCCGAATAACTCTATCAACGAAGATTTTCCGATTTTCTCCTTGTAACTTCCACCACTTTATTTTTTGAGGGTGACCTAAATTTATGCATTCTAACTTTGTTCTACGAAAGCGAAAATCAAGAACGATAACCTATGTTGTGTAGCCACACTCTCGCTGAGGGATAACCTTACAATTAGTACAACTACTACGAAACATGTTCTTCACTAGGAAAAAGTCTATCTGGCTAGCATTTACTCCACTTCTAAAAGTCACCAAATGAGAATCTCTTTTCTTGAACCCGGTATTCGCTACAAACAAATCGTAAGCTAAGGAAAAGTCAAATTTCCTACCCTGACCTCATTTCTATCTCCGAAACCTTGACCTCCATGGACACTCTCAAAAGCAAAGTCGCGACTAGAACCCACGTGTCCATTCAAGTCTCCTCCAATGAAAAGTTTTTTCGCTCTGAAGGTATATTTTGGACCACCTCATCTAAGTCCTCCCAAAAGCTGTTTCTTCACATAATCACACAACCCTACTTGAGGCGCATATGCACTAATAATGGTAACCACCTCGCCACCCGTCATTATCTTAACACTCATAATTCGGTCACTTTTCCTACGAACTTCAACCACGTCATTGGCGAAATCACGAGCCACAATTATTCCAACACCGTTCCTATACTTATCTTTACCCGAATATCAAAGCTTGTATCCCCGAGGCTCTATGACTTTTGCCCTACGGCCAACCCAGCTTAGTTTCTTGGAGGCACAAAATGTTGATCTTTCTTCTTACCATAACCTCTACTAATTCGGTTGACCTTCTAGATAACGATCCAATATTCCAGAAGCCAAACGAATCCTTCCATTGTGCACTAATCGTTTTACTTGTACACGTGCTGAGCTTAGAACACCCTTGCCTATTTGACACCATATCAGGGCCCCGAGCATGGCGCGTTGCTTCCGGGCAACGACCTAGCAACCCTTGCACATTTATCACCACACCCGGGTCTAGGAAGTGTAGCGCGTCGCTGAGTAGGGAACGCCCCAACGAAACCCCATGTCCCCATCAAGATCCTACAAAGAAACTCATCCAAAAAACCATCTCTATCTTTCAAAACCCCTTTTATTGTTCTTGATTTTGCAACCATGGTAGTATTATCTCAATGGATTTCGAACAGTTCACTCAAGCAGCAGCTATACACTCATTGACCGCCGGCATTCTCTAATCTATAGAACAATTTGAATCGGCACCGCTAGAGGACAGAGTCAACTCGGGCGAGTTCGGGTTTTACATTTCATTTTTTTTTTCTTCTCGTCTGTATCTATGAGAATAAACTTTGAGGGGTGAAATAGTCGACACCATAGTAGTCATCGTAACTCGTACGCTGGCGCCTGGCGGCTGGTTCATATATTCAGTTATATTTGGAACCAATCGCATAGAGGTTTGTTATTGGAACACTTGACCAAGAACTTTAATAAATATAGTCACTTCACAAAAATGCAGTTGGAGTTGCTGTGGGAGCTACAATAGGTGTATTGATACCTTAGGAGGAGATTTGATACCTTTTTCATAGCTTTCGTAATTTCTTTTACATTTGTTTTGAGATTACCAGGAGAGAAATTTACTTACTGGTATCATTACCAGCTCTTTAGCTAATAGTTTTGTATACGTATCCACATATAACCAATTGTCATCAGCTTTCCGATAAACCCATCTCCTCCCCCGGCGATTGGGTTGTTTTGGAAAGTGTTTTTCTGGGTTTATTGGGATTGGATTTTTGATTTAAAATTTTAAAAGGGATCTTTTTATCTGGTGATAATATCAATGTGGGATAAAAAAATCTCGGGTCGGGTAAGTCGGTTAAAATGATTGGGTTGCCGCTTCATTATAGAATCTGACAATTATACCCCCAACATAGAGTCATCAGAATCCATAAACTTTTAAAAATACGCTAGAGCCTAGATTGAATACTTAATCTTAATCCAGATTTCCTCCCTCTTAGACACCTCAAATTTAGTGGCAACGGTTGTATTTGTGACAGCAAAATAGGGGTTATTTAAACAACAACAACCAAGCCTTAATCCCAAATAATTAAGTAAGGTCATCCAAAAGATTAAGTAAGGTCATCCACATGTATGCAACTATGCATTCTCTTCATTTCATTTGATCCAAAACAAAACTCTCATCTAAATCTAGAAAATTCACATCTCTTTAACTTCCATCCAAGTCTTCTTCGGTCTCCCTCTAAAATAGGAGTTATTTAAACCTAAAAAAAATTGCAAACCACTTCAAAAATTTCAAGAACAATAATTTCAGCCCAACATATATACCATAGCCCTAAACATTATAAAATCACTGGAGTCCCAAAAAATTTCCTCCCAATGAACCAATTTTACCACTAGAAAACATTGAAAATCTTCACAATTAAAAATGCAGAAATGGTAATAAACAAGAAGATCAAAGGTAATAATAAAAAAAGAAGGTAAAGAGAGTGGAAAAACCTGAAGACGACAACAGGCTTTGAATTAACAATCTCTTTAACATTGGAAAGAGCAATTTCTATTTCCTCCCTGCTCTTGCTTGAACTGAAAATCGATCCCATATTTGGGTAAATGAATTGTTCTTGGTATTTAGGTTGGGTGCTGAGAAGAGAATCGAGGATGAAGACAAAATCAGCAGAAATAGGTGTTGAATTTTGGGGTCTGCTTTGTGTTTCTTCAAGAGATCTCACAGATGGCTTTTCACCTCTAGAGTCCATCCCATAGATTTAATTACTTTGGTCCCTATAATTGTTACCTAATCTCAATTCAGGATCATAAACTTAAGTCATCTCAAAAGAGTCTTTGCAAATTAGGCATGATTACTGTAGCTGCCGGTTACGGTTATAGATTATCACTAATCTTAACCTTAACCTTTATAAGCGGTTAAGACTATGATTATTAACCCTTGTTACGTTATTATCTATCTTAAATTAAATTTAAGTAAATAATTTTTTAAAACAAACGCAACATAAATAAATAATTTTATAAATTTTTTAATAGAAAATAAAATGATTTAAACTTAATTTTAGAGGAATCAAAAACCTCGCATTAAAAATTACTCTTCAAAATATCTTTAATCGCTGGTTAGAAAATAACATAAACATTAACCGTAAAGTTACGATTAAAGTTATAATATCCATTGACCACGATTAATTGTCACACCTTGTAACCTGAAGATGACCTGTCAGCATATCATACTCCAATGACACACATAAACCATACAAATAAAGTTATACTTCAAAGAACTTCGATTAAAAACTTAAAACATAATATTCATCATTCTTATAACAACAAACAGAAAGTAAAAGTCTAAACATGAGTTACTACAAAGCTCCATATATCTATTACAACCAAGAGCTATCTACTCAACAATCTCGACCCCAACCGCTTCCTCTAGATCATAATCCTAAGTATCTGTAAAAGAGTAAGGAATGAGCTACTACACTAGTTCAGTAAGGTTCAAACACCATTGGATGAAGCATCATTAGACTTAAACGATACCACAAAAACAAACATTATAGGGAACTCAAAACTTCAGTATGTGCATCTCAATAAACTTGGAAAAAACAAACAAGAAAAGAGATTATTATTTCGAGTGATCAGATTATGGAACACTTTCAATGCCCAAAAACCTGACGATTTAATGAGTGTTGATTATGTAATTTTGGATAAAAATGCACGATTCATTCTACTCTTGTAATAATAGTGATCATTAATTCATATAGAAAATTTGCAAATCTAGAATCCGCTCCTCACTAACTCTTCTATGCATGACCAAGGGGTAGCAACTTGATCTTCCATGCTATAGAGGAAGGAAGTGGAACAGTTCTTCCTAACTTTATCTCCAAGAAAATGTATATGGAATGGCACCAAGAAATTGAAAAGACATCCATTGCATTTACAATTTAAAAAATCATATTCCCCTCCCCTCTCTCTTTTCCATAACCTTTGCAGCTCACATGACGCCTCCTCTAAATTTCCAATTTTGTTTGATTTGTTTGTTCATTTTCTCAAGTTTGATGCGGTCTATCTTAATGTTATGGTGAGTTCTTCTTTTTTAGGGAAAATATGACGATTTCTTTATTACATACTTATTTGATTCTTTTCTATGCTAATTTTATAAATATTAAGGTCTGGAGTTCAAGTCATGCCGGAGGAGAAATGATGAACCATTATTGATCCTCCTTTAAAATAAAATAAAAATAATTTTTTTTATAAATATTAAATATTTCTTGCATATTGAAAAATAGAATTTTTTTCTTCCTTTTTTAGTGTTTCCTCGTAGTCTATAGAGTGTGGTTTGCATATTCAATTGGCACCGTTGACGAAGCAAGTGATATAATAACTTATAAAGTATTTTTTGTAGAACATACTTTTTCATTTTCTTTTAATAAGTCCAATATTTTTTTAGGCTATTTGATTCCTGAAAGCGCGAGAAGACAGAAAATGATTAAAAATGGCTGAATTTATGGCATATTTAGCCGAAGAAATGAGGAAGAGTAGAGAAGAATAAAGTGAGTGACGTCATGACAGAGAGATGAGAAAAGAAGAAGAAATTGAGGTTGCCTGAAAAGTAGAGCTAGAGAAAATCTGTGAAATTTTCAAATTCAACTACTATTTTTTCAGTGGAAAATTCTACAAGTACTTTTAAATTTTAATTACAAATTCTTGCCAATTTTTCTTCTGTTTTTTTCCCTTCGTCTTCACTCTAGTAAACAATTGATGGAAGCCACAAAATTTAATTTATTTTCTTAAACATAAGTTCAGAGACTGTAATTAGTAAATACAATTAAGAAAAGAAAAGGACAAACATTACATGTATCTTCTTTTCCTACCAAAGCTCGAATTAATAGCCATTTTCATCATCAACACATTTTCGTCCAGCCACTTTCATCACTTTTCTTTTTTTTTTTTTTTTAACTTTTTTCATCACCAATGTATTTTCTACTTGCCATTTTCATCCTTCCGTTAAATAATTGTGTAAAATCCGGCAAAATTGCTGACGTGTCCTAATAGCCTCCAACTGTCTCTCTCATCTGAGGGGAAAAATTGGAAAAAAAAAAGGGTTGTTCTTCATCCTCTTCATCCTACCAAGCTCCCACCGGCCACCACTGCACATCATCTTCATCATACCAAGATTCCACCACTGAAATCCGAGCACATACACTTACTCACAGTGAAGAGACGGATTAGAGTATAAATTTTGAGCATCAAATTCTTCAAAAATCATCCAAAAAATGCCTAAAACTAATAAACATCAAATTTGCACGAAAAAAAGCAGATCCCAGAAAGCAGATTTTTTTCAAGGAAAAGCCCGATCTTTTGAGACCATTACACTGAAATCCAATTATATGTACTTGTTCACGGTTAAAATACGAAAGCTTTTTGTAAATTTTGAGCTTCAAATTCATAAAGAATAAACCCAGAAATCGCAAAAGAAGTTCAACAAAAAAATCTGCCAGAAATGTCGCGAAAAAACAGAGTTTTTCCAAGGAAAAAGCCCAGTCTTTTGAGACCATTACACTGAAATCCAATTATATGTACTTGTTCACAGTTAAAAGACGAAGCTTTTTGTAAAGTTTGAGCTCCAAATTCATCAAGAATAAACCAGAAATCGTAAAAGAAGTTCAACAAAAAATCTGCCAGAAATGTCGTGAAAAATAGTGTTTTTCCAAGGAAAAGCCCAGTCTTTTGAGACCATTACACTGAAATCCAATTATATGTACTTGTTCACAGTTAAAAGACGAAGCTTTTTGTAAAGTTTGAGCTTCAAATTCATCAAGAATAAACCAGAAATCGCAAAAGAAGTTCAACAAAAAATCTGCCAGAAATGTCGCGAAAAACAGTGTTTTTCCAAGGAAAAGCCCAGTATTTTGAGACCATTACACTGAAATTCAATTATATGTACTTGTTCACAGTTAAAAGACGAAACTTTTTGTAAATTTTGAGCTTCAAATTCATAAAGAATAAACCAGAAATCGCAAATGAAGTTCAACAAAAAATCTGCCAGAAATGGGAGCTTGGTAGGATGAAGAGGATGAAGAACAACCCTTTTTTTTTTCCAATTTTGCCCCTCAGATGAGAGAGACAGTTGGAGGCTGTTAGGACACGTCAGGAATTTTGACGGATTTTACACAATTATTTAACGGAATGATGGAAATGGCAGGTAGAAAATATATTGGTGATGAAAAAAGTTAAAAAAAAAAAAAGAAAAGTGATGAAAGTGGCTGGACGAAAATAGGTTGATGATGAAAATGGCTATTAATTCACCAAAGCTCCAACAAATTATAAACTATCGTAAGAAGGTAAATTTATCATATGTTCATTTCTTTCAAGAGTTTTTTTATTAAAGTCATAATAATGTTTATGTGTAAACTTGCATTTAAATTTTTTGTATACATAATCTATTTTAGAGTTTCAACATTTGTGAAATTAGTCATCATTTGGGCAATGATCTCCCACGCTGAGATTTAGTCACGCACTTTGCAATTATTGATGGATTTTAGGTTAATTTGTCCAAATTCCAGATTATTTATGCAAGTGGCAATGTTGAGTTAGTTAGGCTTGTAATTAATAAAAATGGTTCTACATGATATAATAAAACAAGTGTTGAAACAGGAAATGTGAGTATTGCACATGCGTAGTTTTATGGATCATTGGAGCTATTCTCTATTTGTTATACTTGTTTAATGATTGCATTGAGCTTATATGAAGTGGTGTGTACATTTCCCCCCAAAACTATGTCTACAAGTACTAGCAATGGGCTAACTCAGGAAAGAGAATAATGATGGGAGTATCATAGAAATTCGTAGAGAGTTATAATATCTTGCAGATCGTAGTTCTGTTGAGATTCCTATAGAAGATAAACTCAGTTCCACTAATGGTAAGCAGATCAGATTCAAACTAATCTCTTGCATAATTTGTGATTCCATCCATAATACATAGTTCAGATCATTAAGGACAATTGTTTCCACTAGGAATAGAGAAAACCATTCCAGAACTTCTTAGCCTCCACATGTACCACTGAGGGAGAAATGACAATGTGCACAGACAACCTCTTCGATCTCAAAATCTTAACCATCGCATTTGAATGTGGGACTAGGTTTTTCTTTGAATAACTTTCCGTTGAATTTCAGTTCAGGTAAGAGTATTCGAATGAAAAAAACTCTTCATTCTAGACAATGTAGCTCATTTTCATTTGCATACACGTGCAAAATGTGTAAGCAATACACAACGAAAACCACCGTATAATCACGCATTTTGTACTTGGATGGATTTAAGACTAAATTTTCTGTTTATTTACTTTGTGTATATAGCATTTTCTATCTTCTTGTGCAAAAAAAATAAACTTTTATGATTTAAACAAGATATATTAAAATCAAATAAAAAAAACCTAGTCCGAATACTTTGAAATTCACTTATAAATAAATATGTATCAATAGAGAAAATCTGTGAAAATTTCAAATTCAACTACTTTTTTTAGTGGAAAATTCTACAAGTACTTTTAATTACAAAGGTTAACATAGAAAAAATGCAGTCCGGTTCCTATGCGGAACAGTCCTTTTTCCGCACCTGCGGAACAACTGGAGTCATCGGATGAGATTTTGAACGGGTCAGATCTGGAGAGAGAAAAGTTGCGGCTGACTTAAAAAATAATAAATAAAAAAACTTTTCTCTCTCCAGATCTGGACCGTTAAAAAATCTCATCCGACGGCTGAGAGCGTGTCCCGCAGGTGCGGAACAAAAGGACGTTCCGCATAGGAGCCGGGAGCGAAAAAATGGTAGGGGTCGATGGTGACTGAGGGCAAAGGGAGTGGGGAATATAGTAGGAGGAGATTCAAGAGAAGTGTGATGGATGGAGAAACAAAAGAATATGGAGCACACATTAGCTAAAACTTATTTGTTCTTGTTCATTCCTATTGCAACAAGATGGACTTTACCAAGGCTGAGAATGGACCAATTATTAAATCTTGGATGAAAATTTCTTTTACCTTTTTCTCTAGGTAATCTATTATTAACAACTTCGTCCCAACTTCTTTCACTGTAAAGGATTCCAATATTCTATATTCACCACTTATGTCAAACAAGAGAAAGAAACAAGCCTACAATTCTATATACACATTCACCATATGTTCCCTATGGTAACGGAGTTCATGAACTATGGTCAACAAACAATACGAGCTGCTAGGTACATCGGTCAAGGTTTCACGAACCAGTAGCGACTAAAGAAAAGTCAGAAGAAGATGGCGAGAGTATATTGGTTGGGTTGTTTTTTTCAGTAAACGTACAAAAATTAACCTTTTAATGTAAATATTTGTAAAAAGATTCTTACCGATTCAAATTATTTTCGCAAAACTAATGATACATGTTATTTTATATTTTCTTTTAGGAAATTGTTTAACTTATATGAATAAATGTAAATTTAACTCTTTTTTTCTTCTAGATTGGCACAGTATAAAAATATAAAGTTAAATAATCTTCGCATCGTGCGAGATAGTATCCTAGTTATAATATGTATAATTGTATAATTTTTTATTAAAAAAATATTAATGGGATCAATACGGCAAAAAATAATGTTTATATGGTAAATTTTGATTGGTTGGGGACAGGAATGAGAATAGGAATGAGGACAGAAGATTTTCACCCGATCAATACTGATGTTAAATGGTATTCTTTTTATGCCACGATGGGCGATTGCCTCACATTGGGGAGAAAGAACACCCTAGATAAGGGAGAATAAAGCTTACCGCACGCAGGCGGAGGGTATCGAACCCGGGACCTTTAGGTCACGGGCCGGCCAATGCCCACTAGACTATTGGCCTCTTCGATATGTTAAATGGTATTCAAAATATGGAAATTATGTGTATTAAAATATTACTGGGTGGCGGAAGGACGACTCTACCATTTTCCTACTTGAGCCGCACGGAAAACCGGGCTTTGCATGGGCCTGGCCCATTATTTCCATTTCAGTCATGACATGGCACCCAAAAAAGTGGGACAAACATTTTTGTCCATAACGGAAGTCCCACTTCCGTCCTTGGGTCATAACGGAAGTGGGACTTCCGTCACGGCTGCCGGGGACGGAAGTCCCACTTCGTTATGACTCGAGGCGAAGTGGGACTTCCGTTATGGTCTCGACAAAAAAATACCCTACGAAAACCCTAACTTTTGTCCAGTGACTTTGAGGACGAGAATTCCCACTTCCGTCCTCAACTTCCGACCAATTTGCAGCGTGTAGTCACTTCTCACTTTTGCTTTTTTGACCCAAAAAAAATTTGTGAACGGTTTTGGCAATTTCGTGCGCATTTATGACCGGTTTTCAGAGACTTGTCCAATTCGGAAATTTTTTTTACAATTTCCCACCAAATCTATAAATACCCCTCCAAACCTCTCCACAACATACAACCTTCTCAAACCCTTAAAAACCCTATCCTCCGTATTACTAGCTTTGAAAAAAAAATTTAAAAAAAAAAAACCATATCCTCCGTAATGGCCAACTTTCCCGAATTTATGCAAAAAGAAATGCGTAAAAAATTCAGGGATGTTGATTTTACTAGAGATTGGCCAGTCGAATACGAGGAGGTTTTAATAGAAATTTGTTATGATTTCGAGTCTACGAGGGTTACCTCGAGAAAAAGCGTTAGTCCGATTGCTACAATGAAATTGTTTACGGAATTAATTCTGTGATCGGGGGACAATTCACAGTTGCGATGATCGACGCAGACCTAGCAAAACTGCGTAGGCGGTTTTGGGATTTCGAAGCGCTCACCCACAAATCATGGTTCAAGTCTGACGGAAGGGCGAACATTGTTGACTTAAAGCGGTCTTTGAGGCCCGGTGGGCGAAATACGTTGCGGTAAGTTGCGTGTAATTAAGGCACTGCTTGTATTAGCTGTATATTTACATAACTAAATGTTTTTTTATATAACTCTAATTTAGGCTAATCCAAGGGGCCACGTGATACGAGAAGAAGTGGTGAATTTTTATTTATCCTTCTACTGCCATATTTTTTGGGTATGAAGGAAGAGGATTTGTGGACGAAGTCTGGACAATGTTCAACATCTCTGAAGAGGTAGCTGTGGAGGCTCCCCACGAATACCCGATGTCGGATGCATCGTCCAGACATGATAGGACTTGGAAAATGATTGAGCCTAAGTTTGAAATAATTAGGGTTTGACTAGCAGAGACTTTGTATTTTTTAATGTTCGATGTAAATTTATTTGTATGAAGTTAATGGAATTGTCGAGTTTTTTGATTTTTGAAAGTTCGAAATGAGCAATATTTAAAAAAACATTGAAACTAATAATTATAATATGAACACGTATGGAAAAAAAATTAGTAGGACAAGGTGAGAGGTTTTTGAGGTGTTAGTTATAGATTTAGTATGAAATTCTAAAATTAAGATTTCGAATTGGACGAGGTCTCCTAAAATTGGTCGATGATGCGACGAAGCTGCAGAAACCGTTTGGGATTTTCGGGCAATAAAGCAAAAGTGAGAAGTGACAATAGCACGCAATTTGAGGGACGGAAGTGGCAATTCAGTCCCTCAAAATGCGTGAGGGACAAATGTACAATTTTTGGGTAAAATCATGTGCAGGTTGAGAACGGAAGTGGGACTTCAGTCTTGGAGTCGGGGACGGAAGTCCCACTTCCATTCTCAGCCGGCGATGGCTTTGCCCATTTGCTTCAAAATTCTCTATAAAATTGAATACCCTCCCATCCATTTTTCATACTCCAAACACCATTTTCCAAATTATTTGGTCTAAACACCCTCATATTTCCTCGACCCCTTATTTCGTTTTTGCTTAAAAAATGGCACTTTCGAATGTCAATGAGATTGTATTTACATTTCGACCACAATATAGTTTACGAAAATGGGGGTTACCCCCGTTTCGCTGAGCCTAGCGAAAAAAAGTTTTGAAGTTATACAAAGGATTTCATTCGGACAACTTTGCCATAGAATATGTCGCATGCAAAGGAGTTGAGCTTTCTCTTGTCAATGTTCGGCTAATAATGATCAGTCCATTCTTCATGCCGACGTTCAACATGGTGGCGTACGATGTTGTAAACCTTAACGAGGAAGAAGGTTTAGAGCGGTTTGTGGGGAATCCAAAGCGGATTTCAAACTCGAGGATTCATGTTGGTGCCACTGTTGGAACCTGTGCGAGACATGCGAGATAGCTTTGTAATACCGACAACACTACTTTGCACGGAGCCACATTTTGTTCGGAACCATTTTTTTCGGAGCCAAATCCATTACCAAATATGCCCCCACCGTCTACTTACGAACCCCTGTGCTGATAATTCGGTCATGGATTCTTTGGGTCCAATATCAGAGCATTGGCGGCGTTCGGAAAGCGGAAGGCGACTTCGCACGGCGATAGTGCGGAGACCACGAGGGCGGCGGGGTCGAGGAAAGGCGCGAGAGGGGTAGCGGAAGATGCGACCCCGAAATCCCGACAACAAGCCAGGTGGACTAATGAGTCGAAGAGGCGGTACAAGAGCACAGAGCAGACTCCACTACTACTACTGCCGCGGCCATTCCAGAATGGAATGTTCCATCGTCACGGTAACTATGCAAATTTTACTGTTGGAATGATATGGGTTCCATGGAACCCGATTACACGGAATCACATACGGTGGACAAAAAAATTAAAACATGGAATCCCAATATTCCCCAGAAATATGCTTGGGGATGCAATTCGAGGATAAGCGAGGCGATGTTGGGTCTGTGAACGTGTGGCATGACAAGGTGGCATTAAGGGAATGGAAAAGAGAGAGAGCAACAAACAATGGTTCAGTGGGGGTGTGTAGAAATTCAGCGAAAATGCACGATGCGGTTGAGTACGTTCGCGTAAATCATAGCGGGGGTGGATGGAATGTGGAAGGTTACAAAGCTTAACCGGGACCACTCACGCTTGATGGACCCGGAACAAAAAGCGTGACATGTCCTCCCGGCTACATCGGGGTAAAAATTCTACACCTTGTTAGGTGATCTGAAATATCCATTAAATTGATTAGAAAGTTTGCTTGTACCACTGATATGAATTTGACTTGTACTATAGAAAAGCTTGGTATGCCCGCATAAATGCTATAGAAACACTTTTTGGTACTTGGCAATCAAGCTTTTCGAGTCTCTGCCGCATTATATCCAGGGCACTAAATGATTCGAGCCGGGTATGATAGTCAAATTTCTCTACCACCCTCGACAAGCCCAGATAATGGGCCCAAGGTGTTCGGGTCATTGTTACGGACTTTTAAACCGTTGGTTGTCGGTTACACGTAGTGCCCTGACCCGTAATTTCGATTGATGGGACACACCTTAGGGGAATTATAAAAGGGACTCTCACGGTTGCAAGCACTCCGGATGCTAACAACCAAATTTTACCCACTCGCTTTTGCGTTGGTCGATTGAGAATCATCTTTGACTTGGGCGTGATTCCTTAGGCACTTGAGGGAACATGTTGCCAAACACGCTTCAAGTGTGTCTTATCGGCGATCGTCATGCCGGCATTCTTAGTGCCGTGGCAACCCTCACCGGATGGCAACCCCCAAAGGCGGTGCACCGATCTTGCCTTAGGCATTCTGAGTCCAATTTCCACACTCATGCAAAAAACAAAGAATTGAAAGATTATGTGTGGATTCGCTGCAAGCCAACCGTAAAAGGTTAAGTGCGATTTTTATCTAGAGCGTATAAAACAAAAAAAGATGAGGATGCGTTTAAGCTGGTTAGTCACGGCAACCCAAAGAGTTGTGGACTTTGGCATACGACGGGGGAATGCGTTTCGGTTGCATGACTACAAACATGTCGGGAGGCACTTAATAGCGTTCTAAAGCGGTCTAGGCGTTGCCTTTGAAAGCGCTCGTGGAGATGATATTTTTTAAACTTGTACATTATTTTGACAAACACCAGCAAGATGCAAATGGTTGTCAAAGCGTCTTTCCCTAAGAGGATATGGGAGCGGTATTTCGCGTACGAACAAAAAGGCGGCAACTCTTCTTGCATTAACCGAGCACCACATGGACCAAGGTATCTATAGGGTCATGTCTCGACATAGAGGATCGGGCCAAGGTGGAAAAATGTACACGGTCAACTTATCGATTCGTAGGGTGTCATTTGTGATAAGTGGGGTCGCTTATTCGATTACATGCTCCCATGTCATTGCAGTGTCCAAATCGATAATGCAGGGATGCTTCTCGATTCATCCACCCCTGTCTATTCTCTCGAACATTATAGGAATACTTACAAGTCTATTTTATATCCCGTGCACTGATCCCGTTCATTGGAGATCCCCCCTTTTGATTTGACATATCACCCACCTAACATGAAAGCTACGCGAGTGGGGTCGACCTCGAGGCGGAGATACCAAATGCCTATGGACACGAGAGAGCGAGGGGCACTCGAAAGGGAAAAGAAGTGCGACCACCGTAGCGAGTCGGTCACAGCCAGGAAGACTTGCCCCAGTGTTAGCACATCTTCGACAACCACCCCCACCCTCCACGAGTAATTGTATATAAATTCTCCGAATTGTAATAGTTTAGAATTTATAAAATTGTTGTGAATGTGCTTTCGATTTTTTTCCATTCAATTTCATCGAACATCTTACATTTCAATTACATATTATTAAAGTTGGCGTAATAAATCGAAAAAAATCATCATTCCCAGTCCCCCGTAATCAAGGATATCGTAAGGGAAATTTGGATGAATTTTTACATGGTCACCCGGGTGTAATCTAGAAAAACACAACAAACTCATCCCATCTGAAAAAATAGTAGCTGATCGTGACCTTCGTCTCTAGTCACTTGCGGTGTCAATTTGTTACCGTGAAGGTTCGCGTGTGTAGTACTTGAGGGATTCCAAGTTGCATTCTAACATGCCATTGCATGTAATGCGGACATATCCACTTTGTACACGGAAACAACATTACAACACATAAATGTAAAATGAGCGATTTTATTACTAAAATTTTAATATTACTTAACGTCTAGGTTTGGAAAATCCCAGAATATGTTTTGTAAATGTCTATTCGAAAACTCTGCTAGGGAAAAATGCCCCGTCCCGAGGGATACGATAGTCGCCGCTTCGAGTAACCTCTCCCGGGCCCTCCCTTAACATAAATATCTAATAGATTCCTGGAGATGGTATAAAATGAACTTTATTTGTGGGGACGAAGATTGTTGTCACGCAAAAAATTGTTGCAATCCTCACGTCTAGGTAGTAGGTGTCATCTATTTTGGTTACATAGACGCACCATTGATTCCCATGGTCATCCTTCAGGTACACACAACTAGCTAACCCGAGACCAGTTTGCTCCAACCAACTTGTGTACTTCGATGGAAGACGCTACCATTCGAAAATGATGAGTTATATAGCTAAACAAATTTCATACTAGAAAAAATTACTCAGTACTAAATAGAATACTACCATTTTTCCATCGGTTTGATTTCCGACCGCAATTCTAAATTGGTGTCTGAAATACTCTTCCAAGCCGGGATCCATTTCGCTATTCATTTTCAACACTAGTATTACGGAGGATAGGGTTTTTAAGGGTTTGAGAAGGTTGTATGTTGTGGAGAGGTTTGGAGGGGTATTTATAGATTTGGTGGGAAATTGTAAATTTTTTTTCCGAATTGGACAAGTCTCTGAAAAGCGGTCATAAATGCGCACGAAATTGCCAAAACCGTTCACAAATTTTTTTTGGGTCAAAAAAACAAAAGTGAGAAGTGACTACACGCTGCAAATTGGCTGGAAGTGAGGACAAAAGTGGGAATTCCGTCCTCAAAGTCACGGACAAAAGTTAGGGTTTTCGTAGGGTATTTTTGTCGGGGACCATAGCTGAAGTCCCACTTCAGTCGCAGAGTCATAACGGAAGTGGGGACTTCCTTCCCGGGACAGGGACGGAAGTCCCCACTTACGTCATGAGCCGAGACAGTGGGGACTTATTATGGAGAAAAAATGTTTGTCCCACTTTTTTTGGGTTCATGTACGTAGTCGAAATGGAAATAATGGGCCAAGCCCATGCAAAGCCCCGGAAACCCAATGAGTGGATAAAAGTATTTCCTCCGCCTCACAAAAAAGGGAACTTGAACAGTAATCACAGAAACCAACTTCAACATCATATGATAATACTCTGATCTTATCCTTAGTGATCGGTGAGAGAATTTCCATATGAATTTCACTTCTCATTCATCTTCTCCGCCATCGCTGTGGAAATTCTCTCAGGTTTTCGGCGAACGGACCGCCGGAGAAGACGTCCAAGATAGTAATTCATCTATTCCTCTCTCTCTCTTTTTTTTTTTTGACTTCCTAACTGTTAATTTTTCTAAGAATTGTACTATCAGTTTAGGAATTTATTTGATACTTATATGCCAATTTGGAACTTGAATTATTCTATCTTTGTTTGAATTTGCTAAGGATGTTGTGTGATAAAAATGAATTAGTGAATGTTATGTTAGGAGGATAAATCAATGAAGTTTCGTTTTTTGGAAATAGTGAAATGATGATTTCTGGTGCAAATAAGACTTTCCGGAAGTTAGTGTCTCAAATTGGCAAATTTAGGAGCACTTTAGGTTGCAGTGTGACATTTAAACTGGATGGATGTAACACGAGAAGTGTTATTATGGCACTATGTAACATTCAAAAGAGATTCATGTTGAGAATCAACAACTCTCTAGAAGCTTCAAGAGTAATGAAGAAATTTGCTCCTAACAATCAATCTCTAGAGGCTTCAAGAAATAGATAAATTTACCCCTAGAATACAAGTTCTAGAATATTCCTTAGACAAGCTTCTCTTGGAAGCTTCAATTAATTGGTAGAATGTTCTAGATGGTTAGAGACTAATCTAACCAACTAGTATAAATAGGAGAAGTGTGGTAGTATTTTGCATAGACTGAAAAAGTACTCCAAAGTAGTGTGTGAAGTCATCAATTTGTGAGTGCAAGTAAAACTTGAGTGTGCTTGTAGGGTGGTGTAGATAATAAGCAAAGTTGTGAATAGAAATTTTGCTTAGAGTTCTCTTAATTGGTTGCATTGTCTATAAATAGAGTATTATATTCAAGTGTTTTTCCACTTGAATATCTAACAATTCATGTAATGTTTGATGAGTGTAATTGATGGAATTTTTTATTTTGCGTCTCCTTTGCTGATGAATGTGATTGTAAAACTATTTTTCTTGTTTTGAATCATGGTGGAAGAAATTGTTCTATGACATGGATCATGAGGTCTGTAGTTTGGATGCGAGTAAAATAAATACCAACAAACGGAAGAACTAGACTGAGAGAAATAAGTTGTATGATCTCATTATCATAAATCCAAATACTTCTTCTCAGGAATGTAGCTTTTTAATGGTGATCAATAACAACTACTAGATTCCGATACTAACATGGCCGATAATTTAAATCTTTTGAGATAGTTCTCATTCCTAAGAAATGATTTCAAGTGCATTAGCTATTGTGGGTAATCTCCAAGTACAATGGAACAATATATGGTTCAGCCAATTATATGCTTTATCTCAAAAATATACTTTTAGATAGAGGAAATATTTGTGAATTATGTTTTGTCATCTTGGAGATAGGCTTCCAACCTATTGTGATCTAGAAACCAAAAGCAATGCTCTGAATAATCAAAGAACATACAGAAGATGGCCTTGTAATACATTGATATAATGATAAACCAAACATTAGTATCTTATTGTGGCACCTACAAACAATGTTTTTTTCTTCTTTACTAATTCTTCAAGGCCCAAGCATGTTTGGATTGTTTGACTTAGAAATTTTAGTTGGATCCAAAATTCTGGAATATTAAGTTTGGTGATCCCGCTATTTTTTTTCTTCTTTTATTGCATTGTTAACTCTTCTCTTTGCACCCAGATCCACGTATAAAGTAACAAATGACAATACAGAATTATTGCTTTCTTGTAAATTCCAACTACATCTCCACTCTGCACCAATTATTGACGCCAAGGCACACAACTAGCGGGGGAAATAAAGTAAATGAGATAGATAAATTAACATCTTATGTATTTACCATATGTTCTTACATTTTCCAGTTGTTAACATGGCGAATTTGGCTTTGTCTTTCCCTGTAGTTGATATCATTTCTGCAATCAAATTCAATAAAAGTGGGGATTATCTTGCTATTGGAGATCAAGGCGGACGTATTGTAATATTTGAAAAGACTTCCACTAAAGATGTGCGAATTGCTGTGCACATGTTAAGACTGCTTTATACATCTTACTCTTAATTGAGCAAAAGATTTTTGTTTCTGATTTAGTGCTCTTAAATTGAATGATAAATTCCCCTCTGATGCATCCGTGCTTATCTCAGGATTTATTAAAGTACAGTAATCGACGTGAATTGGAGCATATCGATCATGTTCTTAGTCACCCTCCAAAATTTAAATACAAGACTGAGTTTCAGAGTCATGAGCCAGAGGTATGCTTTATCAGTTACTCTGTCAGGACTATTAGTTTCAGTGTCCCATTACTTTTCCTCGACTGTTTATGATGCATAATGCATTATATATATCATCTCTGCAAATTGTAGATGCTAATGATATTCCAGTTTGTTTAGTTTGATTACCTGAAGAGCTTGGAAATTGATGAGAAGGTCACTGAAGTAAGATGGTGTATGTCACCAAATGACTCCTTATTCATTCTTTCAGCAAATGATAGAACGATAAAACTTTGGAAGGTACTAGATTCTGATGGCATCTCCCACTAACTACAACACTTTACAAATGGAGAACACGTGCACCTATATAACTTTGTGCTGTTCTTCTTCTCCCGTTCCCCCACCCCCAACTTGGCCCTTTTAAGGCTTTAAAAAAGACGAAAGTATTGTAGACAATGAAATATTATCTTACTGCAAAGAATTCTGGAATATGCATGTTATAAAATGAGAATTCTTAGCATGGAAGTATAAAAGCAGCAGAGTCATATGAGTTTAATAAATTGCAAACATGCTTAAAATGGTTTACATAGAGTTGGTTCATCCCTTCAGTTTGTGTTTTCTAAACTGAATTTAGCCTTAAAAAACTTTATTCAGAGTGCAGGTTTTCTAGCTATTCATTTCTCTTTTAGTTTCAATTTTCTGCACTTCTTTCAAGTACATAAAATGTATTTCGTTTTTATGATACTGCAAGTTTTATGAGTTATGATCTCTGCCATCATGCTTGGGCTTTACTTTGCAAGGAACTACATAGCTACTGCCTCCACCTCTTAGTAGTGTGTGTAAGAAATAAAGAATATAACTGAAACTATAATATTTATGCAGATGTTAAAGTATGATCTCAAATGGTGAAATGTTTCTTTGATATGAAGCTGTGTATGGAATTAGCATGTTTGCATTTTCTGAATTGATCTGGGCAAATTGATAATTTGGTAGTATTGCAAAGTGCAAACACTATTGGTCAGTTGGAAGTTATCAAGAATCTTTTATTCGAGAAAAGAAAATATATAGCTCTAGTTGGTTGGATAAAGCATTTATTTTTGAAGTTTTCACCATAAAGCATTTTGTTTGAGTATTTCAATTGGAATGCACTTATATGCAAAAGTAACTTTGTTCACCTGTACTAATTCATTAACTAGAAGTCTTTTACAGCAGCATTTCTCTTTCTGTTAAGTGGTCCTTTATTGCTCTTACCCTAACTTGTACTCATAAAGATAGATCAAGGAACATAAAGTGAAGAAAGTTGTAGAAACAGATCCGAGTCATTTTGCTTCTTCAGAGAATTCACTTTTGGCTGAGAAGAGTTTCGCCACCAGGCAACACAAACCGTTCTTGCCTAATGGATACTCTTTAGAATGGACTAGGAATATTACAGACTCTGCATCCTCAGCTGGTGAGAACCATGACAAAGTATGTACCTCGGTTTCTCTTTCAAAGTCTTTAGCACAAAATTGTTTTTTCAATTCTCAAGTTTCTCTGCAATTCTATATAAATCTGCTGCATGATTAGGTACGGAATATTGAAGATGCTTCTCTGGCAAGATGTAGAAAAGTGTATGCTCATGCTCATGACTTCAATATCAACTCAATTTCAAATAATAGGTATAACACAAAAGACCAATTTTATTAAGATTCATGACATTTTCCTTTTCTTTTCTTCATGTTTTTATACTTACTTTTCCATCTGCTTTTACTTCATAATATTCCTCCGATTTATAGGCTGAAATAATTACAATGAGATGATTTTTTTGCCATTCCTTCTTCCGTTGCATGTACTTCTTTACTTTTTTGCAAGAACTTGATCCAAGGAGCTGGTTCTTTTCACAAAATTGGCAGTTAATAAAAAATAGATTCTAAACCTGCATTAATTTTCCATGAGAAGTGTACACATTCTAAAGAGCGTTGATCCCCAGCAGACCTAATGCAGGATTCTCTCTTAACCATGTACAGTGATGGTGAGACATTTCTTTCTGCGGATGACTTGATGATAAACCTGTGGAACCTTGAAACAAGTGATCAATGTTTCAATATAATTGACACTAAGCCACCAAATATGGAGGACCTTACAGGTGATTCTTTGATAAACTTTTAATACTAAAATATCTTAAAGTTCAATTCTGAACCCAAAAAAAAAAAAAAAAATACAGAACGAGAGAGGTGAAGTTCATATTTACCAAAATGGTCCATCTATTACAGAAAAATATAATTACATGTAAAATCTGTCAATTTTAAATGCCTCTCTCTCTTTTCTGGAAACAAATAAGCAAATAGAGAATCTGAATCTTGAACTGAAATGATTATGTAATTTGAATATGTCTCTAATACAATTATCAAGGACTCCAACAATCAAGCTATTTTTCAATTCCATTCCTACATTTATCTACCTGTTGCAAAACAAAAGAATAATCACCATCTCCAATTTGAATCCAGAGGTTATTACATCAGCAGAGTTCCATCCATTTCATTGTAATCTGCTCGCTTACAGCAGTACTAGGGGATTTATACGGCTTGTTGATATGAGACAGTCAGCAATATGTGATCGAAGTGCAAGGATGTGAGTCTGATATTTCTCTGGGTTCCCTTTATTTTTTGTTCCATGCAATTGCAGAATGAATTTTAACATGCCATCTTTTTTCATCAGTAAGATTTTGATTCTGTCTTACAGATTGCACGACGGAGGATCCAATGTGTCAAAATCATTTTTCACAGAGATCATTGCATCAATATCTGATATTGAGTTTTCAACTGATGGAAGGCACATCTTAACTCGTGATTTTATGAATCTAAAGGTATCTAAATTACCCTCTGAGATGGTCCAGTAATGATAACTAAGCATTTATTTATATTGAATTGTTGCTCTACTTATTCTTGCAAATATTTTATGCGTTTATTTATACTGAATTTCCTCCGGCATGGGTAGATCACCCTGCCACATGGAATTTTTAGTAAAGGTATGAACTTTCAAAACAACAGTAAGAGGTTATTTTAGTTGACTGCCAATCTTTCAAATTTGTTTAATTTAGGTGTCTGAATTTTGTCAAGACTTGAGGAATCTAGATCATCCGCAACACTTGACCAGGCTATTCTTTTTAGCCTTCCATATATGCTTATGTTGAAGTGCTCTTAAAATTTCATATGTTTATACATGTATATAACTTGTCATGCATTTCGTGATTACATTGCTTTTTCCTCTTATAAAAAATTTCAACTTGGACATCAACAAATCATAACGTATACATACCTTTTTTTAGCTGTGGGACATACACATGGAGAATTCTCCAGTTGCAACATATAAGATTCATGAGAACCTCCGCCCGAAGGTACGAACATTTTGCTACAAAACAATGAAGAATCTGTTTTAAGGATGTGGAGCAGCAACAATGCAAATGTCTTATTCAAATATATTCTTTGTTTTGTTTCCTTACATGACATTTACCACTTTTTCCACTTCCTTCAAATATATTTTACGTTATGTATTTATCGTTAGTTTAATATCTCTCCAGTCATTTTGAAAAGTGAAGACCTATCAACTGAAAAGCTATCACTGTTTGCTTTCTGACTTTCAATTCTACGTCAAATTCTTTCTTTTCTTTTCCTTTTTTTTTTGTTGGGGGGGCGCTGAATAATGCTGGGTTAATTTCCATTTGCATGATATTGTTTTGGAAAGAAATTATCTGCTTTAGTGATTTGATGTGCGATTGAAAATAAAAATTAAAAAAAGAGAGGCAGCAAATCATTTGAGAGCTGAAGGTTTCTTTTTCAGTTCAAGTGCTTGATAAATCAATATGCTCTGTCTGCATGTTCTTAAAACTGCATAGCCGGTTTAACATATCTCCGCTCATCTGCTACATGCTATAATTGCTTCGTAGCTGATTTCTGGGATCAGCCACTTTGTTTGACAAAGGTTAGGTCTGTATCCCGTCCATCCCCGCCCATACCCCCAATTATTGGGGACTTAATGGGTTATGCTATTGTTGCTATTGTTGTAGCTGATGTCTCTCTCACATGATATATCCCATCAATACTGATATCATTTTTCATTGTGACAGTTATCTCAGTTATATAACAGTGATTCTATATTTGATAAATTTGACTGCTGTATTAGTGGAGATGGACTTCATTTTGCAACTGGATCTTATAGGTTTGTGCTTTTGTTTGATGTTTTACTCATATGGACACAAGAAAATGATTCTCTTACTAGTTCTTGTAGCTTATATTTTCAAATTTGCTTGTTTCCTGATATCAATGAACCCTTTTCATTAATTCAGCAACAACGTGCACATAGTTTCTCATGGAAGAGCTGAAGAGGGTATCACGTTTGAAGCCAGCAAGACTCTAAATAGGTAAAAATTCGAGGTATATTTTGCTGCGGTCATATCATTATTTTTTATGCGAATATGTACATACACCTTAGATTCTTGCTATCCATTAACTAATTGATACCCCCAGAAAGATGCACACACAAGCCAGTACAAGAACCAGGAGATCGTCTCTAAGCAACTTGACACGTGGACTTTATCGACAAGGTAGCTTCCTCTTTCTTGGTATAAAATTCATCTTTAATTTTTTTTCCAATATTACATGGCAGAAGCAACCCACCCTTGATAGAGTGAAACATGCCACAAGCGATTAACATTATATATTCCTTCTTAAGATGGAAAAAATATTATGTCGTCTTTTCTCTAATTTTAACGTCGGAGTATTCTGGGTTGATCGCTACTACAGGACAGGAAAATCTCAACTCGGGAGAAAAGGAGCTCGACTTGAACTCTAAGTTGTTGCATCTGGCCTGGCATCCCGGACAAGATTTGATTGCCTGTGCTGTAGGGAGCAGCTTGTTTATGTATTACTCGTAGCAAAAGATAACAATAACTAACTTCAAATTATTTGTAGATTTTTTTTTTGAAATTATAATAATGATAGTAATTGTAGGCTTCTATACAACTTCAAAAAATGACGTAAATTACAATATTCATATTTACAGTTTGACACTAGGCTTTGCTCCCTTTTTCCAGTAATTGTCTTTTCTCTTTATCTATTGTATCCTGAAAGCTATCAAATTTTATTTCAAAGTTAACACCTGGGCGGTCTCAATAATATTTGTCAAGAGTAGAGATGGCAATTGGTCCAGATAAAGCAGAGCTTTGACTCAGCTCAATTCAGTTGAGGAGGGGATTCCCCAATTTAAAGTGGATGTGGGGAAGAATTTTGCCCCCGTTATTGGGATGGGGCGAGGCGGGGCAGAAGAGATGATATCCCCTGCCCACCCTGCCCCAACCTGTTGTGATTTCCCGCTTAAAATACTAAATAAAGATAAAAATACATAAAATACCAACAAATACAAAATAAGACGTCAAAATTGAAAAGACAACGAGAATTCTCAAACTCTTCGGAGTTCTCCATCTTGTAAACCTTTAGAAACCCATATTTTTAAGGAGCAAACTAATATCTTTTTACATATTGTATTAAAAAAAAATTGTATATTTGACAAATTTTTGTCAAAAGTTCACTTAATTTCTCTAGTCGGAGTTGACCGAAAGACAGGATTTAGAAAGGGAAAAAACAAATCTCTGCTATTCCCCATTTAGGATGGAATCCCCATCCATTCCAATGGCGGAGCTAGGTCGGGTATGAGGATCAGATGGAGAAAGCGAGGCCGAGACTGGAGACCATGGTCTCCGCCCCGATTGCCATCCCTAGTCAAGAGTAATGTAATTTGACAAAAATCTAAGCTATATGTCAATTTAGAGTTAACAAATTTTCTGGAAAAGAAATAAAAATGAAAATTTTTAGTCACTAGAATAATAGTAACAAAAAGAATAATAGAGTGGACTGTAATGAACTTTTAAAAGCAAAACGAAAGTGAATGAAAAAACAAGACCCCCATCACAAACCTCTGAATACTAAACCTTCCTCGAATATCAACAACATAGATCAAAAGACGAGGAAAATCAAGGTAGGGATTGTATAACTGGGTTCGCATTAAAAAATTTGTATATACATTAAAATCACACAGCTAATGCGATGCTTTTCTGACTTCCAGTATTAGGTGGTTTGATCTCCCATGATGCCATTTCATCTGCTTCTTCTTGCAGAATGAAAGGCAAAGAGATTTCTCGGATCATTAAATCCCCGCAAAAAGGGCATTCACTGGCTATCGCATCATCTAATAGTGATCGGATCTGCAATATTTCAACATCGCGTGTAAATTGTATGAATAGAAGAAAGATCATTTATAATCATTCCATGAGATATCAAGTAAAAAAACGTAGAGAGCTGCGCAAATGAATGCAAGTGCACAAGCCTCAATCCATGCAGAAGCTTCTACTTGTCAGAGATATGAAATGCATAAAGCTGACCTTCTCCACAGGTGTCATGCTTGTTAATGGCTCCTCTTCAGATAAGCCGCCATTTATATCATTCCTTGGTACCGTGCTCAGTAATGTTAGTTGCTTTTGCAGATCCAATATGTATTCGGCCTGTAGTATCAGTAAAAAGCGGAAAACAATTGTCACCGCACAATGAACTTCTCCATAAGGGGGTGTTTAACGAGTCTTTATATAATATGTACGCGTTATTCAAGCTGATTTCTCATGACAGGTCTCAGACACAATATCAATATGTCAAAATTTTGGAAGTGAATAAGGTCACTCAACTCAATGTGAGTAACACAGTTCCCAAGTTATTACCAATTCAAGAATGCTGATATCATTTTACAATGTCACTCTCTACCTTTAACCTTCGTGGGTAAAACCTTATTACAAAACAAATTATGAAATACTCTATGATTACCTGTGTTCGACTAGTACAACCAGTCGCATGTGCAATCAAACACTGTGCATGAAAAGTATGGCCACATGGAAAGACGTAGAAAGGGGACATGGATCCAACTGAAGTGTAACCACGAGACATTTGATAGTCCCGGCCTGCACTCAATATTCTCCTTCGGCAAACCTAATCACCAGCAGATTGAAGATTAGAGCAGATAGCCAGATACATGAAATGCAGAAGAAAAGGAAAAACAAGGATGCAAGGACACAAGTAACAATACTAATGCCAATAAATATTAAGATTAAAAATCATTACTTACCCCACATTCTTCATCGCGATCAATAACCGCATATCGTTGTGCAAGTGCGCTGATATCATTTCTTATGTTATCTGCACCATGTGTGGCATCATTCATCTCCTGCTTTAGTTTTTCAATTTGCTCATTGTAGTCCTCCAGTGATGAGCAAATTGCCTCCTGTAATTATTTTTCAAGCAATTCAGTGAGCTAAGTAGTATAAGAGGACAATAAGGCAGAGTCAAACCAATATGTTATTTGCCACACAAAAACTCCTATAGGTGACCATGTTAGACTCAAAACATTGTGATATAGAAGTTTACTTATTATTGCCCAATTTCAGATCAGGTCAACCCTAAACAGAATCCAGGCAAAATAAGAATTACAAGCTTAATGGTCGAGAGATACTTTCTTTATATTCATCATCTCTTTAGTGTATTTATTATTCCCATTAATAAGTTGGTTTTGGTTTTTTATTTACAAGAATGGAAAGAATGGGAAGTGTTTAGATAGAAAAGCTGATGAATTTCCTTCAACGCCAGTGTGTATAACAATTTGAGATCCATACATTTTGAATCACTAGCTTCCTGCACGCGCAGAACTTAGATAAATCATGTGGCTGTAACCAATATTTTTTATCTCCTTTTTCATCTCTTTTTTTTTGGGGGGGGTAAGATAGAGGTAAAATAGTGTGAAGACCGTAACTTTTTACTATTTTTTTTTAGACGGGTTTTGGTTGACCGAGGTTAAGTCAACGTTGACCGAAACGCGTCATATTTGCTTAAGTGTTTTATTTGCTTTTATTATTTGCCAAGTGTTATAACATGTTTTAGAACTTGTATAACATTAAGATAAGATAAGGGACTTTTGGTGATTTCTAGAAAGTAGTGGGAGTGGAGAAAGTAGTGGGGAGTGGAGAAAGTAGTGGGGAAGAAGTTAGAGGTGGTTTCTAGACTTCTTAGGCTGTCATTTTCGAAATCCATTCAGTTCTAAGTCTTAGAAAGAGAGAAAAAAGAAGAGAGCAGATTTCTGGCAGATTAGGTAGGCTGTGGGAGAATACACTTTTGAGATAGCAAATGTTGTCGGTTTTCAGCGATTCTTAGTGCGTTTCGAAGTGGACCGATAGATATACGCTTGGGATTCGACGGAGTAGCATTTGGAATTCTGGATTTCTAGTTATAGGATTTGGAAGTCAGTTCTAAGTCTCAGAAAAGCAAGAAAAACAGATTCTGGACAGCCTGCGTGCACTGCACTAGAAACGCCATAAAGGTAAATCTAGAACTCCAAATCCTCTGATTCTTTTTGATTTAGAAACTAGACTTATAGGGCTACGATCTGACCAGGGGATTATGATTTTAACCGTTAGATCTTCCTGTGTACGTCTTTCAATTAGGAACACGAACCAGATTTTCTGGATTTTTACAAATTAAGAACGTAACGGTGATAAGGTAAGGACCCTTCAACTTTGAGTATTTTCAAAGCTTTCATATACTGATTTTTTACAGATTACGAATGAAGTATGGATGAAAAAATGGTTTTATCATGTTTTTCTTGCATAAAAGTGGATGAAGCAATATTTAATGTGAATGTATGAATTGTATGATGTTTAATTGCGCATGTCTATGATAGCATGATTACTTGCTGTTTTATGATTGTAAGCATAAGGGAACATCCCATTAGGGACATTGACTAAGAAAGGATCCAATATGTTTATGTTATGCTTATGTTATGTTATGTTATGGATTTCATGAAGAGTCAATGTACCTAATCTGGGATAAGATGTAGAATGTAGAGTTGTGTTATATGATAAATACATAGATAAGATGTTGGGAGAGGCCCAAACATCAAGTCATGATGTACGATGTCACGAACAGTATACAACGATATATGATGTTTGCATTTGATATTTGATGTGAGCGGGTTTTGCAGGGAAATGGAAGTCGTTTTCTAACTGTTTTCAGGTTTTGGAGTTGTTTAGCTGTCTCGTAGTAAGGGTGTAGACGACGGCCATCGTCTGTACTCGAGCTAGTGAGAAGCTAGGCATTCCCACGTATACGCTAGGCTAGAACCTTCACTTCCTAGCGGCCTCGCAGTGGAGGGGTAAGAATGACGGGTGCGCAAAACCGTCATTCCTAAAGCTGTCGAGGTAGCTAGAAGGTTGAGTCGCATGTATTTATGATTTCTCGGGTGGAGGGGTAAGAGTGTAGGGTCGTTGTATGGGCGGCGATTCTGCACTCCCAATATTCTAAGAAATCAGAAGTATTTTGCATACCATGATTTTACTGCTTTATTGATGATTATGTTTTTAAAGTTATGAAATATTTTGGGATGCATAAACTATTTTAATTAAGTGTCTATATATTTCTTCATCCCAAGGTTGAAGGAATCTTACTGAGCAATAGTTGGTTTTGCTCACCCTTATCCACCTTTCCTTTACAGATGAGCAGGATGTTAGCTACGAAGGGTACGTGGGGGACGACGTATTCGAGTATCAAGGAGAGGACACTTTATAGACGTCTAGCTCACTTTACTGTTTTAAAATAGATTAAGTGTGATGAACTTTGAAGTATGTTTAAGTTGTATCATTTCCTTTTAAGTTATGAAGTACCCTTCTAAGTTAAGTTTTATATATACACTATTTGAGGTTTTATTTCTTAGCATGTTTTATAGCTTCCGTTGATGCGTTTATGAGTTTTATGTTATGGGTTCTGTGTTCCGTTTGGCAACGGAACGCTGCCAGGTCATTTCCCGGTTACGGGGCGTGACAAATAGTTTCCTTTTTATAGCTCTACCGAGCGCAAGACTGTAACCAATATTTCTATCTTTCAATTCCGAGAATTATGCATAGAGAAGAAAACTGCCCCGAGATTCAGAGAGTAAGTGCTACTATAATCAAAAGAGAAATAAAATCAGATAATTTTTTCCCCGCTAGATAAAAAGGCTCAGTTTTCCTGTAACAACTGCAGAAGTACCTATCTTGTAGAAACTAGAAAGGCCAAAGACCAGAGAGTTTCTTTAAGATATAAGATTAAAAAATTTTATTCACGAGACGTAGAAATACAAGAAAGACGATGCGGCGTCCTCAAGAAACTACATCAATGCTCCACTCCAAATCTCTTTGTAAATATGTGTCAGAAAGACCAGATGCTACTGCACCAAGAGAAGAGGAAAAAAAAAGAGTTTTACACTAGAGAGAGAAGCTCTCAACTTTGGCATCTAAAACCAAAGTGCTTTTCCGCAGATCTAGACCATTTCTTTTCTTGCTTAAATATTTTTCCCAATTGGTGCGGATTCCTTTGGGTTTTACTCCTGTCCAGGAAATTTGTCACCTTTGAGCCATTAAGTGGTGTTCTTGGAGCTTTCACCACTGCTAATCTCGGAGTTACTGTTCACCATGCACAGTAATTTTCCAGATTTGAGCAGCTGGGTCCTTTGCTTGGTGGATTTCTGGCCGAAAGCTTTTATGGACTGATATTACACTTGTCTTTTGTTGTATCCTAGACTGATTCTGAGTCGACGGCCAAGAACAAAAAACCAAAGAACAAGGGAGGAAAGTTTCATGAAGAAATTCAAGAAGGGCTATGTCAGGTTACTGCCATTGTAGGAAAATCTGCTGCTGATCAGTCATTTGTGGATTATGAGGATGATGAGCAAATTTCTGTTGAAAAAGTTGATGAGGTCCAAATAGACTCTCAACCCCCTAAAACCTCTTGGGCCAACCTCTTCAAAGGAAATAGAGTCCTGGCCAAAAGATTTGCTATGAGTTCATACCTAAGCTTTGCAAGACATGTCACTCCTTTGGACATGATGATGGGGTGTTTCAATTGGGGGAACAATGGAAAAATGGTCCACCGAAAGAGGGGTTACAACAAGAAGCTGCTTTGACTAAGGCTCAAAACAGAGATGATATATCTAGACCAGGCAGGAGCAAATCAAGGGTTAGAGGACAACAAAGGGGAATTTCTAAAGATAGGGGTGGGAAAGCTAATAGGGGACAGTCTAGAGGAGTTTTGAGGCATCAACAAAATCAGAAAAAGTTAGATAGGGGAATGAGTAAAGCCACTGATACAACCCCAAGTACCAGTGGTAGCAAAGAACAACTTCCTGATGTAACCACAAGAAGACCAAGTAAGGAGGTTGTGACGCATCATGATCCTATTATGAAACAACCTGGATGCCTCAAGATAAAGGAACCAGCATCACAAGGGACTACAAAATTGGGTGAACAACTCCTTGATGTAGCCACAAAAAGACCAGGAAAGATGGGTGCTACGCATCCAGATCCTACTTTGAAACAACCTGGATGCCTCATGATAAGGGAACCAATAGCACAGGGGGCTACAAAATTGGGGAAAGTTTATACTAAGAGGCAATTGAATAAGGGCCTTATGAAGCAGGTGAATACTAATGCTGGAGAGGGAGAGAAACCACGACAGTGGTGATTGATCAAGAGGTAACTAAGGAGGTTCTTACTATGGAGGAGCCTGAGCTTACTGGGGATGAGTATTCTGAGGAGGAGGCTAGCACGGATGAATCTGATCAAGAAGATGAAGGAACTGATAAGATTGCAAGGGTGGCGGTGGAAGCAACAACTGTTAACAAATCAACTAAGGAGAGGGCAAGGAGGATAGGTCCTTTAACAACAATACAAACAAAGGATAAGAAGAGGGGTACTCCCTCTTCAGGCTCCTAAACATGAATATAGTCAGATGGAACATTAGGGGCTTTAACAAGCTCCTCAAACATAATAGGGTAAAGAGTTTCATTACAAGGAAAAAAGTAGATGTCTTAGCAATCTTGGAAACCAAGATGGATGAGGAGAGGATTTTGACTTTTGTTAAATGCAAATTGCCGGGGTAGGCTTTTGCTAACAACTTCGGCTTACATGATGGAGGCAGGATTGTGATTCTTTGGAATCAAACCTCCGCACATGTTGATATTCTATCCACACATGTACAAGTCATCCATACTTGTGTGACTTGTAAGATATCTAATAAGTCCATTTATGCTAGTTTTGTCTATGGCTTACAGTACTCTATTACAAACAGAAGACCACTTTGGGAGTCTTTGGTGAATTTTGGGAATAATCTTGAGGATCCATGGATTGTGATGGGGGATTTCAACTCCCTCTTGAACTATAATGAAAGACAAAATGGGACGGAGGTTTCTAATTATGAAATAAAGGATTTTGTTGAGTGCTGTGACAACTTGGGACTTGAGGAACTACCGTCTGTTGGATACTTCTTCACGTGGACAAACAATACGGTATGGACTAAGATTGACAGACTCTTGGCTAACCAAGCCTTTTTTGAAAAGGAACACACTATGGTAGTAGAGTTTCTACCATCGGGGTGCCTATCTGATCACTCGCCTTGTATTGCCAAATGGGGGAATCATAGTACCTTGCGAAACAAGCCTTTCAAATTTCTCAATCTGTGGATGGAACATTGTGACTTTGCTAGGATCCTAGACAATGTCTGGGGGCTAGAAGTAGAGGGGACATCACAATTATCTCTTTCAAAAAAACTAAAGGCCTTGAAAAGACCATTGAAAGAGCTGAATCGTGCACACTTCTCCTACATCTCCTATAGATTCTTGAGAGCTAAGGAGTCTCTTGAGGCTCTGCAGATTCAACTCTCCCGTGACCCTACCAATCTTGCTTTGGTCAAGAGTACAAAGGAAGCTAAAATGAAGACCACTAAACTCAGAAAGAAGTTTCAACTTGCAACTATCTAAGTCCAAATTCATGGTAGAGGGTGATAGGTGCTCCAGTTACTTCCATTCTTTGGTCAAAAGAAATGCTAAGAGGAATTTCATTGCTTCAGTTGAGGATGCTAGTGGTACACTCACATCATCTCTTCAGGAAGTGGCGGATGCTTTTGTCTCCTATTACACCAACCTTTTAGGTACTGATGGGGATAGAAGGCCTTGTGATGTCAATGTACTTTGTCAAGGGAATAAGATTTCTATAGAACAACAAGTGGCTTTGGTCAGTGATGTATCATATGAGGAAATTAGGAGGGCTCTGTTTGACATTGGGGATAATAAATCACCAGGTCCGGATGGTTACAATTCAGCTTTCTTCAAGAAAAATTGGAATATGATTCAGGGGAATCTTTTGGATGCTTGTCATGAATTCTTTAGGAATGGTAGACTCCTGAAGCAATGGAATCACATAGCCATAACCCTTATCCCAAAGGGCGTGCATGCTGATGAACTGGGGGACTACCGACCTATCCCTTGTTGTAATGTTATCTACAAAGTGATCTCTAAAGTACTTGCCTCTCGGCTTGGCCCTACCTTAGAATCATTAATTGATAAAGCGCAAACAACGTTTGTTGGGGGAGGAACCTAACTGACAATGTTTTTCTTGCACAGAACTTGTGAGATACTACACTAGGAAGAGAATATCGCCGAGATGCTTTATTCAAGTGGATCTTAGGAAGGCATATGATAATGTGGAGTGGATGTTTCTACAAGAGGTTCTACGTGGCCTTGACTTTCCTCGGGAGTTCATTGCATGGATCATGGAATGTGTCTCCACCGCATCCTACTCAACTCTCCATTAATGGTGGTCTACATGGGTTCTTCAAAGGAAAAAGAGGACTAAGGCAGGGGGACCCCTTATCCCCACTGCTTTTTGTGATATGTATTGAATATATTTACAGAAAGCTAAATATGGAAACGGCAAGGCCAAGATTTAACTTCCATCCAAAATGCCAAAGCTTGCGTCTTTCACACCTTGCCTTTGATGATGACCTTATTCTCTTCTCCCGAGGTGATCTCTACTCAGTCAAAGTCCTTATGGATACCTTGGAACATTTTGAGGAGGTTTCTGGACTCCAAGTAAATGCCTCTAAGTCACAAGTCTTTGTTGGGGGTGTATATGGCCGGGAACTAGAGGAGATCATGGAAAACACTAACTTTCCATGTGACAGGTTTCCATTCAGTTACCTTGGAGGCTCAAAAACTTAGGGTGGCTTTCTATGCACCCTTGGTTGGCAAAATCAAGAATAATATAGCTAAATGGGCGGGTAACACTCTATCCTATGCGGGGGAGATTGGAATTGGTGAGGTCCGTCTTACAAGGCGTGGAGTGCTTCTGGTTGGCTATTTTTCCAACACCAAGGGCTGTCATTGATATCATCACAAGGTCAACGAGAGAGTTTCTTTGGGGAAGTAAGATTGGGCGTGTGTCTTGGAAGCATGCTTGCTTGCCAAAGGACGAAGGTGGGCTTGGTCTTAGAGATACCTCAAAATGGAACCTTGCACTCTTATCTAAGGTGCTTTGGGATATCCACCTCAAAAAGGATTCTCTTTGGATCCAATGGGTGCACCACCAGTATCTTCGTACCTCAAGCATATGGGATAGAGGTGCCAAGAAGGATGATCCCCCCTTAATCAAGAAGATACTTGGCATCAGGGACCTGTTAGTGCAAAAGGAAGGTGGGGCAGCTGAAGCTATTTGCATATTGAATACTTGGGACAAAGGAAATGGTTTGAACACAAATGCGGCATATCATTACTTTAGAGATAAAGGACAACGTATTCTATGGGACAAGGAGGTTTGGAATCGCATCAGCACTCCAAGGCACTCTTTTATCTCTTGGCTTGCAGTTTTGGGGAGATTAACGACTGGGGATAGGTTGGAATACTTGGAAGAGTAAGTAACATGCCATTTGTGTAGAGGGCAACCGGAAACACATGCACACATTTTCTATGCTTGCCCATATAGCAAAGAGGTATGGTAAAAAATTAGAGAGTGGTTGGGGATTCGAAGACAGTTTACCACTATTGCAAGTACTACCAAATGGCTAAAGAAGGAGGCTAGAGGGAATTCCTGGATTCACTAAAGGAAAAAAGGCGGCTTTCACTAGTACTATCTATCACATTTGGACCGAAAGAAACAGAATAATTTTTTAACAAGTTGAAACTCAAGCTGGGCATCTAGTGAATAGGATCAAAACAAATGTATATACAGGGTTACTTTTGCTTTGTATCCTCATGTTTTGGACTCTGTCTATTCAGGATGAGGATTTGGTTGAGCCATTGGATTAGACATCCTTTTTGTAAAGTGGCTAACACTTTTTTTTTGGATCAAAATGTAAATATATATATTGATCAAAAGCATATAGCTATACAATCAAGTGTCAGCCACTTTACAAAAAGGGTGTCTAATCCAATGGCTAGACCAAATCCTCATCCTGACTAGACATAGGGTCCAAAACATGGGGATACAAAGCAAAAGTGACCCTGTATACATTTGTTTTGATCCTATTCACTAGATGATCTGCTTGAGTTTCAACTTGTTCAAATATTCTTCTGTTTCTTTCAGTCCAAATATGATAGATAGTACTAGTGAAAGCCGCCTTCTTCCTTTGGTGAATCCAGGAATTCCCTCTAACCTCCTTCTTTAGCCATTTGGTAGTACTTGCAATAGTGTAAGCTGTCTTCGAATCCCCAACCACTCTCTAAAATGTGTGCATGTGTTTCCGGTTGCCCTCTACACAAATGGCATGTTACTTGCACTTCCAAGTATTCCATCCTATCCCCAGTCGGTAATCTCCCCAAAACTGCAAGCCAAGAGATAAAAGAGTGCCTTGGAGTGCTGATGCGATTCCAAACTGCCTTGTCCCATAGAATACGTTGTCCTTTATCTCTAAAGTAATGATATGCCGCATTTGTGTTCAAACCATTTCCTTTGTCCCAAGTATTCAATATGCAAATAGCTTCAGCTGCCCCACCTTCCTTTTGCACTAACAGGTCCCTGATGCCAAGTATCTTCTTGATTAAGGGGGGATCATCCTTCTTGGCACCTCTATCCCATATGCTTGAGGTACGAAGATACTGGTGGTGCACCCATTGGATCCAAAGAAAATCCTTTTTGAGGTGGATATCCCAAAGCACCTTAGATAAGAGTGCAAGGTTCCATTTTGAGGTATCTCTAAGACCAAGCCCACCTTCGTCCTTTGGTAAGCAAGCATGCTTCCAAGACACACGCCCAATCTTACTTCCCCAAAGAAACTCTCTCGTTGACCTTGTGATGATATCAATGACAGCCCTTGGTGTTGGAAAAATAGCCAACTAGAAGCACTCCACGCCTTGCAAGACGGACCTCACCAATTCCAATCTCCCCGCATAGGACTGACACTTGATTGTATAGCTATATGCTTTTGATCAATATATATATTTACATTTTGATCCAAAAAAATAAAAAGAAGAGAGAAAAGTAATATGCCCTAAAGAAAGTGTCCCCTAAAGTAGCTTAGAACCCGTCCTTGGCAAGGGCGATTTTATATATTATTTTATTATTTCTTTGATTCATGGTGGCCCCAATTAATGCTGATAGATAGCCTTTCCTTCATCCTCTCAGAGAAATCACATCTCACAGAGGCAATTCTCTGAAACAACAACAAAGCATTAATCCCATGTAATTGGGGTCGGCTACATGAATCAATATGAGATTTGTGTGGTCGTTCGCATGAATACATTCCCTCCTATCAAACATCATACCCTCATCCAAGTTTAACAAATCCATATCATTCTTGATTACTTCAGTCCAAACCTTCTTAGGCAATTCTCTGAAATTCGGCAAATATTTTGATGGCGGCTTACGGTGGTGGAGACACCTGCTCCAAAATCCCTTTCTTCTAGAATGATATCGGATCTGATTGAGAGAAGTTTCTAGAATCTGTATTGGCATAGCCTAGTGTTTTAGGATTTATTTATCATCAAAATTCCACTTGCTCTTGTTCCCCATGTTTCTGCAAATTTCCCAACCTAAGGCCCACCAACTCACCTTCTTCTACACATTCTTCAAATTCAAGTCTTAGCCCAGCTCGACCCACCATTCCCAACCCTGCTCCGACCTGCCCCAATTACAGCATTGTCCGGAGAGCGCCAAGACAATCAAAAGCTGTGTTCATAGAAACCCATAAGCTGCTTTGAGGTCACACAACCTGTAATGTAAATTTTCAGCAACCAACCAATATGAAAATCGCTCTCAAAGGACACTAAGATCTACCCACATCCTCTTCTGCAAAATCTTGACGTGGGTAAAGCTGATGTTTAAAAAATTTGCAGAATTAGTCTCGAGCAAGGTTATATAATCAAGAAATTTGTTTAATTTGTTTGTCACAGTCACACATACACTCCTTTTCTTTTAAGGATTTTGTAGAACTTGGAATTTTTTTAAACAAAATTCTCAGTCACTGGAAAGATGTGCAGCAGACGAATTGACAAAATTTTAGCGAATTGGTTTTCGGAGAAGTTGCCACTTGCAGAGGCGCTTTCTTAGAAACAAAGAACGTGCCTCTGCTGGAGGCGATTTTGTCTACTCACATTAGTTGGGTCCACCCTGAATTAAAAAAATTACAGAATAATTTAGAAATTGCCTTTGCCAAGGGCATTTTTCATATCTTGGGAACATTAATAAAACCCAGGAAAAAACGCCTTTTTCGTCCTAAATGATGTTTCTAAGGGCGTTTAAAGTCCTAAATGTTTAATTTTAACTATTAACATCCTACACGTACTTACAGACTGCCAATTACATCCTTCCGTCCAATTTTCTGTCTAGATACCGTCAAGCTAGTCACGTGCCTCACATGTGAGGCCCCTTTTAAGGGTATATTAGACATTTCAACCTATATCTCTCAAGAAAAATTTGGGCACCCAATTGTTAAACAAAATAAATAGAATTATTAGCCAAATTTGTCCCCAAAGAAGTTGCACTTAGCCAGTTTCATCCTTTTTCTTTTTTTTTAACTTTTCACATCCCCAATGTATTTTCAAACAGCCACTTTCATCCTTTTTAACTTTTCACATCCCCAATGTATTTTCAAACAGCCATTTTCATCCCCAATGTATTTTCAAACAGCCACTTTCATCCCTGAAAGTGGCTGTTTGAAAATACATTGGGGATGAAAATGGCTGTTTGAAAATACATTGGGGATGTGAAAAGTTAAAAAGGATGAAAGTGGCTGTTTGAAAATACATTAGGGATGTGAAAAGTGAAAAAGGATGAAAGTGGCTGTTTGAAAATACATTGGGGATGTGAAAAGTTAAAAAAAAAGAAAAAGGATGAAACTGGCTAAGCGCAACTTCTTTGAGGACAAAAATGGCTAATAATTCAAAATAAATATGAATACTCAATTTAAATTAACTAAAAAATAAAACATCTAAATTCTAAACCCATCCCCCCCTTCCATCTACCTCCTCCCCCACCCTTCCCCACCACCGTCAACCACTGTCTTCTTCTTCTGAATTTGTTGCTTCTGCCGCTACTATTTTAAGGGATTTAGGCTCATGCTCTGTGATTCGAAACCCTTCTTCTATGGCAGAAAACTCTCCTAATTATCTTTTCTGGTAACTCATTTTTATTCTAATATTGGATTTTTAATTTTTTTTGGTTTTTATGCTCTTTGTTCGGTATTTCCTTTGTATGTTGGTTGTTTTCAGTAGCTAAATTCAATACAACTTCATATGTCCCAAATTGAACAGTTTAGAGAAATGGTTAGCATCAGTGATTAGGATGCTTCTCTTTTCTTAGTACTGCATTAGTAATATTTGCTATCTTTGTAGTGGTTGGTATTATCCATTTCTCTTGCATCTCTTTTTGCCTTTTGAAGTCTGAAGGATTATCACCATTGTGTTTCCTGTAACAGGAAAATTGCCAAGAACCATCCAAATATACTTGATATATTAGAGATTTGTGGTTCTAAGGGATTCCATCTAATGGTGGTACGGGCTGGTGGTTCGTGGTGATGTGGGTGTTGCAGGTGGCGGTGGAGAAGGGTGTGGACTATTGAGAGGAATTAGAGAAAACCCACCTGAGATTTGAAGAAAAATTTAATATTGGCCATTGTTTTGTGGAAATTGGTAGCAAAAATATGGGATTGACATTGATTTGAAGGTGGTAGGGTTGCAGGTGGTGGTGGTGGTTGACGGTAGTGGGGAAGGGTGAGGGGGCAGCGTTAGATGGAGGGGGAGGGGATGGGTTTAGAATTTAGATGTTTTATTTTTTAGTTAATTTAAATTGAGTATTCATATTTATTTTGTTTAACAATTGGGTACCCAAATTTTTCTTGAGAGATATATGTTGAAATGTCTGATATACCCTTAAAAAGTGCCTCACACGTGAGGCACATGACTGGCTTGACAGTATCTAGATAGAAAATTGGATGGAAGGATGTAATTGGCAATCCGTAAATACGTGTAGGATGTTAATAGTTAAAATTAAACATTTAGGACTCTAAAATCCCTTAGAAACATCATTTAGGACGAAAAAGGCGTTTTTACCTAAAACCTACAATACTTCTGAAATTTTATTAAAAAAACACAATAAGATAGTCAAAAACTTCTAAGAACGAACCATAACGCCACAGATTTTACAATCAAACTTATGTTTAATAGAACAGTAGAAGCAATTATAAATTAAAAGAAAGCGCATACCTTGAAATCATCAATTAAAGCGAAGTCTGGGAAGAAGGGTAATATGTCCTCTATCTTTAATAATCCATCTGTTTCTTTAAGAAATGCTATCGCCTTCCGAATATTCTCTCTTTTAGTACCCTTTTCTTGTTCAATAACATGCTTGGCAACCATTAGCCAAAGCTTCTTCCTCAAATCCCCGTCATCTTCAACTTTGTCAGCTTCAGCCATAGCCAGCTCAGGATCAACCTAAGAATTAAAGAGCAATTAAGGACTTGATAAGTTCTACCTTTCAAAAAAAATTCTCAACAAACAAAGCAACAAGTAAATGTGTTTGCTCTCACTTTCAAGTACAAATGTAATTCTAACAGGGGATCCATGAAGTAAACACCAAATGAAGTACTGCTTGAAATATCAATTAATTATTCCAAAAGGAGATGGGGAATACTGTAGAAGATATTATTTGTCACTTTACTTCTAATTTAAAGCCTCAACCATGGCATCTAAAGCTAGATTGTGAATTTGAAATGACAAAAATTGTCTAACATGAACATCTAGTGCTAAATCTAAAGCTCAGACAAGCATGCATAGTCAGATGTTTTCCAAATCAAGGAAAATATGGACAAATTTTCAAATTCTTTGGGTCAGGAATGGGTTCGAAATCCCGTGGTAGGTTTTATGTAAATTATGTTTCTGTGGTTTTTGCAAGAGCAAGACAGGAAAATTCTACATCAATGTGCTTCACTTGCAATCCTCTGGTTGACATGGCAAAAAGAGATAAGAGAATAGTAAAACTGTTAAAGATTTCCCAGTGGCCTTACTTTTAGTTTTTAAGGAATATGATAATCATATTTAGAATCACAATCATGTTGCAACTGCTCTTGAGTTAAGGAATATGACAAATTCAGCAGTGGTAAACTGAGCCATTGTTTGATATGTTTTAGTAGAATGTTAGAGCAACACCAGAAGTTCAACTAACCTGCAGAGCAAGAGCAACGGCCTCCTCATGCATAGACATCATGCTGTAGATATGAACACAAGCACGCATCCGCTTTTCTTTGAGACACAGACGCAGGGCATATTTGGGGTCATAGAAAAATTCAGGGCCACTCGGCCGTCCTTTACCAAACTTGCATTGTAGGAAACGCAGAAGAGCACTTTCATCCTCCTGATTGTTTAAAAAAAAAATTATTAAAAGAAGAAGAAATGACCGAAGGTAAGACTTACAAAGTCAGGAACATGTTCGGAAGCTTAAATCACTCTCTATGTTATGCAAATGTACAACATCAAGTTTCAGGTGAACTGCTGAATGCCAAAGGTCGTTGTTGTTTCTTATATAGATTAAGAAGACATATAAACTAAATGGAAGCGCGAATACCAAAATCAGAAAACAAAGCCACATAAAAATAAATCAATGAGAAAGAAATGAAACTGCTGTTAAAAAAAGCCAACATCAGAGATGCAAATCTAGATGATTTTCCTATTTCTGCAATTTGCGTTATGAATCCATCTTCACAATACGTCAACAATCTCCAAGAGATTCATAAAGTTATCACATCATTTATTGGAAAAAGGAAAGGAAAAAAAACCATTCATCAACAGACTATGCAAAAATAAACAAATAACAGCAATAAAAATACATTGTAAGCACCAGTTTAATGTCTATAAAAGGATTTTTTTTTTTTTTTTTTTTTTAAATCTAGGTGCATGTGATTAAACAAAGAAAATTATATAAAATATAGACATTGTCAGAGATAATATCATATCAAAATTCAACCAATAGCATTCAAGTAACAACCATCAACAAAGAAGATGAAGCCTGATATAAATCATAAAGAAGCATCTAAGTCATTTTTTGGTTAGCTCAACCTGCTTGGCATACAATGAGAGCAACAGGTTGTGAACACCAGGATCCTCATTCTGCAAACGATGAACACAATACTCCAGATATTTGATAACTTCGTGAGTTTCATTCCTGTATATAGTATACGACGAAAGGAGTCATTCTCTGATTCTCAAACCTTGATAGCAAGATGCCAAAAGAAACTTAGCACTACCATATTTCTTTTTATACTCACGAGAGTAAATAGTACTCCCTCCCTCCATCCCAAATTGAATGTCCACTTATCTGTACAAAATGAATATGAAAGTGGACATTCAATTTAGGACAGTGGGAGTATTATTTAATGTTCACATTGAAATAACAGTTTTATCTCCATTGACTACATATACAACACCAAACTATAATATCCAATTTTCATTGCTGAAAAAGGGAGCAAATTTAGTTGAAGAAAGTACAGAGTATATGATTGAAAGACATAGTGGTAACCTATTCTACTCAGAGAAAGCAACAATTACTTGTGTTCCTGAAACTCACTGGACTAGTACAAAATGAAATCCAACTTCATAATGGAAGCTGAAATCAATCAAATCCAAGGAAAAAACAGTTTAAACTTATAAGTTATCCCGAATAACTGGTTCTTCTTTAGTTCCAAAGCACAGGCATCGTACTGCAGTTCCCCTAGATGAAATATGACTAAAATTTTGCATACAGCACCATGCCTTACAACCATCCAAAAGCATTGAACTCCCTTTCACTACAGATTCAGGTACTAACACATAGATATTGAACATATATAGATGAGATTGTAAGAAATGCATTTAGTTTATGCAGTCCCCAATATCAGATGCAAAGCAAAATGTATAAAATATTTCTTTATAACAAAATAGAAAATAAAGAGGGCCATGTCCTGCCCATAAGCAGAAGGATACATTTTCACAAGAAAAATAGAACTATAGCAAAAAAAGATTCAAATGTCAGAAAATAAAAGTGCAATTACTTTGCATGGGGTTCACTTGAATATCGCATCATTGCTGGAAACAGCTTTCTTGGGTTCAGGTTCTTAGTGATCATCCATGACTCAACAGTTTCATATGCATCAAGCATGATAAGGTCTGGTGCAAACTTGTACTGCAAAATGACATGTATAATTCTCAGCTAACATTGTGTAGCAGAAATTGTAATGCCAGAATACAAGTAAAGGATTTCCAGACAGACAATTGCAACTGAAGAGTTGCCCAAAACTAAGTTGTATGCTTGAAGTAGCGTACCTGAAGGTCTAAAGGAACATTAGCTTTCTGAAGAACTTGGAGTGCTTTTTTTGCTTCTCCTTGCTGCACACAACCAAATGAACACAAAAATCAAGGTCAAATTGTTCTTCAACCAGCTAACTTTCTATTAGTTGTATATTAATTCTGTCTAAACTATATTACCATATTAACTATAAGCAATATCATATATTTAAATGAAAACATCAACTATTCTAGAAATCAATATTGCATATCCAACTAGGCAAATCCAATTCATATCAAGATGAAGTCGACCATACAGAAAGACAAAAATACAAGACACCGTCATCTATGCAAACAGTTATGAAACAAACACAAAGAAGAAAGGGACTTTGACAATCAGGAAGGTGCAGGGATTTGAAATGGCAGAACCAAAGCTAACTATTATATATTTGATCTAATATTTCATTATCTTTTAGGAGTGCAACACTCCAAAAAGAAAAAATGGATGTTCAATCGCTGGAAATAAATGCTAAAAGATATAGCTGTAGAGGTAATCTGCGAGTGGCCAGTTGTCACAGAAAATCACCTGAATATAATGGTGAACCACAATCTCACATTGCTCCTTCAAATTGGCAAAGAATACCAACTCATCAACTCTCCCATAGCTGAAAGTATAAAAATAGAACATATTTCAGCATAATAGAGACAGCTTAAGTCGCTAAGCATTGAACATAAGTAATGTCATATAATCTTCTTTGAGTCATATATCTCAAAAGGTTTAATATATGTAACTAGTTATCTACCACCACCTTTAAAACTTTTTAGAGCCAGTTAAATTTTGCGTTATTTGCATTTATCCAAGAATAATTTGGAAAACCATTCTGATATGTATAAGTGTATGCAAGAATGCATTAATGAGCTACGATTGCAATAAAGTAAGACCTCCAAGGTACTCGGTAAAATTGAGTGATAACTTGAGCTCCATACATAATGTAAAAACATTAGCTTGTTTGGTTAGAAAAATTATGCAGGAAAGTTTATGCGAAAGAACAAAATAATTTCTGATTACATGAACACCTGTTTTGGCTCTCTTTGTACCCATAACCCATCATTAAAGGTGATCTTTTGATGAGCAAGAAATAACTACAGAATAGTAATTACCTTTCCAGCAGTTTCATTGTTGTTGCTTCATCCAGTACATCTTTGCTGTCACTTAGAAAAGCACGAAACTCCTTAATGATTGATTGATACTCCAAGTTACTATTCTCAGAAGCACTGTCATCTTCCAATATTAAACGATTTATCTATCATCATAAAATGGAAAATGTTTAAGAATGAGGATAATCATTTACAAAATAGCACTAGAAGTCAAAGTTATTTATAAGACGTTACTAGTTACCTGGGATTTAAAAAGCGCGCCTGCGCGAGGCGAGCTTCAAAACGCCTCCGGGGGTCTGAGGCGAGGGGTGTCCACAAAGCGAGCCCGAGGCGACATGAGGCGACCGAGGCGATTCGTTACGCACAAAAAAATGATAAAAATTGCATCATAGGCTAACAATGCTCTTTGACCTAATATAGAAGACCCGTTTCATTTCATTTCAATTTTATCTTGCCGCTCCTGCTCCTCTGCTGCTCTTCTCAAAGGTATGTCCTTTAATCTTCTTTATTCTTTTTTTTCTCCATTCTTTTTTTTCTCCTCCGGTTCTCTGTTACTCTTTGTTCTTCTTCTTTTTTTCTCCTCTGGCTCTCTGCTCCTTCTCTGCTTCTCTGTTACTCTTATTTCTTCTTCTTCTTCTTCTTCTTCTTCTTCTTTTTCTGATTTTCTTTATTTTCTGGATTATTTTTTCTGATTTTATTTTCTGTTTTTTTCAGATTTTTTATTTTCTGATTTTTTAACAGTTTGTATGAGATAATATATGAATATGCTTTATGTTTTATGTTTTATTTTCCATGTTTTTTTACTCAACTTTAAGATGTTGGGTAATTGTGAATGATGGTAATTGTATTTTCTATGAGTTTAACAGTTTACGATATTTTTGTGTGGACAATTCGAGAGGTAGTATAAAATATAAGCTTTTATTTAGTCTTTATAATATTGAAATAATGTTTACAATACAAAATTGTATATAAATTAAATTTATGAGAATTTTTGCAAAAATAGAGTGCCTCGCGTCCTTGAGGCGTGCGCCTCGAACCATCGCCTCGCGCCTCATCGCCTCGGTTCGCCTCGCGCCTTTTAAAACTAAGCTAGTTACTACTTATCAAGATTTCAGCGTACGGCCAATTTTCTTTTCATTTTTCACTTTTTTTAAACATATGAAGCAAGGATAGCATATATGTTCAGTTCAATTTCAAATCATCCATGCATCATAAGGGATTGTTCCGAACTTTTGCGGAAATCACTAGATGGGAAATTAACGCCCAAATTGCCATTTCTAGCAGTAGTAGTCAAATAAAAAGCAAAGATTCTAGAAATATTTCATATCAACTAAATATCACCAAAAGAATCTGATTAACAGATCAGGTAAAGAAGCAACAGTTAGATGCAACATCAACTTGTAATAGTTATTTATTTATGTGTTTCTCTAGAATTCTAAGGTATTTGTAGAAGTGGATTTGTTTCCACCCTCTTAAGAGGTTAAGGTTTAAGTCCCCCTCTTTGTATATAATTTTTTATATTAATAAACCTGATAGGGATCCATGCCAAACTCCTCACCATAACAGGTGGCTTTTGCTTAAAAAAAATAAATAATAAAAAAAAACCTTAGAAGCCTTATCAACAATGCCTAACTAAGTTAATCACTAACAGATGTTTACTTGGAAAAACAACCTTCAGTGGCAAGAGTAAAAGTGCTATGGCAAAAGAGATTACACAATATAAGAGACGTATACTTAATTGTTCATTTAAGTAGCACTTTGTTTGACTAAACTAGAATATAAACAAAGAAATACCTTATCCAAGTACAGTTCAGTTGACCAAGTTGAAATCATTGTTATTTGACATTTGTCATCCTTGGCAAGACTATCAAGCTTCCTCAGTAAGAAAGTTCTCAGAGCATCCTGCAGCCAATGGGAAGAGGCGTTAACTGGCTGATATATGTATCCAACTGCTAGATTACCCGCTAATGATTAGTTTATAGCAGCGGATAGGAGGGAGCAATTATCAATTCATGGAAAAAGAAAAATTAAAGTGATATCTTCAAACTAATTGATAACTTCTCTTACCTGTTCGCCGATGCTAATAAACTTCAAAGTAATCTCTTCAAAAGATAATACATAGTTAATCTGCAAAAATAATTTACATTCTGTTAGGAAATTGTCTCCATAAGTTTAGGATTTAGGAGGGAAGTTCAGTTATATCTGCAATGATAAGTTCATGCAAGAGTAAAATAGATGAGGAGAGTACAGTCATTGTTAAACAAGTACTTTTTGTACAGAATCGTTATTTCTTGGCTTCATTAAAGCAATTTAAATATCACATCAAAGTACAAGAAACATATGCTCTGTAGACAGACACACTAATGCAGCATTGTAAAGCAAAGATGAACCACCTTTGCATAAAATGATGCTGCTCTGACAAAATCATTGACAGAAAAAGCTGATTCCGCCTGCATGTTAACAACTTTGAGTCAAACTGCTGAAGCCGCCAAGATTAAATGACAAGATTAATATTAAAGCATATTCCTTGGCAATCATCCATCACATTTATCAAGAAACGTCAAAATATCAAAGCATGAAGTATTTTCAGCCATTAAAGTATACTGTAACACATAAATAAACTTATAATGTTAGACCTGCACTAGATAAACTTGGTCCCTCTGAAGAGCGTCACGACAATTTGCTAAGGCTGCAGCATATTCCTTCAGGTCTAGGTACACCTTCCACATGTCTCGACCTTCATCATTCACAGATACCTGAATTTTCATTCTTGGACTCAGAAGAACTTTAGGGGGGTAGAGCTATACAAACGGAAACATAAAACAAATTCATACTGCACCTGAAAGATGGAGTTCTGGTCATATGCATAGAATAGTCCAGCAGATGCATCGCTGCATAATCCAATAATACCCATTGAAACCGCATCAGGTACTTGATCAAAGTAAAGTTCTTCCACTATCTGCTCACTAATTCTATTCACAACCTATAACATTGCCAAAGATGGAAGCAGAATAAATTAATCGAAAAATGCTAGAATACTTGTGTTTCAAATTCTCAATTTCAATCTTTGAAGGACCCAAGATCTTAAGGGTCAAGATGAGACCCAAGAACAGTTGACCCTATCTCGCAATCATGACCATAGCAATATTTATCTTTTTTCCTTAGCTAATCATAAAACCAAGAAATCAACAAGATGAAAGCGAAAAGTAGAAAAATTATTTTGTTTCTCCTGACATACCTTAACTTTGTTTCCAATGAGAAGAAGAAAGTGAAACTCAGACACAGCAATCGAACTAGGTTTTACAGCTTCAGCTCCTTCTCCCAACTTTGAATAGTCCAAAAGAGCCTTGTTCTCCACAAAATTTTGATCTCCATTAGGTGAACTAGCACAAGGTTTGCAAAAATGTAAGTAGGAAACAACTTAGTTTCTTTTTTGCCTCCTTTGTTTTACGGTAGGTTGTTGGGGATGGGGTACGAAAGTAGAAACAACTTCATGACAGAACACACTTCCACTTCTTTGGGTCTGTTCTCGATTGCTTAAAAGCACATGCCTATAGCTTATGGCTTACAATAAGTTGTTGGTTTGTTCTCAATTGCTTATTGGTCAGCAGCCTATAGCTTAAAATAAGCCCAAAAAAGCTAATTTGGAAAAAACATCCCTGGGGTGCTTTTTTAAAATAGTTTGTGCTGAAACTACTTTTTTTACTTAAAAACCGTAATATAAGATATCGTAAATACAAAATAATCATATAAATATATTTTCATTTCTTATCTCTCCCTCGATTGAACTGTGGACAAAGATTTATTTAATTTTTCAGCTATTTTTTTCAGCAAACGAGAACAGCTCAATGTATACAGAAAATCTGCTTTTACAAAAGGTAATTTTTTTCAGCATTTAAAAAAAAGTTCCAGCAATGGAGAACAGGCCCTTTATATATCTAAAGATAGGTACACGATAGTAATGCTTTAATGAGTACCAGAATACAATGTACAACCAGTGAGAAAGTCTCTACAAATCAGGCAAGGAATCTTAGTTCACTTTAGCAAGCAAAAGGGTAGATGACATCTGTTACCTGTGTTGCGACCCAAAATTTAGACCACCATGATAGATTCCTGCTCCTGAAAGCCAAGCAAAATGTACTGCTCTCCTTTGTTTTATGAAGAAGTGAAGTTCACTGCAAAGAGGGCATATCAAAGTTCATGCCACTAAAAAAAGTAGCATAATGACTTATACAGAACAGTAAACAACTAGAAGTTTAGAATTCTTTCTGCTGTTGTTCATCTACAACAAAGTCTTAATCCCAACTAGTTGATAAAACTTTCTACAGCCCATTCATGGTTTGTTCGAAAATGCACTCTGCCTTATAAATCAACATACTTTGAGTTTCAACTTAGTCTTTTCCAACTCAGCTCAAAATAACAAGCAAATGACTTCAGTCTACACCATAATCAAAAGAAACAGGATATTGTTAAAAAAGATTGGAAGAATCAAAGAATTGTACTTGCCTATTTGGAATTTCGCCAGGCAGCTCCATAAAGTGGACAGTGCGGTCAATATAGCTAGCAAAAACAGACTGCACCAAAGAGATTAACAGGAAAGTATCAAATGTAAGTCGAATAAAATATACTCAGATTAATGGTATGCCACAATAAAACAAGAGGGAAAAACGAAACTTTTGAAACATTGGGGAAGAGGCATTCACTCCATAATGCAACTAAAATATCATACTAAAAGGAATTGCAATATTTCACAAAAACAACAGCACAATAAAGCAACAGATGATAGAAGCCAAAACAATAATAGTAATAATAATAATGGTTCACATGCATGAAATATACAACATTTACACAGAGATAAGGTGCTTTGAAATTAATAGACGTAGTATATACATGGTAAGGTTGCCTCTAGATTTTTTTCTGAAACATTTCCTCTTGATCTCCCCATAATTCAGTCTATTATAGGTCAAATGGCTAAGACAAAAAAACTAGAAAATAAGGACTTTCAATTCTTTTGAGAAGACAAGTGGCATCTCTTGTATCATACTTTTGATGGATTCATAAACTCCAAAAGTAAAGATTCTGCTCCTCTTTATTTACACTTATTGCCTCCCTTATGCAAAAATTAGGGATAAGCTTGCAAAACATCACATGTCGAAAGAATATTTCAGTATATATGGAAAACTGAGTCCTTTCTGATTCTATGTGCAGGTTGACAAGCATGATAGCTTAGAAGGTAAAAGGGTGGTATCTGGGGCCTCAGATACTCCATATGGAATAAGTATGAAGTAACTGTTTTTTTTTTCTTCTGAAAATTAGAGATTAATATTTAGGAGATTCTTAGAAGCTGAAAAGAAAAATCTTACAGGCATGAAGACAGTCACAGAAACATTGTTTCTGTCATTCAGTTATCCAACCCAGGGTATAATTTAAGCTAGATGCACAAATTTTTTTAACTAAAATTACCAGGAAAGGAAAATAAAATCAGCTGAAATTTACCTCTAGTGTACCTAATCCAGTGAAAGAGTAGAGCCGTGTAGGAGTAACAGCCATCACATAATATTTGGTTCCACTATTTGTACCAGTTGTTTCCAACTGCAAAATAGCAAGAAAAATAACATAAGTGCAATCTTGGCTGGTCATTCCAGCTACAAATGATAAAGAGGTAATATTCCATTTAGATCAGTTGTATTGATATTTGAAAAGAAAAGGAAAAGAAACACAAGGAACACAGATTTTTTTGAACAGTCGAAATTGATACCTTCAGCACATATTCAAGACGAAACAAACATTTCAGCGCAATAAATGAAAGGAGAAAAGATCAAAGAGGCAAAAGCAGGATGTTTTCCTTAAGGAAAAGCCAACCAATGAATATATTGAGAGAAAGGGCTGAACCTGTAGTCCTGTAAAAGCCGCGGGGAGTTCCTTTAACTCATATAGAAACTTGATGTACTTTTCCTTTTTATCCTTCTCATCCACGGCAATTTCATGAAGTTGGCCAGAATCTGTACCAAGAATGACTTCCTTCGTAGAAGCTGTAAAGAAAGGGTACATGCCACAACTACCATATGAACATTTGATAAAACTAATCAAGTGACGAATTTCCTATTTAATGCACCAAAAACAGAAGCAGGTATAGGCATACTTGCCTTCCGTTATCTGCTGCCTATTCCAAGCAACAGTATTTACAACGAGACCCTTCAATTTGCTTAGTACACGAGGTCTTGGCCACTTTGCATGTGTATAAAATGTGTCTGCCCCTCCAGGACCAACAATGGTGGCAATACAGTGGCACCCTCCTGGGTCAACAAAGACTCGATGGATCGATTGTTCCCCAGGTCTACCAGCGGAAAGATCAATATCTAGAGCCAAAAACCACAATAATAAAACAATCAAGATTTAAACAAGCCCGACAATAAGAATATTTCCCTTCTCCAAACCCACCCCCTCCCCCCCCACCACACAAAAAGGAACAAATCCTAAGCACCAACTTTCCATGTTAGAAAACTGAAGGTAGCAATAATTTGAACTACTAACAAAATTCCTTCTGGTTCAGAAAACTAATTTACTTGCATAACCAATATTCAATAATATGCTAGTAGGAAAAATAGTTACATTATTTTCAGCAAAGAACCCAAAAGAAACTGAAACTATGGACAGAAATTTGATAGTCAAGAGGAGAAAAAAGCATTACCATTGGAATCTCCTACTCCAAAATCATGTCTAATGATCCATCCTTTACTTGTTCCCAACACAATAACATCATTGCCAGCTGCCATACATGTAATTACTCCCCGCCCTTTCGCAGCATGTCTTTCAAGAAGATCTACTGAAAACACTTGCCTTTTATGCTCCATTCTCATCTACCTATCTACAATCAAATTATAAATTGCATATCCAACTACACAAAAAAAAACCCCAATTAAATTCAACATAAATTCTACACAATGCAGTAACCATGATCGGGCCGTCACCTAGTGGATAAAAAGTAAACACTTTATCATCGCCTCAAACACGACTGCAACAATGCATTAACCATGATCCGGTCGTACCCAGTGCTCAAGGCTCTCGCACCAGCAGAGTAAAGGTCTCAGCACGCAGTATTACCCTTATATTTTCATAAAGAGACTGCTTATGGGTTTCGAACCCGTGACCTAGCGGATAGCAAATAAAAATTTGACTATCGCGCCAAACACAACGGCGACAATGTAGTAACCATGATCAGGGGGAAAATGGGGAAAAAACAAAGCAATGATTTTGCCTTGACATTACAACCTTGAAGTGAAGAAAACGTTGTAATTGATGCTATAAATGATCCGAGTAAGAAGAGGAAAACCTTTCCATCCTCGATAAAATTCTTCTCAGATGTTAATTCTTCGGATACAGTGAGAGATATATCGATTTTCTTTTAGGTTGCGATGTAATTTCTGAACCACGTTTGGTGGAATCAGAGGTTTGAGCTTTCAAATCGTCCTCGGAATTTCACGATCAATTCCTAATTTCTTCTGCAATTTTGACTGCATATACAGTTTATCAGTTACCGACCGATAAATTTGAATTCAACACTGGTTTAGATGGTTGATTGGGTATTTATTTATTATTGAAAAAACAAATGGTTTTTTTTTTTTTTTTTTTGGCTAAATAATGAAATTTTCCATTAATTATAAAATAGTCGAGGTCATTACAATTAAAGGAAAATTAGAAATTATAAGAAAATATAAGTTATACAATGATTTAAAAAATCATGATAACAGACAAAAGCCATACTTAAGAAATGGTTAGTTTTTTTTTTAACTGAATAAAACAAATGGTTAGTTTTTTTTTTTGCTGAATAAAACAAATGGTTAGTTGGAGATAGGTAAAGTTGAAACGAGAAAAATTACTGAATATAAGGCTATTTATATTACATAAATTTTTTCAAATTTGGATTTTCAATACAAATTTTTTATTAAGCTAAAAATAGCATAATCTCTTTACGGGTCATCATTTGTGTCAAATTAGTGAATCCAACAACTTTCAAAATTAAAAAAACACATGTCTCGCACACATGACATCGGCTTTAAATGCAAAATAGTTATTTTCTTTACTTCTTCCCCATTAATGTTCGAGTTCCAGTCAAACTCGTGCTCGAAACTCTAATATCCAGTTCGTTCGAGCTCATTTACATTCTTTCACATATAGGTATGATTATGAGCCGAGTTCATATGATAGGACGGCCATATCCTTTTTGGGTATTTCAATAAATATTCAAATATTATAATAATATTCACAACAATTTCAAACATTACTTTATTCACTTCATGTCACACGCCGGAATTTGGAGGCGATTGACATTATCTTATCTACCAATGAGACATCGAAACCCACAACAAAAATACCATAAAACTGAACAAACTTCAATAACTTAAAAGGGATATAAAAGTTTAACATCATAACTTAAGGAAAATACTGATAAGAGTCTTAAATAATCTATAATCCAAAATAAAATAACAACGTTCAACCAAACAAAATACTAAACAACTATTACATCAAAATAAAGCACTTCAATCTGTAGTTCCTTCATAAGGTCCTCGTGCCGAACCTCCAGGAACATCAACTAAAGTATCTGCAAAAGAGAATAAGGAATGAACTACTAAACTAACTTAGTAAGCATCAATCACCCTTGTGATGAAGCATCAAATAAGACTCGAAATACACTTCCCAACCCCAAATCATTACTTGAACAAAATACTCTTTTAAACACTTGCACTACACTTAAAAAACATATAACGGAACTATAACAGACATCACTTGAAAACAGAACCAAGCAGAAATCCGAACAGCCAAAACATATGTTTAGTTGACCGGACAGAAGGATCCGATCGACCGAAAGAGTCCAGACAATGTAAAAGTAAATGTGGTCGACTGAAGGTCGTCCGGGATCCAGGCAGTAGCCTGAGTAAATCCTTTCAGACGATGGATGATCAGTTCGGTTGACCGGAGGGGTCACCCGAGGTTAGGCCTTACAGATTTAGTGTAAAATATCAAATGAAAACCACTTTTCCGAAATCACCTTTTTCCCAACCCAAAATGACACGTTTTGGACCAACTTACACATATCAAATAGGACCCAAATAAGGACAACAATGCATAAAATCATAATCATTATATCCCACACTTTATACTTTAGAAATATGTCACAAGCATCATGACTTACTCATAACAAAACATACGGATATATAAAACATTACTTATTATGAATTTTGTTCATGCTAACTCAAATATAACACATAGGGTCGAGCTCAATTATCCAATCAGACACATAATCACTGCTAACAGTTCCCACTTGTTATTCCCCCGAGGACAGGCCACACATATCAATCACACGTCCGACTAAACTTTTCCTCAGACATATGCCAAATATAAAGAATACGTCCATTGTATCATAGTCCACTTAGAAGCTCCACAATTAACTGTTAGCAGCTCTAACTTGTTTTTTCCGCTAGGGTTCGGGCCACACATACACATGACATTCATCGCGAACTCTCGGGTCTAGAGCTCTAAACTGGGGCAACTCTCAAATAACAATTACAACACAACAAACAAATATATAACATATCATACGCAGATATCCAATTACATATGCAATTCAAAACAATTATATCAACACTTCATCCTTTTTAAAATGCAATAAAAATATGGAATAAGACCCAATTCAAGTAAACTATATAATTTCAGTAAAATAACATTTCATTTTGTTTTAGGACTGAAAAACAAGGGTAAAAGATCCTTACTTGAAAAGCTTAACCGAATCACTTCAAAAACTCAAGAACATCGAAAACAAGAATTTTCAGCCTACATCAAATGTTAATATCTCACTGTTCAGAACTCGAAATTGCATTCCGTTAGCGCTAACTCGTAACCCTTTCAATTATCTTCTAAAGGATATAAAGTATGCCCAAATCCGACACCGTTTGCCCCTTCAACGATAGGAAACCCTTACAGCACTCAGTTCTACCAACCCAGAATTTCAGCCAACTTCAATCATAAATTACTCTCAACACAACACTCCAAATCCTAATCCGTTGAATCCCAAACGTAGATTTTTCAATAATCTTTCTAACCTAACAAGAATCACTCGATTCCGCCGCTGATTGCTATGTCAATTGCCCAGAAAACATCACATTACTTTTCTTTCCTCTCCCTGCTTCTCTCAGCCGTTCCTTTTTCTTTTCTTTCCCCATATTCTGCCGCCTCTCCTTCTCGCTCTTTTCCACGTTTTCCTTTTCTTTTTTCCTTTTTCTTTTTCTTTTTATTTTGGTAACTCCCTTTAAACAACTCATCTATTAACTACAACTCATTAATTAACTCCCACAATCACTCATCTAATTTAATTACTCTTCTAAATAAATCCCAACTTCCAAACTCTCACACCTATGTTCCTCAACTACGATCCACGTACAAAGCGCCCCTCAACAAAACGTATTCCACATATAGCATATAACATGTTATAAAAATTAGATAGTCATCAGATTACGTAATGACACAAAATACCTTCTTACCAAAGCAATTAATCGTGCAAAATTAATTACGAGTCACATAGCACGTAAGCAAAAGTCTCGGGTATCACAGTTCACCTAAGAGAGTTTATTTCCTTTTCTTCTACGCTCTTTAATTATTATTATTATTTTATTTTGTAAAGTCTAGAAAAGGAAAAACATTTTGGTCTGACCACATATATCGACTCAAGTTTCAACACATACATCATTTAATAATAAACATACTGAGAAAATCGCCCTAGTCGTCCCCAATCTATTTCACTTTAGCATTGATAGTCCTAGTTTGTTTTTTCAGCATAAAGAGTTCTCAAACTAATTACAGGCAGTCTGTAGAGTCATTGCCACCATAAACGCAGCGGAATCCGGCCAAATTGACACACGTGCATTACACATGAATTTTACCCAATTGCAAAATTGTCCCCCTCAAACCCGACCCCTTTTAGGATCCATCAGTTTGGGGGTTAAATCCCTAAATTTACTATCTCTTCCCTATCTTCTACATGCCTTTATCATGTTTCTCTTCCTAAATTGATTATTATTGAACCCTTTTGCCCAAACACCTTTATTCTTATTCTCCACTTTTTATCTATCATCGTCATCCCTACCTTAAAAACTCCATGGACAAATGACTCAACATCAATTTTGTCTATTTTCCTTCCATATCCTCACCGACCCGAATAAACAGCGGCCGTGAGATTTTCCAGAACTCGGCCCTAATCCACCACTTTAAAAAAATCATATCGTTTAATTTCATCTACTATAATACTTTTCTTGGGATCCTTGTCTAGTAATTTTCTAATCAAGTCCTTCAACAGCATCGGTTTACCAACTAATTCTAGTGTCGGTTCACCAACTAGTTCTGGCACCTTTACACCTCTAAACGACGTCGTCCCTTAAAGCATCTCGTGCAACATTACTCTCAAATGCCACCAATCCATAGTGAAATCGTGACCGTTCCCTGATATGATATACGACGCCACGTATTCTTTAGTTCCCACAAATGAATTAGACTTCTTAACTGAGTCTGAATCGAGCTCAACCGGGTAGACCGAGTCAGCCTCAAGTATTCTCCTCCGGTTCACGAACATGAATAACGAAATTAGGCTAATTTTATTCTTCTTTTTCCTCCATGACGTGACTGAGTTTGGTGATGGTGATTGGCCGGCGATCTGATGGATATCTGGATTTTTCGGTGAGAGTCTTGTGGAGAGATCAAAGTTGACTAACATTAGATGTTCATTTTCTAGAATCATCACATTTTCCAGTTTTAAATCTCTGTAAACTATTCTTAATCCATGTAAATACTCCAATGTCATTACTAATTTTGTAGTATAAAATCTGTTTAAAAATAAATAATTAAAAATCTAATTTAGGCACTAGTAAAAACTGGAAATGAATTGGACGAAAAGAGTTTGTATTAAATCGTGTACCTGATGGTATCATCGGAGAACATTTTCTCGGTCTGTTTCTTAAGGAGAGAATTTAGATCGCGGCCAGGAGAAAAGGAAAATATGATTTGGGTTCTATATTGGGAGGAAACTAATCAACTGATAGCAATAAAAATAGTGATTCTACAAAAAGTAAAAAGGAATTTGAATTATATACCTTCCCATTTTTTCTTTCAATTTGTTGTGTAATTCATTTTTTCTCTCCTAACATACCACTGATTTACAAAAATTCCAAACTAATATATGAATCTCATTGATGTTTATTATACTATTTGATTACAGAGTTTTATGAGATTCAATATTTGATCGGAATTACAGATCATAGTTTTGATTTTAATCTAAGTTGAAATTAAAATTCTTGGGCAGGGGAGAGAAGGAGAAGTTGAAGGAGAGGAAGTGTAAGCCCTAAGGGCTAATGTGATCAATCTAGTTTTGATGATAACAAACCATTGAGAAGTTCTAATGTTTGTGTGAGTTTGTGTTTTATTGAAATGATATTCCACTCACACTTACATTGATGAAAATGAAAATGGTAAGATAGCTTATTGTGGACCTCAAAGGGATCATCCTACAACAAGAAAGGGCTACACTTTGCAAGACTTCATGGCACAAGTTTGAAGTTAATCCACAATGTCTTGGAAGCATTTGCAAAGTCAAGAATGAAGATCAACAATTGTTAAGAACTACTCAATCCAACATTGAAGAATCAGGTGATATGCACCTTAACCAAATAAGTGATGAAGTCCAATACACTACAACATGAAGATTTCTATAAGACTTCACCACTCAAAGAAAAGGTTGATCAAAGGTCTAAAGTCCAAGCTCAAAGAAGATTTCATCTTGAATGCTTGAATACCAAGAAGATTAGTCAAGAAGTTACATAGGTATATCCTTGTGAGTAATCTTATTTAATAAATGTTAGTTTATAGTATGATGAAGCGCATACTCTTGCATGTTTTCAAAACCATATTTCTTACTTTGATTTAATCTTTCAAAATGTTTTGAAAAACATATTTTAAGTGTCAGTTTATACATAAGGTCTTAAAATTATTTTAAAAGACTTTGAAAAACACTTAGGCATGAGTTTGAGAACAAGTGGAAAAGACATTTTTGGAATGAAGTCCGGTCGACCGGGTCCTAGACCTCGGATGACTGGATGAAGTCTAATCGACCAACATGCGTTGTCCGGTCGACCGAGGTGTCTTTTGTACTTAGTCACTTTTGAATGTTCCAAGACTCCAACGACTATTTTATCTCGGAAGACCTTGTTATATGTCGGTCGACCGAACAGTTGATTCAGACGACCGGAACACCATTTGCAGTCGACCGGGATTAAAACAGAAGCCTTTAATCTTAACTTTGGTACTACTTCAAACAACCTACCCTGTGTCCGGTTGACCGAAGTTGTCCTTTCAAGACAAAACTATAGCCGCTGTAACTCAATTTGCTTGCATTTTTTTTGGACCCTTTAAATAGCCTTTATGGTTGATTTTTGTTCTAAGCTCAAGCCAATGGATGGACATTATTATACACATTTTAGGCAAGCAAATCAAACACTTTGACGAGCTAAATACTTCCAATCATTCAAGAAAACATTTCATTTTTAGAAAGAGCTTCACATACATATTCTTCTATTCTCAAATATGAATTTGAGCTTTCATTGTAATATATCATATCCTTAGAGGGATTTATTTTTTCTTGAACTTAAATGTAAAATCTCATGTGTTGAGATTATCTTTATTTGTAATGGGTTGAGTGTCAAGGTTTGTTTGTGAGAGTGGTGGTTTTAGGCCTCCTTAATGGAGTTGATCTTTCTTTTAATCGCAGGAACTAGAGTGAGTGGTGAACCCGAAAGTGAAATATGGTTGAATGTGTTCGTAAAACATCTTCACTTAGTAGACTAGATTAGGGAAAGAGCTCTCAATGGTGAAAAAGGGTTGCATGAGTACATAAAAGGATCAATATGTTGGCCTTTCCCTTTGAAGGTTGCATGAGTGCATAAAAGACCAATGGTTGGTTCTATCCTTGCGTGTAAACCAATCTCAAGACATGCTAGTGGAATTTTCCAAAATTATTGAGTGTGTCCTCTCTAAATCCTTGTGATGGAACCCCTCTAAATCCTCGTGTTTGATCTTCTAACTCTACTTCTTTACTTTTAAGTTCTTACATTATACTTGTGCTTATATTCCATATGTGTGATAACTAGGGATGGCAATTTGACCCGTGACCCGTCGCCCCGCCCTGCCCCAACGTCTTTTGGGGCAGCCTCGCCCCGCCTCGTGGAGAGAACGGGGCAGATCGCCCCGCCCCGCGAACGGGGCAGATCGGGGCATGGTATTTGTGTCCGCCCCGCCCTGTCCCGTCTAGCCCAGCCCATATAATAATAATATTATTTTTTGGTATTATTAGGCCCAAGTACTTGAAGCCTACCTAAACCTAGCCCAATTAAATATTTGGAGCTTATAGACTACCCACCCCACCCAGCCCAGCCCATCCTATTCTATCCTATCCTATATAATATTATTATACTAAATACTAACCCTAAATCCTAATTCTCTACCTACCAGCCCCGCCCCACTCCCTCATTCTCTGTACTTCTTCTCTTTCTCTCATACTGGAGCTTCTTCTCCTCTTTTCTAAAGCATTCTTCTTCCTTTTTCTTTTCCCCCTCTCTTCTTCTTCTTCTCTTTTCTTTTTTTAACAGCAGGAACACCCCAATCGCAGAAAAATGTTTGATTTTTTTTGAATCTTTGAAAAAAGAAGAAGAAAAATATTTGATTTTTGTTTCAATCTTTGAAAAAGAAGAAAAAAAATGGTAATATTAGTGATCTTTGTTTGAAACTTTGAAAAAGAAGAAGAAAAATGGAAGGTTAAGGTTAATTTACCATGAATTTTTTATGAGAATTCCATTAAAACACATAAAGATCAAGGCAGAAGAGAACAAAGGCAAAAAAAAAAAAAAATTGAATGGGGCGGGGCGGGGCGCGGGTCAAAAAAATCTGATCCTCGACGGATCACGGGGCGGGGCAAGGTTTCATAGTCGCGGGGCAGGTATGGTATTTGCGATACCCGCCCCGATCTGCCCCATTGCCATCCCTAGTGATAACCTAAAATTTTGAAATTAAATGAAAAGAATGCTAATTGAATTTTATGTGTTACATGTCTACTAAATGTTAATTGTTGTGCACATTTGTTTGAGGGTGGAGTTTATGTTGTATGTGAGTTGGGGGACTTAAGTGTACATAACTAGAAACTTGTGGGGTGGTTTGATACCTTTTGAATAGTTATGTCTCTAGGGTGGTTAGTGCATGATTTTTGGGAGTTGAAAAAAGAAAAAGAAGTTAGTGAAAAGAGAGAGAGAGAGAGAGAGAGAGAGAGAGAGAGAGAGAGAATAAGAAGAAAATCTGGAAAACCAGGAGTGTTGTGAGTATATTTTGTAGTTGAAGTAGTAAACAAACTTTGTTTGGGGTGTTCTTTAGTGCGTTTAGAAGCTAACTAAAATGGCTACGCGTGAGAAATGACGGGGGTGCATTTTGAGTTTCCAACATACGGGAATTTGTGTTTGAAGTTGTTGCGTTTTCTAAGATTTATGTGATTTTAATTGTTTAGTTGTAATTCCAAGTAAGGATTTCACCCTTGTCTTTTCTGTATTAAAACTCATGAAATGTATTGTTTAAAGTTCTGGAAATTATGTTGGAAGGAATTTATAGCATGTTTTAATGCATTGGATGAAATGTTGAATTGTCCATTCTTGTAGGTTTATATCAATGAATATAACTGCGTATGTTAATTGCATTCTTCATCTTGATGTGTTCCTTGTCGGGTATTACTACATTTGGAAGTCATATATGACATGTGTTAATTGGAGTCGTCACCGGTTTTTGAGCTCTTGTCTAGAATTAATTTCATTGCAAGGATTCATTCTTTTGCATTTGTGTGTTGTCATTGAACCCGGGAGTTCACGATATATGTGACTGTCACTGAGCCCTCTCCTAAATGAGATACAAATTAGGGACTGCAAACGGTCGTTGTGTCGTCCACAGTGGTGGACAATGACACAATACAAATAGATCCTTAAACATTGAGCCTTTAGTTCATGGGACATACTGGACCCATGTATGCATACTGATGACTTTCCCTTCTTGTCTATAAGTAGAGGACCGTTGTAGTAATTGATTTAAATTTGTGAATAGACGATTGAGCTCAGTCGTGTGATTTGTTTAGTCATAGCATGAATCATATTCGAAGGGTCTAATGTTGTGTATGTCTGTTTGCTGGTATGAACAACACATGGTGTTTGTGTCGCATTCCGATGTGTAGATGTTGGATTTCGACGAGTATGATTCATAGCTTACTTATTCTTGTTTTTGGTATTGTTGTTATATGTGCATATGGGTCAAAATTGAGTATTTTGGGGTTGGGATTCGAAAAGTGCAGACTTTCACAAATTTACAATGAAAATGAGCTTGACTGCATCTCGATCGACCAGACCTCTTGTGTAGGTTAACCGGAGGGCATTTTGGTCTTTTTGATTTATGTTTTGTTCTGGTTCCTTCTACTGTTTTCTAAAGGTTATTTTGTGAGGTTTTAATGTGTATATTGTGGAGTACGAAGGAACTTAGACTTGCATGTTTTCTCACTCTATTTTGGGAAGTCGGGAAAAAAGGATTTGTGTCTTATTTGATGTTTCATCCCAAGGGTATTGCTGTTTTATTAGCTCAATTGTTGATGATGAGGTTACTGATGAGGCATATGATGAAGCCTGGGACGGGGACTGTGACGAGTGATATAATAAGATTATAATGTAATCGATGAACTAGTTTATTTACTTTCAACATTAAGTATGTAATAACAGATAGAATAACTCACACTCTATGTTAGATTTATATAATTACTCTGTTAATATGTAAGAATGTTAGTCTCCTTTTAGTGATAGTTTAACGAAATTAATCATTTCTTCTTTAGGTTATATGCCTAATTGGCATATGAGGTGCTGTCAAGTCATCACCCATGCACGGGGGTGTGACATAAGTGATATCAGAGCAGGTCGAACCTTAGGGCTAAAGTATGGAATGAGCATATGATGAATTTGGTAGATAACATGTGAGATGTGTAATGGGTAGAGACTCTGGCATATGTACATGTTATACTTGATTACTTACTGCTTTACACTCTGTTACTAATTGTTATGTGATGTGTTATATTATGTTATCATGATTGTAAAACGCAAGGGGGGGTGAATTGGGTTTTAACTAATCTTGGCAACTTTTTCGATTCTTTGCAATGCTAATATAAGTTTGAGCAAGATAAATAATAGCAATGCAAAACCCAATAACAAGACAAATGATTTAGAGTGGTTCGATTCACTTAGAATCTACATCCACTACCTTGAGCCGCACCCAAGGATTTGCAACAACTTCACTAAGAAGATTTTACACTTGTGGCTAACTCACTAAGAGTTTTACAAACACAACCACAATACAAAAGCTCACTAAGAACTTGCCCACACTAAGTAGGACTTTACAAATTGCCCACACAAAGTAGGACTTTTACAAGAATTACCCAATCACTTAGAAAGGGAATTGAATGTTTAAAGAACAAGATAAATCACTCTTCTAAGTGAGAATTATACCTTTGAAGCACAAGCAATTATAGCTCTTTGAACATATGAAAGTCCACTCTTTGTCTTGCTTTTTGAAAGAACACCTTTGATTGATTTAGATCATGGAGATCAAGTGTTTTTGCTTTGAAGGTGTTTAGACTTGATAAGAAATCAATGTCAAATGTATGTGCAAGTCATGGAGTCATTCTCTAGCTTTGGAGTATTTATACATTTCAAAATAGGCTGAAAAACGACTCTTTAACGGTCAAAAAACGGCTAGTTTTTCGCAGAGTTCGATTGACCGAAATCACACCTCGGATGAGGGTTCGGATGACCCTTCGGATGAGGGTTCGGATGACCAACACAGCCTAGGTCGACCGAAGCCACTTTTTACACCTCTCAGTTTCTCTTCGGTTGATCCGAGCTTGAGCTCGGTTGACCGAACTTCTAAGCTTATTTTTCACACGTTTTGAAATCTTTTGAAGTCTTTAGAAGTCTAAAAGGTTTTCCTAAAAGGTAACAAGTAAGAACACTTGGAAAACCATTTTAAAGGACTTAGACTTTGAAAACAAAGGCTTTTGAGATATGAACACATTTAAGAATCCTTTTGAAAACTAAGCCTTTTGAAAACGTGTTTGTGTGCATGCAAGACTAGAGTGTAGAGCTTATGTTCATGAGAGCTTTGGTTAGAGCTTTCTAAGATAACAACTAATGACAACAAAGCTAAACTAACCAAACCTAAGTCTTCAATCTTCAATCTTGATAAATGAGCCTTGCATATCTTGAATCTTGATATCAATGGCTTTCAATGGCTTGATTGAAGTACTTAGAGCTTCCAATATATGTTCCAATATTCTATCACAAAGATATAAACATTAGACACAACATAAAGTGTTTGTCCATTATCAAAAACCGAGTTTGATCGCCCTTAGGGCTAACAATGATATATATGTTATGTCATGCTATATACTTAACTTGTTAAACATGTTATGTGAGTTATTGATTACCATATATTGTTGGGTGTTCTCTGAGAAAATGATGGACCGAAACAAAGACAACATCGACGATTTGAATATTTCGATTGCCGCTTTGGGCAGCCAGAGTCTTAAGGGTAACCCCATTAGTATGTGGGTCAAGCCAGCAATAACTTGGGGTTAATGAAACCGGGTTAAAGTTTGTACCACCACCAGCAGTTAATCCTACGGTACCATCAGATTTTGGGGCGACATTAAATCTTCTGACACAAGTAGTGCATACTCAACAACATACTCAAAAAAAATTGACACAAGTACTACAGAACCAACAGAATCAGATTAACCATAATATGGAACAATTCAGGGCAACAAGGGTTGAAGTAGATCCGGGGACCTACTATGAGAGATTGAAAAAGATGATGATGGTATCATTTGATGGTTCCGTTACCGCTGTTCAGGCTGAGGAATGGTTGGAAGAAATGAAACAAAATCTGAGAATAATGAGAGTTAATAAAGGTGCAAAGACTGATGTAGTGGTTGCGTCTCTTACTGGTAGAGCAGTAGAATGGTGGAGGGGTGCTGCCTTATCTATCAACAGGGGACAACCCATCACTTGGGTACAGTGTAAGAGTGCCTTCCTATACCAGTATTTTCCTCAAACCTTCAAGATGGAAATGCAGAACCAATTCTTCGAGCTGAAACAAACAGAGGGAATGATAGTGTCAGAGTATGCTTGTAATATCCGTAACTTTTTGCTTACGTATTAATTGCATGTAATTAATTTTTGTCTGATTAATTGCGTTGATGTGATTATTCATGTTAATTATGTAAATACGTGACCATTTAATTTTTATAACATGTTATGTGTTATTTTGATGTACGTTTTATCGAGGGGCATTTCGCAGCGTAACGTAGTTGGGGAATTTAATTGTGATTCACCTACAATTGATTAAATGAAATTGGAATTGAAATTTAATCAGGAATATCAAATTGGATTAGAAAGTCACCATAATAATTAATGTAAGAATATTAAAATGAATAAAGAATAAAAAGAAAATAGAAATTAATGACTAGGCCATCATTTAGGAAAGGCAATGATAAGGTTATCGTGGGATTATGGAGAGGGTCTCGTGCATTTAAACAAAAAGAAGAAAAATAACGGCTTGGGGAGCCGTTATGAATCAACAAGAAAAGAAGAGAAAGAAAACAATGGAGTTCACCATTTCTAGCAACTTCGAGAAGACTTTTGAGTGGGCAATCCTTGTAGGATTTCAATGAACCTTAAATGAAAATCGATCGCGGCGAGACAAGCTTCGAGGTAGAAGAAGCGGAATTTCATTTCAAATTCGGAGTTATAAGATATCGCACATGTAACATCCGGACTCTGATCGGAGTGATTCTTTTTTATTTAGAAACTAGACTGATAGGGCTATAATCTAACCGGAGGGATTGGGATTTTAACGGTTAGATTTTCCGTAATGTATGGTAGAAGTAGATGGCAGAACCATAAGTTTTCCAACACTTGTACGTTTATCGCTTTTTCTAAAGATTCAAGGTATGTATCCTGCCTTATTTGTGTTTTAATGTTAGAACCATGTATAATATGCATTGTTACTATGTTATTGAAACATCAACTGTCGTTTACCACTTTGTATATATCTATTGAATCAATTGCTTGTGAATTGGGAATAGCAATGGCAAATGGGTTAACCCGGCGGGTTCGGGGTGGGTCGGTGAACAGTGGCGGGGCGGGGTTGACCAGTTAACGGGGCGAGGCGGGTTGGGTCCAAAAATGAAAATGACGAACCCACCCCGCCCCGTTTGGAAAACCCGTCAAAAGTGGGCCGAGTCACGGGTTAACCCGGTGGGTTGGGTGGGTCGGTTGGGTTTGGTGAGTTAGGCGAGTTTGGCGGGTTGGTGGGTTAAGTGGGTTCGGAGTTTTTTTTAATTTTTTTTTTTTTTGGTAAAAATAAATATAGATAAAAGTCATACTGGTTTTTACTTATAACAAAATAAGACTTACATATGAGGGGGACTTAGATGAAAACAACATAATAAAACAAACATTACAATTTAAAATGAAAAGTACAATAAAAATTACAATTTAAACAGAACAATCCGGGGTGTTTATTTTTTATGTGTCTAACCATTATTCCCGACCCCCAGCCATGTTTGTGACGAATTTCATACCCACATATCGTACATTTAGTTGGAGAAGTTCCTCATTAAATACCCATAATTGCCAAACCTTGGAAGTCCTCCTAGTCCTAGCACTAGTAGAGGGATTAGGAGGAATGTTGTCCATATTTTCTATTTAGAAAATAGAGTAGAAAATGATAGTGTGGGTTTGAGGGGATTTGAGTGAGTATTTATAGGGGTTGGGGTAATATGGGTTTAAGTGGGTTGGGGTTGGGTATTATGGGTTTAAATGGGGCGGGTTTAAGTGGGTTGGGGAGACGGGGTGGGGCGGGTTGTGGGTTTTTGGCGGGGCGGGGCGGGGTGGGTCGATTTTTCTTAAATGTACAACCCACCCCGCCCCGTTTGTAAAACCCACTTAACTCGTGGGTCATAACGGGTTTAGGCGGGTCCAAAAGTGGGCCGAGTTAAACGGGGCGGGGCGGGTGGGTCGCGGGTGGGCCAAACCCACTTGCCATTGCTAATTGGGAATTTGAAATTTGTGAAATTGTAAATATGTTAGAATACGTGTATTGAAGATATGAATTTAATTACTTGCTGCCTATGTTATAATTGATGTTGGGATTTATATTCTCTGTCTTATTTACGAATTGTTTATACTATTGTAACCTATCAATTGAAACTATTACTATGGAATTGGATATAGTGGAGAATTGTAAATTGAGATTATGGGAACTGGATTACTTGCTGCCTATGTGGTTTTGATTTTGCATAATTAATTGCCTAATTGGTTTCTCATTACTTTGCATATCGAGTTAATTGGTGTCATACTTGGTTGAGTAGTTGTCATATCTGGTTTGGTCGACCGAGTCATCGCCCCTTTATGAGCTCGTACTTAGAATGGATTAGATGGCAGGATTCGTTCGACTTATTGAGAAACGAGTGATCTGAAAGATCCCGTGAGATGTCATGTTCTGATAAACCACTTGGGCGGATTCCCAGGTCCTGCGTTGTGGATATTTTTATGCCTAGGAGATCCTGCGTGTCATGTGGCGGATACCTGGGGTCGAGGCGGTGGCTGAGGAAGTCCTGCATGGGCGGATTTCCGAAGGTCATACCAATACAAAAGATTTTGAGGGGTCCTGCGTGGGCATATCCTGAGCGTTTTGAGGGCCTTCACCTGATGAGGTCTTCATTGGGATTGTAACGGTGTTGTGGAGTCCATGGTAATTGGAAAGGATACAATATATGATGGATCCTTAAAAGCTTGAACATGTGCTTATAGTGCATGAACCTTCCTAACTTGGTCAATATTGGGGGCCGTTACAGTTATTGTTGTTTATATCTTGAATAGGTACTTGAGCTCGTAAGGAGGGAAATGTGTGTGCGTATATTAGTGTTAACCATTTCTCGTAAGTGTCACAATGTAAGTATTTCTGTTATGTTGCGGGTTGAGTGGTCCTCGTAGCTTCTTAAGTGATGAATGTGACATGAAGATGATGGTTAAACGACTAATTTTTTTCCTACGTGTTTAATCTTGTTTGGGTCTTGTTTCTTACTTGATTTTGGTGTCAAAAATGTATTTTCTGGGTTTAGGAACACTTGGTGCGTAAATAAGGATTTCATGTACAAATTTGTACATGAAAAACAGGTTTCTGCAGCCTGCTTCGTCTGCAGCTTCGTTCGCACGATATGGAGAACGAACCTGCGGACGATTCATTTCGTCCGCGGTTCACTGTGGTCGACCGGTTGCGGACGATTCGATCGTCCGGGCCTTTAGTCCCTTTTCTGCAAACGATACCGCAGACAATTGGTTCGTCCGTGAATTTCGTCCGTGGCTTGTGTAGAGGTGTTAATCACATCTTTCTGTTCTGAGACATGTTTTCTGTTCTTTTGCATTGTGTATTTTGTCTAGACTTGAGGATATGTCGGGAATAGGAAAACTATTTCGTGTCTTGCTTGCTTTATATGTTATATTGTACAGGGATTATGTGGATCATACTGAGCACCGAAGCTCAGTCCATTCGCTAATTTGTGCAGGTGGTTATGATGAGGAGCCCTATTATGAAGAAAAGACTTGGGATGGGGCTTATGGCGAGTGAAGAATAACAGACTTAGCTTGGATCAATTTTATTGCTTTATTTCTATTTCCTTTTGAATAATTGAACACATTTCAGTTGTAATAACTTAATAATTTCCCTTTTAGTACTATTTTCGCTAGCACACTTTGATTATTATGGTTCATAAATGAATTTCCTTTTTATAGTAACTCTGTTATGTGGCTTTGGTGTCTCATTTACCAATGGGGCACTGTCATGTTATCATCCCTGGTTATGGGGTGTGACAATGTTGGTCAGTTTAATGCATTGGGAAAGTATGCTGCAACAATCATTCATGACCTTGAGATGAGAAACCAAAGGTTTTTTTTGGGACAGATATCAAGGATCAGAGGAAGGCTTTCAGGTCACCCTCCTATCACTTTCAGAGAGGCTTATCAAAGAAGTCTCAGTATTGAAGCAGAATTCAAGAGGTCAGACTTGGAAAAAAAAGGGAAAAGAAATTTTGCAACTTGACTCAAGGACAAGGTTCACATCCTAACACTAATGCTCTTTTTGCTCGAAAGAGGTTTGCTCCCACCTCGGGACCTACCAATACTTTTAGGCTAGGAGTAAGGACATGGTACAATTTGGTTAGACTTGGGGTACCCACAGGGGCACCGAGTGGTTCTTTATCTACCATGGAGTGTAGAAAGTGTGACAGAAGGCATTCGAGAAAGTGTCATTGGATTAATGGGGCTAGCTTTAGATAAGGGAAAGTTGGCCATCGAGTCAGTTAGTGCCTTATGCCGATTCAGAACACGGGACAGACTTCAACAGCAGCGTCGAAGGTCAGTGATACAAGACAGAAGCCTAATGCTATGGTTTTTTCCTTAACTCATTAAGAGGCGAAGAATGCTTCGGATGTGGTCACATGTACACTTCTAATCAACTCAGTACCTGTATTTGTACTCTTTGATTGTGGAGCTACCTATTCTTTTGTGTCCCGTAGATTTGCTAAAGTACTTAGGACCTCTCTTACTTGTTGTTTGGACCCTTACAAAGCAATGGTACCTAATGGAAACATTTTAGAGTCTAATTTGATAGATAAGGAGTGCCTGGTAGAAATAGACTCTAAGGTACTAGAAGTCGACCTTATATAGTTACATAGGGTAGACTTTGATGTGATTTTGGGTATGAACTGGTTGTATGCTCATCATGCCTTAGTGGATTGTCGGAAAAAAAAAATCCAGTTTATAGTTGGGGGTCAAGAAGTTGTTGAATTTCTAGGTTCGGGTAAAAAGAAGAGTGGTCGTAGTAGCCTATAATCTCGGCGATGAAGGCGATAAAGTGTATCAAAAATGGATGCTAAAGCTTTTATGGCTTACGTGGTGCTAAAAGATTATGAGAAAGAAGTTCGACTTGAGGATGTTCCTATAGTCCGGGGACATTTATAGTAATTGTTTTAGAGTTGTGATTAGACGATTGAGCTCGATCGTGTGATTTGTTGAGTCATAGCGTGAATAATATTCGAATAGTCTAACGTTGTGTATGTCCGTTTGTTGGTATGAACAACACATGGTGTTTGTGTCGCATTATGATGTGTAGATGTTGGATTTCGACGAGTATGATTCATAACTTACTTGTTCTTGTTTTGGTATTGTTGTTATATGTGCATATGGGTCAAAATTGAGTATTTTGGGGTTGGGATTCGAAAAGTGCAGACCTTCATAAATTTACACTGAAAATGAGCCTGACTGCATCTCGGTCGACCGGATCAAGTGGCCATTGTCCGGACCAAACTATTGGGACCAATTGCAGATGACCGATAGTAGATTTTGGTCAACCGGATTAGAAATTCCCTCGTCTGGAGATACTATGGAAGACCGATGTCCTCTGTGTGGTTGACCGGACTTTTGGATAATGTTTCTGTCCTGATCTCGGTTGACACTCGGTCGACCGGACCTCTTGTGTAGGTCGACCGGAGTGCATTTTGGTCATTTTGATTTCTGCTTTGTTATGGTTCTCTCTATTGTTTTCTAAATGTTATCTTGTCATGTTTTAATGTGTATATTGTGGAGTACGAATGAACTTGGACTTGCATGTTTTCTCACTCTATTTTGAGAAGTAGGGAAAAAAAAGATTTGTGTCTTATTTGATGTTTCATCCCAATGGGTGTTGATGCTTACTGGGGTTCATAGCTCACATTTTATTTTCCTTACTTGCAGATGATGAGGTTACTGATGAGGCATATGATGAAGTCTGGGACGAGGACTTTGACAAGTGATCTAATAAGATTATGATGTAATCGATGAACTAGTTTATTTACTTTCAACATTAAGCCTGTAATAATAGATAGAATAACTCACACTTTACTGTTTTGTTGAATTTATATAATTACTCTGATAATATGTAAGATTGTTAGTCTCCTTTTATTGATGGTTTAATGAATTAATAATTTATGCTTTGAGTTCTGTGCCTCATTGGCATATGAGACACTGTCAGGTCATCACCCGGGCACGGGGTCTGACAATATTAAATTGATTGAATGAGATTTAATTGGTTATCTTGACTTAGATAAATGGCTTGTTATATCTTGGCTTGGCTTGGCTAGGCTACTTGAGTTAGATTAAGTGTTCTCTTAAAGTTTTATATCTTGCTTAGTCTTAGTCATATGACTTGTGTGTTGTTCTTACAAGTTTTGCATATAGGAACGTTGATCTAGACAATCCTTGATCATATACATTGTCTTGTGTCCCTATGTGTTGCATATACACACATAAATCATCTAGCATTCTATCCTTTAAATCACATTTAAATGCTTAATGAACATATTTGTTATTAAGGTGATCACTTAGGAAAAGAATTTGGTAGAAAAGCGAAAAAATTTGAGAGCCTTATTCACCCTCTCTAAGGTTTTCCCTTTCGGGTATTTCAATTGCCATTCGGTTATTTCATGAAGCTTCAGGGTTCTCGTAGTGGGTAGGAAAGAGAGAAATTGATGACAACCTAGAGAGAGAGAGAGAGAGAGAATTTGGGTGACGGGACGTGGAAGGGGGAGAATATACGAGAGATTGACCAAGGATAAAACAGGAATATTGAAGGAATTACAATTGCAGGAGAAAAAGAGCTCTAGCGAATAGCGATATCGCCAACCTTAATAAAAGTCAAATGCTTTTTAAATTTTGTATATCAAGTCAAACTATGATGGTCAATAGCTATTAACGTCCTCGACTATTTTTGTTTTGGGTAAAATCTATATGAGATTTATTTCCATTATTTTATGTACATTAACTATTTTTATTGAATTATTAGCCACTTTGATCATCAACGTTTTTTCGCCTAGCCACTTTGGTCAAAATTCAAGTTTTTTTAACTTATTTCATCATTAAAGATTTTTCGGCCTACCATTTTGGTCAAAAATATTTTTTTTTAACTTTTTTCATCACTAAAATTTTTTCTATCTGCCATTTTGATCACTAAAGTATTTTCATTCTGCCATTTTGCTCACTAAAGTATTTTCATTCTGCCATTTAGGTCACTAAAATTTTTGACCAAAATGGCAGATCAAAAACTTTAGTGACCAAAATGGCGTAATGAAAAAACTTTAGTGATGAAAAAAGTTAAAAAAAATTATTTTTGACCAAAATGATAGTATAAAAAATGTTTAATGATGAAATAAGTTAAAAAACTTGAATTTTGACCAAAGTGGCTAGACGAAAAAACGTTGATGATCAAAGTGACTAATTATTCATTTTTATTTATCTAATTATACTTCTCCATGATAATTTTTGGTAATGCACATACTCAACCAGATACTGTCCACTATTTACATATAAATTGCCGTAAAACGATATAATTAGATAAATAAAAATAAATATATGTAGAATAGTGAAAAAAATTATATATATTTTCCACAAACAAAAATAATTGATGAATATTTATAACCAATTTTCAAAACAGATATTCAACATTCTTGCAACTGTAGCATTTTGAAAATATCACTTCTTTTTATTTGGGTTGTACTGGACACATTTTGTTTTCAAATTGAGTTTAGGATTATCCAATTGCCCTTTTAATTTTTATTAGAAACTAGGTTACAACCCCGCGCGATACGCGAATTATTTTAAAAATAATATACCATTGATTTTGCTAATCAAATTAATCGTCATGAATATTTTATTTTTTATTTTGAAAAAATTTAAATTAAAACCATTACATTTTTGCATTTACAGTGTTTCTTAAAAGTAAAAATAACCAAAACAAAGATAAATTTTGTTACAGGAGGTGACAATTTGATTTTTTGGCCAACTCAAACAAAAAGGAAAAAAAAATATATCAAATCCAGAAAAGCATGTCTTCCTGCGGACAAACCCTAGGACGAATGGTAGGACAAATGGATCGTCCGCGACTTGCGAAAAACAGGTGCAAAATTTGTACAAAAGTGAATCTTGCACCAAATCAATCCCAACCCAAAATACAAGTTTAAAGACTAAAAACAAAGTACCAAATAAGACCAAAACATGATCAAACAAGTTAAAAATAACAAGTAAGCTAAATAACCATACTTTTCATGTCCAAGCACTTACACAACCGAATGTACGAAGGGCACCGTGCTATGTCCAAACGGTACGCACGATTATACACTTGCTTAGACACTACGAGCATAGCTACCCCTGTGACACGACTTCCCACAATTCGAGCTCAAGTATCTAGTCACGACTTTACGACAATAACTGTAAGGACCCTAGCTATGGTCCAAACTAGGAAGGTTCAAATAGTTCAAACACACTGAGTTCAGTTTCACCCTCTGAACGAACGAGTTCATATTTTAAGGACTCATCATACATTGTATCATCATTCAACACTTTTTACTCCACAAAACTGTTACAGTACCGATGATACACCTTCATCAGGTGAAGGTGTCAAAACCCCTCGTGAATCCGCATAAGGACATCCGCAGGACCCTCGGAATCCGCATAAGAACACCCGCAGGACTCCTTGGTATCCGCACACATCCCCATCACAGGACCCTCAGAATCCGCATAAGAACACCCACAGGATCCCTCGGTATCCGCACCATCCACATCGAACAAGTCCTGTCATTTATTATATCCTAGACAAGAGCTCAAAATAGGGCGACGACTTAGTCGACCAAAACCACATAGGACTAAAGATGACGGGACCAAATAGGACGACTCCAAGTATTAATTAATTAAGACGACCAAAGCGATAAATCAATTAGGCAAGTTCATTAATTAACCAATTGACAATTCATGGGTATCTCAATAATAACAATTCATGTAATAGCAAGTGTAATAAATAGTAAAACCATTCAGATTATATTATCACGTAAAATTAATCAAGTTCAAGGCAGAAGTCCAATTAACAAGACGATAAATACAATACTTGCAATTAATTCGTAAATTCAACAGTTCATGCAATAATTCACGTATAATTAATCCTTAAACAATTACGAATCAGTACCCAACATATATATAATAATCCGAATAGAAAATAACGAAAAGACGGGGTCTTTACCTCGATCAAAAGCAATTAAACAAGAAATCCCGTAACAGATCTATCCAATCCCGCTCTTGGTGTGATAACTTTCTACCCCCAACGCCGAATCACGATTCGTCTGCGCTCACTCGAAGGTCTTTCAATTCCCTTCAAAATCGATAAATAGTGCGTCGAAAACGAACGAGTAACGCTCCCTCTCAAAGTCTTCCCAGAATCTAACTCTAAAAATCTATCTTGGTTCTCACTGTTATGCGGCTGCCCCTCTCTTATTTCTTTAAGTTTTGTTTTATGAGAGTAGTAATCCTCTGCCCCCGTCACCTTATATGTAATATTATATTTTCCTAATCCTTTTCCTTTTTATTTTAATTAAGGTACTCTCCTAATCCTATTAGGATTCCTAATTCAATTCCAATATCAATTTTAATTAAATTATACCTCTAAGTGAATTACAACTAGTTCCCTAAAATACGATACACGTACGAAACACCCCTTGATAAAACGTATCCAAAACATAACACATAACCTGTTGTAAAAATAAAGGCAATTTGGCTCCACGGATCCAAAAACTATTTTAATTTGGTGGTTATTGTCCAAAAACTATGTTTTCAAAAAGTTCTATCCTAAAACAATTTATGTTTGGTGAACTAGATCATTCCGTTAAAAAATCCTTCAGTCAACTGTTAATTTAGAATTTGAACTTGGTCAACAGTAAAACTATTAGGGGCATTTTCGGTAGTTTCAGTTAATACCCCATCCCCTCCATTTTCGACTTACCCCACCCATATTCCCCATCTCCACCGCTGTACCACTGCCCTTCCACCACCACCTTCCATTCTCTCCACCGTTACGTTAGCTGTGTATCTTATCTCAAATTCCAATCAAACCAAAATTCTCATTTCTTATGTATTTCAAATTTCTTCTTTCTTCATAATAAAAATCTTCCTTAATTTGAACTTAAAATCGGAAAAATCTCTCTTTATAAATCCCAAAAAAACTACCTAATTTGATCATCAATTACAAATTCTTTACAAATTTGGAGCTTTTATTGTTTTGTGTTGAGACAGGAAATGGGAAGGGGAAAATTGTAGGTCGATGGTGGAGAGAATGGAAGGTGGTGGTGGAAGAGCAGTGGTACAACGGTGGAGATGGGGAATAGGGGTGGGGGTAAGTCGAAAATGGAGGGGATGGGGTATTAACTGAAACTAGCGAAAAGGTCGATGGTGGAGAGAATGGAAGGTGGTGGTGGAAGGGCAGTGGTACAGCGGTGGAGATGGGGAATAGGGGTGGGGTAAGTCGAAAATGGAGGGATGAGGTATTAACTGAAACTACCGAAAATGCCCCTAATAGTTTTACTGTTGACCAAGTTCAAATTCTAAATTAACAGTTGACTGAAATATTTTTTAACGGAAGGATCTAGTTCACCAAACATAAATTGTTTTAAGATAGAACTTTTTGAAAACATAATTTTTGGACAATAACCACCAAATTAAAATAATTTTTGGACCCGTGGAGCCAAATTGCCTAAAAATAAATAAACACGTAATCACATAATCGCACAAAATAAATTACGCCTACGCATTAAGTCACACAAAAATAAATTACACGCAAATAACACGTATGCAAAAGTTACGGGTTTCACATCCCCGCAAACAAAAAAGCATAGAATTCAGGAAGATTTTGCAAAAAAATTACCACGTGCTGTTCATTTTCATTTTTAATATCACTGAATTTATTCCATACTACTACATAAGTTTCAATTGTACAGAAGTTGTTTTGAGAGCATGGATCTGCATTTTGTTTTTGAAAATTCCTTTAAGATTTATTGTCAATGAAGCATGGCCCCCCAAAATTTTTAAAAATACTACAATTTATCGAATTTTTATGTGTATTTTGGAAAATTTTAGAAAATTTTATCAGTTTCGCACCCCCCCAAGAATTATTTTTTTGCCTTTTTTATTGCCCCCAAGAAATTTATCAGTTTCGCCCACTCCCAACACCAAATTCTTGGCTTCATCCCTGCAATGAAGCCATCCATTTTATATTTCTCACATCAAGCAATAGATGATATTCACATGATTTGTTGCAAAAGAGAAATAATATAAGTTTTTATCTTCTTGACATTAGCAATTTATTTATAGGACTTATTAAAATATGTAAACTCCAAATTTCCAACACTGACATGAATATAATTGCAGAGAATATGTATAGACATTCCAACTTAACACTGACATATTACTTACTGGTTTTCATATTGAATTGATCTTAAAAATGTGCAAATATCTATTGTCTACACGTTTTCATCTATGTATGATGCAATCTGATCCAAAATAAATGCTATGTTATCATACTAAACATAAAACTATATGTAGCAAACATTTGATTATCATTTTACAGGATGCGACTTCTCTCTTTATTCCTCTTGAAGTTTCTTTATTTCTTGACTTCTATGGCTTGGATCTATCCATCTTTCTTCCACTTTTGGTGTTTTTATCCCCTCATTTTGCCGTAAATCGTGATGAAATTTTTTCAAGGTATTTTGATTCAAGACTCAGATGCAAGATCTACTTCAGATCCTTCCAGATCTAGAGTTTCCCTCTAAACCCGGAGTTATTCTGAGCTCTTCCTCAGTTTTTTTCATCTTTCCGAGACAATCTATGGGACGGTTGATACGCCCATGGTCTCGTAGATTGTTGATTTCTAAGAAAGGTGTTGGAACTGAGTTTGCTACTACTGTTCAGTGATTTTGGAGAAGATGTTGCGAAGAATTTTATTATGTATTTATTTTTTCTACTGTTGTTAGTGTTTACCTAATACGTGTGGATTTTTATCTGTTATCATGTTGGTCTCCACCATTGTATAACTTTTATTTTTTATATTTTTTTTTAATGGCTTCGGCTATTTTATGATTAATGAATAATTTCTCATTTAGCAAAAAAAAACATTTGGTTAAAACCCACATTTGTTGTGTTTATGTTTATGGGTTATGGGAATCACCTCCCTCCCTCCCTCCTCTCTTCTCGACTATGCTTCAATTTGTGGCTTCTGACAATGCTTGCTTATGAAATGAATTTGGAAGTGGATTTTTAATTTTCCGGCTAATAGTGATTGCGGTGAACTTCAATTGCAGCTCTCATTACTTTTAGTTTCTTGGATTGCAAATTCATGAGAAAATAATCATTTGACAGTCCGTATATTCTAAGAATAGAACTTGAATAAAATATATATGTAATAACAGTCAATGAATTGAAAAAACCATTGTACCTTTTCAATCAAGATTAAATGGTCATCAAACTCTTATTGTTCTTGTGCGTTGTAAAGCTTCCATAATCTGATTCTTATTCTGTTTTGAGAAGCCACTATGAAATATCATATAAACATATGATTAAATATGGGCTAAATATGAAAGCAAGAACATGTTTGTATAGCAATTTAACAACCTGCAGCAGATTACATACACATATCATAACATGGTATATACATGGTATTCTAGATGACAATTAATGTGATTATGCAATAACCTCCATCTATCATTTGATTGTATTATATGTACTATGGTAAATTATTATGTTTTTTTTTAAACTGTAATGTCAGTGGATGAGAATTTATGCACGATGCTTGAAAGACTGTTTCTTGGTGCGTGGGGAAAATTGTTTAGGTGTTGCCGCAAATACTCAAGAATAAAAAAATACATACCTCTGCGGCTCTGATCGTACTTTATTCATGGATTGTTACTCGAAAAGAAAGGATTCTACACCGACAGTTCCTCCCCTCCCTACTTGTTCTTGGATTGTCATTCTACACGTACATTTTCTCGATGTTTTCTTCTTCTGTAAACAAAACATAATGAAGATTTTGTAGAAAATTACTCAATTTTTAAAAGAAAATAAAAAATCAGACTATATACCTTGACTTTTATTTTGCAAACAACCTTTTTCTTGGAGGCTCCCATTTTTCTGTAAACAAAAAATTCATAGGATTTGAGCTTTGGGGAAGGAAGATAGAAATAGCTATAACTCTTTTATCTTTTTTCTTGCAAACTTTTTATTTTTTCTCTATTACTTTTATCATAACTCGTGAATTGTGAAGATTTTAGAAATGAGTGATTTTTATAATGGAATTGTGTTGCTCATTCATATTCCTTTGTTTTGTTTTTGTTGGAAAACTCTTCACATTCTCTATTTAGACTTTTTCAGTTTTATAGATGAGAATTAAAGAGTCTTAAAATTCATTCATTAAAAAATACCAATGAACTTCTTCATCCAAAAAAGAAAACCATTGAACTTTTTCATTAAAAAAAAACCATTTAACTTCTTCATTAAAAAAAAAATTATTAAACTTCTTTACTAAAAAAAAACCATTGAACTTCTTCATTAAAAAAAAAATATTGAACATTTTGTTTTCTACATGATATCTCAAAGCATTTAAATGTATTATAACTATCTACTTTATTGAATACATTTAATTGTCATGTATAGGGAATTGTAAGAGTTTCTTAAATTCAATTAATTTATATTACATATTTTTGGCAAATTGGCTCCACAGGTCCAAAAACTATTTTTTTACAAAACACAGTATCAAAACAATTTATGTTTGGTGGCATAGGTCATTCCGTCTAAAATTCCACCAGTTAACTGTTAATTTGAAATTTGAAATTTGAACCTGGTCAACCCTAAAACTATCATGGGTATTTTTAGGATTTTACACATTAAATTAAACCCCTCCCATAACCCACCCCACCATTCCCCTCCCCCTAACCCGACCACCCCTTCCCCTGACCCTTCCCCTCACCTGTACAGCACCACCACCACCACCTTCATCCGCAAAACCTGCAACCACCTTCATCCCCCTCACTACCTCTCTCCCTCCCCCTCGCCTTCACAGCACCACCACCACCTTCACCTGACGCACCCACACCCCTACCTCTCTGCAACTTTCTTCCACTTTTCTTCACCAATGCCATTTTCACAGTTTTGTTGTAAATATGCATGCCAAGGTTGATTTATCATTTCAAACCTTTCTGTTCACAGAATAATATAGCAGATTCAACCTCATGTCTTATACAAAGATCTGATTTTTCAAACAAAACAACAATCAAGAAAGCCAAAATCAGATTGGGAAGACAAGCATTTAGTGGTGCAAACCTTTGAAGAAACTCAATTACCCATGAATTTTATACCAAAAACCCTTGTGGAAGAATTCAATACCACTCATGAAATTTGAGAATTCATAAAACATACTTCTTGAAATGAAACCTCCAAATTCAATTATAAAAAATTTATGGTAATATTGGATAAATTTGTGGAAGAAGATGGTATTGGTGTGATGGTGGAGGCGTTGACCGACAAATTAATGATGCCGAAAATTTTTAGTGGACGAAAAGTTTTGATGGGGGAAGGGGATGAAGGTGGTTGCGGGTTTTGCGGATGAAGGTGGTGGTGGTGGTGGTGATGTTGTAAAGGAGATGAAGAGTCGGGTTAGGGGGAAGGGGTCGGGTCGGGAAGGGGAGGGGAGGGGACTGGTGGGTCGGGTTAGAGGAGGTTTAATTTAATGTGTAAAATTCCAAAAATGCCCCTCATAATTTTAGGGTTGACCAGGTTCAAATTTCAAATTGATAGTTGACTGATGGAATTTTGGACGGAAGAACCTACACCGCCAAACATAAATTGTTTTGATACTGTGTTTTGTAAAAAAATAGTTTTTGGACAATAATCGCCAATTCGAAATAGTTTTTGGACCTGTGGAGCCAATTTGCCCATATTTTTTCTATAATCTATAATTATACACAAAATTTATAGTATCATTTATGAACTAAACTATTCATCTTCTAACATTGGCATTGATCTAGTTTATTGAATACATTTAATTGCCATGAATAGAGAATTGTAAAAGTTTCTTAAATTCAATTCATTTATGCTACATATATTTTATCATAATCTATAAATATGTAACTTTAGAATGAAGATGAAGATTATAACTAAACTATTCATCTTCATAGTAACTTTAGAATGAAGACGAAGATTATAGCTAATGAAACACTATGTTTAGAAGAAAATTACTGTCAAAGTTGCCACATGAAAACTTATGATTGGATCACATCTCATAATATGTCACATGTCACATCATTAAACTTCTATCTCAACTTGACATAACTTTATATATTATAGACTAGATAGAATTCTTATTTTTAAACTACATCTTAAAAAAGTTTTAAATTGAGACAAATTAAATTAAAAGAACCCACTTAAAATAAAATTATTATTCTTAGAGGTTCTTTTGCAATTAACTCATGATTGGATCACATCTCATAATATGTCACATGTCACATCATTAAATTTCTATCTCAACTTAACATAGCTTTATATAGGAAAATCGCCTATTTGGTCCTTTTCATATTTCGAGTTTGAGGTTAGTATCTTTTTCATATTTTTCCTAATTTTAACGTCCTTTTCGAATTTACGTTCCGCCAATAAGATCCAACCGTCTAATCTTCTGTCTTTTCCCCGTTATCTCTGTCTCGTGCACAACACGTGGCACTTTAACACAGGGGTATTTTTGTCGTACCCAATAAAGGGCATCAGTTAAAACACTTCTAACCCTTCTCTTCTCCAAAAAATTTACCCATTTACAACAAATCTTCCTACAAACATTTTTTTTGATAGCTTCACTCTTCCATGTACAACCTTAGTTGGCAGCACCTTAGCTTTATTTGTTCCATTTTCTCCTTCTAATCTTCTTTTTAGTTGTGGTATGCCACATTGTCTCATCTTCTTTGGAGGCAATACTGGAACCCTTGTAGACATTGGCTAATTGTTAGAAGCATTTGCAGGTCTAATGATTGGTTCATATGCCTTCTTGTAAGCATCAATTGAGTAGCAACTATAAACAAAATATATGAGTTTGCTACCCTGTTTTGAAAGTGCTGCTATTGCATGGGCACAAGGAATGCCTGACAATTCCCATGCCCTACAGTTGCAAGTTCTCATACCAGTATCAACAATAAATTGATCATTGGTTGGACTATGTCTCACCAATTTGTAAAACAAAACAAGCTAATTCAGCAACCTTTTCGAAGAATTTTTTTTTTGAAATTGAATCAGTTTATTACCTCAAACTCATTACCATCAGCATAAGAAGCAAAACTATGCCTAGAATTATGTTTCTTATTCTCAAGTATTTTCATGATTCTTGGACATATTTGACCTTTGTATTTAGCTGCCCAATCTCTCTTTGATTGCATAGTAAGCAATAAGTAAACTTTGATGCTTTCAAGCATTGCTAGAATAGGTTTTTCCCTTGCACTCAACAAATGCCTATTGTAGGTCTCACAATGGTTATTCAACAGGTGGTCACATTTAAATCCTATCCTAAAGTGAGATCTGCTCTAATGGACTGGGTGAGTATGTTTCACAAACCAGTCATAAGCAACCTCATCCAATTCCTTTAACTTGTTATACTCATGTTCAAACTGTCTAACATAAGTTGCCTTTGCACAATTACATACATATTCTTTGAGAGAAATACCTGGATGCAACATTTTAAAGTTGCAATGGATGTGTCTGAAGCAGTGCCTATGTTCAACACCAGGCAGTTCATCAACTACAACAATTCTCAACCCCTGCAATCCCAAAAGAAAAATATACTTAGTTCAATCTTAAAAGGAACATGTAAATTAATCTAAATTGTTAACAACCTTTTGTCTATTCGAGATAATACACCAGTCTTCAGTCATTCTCATTCCAAGATCATCTTTGATACCTTGAATAAAACACTTCCAGCTTGCTGTAGTTTATGTGTCTACAACTGCATAGGCCAAGGGGTAAACTCCATTGTTTGCATCAATTCCAACTGCTGTTAATAGTGTCCCTGGATGTGACCCCTTTAAAAAAGTTCCATAAAGTCCAATGACTTTCCTACAACCAACTTTGAATCCCTCATTGACAACCCCCAAGCATACATACAACCAATGAAACATATCTTTGCCAGTTGCAGGGTCTATTACTTTTTCCATGTAACATGTAGTGCCAGGATTACTCATTTTTAGCTCTTCCAAGTAATCCAACAGAAGTCTATACTGGTCCTTGTAGCTACCCTCAATCAATTCATTTGCAACATGTTTAATTTTGTAGACTTTGTTAATGGAGACCTTCACATTAAGTTCAGTTTTAACTTTCTTCTGAAATTCTGTAGCTACTACCCCAACTTGACTCCTGAATTCAACAAAGTACCTTTTTGCAATATACTTTGAAGTAGCTAGTTTATGGTCCATAGTTGTTGCACATGTATGTGCTGGTCCTAGCAACCTTATTTGGAAAGTAGAACTACCATCTGCTATCTTGTTACAAAGTAATCTCCAAGAACAATTAGCACCCAAACAATCAACATAGACTCTAATACCATCATTTTTTGAAATCTTAAGATCTAGACTATCATTGACGCCATAATTAACTAATGCTAACTGAAAGACCTTCTTGGAGCTGAACACATACCCATTTCAAACTTGGGATTCAACATGTCTCTGTCAGCCCTAAATGTAGGGTAGTCATTTTGATTTAGCTTTTCCTTAGGGAGCTCAGACTCTTCCTCAATTGCATCTGCACCTCCATCAACATTGGTTTTTTTCTTTCTTCTTCTTAGAGATAATTTTTGGTGCTTTCAAGGCTCCTCATCACTTGACTTCTCACCCTGCTTCAATTCACCTTCTGATTGTTCATTTTCAGATACTCCACCCACTCTTACACACTCATTCTCATACCAATCTTCTAAAACATTCATCTCTTCCAAAAACAGCTGTTTGTTCAAACTCTTAGCTTTGGGCTTGGCTGCACTAGTAGTCTGATTATATTGTCTCCTAACTTCAGCCTCAACATCATTGTCAAAGTCTTCCAAACCATCATCCACAAACTGCTGAAAAAGTTCATCATCATCTACTTCTTCATAGTCTCTGTCAACAATGCTAGATGCATCATATTCATCATCTTCATTATCCAAAAATTCATCTTCAAGCTGTTCAGATACAGGATAAAAAGTCATTTTTTTTGGCAACACTTTTTTTACTTTTGCCTTTACTTCTACCAGGTGATGCAAAACTATTGCAGAATGGGTCTATATTTTGTTCAAAAGTGTTCTCATTAACAGGGGATTTTGGTTCATAAATTGGGCTTTATGGATAAGGGCTGCTCAACATCTGGGTGTGTGCGTGCGTATTGGCGATTTTGAAACAGGAGAGGGTCTTATAAAGCACTTTTGGGTGCGGCTTGGAGGAGGAAGTAAATCGTTGATATTATTGATACCGAGTGCAGTTTTATGGGTGCTGTGGAGAGCTCGTTGTCGATTCTTTTTCGAAGGCCGAATGGCAACTCCACGAATCTTACAACATGAATTGGACTTATATATAGGAGATGTCTGTAAAGCAATGAAAATAGAGCACATATCTCAGCCAAAGCCGGCCTCTTTGCGAACAATAAAGATTCTATACTGGTATGATTCGTCCCGGAATATTACCGCAATCCTTAATGTGGATGGAGCGTCGAGGGGGAATCCGGGAGAAGCGGGGCTCGGGTGTATTCTCAGGACCCGAGAAGGCAGATTCATTGGAGCACTTTCGAGTTATATTGGTGAACAGACCAATTCCCGGGCGGAGATGGAAGTATTGTTTCGCGGACTACAATTGGCCGATTCTTTGGGTTACTCGGATCTATTAATCCAATCTGATTCTCAATTTGTGGTTCAAGCAGTTCAAGATAAAATCATTAGAACGTGGTCTTTGGATAATTTTTTTCACAGGGCCTTATCACTAATGCACGATTACACAATTGAACATGTTTATCGCGAAGTGAATAAGGTAGCTGATTCTCTGGCAAATATTACTTGTGACACGAAGACGTAAATTTTATATACGCGATTCGAAGACCTTCCGAGAGAGGTACGTGGGTTATGCAATTTGGACCAACAAGGGATTGCGCACGTTCGGCTCAAGTAAGGGATCAGCTGAGGATAAGCATTATGAGAAGGTCATTGAGGGAGACGTCAAAGACTGACGGAAAGGCTGCTAGGAATTTGGCGAAATTGGGACTTTTTCAGGCAGTTCTACATTCTGGTAATTGGCCCAGCTGAAAAGAATCAGTACTATGCACTTGTTGACGACGAAGAGGAGGCTGCTGAGATGGCTCTGCGAATCCTCTGTTCCATTGTAATCTCCTCTGTCTTCTTTCTTTCGTTTGTGTGTATTGTACTCTTATCTTGCTATATATATAAATCCTTATTAAAAAAAAAAAAAAAATTGGGCTTTCTGGAACAACATCATCAGGTATTCCAGGTCCTTCATTTGGACCTAAACCATCCCCTGGAACATCATCATTAGTATCAAAAGCTGGGGCAGTGAAATCAATGATGTCTTTTTCATCATAGCTTGGTGCAACCTCTTCATGCTGAACCTAACCAAGCAATTCAACAGGCTGAAGTGACTCATCTTCAATATATTTGATGAAAGCAAATTCATTGGTGCCTTCAACATGCTTGTAAAAGACTTCAACAAACCTAGTAGACTCAGCATAGGTTGCCATCTCAATCACAACTTCATTTGTTATCATTAACTTCCATCCTTCATGACCATACAAATATGAAATTCTCCAATAAAATTCTATGTAATTTCTATACTCCAAAAGGTAAGCCATCTTATCCAAGACAACCATTGACATTGTCTTCTTCAGACAGTGCTAAAACTGTGTCACATTACCACCTAAGTATTGATTCAACCCATCAACTTCAAGAATTGTTCCACCATGGTTTACTTTAATAGTAAACTTTCCATCACCTTCTTCTACAAAAATAGAGCATTAAATATTAAAATAATGACCACAAGTCACAAAACCCTAGAATAATACCAAAACTACTGCTGAAAAGAATAGGGGACCACAAACAATTTCATAAATAAGACATTAACTAATACCAGAGCAGGGGGCCACAATACACTCAAACAACATTCCATTAAACAACAAACATTTGACAAAAAAGGTAGGGGACCACCAACAAAAAAAAAAAAAAAAAACTGATAGCTTCCAAACTTTACAAAAGTACAATAGCAAACCCAAAAAATAAAAGCTTTTTAGATATCCCAAAAAAAATATACACAAACCCAAAGCAAATAAACATGTATACCAAATAAAGAATAATCTTAAACTAATTAAAATTTCAAAATAGAAGAATAAATTCTGAATATTAACTCAACTCACCATATTCAGCTGGTTTGGCTCCCGGTTTCCTAATGTACATATCAAGACTTATCGCCAAGTTGCTGTTCCTAACGATTGTTAGGACGGATTCGAAGATTGGGACAGTTTGATTTAGGTGATTTTACTGTTTGTACGAAGAGGCTATTTGAAAGGTAAACACCCTATTTTTTTGGGTAAAAAATCGCAAAGTGTACAGAAGAGAAGGGTTAGAATTGTTTTAACTAATGCCCTTTAATGGGTAAGACGAAAATACCCCTGTGTTAAAGTGGCACGTGTTGTGCATGAGGCAGAGATAACGGGGAGAAGATAGAAAATTAGACGGTTGAACTTTATTGGCGGAACGTAAATTCGAAAAGACGTTAAAATTAGGAAAAAAACAAAAAGGATACTAACCTCAAACTCGAAATACGAAAAATACCAATTAGGCGATTTTGCCCTTTATATATTATAAACTAGATAGAATTCTTATTTTTAAACTCCATCTTTAAAAAGTTTTAAATTGAGACAAATTAAATTAAAAGAACCCACTTAAAATGAAATTATTATTCTTAGAGGTTCTTTTGCAATTAACTCTTTCAATTTGGATATTTCTAAATTAAAAAAAAAAAAAGCTTTACTATTTGACACATGTACATCAGCTGGGATATAATTGTCTTTTCAAATGTGAACACATTCCTTCATCCCTTCCAATATTTTTTTCACCCCCTTGATGCCTTTTCCACTCCTTTTGAGCTTGCATGTGAGCAAAAGTAATTCCTAAGAAGAGAAATTGAATTTTGTTTTTTTAAATCAGGTCCTGAAAGCAAAAATTTCACCTAGATAATTTCATGGGATTTCTACAATGATCAAATTGTAAAGATTTCCCAACTTCAGCTAGAAAATTTGGGGATTTTTTGAGTTCAGAAGTGAGATTAGCCCAAATTTATCTCCAGAAGAGGTATATATGCTTATTCTGAGTTTCAATATGACAATGGGTTTCTGGGTTTAGTTTGCTTATTTGTCTTGCTTGGGTTTGTTGCTAGTTTGGGACATTTCTTATACAATGAGAAGTATGTGTTTTATCTTATAAATTGTAAACCTATTCGTGATTGACTCGATGATCAAGTGTTTACTTGCTATCCGTTAGGTCACAGATTCGAATCCCGAAACAGCATCTTTATGAAAAATAAGGTTAAAACTGCGTACATCGGACCTAAAATAATGGTAAGACTGCGTGCATAGAGGCCTTCTCCAACCCTCCTAATGTGGGATCCTTGTGCACGACCTTTTTATACTGAATTATTTTGCTGCATGCAAGTATTGTAATGTGATTTACTACTATTATTGCTACTTTTCTTGGTATACTTATAGTATTTGAATTGCTTTTTGGATTGAATGTTGAAGACTGTAGAATCTTTCATGAAGGAGAATACAGTGCATAATTAAGTCAATTAGAATATAAGTTTTCTGTTGGGCTTGAGGACATTTCAGAAATGATTAGCTCCAGCAAGACATTGGCCTCTTCTGTTAAGCTCTCATATTCAATGTAATTGATTTTGACCCCCCCCCCATAAAGTGACCCCACCTATAGAATTCTGGTATATTGTTTAAAAAACTTATAAAACTCTTAGTATATTTTTGAATAATTTGCTTGAATTTCTCATGATTGATTATCGATTAGTTGTAATTTTTGTTAGGTGGGTGTAAAGAAACTTCTGGTGCCATATTTGGTTGGAAGATCAATGATGCACCGGCAGGAGCACCACAAAGTTGATTTAGTTGCCTGTAAAGACTATGAAGAGGAAAGAAGTCTTCTGAGCACTGGTCTTGCTGGCAGAAGTGTTTTGGATCAAGAGCAATCTCCACTTGATGAATCAAGCCCTTGTTCTACATCACCAAAATGTTCGGCCCCCCTTTGTCGGCAGTTTTGGAAAGCCGGAAACTATGAGCATGGCCTTGTCTCCAACCTAGCACTTCAGAGTATTAATTGCTTCTTTTTATCTTGTCTATCAACGTCTTAAAATCAATTATAAGTAAGATGGAGGAAAATGATAATCTTAGGATTATTCTAAACTAATTCTATACCCGATTAATAGTGATCCTTTGGTATGTTTGTCAGTAACCTATGTTGTAACCTCGGAATCTAATCATTTGAACATATGCATTAAGATATGCCATGAATTCCAGTATAACCTCTTGTTTTTTGATGGACAGAAGGCAATGGTTACTTGCATATTCACCCCAAGTTCCTTCATTCAAATGCTACTTCACATAAATGGGTCTTCGGTGGTATGTAGCTTGCGTTATTCTGAGCTCTGGACTTGTGTTATTCATGCATACACTATCAATTACTCCCTCGGACCCAAATTGATTGTCCACTTTTCTATGCATAATGAATAGGGAAGTGGACATTCAATTTGGGAAGGAGGAAGTTATTTTTTTGATGTATTGGACCTTCCCCATACCCTATGATGCGGGATCCTGTGCACTGGGTATAAAAAAAAAACTGTATCATCTAACCTGTTATATTTGTTGGATGAATGTTTGCAGCAATAGCAGAGCTTCTTGACAATGCTGTTGATGAGGTAAAACTCTGCTGGTAGTTTCTATCTTAACAAACGAATTAGTGTAATGCAAATCGTGATGTTGTCTTTTCTTTTCTCTTCTAAAGGGATATTTAAAAGAGTTGCTTTACATGTTAGATTGTTAGCTCTCACATTGTCATGAGGTTTGAAAATTCACAAAATTGATCAGAACAGATGAAATGATGCTTAATAAGTTACCTTGTTCTGCTATAACTTTCCTATACAACCTGAAAAGGGATGCTTATAGATTATGAGAAGGAAATGCATCTATGGAACTTTCTTTTATTTAGTTAAACTTTCAAAAAATTTAGACGGAATAACTGAAGATGTGGGGGAGGGGTGGGGGGGGGGGGAGTGCAGTGGAAGAAGGAATTGATAAAAATGCTGTGGTGGGGTAAGCTAATGTCTGAGGAACTTGAGAGGATCAGGCTTTTACTTGATGAAGAAAAGTTCAGAGTGATAGCATAATTTTTTTGTCATGCTAATCCTTTAGCTTTATACTTTTGGCTCTTTATGTTGCATCCATTGCTTAGATACAAAATGGGGCGACCTTTGCCGTCGTAGATAAAACATTGAATCCAAGGGATGGAAGTTCAGCATTGTTGATTCAAGGTATTGTGTTTTCAACGTCTGTTTCACCAACTTTCCCACTAGTTTTCTTCTGAGACCTGAGAATTTGCTTTAGATGATGGTGGTGGAATGGATCCCGACGCAATGCGGCGCTGCCTGAGTTTTGGTTTTTCAGATAAGAAGTCAAAATCAGCTATTGGCAAGTGTAAGGAACTAAGGCTCCCATTCTCTAATTTCCTTTACTTCTTTCCTCCACATATTAATTTTAGGTTTTTCAGATGGAAATGGGTTTAAAACTAGCTCTATGAGGCTTGGGGCAGATGTCATTGTTTTCAGCCGTCATATGCAGAACAGGTTTGAAGGATAATTGCCCCTTGTTTAAATTTTCCATCTTTCGTAATGGTTTTTTGTGACTTCATTTTATTTAACAAGAGGTACATTATTTTGTACATCAGATGTTTCATTTGCATGATGCATGTGCATCTACATTGATATTCTGTGAAATTTAAATATTGCGGATAATTCATTGGTTTGTGTCCAAGTTTATCATGCTTCTCAGTAAGTTCAAATGTTTTTGTTTTTTGTTTTTGTTTTTTTCTTTAAACTTTTTATTGGTAGATGTAATATCATTGTAATTGGTCTAATGTTGCTTGGATGAAGAAGATACAGATTCAAGGGGTATGTTTCTATAGGATGCTAAAAATATGTGTTACAGCTAGGAAAGCCTCTGAGATCCACTGGGGTGGTTCTTGAAGTTTTATTAGAAAATGGAAGCATGAACCTTGTAGCAAGTCGAGGAAACCTCTGTCTGTTCACATTTAATTGAAAAGCATTTCTATTTATTGGAAAATCCTGTGGCTCTTAATCTCATATATATAGCTTGATGATTATCTGCAAGACCACTATTTTAACACACTTCCAGGGCTCCTGAATTTGCTCCTAGATATTGCAAATAGAAACATGATTTCGCTTTTTATCCACTTCCTAAATAAAAGATGGTTATTCTGCTGAATAGTACTATAAAAATGTCATTTTCGTGGCTTTGGAATTTTGCAGTGGAACATTATTTTAACCTTTCCTCTGTTAATATTTCTTTTCATTGCAAGGAAACGGACTCAAAGTATTGGCCTTCTATCTTATACATTTCTGATGCAAAGCGGCTGTAATAGAATAGTTGTTCCAATGGTGAGTTTGGAGTTCATCTGTTCTAGAGGGAGTTCTTTATGGACATGCCAGAATTTTATTCTTCGATTTTTTAGTTACTTCTGTAAAATAGTGTCTTACATCTTATTTCTTTTTCCAATTGGATCTGAATGATTTTATAATGATTTTATGGTCATGTTGTTAATTGTTAGGAGTCTTCTTAAGAATGGGCATTTCCATGACGTAGTTAAAGATTTTAATACAGAGAGGAAACAAGAAAGGATCGGAGAAATATTTGTCTAGGTAGACAGAACTCTTGATAGAATTCATTAATTTGTCAGATGTACTAAAAAACACAAATCCTTGACCTTCTCTTCCTGTCACGTTGGAGACTGTTATATTGAATTCCATATTTGGAGCCTGTACGTGGAAATCCCTACATTGGACCTAGTTGGCAATACTCGGTGTCGATTCTCTGTAGGGTTTGATGTGCATGTGAAATCCATACTATTAAAGTTTTGGTAATGATGGATTCTTGTATGCACAGGTTGATTATGAGCTCATCCTCGAAACTAACACATGGAAGACCTTAAGCAGTGAGCAGCACCATATGAACAATCTTTCCTTCTTGTTGCAGTGGTCTCCATATTCGGCAGAAGTAGAGCTTTTGAAGCAAGTAAGCTGAAACTTATATCAGCAGACTTCTTGTCAAAGTTCAATCTTCTTTGCATAATTTTGGCAACTATTTTAAATGTTGAGCTTCTTTTTACATCTAAATCTTTGTCCTTTTTAGTGTGAAATGCCATTTACTTCTAAGTTTCCCTTTGTCCTCTTTTTTGGGCAGTTTGAGGATGTTGGTCATCATGGGACAAAGATCATTGTGTATAATTTGTGGTGCAATGATGACGGAAACATGGAGCTTGATTTTGAGTCAGATCCTGAGGTTTAAATTAAATATTACCTTTTCAGTTTGTCTAGCGTTTCTGTTACAAAAGTTTCCTTGTAGTTTGGCTTCTTGTGACAAAAAGTCATTACAGGATATTCGTATCTCTGGAAAAGCAAATAAGAATAGAAAAGGTCCTAACATATCAATAATGGAGCATCATCTTGCTAACCGTCTTCACTTTTCACTCCGTGTAAGTATAAATATAGGGTACATTAGTAATTTTTTCTTTTCCTTTTAAGGTTCTTAATATTTTATTCTATCCACATCTTCAATTCCTTCTTTTTCATATGCTCCAATAGGCATATCTATCCATCTTGTATTTACGAGTCCCAGAGAATTTCTGCATTCTATTGCGCGGACGAGTTCTCGAATATCATCATGTTGCTAATGATCTCAAGTATCCGGAGTTCATCTTGTATAGACCTCAGATCAGCGGATGTAGGGAGGTTGGATACATTTCTCAAACTCCTCCATCTTTGAAATGTCCAATCTTTATGAAATAATTCTGCATTTACTTTGTCTTGCACCTTTGACGTTCATCCATTTCATATTTGTTAGTTTCTATGGTTATTGACGTTTAGGTTTTTTAAGAATCTAATTTAAGCTTTACTAGTTCTATGGTTACAGATGACCTGCATGAGAACTGGTGTGGAGACATTTGAAAGTGTCAAGGGAGGCATCATAACCTTAGCTTATGATATATTTTAGGACCTTAGGATTAATCAAATTCCTCTATAATAATGTTCACATCTCTGGTTACTGTGTATTTCTCAACTTGATTACATATATATTTCGTTGCATTTTTTCACAAAACTTGGTAAAGGCTCTATTCACAGAAGTGGTGTAGATTACACGCTTAATTTGGCCTTTTATTACAAATTGAAAATATATTTTGTGCTATGAATGTATTATTGCTGATCATATGTTGTAGTTTTCTGCTGGATATAGGTACAAGTTATTACAACAATTGGTTTCCTGAAGGAAGCTCCAAATGTGAATGTACACGGTTTCAATGTCTACCACAAGAATCGTTTAATATTGGTGAGTAGTTTTTTCTCTGTTTGTTTGCTTTTCAGTTTATCACTTCTTCAGCATCTTTCTTACCTTTTCTCGGAAAATGTCCACTAAAAAAATTGGGATTTGAGAATCTAAATGATAATTTTGTAGCCATTTTGGCATGTGGTTAGCTCTTCTGGCAGTAGAGGAAGAGGTGTTGTTGGTAAGAAGCCTCTAAAGCCCTTTGCTTTTTGTGAAAATGGTTCTCATCTTCCTTTTTTGGTGATTAGTGGCGTATGACTTTGCTCTTAGGTGTTCTGGAAGCAAATTTTATTGAACCAACACATGATAAACAAGGCTTTGAGAAGACTGCGATTTTTCAGAAGCTTGAGCAACGTTTGAAAGAGATGACATGGGAATACTGGTAAGCTATCTTGTTTCAAGGGCAAAGAGAAAATGCATCTAGATTGGTGCTGTGACACTAATCTATATCTGTACTAGAAGCGTGAAAGGGGTAGGACGATTCACACTTCTAAGTGTTTGTTTGTTTGTTTGTTTTTTGGATGGTCTAATATTCCCTTATTACTCACCGTTGTTGGATTAATTAGTCATGATTGAAAATTAAATGTACGGTGTGCCCTTGAAGTATTGTTGAATTAAATTAGTTATCATTGAAAAATACATGAAATCGAATATGGTAGAGTATTATAAATTTTACATTGAGCTCATAAAATAATAAACGTTGTTTTTCGATCAACTACACTCTGCAAATCAGACATACAAGTTCAAAGAAAATACTCCCTCCATTCCCATTTAATTGTTGTTTAGGAAATATATAGGTATCCAAATTAATTGTCGTTTAAGGTTCTTTTATTAGTTGTCAACAATTTATTCCAATTATACCCTCGATATTTCTTTTATTTGCCGCATTTGCCATCCCCATTTTTTCCTTTCTTTTCTTATGCTATAGAAGTGAGAGAGAGGGGTAAAATTGAAACTTTTGGTGAAAATGATAAGTTTCTTAATTTTCTAAAATTGTCTAAAGAGTCTTATATTTAGGAATGGAGGGAGTAAAAACAGAGAAAACAGTATTAATCTACAAAAACCTAAAACTGAGATACTTGATACCAAGATATCAATTACTTTTCAAGTAAATATCAAAATGAAAGTTTTATTTAATCAATATTACTTGCATAGTACTAGTTTCTCTAAATGCATTGAGATTCTTCAGAAATGCCGGAAGGGCTATTTTCTTTGTGTTTGTGCCTGAGTTTAATTTTTTGTTATTTTTTAAGTTTCCCCCCAGTTATTGGGGACTTAATGGGTTATGCTATTGTTATTGTTTTTTAGTTTTCCTCCATGTGATTTCCAGTATCATGTTGCCGAAGTTCAGCTATCCATGTATTTCCCTGCAGAAGCTACGGCTAATTACTTTCTGGCAACCTATGAGGATGGTGACACTGAAATACCGTGCATTTGTGGCTTTTCAGGGATTACCACTGTGGACTCTTAGGCTATCAGGTTCAGAGAAAAACCCAGGCAATGACTTCTCAGTGTGACTCTGGACAATATCGTAGCTTATCTCAGTATCATTCTTTCAATTTCTTGCCTGGGAACCAGAAAAATGCATCCCATCGTGACTCAGAGAAAGGTAATGATTCCAAAAAAGTTCTTTGCTTAGAGGAAAGTTTGTGTTCATGTTAGGCAATTAGCTTATGTGTTTTCTGATTGGTTAGGAACATCACTAAAAAGAAAAGCGCCTGATCATCTAGTAGAACCTGAATGGATGAAAAGGAAGGTTGGATCACGAGAAAATACAATAGCCATCGATCAGGAAATTCTGGTACTTGTCCTGAATTTTACTATTTCTTGTAGTTGTCATCTCGTGTTGTTGACCTGTCACTTGCATAAAATCAATAGAAATGCCCAATGCATGCTTGTTTTGCAATTTCATACTTAAGTTCCATTGGTAGAATATCAGGAAACTAAATAGAGAATCAAATTGATGGGATATATTTATCTAGCCTGCTTTTAGCACAGTTTTCAATCATCAAATGTCTCTCAATTGAGTCATGTTAGTGAATTTTAGAAAAGTTGTGGTCTTTGGTGGTTGGGAACCGTTTCTCATATTTTATTCTCTCTTGTTTCTCTGGGGTTTTCTTTCCCTTTCCCCCCTCTTTTTCGCCTGTATGTCTTTGTTTTGGGGTGGGGGATTCGAAGTGGTTATGAATACTTTATAAGGAGGATAAGAAATCACTCTATACGGTGAGGAACAACTTTTCTTTATTCTCTAGAAATGCCAACCGGCTTAGGCCCCATGGGTACCTAGGTATCAGTTATGTTCTATCTTTATCACAGACGCTCAATAATGGGATGTGTCAATCTCCCCCCTCCAGCAGACTCAAAATGAGTCAACGGACGCCATAAAGGCATGACCGCGAGAGAAAACAAATGCAAATATGATTCATCACACCCATTTTGTGATTTTTCCGCTAAAGCCTTTGTATGATTTGACCTCATAAAATGTTCAGTGTAGAAATCATACATTTTGTCGGGCAAAAACTCTTAGAGGAATGAGATGGTAAAACAAGCCATGCTTTGCTTTGCCAAGAATCTTCTGTTTCCCCTTTCCTTTGCACTTATTTATTTGTCATTACTACTGGATTATGCAGAAATGGTGATCTCGGCTTTTGTTCCCGACATTCTACTTGAACGCTTTAATCATGTTTTTAGCAACAACTCTTGGGCTAGAAGAATTATGTGCTAATGCCCGCTTTGCTTTTTGTTTAGCCTGTCAGTGATGGTAATGCAGGTAGTTTACAAAATCAAGAAGCTGCTAACTTGATTAAAGAACAGCAAAAGCTACATGCAAAGTATGTATGAAATAGATTAAATTAAACTGCTATCTTTGCTTTTAATCTTGGGATGTGATTAAAACGTTGAAGTTCCGTTTTGCTATTAGATGTTTATTTGTCTTTCTGTGTTATGTTTCAGGTGCTTGGAATATAAGAAAAGCACGAAAGAACTTAATCGAAAGGTACTATATGGCATACACATACTTCTTTTTTGTCCCAATACCATTAATTATTAATTTTTTTTTTAATGAAAAGCACGAGTGTCAATTCAACAAGAAGGCTGCTGAATAAGATGAGGTCTAGTTTCCTTAAGAGGCAAGGCAGCCCAAGTAGAGATGAAAGCTTCATTAAAACATGCAAGGTCTAATACGGAAAATGTTTTCGTCAAATAACTCTCTGGATTTTGGAAACTGAGTTATCTTTCTTCCTTTTCCCCGTAATGGATGATGAATCTTGGATTCTTAGCTAAATAACTCGACTGATAATGGATCGGTTTTGAACTGTTTTTTCAGGCAAAATTGTGTTTTCAAGTATTTGTTTCGCCACAAACGCGATGACACTGTCGACTAACCTACTCTAATGACTTCTTTCCGTTCTGCAGGTGAACCGTCTGAGGATCGAAATAGGGGAGGCACGACATGAATATATCGGATTGTTAGCTGAATTGAAATCGTTAAGAGGATGAGAAACCAGTTCAACAATATCGTTGATTCGTGGTTCCTTTTTCCTATTTTATCTGGACATGGACATTCTCAGGGTGCTAGGTTTTGCAAGGTACATTTGTTCATGTTCTATATATGATTTTGTCACATTCTCAGTGGCTCTTAACATTCAACTTGACTGATAATTTCTTCTCTTTTTCAATATTTCAGAATGTTTGAGTGCATTTTGAAGAACAAAAACTATAATAATTAATATTGTAATGATTTTTAGTTATATTTTCATGAAAGTTCATTTTTTTTAGGTTATATAAAGCATTAATTTAATGTTCAGCATAAGGTCCAAAATGATTGAAAAGGCCTTGTGCTAGGGATGCCAACAAGTTCGGGCCGAGTCGAACCCGGCTAGCATAACTCGAAAAAATGTGAGCGTGGCTCAATATTCAAGCTCGAATTTTATGTGAGTTGAGCGTGAGCTGTTAAAACTCGCACCCGAAGATGAATAATATATTATTTATATTATGTATATATAATACTAAATTTCTAATTAAAAAAAAACATATAAAAAATGGCGGCAAAACTCATTGATTCTTTTCTCTTTTTCTCAAACCCTATATTGGTTTATCTTAATAAATAAATTATTGTATTATGTATATTTGTATTCTTGTCAGGATTTAATCTCATGGCTCATTTATTCCACTATTCTTGCTACATATTTTTTTTTTACTAATATAAATTTAGATCACGAGGCTAGCTCGAACTCACATTAAAATGTGAGTTGAGCGTGAGTTCAAAGTTTATGAGCTTTTCCGGGCTGAGCGTGAGCTGAGCTTTCCAATTTTTATGCGATCTGAGTGTTGCACCCCGTAACCTGGGTGATACATAGCAGTGTCTCATTGGTCGATGAGACACCAAAGCCACAACAGAGTTACTAAAAAGGGAATTCATTATGTATTAATCCAAAAATAAGAGTTAAACAACGAAAATTAAATTACTATAATTGAAATTGTTTAACATTACATTAATGAAATAAAATAATTGAAAAACTAAAGTGATCACTATCGTTCCTCTAAGGCATATCAGATTAGGATCACTCATCGTATTTTCCATCCCAAGCATCATCACTATAGCTAGGATCAACATCTACATCACCTGCACAGTAAGAAAGCGAATGGACTGAGCTTTGAGGCTCAGTAAGGACTAATATAATCACAGGAATAAATAACAAATAGACACAACAGTTTCCCGTTTCCCAAAATCTATTTTGAAATGATGTAAGACACGATAAATACACTGAATAATACACTGCACAAGTCCCACAGGACACTGAACAACATGATCATTGAAAAGACAGAGTTGAGAACCTCACAAGACAGAACACAACACAGCTCACTGTGACACTCCGGTCGACCTAATCCGTAGTCTGATCGACCGGTGGTCATCTTGGATCAAACAGACAGAAAACTGAGGCTCTGGTCGACCACAACACAACCCGGTCGACCGAAGGGACACGCGGACGAAAGTGATAGTCCGTGGTATCGTCTGTGATTTCGTCCATGGTAAGACCATTGGATCGTCCGCAACCTGTGAAAAACAGAAAAACAAGTGCAATTTCGTACACAAGTGTACCAAATTTGCACCAAAAAATGCCCAAACCAGAGTACCAGTTTAAAGACTCTATACCAAGTATCAAATATGACCCAAACTGTTAAGAGATTGGAAGCCCCAGTGGGAAATTACTCTGTCTGGGACTGTGAGGTCCCAGGTTCGACACCCCCTCCCCTCCCCGAATAAAAAAAAAATATGACCCAGACAAGAACGAACAAGTTAAAAACAACAATTAAGCTAAATAACCATACTCTTCATGTCCAAGCACTTACACAACCGAATGTACGACAAGCACCATGCTCTGCACATACGGTAGCACAATTACACACTTGCTTAGACACTACGAGCATACCTACCGCTATGACACGACTTCCCACAATTCGAGCTCATGTATCTAATCACGACAATAACTGTAACAGTCCTAATTATAATCTAAACTAGGAAGACCCACAAAGTCCAACACATGGGTTCAGTTTCACCCCCTGAATGAACGGGTTCACGCTTTAAGGACTAATCCTACATTGTATCATCATCCAACACATTGGACTCCACAAAACTGTTATAGTTCCAATGATTTTCTTCATCAGGTGAAGATCCATGAAGTGCTACACGTATCACATGATCTCCCGGGATCAACACATTCACACTTCATCCTGTTCACGTTTATATCCTTCGAACGAGTTCTGTAATTTAGTAGATCCTAGACACGAGTTCAAAATGGGGCGACGAGTCGACCGACCAAAATCGCATAGGACTGAAGACGACGAGACCAAATAGGACGACCCAAGTATTAACAATCAATGCAACAATAACCAATTAAGACGACCGAAGAGATAACCAAATAAGCTAGTTCGACAATAATCAAATACGATTCACGAATCACAACAATGATACACAATTATATATATAACACAAAATAGATAAATAGTAATAGCAATATCATATTACATCAACATAAGAAATTAGCAAAAATCCAAAGCAGTAATTCAAGAATCAAATAGATAAAACACAACACATGTAATTGATTCGTAATACCACCGTTTATGCAATTAATCACGCCCAATCAGTTCTAAATGCATTCCAAATCAGTAGCCATTATATATAAACAATTCCGGGCAGAATATAACAAAAAGATCGGGTCTTTATCTCGTAGAAAGCAAATTATCCAACAATTATAACGCATAAAACAAAATTCAAAAACCAGCCTCACTCCCGATGCAAGATCTTTCCGCTGCGAACTCCAAACCAACTTCCGTCTGTGCTCACTCGAAGGTATCTTGGTCGTTTTGATATACTGTGCGTCGAAATCGAACGTCGTTTACTCACTCAATTGTTCTCTCAAAGCTGTCAGAATTTTATTTCTCACCATTCTTTTTTTCTTCTTCTCTCAAGGCTAAAGCCGTTTTCTTTTTCTTTTGTTTAACTCCCACGTCTGACTCCCCTAATCCCTATTTCTATTTCTTGTCTTGTCTTGTTATTATTATTATAATTCCCTTTCCCTTATTTCACTCATATTATTTTATTCCTTATTTAATTATCTTTTCTTAATTAATCTATTTAATTATGGTAATCTCCAATCCTATTAAAATTCTAATTAATTCGAATACCAATTCTACATATAATTAAACAACTCATCCAAGTGAATTGTAACCAAATCCCCAAATACGATGCACGCGCAAAACGCTCTTCAACAAACGTACACAAATATAACACGCAACATGTTATAAAAATAAATAGACATGTAAACACATAATAACACGAAATAAATTACGTTTACGCACTTAATCACGCAAAAATTAATTACACGTAAGCAAAACAAATTACGAGTATCACACTGAACGTGAGTTATGCCAAACTCGACTCATATAACTCGATTGACACCCCTACATTGAGCTTCTCCAATCCAAAGTTGGGATAAGTTGTAGGCCTCAAAGAGATTTGAAATTTATATATCGCCCAATAAATACAATTACGAACAATAGAATTCAAACTTTACAAATGAAGTTGAGGGAACGTTACCAACGCAACCAACCTCGATGGTGGCTTTAATGCGGAACGAGGGTAATTCCGTACGTGCAGAATTTAACTCGTTCGTTGAATTAAAATTTTAACAGTTAATATTAATTTAAAACGGACACCTATTCGTCTTAACACATATTCCGAGGCTCATGACACCTATTATAAGCATCAAAACATCTATCTCTGTTCCGCGTAGGATGCGGACTGCCAAACCCCACTGTCACTAAAAACTCAACTTTGAACAAAGATATTTAAGCTCGACCACAACTTGCATAATTTCTTTAATATATCCGGACCAACTTGATTTATCAATGTTTAATTTAATATATATATATATATATATATATATATATATATATATATATTCATACCAACTTGTCTCCCTTCCCGCCCGCCCTCCGCTGCCCTATTTCCTAAAGCATTCCCCAGCACCCTTAGGTATAGAAGAAGGAGCTCAAATAACTCCCTATAAATAGCAAAGAAAAACCCTAGTGAAACTCCCTCACTCCCTCCTTCCTTCCTTTCCCTCTATAGCAATGCATACTTTCAAAGTTCCAAGTCCAATCCCTCTAATTAGCTTTCTTGTTTTCTAGGCACACATAAATATTTCACGCATTTACAATTTTATGTTACTGTTATTATTAGCTACTAAATATGTAGCTATAAGCTCTTAAGATTTGTGTTAATTAGGCTTATTTTTTATATGTCCAGATATATATTCATTCCCTCCTCATACCCTCAATTATTGAAGAATTAATACTTTTTGTTATTGTTGTAATGTATACATTTATTTGTGTTTTTTATGTGCAAAAAACTTCCATCCGCATGCGACCTTTGGAATGGGCAGAGCGGCCATATTACGCACAAAGTGAAGAACTAGAAAAAGCATCTTTAATGTTGGTTTTGCTTTTTGCTGTTTCTAAGAGGTTAATTTTTTTATTTTTATAGATTAACCTTCTTAGAATTTTTACCAGCCGACATTTGACCATTTTACTTTGGTTTTTCAAAAAGATATATATTTTTTTTCAAATGATATATATCATGTTTTTTTTTCATCCAAAAAATTCAGTTGATTTTGATTGCAAATTAACTAAGAATAAGAGTACAAATTGCAAAATGAATAATTTGTATGAATGTACCAAAAATTTAAAAGTGCAGTAGACGATGTAACAGAGAAATGTACTAGAGAATCTAGACACCACCTATCGAGATGTAAATATCATTCCCTTCTTTAAATGTTCAAATTGTAAATTAATTCTTCAAATTATTCCATTAAATAACAAGAGAATTGTAGAGTCTAAATTATATTTCTGGAGTTATTTTCGTCTAAAAAATCATATTAGTATTGACAAAAGGATGTGGGTGGCGCAGTTGGTTAAGGTTCACCTCGTTTGATCCCCAATGATATGCCAAGAGTAAGGGTCCTAAGTTCGGGTCATTCAAGATGCACCTTAAATGTGTAATGCCTCAAAAGCTTATTCTGTAAGATTCTAATCAGATTACCCAAATTAAATAAAAGGATACCAGTCATAAAAAATAAAAATCATACTCAGTATTTTGTCTTTTGTTTTGTTTTTGGGTATATACAAAAAGGAAAGTTAAAGTCAAATGATAGGGTCATTGCCGAGGGGACATTGTTCTAATATGTGCTTCTTAAATTCACATATTTATTGTAATATAGTATATCTCACCCTAATAACCAAAAAAAAATGATAGAGTCCTTGACACCCCAGGAGACCAAATACCCAGTAGGCAATCTACTTCATTGAGCAAGAAAGGACCATTACTTAGATCAAGGCCTTCCTATCTATCTATATTTATATTACAAAATATGTTTTTATTTTCAACCAATCACATGCCTTCACACTGAAATTTAAATCGGAAATCAACTTTGGGCCCCGGCTATCCGAAAAAGGCCGTGACGAAAGCTATGATAGGGGAATATTAGCCATGGAGAAGTATCTAAAATGGTGGCTGAAAGGCAGAAGTTGGATATGATTTTGAAGGATCATCCGAATGATGTTGTGAATAGGATGAAACAGATTGAAGATAGAAAAAGAACTGAAAGGGAGTTTCCTATGGGGGATTTTGTTTATGTTAAACGTAAACCCTATAAGCAGCATTATGTAGTACTTAGGAGAAATCAAAAACTTTCTCCAAGGTACTTTGGTCCCTTTAGTATCCTGAAGAAGTTGGGTAAGGTAGCTTATGAATTGGTTTTGCCAGAGAAAGCTAGGATCCACCTTGTATTCCACATTAGCCAACTCAAGTTAAAAGTTGGAAAAGATAAGGTTGTGCAGAAAAACTTTCCTGAGACTATTATGGAAGGACAACTTCTGATAGAACCTTTGGCACTCCTTGATAGGAGATTAGTGAAGAAGGATAACAAACCTTCTGTTCAATGGTTAATCAGTCGGAGTCATATGGCTGAGAAGGATGCTACATGGGAGGAGGCAAATGATTTTCTCAAGAAATGGCCTAATTTCACTTGGACATTTTGAGGAAAAGATGTTTGTTAAGGGGGAGGAAATGTTATGAAGGAAGAATTGGATGTAAAGTTGGCTGGCAAGGGGATTCGAACCTTGTCTTTTATTAAGAGACTATACAACCGGGTCGGATAAAGGCGCAGAGCCTAAGATTTGTCATGTCTGGACAATTCAATACTGATTTTATTGATGAATTCAATACTAGTAAACTGAATTACAAGAGTTCAGAGAGAATAGGACAGAATGGAGAAGAAATTCTAAGAACCCTAGCTCTCAGAATTGGGGAAGAAATGTAAGGGAAAAGAATATCTAACTATCTACCAATTTGGAAAATATCTGAATGGCTGACCAGTCTAACGACCTCTTATTTATAGACCTCTTCCAGTCTCGGGTCTTCACAGGGTCCGCGCACCCAACCTGACCCGGGTGTAGCTTTTAAAGAGAAACAGAGATCAAATCCCCCCACCAGCATAAAAATCTCATATCATAACATTCCCCCCTCCTTAAGAATTTTGTCCTCAAAATTATCAAGAAGTGCGAGCCATTTTTAATGAATTCTCTCACAACTTCACGGCTCCACCAGGGTAAAAAACAAAGCGTGACTTGCATGTATACAATCCAATTTCAACCCTCTGGAATCTAGTAATAGATCTATTAGATAAAAATCAATGAGAACGAGGAGAATCATATATGAGCTGCCAAACGACCACTCTCCGTTCATGATTAGGAAGAGAACGAGACAATGAGAGCTGAGAAATCCCACTAAACTGAACTAGGGCTGCTGTAAGAGTATATACTCCTTGAACGTCCATCATTTTATGTGCAGATGTAATGAAACACAACACAATCTCAAGTTGAACTCTACTTAGAGCAACAACCATTTGCTCAACTGTTGAACCAAATACCTCTTCAATAGATGGGGGCTAATAACTTCAAATTTACACCCCACATCGCGCTCAAGTTATTTGATTATTTACCTCCGCCTATTATTCTGGAGTAAAAGTTAATCTGAAATAGCTACCCCAGTCCCAGATTCCACAAATTTCATGAAAGATGGAGCCTCAAAAACATCATATTAGTTCGGAGGACAATCCGCAGCTGCAGCTTGTGGCTTCTTGGAGTCACTATCTATTCTTTCCGCTGCTTAAAATGATTGAACTTCAACATTAGCAGCAGCCGTCACACTTGACTGGGTAGAAAGTACTGAATCTGATCCCCATTTTGCATCCAAGCAATCAGTTCGGGTGCTTGAAACAATTGAGTTATCAGCAGCCGGACCACAAAAATCATGGGTGCCAACTTTGTCCTTGTAATCATTGAAGACGGAAACTGCAACAGTAGCATCTCTTAGAATTGATAACAGAACTCTTGTTCGGGAGTTCAGAGTCTATCTCTTTAGAACCCGAAGTTTCTGAATTCTTTTCCGATGGTAAAGTAGGCTTTTCATACTTCAGTTCAGAAACCATAGCTAGACTACTGGAGGACCTTGGAATTTCTGTTTTAGGCTTCAAAGTCTCAATCTCGTCGACATCCTTCTGATCTCCCATTCCAAGAACGGGTACATTAAATGTACCACCTGGATCAAACACCATGTCGATAAGAAATAGATTTAGTTTGCAGAATAAACTCACTTTGCTGCCCTCTTTGTTATCATAATAAACTAGCAGCCACCGACTTTGCATTCTTTTAGCAATTCCTTCATTTCCAAAATCATCACCACACCAAGAAATTTCCCCATATCGAAAATCAAGTTGATGTAAAACAGTTGGCTGTTCATTTTCAAGTGTCTCAGCAGGCCGCGTATAGATAATGTCACGTGGAAAGACTTCTACTTTGGCAACAACATCATCCCGTGTCTCAACCCAATATAATGTTGAAGGCTTGTCTGCTCTCCAGTTGATTGCCCGCATTCCTTTCCGCACTCTATCAATTTCAATAGGAATATCTTCTACCAGTGGAAAGTCACATAGTTCTCTAACAATTCTGCCATAAGCAGACCACACCTCAACCCTTTTGGGGAACCTTCCACAAGGTACAATGGCAGAATATGGCTTGCGAATCGAAATAATAAAAATGTATTGCTCATCAAGAGAGGGATCCAGGGATGTGTATATTGTTGGTGCCCAATTGGCTTTATTGTTCCATCCAGAGAGACCAAAACAAGTTGTGAAGTGGCAATTTAGGGGTGAGCAAATTCGGTTTTTGCCGAATTCCGACCGAATTCGAATTCAATTTGGCAATTCGAATTCGGTAATTCGGTCAAGACCGAATTGGAATTGGTCGAATTTGGGACGAATTCGGTTTGACTATTTTTGAATTTGGTGTGCCGAATTCGAATTTTTTAATATTTAAATATTATTATTATATAATTAAATATATAAAATTAAATATTATTATTGAATTTTTAATAATTAATTATTATTATTATATAATTAAATATATTATATAATAAAAAATATACCCTCAATTCGGCCAATTCGGTCGAAACCGAATTCCGAATTCACCAATTCGGTCAATTCGAATTCGGTTTAATTCGGTCGGTTTTTTGAGGTAGGAAAAAATGAAAAAACCGAATTCAAATTGCCGAATTGGCCAATTCGAATTCGGTGCTCACCCCTAGTGGCATAGTACTCAAATAAATCTTCATCATATTCATCTTTGAGTAGATCTTCATAGGTTATGGCTTGAATGACACTTTTCTGCTCATTAGACTGAATCTTAGGACCAGCAGAAACTAAAGGCTTCCTTGGTTTCTCCCCACGAAATTGAAGGATTGTGCAGGCCACTACAGTTGACTTATTCATCTACACAAAGTTATCAAAAACTGTATTTTTGTAGATATCTGGTGAAGCACCTTCAGGCAGACCAATAACCACTGTTTCCAGACCCAAGCTGCCATCACCCTCAATAGCCTCATTTTTTTTCTTTTTTTTCCCACTCTTCAAACTCATAATCATCATCTACACACGGTTGATTTCCTTCCTTAGTCCCTGAAGACAAATCATGATCCTCCAATGTTTGCCTCTCAAGTTCAAGAGCATACAGTTTTTCACCATCCTCCTCACCAAGCTTCATGAGGATGAAATCTAATGGGGATAGATCAGAACCATACTTCTCACCACCCTCCTCACCAACCTTTGAATTTGTTCTTCCACCGGAATTCGATACTCCGCTGCCTCCGACGAATGAAACAGTGGATGCGCAGCTGCCGATCAAACCACTCCGAGTTGATTCTGAGGTATGGCCATTGTTGTCCAAGGTTCGAACCTCTGAAATTGGTCCTGAAACTCCGAAAACCTCACACCATTCCTCGCAGTTGCCATCACTGACCAAAACTGCTTCTGATTGTGCGAACAATATTTGAGACTTCTACCGTCATTCGATTGAGCGTAAAATTGATTCATTGAATTCTCTGATTCATTTCGAAATTCGATGTCGTGTGAATCATCCCCCGCTAATTCCACGTGCAATTTATCGACGAATCCTACAATAATCATTGACTCTGATACAAATTTGTCATGTCTGGACAATTCAATACTGATTTTGTTGATGAATTCAATACTAGTAAACTGAATTAAAAGAGTTTAAAGAGATTAGGACAAAATGGAGAAGAAATTCTAAGAACCCTAGCTCTCAGAATTTGGGAAGAAATGGGAGGAAAAAGAATATCTAACTGTCTACCAATTCGGAAAATATCTTAATGGTTGACCAGTCTAACGACTTCCTATTTATTGACCACTTCCAGTCTCAGGTCTTCACAGGGTCTACGCACCCAACCCGACCCGGGTGTAGCTTTTAAAGAGAATCAGGGATCAAATCCCCCCACCAATATAATAAACTCATATCATAAAATTCTGGACAATTCAATACTGATTTTATTGATGAATTCAATACTAGTAAACTAAATTAAAAGAGTTCAAAGAGATTAGGAGAAAATGGAGAAGAAATTCTAAGAACCCTATAGCTCTCAGAATTGGGGAAGAAATGGGAGGGAAAAGAATATCTAACTATCTACCAATTCAGAAAATATCTGAATGGTTGACCAGTCTAACGACCTCCTATTTATAAACCACTTCCAGTCTCGGGTCTTCATAGGGTCTGCGCACCCAGCCCGACCCGAGTGTAGCTTTTAAAGAGAAACAGGGATCAAATCCCCCCACCAGCATAATAATCTCATATCATAAAATTCTGGACAATTCAATACTGATTTTATTGATGAATTCAATACTAGTAAACTGAATTACAAGTGTTCAGAGAGATTAAGACAAAATGGAGTAGAAGTTCTAAGAACCCTAGCTCTTAGAATTAGGGAAGAAATGGGAGGGAAAAGAATATCTAACTGTCTACCAATTTGGAAAATATATGAATGGTTGACCAGTCTAACGACCTCCTATTTATAGACCTCTTCCAGTCTCGGGTCTTCACATTTATAACTTTGTCTGGATGAACAGTTGACTTATTCATCCAGACAAAGTTATCAAAAACTGTATTTTGGTAAATATCTGGTGAAGCACCTTCAGGCAGACCAGTAACCACTGTTTCCGGACCCAAGCTGCCATCACCCTCAATAGCCTCATTTTTTGCATTTTTCCTCCCCGCTTCAACCGTAGAATCATCATCTACACACGGTTGATTTCCTTCCTTAGTCCCTGAAGACAAATCATGATCCTCCAATGTTTGCCTCTCAAGTTCAAGAGCATGAAGTTTTTCACCACTTTCCTCACCAAGCTTCATGAGGATGAAATCTGATGGGGACAAATCAGAGCCATACTTCTCATTGTTGAAACATTCAGGACATAAATCAAAATCTTCCAGCTTCGGACAATGATGGCACTTCCAAGAGCAATCAGCTGAACATAAATTGCAGTGGTACTGAACAGAGGGTCCTTCAGATTTGATTATCTTCTCAACAACATCAGCAACTTCTACAACAACATCAGTAGACACAACTTCTCCCACTACTCCTGATGCCGACATAACATAAAACTTATTATATAAAGCCGACTTAAATCCATCCCAATCACTTGTTCCATATTTAGAAACATGACAAAACCCCCAAAGACATGCTTCTCCCCTAGAGTACTCCAAAGCTATATCTATCTTCAATTGATCAGGTATTTGATGCAAATTAAAGTAGTGTTCAGCTTAAGTCATCCATTCCCTTGGGGTTATACCATCAAACTTAGGGAATTCATGCTTAGGAAGCTTGAATCCTCCTCTATCATAACCTTCATAGTCATAACTAGGTTCATGAGCAACTCCTGGATCTAAATTAGAGTTCACATCACAACCAGCACCTAAGTCGGCCCCCAGTTCCTCTGGCGAATGAAACAGCGGCTACGCCGATGCCGATCGAACCTCTCCGAGTTGATTCTGAGGTATGGCCATTGTTGTCCAAGGTTCGAAGCTCTGAAATTGATCCTGAAACTCTGAAAATCTCACACCATTCCTCGTAGTTGCCATCTCTAGCCAAACTGCTTCTGATTGTGCGAACAATCTTTGAGACTTCTACCGTCATTCGATTAAGCGTAAAATTGATTCATTGAGTTCTCTGATTAATTTCGAAATTCCGATGTCGTGTGAATCATCTTCCGCTGATTCCAAGTGCAATTTATCGACGAATCCTCCAATAATCGTTTATTCTGATACAAATTTGTCATGTCTGGACAATTCAATACTGATTTTATTGATGAATTAAATACTAGTAAACTGGATTAAAAGAGTTCAGAGAGATTAGGACAAAATGGAGAAGGAATTCTAAGAACCCTAGCTCTTAGAATTGGGGAAGAAATGGAGGGAAAAGAATATCTAACTGTTTACCAATTTGGAAAATATCTGAATGGTTGACTAGTCTAACGACCTTTTCCAGCCTCAGGTCTTCACAGGGTCTGTGCACCCAACCCGACCCGAGTGTAGCTTTTAAAGAGAAACATGGAACAAATCCCCCCACCAACATAATAATCTCATATCATAACATTCTGGACAATTCAATACTGATTTTATTGATTAATTCAATACTAGTAAACTGAATTAAAAGAGTTCAGAGAGATTAGGACAAAATGGAGAAGAAATTCTAAGAACCCTAACTCTCAGAATTGGGGAAGAAATGGGAGGGAAAAGAATATCTAACATTCTACCAATTTGGAAAATATCTGAATACTTGACCTAGTCTAACGACATCCTATTTATAGACCACTTCCAGTCTCGGGTCTTCACAGGGTCTGCGTACTCAACCGACCCGGGTGTAGCTTTTAAAGAGAATCAGGGATCAAATCCCCCACCAGCATAAAAATCTCATATCATAACATTTCTCCCTCCGTAAGAACTTTGATGAATTCTCTCACAACTTCCCGACTCCACCAGGGTAAGAAACAAGGCATGACTTGCATTATACAATCCAATTTCTGCCCCCTGGAATATAGTAATAGATCTACTAGATAAAAATCCATGAGAACGAAGAGAATCACATATGAGCTGCCAAACGACCACTCTCCGTTCATGATTAGAAAGAGAACGAGACAATGAGAGCTGAGAGAAACATAGATCAGATCCCCCAACCAGTATAATAATCTCTATCATAACCTCCATAGTCATAACTAGGTTCAGGAGCAACTACTGGATCTAAATTAGAGTTCACATCACAACCAGAACCTAAGTCAGTCCCCAGTTGTCTGACTATAGGAGAATTAGCCGAAAATCTACAGTTTTCTCCTAAAGTTACTTTATCATTTCCATTATTATTCAGTTTACGTAGCTGTTCAATGATATGACTGATCTTAACATCAGTTTCATGCTTTCCTATAGCAACTTCAGAACTTAAAGAGGTTATAACATCTCTAAGTTCATCAAATTGAGAATTAATCCGCAGAATAAAACTCTCCAACTCCACTAACATTTGAATTTGTTCTTCCACCGGAATTCGATACTCCGCTGCCTCCGGTGAATGAAACAGCGGATGCGTCGCTGTCGATTAAACCTCTCCGAGTTGATTATGAGGTATGGCCATTGTTGTCCAAGGTTCGAAGCTCTGAAATTGGTCCTGAAACTCCGAAAACCTCACACCATTCCTCGCAGTTGCCATCTCTGGCCCAAACTGCCTCTGATTGTGCGAACAATATTTGAGACTTCTACCGTCATTCGATTGAGCGTAAATTGATTCATTGAATTCTCCGATTCATTTCGGAATTCTGATGTCGTGTGAATCATCTCCCGCTGATTCCAAGTGCAATTTATCGACGAATCCTCCAATAATCGTTGACTATGATACCAATTTGTCATGTCTGGACAATTCAATACTGATTTTATTGATGAATTCAATACTAGTAAATAGAATTACAAGAGTTCAGATAGATTATGACATAATGGAGAGGAAATTGAGAAGCAATTCTAAGAACCTTAACTCTCAGAATTAGGGAAGAAATGGGAGGGAAAAGAATATCTAAATGTCTACCAATTTGAAAAATATCTGAATGGTTGACCTGTCTAACAACCTCCTATTTATAGACATCTTCCAGTCTCGGGTCTTCACATTTATAACTTTGTCTGGATGAACAGTTGACTTATTCATCCAGACAAAGTTATCAAAAACTGTATTTTGGTAGATATTTGGTGAAGCACCTTCTGGCAAACCAGTAACCACTGTTTCTGGACCCAAGCTGCCATCACCCTCAATAGCCTCACTTTCTGCATTTTTCCCACTCTTCAACCTCAGAATCATCATCTACACACGGTTGATTTCCTTCCTTAGTCCCTGAAGACAAATCATGATCCTCCAATGTTTGTCTCTCAAGTTCAAGAGCATAAAGTTTTTCACCACCCTCCCCACCAAGTTTCATGAGGATGAAATCTGATGGGGATATATCAGAGCCATACTTCTCATTGTTGAAACATTCAGGACATAAATCAAAATCTTCCAGCTTCGGACAATGATAGAACTTCCAAGAGCAATTAGCTGAAAATAAATTGTAGTGGTACTGAACAGAGGGTCCTGCAGATTTGATTAGCTCCTTAACAACATCAGCAACTTCTACAACACCATCAGTAGACACAACTTCTCCTACTACTCCTGATACCGACATAACATCAAACTTATTATATAAAGCCGACTTAAATCCATCCAAATCACTTGTTCCATATTTAGAAACATTACTAAACCCCCAAAGACATGCTTCCCCCTAGAGTACTCCAAAGCTATATCCATCTTCAATTGATCAGGTATTTGATGCAAATTGAAGTAGTGTTCAGCTTGAGTTATCCATTCCCTAGGGTTTCAACCATCAAACTTAGGGAATTCAAGCGTAGGAAGCTTGAATCCTCCTCTATCATAACCTTTATAATCATAAATAGGTTCAAGAGCAACTCCTGGATCTAAATTAGAGTTCACATTACAACGAGCACCTAAGTCAGTCCCCAGTTGTCTGACTATAGGAGAATTAGCCGGAAATTTTCTGTTTTCTCCTAAAGTTACTTTATCATTTCCATTATTATTCAGTTTACGTAGCTGTTCAATGATCTGACTGATCTTGACATCAGTTTCATGCTTTCCTATAGCAACTTCAGAACTTAAAGAGGTTATAGCATCTCTAAGTACATATAAAACTCTCTAACTCCACTAACCTTTGAATTTGTTCTTCCACTGGAATTCGATACTCCGCTGCCTCCGGCGAATGAAACAGCGGATGCATCGCTGTCGATTAAACCTCTCCGAGTTGATTATGAGGTATGGCCATTGTTGTCCAAGGTTCGAAGCTCTGAAATTGGTCCTGAAACTCCGAAAACCTCACACCATTCCTCGCAGTTGCTATCTCTGGCCCAAACTGCCTCTGATTGTGCGAACAATATTTGAGGCTTCTACCGTCATTCGATTGAGCGTAAAATTGATTCACTGAATTCTCCGATTCATTTCGGAATTCCGATGTCGTGTGAATCATCTCCCGCTGATTCCAAGTGCAATTTATCGACGAATCCTCTAAGAATCGTTGGATCTGATACCAATTTGTCATTTTGGACAATTCAATACTGATTTTATTGATGAATTTAATACTAGTAAATTGAGTTACAAGAGTTCAGAGAGATTAGCACAGAATGGAGAAGAAATTCTAAGAACCCAAGCTCTCAGAATTGGGGAAGAAATGGGAGGGAAAAGAATATCTAACTATCTACCAATTTGGAAAATATCTGAATGGTTGACCCAGTCTAACGACCTCCTATTTATAGACCTCTTTCCGTCTCGGGTCTTCACAGGGTCCGCACACCCAATCCGACTAAAGAGAAACAGGGATCAAATCCCCCTAGCAGCATAATAATCTCATATCATAACATTCATCCTTCCCTAAGAACTTTGATGAATTCTCTCACAACTTCCCTACTCCACCAGGGTAAAAAACAAGGCGTAATAGATCTATTACATAAAAATCCATGAGAACGAGGAGAATCACAAATGAGCTGCCAAAAGACCACTCTCCATTCATGATTAGGAAGATAACGAGACAATGAGAGAGTGAGAAATCCCACTCAACTGAACTAGGGTTGCTGTAAGAGTATATACTCCTTGAACGTCCATAGTTTTATGTGCAGATGTAATGAAACACAACACAATCTCAGGTTGAACTCTACTTAGAGCAACAACCATAGCTCAACTGTTGACCCAAATACCTCTTCAATAGATGGGGGCTAATAACTTCAAATCTACACCCCACATCACGCTCAAGTGATTTGATTATTCGCCTTCGCCTATTATTCTGGAGCAAAAGAGAATCTGAAACAGCTGAATCCTTATCTACCCCAATCCCAGATTCCAAGAACGGGTACATTAAATGTACCACATGGATCAAACACCATGTCGATAAGAATTAGATTTAGTTTGCAGAATAAACTCACTTTGCTGCCCTATTTTTTTTATCATAATAAACTAGCAGCCACCGACTTTGCATTCTTGTAGCAATTCCTTCTTTTCCAAAATCATCATCACACCAAGAAATTTCCCCATATTGAAAATCAAGTTGATGTAAAACAGTTGGCTGTTCATTTTCAAGTGTCTCAGCAGGCCGCGTATAGATAATGTAACGTGTAAAGACTTCTATTTTAGCAACAAAATCATCATGTGTCTCAACCCAGTATAGTGTTGAAGGATTGTCTTCTCTCTAGTTGATTGCCCGCATTCCTTTCCGCACGCTATCAATTTCAATAGGAATATCTTCTACCAGTGGAAAGTCACATAGTTCTCTAACAATTCTGCCATCAGCTAACCACACCTCAACCCTTTTGGGGAACTTTCCACAAGGTACAATGGCAGAATATGGCTTGCGAATCGAAGTAATAAAAATGTATTGCTCATCCGGAGAGGGATCCAGGGATGTGTATATTGCTGGTGGCCCAATTGGCTTTATTGTTCAATCCAGAGAGACCAAAACAAGTTATGAAGTTGCATAGTACTCATGATGATGTTGTCTGTATGAATAAGTCAACTGTAGTGGCCTGCACAATCCTTCAATTTCGTGGGGAGCCACCAAGGAAGCCTTTAGTTTCTGCTGGTCCTAAGATTCAGTCTAATGAGCAGAAAAGTGTCATTCAAGCCAGAACCTATCAAGATCTACTCAAAGATGAATATGATGAAGATTTATTTGAGTACTATGCCACTTCATAACTTGTTTTGGTCTCTTTGGATTGAACAATAAAGCTAATTGGGCCACCAGCAATATACACATCCCTGGATCCCTCTCCGGATGAGCAATACATTTTTATTACTTCGATTCGCAAGCCATATTCTGCCATTGTACCTTGTGGAAGGTTCCCCAAAAGGGTTGAGGTGTGGTCAGCTGATGGCAGAATTGTTAGAGAACTATGTGACTTGCCACTGGTAAAAGATATTCCTATTGAAATTGATAGCGTGCGGAAAGGAATGCGGGCAATCAACTAGAGAGCAGACAATCCTTCAACACTATACTGGGTTGAGACACATGATGATTTTGTTGCTAAAATAGAAGTCTTTACACGTTACATTATCTATACGCGGCCTGCTGAGACACTTGAAAATGAACAGCCAACTGTTTTACATCAACTTGATTTTCAATATGGGGAAATTTCTTGGTGTGATGATGATTTTGGAAAAGAAGGAATTGCTACAAGAATGCAAAGTCGGTGGCTGCTAGTTTATTATGATAAAAAAATAGGGCAGCAAAGTGAGTTTATTCTGCAAACTAAATCTAATTCTTATTGACATGGTGTTTGATCCAGGTGGTACATTTAATGTACCTGTTCTTGGAATGGGAGATCAGAAGGATGTCGACAAGATTGAGACTTTGAAGCCTAAAACAGAAATTCCAAGGTCCTCTAATAGTCCGGCTATGGTTTTTGAACTGAAGTATGAAAAGCCTTCTTTACCATCGGAAAATAATTCAGAAACTTCGGGTTCTAAAGAGATAGACTCTGAACTCCCGAACAAGAGTTCTGTTATCAATTTAAGAGATGCTACTGTTGCAGTTTCCGTCTTCAATGACTACAAGGATAAAGTTGGCACCCATGATTTTAGTGGTCCGGCTGCTGATAACTCAATTGTTTCAAGCAGCCAAACTGATAGCTTGGATGCAAAATGGGGATCAGTTTCGATTTGGAAGTGCAGAGATTCGAAGAAATTTCACCCTTCAAAAAGTTGTTGGAAGATCAAGACTTTCGAGATTCTTCATCCTAGTACTGTTGAGAATGTTTATGGTTCCTGAAAGGTTATTATTGGATAAGTCTAGCACTTGAAGCTGATACAATTTGTTAAGCTCTCCCGGAATTTCGCCTTCCAATCTATTCCCTTTCAAGTTTAAGTACCTCAAATTCGATCTTAACGGCCTTGGAACCGATCCTGATAAGCTGTTATTGGCTAAATTTAGGATTTGAAGTGATTCCAGTTTACCAAATGAAGATGGAATTCGCCCTTCAAGCATATTGTTTGATGCTGCAAAGTTCTGAAGCCCAATGCAATCACCAATCTCCTCTGGTATTTTCCCACTAAGACTATTCATCTGTAAATCAAGAAATTTCAAGTTCTTGAGTTTACCAATCTCATTTGGTATGGTTCCATTTAACTGGCAATAAGCAAGTCCCAAGACTCTAAGTTCAGTCAAGTTACCGAAATCACGAGTAACTCGGCCTGATAACATGTTATCACCTATCCTAAGAACTTGCAACTTCTTTAGAAGTCCAATCTCAATAGGGATTTCACCAGATAGAAGATTTGAGAAAAGCAGCAATTCTCTTAGATCTTGAAGCTTTCCTAGTTCAGGTGGAATGATACCAGAGAGCGAGTTCATCGATAAGTCGATCATTTGAAGAGAAGTAAGATCAGCAAGATGAGGAGACAATGAACCTAAGAGTCCTGAACCAGAAAGATTCAAGCCAATAATAACATGATGAACATGATGATCATTTGAACATGTGATTCCATTCCAGTTACAAAGATTATTAGTCCCTGAAGACCAATTTTCAAGAACTCCAAAGGGATCTTCAAGTTCTGATTTTATCCTCAAAAGGGTCTTATAATCAGAGGAATTATCTCCTTGAGTTACTACTACAAGAAAAGAAGCAAGAATTGAGAAGAAAAACATCAAGAAAAGTTGAAGAAAGCTGCCCATTATTATTATTATTTTGGGAAATAAATTGTCAAAGAAAAGTTGAAGATTTCAAGTTTCTGTTTCTGTTTCCATTTGGAAATGGTAAACAAGTAAAGAAAATGATGGTGAAATTAAGCATCAGAAGAAAATGGAGAAAATATTACATAGAAGAATGAAGAAGGTGATGTGGGCTGGGCTAAAAGTGTCTGACTAAAGAGAACCTGCAGATTATATATAGTTTCAGTGATGCAAGTACCTTTTTAATCAACTTTTTAAGAATGGTACCGATAATAATACTATATTTTATGTATCAAAAAGTTTGTTAGCTTTTTGTTTCAATTTATTTTTTAAAAAAAAACTTTATACTTATCAAAGTTGAAATAAAGTAATCAAAGCTGGTTGGTGTAACTGGTTCGACAGTTTCTCTATTTAAGAGAGATCGAGGAATACTCACGTATAGAATCTGAATTTTTGGCCAGCACTTTATCCCTTTATAGGCTGACCCAGTACGAGAGGGGATTAATCTAATATGGTCTTTTAAAGATAGAAGTCAATTAAAATACATCGTGACAAGAACAAAAAAAAGTTGAAATCAAGTGATCTGTTAAGTTGTTGTTTTTCTCTCAATAGAACTAACCTATTTTCAGCATTCCAAGTCCTCTAATGATTTCAAATGGAGTTAATAGATATATAAACTAGTTTTCATGTGTGTGCATTTAAGTTTATTGACATGTTTTCAATTGTTTAATGTAAACTACTTTCAACATATTTTAAGCTAAAATCTATTTTGAGTTGTCTTTTTGCCCTTTTGATTCTAGCTTTAAAATTGAAAAATAAGTTGTATTGAGAAGCTACTTGGAGAAACTTTTTTCTTTTTCTTTTTCTTTTTGAAACCCATATGGGCGCAATATTATTACCAAAAAAAGCATATGATCATGGGTAATTGTAGCCCGAACATGAGCTGGGAGATTAAAATTCCAAGAGATAGTTGAATAGCTATGGCCTAAGCGAGCTAAGCAATGAGTAACTTTATTTCCCTCTCGCTTAACAAATAAGAGGAAAACTGAATCAAAAGACGAAATAATTGATTTCGCAGAATAAAAAACAATGCCTAAGGCAGAAAAACCAGTCTCAGGACAGCTCAACTGGGAGATAACTTGAAAACTATCATTCTTACTAGGAGAAACTTTGAGAAAGTGATTTTGCTTAAATAAATTTTTAAGATAGCTTTTTTAGAAACTATTTTTCAACAATTTAAAATAAGTTTTTTTAGCAATAATAGAATAGGATCAAAGTCAACCCCGAGCTCTGGGGCAACTGGTTGGAGTTGTCATATGCCTCACCGTTGACGAGGGTTCGATTCCCACCGTGGACATCGACTCTCGTGGGATTTTCCCGCGGTGGTAGGGCTCGTGTATAAGAAGCAGTATGGGCCAGGCCCTCCCCGCTATCGGTCACGCTACGGACCAACCGCAGGCCGACCCCAGATTAGTCACCACGTTGTAGGTGGACACCGGGTGCCTCTCAGGGTGAACCAAAAAAAAAGAATAGGATCAAAGTCTAAATGAAATTTAAACTTTGCTTGGATACATAAGATTCGACTATATGATATCGAAAGAAAATATTGATCATGTACTTATTATAATAGTCCTCATATGTACCAGATTCAATGAATCATGTGGTTTGTAATCAACCACATCATTTCAGCAACATCATTACATGATGTGCCGAGTAGGCTAGGGTGCTGAACACCCAATTGTTCAGCACCTACAGAACAACACCAGCCATTAGATTAAAACATCTTACATTTATTGGCCAGAAAATGTGGATCATTAACTAGCCACTTTTAAGACTACCATACTGGATAATTAGAGCCACCCAAGGGAAATGTTCACCTTCTTCCTATTTCTTCTCAACCAGACGCTCAAAATTAGTTTTGATAGCTTTTCAAAACGGCTACCACACTTACCACCTTCTTCTCTAACTACCTTCATTACTATCTATTTTGACCTTCATCTATGACATTCATCAATATGTAACCTTCCAAAAATTAAAAAATCTCACATATATAATAGCTATTCCTCTTCGATTTCTTCACAATTTCATACCAAATGGCCCCCAAAAATCTCCATTTTCGTCAGTTTCTTCTTCATTCTCTCTCTATTTACTGCTGCTACTCACATTCTCTCATTTTTTTTTAGAATACCCACATATGTAAAGACCTTTTTTTTTTGCTTATTTTGCAAAAAAATCAAAAAATCAAAAATGGCAGCCAAGAATCAAATAGTGCAAATCTATTCCAATTATAAACATTGGGTTGACATAAATAAAAATATTATAGAAAGTAAAACCACATTAAAACCCCCCACAGATCTAAAGACCATTTTTGTTTATTATGCATTTGTGTTGGTAAGTTTTTTTACAGTTGTAATATGTTTCCTAAAAGTTATATATTATGTGTCTAAAAGATATTAGATGTTTTTCTAACAGTTGTAAGAGTGGATCTTACAGCTATTAGACACACATCTTATAGTCGTAAAAAGTGGATCTTACAGTTGTAAGATGTGTGTTTAATAACTGTAAGAAACATCTTCTCTAACAGTGGTAAGATATACGACTAACAGTTGTAAGAAACATAACTAACGACTGTAAATGAACATTAAGTATTCCATATCTCTTTTAGGGATTTATCCCTGATTGCAAACCAGAAAACTTGGACCAAAAAACTTATGTTAAACAAAAGCTCTTTGGAGAGAAATTAAATCGGAATATGGAGATACATTAGATCTGAAAATGGAGATATGGAGAACATAGTGTACTCCAACTCTATTTTAAGGATTTATGCATGGTTGCAAACCATAAATCTTGGACAAAAAAATATGTTGTTAATAAAAAAGCTCTTTGGAGAGAAAATTTGGAGATTCTTAAGATATGGCTGATGGAGAGAGAGGGATAAATCTAAAAGTGAGATTATCATGATCCGAAAATTTTGGAGAAATGAGAGATTGGTGGAAAAAAAATCTTCAAAGATCAAACAGGGAGAATATTGGAGGCATTAAAGGGGATTTTCAAAAAATGTATGATAGATAAGAGAGAAAAATGAAGGCATTTAAGGTATTTTTAAGAAAAGAAGCTTCAAAATAGGGATAATTTCGCGGCATGATAAGTATGATGCAGAATTTTATGGATAAATCCGAAACTTTTAGGCCAAAATCGCGGTGCGGGAGAGAATTTTCTGGAATGGGGTAAAATATCTAATGGGCGGAAAATAAGGTTTGAAATAAGGGGGATTGGGTGTTGACGGATTTTTAGACAGTCGGAGTTAAACACAGCCACAAGATCTCTAAACTTGAAAAATCCAACGGCTGATAGATTGTTTAGCAGATGCTGGAAAAAATGGTGTTCTATACCCTAGACACATGCATGATGAGCAGGGGAAATTTTTTTTGTAATAATTTATCTGATTTTGGATTACAAGATCCACGTAAACCTAATACATATAAGAATATTCCATAAGTTTTTGAGAAAAAGGATATGGCTAGGAGATTAGTCTTTACTGAAACCTCTCTTATTTTTTCTAGGCAATCATGAAAATATGGAGGCATGCCATAATAAAGATAAGGAAATGTGATGGCTATTGCTGAAAAAATAAGAACAAAAAAGAAATGGGTGAAATCCTACTTGCCGCTATTAGAAACTTGGCCATAGTGGTGGCAGAAGTTGGGTGGGTGGAGGGGAGGGGTTCCATTCGAGGCTCCGCACCAACTGGTTTGGGTTAATATGCATTGTACATATAGATTTGGATCGTCGGATCAATTACAACTAGTTCGAACGGATACTTTTCGAATAATTTGAATAATTATTCAAGAATTATCGTTTCAAAATAGATCTATAAGCACATTCTTATAAACGGGTCTATAAACATATTTAGTCCGATTGTCACCAAACAAGCACTCTAGTTAGAGTTTAGAGTGTATTTGAATTGCGTTTGACCAAGATTGAAATTCAAACCGAAGTTCAAATTATCTTTGAGGTGAATTTGTATATGAAACCTTAAACCTTGGATACTAGAAAATTTGAGGAATGGCTAAAAAAATTTAACATTTTTTTTTAATGTCAGGACTAAAAATTTGAGGATCGAATTTTTAAAACACTTGTTATATTAAATATGTGTTAAATGTTTTAAAATAAATATTTATCAGAATATAATATTTATCGCACAAGATGCAATACATGTTTAAAAGAATGTAACACATGTTCTAAATTATGAAATACTTACCTGTAGAATTTTATGGCGTTCGCTATAGAAGCCATCACGCATTCTTTGGTCATCTTTGATCCCCATTCTATCCAAGTTTTTCTCTTTTTCTTATTGGGACCAAATTTTTCTTGGAAAAAACTCCTGCTGTAACAAGAAATTTTTGTTTCTCCCGTATAATCTTTAAATTTTGGGGAATTTTACAGGCTAAAATTAAACATTAGGGACTTTACAGGCTGAACGAAAATTTCTGAGGGGACTAAATAGGCTGATTTCCCATTTAAAAATTTATATTTTAGTTTTTTAAAAGCGGATTATTTGTAGAAAAGAAGTAAGGAACTATTTAGTTAATAAGATACGTCTTATTTAGACTTGAAAATTTTAAATTTGATGTGTTCATCGATACTCCATCCCTATCTCCTTTTAAATATGCAGGATTACTGAAAATATTTTAAAAGAAAAATAATACCCAATTTGAAAAATTTTATGTTGTACAAATTTGACTATTATTTACTTCTACACCACCTATTTGAAAAGAAAAAAAAAATCACATATTATAAAGGTTGTGCCAAACTAACTTTAGGTACATACACTTCTTCCAAATGTAAAACCATGACAATTACCTCCACTCATGCCCAAGAATTCAAGACATGTGGATTTCTTATCGGTTTGTAATCATAATATTTAATGTGTTGTTGGTGGAATTGAAAAGAAAAAAGGTTATTATAGAAAGCAACTTATCATTATATGTAGAACCAGGGACGAAGTTAGAAATTTTGTGTTGGGGCGAAATTGCAACAATATATAGAATTACATATAAAAACGGAAAAAAAAATTTTGGGGGACGAAACTGATAAAATATTCCGAACTATATATAAAATTTACTATACCTACTAGTATTTTTTAAAATCTCGGCTGTCTTCGTCCCTGTGTAGAACTATATGTAGAATCTACTTACGACATTTGGGATTTATTTTGAATTAAATATTATTCCACATCTTCTTGTTGGGCGGCGGAAGAAAATACACGCATAGTAATATGAAGAGAAAAAATAAATTAATACGAAAGAACACTGATATTTTTAACGTGGTTTGCTCTATATAATTTTTTTGATAAAATTACAAATCATCTCAAAGTGCGATTTTTTCGATGAAATTACCAACTATCTCAATGTGTAATTTTTTCCGGCAAAAATTACAAACAATTTCAACAAATCAAACTCAGGAAACTCACTTGAGTTGGTGGCACCCCTTGGCACACACAAATAATACTAAACTAAAACAACCGATGTGAAATATTGCCCAACCCTTTTGATTTTCTACCAAATAATTTGTCTGATTCTCCAACTTGAAGCAACACAAACAGAAGGTAACAAAAAATGCCACCAACTCTGTAATTAAGAATGAAATGAGTGTGATTTGGGAGTAACTTATTATAAAAATTAAGAAAGCAAAAGGAAATTAAAAATGTGACACATAAATACAAAGGAGAAGCTACATGATTGATGGTTTGAATACATTATTGTAAAACACAAGAGGGGGGGGGGGGTGAATTGGATTTTAACTAATCTTGTATACTTTTTCGATTCTTTGCAAAGCTATTGGAAAGTTTGAACAAGATGAACAAAAGCTAAAGCAAAACCCAATAACAAGACAAAGGATTTAGAGTGGTTCGATTCACTTAGAATCTACGTCCACTACCTTGAGCCGCACCCAAGGATTTCAAACAACTTCACTAAGAAGAATGTTTACAAATGTGGCTAACTCACTAAGAGTTTTACAACACAACCACACAATGAAAAACTCACTAAGAGCTTGCCCACACAAAGTAGGACTTTACAAATTGCCCACACTAAGTAGGACTTTTACAAGAATTACCCAATCACTTAGAAAGGGAATTGAATGTTTAAAGAGAAAGATAAATCACTCTTCTAAGTGAGAATATATACCTTTGAAGTACAAGAATGTTTAAGCTCTTTGAACATATAAAATCCACTCTTTGTCTTGCTTTTTGAAAGAACACCTTTGAATGATTTATATCATGGAGATCAAGTGTTTTTGCTTTGAAGGTGTTTAGACTTGATAAGAAAGCAATGAAACTTTGATATGCAAGCCTTAGAATAATTCTCTAGCTTTGGAGTACTTATACATATGAAAATATGCTGAAAAATCGACTCAGCAACGGTCAAATAACGGCTACTAACAGTGCACCTCGGTGGACCGAAGCTGAACTTCGGATGATCCGAACCATGGTCGGTCGACCGACCTCCCTCTTAGGTCGACCGAACCAGAATAGCCAACCTCTCTGTTTCTCTTCGGTTGATCCGATCTTGAGCTCGGTTGACCGAACTTCCAAGCTGATTTTTAACACGTTTTGAAATCTTTTGAAGTCTTTTGAAGTCTAAAAGGTTTTCCTAAAAGGTAACAAGTAAGAACAATTGGAAAACCATTTTAAAGGACTTAGACTTAGAAAACAAAGGCTTTTGAAATACGAAAACATGTAAGGAACGTTTTGAAACTTAGCCTTTTGAAAACGTGTTTGTGTGCATGCAAGACTAGAGTGTAGAGCTTATGTTCATGAGAGCTTTGGTTAGAGCTATATAAGATCAAGACTTATAATGACAAAGCTAATCTAACCAAACCTAAGTCTTCAATCTTCAATCTTGGAAGATGAGCCTTGAATAATATGACTTTGAATCTTGATCATGGCTTGATTGAAGTACTTAGAGCTTCCAATATATGTTCCGATATTCTATCACAAAGATATAAACATTAGACACAACATCAAGTGTTTGTCCATTATCAAAAACCGAGTTTGATCGCCCTTAGGGCTAACAATTATAAATATATTTAATAACTAAAGAGGAATTTCCTCTTCTTACCAAAGGAAATACAGAATTTAAATATTTGGTTTACTTCATGGGGCAGCAAGAATAAGTTGTATCATGTATGTACAACGTAAGTGGGAGGTAAAAAACGAGTTCTTTTAAAATAATATAAAGTAAATTTAAATTATTTAAAATAATAATAATAATAATAATAATAATAATAATAATAAAAGAGATTTTACTAAGGATTCATCTCAGACAAAACTGGTTCAGATCTTCAACACTTTATTAGAAAATTAATTTTAATTTGTATATTCTAAACTCTAACATGTAAATCATAATCATTAAATATGCTACAATTTAAAAATGTAACATAGATTATAGTGTTACATAGAATTCGAAGTGAGTCAAACGGCTATAAATACACGTTCCACTCCCAAATAGTAAAACTAGAGGTACGCCGTACGTGATTGATAAGCAAGAAGTACGAGAAAATTATGCGAATTCCTTACATCATGAGTCAACAAGGATAAATATTTAGAAAATTCTCATATGTATCAGGTTCATATTAACATTGTGGTATAGAATAAGACACGTTATCACAAAATTATCTCTATCTTCATGTTGTGATAACGTGACCAGTTCTGAACCACATCGTCCAATGGATCTTGTGCATATCAGAACTATCCAAAATATTTAGTAGCCAGACTTTGGGAAAAAAAAAAGGATATTGCAATTCTATAATCGTCATGAAATGTTTTTAAAGTTTTAGTACCTCCATTCCATGATATAAATCGTTTAGGACATCCTGGACATGTAGTAAAAATTAAGGAAGCAAATAACAAGATATTTTGTTAGATAAAATAACAATATTACTTGTATACCACTAATTTTATTTAAGAGAGTAATATTGATATTTTTATTAAAAATACCTTACTTTTTGCTTCTTCTTTTTTTATTTTCGTTAAATGTTGTAAGCGACTTATATTAATTATGGAATGGAGGGATGTAGTAAATAAGAAAGTGTTGTTAATAGAGAAAATGAGAAATTTGATTAAAAGGTCATAACCATGCACAAATTAGGTTCTTAATGATTAGCTTGTTATACATTAAATATAGATAGAACGATGAGCGGTTGTATTTCTAATTTTTGTTTTAATTCATATCTCTTTTGATGATGTCGTACATGTTTTCTAACTTGCTTGTCTGCTTAGAGATATGTTTGAAACTGGATAACCATGTTAATGAACTCTAAATGTATGGTTGCTTATTGGTGGTTGTAGACAACTGCATTGCTTGAACCTTTAAAGTCATGGTTGGTGCTAATTTGAAAACATATATATAGCATCTGCTAATTATTATGGTGTTTAAAATCAAATGAGTGTTTAATATTACTAAGAAACATGAGAGGCAATTGCATAGAAGATTAGTGAGGGAGCAGATTTTAGATTTTTAAATCCTTTATAAGAATGAATAATCACGATTACAACAACAAAATAAAGTAGAATGAATATTACCTTATCATCCGAAAATCAAATAATCAACACTCATTAAATTGTCAGGTTTCTGAGAATTGAAAGTGTTCCATAATCTAGTTACATGATTAAGAATTCTGTTTTTTATTGGAACATTAAATCTACTTCATAATGTAAGTCTTTTAGAATTCCTATATGCATTAATAAAAATCCAAAAATTTATACAGTGATGCTGACCTTTAGTTCTAATAGGTCCTTTCATTTGAATGGTATTGAATTTGGCATTTCAGTTTAGAAGAAACTAAAAAGGCATTTTATTGATTATTTCAGTTGCATGTTAGGATTATTTCATTCATATTTTTTGTTGTAAGCATTTTAGAATTCCTATATACATGTTATTTTCTTAGAATATGAAATATACTTTATGATGGAAGACTTTTAGAATTCTTATATACATTAAATCTACTTCATTAAAAAAGAAAACCATTGAACTTTTTCATTTATAAAACGCACTGAACTTCTTTATTTTAAAAAATTCATTCAACTTCTTCGTTTAAAAAAAACCAATGAACTTCTTCATTAAAAAATTAAACTATTCAACTTCTTCATTGGAAAAAACCATTGAACTTCTTCATTTAAATTCAATTCATTTATGTTACATAGCCTTTTAGAATTCCTATATACATGTTATTTTTTTAGAATATTAAATCTACTTCATGATGGAACTCTTTTAGAATTCCTATATATATTAAATCTACTTCGTTAAAAAGAAAATTATTGAATTTCTTCATTTAAAAAAGAATCATTGAACTTCTTCAATTAAATTCAATTCAATTATGTTACATAATCTTTTAGAATTCCATATACATGTTATTTTCTTAGCATATTAAATATACTTTATGATGGAAGACATTTATAATTCCTATATATATTAAATATACTTCATTAAAAAAGAAAACTATTGAACTTCTTCATTTAAAAAAAACCAATTGAGCTTCTTCATTTAAAAAGAACCAATGAAATTCTTCTTTAAAAAAAAAAAAACATTCAACTTCTTCATTTAAATTCAATTAATTTATTTTACATAGCCTTTTAGAATTCCTATATACATTTTATTTTTTTAAAATATTAAATCTACTTTATGATGGAAAACTTTTAGAATTCCTATATACATTAAATCTACTTCATTAAAATAGAAAACTATTGAACTTCTTCATTTAAAAAAATTATTGAACTTATTTATTTTAAAAAAAAAACAATCAACTTCTTCATTTTAAAAGAAGCAACAATAAATAAATATAATTACTATAATAAAAGTTACAAAAAATCTTCTACTTCATTCATTAATATATGAAACAAAACCATAAATTTATAATAAATGATTGAATTCTTTGAGATCAAGATATAACTAATGAACTTTATAAATATGTAGCTATATCCATTAGCTATAGAAATCTCCTCAAGTTTTTATGGGTTTTTTCATTAGACTAACCATGGTTTAGCAGAATGGTCATACCATGGCAGTCACATAATTGGGAGATTTTTTTTGTCCAAAATGGAAGTGGGGCCAAGACGGAAGTCCCACTTCCGTTTTGGCTGACGTGGCTTTCCCCAGACGCGCCTTGCCACGTCAGCCAAAATGGAAGTGGGACTTCCGTCTTGGCCCCACTTCCGTTCTGAAGTCCCAGATTAAATACCCAAGCCCTCCCCTTCTCCCTTCACCCGAACCACTTAGCAATCCCTAAGGCAAAACCCCCTTCCCGCAACCACCCACCCCTCAAGCCGACCGCCGCCACCAATCTCCACCACCTTGCTCTCAATCTCTATCTCATCTCTCAAAGGTATAAAACTTTTTTAAAAAATTTGAATTTTTTTTGGGCAATTTAACTTTATGTTCTGAATTGAACTTTAAATCTACTAATTATATTTATAAATTTTTGTGAATTTGGTAATTTAGAGTAACTTGTTGAATTTGATAACTTTTTTGCGTTTGGGAATTTTGAGAATTTATGAAATTAGGGCATTTAGGAATTTTTAGGGTTTGTGAATTGTGAATTGTTAATTTGTGAAGACATACTTAGGGCATTTGTGATTTTGAGGCAATTTAACTTTATGTTTTGAATTGAACTTTAAATCTGCTGATTATGTTTATAAATTGTTGTGAATTTGGTAATTTAGAGTAATTTGTTGAATTTGGTGATTTTTTGTGTTTGTGAATTTATGAAATTAGGGCATTTAGGAATTTTTAGGGTTTGTGAATTGTGAATTATTGAAGACATACTTACGACATTTGTGATTTTGGTAATATAACATGTGTTTTTTCTGATAAATTGTATGTTTATTGTTTTTTTTTGTATAGATGTCTGTTCTTGCTCATCTTCTGCCTGATCCATATGATGCTAATGTTTTAAATAAATAGACTTCTCATAGATCTTTAAGAATATGGGGCGGGGATGTTCAACTAAACACTTCACTAAAGATTATTATAAACGACGGTAAGTTTTTTAAGGCATACCAAAGAGAAACCAACCAGCGAGTGATTGACCTGATAGATCAAATAGGATTTGGGGGTTGTTGTAGAATAGGAAAAATGAAGGTAGATCACGCTTTAGTTACTACATTAGTAGAGAGATGGCGCCCTGAGACCCATACTTTTCACCTACGTTGCGGTGAGGCGACCATTACACTAGAGGACGTAGGATGCCTTCTAGGACTACCTACTAGGGGTCACGTAGTGTCGTAGCATGAGGACTACAATATGACTCAAAATCAGTGGATTGACCCGCGTGTTCGACCTGCTAGGATTCCGACCCCCACCGACTTCAATTTCGGGTAACACTATCGAACTGTTAGAGGTTTATGTCCACATTAATGTGCCCCTAGGCGATGATGCTACTGAGTTGGCGATAGAGCAGAGGGTTAGGGCTTTGATTTTCCTCTTGATGTCCACTTTTCTTTTTCCCAATAAGTCGGGGGCCTGGGTGTCACGCCCCGTAACCGGGAAATGACCTGGCAGCGTTTCGTTGCCAAACGGAACACAGAACACATAACATAAAACTCATAAACGCATCAACGGAAGCTATAAAACATGCTAAGAAATAAAACCTCAAATAGTATATATATAAAACTTAACTTAGAAGGGGTACTTCATAACTTAAAAGGAAATGATACAACTTAAACATACTTCAAAATTCATCACACTTAATCTATTTTAAAACAGTAAAGTGAGCTAGACGTCTATAAAGTGCCCTCTCCTTGATACTCGAATACGTCGTCCCCCACGCATTCCCATCGTAGCTAACATCCTCGCTCATCCGAAAGGGAAAGGTGGATAAGGGTGAGCAAAACCAACTATTGCTCGAGTAAGATTCCTTCAACCTTGGGATGAAGAAATATATAGACACTTAATTAAAAGCAGGTTTATGCATCCCAAAAACATTTCATAACTTTAAAAACATAATCACCAATAAAGCAGTAAAATCATGGTATGCAAAATACTTATGATTTCTTAGAATATTGGGAGTGCAGAATCGCCGCCCATACAACGAACCTACACTCTTACCCCTCCACCCGAGAAATCATAAATACATGCGACTCAACCTTCTAGCTACCTCGACAGCTTTAGGAATGACGGTTGCGCACCCGCCATTCTTACCCCTCCACTGCGAGGCCGCTAGGAAGTGAAGGTTCTAGCCTAACGTATACGTGGGAATGCCTAGCTTCTCACTAGCTCGAGTACAGACGATGGCCGTCGTCTACACCCTTACTACGAGATAGCTAAACAACTCCAAAACTTGAAAAATCGTTAGAAAACGACTTCCATTTCCCTGTAAAACCGCTCACATAAAATATCAAATGCAAACATCATATATCGTTGTATACTGTTCGTGACATCGTACATCATGACTTGATGTTTGGGCCTCTCCCAACATCTTATCTATGTACTTATCATATAACACAACTCTACATGCTACAGCTTATCCCAAATTAGGTACATTGACTCCTCATGAAATCCATAACATAACATAAGCATAACATAAACATATTGGATCCTTTCTTAGTCAATGTCTCTAATGGGATGTTCCCTTATGCCTACAATCATAAAACAGCAAGTAATCATGCTATCATAGACATGCGCAATTAAACATCATACAATTCATACATTCACATTAAATATTGCTTCATCCACTTTTATGCAAGAAAAACATGATAAAACCATTTTTCATTCATAATCTGTAAAAAAATCAGTATATGAAAGCTTTGGAAATACTCAAAGTTGAAGGGTCCTTACCTTATCACCGTTACGTTCTTAATTTGTAAAAATCCAGAAAATATGGTTCGTGTTCCTAATTGAAAGACGTACACAGGAAGATCTAACAGTTGAAATCATAATCCCTCTGGTCAAATCGTAGCCCTATAAGTCTAGTTTCTAAATAAAAAAGAATCAGAGGAATTGGAGTTCTAGATTTACCTTTATGGCGTTTCTAGTGCAGTGCATGCAGGCTATCCAGAATCTGTTTTTCTTTCTTTTCTCCTTCTTTCTTTTTCTTTCTGTTTTTTTTTTCCTCCTTTCTGAGACTTAGAACTGAATGGATTTCGAAAATGACAGCCTAAGAAGTCTAGAAACCACCTCTAACTTCTTCCCCACTACTTTCTCCACTCCCCACTACTTTCTCAACTCCCACTACTTTCTAGAAATCACCAAAGGTCCCTTATCATATCTTAATGTTATACAAGTTCTAAAACATGTTATAACACTTAGCAAATAATAAAAGCAAATAAAACACTTAAGCAAATATGACGCGTTTCAGTCAACGTTGACTTAACCTCGGTCGACGTTGACTTAACCTCGGTCAACCAAAACCCGTCTAAAAAATAGTAAAAAGTTACGGTCTTCACATCCCTTCACTCTTACAAGAGTTTCGTCCCGAAACTTACGAATTGCTGTCGTCGAAGAGCTGAGGATACTTGGCTCTTGCTTCTACCTCTGTTTCCCAAATGGCTTCCCTTTCTGTATGATTTGACCACTGAATCTTCACCAACGGTATCACTTTGTTTCTCAAAATCCGCTCCTTCCTATCCACAATCCCAATCGGTACCTCAATATATGACAAGTCAACTTGCAACTCCGCAGGTTCCGCTTCTAGCACATGTGTAGGATCACTAACATATCGCCTAAGTTGAGAAACATGGAATACATTGTGTACTCTTTCCAATGACGGTGGTAATGCTAGACGATATGCTAAGTCCTCTACCTTTTCCAAAATCTCATAAGGTCCGATGTAACGTGGACTCAGTTTTCCACTTTTCCCAAATCGCATAACCCCTCGAGTCGGCGAAACCTTCAAATATACCTTCTCACCAACCTGGAATTGTAACGGTCTTCGCCTACTGTCAGCCCAGCTTTTCTGTCGGTCTTGTGCAGCCTTAATCCGTTCCCGAATTAGCGGTTCCTTTTCAAGTGTCATCTGTACCAATTCTGGCCCTGTAATTACCTTCTCACAAATCTCGTCCCAACAAACCGGTGACCTGCATTTTCTGCCATACAAAGCCTCATAAGGAGCCATACCAATACTTGCCTGAAAATTGTTGTTGTATGCAAACTCAACCAATGACAAATATTCGACCCAACTGCCTTTGAAATCCATAACACAAGCCCTCAACACGTTTTCTAAAGTCTGAATAGTTCATTCCGATTGCCCATTTGTTTGAGGATGATAAGCAGTACTTGGCGAAAGCTTCGTACCCACTGTCTCGTTGAAACTTTTCCAAAATCTCGATACGAACCTCGGGTCTCTGTCTGATACAATGCTAACCGGCACCCCGTGCATCTTCACAATCTCGCTCATGTACAACTGAACCAGACTCTCCATACTAGCAGTAATTCGCATTGGTAGAAAATGCGCGAATTTTGTCAAACGGTCCACGATCACCCAAATAGAGTTTTTACCACTCTTGTCTTTCGAAACCCACAACGAAGTCCATCGTAATGTGCTCCCATTTCCAAACCGGAATTTCCAAAGGTTTCAGTAGTCCCACTGGCCTTTGATGTTCTTCTTTCACTTGTTGACATACTAAACATTTCGATACAAAGGTAGCAATATCGCGTTTCATACCTTTCCACCAAAAGTTTAGTTTCATATCCTTGTACATTTTTGAAGCCCCTGGATGGGACCAGTCAACTTCGAAGAATGCACGTCCCTTCATAATCTCGGTCCTCAAGTCTTGTCTACTGCAGGCACACGATTTTGCCTCGATACCTCAAACTTCCATCTTCGAACTCCTCAAAATCAGCCCCTTCTACCTTTGCCAATTCCCGGATTTCAACCATTTCTTCATCAGTCAGCTGAGCCTCTTTAATTCGAACAAGTAATGTTGGTGGTGCTATCAAAGTTGCTAAAACATTGTTTGTGGATTCGACAACTTCGATATTCAACTTTTCAAACTCTGTCACCAATTCTCGCTGCCTCGTGATGCATGCTAACATCCCCGAACTCTTTCTGCTCAATGCATCTGCCACTTTGTTCGCTTTACCTGGGTGATAACTGATAGTCAAATCGTAATCCTTAATCAATTCCAACCATCTTCGCTGTCTCATATTCAGTTCCTTTTGAGTGAAAATGTACTTCAAACTTTGGTGATCGGTGAAAATTTCGCACCGTTCACCATACAGGTAGTGACGCCAGATTTTGAGCGCGAACACTACTGCTGCAAGTTCTAAATCATGTGTTGGGTAGTTTTTCTCACTCGATTTCAGCTGCCTTGAAGCATACGCAATCACCTTACCATTCTGCATTAAAACACATCCCAAACCAATCTTCGAAGCATCATCAGATATCTTGTGTAACCCATCGATTCTTCGGGTAGTGCTAAAACCTGAGTCGTTGTTAATCTTTCCTTCAACTGTATCAAAGCTTTGCTCATATTCTTCACTCCACTCGAATTTCACCCTGCTTTTTGAGTTAACTTTGTTAACGGTGCTGAAATGCGAGAGAAGTCCTTGACAAACTTCCGGTAGTATCCTCGCTAACCCCCAAAAAGCTGCGAACCTGCAAGCGTTTTTCGCCTTTGCCATTCAACCACCGCCTCAATCTTTGACTGGATCAATCGATACTCCCTCTCGCTGAAATTACATGTCCCGTAAAAGTCGATACTCTTTCAACCAAAATTCACACTTGCTGAATTTTGCGTATAACCTGTTCCTTTCTCAAAATCTGTAAAAGCTGTTCTCAAATGTTGTTCGTGAGTCTCTTCTGTTGGCGAATAGATCAGTATGTCGTCAATGAAGACAACGAAAAACTTATCTAAGCAATCCCGAAAGATACGGTTCATCATATCCATGAATGCCGCAGGTGCGTTAGTCATTCCAAACGGCATAACAAGGAATTCGTAATGACCGTATCTCGTTCTGAAGGCACTTTTTGGTATGTCATTTGACTTGATTCTGAGTTGGTAATACCTGGGTCGCAAATCAATCTTCGAAAACACTGTTGCACCCTTTAACTGATCAAACAGGTCGTCAATCCTCGGTAACGGATACTTGTTCTTGACTGTAATCTTGTTCAATTCCCGATAATCAATACACATTCTCATCGACCCATCTTTCTTCTTTACAAACAGTACCGGCGCTCCCCACGGTGAAACACTTGGTCGAATAAACTTTCTGTCCAAAAGTTCCTGAAGCTGAGACTTTAATTCTTTTAGTTCAGCTGGTGCCATTCGATACGGCGCCTTAAAGATAGGCTCCGCACCGGGTTGTAGAAGTATCTCGAAGTCAATCTCACGGGCTGGTGGTACACCCGGAAGATCTTCTGGAAATACGTCCGCAAACTCGTTCACAACTCTTACTGTTTCGGCTCCATCTTTCTTTTCATCCTTACGTATTGCATATGCTAGATATGCCTCGCATCCTTTCCTTAGGCATTTATGCGCTTTCATCGCTGATATGATCAGCAGACACTTATCTTTTCTCTTTTCTGAACCTCGGAACATCACAATCTCACCATCCCCAATCACAAATTGGATAGTCCTATCCTTACAATCAAGTAATGCATGATGCTTCGCTAACCAGTCCATACCCAAAATAACGTCAAAGTCAACCATGTTTAACTGTATAAGGTCAGCTAAGAACTCTCGGGATTCTATATCTACCCGGCACCCCTTATGTACCGCATTAGATTACAACACTCGTCCGTTAGGTACAGCTACTTTATAAACATGTTGTAAATGCATATAAGGACTATTAAGAGTTTTAGCAAACCTACGGGATACAAAAGAGTGTGTTGCACCGCTATCAAACAAAACATAAGCAGGTACAGAATTTATCATAAGGGTACCTGTAACAACATCACTAGCAATCCCGGCATCCTGCTGAGTAAGCGCAAAGACTCGAGCATTGGCCATTTGGCCCTGATTCATGTTTTTCGGGCACTGGTAAGAAAAATGACCCGGCTGCCCGCACTTGTAGCAACCTATAGTTCCTACTTTGCACACCCAGAATGGTTCTTCCCACAAGTCTTGCATGCACTAGGCTGTCCAGTCCCAAGTGTCGTTCCCGTCTGTCCTCCTACCTTAACTGTGTTGGCTCCGGTGATAACTGGCCTAGAACCTTGTCCTACCGCAAAAACTGGCCTCTTTTGAGGTGTAAAAGCCGAGGGTCGGCTGCTGCCCTTGAAAGTCTGTCCCTGCGCCATATTCTGATATGAACGCTTACCTCTGAAATCAGCAGTAGAATACTCAGCCTCTATCTCCAAACTGCGCTCATACGCATCCATAAAATCAACCAGCCTATGTCCCGACAATCTAGCCCGAATCCTCAGTATGACCCCATAACATACCTCTCGAGTCCTCGTTTGAAAGCATCCCGAATGGTCGAAGCGGCATACTTACCAAGAGTGTTGAACTTCCCGGTATATATGAAAGCCCGACATCCCTCCGTTTGTTTGAGGTCGAAGAACCGGTTCTGTCGATCCCATGCGGAAAGTGCGTGGAAAATACTGCTTAAGGAATGCATCCTTATATCTGTCCCAAGCAATGACTTGGCCTCTTGGCCCATAAAGTGTGGATACTCCTTTCCACCACCCGGCTGCCTCACCGGTCATACTTGCCACAGCAACAACTGTTTTTGCATTTTCTGGTACCTACATGATCTCAAAGTACTGCTCCAACTCTTCCAACCAAACCTCAGCCTGATCTGGGGTCATTCTGCCATCAAACGAAACCATCATCATCTTCTTGAGGCGCTCAAAGTACATACCTGGGTCTTGTACCCTCGGAATCCTAGCATGCCTATTCAATTGATGTTCATGATTCTGTAACATTTGGGTCATATGCCCATCATTGCAGCCATATCAGTAGGTGCTGCTGGTGGAGGTGGAGGTGGCTGATTCCCAGATGATGTACCCGCGAAACGATTACCCCTTATACCATAAGTAATAATCGGCACTCCGTTTTCGTCAACCTCTGGGTTAAAGTTGGGATCCATCTTAAGAATATGAGAAAATAACAGATATATAAACTGAACACAAAATGTTAGAGCATATAAGACATATAGGATGAGAATAAACACATAAACACGGCAGAAAACTGAAAAACTGAAAAACATGGGAAGTTCGGTCAACCGCAGTCATCTCTGGTCGACCGAACTTCGTCGGACACTCAGACTCCTTGCCTCGGTCGACCGAATAACATACTGGTCGGTATCTATACCTTTTCCGAGCAGGTTCGGTCAACCGGAACGCTAAAAAAAACACATATAAACATATAAAACCATCATTTAAACTCTACCCGACACCGCAGATTCATTTATTACTTAGTTCTAGTCATATTTTATGGCCTAAGGTTCGAACTCGCTCTGATACCACTTTTGTCACGCCCCGTAACCGGGAAATGACCTGGCAGCGTTCTGTTGCCAAACGGAACACAGAACCCATAACATAAAACTCATAAACGCATCAACGGAAGCTATAAAACATGCTAAGAAATAAAACCTCAAATAGTATATATATAAAACTTAACTTAGAAGGGTACTTCATAACTTAAAAGGAAATCATACAACTTAAACATACTTCAAAGTTCATCACACTTAATCTATTTTAAAACAGTAAAGTGAGCTAGACGTCTATAAAGTGTCCTCTCCTTGATACTCGAATGGGATGTTCCCTTATGCCTGCAATCATAAAACAGCAAGTAATCATGCTATCATAGACATGCGCAATTAAACATCATACAATTCATACATTCACATTAAATATTGCTTCATCCACTTTTATGCAAGAAAAACATGATAAAACCATTTTTCATTCATAATCGTAAAAAAAAATCAGTATATGAAAGCTTTGAAAATACTCAAAGTTGAAGGGTCCTTACCTTATCACCGTTACGTTCTTAATTTGTAAAAATCCGGAAAATATGGTTCGTGTTCCTAATTGAAAGACGCATACGGGGAAGATCTAATGGTTAAAATCATAATCCCTCTGGTCAGATCGTAGCCCTATAAGTCTAGTTTCTAAATAAAAAAGAATCAGAGGAATTGGAGTTCTAGATTTACCTTTATGGCGTTTCTAGTGCAGTGCATGCAGGCTGTCCAGAATCTGTTTTTCTTGCTTTTCTCCTTCTTTCTTTTTTCTTTCTGTTTTTTTTCCCTCCTTTCTGAGACTTAGAACTGAATGGATTTCGAAAATGACAGCCTAAGAAGTCTAGAAACCACCTCTAACTTCTTCCCCACTACTTTCTCAACTCCCACTACTTTCTAGAAATCACCAAAGGTCCCTTATCATATCTTAATGTTATACAAGTTCTAAAACATGTTATAACACTTAGCAAATAATAAAAGCAAATAAAACACTTAAGCAAATATGACGCGTTTCGGTCAACGTTGACTTAACCTCGGTCAACCAAAACCCTTCTAAAAAATAGTAAAAAGTTACGGTCTTCACACCGGGGGAACATGCGTTATCTCCTCACCGTCAGTGATGGTATCCTCAAGCAAGACCAGACTTCTTGGGCTAGCGGTGTCCTTGTAAAGTTTTACCGCCAGATGTGCACCTCTTCAATGGTTGATTCCAAGGACATGGCCGGCTGTTGCTTGCTAATTTAGGTTTGTCTAAATTTTATATAGGTTTTTTTAAAAAAAATGTAATTCGAATATTTAATAATCGATGCTATTTTTTTTACCAGTTGTGGGCATGGGAGCGAATTTCATGTCTCCTCCCTGCGAACCGAGGCCCGGTTCTCCATGAATACAGGCCCGAGTTTCGTCAACGCACCGAAATGGCAGTTGACGCTGTTTCGTGATCAACTGGATATGCTGACGGACGAACAAGGGTAAGTTAATTTCGGTAATCTCGTATTTTTTTAATTTAAATTAAAAAAATTGTTTTACATTAACTTGAATTTATTTTTGCAGTTTATGTGGAGACCGTACCCTGATTGGGTAATTGCCGGGAGAGCGGCTCGGGATGAAGGCTTCATGATGACCTGTCGAGCCCGTACGCCACTTGTTTGTTTCGAGATTGTTGAGTACCACCTGCCTGACAGGGTTGCAAGGAAATTTGGCTTCCAGCAGGTGGTACCAATCGAGGTGGGGACGGAGTGAACTACCGAGGGTTTTGACCTCCACACATGCAAGGCGGGTCCGAAACGAAATTGGGAAGCCCACCACTGCACATACATAGATTTGTGGGACGCCCGCGTCGATGCACTGGCGGACGCTGCTCACACTCCTGGTAATGTTATTGCACCAACCCTTGAGTATATGGATTTGTACAATCTCATTATCGTTCACCTTATGACAAACCCACAAAATAGGGATCCCGGGCCACTGCATTCAACCCATCGCTACATCTGAGGTTATTTTTGTAATTTTTATTTAGTTTGTTGTCAATATTATTCTTTTTATTTTAAATATACTAATTTGAATATTTATGTTACAGGAGGAGTCTAACAGAGTGATGCTTGAAGAATTCGAGAAGCTTGGATCTTGAACTAATAATCAGTACAAGACTCTCATCGCCTGGGCTGCCAAAACAATAATACATGCATTCATAGCGGCAGGGAAGACAGTTTCATGCAGATCGCGTGCTTCAGATGTAGTAGATGTTGCAGTTCTGCAACCGGTCACACAGCCGAGGGAGCATGTTCCAGGTAGGGCTACGATTGGGAAGCAGGATACTCGCCGGGATCGGCAAGCCAGTTAGGAGGACCTTGCCGCCCGGCGCCTTCGGCAACGTGGCGGTGCACTGGAACCGTCTCAACCACAGGCTCCTTAGACTCAGTTCCCGTCTCAGCCTCAGACTCAGTTCCCCACACTCAGGACGATGTACCCACCTATTTCAATACCAATTTTCAAGCATCGGTACTTATTTCTACTGGTATTCTGACGGGGGGCATCGTGGAGCGGGGTCCTCTACATCGGGACAACCGGGTTTCTATTCTAATGTGTCGCCATCCTTTACCCTTGACCTGACTCAGACGCAATAGCACACTCTACAGCTCCAGCCAAATTCCCCCGAAGAGCTGATATTTATCAATCCCGAAGGGGTAGAATTCATCGCAACGGACCAATGTAGTGCTCTGTGAACGAGAGATGGCCACACTTACTTTCTCCGAAAAGAGCGGAGAAGGCCCGATAGATACACACCATTGGGGCCTTAGATAGCATTTACTTTGTTTTGCTTACATTTGTTTTATTTTTTTTACATACAATTTGACATATTTATGTTATAAACGATATGTTCATTTTTTACGGTGTTCGTTTTTTATTAATAAAGTCGGTTTTGCCATAGTAATTTTCGTACACAAATTTTGGTAAATATTCTGTTTTAGTGATTTTTTATATTGTAAAAATACCAATTCAAAAAATTGTAACCAAAAAAAAAACTAAGTGTTTTTGCCAAAAATCTCTACCAGTTGAGAACGGGACTTCCGTTCTGGGGCCAAGACAGAAGTCCCACTTCCGTTTTGGCGGACGTGACAAGGCGCGTCTGGGGAACGCCACGTCAACCCAAAACGGAAGTGGGACTTCCGTCTTGGTCCCACTTCCGTTCTGGGCAAAAAAGTTTCCCCCAAAATTTTGACTGCCATGCTATGACCATTTTGCTAAACCATGGTTAGTCTAATGAAAAACCCAGTTTTTATCTCCATAACAACTTAAGATTAGAGTTGAAGATTATAGCTCATGAAGAAATAATTTTAAAGAGTAAATTAATGATAAAGTTGCCACATGGAAGTTTCTAATTGGTCCACATCCCACAAAATTCCACATGTCACATCATGAAGCTTCTACCTCAACTTGACCTAACTTTATTTATTATAGATTTAACTTTTTTAAAGGAAAAACTAAAAAACTTTATCGCGTATCAGCTGAAATAAAATAAGCTATTACAACAAGTTTCATACATATCCAAATCGTAGATGAAAAGGAAGGGCAGTCTTGAACAATATTGAGATAATGTAAAAGTAAGACTCCCCATATATATATATATATATATATATATATATATATATATATATATATATATATATATATATATTGTGTCTAAACATAATTTCCGTTAATTTTCTTGTGTGCCCCTAATTATTTATGTATGCATGTATTCGTGTTCAAATTCTAAGAAGTGTCCTCGTGTCCTTACTTTAGATATATAAACATCTAACACTTAGATATGTACTTGCATCTTACACCCGTATCAGAATCCAAGTAACATATAGATTAAGTGATTTTAAAATTTTTGGGGCCCTCTAAGAGACCAGTGACGGATGCAGGTGGCCTTCACTGCGGTCAAATGACCCCAGTGAATTTTTTTAAAAAATTATATATGATATATTTTACTCCATTTAGATAATAAATGTATAAATGACCCCACACAAAAAATTTAATGACCCAACTAATAAAATAAACATTCTCAAAATTTTGATCAACAGATAAAAATCCGTTCCGCACTGGAGCAGTGGTGTTAACCATTCTTGTTGTTTCTAGAAGATATTTAACAAACAGCTTTAAATATTGTAAAGATTTAAAAATACTTTTGGTTTCTAGTCTTCTAGAAGATATTTAACAAGTTGCTCTCAATAAAAAATAGTCTTGTCTATCAGCTCTCAAGTCTCAATTCCTTCCCGCGAGACATCTCATTCTCAGTCATTTTTTTATGCTGCATATTGTTTAATAAAATACAAAAAAAAAAAAATTTGGGGAGGGGGTGCGAACTTGATAAAATACTCCAAACTACATATAAAATTTACTAAAATTTACCATATCTAGTAGTATTTTTATAATTTTCAGGCCTCCCTAGAATCGTCTTTTACCTCACTGATCTCAAGTTTTGAATCCGTCACTGTAAGAGATGGCCTGTGGAAGGGTAGTAAGTGATGGTTTAGAAAACGAGCATGCTGGTTTATTCCTTTTTTATTATTATTATTTATTATTCCTTTGATGCCATACAAAATGAAGAACAATTCGATCAAGTTGTATAAGAGATGTAGCTAATAATCGAGAAAAAATATTGTACAAGAAGGACAAGAGAGAGCTACCCTTAATACTGTAAAAATAGTTATGTAGAATTAAATAATTTTCAAAAGAGTAATAAAAGAATGAATAGGATTAGAGAAAAGAGAATATATTATCAAAAATGGAATAAAATTTCATAAGAAAGTAGAGCTAAAGTCATTTGTAAATCACATCATGTAATTCATATTGTATTGTGTGATAAAGTGAATGTTGACTTTGTAATGCTAATCTTTTGTTATGTTCTGGTAAGTAATATTTAAAGTTGTACATAACACAAAGAATACTCAATGACGAATTAGCAATTGACTTCAATTTTTTATTTACTGTTTTATTCAAAAGGTATAAAATAAAAAAGTATAAATTTCACAAAAGGAAAAAGGGATTCGTTTTCCATAAAAACTGTCTTTATAACTATATCTATCTGTCCATCTAATTTATCTATATCTATTTTATATCCATATCTATAATATTTTAAAAGTGGGTAAGGAGTCATGGTGATTTATACTTGTTGATTTCTTCATTATTTGATCTACCAAAAATGCCCTTAAGTTAGAAGGAACATTTAATAAATATAAAGGATAAGAGAGCAACTAATATCTATTCTCTCCGTCCTAAATTAACAGTGCACATTTTCTTTTTTATTTGTCATAAATTAACTGTTAACTTTCTAAATAAAATATGTATGAACGATTTTTTTTTTTCCAATTCTATCATTCTTACATCTCCGCATTGATTACTCTTAGTTAATTAAAACTATCAATTGTTAACACACATTTAAGAGGTGACTGGATGTTGATGGGGAAAGAGAGAGAAAGACATAAATTTTAAAACGAGATCAATAAAATTAATGAAGGGTATCTTAGACTTTTACTTATATTTTACCATCATAATTACCAAACCCTTAATATCCGTGCATTTGTCAAAGTGGATAGATAATTTGGGACGGACGGCGGGAGTAAATATTAGTAATAAGCATTCAACCTATGATGGACCAATATTAATACTTTAATGTAAGTTACCATTGACAATTAATTAAGGAAATGGAGTGATCATCACAATATACATAAATTGGTCTAAATACTCAACATAAAGGTGAAAATCACCACCAAAACAAATAATCATACTGGAACTCAACATAATGAAAATTTGTAGAGGAAATATGCATCCAATATGCTCCAGCAGTAGCAATATCGAAATATTCTCTTATCTTACCTCGAATATGCTCCAGCAGTAGCAATATCAAAAATAAATATTTTCAGAAGTTTTATACGTGTTATGAATATATATTCTTGAGCTTAGTTAAAAAATGAGTAATTAATGAAATATTGTAAAATATGACCAATGATTTATATGTCATTCCCTAAAGTGAATGCATATAGAATATATAATTTATTTGTAAAATGGTATTGGTCGTGAATGTGGTTGTAGTAAACCATGTCGATAATTATGACTCATCGAATTCTCAAAGAAAATATTCTCACCCGAAGTGAGAAAATAATAAGGAGGAAATAGAATGTATGATTCCAAAATTTTATGAGAAAAAGATTATTTAAGCGATATACAATTTTTTTGTCACATACCTGTTGTATGTTGGACATCTTTTGAATTCCTCTACTAAGCATCAATTTGAGAACGAAAAAGATGTTATTTTACTTCTCTAAAATAATGATGCTACTAAGTGTCAATATAGTCAAAGAGAATAACTCGATATTTTATTTGTATCAGATTTTGTCAATTACATATTACATATTTAATTTCACATATTATAATGTTATTTGGATTGTTTTACATTCAAGAATAATAAATATATAATATGTACATATTCAGGATAAGTGTCAAATACCAAGTTCCAAAAGAACTACTTGATTAAACAAAACCGGAAGAGTTATCTGATTAAAGGCTCTAGAAGAGCTAGTAGACCTATATGGTTGCATATCAATAGGTAATGCATGACTACACAAAGTCTCTCAGAATATTGTGTGATCCTTGATAGGGAAGATTAAAGTGAGACATTGGATTGAGCAAAAGATTTAAATCTTTGTGCATTACTGCTATTGTTTAAGAAAATAAATTAAGTTAGAGAAATTATCATTTCTCTTTATTGGCTTATATTGCCACAAAATTTATTTAGTTAAGATATTTTATTAAGTAAACCTGAAGTTTACCGATTTAGTTGTTGGCATGACTGGTTAGACCATCCCGGGTCACAAAAAAAATGAAATATAATTAAAAATTTATGGAATATGAAGGAACCAAAAGTTTCCTTATCCTATGAATTCTTTTGTGCTACTATTTCAAGGAAAATTGATATAAGGATATAACCAGTACAACTCAGGGTTGAATATGTTCATAGAATTGAATAAATAGTCGATCGACTCGCAACCTGAAGTTTGTGATATATTGATAATGAGCTAAAATTTTATATTCAACAAATGACATAATTTGTCTTGACTATACTGGTGTCATCATATGAAAATTTGGTAGAATATTTTTATACACTAAATGGTCTGGTAGAACCATAAGTGCCTTGAACTTGTTGATACGAATTATTTTGTAGCATTAGTTCGTATTTTTTCAACAAGAATACTGTGAATTCTCCTCTATTAAATTAGTTTATGGTCAGGAACTAAAATTTTCCCTCTCCCATCTAAGAGTTAAATGTGTGCTACAAAGTAGTAGTCACCACCACTAAAGTATTAATATGGGACCTTAAAGATGTTAAGAATATATCTTGGGTATGAAATCTCAAGAGGAGAGATTTAATGTATAACCGGATAAAAATATGAGTTTGTGTCTCATCTTGATCCTCACATACTTTGAACCAGAAGTTCAAAGGATAAACCAAACATATTTACTGACCAAAATCCATCTAAGAAGGCTCTTATTTGACGTCCTTGAAGGGCGATCTACCACTGCTGATAAGTATGAGACACAATTGAAGTGTGGTAGACTAGACGGTTCCAAATATTAAAAAAAAAATCCTCGCATATAAAAAGGAGTAAAGATTTAGATGGTTGTATATGGTAGACATATATATGTTAAATTTGAGGATTCCCTAGACATGATCAATGTAATATCTCCATGAGAGGATCAGGTACCTGGAAGTTGAGATAATGAGATCTCTACATAATGTCATGATTGGGAACTATGGAACTGCGAAAGTGTAAGATATGATAAGTATTATTGCGCATAAAATGTGAATCTAAAATGAGGATCTAGATTCAAAGTCTGCAGAAACAAAATTTTGAGATTCGAGAAAATTAGCCAAAATAGATTATATATGAATTCACATGAGAAATATGAAAAGTCCGGACAATTAACAAGTACACCATAAGTGTATGATATTCTCAGTATGGATGATACATTTGAAGTGTATGGATAGCGGGACAACAATGCGAACTATAAAAATGTAAACATCACTACTAGTGGCAAAAATGTTCTTCTTAAAAGTCTGGCAATGGTTAGAAAGAAATAAAATTTCAGGTGGTGGATGCAAGTATGTTTGTATTTTAATAGCATAAAGAATACTTAGCACATATATGAAGTATTTGAATGATTTTATATGCCTGAAGCATATCCGTAAATTGTTCCAGAAGAACGTAACATTATTTCCTTAGTGAAAATCTATCAAAAATTATATGATAGTGTCAATGTCCATGTATAAGGAAATTTGGATTGGATTTAGTTATTTGCCACATACAATTCTTTGTCTATTGACGAAAGATGCCTAAATGTCTAATTTGCTAATGAACATTATTAGTTAGTGATCTCCATATGAGGGGGAGAAAATCGGCAATGTAAAGGACTTTATTTAGGAACATCATTATCTTAATCTACGCATTAGGCATTAATGAACCATAAGTTCATAACTTATTCATTTGCAAAGGATTGCAAATACATAGCCTAATGCATTTATAGACTCTATAAGTAGATGTCTCTATATGTGGAATCTGTTCCAGTAGGATAACGTATGAGTTATGTAGCTAAGGAGCATGCCTGAAGTGTGATTGATATCTTAAGTCTTAGCATATAAGATCCTTGAAAGAAATGACTATAGATTTATCAAGATGTTCCTCCTAAATATGTTATAGTAGCAAGTGATTGCTGAAGGAAAAATTATGATCTCGAGTTTTAGAAATTCATGATTTTTCTTGATTTTACAATTAGACATCCAGAAGATGATATATATGGACAAAGAACATCCTTTAAGTATCCTAGTATTTGTCTAATCGTTAGATATTACTAAATATCACTCGCTATCGCGAAAGGAAGAATGAAGAGCTGCTTGGTCCTGAAGTGCTATATTTAGTGCTATTGGAGCACTAATGTATCTTGAAAATACTATTTGTCGTTATTTTATTGTTTTATTGTCATATATAGCGCTAATGTTCTATTGGAGCACTAATGGAGCACATATATATTTAGTGCCATATGTGTGTGTACCTCAGATGTTTCATTTGCATGATGCATGTGCATCTACATTGATATTCTGTGAAATTTAAATTTTCCGGATAATTCATTGGTTTGTATCTAAGTTTATCATGCTTCTCAGTAAGTTCAAATGTTTTGTTTTTTTCTTTAAACTTTTTACTGGTAGATGTAATATCATTGCAATTGGTCTAAAGTCAAGGGGTATGTTTCTATAAGATGCTAAAAATAAGCATTTTAATTTTGGATCAAGTATTGAGAATCTAGATTGTGAATCTTCATCTTACTTCGATACATCTAGGAAAGCCTCTGAGATCCACTGGGGTTCTTGGAGTTTTATTAGAAAATGGAAGTCGAGGAAACCTCTGCTCTGGTCACATTTCATTGAAAAGCAAAAGAATCAATTTCTATTTATTGGAAAATCCTGTGGCTCTTAATCTCATATATATAGCTTGATGATTATCTGCAAGATCACCATTTTAACACACTTCCAGGGCTCCTGAGTTTGCTCCCAGATATTACAAATAGAAACATGATTTCACTTTTTATCTACTTCCTAAAGTAAAAGATGGTTATTCTGCTGAATAGTACTATAAAAATGTCATTTTCATGGCTTTGGAATTTTGTAGTGGAACATTATTTTAACCTTTCCTCTGTTAATATTTCTTTTGCAAGGAAACGGACTCAAAGTATTGGCCTTCTATCTTATACATTTCTGATGCAAAGCGGCTATAATAGAATAGTTGTTCCAATGGTGAGTTTGGAGTTCATCTGTTCTAGAGGGAGTTCTTTATGGACATGCCAGAATTTTATTCTTCGATTTTTTAGTTACTTCTGTAAAATAGTGTCTTACATCTTATTTCTTTTTCCAATTGGATCTGAATGATTTTATAATGATTTTATGGTCATGTTGTTAATTGTTAGGAGTCTTCTTAAGAATGGGCATTTCCATGACGTAGTTAAAGATTTTAATACAGAGAGGAAACAAGAAAGGATCGGAGAAATATTTGTCTAGGTAGACAGAACTCTTGATAGAATTCATTAATTTGTCAGATGTACTAAAAAACACAAATCCTTGACCTTCTCTTCCTGTCACGTTGGAGACTGTTATATTGTATTCCATATTTGGAGCCTGTACGTGGAAATCCCTACATTGGACCTAGTTGGCAATTCTCGGAGGCGATTCTCTGTAGGGTTTGATATGCATATGAAATCCATACTATTAAAGTTTTGGTAATGATGGATTCTTGTATGCGCAGGTTGATTATGAGCTCATCCTCGAAACTAACACATGGAAGACCTTAAGCAGTGAGCAGCACCATATGAACAATCTTTCCTTCTTGTTGCAGTGGTCTCCATATTCGGCAGAAGTAGAGCTTTTGAAGCAAGTAAGCTGAAACTTATATCAGCAGACTTCTTGTCAAAGTTCAATCTTCTTTGCATAATTTTGGCAACTATTTTAAATGTTGAGCTTCTTTTTACATCTAAATCTGTGTCCTTTTTAGTGTGAAATGCCATTTACTTCTAAGTTTCCCTTTGTCCTCTTTTTTGGGCAGTTTGAGGATGTTGGTCATCATGGGACAAAGATCACTGTGTATAATTTGTGGTGCAATGATGACGGAAACATGGAGCTTGATTTTGAGTCAGATCCTGAGGTTTAAATTAAATATTACCTTTTCAGTTTGTCTAGCGTTTCTGTTACAAAAGTTTCCTTGTAGTTTGGCTTCTTGTGACAAAAAGTCATTACAGGATATTCGTATCTCTGGAAAAGCAAATAAGAATAGAAAAGGTCCTAACATATCAATAATGGAGCATCATCTTGCTAACCGTCTTCACTTTTCACTCCGTGTAAGTATAAATATAGGGTATATTAGTAATTTTTTCTTTTCCTTTTAAGGTTCTTAATATTTTATTCTATCCACGTCTTCAATTCCTTCTTTTTCATATGCTCCAATAGGCATATCTATCCATCTTGTATTTACGAGTCCCAGAGAATTTCTGCATTCTATTGCGCGGACGAGTTCTCGAATATCATCATGTTGCTAATTTAAGCTTTACTAGTTCTATGGTTACAGATGACCTGCATGAGAACTGGTGTGGAGACATTTGAAAGTGTCAAGGGAGGCATCTTAACCTTAGCTTATGATATATTTTAGGACCTTGGGATTAATCAAATTCCTCTATAATAATGTTCATATCTCTGGTTACTGTGTATTTCTCAACTTGATTACATATATATTTCGTTGCATTTTTCACAAAACTTGGTAAAGGTTCTGTTCACAGAAGTGGTGTAGATTACACGCTTAATTTGGCCTTTTATTACAAAATGAAAATATATTTTGTGCTAAGAATGTATTATTGCTGAACATATGTTGTAGTTTTCTGCTGGATATAGGTACAAGTTATTACAACAATTGGTTTCCTGAAGGAAGCTCCAAATGTGAATTTACATGGTTTCAATGTCTACCACAAGAATCGTTTAATATTGGTGAGTAGTTTTTTCTCTGTTTGTTGGCTTTTCAGTTTATCACTTCTTCAGCATCTTTCTTACCTTTTCTCGGAAAATGTCCACTAAAACAATTAGGATTTGAGAATCTAAATGATAATTTTGACAAGAGAATTAGCTTGCTATTTTTAGGAATCCATTTACTACTATCTGAGATAAAGTCCAGTTCTTTACTCAAGCATCTTGAGTTTGTTGGATCTCTAAAACAATCCCTTAATTTTGTGAGTGCTAGTATGTTAAAAAGATTGCCTCTACTTGTTCAACAATGTCACGGAGAGTTTAATGTTGTCAGGCTTGGATGCTTAGTTTGTTTGTCTTTCAGTCTGTTTAAACTATCTATCAGGATATGTTTAAACTATATATCAAATTTTCACCAGAAAAAAAACTATATTTCAAACTATGTTCTATTTTCTCCTTTTGTTCTCTTAACCTAGTATGTAGGACATGCATTTTAATTCCTTTTATCTCATTTTTGTAGCCATTTTGGCATGTGGTTAGCTCTTCTGGCAGTAGAGGAAGAGGTGTTGTTGGTAAGAAGCCTCCAAAGCCCTTTGCTTTTTGTGAAAATGGTTCTCATCTTCCTTTTTTGGTGATTAGTGGCGTATGACTTTGCTCTCAGGTGTTCTGGAAGCAAATTTTATTGAACCAACACATGATAAACAAGGCTTTGAGAAGACTGCGATTTTTCAGAAGCTTGAGCAACGTTTGAAAGAGATGACATGGGAATACTGGTAAGCTATCTTGTTTCAAGGGCAAAGAGAAAATGCATCTAGATTGGTGCTGTGATACTAATCTATATCTGTACTAGAAGCGTGAAAGGGGCAGGATGATTCACATTTCCAAGTGTTTTTGGATGGTGTAATATTCCCTTATTACTCACCGTTGTTGGATTGAAAATTAAATGTACGGTGTGCCCTTGAAGAATTGTTGAATTAAATTAGTTATATCATTGAAAAATACATGAAATCGAATATGGTAGAGTATTATAATGTTTACATTGAGCTCTTAAAATAATAAACTTTGTTATTCAATCAACTACAACCTGCAAATCTGACATACAAGCTCAAAGAAAATAAAAACAGAGAAAAAAGTATTAATCTACACAAACCTAAAACCGAGATACTTGATACCAATTCGTTTAATTTATAGGCAAATATCAAAATGAAAGTTTTATTTAATCAATATTACTTGCATAGTACTAGTTTCTCTAAATGCATTGAGATTCTTCAGAAATGCCAGAAGGGCTATTTTCTTTGTGTTTGTGCCTGAGTTTAATTTTTTGTTACTTTTTAAGGGGTTATGCTATTGTTATTGTTTTTTTAGTTTTCCTCCATGTGATTTCCAGTATCATGTTGCCGAAGTTCAGCTATCCATGTATTTCCCTGCAGAAGCTACGGCTAATTACTTTCTGGCAACCTATGAGGATGGTGACACTGAAATACCGTGCATTTGTGGCTTTTCAGGGATTACCACTGTGGACTCTTAGGCTATCAGGTTCAGAGAAAAACCCAGGCAATGACTTCTCAGTGTGACTCTGGACAATATCGTAGCTTATCTCAGTATCATTCTTTCAATTTCTTGCCTGGGAACCAGAAAAATGCATCCCATCGTGACTCAGAGAAAGGTAATGATTCCAAAAAAGTTCTTTGCTTAGAGGAAAGTTTGTGTTCATGTTAGGCAATTAGCTTATGTGTTTTCTGATTGGTTAGGATCATCATTAAAAAGAAAAGCGCCTGATCATCTAGTAGAACCTGAATGGATGAAACGGAAGGTTGGATCACGAGCAAATACAATAGCCATCGATCAGGAAATTCTGGTACTTGTCCTGAATTTAACTATTTCTTGTAGTTGACCTGTCACTTGCATTGTTTTGCAATTTCATACATTAGTTCCATTGGTAGAATATCAGGAAACTAAATAGAGAATCAAATTGATGGGATCTATTTATCTAGCCTGCTCTTAGCACAGTTTTCAATCATCAAACATCTCTTAATTGAGCCGTGTTAGTGAATTTTAGAAAAGTTGTGGTCTTTGGTGGTTGGGAACCGTTTCTCATATTTCATTCTCTCTTGTTTCTCTGGGGTTTTCTTTCCCTTTTCCCGGTCTTTTTCGCCTGTATGCCTTTGTTTTGGGGTGGGGGGATTGGAAGTGGTTATGACTACTTTTTAAGAAGGATAAGAAATCACTCTATATAGTGAGGAACAACTTTTCTTTACAACAACAACAACAACAACCAAGCCTTAATCCCAACAGATTGGGGTCGGCTACATGAACCAAAGTAAGAATCACGTAAGGTCATCCACATGGATGCAATCTCTCCATTTCTTTCGATCCCAAACACAACTCTCATCTAGTTCTAGCAGATTCATATCCCCTTTTATCACCTCAATCCAAATCTTCCTCGGTCTCCCTCTACCTCTTACGCCATCTACATTACATAATCCTTCAATTCTCCTAACCGGAGCATCACTTGGCCTTCGTCTAATGTGCCCAAACCAACGCATAACGGTTCTCTCTCATCTTATCTTCAATAGGTGCTACACCAACCTTCTTACGAATAGTCTCATTCCTCACTCTATCCATTCTCGTATGCCCACACATCCATCTTAACATACGCATCTCCGCTACATGCATTTTTCGAATATGACACCTCTTAGTTGCCCAACATTACATACCATATAATAATGCCGGTCTATCAGCAGTTACAGTAAAACTTTCCCTTCAATCTCGGCATGACATTACGATCACACAAAACACCCAGTCGCACTCTTCCATTTCAACCAACGAACTTTAACTCGATGTGCTACATCTCCGTCAAGCTCTCCGTCCTTTTGAATAATAGAACCAAGGTATCGAAAATACTCACTCTCCGAGATATTTTTTGTCACCCAAAGTTACTACTGGTTTGTTACATAGTTACTGCTAGTGCTAAACTTACACTCCATATACTCTGTTTTACTTCTACTAATCCTAAAACCATTAGATTCTAAGGTTTGTCTCCATACATCCAATTTGGCATTAACACCCGCTCTTGTCTCATCTATCAAAACTATATCATCAAATGAACAAGCATGCACCACAGTGATCTGGATCTTGTATACTGCTAGGGTCGAGTTCATCCATAACCATTGTAAACAGAAAAGGACTAACTTTTCTTTATTCTCTAAAAATGCCAACCGGCTTAGGCCCCATGGGTACCTAGGTATCAGTTATGTTCTATCTTTATCACAGACGCTCAGTACTGGGAGGTATCAATCTCCGGCCAGCGGACTCAAAATGAGTCAACGGACGCCATAAAGGCAGGAACGCTAGAGAAAACAAATGCAAATATCATTCATCTCACCCATTGTGTGATTTTTCCGCTAAAGCCTTTGTATGATTTGACCTCATAAAATGTTCAGTGTAGAAATCATTCATTTTGTCGGGTAAAAACTCTAGAGTGAGATGGTAAAACAAGACATGCTTTGCTTTGCCAAGAATCTTCTGCTTCCTCATTCCTTTACACTTATTTATTTTTCATTACTTCTGGATAATGCAGAAATGATGATCTCGGCTTTTCTTCCCGACATTCTTCTTGAACGTTTTAATCAGGGACGAAGCCAGGATTTTAGGTTGGGTGGCGAAAAACTGAAACAGTATGCCGAACTACATATAAAAACTGCAAAAAAAATGTTGGAGGGCGAATTTGATCAAATATTCTGAACTACATATAAGATTTACTATATATAGTAGGGTTTTTAAAAATCTCGGGGGGTCGGGCCGTCCCTGGTTTTAATCATGTTTTTGTTTTTAGCAACAACTTTTGGGCTAGAAGAATTGTGCTAATGCTCGCTTTGCTTTTTGTTTAGCCTGACAGTGATGGCAATGCAGATAGTTTTCAAAATCAAGAAGCTGCTAACTTGATTAAAGAACAGCAAAAGCTACATGCAAAGTAAGTATGAAATAGATTAAATTAAACTGCTATCCTATCTTTGCTCTTAATCTTGGGATGTGATTGAAACGTTGAAGTTCCATTTTACTATTAGTTTTGGAGTTGAATAATGTTAAGGTAAGATATTTTGATGCCTAACTATAATTTCATTAAGTATTGGAAGTTGGAAATGACGAAAATATATTTGATGTTACGTTCTGGCCCTGCTCGTTCGCCCCGTTTCTTCCTTTCTCCTGATTATCTTTTCTGTCATGCTTGATATTATCATTTGTTCTTTTGTAAATCACTATCGTTACTAATTCTTAGAATATATTAAGGATGGCCTTTTCAAGACAGACTGAGAAAAGGAAATATTGCAGCAATGCTATGGTTATGAAGTTCTCGACATTCTCCGTTCTAGTTATATTTCTGTAGAAACTTCCGGGACTCATTTACCCTAAAAACGATTCCATTAGATGTTTATTTGTCTTTCTGTGTTATGTTTCAGGTGCTTGGAATATAAGAAAAGCACGAAAGAACTTAATCGGAAGGTACTATATGGCATAAACATACTTCTTTTTTTGTCCCAATACCATTAATTATTATTAATTTTTTTTTTAACGAAAAGCACGAGTGTCAGTTCAACAAGCAGGCTGCTGACTAAGATTTGCACATTTTGTGTTACAAATATTTAATTGAGAAATATCTGAGAAACATTGGCAGTTCAACAGACCCCCGCCCGCGCGAAAATGATCATAGATTATACATGCCAAACTTTGAGGTCTAGTTTCCTTAAGAGTCGGCCCAAGTAGAGATGAAAGCTTCATTAAAACATGCGAGGTCGTTAATACGGAAAATATTTTCGTCAAATAACTCTCTGGATTTTGGAAACTGAGTTATCTTTCTTCCTTTTCCCCGTAATGGATGAATCTTGGATTCTTAGCTAAATAACTCGACTGATAATGGATCGGTTTCGAACTGTTTTTCAGGCAAAATTGTGTTTTCAAGTATTTGTTTCGCCACAAACGCGATGACATTGTCGACTAACCTACTCTAATGATTTCTTTCCGTTCTGCAGGTGAACCGTCTGAGGATCGAAGTAGGGGAGGCACGACATGAATATACCGGATTGTTAGCTGAATTGAAATCGTTAAGAGGATGAGAAACCAGTTCAACAATATCGTTGATTCGTGGTTCCTTTTTCCTATTTTATCTGGACATGGACATTCTCAGGGTGCTAGGTTTTGCAAGGTACATTTGTTCATGTTCTATATATGATTTTGTCACATTCTCAGTGGCTCTTAGGTTTTTGCTTGATTCTGTAAAAACATTTTGAATATTAAACTTGACTGATAACTTGGAAGACAAAAGTGGCATGCCATAGGTTTTTGAAGTTGGGTACTAAGTATTTCTATTAAATATTTGTGCGTTACATTTATGTTTTATATTCTAGGACCTTTCCAGACTAGACCTTGTTGATGCGGGATCCTTGTGCACTGATACAACTTTTTTTTTATTTTTTTTTTTTATTCTTCAACTAACGTTACTCCAAAGTAAATCTTCTCAATTTTCAATGATGACATTAGTAATGATATTTAACTATAACTAATGTAAGGGGCTTATTCGACTTTTAAAAAAAAAACAAAAACAGATTTAAAGGGCTAACCATATATAACAAGCTATTTTTTTTACGTCAAACTTTTTCTGTAACGTCCCTCTCATTTTTATCTTAGTTTATCTTTAGAAAAACTCTTTTCTTTTTCACTAAACTAAAATTCTATTTTTTACTATACGATTAACATAAATGTCGATTGAGATCCTTAAAACTACAACTCTCTACACATTATTTAGTTTTTAGCACTGTAGTTTGTTTTAATATCCAGTGATGCGTTCCAAAGAATGCGGGTCTAAGTTCTTTAGAGGCTCAAATCCAGGGGTGGCTATGAGGGTGTTCGAGTGGCCAGACATGTGGGCCTCAAAAAATTGAGGGCCCCTCAATTTAATGTTAGTTTATATATATATATATATATATATATATATATATATATATATATATATATATATATAATAAAAATAATTATTATTTTTATGCTAGAATTAAAGTATATAAATAATTTTCTTTTTGTGGACTAACCAGCCCATTTATTGTAAAGGCCCAAAATTGAGTAGTCATCTAATTTCCTTCATCTTTCAGGTTAACCAATTAAATTCGTCTTTCAACTTCATCTTCAAATCTCCACGGGTCCTGCGCAGGCCGCAGCTTTGAAAATCAATTAACCATTAGCCATCTTGATCTAAGAAGGTTTAAAAATCAAGTTGATTGCTAAATTCAGGTTCTTTCGTTTCAACTTATATTTATTACTTCTCTATAAATTAGTTTATTATTTTTTGTTGTGGATATTTGTTTTTTAGTATGTCATCTAAAATTAGAAAATATGACTCTGGATATGATAAGCGTAAGAAACAGAAGAGGGTCAATGAGTTAATCGAATCTCAAAGAGGGGCTATTTATAAGTTTGTTACTAAGGAGCCTCATGTTTCAACTAATAATGATGCTGAAGATATTGTAAACTCGAATGATAATGATGCTAACATTGATGGTGTTGTATCTTTGAATGATGAAATTGTTTTTGGTGGTGATGGTAATGTTGAGCCTATTGTGAATGATGATGAAACAGTTAATATTGATTTGATCAATTCTCTTGATGATGAGAACGATGATGTCGATGATTCTGATAATATTGATAATGTTGAGAAACTAAAACAACTAGAAATGTCTCCTATGTTCGATATATTTGATCCGAGAAATTGGGATTCCATTGATTCTAGAATGATTGATGTTTTAGTGGCCAAGGGTCCTAAAAGAGATTTGTCAATTGAGAAAGGACCTAAAGATAAATTCTCTAGACGATTTTCTCCAATATTTTATACTAGAGTTTTACCAAATGGAGAAAAGTGTGATAGAGATTGGCTTGTGTATTCAAAGGAACTTGACAAATTGTTTTACTTTTGTTGTAAACTATTTAGAAACGTGCTCGGAAGGGGTCAACTAGCAACAGAGGGTTTTGGAGATTGGGCACATATTAGCACTAGACTTAAAGATCATGAGACAAGTGTAGAGCATGCCAAGAATATGGCTACTTGGTATGATTTGCGTTTAAGGCTCCTTAAAAATCAAACTATTGATAAAACGACCCAAAAACAATTGGAGAAAGAAAAATATTATTGGAAAAAAATGTTGTTTAGAATTATTGCAATTGTGAAATTTCTTGGAAAAACAAAATCTAGCTTTCCGTGGTAAAAAAGAGAGGTTGTATGAAAATAGAAATGGAAATTTCTTGGGATTAATTGAGATGTTAGCAGAATTCGACCCAGTTGTTCAGGAACATGCCAGGAGTATTACAAACGATGAACTTCATTTTCATTATCTTGGTCACAACATCCAAAACGAATTGATACGTTTGCTTGCCTTTTCAATTAAATCACAAATCATTAAGAAAATAAAACAAGCAAAGTATTTCTCTGTGATTCTTGATTGTACTCCTGATTCTATTCATCAAGAGCAAATGTCATTGATTTTAAGATATGTTGATGTTTCTTCTAGTGTTGTTCATATTGAGGAGTCTTTTTTAGGATTTTTGAATGTGAATGATACTAGCGGCCAAGGACTTTTCGATGTTTTGCAACATGAACTAAAGTCCCTTGAACTTGATATAGATAATGTGAGAGGACAAGGTTATGACAATGGATCGAATATGAAAGGAAAGCATCAAGGAGTACAAAAACGACTTTTGAATTTAAATCCTAGAGCTTTTTATAGTGCTTGTGGTTGTCATAGTCTCAATTTAACATTATGTGATATGGCCAACACATGTGGTAAAGCTAGGGACTTTTTTGGGATAATACAACGTATTTACACAATATTTGCAAATTCTACTAAGAGATGGCATATTTTGAAAGATAATGTGAAAGGATTAACTCTTAAATCGTTGTCAACTACTCTTGGGAAAGTCGTGTTGATAGTGTAAAGGCTATAAGATTTCAAATTATGGAAATTTGTGAAGCTTTACTTCAAGTTGCCGCATCTGATAATGATTTTAAAATAAGGAGTGAAGCTAAATCATTAGCGAGAAATGAGCTTGGCGACTTTGAGTTTTTACTTGCAGTGATCATTTGGTATGAAATAGTATATGCACTTAATTTAGTGAGCAAGCATTTACAAGCAAAGGATATGCTTATCGATGTTGCTATTGAAGAAGTGAAGGGGTTGATTTCCTTTTTTGAGAAATACAGAGAAAGTGGTTTTCCTGAAGCTATGAGTATTGCTAAGGAGATTGCCATTGAAATGAATATTGATCCTGTGTTTCCTGTAAAGCGTGAAATTCGAAGAAAAAAGCATTTTGATGAGAATCCAAATGATATGCCATTATTATCTCCTGAGGATTCATTTAGAGTGCATTATTTCTTATACATTGTTGATCAAGCAATTGCTTCACTCAATAAGAGATTTGAACAATATGAAGAATATCAAAATATTTTTGGTTTCTTGTTTACATCAGATAGGTTGCATTCTTTGGATGATTTGAGCCTCAAGTCTTGTTGTATTCATCTTGAAAACGCCCTTCAGAATTGTGGGCAATCTGATATCGATGGAAATGATTTGAATGTGGAGCTTAAGTTGCTTAGAGAACTATTGCCTAAAGAAAAGATGGGACCTATTGATATTTTGATGTTCTTGAAGCGTGTAGATTGTTTTCCTAACACAATAATTGCATACAGAATTTTGTTGACTATTCCGGTTACTGTTGCATCTGCGGAAAGGAGTTTTTCAAAATTAAAGTTGTTGAAGTCATACATGCGTTCTACAATGTCTCAGGAAAGACTCAATGGATTAGCGATGATAGCAATTGAAAATGATATTTTGGAGCAAATCAAATATGAAGATTTAGTTGATGATTTTGCTACAAAGAAAGCTAGAAGGATCGCTATTTTTAAGTGAAGAAAGTTTGTCTGTATTTATAATTGCTAAGATTTTGTTTAAAATGCTTTAGTACATTTTGGAGAAAAAAAATTATAATACAATTGTAATGATTTTTTTGTTATATTTACATAAAAGTCATTTTTCTCCGATTATATAGGGCCTCATTTTTTTCTTTTGCACAGGGCCTCCATAATGTTTGAGCCGCCCCTGCCCAAATCGCATTCAGGAATCGAAGGTGAGGGGGGGGGGTGTTCAAACTTGGCTGCTAAGAAGAAGTGAAGAACTCGGTTAGAGAAGTATGTTTTCGATTCCTTAAAAGCACATGTTTATAGTTTTTGGGTTAAAATAAGCTACTACTAATGTGTTCTTAATTGCTTATTTACTCAGCTTATAGCTTCAAATAAGTTCAAAAAGCTGATTTCATAAAGCACCACCGAGAGTGTTTTTTATAATAACTTATACTTTTTTTTTGAATAAAATAGTATTATTAATTGATATCAAGAGTTACATGAGGGAGACAGAATTCCAATGGATCCTCTACCCTTTGAATTGAGGCAACAAGCCTTAAGAAAAGACTAGCTAGCCAAAGAGCCATGACATTACATGACCCGCGGATATAGAAAATACTGAAAAATAGGTTCCAATAGGTATAAAATTCTATGACCGTGCAAACAGACTTAAGCAAACCAAAAACAAACTCGAGGACACGTGCAAACCAGAAGCCTTCCACACTTTCACAACGTATAAAAACAGGGGGGAGATCAGCTGAAACCCGCGTAGGATAGCTTGCCAGCGACCATGCCAGATACGAACAGATTGTCTTCTTCCAATCCTCTATACAAAGCCATGTTGCAGATCTCTATCTTGAGGGACGTTTCTCCATGTTTGAGACGAGCGACTCCATCTATTGTTAACAAAAAAACTCGAATAAAATCCTAATTTAAGACAAAGAAAAAAATTCAACGCTATCATGATATTGATCATGAGGCCGCCATGCGGCTTATTTATGGAAAATAAAAAACTACTAGATTTGTGTTCCATACTGAAGCACACTCGGCCTTGAATCGTCCAGGAGTTGCTAAGTCCTAGACAATTTCAATTAAGCGGTCTCCACCTTACCCTGGTTAAGGCCATGAGCATCCTTAGAGAAATTTTTGTCAGTAGCAAAAGGGCCGAAAGTAGGCAAGTAGTATTGGAAGCGAAAATATACTTCCAATTCAGAACATTTGTAGACATAATCAGTCCAGCAACTAAAAACTCAACCAAACCAGTCCATGGACCTTCCAAAGGCCCATCATATGGTCCATTAATATCTAGGCTCGGAATGGAAAAGAATGGCATCCAAAATGACATTTATCCTGGGCCATTCGCGGGTCTAAAATCCGACCCATCGTACTCACCAATTCTCCAGTCCACCGCCCCCATACCTGACCTACACCATCACTGAGAATTTTCATCCACTCCGGCGAAATACCCAGCCCCTCCGGCGACGAACGGACACAAACCATAGTCATCATCCAAGTGAAACCCACCCCGAATTGCTTAATGGAGGCGTGACCCGCACCATATTCATCCTCACCATATCCTCCCTCATCTCTTGTCCAAGACCACTTCGACCGGCCACCTCCAACCATACCAGCAACAATTCTACCTCCCACATATCCAAACTTTTCCTCAAAACTGCCTGCGTGCCATAAGAACTTTTGTCCGGATTTCGCCTAGAAAGCTTAATCCGGGAAGGTTTCATCACCATCTCCATTTTCTTCGTTCCCAGTCCAAGAAAGAAACCAAATCTCCGGCCGGACACCATTGTCGGCGACATCCAAGACTCATATTCTTCAAATCCCAGTTGATCAGAATCCAAAGCTTCCCTGTTATCAGGAACTCCGGTGAGCAATGGTAATTCCAGAGGATGAAGAGACCGACAAACAGGTGAGCCCATTGTTCGGCCAGAAGAAACGCGCACAAACGCCACCGTAAAAAACCTAGAATTCTAGGAGGATCCCGACATTGTCGGAGTAAAAACCCAGAGAGCGTTTCTCAGCCCTATTTACCTTCTGTTATTATTTGTCATTTTAAGAACTTATACTGAAACTACTTTTTTTTAATAAAAAATAAAAAATAAAAGATATATTACACACAAAATAATCATATAAGTATATTTTCATTTCTTATTTCTCTCTTGATTGGATTCTGAAAGAAAATTTATTTAATTTTTCATCGGGGTTTCCCCCCGCAAATGAAAACAACCCCACGAATAAAGAAGAAACTGCTTCAAAAAAAAATACTTTTTTCAGCAACTTAAAAAAGTTCCAGTAGTGGATAACATGTCCAAGAGGAAGGACCCCAACCTTATTCTGATGCTTAAGTTAGTCCAGATAGATGAGACAAAGAACCGTGCACAATATTCAAAGAGCATTTGTATCATGTGGAGTAGATGAAGTGAACAATATTTATAGTGTGAAGATTTCAAGCGATATTGTAATACCTTGTACGAATTTCTCATTGTGTGCTTTGCGACTCTTGAAAGTGTTCGGTACGGAAGCGTGACCTACACGCGCCCTGATGTGTCATTGTCTTGGCCTTCTATCTGCTTTCTCTTGTTACATAAATAGTTAGATACCGGGAGGAGGTTGGTCCCCGTACTGTCTCTGTGATACCCGAAACTTTTTGAACTATGTGATTAACATGCTTCGTGTTTAATTCTGCACGATTAAATATTTTATGTGTTAATTGTTAGTATTCTAGAGTTTGAGGGGCGTATTTGATGGATTGGATAGTTGAGGGACCTAAGTGTAGAGAGTTAGAAACTTAGATGGGTGTTTTTGGATTTGGGCATCATAGACTCAATAACCAATATACTGATTTATTGTATTTATTTTTCAACTAAATCAGTATCAAATCCGACCATTCATTTTATTTACATAATTATTTCATCTTATTTTCATGCTAATTTTATTTCATCCTCTTTTCACTTGACTGCCATTAGTCAAACAACGTTAATTTTTTCTCCTTTTCAATATTTCAGAACGTTTGAGTGTATTTTGAAAAACAAAAACTATGATAATTTATATTGTAAATGATTTTTTTTTTTTTTTGGGTTATATTTTCATGAAAATTAATTTTTTAGGTTATATGTATAGAGCATTAATTTAATGTTCAGCATAAGGCTCAAAATGATGGAAAAGGCTTTGAGCTTCTCCAATCCAGAGTCGGGATAAGTTGTAGGCCTCAAAGAGACTTTCAATTTATATATGGCCCCAATAAATACAATTAAGGACAACAGAATTCAAACTTTACAAACGAAGTTGAGGGAACGTTACCAACCCTGGACAGTAGTTCCAGTTCGGAACGAGAGTAATTCCGTACGTGCAGAATTTTCTTAGTCTGTTAAATTAAAATTTTGACGGTTAATATTAATTTAAAACGGACACATGTTTTGAGTCTCAAAACACATGTCGTGTTTTTGAGCTTCATAACACATATTCTGAGCCTCAGGACACCTCTTCAAACTTTACAGATGTTCAGAGGCGTTCCGTTGAAAAAACATATTCCGCGTAGGATCCGGACCGCAACTTACATAAATTCTTTAATATATTCATACCAACTTGATTGATCAATGTTTAATTTAATATATATTCAGACCAACTTGTCTCCCTGCCCGCCCGCCCGCCGCTGCCCTATTTCCCAAAGCATCAAAATTATAATATTCCGCAGCACCCTTAGGGATAGAACTTAGAAGAAGGAGCTCAAATAATTCGCTATAAATAGCAAAGAAAAACCCTAGTAAAACTCCCCCACTGCCTCCTTCCTCCTCTCTTTCTTTCCCTCTATAGCATTATATACTTTTAAAGTTCTAATTAGCTTTCTTGTTTTCTAGGCACACATAAATATTTCATGAATTTACAATTCTATGTTATTGTTATTATTAGCTACTAAATATGTAGCTATGAGCTCTTAAGATTTGTGTTAATTAGGCTTATTTTTTATATGTCCAGAGAGTGGCGGAGCTTAACGGCACCCCCAACATTTCCAGAAACGACGAATTTTCTATGGGAAATTTTGTTTTTTATGATATTTTCTTATAAATGTTGTATTTGGCCTCCCTAAAAATTTTCAGTAAGAAATTCGCCCCCCTATGACAAATTCTTGGCCTCGCTACTGTGTCCAGATATATATTCATTCCTGCTCATACCCTCAATTATTGGAGAATTAATAATTTATGTTATTGCTGTAATATATACATTTATTTGTGTTTTTTATGTGCAAAAAACTTCCATCCGCATGCGACTTTTGGAATGGGCAGAGCGGCCATATTTTGCACAAAGTGAAGAACTAGAAAAAGCATCTTTAATGTTGGTTTTTGCTTTTTGCTGTTTCTAAGAGGTTAATTTTTTTATTTTATAGATTAACCTTCTTAGAATTTTTACCAGCCGACATTTGACCATTCGACATTTGAACTTATATCAATTCTCTTTCCTACGTATAAAGTATTTATTGATTTGGATGTAACTTATAAATTTAGTAGCCTATCAAGATAAAATTTTTCTTTCATGTATGTCAAAACCTTGGTTTTTTTATTTGTCCAAAAAATTCAGTTGATTTTGATTGCAAATTAACTAACAATAAGAGTACAAATTGCAAAATGAATAATTTGTATGAATGTATCAAAAATTTAAAAGTGCAGTAGACGATGTAACATAGAAATGTACTATAAATATCATTCCCTTCTTTAAAATGTTCAAAGCGTAAATTAATTCTTCAAATTATTCCATTAAATAAAATGAGAATGGTAGAGTATATATTTTAGAGTCTAAATTTATATTTCTTGAGTTATTTTGTCTAAAAAACCACACTAAGTATTGACAAAAGGATGTGGCACAGTTGGTTAATGTTCACCTCGTTTGATCCCCAATAATAAGGTACTGAGTTCAGGTCATTTAAGATGCACCTTAAGTGTGTAACACATCAAAAGCTTATTATGTAAGATTCTAACCATATTAAATAACACGATACTGCTCATCAAAAAATAAAAAATAAAAATCATACTCAGTATTTTGTATTTTTTCTTTTGTTTTGTTTTTGGATAAATACAAGAAGGAAAGTTAAAGTCAAATGATCGAGTCATTGCCGACGGGACATTGTTCTAATGCGTACTTCTTAAATTCTCATATTTTTTGTAACATGAAAGATCTCACCCCAATATTTTAAAAATAAAATAAAATAAAATAAAAAATGATAGTCATTGACACCCCAGGAGACCAAATACCCAGTAGGCAATCTACATCATTGAGCAAGAAAGGACCATTACTTAGATTAAGGCATTCATATTTATTTATATTTATATTACAGAACCTATTTTTAGTTTTTAACCAATCACAAGCTTTCATAATTCCACGTGTAATTTTTTTTTTTGTTCTTTAATTAATTTAAAAATTATAATTGGTTGAGAAATTTTTATTTATTAAATTAATGATATAATTTGACATCTGAACTAATTAAAGAACAAAAAAGAAAAGAAAATTACACATAGGATTATGAAGGTTTGTAATTGGTTGAAATTAAAAGCAGGTTATGTAATATAAATATAAATATAGATATAATAATTTGCTCTAAAAATAGAATTAAAATGAGATAAATGAAATGTGGAACTGATCTACACTGATACTTTGATCCATATAAACGAATTGAACCGCAGTAAGTAATATTGAGACAGAAGATTGTAGCAGAGACAAATATTCCGGTCTCTTAGTGTTTGTTCTTTACATAAAGAAAACAAACTCAAAACACTGAATAAAAACAATTGGACGAATTCTCAAATTTAGTCACCAAACATTTTACTACTTGTGGGTTAGGTATTTTTTCATTATTCTTTAATTTTTAGGTATTCTTTAATTATTCTTTAATTATTCTTTAATTCATTAATTTCATTATTATAACATTTTACGATTAGCGGATTAGATCATTTTGTTTAATTTTCTGCTAGTCAAGGGGTAATCAAGGAAGATCAAATAATCTATCATACTCCCCCACTATTATTAAAAACCAAATTCATATAATTAGTCTCCAAAATATTTTACGACTGCCAGATTAAGTCATTTTCCCAATTTTCACCTCTCTCTCTCACACAACGACCCGCCCTGCCCCAATTTCCTCTTTCTTGCCCACCCCAATTTCCGCCATTCTTCTTCTTCCCTCCTTATCTTCCATACCCAAATCAATCAATTTATTCATGGAAATTCATTTTCCTAAATACAATGGAAATTCATACGAACTCAAAGGAGTAGTTCCACCTCCAATGAACGCTATGGAGCAGCTTTTGGCTGTTCAAAATGCAATATCCCAAGCCGAAGAGCTAATCCAGGATGGAAATGTCGTTCTTCTCGGGTATTCTTTTATTAATTTGTCTACATTTCCATTATTTTACTTTAAAACATTACTTCCTTGCCCGTCAAATTTTCCCAAGTTTCTGATACCTCTTCGTCAAATTCATAAGGATCTATCATCCTAACCACACCATAAGATTACTCCATACCACAACAGAATACGTAGACAACTCTCCTATTTATATAGGAGTAAAACCCTACTAAAATCTCTAAGATATCTAGAAAATATAATCTTACTATGATACTATTAAAACAAACTTAACACAATACGATTAGTAATTAGCAAAACTAACTATTCTCCTAAATAATAATAAGATTGATTTAATAAATCCAACATAGCCCCCCTTAAATCAAGCTCGGCAATAAATACGGTCCAATCCCATCACGAGCAAAAATCTCCATTGCAACTTCTTTAGCAGTGAATAATTTGTGTAACACCAATTTAAAAGTAACTTTATTCTTCAGATGAGGAGACGACAAAATCTTATACTTTGCAAACACCTATATTACTAGCTCCTCTTTACCAAAAAACTCATCCATGTTAAATGTCAGCTCCTCATCCACTAAACTAGAACAAGAATCCAACTCACTGGCCACCAATTCGAAACACGGTGAATCATAATCAACAAGAGACCCTAAAGCATGCCGCACGAATCCATTGAACAAACCAATGTCCTCTATAATTTTATCCGCCACAGCAAACATCTTTGTGTTGTTTCCCTTCTCATCACTCTCTTCCTCTTTTAACACTTCATCTTCAATTAAATTTTCAACATTAAGATTATCACAATTATCTAAACAATCAATAATTTACGTATAATTTTGAATCAACAATTCATCATCCGTTGTAGCACTTGACGAATAAACTGCATCAACATTACCTTGAGAATAGGGGTTTGCATTAGACTGACACTGATTTAGCAGAAAAGACAAAACATGGCAGAAAAAAAAAATGGGACAACATTTTTGTCTTCTGTCCCGGGGCCAAGACGGAAGTGCCCAGCTGGCAGAAAATTTGTCAAAAAACAGAAGGATTTTTTAATTTCGGGCAGAAAATGCCAAGTGACAATTCCGTTCTGACCTGACTGTTTTTTTTTCCCGAGACACTTGGGTCTTTTTATAACAAAATAATTCACTTCAGCAGAATATTTACCAAAATACGTGTACAAAAATTACTTTGACGAAACCGACTTCATTAATAAAATAAGAACAACGAAAAAAACAAAGGAATCGTGTATGTCATAAATAAAACAATTTGTTTGTAACAAGAATAAAACAAATGTATGAAATACAAAGTAAATCCTATCTACGGTCCCGATGGGGTGTATCTATGGGTCCTTCTCGAGTTAGTCCGGAGATAGTATGTGTTGCCGTCCCTGGTTCGCACAGCACTACCATGCTCCGTTTCAAAGAATTCTACACCTTCGGTGTCGATACGTATCGCCTCCTCAAGGGAATCTGCCTGGAGCTGTGGAGACTGATGCAGCGTCTGTGTCTGGTCCAGGCCGAGGTTGTACGAGGGCGTCTTACCAAAATAAACTCCCGGTTGTCCCGATGAAGAAGTCCACGCACCAGGATGGCCCCCCGTTTCAATACCCAGAGAATAAGTGCCGATGCTTGGAAATTGGTATTCATATTCGGGGGGTACATCATCTTGAGTCTTGAACTGAGTAGGAGACTGAGTCGGTTGCTGCTGCGTTTGGGACGGTCCCGCCTCACCGCCACGCTGCCTTAGGCGTAGCGGCGAGATTCTCCTGATTTTCCTGGCGATTCCGACAAGTACCCTGCCTCCCAACCGCAGACCTACCCGGAACATGCTCCCTCGGCTGTGTGGAAGGTTGCAGAACGACAGCTTCTACAACATTGGCAGCCCGCGATCGGCATGTCACCGACTTCCCTGCCGATGCGGAGGCATCCTTAATCGTTTTGGCTGCCCAGGTGATGAGTGACTTGTACTGGGTATTAGTTTGAGTGGCAGGCTTCTCGAACTCTTCCAGCATCACCCTGTACGACTCCTCTTGTAACATAATATTAAAATTAGTATATTCAGAAAAAATATTAACAATGAAAAATAAACGAATAAAACTTACCAAAATGTCCTCTTCTGTAGCGGTGGGTTGAATACTAATCGGGAGTGGCCTGGGATCCCGATTTTGGGGGTTCGTCATACGGTGAACTGTAATACGATTGTATCAATCCATGTACTCGCGGGTTGGTGCAATAACATTACCGAGGCCGGGAGCAGCGGCCTCCAGTGTATCGACGCGTAAGTCCCACAATTTAATGTATGCGATGTACTCGGTCTGCCAATTCTTTATCGATATTGCCTTCACAGTGTAGAGGTCTCGACCCTCGGCAGTGCCCTCTGTCCCTGTCGGGATTGGTACCACCTGGTGGAAGACAAATTGTCTCATGACCCTATCGGGTAGGTGGTACTCAACCATCTCGAAGCAGATGAGTGGCGTACGGGTTCGACACGTCCTAAAGAAGTCTACACCCCGAGCCACCCTCTCTGCATATACCGAATCAGGGTACGACCTCCACATGAACTGCCAAAAAAGATAATTGTTAATGTAAGACAATTTAGTTAATAATAAAAAATACAAGAACATCGAAATTAACTCACCCCTTGTGTCTCTGTCATCAAATCAAGCTATTCGCGAAACACCAACAACTGCGATTTTTCGGGGCGTTGCGAAAACTCCGGGGGACATTCCACCTAGCCCCGTGAGGTCTACCATCGGCGGGGATCTCATCTGGAATATTACCTCTGTTCGCCGGAAGGAGAAATGAAATACGCTCCCATGCCCACAATTGGTCAAAACAAACAAAATCGATTATTAAATATTTAAATCACAAATTCACATTTAAATTTATATAAATTGGACAAACATGAATCAGCAAGCAACACCTGGTAATGTCCTTGGAATTAGCCATGCACGAGATGCACATATGCGGTACAAATGTGCGAGTACACCGCGGCCCAAGAAGTCTTGTCAAGCTCTACGGGACCACTGAGGGTTAGTAGATAATGCATGTTCACCCGGGCCACCGACTTATCTGGGAAAAGGAAACTACCCATCAAGATGAAGATCAAAGCCCTAGCCCTCTGCTTTACCTTGCGGTCGGTAACATCATATCCTAGGGGCTCACTAATGTGGGCATAAACCTCTACCAGCTGCAAAGTGTTTCCTCTGATTGCAGCATCACTGGGTCGAAATCCTAAAAGCTCGAACACGCGATGAACCCATTGACCATTGGTGAAATTGTAATTGTCACCCCACGAGACTACCTGGCACTTGGTAGGTAGTCCTAGAAGACATCTTACGTCCTCTAGTGTGATGGTCGCTTCACCGCAACGTAGGTGGAACGTATGGGTCTCCGGGCGCCATCTCTCAACTAATGCAGTCACGAGAGCGTGATCTACATTCATATTACCTAGTATGCAGCATCCTCCAAAACCTATTAGGTTTATTACTCTAGGGTTGGTTTATCTAGTATACGCTACGTAAAAGTTACCTGAACTCGTAATAACCTTTAAATGTTCGTTCAGTGTCTCATCCCCGTGTCATATTCTTAAAAATCTATGGGACAGTTGTTTGTTTAAAATGGTGCGATCAAAAGGACCGGGCTAAAGATGAGACGGGTAGGCCTGCAAACGGAGCGGATTTTCATCCGTATCCGATTCGAATCCGTATTTTTTTTAAGGATATGGTAAGAATTTCAGATCCATATACCCGCATTCGAATCCGAATCCGTATAAGAGTAATAAAATGGTTACGAATATGAAATATAAAAAACCGTATCCGTTAAATCCGAATCCGTTTTAGGTAAAACTATATATATATATATATATATATATATATATATATATATATATATATATATATATATATTCCCTAAAACAATATATTTTTGCAGAATTTATAGGATTTAGGATTTTTTTTTGTAATATAAGTTTTTATAGGATTTATATGCTAATTATTTATATTGCCATTTTAGTCCTTTATATAAGCATATAAATCCTATAAAAAACTTATATTACAAAAAAAATCCTAAATCCTATAAATTCTGCAAAATATATTGTTTTAGGGAATATATATATATATATATATATATATATATATATATATATATATATATATATATATTCTTAAGGGTTATTAAGACAACAAACCCCTAACACATCTCGTCTCTTCTTCTCTCTCTCTTTCCCAGTTTCTGATTCCTCATTCTCCGACGTTTCTTCCGTCTTCTTCTCTCTCTCTCTTTCCCAGTTTCCGATTCCCCCGTCTCCGACGTTTATTCCGTCTTCTTCTCTCTCTCCCCCGGTATGTTTTTGTTCCGTTGGTTATCGTTTTTGTTTACTTGATCTTTTTGTTTTTGTTTTTGTTTCTGGAAAGTAAAAACTTAATATCCCAAACAACTAAATAAACTTAATATCTGAATAAACTATTTTTTGAGACTTTGGATCTCTGAAAAAAGCTTTCCCTCCACAAGACAATGATTCTTGAGACTTTGAATAAACTATATTTTGAGACTTAGAATTACTAAGAGAATAATTCTTGAATACTACTATATGAATTATGACCGAAAAAAGATTACGAGTTCTAAAGTTTTTAAATAATAATTCTTTTTAGAATCGGTAGGCACTGAAGAAAACAGGTGGGGGGTGGCAGCCGAAAGTTGCCAGAATTTTTAATGAGTTTCTATTATATCTATTTTGGATTTTTTTTTATCTATTTTAATTGCTGATTTGTTACTAATTGTTGATTCATTGTCTTTCTCATGTATGATTATGTATTATATTATATTTTATATAATTATTTGTGACGGGTTTGGACTTTTATATTATATTGTATTGTATTGTATTGTATTGTATAGTTCAGGATTGGACTTTTTGAGGACTTTACCATATCCGTATTCGTATCCAAATCAGCGGATCTGGTAATACATATTTATTATCCGTTAGGATATGGATACGGATATGGTAGAAAAAATAAAAAATGGATATGGATCCGGAATAGACAATTCCGTATCCGTTTGTAACCGTTTGCAGGCCTAGAGACGGGTACGACCATCTATACAAAAAAAGAATATACATACAATTTATCAGAAAAAACACATGTTATATCTCCAAATCCACTATTGCCCTAAATTCAAAATTCACAAATTACCAAATTGACAATTTCACAAGTTCACTAATACCCTAAAATCACAAATGATCTATGTGTAAATTCACACAATCAGAACTTCACAATTGCCAAATTCACAATTGTATATGCATAAATTCACAAATTACCAAATTCACAAAAACCCTAAATTCATAATTGCCCTAATTTCACAAATACCCAAAATTCACAAATAATTCACAATATCAACAAATTACTTTGATTTCGTAAATGTAATTAGTATATTTATAGTTAAATTCAACACATCATTTTATATTTCCCAAAAAAAATTAATATTAAAACTTGTTTTTTACCTCACAAATTGAGAGATGAAAGAGAAATGAAGGTGTTGGAGGAAGGTGGTCCAAGCAGCGACGGCGGAGGCAGCAGGGGAAGTAGGGGATGGATTTTTTTTTTTTTTGGCCTTTGAGACTTTTTTTTTTCGCTGAAGGGAAGGGGAAGAGGAAAGTTGGATTTTATCTCTGGGGCATGAGACTTCCGTCCCGGACAAAAATGTTGTCCCATCTTTTTTTGCTGCCATGTTTTGTCCTTTTTGCTAAATCAGTGCCAGTCTAATGCAAACCCCTTTAGAATACTCTATCAAAATAATATTTTCGCAATCATCCAAATCAATTTTTTCTTCCAAATTCGAGAAATCCAAATCCAAATATTCAATATCATCTTCAATTTTTTCAAAATATTTTTCTTCATCTCGAGGAGATAACTCTTAATTTTCTCCTCATTAATAATAATTTTCTCATCAAAGTTTTCAAATCTAAAACTTTCATCTTTTTCTTTTCCAACAATATCTTGAGAAGAAACCTTACCTCCATAAGTAGTTAGTAAATGAGCCCAAATCCTCTTTGCTGATTCAACATACACAAATTGTCTTGCAACATCTAATGTTACCTTAATACCGAGTTGGTGTCTTACAAAGGCATTTTCCCACCGTTTCTTCTCCTCTTCATCAGTCAATTGGTGGTTGGAAGGAGGTTCTTAAAAACCTTCCTCAATAATCTTCCACAAATCAAGACTCTCAATATAAATTTGCATAATTTTTTTCCAAATATCAAAATCATTTTTGTCATTAAAGACAAAAACTGGACAACTCAAAAAACGAGGATCCATCACATAACACTAGCTCTATCAAGCTCTGATACCAATTGTAGAATATTTTTATTCAAGTGCGGAAACGTATATATTTAAATAAATAATTTGGTGGGTGAGTGCCTGGAGTACAAAACCAACGAGATATCAAATCTCACAACAATACTACGGAGAGGAGCAGACAATATTCTATGCATTAACTCTCAAATTCATAAGGATCTATATTCCTAGCCACACCACAAGACTACTCCAAACCACGCTCAAAGGCACACAAAATACGACTCTACTAGAATCTCTAAGATATCCAGGAAATATAATCTGACTATAATACTATTAAAACAAACCTAACACAATACGATTAGTAATTACCAAAACTAAATATTCTCCTAAATAATAATAAATTTGATTTAATAAATTCAACAATGTACACAACTCTTTGACAACCTTGACCGAAGGCACGAGGAGAACAGAAAAACATTTGCTAGGGGATTTGTTTAGGATTTTTGTATTGTTGTTCTTGTCTTAGATCTCAAGATTTTCTTTCGTGATCTTTGGGCACTCTTATCTTTCTGCTGAACTTGGCTTTTCAGGCTACTGAGAAATTCGCGGGTGCTCTACTAGCCGTGGGTTTGCTTATTGTTATATTGTACTTTTGCCTGGAAGATATCTTGTATTGCTCGCGTTTTTGGAAATTTTTACAAGAAATTAACCTCTACGAAGACCATGTACCGAGAAATGGACAAGGAGATTTAGAGAATATTGGTTCAGCATACCAGCTGCACCTGTACTTCTTGAAATATCTAAAGAAGACAAAAAGAAGAAATGATGTATATTAATTTGTGTGTGTGAGAGAGGTGAAAATTGGTAAAAAAAACCTAATCTGTTAGTCATAAAATGTTTTGGGACTAATTATTTGAATTTGGTTTTTAATAATGATTTTTTTTATATAGACTTGATTCACATGAACCATGTGGTCCAGAATTGGCCACATCACTGTAGAATGAGGAGAGAGACAATTATGTAGTGATGTGACCTTCTGTACCACATGGTCTAGTAGACCAGGTCCACAAAAGAATTAACCTTTAATAATAGTGGGGGAGTATAATAGATTATTATTATTTTTTTTTTTGGTTAAATAGGAAAATATATTAAAAAAGCAAGAACTCCCTAGCCCGTAGGGATCGGAACAAAGTTATTACAAGTAGTCATATCAAGCAATACCTCTTGTCCATACCTTGCCACTATAAGGCTAACAAAAGGGTGGGTATGGATAGGGGTATCAGAAATAGTCCTAGCAAAAAAAGCCCCACGGACATCCTCCGCCACTAAGTGGCTAACAAAGGGGGGGTAAAGAGTGACAAATAACAAGATCGGAGGATGAAGAGAGTCCTCCAGCTTTCGCGAGACCATCAACACAAGCGTTGGCCTCCCTGTAAATATGGGAGATCCTAGTCTCCGGTAGCTGCCTCAGTAATGCCCTGCAATCGGAAATAAGAGAAGATAAGGGGTGAGTGACAATAACTGCATGCTGAATAAGTTGAATCACCACTTTAGCATCCATTTCAATAGCTAGTTTTTGTGCATTGATACTGATAGCTAGATTTAGTCCATCCTTGAGTGCCCACAGCTCGGCTATATTGTTAGTGCAAATCCCAATGTTCCTGTAGAAACCTATCAACCAATGACCATGACTGTTTCTGATTAGACCTCCGCATCCCCCCTCCCCGGGGTTACCGATTGAAGACCCGTCTACATTAAGTTTCAACCAGTCACCATCTGGTTTTGACCAAGACACCGATATTTGACGGGTTCTTTTTTCCCTCTTGACTGATGCCCCTAATGCATAGATTCAGTGGATTTCGAGATAGCATCAATAATTGGTTCGTTGCATTGTTTACCAGGGCAAAAGAGTTTTTGATTCCTAAAGATCCATAAAACCCAGCAGCCGTAAATAAACAAACACCCCCAAGGCACATTGTTGAAAGGGGAGATCAATTGGCACTCAGCACACCTTTTTAACCACACGTCGAATTCCAAAAAATTGGTACCCTAGATGTGGTTGTACAAGTTGAGGTTATGCCACAATGCTTGTGCTTTCCCACAATGTCTAAGCACGTGTTCAATCGTTTCCGGGACTAGCTGACACTGAGGACAATTCGGACTAGGTGTGATATTTTTCCTATGCAAGTGTTGGCTAGTAGGTAGGCGATTGTGAAAGCATTGCCAAATGAACAATTTTAATCTCTAGTTGCAATTTACTTTCCAAATCCATTCCCAATTTTTACCCTCTATTTTTTTCGTCTCGAGTATCTTTATGGATCAGGAAGTGAGTATCCTTAGAATTGAACTCCCCGTCAGCAGACTGTTTCCACTTCCTCCTATCAGGGATGCGAGTGTTATCAGGTCTAGGAATGGCTCTGATGCAATCAACAATGTTTTTTGGAAGGACGAAAGAAAGCTTGTAAAGATTCCAAGAACCAAGATCGCTAAATATATAACTGATTGTAGCTCCATCATCATCTCTGAAAAGGGTCCCGAGATGATGTTTCTGAGAGGACCTAAGCCTGTCCAGTCGTCACGCCAAATTCTAATGATATTACCGGATCCAGGAATCCAGGTCGAAGAATTATGGAAGAGATTAATACCATTTTTGAGTGCTTTGAGGTTGATGGAACCTTGAGTATTTTTAAGCTGGATCAAAGACTTCGAGTCGTCCTTGATATATTTATTCTTAAGGACATTCGCCCAAATACTCGCCTTACTCTTGTTTAACCTCCAGTTGAGTTTTGCTAGACCAACTTGATTGATATGTCTAGCCTTTCTTATCCCCAGACCACCAAGCTTCTTCGGCTTTGTGACTCTGACCCATTTGACCAGATGAATCTTCTTGTTTGCAGCCGAACTACCCCAGAGAAAAGCTCTGTTTTCTTTATCAATCTTATCACAAATTGAGATAGGAATAGGTAAGCATTGAGAGTAGTAGGATATGATTTGGGAAGAAGATGATTGGATGATAGTTTTCCTGCCTGCTATAGAGAGAAGATTAGCTTTCCAACCCGAAAGCTTGATCCTAACTTTATCGAGGATGAACTGAAAATCAGAGTTTTTTGGCCTCTTATGAAAGATTGGAAATCCAAGATATTTGCCAAGGTTTGATGTGTGTTGAATTTGAAGAATGCTCTCAATAGCTTGAATTCTAACCGGTGAAATGTTAGCAGAAGTGGTGAACTTTGATTTATTGATTATTTGATCTTCCTAAATTACCCCTTGACTAGGAGAAAATTAAATAGAAGGGCCTAGTCCGCTAATTGTAAAATGTTACATTATCTAAAAATTAAAAAATAATGAAAAAAAAACCTAACCCACAAGTAGTAAAATGTTTGGTGACTAAATTTGCGAATTTGCCAAACAACTGAGCATGAATTACAAGTTTTCATCAATAACTAGTCAAAATGAAACTCATACAATTGCTTATGTATTATCACAAGAAGAAATCAATAAATAACATGGGAATAACTATATCAACAAGTATGTTGCACGAGACTGACCTTCGACTAATTCTATTTCATTCGGCCACATGCTCCATACAAAAAGAAAATCACCAAAGATACAACTCCATCACATGCCATATTGTGATGCCCTTTGAAGCTATACTAGCAACCGGCAAAAAATCCTCTGTCACTGTGTGTGTCCCCAACCAATCACAATTCACCATGTGTATATATAATTGAAAAAAATATTTATATAGTAAATTCTAATTGGTTGGGGACAGGATTGGGGATAGGAATGGGGACAGAGGATTTTCACCCCTAGCAACCTGAGCTTGCACGGTGAAACAACCCTAACTTTATAGGAAGTTGCATTGTGAAAAAAGTATGTCACACGGTTCGGAATACGGTACGGAATTCGCGGTACGCTCTAGTACGAAATTCGCTTACTTTAGATTATTCCGGTACGGTGAGGGGTATACTCATTATTATTTAGTTATTAATTTTTTTTTTTTTTTTTTAATTTTAAACTTTGAATCAATTGATTATATTAATATTATTCTGATAATTATTTATGTCAACTTTGAATAGAATAAGATACTTATAATATATTTCAATTAGCTTAAACAGATAAAAGAAGCCTAACTTCTTAGCCCAAGTCGCTGGCCCAGAAATAATATCAGAAACCCTAATCCAAACATAATATTTTGCTTCTTTTCCCTCATTTCTTCTTTGTTTCTATTATCTCTTTTCTTCCTCTGTGCATTATCCATTTCAAGTCGCCGGAAACACCTTTCAAGTCGAATTCGCTCGGAATGCCGGAAATGACCGAATTATGAGCGAATCGAACTCCGATTCGGTACGAACGAACCAAATCGAAAGTTCGGTAGCAATTCCGGCGAATTATGTGACTATGGAAAAAACTGTCCTCGTGATAACAATTGTACATTCCTTAGGTACTGATCAAATGGATCGGCTCCTTCCTGCGCCGTCTTATCCAATGCATATATCACATCCTCAATCGCCAAATCAGAAGAGGTACAGTCCAACATTTGCTTTGACAACCCATCACATGGCTCAAAGCCTGATCTACATCCACATTACCACCACCCAGCTTCCCCAATTTCCCTTCATTCTCCCTCAACCATCCTTCCTAGATATTTGTATTCATCAAGACCATCTGCAATTTCTGTTCTAATCCCTCATTCTCATCCAGCATTCCCTTTAGCCCTTTCCCCAACTCTTCTTCTCATTGCCTTAGTACTCATTGGGCACCAAACAAACCTTCCATTTCCGCCTCTCTTGTCTTCCTTAATCCTACTACATCGCTATGGAAAATTTCCACCAATTTATTTACTGCATTCCTCTTATACACCTCATCGGGATCCTCCATTATCCTCCCCCAACAGTAGCAGTATTACTACTATAAGGAGAAGGAGGATACGCCGTGATACGTGGAGGTATGGCGGATATTGGCCCAGCCCCCGGACCCACACACGAGACTAATATTACTCATGGAGTGATTAATACTAGGGTTAGGGTTAGGGCGGGGTTGGGAGTAAAGGGGTGGATTGTGGGCGAAACAAAAGACAAATTCCGAGCTAATTCGAGTAAATTGGAGCTAGGATAAACCCAATTTTGCAAAAAAAAAGTACCGAAACGACGCCGGAAGGATTGACAAAAGCGTGATAGCGTTTGATGATCATATCCTTTGTAGGATTGATGAAGATTAAAGGCGGTTGGCGAGGATAAGATTCCATAAGCCAGATGATAATCGGAATGTTGTAAGTGACGTCTTGGTAGATCGTCGAAACAGTTCCGTCGGCCTGAAGGAGGTTGACGGAGCGTGCATCGTTGAAGTTTTGGGCGAAAGGGAAGGGTAAGAATCGGAAAGAGAGACGAGATGTTGGCGAATCAACCATTTTACGTCTTCGGTGTAAGGTAAAGAATGTTAGGAAATAAACAACAATATTTGGGAGAGAAACCTATATCGAAAAACAATAAAGAAAGACACAAGGAATTGTTTACCCAGTCCGTCAAAGAATTGACTACGTCTGGGGCCGCTAACTCTAACCTAACAATCTCCCACCTGGAGACTAACTCTAATGTAACCACCTATTCTTCAGTAATCCATAGTTGTGTAGTAGCGCCAAGCCTCCATATCAAGCTCTAAGGCCAGTTGAAGCCATGCATAGCTTCAACTTCTCTAAGGTCACAACCTTAGTCAACATATCAGTAGGATTTTCACTTCCTTGAACCTTAATAAGCCGCAAGACTTTATTCTCCAAGAGATAGCGTATGTAGTGATACCTCAACTCAATATGCTTTGTTCTTGAATGAAATGCTGGGTTCTTTGCTAAGAAGATAGAACTCTGACTATCGCTGTAGAAAACTCTAATTTTCTGCTCCTTCCCCAATTCACGCAAGAAATTCTGCAACCATACCATTTCTTTACTAGCCTCTGTCACTGCTACATATTTTGCTTCTGCAGTAGATAAGACCACGATCTTCTGCAACTTAGAAGTCCAAGAAATCGCTGTACCACCAAAAGTAAATACATACCCGGTTGTACTCCTCCTTCTATCAAGATCACTTAATGCCAAATCTGCATCAACATGCCCTGTCAATTCAACCTTTATGCCTTTGAAACATAACGCTCTCTCTGTGGTACCTCTCAAGTATCTAAGAATCCACTTCACCGCTTCCTAATGTTGCTTACCCAGATTGCTCATAAACCTGCTAACTACTCTTACCGCATGTGCAATATCTGGTCTAGTACACATCATAGTATACATAATGCTACCAATTGTTGAACCATATGGGATATTCTGCATATGAGCACGTTCCTCAACACTCTTAGGTGATTCATTCTTAGATAGTTTGAAGTGGCTGCCTAACGAAACACTCACTGGTTTCGCATCCTGCACACTGAACCTTTTCAAAACATTCTTGATATAATCAGCCTGTGACAGATACATCTTTCCTACAACCTTATCTCGAATAATCCGCATACCCAATATATGTTTAGCCTCTCCAAGTTCAATAGAAAATCGTTCAGACATTTGCCTCTTCAACTTACTCACTTCTTGAGCATTAGAACCTGCTATCAACATGTCATCAACATATAATAACAAAATGATATAACCATCTAAAACCTTTTGAAGTAGCAACAATGGTCAGCCTCGCTTCTTATGAAGTCAATCTCAAGCATGAATCCATCAAACTTCATATACCACTGTCTCATAGCCTGTTTAAAACTATACAAGCACTTCTCCAGTTTACAAATGAGCTCACTTTTACCCTCGGCAATGTATCATTCTGGTTTCACCATGTATATTTCTTCCTCCAAATCACCATGAAGAAAGGTTGTTTTTACATCCATCTGTTCTAACACCAAGTTCTCTGCGACAACTATACACAAAACCTGTAAAACACAAGGGGGGTGAATTGGGTTTTAATCGATCTTTCAAACTTTTTCGAATCTATTCAATGCTAGTGTAGGTTTGAGCAAGATGAACAAAAGCAAAGCTAAACCCAATAACAAGACAAAGGATTTAGAGTGGTTCGATTCACTTAGAATCTACATCCACTACCTTGAGCCGCACCCAAGGATTTCAACAACTTCACTAAGAAGACTTTTTTGCACTTGTGGCTAACTCACTAAGAGTTTTACAACACAACCACAATACAAAACTCACTAAGAGTCAATTGCCCACACAAAGTAGGACTTTTACAAGATTAACCCTATCACTAAGAAAGGGAATAAGATGGGTTAAAGAACAATCTTGTTCACTCTTCTAAGTGAAAGATATATACCTTTGAAGTACAAGAATTGTTGGCTCTTTAGAACATATGAATTCCACTCTTTGTCTTGCTTTTTGAAATAACACCTTTGAATGATTTAGATCATGGAAATGAAGTGTTTTTGCTTTGAAGGTGTTTAGACTTGATAAGAAATCAATCTATATTGTATGTGCAAGTCTTGGAGTTATTCTCTAGCTTTGGTGTATTTATACATTTCAAAATATGCTGAAAAATGACTCTTTAACGGTCAAAAAACGGCTAGTTTTTACAGAGTTCGGTTGACCGAACAAAGCACTTCGGATGACCAAAGGCAACCTCGGTCGACCGAGATCAGCCATAGGTCGACCGACCTTGGCAATTTCCAAAGTGTTCAACTCTCTGTTTCTCGTCGGTATGAGAGATGTTGAATTTTCACACGTTTTGAAATCTTTTGAAGTCTAAAAGGTTTTCCTAAAAGGTAACAAGTAAGGACATTTGGAAAACCATTTTAAAGGACTTAGACTTTGAAAACAAAGGCTTTTAAGATACGAACACATATAAGAATCCTTTTGAAACTTAGCCCTTTGAAAACGTGTTTTGATGCATGCAAGACTTGAGTGTAGAGCTTATGTTCATGAGAGCATTGGTTAGAGCTTATAAGATAACGACTTATAAAGACAAAGCTATTCTAACCAAACCTAAGTCTTCAATCTTCAATCTTGATAGATGAGCCTTGAATAATATGACTTTGAATCTTGATCATGGCTTGATTGAAGTACTTAGAGCTTCCATCATAAGTTCCGATATTCTATCACAAAGATATAAAACACTAGACACAACATCAAGTGTTTGTCCATTATAAAAAACCGAGTTCGTTCGCCCTTAGGGCTTACAATCTCCCCCTTTTTGATTATGGCAAACTTTGATGCAATTAGATAGAATATGGTTAATTTAAGTGCAAGGAAGCAAGGCAAAAGATAAGACAAGAACATATAAGAGCGAGACTAGTGCTTAGAAAATAAAACCGAGAGTGGAACGAGAGACATAAGCACTAGCATGATAATTTCTTTTGCCATTGCATTAGGGACTCTTTGAAGAGCCCTATTTCCCAACCAACCTCCTTTCCTCCTTCCTTCCATCATATGTAGCTTTCTTGTATGTAATATACATACCTTAGTTTACACAAGAAGCTAACTTACCATTTTCATCAATGTTGATATGAGTGCTAATGATCCTATTATCAAGAACATGCTCACACAAACATTAGAACTATCAATGGTTTGTTAACATCAAAACAACATAGGATATTTTGCCCTTCGGGCTAACAAAACCAACCGAATAGTGGTTAGTTTTACAACATGAGTAAAAACATCAGTATAATCAACGCCGTATTTCTGTTGAAAACCCTTCACAAACAGTCTTGCTTTGTAACGCTCGCTTGCATGCGCATCCACTTTAATTCTAAAGACCCATTTACAATGCAGTGCCTTCTTTCCCTTTGGGAGCTTAACTAGTTCTCAAGTATTATTGGACAATAGTAAATTCATCTCACCGTCCAATGCAAGCTTACACTTGCCTCCTTGATCGATTCGTATAGCCTCTGTATAACACTCAGGTTCAACACTATCAGTCAACAAAAGATAGTTATTATACCTTGAAGGAGAAAACCTGTCTGGTGGTCCACAATTCCGGGTGAATTTCCGCTTCTGTGTTGTTGGTGGTGGTGTTTGTGGTTCTACCTCAACAACCACTTGATCATTCTGAAAAATCTTGCTTCCACCTGAATTCGAAATATCTATCTTGACAACTTCGGGCCTCTCAACTTGAGTCTCTGGTGCACTCAACCTATCTTTGTACAATACCTGTTCATTGAATATGACATCTCGACTACGAATTACTTTCCGATTTTGCTCATCCCCAAATCTATAACCAAATTTGTCACCACCATATACGATAAACGTTCACTTGATAGATTTAGCATCCAACTTGCTTCTATCAACAACATCAACATGAACATAAGAAACACAACCAAACACTCGAAGAATTCTAGGTTTATCTCTTTACCAATCCAGGCCTCTTCTGGTATGCCATTCCAATGGGGTTGATGGTTATCTATTAATTAGAAATGCAATAATGTTAACTTCTTTTGCCCAAAACATTTTTGGTAGTCCACACTTCAACCCCATGCACCTAGCACGTTCATTCAAGGTTCTGTTCATACATTATGTTGAGGAGTTCGTCTCATGGTCTTTTCCATGCGAATACCATTCGCAGCACAAAACTGTTTGAACTCATGGAGCTCATACTCTCCACCATTGTCTGATCTCAAACATTTCACTTTTAAACTTGTTTAAGTTTCTACCAAGGCTTTCCACGTTTTAAAGGCACTAAAAGCATCATATTTATTTTTCAAAAAATATACCCATACCTTTCTTGTGGAGTCATCAATGAAGGTCATGTAATATGACGTACCACCAAGAAATGTCACCGGTGCTGGTCCCCCATAAGTCACTATGTACCAACTCTAGCTTATGGCTTTTCAAAGTTCTGCCACCCTCCGAGAAACTCACCCTTTTCTGTTTCCCGAAAACACAATCCTCACATAAACCGACATAACAGTCTTGAGGTATGGCAGTTTACCCTTCGAACACAACACTTTCATCCCCTTCTCACTCATGTGGCCAAGACGACTATGTCACAAACCTGTATCACTAATTACACCTGCAAAAGCAATATTTTCACGAGTGTTATTCGTCAAATACAGCGTACCTTTATTCTTTCCTCGAGCTACTACCATAGCTCCATTGTTTATCTTCCAAGAACCACTGCCGAATGTAAAAAAATAATCGTCATCTTCCAATTGTCCAACAGAAAGCAAGTTTCTCTTTAACCTAGGAACATGTCTGACATTACTCAGCTGCAATACAGTTCCATGGGGTGTTTTGATCCGAACATCTCCATTCCCCACGATTTTCAAAGACTCATCATCAACAGGATAAACCTTACCAAAATCACCAGAAGTGTAACGTTCCATTACATCAATCCTATTGCAAGAATGAAACGATGCTCCAGAATCCAAAACCCACGATTCCAATGAACTGCTCACACTAAAAATTAATGCATATGAAATTTCTTCTACTGTTGCAATTGCTGATTTGTTATCTTCCTTCGACGGTGTTGTGCACTCTCTCTTGTAGTGACCATACTGCCCGCAATTAAAACATTTAATCAAACTCTTGTCTTTCTTAGGCTTCATGCCTCTCGACTTCGATCTACCTCGGTAGGATTTCGATCTTGATTCTGACTTGCCTCTAATTTCTGTACTCATGTCTGATCCCGAAGCTATACTCGAAGACAACAAAATTGAGGACAATAAAATTAAGGCTCATACCTCATACACTCAATTGAGCTATTATCACATTGAACTCAATGAGATGATTGAAAACCGCATCACTTTCTGCCATCTTTAGGTTAAATAGACGTCGCATCAGAAAAATCTTGTTTCCTGCTGACCATACTGAGCGCCACGTTTCTGAATAGAGACAAACGCACGACGCTCATCGCCTTCTTGTCCAACAACTTCCAATTATCGTCTTTCATGTCCCTCGGTTTTTCACCAAGAGGTTGATACAGATCCTTACCATATAGGTAATCCTCAATCTGTATATTCCAGAACCCAAAATCTGCTCCGTCAAACTTTTCGATCGACAATTTTCCTCACCCATCATGTTATTTCTGCTGCCCCTGAACCGGACGCTCTGATACCAATTGTTAGAAAATAAACAACAATATTTGGGAGAGAAAACTAGATCGAAAAGCAATAAAGAAAGACACCATTAATTGTTTACCCAGTTCGTCAAAGAATTGACTACGTCTGGGGGCGTTAGCAAACCATCATATTACTATGTTGTGAGATACAATATTTAGGTTACATAGGGTGAAATAATATCCCCGCCTCGTATGACCTGTCTAAAATACTAAATAGAAAGAGCATAAAATACCTACAAAATGAAACAAACCTCTAATTTGGAGAAGATCGCGTGAATCAAATCTTTCTAGGACTCCTCCTAAATTATATGGTGATGTTGAATCTCCTAATAGGATTGAGAAAGTTAAAGAGTCTTGCATTAATTTGTTTAATGAGTACAAGTCAAAAAATGAGAAGCAACCAAATAGACCAACAAGTTTTTCGACTTTTCAATCTTTAGTTCTTTAATTTGGAAGAGGTCACATGTCTTGCAAAGTGATCTATATTATGTTGTTGGGCAACAAATGAGCGGTGTCTACAAACTAGTATCATTTAGTGAGCAAACTAGTATAAACTTAGATTATGTTGTTTCATTTTACATGCATTAAATATTTTATTTTACAATTCTATATCATTTTTTTCAAGGTTCTATTTGGGGATTTTTGTTAAAAAAATCACTATTTTTTTTAGTCGATGTTAAGCCTCCACTGGGACGAAAGTGGAAATTTGGGGGAAAAAAATTATCCGCTTTTCCCCAGTTAGGGGTGGGCCTCCACCTGAGCTGGGGATGGGATGCCCATCCATCCCTAGTGATGAGGCTGGGTCAGGGATGAAGATACGATGGAAGAGGCGAGACTAGGGTTGGAGATCATGATATCCGCCCCCATCCAACCCTATTACCATCCCTAATTATAGGCCGTTAGTGGAGATACTCATCACGTTAGATTCCAGGGTGCATTTGTTTACTATTCTAATTCCAAAAACCAATATAAATTTTCACTTTTAACTTTATATTTTCTTTCACACAGACCATTGATTTTTTTAATAACTGATACAAAAAAAAATTTAATCCAAAAATTTTATAGAGAGAAAATTCCCAAAAAATGAACAAGTGGATATAATTTTTGTGGCTGTGATTCATACCAATGTAGGATTCTCTCAAATTAATGATAATAAGTTTTCATACACGTGGATTTTTTTGGAAATTGATTTTAACCCTAAATTAAAAAACTGTAAAATACGTATTTTTAGACTTTTCTAAAGTATCAATAGTGCTCCTTTTGTCCAATTTCCTAGTTAAATCGTTACGGAAGAAAAAAAATTGGGGCAAATTGAACAAAACAAAACTCAATATAAAAAATGAAGAAAAAATTCAGAAGAACCATCGTCTCAACAATTTCCCTTTACTTTTTTACCTTTTTAACGAAGATATATTCATAGCAAATTCACCAAACATGCGAGTATTACAAAGGACAAAGTGAAAATTTAAGATTGAGTAACATCGTCCCAGTAGCAGCAAAAACACGGACTAACGTCGTAGTCCATGATCCTTAATTATTGTCAAGAGGGAGAAAATGAAAAAAAAATGGTTCCCTTAATTGTTCTTCACCCTGAATGGCTGGATTAAGCTCAATTTCGATGTTAATATAAACAAATTAGGGGAATCCTTTAGTGTTGTTATTCTTCGGAACAACCGTGGATTTGTTCTAGGGGCTTGAGTAGTAAGAATAGAATGGGGATGCTTTCGCGGCGGAAGCATCGACTGCTCTACTAGTTTTCCGAGTGTTTGAAGATCTAAAGGAATACAATGTCATTATTGAAGGAGATACTCTATTTGTGATGCAAGCTCTCTAAGGTTACAAAGACGTGGAAAATTGGAAGAGCTCCTCCCCCCTCATTAAGCGGGGGTAAGGATTGCTTTCCAAACTGGAAAATCGGCTATGTCCTCTCTCATTGTAATATAGCTGAGTCATAATTTTTCTATATTCGCTAGGATTAATTCTTTTTGTAGGATATTTGTGATACCCGGGACTTTTAGAAAATAATTATGCATGTCTTATATTTAATTTTTGCATATATGTATTCATTAATTGCTATAGCATGTTATTGTGTGATATATAATTTGATTATGTGCTTAATTAATATTGCAACATGTTATGTGTGTTATATGTGGTACACTACAAAAAAAAAAAAAGACCTTTAGTAACGAAAATTTTCGTTAGGAAAGGTCAAAAAATTCGTTACGAAAGACCTTTAGTAACGAAAATCGTTTGTCACCAAGTTCGTCCTGAGAGCCCCGTCGCTAAAGGGTTTTCCTAACGAATATTCATTTTCGTTACTAAAGGTCTTTCGTGACGAAATAGTTTCGTTAGTAAAGGTGACCTTTCGTGACGAAATATTTGTTACTAAAAGTATCAAACTTCGTTACTAAAAGTTTTACAAAAAATTTAAAATTTAAAGCCATGGAGCCCAGCCCAGCCCAGCCGGTTCTGAGCCGTGCCCCAGTTCTCCCACTGGAGCCGAGCCGAGCCGAGCACTCTACAATAATGTTGAATAAAGTCTCCACATTTTCATAGAAGTGGGAATCGAACTCAAGACCTCCAACTTTTATGTCATGCACTTGCCCACTGAGCTACGTTGGTCATTTGTTACTTATTGTTCCTATTATATTTATTATAATGAAGTTTTGTATTTTGAACCTTTAATTATTTTAATTTCTCTTTGTGTTGTGATTTTTTTTTTATGAATAAAATTAAAATTAATATATTTTCGTTAATGTATTTGTGTATTAAGTTGTTATAAAAAATCAGAATAAAATTATTCTAGTTGCATATATACTATTTTTTAGTAATACTTTTAATATAAAGACTAAACAAATATAAAAATTAAAATTATATTCTAAATTATATCATACTTATATATGTATAATCTTAAAAATTTAAGACTAAACTTTTCGTGACAAATTTTTGTTTCGTTAGGATAGGTTGACCTTTCGTAACGAAAAAGGTATTTGTCACGAAAAGTTATACCTATCGTGACAAAAATGTGTTTTCGTTAGGAAAGGTAGACCTTACCTTTCGTAACGAAACTACTACTTTTAGTGAAGAATATTTTTTTCGTTACGAAAGGTCAACTTTTCGTAACGATTTCGAATTTCGTTACGAAAAGTTGACCTTTCGTAACGAAAAATGACTTCGTCACGAAAAGTTCGTCCTAACAGGTAGTTTTTTTTTGTAGTGACATTTAGTATGAGGGGCGTTTTGGTCATACTTGTAAGTTGAGGGCTTAAGTGTAGACTTTGGGAACTTTAGGGGCAGAATTGTATGGGAATTGAAGAGTCTTTGAGAGGGAGTTATGGCTGGAGTTTTGAAAGGGAGGTAACGGTTAAAACATGAAAGGGAGGTAACGGTTAAAACATGAAAGAGAGAGAGAGAGAGAGAGAGAGAGAGAGAGAGAAGAAGAAGAAGAAGAAGAAGAAGAAGAAGAAGTTGTGCATAATTGTTTAGTGCTGAGAGTTCTAACAACCAATTACTATAGCTACCGGAGTTGGAATTGAGTGATTCCAATTGAATTTCGAAGCTAACTGGCTAGGCTACGTGGGAGATTTGACGGATTTCAGTTTGGAGTTATGTAGAGAGAGAAATCTCTATTTGAACAAGCTGATTATACCATATTTAGGGATTTTCTGGTTTTTGGGGTTTTTGGCTTAAGTTTGATAGGTAAAAATCCTCCACACTTGAATTTCAGTCCCTAAAACATCATGGATTTCTTTGATTTGGTTTTCACTCATGTTTTCATTGCATTCAAATGGATGAAGTATTGATGTAAATTTATTAGTTGTGATTGTGCTTGCATTTGATGTATTTGTAAGCCCTAAGGGCGAACGAACTCGGTTTTTGATAATGGACAAACACTTGATGTTGTGTCTAATGTTTTATATCTTTGTGATAGAATATCGGAACTTATAATGGAAGCTCTAAGTACTTCAATCAAGCCATGATCAAGATTCAAAGTCATATTATTCAAGGCTCATCTATCAAGATTGAAGATTGAAGACTTAGGTTTGGTTAGAATAGCTTTGTCTTTAATGGTCTTTATCCTATAAGCTCTAACCAATGCTCTAATGAACATAAGTACACAACACTCAAGTCTTGCATATTTCATAAACACGTTTTCAAAAGGCTAAGTTTCAAAATGATTCTCATATGTGTTCATATCTCAAAAGCCTTTGATTTCAAAGCATAAGTCTTTTAAAACGGTTTTCTAAATGCTCTTACTTGTTACATATTGAGAAAACCTTTTAGACTTCAAAAGATTTCAATACAAGGGTCAAATCAACATCTCTCAAAGCTCAGAAAGTCGGTTCAACCGAGCTTGCCTCGGATCAACCGAGGCAAAACAGAGAGTTGAACATATATAGGTCGGTCGACCTATGGCCAGCTTCGGTCGACCGAAGTGGTGCTTGGTCATCCGAGGTTCTGAGTTCGGCTGTAAGAACTAGCCGTTATTTGACCATTGCAGAGTCGTTTTTCAGCAGATTTTGAAATGTATAAATACTCTAATGCTTGAGAATGACTCTAAAGACTTGCACATACAATATACATTGATTTCTTATCAAGTCTAAACACTTACAAAGCAAATGCTCTTTATTTCTATGATCTAAATCATTCAAGAGTGTTATTTCTCAAGCAAGACAAAGAGTGTGCATCTTATGTTCTAAGAGAGGATTATTCTTGTACTTCAAAGGTAAATATCTTTCACTTAGAAGAGTGAACAACCTTTCTCTTTAACCATCTTATTCCCTTTCTTAGTGATAGGGTTAATATTGTAAAAGTCCTACTTTGTGTGGGCAATTTACTCTTAGTGAGTTTTGTATTGTGGTTGTGTTGTAAAACTCTTAGTGAGTTGTCCACAAGTGTAAAATCCTTCTTAGTGAAGTTGTTGAAATCCTTGGGTGCGGCTCAAGGTAGTGGATGTAGATTCTAAGTGAATCGAACCACTCTAAATCCTTTGTCTTGTGATTGGCTTTCGTATTGCTTTTAATCATCTTGCTCAAACCTACACTAGCATTGCTAAGATTTGAAAAAGTTTACAAGATTGATTAAAACCCAATTCACCCCCCTCTTGTGTTTTACAGTATTGCAGTGTTTGTGTTTGTTCTCGTTATTTGCAATGTTGAAGTCTTTATGTGTTTGATTCTCAATTAGAGCTCTGGCATGTTGATAATCCTAGTTAGGATATTGTCGAACATAATCAGTTAAAGTGTCCGGGAGCACTATCAGCCAGTTTCGTAATCAGACTCGATTCCTAAAGAGAATAATAAGTAGGAATGTTAACAGCCATTGTATCCCTAAAATATCAGACATGTCCCTAAAATATCAGGCCTTGTCGTTCGGAGGGTCCATGTTAAGACCATAGTCAGGCCTTCTTAACGGGTAATGAGTAGTTAAGGGCTGTTAATAGAGACTTAGAATTATTGCCAGACTTTGAGTTCAATTGTGTGAAAGTTATGTGTTTTGATTACTCAGATTATATCCGTTAGTTTGACACGAAGAATCCGATTTGAAGCGCATGAGTAGTCATGGTGCTCGTAGCTTAAATTTCCGATCCTTTTGTGTCAGATTTATTGGATATAGTTTGAGTATGATAGTCGTTTGTTTTGTACACGTTCTTATATGTGTTTTGGAGTAAAAATAATGGATTTTCTGGGTTTAAAAGAGGTTATACAGAAAGTGGAATTTCATGTACAAATTTGTACATGAAAAACGATTTTGGCGGACGATCCCAAGGACTGGGAGCAACTTTTTGGAGGACGGAACCTTTCGTCCGTAGTCTGAGGCACTATCCTTCGTCCGTGGAATGTGATTGGATTGTTTTTAGTTCTGCTCAGTTTTCAGTTCTGATTCTATTTTAGTTCTATTTAGTATTGTTTTAAATTGCTTTCCAAGCTAATTTTGTTTCCGTCTTTATTTTAAATTCTTTGGGATTCGGAAAAACATTTTCAAGTCTTATTCGATGCTTCATCCTAAGGGTGGTCGATGCTTACTGGGCTTTAGCTCACCCCTATTTGTTGATTTTTTTTGAAGATGAGTATGTTGATGAAGCGATAGACGAGAACTATGAGGAGTAAGGTTGTCAAAACCGCGAGTTGGATCGTAAAATCGTACGATTCTACGATCCTAAGGGTATAAATCGAGTTAAATCGTACTAAAAATCGCTGGAGGATTGAATCGTAGAGGATCATCGATCTAGATCGTAAAATCGTACGATCCGGTGCGATTCAATCTCTCTCCTCTTTTTTTTTTTTTTTTTTAAATCTTATCTCTTTTCAACTGGGTCGGTAACGGGTTATCTCAAATAAAAAAAGTGGAGGTATAGATTAAATGGAGGATAATAATAACGCCTTGAATGGTTTGCTAGATTATAACATTAGAAAAATAGACTTCTTGTTATGAAATTTGTTAGAGTAAAAGACCTTATGAATTGTTGGTTTGCTTCCGAAGTTTATCACTTTTTAGTATGTGATTTAATTTCAGCTTGTTAGTTCTATTCGTATTCTTATTTTTTCCCGTTGAAGCATTGTTATATATTTTTTTTGCTCAATATCATATAAAATGATGTCTTATTGACATAAATTTATCATGAAATATTATTTTAATAGTTTTTTCGGATCTTCCGATCCGTGCTACGATTTTTTAGACCCCTTCCGTTTCGAGTCAAATTTGCGATATTGACAACCTTGATGAGGAGGAGTACTTTGATGACGAAATTTGACTAGTTTAGTATTGTAATAAGTGAACATGTGAACATTTACAATTTTAGCAATTTCCCTTGAACTTAGTATTTCCTTTAATGATGTAATAAAACACATGGTTTATATTTCCCTTTAAGTAATAAAGAACTGTTAAGTTTAATTTCAGTAACTGAGTTTGGTGTTTTATTGATTTGCAGTACTGCCATGTCATCACTTGGATACGGGGTGTGACAATATTTATCCCCTCCTCCATCCTCTATGAACTTTTCGAAAGATCGGGGTATGGAGTTTGAAGTTTCTAATGTAAAGTCGTTTGTTATGAATGATAATTAAGTCCTTATTCTCAAAAAGAAAAAGGAAAAAGAAATAAACTGGCCGATTGTCAACAACGCAGATGGAATGTACCTAGCATAATAATATTTGTAAGAAACTTCTTTTGGAATTTTAATTAGTGAAGGACCTAAGTGCGTGTTTGGTACACGAGAATGGAAAGGAATGGAAAGGTCTTTCTCACTTCTCTTTCCATTCCGGCGTTTGGTTGGACAATTTGAAATGAGAATCATCATTCCACGAGAATGACAATTCCAGGATGAAGTGGGAAAGGGCATTCCATACCAAAACATATGGAATGACCTTTCCAAAAGAAGATGAAATCATCAATAAATAGTAACTTACATTTATAACTATTATTACGTTCATTTTACATAGCAAAATATTCATATTTAGACATAAATATTCTATTTCACTTAGTATAATTTCATAGATGATAATTTTATAAATATTTCTTTTTGTTGGTAGTAGTTTTAATCTATTTTTAAACTTAAAAGTAAAGATATTTTTATTACTATGTTGACGTTTTTAAAAAGAAAATAATGTTTCAACGATATATATATATATATATATATATATATATATATATATATATATATATATATATAATATCAATGTTATTCAAGTAAGATTTTTGTAATGAATATTTAATTAGGTTTTATCACTAGTATATGCTAAAAGGGTATTTAAGTCATATTATGTTTAATTCCATTCCATTTTGACATTAAAATATAGTTTTACCAAACACAGAAAATGAATCGACATTCCATTCTGCCTTTACCTTCCAAACACTAGAATGGAAAGAGGATTTCGAAGTCAGTATGGGTGGAAAGCAATTCTGCCATGAAAAGGATTCCATTCCAGTGTACCAAACGTGCTGTAAAAGAACAAAGTAAATAAATCCTCTTTTTTTTGTTGGTAAAATTAAGAATAAAAGTTTGGGTGGGTTCGATTTCGGTCACCACCACGGATCAGGGCAGGCCCTAGGGACCATAGGTCTCTTACCATGGTACTTACAGATCACCCACCAACACATCCCTCACGTCGGCAGCGGTAATTGAACACTTGACATTTGTAAGGACGTGTCAAATCCTTACCAACTGAACCAACTTGTGTTGGTTAAATAAATCCTCTATTTTTTAGTGCAAACTCATCTTCATTTTTTAATTTAAAGTCCAAAATTTCCAGTAAAAAATCGCCGATTCCTGTGTTCTATTACCCTATTTCATTAATAAGAAATTGTCATGTATTAATTTTTCCATTGAGGATTCTATTATTTTTTTAAAGTTATATTATTTTTTTAATTAAAAAAATAATTTCGTATTGATGAAACAAAGTACGAAACCCAGAATGGGACAAACGATCCTTCCCAAAAATTTCCTCCACGCTTTCAGCCCCACATTTTTTTTCCCTAAACAATTCATTTTAAATCACAGAAGAAAAAAATTCAGTCCGTAAATCAATAAGAATGCATTCAGAGCTCATTGTGAATGGAAATTTTGATATCAATCAGACAATGACCCAATTTTTTTTTACAAAAGCAGATAAAAATATACAAGAAATTAAGAAGAAGGGAAAAATGAACTGTATCATCCTCAAACTATTTAACCAGACTAGATAAGATTATATAAATTGTTTTATTTCCTGGTATATCCCAATACAAAATTCGCGGCTGATAAGTGGTCCCACCACCACTGTCCATGGTGGTTCCCGTTCAATTGGTGTCACGCCTAGGGCTGTTAACGAGCCGAACCGAGCCGGTTTTGGGCCAAATCGGTTCGGATCGTTAAGAAAACCGAATCGATCGTTAATCGGTTCGTTAGTCAACCGATTCGGTTGTTCAATTCGTAATCGGTTCGAAATAAAATCGTACAAAACCGGTTCGTTAATCGAACCGTATCAAATCGTGCAAAACCGGTTCGCTAATCGGATCGAAAATCGTAATTCGCATAAAACCGTAATTCGCATTAAATCGTAATTCGGTTCGTTAATCGGATCATACTATTACAAAACTAGGGATGTTGGCGAACCGGTTAACTCGCAAATCGCTCGTTAATCGGTTCGCTAACTCGCTAAAATCGGTTAACTCGTAAATCGCTCGTTAATCGGTTCGTTAAAATCGGCTCGCTAACTCGCTAAAATCGGTAGAATATTATTAACCGGTTTAACGAGCGATTTAAAACGATTTACGAGCCATTTTACCGAATCGTAACCGGTTCGTTAACGAGCCGAGCGAGTTAACGAACCGATTTTAACGAACCGATTAACGAGCGATTTGCGATTTAATCGGCTCGCTAATAGCCCTAGTCACGCCCCTTACACGTTCAAATGGGACTACTAAACAGTCACGCACATTATTCTGAAATTTTAGAGGAAGTAAAAACACTTGTATGACATTATCGTAATTTGATAAATAGTTTGTGGAAGTCATTTACCCAGAAGAGTGCGACAAAAACCAAAACACTAAATGGATTAAACCAATGGACTATTACTGCTTTCAGAACCCATTCTAAGGTGAAAACTGGAGGGTGATGATGGAGAATTATTAATCTGTTTCTGATCTTGTGAACCCACCAAGAATTCTCCACTCTTAACATCTTCACCACAAACCCATTTTTCCTCATCTTTTTTGTATTCAAATCCACCATTTGCCGAGCAAGAAATTGATACTTTTCTCCAGTTGAACCAAATTCTTACCATAATGTACAGTAAAATCAAGCAAATCAACGTGGATGTGAAAACAATGCCCACTATGATCCCATCAGCAGCTTTGTTAGACATCACTTTTTTCTCACGTCGTCGCAATTCCGAACACAGTACTAATAATGGTGGGCCACATAATTCATCATTACCCAAGAAAGAAGTTAATGGGAATCCTGAAAATGTTGATGGGATTTGGCCCTGAAGATGATTGTTTGATAAGTTTAGTCTGTGTAAGCTGAGGAGCTTTCCCAATGAAAATGGGACATTTCCTTGTAGTTGATTTGAAGAAAGGTTTAATCTTTCTAATTTCACAAGATTTCCAAGGGATGAAGGGATTTCACCAGTGAGTGAATTTTTGCTGAGATCTAAGATCACTTGGAGTTCATTTAGAGTGCCTAATTGAGATGGGATTTTACCGGATAAGTTGTTTTCGGAGAGCCTAAGTTCAAAGAGCTTCTTGCATTGTTGAATTGTTGATGGGATTGAACCAGAGAGATTGTTTCTTTGAAGATTTAGTACGTTGAGTGAATCAAGATTTCCTAGTTCTGGTGGAATTAAACCTGATAATTTGTTGTTATGGAGAGAAAGTTTAAGCAATCTTGAACAGTTGCCAAGCTCTGGTGGTACTGTTCCACTGAAGGTGTTTGATGAAAGGTCTAGCTCACCAAGTTCTTCACTGCTTCCTAACCATTTAGGGATTGTTCCTGAAAAGCTATTATTGCTAAGAAGAAGATGTTTGAGTCTTCTTAAGCCCGAGAGCTCGGGTGCAAGCTCTCCTGCCAAACTGTTGAACGATAAATCAAGGAAATAGAGCTGCTTAAGTTGGCCGAATTCAGAAGGAATGTTACCGGTAAGATGATTATGGGCGAGCCGGAGGCGTGTAAGATTTTTGGACATGGCTAAGGTGGAAGGAATTAGACCTGAGAAACTGTTGTTGGTTAAATCTAAAAGGGTGAAAGAATTTGAAGTGGCTAAAGGAGAAATGATTCCACTAAACCTATTATGAGAAAAATTAACAATCATAAGCTTTTTAAGAAGGGAGAAAGATTCAGGAATTGGACCCTCAAAGGAATTATTGTAAAGAGAAAGAAGAAAGAGTTCGGAAAGGTATCCGAATGTCGGTGGCAATGTTCCCGAGAGTTTGTTATCAGACAAGACTAACCTTTTAAGCTTTCTACAATCACCCAAGCTAGGTGGGATTGAGCCCGACAAGTCGTTCTGCCTGAGTTGGAGAAGAACTAGATCTTTCAGCTTACCGATCTTCGCAGGAATTGGACCCGAGAAATGGTTTCCAAAGAAATCAATCTCTGTTAAACTAGAGCAGTTTGTTAACTCTTCAGGGATTGTTCCCGACATTTGGTTATCGTAGAGGTACAAAATGCTCAATCTCTGAAGCTTTCCTATCTCAACTGGGATTGGACCTGTGATCTTGTTATCTAACAGAAAAAGATTAACCAAGTTGCTCAAATTTCCGATTTCACGAGGTATATATCCACTGAAGCTGTTATTATTGAGCAAAAGATCGGTAAGTTTCTCCAACTTGCCAATGCTGGATGGTAAAATTCCTTCGAAATTGTTTCCTGAAAGATCCAATTGTTGAAGGGATGAACAATTTAGTATCTCCATTGGAAAGCTACCGGATAAATTATTCCTAGCCAGATATAGCTGCTGCAATTTCGATATGGAAATGCAGAGATTACAAGAAATTCCACCCCTCAAAAAGTTGTCGGAAAGATCAAGACTTTCGAGATTCTTCATCCGAGTACTGTTGAGAATGTTTATGGTTCCTGAAAGGTTGTTATTGGATAAGTCTAGCACTTGAAGCTGATACAATTTGTTAAGCTCTCCCGGAATTTCGCCTTCCAATCTATTCCCTTGCAAGTTTAAGTACTTCAAATACGAGCTTAACGCCCTTGGAACCGATCCTGATAAGCTGTTATTGGCTAAATTTAGGATTTGAAGTGATTCCAGTTTACCGAATGAAGATGGAATTCGCCCTTCAAGCATATTGTTTGATGCTGCTAAGTTCTGAAGCCCAATGCAATCACCAATCTCCTCTGGTATTTTCCCACTAAGACTATTCAGTTGTAAATCAAGAAATTTCAAATTCTTGAGTTTACCAATCTCATTTGGTATGGTTCCATTTAACTGGCAATAAGCAAGTCCCAAGACTCTAAGTTCAGTCAAGTTACCGAAAATCACGAGTAACTCGGCCTGATAACATGTTATCACCTATCCTAAGAACTTGCAACTTCTTTAGAAGTCCAATCTCAATAGGGATTTCACCAGATAGAAGATTTGAGAAAAGCAGCAATTCTCTTAGATCTTGAAGCTTTCCTAGTTCAGGTGGAATGATACCAGAGAGCGAGTTCATCGATAAGTCGATCATTTGAAGAGAAGTAAGATCAGCAAGATGTGGAGACAATGAACCTAAGAGTCCTGAACCAGAAAGATTCAAGCCAATAATAACATGATGAACTTGATGATCATTTGAACATGTGATTCCATTCCAGTTACAAAGATTATTAGTCCCTGAAGACCAATTTTCAAGAACTCCAAAGGGATCTTCAAGTTCTGATTTTATCCTCAAAAGGGTCTTATAATCAGAGGAATTATCTCCTTGAGTTGCTACTACAAGAAAAGAAGCAAGAATTGAGAAGAAAAACATCAAGAAAAGCTGAAGAAAGCTGCCCATTATTATTATTTTGGGAAATAAGTTGTCAAAGAAAAGTTGAAGATTTCAAGTTTCTGTTTCCATTTGGAAATGGTAAACAAGTAAAGAAAATGAAAGTGAAATTAAGCATCAGAAGAAATGAAGAAGAATGAAGAAGGTGATGTGTGGAGGTGGGCTAGAAGTGGCTGACTAAAGAGAACCTGCAGATTATATATAGTTTCAGTGATGCAAGCACCTTTTTAAGAATGGTACTGATAATTATATACTATATTTTATCTATCAAAAAGTTTGTTAACTTTTTGTTTCAAATTTTTTAAGAGTAAATAGGGTTTGGCCTTATTCTGGTCATAGTTTGGCATAATTGGCCAACCATGACAGACTTTTTTTTTTTAACAAATATTTTTTGCAAGATCCGTTCTCAACCCCGTTTTCATATTTACCCTAATGCTTACCAGAAACACTAAAAAGCGGTACAAACCCTATACTCCCGTGACTTGAGAACGAATTTCACAAATTCGTTCTCAAACGAGACACTCTTGCAGTGTCTAGTCTTTTCTCACCACCTTTTGAATTATTGAAGACTGAAATGAGAACGAATTTGGCAAATCCATTCTCATTTCTGACCAAATTTTCAGAGACTTGTCATATCTGTAATAAATACGAAAATAATTTTAAAAAAAATCAAATTTTCAGTGTTTTGGATATTCCACACACCATTTGGGATTTAGAGGCACTTCTGATGAAACCGTGGTTCAAATACAACAGCAGGACAAATACGGTATATTTCGAGGGGGCGGAAGACAAGTGGGTGGAATATGTGAAGGTAACTTACATGTAATTATGTAAATATATTATAACATCAATTTTATTTAAATTACAATTATAATTAGTTTTTCTCTGTATTAGGCTAATCCAAGGGTTAGGCGGTACAGGAGGAGAGGCCATCCCTAGTTTTGCATTCTAAGCATTATGTTCGGGACTGAAGGAATCCGAGATCCCCAGCACTAGCTAGCATGGTACGCTACTCAAGAGACAACTGGAAGAGAGGCTGCAAGTTCGGTGGACGAAGCCGGTGAGTGTTCAAAAACAACGGAATAGCTAACTGTTCAGTGGTCCCTCGAGCACCCGATGTCGGAGGGATCGTGCAACGACAGTTTCCTCTGGAAACGTATTTTACCTAAATTTCGTAAACATAAGAGTTCGAAGAAGAACTCAAATCCAGTGTCAGAAGAAGAAGAAAGCTATGAAAATGCTTCTTCTACTTGTTCCAACTCCGCCTCCTATGGCCTATGAGGCTAGCTTGGAATGATGCTTTGAATGATCCATGAAGTAGTTGTTGTTTCTTGTTTCTTGTTTTTATTTTCCAAATTTTTTATGTAATTTTTTTTTCTAGCTATTAAATTAAATAAAAGTGTTATTATTTTGTGTGAAAATCCTACGTTTATGAACTAAAAAATTACAAAAATGCATAATATTAAAAACACTTGGGAACATACTAGAATGAAAAATGGGGTAAAAATGTTGCTTATGTTGGAAAACACCCTGCCATTTGAGAACAGATTTATCAAATCCGTTATCACTTGAGAATCACGAATCCGTTCTCAAATGCCAGTTGGTTTTTCAGAGTAAGGTACATTTAGAGTGTTTTGTCACATCAAAAAATAAAATTTTCCAGATTTTTCTTTTATATTGGTTTGGTTGCCAACAACAATTTTAAAATGGTGTCTGAAATACTCTTCTAGGGCTAGATCCATTTCGCTATTTATTTCGAGTGCTACGTTTTGAGAGTAACTATCTAAAGTTGGAAGGAAATTTGGAGAGAAATATGGAATTGATATGATTTTAGAAGGAGAAGTTTGTATGTAGATATAGTAGGTTAAATGTAGATTTGGTGGACATATCCACTGCCATTTGAGAACGGATTTCTGAAATCCGTTCTCAAATCATGTTAGTTTAGGGTTTTAGCCGCTTTTGAGGGTTCTTAGGGTAAATATGAAAACGGATTCCCCAAATCCGTTCTGGGCTGACATGGCAAGACTTGTTAGGAGTCTTGCCACGTCAGCCGAAATCCGTTCTCAACCGAGAACGGATTTGGGGAATCCGTTCTTGCCAAAAATGTTTGTTCCAAAGAAAAGACTGTCATGTAAACCATGGCCAGTCTAAGGCCAAGTCCGAGTAAATAGCTATTTCTGCCACAAATAGTTTTTCGGTGCTTTTTCTGCCACAAAAGTAGTTTTGTGTGTTATTTGTGCAACAAATAGATTTTTTGGTGTCTTTTCTTCTACAAAAGAAATTGTGCATGCTATAAGTGTAATAACGCGACCTATCCAATTTAGATTCGACCCAACACAACCCTTAACCTGACAGTCTCTTCTTCATTGCATTCTAATTCGGTGTTAAAATTGGCAAATAATATAATTATAATATTCTAATCAATTCCCTCCAACCCGATCTGACTCGACCATTAACACGACATGCAAATGTTATAGTCACCAAAAAAAATTATTTGTGACAGAAATGGCACACAAAACTACTTTTGTGGTAGAGATAACATACGAAACTACTTGTATGGTAGAAATAAAGCGATCTGCTAAGTTTTTTTTTTTTTTCCCTTTTCAAGAGAACTAACATATTCTCAGTAGGGGTGACGATTTGGTTTGATTTTACACATTTTTCAATCCAAAATGAAATATTCAGTTTGACATTTTTTAAACCAACCCAAACCATTCAAAATTTCAAACCGATGCATTCAGTTTGTATCGATTTGGTTTTGTTTTGTTTGGTTGCTCGGTTTTTGTGAGATACAAAGTATATTAATTATAAAGTGGAAATAAAATAAAAAATTATTTATATAATTACTTTGTTGCTAAAAATATAAAGAAATGTCTATTTTTTTCACAAATTAAATACAATAAAAAAATTATGAAACATACATTTTTTATTTTAATTCTTAAACTTTAAAATCATCCTGCAAGAAAAAAGAGTAAAACAATACAAAAAATTCATCAATATTATTGTAAAATAAACTAAAAGTTGCAGACGAATCTAAAATCACATATCAATAATTCTTCAATCTCTTACTTTAAGACTTGAATAACTTGTTTGGCATGTATATAAATAAGAAGTTAAATACTCCATTCATATCAAAAGACTAATATATCATAATTAATTATTCCCTGATATTGGAATAGTAGTTAGAAGAAGAGTAAAAAGATGGGTAAGAATGATAAAAGGTCATTAATATTGCAAATGTTAACATTATTTTGGAAAATAAATAAAAATAAAAATGTCAACACTATTTTGAGATGGAGGGAATATGTTTTATTGCAAAAGAGTAATTTTTATATATATATATATATATATATATATATATATATATATATATATATATATATATATTAAGTTTGGTTCGGTTCGGTTTGGATTATAACATTTTCTAAACCAAATCAAAAGTTCAGTTTTAATTTAGTTCAAACCGAAACCAATCAAATTCACCGCTCAAATCAAAAAATCAAGTTGGATTGATCGGTTTCGATTTTTCTTGAACACCCCTAATTCTCAGTATTCCAAGTTCTCTAATGTTTCGAATGGAGTTAATATAGATATAAACTAATTTTTATGTGTCTGCATTTAAGCTTATTGGTCTGTTTTTAACTGCTTAATGTAAACTGGTTCCAACGTATTTTAAGCTAAAGACTATTTTGAGTTGTTTTTTTAGTCTTTTTTTCCTTTTGATTTTAGCTTTAAAAATTGAAAAATAAGTTGTATCGAGAAGCTACTTGAAGAAACTTTAAGAAAGTGATTTTGCTTCTACAAGTTCTTTTTTTTTTGTTTTTTTGTTTTAGGGTAAAGAGAATATTATTCAATATCTGTCAAAATAGCGGGATTACAGATATCAGGTACACCTTCATTGAACGTACAAATGTTCTCTAAAGATGCACCAAAACGAGCTAACAAGTGTGCAACAGTATTACCATTGCGGCGAACATGCTGAATATTAAACGACGGAAAACTATGAAGTTCATGTTTAACTAAACTCACAAGATGACCAACATCTGAAAGGTCCTCTTCATCACAACTCAACCTGCTGACCAACTCCAAAGAATCAGTTTCAACCAATAGTCTTGTGTTCACAAAGCCTTGAGCGGAACGAATGCCCTCCAAGACTGCTACAATCTCCGCATGCAAGGGGGAAACTGAGCACCTCAGAGGGCCCGCCAAACTACCAAGCACAGCCCCATGGCAGTTCCGGAGCACTCCCCCTACTCCTGCTCTCATAGGCTTCCACGATGCATCACAATTCAGTTTATACTCATCCTCTCGCGGCGGTATCCATCGCCGATCCCCAACTAGACTATCTGCCACTTGCTGCGAAGAGACTTGCTTACCTGCCACCGTGAGGAACTCCTCCACCGATGCATGAACTTGCCAAATGACTTCTTCATCTTTTGAGATTCGGCCTTGAAAGACATGCGAATTTCGTCGCAGCCATAGAAACTAGAGGAAGTAGTCAATGAAACTACACATTTGAGCATCCTCCTGCTGAAAAAAAAGCATCAAAGAAGTCTATCATTCCATTTGCTGGAAGTCGCTTCCATCTCCCCAGTCCATCCACACAGTCCCACACCGATTCCGAGAAAGGGCAATCAAAAAACACGCGACGGTCAGTCTCCGAGGCAGCATTGCAGCGGCTACAGACAGGGCTTTTGCTCGGAATACGGTGAGCAATGTTAGCATTGGTCTGCAGAATGCCATTACCACATCTCCACACAAAAATACGCAGCTTTGGCGGTACTTGTAGCTTCCATACCATGTCCCAAAAAGTTCGATTACCCGACCTAGGTGACGTTTCAACACCAACCTCAGTACGATGAAGATAGTCTATGAGGGCCATATAGCCCGTTCTAACCGTATAGCGCCTCGAGCGATGATATGACCAAATTAATCGATCCGCAGGCCGCGGAGTGCAAAAAGGAATTGACTTGATATTCTCCACATCAAAAGTGTTGAACATATTACAAATTATCCCTTCATTCCAATCCCCACTGGAAACATCAATGAGCTCCGAAACCTCCATGTTCACTAGCTGGGGTGGTCAAGGAGTGGTGATCCGAAAGGTGTGTGGACTCGGGAGCCACTTGTCACCCCAAACCCTCACACTCCTGCCGTCCCCTACCCGCCATCTCAGGCCCAAGTGGAGCAAATATTGACCATCTAAAATACTCCTCCATACATATGATAAGTTCTTAAGACGGCTTTTTAAGAAACGCTATTTTTCGGCCTTTTAAAATAAGTTTTAGCAATAATAGGATCAAAGTCTAAATGAATTTAAACTTTACTTGGATAAATAAGATTCGACTATATGATATTGAAAGAAAATATTGATCATGTACTTATCATAAATAGTTATGATATGGAACATGATCAATGAATCATGTGGTTAAAATCAACCACATCATTTTGAAAAAATTTCCTATGGACGGGCCTTGTGGGTACCTGTGAGACATGGAGGCCTGCGAGACCTACCCTGCAGGTGGGTCCTGTCTAAATTTATGTGAGAGGAGTGTGGGGCCGTACCCACAAGGGCCGCCCCATGCCAGACTTTCCCCATCATTTTCAGCCATAACATTAGAAAAAGTTTTGTGTTGGTAGATGAATAAGTTTAAAAGTTATATTCAAACCAATAAACATAATATACGTGGACCAAAAATGAAAATTTACATGAAATTTTTTTTCCTATGGACGGACCTTGTGGGTACCTGTGAGACATGGAGGCCTGCGAGACCTACCCTGCAGGTGGGTCCTGTCTAAATTTATGTGAGAGGAGTGTGGGGCCGTACCCACAAGGGCCGCCCCATGCCAGACTTTCCCCATCATTTTCAGCCATAACATTAGAAAAAGTTTTGTGTTGGTAGATGAATAAGTTTAAAAGTTATATTCAAACCAATAAATATAATATACGTGGACCAAAAATGAAAATTTACATGAAAAAAAATTTGATTTTTTGTTCTATGTGTATTGCAGTCATTGGTCTGAGTACAAGTTTTAAACTTACTCATCTACCAAGATAAAACTACTCCATCATTACATGATGAGGAGGGAGAAAATTATGTAATAATTTATCCGATGTTGGATCACAAGATCCACATAAACTTAGTACAAATCAGAATATTGCATAAGTTCATGAGAAAAATGATATGGCTGGAAGATTAGTCTTTATTAAAACCTCTCTTAGTTTCTCTAGGCAATCATGAAAATATGGAGGCATGCCATAATAAAGATAAGGAAATGTGATGGCTATTGCTGAAAAATAATAACTAAAAAGCAATGGGTGACTATTAGAAACTTGGCCATAGTGAAGGCAGAAGTTGGGTAGGATGGAGGGGAGGGGTTCCATCTAAGGCTCCCTGCCAACCAGGGACGATTCTATGGGCGGAGGAAATTTTTAAAAATACTAATAAATATAGTAATTTTTATATGTAGTTCGAAATTTTTTTATCAAATTCACCCCAAATTATTTTTTTGCAATTTTTATAAATAGGTCGGTATACTGTTGTCGTTTTTTGCCCCTGCCCCAAATTTACAATTTCTGGCTTCGTTCCTGGTGCCAACTAATTTGGGTTAATATGCACTGTGGTTATAGATCTGGGTCGCCAGATCAATTATAATTGATTCGAACGGAAACTTTTTGAATAGTTGTTTAAGAGATGTTGTTTCAAAATAGATCTATAAACACATTTTTATAAACGTGTCCATAAACATATTAATCGGAATGTTACCAAACTTGCACTCTATTTAGAATTTAGAGGGTATTTGAATTGTGTTTAATTTGCGTTTGGTCAAGATTGAAATTCAGACCAAAGTTCAAACTATCTTTTGAGTTGAGTTTGTACATGAAATCTTTTTTTAAAAAAGAATTATTTATTAGGGGAAAGAATCTATCTATTAGAAGAAATGGGAAATTTAAGAAGCGGAAAAGAAATTCAAACTCATGAAATCTCAGTATTAACCACTAAATCAATGCCTCACGGGAGTGTACATGATAACTTAAATATTGAACACTAGAAAGATTGCTTTTGATATGATACTAATCTCTAATCTCTAATCTCTAATCTCTAACATCAAACACAACCCAATCAGAACCCTACTGCTTTTTTGTAATTAGTTCTTCAATGGGATATTAATGGAATACTAAAACGAAGAATTGCATTGACTATTAAGAGATTGGGTTGGATTGACTTTTAATCGATAGGGTCAAAATTAGCTTGAACAATAGTCAACCTAATAGGTATAACTCCATTATAAAAGAGTCAGAGATCAAAGTGATGCATCACCCCTTCATCAAGATAATTCTGATATGGATCAAATTCATTGGACTTTTTGTTTCAGAAATGACCACATCGTCACAAAATTATCTCTCTCCTCATTCTGTAGTGATGTAGTAAATTCTGCACCGCAAGATCCGCATAGACTTGATCCATATCAGAATTTTCCCTTCATCAAAGATGACATTCTTTGCGGTCCGGCTTGAGGAAGGGCTAAAAAATTTCAACACGTGGAACATTTTTTAACTTGTCGGACTAAAAATTTGAGGATCAAAATTTTAAAACACCTGTTATATTAAATGTGTTAAATTTTTTAACACCTGTTGTATTAAATACGTGTTAAAAATTTTAAAATAAATATTTATCAGAAGAGAACATTTGTCACACAAGATGCAATACATATTCAAAATGACGAAATACTTGTTCTATAAATTCGGCACTCTATTAACAAGAAAGTATTAAGTGTCAATAAAAAGTTTATAATTTAAAAGAAATAGTGAAACCTTAAAGAAAAAATCTATTAATGGAATAGGAATTCAAAACATAATGGAATGGGACGAAAAATTCTATTACACTTTAAAGAATGAAGAAGAAAAATGTTAAGATTGATCGGATTCCGCAGCAAGTTACTGAAAAGCAAAACATTTTCAAACTTTAATTATTTAACTTGTCCCTTTTAATAATTTGAAAAGTCTTTGAATTCTTTCAATTTTTTTTTATTGAAATCCTTTATATACTAACCAAATCACACCTAATATCAAATATAATATAGCAAGAAAACATTAGAGCATAACAACCACATTTTTTTGTGATTTTTAGTTAGAAATTAGTAATAAAAAAACCCCAAAGATAACAATTTTCATGTGAGGTTTGGTGGATTTTAAGCCCCTTTTTTTTTCATATGGACTTATATTGATACTTTAACTAGAAGAAAGAGTACCATTAATTAGGGAAATTCTTTGCTAGGCAAAAACACAAACACATGGTGACAAAAAGAAGTTGGCTTCATAAGATAAATTCTCTTGTGATGGTGACCATGTACCGTCTCAAATTATCTTTCCACATTTCCTTGTTCCAAATTAATTGTTCACTTTCTAAATAAAGGGTTTATTAATAATGATTTTTTCAATTCTGCACATTGCATTAATGTTGGAGAGAGAAAAATAGAGAGAGAAAAGAAGAAAAATTAAATTAAAAGTAAAATTAAATAGGGTTATATTTGATATTTTATCATATCCTACTATATAATTTGTTGAAACTTTAATTCCTATGTAAAATACAAAGTGAACACATAATTTGGGAGAGAGACAACAAAATCAAATATGAATAGATCCAATAAAATTTTGTTCCCAAGATATAATGATTAGATTTTGCCTTGCAGTAACCATTACAAATTGTTCTCCTTGTGCTTATCATTTTCTAGTGGTTTCAAGTTCGATATTTTGAATGCGATTGTAATTTAAATGTAAGTGTGATTAGATTGAATATCTATTTTGGTTTTTAAAAGGAGGATTGTTTGTAGAAAAGAAGTAAGAAACTGTTTAGTTAATAAAATACGTCTTATTTAGACCAGAAAAATTCAAATTTGATGTGTTCATCGATACTCCATCCCTATCTCCTTTTAAATATGCAGGATTACTGAAAAGATTTTATAAGAAAAATAAGACCCAATGTGAAAAATTTATGTTGTACAAATTTGAATATTATTTGCTTCTACACCTATTTGGAAAAAAAAATTGACATGTGATAAAGGTTGTGCCAAACTAACTTTAGGTACATGCCCTTCTTCCAAATGTAAAACTATGATAATTACCTCCACTCATGCCCAAGAATTCAAGACGTGGATTTCTTATCGGTTTGTAATCATAATATTTCATAGGTGGTGTTGGTGGAATTGAAAAAAAAAAAGAAGAGGTGATTATAGAAAGCAACTTATCATTATATGTAGAACCAGGAACAAAGTCAGGAATTTAGTGTTGGGGGAGAAACTGCAACAGTATGTAAAATTACATATAAAAATGACAAAAAAAAAAATATTGGGGCCGGACGAAACTGATAAAATATTGCGAAATACATATAAAATTTACTATACTTAATAATATTTTTAAAAATGTCAGTAGCGGGGCTATCTTCGTCCCAGTGTAGAACTATATGTAGAATCTACTTACGACATTTGGGTTTTATTTTGAATTACATATTATCCCACATCTTCTTGTTGGGTAGCGGAAGAAAATACACGCATAGTAATATGAAGAGAGAAAAAAAAAATTAACACGAAAGAATACGGATATTTTTAATGTGGTTTGATCTATGTAATTTTTTCGACAAAATTACAAATCATATCAAAGTGTAATTTTTTTGACAAATTACCAACCATCTTAATGTGTAATTTGTTTCGGCAAAAATTACTAACAATCTCAGCAAACTAAACTCAAGAAACTCACTTGAGTTGGTGGCAGACCCCCTTGGCACACACAAATAATACTAAATTAAGATGTCCTTATTTATAAAATTTTCCTCCTTCCAATTTACTAAAACAACCGATGTGAGATATTAAGAGAATAATCCCAACCCTTTTGATTTTCTACCAAATAATTTGTCTGATTCTCCAACTTGAAGCAACACAAACAGAAGGTAACAAAAAAATGCCACCAACTCTGTATATAAGAATGAAATGAGATATGATTTGGGATTAACTTATTATAAAACTTAAGAAAGCAAAAGGAATTTAAAAATGTGACACATAAATACAAAGGAGAAGGTACATGATTGATGGTTTGAATACATTATAATAACTAAAGAGGAATTTCCTCTTCTTACCAAAGGAAATAAAGAATTTAAATATTTGGAATCTAGACTTTCTTTTCTTTGATACTTCATGGGGCAGCAAGAATAAGTTGTATCATGTATGTACAACGTAAGGAGGAGATAAAAAAAAAAACGAGTTCTTTTAAAATAATATAGAGTATAAATTATTATTTAAGAAGGATAAATATTTAAGAACTATCCTAAATATTATAAATATTTAGTAGCTAGATTTGAGGGGGAAATAAATATTGCAATTCTACAATCGTCACGAAATTTTTATGCTACTGATTCTATTTAAGAGAGTAATATTGATATTTTGATTAAAAATACCTTATTTTTTAATTTTTACTAAATGTTTTAAACGACTTATATTATAGAATGGAGGGAGTAAAATAAGAAAGTGTTATTAATAGAGAAAATGAGATATTTGATTAAAAAGTCATAACCATGCACAAATTAGGTTCTTAATGATTAGCTTGTTTATACATTAAATATAGATAGAACGATGCATGGAACGATTGTGAAATGATTCTGAATGTATAAGAATATTTAGCTTTTTTAAAGGGAAAACTACAAAACTTTATCGCGTATCAGCTGAAATAAAATAAGCTATTACAACAAGTTCCATACATATCCAAATCGTAGATGAAAAGGAAGGTCGACTCGAACAATATTGAGGTAATGTACTAATTATCAAAGTTAGACTCCTAATATTTTTAACTATATATATAAATTATAAAAAGTGTCAAAACATAATTTTTGTTAATTTTATTGTATGTCCCTAATTATTTCTGTATCCATGTATTTGTGTTCAAATTCTAAGAAGTGTCATCGTGTTCTTACTTTAGATATATAAACACCTAACACTTAGATATGTACTTGCATCTTACACCTGTATCAGAATCCAAGTAACATATAGATTAAGTGATTTTAAAATTATTGAGGCCCTCTCTTTGAGACGGGCCCGTGGAAAGGTAGTACTCCCTCCATTCTCATTTAATTGTCGTTTAAGAGATTTATAGGTATCCAAATTAATTGTCTTTTAAGGCTCTTTTATTAGTTGTCAACAATTTATTTCAATTATACCCTCGACATTTCTTTTATTTGCCGCCTCTGCCATCCCTATATTTCCCTTTCTTTTCTTATGCTATAACAGTGAAAGAGAGGGGTAATATTGAAACTTTCGGTGAAAATGACAAATTTCTTAATTTTCTAAAATTATCTAACGAGTATTAGAAAACGAGCATGCTAGTTTATTCCTTTGATGCCATACAAAATGAAGAACAACTCGATCAAGTTGTATAAGAGATGTAGCTAATAATCGAGAAAAAATAATGTACAAGGACAAGAGAGAGATATACTTAATACTATAAAAATAGTTATGTAGAATTAAATAATTTTCAAAAGAGTAATAAAAGAATGAATAGGATTAGAGAAAAGAGAATATATTATAAAAAAATGGAATAAAATTTCATAAGAAAGTAGAGCTAAAGTCATTTGTAAATCACATCATGTAATTCATATTGTATTGTGTGATAAAGTGAATGTTGACTTTGTAATGCTAATCTTTTGTCATGTTCTAGTAAGTAATATTTAAAGTTGTACATAACACAAAGAACACTCACAGACGAATTAGCAGTTGACTTCGATTTTTTATCTACTATTTTATTCAAAAAGTATAAAATAAAAAAGTTTAAATTTCACAAAAAGAAAAAGGGGATTCGTTTTCAATAAAAACTGTCTTTATAACTATTTCTACTATTTTTAGTGTTGTTTACCCAGTCTGGTTTTAGTATTGTTTACCCAATCTGGTGTGTGGACTTTTATATATTATCATGGTGGTGTACACCATTGTATAACTTTTATTTTCGTGTATTTTTATTTTATCCTTTAATTGTAATGACTTTGTCGATTTTATGATTAATGGATAATTTCTTATTTAGCAAAAAAAAAAAAAAAAAACTATATCTATCTGTCCATCTAATTTATCTATCTATATTTTATATCCATATCTATAATATTTTAAAAGTGGGCAAGGAATCAAGGTTATTTATACTTGTTGATTTCTTCATTATTTGATCTACCAAAAATGCCCTTAAGTTAGAAGGAACATTTAATAAATATAAAGGATAACAGAGCAACTAACATCTACTCACTACGTCCCAAATTAATTGTGCACACTTCTTTTTTTATTTATCATAAATTAACTGTTAACTTTCTAAATAAAATATGTATGAATGATTTTTTTTCTTCAATTCTATCATTCTTACATCTCCGCATTGTTTACTCTTAGTTAATTAAAATTATCAATTTCTAACCTACATTTAAGAGGTGACTGGATATTGTGTGAGGGGAATGAGAGAGAAATACATAAATTTTAAACGAGATTAATAAAATTAATGAAGGGTATCTTAAACTTTTTACTTATATTTTACCATCATAATTACCAAACCCTTAATACCCGTGCATTTGTCAAAAGTGAATAGATAATTTGGGACGGTGGTGGGAGTAAATATTAGTAATAAGCATTCAACCTATGATGGACCAATATTAATACTTTAATGTAAGTTATTGACAATTAATTAAGGAAATGAAGTGATCATTACAATATACATAAATTGGTATAGCCAAAGGAGTTATCATTTGTTATATGAGAAAAAATATTTGGCAATTACTTTTTGGACTTACATATTAAGTATTATATTACTTACACAACCTTCCTTGAAATATCAACAGTAAGAAAATAACATTAAATAGTTAAGATGAAGTTCCTGAAGTATTCAAAATTTCCCCTTTAATTTTTTTATAATAAAATGATATTCAATTTTGGTCGAAAATAATATTTATAATGAATTATATATAGAAACTCAAAATATACAATAGAGCACTAAACACATAAAAAATTTCTCTAAAAATATACATACATCTAATCAAATAATATATATTTTATAACTTTCACATGCTATTTTTAAGTATGTTCTGTGACACTACCCTATGCAAACTAGTCGTTTTTTCTTCATTTTGTAAAAAGTTGACAATTTCTTACTTAATTTCTGTCTCTTTTAGAAGATAAAGTACAGTTTAAATTCAAATTTTCTAATAAAAATATATTATTCTACCTCAAATATATCATTTTACACCATAAGCAAAATTTAATCCCCCCACCACCACCACCATCCCAAATCCTGACTCCGCCACTGCCTATCTATTACAAGAAATAGAGGGATTCAAGAAGCGGGAAGGGAATTCGAACGCATTACTGCATACGTAATGAGATATCATCCTTAGAAATTAGACCAATGCCTCATTGACGAACAAAAAAACTGTTTGGCTTTAAATCTCGAAATGTTTCAATGGCGCATAACCAAAGGTTTTTATAGACTTAAAAGATAATCTTAACTATATTAGTCGCCATCATTTGTGATCTAAACTAACATCAAAATTTGAAGGGGAAATAAATTGCTAAGAAAGCAGGGAAAAATTAGTTTGGTTGCCTCTTTTTTTCAAGTATAAAAGGAATGGATTTGGTCTTGCTGCTTTAGGAAGAAATCTGCCCTTCTTCTCGAACCATTCGGGTTAGAGTAGAGCCCTTAAGCCCAATTTGTTGTAATAAACTCTCCTTGCAGATCCACCTTCGGCCTCGAGACCTGTAATCGTCATTTTCACTTAGCTTAACATGCTAAATAGCACGAGTAATTTGTAGTTTTTAACATCGCGATTCTACGTAGACTCGAAACAGGATTGTAGAATCGTAAACTTGTGAATCGTAAAACCGTACCAAAAAGTTAAAATATATATTTTATATAAAAATAATAATATTATATGGTCCAACAATATGAGAAAAATTCATAAAACATAAGTTCACAATTTTTTTTTCAAAAGACAATAACGCAACAAAGTTCACAATAAAGAACTTACCAGTCTTTCAAAATATAAAAACGCGACAAAACATATTTCTTAGCTTATAACTCTTTCAAAAGATCAAAATAAAATAAAGCACATTATAAGTCTACGATCTAATCGAGCAAGTCGAATTTCGAACCATCATCACTATAATCATCCTCTGTATCATTTCCACCTTCATCAAACTCATCGTCATCGTGCGGAAGCTCTAAATCGTCAAATAATGCATAAAGCCGGTTCTGTTAGACTCGGTAGAAACGTACGTTTTTACGTTTTTTAGATCCGATTATACTCCGTTTCTACCAGATTGCGATTATACTCCGTTTCTACCAGATTGCGATTCTACTCTGATTCAACACGTTTTGCTTCCATAGAATCGCACGATTTTACGAGTTAACTAACGATTTTAACAAGAATGGTTTTTAAGTTAACAAACACAGCATTGATGCATTTTCTCTCAAAGTTTACCCGACACTTGCTAGGTTTACGGGACAAGTTAATCTAGTGATGAAACTGAAACCTACAAATTAATGATAGCAACATACAATTATGAAATCACGGAAAGGTTGTATTACCTGAAAATGGAGGGGCCATTGAATATGTTCAGCACCACGTCCCATCAATCTAATTCCATCTCTTATCTGCTTCCCTATTGCTCTAGCGTCCTGCCACAGGATCAAATAAAGTTGAAGCAGAAATAAAGTAAGACGTGGGGCATTGAGGGAAAAGCTTTATTCTAACTCTGAGGAGTCTATCGTCCCAACATTGATCAGCTTTGCAGTCTTTCCTAAGCCCACTGGCTGTCTCACATTAAATTTTACGAGGAAGGATAAAAAAGCAACAACAATATATCTCCTGATAGGTCCTGAATATAAATAAATAATGCATAATATAGAAACTCACTTCATGTGCAGATAGAGTCAGTTCCAATCACGAGTCGAAATCAAAGAAACAGATATCAAATCATGTATGTGAAAAAGTCAATTTGCATATACCATTTCTTTTTCAGATAAAAGAAGGAACTTTTGTTAAGGAAAAGAACTATAAACAATTTGCATCATTTTAATTGATATTGCAGGTAAAATATCATTACCAAAACAAATGATAACAATGGGCTCTCCATACTTTCAAGTTTATGCAAAAGATATCATAAGGTCCATAGCCCCATCTTGAGCTTGTGAGTTCGATACCCCCTCATGTGAGGGGGAATGATTTAATTGTCATTTCTTAAGTTCCCTTGTGTGGGTCTTCTACTCCCCTTCATGGGCACCCGCTAGCCGCAGGGACGAAGCCAGGAATTTGATATTGGGGGGGCGAAACTGGTAAAAAAATTCTAAAATTCTTGGGGGGCGATAAAAAAAGGTAAAAAAAATTTCTTGGGGGGGGCGAAATTGATAAAATTTTCCAAAATTTTCCAAAATACACATAAAATTTCGATAAATAGTAGTATTTTTAAAAATTTCGGGGTAAAAATATTTCGGGGGGGCGCCGCCCTCCCCCCGCCCTCGTAATCGTCCCTGGCTAGCCGGACTTTTAGTTCTCCTCCTATGTGAGGCACTTCTATTCCCCCCTCACGGGGCACCCGCTCAGCCGGGCTTCTATTCGCCTTACATGGACTCCTCCTCTGGTGAGGTCAAAAAAAAAAAAAAAAAAAAAATTATGCAAAAGATAGTGGTTAATTGCTCTCTTGCTTCACCCAAGAGCATACGAATCCCATACATAAAGTGTTAGAAATCAACGCTAAATATATCTAGAAGCTACAATCACATAGTTTTGTCTCTAGAGCACTAAAAGGTTCCTAGAAGTTAGTCTTAGGTGTTTCTAGAATTTGGTCTTGTAGAGCTTTTCTTGGAAGCTTTCAGTAACTAGAAAGAGCTAGAATAAGCTAAAGTCCTAAATCAACTTTAGTATGTCAGTGGACAGAAGCTATATATATATATATGAGTTGATAGCAAATTGCTGTATGTGCACAAGTGCGAGTGAGCAAGTGCTGCTCAAGTGGCCATTGAGGGCAGTGAAGTGAGTGCGAGTGGCGTGAGCAAGAGCGGAAACAAAAGTGAGTGATTGTAAACTTTTGGATATAAATAAAAGTAATTGTATTCAAGTGTGTTTGTCACTTAAATTCTCTACGGATATAAACAAAAGTGAGTGCTTAATCTTCTCTTGACCGTCATTTGTTTCTGAGAAGCCACAGTAATACTGTACACATTAATTATTGGATAAAACATGATTCAGCCTATGGACTTCCAATCTTTTAAACATGACAGAAGTTAAACCATCTGTACAAATGGTATCAAGTTGAACTCATGAATAGCAAACATGAAAGAGTGAATTGGCTAAGTACTACAATTAACATCCATAACTAACTAGAACCCAAAGAACCCAAATATTTTAAATGGAAATGAGGAAACTTCACTAAAACATATACAACACTGAGGCAAATTCAATGTTCCTCCACTATCCAGTTACACCATAGTGAATAAATTATTTGGCACAAAATTTAGCTTCACTTATCCATGCAATTGGGACTCCGCTTACAACTAGAATCATACGGTCAATCACCCTAAGTATAGTCCTCGATTGACAAGTCAGCTTCCTTTACCTGATTTACAACCACTACAGAACATACTTTTATTTTCCTCTGTTGGGGGCTAAGTCGATATGTTTACAGGGTATTTTTTCCTATAATGTCTTTGACATTCCTGAAAGGGATACATTGATGGAAATTCCAGCATATCAAAAAAAACTTTCAGCAACCGTCAGTAAGCAAAAAAGAGATATAACGGGGCTGACACTCGACCTACTCAAACTATGGAGGATTGTGCCATTTCATTGATATCTGACTAAAATATATGTTTTTGTTCACAAAACAGCAAGTTTTCTGATGGATGACTGTTTCTAGGACATTCTCTTAAGGATACAGACTGCAGTGTGTTCCAAAAAAAAAAAAAGAGCTACAGGGCTAACACAATCGAGCCAAAAGAAGATCCTTGTACACTCCATTTCGTTAGAACCGTATAATCATTAGCTGCTCAAGGAGATATCTAAAGAAAAGATATAAACCTTGAAGTTCTCCAAAAGTTTCAAACAAAAGAATTATCACAATACCTAGCCCCACAAAAGTTATTACAAAAAATAAACAGTGAGGTATCAGTTTGTTTGAGCCCCTCCCTACTAAAACAACCTAAATGAAAACAACATGGATAAAGTATAAAATTTCTGCATAAATATTAACAGGATTATGCAGTTCCTAGGCATCATTTCCCGTCACAGATTCTCAGGATAAGTATGGAGTCATTCTGGGGCCCCAAAATTTTAAACGTACATGCTACAGGTACAACCTTAAGTTTTAGAACTTTGATTAAACATTCTTGCTTCCAATATCTACTGACCCCTTGAACAAAATGTTTGCTCCAATACCGCTTAGAACCATGTACAATTCAATCTACTCAACAATAACATTTCCCTACTTCTATTACAACTTGTCGACACTATGACCTCATTTATCCAACCATCAGGACTGTAAATCATTGACTGCCAACTATTTCAATTAAATTTTCCATCAAGACCAGTAATATTGCTCAAAGAGGAACATCCTCTTAATTGATTTCTAGTCACAAAATAGCCATCTTCCTGAACAAAAATGCAACTTTAGCGTGCAATACTTCTCAAAAACGAAAGTGGGAACATTTTGCACAACAATTTTCTAATCCAAGTCCAAGATAATTACATTCTGTTCATGCCTCAGCAAATAATGGAATAATGTAGATATACAAATTAACTAACTTACCAAGAAAACATAACTAACATTTTAAACCACAAATCAATCCTGGGCTCAAATACCTATAGGAAAATAACTTCTGCGTTGTTACATTATTCATACCTGAAATGTGAGGCTGAAAGGGTTCTTAAATCCACGTTTAGGGAGGCGACGACGAAGTGGGGTTTGATCACCTTCAAAACCAAATTTATAGGTTCCTCTAGCCTTCTGCCCCTTATGACCCCCCCCCCAGCAGTCTTACCTTTACCAGACCCAATACCTCAACCTTTTCGGGTCTTCTGCTTCCTAGATCCTTGATTGTCTCTTAGATCATTCAATGCCAAAACAGTACTAAAACACCTCTTCATACTAACATTTTGCTGAAAGTAACTATTACAGTCCAATGCCCAATTTTCTGAAGGTTTCGGCATTGTAGTAACTGAACATAACGGAGCCTTTGAGGGAGAATTCTTGAAACTGGTTGCTGGTAAATTGAAGGAGCAGCGCTGATTGATGTTGATAATAACGCAGATAATCTTCTTCTCATCATTTATTCGACACTTGGTGTGCAATTTTGAAGCTTGAAATGGTAGGGTTTTGATTGGGGTTTAAGAGAATTGAAGAGAAGGAGGTTAAGAAATAGCGAAAAGGAAAACTGAGGTTAAACCCATATGATATTCATTGAAGCTTGACGGAGATAAACATGTATCGGAGATCGCCGGAGACAATGCCGGCGGCGACTTGGCAAAGAAATTGAAGGAGGCTGTTGGTGAAGAGTTTATGTGAGGGCGGAGAGTGACGTCATAGATGATTATCGCTAGCGGTCACCATCCATTTCGAAGTCGCCAATTCCGTTCTTTGAATTAGGATGTCACTTAACTCACCAAACCGACCTATTTTGCATTCAAATTCATAATTACAGAATTCGAATTCATAATTAACGAATTAGGAATTCGGTTTTTACCGAATTAACGATTCCACAAAAACTTAATTGAACACCAAAACAAAATCAAAATTAAAACAAACAGTAAATTCATAAAAAAATAATATAAAAGTTAAATTTGTCATCTTTTTTGGTAACTCCGAGGGTCACCCGGTGCCCACCGACAACATGGTGACTAATCCGGACTCGACATGCGGTTGGCCCGTAGCGTGACCGCTAGCGGGGAAGGGGCCTGACCCATACTACACTTATACACGGAGCTCTACCACCACGGGAAAATTCCACGAGAGTCGATGTCCACTGTGGGAATCGAACCCTCGTCAACGGTGAGGCATATGACAACTCCAACCAGTTGCCCCAGAGCTCGGGGTTAAATTTGTCATCTTTTGATTAAACCATATTTACACGTAATATTATTAGTAAAATCGCCAAAATGAATTTTTTATTGTCTATTTACTTTATATATTCACTATATAATAAAATTAATAAATTATTAAAACATGAATTCCAATTCGGTCAGATCGAATTCAATAATAACACAGTCAATTTCGTCTTATTTTCAATCAAATTGAATTCGGATGTATCCGAATTACCAAATTCAAGCTAAATTGCCAAATTCGAATTGCTGAATTGAATTCGAATTCGATCGGTAATTCGGTAATAATCGGATTTTCTCACCCCCTAATTATTGCCCATGACTTTTTTTTCCTTTTAGTTTCGTGATATTTCAAGGTTTATTAGCAAATATACCCTTCAAATATGTTTTTATTTTAATTGAGCCTCTATTTGTAAAACGTTAATTAGGTACGCCCTTCTAATAATAATTATTCAAAATTGGTAACTGTCACCTTAAAAAAAAAGTAATAACAATACTCAAATTAGATGTATGAGAAATATTTGTAATATAATAAATGAAACGAATTTAATGAGTTTTTTTTTTTTTTTTTTTGTAAACTTACATAAAATATCAAGAAAAATGTTAGGGCGTAAACGATATTCATTTTGCTATGGGAATATAAAGGGCGCTCAATTGTCATAAACTTGAGTTTTTTATTTAATTCATTCAATATTTATAACACAAAAACCAAATTGAATTCCAATTTTGCTACAAAAGTTCATTAAGCAGTAGGTAGGGGAAAGGATAAATGAAAAACAAAAGATCCACCACTTCTTTTTTTTTTTTTTTTTTTGCAATTTTATTTCGGATAAAGAGCGCCAGTACCTCTAAACTTTCATGATTATTTTTTTTCACCTTCAACTAAGTAACATAAAGTTGTTGATCTTAAATTTTCCGGATATATCATTTTAACACTTAATGGAACACCACAATCAGTGGCGGCTAACAGGGAGTTCAAAGTGATGGACTGTACAGGGCCTCCAAAAATACAGGGTCTCAAATTGTATATATATATATACAAAAAAAACTTGGGACCCCTAATTTTTTTGCTAAGTATATATATATATAGCCAAAAATCCGGGGCCCAATTTTTTTTTTAAAGTTATATAGTGTCTTAATTTAAAATTTAGCACAGGGCCCCCAAAACGTTTGAGCCGCCCCTGACCAAGCTTCATTTGGAACAAGGTTGTTAAAATCGCGATTCTACGTAGAATCGGTGAAGGGGTAGAAAATCGTAAAATAAATCGTAAAATCGTACCGAAAAATTAAAATATATATTTTATATATAAATAACATATAAATCATACCATATGGTATAACAATATGCGAAAATCCATAAAATATAGTTTCACAAGTTTTTTCAAAAGACAATAACGTAACATAGTTCACAATAAAAAAACTTACAAGTCTTTCAAAATATAAAAACGCGACAAAACATAATTCTGATGTATTTTTGAGTAATAATTCTCTACAAATTTTTAAAGAGTAATAGTTATGAGGAAGTTAAATGTAATAATTATGTATTAACGGCGCCTGCATGCATAGATCAACATTGAGAATTCAAGTTTTTCTTGATCTTATAGCACAACTTTTTCCTCCAACCACAATCTACTACTGTCCATTCCATTTCTTGTTCTGAACATGAAAACAGCATAGCCAGAGGTTGGATTAAAGAACCAATCATGAACATCCCACATTAGATCAACAAATAATCCATCAAGAAAAATGGTTTGATTCCCTCTGAAGTTCCATTGAAGCCTCTTTACTCAAATTACCGTCTTTTTATCAATACAAACTGATAAAACAGGATTCTTTAGTCCTTCATCATCACCGGAATAATGGATCAGAATATCATGAGCAGTCCCAGAATCAAAGGTTGTTAAATTTGAGTTTAAATTTGTGGAATCGGTAGAATCGTAAAATCGTACGATTTTACGATTCTACTCCGTTTCTACCAGATTTCGATTTTACTTCCGATTCAACTCGTTTTGCTTCCGTAGAATCGTAAAATCGTACGATTTTACGAGTTGACTCGCGATTTTAACAACAATGATTTGGAAGACTTTGGATGAGGACCATCAATTGAAATAGAAACTGAAGGCCAACGTCTAAAGAAGAACTAGTTCGGTGGGTCACTTTTCTTTCTTTGTAACTAATTCATTTAAAGTCCGTTCATACTTGGAAGCTCCTGAAAACTATTTCTAAAGCTCACGATTTCATTGACAAAATATAAAAATAAAAAAAATAAAAATAAAAAGTCCAAAAGATTTCAAAAGGTGATGGATGAAAGTATTCAGATTCAAAAATTGTGAACTTAGAAGATTTTTATGCTAAATTGACTATGTCGGTTTATTAAATGCAAATCTGTGAAATTCAGAATTTTTTGGGGGCAAATCTGTCAAAATCGGTTGTAGGCGATGATAACCACAAGTTTAGAACAGGGTGAGGTTCCCCTTCGGTTAGTCATGGCCGTCATTTTCAGGCCAAAAGATAGTCGTTACAAGTCCGTTGGCTACCAAATCTCTTCCATTTCAAAAATGGCTCTCTCTCTGTTTTAATGTAAGGAATTTGAGCATATTTTCTCTACATTTAGAGAGCTTTTTGGAAGGGTTTTAAATGTCAAACTCATTCTTTCTTCCATCAATTTCATTAAATCATTGGGATTTCTTGTTAATCTACAATTCTTTTTACAGTAAAACTTTTCTACAATAATACTCTCGGGATCGGAGAAAAAATATTATTATAGGGAGGTTATTTTTTTTTCTTTTTTTTGAAAAGAAAATAATATTAGGAACTAAATGAGGGAGGTAGAATTTCAATGGATTCCCTACCTTTTGAAATGAGGCTTTAAGCCTTTGAAAAATTCCAGCTAACCAATAAGTCAGAACATTACAAGACTCGCGGTCATAGAAAAATCTAGAGAATAAGTACCCTATATAGTACAAAATCCTATGACCGCATAACCAAACAATACTACCCAAAAAAAGTAGCAGAACCGAGGCCACGCACAAAGCAGAGGGCTTCCACAACTTCTAGAGTTCTTGTTTGCAAACTTTCAAAACACGTTAGATTAGGAGGGGAGATCAGCTGAAAATCGCAAATTGGCCAGCGACCACGCCAGATATGAACAAAACGCCCGCTCACCGTCCTCCATACGAAGCCATGTTGCAGAAAAACTCTATCTTGAGGGATGCTTCTCCAAATTTGAGACGACAGACCCAATTGATTGCTAACATAAATTATTGAATTAAATCCTAAATTAAAACTTGAAGTAAAATTTAATACTATAATGATATTGATCATGAAGTTTACAAACAACTTTATTAAGAAAAGAAAGAAACTACTAAAAAAGCGAGCCATTATGAGGCGCGCTAAGTCTTGAATTGTCGGAGAGTTGTGAAATCCCGAACAATTCCCGATCAAACAAATCATAGGCCTCAGCGGGGCCGACACTCGACCTCCGCCTCATTCTGATTAAGGGCAGAAACCCTCGTTGAAGAAAAATCAACAGCAATAGTTGGGACGAAAACAAAATTAGTAATATTTGAGTTAAAAATAGCCCAAAAATTAATATTTTTAGCCCGAAACTTTATGTCTTCAAGAAAGGGGTCAACTATGGAAAATCCGTCTATATTAGCAGCATTTTGTGCTGGATCTGCCACAAATTGTCCAAACAAAGATGGCCCAATCAAACCAATTAAAAAAGCCCCAAACAGCCCAGTAGGAAACTCATTACAAGCAAGGCTCCTAAAGAGAAAACCTTGGCCCAACAGCCTATTTCGGGCTCCTCTCTTTTGGGCCAGTTGCGGGTCCAAAACCTGACCCGATACATACACATGGTCCAGCATCAAGTCTGTAACCCAACCCGCTTCTTGACGCCCATCTTCAACCCGTCGTCCCCCTACAGGCAACCCCCGACCACCGACTGCCACCATCAACTCCGGCAGCCCTTCAGTAATCTCCGACATCGCTGGTTTAAAATCCAGACTTAAAGGTCGGCCGGATCTAGCCCAAAACCTAACCCTGAGCATCAACATCTCACCCTCCCCAAAACCTAATCTCGGTGCCTCACTCACATCCAAACCAAGATCTCGACCCGTTCGCCGGCCAAAGATCAAAGCCAACGATCCTAAATCGTCAACACCACCAATCCTTCGCCCCCTTGGGAGCCTAACCCAAAAATAATCCATTAACCCATCACTTTCCTCATTACAAACTCATCAACATAGAAAAATTGCAAGCTAGACTCGAAAATAGCCCGTCGACCCATCAAATAAACAAAACCCATACTCGCAGGTCCGGCAATACAAGAATGGCATCTTTTAACTACAACTGTGCCACTGCTCAAAGTTGAGCCCACAGAAGCTTTGCTTAGGCAAAAAAATCCCAGCGATTAATGGCGATAGCAGTAGGTAAAAAGCACGGTTGATGATGATAATCATCGTCCGGCTAGAAAACGTGCACGACGGCGGCGTAGGTAACCCTAGAGGGATAGAGAACTTCTATAGGGAGGTTATTCTTAAATAGAGGCTTACATATAAAAATTATAATTTTAAAAAAAAATAACTAATATAAATTATACGACACTTGAAAATGTGTCCCTTCAAATTTTAAAAACATGAATTTAAAAGATATCTAAGATTCATGAGTCTTAAAAAACCAAATGTACATATATCATGCATGTACATTGTGTATATATTAAATTTAGTAGATTCATATATTTACATACATTATATAGGAAATGTAAAAAAAAAAAAATGTATATGGATGTGGATGTTTTCCTCGATCATCCAAATGATCAGCAAATAGTGTATGCTTTAACTGTAGAAGAAATCATTGCAAGAATCAGGCAAGAAGGGCAAGATGATAATCCGGGGATGGTATTGTAGAAATAGAAAAAGTCTTGTGTTAAGAAGTTTTAAGCATGTTGGACAAACTGTAAATATTTTGGATTAAACAAGAAAGTGATTGTGTTGACGAGTTACTACGAACATGCAAGTTAAAGGATGCAGTATTAACCCAAAAAAATTAAGTCATAGTCACAGACAACTTTAAATAAGTATTTCATATCATCTAAAGTTTAATATAAATAGTTAAATAATTCTGAATATTTTATATAGATATAAATATATTTAAAATTTAATGCTATTTTATTACTATATGGAGGTAAATTTATTAAGGATGTTCCTTCAAAAAAACATGGAATATTACCATGTAGAGTTTATTCTTATTTATAACTGGTCCCGACTTGGGACCATACTTTTTTTATTATTATAAGGAGGTTATTCTTATATAGAGTATTAGTATATAGAAGTTTCACTGTATTAGAGTTTCAAATTGTAAAGGGAGACCTTAGTGGAAGTTGCTAAAATACTTGGAAGCTTAATGTAGTGGATGTAGATTCTTGGTTAATCGAACCACTATAATCGCGCATGTTTACTCTCTCTAACTCTAATTTTTAAGTTCTAATTACATTTTTTAAGCTTTATGTGAACTTGATTGAATGTTATATTGATGTTATTTGAGTATTTGTTCGGTAGATTTGTGTATGTAGTTCCATCTTATGTAATCTATTAACAAGTGCTTGCTATGTTTCCTTGGCTATAAATGTGTTATATGAGTTGTTAACAATTGTTACCTAAGTGTTTAATTATTCGTTCTCTTGGAAGCCATATTTTGCTCATCTTGTTAGTTGTTTTGGTTTTCTTATTCGTCTTGTTAGTAAAGTTTTTTCTTTTCATTTTTAAGTTAAAAAAGCATCTTTCTTATTTCTTTTCTCCTTAAAAAACATTGACAAATTGACTATTTTTTTACTTATCGAACGAAAATATCCTGTTCCTTTAGAAATTAGAGGTTGTGAGAACCCGATTTTCTGCTTACTTGTTTTATATGATTATTTGTCATCATGTATATTTAATTTGATTACGTGTTATGTGCACTTTATTTTCACAACATGTTTCATGTGTTACATGCATATTTAGAAAGTTTGAGGGCTTGAGTGTTTGACTATGAAAAGTTGAGGGACCTCTTGTGCAATTAATTCTGAAACTGCTGATTCCTCACTATCCCATCTGGGGTTACAAAAGGGGAAGGGAAAAGGAAAAGGAAAAGGAAGAAAAAAAAAAAAAGAAGAGAAGAAAAAAAAACTAGGCAGAGAGTTTTTTTGGTGTTTGAAGGTCTTAACGACGTCCATTTTCTACACATAAGATATCAAAACGAAGGTAACAAAATTTCCTACGAGTGAGCGCTGAAGGGGAGGCATTCCGAGTCTCAAGCCGAGAGATATCGCTGTTTGAACGTCGCTGATTTTTCTGCTACGAATTTCTGTTATACTTTTCTTGAATTTGTGAATTCAACAAGTTAAGGAATTGAACCTCTTATTGCCTTTTTATAAACTAATATTAGTAAGCATCTTTTATGGAAATTGTGATTCAATTGGAGTTTCGAAACAGTTATTTTTATATGAAAAATAGGAATCAAGCATGTTATTTCGTTTGATATTATATCTTAAGTTTAAATTGCATATGGGATCTTTACAAATTATTGAAGATGACTCAAACTATTTTTTTGTGTAATTTTCCGAACAAAATGTGGTATTTCATATTTAGAATGTATTGTTTCTTTAAAGAAAATTTGATTTGGTCATTTGAAATAGAAGTGTACTTTTTGTAAAGTTATTAAACTTTTGGTTATATATATTGATGGAGGAAAGCACAAAAATCAGTAATGTTTTCATTTCAAGTATTACAACTCCTTGATCGAGAGGTGTTTTAAAATCTCTTCATTTAAAAAGGTGTTTGAATTTTGGAGTATTATATAAAGTATAATATTTCTATTATTTTAAAAAGTAAAGTATGTTCTATGGCTCAATCAAGTAATCATCGCCCGCGATCGAAGCTGAACGTTCGAAGTATACCCCTGGTTGAAGGACTCGATGAGTCAAATTCCCCGCGACCGAAGCCGAATGTTCGAAGTATACCCCGGTTGAAGGACTCGATGACACTACAAGAAAACAGTTAAATAGCGACCGGATTTAGCGACCGAAATTTTCGGTCACAAATTTAACGACCGAATACCCACCGACTAGAAACCGAAAACGAAACGGTCGTTATTCCGTCGCCCACATTAGTCCCATTGACCAAATTGAAATGACGTCGTTTTGTTCACCATTAACGACTGACTACCGATGAATATTAACGACCGTTTATCGACGGAATATATAACGATCGCATACCGACGGAAGTTAACGACCGAATACCGACGGAATACATAACGGTGTATATTTGTATAGCAATAAATGAAGGACACAAAACGACGTCGTTTTATGTATATAACGATCGACTACCGACGAAAATTAATGACGGAAAATATACCGACCGAATAACGACCAAAATTAACGACGGAATTAGGGTTAGGGTTGGGCGACCGAATAGCGAACGCCTTGGCAAATTCCGTCGCTATTCGGTCGCTATTATTTTCCTGGATTCCGTTTTTATAAAATAGCGGGATTTTTAAGGATATATAGAAACATTTTGCCTATATATATATATATATATATATATATATTAACTTGAATATTCAAACAATTAAAACTTATACTTATTCACAAAATACCTATATATACTCGAAGCAGAACAATTCAAATAATACATTTGTGTGTGCATTTACGTGAATCATTAAGTGATGGAGTTAAAATTTTAATAATTGATTATTAATATACAAATAATTACTAAAATATTCATATTAGTTCGTACTCGTATTCTAAACGATGTCGGTTTTCGGATTTATAATTTTTTAGCGAGGTCCGTTGCTATTCGGTCGCTATTAAGCTAAGGGGAGACCGAATTTGCCAAGGCCGTCGCTATTATTTTCCCGGATTCCATTTTTTATAAAATAGCGGGGTTTTTAAGGATATATGGAAACATTTTACCTATTTTAGTTACTATTACTAATACACACATTAACTTGAATATTCAAACAATTAAAACTTATACTTATTCACAAAATACATACATACATATATATATATATATATATATATATATATATACTCGAAGCAGAACAATTCAAGTAATACATTTGTGTGTGCATTTACGTTAACCATTAAGTGATGGAGTAATTTTTTTAATAAATTCTAATTAATAAACAAATAATTACTACAATATTCATATTAGTTCGTATTCACATTCTGAACGATGTTGATTTCTTGATTTTTAATTTTTTAACTGATTCGATCGCTATTCCGTCAGCTAATTAAAGACCGAATTCGTCAAATCGGTGCTAAAGTCGAGTCGCTATTCATAAACCGTCTTTCTAAAAAATAGCGGGGGTTCTTTTTAAGAGATGGAAACATTTTGCCTATTTTAGATACTATTACTTATATATATATATATATATATATATATATATATATATATATATATATATATATAGTCATAGTAATAATTATACTTATTCACAAAATACATATATATATACTCGAAGCAGAACAATTCAAGTAATACATTTGTGTGTGCATTTACGTTAACCATTAACTAATGGAGTTAAAATTTTAACAAATTCTAATTAATAAACAAATAATTACTAGAATATTCATATTAGTTCGTATTTGCATTCTGAACGATGTCGACTTATACTTATTCACAAAATACATATATATACTCGAAGTAGAACAATTCAAGTAATACATTTGTGTGTGCATTTACGTTAACCATTAAGTGATGGAGTAATTTTTTTAATAAATTCTAATTAATAAACAAATAATTACTAGAATATTCATATTAGTTCGTATTCGCATTCTGAACGATGATGATTTCTTGATTTTTAATATTTTAACTGATTCGGTCGCTATTCCGTCGCTAATTAAAGACCGAATTCGTCAAATCGGTCGCAAGTCGGTCGCTATTCATAAACCGTCTTTCTAAAAAATAGCGGGGGTTCTTTTTAAGAGATGGAAACATTTTGCCTATTTTAGATACTATTACTTATATATATATATATATACTCGAAGCAGAACAATTCAAGTAATACATCTGTGTGTGCATTTACATTAACCATTAAGTGATGGAGTTAAAATTTTAACAAATTCTAATTAATAAACAAATAATTACTAGAATATTCATATTAGTTTGTATTTGCATTCTGAACGATGTCGATTTCTTAATTTTTAATTTTTTAACTGATTCGGTTGCTATTCCGTCGCTAATTAACGACCGAATTCGTCAAATCGGTCGCAAGTCGGTCGCTATTTGTAAATTCATTAATAAATTATTCAACTGTAGTTGGTCGCTGTGCAGTCGCTAAATACCGACTGAAATATTCCGTCGGAAGGAGGCGATGACTTTAGCAACTGAATATATAAACCACGTCGTTATATGTTTGCCCCTCTAAAAAGCCCTAATCTTCTGCCCGCTTCTCCCTCACATCAGAGAACCTCTTCTGCGAAATCCCTCACATAAGCCATTACCCATTCTCGTCTTCCTTCTTCAAACTCCGGTCACCACTACCATCTCATGGTATCTCAGTCGATTTTTCGCTCTCAATCTATCTTCTTCTCCGTCACGACCTTCATCTTCTCCGTTGCATTTTTTAACAATGTCGTCCATGAATAAGCTTGATACGTTGTTGTTAAACGCCAGAAGAGCCTGCTGTAGTCCTTTCGCCGTTTTCATTCAGATCCAGTACTGTTTATTGAATTTATTTGGAGAGAAGATACAATTAACCAAAAGATAAACTTTCACCATTAACCCCACAATCCAGGTACTCATATAGTTAAGAGGTAATTTTATTGAATTTAGTTGCTGTGAAGACTACTGGGAATGTCTTCTGTTATGAGGTAATTTTCCATTTGTAATTTCAAGTGCTCTTATCACCTAAATTATCCATTATAAACTTTGCTCATTTTTAACTTTTGCCTAGGCTATTATAGAATTAAATCTCAAAACAAAGTATTGGAAAGAGCTTATCACAGACGAACCATTCACCAAGGAAGACCTCATAACAATCCAGGTAAGGTTCAATGCTATTATATTCACCCCGTGAAATACAGTGAACTTGATATGAATATGTAGCGGCATGATTTGATGTGGTTGATTATCCTGAATTATGTGCTTTTATGGAAGGTAGTGCTTGGCGCGATGGTCAAGTGTTTACTTGCTATGGCAGAGCTACTCTGCTCCCTATGTCAGAAGTTCGAATGAGGTAAAGAGTTGGGGAATATCATTACGAGATGTCATACTTGTCTCATTTACTGAAAGCAACAGATAAATGAAGTAGGGAAAATGAGCAGGAGATTTTCTACTCAGTGAATAGATGTTAGTGGAATGTGTAGGAAGTTTCTTGTTATTGCTGTCTTCCACCTGATTACCTGTTTTGACTTTTAATTCTCTCTACCTTGAGGCCTAACTTTTATAAGTATTGTTTGTACAGACTAACTTATGAATCTGAGGAGAATGTTTGCAACTTTTTTTTATTTCAGTTGCTTCTAAATAGGGCAACATGCCATAAAACCCATATGGTCGTATTCATTTCTGTGTAGCACTCCAGATGAAATATTTGCGCAAGTGTGAGGTATTCCATTCCGCAAGATACCCGAATGCTTGAAGAAATCCCACAATCTTGTCATGTTCTTCTTCTGAACTGCCTGCTTAGTCCTAATTAACATAATTTGTTTTCAGTTTCAATCACGTGAACCATACATTTGCCTCTATTTTCACCAAGCTTTAGTTGTGGTAGTGTGTTATTATTTGTAAAATTTGTTTTGGTTTGATTGATGTGCATTGGTAGTTTTTTGTTCCAATAATAATTTTTGTGGAACGGGGCTTTTAAAATTGCCGTTAATTTTTTTATTTTAAAAAAATTAAATTAGCGACTGATTAGTGACCGAATAAGTCAAATTTAAAGTCAACATTGTTGACCGTTCGGTCGGTAATCCGTCAAAAATTTGCGACCAAATATTCGGTCAAAGTCAAAATTCAACAATGTTCACCTTTCGGTCGGTAAATTGCGACCGCATATTCGGTCGCTAGACGTTCGGTCGGTATACGGTCGTTAAATAGTCAAAGTCAAAAGTCAACAATATTCACCTTTCGGTCGCTAGAATTTCCCTCGGTATTCGGTCGTTAAATAGTCAAAGTCAAAAGTCAACAATGTTGACCATGCGGTTGGTATTCGGTCGGTAGTTTGCGACCGAATATTCCGTCGGTAATTTGCTTAGCGACGAAAAATATACGACCACGTTATTCGGTCGTTAATCGGTCGCTAAATTAGCGACGGAAATGTCCGTCCCTGTTACACAGTTTTCTTGTAGTGTGAGTCAAATTCGATGTGTTACTTGAAAGGGCCAAAGAAAATAAATACTATTTTGAAAAGTTAAATGTTAAAGAAATTGTGGTCGGTTAAAGGACTCTTGTGAGTCAATGTTTTTCCCTAATCGACTAAAGTACCGTTTTACGGTAAATGACTCTTTCAAGTCAAGAATTTTCCTAACGAATATATATGTTTTTCAAGCTAAAAGTCAAAGCAACGTGATTGCTAAATGAAGTTGTTATCTTTTGAATGAAAAGTTATTTGGGTCATAAGTTTAATGTTTCAGAGAAAGTTACTTGTGCTATTTATGGTTTTGAAACAATAAGTAAAAGTGTTTTCAAACTGCTTGATTCCGGGAGGAGTTTAATTTCTTATTGAGTTGGAAGCTCACTCCTTTCCATGTTGTTTTTCAGGTGAAGTTAGCAATAGTGAGATGATGGGATTGAGAGAAGTGTCTTCGATGATGATGTTATGTATTTTATGGATTCGAGTTTTGTTATAAAAGGTTTATTCCTTATGTTCATTAGAAGTTAGTTTCCGCTGTAATGTATAAGGTTATCTCTTTACCTTCTATTTTCTTCAAAATACGTGAAAGTTTAGAGGTGTTGATACTCTTTACCTTCTATTTTCTTCAATGTGAAGTGTATTTTTTCTCTTTTTGATTCGAATGATCTTCCAAAATTCTTTGGAATAGCTTCTTTTAAATTTGAACACTCTAAAGCTATGTAAGGGATAACTCATTGATGAAACATGCAGAATCGCTGCATTATCAAGCCTTCATCACTGTACTTTCTATCCCCAGAGGAAGAAGATAGTTGAAACAAAAAACGCATTCAAATTCAATTACATTCTTAGTTTATTGATTCTAGCACCACATTCTCCTCACATTTTCCTACTAGACCTCACTTGTATTAGTATAATATCATTTTACTTGCTAAATAAAAAAAAAGTGCAAGTGATGATGACCAACACACTCGCTATTCCATGCTCTGCCTTTTATTTTCAACAATGAACATATCAGATTAACTGAACAAACATCACAAACACTAACACCCTCAGAGTAGCACCACCATGGACAAATATAATTTTTAAAAACCAACAATACTAGTCAAGATTCTATTTTATGATCTTGACTTTACCAAATTCACTTGGCCACCACCTACGTGGTAATAGTATAATATCCACTCGAGAAAAAAGAACAAATAAAGGCTAAATGTGTTTTACCCCTTAAACTTGCCATAAAAACACTTGGTTAGATTTTAATTTTTATGAAAATAACTTTTTTTTCCTGAGAAGCACTTTATTTCGGTAAGATTTCTCTAACAAGCACTTTATCTCGTTATATTCTGTATAGTTATCTCAAACTTTCATTAGTTTTGAATTGCATTTAATAATAAAAATTGACACATGACGTTTTTTTATTAATGAGATAAAAAATAAGAGAAAGAATGAGATAAAAAAATTTTACCGTTTCATTTACCATTATAATTTAAGATAGGCTGATGATATTATCAAAGCAATTTTATTCTGAATGACTAAACTGTCCTTATAATTAATTTACATCCTTTTTGTCATCACCTCTTTCCTTTATGGGTCCCACTAAATCTAACCATAAACAGTAAACACCATCAACTCCGGCACTTGGTGACGGCGATGTCTAATTTTTCAATATGTCTTGGCCATATTCTCTTTCACCTCCGAAATTCATCAATGAAAACAATGTTTATGCCTCTGAAATTCATATTTTACAAGGAGAATCAAGAGGTATGCTTGTGAATCTATTCTTATTTACATTAGAAATTAATTATAGGGACAGTTTAGTCATTCAGAATAAAATTGCTCAAACAAAGTATAATTGCCGTTACAGCACAACCTTTAAGATATAAAAAATAATCGAAAAGTGTATCAAGGGTGAATTGCACTAAATGGCCACCAAGTGTTTTGATAATTTAAATGTTGGACGATAACAATTATTCTTGCGCTTTTTAGCCATAATTTTTTTACAATTAACGGATCTTGAACTCCGATCAAATTTCCGACAAAAAATGAAGAAAAAAAAAAACCCCACGTGAGGGGTATAATTATCCGAAAAAATGAACGCCATTTTCATTTTCCACTACAGCTCTAACATCCTTATAAACCTAAAACTCAATAATCAAACCCATTTGAAGTCCTAATCATCATCAAATTCCTTCCAATTCGACTCATTTCATTAAATTCCTTGAGTTTAGAGTATTTTGTTTACAAAATATTTGAGTTTAAATTTGTCTATTTTAAACCTAATGTCATCAGTTTTAGGTAATTCAATGTACAAACCACAGCATTTAAATGCGGATTGTGGCTGTGGTTGTCCGAAATTGGTTGCAATGCATACATCTTGGACACGTAGAACCCAGGGCGAAGATTTGTTAACGGTACAAAATCGAGGATGAGTTCAATTTTCTTTAAAAGTCACCCCGCAGTACATATAACCCTGCTTAATTTGTTTGTCCGATGTAGGAGGGTGGGTGCGGTTACTTCAAGTGGGTTGACAAGCCAAAAAACCATGTTGATCGAGATATTATTACGGGAGTCCTTCGAAAATTTGATCGCATTGAAGAAGATAATGAACATTTGAAGGCCGGGAAATTGATATTGGAGATAAAATATGCTAGAATTGTTCGTGTATTATATGTTATTATCATTGTAATTGTGTTTATGTTTGGATACGCAACTAACCGTTGAATTTGGTTTATGATGTAGTTTTTGGTTAATGGAGTTTTTTAATGTAATGGATGTTTTATGCTTAGAGGTACTTGTTGTTTAATTAAGAATTTGAATGAAACATATATTTTTGGCTTTGATAATTTGATTGTTGAATGTTTTTGTATAATGGAATGGTTAAGGCAGTAATGTATATACGAAATGATAAAGCTGGTAGAAATTGGTATGTAAGTAAGGTAAGATAAGCTTGAAGAGTAAGTTTTGCACAAACAATCCTATATTTTCCATTAGTCATTTAAGGTTCACAAGTGCACACAAAAAGGCCTTTTTAATAGGCTTACATGCAGTTAAACTGCAGACAAAAAAATGCCAAGTGATCCCTGCTAACAAGCATTAGTCTCAGATTTACCTAATACTGGGTTTATAAAGCAAAAAAAAAAAAAACTACTAATATTCACCAAAATACACATCACCATGATCCATTGTTAAAACATAAACACGTTTGTCTAAAAAAGCCCCCCAAAAAGTTGTACAAAAACCCCTTTACACATCATTTCAGAAATCCACTACTACTCAGGAATCATCATTTCTAGCTTTAGCATTCTCTTTCAATCTCTGAGATTGTTATGGTGCTGCTTAAGTGAGCTGTGATTGATCATCTTCCATCACTGCAGCAGCCATAGCCTCCTCCATGAGCTGCTGCTCTTCCATTACCAATTCCTCGTACAGTTAAGCCATTGTGTTAGAAATCAGTTGATATTGACAAGTACAAACTAAAATACTTAGTTTCAGATATATACCTGATAAATGTAATCATCATCATCATCATTCAACACTTGTTCAACATTTTATTGCATTAAACTTTCAGAAGCCTCAGTGTTTCGGCAAGAAGTGCTCCCCTCATTTGTTTTCACTTTGCAAGTCCTTCTGTTGTGGCCTAGTTGAGAACACTTACTACACTTGTTCAAGTTTTGAGTGGAAACTAGTGTAGAGTGCTCTACATGACTTAATTGACTTTCAGTGAACTCAAAGTCACTGGAATTCACAATTTCATCCTTTTTTGGGCATCTCCTTGCATTGTGCCCCTTTTGCCAAACACAAAGTACATTTATACATCTTTCCTACCCTTGACAACTTCCTTGTCACATCAATACCCTTTCCAACTTTCTCAAAAGAGTCTCTTCTTCTTACCTTTTTGGCCTTCTAGGCAGTTTATCTTTGACAGGTGGAAACAGTGGTAAATTACCTGTTTTTGGCCAAAACATTAGACCTTTTATAGGACTCACAATTGGAGCATAAGTTTGCAGAAAAGTTGAAACATTGTACACATCACTGACATAGTCCTCAACTTCCTCATTAAGAGCAATGATTGCACAATATGCATGGACACAAGATATCCCACACAATTCCCATTTTCTACAAGCACAACATTTGTTCACAAGATTCACAACATACTTATCCCCATAACATCCCTCAATTTGGAAATTTTCGCCTCCAGCAGTATGCACAATATAGTTACCAGCTTTGTCACACAATCCATCAACATATTTTTGAATCCTAGGGCATAATTGAGATGTTTGTTTTTGTATCCATTGTCTTTTAGATTCATGTCTAGTCATTAAGTAAACTTTAATAGTCTCAATGAGGTCAAGGATTGGTTTGGTTCTTGCTTGCAATATCACAGCATTAAAGCTTTCACATAGGTTATTAAGTACCATATAACATTGTGTATGTGATCTAAATAAAGCTCTACTCCACTGTTTGACATTACAAACATTTAAAAACCAGTCATGAGCCTTAGAGTCAAGTACCTTAAGCTTTTCCATGTTGTGCAGGAACTCATTAGGATGTGTTGAGCTTGCACAGTTCCAAAGTATGTCTTTCAGTGCCTGATCACCATCTTTCTGCTTGAAATTCTGATAAAGGTGCCTAACACAAAACCTATGTTCTGCATTAGGCAGAAGATCCTCCAACTAATCTCTCTGCATAAACATTAAAAAAAACTCATATTAGATGTTAGATGGGCTAAACATGAAAATAAACAATATTACCATAATAGTGATTTACCTTTTGTTTGTTAGAGATTATTGTCCATTGGTCCTGCTCTGTAAATCCAAAGTCTTCCAACAAACACTACAAAAACCACTCCCAGGTATCAGCTGTCTCAAATTCTACAACAGCAAAGGCCAAAGGATACAATGAATTGTTTGCATCCACACCAACAACACTTAGCAATATTCCATGATGTGGCCATCTAAGATGGCATCCATCTAGACCCAACACTTTTCTGCAGCCAGCAATATAACCCTCTTTTACAGCCCCCAAACACATATAGAATCTCCAAAAACTTTTCTCACCACTAGCTAAGACCTTAGGAATCAGATGAACTGAAGAAGCATGATCTGATTTTTTTTAATTTCTTCAACATAATCTCATAACTTGGCATACTGATCTCCAAACTTCCCTTGTAAAATTTCAAATGCTCTTTTCTTAGTTCTATAAGAAGTGAAATCAGAAATGTTATGCTGAAGCTTCTTCCAAACCTTATCCACAAAATAACTTATCTTTACACCATTTGTCTGCTTGAAAAAATCTAAGTACCTCATTTCTAGGAACTTTGGTCCAACCAAAGCTTTACAATGAGACCTCCTGCACCTATGCTTTGCATGTAAAGTTTTAATTTTCCAATCAGTGGTATTTGGAATGGGAGAGGCATATAACACCCACTTGCATTTACTCCCTGAACAAAGCAACAAGAACTCTCCCCCTACTACTCCTCTTGATTTTGATAAACTTTCTCATATTCACTTTATGGTTTTTAATAACTTCCTTCAGAATAGCCTTAGTACTAAACACCATCCCCACCTTAAATTTAGAATTCAACATACCAATTTCAGGCTTAAATCTTTCAAATTTTGGAACACCATATTCCTTCTCACTTTCAAATTGGTTGATTTCAGTTAAGGGAAAAGTGGAATCTAATATTGGTCTTTTAGTGCGAGGGGGAAATTCTAGCCTCTTATATGATAATTATGATCTCGTGTGCTTTTTCGGAATCTCTCCATCATCCTGATACATCTCTGATTGGGGCGTTGGTAAAGGATTATTGTGGTTCGGATGGATGGAATAAAATAGCCTTACAAGGTTTGGTTTCTTGCACCTTTATTCAAAATTTACCCAGCATTACTTTGACCAGTTTGGATATTCCGGACCGAATCATTTGGCTTCCTTCGGATAATGGGAGCTTCACTATGCGATCAGTCATGTCTCTTCTTCGCGTTCACGGTAATTCATAATTTACGAGAGAATGCATATGGAACAAGGTAATTCCTCTTTCTGTTTCTATTTTTATGTGAAAATTGCTGAATCATTTTCTTGCTTTGGATGAGGACCGGATGCAGTTTGGGGGTACCTTTAGCTTATCGATGTGTCTGTTTGAGAAGTGTAGAGACATGTGATCATGTGTTTTTACATTGTCCTTTGGCGAAGACTATTTGGATTGAAGCGGCGGCACAAGAGGGACTTTCATTGGGAAGTCGGTGTATTGAACGAATTCGGGAGATGATCACTTTGTGGTATTTTGCTGGCACAGCTGATAACAGACAGTTACTTTTGCTCTTACTCTGTTCAGCTTGTTGGATCATACGAAAATTCAGATGTCGTTTTGTGTATGAGGCAAAACTGACATCTCAAACGAGTATCTTGGCACAATTTAGAAAATATAATAACACTTTGAAACATGCCAAGGGAATCGGCTTTTCTTCACATTTTCAACTACGGAAGACTTTAATTCTAAAATGGGGTTTGGATATTGGTGATGCAAGTGTCATTCTAAAGGAAACCCAGGGATTAGTGGAATTGGTGGAGTTTTGCGGAGAAGAAATGGGGATTTTATTTCCCTTTTTTCTAAGTTTATTGGCACCAAAAGTACAAGTGTGGAAGCAGAATTGGAGGCACTCTTGGAAAGCATTCAAATGGCGGCTGAACAGGGAGTCTCGAATTATCTGATTCAGACGGATTCTACAATATTGGTTAATGCAATTTCAAAAGGTATGGTATCATCTTGGAAACTCGACTATCTTTTTCAGCAAATTCTTTTTCTACTTAATGCTTGCAGGGTTGTGCATGTGTATCGCGAAGTTAATTCAGTTGCTGATGCGTTGGCTAATCATGCCTGCCTAACACGTTCCTCCGTCAATTTTGGGGAGGTTATCATATTACCTATCGACATCCGAGGACTGCTGGTACTTGATCGCCGGAGCACGCCTTATCTGCGAATTGTTGGTGATAAATAGTTTTGGTTTTTCTTTATTATAATTGTTTGTTGGGCAATGTTTATATGTCCTTTGCTTTCTCTTTTGTTTCTCATGCTAGCACAGGTAATTTTGTATCATCCTTGGTCATATTATAAATGGCCAAGGTTTCATTTTCTGCATAGCTGTCTTATATGTAGAAGTGGATTTGTTTCCACCTATCTAGAGGTCTTTGGCATAGTCCCCCTCCATGTATCTTTTGCCTATTCCTGGCCTTATCAATAAACGGGTAGGGTCCATGCCAAACCCCCCCTCCCCCACCATAACAGGTGGCTTTAATTAAAAAAAAAAAAAAACTTTCAGAAGGGTTACTTTCTAACTCCTCTGAATCATATTCATCTGATTCTCCTTTATCCACTTATCCCTCCCGTATATCCATATCCAAATCAGCTTCATCACTTTTGTAAATTGGTACCGCTTGCTCAACAATTATCTCATCATCACTAATTTCCCAATCTAACTCAGCAAATGAGGAATACTCAGAAGATTCCTCTAAATCAAGATTATCAGATTCTGAATCTTCACAAACATTATTTTCAACTTGATCAGTAGCTGCTTGGTTATCTTCACCAACATTAGGTTCTAAATCATCCAACTACACATAGTAACTACCCACTAATTGAGCATCTTCAGTGAACTTCATATTCAAGAAATTTTTTCGGGAAAATGACTTCAATGGTCCCCAAAGTATTTTCCAATACAAGCTAAGGTCCCCAAAGTATTTTGACTTCTCACAAAGTCCTGAAACTATTTTCGCGGCTTCTACATAGTCCTACCACCAGTTTGGACGGTGGTTTCCAGTCAAGCATCAGCATGCCCAGGGGCAAAATCGTCCCAAAAAAATTATGCTCATCGTCCCACGCTGCAAATTCAGGGGACACCAAGAAAACTCCAAATTCAAGGGGACACCATTTTCATATCTTCTTTATCTTAGAATTGGTTCATAATTCTTCTCAACAAACTCAAAAAAAACCCAAACACCAAGCAATCCAATTCTTTCCATAAAATGGTCATCTAGTAAAAATCCCCAAATTATTGAGGATCTTTGTAATTGATTTGAAAGGTCCCATTTTTGCAGTCTATAACTTTGTTGATGGGTGGAATTGGTGGTGGAATGGTGCTGCGAGATGGAATTGGTGGTGGAAGGGTGGTGGTGAGCGGCGGCGGCGGCGACGACTGGACCAAGTCCATACGAATCGAATCGGATACCCCAACCCGTTTCAAAGCTTCAACTTCAATTTGGTTTCATCCTCTCTGATTTAATTTAATTTTGCATGAATTTGATTGATAGAATGGGAAATTATAGGGGTTGAAATTGCATGGAATAAGATAAGATTATAGTATATTCTAAAATTCTTTGGATGTTTTGCTCTTGGCTATTCTTGAAGAGGGGTTGGAGAAGAACTTCAACTTCAGGGATTGAAGTAGAATTTTTTTGGGACGATTTTGCCCCTGGACGTACTGATGGTTGGCCGGAAACCACCGTCCAAACTGGTGGTAGGACTATGTAGAAGCCCCGGAAATAGTTTCAGGACCTTGCGAGAAGTCGAAATACTTTGGGGACCTTAGCTTGTATTGGAAAATACTTTGGGGACCATTGAAGTCATTTTCCCTATTTTTTTCCCTTCTTACTTCTAACATTTAAATCAGGTTCACAAAAAAAATTCAGCAAAATCATCAACTAGTTCCCTGCACAATTTACTTTTCCTCTTCAAACTAGAATTGTCTGTTATTCTAGAAGAACCCCTTGGACCCACTTTTTTTCTTTACAGAAGTCACAATTTTGAGAATCTTACACTTAAATTTAACATCTACAACAAGGAACATCTCACTCATTGCTCTATACTCAGCCATTTTAGCTAAAATGTTCAGGCCAGTTTCAGAATGAACAAGTGTTAGGAATGGATTATCACTTTTTTCAACTATATTGTACCAACACTGATTCTTTTTTTATACCCCCAAAGCACTGGATATTAGGTGTAAAACAGAGATCCCAAAGTTCCCCACACGACAGTGGTCAAAATAATCCACCCCACCTCCTGCATATTGACTAGCAACAGTCCTTACCTGGGGTACCCCATAAAATTTCCCCCCCATGTTTCACCCATAAACTGAATTTCCGGGACCCAACAACTACAAAAACAAATAAAAAAACAACTTTTAATTAATATAATTGTAAAACACAAAAGGGGGGGGGGGTGAATTGGGTTTTAACTAATCTTGTAGACTTTTTCGATTCTTTGCAAAGCTATTGGAAGTTTGAGCAAGAAGAATAAAAGCAATGCAAAACCCAATCAACAAGACAAAGGATTTAGAGTGGTTCGATTCACTTAGAATCTACATCCACTACCTTGAGCCGCACCCAAGGATTTCAAACAACTTCACTAAGAAGAATGTTTACAAATGTGGCTAACTCACTAAGAGTTTTACAACACAACCACACTACAAAGAAACTCACTAAGAGCTTGCCCACACAAAGTAGGACTTTTACAACAATTACCCAATCACTTAGAAAGGGAATAGAATGTTTAAAGAACAAAGATTGATCACTTAGAGCTTCCAATATTAGTTCCGATATTCTATCACAAAGATATAAAACATTAGACACAACATCAAGTGTTTGTCCATTATCAAAAACCGAGTTCGATCGCCCTTAGGGCTAACAATAATCATAAAAATTATACTAAAAGTGAATTTTACTTCCCAACAACCAGTATAATACAAATACAAACACCAACCACTGACAAAAGGACAAAACAAACTTAAATAAACATATTAAAGGCTAAAAATTTTGGACTACTATTGTTTTTATTCTAAAAACGACAAAAGATTCCAGCTTTTCAAAAAAAAAAATGATATTAATATTAATGTAAAATTTAAAAATATTACAAATGTAAAAGTGATATAATTACAAAGTAAATAGTTTAGGACTTATTTGTAATATAATTATCTTATAGAATTTTATATGCTATTATTTTAATTGCACTCTTAGTCCTGAGTATATATATCCTCTTAACCCAACCCTAAAAGACAAAACCCTAAAATTCCTTCCTTTCTTCTCCTCTCTTCTTCCGCCACCTCCCCTTCCTCCTCGTCTTCCGCCGCTCTCTTTCTCTCCTTCTCCGGCGCCCTTTCCATTCTTCCCTCTCCGGCGCCCCTTCCTTTCTTCTCATTCTCTTCTTCCGCCACCTCCCATTCCTTCATTTCTTCTCCTTCTCTTCTGCCGCACCGCCTTCTCTCTGCCGCAACTCCCTCTCTCCGCCACCGCCCTCTTTTTTTTCTTCTCCTCTCCTCTTCTCCTCTCCTTCTCTCTGCTGCCACCGCCACCGGACCGCCACCTCTCTCTATTTTTCTTCTTCTTCTTCCCTTTTTTTTTTACACAGAAATTAAAAAAAATTTTAAAAAAATGAATTTTGTGACCCGGCCGGTTTCCCCAAAATCGTTCCAGTTTACGGCTCGAACGATCCGACCGGCCGGGTCAACCGGATCAGTAAAATTAGAGCGATTTTTGACGAAAACGGGTTTTGGCACCTAACTGGACCGCCAGGAGGTCCGGTCGACGTCCGACCGGCCGGTCCGGTCTGGGTTTCAAAATATTGACGCAGAGTATAATACAATGAGCATTGAAACTAAAATTTGACAATAATACAAACATACATGATACAGCGATACTTAATTCTTGAAGCAAAATAAACTAATAAAAAGATAACAAAAGATAAATACATAGCAATGTCAAAAGTTAAAGAATCTACATACAACATAGACAAAAATCCTTATATAGATTAAAAACAAAAGAAACGGAAGTCCCAAAATTGTAAAAGCCTTATATAGAGAAAAACAAGAGAAGTAGAAGTTCCAGGATTGTTTGTTATACTAATAAAATGAGTATTACATAAAAAACAAGAGAAACAAGAGAAAAATGAGTATTACTAAGTACAGAATAACCTACAATAGCAGAATCCAGCTCTTCCTCATAATCACTCCCTTTTGGTGAACTCCTAATCTAATCTTGGCCACAAATTAATCATTCAACTGTATAGGGAATTAGTGAGCTGTGAAATTGATTCAAGACTCAAGACACAAACCCCAATGCTAAAAGCACTCTCATATGCTACCGAACTGAAAGGAATTGTTAATACATCTCTTGTCATCATAGACAAATTAGGGAATTTAAGAGCATTTTCTTTCCAATAATCCAAGATAATAAAGTCTTCATCAACACTACCACTCTTTGTTGGGTAAAGTTTTTCCTCCAAATAAACATCTAGTTCACTCTTATAATGCATCACTTCTTCATCTTCACTAAATTTAAGGATTTCTTCAATGAATGCCAATTTATATGTCTTCTTTTTTTAATTATTATATATACACAATATTTTAATTATATTATTCTTATTCGGGTTCGAGCTTTTTTTGGGTTGAGTGGGGTCAAACTCACACTTAGCTCACATAAAATTCGAGCTTGAATATTGGGCTCACACTCAGCTCACCTCATCTCACGCTCACATTTTTTCGAGCCGTACGTATTTTACGTTGACACCCCTAGGTATATGTGACTTTTATTAGGAATGAAGAGACGATTTTTCATTTTCAATGTATTTTAATATTTGTGGAATTCCTGGAAACAATTTTTAAAAGTTAAAGGAGACTCTTAGAATAATTTTTAAAAAACTAATTAGAAAAATATATATAATTTTTAATGTCAATTAGGTATCTTGACTTGTTCATACTTCTTTTTTTTAAGAGAAAAAAAAAAACAGTTGAATTCTTGATAATAACAGTTGGAATTAAAAATATCCTAAATTTGAGTACAAATAGAAAAAAACATTTTACTAAGGGTCGTATTTGATTGTGTTTGAGATATTAGTCTCACTCAGTTTCAAACTCAAACCAAAATATAAATGATTTAATGCTTCATGTCTCATTTTTATAATTAATTCAAATTTGATTTGGGTCTTAGTATGAGTTTTAAATCAGGTTAAACTCAAGTCAGACTCAATCCAATTAGACCCTAAATATTTCAAATAAAATATTTACTAAAAATAAAAGAAATAGTCCAAAGACTGCTTGAAGCCTTGAACCGTGGAACGAAAATGCATTGAGTCAATGGTAGAATTGCATTAGAGACATTTATGGTGGGCGGCGCCGGTTAACTAGGTTACCGCCCCCATTTGAACCCTTCATTAATTAGATCACCGTCTATGATTATTAAATTCTCAGAAACAAAATGCATGCCAATAAAAACATATATAGATACATATAATGTGCAAGCCACTGAGTCAGTAATCTAGACCTCATCAAAAATTGGATTCTTTACCACACTTTGTCAGTAATACTTGAGGTTTAATCTTTTGAATTCAGAGGTTATTGTATTTAAGATTTGGTTGGAGTTTGAGACTCAAACTCATACACAAATCAGCTTTGTATTGAGTACGAGAATAAATTTGGAGTATTAAATTATTTAGAATTTGATTTGGGGTTGAGACTGAGACCAAAATCTCAACACCAAACTCAATACAATCACACATGTTGTAATTATTAAATCAAGTTTATTATTTAGGAGAATATCAGTTCCCTAGTCTATTTAGATTTACTAGTTAGTTTTCTAGTCAGTTTATATTTCCTAGATATCTTAGATATTTTAGTAGGTTTTGACCCTGTATAAATAAGAGAGTTGTCTACGTAGTCTGTGTGACGTTGAGTGTGCTCTGAAATAGAATTGTGGTGTGGTTAGGATTATAGATCCTTATGAATTTGAAAGTTCATACATAGAATATTATATACTCATCCTCGTAGTATAGTTGGTTGATTGATCTTTGTGTTTTGTACTACACCTATCCACCAAATATTTATTGAATATATGTATGTTGTCGCATTTAAATATTTCTTCAAAATGGTATCATAGACATTTACAAATTTCTTCAACCCACTATAATTAAATGTGTCTAATGTAGAAAATTCAAACCGCATCAAAAGAGAATGTATAGAAAATTTCATAATGTAACGGCAGAAAAAGAGGGTAAATCATCTGTCCCCGTGAATATTCTCATTCCTATATCTAACCAATTACAATTCATAATGTGTATATATAATTAGAAAAAATGTCCTCATAAAAAATTTAGATTGATTGAATATAAGAATGGGGAAATACACGGGGATAGACAATAACTAAACAACTTTAGTCAATTTAGACCAAGGTTATATATTGACTTGGTCTAAATTTTATTTTGTGTTATATATTTTCTCACAAATAATTTATTTTTAGATCTCAAAAAAATTTAAATTTTTAACAAAAAACGAATCCAAATATAGCAAAAATATTATTCTTTGTATTTCAGAATTTAATGTCCACACTCCTTTTTTTTTTTTGTATCTTTGTATATAAACTTCTGCTACAAACCCTATATTTTAAGGGATTTAAGCCTCACTGACATGGTCATTACTATTGACCTTCTTAACTCTCTTGATTTGGAGAAATTTTATCGTGGTTTGGGAGTAAGTTATTATTATTATCTCAAAACTTGTTTCCGTATTAATTGGTGCAATATACGTAGAACGCGAATTTAAAGGAGAAAATTTAATTGAGTTGATTTTTTTTGTCTATATGGAATAAGTTTTAGAATGATGATAACTCAGTCTCGGACCCTGATAAAAGTACTCGTTGATTTAAGGAAATTAAATTCCACTAACACATTGTTTCGCCATATTTTTCTTAATTAATTAATAAGAATAAGATGAAAACTTGATTGAAGGTAAATGTTCTTCTAAATTATCATATCAAGTCAAAACAATAGATTATTCAATTTTGGAGAAAGATAGTACTTTAAATAAATTAAAATTCAATTAATGGATGAAATTGTTCCTTCTCCTACTATAAGTGATCTTACAACTCTAAAATAACAAGATAAGATGAAGAGTTAAATAAATTACACCTATGGAATTAAGGGGAAAAAAAAATATCATCAAGTGCTGTGGCCCAGTGGGCAAGTGCTTGGCCCGGGATCGAGAGGTCCCGGGTTCGATACCTTCCGCCAGCGTGGGGTATGCTTTAAAAAGTTGGCTCCCTTATAGGGTTGATCTCACCCCGCTCATGGAGTTGTTCTCTCCCCGTTCATGGGATTCCGCCCTCGGGCGTTCAAAAAAAAGAATTAAGAAAAAAATTGTTTAAAATAAGGAAATATATGAATTCAAAACCTGAATATTTAGATTGGTTATCAAGACACTAGACATTGCCATTTTCGACGTTTTCAATTTAGATTGATGTTTCCTTTTACAAATCAATTTACATTTTCCATTATTTAAGGAAATTTTTCAGAAGAAAACTAGTCTTATGCCGTTTGGTTTCACAATGAAATAATATCTTGCAAGTAACAAGTGAGATTACCATGACCCCGAGCTCTGGGGCAATTGGTTAGAGTTGTCATATGCCTCATCGTTGACGAGGGTTTGATTCTCACAGCGAACAACAACTCTCATGGGATTTTCTCGTAGTGGTAGGGCTCCGTGTATAAGAGCAGTATGAGTCAGGCCCTCCCCCGTTAACGGTCACACTACGAACCAACCACAAACTGAGTCCGGATTAATCACCACGTTATCAGTGAACACCGAGTTCCCCTCGGGTTAACCGAAAAGAAAAAAACAAGAAGTGAGATTACCTCAGTTGAATTCATCTCTAATTAATGATACATATCACGAACTCGGGCCAACTTAAGAACAACTCCATGTCACATCAAATTTATTTTATATATATTCTTATTAAATTAATCCAGTTGATACCCGAACTTTATCTTTGTAAAAATCTAACATAAGTTCCCAAATTAAGCATAAAATCATCTGTCCCGAAATCCTATCTTCTTTCCTGTCCCCACCATTAACACAACCACTTCCTATATTTTAACATGCTCATAATTTCTCTCTCATTCTACCTTTTATTCTTTAAATGGGAAATATGGCACATTTTTAGTGATAAGACAGAGTTCTGAAACAGAAGATTTTCTCCCCCAAATTGTTAGATTGTCCTGATAACGTGGCACGCCATGTGGTAGTCTCGCGCCATCATATATTTAAACTTATTAGATGGAAAACCCCGCAAATTGTGGGTTTGGGCACCGTCCATTTTCCTAAAACAATTCTTATTAGGTAATTAAATAACAATTTTCCATTCTATAAGAACTCCGAAGTCAATATCCATTATATTTCTTTCTTTAAGCTAATGCTAAGAATCTCTGTTGACTTTGGAGTTTTTTCAGCTATAAATAGAAGTCTCCTCTTTCCATACACTTCATCAACTTTTTCAACACACAAATTTATTTTCTTTCAAAATCACCAAAAAAAATTAATTGAAAATCATTAGAGAGAGTGACCCAAAAAAAAAAAATGATATGTTTAATTGATACTATATCTCCTTTATCAATTGCTACAATTATGTTCTATACTTGTGTTTGGTTTCCAATCAATCAGATCAAGGAAATGATTCTCGATATGCTTAGTCCGATCATTTCTTTATTTCACGAGTCAGTAAAAGGGATTGATCTCGACGAATTAGTCAGCCCGTTGACGGTGGATCTTCCTACTGCAAGATTCTGACGAGTTAGCCGAGCGTCGCCATCATCTAGATGGTAGCGAGGACGTCGGCTGCTCTATTTGCTTGGTGGAGTATGAGAATGAAGTTATGGTGAGCCGTCTCACGAGATGCGGACACGTGTTTCACGTAGATTGTATAAAGAGATGGGTTGATACAAATCAATTTACTTGTCCTCTTTGCAGGGATCTCCTCTTGCATGTTGATAATTCTTCTCCATGCAACAGAAGAAGAAGTTATTTTCATTTATGATTCTTTTTAAAAGGCTTCAAAGTCTTGAAAAATTTTATCTTTTTTTTTCTTTTTTCTTGGTGGTATAAAGAAGTATAGTGTAGAATGATTCAGATGAACCTATTCCGATGAATTGAATGTACATAAACAATTCTTTGTTTTTCGATTTTTCATTTAGAAAAGCAAAATGAAGTAACTACCTTTCATTTAATAATATAAGTCGTTTATAACATGTATAAAAAATTAACAAAGCAAAAAGAAAGAGATTTTATTAATTACAATATTAATATTACTCTATTAAATAAAATTTGTATACCACTAATTCTATTTAAATGAGTATTATTGGTATTTTGATTGAAAAAAAACACTTTATTTCCTGATTTTTTAATTTTCACTATATGTTGTAAAGAGAATAGTTTGACAAGTCATTTATATTATTTTCATTTTATAACATTTGACTTTTATTTAAGGTTAATGGCTGCAAGATCACTACAATTATTGGGTTTTAAGATATTGCATAAGTCAATACTTGGGAGTTGTAATAATACATTCATTAAATATTTTAAATATTTTTTTTAAAGATATAAGTCAATTTCAAAATATTGGAAAGAGACAGATGGAAATATAATGGTCAAATGCAAACAGAACCTGACATTTTCCAACTTACATTTATAATTGTTTATATGAACAAGCACAAAGTGGTAACAACTTTGCACTAAAAAGTAAGACACCGTTTGGAATGAAGGAAACGAACGAAATGGAGATGAGAGAGCATGGGAGATTATGTTAATTGTGTTTGGATTAATTTTTTTATATAAAAGTTAAGTAATAGGAGGGAGAGAGGGATTAGCTTTAGTTATAAAAAACATTCTCATTTTCGTTCAAAAGTGGACGGAAACCGAGTGAAAAGAAATCATCCGTCATGAATATTTTTGTATTAACTAAATTATTCTTATTTTAAAATACTTTTATGGTTAAAAGGTGTTCACGTCCTTGAACTTTTCTCGATTTTGGTTTTTGACCCTGAACTAAAAAATGCAAAGTCCTTGACCATGAAATTTTATGAAGTATTAATGTTACCCCTTCCATCTATTAAATCTGGACGGAATAGAATCATATGACTAAACTCAGGGGCATTTTGAAGGGAAAAAAAATAAGTTTTGACCCTTAAGAAAGCGCAAATGGTATGCTTTCACATCTTCCCAATCAGCAGCTTGTTTTCTTTCAGAACCTATTTTTCCAAAAATTGCCTCAAAATTAGTCATTTGAGAGTCACGTAATCTCATTCTTTCCAAATTTAACAGTGGAAATTGATAGAAGAGTCAGCATTAATACTCCAAAAATATTTAGGGTAAAAAATTTTTTGCATTTTTTAATTTAGGGTTAAAAATCAATATCGATGAAAAGTTTAGAGGGCGTGGTCATTTTTTTACCCTACTTATATTCACACAAATTAAAGGACATAAACTAGCAATTCCTTTCTTTTCCCTCTTACTATCTACCCAAACATTAAATTGACTTAATTATATCCTTCTATCTCTACTCCTCTCATTTCTATATTATTCCACTCATTTCTTTTCCCCTCTTTTCCCTCCATCCAAACCTTGCGTAAAAGTAAAAATAATTACGAACAATAGAATTAGAGACATTTTAAATATGTACAAACATCCCTTACCAAGGATTAATTAAGTTTTAAATTCAATTGATCCCTTCATCGTATCATAAATGACAGGATTTTAAGAAACTAGGTAGTATGCTTTATAAAATGGCATTTATTCTTGAAAATGAATGTGACAAAGACATGTTGGTACTTACCTAGAATTAGTAATAACATAGATGGCCATTTCTCGTGGGGATCAGCCTCTTCATCATATTTCATTTATTTTCTCGGCTAAATATATCACCCTAATATTTGTGAGCTAAAAATAAAGTGGCATAATTTTTCGTGATAGTTTATGCCAAGTTAGACATGTATCGAGAATGTTACTCAAATATAAGGGTAGAAAAGTAAAATCATTTTAAACTTACTTAACTCCCTCTTAACACAAAAATTAATTGTGGGTCAAAATTCGATTCGTAACCCTGATTAAGTGAGATTAGAGTGATTTTACTTTTCACCCTTCTATTTTTAGTCACATTCTCGACACATGACTAACTGAGCTGAAAATCAACACGAAAAGTTGTGGCAATTTATTTTTAGTCAAATGTAAATATTATGATGATATATTTAATGAAAAAATAGTTAAGTGACAAAAACCGCAAAGCGTAAATAGTTTATTGAACAAAATAGCTATTAACTCTATTGTTATTTTATAACATTTGACTTTTAGTTTAAGGTTAATGGCTGCAAGATCACTACAATTATTGATTTTGAAGATATTGCATAAGTCAATAGTTAGGACTTAGGAGTTGTAATAATACATTCATTAAATATATTTTTAAAGATAAAAGTCAATCTAAAAATATTCGAAAGAGACAGATGGAAATATAATGGTCAAATGAAAACAGAACCTGACATTGCACAATAATATTGCTAAATGCACAAGCACAAACCTAAACAATATACCAACTTTTGACAAACTGATATAGACAAATGTGATTTAGCTAAAGATTTACGGGCTCAACACAAACAAAAGGTCATTTAAACGGGAAAAAAAAAGTTGTTTTACTAGTTTTTGAACAATTTTACCCCTTTTTATCCATGAAGTGTAGGTTCAACTTGAGCAAAATATCATTTTCCAACTTAGATTTATAATTGTTTATATGCACAAGCACAAAGCGGAAACAACTTTAACCCAAAAAGTAAGACACTGTTTAGAATGAAGGAAATGAAAGAAACGGATTTATTGTGTTTGGATTAATTCTTTTTATAAAAGAAAGTAAAGTAATAGGAGGGAGGGAGGGAGGGGTAGACTTTAGTTATAAAAAAATCATTCTCCCTCCCTTCCTCGTATCATAAATGTCATGATTTTAAGCAACTAAGTGTTTTTTATGGTTGAAACAATGAATGTGTCAAGGGCATGTGGTAATTACCTAGAATTAATAATATTATAAACATAGGAGAAATGGCTGTCTCGTGGGGCGGCTGCTGCATTACAGTCCAAATCCTTTCTTCAACATATTTCATTTATTTCTTCTGCTACATATAATTCATTCAAATATTAGTTAAATGTTTCTTACAACATTTGAAAGCATCGAAACTCAGAAGTCAAGATATAATTTCAAATGTAAATGGATAGTTCTGATATGGACCAGCTCCATTGCATTATGTGGTTTAGAATTGGCTAAATATGTGGTTCATAAATGGATAGTTCTGATATGGACCAGCTCCATTGCATTATGTGGTTCAGAATTGGCTAAATATGTGGTTCATAAATGGATAGTTCTGATATGGACCAGCTCTATTGCATTATGTGGTTAAAAAAAAGACAATTATTTGATGATATAACTAATTCTAGACCACAAAGTTCATTTGAAACTGGTCCATATCAGAAAAATCCAATATAAAACGAGATTTGGTATAAATATTGTCATTGACTTAGTAAGGTTTTTTTTTGTGTGTGGCTAAATTGACTTAGTAAGGTTAGTTGCTATATAAATAGTTCTTCTTCATGTCACTTCCATCATAATTAGCTCAAGTTTTTTTTCTGCCCTTTTCACCGAGTAGTTTTATTTTGATAGGTTACTAAATTTTAAAATTTATATCCAAGTCAATCAATATAGTACACGTAAAAAAGAGAATTGAATATACGTGTACTGCACTCATTGGCTTGGATGTAACTTATAAACTTAGTAGCCTACCAAGATAAACATTTTCCTTTTCACCTCAATTATGAGAATAATTACAGAAGATAAAAGAAAGTAGATAAGTAAAAAAAATGATTTGTCCTATTGATACTGGATCTTGTTTATCGATTGCTACAATTGTTTTCTATACCTGTATTTTGATTCCCATCAAACGAATGAAGCAGCAGATTCTTGATGAATTTAGCTTCATTCATCGCCTATTTTGTCCGCCAACAAAAGGCAGTGATGTCCATGAGCCGTCACAGGGACGAAACCATGAATTTGATGTTGGGGGGCGAAACTGATAAAATTCTTGGGGGCAATAAAAAAGGCAAAAAAAAATTCTTGGGGGGCGAAACTGATAAAATTTTTCAAAAATACACATAAAATTTCAATAAATAGTAGTATTTTTAAAAATTTAAGGGGGGCCGGCCCTGAGCCGTCAGGCCTGGTGGTGAAACTGTTATAAAATTATATAATTAAATAATGCTCATAATATAAAATTTACTTAAAACATAATTATTAATATATAAAAATTAGGATAAATAAAACAAGTCTGGGAGTCGAGACAAAGTTATTATTCTAAATATGCAAAGACCTCCTTACGTGCAGGTGATAGCGGTTAGTCATGGCTCCAAGATAAAACACATTTCTTTTATGTCTCCGCAATGAGCACGTTCACTGGTAGACTTCTCATGAACTAATTCAATCTAATTGCCCAAATAAAAAAAAAAGTAACAAATAATATAAAATATAGCATTTTGAAAAATGGAGAAAGTTTTCCATGCTAGTGTCTACTCATTGGGGATTGCATTGGACTGACCATGGTTTGGCATAAAGAGTCAACTATGACTGTTTACCAACATTTATGTCTAGAACGGATTCCAGACGCGCCTCGCCACGTCAGCCCAGGACGGAAGTGGCACTCCCGTTCTCCCCCACTTCCGTCCCCCAGTAGCATTGTCAAAAATACATAGTTTTTTTTCCATCCAATTCCAGAACGGTAGTGGCAATTCCGTTATGCCCTGGCAGAAGCTTTGTGCCAGAAACACTTTGAGTTTTGTTTTTTTGCCTACAAATTTTTCAGTTGGTATTTTTTAACAAAAAAATATGACTATAACAGAATATTAACCAAAAAATGTGTACAAAAATTACCGGGACTAAAGTTGCTTTATTAATAAAAAAAACGAACAACGTAAAAAACAAATAGTATATAACATAAATAAAAAATTAAAGAAAAGAAACTAAATGTAAAGTCTTATCTACCGCCCCGTCAGTGTGTATCTAACGGTCCTTTTTGGGTTGTTTCGTAGATACTACGTGGGACCGTCTCTCGTTCGCAGGGCACTGCCATGCTCCGTTTCTTTGACTTCAGCGCCTTCGGGGTCGATACGTATCGCCTCCTCAAGTGAATCTGGCTGGTGCAGTGGAGTGTGATGCTGCGTCTGCGCCCGGTCCAGGCCTAGGCTGTATGAGGGCGTAGCACCAAAATAGACTTTCGGCTGTCCCGATGAAGAGGGCCCCGCACCATGATGCCCCCCATTTGACTACCCGGAGAAAGACTGATGTTCTCGGAAATTGGTATTCAAATTGGGAGGGTACATCAGGCTGAGTCTATGTCCTGATCTTCCGATGGTAGATATGGGTGATCATCGATTTCGAATTGGCCAATTCGGGTTTTTCATTTTTTTTCAATCTTTCAATACTGATCGAATTCGAAACCGAATTTCGAATTGCCGAATTCGAATTGACCAAATTGGAGAATTCGGAATTCGGTTTTGATCGATTTGGCAGATTTGGAGAGTTTTCAAAATTCTACAAAATAGCTTGTCAGGAGCTTATTTCTCAGCTTCAGATCCTGTATTGTTGCCTTCACAAGATTCATGGCACCCTAATGCTGTGAGTACCACTAGACGTGAAGTGGGAAGCAAACGTCACAGTGTTGATTTTTGCTTGTAAAATCTGGAACAACAACTACAGATTCTGGGAGCTCCGTTGTGCAAGGAAAGTTGCCAAGCAAGGTTCACAGTGTGGGAAAGAATCATCATTTAGAGTCTTCACAAAATGCAGCTTCTGTTGAAGACCTACTGCGAATGAATCCTTTCAGAGGGAAAAGATGGAGAGGGACAGAGGGAGGCGGAGGTTAATAATTAGGGGTTTTTTTTTAACTTTACTATATATACTTATTATATAATAATATTATTAATATATTTAAAAAACTCAATTCGAATTCGGTCGGACCGAATTCAAAATTAGTCTAACCGAAATTGTCCCAATTTCGCCCAATTAGATTTCGGTCATCCCCGAATTATCGAATTTAAGCCGAATTACCGAAACTAAATTATCAAATTCCATGTGAATTCGGTCGGAACTCGGCAAAAACCGAATTTGCTCACCCCTAGTGGTGGAGACGCTCCCGTATCTCCCCGGGGCCTAATGCGCCGTGCGCCTCATGAAACTCCTGAGTATCCTGCCGACTCCGACGAGCACCCGGCCTCCCAAGCTGAGCCCTACCTTCAACAGGCTGCCTCAGTTGTGTCAACAGGCGCTTAATGGCATCTTCTGCAATGTCGGAAGCACGCGGTTTGCAAGAAACTGCTTTCCCAGCCGCATCGAAGGCATCTTTCATGGCTTTGGTAGCCCAGGTGACGAGACTTTTGTACTCGCTCACATTTCTAGTCGCAGGCTTCTCGAATTCATCCAGTATCATTCTATTGGACTCCGCCTGTAACATTAATATTGAAATTAGTATATTCAAAATAACAAGATTTATGTTGACAACAAAACGAAAAAAACTTACCAAAATATCTTCTGCTGTTGCGTTGGTTGATAACCCATCGGGAGTGGTCTGGTATCCTTATTTCTTGGGTTCGTAAGACGGTGAACGATAATATTATTCTACCAAGCCATGTACTCGGGGGGTTGGTAAAATAACATTACCTAAAGCGGGAACACCATTGAAGTGCTCGTCCCACAACGTTATGTATTTGCTATGCTTGTTCTCGCCAATTCTTTGTCGGGACATTCTTCACTGTGTGGACGTCTTCACCCTCGACAATACCGTGCATCCCTACCGGTATTGGTATCACCTGATGGAATCCAAATTCCCTCATAACTCTGTCAGACAGATAGTACTCCACTACATCCCAGCAAATGAGTGGCGTTCGGGCACGCACGGTTGATAGGAAGCCTTGATCTCGAGCCACTCTCTCTACAATTACCACATTCGGGTACGGTCTCCACATAAAGTGTAAAATAAAATCAAGTTAATGTAAAAAAAATTATTTAATTAAAAATAATAATTTGTGAGAATATCGAAATTAACCTACCCATTGTGTCTCGGTGATCAAATCTAGCTGATCACGAAAGACATACAATTGATTTTTCGGCGTGTTGTAGTAAGTACGGGCTCTATTCCATCTTGCCCCGTAAGGAGTACCATCAACGGGGATCTCATCTGTAACCTCGCCTCGGTTCTCCAGACGGAGACAAAAAATGTGCTCTCACGCCCACAACTTTTCAAAAAAAATAGTACCGATTATTAAATATTCAAATTACATATTAAACATAAAAGTTTATATAATTTAGACAAACCTGAATGAGCAAACAACAGCCGGTCATGTCATTCGAAACAGCCATGCAGGAGATGCATATCTGGCGGTACAAATACGCAAGGACACCGCTAGCCCAAGAAGTCGTATCATGCTTGACCTCACTGATAGTGAGAAGATAACGCATGTTCGCTCGGGACCCGGACTTATTGGAAAAAAAGAAAACTACCCATCAAAATGAATATCAATGCCCTACCCCTCTGCTCTATCGCCAACTAGTAACATCATGTCCTAGAAGCTCACTAATGTAAGCAAAAACTTCAAACAGCTGAAGAGTGTTTCCCCTAATTGACGTCAGAGCGGGTTGGAATCCTAACAGATTGAACACAGTAGCAGCCCACTGAGTATTGGACATATTCTATTCTGCACCCCTACGTCACCACGTTTCCCCTAGCAGATAGTCCAAGAAGTCATCAAACATCCTCTAGAGTAATGGTCGCCTCACCGCTACGTAAGTGAAATGTATGGGTATCTGGGCGTCATCTCTCTACTAAGGAAGTCACTAGAGCGTGATCTACCTTCATATGTCTCATCCTACAGAATCTCCCAAAACCTAATTGGTCTATTAGGTTAATTAAGGCAAAGTTTGTTTCTCTGTTGTAAGCGTTATAAAACTGACCTTCGCTTCTAATGCATTTTAAAGGGGTGTTTAGTGACTCCTCACTGTGCCATATTCCTAACGATCTATGATATGGCTATTTGGTTAAAACACTCTTATCAAAAGGAACGGGATGGATATGAGCATGTGTAGAGATCTATACAAAAAAAAAAAAACAATATACATAGATTTTATCAGAAAAAACATATGTTATATCACCAAAATTAACATAAATTCTATAAAATAAGATCAATTTAAGAAAATTAATATCAATTTAAGATAATTACAAAAATTCATCAAATTCCCAAAACACTAAATTACACAAATATATCACAATTTACCAATTTCTCAAATTTAACAAATTCAACAAATTACTCTAAGTTCCCAAATTCACAATTATTTATAAACTAAATTTTCTAAATTTAACAATTTCACCAAATTCCAATTAAACAAATATTCAAAATAATTTATATTTAAATTTCCCAAAAAAAAAATTAAAATTAAAGGTTTATACCTTTGAAATTGAGAGAGAGGGCAAGGAGGTGGTGATTGATGGTGAATGTGAAAGGTGGTTGCGGCGGCCGGCAGGCGCCACTTGGGGTGGGATGGTTTTTTTTATTATTATTATTATTTTGGTGAATTGCTAGAAGAGAGAAGGAGAGGGTTGTGTGATTTAAGGTAAGGTGAGGACGGAAGTGCCACTTTCGTTCTGGGCTGACGTGGCGAGGCGCGTCTGCAATGTGCCACGTCAGGATATAAATATTGGTAAAAAAAAAGACTGCGATGGTTGGCCCTTTATGCCAAATCATGATCAGTCCAATGCAACCCCCCTACTCATAGCTTCACCTTCTCGAATAACCTCATGTCTTTAGAACAATGACTTTGTCACGACTCACAAACTTGTTTTCTTTATCCTCATTTTTATTTATTTATATTTATGTTTTAAGTAAATTTTATATTATGAGCATGATTTAATTATTTATTTATATAATTTTATAACAAACCCAACCGATATATTAATGCAAATTTTCATTCAAAAAAAAAACAAGCCCAACCGCAAAGTATCAACTCGTTTTTTAGCAGCTCTCCAATCACAATATATGACATATATTAATACACCATATAAAAATTTATTTATAACAGGAATATTCAAAAAATTCTTTCTATCAGGAACTTTCTGCTGTGAGGTTCGAGGAAGTGGCCAAATGCAGAGGCAGCTGCTCAGTCGAGACGAGTTGCTCGATTTTCTTGGCGGAGTATCAGAGAGAATATATGGTGAGCCAAATTCATAGAAGCATGTATTCAATATGGACTGCATCAAGGGTTGGTTAGATAGAAATCAATTCACCCGCCCACTATGAAGAGATTTGTTCTTCGCAATTTAGGGGAAGTTTGTGTCATGGTGGTATAGTAATTTGATAGCGTTTTTAGATTTTATATTTGCAACGGTATACAAAAATATTATAACTAAAAATCATTCCAAATGCAAGTGCTCTATATTCAGTCTAAGTAGTATAATTTTATGTCCAAGAACAAAATCAGTAGATAATATAGGTAAGGTTGAAATCGTCTGTAAAAATATATGGAATCAATAGATTAAATTGATTTCATATATTCTTACATGGTATCAGAGTTAGGTTGCAAACCCTAACTTTATTTTTCGAAAAAAATTCTTGATATTGATCAAAATATTCCTTTGATTGCTTTCTTGTTCTTGAATAATTTATTAGTACAATATTTTCTTACACGGTTAAGAAAAATAGCCGTTCAAATTCATAGTAAAAAAACATTTGATTCTCAGAGTATTCATTCTGCTCTTCGTGTCTTTTTGTACACATGGTCGAAATCACCTTCGCCGTAAAAGATTTTCAAAACCAGCCCTCCCATCCATGATCAATTTGTAATTATTGTGGAAAAATTGGTCACAATAAGGAGACTTGTTGGCAGCTCTACGGGAGGCAACTGGAGTTCACCGGAAAATGAAGGGGCGACTTAGGAGGGCGGACAAGCCGCGGAGACAGAAAATTACTTTGGATAGCCGTGCCTTAACTATGCTGCTGACTTGGAGGCAATTCGTGATGTCTACTCAAAGGAGGGGAGCAACGGTCTTGTAGTCACATAGGGGAGCAGCGGCAGTGGACTGGCCCTTTCTTCCAGACACGACCCATTCTCTACGGCCCAATCAGCGGCCCAATCAACAAATTCGGCCAGACTTGATCCTTCGGCCCAACCAGGTTTTTGGCCAGACAGGCTCGACCCAAATAGGGTCTTCGTTGAATCAGGCTCAAATTTCTCAAATTGCTTATTAGGTGGCTAATTTGCTAAAATGAGGCAAAAAGGATTTTGCAATGTTTGATAAGAAATTTACGCTTCCGTGGCTTTTGAATAGCGGTGCTAGTCATCATATGACTTCTGATATATCTATTATTGAAAATTTGCAATTTTTTTATCCACCTATCAATATTTGTTTACCTAACGAATATTTTTTTGCGGTAAACCAACACGGCACCGTGAAATTTAGTCCGATTTGGTGCTCCACAAAGTCCTTTATACTCCATCCTTCACTTGTAACCTTATATCCGTTTCCAAATTGACAAAACATTTACAATGCTATTTTGTGTGTTTTGATGGTTTCTGCTTTGTACAGGACCCAATCCAGAGGAAGATTTTTGCTAAAGGTGTTGTCTGTGATGGAGTCTATGGACTGACTGATGTAGCACCTCAACATGCCATAGCAGAGCAGTTCGCAACCAAGATGCTTCACAATCCAAATAGTACAAATAAAGTTTCTAAGCCTTTTGAGCTCATCCATAGTGATCTTTGGGGGAAATACGCTACTCGCTCTCTTATAGGGGCCCGTTATTTTTTATGCCTAGCAGATGATTTTTCACGTGCTATTTTGGTCTATTTACTTCATAACAAAACAGACACTAGGAGAGCCTTTATAGATTTTCATAACATGGCCCAAACACAATTCAATGGGATAATTAAACGGGTTCGAAGTGACATTGGTTTAGAATTTATTGGGCTGCGCGATTATTTTTCAGATAAGGGTATAATCCACGAAACATCTTGTGTTAATACTCCCCAACAAAATGGGAGAGTTGAAAGAAAAAATCGTCATATTTTAAATGTGGCTCGGGCATTAAGATTTGAATCAGGGTTATCGCTCCAATTTTGGGGGAATGTGTTTTTACCGCCACTTACCTTATAAATCTAGTGCGCACAAAGAAAAAACACCCTACGAAATACTCTTTGGAAGACCACCCTCATATAATCATCTCCGTATCTATGATTGTCTCTGTTATGTTCGTCTTCCTAATAAAGATAAATTTAGTGAGCGATCCGTAAAATATATTTTCTTAGGTTATCCAATGGGGTATAAAGGGTGGAAAGTATATGATTTACAATCAAAAGAAATTATTATATCTAGAGATGTTTATTTTTACGAACACATATTTCCGCTCAAAGATTGTAATTCCCCTAATTTGCATCCCATTAGTCTAGAAGCAGACAGCTCCTCCCAGATTATTCCCATCGGCCCACTTTCTGAGCCCATCAGCCCACTCCCAGATTATTCCCCTGACCCACGTTCTGAGCCCAACTATTTGGCCTCTAACCCGACCAGCCCTTTACCCTCTGAACTGCCCAGCCCACCAAGGTCACCCGCCTATCCATCAATCCAGAAGAATGCCGGCTCCCCTTCTTCGGCCCAGTCACAGGCCTCATCTCATTTTTCAGCCCAGCTGTCGGACAGTCCTTACCCAAGCCAAGCCCGTTACAGCCGCTGGCTCCACAAACAGCCTCGGTCCACAACCAGCCTCTTTCTGCGGCTGGACTGATGAGAATCTAAAAGAGTAAGGAAGTTACTTAAGAATATAAATTCTAAGTAAAGAATGAATATAAATAACAAGCTAACTCTTTTTTTTTAAAACCCATATGGGTGCTTTCGATTAGTAATTCAGACGATCCCTAGAGATGGCCGACATTGCATCAGATGGGAAGGAAGAATCCCATAACATGGAGGAAAAACTATGACCATGACGGGCCAGACAATCAGTTACCTTATTTCCTCCACGTTTAACAAATAACAGGAAAACACTATCAAAAGATGCGACAATATTTTTCGCATAATAAAAAATAGGGCCTAACAAAGAGAAGTCCTTATTAGGACATCCTAAGTGTGAAATAGAGTCAAGGCTATCACATTCCAAGTATAACGAACGGAGCCCCAGGAGCGAAGCAAGCTTGAGGCCTTCAATGAGCGCCAACACTTCACTGTGACCGGCTCCAGTGCAGTGTGCAAGTTGTCCGCACGCAACCAACAGTGGCCTGCCTGTATGGTCCCTTGCACGACAGCCGTATGCAGCAGAATCACTACGCCATGAATCGTCGGTGTTAATCTTGATTAATGAGGCAGGTGGAGGCAACCAAATCTCCGGCAGAGACGCGTTCCAACACTTTGGGAAGTTACAATTAGCAAGTAGGAGACCATATTCTTCAGCTGCAGCAACAGCATCACTAAAAATCAATGGCGGTGGCCTGCGCTGTGATTCAAATATACCCCTATTCCGATCTTTTCAGATAAACCATGCCAAAAAAGCAAAGAGAGTAATGTCACCTTGTGAGCCATGTTGCATAATGAAGGAGAGGATGTCTTTGAAGGAGCATAACTCCATGGCTAACCAATCATCATGTTTATCCCATAAGGACCAAACATGTTTTGCACAAGGACACTAAAGGAGGCAATGAGTCGAAGTCTCGCGCCGTTCATCACAGAAACTACAAGCCGCTGGTATCGAAATCTGAATGGCCAAGTTGAGAGCCGTTGGTAAGCTCTCCAAGGAAGCCCGGCCATAGAAACTAACTCTAATGAAGACTAGAATCCTATTAACATAGTAATTCTATCTTTAACATAATCAATAGACAATTTCCGAAATTACAAAAAACTAACTCGACTTTAATCAACCAACAAAGCATTTGGAAAATTCATTAACTAGAACTTATTGAACGACCTTCTAATTTAATGAGATACTAAGGGCTTACTTGGATTGGGTTTGGTTTGGGTTTTGGTCTCAAACCCAGTCCCAAACCAGCTTTGGATTGAGTTTGGGCGGGAAAGGCTAAAAAACGGGCGGGAACAATTCAAATTCAAATTCAAATTTTTTTTTTCAAATAATCGTCAAATTTCAAATTTTGGCTTCACAAATTTATAATTTGAACATTTCCCGCTAATTTAAGAGCTAAAAATTTTGAATTTAACAATTATTTGAAGAAAAAAAATTTGAATTTGAATAGTTCCCGCCCGTTTTTTAGCCTTTCCCGCCCAAACCCAAACCCAAACTCAAACCCAAACTCAATCCAAAGCTGGTTTGGGACTGGGTTTGAGACCAAATCCCAAACCAATCCCAAGCCAAACCCAATCCAAGTAAACCCTAAAATAAGAAAATCAAAAGAGTCAAAATTCAAATAAAATAAAAATAATATAGGATAAAGTTCTATTAATATAGAAAGTATTTAATTTAATATTAAGAAATTTCTAGAAATGAAAGTTCATGATTTTTTTTCTAGAAAGAGACTCGGTTTTTAGTATCTAAACAAATAGGATACGTGGTAGAAAAATAGAGAATCTATTCTCTTCTCTCTTTTTTCCCAAGAAAATAAAAAATTATCTTGGAGATTGTGTAATGCCTACTCTCAAACTCTTTGTTTCTTTGAAGACCACAGTGATGTGAAAGAAATCCGAAATGGTTATTTGTCCGGAGACCCTTATTCCTCCACATGTGCAAAATTATTTATGGATCGTCAAATCATTTTATCCGACAACTCAGATGAAAATCTAAAACAAGTAATTATACACCTACAAAGTAATAAGGGTCTCCAGTCCTTAAGTGACTCAAAAAGAAAGCTCTTGAATTTTCCCCCAAAATCTAAACCAATATTACATCTCAGCCGTTGCTTTTCTCCAAACCTATCTTAACCATTGATTGCAACTCCAATTACACGACATGGTTTTCCTTTTATTCTCCCATTCTCTCTACACTATGGGTGTAGATTGGCAAAGTATCAACTATTATCATTATGTGTACGTTCCTTATCCCATTAATAATAAATTGATATGTGTTAAATTAAAATATTTCCTTGAGGGTTCCACTATTTTTGTTAGGTTATAGTTTTTTAATTAAAAAATTAACTTATTACAATTTCTTATTGATGAGACAGAGAACAAGACTCATAATGAGGACAAACAATTATTACCGATGTAGATTAGGCAATAAGTAAAGTTATTAGCGTGATTTTCATCAATTTATAATTTATACTCTTCATCAATATTGCTAGTTACTCTAAGAAAAAAAAAATAGAAACTGGGATCCACTAAAAATAAGAATGCCCGCTTTATAGGAATTTACCTTGTGAAGTTATAACACTACTGTTTTTGTTTATGTTACTAAATTAGTTCAATTGTTTAATTATTTAGAAAAGTTTTATTTGTTTTTAGAAATTAACAAATTTTAAAAAAAAATATTTCGATTTTTGGAAGCTTACACAAACAGAATTAGGAACTAACTAAATAATTTTACCATTACGCACGATATCTTTAGTGTTTTAGTATAATTATTGTTCTCCCCTTTCTTAACTTTGAGATTTGAGATATTTTGCATCAATCAGTTTGATCTCCAATGGTGCGATTCTATGTTCCTGGTTTGTGTCCAAGTGTAAGGAATATAGACTATACAGTATAGTAATGGTCAACGAACTTCTCAGGAGTCTCTACGGTAAAGTTAATTTTTTTTTACTTCTCTTATTACATCTAATAATTATTTTTGACATCTGTTTTAGACATGATAATCATGAGCAGTTACTTTTTTATTATTCAGGAGTTAAGGATGTAGAAATTGACATGGAGGAGAGAATAGTTACTGTGCATGGAGATGTTGAAAAAGAAAGCGTGATTGACTGCCTATGGAACAACTTGCAAATGGAAGCTAGGTTGTTGTATTTACATAATATAAATTTAAACGAGGATGAGGCAGAGTACGAAGAAGCAACTGATGATGAGGCAAAGGACGAGAAGGAGGACAAGAGAGAAAAATATTGAAGCTAAGGATGATGGGGACGAAAATGAGCAAGAGGATAAGTTGGATGATCAGGAAAAGGAGAAAGATAATGAAGCGTCTTGGGTTTTTCTGCCTGAAGCACATCCTCACTTCGACTCATCAGATTCTTGAGTAACATTTTATCTTCATATTCTTGAGTAACAGAACATCAAGCACAATTTGTGAAGTAACGCCGAATTTGAGTACTATTATAAACTTTCTTGGCAATGGTTGTCTTACCTAGTCCTGGCATACCAACAATTTGAGTAACATTTTACCGATCTTAGCAATGTTATATAAGTCTGGAACGCTCCAAGTCTCCAAAGTAATGCCCGATTTTAGAAATGTTTGATGAAAGTTTTGAAGCCTGCAAGTGCAAGGTTATTCCAGAGAGAGAAAGACTTAACCATATGTAGTAGTACATCAATGAGAATGGTCGTCATCCGGGCTTCCGTTGCTTCTTCATTTTGGTCGATAGACATGCTATTTTGAGAATCAACCCAGTATAGCATCATCGATAGACATGCTATTTTGAGAGCCCATTCTTGAAACCGAAACTATCAACACAAATCAGAGACATTCCTCTAAAATTTCTCTCTAGCTTCTCTCGGAAATCAATCCAAAGATTAAGTGGTGTAGAACCCGAAACTTGCACTTTCAATTTCTTTGCGCTGTCGCGAACAATGTTATCCTTCATAAACAAAACCAATAGATTATGGATGAGGAATCATTAAAAACCAAAACCTTTCTATGTCAAGTGTCTTACACTTTCAACTGTGTGGTAATGTTGCAAGTACCACTTTATTATGAGTTCGGCTACAGTGTTGAATAGGTGCATTACAGGCCGACTACAAGAAGCAAAGCTTCGTAGGCTCTGCAAGTCGCTTATAGAATGTCGACTACTATTTTTCACTTAATAAGGGAGGGGGTAGCGAAGCTTTTGCAGTTCCTTATCTTGGGCTTAGGCCATAAATCCAATCTAATTCTGAACATCCATATAACACGCTTTTTTATTCGCTTGCAAAGACAAAGACCAGATTTGTCCCAACCTCCTCTTCCGTGGATCCGACTCACTTTCCTCGTCAGCAGTTAGATCAAAGATGTCAAGGACTGAGATCAATTGTCTCCCTTACACAAGTTAAGAAAAATCCCAATAGGTGTTATTAACAAGTGATCTCAGTCGTCCGATCTTTGATCCGACGGCTAACAGATATCGACAGAAAAAAAAAAATGTTCAACACCAAAGCCAGATCGCTTTATTATCTATACCAACAAGAAACCCAATAACATAAAGAGTAATATGAAAAAACAGTCCCTAAACTATGTTTGTAGTTGCAACTTATATCCCCATAAGTTCCACCGCATAAGGAGTAAAAACATAGAAACAAAACAGATACGAGACTAAAATCATTAATCAGATAGAATGGGGACTAACTTGCAACTATAAGGATTGTTTTCTCATATTACTCTTAACAAAATACTGTACAAGCAAAATTCTTTCCCATGATTAAGAGAGAAGCAGAACATGAAGAATATAAGTTATACACATATCAACATTGCCCCATAGCACAATTATCTGAATTAGCATTCAGACCGCTAACAGTGTAGTTAATATGGCAAGAGTTCTTTCCAGAAAAAATATGATTATCGAATCAAATTCCGTACATTTGTAGCTCATTGCTCGGCTAGGGGGGCAGAAGGAAGAAGTCTCATGATGAAGCTAGAAAGCGACCATATACAAATCACTCCCAGAAATTGGAGGACGTTCAAGAGCGTACCCAGTGAGCTGCTTATAGCCAAGTTATGTGATGTCATTTCAGCTCCTTTTACAGTGTAAGAAAGAGCGGTTACTAACTGTGCTGCCCTATTCAGTTGGTGTAACCGGTAAACCTGCAAAGTCGAACAATAAATCATCTTTAAAAGACTGATGTGTGGAATATAATAAATCTAGGCAAAAAGAATCAAAGGATAAAGAATTTGGTTCAACGGTGTCAAATACTCCGTATGTTCCATAATAGAAGTCCTTTTAGGCTTTTCATCTCTTCCAAATATATATGGTCTTTTTCCAATTTTTAGGAATTATTTTCCTGGTTGGTACTTGGAATTTAATGAGGATAAATTAAATTGCTCAAGGGTATGAAAGGAAAAATACCGCTTGTTTTCCTCTGCCTTAATCTATGCTAAAATACCTTCAAGGCTTATATTATGAAAGGGAGAGAGTATTAAATTATGCTCCTCTCTAGTAGCTTTGTTTTTAGATGAAGCGGCAATTTAACAAATACTCCCTCCGTTTCACAATTTAAGGCATTTTAGTCATTTTCTCCCTTCCCAAAATGTTTGGCCTTTTTGCAAATCATAAGAATTAGTTTTCTAAAGTTACCCTGATCCGAAAGTATAATTCCACCATTTTCTATTACGTTAGTGGAATTAGTTAATGATATAATGCGAAAAGTGCTGCTTATTTTCTTGTTCGTTAATCTATGCAAAGGGCCAAAAGGCCTTATATTGTGAAATGGAGGGAGTACTATTATATGCGCAGATGCTTAAAACAACTTATGAACCTACAGTTTTTACCAAAGAGTAACCCAATATAGAGATCACGCTAATTCTAACTATGTAGTTCTAGATATTCATAAAAAATTTCCCTCCATTGCTGATAAAAGATTATGAATTTTCATTCTGTTAAAGTAAACGCTGGTTCTCTTTTACAAGAAATGGAAAATTATAGATCAGCGCACTATTTTACTAAAATGTAAAAGCTACCTATGATCTTCGCAGATAGAATAAGAACTCAATTAAAGAAAAATACTAGAACCGCCAACAAAGGAATTCAAAAAGGACAAGTGACCAAATTAGTTTTTCAATATTTTCCTATAATAACAGTAGAATTCCAAACAATCACTACAAACCACGAATCTGAAAGTCTAGTGGAAAACGAATTTGTAAAGCATTCGACAAGTCTACAAGGAGTTGGACAATCTTTTATGATCTAAACCAAATGCAACAATGATCTAAACCGAATAGCAAGGACCGAGTAAAACAATTTGCTAGTTAACTAGACACATAGTATAGGCTACTAGTTTTTCTTTATCCGTTCAGTAACAAGAACTGGTTCTCCTAGCATCTCTAGCATTGTTATTATTAGTTGATTGGCGTGTTCAAGAGCTGTAAGCTTAAAACAAAATTAATCTCTTCCTATGCTCTTCCATAACCAACTGATGAATAGCTTCTAAATTTTTATACTAGTGTTCATCAACTATCGTTTCGTGATTAAGAGAAAGGTAAAAGAGGAAAAATCAAATAAGAAAAGGAAAGTTTCTATCATCGCATTTGGAGTGAGGAGTAGACGAGTAGCAGATTAAGTGACTAGCTTCTTACTTGAAAGATGATGGGAATGACGGGCCATGAAGGAGACTTGGTATATCTTGCATACTGCTCAAATGCAAATTGAACAACAATGCCAACGAGATATGGAGCAAGTGTAGCAGAAGCTGCAGGGCCAGTCCATGGCCAGACATAACCCATTGTCACCATCGGAATTATCAAACTAAGAACTAGGACTGCAACTGAAGAAATTCTGTGTCCCAACTGTGGGTATATGTTCCTCATAGTTGAAGAAGGGATTGGCATTGTAGGTCTCCTTAAATGATCTATGAGGAGAAGAAAAACTGCTACTCCACCGTAGAAAATAGCCTCTGTGAAAAACAATATGAGGAAATCTGTACAGAAAGAGAGAAGGATTATCGATGGAAAAAGACCAGTGCTGATTATCAGAATATAGCATCTTCGATAAACAACAATCAGGTTTCTAATTTCCAAAATATGTTTACCTCAAAGAGTCTTAGGAGTTTATATGTTGAGTAAATTTAATAATCTTTCACCCCTTGTAGACTTTCCTTTTGCAAAACAACTCGCACTGCTATAGAAATTCAATAGCTAAAGGAAACCTACACAACACAGCAGCCTTTTCGTTTTTTCCTCTCTTGGGACTAAGCTTGGTTGCTGTTGTTGTTTGGCGCGATCAATAATTGGTAGAAGGAAGTTGTAAGAGTTTTTCATTGTTTTGACAAGCTCCAAATACCACGGTCTTTTAACAGACAGAGTTGTGGTTGCAATTGTGGTAACTTCTTTTTGTTTCATATTAGTTCTTTCCCTAACATATTGTTGTTTAGATGATACCACATCATAGGACTCCAAAGTTCTACATATAGAACCATCTCCATCTTACAAAAGTGATCCTACATCTCAGTTCCGGCATATCCTGTCTCAGGAAAGGTATTTTTACTTATAAACGGAAACCTGTACCTTTTTCCATCTGCATCATATACATGTCTTTCAGTGTCTGTTTCCGTTCTGTTTTAATTTTCAATCGAAATTTTTACATTACGTTCAATCATATCACTCGCTTAGACTAGCTCCATCATTCAGATTATGCTTCAATAAACAATTTGGTTTCAAGTTAAGACAGCAATTGCTTCATCTCATCCCAGCTAATGACGTCACTTAATTTCCGCAGGCAATTAACTAAGCTTGAGCTCAACAAAAGAACTGCATCTTGTTTACTTCATGGATGTGGTCTACCGATTTGCAAAAAAATTTATAGAGGATATTGATCTTCTTGACCATACTGGAACTAAACATATAAAGGAGAATTATGAAGAAGTCCTTCGTAGGATGAGGTCTTACCTGTCAATAAAGAGTCTTCAAAAATAGTCAACAGGATTTTGCGCAAGTAAAGTGATGGAAAGATGAAAGAAGATACAAGGACGGCAGGACCAACAAACCACAGTAAATTGTTCTGATCCTTTCCAGGACTTGATACGAAGATTTTATCTTCAGTTCGGTAAGGACGACTGTAAAACGAGATGAATCCGGGTCTGCCTCCAGCTCCTTCAGCTTCTGTACATAAACTCTCAATCAAGGAGACTTCATCGGTGAGGGACTGGTTTGGTTCTTGCACTAGGTTATTTGTTTCAAGCTCACCGTCCACTACTAGATCATCAGAGATAGCACAGCATAACGGCTGTAATTTTGGATAAGTCTCTTTTAACTGCAGCTTCTTAACTATTGATCGGCATGACCTTACAACTTGCAATTACAAGAAATGAAGACAAACCAAACAAGATTAATTTTTCAATACAGGACACTGCAGAACCAATCCAAATTAAGCAAAACATGCATTTCAATGTTCAGAAGAACTTTTCAAAGTTTACATTGAATACCTTGAACCTTTCGCAGCTGTTGGGCGTAAAACCGCTGCAAGTCAAACAATTCCTTTCTGGGAGTGATCTGGATTGTAAAGCAATAAGTAATGAATCAGCTGAATCTATTAAATATATTGCAAGGCATGCATTAACCTAGGGGAAAACATAAACAGGCAAAGAGTGACCATATCCTCCCGCCACCCCCAGCACAGAAGATAACGGAAAAACAACAGTGGAGGAAAAAGCAATCCAAAGCGGGAAATGAAGAAAACCCTTTTCTTCTTAAATTAAAAAGCTTCAAACAAAGAATAAGTTGGACATTTAATTTGCAGAATATTGTCCTAATCCTAAAAATACAAAACCCAACTAACTATAAACAAAGATGACACTAGCAATGATCCTGTTTCAACCAAAACAAAGCACTGATAGATCACTTCCACTGGAAAGTACAAAAATTCAATTATAAATGTTTCGAAGCACAAAAATCAAACCACTGTATAATTAAAATCTAAACACTAAAACAAGAACTACAATGTTAAAAATTGACTTTGGCCTAACTCTCAAAATGTACCTATGTGGGATCTTTAACACACCCTTCAGGTCAGGCTGGACATCTAGACCATGAACAATAATAGGGTCCCAGTGGCCCAATAGCGAACTAGGTGGCTCTGATACAATGTTAAAAATGGATTTGGGCCTAACTCAATCGCTCAATAAGGGGAGGATTGCCAAGCCATATAAAGAGCAAATATGCACACAAACATCGATGTGGGATCTATAACATACAATCTCATGAATACTACAAAACCTGACTAAGCAACGATCCTCATTCAACCTAAACACATCCCAAAGAGATCACTTGCACTGAAAATATGTAAATAAATTCAATCAAACAAAATGTTTCAAGAATTTCAAGAATAAAAACCAAACCACTCTATAACTGAAGTCCAAACACTAAAATAGGAACTACAATCTCATGAATTAATCAAATAAATAACAATTTTCCTTTAAAAGAGAAGAAAACAAGAAAGCAAAAGATAAAATCATTAGTATGGTTACAAATGGCAATTAATTAAATATACCTGAATAGAAATTCTTCTGGATTGAAGAGATGATGGAAGAGATGTAGTAACATAGGAAATTGAAGAGCTAATTTTTGCTGACATCCTCTATTTAATTTAATTTTCTTGAATTTTTTTTACCAGTGAAGAAACGCTGAGCTTACTACTTTAAAATTTCAGTTGAATCAGAAACCGATACAAGAAATCATCTCACTGGGAATTAGAAGAAAAAAAACCACTTTAATTCAAGCAAATTCAGAGATGCCCATTTGGAGATTTTTGCAGAAATGGAACAAGTGGAAAGAGAAAATGGTAAGAATTCGGAGATTCTGAGGTATGGGTTTTGCAAGAGGGAAACGAGATGAAAAGAATTAAGGGGCTGAGGCTATGGTGCGAAAAGCTTTTTTTCTTCGTATGAAATTTAATGTTGTATGAAATTTTAACGATAAAAATTGATTTAAAACGAACACATATCCTAATTTGTACGGCATATGTCATATTTTTAAGGAAACTTGTTCTGTTTTTTGTGCTAAAAAAACTGTTCTAAAACATTCCGCAGAATTTCCCGACTGAAAAAAGAGAGTTTTATTTGTTTCTTTTGGGTTATGTTCTTTTTAACGATGGATAGGATTGGAAACTCATTTAAGTTTTCACTCAATTTTTTAAAAAAAACATATTGGAGGTTATATGTTGAATCCTTTGATTTTAGTGAAATCGAGAAAAAAAATTGGATTAAGAGAAACAAGTTAAGGAAGTCAGACCCAAAAAGATGTTAGAACAAAAGAAATGTTAAATGAATTAAGCCTCGAAGGATGATCAGAGTCGGGACCAAGTTTTCCTTTTGATAAACTTCTCAATACGATATGAAAAACTCACATCTAATGAGACAACAAGCAAAAAAAAAAAAAAATGCAGTAAATCTAAGATAAGAATTCTCCAAAGTAAGGTGATTTGAGAAATAATCAATAGTGAGATAAAGGTTTTAAGAATTGTATCGATATACATCCATCGCTACAAGAACTATAAAGGAAGTCGTACCTAGAAAAATTCCATCGGATCAAAAGTCTAAACAAATTGACATACCGGGAGTGTAAATCAGAGAGATGTTTATCAAGAATGATTCAAATATTATTGTCAAACTGTTAGATCCTTGCGCTCGATTAGGAATTTTGTGGGTTCAATAGACTAACCCAATGACGGATCAAGAATCGAGACTTGGGAAAATCAAACCAGGGAAAATCTAGAGGTAGGCTCATGGACAAGATCCTTCAAAGAATAATTTCGTCGTGTATCATAGCATCGGTTTCGAGAAACTGAGCAGACGATAAGACAAATTGATAACAACCGATAAAGAGTAAAGAATGCCCGAAATTCTCCGAAGGATGGGAGAATTACAAGATAAACGATATAGACAAGAAGCACGTTTATCAAGATCTCGTTTAACGCTATCGTTTTAAGTCAAACAAAACTATAAAGTATGGAATTGTAGAACTACAAAACAATTACCGTACTGCAAATATATCATGCTAAAAGTTAAAAAAACGATATAAACCAACAAAAATTCATGGTGGGTTGATTTTGGAGATGAGAGAGAAAAGTAGAGGTTGAGTATGAATATATTAGGGAATAAATATTGGAGAGATTATGAGTTGATTATAGGGATAAGAGAGAGAGAAAATTGAGATTGAGAGTTAATAAATTAGGAAATAAAATATTGGAAAATCATGAGCTAGTTTGAGGGATAAGGGAGGGAAAATTATAGATTGATTATATTTAAATTAGAGAAGAAAATATTGGAGAAATAAATTAAATGAGAGTGGTTAATATTGTGGTTGTAGCTTGTTCATTTGAAGAAAATTGTTGAGGAAATCTGTCTTAACAATACCACTAACCATCATAATTCCTCATTTTTTTCAAGTACATTTTTTAGTATACTAATGATATTATTACAATGATTGATTAAGAGTTTTAAATTCACTCACTACCAATTGTATTAATACACGTGACACTATCTTTAGTGTATGTAGTTTTTTTGTTTGAACATAAAATTGCATTTTATATCATTAAGTGATATCATATAGTACATGTGGGAAGAGAAAACTTGGTGGGTCTCCAAACCATTGAGTGGAGGCTCTAAGTCCCATTGCATGATTTGTCAATCTATCAACAGAATTATTACAAGATTTGTGAATAAAAAATAAATGGGCTATACTATTCCCCGTCAAACCTTTGATTTGAATAACAATGTGATATAAGGAGGGAAATCATCTTCTATTTGATGGACCCGATTGACCGTCAATTTCAATAATAAGAGGTTGTCATCCTTGAGCTACAGTAAACCGAAATCCTTCAAGAAGTGCTTTTGCTTCAACGTATTCTAGGTTGGGTGAGTTTGAGATAAATTTTGCAGTCACAGTTACAAATATTCCTTGGACTTCCATTTGAGATGAGGTGGCTGCTTTAGAGTCTTGGGAGATTTCGCCATAACACATATTCATTTGTGTAAACATCTTCGCATGTACCAACACAAGTTTCAATTTTCGATGCCGACGTGAAAGTTATGTTGGTGGATGATCTATAAGTATCATTGTGACCTATGGTCCTTAGGTCTGCCCTGACCTGGTCAAATTAGATTGGCGGGTTCCAGCTGATTCTAATGAAGATGCAAAAACACTAATGTAGGCATTGCTTGGACAAGGTCTGGCCTGGGTTTGGTTTGGTTTGGCCTCAAACTCAAACTCCAAATGATTTGGATACACTCAAGAAATCTGGGTTAGCCCATATTTTTTACCCAAGTTACTATCCGACCCAGATGGATATAACCCAACAATAATTCGTGACCCATTTCACCTGTATCACCCGTTTCACCTTCACTGCGAGTGAAGTTTTCACCAACTTCTCATCTGTCTTCTGAAGAAAAGTAATGGCAGAACTTACATCTCCATCAATTTCTCCCACCTACAATACTGCTAGAGGAGTCAAAATGATTGACAAAAAACTCTCTCCATTATCTTGTATCCATTGTGGCGATTTATTGAAGGTAATTTATTCAAATTCCTTCATATTTATCTCTTTAATTAGGTTATAAATTTCAAAAGATCCCCTTCTCTATTCTCAACATAAATTCACCATTTTTATCAATGATGAAACAAAATTTCGTGCAGGGAGTAGCCGCTCCTGCCAATTTCGACGAAGCTAGGTCAGAAAATCCAATTCAAAAGGTATGAGTTCAGATCCCATATGAGTTTCTTTGATTTGAGTTCCATTTTGATTTGATCCGTCTATTGCTTCTACATATGTTGTTCCCTGTTGTATAAAATGAATTGATTTATTCAACTTGATAAAATGGTATACAAACCAAAGTATTTCTCAAACAAATATTCATCGTTTGCTTTGTAGATCGATTCGAGAAATATACTTGTCACAAATCTGGAAGACAGGGTCAGCTCTAGCGAATCAAATAGTTTTTCAAGCCCCCCTAAAAAAAGACGAAGAAAACTATTTGTAAGGAGATATTTAATTTTTTCAATTCTCGTGATATTAAACTCGAAAAATTGTGTTTTTAGTAATTTTTTTTATAATTGATTATTTATCCTCTATGGATGACCATGTTGTTTAAGAGGCTTGTTTCCTGTTTATTCACAAGTTTTGTTCGGCAATCTTGTGCTTGCTAAAAACATGTTTAGGTTGGAGGTAGTGTGCTTGCGAAGAGCATGTTTAGTTCTTTCTATTAAGTACATAGAGGGCTATAGCATTTTTGTTCGGCAGTCTTTTGTTATTCTTTTCTGATCATTTCTCATGATTACAAGTTTTCAAGTGTTATATTAAAAACCATTTCTGTCCTGCTGCTGATCACTATACTCATCAATTATATATACTGCTAAATTCAAAGAAAACTAATTTTTGTCCTGCTGCTACCAAATAACATAATCATATACTAATCATTTCTCTTGATTACAAGTTTTCAAGTGTTAGAATTATGTTTTTCAGATGGAAAGTGAGTCTTCAAGGCCTAAAGTATTTTGGAGACCTTCGGACATGTGGAAACCACCCTTTGAACAAATGTTCTTAGAGGTTTGCGCCGATTTGAAACCTAAGAATGGGATGTGGTCGGGCAATGGTTGGACCGTCATTGGCTGGGAAAAGTTGGTTGAAAATTGGTTCCTTGCATCCGGACGTGAATACTCACAAGAACAGCTTTCTGGAAAATTCAAAAGGCTGAGATCTGAATTTACCACCATGCATTGGCTGATGACACAAAACACCGGTGTAGGTTGGGATTCGATAAGTAAAACCATAACCGCGAAAGATGAAAAATGGGAAGTCATGATTAAGGTTAGTGTTTTATGCAGATTTATATTTTGTTTTTGTATCAATGGGAATGTATTATGAATTTTTGTATGAATGTTATTTCAGATGAAGAAAGACACTGCTCGGTTTCGCAATGTCGGGGTCCCTGATTATGCATTAATGAAGGAAATTTTCTTCAATTCAGTGGCGACGGGAACATTTGCCCGCTCTTCTCTCCAAGATCCTCCTACAGATGTTGAAGAGGTCATACTAAATATGGTTAATAATAATGTGCAACAACAGGTTCCTTTCCCGGAGGTCTTGGTTATGAATAAAGGGGGACAATTGTACCTCATCTTGTTCGAAGCATAAGGGAAGAAGCAGTCGTTCTGAATTTAATAGTCCGATTGAAGAAAACATGAACACTATGTTGCAACAGTGGTTGCAAATAGAGGTTTTAAGGGTTAATGACACGACAGCAAAGGCGGAATCCAAGAAGGCTCGCAATAATCCACCAATTGAATTCGCTAGTGTTCCTGCGTGCATGGACATACTTAACACTGACTTTAGTTATCTGTCCCATGTAGAATACAATAAGGTTACAAATGCATTTCAGAACAATGTCGATTGGAGTGGGTGTTGGATGTCAATGCCAAAAGAGAGACGATCATGGGTTGTACACAACACAATCACCATGACTCCTGAACCAACATCGACTACTGCTGGACTTGAAATTGAAGACCTATCCACCCCGTGATTGCGAGTATAATGTTTTGGTTTCATTACATTTATATATTATTGTGTAATCGCTTATTTAATGTTGTACTCGGCTAAATGTTTTTAAGACATATGTTTAATTTGAAAATTGTAAAACTTGATCGTGTTTAATGTATTTGATGCAGTTTGTTTCCATTTTAATATTGTTATTTTGTTAATCATATAAGGAACTGGAAGAAAATAGTGGAATGTACCACTGCATCATTGGTTAAGGTCTTCACCAGGCTCTTTGCAAAGAATATATATTCCTGCAGTACAAACAAGTCTTTGCATCATGATGATATTCCTTACAAAGAATATATTCAGATGAAGAAGTCTTTGCATCATAATGATATTCCTTACTAAGAATAATATTCTAGCGAATCGTATATAGGTACAAGGAAGACTAAAATTCCAATTACCACTATAAAAATCAATGAAACTTCCTCTGCTTATCTTGCAAAACCTTCCTCTGATTATCTTGTATAACCTTCCTCTGATGTCACAGTAGCACTCAAAAAAATATTGTCCAAATACAAAAAATCAGCATGGAAGGAACATCCGCACCATACAACTCATCCGAAGAGAGTATGGATTCATCCGAGGAAGAACTTGAATATTATCAAAACCGAAATAACAGTAGCACTCAAAAAAATATTGTCCAAATACAAAAAATCAGCATGGAAGGAACATCCGCACCATACAACTCATCCGAAGAGAGTATGGATTCATCCGAGGAAGAACTTGAATATTATCAAAACCGAAATAGATTTGTGTTATGCATGTTAAGTGCATCAATTTTTGCCGCAAATAGCCAACCACAAAAAATGCGATGCTACGATTCCATTCTTAGAGGTCCGATGTGGGTGGACGAGCTTCTTAATGGACATCATAGGCGATTTTGGAATGCATTACATATGGGGAAGTTAACTTTCAAAAATCTATGCAATGAACTAGTGGAGCGCAAATGTTAGAAAAATAAACCACAACAACGCGTTGATGTCCGCGAAAGCTTGGCCATTTTCTTGAATACCGTAGCACGCAACAACAAACACACAGACGGTGCTGAAAGATTCCAACATTCAGCTGAGACGATATCGAGACATGTGAAGAAAATGTCTCGGTGTCTTTCAAAACTTGCTCGGTATCATATAACAGGAAAAAATATTGAAGTGCCACATCCAAAGATGATTGGTGACGATCGTTTCTTTCAATGGTTCATCGTAAGTATTAAACCATGTTTTTTGAATGTTTTTTCCCATTTCAAAAGGGATGATATCCTTATTAACATCTTGTATTCATTAGGATTGCATAGGAGCAATGGACGGAACACATATTAGAGCTTACGTTGCAGGTTCAACTATGGAAACTTTTAGAAATAGAAAGTCAGAAATAACTCAAAATGTATTCGCTGCATGCGATCACGACATGAGGTTCACCTACATTTACGCGGGTTGGGAGGGAAGCGCCCACGATTCAAGAGTGCTGACGAATGCACTAACAAATGAAAATGCTGATTTTCCTAGACCACCTCCTGGTTTGTTGAATTACTTGAAATAATTTTAATCTAAACAGCTAATGCGTTTGTATCTCTTTTTTTTGCTTTGCAATAACATTTATTATCAAGATCTGAATTATGTACAATTATATTACAGGCAAGTACTTGTTGGTTGATGCTGGATATGCCAATGCAAAAGGCTTCTTGGCTCCGTATAAAGGAGAGAATTATCACATAAATAGTTTTGCAGGCGTTACCAACTACAAAGGACCTCGTGAATTATTCAATAGGCGTCATTCCTCTATAAGAAATGTCATTGAGCGTTCGTTTGGAGTTTTAAAAAAAAGATTTGCCATTCTTGGTGAACGGATACCTCCATATAGCATGCCGCGCCAAATCTCAATATTAATAGCTTGTTGTGTTGTGCACAACTTCATTAGAGAGAACAACTCAAATGATCAATATTTTACTGACTTTGAGGCGGAAGAAACAAGTGTTATATTCTAGTGGAAAACAATATAGAAGCTGAATGGGGGAATGCTCAACAAGAATCGAGTGAATGGGCTTCTTTCAGAGAAGCAATAGCTACATCACTTTGGGAGCATCACATAACGCGGTGACAAAATTTTCAAAGGCTAACATTCTGCCAAATGTAACAAATCCATAATTATTTAATAAAGAAACAACTTGTATAGCTCTGTACAAAAAAAAGCAAAAAAAAGTTGTGACCTTCGTTCCAGTGAAGGCGAATTTTTATATAAAGCTGTTGCTATATATATATATATATATATATATATATATATATATTTGAAGATTCTGTGAGCTTTGTTCGATTGGACATGAATAAATTAAATTATTTATTGTTAAAAATCCAACCTATACTTAGCAAATTCTTTAAAAAAAAAAAAAAAAGAAAGGGAAATTTGAATAGTATTCTTGGGTTATATCCACCCGGTTTGGATAGTTGGATCAAAATATATGGGTTATATCCAAATCTCTTGAGTCTCTATCCAAATCTCTATCCAAATCTGGTTTGGGGTTTGAGTTTGAGACCAAACCAAACCAAACTCAGGCCAAACATTGTCCAAGTTGACCCCGTAATTAAATAAAATATTGGGAGTCCAACATAAAAAGGTAGAAGATTATTTTTTCTCAGTCCCAGTAGATTTCTCGTCAGTAAAAAGTCCATTCAACAGTGAAAATGAGTTCCAACAATTAACTATAGAATGGGATTGCTTCTGCAAATTTGATAGATCTGCAGTTGAAATCTGCTCTCTCTCTCTCTCTCTCTCCAAAGAACAAGAACAAGGGAGAGAAAAAAAGATTGCGAGAAGCGTAAATGGTGAGTGAATTTTCATTTTCACATCGAAAAATCTACTCTTATCATTATTGCTACTAAATCTTGATCGAATTTCCTCACTATTTTTCATATTGTTTTCACAAAGTAACAAACGTTTTTACTCATATATCAGTATTATTAGTACGCTTCGCAAATTTCTCTATTTTTTGTAGTCATGAAAGTTAGCTAAGTTCACAATCAAGAACCCTTTTTTGATTTCTTGATGTTCAAAATAATCAAATGGAGCCCAAATCACCATCAAAATCAAAATCCCAGAATCTGGGATTTTCTCAATTTCCCAGAACAGTAAAGATTGGATTTTTTCTTTTAATATTCTTGATTGTAGTATTGGTTGGTGGGTTCTTGATATCTGGGAGTAGTTTTGTTCATTACTTTTCCAAATGGGATTATTATTATACTGTGGTATTGGATTGTGGAAGTACTGGTACAAGAGTAAATGTGTACAAATGGATGGTGAAAGGGAGTGGTAGGGATGGTAATTTACCGGTTTTGCTTCGTAGTTATCCTGAAAATTTTGATAAGATCCATGGTTGTCAATACCATTGTATGCAAACTGAACCAGGATTAGATAAGTTTGTTAGGAATGCATCAGGTGTGACTGTATCATTGGAGCCATTGATTCGTTTGGCAGAACGATGGGTACCGTTGGAAATGCACACGAGCACCCCTATATTTGTTTTGGCTACTGCTGGAATGAGGAGGTTGTCATATGAGGATTCTAGGCAGATTCTGGATGATGTAGAGGATGTTGTAAGAAAACATAGGTTTTTGTACAGGAAGAGGTGGATTAAGGTGTTAAGTGGAAAAGAAGAAGCTTATTATGGTTGGATTGCCCTGAATTACAAGATGGGGATATTCGGAAACACTTCAAGGTCACCGACGTTGGGACTTCTTGACTTGGGAGGTTCATCATTACAAGTGGTTACAGAAGTAGATGAACTGAGAGAGGATGAACATATAGTTGTTTCGAAGGTTGGCAAATTTCAGCATCGCATTTTGTCATACTCGTTGCCAGCGTTTGGCCTAAACGAAGCTTTTGATAGGACAGTTTCTATGCTAAGTCATAGTCATGCTCTTGCAGAAAATGCAGGTGGTAAATTTGAAATCAGACATCCTTGTTTGAATTCTGGTATCCTGCAAAATTATACTTGCCATAGTTGTTTTGGACAAAATCCCGCTAGTTCTGAAATTGTCACTGCTAGGGTAGAGGAAAATGAACTGAAATCTGTTCTCCTCTTTGGCGGCTCAAATTGGGAAAAGTGCAAGATTCTTGCGACGGCAGCTGCTGTCAATTCAAGTAGCCCAGATTTATCATGGACGCGAGATCATTCAAACTGCCCAGGCTTTTTCTCTCATGGAGGTCAGTTAACCTTATCTTGGGAATTATGAATATCTGGCAAAATGTTTTGAAGTTGTCATCAACTCTAGCATGTCCTAGGCTCATAAATCTTTTCATTCCTGACGTCTTATTATTCTAGTTTCCTGCACTTGGTGAATTTTTGTTACTTTTTATAACTATTGCATGGTATACTTTGAGAAAATAAATGGTACTCCCTCCATTCCTTATTAATTGTCGTTTAGGAGAAATCTAGGAGTCCAAATTAATTGTCGTTTAAGGTTCTTTTGTTAGGTGTCAACAATTCATTTCAATTATACCCTCAACATTTTCCTTTCTTTATAATATAGAAGTGAGAGAGAAAGAGAGGGAGGATGGGGTAGTATTGGAAGTTTAGGTGGAATGGACAACTTCCTTAATTTTCTCAAATTGTCTAAAGAGTCTTATATTTAGGAATGGAGGGAGTATATGCTATATATTTTCTGCATAGAAGTGTGTGGTTTATGCTGTGTTTCTGTGGAATTTGATGTTTACTTCAGGTATATCGTGGAACATATAAGCAGTGAGATTACAATCCAACTGAAAGATACAACATTGGGAAATAAAATCCAAAATCTTAATGTTTGGATCTCATAACCAACTTATTTCTACAAGTTTTTCTTGTTTTAGACCTTTAAATGAAATGACAACCGCTAATTTGTTATATGTGCTGAGTCCTCTGAAGACTTGTTACTTTAATCATCTAAGAGCACCATACTCAGCAGCAGTGCCAGTGTGTAATTGGATTTAAGATAATAAAAAAATCCTTCTGGAACAGGAATTTTTTTTCTAGAAAAATGATCATACTGAGTAACAAGTTAATAATGTGTTATTATAAAGGTCAATCTCAAGGGCTGGGACTATTAATTGGTTGATGAAACCCACCTAGGTTTATCTTTTGGACCACCATCGTTTGCCATCTATATGATGCTTGTGGGACGTATTTTCGTAATCAAGCTTTTGTCCCTAGTTTTGGATGTAGCAGTCCTAATATTTTGGAGATGCTGCAATTTTCTTATGGGAGAACTTTGGTCTGATGCTTTTCAGAATACATGTCAGTCGAGCAAAACTGTTTAGAGGATCTTTACTGATTGACAAATTGTATCATCAAATGGATAGGATGTTCAGGGATTCAAAGTAGATGATTATGAAAATCAATATACAAGACATGAAGTATTAAGTATAGATCTAAAGGAGAGTTGGCATGCTTCTTTTATTCTGCCTCGCCTTTCATTGATGTATTACTGCTCTTTCTGGTGAAAGATCACGAGTTTAACTAATGTGATTATTCAATAGCTGCTGCTGGGCATTGTTTGAACTGCTAATTCTTTGATGGCGTGTGAAACTTTTGGTTTAAATCCCAGATGATACAGACCAGCTAACACTCTCGTTCCTTGATGTGGGGTGTGCGGCCAGCAATCAAGAAGGCTTTGCTTACTCATAATTCCATCTAAAATTATGCCTTGTTTGATTTTATATTGATCTTGACAGGTTCGAACTTTCGAAGCATCATTTTGCTCCTTGAGACTCTCTTTGCTTTTCTTGCATTTGGAAAAGTAAACTTCCACTATATTGTAATTCTCATGGGGTCTTTATTATTCTACTTCTTCTGAACAACACGTTGCTATAACTATTTATACTATTTCCTATAGTGCAATGCACTTATCAGATTTTAGACGTTTTGGAGTATGCTCGTTAGAAATTGACGACTTAGAATCATATAAGCATCAAGCGAAGATTGCAGATTTGCGTTCTTATCAAAGTCATAGCTAAGGACTGCCAAATCTCAGACTTAAATTGCCAAACCTTTTGTATTGCAGGTAGTAGAATGATGAATCTGACAGTGGGATCTCACCCAGTCAGACACTATCATGCCTTATCTGGTTTTTATGCTGTCCACAAAAGGTTAAATTTGAGTTCAAGAGCAAATTTGACAAAGATGTGGGAGATGGGCAAGCACTTGTGTCCCAAGTCAGGGACTGATGAATCAAGGGTTTTGGGGCAAGATTGTTTCCGCGTGCCTTATATGGCATCTTTAATTGTAGACGCTCTCTGTCTTGGGAACGTTGAAATAACTTTTGGTCCGGGGGATGTCTCCTGGACATTGGGAGCTGCACTTCTTGAAGGAGAATACCTGTGGCTTAGTACTGACCAATCGCAAAATATCATTTTAATTCTAAAAAGAAAGGCGTTTATCTCATCCCCTATCCTTCTATTCGTTTTACTGCTATGCCTTCTTTTCGTTGTCTATCGCAGCCAGCTTAAGTTGCCTATGCTAGGCAGGAAAATTTCTCCTGCTAGAGCATCTTTGCCATCTTACCTTAGCTCCAAGAGGCAACCTAAGTAAGTTATTTCTGCTTTCTTCAGCTGGCCTTCTCCACAAGCGAATTGTAAAAAGTAGTCTAGAGTTGCTTTTTTATTTTATCCTTTTTGTACAAATACTGATTTATTTTATTCGTTCTTTTGTACCATAATAGTGAAATTAACAAGTTTGTTTAGTGGTCTCTTCTTAAAATTTTGATCCAGAAAACGAATAATTTTATGAGAATTTGTGATTGATATTCTAGTTTTGTTCTTTTGGGATACTGCTGTTAGAATTCTTTACAAAGGCAAAACTTGAATATTTAGGGAAAAACGCTCGCGCCCCTTAAACTATTTCATTAACTTGACCACTTCTTCAAGATAAAATTACACATTTCTTTAGAGAAGGAACAACATCAAAGAAAGTAGTTGCCTCTCCAAGTAGTGGATAAACTATTTACAGACACAGGAAACATTTGATCAGCTTGTTTCATATCTTTATACATTACAACTAGGCTTCAAATATGACTTCTCATGAATTCAGTATGTAGCGATGAGGCTGGACTTGCAGCCATTTTCTTCTGAGCCACCGACATCCACCCACACTTCATTTACTCGCCCAATAAGGCGCAAAGGAGAATTGTACTGCGCGATTGAGTACGCGTTGTCACTGCTGGATGAAGTGGAATTCGCCCATGGAGATCTGCTCAAGCTGACGGCAAGCTTCTTGGCTTCTTCAACAATGTTGTTATCCCTTGCAAAACCGGAGAACTTCCTAACCGCAATGCAGTGACTGGGCCAGTAATCAGGATCAGGTTTCAGGTTTAGTTCAGGAAGAGGAAGAGGGGGACTGGCTTGGAACTTAAGTGGTAAATATAGCCTCACAAAGTAAGCCGATGAATGAAATGGTCCGGCTCCTGGTACGATGCTTGTTAAGAAAGGCCAACTTATTGGGATCCGGGAATAGTTTAAATTTGCACCTTCACTAAACTGAAATAACCTGTAATACAACAAAATCAGAAGTTATAAAATGTAAATTCCCAGTTGCTTTACCATCCCATTCACATGAAAATTGAGAAAATGCTGTATTTATGCCCCTCCCTGCCTTCCCAACGTGGTTCTTGGAATGGTCGAGCTCTAATCCGCTGCTGAACTAATGAGTTGCAAAGTCATCTATTATCTAGACAATTGCTCATTTAGGTGTTAGATGAGCACCTCTTTCGTCTATTTCTACATATTCTGTAATCAGCACCAAGATGATTACAGTATATGGTTCACATATTTGTTTTCCATGTGAATAAGCTAAAAATGAGTTCGTTTCAAAGGTAATAGTCGATATCTTTTATTTACTAGGGTGGAAAATTCCTAAAAGAAGTTGACAAAAGAGAGTTCAAGTAAAAATGGGGATCGATATACAGGCTCCTCATCCTTCTATTGAGAACTGACTAAAAGTCTAAAAGAAGGGAGTATCTCATTGTAAAATGGTAATACCAGGAGCACACTAAAAGTTCAAGAAAAGCATGGAATTTCACATCATTGCAATAGACTAGAAATTCGAATTTAGATTGGAACAGGAAAGAGCCTACCAAGAAATTCCTAACGTCAAGAAAACAAAATGGTTGAGATAACCTATATGGCAATGGAAACCATATCTTTGTGGTTATTGTTCAAAGTCTTTTTCTCTGTTTAAGCAATTCATTTCATGATAAAAGCACCACCTCCAGTTATCTCTTGGTGTATATTTAGCAGCACTTACCATACAAGGGAACAAAATCCAACATCAGCCCTCACATGTATTCATTACTTTCTAATTTAAAAAGGGAAGGCACGATGGGGGAGTATTTCACCTACTTCATGCGTGACAACAAGGTATTATATAGGAAAACCTGAAAACAACAACTAAGTTCAGGAAATGCACCATCAATGTTATCAATGGCGGACGCCATAGAAAAATTGTGGATGGCATAGTGGGTTATGGTGGCCGCTACGGAGACCTTAAAAAAACAATATATACACCAAAAAATACCATAAATTACATTAAATAAAAACATCAAAGATAACAATATCATAAACCAAACACCATAAACCTAATAACACAAGTTCAACTAAAATAGAAAATAATCAAGTTCACGTTCCAACTTCCAAGTAAGATCATACCAACAAAAGATAGAAACTGTCAAAGTCAAAGTCAAACACAACATAACATAGACTTGACCGAGGGTGGAGAGAAGTGAGAAGAGAAATATAGTCTATGACTCTGCTTTCTTTAGACGCAAAGAAACTATCTGTTTTTAGGGTTCGGGTATGTTTATTATAGTAGATTTTATTTATTTTTTACCTTTTACAAAATTGGGCTGGGGTAATAGCCAAGCCCATATCTAGTTTAGGCCCAAAACCCACAAAAATAACCCGCCATTTAAGCCATATTCGCCACGGCAAAAGCGGTTGCCTTAAATGCCACGCCACGCCATAGATTTAATATGGCGGAAGCCATGGCGGATGGTAAATAGCCAAGCCCATATCTAGTTTAGGCCCAAAACCCACAAAAACACCCCCGCCATTTAAGCCATATTCGCCACGGAAAAAGCGGTTGCCTTAAACCCCACGCCACAAATTTAATATGGCGGAAGCCGCCGTATCCGCTATTTAACAACATTGTGTAGCATTGACATGATAATTTGTAAAGCTAAACCATTAATATACATTTTTGGAGCAAGACTCGAAATAGATGCTAGGAAACTTGGAACTTCACGAGTATAGACATAGTAGTACAGATTTAAGGACAATATTTTAACGTGATTCTTGCGGGGAACACCTTCAATCATATAGCGAACAATTTAGTCAACCGTTTAGGTTCTCTAAATTGTTGCTTTAGGTTCCATAACCTAACATCTCCATGCTAGGACAAGAGATTTGATAGCCCTAAGAGAACCTAAAGCAACAATTTTCAATAACTTCATTTTGGTCTTTGTAGGTTTTCTATTTCTGTTATTAATAATTTTTCGGTTAAGTCTATTCCATATCTATATAAATTTCCTCCTCTGGAATCACACTTAATAACTTCATCTTGGTTTCGCTAGTCTATTCCTTTGGGGGTTGTCCTGTTTCACATGTCAGTTGTGATTCAACATCATTCCAGTTAACCTCAACTAGATGGAAGGAACGGGGCCTTAATAGTTCTTGAAATGCATCTATCATCTATTTAATCCTAAATATAAAGGTCGTACACAGTGTACAAGACTCCCGCATCAACAGGGTATGTAAGATCCTGATGTATGCAACCTTACCTTATTTAATCCTAAACATAATCGAAATAAAATCTTATATATACAAAGATGGCTATCATTTACTACAGTTTTGCCTTTGTTTCATTGATCTCATGGCAATTCAATATTTTTAACACAATGAAAATTTCATATATGAACTACAGAATGAATAAATGAATACTGTATAATTATTTGATCAACCCACAAGAACTACCGGCTACGTACAATGTTATCTGTCCACTTTTTATTTTGCAGGGAATTAAGATTTTTTCAAATTCTATAATAGGATATAGTAAAATGTCAAACATGTTCTGCTTGTAGGTGGTAGAATTAGAATTAATGAATCATTTAGTTAGAAAGTGAACATTTAATTTGAGACAGTTTAAAAGAAGAAAATGTGTATAGATAATTTGGGACAGGTAGTATAAAACTAAAAGGATCCATATAAAAAACAAATTAAGGAAGAAAATACCTATGAAAACCATCTTTGGTAGCTTTTTCAAAGGAAATTTGATTGGCAGGTGCAGTAATCCAAACGGTTTTCCTGTAAAATCTGATTTCAAAATCCGATTCTGAGTGAATCACTGTGAACTGTGGTGATTCTGAGGCCTTGATTTGGACAATCAAACAACATCCCACCAAAATTATGAACCAAATCCACCTTGGTTTCTCCATATTTCTCTCTTTCTCCGATAATCTTGTCCAAACGAACCTGAATATCTCCTCCTCTCTATATATTGATTTCTTGGGACTACCAAAATGTCCAACCAAAGGGTCTCCTCCCATCATATAAGGATGACATAATATATACCTTTTTTTTGCCGAATAATAAAATTTTTCATTATTTACAAAATAGCTGTGGGTATTATATTATAATTAAAGAAAAATCTAAAAAAATAAGAAAAAAAAATTATACAATGATTTAGAAAATAATGATAACAGATAAAAGTCACACTAATAAACATTGTACAATTAGGAGATACTAATATTAAACTAAGATAAATAAATACATAATCTTTTCTTCCAATATCTCCATAGCAATCATTGGACATAGAGGTAAGAGAAAATCAATTTTAACATGTTACTTAGGATCGACAATTTATAGGAGTACAGACATATTAAACGTCCTATAAGAAAGTTGATAAAAGACACAGATCAAGTTCAAGTTGAACATTCCTCCTAGTAATAGAGAAAATAAATCTACCTCTGCGAAGATTTGAGACATATCTAATCTCGTGTCTTAAATTTTGAAAATAACACTTTTAAAAAAAGTCTCATATAAGTTGTTGTATATAATAGGGATAATTCGATATGGGACTAGAGTACATGGGTAGAGCCCTCAGTCACTTTGCTGAATTGCGCACGTCCCTCCTCCTCTTTTTTTTTCTCGATTCATGATTAAAATATAAAAAAGATTGTTCTGATATGGACACACAGTTAAAAGTAAAAAAATTGTACAAATTTGTCACATCACTATAAAATGAGGAGAGAGACAATTTTTTACTTTTAATCGTGTCCGGATCGTAACAATCTTTTTATATTTTAATCGTGATCGAGAGAAAAAAATATATATATTTTTTTTTGGAGGAGGCGACGTGCGCGATCAGCGCTAGTCGATCGAGACTCTACCTATGCCACTAGTCCCATATCGAATTTTTCATATAATAGAGGTATAATATCCAAACAAAAGTACTAAATAAAATTAACTTGCCAAGGAGGAGGATTGTAGAGAGAGAGAACGGATAAAAAAGTTGTAGGCATTGGTTGGAATGTCCTAGTGGGGGCGTGACATAATTTACTTATTTAGCCCTTGAACTATTATTTTTAGTCTAAGTCTAGTCCTTCAATAATATTGATTATTCTACTTTTTTTAGTTTTTTTTGTTCAAGTTTTTAAGAAACTATTATTGGTTCTTTTACTTTGCTAAAAAAATGTACCCATCAATCAAAAATTGAACGTCCACATGTGACAAATATAAATTTTAAGAAGATCAATTTGACTATTAGTGACCTATCATAATATATTTATTAATTAAAGATATTAATGATAATATTTATATGTTAGTGGAACTTATCTTTTCTAAATATAGAAGGTAGTCATAAGAGTTCAAGGAGAAAATACATACATTATAAGAAAGTATGAGATTCATTTCGTGACAAAGGGACTCCTCCTCCCTTAACAATGACCAGAAGTTGAACTGTGACCATGTCATTAATATAGAGTTATTGATGCTGGGAGGATCGCCCCCTTCTTGAGCGTACTCAGTTCAGATTAGTCCAGCATGTCGAATTTGGACACTGAATGAAAACAAAAAATAAAGGAATTTTGATAATATTTTCGACCAGGCGTCTAGCCCAAACGGAATGGCTCATTAGTGTGCAATCATTTAACTCAAAACTAGAAAAAGAATGTTGGCCATAACTCATATGGTATTTGGCTCTTTTCCGAATAGTGTGTCGAAGTTACTTTTTCAGTGCATTTAGACTTACAAGGGGAAAATTGCCATTTGAGCAAAATGTTTTGTATAGTATTTCTACCACAAATAATTTTGTATTGTTTTTTCTGTCACAAAAAAAATATTCGCATGCTATAAGCATCATAATGCGACATATCCAATTCAGACTCGACCGACGCGACAATTAACCCGCTAGTCTCTTCTCCATTGCATTCTAATTCAAGAGTAAAATTGACAAACTATCCAATTCAATAATAGCTTTATCTAACTATTTGGTTCTCTAAATTCATTGTCTAGTAGGAAGCCAACCATCAATATCACCAAAAAGAAAGTAAAAACTAACATATTATTTGCAATATTCTCTATCTTGTGGCGAAAGTCGTGCTTGGCGAGATGGTCAAGTATTTACTTGTTATCCGCTAGGTCACAGGTTGAAACCCCGGAAACAACTTCTTTATGATAAATAAAAATAAGGCTGGTACATCGGACCTTCCCCAGACCCTGTTGATACGGGAGCCTTGTGCATTAGGTACGACATTTTATTCTCTTTCTTGTGGCACAAAAGGATTATCCAACAAAGTTTCCGTGGACTTCGCGTCCCCAAATACTACCTTGCAATAGTCGCCTATGTTGATGTTATTACGATGAATAACTTCACCTTCATCCAAAAGAGAAGAAAAAGCTGCTGAAATAAATGGATGTAAAAGGGGAGCTCCTACAATGTCAGTAAAATAAGTGCAGGTTAGCTCCAGAAGCGAAAATAGCAGAAATAGAAAAAGTGCAAAAGGAACCAGAAAACCAAACTTTCACTGAGGTTCAAACGAAACCCGAGTATAAACGCAATGAAGCAAGAGTGCTAAAGCTATACAAAGAAAGATCATTTGTTTGTCCTTTCTGATGAATTCCTCCAATGTAGGAGCGTATTATTATTAGCCCAACCAAGAAAAAGCAAAAATTTGTCGACTACCAAAGCAGTAGAAGAAGATTTATCTCTGAATATATCACACTTCACATACACTAGAAAGGCACGAAGGCCACGGATCTAATCATTTTAAGCAGAGAATGCTTGTCAAGCATCTACAATAAACATATACGCGTAAAAGACAACAAAGCAGAAGCTTCCAGTACCAAACTCATCGTGTAATATTTAAGCTACAGACAAATCAAGTATTCCAACAGTCATATTGCACCACAGCAGATAGCATGGACACAGCTCAAGGAGTACTCAAAATGAACTCTTAACAACGGCCATCCCATACAATGGACCATCTCTAGGTTAGGAAACCGAAAATAAAACTACAAACATTATGCTTTTAGTACCTGAAATATCTGCCTAATCAAGCCAAGACCCAATATTTGGAGGACAACTTCCCAACCAAACTCAAGACAAACAAGAAGCTTACAAGTTTCACATTCCTATAAACCATAACCAGCATCAACTCGGACATTGCCACTTTGTCCCCCATGAAATTTTCCCCTTCCACGCTTTGGGTGACTTTGGCCCCTATCCTTGTATCTCGGGCCCATATTATTGGATGCATCTTCAAATTTTTCAGCCTTGTTACTGTTGTGTGGCCCTACTGGCTGGTACTCAAAGTGGGCATTTTGCCTGTGTCTTTCCTGATTCCAATCTGCACGAGACTCACGATTTGTGCTTGGACGACTATTTTGACTTCTGTTCGTCCTAAAATCCAATGAAACATGCTGCTTGTTCAGACTGTCCACATTCACAGGGTGAGTAGATTCATCTGCACCAGTAGAACCTTCACCTGGAGAGTATGGTCGTCCTTTAGATGAAGATAGTTTCTTTTCCTTCCCATGCCCACGAAGCCCCACATTTGCCACCCCTGAAAATATCTTATTTTCAGATCCAGGTTGGTCTACCTGAGAGTGAGAATGGCCTTTTTGACTGCTATTATTAACATGTTGAACATGCACACGAGGCTGGGTTGTCGGTTCCTTCCTGACAAATCCACTCATTTCTCCTGTAGAACTCTGATTGATAATGGCCCTGCTACCTCTTGCGCTGTTATTTGAGACTGAATTGGATTTTGGTTGCCAATGTGGTGATGGCCGTTCTTCAAGACTTCTTTCTCCAGAAGAAGCTTTCTCGACTTGGTTTATGCTAGGATCTCCTAGTTGAGCACGACTTCTATCAGTTTCCTGGTATTTTGAATTCTTCTCATGTTCACTATCATTTCCCTTGTTTCTTTCACCCTTCCACGGATACCGTTTTCCTTTACCTGTTACTCCTTGATATATCCCACGGGGTGAAATGACAGGTGCAGCTGCAGTGGAGTCATTGGACATATTCCCAGCTTCCGAAATACTAAAATCTCTTGAAACCTTGTGGTCTGCTTTTAAGGAAGTTAATTCAGTCTTCACAGATTCGCTTTGGCTCCCGGATATCTGAGCACTTGAACTTGGACTCGATGTGGAAGAAGATGATACATTCTGCAAACCTTTTACATGTACAGAATCCATTGGACCCCGTTGCCGCCATGCTCCATGCCCTTTTGATTGATTGTTATGCTTCGGCTCTCCATCTCGAGAATCTGCGATCGACACGGCATTCCCAGTTGCTGAGCTACCAGGTTGCAAATTCCCACTTAACAACTCGGGTTCCGCTTTCTCACCAGTCTCACCACACGTTGACAGTCCAACTGAAGATGGAATTGTCAGCAGGACACTACTCTGCTGAGCCAACTCTTTGGCTACTGGCTTGGGTACATACCTCTCCATTTCCGCCCTTTTGCTCTTTAGATTGTTCTGTACTTGATTATCATTTTTCATAGAAGTGACAGATTCCTCTACAGGTTTTTGACCTATTTCAGTTGCAAAATCTGGTTTACTCTGTGACCGGACAGGCGCCCACACAACATTGTCATTTCCCTGATATTTCTCCACAAACCTATTACTTTGCTGGTTTTTAGAATACCTACGGGATTGCTGAGGCTTCCGTTGATTGCTAAATTTACCATGGGACCCTTGCTGATCAGATGACTCCGTTCCAACACCAGCTGTAACTGCTGCTCCAACTGCCACAGAATCAAGATCCGACTGAGAAGCCTTGCAAATCTTATTTTCAGTAAAAACTTCTACAGGGTTGCTTTCATTTGGCATTGTCAATGGTAAAGCAGGCACAGATGGTGCACTGTCCAACTTGTGCTTATTTTTACTACTCCGGTTAGTTTTCCTTCTATTGTGTGCAGATGCTTCGACAACATTAGAGATACTAGGCAAGCTTGACTCAACACCTGATCCCACCTCGGCTGGAGCAACCACAGAAATGACATCAGCAGCTATCTCAGGAGATTTCTTTGTGGGCTTGGAGGCAACAATTGCAGCAAACTTCTCAGAACTCTCTGTCTGTGATGGATTATTTTGCTTTGTCTTACGGCTGTTGGGTTCATCACTAGATTCACCAGCTTCATTCGCATGAGTAGCTTTACAATCAAGGTTACCAGCATTATGTATCTCTGGTTTTGGTGATAAAATAGGACCTTGCAAAACAACTGGACCCGTAGGGGCAGCTCTCGAAGTTTGAATCAGTAAATCACTGACAGGAACTGCAGCTTCACTTTCACTACTCCACTCACCAGTTCCCTCACCAACCCGGGTAAGAATATCCGTGTTGGGGGGTAAAGCTGAGCTCAGGGATCGAGAATTGACAACACCTATGGTTGAGTCAACATACATTTGTGACCCTTCTTTCTCATGCTGAGACACTCCAGTAGGCAGAGCCTTTTCCTCTGCCATATTCGAAGAATTGACTCCTTGGGTACGCCGATTCAACTCCTCCAGCTTAGCAAAAGCCTTTTCCTTTTGCTCTCTTATTCTCTCTTCCTCTTCCTTCTGCAATTGCATGGCCCGTTGCTTTGCCGACTCTCTCATTTTAGCACGCTAATCAAAATACAAAACAAACCAATAAGTTACTTCAAAGAGATGGCAAGAAATTACGGGAATAACCCAAGACCAAGATAAATATGACCAGTAACCTGTGCTTGACCATCAGCAGAGTCGAGCTCTTCAATCAAGGATTCTCCGTCACTCTTTCTTAATGGATTATCCAGAGGTGTCACGGTAAGATTGATTCTACTTTGTTGAACATTAGGAGGAGCCACAACATTAGTCACGTGGATGTTATAAGTCTCGGCAGCAGCAGGTTTCCTTTGCCATCCATCGACATCCGGACCATTGTATCTTCTTTTACCATTATCATTACTTTTACTCCGCACTCCCTCATATGGTCTCCTGTGAAATTGGAGGATATTAGCAAAGATGTTTACATCACCAACGAAAAAGTAGCAGTTTTTCACAAACCTTGGAGCAGATGTCAGCTGAGATGTTTTACCCCCTGAAGAAGCACTAATGTCATGGATACCAACACCAATAACTCCTGAGACGGGGATTTTAATGAGATAAAATGCCATTATCAGCTTGACAAAGAGTATTCAACAATATTAGCACCAACAGCATGGGGCCTACCTTTTTGTTCTTCCCACTGGGAGGTGCATACACCATCATTTCGCCCATCAGAAGCACGTACTTTCTCATTCAAGCCTTCAATTTTCTGTATCAAAGTGGAATCTCTAGCAGTAGCTGCCAAACCTTTTCCACTAGCTGAAGATGGTTGTATCATACCATGAGAAGAAGGTTCTGATTTCTTTACCCGACTACCTTCACCTGTCATATCACCACTTCCCCAAGACTCGACCTGGATAGTGTCTTGGTTATGTCGGTCATCAAAGGTGCAGTGAGAAGTGCTTCCAACCTGGGTGTTACTAGGATACATTTCATCCTCACTACTGTGGTCAGCTCCCCACTCATTCTTCTGAAATGACATTCCAAGCTGGACTCCTTTCTTAGGATGCGAGGAATTAGATGTTGGAATGCATTCCCTGTTCTCTCCTCGCTCTTTCACATCCCATTCGTGATTTTTCTTCAAAAGAACTTTATATTGTCTGGGTGCATCATCAGAACGAACAGTTTCAACTTGATCTGGGAATGTTTTACCAGTCGAACCACTCATGACAGTCCTGGCCTGGGAATATCCTGTATCTGGAGGATTTGGGGCTGGATATCTATTATAAAATGGAGGACCGCCTGCTTTGCCCTTAAATGGAACTTCTCTTTCATTGGAATTACTATAACCCATTGGCGGTCCATAATAGCCTTCAAAAGGCATTGGACCATGATAAAAGCCAGGCCTAAATGGTGGCATTCCAGGTCGTACAAAAGCATCAGGTAGCTGAGGTCTGATCATCTCCCCATTCTTTGGCCCGGGTCCCCTGGGACCAGCCCCTGGCAAAGCACCTGACTGAGAATTTGCTAAAGCTGCAGGTGGGATCTGGGGGCAATAATAAGGAAATGGTTCAACAGGGTAGCCACCAGGTCCAACAGGAGGCCCATAAGGTGGCCCAGGAGGAGGTCCTCGATACCAAACACTAGCTGGAGCATTCATAGGAGGGCCACGCCAAGCATCAAACTGTGGAGGGGGAATGTTGGCGTTGTGATATTTTTGGGGCTCCCCATGCCACTTCTCCATGATAGGCTGGAAACCATCTCCAACATTCTGTGGACCATCTCTCTTCCATGTATTAATAGTTCCATTGTTAACATCTGCACCACCAACAATAACACATCAAGTTTAAATTTCCAGAGAGTTCACACGTACTACTGCCAGTATTAGAGATACAACATTGGGTGCGAGAGGAACCTGCTGGAGGTATCTCAGCCCGCTCCCTTGTCTGTGCACCTCCACTAGAAGCCGAACTAGGACGACTATGAGACCCCTGATCTGTAGGTGATTGATAAAAAAAGCAGCCAAAAGAAGCATAAATCATCACAAAGGAACGAGCATTTGCTACCTAGAAGAGGTTCACCTCAATATAATTGAATATACAAGGATAACAATTAAAAATAGAGTACCAGCAAAAGCAATTGAACAAGGTGATACTTTCAAATCTCATGAACATAATTATTGTCCACTAAGACTCATAATAGAAGATAACTAATTCTTTCATCCGTTCAACTAGTAAATGCGTTTAGTATGAATTCCAACAAGACCAAGAAGAAACCAATACAACAACAACAACAACCAAACCTTAATCCCAAAAGATTGGGATCGGCTATATGAACCAAATAAAGAATTACGTAAGGTCATCCACATGGATGCATTCTCTCCATTTCTTTCGATCCCAAACACAACTCTTATCTAGTTTTAGCGAATTCATATCCCATTTTATCACTTCCATCCAAGTCTTCCTCGGTCTCCCTCTACCTCTTACGCCCTCAATATTACATAATCCTTCAGTTCTCCTAACTGGAGCATCACTTGGCCTTCTTTTAATGTGCTCAAACCAACGCAAACGGTTCTCTCTCATCTTGTCTTCAATAGGTGCTACACCGACCTTCTTCTGAATAGTCTCATTCCTCACTCTATCCATTCTCGTATGCCCACATATCTATCTTAACATAAGCATCTCCGCTACATGCATTTTCTAAATATGACACCTCTTAGTTGCCCAACATTCCGTACCATATAACAATGCCGGTCTAACAACGGTTCTGTAAAACTTTCTCTTCAATCTCAGCGGTACATTACGATCACACAGAACACCAATTGCAGCTTCTGTTTCAGCCAACCAGCTTTAACTCGATGTGTCACATCTCCGTCAAGCTCTCCGTCCTTTTGAATAATAGAACCAAGATATCGAAAATACTCACTCTCTCGAATATTTTTGTCATCCAAAGTTACTATAGTTTGCTCTGTCGTTCTACTAGTACTAAAATTACACTCCATATACTCTGTTCTACCAAGAAGAAACCAATAAAAGGCAGAAATACTGATATCAAAAGGCCTGGTTTTAAATGGAACCTAAAAATAATATATTCTAAGAAATCAATTATAGTTTCATTTAATTCATTATCTCAAACAACTTCTGCTTCTTTATTGTTTATGGCATGTATTTCCATTTACCACCTGAGGTTTCTTTCTTCTGTTGTTAGCTCAAGCAACAGTAAGGTGCTATCTTCTCATCTTTCCTAGTTTATATCACCCTTTACTAAATATGAAGGGGTGTGAAATGAAGCGTAAATGGCACAACAGATGAGTACATTCCATCTCATATCTAACTTCAACAACAACAAAAGTGACTTGGCTATTGACTAGATACTGAAATAACATAGAAAATAAAATATATTAATAATTAGAAGTCATCCAAGAAATGAAGTCCTAAAAGTAAAGATGAGCACCTAGTGACTCAGAGTTCTTTGCAGGACTCTCTTTACTTGAGCTGAGACTCGGAAAATCCCCTGAGGTTAGAGAAAATCTCTCATTCTCAGAGGACAAAACCTGCAGATATGAAAAAAATTAATCCCAACATGCTACATTAAAGACAGAGAAATAGGTTAAACAGACTGGCCTCCAAGGGGGGAAAAGAATTAGTGTCTGAAGAAAAGATTTAGACCTGGTACTTACAGCACAAAATTCATTATACATAAATTAATACATACCACTCTTTCGGCAGTTCGAACTGGACTCCTTGCCAATGGCTCTGACACTGGTTCAGCAAACCGTGAGAGCTGTGAGCTACTAGGTCTTGTTTCTGCACTGTGGGGCCGCACCGATGTCAATGATGTTTGATTAGGCACTGATGTTCCAGAAGCAGAGGAAGGCCTAGATCTCAGATCCCATGCATTACCACTGCGTTCATGTGTTCTCTCACTACCAGCAGTCGATGGTCGACTGCCAGTTCCACCAGATGAAGGTCGGCCACTGAGATGGCTTGGTGAACTTATACTGCCATCACCATTTGGAGACAATGTTGAGGAACCCCAAGGATTAGAAGCAGATGATGATGGCCGGCTTCCCCAACCAACACTTCCCCTATCAAGAAAGATTAATACCTCAATCAGTTACATTGAATTATACTCTTCTGGGGGGATAAAAGAAGAAAAAGAAACTGAAAATATGTAGAAATAGAGTAAAAGCAGTTGACAAGAAAGCTGGCATATTAGAGAGAGAGAGACTTCTTACTTGGGAACAATGTCCACATTTGGATCTAGGCAATGATTTTCTAACCTACAAACATTATTAAATGAACAAACTTAAGAAGCAACCCCAGTAAATCAACAAATGAAAGAAATCTTCCCCAAGACAAAGTACCTCTGGCTGGGTAAGTTCAAAGGTTTTGGAACAGCAACTTTGCCTAAAACAGTCATGCCAGTTCTTCTTGCAGATGCCCATCTACAATTATTTGAGTGTACAAGGATAAATTACTCACACATGAGTAATAGGAAACAAGCCAATGCCACAGTAATATCCATGTCATGCTTAAGGATCAATTGAATTCAAATGCAGGACTTAGAAGACGGGTGATAACTACACATGACACAAAGTTAATATGTTAAATAGTATACTTGAAAGTCCTTGTTATACAGTAAAAATAATATATCATAAGTCCATAAACTGCTGGTGGAAATTTCAAAAACAAAAAGTAAAAGGGAAAAAAGAAAAAAGAAAACAAGAAACAATAAATATCTTCTAAGTCCAGTCATTTCAGTACAGCGAGCAAAGCTGCAAAATTGTAACAACTACCACCATCTCACCAAACAAAAAGAGACAAGGGCGTCGCAGATTAACAACAAAAGCAAGCTTTTTTACGTTAAAAACCATATACATATTACAACGATCCATTAAATAAGTAGCTTTCCCATCACACAAAATACCTAAAGACTTTTTCAAGAAATCCTACAAAACCTATGAAACTGGAATCCTCGAAAATACAATGTCCTTTGCTTAAAAATTCTTTTTATCTACAATTAGCATCTCCACTTTTGTGCGTCTCTTATTGCCAAATAAACCACAAAATTAAAGGGCTCTTCACAAGACAGCAACAAATATTCTCATCCAAATATTAGTGACAGAAATAAAAATAGAAATACTGCAGGAAGAAAACCATCATTTATTACCTTCGCTCTCCTGCCAAAATATTTGACGTCATCTTCCAAATAACATCCCAAGCTCATCCAAATAACACTTATGGTCTAGCAATGAAGAAGTACAATTCAATCAGCAACCTATGCATTTAAACAAGCTTCTGCATTTCCCATAAATAAGCCCAGTTCTCGTGTAGAATAACAAAATACGCATAGTGGGGAGTTAAACAACACATTTACATGGTAAATTTTGAAATCCACTCGAAAAGACCAAGAAAACATGCTCGGGAAATGAAATCGACCCTAATTTCTTACTTCTTTTCCCTTTCTTGCTGTAGCTATAAAAGATAATATCATAACTTCATTGCACCATTAAAAACTATATATCCGAGAGAGAGAGAGAGAGAGAGAGAGAGAGAGAGAGAGAGAGAGAGAGGGCAAAGAAGGTACTAGTAAAGGCAGAATAGGCTTCCTTATTTTAAAGAAGGCAATACATGATTTGATTTATCAAACTAACTAACACCTAAGTAAATCCTGTAACATTTCATGGTTAAGAAAAACTAACTAAAGTTCACGTCTTTAGTAATCCCAAAACCTAAAACTGAGAAATAGTTATGTGTTTTCTAAATTATTCAATCTCGATTAATAAACTATAATAGTCAGCAAACAGAAACAAAGTATGAAAAATCTCTCCTTCTCAATATGTCATTCTTCCCAGCATGAGCATCCAATACCAGAGTTTAGAAAAGTAATGACACGAACCTCAAAATTTATTCAATTCCATTTACACAAACTGAAAACGTTAATCAATAACATATAGCTCAAAACCAAAAAGTTAGTGACTGAAGAGAATAAAAGCCCAACTATCCCAAAGCAGCTAACTTTCTCACATTCACTGATCCCTTGAGACTATTTACTAATAATGATATGCACATAAAACTTATCAGCATGCTTAAAATCCAGTTTTCCCTCAACTTCAAGGTAACTCAAAGTGAAACCAATAAAACACTTTTTTCTCACACCTTTCAAAAAAATTGATAAAAAAATACACTCTTTATCAAACTCCTCTCAAAACCCTAATTTTTAATATGGTTATCAACAATAACCCAAACACCACCTAAAAGATGAGAACTTAATCATATAAACATCATGGCATTGACAGAAACAGACTCCAAAGAGCATCAAGAACTGAGCTTTTCCATTATTTCTCACTACATATTCCGATTCTTTATACATAAAAAAAAATCTAACTTGCGCACTGAAAACATTTTAAAAAATTCAATACAAAAAAAAAGTGTAAGATTAAAAACCCCAATACCAATGTAACCTGATGGAGGACATCAACGGAGCTGGTCGGATCTTCGGGAAACTCTGATCTGTTTAAGAGTTTAATTTAAATTCTTTTCAATATCCAAAAAAGATATATAGAGAGAATTTGATAAAGGATATAATATCTATAGACTATATTTTGGAAATCTATAGTCTAAAGAGAGAGGGGATGAAAGAGGGAAGACGAAAGATGACGATTTTTCGTTAGTGTTTGTGAAGCCGATGATCGGAGAGAGACTGGGGGGATCGGATTTTGAGAGGGTCGGGGCGTTGGTGAAGGGTCGAACCGTGACTCACTCTATTCAACTATGTATTGAACGCATACCTGATCGCACTGTCAAACAGACAAGACCGGACCGATATGGTCTGCTCAAGCTATTTTTAGACGAATCAGGATATTACAGTCCATTTATTTGCGGACTTCTAAGTGTCAGGTTCATATTCGATCCCTTTATAATCTACGGACTTACGGACTAACGAATGGATTTTTTTTAATTTGATAAAAAAGAACTATAAACACATTCAAACTAAATATAGAAAATTCATTTCCAACTAATATTCAAATTGTTAAAAAAAAGTAAAATAAATGTAGATTTACCGGTATAAAAATCTTGAATTGTGTTTGTAATTAAAAAATAGTTTCAAGAAAGTGTTACTTATATTATATAATTATATATAATAGATAAAAAAAAAACAGACAAAATCATAAAAAATCAGTTTTTTAAGAACTAGAGTTAGAGAATATAAAAAACAAAAATTATTTTTCGAATCGATCTGCGAACTAGTCCGATATGGTCAGCAAAGTATGCGGTCCAAACAAACTCAGACAAAAAAAAACCTGCATATAAACGACCTTAAAATATAAAGTCCATATAAAACATATTTGACCCGGTCCGCAGACTTTAAGTATGTTTGACAATGTGTTACCAGACTCACCAAACACCCTTCCCCTTCCCCTCGTGTTTTTTAACAAAAATTAAAAATTGAAGTTCCCAAAAACATGTTGGATCAAGCGGTGGGAGTTTGGTCTCATTAACTAGAGGTTTTAAGTTCGAGCCCTGTGAATGGAGATGGCATTGTTATGAAAGTAACCTCAAAGTTGGTCCTGCAGTATTCGACTCAGATTAGTCGGTTCGCAAAAATGTGGGTCGGACGTCGGGTTAAGACAAAAAATAGTTCAAAATAAAAAAAATTGTAATTAAGAAATTCTTTTGTATCCTAGATTTTAATTGGGGGTATTAAATGATGGACAAAAATCTCACGATGCGGGGACGATCAATCATATAATTAAAAGATATTTCTCTCTTTAAATCCATTACAAGCTATTCTCTCTCCACTTTCTCTCTCAAAAAATGACAACTTTCATCCGCAAGGGTAACCCAGTTGGTTCGAGGGGTAGCAGATTGTGTAGGATGGCGCATGATCGAATCTTGGCAGCCGTAGTGTGGAATTTTCAACTCTCCAATGTGGGGTTGGCTTCTTGCGGTGGGCTAAGACAAGGCCTCCCACCAATCGAGCCGGTGGGTCACCTTGATTAACATCCTCCACAATTCCTATCGGATCGGGAGATGGGGGTCTTGTGGGCGTGTGTATCGCCTTTTTGTGTAGAAAAATGACAACTTTCTAAAAAATGATTTCATTTCAAGAGTTTTGTAGAAAAAAGATGTAAAGGGTGACAATCTCCTCCAATAGAAGATGGATTTGAGGTAAAATATCTTTAAAAATATTATTTAGTTGCAAACTCATTTTTTTTTGCTAAACAATGTGGTGGTTATCCAAAAAAGCAAACATATTGAAGAAAACAACCTCCATTGCTCAGATTTTACAAGGGTTTGTGTAACAAGCCTTGCCAATAATCAACAAGGCTCGTGAGTGAGAGAGAGTCTTGTCGCATTCATAAGTCTCCCGCCTGCATGGAGCAAGACTCTCTCTCTCACAAGCCTTTTTTATTGTTGGCAAAACTTGCTACACATACCTTTATAAAATATGGGCAATGGTGCTTAATTTTCTTTTTTCTCTTTTGTTTGATTTAAATAGTTATGTTACATACAATAAAAAAAATTCTATAAGAATATCCCCGGGCCCTAGGAGAAAATATTACTATAAGAATGTTATTCCTAACTAGAGTGTTACATAATGATGTAATTTTTAAAATTTTAATTTACATATAGAGAAATTCGCTATCCGTGTACACTAACTTTTTTTGACTTTTTTCTGCTTGCGCAGTTTTGGGAAAACTTCTGATCGGGAGGTCATTTGTGCTCGGATCAGTCTCAAATTTTAACTGGAGGTAGAAGACTAATAGGGCTACATTTTGGACGGTGGAGATCGGATTTCAGCAAGCGGGTTCTGAGTTATAGCCGTCTGAACAATGCTCTGTTTTCTTGGGTGATTTTTCTCTATTCTCATCTCTTTTGTGTAGTAGATGAAGTTTTAGCTTCATTGTTGGTTTGAGTTTACACATATTGGTGTAAATACTCTTTTTGTAACCTCTCTTGATTTATAGTGAAGCTTTTGGAGTGGACCCAATGGTCCCGTTGTTTTTACTCTTCGATTTGAAGAGGTTTTCCACGTAAAATTCTTGGTATTGTGTTTGTTAATTTATCTTTCATTTACTTGCTCTATCATTATTATTGTTCCGCTGCATTTGTTATTGTCATCTAGGGATTTTTGAATTATTGTTTGGTGTCCTACGATTTTATTCAAGTTTGGAGATATTTTGTCAAGCATAATTGATCTTGTTGTTCGGTTGCTTGGACTATATTGTGGTTTCTCCTCAACAGAGAGCAAGATCATCATCCTTCTCTCTGAAAAGAATCCCACCTTCAAGGCTCCTCCATCTCTTATGATTTTCTGACCTTAATTCCCTTCCTGGGGAGCTTCGAAAAGCCGGTGAAGCAAGCATCTAACTTATCCAGCCAATTCAATTCAATCAAACTTCTTCATAATCCTAGATATCCCTTTCAAGAACAAATCATTCAATTTCCACAAATATCAATCCAAAAACATCAATCAAATCCTACTTTGCCCCCAAAAAAATCCAAAAACAACCCGAAATTAGTAACAAAATCTCACTTCAAGATAAGATATCCCTCTTTAATTAATGTAGGGGTCCTAAAAAATCCAATCTTGATTATCTGAATTGCCTCAAGATGCAAAAACCAAACTACTCAAAACTCTCAACTCCACAATGTGATAAATAAAACCAACAAAATTCAACTCCTATGAATTGAAAAAATGCTGAAAATTGAAACCCACAAAGAAAAATTTCAGCTAAGTTGCGCCCAGTACCTGGAACAACTTCAAAGAAATCCCAAAAGTCGAATCTAATGGATCCGGGATGGAGAAGATCAATGGAAGATCCAAGCGTGTTAAGAAATCTCTAGAAGAAGTAAAGAACCCGTTTTTTTTTTTACTGGTGCTCTGCAATTAGAGGTAAGGTTTAGAGCCCGACCTCGGGTTTGGGTCTTGAAGAAGGGAAATGAAAGAGGAGTTTTTTATTTTGGAGGGAAATCAATTTCGGACAATTAAGCCTTTAAAATGGGTCACCTGTGCAAGACACGTGACAATTTTGGCATTTTTTTTTGTCGGATTCCTTATGTTGACAAACGGAGCATATCCGTAAATTAACAAGTCTCTAAATTAAAGTTAATACTATTTAGAGAAAAACAAAAAAAGTTGGTGTACAAGGATAGCGGATTTCTATTTACATATATTATATAAAACATGTATATAGTTTATAGGAAAAAAAAACATATGATGAATATCGAGCCCAAGATTCCAAAGAATTACTTAAGGAAGTCCAAGACAAGGCACAAATGCATCGAAATGCGCCTGCCTTAGACTTTTGTCCCAACCGCGACTTAGCTTATCTCGGAGGGAGAAAATCGTCACTTGCAACTTAATGGCGAAGTCCCGGGCGCCATAAAACCACAATAAGTTCTCAGAATATCCATCTTGAGATTCACTCCTATAAATACTAGTATTCACTCCCAATTTGGGACACAGTCTTACATTTTTATGAATGCTCTTTAGTTCCTTCAATTATCATTTATCATTCGCTTACTAACTTAAGCATCAGAAACGACTGGGGTCAGCCTCTCCATTTATTTAACTTTTTTTGTGCTTAAGATTTGAGGAGAGCAGGTACCTCCAGAACAAGGACGCATCATAATTGACACTCACCGTTTTGATGCACGGACAATAAATAACATATTGCAAGCCCTAGGGGCTAATGTGATCAATCTTGTTTTGATGATAACAAGGCATTGAGAAGTTCTAATGTTTGTGTGAGCTTGTGTTTCAATGATAAGTTATTATTAACTCATACATGCATTGAAAGGTAGCTTCTTGTGGACATCAAACATCATTCTACAACAAAAAGAAGCTACATTTTGCAAGTCTCCATAGCACAAGACAAAATGTCATCCATCATGCTAATGGAATATATTGCAAAATCAAAGGAAGATTAACAAGTGTTGAAGTCCAAGATGCTACAACTTATCAAGACTTCAAAGGACTTCATCACAAGAAGAGGTTGACCAAAGGTCTCGAGTCCAAGCTCAAAGAGGAACTCACCTTGAAGACTAAAAAGAAGATTAGTCAAGATTCTTATAGGTATATTCTTGTGACTAATCTTATTTGATGAATGATAGTTCATAGTATGATGAAGCTCATACTCTTGCATGTTTTCAAACCATATTTTATACATTGATTTAATCTTTCAAAGGTTTTGTAAAACATATTTTAAGTGTTAGTTTATACCTAAAATCTTTAAAGCACTTTAAATATCTTAAAAAAACACTTAGGCATGAGTTTGAGAACATTAAAAGTTGACCAAGTGGAAAAACCACTTATGGACTGAAGTCCGGTCGACCGAGTCCTAGACTTCGGGTGACCTGATGAAGTCCAGTCGACCGACATGTGTTGTCTGGTCTACCGAAGTGTCTTCTGTACTTTGTCACTTTTGAATGTTCCAAGACTCCAACGACTATAATTATCTCGGAAGACCTACTTCAGGTCGGTCGACCGGCATTTGCCTAGTTCGACCGGACCACCATTTGCGATCAACCGAGATCAATAAAGAAGGCTTTGAACTTAATTTTGGAACTACTTTGGGCGACCGATTGCCTAGTCGATTGATCGAAGTTGTCCTGTCAAGGAAAAAATATAGCCATTGTAACTCGATTTGTTTGGAATTTTTGGACCCTATAAAAAGCCTTTAGGGCTGAAATTTGTGTTTTGCTCAACCCAATAGACGGGCCTTATTTTACACATTTTAGACAAGCAAATCAAACACTTTATTGAGCTTAATTCTTCCAATCATTCATGAAAACATTTATATTTGAGATATAGCTTCATCTACATATTCTTCCATTCTCAAATATGAATTAGAACTTACATTGTAATATCCAATCCTTAGAGGGATTTCTTTTTTCTTGAGCTTAAATATAAAATCTGATGTGTTGAGATTATCTTTCTTTGTAATGGGTTGAGTGGCAAGGCTTGTTTGTGAGAGTGGTGGTTTTGGGCCTCCGTTAATTGTAGTGTATCTTTTTTTGTAATCATAGGAACTAGAGTGAATGGTGAACCCGAAATAGAAGTAGGGTGATTTGTTCGTAAAACCTTCTCACTTAGTAGACTCGGTTAGAGAAAGAGTTCCCAAGGGTGGAAGGTTACATGAGTGTGTAAAAGACCATTAGTTGGTTTGTCATTCCTTGTAATCTCTCAAGACAAGCTAGTGGAAAGTTGCCAAAATTCTTGGGTGTGTCCTAAGGTAGTGGATGTAGATATTTGTGATAACCACTCTACATCCTTGTGTTTGATCTTCTAACTCTATCTCTTTACTTTCAAGTTCTTACTTTATACTTATGTTTATATTCACATGAACTTGATTGTATGAGCTTTAATTATTTATATAGAGTTGATCAATTTACTTGTTATCTCTACCCTTGGCTTGGGCATAGGAATTGAATTTAGAGATCCTTATAGCTTTATATATCTCTTGCTAAATGCTATTCCTCATGACTTGTGTGTTTGTACTTACAAGCTTTGCATATAGAAATATGGACCTAGACAATCCTTGATCATATTCATTGTCTTGTATACCTATGTGTTGTATATACACACAAGTCATGATGAAGAACTGTAAGGTTCGACTTAAGTTGAGCCCGATCTTTCTTCAATTCTCGAACTAGTTTCTAAGTGAATTTAATCAACGCAACACTAAGGATGGCTAATTAACAATGGAGGCTGAAACACCACAAAAAGAGAAACTATTCTTGTTGATACAGTAACTCAAGAATGAATGAATTTCTAATTAGAAGTTCAAACACGAGAAGCTAAGGAATAACCTTACCAAAATATCAATATATCTAACGTCAGTATAAAGGTGGCCGAAATCTCCCTTAAATAGGTTGAGATTTCGGTTACAACCAAAAAGGAAGAATCCTTGAAGAATTAGGACTCTTGGAAAACAACTTGCTATCAAGTAAAACACTTAAACAAGAAGAGTCCTAGTAGATGTGGAACTCTTAACAACTAGATAACCAACTAACTAACACATGGACAACATGTCCTTTATTATAGCAATACTACTTGCTATACACGAAAATAATGTAAATAACATGCTGAAAATAATTAAAGTCTAGCATAGACTTTAATTGTACAAAGACTAAAATGCCCTTTAATTTCGTCCCAATTCTGGACAGCTTGTTGGGCCAACTTGTACGACGATTTCGGATATTAAGAAGGCATAATCTGATCTCGTGATCTTCATGAAAGTTGTAGATCTGTCTCTTATATTTAATATGCAACTGGAATCAGCTCCATTGGATAACTGGATCGAAAGTTATGACCATTCTACCAAACTGTTGTAAAGCTGTCCAATCCCTCATCATCTTGTATGATTACTAAAATGCCCTTCTTAGCCTCTTTGCTTGATAGGGCCTAATTGTACACTTGTAAACTTGAGAGGCTGACTTGTACAACATTCCTAGATGTAACTTAGCATCCTCTTTATACTTTAGAACTTGGGTCAATGATGTTGATAGTTGTTTCACGTCCCTTATTCTAATCCTCGTTATTAGTCTATGTATGCGCTCCTTTGGCTTGGGCAGCCTCGAGGTTGGTACCGTATCATCCCCTCCCCCTTGAAAAGCCTGATTCATCCCCGAATCATCATCACGATCAGCCACATAATCTGAAAAAATTTGCAAAAGGGAGCAAGTTAGAAATATAAAAAGTAGAATGCCCATCGTACTTACCTTGTAAAGAGATTTTATGGCGGCTGTCCCAAAAGAATTGTATCTCTCTTTTCTCCCTTGTGGCAGCAAGCTTGTTACGATCACGAACAAAATGCTTACAAAAACCTGTCAACTCAAATGATGAACGAATGCGATTTGAACTAGTTGTGTTCGGCCATTCCTCAATTGTCCTAACTTCTGCCGGTTCAACTTTAATTCTTTGAAAACTCATGATGCAACTAAGAAGGTTAATAGAATGAGTGTAATAAATATACTTTTCAATCTTAGCATCGAAGGTTTGTGTATTTATAATAGAAAAAACAGCCCTAAGATGTTTACTAAAACGCTCTCGGTTTTCACTATCAATAAATATATTATCAAAGCAATAAATCGGATGTCTATAGTTGAAAGTTATGTGATTAATATGTATACTATCCGTATATATTCTAAAAGCCCTTTCATGCTTTAGTATAATATTTTCCGGAATAATATAAGCATTAAAAGACTTAATTGCCTTCTTCCTTGCAAGAATTAAATCACCTTGGTTTTGAATTTTCTGATTTTTAACCAAAGATGGTTTATACCTTTCACGATTTTGAAGGCTTATACATAACTAGGGCTGTTAGCGAGCCGAATCGAGCCGGTTTTGGGCCAAATCGGTTCGGATCGTTAAGAAAACCGAATCGATCGTTAATCGGTTCGTTAGTCAACCGATTCGGTTGTTCAATTCGTAATCGGTTCGAAATAAAATCGTACAAAACCGATTCGTTAATCGAACCGTATCAAATCGCGCAAAACCGGTTCGCTAATCGGCTCGGAAATCGTAATTCGCATAAAATCGTAGTTCGCATAAAATTGTAATTCGGTTCGTTAATCGGATCATACTATTACAAAGCTAGGGCTGTTGGCGAACCGGTTAACTCGCAAATCGCTCGTTAACTCGCAAATCGCTCGTTAAAATCGGTTCGCTAACTCGCTAAAATCGGTTAACTCGTAAATCGCTCGTTAATCGGTTCGTTAAAATCGGCTCGCTAACTCGCTAAAATCGGTAGAATATTATTAACCGGTTTAACGAGCGATTAATGAGCGATTTCAAACGATTTACGAGCCATTTTATCGAATCGTAATCGGTTCGTTAACGAACCGAGCGAGTTAGCGAGCCGATTTTAACGAACTGATTAACGAGCGATTTGCGAGTTAACAGGTTCGCCAACAGCCTTATACATAACCCTCTCGGAAACTCCGTAGGGAAGACTTCATGAAATTTCTGAAAAATAGCAAGACTAGATGTAGAAAAAGATGTTAGAGTAAAAGAAAAAGCGTTAGTAAAAAGGTTCCTTGCGGTTCCTTTTAAATCCAACAAAACAACAAGTTGTTTTGCCTAAATCGCCCTATCTACCTTTCCGGGATTAACGTACAAACATTCTTTTCTCACACTTAGAGCGATTGCCTTTTTTCTCACTTTTGGCTCGGCTTTTTCTATGATTTTTACCTCAGATTTTACCTCATGGGTAGGATCACTCGTATTTTTCAACTCACTCTCTTTTTTCTCTCTTGGAACATCATCTAAATGTTGTGAATGAAGTAGCTTTATCGTAACCAAAGGTTGATTCCCATCTTCCGGAAGTTCCTCCAACTTGTCGGTTTCTTTCTCAAAATCAGATTCTTTGGCTTTGTTATCACTAACCCACGTTCCATCATCCAGCATGATCATAGTACTCTTGTTAGGGCAGTCCCTAGCAAAGTGTCCTTTGCCCATACATTTTAAACATTTCCGAACAAGTTTTGGAGTAGAATTTACCCTCGTATTGACCGAAACGGTTGAATTTTGTGACCTTACTGCCCCAAACTGCCCCGTGGTTGTTTTTACACCAATTTGGACCTCTTTACCCTTGCTTTGGCTTGGAAAAACAGTAGAAAAAATCTGGGACTGATTTGGCTTCTCCCAAGTTTGGAAAGTTTCCGTTTTTGCCCTTAAACTCTTTTCCTTTTGCTGTCTTTCAACCTGCTCTGCATAATCTAACATAGAGGTAATATTATAAAGATTAGCACGTTCTACCTTTGTCCGGATTTTGTCATTAAGACCAGCCAAGAATCGAGCCATTGTTGCCTCATCTCCTTACTAATATCGGCCCGAATCATTGCAATTTGAATTGCCTTGTAATACTCATCAACCGAACTCTCTCCTTGCTTTAACCTTTGTAAACGGTTGTAAAGTTCCTTTATGTAATCTAGAGGAACAAAACGCCGTTTCATCACCGCTTTCATCTCGGCCCAAGTTGCAATTTCTGGTTGTTCCACTTTTATCCGTGTCTTGGTTTCATCATTCCACCAACTAGAAGCATATCCATAAAACTCCATGGCTGCTAGCTTTACTTTCTTTTCCTCCGAATAGTTATGAACAACAAAAACATGGTTAACTTTATGAATCCAATCAAAAAATAATTTGGGATCATTTGTACCTTCGAAAGACGGAATCTTCGTCTTGATTGAATCAAGATTGTTGTCATAACGCTGAAATTGGTCCCCTCTTCTCGGCTAAAAAATATGATTGTTGATCACCCGATTTGGTGGCGGATTTGGAGGTGGGCTAGGCTGCTCAACTTCATCAACTAATTGATCATCAATCTTGGTATTATCCCAAACCTTACGTTGCGGATTTCGAAGCTCTAAAGTTGCCATTCGTCTCATATCAGCCACGTTTCTCGCCATATCCTCTATCATCTTATACATCTTTTCTGGATCAAAGTTTTCACCTTTCTTTGATGGAGATCCCTGAAAAGACATCTTTATAATTAAAAAAAAAAACACACAAAAAACGTTAGATAGCAAAGAAAGATTCACTCTTTATTCCAACACCGCTCGTATAGAACTTCAAACTCTAGATTAAAGAATGGGTTCCTAACTTGTTGCGTTGTCACAAAGCTGAAAAAATAAGGAAAGAAATCCTATCTTTGACCTAAACGAAAAGCTTTAGAAAGAAAAAGATGAAGAAAACGAAATCCTAATCGAGAATGGAAACCGGTTCTTGATGATCTTGAACTTCTTGAATTTTCTTGATATTCTTGATTCGGATAAACAGTACTCCGTGAATAGTATTATGTGAATAGTAATCTGTGAACAGTAACCGTGAACAGTAATTTCGGGTTTTCTTGATTTTTCCCTTGATCTTGACCGAATGTATCAAGTAGTGAGGCTCTATCGCTTTCAATACTTGATGTATGGGATGTATCTCGGCTCAAAACAACAAGGAGGAACGTTGCCAATTCTTGGACGAGGCTCTATTGCTTTCGTTGGCAAGAAGTTTGCTTTTGTCTTTATAGCTCTCTATTCTATACTTGGCTACCAATTTCTTTATACCAAGTGGCTTTTTCTTTTGTAATCGGCTGCCTTTTTAATTCTTTATGCCGCGGCTCTTTTTGTGTCAATCTAGCATACAAGAAAAAATTTGTGCGTAGGGTACATCGGGAATTGGAGAAGAACCTTTTGCTCTGATACCACCTGATGAACAACTGTAAGGTTCGACTTAAGTTGAGCCCGATCTTTCTTCAATTCTCGAACTAGTTTCTAAGGGAATTTAATCAACGCAACACTAAGGATGGCTAATTAACAATGGAGGCTGAAACACCACAAAAAGAGAAACTATTCTTGTTGATACAGTAACTCAAGAATGAATGAATTTCTACTTAGAAGTTCAAACACGAGAAGCTAAGGAATAACCTTACCAAAATATCAATATATCTAACGTCAGTATAAAGGTGGCCGAAATCTCCCTTAAATAGGTTGAGATTTCGGTTACAACCAAAAAGGAAGAGTCCTTGAAGAATTAGGACTCTTGGAAAACAACTTGCTATCAAGTAAAACACTTAAACAAGAAGAGTCCTAGTAGATGTGGAACTCTTAACAACTAGATAACCAACTAACTAACACATGGACAACATGTCCTTTATTATAGCAATACTACTTGCTATACACGAAAATAATGTAAATAACATGCTGAAAATAATTAAAGTCTAGCATAGACTTTAATTGTACAAAGACTAAAATGCCCTTTATCTTTAATATGAAACTGGAATCAGCTCCATTGGATAACTGGATCGAAAGTTATGACCATTCTACCAAACTGTTGTAAAGCTGTCCAATCCCTCATCATCTTGAATGATTACTAAAATGCCCTTCTTAGCCTCTTTGCTTGATAGGGCCTAATCGTACACTTGTAAACTTGAGAGGCTGACTTGTACAACATTCCTAGATGTAACTTAGCATCCTCTTTATACTTTAAAACTCGGGTCAATGATGTTGATAGTTGTTTCACGTCCCTTATTCTAATCCTCGTTATTAGTCTATGTATGCGCTCCTTTGGCTTGGGCAGCCTCGAGGTTCGTACCGTATCAAGTCATCTAAGTGATATTCATTTAATTCACCTTATATGCTTAATGAACATAATTGTTGTTAGATTAAATAGCACTAAATGGCCACAAACTATTTCATATTTCTGTTTCTAAACAAATACATTTATTTTAGTGGTTTATAGCCATCAACAATTTACGAACTGCAGGTCTTATCTCCAGTGACAAATTTCGGCCAATTTTGTTTAAAAAATCCCACACATGCCCGACACATGAGGGACATTTTTGTCCAGAAAATTTTGGAACCCATTGTTATTTCTCAAGCTGCATCATCTAAAGGGAAAATCCCCAAAAAATTCTAAGAGAAAAGTTGCCATCATCTCCATACTTGTTCTTGGGAAAACAACGATATTGCCATAGAAGTTTATCAATTTTTGTAAAACTAAGATTTGAGTCTTCAATTGAACAATGTAATCTGCAGTTTCCAGAAACAATTCATTGGCTTTTATGTCTTCTCCTCATTCAATGTGGACCGGTATATGGTTTTTCAGAGCCTCCAATTTTTCCGAAACCGAAGCACAACCGCTGGCGCTGGGGGCTCCGCCACCGTTGCCGATCAGTATTCTGGAACTCTTATGAGGCTTACACGTTTGATTTCTATGGGAATTTGACACATCCACCTGCTCATCTTCAAGATTATGTTTGTCCAACATTAGGTAAAACATCTCATCATCCTGTCAGTAGTGTGATCACTTATGAGCTTCTAACACCAGATCATAAATCCTATGTCTATGCTTTGGATGTTGAAACTGAACCTCATAATTATTCAAAGGCCATACAGTCTCAGGCTTGGAGGGAGATTATGAATGCTGAACTCAAAGCCCCTTGAAGATAACCAAACCTGAACTCTTGTACCTTTACCTGAGGGTAAACATCTCATTGGCAACAAATGGGTGTTTAGAGTCAAATTTAAATCTAATGGAGAGTTGGAAAGATACAAAGCTAGGTTGGTAGAAAATGGGTATACACAACAAGAGGGCGTTGATTATCTTAATACTTTCTCACATGTTGCAAAGATGACTTCTGTTAGAACTTTGTTAGCTTTGGTTACTGCTAAAGGATGGTTAGAGCATCAATTGGACATCAATAATGCCTTTTTACATGGAGAGTTCCACGAGGAAATTTATATGACACCACCACCTGGTTATGTTGATCCTAATAGCAATCTGGTTATGTTGATCAATTGGACATCCATAATGCCTTTTTACATGGAGAGTTGCATAAGGAAATTTATATGACACCACCACCTGGTTATGTTGATCCTAATAGCAACTGGTTTGCAAGTTGAAAAAAATTCTTATATGGACTTAAACAAGCAAGTAGAGGGTGGAATGCCAAGTTAACTTCTGAGCTCATCAAGTTAGGATTCATGCAATCTTGGCATGATTATAGTCTCTTCATAAAGAGAAGTTCTGAAAGTTTTATTGCTCTTCTATTCTATGTACATGATGTTATACTAGTAATCAATAACAAGACTGAGTTTGACAGTGTTAAACAGTTTAAGATCAAGGACTTTGGGGAACTCAAGTATTTTCTAAGCATTGAAGTGTTTAGAAATACAGAAGGAGTAGTACTTTCACAAAGAAAGTATGTACTGTACCTATTGGAAGAAGCTAGATATATTGATTGTGCTCCTGTTAGCACACCTATGGAAGCAATTACCAAATATTCTCACACAAATTCAGAAGCCTTTCAAGATGTCACCTCTTACAGAAGACATATAGGAAAATTGCTATATTTGACAATCACTAGGCCAGACATTTCATTTTATATTCAACAGTTAAGCCAATTTTTAGATAAGCTTACTATAAGACAGTTCATAGAGTTCTAAGATACATCAAAGAAGCTCCTGGACAAGGCTTGTTTTATCCATCACTGAATGTCTTAGAACTCAAAGCTTATATTGATAGTGATTGGGCAGAGTGTGTGGAGACTATAAAGTTTGTGATGAATGTGCATCTTTCTTGGTAATGCTTTGATCTTTTGGAGATCAAAGAAGCAACCTACTATTTCTAGAAACTCAGCAGAGGCTGAGTATAGAGATATGGCACTCACAACTTGTGAGGTTCAATGGCTTGTAAATATGTCAGCTGATTTAGGTGTTGTGCAAAGAAGAGCAGTTCCTCAATTTTGTGATAGTAAAAGTGCTCTACATATAGCTGAGAATCCTATCTTCCATGAGAGGAAAAAACATGTTGAGATTGATTGCCACATTGTGAGAGAGAAATACTTGGCAGGCTTGATAAAGCCATTACCTATAAGCTCAGAAAGGCAGCTAGCTGATGCATTCACAAAGCCTTTAGCATCTGCCGGGCTGAAGTGTTTGATACAAGGTTTGGGTTTGTATAATATGTTTAGAATTCCAACTTGTGGGGGTTGTTAAAACAAAAGATGAAGAAGAAAGATTCTCAAGATGGAATCAAAACTAGCAAGGAACTTGAGATGCAAGAAGATGCTAAGGATAGAAAACATACTTCATGTTGCTGGAAACATCAAAGAAGAAATGAGCTTGGGTCGAGGATTAATTGGGCTAAAGATTTTGGATAAAAGAAGACTTTGGGCCAGACCATTCTAAAAGGAAAATAGAATCCCAGCTTATTAAATAAAGTACATTACTTTGTTTAGATTAGGTCCTTGTAATTACAACCCAGTAGATTAGATTAGGATTTATTTTTTAGATATTTTCTTAATCTTTATTCTGATTGGTTGCCAGTTAACCAGAACGGTTATTGCTTTAACCGCCAAAACCAGTGTATGAAATGGAGCTTTTGAGCTCTTTTGCTAATTAATGAAAACCAGAAAATTTCCCCAAAATGTTTAATGCTTTTGCTCTCTATTTTCTTCTTCGATCTTTGCACTTTAACAATCAATACCATCAAAATTAAACTCCACAAAGGCACAAATTACCGCTGCCTTAGCCTTGATTCTCCCCGAAATTAAATCTACTTACAAAATTCTAAAAGATTGGGCTTTCTCTATAGACTCCAAAGCGATGAAGGAGATATATCCTCAAGCCATGAAAGAAATGATGATACTTACACAAACCCAAAATTGTTCTCCCATTTTATGGCATCTCCTATTTGGGATGTTTTCTAAAATTCTCCATTTTCTTCTCTTCCTTTCTCTCCTCTCCAAGAATTCCAGATTTCTTAAAAAAAGAAGAGAAAAGAAAAGAAAAATTAGAGATGGCAAAATACATGGAGTTTTTGGATGCAGGTATTAGAATTGCCACCAGATTTCATTTCCACTGCCCCCTCCCAAACCGCTTGGATGTATTACCACGAACATCCTCCGCCGCAGCACCACCATGATGGTTTGGATCGGGTTTTTGGGTACGGAGGCTTCGGGGTGGCGGCGTCGACGCCAATGATGATGGGTCATTTTTTGCCGTCAAAGTCAAAAGATGGTGATGGGTATACGGAGGCTCCACTTCTCGTGAAGGAAGTGGCTGAGGGCTAATTTAATTAGTTACCATATTCTTTTGAGAAACATTTTTGGAAAATAATATTGTAATCCTTTTTCCTTGCATAGCCAAATTACTTAATAATAAAAGCCTATTATTTTGGAATTTATTATTAAAAAAAATTGATATGTATCAATTATTTAAGAATGGAGATAGTAATTTATAACTATGTTATACAAATACATATAATTAATATATATAATAAAAGTTCTTGTGATATGTTGGTTTATGATTTTAATTTTAATTTTTACAATGAAGACGGGTTATGTTTGAATCCCCGCCAATTCATACTATACTACTTTGAAGTAAATATTTTTTAAATAATTATTTTAGGGGATGCAACGAGAAAATCTACCACCAAAACTAATAATAAAATTTTGATAGTTTGCTTCAACTTTCTATGTGACGGGAAAATTTCATCGCAATTTTTTGTTATTTGGGGCGAAACATTTTGCATCGAACGAAGTCCGTTGCAAATTTGGTCATTTGCATCAACTTCATATGTGACGGGAGAATCCCTCGCAAATTTTGATTATTTGTGGCGAAACTTCTTGCATCAACTGAAGCCCATCGCCCTTTTTTCACGACGAATTAATTTGCTTACACAAATAGTAATTAACAAACGTAAATGCATATCACTAAACGACGTCGTACCGTTATTTGTGTTGGTGTGTCATTTTTTACGCAAATGACAGTTATTTGTAGCGGTAAACGCCCGACGCAAAAAGTCTCGTCACAACAACCTATAGTTCTATTAGTGTCTCCTTGAAGATGATTATTATCCAACCAAAATGGTGCTAAAGTGTAATTGGTTAGAATCAAATAATGCCCTTTTCAATGCCTTTATACAAAAAATATTGAATACTACTATATAACCCACTGCTCATATGCTCTTGTAAGTGTTCTGATACTCAGAATATTGCAATCGAAATAGAGCTATATATTAGTGATGATATAAGACTTTATTTTTCTTCAACTGTGGCTGATTTAATTCAAATACTATGTATATCCAAATTTTATGCAAGTATATTGGAATGAAGAAACAAATTCATAATGTCTCTATGAAAAATGATTAACGTAAATAAATTGATTGTCAAAAAAACTATTAATTCATTTATTGAATAATAAAAAGTAAAAAAAAAATACATAACATTATACATATGGGGGTAACAAAGCTCTCCTATGTTATTGAAGTACAAACTGAAATAAAGAAACAAAAAAACTTAAAATGATATTTATTTGTTGTACATAATTTTGTGAATTTATGGGAGACGAAACATCACTTTAGCAGGCGATAGGAAGGAACAACGGCCAGATGGTCTTCTCTCGATACTGCCAAACCAAGAGCTTCAGTCATATTTAAATCAGCTGCTTTCATACCATTTGGAAGTTCCCAATCGAAGCAGTGAACCAATTGCGCTACCACCAAACGTATAATCGCGAGCCCCAAGTACTTAGCAGGGCAAGTTCTTCTACCAGAGCCGAATGGTATAAGTCGAAAATCGCTCCCACAAATGTCTATAGGATTATCAGCAAACCTCTCTGGCAAAAATCTCTCGGGATCTTTCCATACATTTGAATCCATTGCAATGGCCATTGCATTTATTAGTATTCGCGACTTCTTTGGTATATGGAAGCCATCAATAGTGCAATCTTCAATCGACTCGCGTGGTAATAGAGGCACTACAGGATGAACTCTAAAAGTTTCTTTTATTACCATGTCCAAATACTCTAGTCCTTCAATGTCTGATTCCTCCAAAGTCCTTCCCAACCCCACTTTTTCTTCTAATTGATTTTGTAATTTCTTCATCACATTGGGATTTTTTAGCAGCTCTGTCAATATCCATTCCACCGCTGTTACTGAAGTTTCTATTTGTGCTAACAACATATCCTATGAACAAACAAATGTGAATCAAGTTATTAAAACAATATGTATATTATTGAAATTCTCGTAAATTATTGGAATTGTCTCTCAACAATGTTGCACAAGTCGCTAGTCACTAGTCGGTCGCCAAACTAGAAAGTAGTCGGCGACTCGTCGGCTTACCTAGATTACAAGGGATTTTTTAAAATTCCCTTACAAAGTCCATCCATAATAATTAAATTCATTACCATAATAAGTAATAACAAGTTCAAATACTAAAATAATCGATTTGACCAATTTTTTATCGACTTTGACTGATTTTGACCGATTAAATTATTCAACTGATTTTCTTTTCCCGACTTTGACTGATTTTTAAAACACTGTCACTCAATAATTTTAACGTAAATATCTAAAACAGATGGTGATTTTCAAGCGGGAAGAAAAGACCAACGGTTTAGATTTATAGACATTATCCTAACTAAGTACACAAAAGAAGAATGTAACAAAGTTAGCTTACCAGCAAAACAGCTTTGATATGGCGACGATCAAATTCAAAGTCAGCTTCACCAGACTGCAAAATGGCCATCATGGTATCAACGAAGTCTTTGGTTTTGTTTTTGGAGTTCTTGGTTTCAATATGCTCATCTAGGATTTTCTCCAGAAAGCCATCAAACTTCTTACCAAGAGCCTTAAGCCGTCGAGTTAGTCCTTGAAGATCAAGAAAAGCAAGAAAAGGAAAGAACTCACTAAGATTTGTAGTTCCTGTAACGCTCACAAACTCTTGGATCACATCCTTAAAACCTCTCTCGTCGAAATCCTCGTCACTATATTTCTTTCCGAATATCATAAGGCAACTCATGTTCGCAACCATAGAGGAAACAGAAGCACTCAAATTAACAGCAACATTATTAGAAGCCGACTCTTTGAGCGATTCAATCAAATATCCAAGTTGCTCACTTCTCATGGACTGGAATTGATTGATCCTGTTATTGCTAAGCAACTCAACGGCGCAAAGCTTACGCATGTTTTGCCAATAAGGACCGTATTGTGTAAAAGACAAATCTCTTTGCTCATAAGCAACGTACCAGAATGCCTCACTATAAGGTCTGTTTGAGAAATTAAGATCATGCGTTTTGAGGAATTTCTCGGCCGCCTCAGGGGATGAGACAACGATCGTGGGAACGAACCCCATTTGCATATACATTATCGGACCGTATTTTTTCGACAGACGAAAGAGGTCTTTATGTAGATGCCTCCCCAACAAATGGAGATTTCCCAATATGGGAAGGGGTTTGGGTCCAGGAGGCAATCTTCTACGTTTCTTCATCCATAACAATTCATGGAAAATATATGAAATTATAGCCAACAAAAGTGTTGTCCATATCCACTCCATAATATATATCAACTCTTATTTTGGGAATAAAGTATAATCAACTCTACTTTGAGAAGTTGCGAAGCAAAGAAGTATGGAACACTGGGTCTCTCTTACAAATATATAGCAATGGGGAGATAGAGATACGGTCAAGATGCAAAATACTAATTAAATTGAGTTGCCAAGTTGGAAAATGGGAAATACTTAAATCAATGATTTTGTCTTATGGTTAGGATATTGTGCTGAATTGTTTTGAAAAACTTGCACAATAATTGTGACTAGTATTGTTAAAAGGACCAAAGTCCGTGGACCTGTTCATAATCCGCACTAAATGAATTGGGTATGGACTTAAAAGTAAAAGTTCGTTTAAATGCGGGTATTTTGGGTCCGGATCCATTTGGATCTGGACTTTGCGTACCGGACTAGTCTGCAAAATTAAAATATAAAAACGGACCTGGACTTTGCTGACCGAATACAGACTCATCAGCGGATAGTCCAATATATATAATTTCTTTTATTTTTATATATCAATATCAAAGATTCAAAGTTTTCCAACCCAAATCCCCTCTTCTCCATCTTCCTCTCTCTCGACTCTCTAAGTCTCATACTTTCTCAACCTCTCAACTCCAGCCGGCATTCACCTCTATCACATTTCCGTCTCTTTCGTCGAACAATTCTAATCAATTCGATTGGAAATCGATTAATTGTTGATGGGTACAACAGCTCAACGGGGTTTGTTACTTTGTTTGTGAACTAACACACATTAATTAGTTGCAAAATTTCTATATATATAAAAAAAAATAGTTCAAGCGTTGTTGTTGGGTATCTATTTTTTGTAAGGAAGCAGAAGAGATTTGAAACTATGAAAAATGGGAGATGTAACCTAACAAAAAAAAATTACAATTCGTTTACCTCTTTCTTTAAATTTCAAGCTTAACATCTCATGACACCAAACTAATTAACTTTTATAAAATCAATTAATAGTATGTATCTTGATTTTGTCATTTATTAGCTACATGGATACTGAATTTATTTGGGATGTAGACTAGTATTGAGTTGCTACTTTTTTGTACCTTGATAAGATGAAGTTTTCATTATTGATTTTTGGTCGGTCCGTAGTTTATTGAGATGCAACATACTAGCTAGTTTTTCATTTACTAGTTACATTAATATTGTCAAAAAAAAGATAAAGTCTGCGGACCGGTCCGTAATCCGCAGACTATAAGAGGACTGTGTATGGACTTACCATTTTGAGGTCTGCAAAAAAATGGACTAAGTCCGGTCCGGTCCGTATAGAATAAGTCTGTTGCGGATTTGGACCGGACTGGACTGGACCGGTCCGTTTGACAATGCTAATTGTGACAGTTCACATTGTTCCTTAATCATGAGGTTATGAGTTCGATTCTTGCTTATCATAATGGAGCATATTGCATTTCATGACCAGTAATTTACCTCTTCAAGTCGCTCCCAAAGCGAAATCTTTAATCACTAAAGAGTTCGTGTGGTGAGGGAATTAGTAATTGCTGTTGACAGTAGACACCCACCCCAATCTTGATAAAAAATAAACATATTTATTAAAACTATATTCAACACTTTTTGAGACTGGCAAATAATTGTCTGTACCCATTTATATTTTCATTCATATGCTCAACCATTCATAATTTACCATGTGTATATATAATTAAAAGAAATCTTTACCTGATAAATTTTGAGTGGGTGAGAACAAGAAGGAGAATATACACGTTACAAGCTGTTCTCCCTAGTTGTGACTCATTACTTACCTGACGAACAAATAAGCGTAAAGTACTGATTACATATATAAAATCTAATATAAAATATTATAGAAGATTGAACAGGTGACACACACAGTGGGACTCCCTTATTGAAACGAATAACGGGAGTTTGTTTGATTCTTGATTGGCGTCCGCCGGCGGATAATCAATAATAATTTCTTTATCTTATTAAAATTTGACCAAAGCGTAGAGATTCCTTTACGTCAACTGAGGGAAAACATATCGGAAGAGAAATCATGTCTCGCACTTATATTATATTTTCTATCTTATTAATAATATTCGATTTAATTTTAAGTTATTTTTTAAAATTATAACCTTAAAAATTATGAAAACTAAAAATAAGTGGCATATTTAGCATATTATTATTAGTAGACTGAAAAAATATACAAATGAAATAAAAGATATGTTGTGAAAAAGAATTTCTCACACAAAGAGACGAGACTAAAAAGATAGACAGTTTTCTCTCATCTCCTAAATATCATTTCTGTTATGAAATTAATTATATTGTGGATATTTTTTTTGGTCAGAAAAGATAGGTCATAAATAAATACTAGAGCAAGACAGATTTGAAAGAAGGCTTACAAAGAGTCCCACCGATATGTCTACTGCAATGTTGGCGGATACTATCGAAAGCATGAACATGAGGTATGCAATGCTATTGGAGCCATTGAGAGATGCAAGAAAAATTAATTGGGCAGAGTATTTTGCAGCAGTGATACACCAAAGACTAGAAACAAATAAAATAAAAATGGCTTCAGAACAGAAAAATGTAAAGCCTGTAGGAAATATGCATTTCATGATGGTATGTCCTGTTTACAATTTTTATAATTGCGAATAATAGCTATGTATTACATTCTTAAAAGCTGTAGTGGATATAGTTTACTGTTTTGAATTAGTACAATGATTCAAACTATGCTGCATAATTTGTATAATTTAGGTAAGTAACTATAACATATCATAATAATAGCTATAACATATGTAGATAATAACTATTAAAAGATGTAGCAAGTAGTAATGAAAACTATAATGGTAAGTTGCACCATATATAGCTATCATGTTAGATGTTAGAAGAATAAAAGATTTCAAAGTTTAGGTAAATAACTATATCCTATATTGATAATAACTATTACACATGTATGTAATAGCTATTGGTTATGTACATAATAGCTGTGTTGATATTACAATTTTATATTGTTTTATATTGTTGAACTGTTTTATATTGTTTTGTAACACCTTATAATCTTCTTAAAACATATTCATTATCTTTATTGTTTTGTAACACCTTATAATCTCCTTAAAACATATTCATTATCTTGACTACGTGTCCGGCCAACACACATAAGGACTTACGACAACATCAAAATATTGGGACAATCAAAATGTTTTGGTTAACATGGAAAGCATTTGGGAGATTGGGTTCTCATATATGGATGAGGGAATTTATGTAGGTGACGAGAAGGAAGATGAAGAAGTTCATAGTGAACCTGTACAAAAAAAAAGGAAATCCTCTTCAATACACCAACCAAAAGGTAAAGTTAAGTCAACAGGAAACCGTACTTTGGAAGAACTATATAACCTGGAAAAAAAATATGAGAACAAGCTGAATCGTATAAGAGGACAAATAATTTCAATGAAGGAAAAAGAACAAACAGATCCACCACCAGAAACAGCCCTTGTTGTAGAAAGATTGAAAAACCCAATAACAATTACCTATTCAAAAAGAATGAGAGAGATGTCAGTAGAAGATCAACTAAGATGACTTGACAACTAAGGTGCCTGAGGTATGAGCAAAATAGCTATTTATTACATTAAGAATTATACGTGTCTTATAACTATTATTGATTTCAAACATCTTCATTTGGGAATCTGTCTTTTCCATACTGTTTTGTTTGTAAAAGAATGTTGTTCTATATTACATTAGATTAAACGTGAAGTTGAAGAACATGAAACAACACAAAAGGTAAAAAAAACCAAAGAGAAGAGGCAGAGGGAACCTAAAGTGGAAAGGAAAGGAAAAAACTTCATCGATTGAGAAAAAATGAACAAGTAAATTATCCAATATTGAGAATGCGCTAGTTGAGTATTCTTGGGGTGATGGATTAGAGAATATGGCATTCCTAAGGGATGGACTCATCACCCTAAACAGAGGTGAAATGAGATCAATAAAAAGCGGGGAAAGAATGGAGAGTACGATCATAGATGTTTATGCACACATGTTAAACAGAAGGGAAATACAAGGAAAGACATTTAAACGCTTCTTTTTCACAACAACACTAGCAAGTGTTGCAGCTGGTTCAAACATGGGTAGTGGGGACATAATTGACTTCATTGATGATACGTTATTCAAAACCACACCTTACCTGCCTAGGAACAAAGAAGGAAAGTGATGGATACCGCTTGAAGTTGAAATCGTAAGTTTCCTTTCCTATTATTTTATTTAACTCTTCTTACAGCTATTAAGTACAAAAGATATAGTTATAAATTACAATTTTCATAGCTATTACACCATTTCATTACTTTTTTAAAATCATTCACTAACATCCATTCGATGTGTGAAATATACAGTTTTACATTCCAGTGTGTAGCAATGATCATACTGGCTGATCACAATTGACATGAAAGCGGTGATACTGGTGTTTCAGCAGCCTAAATGTGGAAAGTCCTGTTATCGACCAATTATAAACCGATTGCAGATGTTGTTTTTACATTTCTTTAATCATGGATGAGTGATGTTTTACCACATGATAAAATACCTATGTTTCTGCCAAGTTTCGAGTGGGGCTCAGTTCCAGAACAAAAAAGAGATTGTCCTAACAGTTGTGGTAACTTCTTAGTGAGTATAATGGAACGCTGGGAAGGGCGCATCGCAGTAAATTTGTTTAACACATGGCCGACCTTCAAGTACGATGCTGCAAAGCAGAGAAGCATTGTTTCACAACTGATGAATCAGCCAGAGAACAAAGTTTTAGCATGGAACAAATTACAAGCAATACTGAACCTGGAAATTAGAAATTTATTGTTGTAATGCTTTTTAATGAGATTATGGTCATATGAATGATTTTTAATATATATTATTTTACCGTAATTTGGATTTTATGAGGTTAAAGTATATAAATAATATGTTAAATGAAAGGAACATATCAAGTGTTATGTTCACAATAACACTTTGTCATGAATATAATAACCGTAAGTTATATGAACAATATATATTAATTTATATTAAAATCTACGTAAACTTGTATCATGTTGAAAATTGCAAGACTAATAGTCGTAAGGTATGAAAGTAATAGTTGTAAGCTACTACACTAATAGCTATTACAAATGATATTTACAATTGTCATCATTAACATTACTGAAGTTTATTAACATATAAATAACTCTTAAAATACAGTTTACGTTCAGCACCCAAGCCGAATCCGTCTGATCTGGTACAACAATTCCATCATAGAACACTACAAAAAAAATAGTTAAATAGTTAAATATATATATATTCAAATATATGATGTTCATCATCACTGTTTTTTTACCTAAAATTGTAAGAACAAAGACACATCTCAAATATATTAAATGTAAATACTATGTCATATAATTACAATCACAATAGTTTTAATGTCGCGATAACATTAACATCATCATTACATCTTGGAATTGAATCAAAACCACTGTGATTTGCCAACGAAATAACTGTGGAATCAGAAACAGGAATTGATTGACTAGCAAGCAATCAGGTGAACGAAATTGGTATTTTCCAACTATCGATAATTGAATTATCCATTGAAGGAATCAAAAAAGAAATAAGAAAAGAAAGAACAAGAGAATTTAGGATTTTTTTTTTGTGTATTGAAACTCACGATTATCGTGATTGTGAGGATAAAAAGGCATGTTGCCAAATTTGATTCAGCATTCCGTGATTGTCGGATCCAAAACGCGTTTGGGATTGAACAAATCGCGCAAAAATCGTCCCTTCAAACAGAAAACAGGTGCGGGAACAGGGGGATTTAAAAAGAGATATAGTGTGGCGCGCGTTCTTGGACGGCAGACTGCTTGCTGGCCACTAAATCTAAAAGGTGAAGATCTAGCGGCCAACAAGCAGTGCTGAATGTGCCGAAAATCTCCCACTTTAGCATTGTAGCCAAATGCGGTGGGACTACATATTGATATAAAGAACGTTAGTTGATTTGATTCTTGATTGGCGTTCGCCGACGGATTATCAATAATTATAATTTCTTTATTTTATTAAAATTTGACTAAAGCCTTTGGATGATCAATAATTATAATTTCTTTATTGTATTACAATTGACTAAAGCCTAAAGATGATAAAAGACTCTATTAGTCCCTTATGTCAATAGAAAGGGACAAATATCAGAAGAGGTCTTCTATCTCAAATTTATATTTTATTTTCTATCTTATTAATAATAACCGGTTTAAGTGGCAGTTATTTTTTTTATTAAAAAATGGTAAAATTTTAAAGATAAGTGACATATTCGGCATAATTTTCATATATACAGTCCCTTATATCCTAAGTCAAGAATCTAGACGATCAACCACATAAGATTCATGCTTAAGACTTGAACATAAACATCAAAACTACCCCATGCTATATAGATCAAATTAAAAACAATCATAACATCTCAAAAGGTATAGACGAATAAGAATAGAGGGGAGGGAGGGTTTCAATACGAGCTTTCATCACAAATGATTAATCATTAAGCTCTCCTAATATAACATGCTCAAAAGATCATCAAAATAAAAGAGCAAGAACAAGTTATAAATCAAGGTGTCCCTTACAAAAGCAATCCGTACAAGATATGAAAATATAGAAACCACAACTTCTAATCTAAGGGTACATATGTATAACAAAGGAGGGAAAACATGAAATAGGAAAACATTAGCTTGTTGACGTTCCATCTTAATCCATGTAACAACTAATCCAAATAACATAAGCATGAACTTAAGACAACATGTTAAAAAAATACATGTCATTAAACCTCAAATAACAAACAAAACGCCTAAGTAAACACACAAGGCCTTTTCTAGAACCTCTACCCAAGAATCTCATCTTAAGTTATCTAACAAATCCTTCCGATGTTCATTTCATACTTAGCTTCTAACTATAGATTTAAGCCTAAGGTTCAACAATCTCTGATACTAATGTCACACCCCGTAACCAAGCGATGACCTAACAACGCCTCATCTACCAATGAGATACCGAACCCATATAAGATCATATAACTTCAAAGACTTATCATAAACTCAAAGAATTTAAATCATCCTATAAAAGAATTACAAGTAATTCTTACTTAAGTATTGTTCTTAACATAAATGAAAACATTATTATTATCTTACATGACAAACTAGTAAAGCTATCACATCATAACATATACCGGTTTACTCCTTAAATTCCCCGCCCCAGGTTTCCTCCACGACACCTTCCACATAATCATCCGCAAAATAGTAAGAAGTGGCTACATTAGCCCAGTAAGGTTCAAACACCTTTGGGATAAAACATCAAATAAGACAAAAACGTTTTCCCGATCCAAAAATATTTGAAACATAACTTGACTTAAAACATCTTTAAAATTCTTGTAACAATCTTGTAATGACTTTGAAATAACTTAAGAACAGACATGACTTTTAAATAGAATTGAAAACATCACAAAACTGTCCATACATACATGTGGACAAAACTGTGGACGATGAATTGTCCGACCCTATCGTTTGCGGTATTCCAGACGAATCAGATTACCCGGACCTATCGTCCCCAACCCACCAGAAGCTGCCAATATCTATGCGTACCAAGCTGATGACGAAGCATTCATCTCTTTCTAAGCTTCAAGCTAAAATGGAAGATGTAGATATTTTTAACACTTTCTTCTATTTGCAATAAAGACCCCTGAAGTTTAGCTCTTCTACAGTCCATCCAATGTACTTTCGGTCTTCTACATTTTGGTCCACAAAGTTGGTGACTTTCGTCTTCTTTCATCTAAGTATCTTCCAAGCTTTAATATCTTCCACCTAAACCAAAAGTAAGAGAAAATGGAGTATAAGTAGCATCTTACCCATGCAAATTTGAAATTATGAAACACATTACACAAATTAAAATATTGCTTTAAGAGCAAATATCAACTTCGCAGACTATAGTGCTGGAGAACACGAGGACGACGGGGTCAAGGAAGATGAAGAGGCGGTAGCGGAATATGCCATCTCTGAAATCCAACAACAAACTGCTGGACCAAGTAATGAAGAGACAGTCCAAGAGTTTGAACCTACTCCATCAACCTCCGACCCAGCTATTGCAGAATGGAATATGTCATCATATGGTAACTATGATAATTTTGCTTGTTGGAATGATATGGGTTCCATGGAACTTGTTCCTGAACTGACATATAGGGAAAAAACAATTAAAATATGGAATCCCAATTTTTTCGAAATATGTTTGGGGATACAGTCAAGGATAAACGTGAGGCAATGTTGGCAGTTAACGTGTGGCATGACAACGTGGCCTTGAGGGAGTGGAAAAGAAACAGGAGCAACATACAATGGTTCAGCGGGGTTTGTAAAAAATCAATAGAAAAAAGCCGATGCAGGTGGTACATTCGCGTTAACCATAGCAGGGTGGATGGAATGTGGAAGGTTACCAAGCTTAACAAGGGCCACTACTGCTTGATGGAACAGAACAAAAAACGTAACATGTCCTCCAGCTAAATTGGGGTAAAAATTATATACCTTGTACAGTCTGATCTTGAAATTTCTGTAAATTGATTAGGGCTGCTTGTGTGAATAATATGAGTTTGAGTTGTACATATAGAAAAGCTTGGTATGCCTGCCGACATGCTATAGAAACACTTTGTGGTACATGAAAATCAATTTTCCAGGTACTGTCACAGTATACGCGGGCACTACATGATTCTAACCCGGGTGCTATAGTCAAATTTGTTTACCATCCACAACTTACTGTTAGTGGCCCTAAGGTTTTCAAGGCATTGTTCTAGACATTTAAACTGTTAGTTGACTGTCACAAGTGGTGTCGGCCTATAATTTCAATTGATAGCACACATCTTAGGGGGAATTATAAAGAGGTACTTTTGGTTGCAAGCACTCAGGATGCTAACAATCAATTTTTACCCCTTGCTTTTGCATTGGTCTAATTAGAGGCAACTTCCACTTGGTCACGGTTTCTTAAAAACTTAAGGGAACATGTTGCGAAAGACTTACAAGTTTGTCTTATTAGCGATCGTCATGCCGTCATTCTTAGTGCCGTGGCTAGCGTCCCCGGATGGCAACCTCCAATGGCAGTGCACCGATATTGCCTTAGGCATTACAGGTTAAATTTCCACACCTAAGCAAAAAACAAAGAATTGAAAGATTATGTGTGGATTGCTGCAACCATGGTTTTGAAACCCGGACCGGACCGGACGGTCGGACCGGTCCGACCGTCGATCGGACCTCCGAGTGGTCCAGTTAGGGGCCAAAACCCGTTTTCGTCCAAAATCGCTCTAATTTCACTGACCCGGTGGACCCACCCGAAAATCGGAACGGTTTTGGGAAAATCGGCCGGGTCACAAATACTTTTTTTTAAAAAATTTCTGTATAAAACCGGCGGTGCGGGGCGGTTCACGGCGGAGGAGAAGGAAAAAAAAAGAGAGAAGAGAAGGAGCGCCGGAGAAGGAGAAGAGAGGAACCGGAGAAGGAGAAGGAGGCGCCGGGAAAAGAGAAAAGAGAGAAGAGGAATGGGGGTCGCCGGAGAAAAGAGAAAAGAGGAGAAGATGGCGCCGGAAAAAGAGAGAAGAGAGAAGAGGGCGGCGCCGGGAAAAGAGAAAAGAGGAGAAGAGGGATGGGGGCGGGCGCGCGGAAGAAGAGTGGGAGGGGTAGGCAACGGAAGAAGAGGGAGAGGGAAGCGGCGAAGAAGAGGGCAAAGTGGAGAGGGCAAAGTGGGAGGGGAAGAGGGGAGGCGGCAAGAAGAGGAAGAAAGGATTGTAGGGTTTCTTGTCTAGGGTTGTGTTTAAGAGAATATATATACTCATGACTAAGAGTGCAATTAAAATATTAGCATATAAAATCCTATAAGATAATTATATTACAAATAAGTCCTAAACTATTTATTTTGTAATTATATCACTTTTTTATTTGTAATATTTTAAATTTTACATTAATATTAATATCCAAGTTTATATCAACGAGATATTTATTTAGAAAATTTTGCATTAATTTTATTTTTTATTAATAAGTATATATATTATATTTTTTTTAATATTTATGACGTCACCGGGTCGTTGAACGGGTCGATGACGGTCCGACCATCGGTCCGACTAGTGACCCGTGACCCAGTAACTTTTCCGGGTCAATGCTCGGTCCGGGTTTCAAAACCTTGGCTGCAACACAAAAGAAAAAAAGTAAGTGCGATTTTTATCTTGAACGTATTAAACAAAAAGATGAGGATGCATTTAACTGGTTGATGCAGCAGCCCAAAGATTTGTGGACTTTGGCACACGATGGGGGAAAGCGTTTAGGTTGCATGTCGACAAACATGTCTGAGGCGCTTAACAGCGTTTCGAAACAGTCTAGAGAGCCTTTGAAAGCACTTTTAGAGATAATATTTTTCAAGCTTGTGCATTATTTTGACACACACCAGGAAAACGCTAATAGTTGTCAAATGCCAATCCCTAAGAGAACATGGGATTAGTACTTCACGTGCGAAGAAAAAGCAATAAGTTTGACTGCACAACGACACCACAAAGACCAAGGTATCTATAGGGTCATGTCCTGACATAGAGGACATGGCGAAATCGATCATGGAGGATGCTTCTAAGTATATCCACCCTGTCTATTCTCTCGAGCATTATAGACATACATACAAGTCCATTTTATACCCTGTACTTGATCCCATTCATCGGAGATCTCCTTTTGATATTACACATCACCCTCCTAACATGAAAGGTACGCAGGTGGGTCGACCTCAAAGGCGGAGATTTCAATTGCCTATGGACACAGAGAATAGGGGAACTCAAAGAGAAAAGAAGTGCGGCCACTGTAAACAAGTCGGTCACAATCGGAAGATTTGCCCAATGTTAGCAAATCTTGACCAAGCACCTCCTCCACATTAATTGGATTTCAATTTTACTAATTTGTAATAGTTTAGAATGTATAAATTATCAATTTTGTTAGCACTCGTATAAATTTGTTTTAAATGTATTTAATTTGTTTTCATTCAATATCCACATATTGCAAACATTAAAATGACTTATTATTAAAGTTGACGTAATAAATTGGCAAAAGTATCATTCCCGTCCCTATAATCAAAGATATCGTAAGGGGTTCGATGAATTTGTAAATGGTCACCGGGGTGTAATATTGAAAACACAACAAACTCATCCCACCCCAAAAAATAGTAATCGTCTCCGCCTTCGTCTCTAGCCACTTGGAGTGTCAATTTGTTCTCGTGAAAATTGTGCATGTGTAGTACTTCGGGGATTCCAAGTTGCATTCTAACACGCCATTACATGTAGTTTCTACATATCCACTGTACACGGGAAACAACATTACAACCCATACCTGTAAAAAGAACAAATTTATTACTAAAATTTTAATATTAGAAACGTACCGGTTTAGAAAGTGCCGAATAGGTTTTGTCAATGTCTATTCGAAAACTCTGCCGGAAAAAATCCCCGTCAGAGGGATACGATAATTCGCCCTTCAGGTAACCTATCATAGGCACTCCCTTAACAGAAATATCTAGTACATTCATTGGAGAAGGTATAAAATGAACTTTATTTGTGGGACGAAGATTGTTGTCACGCAAAAATTGTTATAATCATCCGTCTAGGTAGTACGTATCATCTATTTTGGTTACATAAACGCACTATTGATTCCCAAAGTCGTCCTTCAGATAGACAGAATTTGCTAACCCGAGACAAGTTTGCTCCAACCAATGTGTACTTTGATGGAAGCCGCTACCAAAAAAAAAATTACTTGGATAGCTAAACACATTTCATCTAAAAAATTCCACATTACAAAATAAAATACTACAATTTTTCCATCGATTTGATTTCCGACCGCAATTCTAAATTGGTGTCTGAAATACTCTTCCAGGGCGAGATCCATTTCGCTATTCATTATCAAATAATAATAGGGAAGATATGGTTTTTATGGAAATAAATGAGTTGAAGGGTATGAATGAGTTGCAGGGTGTGTTGATGTGAGAAAATGAAGTGAATTTTGCTGATTTTTTTTCAAATTTTGGTGGAGAGTGGATAGGATTTATAATCCCTGAAAAACTGGCCACAAATGACATCCGCGGGGAAAAACTCTCGATCATTTAAGGACGAAAGTGGGATTTCCGTCCTCAATTTGGTCCACATTTGCAAACCCATTATTGTAAGGACGGTGAGAAAAGACTATACACTGCAAAAAAAGGCTGTAATTTGAGAATGGAAGTGGCAATTCCGTCCTCAAGTCACGAATTAATTAGGGTTTGTAGGGTTCGGTTAGGGGACGAAAGTCCTACTTCAGTCCCCGGGCCAAGACGGAAATGGAACTTCTGTCCTGGATGACGTGGCACGACTCCGGTGGGATTCTTGCCACGTCATCCAGGACAGAAGTCCCACTTCCATCTTGGCCCGGGGAACTTCCGTCTCGAACAAAAATGTTGTCCCCCCAAATTTCAATGCCATGTTTTGTCCTTTCTGCTAAATCAGTTCCAGTCTAATGCAAACTCCCATAATATAGGGGTGGGTGGGGAGTTTGTCCCTATAGTAATACTAAAATTATACTATTACGCACGAATGGCTTCTTTTACTTCTTCCCTTTCCTTCACTAAGCCTATCCACCCTATTATCCATCCATCCATTCATCCATCCACCACCACCACCATCACCACCACCACCATCTACTAAAAAACTGGAAAATCTTATTCTATCTACTAGAAAACTTAAGGAACCTGCTCCTTTAGAATCCTCATACATTTCTAAACTTATACCGGCTAATCCAGCTAGTTCATCCATCAATAGGTTATTAGTAAATTTCCATAATCATCAAGACCTTGCTGATGAAACAATCAATTTGCATGGGTCTACAAATTTTATCCCTATAACAGCAGTAGACAAGCTAAGAATTTACAAGCCATGGCAGGGGCACTCATTATTAAAGTTTATGGTCGAACTACAAGTTATAATTTCTTGCTACAAAAACTTAAAGTCATCTGGAAACCCATGAAGATCTTAAACTTATGGACTTAGGAAAATATTACTTCCTTGTTAAATTTGAGGAGGAAAATTATCATAATCCTCTACACAATGGGCCCTGGTTTATTGGGAAACATTTCATTGTTGTCAGACAATGGGAGCCAAAATTCACACCATCTCAGGCTACGTTTATATATACTGCTATTTGGGCGCGATTACCGAAATTATCCTAGTTTATTTTTTAGCATATTCTTTATCAAGTAGTTTATTCTTTAGCAAGTATAATCCTAGTCCTTTTAGGACTTAGCTTGTTTTAGGGCTTTTCAGCCGAAATCTTTCTCTATATAAAGAGAGGTTTCGGCCACTTATTAGACAGACTTGATATTAATGATATAGTAAGGTTTATTCATTTGTTGCTTTGTGAATTAAATTTCTATTTAGATCTTCCTTTCATTGTTACTAATCAACAAGCTAGTTCCCTTGTTTTGGTGTTTCTTCATCCATTTAGTGTTCTTCTGCCTAGGTAGCCAAGTCTTATCGCTGCTTGGAGGTCTAGTGTGTCGAATACTCTTAAAGTCCTTTGCTATAGTAGTCAAGTGTTTATCGCTGCTTGGAGGTTGTAGTAAGGCATTCACGTGAACTCAATTCAAGTAAGAGAAAGATCATATTTTCCTTGTGTCGAATCTTGATTCCGTCAAGGTTCTTCATCACAACATTTTTGTAGTCTTGCCACGTCAGCCAGGACTTCCGTCCCCAAACCAAACCCTACAAACCCTAATTAATCCGTGACTTGAGGACGAAATTGTCATTTCCGTCCTCAAATTACAGCCTTTATGCAGTGTTTACTGTTTTCTCACTTTTTTAACAAGTAGAAGACAAGCTAAGAATTTACAAGCCATGGCAGGAGCACTCATTATTAAAGTTTATGGTTTGAACTACAAGTTATAATTTCTTGCTACAAAAACTTAGTCATCTGGAAACCCATGAAGATCTTAAACTTACGGACTTAGGAAAAGATTACTTCCTTGTTAAATTTGAGGAGGAGGAAAACTATCATAATGCTCTACACAATGGGCACTGGTTTATTGGGAAACATTTCATTATTTGTCAGACAATTGGAGCCAAAATTCACACCATCTCAGGTTACGTTTACATATACTGCTATTTGGGCGCGATTACAGGAATTACCCTAGGAATATTTCGACAAAGATATACTCACTAAAGTTGGTAACAGTTTGGGGGTATTATTACACCTTGATAAACATTGCCAACGAGTACTTTATGAAGCCATCAACATTATTTGTACTCACAAGCACAACATTGAGAAAGACAAGGCTGGGATTACTACTGATGTTACTTTGCCTAATACTACAAGTTTACAGAATGATTCAAATCCTGGGCCTTGGATGGTGGTTTCTCGACGTGTCCCTAAGCCTCACCTGTTCCCTGCTCACCCACCGCCTCATCATGCCACCTCATCTATTTTACCATCTCATAAACCCCCCAATACAAAACAAATATGAAGACCAATTGCCAATTTATCTGCCACATGCCTCAGAAAATCATTACTCTTGCACCGCCTCTACTAGAGTTCCAATAAAACCTACACAAGTTAATCCCTCTTTATCTTTAAACAAAAAAACCCACATTATCACCCCTAATTGTAATCATTTTGCCTATCCTTCCCATACCAGTTTAGTGAAAATTACAAATTTGCCTTGTAATATGGATCTTTATACTGTTAATTCTGAACTTAGCCATAATAGCCTATTACCCTTGGAACCTCCGTTATCTTCCCTATATAATTTTCCCGTTTCTAAAAACCATACTTTACCTTCTATTCTCAATCATACCAAAACTTCGAATTTCCCAGAAGTAAAAGATGCCAAGGAATATGTACCAACCTCCTTAAGGGATCAATGGTAAGAAATTCGTTCTAAACAATCATAAATTCTCATCTGAAGAATCCACTCATACCACGTGAATCGAAATAAATGAAAGATACTTATGAATTTTAGTTAAAAATTCTGATTTCAGTGCTGCCACCAATAGGCTCCCCTTGCGGAATTGCTCTCTATCGACATCCACGCGACGAAATGAACAGCGAGTACTAGCTCTCCGTTTCTGAGTTTCGGGAATCTAGAGAGAAGAAAATGGCAGAAATCTTATTTTAGGGATTTTGGTTTTTGCGGCTCAATAAAAGTGTACTAGGGTTTCGGCCAAAAGAGGATTATATAGGGCGTGAGAGTTTGTTCCGAGAACCAACTCCCACGTCCTATCAACCTCTTCTGGTAGTGGGAGTTTTTATCGAATAATAACTCCCACGTAATCACAGCTATAACCAAATACCCATAATACCCATAATTAATCTCTAATTCGAATAATAACATTTTATTATTCTCAGAAAAATAAATTTCAAATACAATGAACCTAGACACATTTTAAATTAATTAAATCTGGACATGAAGCTCGTTAACTCGTCTATGCATGTGACCCTGTAGGTTAATATCACAATGACAATGAAAACACACTTAGTAATAGTATGTGTTCATAAATCATGACATTACATTACATTACAACACTCACTATCAAGTCCACACTTTGCATTACAATACGACAATTAATTTATGGTAATAAAGTAAAAAAAAAAAAAACAAACAAATATTACTCACCTTCAATATGTGGAATTCCAAGAAGCGAGAAAAGCTTAATCATTCTAAATCATCATCCGACATAAAATCATCTTTTTCTTCAGAATTGTCATCACCCGACATAATTTCATCATCATCATCATCGTCATCAACTTCATGAACACGGCTCGTACCGGACACAAGTACAACTTCAATTTCCCCTGACCGGTGTGCAAGTTGACCAACTTCAGTAATAGTTGGATCAATGCGACTGGTCTCCTCTTCGCATACTTCGTCCTGATACGGTACCGGAACACCAAGAACGTCAAATAGACGTGGTTTGGAACGACATACAGCCAACCAATCAGCCCTAGATGTTGTCTTACTACCCGGATAAGGTGTGCAGTAGACTTGTTGTCAATGGGAAGCAAGTACAAATGGATCGTAACCCTGATAGGTTCTTTTCCTATGGATTTCTACAAGTTTATATTGAGGATGCACTCTTAAACCTCGATTTGGAGTAGAATCAAAACAGTCGCATTTGAAAAAAAATTATTTTTTGGTCAGGTAATCCAGCAAGTTGAACCTCAATTACTTGCTTCAACTCACCGTAATAATCTCCTTTAACCCATACCCCGCTGTTTGTCGTTCCTTTTCCATCGCTTTGGGCTTTTGTGTGAAATCTATAACCGTTAACAAAGTAACCGGTGTATGACATCACTCTCCTTGACGGGCCCAAGACAGATTTTTCAACAAACTTTCGGAATGTTCCTAAAGGCTATGTATCTGTTGAGAACAACAAAAGTTAAATTACTTTAATTATGCATTCTTAAGACAAGTACATTTCTACACAATACCAACTTACATGAGTTCCAAACCATTTAGAAAAATCATTATAAACCCGGCTTTGAAGTTCTTCTTTCCGTTATCTGCGGGGTTTGGTTATGTATTTCACTGACAAATTTCCTGAGTTACAAATTAAATGACAATATTATTATTTGGCCACTTTTAATTATATAACAAAAATGAAGCAATAGACAGGTTTACTTACTGAAGATATGGTTCGACCTCTTCACAATTCATTATGATATAATTCATCGCTGTTTTATAATCTTCATCAGATAATAGAGTATTTTCTTTTTTTCCAAATGATCTTCCAGGTAAGTTGCAAATTGATAATACATCTAGTCCGCTAACCTCGTCTTCACCATCATTTCGCCCAATGGTTGTAACTCTCGTTTTCACGTGGGGTTCGAAATAATAGCTAAAGAGTGTAGCAGCATCTTCGACCAAGTATGCATTGCAAATTGACCCCTCAACTCTGGCCTTATTCTTTATCTTCTTTTTCAGATGGTGCAGGTATCTAATTAAAGCATATGTAGTTAATCACACTGTAAATACGTACATGAAAAATAAAAATGAAATTGAGATAACTTAAGACATTGGTTGTTACCTCTCGAACGGGTACATCCACCTAAACTGTACCGGGCCACCAACATTGGTTTCGTACGGAAGGTGAATCGGCAAGTGTTCCATCAGATCAAAAAATCCCGGAGGAAATATTCTCTCTAGCTTGCACAATAAAATAGCGATAGCGTCCTCCAATTCTTGCATATGTGTCACACTCAACTTTGGAGAACACAAATCTCTATAGAACAGACTAAGTTCAGCCAAGGGTCCCCAAACATTTGTCGGTAGTACTTCCCTAAGTGCTATATGGATAAGTCTCTCCATGAATACATGAGAATCATGAATTTTCATTCTAGACATTTTCAACTCTTTCATATCAACGCATCGGTTTTTTGTGCCTTGGTAAGACTGAAACATGCCTTCGGTTTCGTTGCTTTTCCTCGGCCATCTTGTTTAATATTCAATTCCGGACGACTGCAATACCTTTCAACATCCGCTCTAGCTTTAACATTGTCTTTAGTTTTACCTTTCATGTCCAACACGGTGTTAAAGACATTATCAAACACATTTTTTTCATTATGCATGACATCAATGATGTGTCTTATCAAAAGTGTCCGCCAATAAGGTAAGTCCCAAAATATACTACGTTTGACCCAACTATGATCCCGACCCCTGCCTTGCTCTTTACCGATCTCTTCAGCTGTATCGTTAATTTTTTTGATAATCTCTAACTCTAACCAACATTTCATCACCAGTAAGGCGAGATGGCGGGTCTTCTCTCTCTTGTCGCCGGTCCTTTCGGAATCCCTTTGCATATCTTCTAAAAGGATGATCTGGTGACAAGAAGCATCTGTGGCAATCGAACCATGATTGTTTCCCGCCAGACTGCAAATGGAACGCTTGTGTTTCCTCCATACATTATGGACAAGCGTGAATGCCAAATGTACTCCATCCACTCAACATTCCATATGCTGGGAAATCACTAATTGTCCAAAGTAATGAAGCCCTCAATTTAAAATTTTGTTTTTTTGAGAAATCATAAGTTTCCGCGCCTTCACCCCACAGTTGATTCAATTCATCGATTAAAAGCTGCAAGTACACATCGATCTTGTGTTTTGGATTTTGGGGTCCAGGTACAATGATAGTTAAGAAGATTACATTGTTCTTCATACACATCCAATGGGGGGAGATTATATGGTGTTAGAAGAACTAGCCAAGAAGAATAGTGCTTCCCTAACATGCTGAAAGATGCAAAACCATCTGTGCATAACCCAAGCCTTACATTCTGAGGTTCCGCTGCAAAATCGGTGTGTGTTCTATCAAAATGTTGCCAAGCTTCTCCATCCCGTGGGTGATTCATTATTCCCTCTTCCTTCTCACTGTCTGAGTGCCATGTCATGTGTCTTGCAGTTTTCTCAGATGCATACAATCTTTGTAATCTCGGAGTAATTGGAAAATAATACATCTTTTTGCAAGCGATCTCTTTTTGTCGTGTATTTTTTGATTTCTTTTTCTTAATGTATCTAGCATGGCCACAAAACTTGCATTCTCTACTCTCAACATCATATTTCCAGTACAACGTACAACCGTTAACACAAACATCAATCTTTTGCATTGGTAATCCAAGGCCTTTAACCAATTTCTTCATTTGGTAAAAGTCGTCTAAAGCATTATTTTGTGGAGGAAGCGCCTCTTTCATCAACTGCGCAAATTTATCTATTGTAGTTTCAGATAAGTTGTCTTCGGACTTAATGCTCAACATCCTAGCAGTCATTGAAAGCTGTGAATGGTTTGTACAACCATTGTACAGTGGGCTATCAACAGCTTTCAACATGTCATAGAACTTTTGTGCCTCTGGATTGGGAGGTTCTTCCATGTCCCTATTTTGCTGCTCATTAAAACTTGGTCCCGCAGCATCAATAATCATATCTTGATAATTGTTCGGTATCGTGTGTCGTTTATAATTATCCATTTCATGAACAAACGGGATTTGAGGCATGGGAATGAATGTCTCACCATGACATGTCCAATTATAATAGTTAGTCACGAATCATGATTATCTCATGCATATATACCCATCGAGAACGAAAATGGCAATGCCGTCCTCTATGCCGACGGACAACCGACGGCATAGTCGGTCGCCCAGTAGGATGTCTGAACAATTGTACAGTTTTCAAAATAATGAACCCGCGCACTGGACAAGACGACACCGTTTCAACATTTAACATTAGCGACCGACAGGGCATATTCGGTCGCCTAGTATATGGATAGCGACCTACTAGCGACGGACATGTTAAACAATTTTAATTTCCAAAACCGACATCTCTTAGAATGCGAATACAAACTAATATTATTATTGTAGTAATTATTTGATCATTAATGAGCAATTATTAAAATTTTAGTTACATTACTTAATGATTCACGTAAATGTACACACAAATGTATTACTTGAATTGTTCTGCTTCCAGTTTATATAGGAATTTTGTGAATAAGTATAAGTTTTACTTGTTTCACTATTCAGGTTAATGTGTACATATGTATATATTACTAAATAGGCAAATCATTTTATATATCCTTAAAAACCTCGCTATTTTATAAAAAAACGGAATCCGAGAGAATATTCCGACCGAATTACGACCAAGGTATCAAGGTCGATCGCCCCATTATCCTATTAACGACGGATATGTCTGTTTCGGTCGCCCCAATGATAAATTGCAGCGCATATTTTCAAAACGACGTCGTCGAGCTCAATTCGTCGCTAATCGGTCGCTAAACCCTAACCCTAAACCCTAAAACGGTATTTATTCGGTCGGTATGAAACCAATTTTCCAGCAGCAGAACAGGGTACATATAGAACAGACCCCCTGCACAATTCAGGTATCTTCCATTCCACCAAAAACATAACCCAAAACATAAATTCCAAAATAATCACACAACATAACTTAAAAAAAAGCATTAAAAGATAACAATAGTTACAAATTGATACAAAATTAACTAAGTACTCTATTGACTCCCCAAAACTTTATCGACAGTTAAGGGGTCATCGTCATAGTCTGATTCTAACTCATCGTCTAAGATACTGCTCAATTTGGCCTCTATCTCAGAGGCACTTAATACAACATGGTCCCTATTTGTTAAAATTTCAGCTAACATACTAGCTAAACCTTTGTTTCTCTTCTTTTCCCTCATCTTAAATTCTCTTTTTTTCTCCGCCATCTCTTTCTTAAACTTTGCTTCCATTTCACTCATTTTTTGTTCCATGTCTGAATGTGAGACCGCCTGGCTTCATTGTCTTTACCACATCACTAAAGGAACCGAGTCCTTGGACACGTCCCTTTCTTAGGCCACCCGCAGCCTCATCAGACAACTCAATCTGAGTCGGAAAATCCGGAGGAGGCAGACTCGGCTTGAGTTGCTTGGCTTGCGGCGACGTCATAAACCTCATAGAACACCCGCTGTCAAATAAAATGTCAGGTCATGACATTAAATAACTAATATCAAAAAAGGAGAAAAGGTAATGAAATACTTACAGACAACTCTCTAGAATCTTCATCAACCCATTCGCCTTTCTTTGGGCCGATATGGTGTTGATGAAGATGATCGTAACTGGCCGGGAATGGGACTGCATGTCCGTCCTCATTTTCCTGTTAAACAAAATCATTAAAACATTTAAATACGAACAAAAAACACATAAAATATAAGAATACGTCAATTAATATATTTAAGTACCAGTCTCATGTGGTGCTCAATGTGGCTAAGCGAACCGCCCGTGTGCTTCATCGGACCTTTGCCACCCCTCTCTTCTTTCCGATTTTTTGCTGTCTGTGCGGACTTGGCTTTAAATTTCGGAGTCTGCCAATACTCTTTAAGTCGCGCCCAATCGGTCTTAGAAACCCATGTGGGCCTCTTTTTTTTTCCCGAGCGTCGCTCATAATGCCGCTGAGTCTCCTCGTAAGTATGGTACGCCAACCTGTCTTGACGCCATCCTCATGCTCAGGAGCCCAACGATACTTTTTCTGTAATTTGAAATAATGTTAGATAATTAAATTTGAAGACTTCTAAATTCAAACTTATTTACTAATTTACTTACCTTGAACTCGTCCCACCACAATTTTTCTTCTTCCTGGGGAACATCCTTGATGGTGCTATATGCCCCCTTGAAACAATCTTGAAATATTGAAGTAATGGCGGCGGAACAGCTGAATGCCAACCTAAAACTATAATAGCAAAGAAAAAATTTGATTAGTTACTATAATGACGACAAGTAGTATAATTAGCTTAAAGGAAATAATTAATGAATTTACTTACGTGCCAAAGGTAGGCTGCAGGAGAATACGAGTATCTACTGTAGACTGGTGAGTCGCCGATCTTGATACTGGCGTAGACTCAGTGGCGGGTACTGGCGCATACGCATCCCGAGATGTCTGTGCATCATCAGACTGTGATGGAGGTGTCGTACCAAGCACGGGAGCAGATGGCGGTGTCGACACCAAATCATGTGATGAACCAGGCTAGGAGGTGGAGGTCGGAGCAGACGTGGCTGGCGAACCAAATGGTAAGGAAACTCGAATACTTTTCTTTGGAAGCATCTCTGAAATACATGGAAAGTATTCATTATCAAATTACCGATCGTTTTATACGATGAAAAGTTTGTTATTTGTTCTATTTGATCATTGTGTATTTTGACATGTTTACCCTTATATTTATTGAGTTTTTGATAATTAAAGTGTTAGATGAAATGTTATCGAGAAAAATAAGAGAATATGACTAAATAATTAATGTGTTAGTACTAATTTTAAATATTTATTCTAAGTTATTTATATTTGCATAAGTATGAATATTCACAAAAAAATCGGTATTCGGTCGTTCTAGGCATGACTGAAAAATTAGGTCGCTAATTTCGGTTCGCTATTTAAATTGGTGGTAAGTTTTTGGATGAATGATCTCTATATCTTGATCAAAACTCAAAAATATGTAATATGTTTCCTCTAGATGGTATATATTTTGTATTATTGATGTTCAAACTCAATTTTTAAGTTTTGTTCCTCAAACTAATGTCGATTTTCTAAGGTAATCCAAATATCACAAACTAAAATGTTATTTATCGTTGTTGGATTAACTAACAAATAGACGAATTAAAGTTGTTAGTTCCATCATCTTCTTCAACTTATGTTAGCGCGTACAAAACAATAAATCAAACCTTATTCCTTCTCTACCTCTTGATCCTTTGATCCATTGCAAACACCTCATGTCAAGAAAATCTTAAAAGAATTCAAATCAAAAGTGCCTAATATGTATCCGTTAGATGGTAATAATTTTTTTTTATGAATGATGTTCAAGCTCACATTTTAAATTTTTGTTCCTCAAACCAATGTGATTTGCTAAGGAAATACTAGGATCACTCTCCACCCGACTCCGCAAAAGATAAAACTATGAATGCAAATCTCTTTGGAAAGCATTAAATGTTACGATTAACAATCGATCAAAGAATAGCAACAATAAGAGTAGGAGATAAACACATACACAAAGGAAAAAACGATTCGAGACAAAATTCAGTGTTGTGAAAGAGCAATGGATGCCACAACGATTTAATATGGTTAATCCTATAATCTTAATCATATAATGTTAGTGTGTGCTTGTGAGTGCAACAAATTGAACATTTTATTTGACGTTAATACCTTCAGTCTCTTACTACTTTCCTATATATTAATTAATCCTAACTTTTACAAGTCTTGTTTCCTATAAGTGCTACCCCAATTTTTTTTTGATAAATTGCATTTGCCTTCACTTTGTGCCCGTTTTCTTGCCTGCTCTTTTACAATTTTTGTGTTAAGCATGGAGTTTGATACACAAACTCTAAGAATAATATGGCTTCATTTGAAAATCTTGTTGGAGAAAACCTATTCAATTCTTAATCCAATGGCATTTTCATGGCTACATTATCTTCATTTTCTTCATCTTTGTCTCAAAACAATTTCAACGGTGATAAGTTTTCGGATGAATAGTCTGTTATTCATTTTCTATTGACGAATAAGGTCGCTAAAGAAATCAACCCAGCACAAACATCATTTTAGCAAAAAAAAATTTACTATTGACGGCAAAAAAAAAATATTATCATTTCAGAAAAAAATTCAGAAAATCCAAAAAAAAAAAAAAAAAAAGCTACCAAAAACAAATCAACCCTAGCCAAAATCAAATGCCCAAACAACTTTGAATGAACAAATTATAGGCAAATACCTAATTGAAGATTTGATTTCGGGGGTGAATTCGACTTGGATTGAACAGCTTATTAGTGTCCCTTTGAAGTAATGGAGAAGGTTCTTCAAAGAATGGGGCCCCGAGATGCCGGCGTCAATTAAATCAACGGTGGTGGCCGAAGATGGCGTAGGGGAAGGGGGATGGGGAAGAGGCCGTTTCAGAAGTGGGGGGAGGGGGTCGTGATTTGATAGTGGGAGAGGGGTGGTGGTTTCGCAGTGGGAGAGACAGACGGTTTAAAATGAGGTGTAGAGTCGGAGGTGGAGCGGCGAGGTGTAGAGGCGGAGTTGTAGCGACGCTGGGATATGGAGGCAGCGAGGGTGAGGTGAGATTCAAAGCTCTTCAAGGTGTTCAATCGACGGTCGGTGAGGAAGGATTTCGTGGGCCCCTGAGATTCGAAATTTCTAGAGAAAAGGAGACGACGTTTTGGATTGGGCATTTTGAGAGATTATCGCGAAGAAAACGACGTCGTTTTGTACTTAAAGATCGAATACCGACAGCTAACTATTCCGTCGGTATTCTGTCGTTAATATCCGTCGGCATTCGGTCGTTAACGGTAAACAAAACGACATCGTTTTAATTAATTTTAAACATTTATTTTTTAAAAGAAATAAAAGATCAAAACAACGTCGTTTTGACGACCGTTAACTATTCCATCGGTATTCGGTCGTTAACATCCGTCGGATTCAGGTCGTTATTGGTGAATAAAACGACATCGTTTTAATTAATTTTAAACCTTAATTTTTTAAAAGAAATAAAATATCAAAAGGACGTCGTTTTTACGCCGTTATGTATTCCGTTGGTATTCGGTCGTTAGGTTCCGTCGGCATTCGGTCGGTACCGTTGCACCAAAACGATGTCGTTTAAATAAATTTTAAACCTTAATTTTTTAAAAGAAATAAAATATCAAAACGACGTCGTTTTGGTGCCGTTATGTATTCCGTCGGTATTCGGTCGTTAAGTTCCGTCGGCATTCGGTCGGTACCGTTGCACCAAAATAACGTCGTTTAAATTAATTTTAAACCTTACTTTTTTAAAAGAAATAAAAAAATCAAAACGACGTCGTTTTGGCGCCGTTATGTATTTCGTCGGTATTTGGTCGTTAATGTCCGTCGTTATTTGGTTGGTACTGTTGCACCAAAACGACGTCGTCTTAATTTGGTCAACGGGACCGATAAGGACGACTCCTTAGCGACGCATATGTTTTCGGTTGCTATTCGGTCGGTATTCGGTCTTTATAGTAGTGACCGAAACATTTGGCCGCTAATTGTGGTCGCTATTTAACTGTTTTATTGTAGTGACATTACATAAAACTAGGGACAATCAGAATAGTAATTGCATAAGATAATAAGTTTTACTATCAAATCACATATTTGATGTTCAAAAGCAAAATTAACTATTCAAATGACATGCTCAATATGTATATAAAACGTACAACATATGCTAATGGTCCTAGGGCACCACTAACACCTCCTCACCGTCGTCGACGTCAAAATACGCCTCCTCCTCAAATGGAACGGCAGAGAAGGACTACGAATGCCACTCTTGCCCAACGAAGTCACCAGAATCAGGCTGTTTAGTCCCGTCATCAAGAACTTCGTAATCAGATAGATTTCTATCCTTTGCAGGGCATGAGGCTAGTTCTGGTTCGAATAATCCATTATCGTCCCACATTCCTTCCCAACCCAATGCCTCTAGCCAGGCCTCCTTATTTTGTCATACAACAGAATCCAAGCCCAACTCTTTCACAGAACCAACCACTCATCATGAGCCCAACCCAACTTCCAAATCCTACCCAGGAAACCCTCTCGGATCAGGACCCGGACTCAGACCCGACTCTGGAATCTTGGTTGAGTGGGGTCTGAGAGTGGGGTCTGAGGGACAACCATCTCTTATTGAATATAGACAATCAAAACTAAACGAGAAGCTTTTACATTCAGGATGCTCACTTTCTCTCACATCTGATAACCTCAGGCCTGCAACACAGTCTCCAAACATTGACCCTCCACCTTTGGTTTATCCAGTAGTCTCCCTTACAGAACCCTTGGTCTCCCCTTCAACAGCTACTACATCAGAACTTCCCAAACCAAGCCAACTATACCACGCAATTTGTCCACTCACCATTACTAATTCCTCTATTTCCACAGATTCCATCTCAACAGTCACCAATGAAGATGAGCACAGATATTGTCCAAGAGGAAGAGGAGGAAGCAACTCTGAAAATTCTGAACAATTTAGAGAACCCAGTCAGCTTAACAGGACTACTTCCCAATGATCTAATGGACGAAATAAACCATTCCGAAAGATTCTTGGAGTTCATCAATATACGGGCAATCCTATTCTCGAAATTCTCAAAAGAAATGTTATTCCTTGTCGTTTCATCCTGCTGTAACGAAGTTCTCACTAAGTCTAAGGATTATGAACTCTTGGAGCCCAGAGAAAAAGTATGCCATAGTCTTGAAACCCACAACTCAAAGTCAAAATTCAAATCCCAAACCAGACACACAGCCTCTTGAGCAATCTGAGTTTAGAAGACCAGCTAAACCATAACTTTCAGATGATATCTTTAATATGGAATTGTAGAGGTGCCAATAGTGGCAAATTTAGAGGAATTGTAAGGGATTTGATCTCAAACCATAGACCAAACCTTATTAATTTAAATCGTGACAATGCTTTTGTTTCCTTTATTAATAATTGCAATCTTATTGACTTAGGATTTAAAGGCTCTCCTTACACTTGGTAAAATGAAAGTAAGTTTAAAAAATAATTAATCTTGGAACGATTAGATCGTTGTTTAGCTACTTCTGAATGGCTTGAAATTTTTCCAGATTCTTGTGTTACTCATTTGCTTGTTGTTTGTTCCGACCATAATCCTATGTTGCTTACCACTGATAGATTTATGTCTGTTAAACCCCCCTTTCCGTTTTGAGACTATGTGGTTTTCTCATCCATCTTTTCCTCATTTTGTTAAACATAATTGGGTAAATGCTAATAATTATCATAATGTTGTAAGTTACTTTTAACAGGAAGTCATAAAATGGAATAAGGAAGGTTTTGGTAACATCTTCTTTCGAATCAAAATATATAGCATTGCTTAGGAATGAACATGAATTTTGGAGAATAAGTCTCGTATTACTTGGTTACAAGATGGAGACAAGAACATTAATTTCTTCCATTTATCCACTATTAAAAGTCGACGTAAAAACAAAATTGTGACTATTAAGGATAAAGGAGGAAATTGACACTCTAATCCCATCCGCATAAAGGAAATTGCTATCACTCATTTTTCTAATCTATTTTTCCTCGGATAATTTATATTCTACTAAAGATCATATGCTTAATCTGCCTAGTGTTACGAGTCAAATTCATACATTTTTTCCTACCTCCATTTGTCTACCTCCCTCTGAATTAGAAGTATTAACTACTAGTGTTACGAATGGATTTCATCCCATTTTTTTTCAAAAATTCTGGGATTACACTAAGCAATCAATTATGCCCCTTATTACAAACTTCTTCTTAACAGGCATACTTCCTTTGGATATTAATAGGACTTACATTTTCTTAATGCCAAGAATAAGAAACCCTGAGCTTATTACACAATATAGGCCTATAAGTCTTTATAATACCATATATAAAACAATTACTAAACTGGTTGTCAATCGCATACGACCTATTCTTTTTGAAATAATCAGTCCGGCTCAAAGTAGCTTTTTACCTAATTGAAGAGCTTTTGATAATTCTAGTATTGCTCAGAAAATTTTACACTTTTTTAATTTTAAAAAAGGGAAAATAGCTAATATGACCATTAAATTGGATATTGAGAAAGCTTTTGATAGGGTTGAGTGGTATTTTATTCATAAAATGTTGATTTATTTCCAATTTCCTTCTCATTTTATTAAGCTCATAATGGTTTGTATTACTATAGTTTCCTCAGCCATTCTCATTAATGGTACTCCTACATCTTTCTTTGAACCAAGTAGAGGCTTAAGATAGGGTGACCCCCTTTCTCCCTATTTATTTATTTTAAGTATGAAATATTTAACACTTAGTATAAATTAGGTTGTTTCAAACTCCCTTCAGACACCTATCAAACTCTCGAGGCATTTCCCTCCAATCACGCATCTTATGTTTGGAGATGACATAATCTTATTGACTAAAGCTACCACTCAAAATTTGCAAACTGTGTTGAACATTCTAAATGATTTATGTAACCAATCTGGTCACAAAGTAAACTTCTCAAAGTCTAAGGTAGTTTTTTCTAAGAATATTTCATCTATTACAGCTACTTTTATTTGTGATTCACTTCAGATAACTCGGGCCACTGATTTTGGTAAGTATTTGGGTTTTCCTTGCAGCTCTCGGGCTTTAAGAGTCCTAAATTTCCCTCATTGATAATTTAAATAATAAATTGGCTAGCTGGAAAACTAAATTTTTAACTTACTCGGGTCGTTACACTTTAATTAAATCAACTTTGTCCGCTATTCCTACTCATGTAATGCAACTTTATAAACTACCAATTAGTATCTGCACAAAACTAGATTCAATTTGTCGTAATTTACTGTGGGGATCTTCCTTGGAAAAGTGTAAACTACGTCTCCTTTCATGGCAGAAGGTATGTTTACCTTACTCTTGTGGTTGACTACAATTACGTAGTGCAAGAAAAAACTTAATCTTGCTATTTTAACAAGTCTAGCTTGGCGTTGTTTTATTTCAAATAAATTTTTATTATGGTCCCAAATTACTATTACACGTCACTCTCCTTTATCTAGGAATATAAATAATAGTGATCCACATTACTCACCGTCACCTCTATGGAAAAGTATTTTAACGGGTTGGAAAATTTGTCTACCTAATTTAATTTATCGAACCGTTAAGTAACCATGAAAATAATCTTAAGGTAAAGGATATTATTATTAATAATGGCTTTTGCCTAAATGATCTCTCATTCCCTGTTCCGCAATGGCTCTTGAATTTTCTTTCAACAATACCTTTATCTGTTAATCCTAATAATTTAGTCTATCCCTACTGGTCTTTAACATCAAATTGTAAATTTTCTGTTTTATCAGCATATAGGAATCAAACAATATCTTATAAGCACAATTCCATAAATTGATGGAATTGGATTTGGAATATTAACTCTGTTCCAAAAATAAAAAAATTTCTTTAGCTTTGTAATCATGATCGTTTACCACATGGTAGACTTCTTTTCAAATTAAAATTTTTACCAGTAAATTTATGTAGCATTTGTAATACTAGTTTTGAGGATACTAATCATATTTTACGACAATGCCCTCAGGCTAGATTATTTTGGAAGGCTATGATAACATCAGACTTTATATCTCAAATGGAAACCTCCCCCAGAGGGTTGGTTTTCTTTTAATACTGATGGCTATTGTCCTCATCATGGTCTTATATTCGGAGCAGGAGGAGTAATTCGTAATCATAGAGGCGATTGGGTTGTTGGTTTCAGTCTTCACTTTACATCTACAATAATATTGAATAAAGTCTCCACATTTTCAAAGAGTTGGGAATTGAACTCAAGACATCCCATATATGTATCGTGCAGTTGGCAGCTGAGCTACGTTGGTAGTTTGTTACTTATTGTTCATATTATATTTATTGTAATGGAGTTTTGTATTTTGAACCTTTACTTAAAATCGATACATTTTCATCAATGTATTTGTGTATTAAATTGTTATCAAAATATGAATAAAATTATTCTAGTTGGATACTATTTTTTAGTAATACTTTTAATATAAAGGCTAAACAAATATAAAAATTATAATTATATTCTAAATTATACCATACTTATATATGTATACTTATAAAATAAAAATTATTTTAAGACGAAACTTTTCGTGACAAATACATGTTTCATCACGAAAGGTCCTCACCAAAAAATATACCTATCGTGACGAAAAGTGTTCCTCGTCACGATTGGTCGACCTTTCGTGATGAAGCAACTACTTTTCGTGACGAACTGTACTTTTCGTCACGAAATATCTACATTTCATGACAATTCATTATTTAACGAAAATGACTTCGTCACAAACAGTTTCGTCCTAACAGACTTTTTTGTAGTGGTTCTTGGTTTATTACATTCAGATGTAAATCTCAAGTACATTAATCTTGTCTCTGATTCTAGGTATCTGATGACCACTTTCTAACATCACATCATCGAGCACATCTTCAGAGACTAGACTCAAATGGCTGATCTATTATCTATTATCAAAGTATAGTTCCACTTTTTTCCATTCTTTCCATATTTTCCCGGAGTCCCTCAGTTTGCTTATCTTCAATGACAAATGACAAGTTAGGAAAGTCTTTTGCTAGGTTGCAAAAGCATTTTGTTTAATATTTGGCTTATAGTATTCGGAATCTAGTTTTACTTTTCTCTTGTAATGATTCTCCATTATTAATATATATCTCCGCTTTACCAACAAAAAAAATCTTATTAAAATTTGACCAAAGCCTAGAGAATCCTTTACGTCAACTGAGGGAAAAAATATCCGAAGAGAAATTACATCTCACACTTATATTCTATTCTCTATCATATTAATAATATTCAATTCAATTTTAAGTTATTTTTAAAAATTATAACCTTAAAAATTATGAAAACTAAAAATACGTGGAATGTTTAGCATATTATTATTAGTAGACTGACAAAATATACAAATATGAAACAAAAGATATTTTACGAAAAAAAATTTCTCACACAAAAAGACAAGGCTAAAAAGATAGACAGGTTTCTCTCATCTCCAAAATATCATTTCTGTTATGAAATTAATTATAGAACTAATGGCTATTTATGCGCCTCTTACGCATGTTTCAAATGTAAGTGTTAACTTTCGACTATTTTATATGATATTAATGCCCCTAACTATTTACGGGGAGCTATTAATGCCCAAATCGGGCGGATTTCAGCGAGAGACGGCGGAATAGCACACATGCCACTACACAAGTACTTTTTTAGTGGGTATAATTGTCCAATATTTCAATTTTGAATGGGTTGCCTATAACCAATCTAATGGCCCGACCCATTCGAAAATTTTCCATTCTCCGGCACCGTCGGAAATGTTCAGAGCAGCGGAAGCACGGCTGCTTTTGCGAAAGCGGGAATTGACTGGAAGGAGACGCCGGAATCCCACGTATTTCGGGCCGATCTACCTGGGTTAAAGAAAGATGAAGTGAAAGTGGAGGTTGAAGAAGGCAAAATACTTCAAATTAGCGGAGAAAGAAGCAGAGAGAAAGAGGAGAATATCGAGACTTGGCAATGTATGGAAAGGAGTAGTGGAAAAGCTGCGTTTTCTGATCTTCCAGCGAAGAGATGGTGATTTTTGTTATTTCTAGGCGATTTTTTGCTATTCCAGCAGGAATTTGGCTATTTTCAGACGGATTTTGGCTATTTCTAGACAGGATTATAGACAATTTTCAAACTTGGATTTTTCCTGGCGCATTCAGCAATACTATGTTGGGAGCATTTGGATTTCACTTATATATTTTGGATAAGCATCCTCATCAATCAATGGAGGCCGGAGGCAGTGGCCTGAGTGAATGGTGGTCGGTCTCGTTTGCGATTTATCTAGACATTTTAGACATCAAGAATCTCAAATTTAGAGCAATTAGAAAGATATTATTGATGTCTAAAGTGATGAGGCTGGCAAATTTGTTCTAAGCTCTTCTTATTTTTACAATTTATTTGAAAGAAATGAAGTGGGAGAGGAAGAAAATGTTGGAGGTTGAAGATGACTGAGTAATTTGACTATTATGCCCCTTAACATTCGCATGTGCGAATGGCACATGTGTTATTCCGCCGTCTCTCGCCGGAATCCGTCAGATTTGGACATTAATAGTTTCCCATAAATAGTTAAGGCCAGTAATTGTAATAAAATAGTCGAAAGTTAACACTTACATTTGAAATATACGTCAGAGGCATAAATAGACATTATCTCTTAATTATATTGTGGATGTTTTTTGGGTCAGAAAAGATGGCATAAATAAATGCTAGAGCAAGACAGGATTTGAAAGAATCCTTACAGATAGTCCCACACATATCTCCTACAGCTAATAGACAAACAAAAGGAAGAGTTGTTTTGAATAAAATAAAGGAGGTAGATATGACCTTTACTCCAGTTTTTTGTTAAAACATCAACAACCGGTCGGGGTTTGATTTTTTATATACAAATTTAAATATGAATTAATCACCATTTATGGTCTTCAGCTATCTTTCAAAAGTAACTGTTAACTCTGAGAAATTTTAAATATTATAAATGTCTCTAATTATTTATGGGGTGTCATTAGTGCTCAAAATTGATAAAATCCGGCAAGAAGGGGCATAATAGTCCACAAACTTACATTCATCTTCTTCCTTCATTGTCTTCTTGAAGCAAGAGCAATCCAACTAATTTGTTTTAAAAAATTACCCAAAATTCAAAAATCCTACAACTAATACTCATATATAGGAGCATATATATGCTATTCCTATATATATATATATATATATATATATATATATATATGTGTGTGTGTGTGTGTGTGTGTGTGTGTGTGTGTGTACCTTTAGCTCCGAATTATCCTTCTCTTTTTCCTAGGGTTCTTCGGTGACAAAGTAGATACAAACCCTTTCTTCTTCTCTTTTTATTATAATTAATTATGATTAAGTTTTTGGAAATTGGTGTGGGGATGATGAATAAATCAACCGGATTCCCATTTATGTTATTCAGATGACATGTTATTAACTCTTTAAATATATACGTTTATGATTAGGTCATTGATAAGTGGATTTAACAATTTTTGCTAAAAGTGATTTCAAAATAATTTATCAGGACTTATTAAAAATAAGTGTTCCTAATAAATTGTTTTGAAAATTTTAATCAATGTTGTTGATCATATATGAATGATATTTAGGAATAACTCTATAACCATAATAGTCGCTCCGATCAACAAGGCCGTATTGGCTAAAAAATTCATTTTCTAGCACAAACTTTTTATTAGGTTAAAAATAACATTACCAATTTACAGGCATATATTTCTATTCAAGTAATAAATTAGGCAAATTACAGACAAAAAAAGTCACGTGTCTCACACGTCATTGACATTAACGGTAAAATAATCAATTTTAACATGCATCATCATTTTCATCATCTTCTTCAATAAAACCCTAAAAATTCTTAATTATGGGCTTCAATGGAAGTTCATGGATTTGTTTTTCAAGTCATGTTTCTTGAAACATTCAGACACCCAAATTCAACCAATGTAAAAAGGAAGAGGGAAAATGAATGATTAAATGTGGAATCAATAAAAAGAATGTTGAAAGGGAGATTTGATTAGTAGCACAAGTGTCAACCCACCACTCTTTAGGGTTTGACCCGACCAAATTCAGTTCGGAGATCATAGTAACTAGGCTAATGTCCTCCAACTCTTTGGTCATGTGACTCATCACGTTGGTCTCATTATTCTTTTTCGGTGATCGACAATCAGTCGACTTATGGCCTAGTTTGCCACAATTGAAGCATTTCCCTTTGAATTTGTATTTCTGCTTCAAGACACCGCCACTTGTCCCGATAGTTAGTGAACAGATGTTTACTAAAACTAATGATAAACAATGAACAAAAGTTCACTAGTAAAAACAGGTGTTCTCAGAAGAAGAACATGTGTTCTCAGAGGAAGAACGTGTTCTCTAATGGAAAACAGATGTACACAAAAATCTGAACAGAGGCTTGTGTTCGACACAATTTCCTCAAAACATATTCGCCTCCTCCCGGATTAGTGTTGGAGTTTTCGTGAAGCGTCTGTCTCCCAGGATACAACGGCAACGTGGAACTTGTTTGCACAAAACAGCTCCACCGGTGAACTAGAACTAGGACTTGTTGATGAACACCGAAAGTTTTACAAAGAGAGACTTTTTCGAGAGCTTCTGAAAATCAGTAGTATTTTCAAAGTATATGAGATTGTGTGTTGTTGTTAAGAATCATTGGGAAGAGCCTCTATTTATAGGATAATATGAGTAAGTAGATACATTTAGAGAATACAATGTATTGAATTCAAAGGTCTCTAATTAATACACTATTAAAGTGTGTTCATCCTCTCCAAGATTATCCAATGAATTCAACAATACATGTATCTCTCAAGTTCAAAGGTCGCAATTAAAGTCTATTCATTCTCATCCAATGAATCAGACTATCCAATGAACCAACTATACCAGTATCAAAACGTGGGTTGATCAGGCCCGTGAGTTTTGGTCCGGTATTACAACTACTTGAGAAACTATTTTCTCATTCAAATTACACTCCATTTCCAACAATTTTAATCAATGTTGTTGATCAATCAATTCAATAGGCATGATCATTGAATGATATTTAGGAATAATTCTATAAGCATAATAGTCGCTCCGATCAACAATGATCGCATTGGCCTATCTATCACTACAAAAAAAACTACCTGTTAGGACGAACTTTTCGTGACGAAGTCATTTTTCGTTACGAAAGGTATACTTTTCGTAACGAAATTCGGAATCGTTACAAAAAGTTGACCTTTCGTAACGAAAAAAATATTCGTCACTAAAGTAGTAGTTCCTTTCGTAACGAAAACACATTTTCGTCACGATAGGTATAACTTTTTGTGACAAATACCTATTTCGTTACGAAAGGTAGCAAAAATTTGTCACGAAAAGTTTCGTCTTAAAATTTTTTTTGTTTTTTTTTAAGAATATACATATATAAGTACAATATAATTTAGAATAGAATTTTAATTTTTATATTTGTTTAGTCTTTATATTAAAAGTATTACTAAAAAATAGTATATATGCAACTAGAATAATTTTATTCTTATTTTTTATAACAACTTAATACACAAATAAATTGACGAAAATGTATTAATTTTAATTTAATTCATAAAAAAAAAATCACAACACAAAGAGAAATTAAAATAACTAAATGTTCAAAATACAAAACTTCATTATAATAAATATAATAGGAACAATAAGTAACAAATGATCGACGTAGCTCAGTGGGCAAGTGCATGACATACAAGTTGGAGGTCTTGAGTTCGATTCCCATTTCTATGAAATTGTGGAGACTTTATTCAACATTATTGTAGGGGGGCTCGGCTCCAGTGGGTGAATTGGGGCACTGCTCGAAATCGGCTCGGCTCCATGGCTTTAAATTTTAATTTTTTTGTAAAACTTTTAGTAACGAACTTTGATACTTTTAGTAACAAATATTTCGTCACGAATTCTCACCTTTCCTAACGAAACTATTTCGTTACAAAAGACCTTTAGTAACGAGAATGGTGATTCGTTATGAATTTTTTGACCTTTCCTAACGAAAATTTTCGTTACTAAAGGTCTTTTTGTAGTGTATAGATATGATGACAGAGCTTAATGTGTTAGAAGTCCTTCATCAACTCCCTTTCGATCTGCCAATTTTGACTGTTGCCCGCTCTTGCACATTTACTGATTTACTTATCATCTTGTCAGATGCATTAAGTATATTGCGGATGTTTATCAACTACAGAAAAAATATTTATGGGGGTTTCCCAACTTGATAGAAGGTATAATGCTTTGGTATTCAGGCGATTCAGGCCTAGGTCTTTATAAATAGAGTTTAGAAGTTTTTTTATATAAAAATGCGAAAAATATAATAAAATTGCAGAATTTCTTCTATATCCCTTTTCTATTTTAGAGCAAATTGTTCGAATTCCCCTTACACTTTCTTGAAATTATGGGGTTTTGCCAACTTGATAGAAGGTATAATGCCTGCCCTTGCGTCTCTGCTTCGGATGTCAACCTCTAACATAATCTTAACTTTTTAAGGCACTTTTAAAACTCTATAAAATTCATTCTATAAATGATATAAAAATTTTAAAGAGTTGATACTCGAAAAATCTCGTCTATTTGAAATCATTCAAGAGATAGGCAAAACAAATCAGCTAAGATTTAGCACGGGTATCAAAGAAAGACACACGACTGAAAATGAGAGATCGGTCGAGGCAAACTGACCAGAAATAACATAAATCAGGAAACATCTAATAAGACAAGCTACCGAAAAAGTGGAGTTTGGCAAAAAGAGTTTTTAAATCCAAGTAAATAGCCGAAAAAGCCCTAAAAAGAGAAAAACGTGCAGCCTCCTCTCAGCCGAAGCAAAAAATAATTCGCTAGGTTCTCCATAACAGTCATGGCATGGGGAACATGCCTTCTTAATAAGACCATGATGAGGTTTTGGTATTACGCTCCCCTCTTTGTATCTTTTGCTTCGGCTTTAATTAATAAACGGGGTACCCCCCCCTACCCCCTCCTCCCAACCACGTTGGTGGCTTAAAAAAAAAAAAGACCATGCTGAAATGGGCAGAATTCAAGGCGGGAAGCCATTTTTCCAAAATGGATACAAATAGAAGATCGAAAGGAATAATAAGTGCATCATAATCAATATTCAAAATGTTGGTTTATCTTCATTTATACAGTTTTTACAAGCATCCTTACAGCTATCCGCACTTAAATTCATGTAGTTAATATTATAATTTAAATCTTTGAATCGACTAGGCTTCATGCATGCAGATTTATGTCCAATAACGCACACTTGGATTAGAATCTATCCCCCTAACTTCTTGCATGAGGAATTTCCCAGCAACACACAATAGATTTTTTAAAGTAGTTCAATTGACTCCAAACCGACTTACTGCGTGATGAATTGTTTCTCAATAACGTACATAGTTCGAGTCACCATTTTCCAAGTGTAAACCATAATGACAAAGAAATTCCAAGTGTGAATACAAGGCCAGCTTTTCTAGCTTTACAGCTAGACCAAAAAAAAATTGGCAACACTTTCTGGCACGTCACACGAAATGCTATTGTTGTGTTTGAAGAGTCTCAGATCCGACAAGTATATTGAGAATATGGAGTTGAATCCACATACTCTATGTGAACATTGGGACAATTATAGCTCACCTGCCTTACCAACATCCTTAGCATCCGTTAGTTAGACAACAGATTAATGAAAGTATTGACAAGCAAGTACAAAGTCTCGTCCAAGACTTAATAACAGTCGTTAAGCCATTGACCCCGGACGAGTTTCGGACAATAAAGGGCCTTCAAGTACGTATGACCACCTGAGTATATGTCGTGACTCCAGAAGGGATGGTCGTTCCTTATCTCTTCTACAATGACAAAATAATTCCATAACTTAACATCGATAAAAGAGTTCAATCTTAACCACTATGGTTCAATACTTAAGTGCTTATCAGTATTTCGTTGCGCTTACTCTGATTATTACTTATTAACTAGTCATCCAAATGATCATAACTTTTTGCTCTTATACCATTCTGTCACAACCCCTACCCAGAAGGCGAGACACGACCGTATCAATAGCCCATACTATTAACACAAGGTTTCCTATTCATCAAAAACTTAAATTTCCACATAAAACAAAACCTCAAAAGAAAACTTTATATATCTTACCAATATCCCAAGATAAATTATTACATCGAAATCATTTGCAGTGGAAACAAAACATAACATAAATAGTTTATCAAAATTAAATTGAAACATAAGCGAATCACTCTCTTCACCAAAAGGGGACATCGTCCAACTCACCTAGATCATTTTTATCATTGCTAACTTTATCTGAGAAAAAAATGGAAATGAATAACCTTCCAAATTAGTAATATACCTTATTTCTTTCGAAACCAAACACCTAAAGGGAATACATTTTTAAAATCATAGTTATTTAAATAATGTTTTTTCTTTTTAATGCAGGAATACTTAAAGTTTTTCAGTGATAAAAAAATGCACTGTTCATTCAATATCATCAACCCAATAGATATAATAAAATTTTCAAAGCAAAAGCACATTTTGAACTAAAATGGCCACACTCGAAAATTATTTCCCTTCCCATACCAGCAACCATTTTCTTTTAACCTGCATCTCTCTACTGATCACAAAATTTCAAAAAACCCAATTAAAAAAGAAGAAACAAAACATTATATATATGTAACAATATTCTTGGTAACCCAATATCATGCAGCTTTGTTTTAAAAAATAAACTATTTTTAATGAAATGAACGAGCTGCCAAAACATTCATTACACACATCAAAGAATTTCTGCCAAAAAACTTGTCATTATCCATAGTATTTTAATAATGTATACATCCAAGATGTAGTCAAAAGTAGCTGCCAAAATAGTCAATACAAATCCAAGAATTTCTGCCAAAAACTTGCCATTATCCATAGTATTTTAATAGTGCATACATCCAAGATGGAGTCAAAAGAAGCAACCAAAACAATCAAAACACAATCAAATGTCTGCATATTTAAAAAACCAAAAGATGTCTACTTTTGTTCCATCAAAAGCATCAACTTCTTGTCCACTTCTCCTTTCAATATCTGGTGACTTGACAATATATCTGAAAAAAAGAAAAGAAAAGTATGTATGAGTATATGTTGCATGATAAAGTAAAATTGAAGGTGCTTCACATGAAGAATTACCTCATAACACATGGAAATTCAGCTTATGAACTCTCTGCATCTGCAATTTCAAGAAGTTCATCCTCAACCTCAGCTTCCATGGCTCTTTTGGCAGCTTCTGATTTTTCTTTTGCAAGCATAACCTTTCCAAAACTTTTCCAAAACAACATCATCCTCATCACTCTCTCCCTCAATATGAGAAACTAGTCTCTCAGATACAGGCTTATCCATTGGCACATCACTCTTAGCAACAAGATCCTCACTCTCAACAGTGGAGAGGCCATACCAGAGAACATATGCCTCATTATTATTGTCACTCTTCTCATTAATCATATGTCTGAATGATGTCAATTCATCATGGGTAAATCAGTCCATAGTCATCTAAAAAAATAAAAATACATGCACTTTAATAACACAATAACTTGGAACATAAAAAATATTCAAAAAAAAAAAAACATAGAACATAAATACTAATTTAATAACACATTATGTGACTTACAAAATATGGAAAGCCACCTTGATGCTTGAACAAGTCAGGTGCATCTTTGAAAATCAAGAAGGCACAGTTTATCATAAACACCCACAGTCTTCCCCATTTTTCTGTTGGGGAACCTTTGGTACCAGAAATGGTATCGTTTGCTCTAATTTACTGTCTGCATATTGACCAACAACATTCAAAATATCGCCAACAAAACTGTGAAACAAGACAACAATGCCAACAAAAAAAGTTCAATCACACAATTTCTTAGAAAAACAACAAAAATTATCAATATCAGTAAAATGAATATAACTTACTTCCTAATCAAGAGTTCATTATTCTGTTCAGCTGCTTGTAATGAGTTCAACAATACAAAGCAATGATTTTTCGATGAAAAATCTTCGTCGAAATTACAGAAAAATCAATAATGACCAGTGAACCCTATGTTAAACAATTGCATATAAGTAAACAATCTTCACCAAAATTTTGCTAACATACAAAAATTTTCAGAATGCTTACCACATATTTCTGATCCAGATCCTTCTTTTTTATCCATTCCAAAACATTCACATTGCTACTCGTTGCATAGAGATTGAACCTCAGCGAGTCCAACAAAGAAAACATTTTCTTCTTATCCTCGCTAAGTTCGTTCTATAAAATACTACAAAATTAATCAAATGTAGGTTTGTTTCAGAACAGTAGAAATTATCAACTCAATAAACACTATAAAGATTCTTATTCAAAACAGCAACAACACTTACTCGATATATATATATATATATATATATATATATATATATATATGAACAACAGTGAACTTGTTTTCCCTTTTTTATTTTATTTTATAGCAATAAGCTAAATATCCAAACATTTACAAGTTCAAGGAAAGTAAAGATATGTCTTGAAATCAAATCCATACCTAGTAGGACAGACTAATAATAATGCATTTCATCAAATTGGTACCTTCAACCAATTACTCCTTCTATTCCATAATTTCTTAATCTATGCTAAACTATTTAAAAAATACGATTCAGGTAAAAAATAAATTAATCATACTGAAGAAGCCTAATGAAAGGAGCAAAGAATTTTTGTCTTTACTTACTCGAAATATGAATCAACAGCCCTAGAGTCGAGCATTCCCTTCAGAATATTTGAATTATTACCGGCGTTACGTCCACCGACTTGTCCTCTAATTCTTTGAGCTCTCTGAAACAATTTGCCTCCCTCGTTCATCCCAACAATTTCCACTTTGTCTTCGTCCATAATTGATCAATTTCTTCTGTAAAATTGTTTCTCCGATGTCGATTACTATTGGAAAAAATAATGAATGTCTAATCGTACTTCTCCTTCGCGATAAGGAAAGTAATTAAAAACCCTAATTTTTACTTAGGGTTTTTACGGTAAAGGGGGTAATATATGGGGGGCCTACCGGGTAAGGGGTAATCTAGGGGGAATTGTAAATTGACAGTTTTGACCCTGCTGGATTTTGCGCTGACTAAGTTTGAAAATCAAACTAACAGTTGACTGATGGAAAGTTGGATGGAAAGACCTTTTCCACAAAATGTAAATAGTTTCGATACTTAGTTTTGCAAAAATGATTTTGGATAACAATCGCCAAACTAAAATAGTTTTTGGACCCGTAGAGCCAATTTTCCTTATTAGTAATAACAATTAGGGCTTGACCAAAATGTCATTCAACTGGGTTAGTATTTCGATCGATCATCTTCTGTCGTCTTTAATTGTTATCATCAATGTGAGAGTTGCAATTCTTTACTTAAACTTAAGCATATCATACTTCACAAATAATTATATGTGCTTGATTTCTTTTTATTTCATACGAAAATATAATTATCGACGTAAACATGAAATCTTTTCATCAATACCTTTCCGGCATAAAAATAAAATATTTTTTTATCAATAATTAATTTATGATAATATCGTAGACTAAAAAATAAGAAGAAATACGATATCTTACCTTGAAATTGCGACATCGTCCTAAGTGTAGAAAATCCTAAAGACTTCTTGAACTTCTTGATGCCTCATCTTCTCCGTCGGACTCTTTATTTTTAATATAAAAAATAACTCCTACTTAAACCTCCTTTATAGATAGTCTGACATAGGAATATTCCCTAGAATCAATTTCTTATGTCAAAGAATTCTAACTGAATTGATTTTCTAGTTAATACATCATCAAATAGAATAAATATTTTAAATAAACTCTAATTATTATAAAATAACCACTGATAAAATCCTAACCATTTGATTCTCTTCTGACAACCAATTACAATTCAAAATTCTATCTCATCCTAACTACCAAATAAAATGTAATCATTATCTTATATTTTTTTATTCTATTTTCTTAAAATTTCCTGGTTTTACATAGACAATATTTATTCAAAATAAAAAATAAAAAATAAAACATAGACAGTATGAAGTTGTCTCTAAGAAAGAAGGCTGTTATTAATGAAAGAACAATTAATGTTGAGGATATGGAACCTTATACTGTCATTCCTGTGCTTGAAAAGTCAAGCTCTTGACCTCTGCTCTATTTGCTGAAAACTACAACACAACGCTGAATTGTGAATTCTTTGCAAAATTGAAAATGGGGTTTGACGTGAACAATCGATTTCGTGAGATTGTTAGTACTGTAAAATAGACAGGCATGCCCGACCCGACCCTCCCAATCATGAGCCAGTCTTAAATGGGACGAGCCCACATTTTTAACAGGGTCAGCAAGGAGAGTGTTCAGATTCGCTCGCCGAATACCCACGGGCAGAGAGATAGGACTGCGTGCCCCCCCCACCCCAAACCCTCACATAGTAACAAAATCATTCGTGTTTTATTTAATTAAACTTTGAGAATCTATGAAAAAAACATATTAGTACATTCAATCTACAAAAAAATAAGACATCATAAAATCACAGATTCACACTTCCAAGATATATAAATTTAAGTAACAAACAAAATTTTCAAACAACAGAGACTTTGAATCTCCTCCATGATTAATTCTTACAATGTTTTATTTTTATTTTTTTTTTATTTTGGGGGAGGGGGTTAGAAAGTTGGGCGCTGTGGCATGGTGTCGAACCGAGGACCTCTCGGCCGTGGGCATAGGCAAGCCCCACTGGGCTATAACCTTATTGACAATTCTTAAAATGTTAATATATATATACACACACACACACTAGCAAATGACCCGTGCTATGCACGAAAATACTGAATTTCAAATTATTAATTTAATACTTGTACAATTGTATTTAAAACAACAACTCGTTAACTTCAAATTTTCAGAAAATAAATAAGAAAATTCAACATGATTAGGTAATATGACTTTTATTTAGAAACTCAAAAATGTAAGGGTCAATACCAGAATGATTATTGGATCGAATAATATATAATCAAAAGAATTAAAAATAGTCTTATACTATTTCAATTAATGTTCCGTCCAAAGTTTTGATCCAATAATCACTACACTACTACTATTAAATGTTAATCACCCAATCTTTTTAGAAAATATGAAGAAACTACGTTTTTTTTTATTTTGGGGGAGGGGGTTAGAAAGCTGGGCGCTGTGGCATGGTGTCGAACCGAGGACCTCTCGGCCGTGGGCATAGGCAAGCCCCACTGGGCTATAACCTTATTGACAATTCTTAAAATGTTAATATATATATATATATATATATATATATATATATATATATATATATACACACACACACTAGCAAATGACCCGTGTTATGCACGGAAATACTGAATTTCAAATTATTAATTTAATACTTGTACAATTGTATTTAAAATAACAACTCGTTAACTTCAAATTTTCATAAAATAAATAAGAAAATTCTACATGATTAGGTAATATGACTTTTTTTTAGTAACTCACAAATGTAAGGGTCAATACCAGAAAATTCTACAGAGGTCTTTATTTATACAACTGCAAGACCAATTTCATGGCAGTATAAAAAAAGTTAAAAATGAAAAAACAATGTCAGTAAAACTAACAAAAATATCACAAAATATTAAACATAGAGTAAGTTTAAAGCCATAGTTTAAAAAAAATAATCAAAGAATAGTGAACCAAAGAAAGAAAATAGAGTTGAATATGATTTAAACGAATTGAATTTTTTGAAGATTACCTTTTTCCTACTCCCAACATAACGAAGTACGAAATTAAAAATTATTATTATTATTTAATAACAAAGTAACAGAAAAGCTTATATAAAACTGTGTGATGAATTATACATATGGTAACCATCTTTAATTTCAATCATCTTTCATTAATTGCCTACCATAATGACATTTGTATTTCTTTTTTCCGTATTTGTTGCCTACCATAATAACTCAAACTTGGTCGTAGTGCAATAGTACCAAAGTTTTGCAATGGAGAATTTTTCTAGAATTTGCAATTACATACAAATCTTACTACAATAAAAAACCAAAGAGAATAAATCCTCTTGCAAGTTGGAATGAGATGAGAAAAATAAGACGGAACAAAACATATCAATCCATGATTGAGAAAATACGATTAAATCATGGAGAAAAAATAGTGAACATAACCTTGATTATTACTTTTTGAATGTGATATTCCCGACGTGCATTAGAATCAACACAAAAGAATTTCCTTTGCAAGATCCATCTCAATTCACATTCATGATGTGGAGTTAAAAAAGAAAAAAAGATCATTGAAAGAAATTACTAAATCAAGCAGTAAGTGCAATATCTTACCATAGAGGTCAATGGTTTTCAAAGTCTATGCCGAGAAAAAACCTGATTAAGTTTCTTAATCGCTTGATATCTTACCATATACACAGCCACCGTGCATCTTTAAAGCTTCAAACTGCTTCTGCATCTAGACACATATGGAACCTACTATGGCAATAGATCATGATTCCTTTTCGTGGTTAGTTAGAAATTAAATAATATGTTCAATGGCTTTCTAATCAGAAATATACATAGGTTTCAAGCATTAACTGAACAAAGTAGATACTCTGAGAATTTACAATTGAGGCAAGATCAATGCCAAATCCAACAATCTAAACTAAGTTAACACTAAACGAAATCCTAGTACATGCCAAAGATCACACCTACATTTAACAACAAGAACCTGTATCATCTAAATTTGAGGAAGAAAATAACACAGAAGAACAGAGAACCCATAATTGACAGATCAATCTAGTATCATTTCTTCTTCTTCTTCAGTGGAAACTATGCTAGTTGTTTCTCTTTTTCTTTTAGAATTTAATAATCATGGTTTATTAATAAAACCCTTCCTTTTCCAATTATGCTTAACCACTATAAGTTCTCAAAGACTAATTTCAACAAAATGGACTGCAAGCTTCAATTTTTACACTACAGAGAAATATGAAAATAAAAATGAAAACAGTGCAACTCACCAACACACACAAACCTGAATATATTTTTTCCCTCTTTCTGCCCTGCAGAAATCAATCAACAGCTAGCCAAGACAATCCTCTTCTGTAAAATTTGATAACATAGAAGAATAAAGAATTTTTCAGCAGACACAGTAATTCACATGCATTAAAAAAAGATGTCCGTCACAAATTTTCGCTCCACACAATCTAGACAGAGCCAAAAAATCATCAGGAACATAAAAATCGAAAGTCTTTATTTAAAAATCCTGTTGAAATAAAGAAACAACTGAGAAATTGGGATTGAAATGAAGAAAACAAAGTTAATTTAAAAAGAAATTGAAGATATTGAGTATAAGTGACTATACTTGTGGAGATTAATTAAGAAGAGAAGGAGTTTTGTCTGGAGTTTGTAGAAGAAAAGGCAACTTAGTTTGAGAAGATTAAGCAATCGTGGGAGATGGGTAGTTTATTTGATAGAGATGAACGTGGTTAATAATGCTAAAAATTAGGAAGTTGATTCGAATTAATTTTGTTGTGATTTATATTAATTATTAAAACACTCTTTAGCCAACCACAAGTTTTAGAACCAATGAAAATTTAGAAAAATAAGATTGGGGAAATATATAAATACAAATATATGTATGTATAATATAACAAAAATTGAAAAGAGCTTATATATATATATATATATATATATATATATATATATATATATATATATATATATACACACACACACACACACACACACTAGCAAATGACCCGTCCCTATGAACGGAAATACTAAATTTCAAATTATTAAATTAATACTTGTACAATTGTATTTAAAACAACAACTCGGTAACTTCAAATTTTCAGAAAATAAATAAAAAAATTCAACATGATTAGGTAATATGATTTTTATTGAGTAACTCACAAATGTAAGGGTCAACACCAGAATGATTATTGGATCGAATAATATATAATCAAAAGAATTAAAAATGGTCTTATACTATTTCAATTAATGTTCCGTCCAATGTTTTGATCCAATAATCACTACACTACTACTATTAAATGTTAATCACCCAATCTTTTTTAGAAAATATGAAGAAACTACGTATTGTAACTTCATTTCTCTTATGGAGCCATCTAATTCATGAAGTTTTATGCTCAAGTTTTTCCCGTTAAACTTGCATTACTGTAAGATCCATTTTAGTAAATATTTTTATTTCCTGCAAGATAAAATTAGTCTAATAGTATATTAATAAATTATTAAAAATACATTTATTAATAGTAATGTTTATTGGATAAAAATAAATCAAACATAGATATAAATAATAATTAGACATCAAAAGTCATGAACATAAAAAGGATGAAGAGGTGAGTAAATGTTGGAATAAAATATTCTCATAAATTCCCGTAAATTCACAGAAACTTGAAGGGATTCATGGACTGAAACTCGTTCCAAACACCCATGAGTCCTCCCCTGAAGGATCCGTTCATACAAGACGAATCGAAAAATTCAAGAAAAAGACTTACGTTTTGGGTTCAAGAATCTGATTCTTGAATGGAAGATGCTATTTCTTGGATACGTTGCTGCCACCAATTGATTTCCCTTCGCGGAATGTCCCTCTACCGGTATCCACGTGACGAAACGAACAGTGATTGCTAGCTCTTCGTTTTTCTGAGTTTCGGGAATTAGAGAAAAAGGGAGAGGCAGAATAGAAAACTGTTTTTCTAGGTATTTTTTATTTCGGCTAGAAAAACATTAACATCTAGGTTTCGGCCAAGAGAAGTTTATATAGGGTGTGAGAGTTTGTTCCAAGAACAACTCCCACGTCCTATCCACCTCTTTTAGCAGTGGGAGTGCTCTAGACTTCTGCTGGTAGTGGGAGTCTTTATCGGATAATAACTCCCACGTAATCCCAACTATACCGAAAATGCCCCTTATCTCTAATTCGAATAATAACGCTTTATTATTCTCAGAAAAGTGAATGCCCGATACAATGAACCTAGACACATTCTAGATTCATTGAATCTGGACATTAAGCTCGTTAGCTCGTCTATGCGTGTGAACCTGTAGTTTCATATCAAAATGGCAATGAAGACACACTTAGTAGTAGTGTGAGTTCATAAATCACAAGCGGTCCCTAGCAGGACATTGTGACTACCCAAAGTGAATGAATATACAACGGAACCTAATATCAATCCACTATTTAATCCCTTTGTCTCGCGATATCCTAATTAAGCATAAGCCATGGTAGTCGTCACCCTTATTAAGCTTAATTATATTTATGCTCGATCTCTCGGTAGACTGTTCCAACAAACAATATTTAATAACCACTTTATTAAATACATTTGAGCACGACCATGCATTTAAACAGTCTTTCCCTATCGAGGGGCCCATGGATATCTCTCTCTAATACGAGGGACAAATTCCTTACAAAGCCTCTCACATTCAAGCCATGATAGGACACTACATCCGATCATCAGTCGTATTGATTACTCGATTAAAAGCAACTTACGACTAAGTCAAAACGTGGCTCCATTCATGCTAGAATCAAATGGAGACATAAGGTCTAAGGATTCTAAAATAGTATTGAGGAAGTAATACTTATGACTAAGGACCATGAAGTATTACTTCTCTAACGGATCACGTCCGATACGATATATCTCAATACATTGCATCTATGATATGATTTGTACTCATTACACGTGATTAGTAAAACGTAATCATCAATCAAACATCATACTAGTTTTATTTCATTGTAAAATATATTACATAAAACTAGGGACAACTAGAATAGTAATTACATAATCAAATGAGTTTTACTATCAAATCACGCATTTGATGTTCATAAGCAAAATTAACTGTTCATATGAAATGCTCAAAAAGATATAAAACTTACAACATATGCTAATGGTCCTAGGGCACTACTAACAAAACTTCCCAATAAATTCTCTCAAATAAGTTCCTCCTAAACTTCATAAATTTTTGGAAAAACAATGTTTGGCATGGCTAAAAAATTTAATTCTTAAAACCAAAATAACAAATCAAGTCTAAATTAAGTTTTTGCATAAGAGTTCTAGGACATAAGTAAATCAATACATACAACAGAAAAGGTTATCAATAAATTAGGATTCTTTGTATCCTGCAATCAAATAAATTGAAACATTTTAAAAAAAATCAAAAATCAAAATTAAAAGTGGCTAGTAAAGATCAATAGATTTAGCTATCATAAATCAATGCAAAAAAAAGCAAAAATTCTACTAATAATATAAAAGAAATTTAGCAAACTAACACAAGGGCCATAAGCAATATGATGATACATAGTTATCAGAAACTCAAATATTATTTAGGCTGTATACTTTAACAAATACAATATTGCTTCTATCCAGAATTTAATGTTTCATTTTGACTTAAGATGAAAAGTAATAAAAGTATTTTACTTTTAATAAAGTTTCCTTCTTGCATTATTAGTTAATTAAGGTTAATGTCTTTAAATTACGCTTAAACTAAGGAAGGTTAGTAGTTGAAGTTTATACAAAAAAGTATTATTATTTTAGGAAATGTGTAATTTAGTTCTAGTCATTCTCAAAAGAAAAAAACTCATAATGGACATACTTTACTCGACAAAAACTCATAATGAGATTTCTTACATCATAAGATGCTTTCTTTAGACATATAAGAAATGATAAGGAATAATGGGTAATCCGATATACCTTGGGGGAGGCTCGTCCATAGGTTTAACAGAAACTAAATGTTTCGTTACACTAATTTAAATTTTTATCGTATTTGAATAACATATGAGAAGTAGTATTTAACTGAAGTTACGAATCAATAAACCAATGTGAGATTAATAAAAAAAAAAATTAATATGAATTTGCAAAGCACGTGACAAAAGGGCTAGAAATACGGGAGTCTGTGCTAGTGAAGTAATTAATATTTTCTTGATTTATTTCAAACATTTAAAATCTTTTTAACCAATCACAACATTTGAAATTAAATCGAAAAGTCTTTAATCTAGAAATTTTATATTAGATTGGGAGTTTAAAACTGAAAAGTGTGTTCTAGATTATGAAACAAAATTAGGATTGTAGAGATATTTGGTTAAATAATTTGATATTTAAATTAGTTTTAAGATAATAATTAGTTTTGAAATAACTTAATTAATCAAAATTCATCTTAACCAATCATGTTTTTGTATTATAATTAAGAGTTTGAAAATTCGAGAAATTTGGGTTGGAGTTTTGAAGACTTTTGATGGGTTAAAACTTGAAAACATGTTATGTATTATAAATATAGATTGATTTTTGAAAAATATTTTAAACCAATGAAATTTTTTATAAAAGAATTTAAAGTGTTAAAAAATTTATAAACTTTTAAAATATAATCATAAAAGAAGAGGTTAAGAGTATAAGATGAGTTTTGAATCTTGAAATTAAGGATGATAATATATTTAATGTAGAATATTATATCATACCAAGAATACTGTTAGTTTAGATTTTTTAGAGATCGTGGAAAAGTTTACTTAAATTAGCATTCCAATAAAAGAGTTAAATAAATTAGTTGTCAAATACCTGATAGAGTAACTGGCAATGTGGTGTAGCATTTAACCTGAATGTTCTGGGTTCGAATCCTTCCCCAATTTAAATGAAGTAGTTCAATTTTTTTGAATCAAAATTTTTATAATTAATTAAATAACAAAATAATCTACAAAAATGACATGTGGCATGAGACAGTTAAAAATCTGAAAAAGGGATTATGTAATATATATATATATATATATATATATATATATATATATATATATATATATATATATATATATACTAGTAAAATGACCCGTGCTATGCACGGAAATTCTTTTTGTTATATTTTCAAAAGAAATGAAAAAATGAAAAAATAATTGTATTGGAAGAAGTACTAATAAATAATAGGCACTGCAAAATCTTTAACCAATACTTGATTAGGGAGCAAATAATTACAAATTATTGAGATGTATTAAAATAGAGAAATTTGTTATAGTAACTCTTCATCTTCTTTTAAACTGAGCAAAGTGTCTCTAAAATTTATTTTATATTTTTATACATTAAAGTATTTCGCTTATCTTAATTTTTATGAAATGTATTTCGCTTATCTAGTTATGCCTTTTCACGGTGATTTCTCATGAGAAATATATGTACTTCATTGTGGTACCATAAACATTTACACATACCAACTTTTGTGAAGAGATATAATCTACTAAAAGAAAAGCTAATCTTTAGGGAGGCCTTTGCACATTAAAAAAAATAGTTTGAGGCTATTTATAAATAATTTTTTCGTTAAATAAATGTAATTGCGCTTGTTTTATATAACTAATGCAACTATTGTAACACACATATTGTTGGTGCTAAAAAATTATTGCAAAAAGAGTAAAATAGTTACTACTGTACACACAAAATACTCGTCTGTAAAATAAACAAACAAAACAAGTAAATCGGCACAAATGATAATTTTATTTTGATTAAAATGTAGTTACAATCTCCGGATTATTCTCGATTTGAGAATTGGATCCGCTGATTCTTCTCGTCGACTTGACCCGGGGCTTTGAAGCTTAATTCCGGATTTGGTGGCGGAACTCCCTCTGATTTGATGAAGAAGACCGTGAATTTGACTTGAGGATTTGAGAGCAAGTTGGTGAAAGCCTCTGGTCGTCAGAGCTTCGATACTTGCCAAATGATAATTTTCTGTCCTCCTTTTCTTCAACACCCTTAGCCACTATTTATAGACTTAGGATACAGTGTGAACATGATCACACTTGAAATTTGAATTTGATGTTTCTATTAATTTAATAAATATTTATTAAATTAATTATATTCCTAACTAACTTAATATAAATTAAGAAAATAGAAATAATTTGATTGGCCAAATCTTCTCCAACAGGTGACGTGGCGCGATTTCATTTGTCACAAGGCTTCTTGTATTTTGATTGGACCAAGGCTAAAACTTTGCCACTTGTCCACATTTAATTGGTCCAAGTATTTCAAATTTTGACGAACCAAATAATAATATAAGGAAATTAATTTAGTAAATTTCCAGTGTCTACAACTACATATGGTTGTTAAAAACATAGTACTGGGACACCTTGTAGTTCGATAGGATACGAACACGGAACAGTTTGGATGTGGTATTCGGAGTACCTCATGGCCAGACCACAAAACAAATCATGAAACATCAACATTAAAAATAAAGTGTACATTTATTTTTAAAAGATAAACATTTATTTTTTACAAATTAAAATAAAAACATCGGCATTAAAACATGAACAAAGAGACAACAAAAGAAGGTCCCCGCTATATGACCATATTCCTTTAAAGGTGTTTTTTTCTAAAATTATCTTTATTCATATTATGAAATAGAGAGAGAAAAATAATATGGGTGCTTAAAATTATGCTTACGGATTGTTATTCAGTATATACATATATATAGTGGAACCATCAATGTTGAAAACCTGTATCAAATTCAGATATTTCAAATCAGATATCTTAATTTTAGAACTACGAGACAGATTGTAATTCTAATCCTCCTTAATTTGCCTAGCTCAAGAAATTAATATTTTCAATTTTTAGAATTTTATTTTTCCTTTCGGGGAGAGGTAATAATCATCTTAAATGTTCATGACTACAACTTATTACCAAAAACGTAGAGAGAAACCTCCACCCTAAGACAAAAAAAAAGACTAAACAACAAAGCAAGCTGTTACCACGAATAAATGGAAAATATTTATTTTCAGAAGTCTTAATATTTCACATATAAACGAAAAATAATAGATGAAAAATGGATGTAAAAAATAAAAAGAACATGGTATTTACCTCTAAACGATGAACATATCACTCAGTCCAGTATAGTCTTTATCGTCGAAGGAAAACATCGCATTAAGAATCATGAGAATGGTTAAAATTAATGAATATGACTGGAATCATGTTATACAAAAACATAAATCGTGAAATGAATTCAAATAGAAAAACAAAACTAAAGAATTGGAAAGAGTAAGAAACACATTTGGTAATATGAAATCTACTCAAGACTGGCCTTTGGCCATGTATATTTTTTTTGAAATTTTCTTAGCCTCACCAGAGGAGAAGGACCACCCTAGAAAGGGAGTATTTATTTGGCCATGTATCTAAATTTTAGGGATGATGAGATATATTGGAACTCTAATCATCCTTAATCTCTTGTAAATTACATTAAAATCCAAACATGAAAAGAAATAGGGGAAAAAGAAGGATCTATCAGCTAGTAAGACAATGTATATAGACTACGAATATGGAATTCATGAAAACAAATTACGAACCTCACCGTTGAGGCCAATAAACGTGGAAAAAAATTCGATACCAAGGTCAGGTGTATATCTTTCATTGAGTCTTTCAGATGCCCTAACAGAATTGACATATTAAAATCTTTTGTTGTTATACTACAAAAGAAAATGGTATTGTAATTGCCAACTAAATGAAAATATAACATATTCAAGAGAAAGAAAAAAAGGCAGTCTTACCTTAATTGCTACATTATGTGCTTTCAAATTATGAAGCTGAAGATCCAAAACACCAACATATCAACAAAAAGAAAAACAACAGTGAAAAAAATGATGAAAATGAATATTGGTTGACACACCAATTCTTTGCTGGTAAGATTACTAAGAAAAACAAAACACAAAAGAATAGTCTAGGTAATCAAGCTAACATTTTCTCTAAGAAAAAATTGCGAAATTAAAACAGGTAATGATAGAAAATATGTGATAACTAAGTAGTAGAAATAAGAACGCGCATTAACAAAAAGGAAAACATGAAAAAATAAGTTGTCGAAAAAAGGACCTTACCTTCTTAAGGATGGGAAGAAGGTGGATGGTTTCATAACCAATCTAATCTTGATGGTAAAATGTACCAAAAAATTTTGACATTAAAGTCTTATATATCTTAAATCTCAACAACATAAAACTAAAGAAATAATTAGAAAAAGGTTTGCGAAAAGAATTCTATAAAAATCAAATCAAATGCAAGAAAAAATTGGAAAGATTAATTTCAGAATTCAAGGAGTATGAACAAATATTTGTAGAGAATAATAGGCGTTTTGGTTCAAATTAGGAAAATAGAAAGTTGACGATAAATATTACTGTATGAAAGAATGACTACAGATTTGAAGTTGTATGAGATAAATATTAGGAGTTTTATTTAAATAAAAAGATTCTTTAGGATAAGCTATTTAGATTTGTATATTATAATAATTAATCATATTGAAAAATTTACAATTTTGGAAAAAAATAATAAAATAATAAAACCAATAGTGAATGATTATTAATTTAATTATAAGCCTTAAAACAATTCGTTCTTTTTTTTTTTAGGGATTAAAAATATTTTGTAGAAATAAAAAAGTTACACAATATTAAAGATAAATCCATCTACTACTTACCATATTATCTGATAATGCCTTTTTTTTTTTTTTTTTTACTTTTAGTTTCTAATATATATCTTTTTCGTTTCTACTTTTCATTAATTTAATATGCAATAAGTTGTATGAACAAATCAAAACTTTCAAAGGCTTCTGAAGTAATTACAAAAAAAAAAATTGAAAATTAGATTAGAGTTTGACTTTAGTTAATCATTATTTTAATTATTTTTTTTGTTTAGAGAATTATTCATTAGTTTAATAGGTAATAAATTATCTGAACCAATCAAAAAATTTAAAAGTAATTAAAGAATTTAAAATTTAAGAAAATTAGATTGGGGTTTTAACTTCTTCAGAGAGCTATAAAATTGAAAACATTGTCTGTAATATATTTGCATGATAGTATGATATGATTAATTTAAGATTATGAGAGAAAATTTAGGATTGTAGAGATAATTGAGAAAGTAATTTGATATTTGAATTTTATTAAGATAAGAATTAGTTTTCAATTAATTTAACTAATCTAAATTTTCTTAACCAATCAAAATTAGTAAACTAATTAAAAAATTCAGAACTCAAGAAAATTATATTAGAGTTTTGAAAATTTTAACAAATCTTCAAAAATAGATATATATATATATATATATATATATATATATATATAGAAAAAAGCAGATTAGATAAATTAATAGATCTAAAACTCAAGATAAGAGTCCTTAGTTATTAGGTGGGTGAATTGAGTTTCATAAAGTAAATGCGATATGTGAGAACAAAAGCTGATAATGAAGTCATAAAAAAAGATAATATTGAAGCGATAAATTACTTTGATATAAACTCTACTAAAAAGTGCATCATAAGGTAGAATTTAAAAGAAAACCGTGTGAAATGAGAACTGTAATTAATATTAATTTTTAATTAATTTAAGTAATCTAAATTTTTCCAACCAATCAAAATTAATAAATTAATTAAAAAACTCAAAACTCCCAGAAAATTTCATTAGATTTGTTAAGGTTTGTTATTGGTTGAAACTGAAAATAGGCTCTGTAATATAAATATAGATTGGTGGTATATAGATATTGATAGATAGATTTACTTATATTAGCATTCCATTAAAATAATTAAAAAAAAAAATGGTTGTCAAATACCTGCCAGAGAGTTGGTAATGTGGCGTAGCATCCGACTTGCAGGTCGGGGGATCGAATCCCCTTTCCCAATTTAAATAAAATAGTTTAACCTTTTTTCACCAATAAAAGTTGATATTTAATTTTTATTAAGATAAGTTAATTTTCAATTAATTTAATTAACTTAAATATTCTCAGCCAATAAAATTAGTAAATTAATTAAAAAATGTGAAAATATATAGATACAAATATACGTATGTATAACTGCTCTGTAATATACATAGATAGATAGACTAGCCTAATCACCCGTGCTATGCACGGAAACAAAATTAATTTTTTTAAAAAATATTAAATATCATAAAAGTGAAAAATGACATTCTATACGGATATTGTTATTTATTTTTCAACATACCTATATAGAAAAAATAAACAATATAAGAATTTTGTATTTATATGCAAAATATCAACCAGTCATGTTTTTTAAACTAATTAAAAACCAAACAATTCCATAAAATTACACATAATTTTGTAAAGCGTTGTGATTGGTTGAAACCGGAAACAGACTCTGTAATATAAATATAGATAGATTGTTTAATTGAACCATCTGAACAACTAATAAAGTTTGCCTCTCAAATTCATTGGGAAAATTCCAACTTAGTTAATTTTCTTTAAAAAAACATTAACTATTTGAATGAAGAATTGTAAAGAAAAATGGATTTGCCACTCAATTTAATTGACTAAAAACTAACTCAATCAATTCATTCAATAAAAAATCATTTCTCAACCCATTTATTTATAATGTTGTCAAATTTCAAAAACTTCATAAACTTCCGATGTGGGATCTTGAATTGTATTGAAAAGAGAAAAAATAATATAATTGAATAGGGAAAATAAAAAATTATTAAAAACATTAAAAATAACTTTTTCATTTGAATAAGTCAAAGATACCGTGTTATATCATTAAATTAATAAATAAAAAATAATCTCAACCAATCATGTTTTTTGAACTAATCAAAAATAAAACAATTCCATAAAATTACACTTAGGATTGTAAAAGGTTGTGATTGGTTGAAAATGAAAAACATGCTTTGTAATATAAATATAAGTAGATATAGATTGTTTAATTGAACAATCTGAAAAGCTAATAAAGTCTGCCTCTCAAATTCATTGGGAAAATTCCAACTTAGTTTATACACTATTAATGAAAAAGATTAGTGAGCAGGTTGACCTGCGGGGTTAATTTATAAACTCAATGATTCGTAAAACTATTTTTTCTTTTTAAAAAAAAACTTTAACTATTTGAATGAAAAAATTGAAAAGAAAATTGGATTTGTCACTCAATTTAATGGACTAAAAACCAACTCAATCAATTTAATCAATAATAAACCATTCTCAACCCATTTATTTATAATGTTGTCAAATTTCAAAAACTTCATAAACTTTCGATGTGGGATCTTGAATTGTATTGAAAAGAGAAAAAATAATAAAATTGAATAGGAACATTAAAAAACAATTAAAAACATTAAAATTAACTATTTCATTTGAATAAGTCAAAGATATCAAGTTATACCATTAAATTAATAAATAAAAAATCATCTCAACCAATCATGTTTTTTAACCAATTAAAAACAAACAATTCCATAAAATTACGTAGGATTGTAAAGGGTTGTGATTGGTTGAAAATGAAAAAAAATCTCTGTAATATAAATATAGATAGATTGTTTAATTGAACAATATGAAAAACTAATAAAGTCTGCCTCTCAAATTCTTTGGGAAAATTCAAATTAGTTAATCATACTCTAAAAACTAATGGCCGGATAATTATTTTTTTTTTTAAAGTTTTATACTCTTTTAATGAAAAAGATTAGTGAGCAGGTTTACCTGCGGGTTAATTAATGAACTAAATGATTTGTTAAACTAATTTTCTTTTTTAAAATTTTTTTAACTATTTGAATGAAAAAATTGAAAAGAAAATTGAATTTGTCACTCAATTTAATGGACTAAAAATCAACTCAATCAATTTATTCAATAAAAAATCATTCTCAACCCACTTATTTATATTGTTGTCAAAATTCAAAAACTTTATAAACTTCCGATGTGGGATCTTGAATTGTATGGAAAAGAGAAAAAAGAATGAAATTGAACAGGAAAAATAAAAAAAATATATTAAAATTAACTATTTCATTTGAATAATTCAAAGATATCAAGCTATATCATTAATTTAATAAATAAAAAATCATCTCAACTAATCATGTTTTTTGAACTAATTAAAAACCAAACAATTTCATAAAATTACATGTAGGATTGTAAATTGTTGCGATTAGTTGAAACTAAAAACAGACTCTGTAATATAAATATAGATAGATTGTTTAATTGAACAATCTGAAAAACTAATGAAGTCTGCCTCTCAAATTCATTGGGAAAATTCCAACTTAGTTAATGATACTCTAAAAACTATTGGCGGGATAAAAAAATTTATTTTTTAAAAGTTTATACTCTTTTAATGAAAAAGATTAGTGAGAAGGTTAACCTGCGGGTTAATTTATAAACTAAATGATTCTTTAAACTATTTTTTTTTTTTTTTAAAAAAAAAAAACTTTAACTATTTGAATTGAAAAAATTGAATTTGTCACTCAATTTAATGGAGTAAAAACCAACTCAATCAATCTATTCAATAAAAACATTCTCAACCCATTTATTTATAATGTTGTCAAATTTCAAAACTTCATAAACTTCCGATGTGGGATCTTGAATTGTATTGAAAAGAGAAAAAAGAATATGAAAAATAAAAAAATATTAAAATTAAACTATTTCATTTGAATAAGTCAAAGATATCAAGCTATATCATTAAATTAATACATAAAAATCATCTCAATCAATCACCTTTTTTGAACTAATTAAAAACCAAACAATTTCATAAAATTGCGTGTAAGATATAGAAGAATGTGATGAGTTTTGAAATTTGAAATTAAAGAACATAATATAATTAATGTAGATTATTATATTATACAAAAAATACTGTATGTTTAGATTTGTTAGAGATCGTGAAAAAGTTTACTTAAATTAGCATTCTATTTAAAGAATTAAAGAAAATAGTTGTCAAATACCTATCAGAGTATCTTGCAACGTGGTCTAGTATTCGACTTGTATGTTGGGGGATTGAATCCTGCCTTGTGCAAATTAAAATAGTTTAATTTTTTTTGCACCAATCAAATATTTTATAACTAATTAAAAAAACATAAAATCCTAGAAAATGACACGTGGCATAATATAGATACAAAAAGTAAAAAGACCTTCATAATATATATATATATATATATATATATATATATATATATATATATATATATATATATATATATACACACTAGCCTAATCACCCGTGATATGCACGAAAACAAAATTAATTGTTTAAAAAAAAATATTAAATAGCATAAAAGTGAAAAATGACATTCTACACGGATATTGTTGTTTATTTTTCAACATACCTATATAGAAAAAAAAAATATAAGAATTTTGTATTTATATGCAAAATATCAACCAGTCATGTTTTTTAAACTAATTAAAAACCAAACAATTCCATAAAAGTACACATAGGATTGTAAAGCATTGTGATTGGTTGAAACCGGAAACAGACTCTGTAATATAAATATAGATAGATTGTTTAATTGAACCATCTGAACAACTAATAAAGTTTGCCTCTCAAATTCATTGGGAAAATTCCAACTTAGTTAATTTTCTTTAAAAAAACATTAACTATTTGAATGAAGAATTGTAAAGAAAAATGGATTTGCCACTCAATTTAATTGACTAAAAACTAACTCAATCAATTCATTCAATAAAAAATCATTTCTCAACCCATTTATTTATAATGTTGTCAAATTTCAAAAACTTCATAAACTTCCGATGTGGGATCTTGAATTGTATTGAAAAGAGAAAAAATAATATAATTGAATGGGGAAAATAAAAAATTATTAAAAATATTAAAAATAACTATTTCATTTGAATAAGTCAAAGATATTGTGTTATATCATTAAATTAATAAATAAAAAATAATCTCAACCAATCATGTTTTTTGAACTAATCAAAAACCAAACAATTCCATAAAATTACACTTAGGATTGTAAAGGGTTGTGATTGGTTGAAAATGAAAAACAGGCTCTATAATATAAATATAAGTGGATATAGATTTTTTCATTGAACAATCTGAAAAACTAATAAAGTATGCCTCTCAAATTAATTGGGAAAATTTCAATTTAGTTAATGATACCCTAAAACTAATGGCTGGATATTTTTTAAAAATTTATACTCTTTTAATGAAAAAGATTAGTGAGCAGGTTGACCTGCGGGTTAATTTATAAACTAAATGATTCGTTAAACTATTTTTTCTTTTAAAAAAAAAACTTTAACTATTTGAATGAAAAAATTTAAAAGAAAATTGGATTTGTCACTCAATTTAATGGACTAAAAACCAACTCAATCAATTTATTCAATAAAAAACCATTCTCAACCCATTTATTTATAATGTTGTCAAATTTCAAAAACTTCATAAACTTCCGATATGGGATATAAATTGTATTGAAAAGAGAAAAAAGAATAAAATTGAATAGGAACATTAAAAAACAATTAAAAACATTAAAATTAACTATTTCATTTGAATAAGTCAAATATATCAAGTTATATCATTAAATTAATAAATAAAAAATCATCTTAACCAATCATGTTTTTTTAACCAATTAAAAACCAAACAATTCCATAAAATTACACGTAGGATTGTAGAGGTTTGTGATTGGTTGAAAATGAAAAACAATCTCTGTAATATAAATATAGATAGATTGTTTAATTTTTTTTCTTTTTGGGTGGGGGGAAGTGGGATACAGGAATCGACCCAGGACCGAAGCCCTGAGTCATGACAACCTTTTCCACTGGGCTATCTGATTCCCATGATAGATTGTTTAATTGAACAATATGAAAAGCTAATAAAGTATGCCTCTCAAATTCATTGGAAAATCCAACTTAGTTAATCATACTCTAAAAACTAATGACCGGATAATTTTTTTTTAAAAAAAGTTTTATACTCTTTTAATGAAAGAGATTAGTGAACAGGTTGACCTGCGTGTTAATTAATAAATTAAATGATTTTTTAAACAAATTTTCTTTCAAAAAAAAAACTTTAACTATTTGAATGAAAAAATTGAAAAGAAAATTGGATTTGTCACAATTTAATGGACTAAAAACCAACTCAATCAATTTATTCAATAAAAAATAATTCTCAACCCACTTATTTATATTGTTGTCAAAATTCAAAAACTTCATAAACTTCCGATGTGAGATCTTGAATTGTATTGAAAAGAGAAAAAAGAATGAAATTGAACAGGAAAAATAAAAAAAATATTAAAATTAACTATTTCATTTGAATAATTCAAAGATATCAAGCTATATCATTAATTTAATAAATAAAAAATCATCTCAACCAATCATGTTTTTTGAACAAATTAAAAATCAAACAATTTCATAAAATACATGTAGGATTGTAAATGGTTGCGATTAGTTGAAACTAAAAAGAGACTCTATAATATAAATATAGATAGATTGTTTAATTGAACAATCTGAAAAGCTAATAAAGTCTGCCTCTCAAATTCATTGGGAAAATTTCAACTTAGTTAATGATACTCTAAAAACTAATGGCGGGATAAAAAAATTATTTTTTAAAACTTTATAATCTTTTAATGAAAAAGATTTGTGAGCAGGTTGACCTGCAGGTTAATTCATAAAATAAATGATTCGTTAAACTAATTTATTTATTTTTTTAAAAAAAACTTTTACTATTTGAATGAAAATATTAAAAAGAAAATTGGATTTGTCACTCAATTTAATGGATTAAAAACCAACTCAATCAATTTATTCAATAAAAAACCATTCTCAACTCATTTATTTATAATGTTGTCAAATTTCAAAAACTTCATAAACTTCCGATGTGGGATCTTGAATTGTATTGAAAAGAGAAAAAATTAGGATTATTTGTATCCTGCAATCAAATAAATTGAAAGATTTAAAAAAAAAATCAAAAATCAAAATGAAAAGTGGCTAGTAAAGATCAATAGATTTAGCTATCATAAATCAATGCGAAAAAAAGCAAAAATTCTACTAATAATATAAAAGAAATTTAGAAAAATAACACAAGGGCCATAAGCAATATGATGATACATAGTTATTAGAAACTCAAATATTATTTAGGTTATATACTTTAACAAATACAATATTGCTTCTATCCGGAATTTAATGTTTCACTTTGAATTAAGATAAAAATTAATAAAAGTATTTTACTTTTAATAAGTTTCCTTCTTACATTATTTGTTAAGAAAGGTTAATGTCTTTAAATTACGCTTAAACTAAGGAAGGTTAGTAGTGGAAGTTTATACAAAAAAGTATTATTATTTTAGAAAATGTGTAATTTAATTCTAGTCATTCTCAAAAGAAAAAAACTCATAAAGGACATAATTTACTCGACAAAACTTATAATGAGATTTCTTATATCATAAAATGCTATCTTTAGACATATAAGAAATGATAAGGAATAATAGGTAATCTGATATACCTTGAGGGAGGCTCGTCCGCAGGTTTAACAGAAACTAAATGGTTCGTTACACTAATTTAAAATTTTATCGTTTTTGAATTTGAATAACATATGAGAAGTAGAATTTAACTGAAATTACGAATCAATAAACTAATGTGAGATTAATAAAAAAAAATTAAAAGTGAGGGGTTGGTTATGAATTTGCAAAGCACGTGATAAAAAGGCAAGAAATACAGGAGTCTTTGCTAGTGAAGTAATTAATATTTTCTTGATTTATTTCAAACATTTAAAATCTTTTTAACTAATTACAACATTTGAAATTAAATCGAAAAATCTTTAATCTAGAAATTTTATATTAGATTGGGAGTTTAAAACTGAAAAGTGTGTTCAAGGTTATGAGAAAAAATTTAGGATTGTAGAGATATTTGGTTAAGTAATTTGATATTTAAATTTTTTTAAGATAATAATTATTTTTGAATTAACTTAATTAATCAAAATTCATCTTAATCAATCAAGTTTTTGTATTATAATTAAGAGTTAGAAAATTCGAGAAATTTGAGTTTGAGTTTTGAAGATTTCTGATGGGTTAAAACTTGAAAACATGTTATGTAATATAAATATAGATTGATTTTGGAAAAATATTTTAATCCAATGAAATTTTTTTATAAAAGAATTTAAAGTGTTAAAAAATTTATAAACTTCTAAAATATTATCATAAAAGAAGAGGTTAACAGTATGAAATGAGTTTTGAATCTTGAAATTAAGGAAGATAATATATTTAATGTAGAATATTATATCGTACCAAGAATACTGTTAGTTTAGATTTGTTAGAGATCGTGAAAAAATTTACTTAAATTAGCATTCCAGTAAAAGAGTTAAATAAAATAGTTGTCAAATATCTTATAGAGTAGCTAGCAATGTGGTGTAGCATTTAACCTGAATGTTCTGGGTTCGAATCCTCCCCCTCCCCAATATAAATGAAGTAGTTTAATTTTTTTGCACCAATCAAAAGTTTATAATTAATTAAATAACAAAATAATCTACAAAAATGACACGTGGCATGAGGGAGTTAAAAATATGAAAAGGGCTTCTGTAATATATATATATACTAGCAAATGACCCGTGCTATGCACGGAAATACTAAATTTCAAATTATTAATTTAATGGCTGTACAATTGTATTTAGAAAAAAAACTCGTTAACTATAATATTAATTTTATTGAGTAACTCACAAATATAAGGGTGAACACCAAAGGATTATTGGATAAAAAATATTGGATCAAATAATATATAATCAAAATAATTAAACATAGTCCTATACTAATTCGATTAATGTTTCATCCGATGTTTTGATCCAATAATCACTACACTACTACTATTAAATATTAATCACATAATCTTTTAAGAAAAAATGAAGAGACTACGTATTTTGACTTCATTTTTCTTATAGAGCCATCTAATTCATGAAGTTTTTCCAACATTGTGTGCTCCACATTTTGAGATAATGCATCTTCTTCTATGAGAGCGAGCAATTTTCTGCTCAAGCTTTTTTCGACAAACTTGCATTTTTGTAAGATCCATTTTATTAAATATTTTTATTCCCTGAAAGATAAAATCAGTCTAATAGTATATAATAAATTATTTAAAGGGAATTTATTAATAATAATTTTTATTGGATAAAAAATGGATCAAAATATATATAAATAATAATTAAACGTCAAAATTATTGAACATAAAACGGATGAAGAGATGAGTAAATATTAGAATAAAATATTCTCATAAATTCCCATAAGTTCACAGAAACTTCCCAATAAATTCCCTCAAATAAGTTCCTCATAAACTTTATAATTTTTTGCAAAATTGGTCATTTTTGAAGGGCAATCTTTTAAGAAAACTCTGTTGGGCATGACTTAAAAACTTAATTCTTCGAACCAAAATAACAAATCAAGTCTAAATTAAGGTTTTGCTTAAGACTTCTAGGACATACGTAAATCAATACATATAACCGAAAATGTTACCAAGATTTAGGATTCTTTGTACCCAGCAATCAAATAAATCGAAATATTTAAAAGAAAAATCAAAATAAAAAATTAAAAGTGGCTAGCAATGATCAATATATTCAGTTATCATAAATCAATGCAAAAAAGCAAAAAATCTACTAATAATATAAAAGAAATTTAGAAAAATAACACAAGGGTCATAAGCAATATGATGATACATAGTTATCAGAAACTCGAATATTATTTAGGCTATATACTTTAACAAATACAATATTGCTTCAATCTTGAATTTAATATTTCACTTTGACTTAAAATGAAAATTAATAAAAGTATTTTACTTTTAATAAAGTTGTCTTCTAACATTATTAGTTAAGGAAATTTAATCCCCTTAAATTACGCTTAAACTAAGGAAGGTTAGTAGTGGAAGTTTATATGAAAAAATATTATTATTTTAGAAAATGAGTAATTTAATTCTAGTCATTCTAAAAAGAAAAAGAAAACTCATAATAGACATACTTTACTGAACAAAAACTCATTATGTATACTTTATTCGACAAAAACTCAAAAACATTATGGACGGTAAGTAGCTTATAGATTAATGTAAAAATTATTGCAATATAAAAGTTCAAACGAAACAAATTTCTTACGGAATTTATTACAAGATTCCAACTATCTCATAATTTACTTAAATTAGCATTCCATTAAAAGAATTAAAGAAAATATTTGTCAAATAGCCGCCAGAGTAGCTGGCAATGTGGTATGGCATTTGATCTGCATGTTGGGGTTCGAATCCTTCCTCCTCCGAATTGATAAAATAGTTCCAAAATTTTTTGCACAAATCAAAAGTTTTATAACTAATTAAAAATATAAAAAATCCTGGAAAATGACATGTGGCATGATATATATATATATATATATATATATATATATATATATATATATATATATATATACAAATCGAAAAGAACTTCGTAATATATATATACTAGCAAAAAATACCCAGTGCTATACGCGAAACGTAATGTTTAATGAAAGAAAAAATGTCAAAGTAATTTTATAACTCAAAACATGTCAAAGTACACTCTTTTATAGTATTGTCAAACTCAAAAAGCAATGTAACTTTTCAATGTGGGATACTTTTATAAGCAAATTAAGAATTTACAACCAAAGTAAAATTTAACCAACCAATCAAAATTTTATAAAATAATTAATTGAACAAAAATTCATGGAAATTACACGTAGGATTTAGAAGAATGTGATTGGCTGAAACTGAAAACAGACTCTGTAATATAATATAGATAGATACTCCTTCCGATTCAAAATATAAGTCTTCTTAGGAGTTTTCACACAAATTAAGATACTAATCATGATGACTAAAGTACCCCTAATTAATACTCCAAAAGAACAAATAAATTAATGAAGAGTTGCATGAGAACTATACATTTTGGCAAATATGAATATATGGATAAAATAATGTAAGGGTAAATTAGCCAATAAATGCACCATTCTTGTAAAAAGACCTATATTTTGCAACAAAAAATAACTCTTAAAAAAACTTCTATTTTGAATCGGAGGAAGTGTAAATTTTATACACATTAATTTTCTTTTATAGTCTGGTCATTTGTCAAATTTTAAAAATAATAATTATTATTTTTATGTGGGAGTTTTTATTGTTGTTAATTCTCTTATTTGACTTTAGATTAATATTTTTAACTTTTATTATAAATTAAAATTTCTACAAATTAATACTTTAGTTTTAGAGAGTTTAGAAAAAGATTCACTTGATTTTTGCAGTATAAACGAAGCGAATTTATTTTTTTTAAATATCCATATTTATTTATTTTTAAAAATATATTATGAAAATAAAAATTCTCCATTAGTACAAAAAAAAATGAACATTGCATATGTCTGAGCTAAATCGAACTTTATTATATGCTCAATCGGAATTCAGAGGACCCGGTCATCTGAATTACCCGTTATTTGTTAAAACTTTAACTATTTATATTTATATAAATAAAAAAGAGTTCATAACTATTTATATCACTAAACTATTTACGAATTTCTCTTTATATTACTAAATAATTTTTTTAATCTAAATATGTCACTCAACTATTTACGTTTATCAAAAAATATACAACACCCATTTTTTTGGGTGTTTTTCGGCCAGCGATGTAACGTGAGTTGCTTCGGAACATGAACAACGACGAAAAGGAAAAGAAATCTTGGAAACGTCGGGCGATAACTGCTTAACTTGTTGTTGCAAGGGCAAACGGATCTGTCAAATTAATCAGTTATGGGCCGACGTTTCCAATATTTCTTTTCATTTTCGCCTTTAATCTAAGCTCAAAATAAGTTTTTCGATACCTTATCTTATCCTGTCCTTAATTTGAAATACTTTTTTACCACTTGAACTCTATATACCAAGTATTAGGTTCAAACCGTAAAAAAATCATGCTGTCAAGAATTAGAAGCACGCTTGTCCACTGAAATACTATCCCAATCAAATTACATAGAAAATATAGCCTGCTTCCCTAAATGCACCCTAAACTGGAAAGTTTTACTTAGTTTCACACGCAACAAAAGCGGCCAAATAAAAATATAAATAAAAAAGAGAGAAAAAGGAAAAACTGCAAGATGGGGGAAAAATAATATGATTGCGAGATTAACTTTAAAAGAATGATAAATCGCTATAAAAATTTGACGCTTAGCCAATAACAATATCTCTTTTGTGATTTCTCCAAATTTCAAATCGAAACTATTGCCGGTATAATGTTGAAATATACAATTGCGAGATTACCTTGAAAAAATGATAAATCCATGTAAGCAATTTGAGGCTTAGTCAATGTCAATGTCTCCTTACATGTTGTTTTCAAAATTGAGACATCATCTGAAGTTCTTGAAGTACTAATCCAGTTAGACCAGGAAGAATGTAAAAAATTAAAATAAAAAATTACCAAATGAACAAACAGAACATTTTCTTAAATGAATGCAACATATTACAAAAGGAACAAATGGAAAAGAGGTTAATTAATGAAGATCTTACAGATTCATACGAAAAATAAATAATAATAGCAACCTGCATTTTTACTATGAACGAAGCACAATCGGAGAATTCAGGTAGACTACTCATCAATTTTGAATATATTCCAGGAGAAAGCATGGTTGATGGAAAAAGAAAAATTATGTTAGAAATTACGGAACAAAAAAATAACACAAGAAAAAATAAAATACTGAAGAGATGATAATAATATTAATAGGGTAATGCATGCATAACCAAAGGAAAGGATTATCGTTGGTGGCTCAAAAGAAATTATGATGCATAGCCTACAAATGAAATCATTAGAAAAAGAATCAAAGAGAAAGAATTTTAAAAAAAACGATAAATTCTTCTGAAGTTGAGAACGATAGTGAGTGAGGAATAGTTGGTATAAGATATGTGAGAAGTGGTGATATAGTTGGAATAAAAGACTTGCATGAGAAGTGAAAATAAACTATAAATTAATTATCTCAAAGTTTAAATTAATCTTTATTATCTATCAATACTAATCTAGTTAATATGTTCATCTTTAATAATATTTGCAATAAAAAAATGTGAAATTTTAAGAAAATAGGATTAAAAAATCTATATATATAACTTTAAGAAAATAGTAATTTTGTAATTTTGTAATTTTGTAATATATATATAACTTTAAAAAATCTATCAATACTAACTTTAGTTAATATGTTCATCTTTAAGTAATTTTGTAACTCAAAACATGTCAAAGTATACTCTTTTATAGTATTGTCAAACTCAAAAAACAATTTAACTTTTCAATGTGGGATACTCTTATAAGCAAATTAAGAATTTATAACCAAAGTAAAATTTAGACAACCAATCAAAATTTTATAAAATAATTAATTGAATAAAAATTCATGGAAATTACACGTAGGATTTAGAAGGATGTGATTGGCTGAAACTGAAAACAAACTCTGTAATATAAATATAGATAGATACTCCTTCCGATTCAAAATATAAGTCTTTTTAGGAGTTTTCACACAAATTAAGATACTAATCAAGATGACTAAAGTACCCCTAATTAATACTCCAAAAGAACAAATAAATTAATGAAGAGTTGCATGAGAACTATACATTTTGACAAATATGAATATATGGAGAAAATAATGTAAGGGTAAATTAGCAAATAAATGCACCATTCTTGTAAAAAGACCTATATTTTGCAACAAAAAATAACCCTTAAAAAAACTTCTTTTTTGAATCGGAGGAAGTACAAATTTTATGCCCATTAATTTTCTTTTATAGTCTTGTCATTTGTCAAATTTTAAAAAATTATTATTTTTTTTTTATATGGGAGTTTTTATTGTTGTTAATTCTCTTATTTGACTATAGATTAATATTTTTAACTTTTATTATAAATTAAAATTTCTACAAATTAATACTTTAGTTTTAGAGAGTTTAGAAAAAGATTCACTTGATTTTTGCAGTATAAACGAAGCGAATTGATTTTTTTAAAATATCCATATTTATTTATTTTTAAAAATATATTATGAAAATAAAAATTCTCCATTAGAATAAAAAAAAATGAACATTGCATAAGTCTGAGCTCAATCGAAGTTTATTATAAGCTCAATCAGAATTCAGAGGACCCGATCATCTGAATTACTCGTTATATGTTAAAACTTTAACTATTTATATTTATATAAATAAAAAAATATAAGAATCAAATAAGAGGGCTTCCTTAATTTGATGGGCTAAAATGTCAGCCAGATTTTGTAACTCAAAACATGTCAAAGTACCATCTTTTATAGTATTGTCAAACTCAAAAAACAATGTAACTTTTCAATGTGGGATACTCTTATAAACCAATTAAGAGTTTACAACCAAAATAAATTTTAAATTAGCATTCCATTAAAAGAATTAAAGAAGATAGTTGTCAAATACGTGCCAGAGTAGTTGGTAATGTGGCGTAGCATTGGGCTTGCAGGTCGGGGGATCGAATCCCCCCTCTCCCAATTTAAATAAGATAGTTTAACATTTTTGCACCAATTAAAGTTGATATTTAATTTTTATTAAGATAAGTTAATTTTCAATTAATTTAATTAACCTAAATATTCTGAACCAATAAAAATTAGTAAATTAATTAAAAAATATAAAATTTTAAGAAAATCGGATTGGAAAATATATAGATACAAATATACGTAAAAAGACCCATATTTTGCAACAAAAAATAACTCTTAAAAAAACTTTTATTTTGAATCAGAGGAAGTATAAATTTTATACACATTAATTTTCTTTTATAGTCTTGTCATTTGTCAAATTTTAAAAATAATTATTATTTTTTTTATGTGGGAGTTTTTATTGTTGTTAATTCTCTTATTTGACTTTAGATTAATATTTTTAACTTTTATTATAAATTAAAATTTCTACAAATTAATACTTTAGTTTTAGAGAGTTTAGAAAAAGATTCACTTGATTTTTGCAGTATAAACGAAGCGAATTGATTTTTTTTAAATATCCATATTTATTTATTTTTAAAAATATATTATGAAAATAAAAATTCTCCATTAGTACAAAAAAAATGAACATTGCATATGTCTGAGCTAAATCGAACTTTATTATATGCTCAATCGGAATTCAGAGGATCCGGTCATCTGAATTACCCGTTATTTGTTAAAACTTTAACTATTTATATTTATATAAATAAAAAGTATAAGAAGCAAATAAGCGGGTTTCCTTAGTTTGATGGGCTAAAATGTCAGCCCAATTTTGTAACTCAAAACATGTCAAAGTACCATCTTTTATAGTATTGTCAAACTCAAAAAACAAGGTAACTTTTCAATGTGGGATACTCTTATAAGCCAATTAAGAGTTTACAACCAAAATAAAATTTAAATTAGCATTCCATTAAAAGAATTAAAGAAGATAGTTGTCAAATACGTGCCAGAGTAGTTGGCAATGTGGCGTACCATCGGGCTTGCAGGTCGGGGGATCGAATCCTCCTCTCCCAACTTAAATAAAATTGTTTAATATTTTTGCACCAATTAAAGTTGATATTTAATTTTTATTAAGATAAGTTAATTTTCAATTAATTTAATTAACCTAAATATTTTCAACCAATAAAAATTAGTAAATTAATTAAAAAATATAAAATTTTAAAAAAATAGGATTGGAAAATATATAGATATAGATTTATGTATGTATAAGGCTTCTGTAATATATATATACTAGCCTAATGACCCGTGCTATGCACGGAGAATAAATGTGTTTAATTAAAAAGAAAATTAATTTTTTTTAATTGAAGTTAGGGGTAAATACATTGACCTTCAATATTTTTATACGTAAATTGTCTTAATAGAAATTGACATGTGATATGCGCGCATTACACTTGGTTGTTTTTTTGAAAAATAAATATTTTTTCAATAAGGAAAAATAAATGTGCAAAAATAATTTTTAAAATAACATCTTAAAAGATAAATTTAATCTAGTTCTGACTAATACAATATAGGGGTATGAGACTACAATTTTCACTCTCGTTTGAAAAAACACACCAAGCCTTCCCTTTCCTATGAGGATCAATAGTGGTTGTCCATTCTCCTTCATCATGACTCAAACCCCCAACATATCGGTTGGAATAGAAGCGTTTTACCGTTTGAGGTACATTGTAAAAATAATTAAAATTTAAACATTGTAGAAATTCAGAATGGGAGATTTTGAGGTGTGAAAAAGAAAGTAACATTTCTATAAAATATAGTTTTATATATATATATATATATATATATATATATATATTAGTTTTAATGAAAATGACAAAAATAAAAAATAGAAAGACAGAAGAATACTTATAGATTCCTCAAAAAACAAAAGAATACTTAGAGGAGGTTGCACCATGTCATTGACCTCTACCAAACTGCCGAAAAGGAAAGGAAAAATAAAATAAAAAATTAAGTTGATAAAATATATTAAAAGAAGGAACAAATGGAAAAATTGTTTGATTCTTTAAAATTAGAAGCTTAATTAATCGTTATCTCTATCTACTCAGACTCTATCTTTTAAATTTAAGATAAAATCTTAAATTATGCAGATAAATTTTTAAGTTTTTAATTGGAAATAGATGAGAAATATATCTAATAAATCAAAACTCTTTATATGAATTTTAAAAATTAAAATTCTGGAATAAGATTTGAGAACTTATGTTGGGAAGTTTCAATTTGCATTGAAAAAAGAAAGATGATTAGTATGTGTACTTTCAAATGGTAGAAAATAGTAGAATTCAAGTCCAATGTAACGAAGTAGGAAAACAAATTATGCATTTTATCACAAAAAATGCAAACAGAAAACATATCCTAGTACTAAAATTTCCTTTCCCCTCCCCAAGCAAAAAAGAGTACTAAAATGGGTTTAAAATTTAATAAAAAATTGAACCTAAAGCTACACGCTCTAATACTAATATTTCCCTCCCCTTTCTCCGGGATAAACAAAAGTATTAAAATAGGTTTAAAATTTGGTAAGAAATTTAACTTAGTGACCAATAACCAAAAGTTTTCAGGATTACAATCTTGTTGATTCTAGTTCAACAAATATCTCCAATATTTCAGCATAATTTGCAGCTAAGCTCTCTCATTTTCCTCCATAAAAATTCATAGTCATATATAAGCCATCTTACAATATTAGCAGGCAACACATAAAATTTTTTAAATCACGTTACAATAATTTATGAAGCCATTAAACAGTTCAATGAAAAGAAAACTAAAAAGTAATAATTATTTAAAGAGAAAATGGAGGAAATTAAAAAGGAAAAAACTCAACTAAATTGCTACTTGATTCGCTTTAGGTCATCCACGTAAAATAAATTCTAGAACTCCATCACTGCGAACCATCATTACCGTTTTTTTCTTTCTCATTAATGGCAACATCAATCGCTAGAGAATAAAGTAAGAAAAAGTAAGGCATATATATATTCCTTGTTCAGAAATAGTTTCGTAAATTATCAATGACCATATCCCATGTCTCATAATAAATCTTACTTGGAAGAACGAAAATAAAAAAAAATGATGATAGTTGGAGACTTTATCAAACATCTAATATAGTAATTCCTTTACACGAATGGGGAAGAAAGCAATAAGACTCTTGCCTTTCTTAAGAACATTTGCAACTGTTTAGGAAAACAAAAAAATCTAAAAGAATTAGAGAAATTAGCAAATTGATAAAAATGAATAAATAGCCATTTTGGTCATCAACTTACTTTCGATCTGCCATTTTCATCCTTCTCAATTTTTTTTAACTTTTTTGGTCATCAATTTATTTTTGAACAGCCACTTTCATCATTTTTAACTTTTTTCAGCCACTTTCATCCCCAAAGATTTTACGAACAGCCATTTTGGTCATCAAATTATTTTCTATCAGCCACTTTCATCATTACCCCTGCTCTTAATTTGATGACCAAAATGGCTGTTCGTAAAATAAGACAGTATATGTGAGATAGAATTGTTGCTCTGTCCCCTGCTAAGCTTGCTGATCATCATGAAAATTTAATTGAAAGTGGCAATGAAAGTGTTAATTTGGATGCGGCTTGTACTGGGTTGTATGGTCTGGGGTCTGCGGAGATGACTGATAAATATTTCAAACTCTACAAGCTCTCATGTTCTAATTTTGTTCAAGATACATTTTACGTTTGTTTGGTTTCTCATTGGGATGTCATTTGGAACAATTACCTTTACTTTTGGATGACTATAATAATAAGTAGGCTTTACATTACATTACTCATTTGTTTGCCTTAATTAATTACATTTTTTTCTTCTAGTTGTTGGTCGCTTCATCAATGTAAACCAAAGGAGGAGTTGGTGAATATTGATGTCAGGCCCGGCTCACTGGGGGCTCAAAGTGACATACGAAACAGGGCCATTTTTTTGTTACCTATATAAATATGTGTGTATTTTTTCGAAAAAAATTCAGTATTCTTTTGTATCACTTACGGGTCTCTCTTTGTATGTGGCCCCAAATTTTTTTAAAAAATCACTTAACATATTAAAAAAAATTATTATATCTCCACTTGATATTATAATTGTTTGCACTATTGAAACTTGAGTCTATAATTATGTTTTGAAATTTTTTACAAATTATATTTAAAAAAAAATTTGAAGGACCTAACTTTAATAATTAGCACAGGGCTTCAGAATTGTTCGAGACGGGCCTGATTGATGTCATACGAACTTTGTGTGAAAATATGATATTATTGGAATCTAAGTTGTCTATATTTGATGAAGATGTTTTTGGTGATTCCCTTTTTGAGTTTAATTAGGAAACAAGATTCTTTGAAGATATTTTTACAAATGGATAAAATGATTTTATGTGGTTTACTAGCTTAATTGAAATAGGAAACTAGAGATCGTTTGGAAGTTGTATTGATTCGAACAAGGAATCAGAATCCCTGTAAAATTGTTGAAGATCTTAAGATTTCACTAGCTGCCTTTTAAAACAACGTTTCTAGCGGCTTCTAGAGTTTACTTCTATATATATATATATATATATACACACACTAGCAAAAAAATCCGTGTTATGCACGTAAGGAAAGAAACCAAAAAAAATTGAAAAATTCTAATGGGTTTCCTGAAAATAGGGAATGATTTTATATTTAATATTGTCTTGAATTTCATAAAGGTAAATTATATGTGAAAAGAGATATAGGATTTAAGAAAAAATAAAATGTTCCAAAGGAAACAAATTAATATATCACATTTTAGATATACTTTCATTTACAATATCAATCAACACGCTCTTTCTTTTGATTCTAAAAGAAAAAAGAAAAAACACCTTACATTTGAAGGTATTTTTTGAATAAAATAAATTACCTCTCCTCATTGAAAACTACAATAACAAAAAACTCCTCTTAAAAAAGAAAAGGAGAATAATGGGAGAGGTGGTATCAAGTTATGAATAAAACCAAAAACATAAACAGTGAAAATTAGATTGTGCCAGCAAAAGTGCACTCATTTTAATTAATTAATTAATAGAATAAACATTTATGATATGGACAATAATTCTAAAAGTTACACAACAACAAAAAAATCTAAAAAAATTAAAAAAGAATTATTTAACTTTTAGATTATAATTATTTTCAGTTTATTCTTATTATCAATTGGAAGATATTTCAAGATTATTGGGGAAGTGATTTAATATTTGAAGTTTATTAAGATAAAAATTAGTTTCTAATTGATTTAAACTCTTCGAAACAAATCAAGTTTTTGAAACTGAAAAAAGTTATGTAATTTAAATATAGATAGATTGTTAGAAAGTATGCCAAAATAAAATGTAATTGATTTTTTTAATTAATTAATTAATAGAATAAAAATTTATGATATGAACAATAATTCTAAAAAGTACAAAACAATAAATAAATCTAAAACAATAAACCTCCAGTTATTTAAATTTTAGATGATAATTATTTTCAGTGGATTTCTTATTATCAATTGGAAGGTATTTCAAGATTATTGGGGAAGTGGTTTCATATTTGAAGTTTATTAACATAAAAATTAGTTTCCAATTAATAATTAATTTAAACTCTTCTAGACCAATCAAGTTTTTTGTAAAACCATTAAACCGCGAAAAAATCTAGAAAATTACACGTTGGATTTCTAAATCTTTGATTGGTTGAAATTGAAAACAGATTATGTAATATAAATATAGATAGATTGTTTGAAAGTATGATAGAATAAAGGGGAATTGTTACTTTAATTAATTAATTAATTAATTAATAGAATAAAAATTTATGCTATAACCAATAATTCTAAAAAATAAACAACAAAAAATAAATCTAAAACAATAAACCATGAGTTATTAAACTTGTAGATAATCATTGTTTTCATTTTATTTCTTATTATCAATTGGAAGATATTTCAAAATTATTGGGGAAGTGGTTTAATATTTGATGTTTATTAAGATAAAAATTAGTTTCTAATTAATTTAATTGTTTTAAACTCTTCTAAACCAATCAAGTTTTTGTAAAAATATTAAACCACAAAAAATTCTAAAAAATTACACGTTGGATTTCTAAATCTTTGATTGGTTGAAACTGAACCGAATCAAACATAATATATATATATATATATATATATATATATATATATATATATATATATATATATATATATATATATATCACGACGTATGCAAAAAAAAGTTTGAGTATTATAAAAATACATAAATATCCATACCTTGGTTGGAGATATTTATGTATTTTTATAATACCCGAAACTTTTTTTGCATACGTGGTTTGCACGTTTACATTTAATTCCCGCATGATTATGTGTTTAATAATTTTACTGTATGATTTATATGTTATGGGTTATGTTAAATATTGTGTTAAGTGTTTAACTTTGTGTTTTGAGAGTGGAAGGACATATGTGTCGAACTTGGGAAGTTTGGAGATCTATGTGTAACATTTTGAAAAGTATTTTGGGGGTTATGTCTGGTAAAGCAAAGAGGCAGCAATTACGGTAAGAAAGGAAAGGAAAGGGAAGAGAAAGATAGAGAAAAAATATGATGAAAGTGAGGCATCAACTTTGAGTGAAAAATTGAAGGGGAAACAATGTCGGATTTGGTCGATTTTTAGTGTAGATATTAGAATTCTATATTGTTTTAAACTGTTGACCAGTTTATATAGTTTTGCAACACCTTAAAACAGATTCATTATCTTGACTACATGACCGGACAGCACACATCAAGACTTACAACAAAATCAAAATACTGGGACAGCCAAAATGTCTTGGTTAAAATGCACAACATTCGGGAGATTGCATTCTCAAATGTATAAGAGGTAATTTTTGTAGGTGAGGAGAAGCAGACCCAAATGAACTCGTTCCAAAAAAAAGGAACACCTCTTCTACAGGTAACTGTGCACTGGAAGAATTATATAACCTTGAAAAGAAATATGAAAACAAGCTGGAGCGTATAAGAGGACAGATAATTTCAATGAAGGCCCAAGAAGAAATAGAGCCACCACCAGAAAGATCCTTTGTTGTACAAAGAGTGGACAACCACCCAATAACAATAACATATTCAAGAAGAATGATAGCGGTGCCAAGAGAAGATCAACAACGAAACAACGCGGCAAATGATGAAGAACTTGAGGTATGGGCAACATAGCTATTTATTATATTCATAATAGTTGTATTAAATGTGTCTTATAACTATTATAGATTTAAAACATTTTTATTTGGGAATGTGTCTTTTTAATACTGTTTTGTTTGTAAAAATAATTTTTTCTGTATTATATTAGATTGAACCTGAAGTTGAAGAACTTGAAACAATAGAAAAGGTAAAAGCACCAAAGGGGAAAGGAAAGAAAAAACTCCATCCATTAAGAAAAAAAACGAAAAAGTAAATTAGTCAATGTTGAGGATGTGATGGTTGAGTTTTTTTGGGGGTGATAGACCCGAGAATGTGGTATTCCTAAGGGATGGGCTCATCATCCTAAACAGAAGAGACATGCGATCACTAAAAGTCGGAGAAAAAATGGAGAGCACGGTCATTGATTCTTATGTACACATGTTAAATAGAAGAGAACGACAGAGGAATACATTTAGACGCTTCTTCTTCACAACAACACTAGCAAGTGTTGCAGCTGGTACAAACTGGGGTAGTGGGGATATAATTCAATTCATTGATGCTACATTATTCAAAACACTACCTTACTTGCCTAGGAACAAAGTTGGAGAACGAGGGATACCACTTGAAGTTAAAATCGTAAGTTTCTTTCCTATTATGTTATTTAACAATTCTTACAACTATTCAGCAAAAAATATATAATTATAAATTACAACTGACATGACTATTACAAATATTGCATACCTATTTTAAAATTATTCACTAACATTCGTTCAATGTGTGAAATATACAGTTTTACATTCCAGTCTGTAGCAATGATCACTACTGGTTGATCACAATCGACATGAAAACGGGCAAACGGTGGTGTCTAAGCAACCTGAATGTGAAAAGTAATGTTATTGATACCAATCATAAATCGATTGCAGATGCGGTTTTTGAATTTCTTGAACCGTGGATGAGAGATGCTTTACTAATTGAAAAGACACATACATTCCCGCCAAGTACTGAACATGATGGAACACTGGGAAGGGAGCATTGCATCCAATTGATTTTACATATGGCCGACCGCCAAGTTCGATGCTGGAAAGCGAAAAAGCATTGCATCGCAACTGATAAATCAAACAGAGAACACGGTTCTATAATGGAACAAATCACAAGCAAAACAAGTGATGAACATTAGAAAAATTTAAATGCAATGCTTTTTAATGAGATTCTGGTAATATGAATGATTTTTATTATATAATGTGTGACATTAATAGTTATAAGCTACCACACTGATAAATATTACAACTGAATAAAACCATTGTCATTAACAACATTCCTGAAATTTATTAACATAAAAGTTATAAGACATTGACTAATAGATATTACAAATGATAAATACAATTGTCATCATTAACATTTCTGCCGTTTATTAACCTCTAAATAACTCCTAAAACAATTATTAAGATCCCCTAAGCCGGATCCGTCTCCATCACCAGATGACCCTTCAAAATCTGTTCAAAGCGTGAAATATCAAATATAATCTACTAAAACTCTTATAAATAGCTATTGGACAAGAACATAATAACTATTATACACATACATAATAGCATTAACAAACTTGACAGATATCCATAGTAAACAAAAATATATAGTTCACCAATAAATAACTATATACCATGGAACAATAAAATAATGTACTTCATCACTATGTTCTACCCCAAGTTAAAAGGAAAATGTAATATAATTACAATAACAATAGTTATTAAACAGCTATAACATTAACATCCACTACAAGAAAACAGTTAAATAGCGACCGGAATTTTTGGTCACAAATTTAACGACGGAATACCGACCGCATAGAAGCCGAAAACGAATCAGTCATTATTCCGTCGGCCACATCGGCCCCTTGACCAAATTGACACTCCGTCGTTTTGTTCACCCTTAACCACCGAATACCGACGGTTATTAACGACCGTTTACCGACGGAATATATAACGATCGAATACCGACAAAATTTTACGACCGAATACCAACGGAATACATAACGGTTTTTATTTGTATAGTAATAAATGAAGGACACAAAACGACGTCGTTCTGTTACCGTTACCGACGGAATTTAACGACAGAATACTGACGAAATACTTAACGGTGTATTTTTTCAAGTTATAAATGAAGTGCATAAAACGACGTCGTTGTGTTACCTTTACCGACGGAATTTAACGACAAAATACCGACGGAATACATAACGGTGTATTTTTTCAAGTTATAAATGAAGTTCATAAAACGACATCGTTTTATTACCGTTACCGACCGAATACCGACGGAATTTAATGACAGAATATCGACGGAATACATTAACGACGGATTAACGACCGAATTGTCAAAACGACGATGTTTTTTTTCCATTCGGTCGTTAAGTGCAAAGCAACGTCGTTTTGATATTTTAATTCTCTAAAAAAATAGGAAAGAAAACTTTCTAAATCCGTCAAAATCCCTAATTTCCTCTCTGTGAAACCCTTCCCCCCTCTACAAAATCTTTCCTTCCGTCGCCTTCTCCGACCACCTCAGCCCACAACGACGACCACCGCCTGCTCATGCCCCGATTTGGTCCAACATCCTGTGGTAACAACTGCCTTTTCCTGCTCCGAGGACCACCGCCTCCTCCTCCGACTACCCTGCCACCTCCACCTCCCAGCTGTTCCAATCGCCACCTCCACCTCCGATCAACACCGTTTCTTCTTCCCAGCTGTTCCAATCGCCCCCTCCCCTCTGTGCGGATTCATAAATGCAGTGAATCAATTTTGAAATGTGCTTCTCGTCAAGGTAAAATTTTGATTCATGGTTAATTTTTAATTTTTAACTGTCTTTAGAATCTGATTCTCATTAGTTCTTGTTAAGATGATTCACATTGGATAAATTTCACCTATCTTTAGGGTTTAAAAGGGCAAAGTTGATATTGGGATTACAATTGATCTAACCTGCTGAATCTTAATTACAATTGAGCTGATATTGGAATTTTTTTCTGGTCAGAGGATTCCAGTAAGTATTTGTCTCTAAGATCTCAGGTACGTCTGTACTTCTATTGACATTAAATTGCATTTGTCTTAGTTTTATTTTGGACGACATTGAGATAATCCTTTACTTAAATGAGTAGTTTCTAACTGATGATGGATTTCACTTACTCGATAGTTTTTAGCTGCAAAAATCTGTGCAGTTCTATAGTTCTTTGCCTATATTTATATTGACGGTAAAAACACTTGTAGGATCAACATGTTACTCTTATTGCTTCTTTTTATTTTTTGTGTATGAGTCACCTATATATTTATCATCTAAATTTATTGTCAAGCATAAAAATATATACTACGGATACAATATGTATTTTCAAAAGAAGAACAACTGTTATTCCTTCTTGAAAAACTAGTATCCGTTAACTTCGTATATGAAGATTGAGATTTCGTTCGTACGTGTAGAACAAAAAGATGTATTATATCTTGATGTCCCATAAACCCATTGCAAGTTTTTTGTCTTTCAATTTAATGCTTCATGATATATATTTATCTGGCTAAAATTAAAACGATCGGTAATTTGCTACTACTTAATTCGCTTAATTTATAATTCAGAGATGCGACTGGTCATTGAAGAAGGTCATTTATAATTCGGTTAAAGGAGATTATTACGGAGAGTTAGAGCAGGTCATTGAAGTTGAACTTGCTGGAGTACCTCACCAAAAAATTATTCTTTTCAAATGCGAATGGTTTGAGTCTACTCCAAATCGAGGTCTTAGAGTGCATCCTCAATATAAACTTGTAGAAATCCATAGGAAAAGAACGTATCAGGGTTACGATCCCTTTGTATTTGCTTCCCAATGTCAACAAGTCTACTACACACCTTATCCGGGTGGTAAGACAACATCTAGGACTGATTGGTTGGCTATTTGTCGTTCCAAACAACGTCTATTTGACTTTCCTGGTGTTTTGGTACCGTATCAGGAGGAAGTACGCGAGGAGGAGACCAGTCGCATTGATCCAACTATTACTGAAGTTGGTCAACTTACACACCGGTCAGGGAAAATTGAAGTTGTCCTTGTGACCGATACGAGTCGTGTTGATGAAGATGATGATGAGGATGAAATCATGCCGGTGATGACAATTCTGAAGAAGATGATGAATTCATGTCGGAGGATGATTATGAATAGGAAAAATACAAGTATTAATTTTTAACTCTTCTTTTATTGTAACCTTTATTTCTCGTATTATTATCTCTTTCACGCTTCACAACTAGCTTTTTTTACTTCCACATATTGAAGATGAGTAATATTTGTTGTGTTATTTTTAGTACTTTATGACCATAAATTAATTGACGTATTTGAAATGTTAATTTTATTCTTGAATTTTCAGGTTTCAACTCATAGATGAAAAGAGTATTAGAGAAGTGTAAACTTTGGTTGTGTTGTAATCTAAATAACAAGTGCACACTTTGCTTGTTGTAATGTAAATTAGAAGTGCATTCTTTGATTGTTGTAATTTAAATAAGAATTATAGGCTTTGATTGTTGTAATGTAAATAAGAATTGTATTCTTTGATTGTTGTAATGTAAATAAGATGTGTAAACTTGTGGTTTTAGTGAGATCATTGGTTATGTAATGTTATTTTTGGGTTGTATTGATTATGTTTGTTATTTGAGATTTTTTGGATATTTTTTTTGGTTTGTATTGCTGTTTTGGATTTTCTGTTTCTTATTACAGTTGTTTATATAGGGATTTAATTATATTTCAGATTTATTTTTTTAAATTCAAAGCAAGTTAGCGACGGAATATCTAGTCGGTATTAGCTTAAAGTCAAAGTCAAATAAATTCTAGTCGGTGGATATTCCGTCACATTTTACCGACGGAATATCTAGTCGGTATTCTGTCGGTGTATTTTCCGTCGGCCATCGGTCGGTATAAGTCAATGTCAATAAGTCAACCAAGTATTCTGTACGGTCGCCATTCCGTCGCAATTTAGAGACCGAATAATATCGGTCGGTAATCGGTCGCGTTATTACCGTCGGTATTCGATCGTCCCATTCTGTCGGTATTATGTCGTCTAATTTGGTCGGTACTTATTCCGTCGGCCGTCGATCGGTATAAGTCAATGTTAAAAGTCAACCATGTATTCTAGTCGGTCGCCTATCCGTCGTAATATAGCGACGGAATAATCGGTCGCTCTAATAACGGTCGGTAATCGGTCAGTATATGGCTTAACGACGATAAATACACGACCACGTTATTCGGTCGGCAATCTGTCGGTAAATTTGAATAGCGACCGAATGCCGACGGTAACGGCAGTCGCTATTTAACTGTTTTCTTGTAGTGATCATCATTAGAGCTTGGATTTGAATCAAGCCCGCTGTGAATTGACACGAAAAATCAATGGAATCAAAACAGGAGTTGATTGGCTATCAAGCAATTCAGTGAAGGAAATTGGTAGTTTCAAACTATCGATAATGGAATTATCTATTGATGGAATCATGAGGAAAAAAAAAACAGAAAAGAAAAAAGATGAAGAGGAATTAAACTTTTTGTTTTGCTATATTAACTCACGATTATCATGATTGTGAGGATAAAACAGAAAGTTTCCCAAATTAATCCAATATTCCGTGATTGTAGGACAAAAAAAGTGTGAAAACAATGATAAGATCGCACACAAATCGAGATCTCAAAGATCAGGAGCAGAAAAGGCGCACAAAAGAAGGAAATTCAAAAATTTATTCAGTGTGGCGCTCGCCTTGGACAGCAGAAATAACGTTGTACGCTAGATGAAGAATGCGAAGATCAAAAGGCCTACTGCCAGTGCTTGGGTCATGGCTGAAAAACTTGACTCTTCAAATGACCCTGTAGTTGAGGGCAATCAAGCTACTCAAATAAGTCACTTACTTCTTCCATCCATGCTTCTCTTCTCAAGCCTCCCTGTGTGAATTCTCAGTAGTTAGTAACTATTAAAATGATTTATTTATTTTTTAAATTTAATCTATATATTTCGTGAATATTATTAAAATATTTTTTATCTCATGAAACCAATAAAATTGAATCAAATCAGACTAAACCAATGCAAATCGAATGTATCGGTTTAAAGTTTCTAATGGTTTTGATTGGTTTCAAAATTCACAATGCAAAAATATTAATTTAGTTTGCAAAATGTGCTAAATCGCACCAAATCGAACCATATTTCATCTATTTAAGCTCGATCGAAAACACATAATATAGTCCACAGGGAGAACAATGCATTTCAATATAAATTCCCAATTATTGCCATTCCTGACATTAAAATGCTTAAAAAAATAAACACCTCAATACTTTTTTTTCTTGAATAACAAAAAAAACATAACATTTTATGGGGGGCAACAGATCTCTCCAATATTATTCAATTACACACTGATATTTATTGTTGTACATAATTAGCAGCCTGTAGGAAGGAACAATAGCCAAATGGTCTTCTCTCGATACTGCCAAACTAAGAGCTTCAGTCATATCTAAATCAGCTACTTTCATACCATTTGGAAGTCCCCAATCGAAGCAGTGAACCAATTGCGCTACCACCAAACGTGTAATATCGTGCCCCAAGTACTTAGCGGGGCAAGTTCTTCTACCAGAGCCGAATGATATAAGTCGAAAATCGCTCCCACAAATGTCTATAGGATTATCAGCAAACCTCTCCGGCAAAAATCTCTCGGGATCTTTCCATCCAGTTCTTGAGTCTCCTTTCTTTTCTTTTCTTTCTCTTTCAATCTCCATCTCTACCGTCTCATTCTGAAATATTATAGAAATCAGAAACCATCAGCTTCAGATAATAAATCTACAAAATAGTTAGAAATTAGAATTGACTGAGTAAAAGTGCGCGAAAATAATCTGGAAAACTTACATCCACTATATCCGGCATCGGTGGCTTAGTTCCGTGCACGGCAACACGGTCGGATGCTTTCATACCGATCAACCGCCAACCACCACCGACCTTGACGCCGGCCGACGAAGAACCTAGAATAACTAATCGTGCTTTCATCAACGAAGACAATTTCGTCAAGACGAGATATGTCTCGAATATGCATGCGGTTTAGGTACGTGTCTATTCTGCCGAGATGCCACTTTATGCATCTCGAATTTTCTCTTCTATTCCTCCTCTACAATATTATTATTGGGATTTTTAGAAATTAGGATGTTGATGCATTTTTTTTTTAATCCGTTAACTATTATTCTTTCTATTTTTTAATGTATGTCGTTTAGTACATTTTAAAAAATTAAAAAAACTCACAAATAATAATATTTTCACCACAATTTCAATAATACCACTTCCTTCCTCTTTCTCTTTCACTTTCTAATAAAAGATATATATTTTATATGAGGAATTACTGAACTCAATCACTTGCTGCCGTTACTCTTCAGTTTTCTGTTGAGGTCTATCCTGCAGAGGTACTCAAATTGGATCGGATCAGTGATCGATTTCTAGGTTTCGTCGTAAACCTAATTGGTTACTTCCAATTACGTAAATCAATAGTTCAAACCGCACTCCCCTTTTTACTAAGACTACAGAATGTTCTTGTAAATTATGGCCAATACTGGGTATATAAGCAATGATTTCAAATCCAGAGGTTAATTGTATCCAATAAAATATATATTGAGGGTATAATTGAAATAAATTATTGACACCTAATAAAAGATATGTAAATTACAATTAATTTGGATACATATATATCTCCTAAACGACAATTGAATGAGAATGTAGGGAGTAGTATTTTTACTTTTTTCAGAAATAGTGTGAAAATTAGCTACTAGACTTTTATATTCTCTCAAAATTAATAGAATATTGAAAACTACCCATGCTATATAGATCAAGTTAAAAACAAGCATAACATTTAAAATATTCCCCTAGGGCATAGACCAATAAGAATGGAGGGGAGGGAGGGTTTCAATATGAGCTTTCATCACAAATGATTAATCATTAAGCTCTCCTAATATACCATTCTCGAAAGATCATCAAAATAAAAGAGCTAGAACATGTTATACATTAAGGTGTCCCTTACAAAAGTAATTCATACAAGATATGAAAATATAGAAACCACAACTTCTAATCTAACAGCACAAATGGATAACAAATGAGGGAAAACATGAAATAGGATCACATAGCTTGTTGATGTTCCATCTTAATCCACGTAACAACTAATCCAAACAATATAAACATGAACTTAAGACAACAGGTTAGAAAAATACATGTCATCAAACCTCAAATAACACACAAAACGCCTAAGTAAACACGTAAGGCCTATTCTAGAATCTCTTCCCAAGAATCTCATCTTAAGTTATCTAACTAATCCTTCCTATGTTCATTCCATATACTTAGTTTCTAACTATAGATTTAAGCCTAGGGTTCAACATTCTTTGATATCACTTATGTCACACCCCCGTAAACGGGCGATGACCTGACAACACCTCATCTACCAATGAGATATCGAACCCATATAAGATCATATAACTTCAAAGACTTATCATAAACTCAAAGAACTTACATCATCCTTATAAAATAATTACAGTGTTAAATATCAAAGTCAAACCTGTTTTTTGCAATTCAAACATCCCCACCTAGAAGATACATGTTTTTATATTCTCAAACAAACAATAACAATACAAACAATAAATGTACAAACCACACTCATTCATTGCTGAAACTTTCACATCATAACTTGTAGTACGAGCACTATTTTCCACTGATAATATATATGTCAGACATAAAGATAATCAGATATTACAAGTATCACTCATACATACAACACTTAATTCACACAACCGAGCTCAATTGTCTGGCTATAACTCTATACCAACTGTTAACAACCCCAAACACAATTATTACCCGTCAAGGAGGCCATACAGTCTTGGATTCAGGTACTTCCCCCCGAATGAAAGGGCCAAAGAGTTTTAAGAATACACCCTGTTATATAATCGCTCGCACTTGTGAACTCTACAACTACTGTTAGTAATTCTAATTTTGTACTCTCGCTAGGGTGATCAACCATATAGACAAACAACAAACACAGATAAATCCGAACAATCAAACATACAAGTTATTCAATTATATTTCAATGCTTCATCCATTTTTGATGCAATAAAGAATGTAGAAATCATTTCATCAAAAATTCATACTCAACATAAATTCATTGCATGCTTTTGAACAAAAATTCAATACGTAAGAACCTTACATCAATTGCTTAATCAAAACTCCAAAAGATTGGAAATCACCACTTTTCCCAGAATTTCAGACCTCTACTCCGAAGGCTATATCTATGAAACTAGTCGTTGAAATGAAATATCAATCGATTAAATTGAATTCCTAGAAGTCTTCTATCCTTGGAAAAAAATTGAGGACGATCAGAACACAGTTGATACCTCTGACCGATGTTCTAAATCGCAACACAGATTTTCCAGTCTATCACTTCTTCCTTCTTTTCACCCCTTCTCTTTCATTCTCTTCTAAAGTGTAACTCCAGCAATAACTAAAATAATACACATCCTTTCAAATATATAACTGCCAATAAATTTTTTAATATTAACACTTAGCTCTCTACACTTTCTAATCATAACACAGCACCCATAAACAAATAATAACACAAAACATAACACAAAAGGTAAATAAATCACACAAACATGCAAGCAAAAGTTACTAAGTATCACAAAGGGAGAATACTATATCTTTAATGTTTTTATTTTTTGTTAAATATCTGTAATGTAGACAAGGAGAGAATGGTTGAAATATTTGATTTATCTAAGCTCGATCGAAAACACATAATATAGTCTGCGGGGAGAATGATACATTTCAATATCAATTCCCAATGATTACCAGTCCTGGCATGAAAATGCTTCAAAAAAACACCTTCATACTTCTTTTTCTTGAATAACAGAAAAAACACAATGTTTTGTATTTGTGGGGAATGAAGCTCTCATATGTTATTAAAGTACAAACTGAAGTAAAGAAAATAGAAAATGCCATTCCTACATGAAAATGCTTCAAAAACACCTTCATACTTTTTTCTTGAAGAATTAATAGTTATTTTAGTTTCCAAATTATTTACGATTAGCCACTTTTACAATTTTGCACCTTTTATTTATTTATTTATTTTACTTTTTTGGTTCTCAAAGAATTTAAGGGCTGCCATTATTATTCTTCCGTCGAATAATTCGATTTTTTTCGTCTGGTCACATGGCATGTCATATTCTCTCTCTCCTACAAGAGTAAAAAAAAGAAGTCTTTCTTCACCTCAAAATCCACTTTTCAAATCCTTTCCCACCCAATCTCCTCATCAACCCAATCAAAAGAAGAATCAAATTCCATTTTTCTTTCAATTAAAACCCCTCTGCAGATACCCTTTAAATTTTCTTGTAATTAGCATTCATCATATTAATGGAGAGTAAATCAATTAAAAGAATTAAATATTTCTGAATTCATCTCCTTGAAGATGATTATTATCCAACCAAAATGGTGCTAAAGTGTAATTGGTTAGAATCAAATAATGCCCTTTTCAATGCCTTTATACAAAAAATATTGAATACTACTATATAACCCATTGCTCATATGCTCTTGTAAGTGTTATGATACTCAGAATATTGCAATCGAAATAGAGCTATATATTAGTGATGATATAAGACTTTATTTTCCTTCAACTGTGGCTGATTTAATTCAAATACTATGTATATCCAAATTTTATGCAAGTATATTGGAATGAAGAAACAAATTCATAATGTCTCTATGAAAAATGATTAACGTAAATAAATTGATTGTCAAAAAAACTATTAATTCATTTATTGAATGATAAAAAGTAAAAAAAAAATACATAACATTATACATATGGGGGTAACAAAGCTCTCCTATGTTATTGAAGTACAAATTGAAATAAAGAAACAAAAAAACTTAAAATGATATTTATTTGTTGTACATAATTTTGTGAATTTATGGGAGACGAAACATTTGATCACTTTAGCAGGCGATAGGAAGGAACAACGGCCAGATGGTCTTCTCTCGATACTGCCAAACCAAGAGCTTCAGTCATATTTAAATCAGCTGCTTTCATACCATTTGGAAGTTCCCAATCGAAGCAGTGAACCAATTGCGCTACTACCAAACGTATAATCGCGAGACCCAAGTACTTAGCGGGGCAAGTTCTTCTACCAGAGCCGAATGGTATAAGTCGAAAATCGCTCCCACAAATGTCTATAGGATTATCAGCAAACCTCTCCGGCAAAAATCTCTCGGGATCTTTCCATACATTTGAATCCATTGCAATGGCCATTGCATTTATTAGTATTCGCGACTTCTTTGGTATATGGAAGCCATCAATAGTGCAATCTTCAATCGACTCGCGTGGTAATAGAGGCACTACAGGATGAACTCTAAAAGTTTCTTTTATTACCATGTCCAAATACTCTAGTCCTTCAATGTCTGATTCCTCCAAAGTCCTTCCCAACCCCACTTTTTCTTCTAATTGATTTTGTAATTTCTTCATCACATTGGGATTTTTTAGCAGCTCTGTCAATATCCATTCCACCGCTGTTACTGAAGTTTCTATTTGTGCTAACAACATATCCTATGAACAAACAAATGTGAATCAAGTTATTAAAACAATATGTATATTATTGAAATTCTCGTAAATTATTGGAATTGTCACTCAACAATGTTGCACAAGTCGCTAGTCGGTTGCTAGACTAGTGAGTAGTCGGCGACTCGTCGGCTTACCTAGATTACAAGTGATTTTTTAAAATTCCCTTAAAAAGTCCATCCATAATAATTAAATTAATTACCGTAATAAGTAATAACAAGTTCAAATACTAAAATAATCGATTTGACCGATTTTTTACCGACTTTAACTGATTAAGTTAGTCAATTGATTTTTTTCCCGACTAGGCCGATTTTTAAACACTGCCACTCAATAATTTCAACGTAAATATCTAAACAGATGGTGATTTTAAAGTGGGAAGAAAAGATCAACGGTTTAGATTTATAGACGTTATCCTAACAAAGTACACAAAAGAAGAATGTAACAAAGTTAGCTTACCAGCAAAACAGCTTTGATATGGCGACGATCAAATTCAAAGTCAGCTTCACCAGACTGCAAAATGGCCATCATGGTATCAACAAAGTCTTTGGTTTTGTTTTTGGAGTTCTTGGTTTCAATATGCTCATCTAAGATTTTCTCCAGAAAGCCATCAAACTTCTTACCAAGAGCCTTAAGCCGTCGAGTTAGTCCTTGAAGATCAAGAAAAGCAAGAAAAGGAAAGAACTCACTAAGATTTGTAGTTCCTGTAACGCTTACAAACTCTTGGATCACATCCTTAAAACCTCTCTCGTCGAAATCCTCGTCACTATATTTCTTTCCGAATATCATAAGGCAACTCATGTTCGCAACCATAGAGGAAACAGAAGCACTCAAATTAACAGCAACATTATTAGAAGCCGACTCTTTAAGCGATTCAATCAAATATCCAAGTTGCTCACTTCTCATGGACTGGAATTGATTGATCCTGTTATTGCTAAGCAACTCAACGGCGCAAAGCTTACGCATGTTTTGCCAATAAGGACCGTATTGTGTAAAAGACAAATCTCTTTGCTCATAAGCAACGTACCAGAATGCTTCACTATAGGGTCTGTTTGAGAAATTTAGATCATGTGTTTTGAGGAATTTCTCGGCCGCCTCAGGGGATGAGACAACGATCGTTGGAACGAACCCCATTTGCATATACATTATCGGACCGTATTTTTTCGACAGACGAAAGAGGTCTTTATGTAGATGCCTCCCCAACAAATGGAGATTTCCCAATATGGGAAGGGGTTTGGGTCCAGGAGGCAATCTTCTACGTTTCTTCATCCATAACAATTCATGGAAAATATATGAAATTATAGCCAACAAAAGTGTTGTCCATATCCACTCCATAATATAGATCAACTCTTATATTGGGAATAAAGTATAATCAACTCTACAAATATATAGCTGTGGTGAAGCAGAGAAGTATGGAACGTTGGGTCTCTCTTACAAATATATAGCAATGGGGAGATAGAGATACGGTCAAGATGCAAAATACTAATTAAATTGAGTTGCCAAGTTAGAAAATGGGAAATACTTAAATCAATGAATTTGACTTATGGTCAGGATATTGTAAAAACTTGCACAATAATTGTGACAGTTCACATTGTTTATTAATTATGAGGTTAGAACTTCGATTTTTACCTATTATAATGGAACATATTGCATATTGTATTTTGTGACCAGTCATTTACCTCTTCAAGTTGCTTCGGTAGCGAGATCTTTAATCACTAAAGAGTTCATGTGGCGAGGGGATTAGTTACAGCTGTTGACAGATTACTTGGAACTAAAGAAATTATAATTATTGATCATCCGGCGGCGGACACCAATCAAGACCCCGTTATTCATTTCAATATGGGAGTCCCACCGTGTCTTTCACCTGTTCAATCTTCTATAACATTTTATATTTGAATTTATATATCTAATCATTACTCCCTCCGTCCCAAATTATCTGTCCACATTTCCTTTTTAGTGTGTCCCAAATTATTTGTCCACTTTTTAAATAAAGGGTTCATTAATGATGATTTTTCCAATTCTACCCTTTACATTAAATATTGGAGAGAGAAAATAAAGAGAGAAAAGGAGGTGAATTAAATTGGGAGTAACATTAAATAGGGTTATGTCTGACATTTCATCATATTTCACTCTAGAATTTGATGAAACCTTAATCCCCGTGTAAAATACAAAGTGGACAGATAATTTGGGACGGAGGGAGTACTTTACACTTATTTGTTCCAAGTGAACTCTTTAATGATTAGATATATAAATTCAAATATAAAATGTTATAGAAGATTGAACAGGTGAAAGACACGGTGGGACTCCCATATTGAAATGAATAACGGGGTCTTGATTGGTGTCCGCCGCCGGATGATCAATAATTATAATTTCTTTATTTGATTAAAATTTGACCAAAGCCTAAAGATTCTTTTACATCAATTGAAAGGGAAAAAACAGGCGCTTATATTTTATTTTCTATCTTATTAATAATATTCGGTTTAATTTTAAATTTTTTTTTAAAAAATAACGGGGTCTTGATTGGTGTCCGCCGCCGGATGATCAATAATTATAATTTCTTTATTTGATTAAAATTTGACCAAAGCCTAAAGATTCTTTTACGTCAATTGAAAGGGAAAAAACAGGCGCTTATATTTTATTTTCTATCTTATTAATAATATTCGGTTTAATTTTAAATTTTTTTTTTTAAAAATATAACCTTAAAAATAAGTGGCATATTTAGCATATAATTAGTAGACTGAAAAAATATATAAATATGAAACAAAAGATATTTTGCGAAAAATTATTTCTCACACGAAGAAACGAGACTAAAAAGGGGCAAATAATCGTATGTACTCGTGTATGTACCAATCCTTTTGCCCAACTATTTACAATACACTACGTGTATATATAATTAGAAAAAATGTCCACATAACGATTTTCACTCAAAGAATTTTTTCTCATCTCCTAAATATCATTTCTGTTATGAAATTAATTATATTGTGGATGTTTTTTTGGTCAGAAAAGATAGGTCATAAATAAATACTAGAGCAAGACAGATTTGAAAAAGAGTCCCACCGATTTCTCCTACGGCTAATAGACAAACAAAAGGAAGAGTAGTTTTGAATAAAATAAAGGATGTTTTTTTGGTCAGAAAAGATAGGTCATAAATAAATACATCACATTTCCTTCAGTTTTTGTTAAAACATCAACAACCGGCCGGGATTTGATTTTTTATATACAAATTTAAATCTATACTTATATGATTAGGTCATCAATAAGTGGATTTAATAATTCTTACTAAAAGTGATCTCAAAACAATTTATCGGACTTATTAAAAATAAGTGTTCCTGATAAATTGCTTTGAAATTTTTAATCAATAAGCATGATCATATATGAATGATATTTAGAAATAAATCTATAAGCATAATAGTCGAAAAGACAATAACGGTGGCATTGGCTAAAAACACAAATTTTTTATTAAGCTAAAAATAACATTAATAATTTATAGGTATCTATTTATGTTTAATTAATAAATTCAACAAATTTTTAGGCCAAACAAGTCACATGCCTCGCACATGTCATTGACATTAAGGACAAAATAGTCAATTTTTAACCTGCATAACCCTTAAAATTCTTGATTATGGGCTTCAATGGAAGTTCATGATTTTTTTTTTTCAATTCATGTTTCTTGAAACATTCAGACACCCAAATTCAACCAATGTAGAAAGGAAGAGGGATGAATGATTAAATGAGGAATCAATGAAAAGAATGTTGAATGGGAGAATTTATTAGTTGTTGGTAGAGAAGATCAATAAATCATGTAATGTTTGTTTCTTGTGTCATGTAAATTGTTCACGCTAGTTTTAGCATAATAAAAATTTTGAGTTAAAAAGTGAAATTTAAAAATAAATGTATGATATAAATAGCGAATTTCTCGTCATCAATAAGTAAATTTTACAATTCTTATTAAAAGTGATTTCAAAACAATTTACCAGAATTTATTAAAAATAAGTGTTCCTGATAATTTGTTTTGAAATTTTTAATCAATATTATCGATCAATCAATTCAATAGGCATGATCATTGAATGATATTTAGGAATAATTCTATAAGCATAATAGTCGTTCCGATCAACAACGGTGGCATTGGCCTACCTATAATTATGATGAGAGGGCTTTTTTTTTTTTTTTTTTGCTAAGTAATATGATGAGAGATCCTTAATGTGGTAGAAGTCCTTCATCAAGTCCCTTTCGGGCTGCCAATTTTGACTGTTGCCCACTCTTGCACATTTAAGGTAAAAAAATCTTGTTCCCATTCCTATTTTCAGCCAATCACAATTTACCATGTATATATATAATTAAAATATATATATATATATATATATATATATATATATATATATATTTATATAGTAAATTCTGATTGGTTGGGACAGAGATGAAGAGAGAAATAAGGACAGGTGATTTTCACTCCACATTTACATACCATCTTGCCAGATGCATTAATTATATTGCGGATTTTTATTAACTACAAAAAGATCATTACTTTCCCCTCTCAAATTAATCGTTCTAATTGACTAATACGTGAATATTAAAGTTTTGATAATTATATGATAGAAAATGAGAAAGTATATGGTTTCTAACTAGTCAATTACCTTATAAATGTTTCTTAACTAATTAACTACCCCTCTTAAATTATATTAGAAACTGTCAATTTAATTTATTAGTAACATTAAATGGGATATTGGAAATAAGGATAAAATAGAAAAATTTAATATAAATAGTTACTTGATTTAGAAAGTGATAAATTAATTTAAGACAAAACAAAAAATGGAGGATAGAAATTCTTGCCGTAACTTTTTTCACTTTTCTCTAAATTTTAATTTATGTTATTAATATCAACCTAAATTTTTTATAACCTAAATGTAATGCAATAAATAGTTGGTTGGATAATCTGACATTTGGTTGGATACAAACAGCAGCACCGTAAAATTGTAATGTCATAAATAGTTTAAAAAAAGTTTGTGCTATTTAGAAAAAAATAAAATAATTCTTGCTATATATAGATGAGATTTTAAAAGAAAATACGATTTTGCCCCATAATACCAATGTCGCGTGCAATGCACGTGTTCATTTTGGCCATACAATTGACCGGAATCACTAATTTGACAAATATAGAAGGCCCGTAAAATTGTTATACTATAAATAGCTTAAATTTATATTATTTCTATTTAGAGAAAAATGAAAAAAAATTACTGCCTATAAATAGCGGATTTCTCAAAAAAAAATATCAACTTCATTTTTTATATAAGGGAATATCTCTTATATTGATACAAGTAGGCCTGCAAACGAATACAAACGGATACGTAATTGTCTATTCCGGATCCATATCCATTTTAACTTTTTCTACCAAATCCGTATCCGTATCCTAACGGATTCATTATATGTATTACCAGATCCGCTGATTTGGATTCGAATACGGATATGGTAAAACCCGTTTCAAAAAGTCCAATCCTCCTAATTTCTACTTTTCTATTTTGGCGGATTAAAAACATATAATAAAGAGATTAAAACTTTTCGAAACTAAATAATAAAAATCTACCGAGAGCACTTGAGCAATTGAGACTGAGCAGCATAGGTGTTTTAATGGTGGTGGCGGCGGCTCTCGAGTCCTTAACTATGATGAAAAGAGAATGAAACGACGGAAGAATTGTGTTTTATAACTTTTATTCATATACTTTTATATGTGAGGATAAAATTAGGGTAAAATATAAGCCTTAGATGTGAATTAATCCAAAGGTTAAAAAAAAATTCATATATATATATATATATATATATATATATATATATATATATATATATATATATATATATATATATATCGAAACGGATTCGGGTCTAACGGATCCGATTTTTTATATTTCAGATTTGTAACCATTTTATTACTCTTATACGGATTCGGAGTCGGATGCGGGTATATGGGTTTGGAGTTTTTACCAAATCCTAAAAAAACAATTCGGATTCGAGTCGGATACGGATAAAAACCCAGCCCGTTTGCAGGCCTAGATACAAGTATCACTCGGTTGGTATTTCGGCCTAGATCTTTATAAATAGAATTTATAAGTTTTTAATATAAAAATGCGAAAAATATAACAAAACTCTAGAATTTCCTCCATATCCCTTTTCTATTTTAGGGTAAATTGTTCGAATTCCTCTTACTTTCTTGAAATTATGGTTTTTACCAACTTGATAGAAGGTATAATGCTTGCCCTTACGTCTGTTTCCGATGTCAACTTCTAACATAATCTTAATTTTTTAAGGCACTTTTGAAACTCTATAAAATTCATTCTATAAATGATATAAAAAATTAAAAGTGTTAACACTCGAAGAATCTTGACTGGTTCAAACCATTCAAGAGATGGGCAAAACAAATAAGCCAAGATTCAGCACGGGTTTCAAAGGAAGACACACGACCGAAAATGAGGGATCGATCGAGGCAAACTGGCCAAGAATAAACACGAATCAGAAAACGGCTAACAAGGCAAGCGCCCGAAAAAGTGGAGCATGGCCAAAAGAGTTTTTAAATCCAAGTAAATAGCCGGAAAAGCCCTAAAAGGGGAAAAATGTGCAGCCACCACTTGCCCGAAGCAAAAAAGAGTTCACTCACATTCTCCATAACGGTCATGGCCTGGGGAGCATGTCCGCTTAATAAGACCATGGCCGAAAAGGACATAATTCAAGGCGGGAAGCCATTTTTCAAAAACGGATACAAATAGAAGATCGAGATGAAGAATAAGGGCATCACTATCCACATTCAAAATGTTGTTTTATCTTCATTCATACAGTTTTTACAAGCTCTCCTTACAGCTATCCACACTTAAATTTATGTAGTTAATCTTATACTTAGAATCTTTGAATCAATTAGGCTTCCTGCATGAGGATTTCTGTCCAATAACGCATACTTGGATTAGAATCTATCCCCATCGAATTCTTGCATGAGGAATTTACTAGTAACACACAATAGATTTTAAAGTAGTCAAATTGGCTAAAACCGACTTACTGCGTGATGAATTGTTTTCCAATAACGCACACTAGTCCGAGTCACCATTTTTCATGTGTAAAACCATAATGATGAAAGAAATTCCAAGGGTGAATACAGTGCCAGCTAGCCTAACTTTACAACTCGACGTTCGGTCGTATTTTTTTGGCAACACTTTCTGGCACGTCACACGGAACACTACTGTTGTGTATGATGCGACTCAGATCCGACAAGTATACTGAGAATATGGAGCTGAATCCACATACTCTAGTCCAACAGTGGGACAACTCTGGCTCATGCGCCTTACCAACATCCTTAGCATCCATTAGACGACAGATTAATGAAGCTATTGATGAGCAAGTACAAAATCTCGTCCAAGAGTTAACAACGGTCGTTAAGCCATTGACCCCGAACGAGTTTCAGATTATAGAGGGCCTTCAATTACCTATGGCCTCCTGAGTAAATGTCGTGACTCCAGAAGGTATGGTCGTTCCAAAAATTGGCAACCCATATAGCAACAACCTCCTCATGTTACAATAGACACAAGACCTGTGGAGGAACGAAATAGAGGGTTTAACTTTGTTCAAGGGTACTCAAAGATTTTGCAAGAATTTCAGTCTGCATGCATGCCAAACCAAGAACCAAGTCAGCATTCTCTACATTTTTTCTCTACTAAGGAAGCTTCTCAAACTGACAGTGGTGTTGAAATAATTAGGGAGATTTATGCATCTAAGGACATTGTGCACCACTAATGCTCTGGATGCTGAATGAAAGAAACATGGTGATGTGCACATAAATCAAAATGGTTCTTGGGTCTGCCTTCTCTGATGCCTTTTGGCTTTGATTTGAGGGCATGATTCTGTAGCAAACGCGACGGCATAGGGGACCATTGTTACATGTGTATTATATGAGCAACCACTTTGTGCACTTGTTGCCAAAGGTTAGGTTAGTCTCCAATACATCTGTTTCAGTGGTATCCTGAGATCAGCCACTTTGTTTGACAAAGGTTAGGTCTGTATCCCGTCCATCCCCGCCCATACCCCCAATTATTGGGGACTTAATGGGTTATGCTATTATTGTTGTTGTTGTATGCATCTAAGGAGAAAAAAGAATGAACCTAGTAGGGTGTCTAAAAGGCTAGCTACTGAGAGGTTTGTTAAGAAAAGAACTAGGCTAAATTCTGAAAAAATTAAGGAAATAGAAATTGGGGGCTTTGCATTAGACTGACACTATTTGGGCAGAATGGTCATACCATATCAGTCTTTTTTTTTTTTTTGGACAAACATTTTTGTCCCACTTCCGTTCTGGACTGACGTGGCACATTCCAAACGCGCCTCGCCACGTCAACCGAGAACGGAATTGGCACTTCCGTTTTCAAGTTGAGAACGGAAGTGCCACTTCCGTTCTCAACTTGGCATATGCAACGCTCAAGACTTGGCCAATTCCATTAACTATTTTCTCTTCAACAAAAAAAGTCTTCAATTCTTAGTACCAATTTCTCTTTTATCTTTCTATCTTATCTATAGTACTTATGGTATCTTAACTTGAAAACGGAAGTGCCGATTCCGTTCTCGCCTGACGTCGGACTTCCGTTCTCACCCAAAACGGAAGTGATACTCCCGTTCTAAACAAAAATGTTTGTCCAAAAAAAAAAAAAATGTCATGATATGACCATTCTACCCAAACAGTGTCAGTCTAATGCAAATCCCTAGGAATTGAGGACCATAAGTTTTATGGTGTGGCTTGTAGTAGACAATATGAAGTAGTCTTTAAGAAGGCTATTATTCCTGAAAGAACTATTAATGTTGAGATGGAACCTTATGATGTGATTCCTATGCTTGAAAAGTCAAGCTCTTGACCTCTGCTCTCTTTGCTGAAAACTACAACACAACGCTGAATTGTGAATTCTTCGCAAATTTGAAAATGGGGTTGTTGATGTGAACAATCCATTTCATGAGACTGTTGGTACTGTCAAAACAGACAGGCATGCCCGCCTTGTCACGGGCCATTCTTAAACGGGGCGAGACCGCATTTTTAGCGGGTCAGCAAGGAGAGTTTTCATATCCGCTCGCCGAATACCGGCGGGTAAACAGCGACGGATGCAAAGAAGGCTGAGTGGGGTCAAATGACCCCACTAAAAAAAAAAAATTTAATTATATATGATGTATTTTACTCCATTTAGATAATAAATGTATAAATGACCCAGTGAATTATTGTATATATCAAATGACCCCAGTGATTTTTTTAATTATATATGATATATTTTGCTCTATTTAGATAATAAATGTATAAATAACCGCAGCCAATTATTGTATAAATTAAATGACCCCAGTGAAATTTTTTCTTGAATCCGTCACTGCGGGCAAAGAGGTAGGACCGTGTGCCCCTCTCTCTCACACACTCTCTCTCTCTCTCTCTCTCTCTCTCTCTCTCTCTTACCTACTAACAAAATAATTCGTATTTTATTGAATTAAACTTTGAGAATCTAGGGAAAAACATGTTATTACATTCAATCTACAAAAAACAAGACATCGGAAAATCACAGATTCACACTTCTAAGATATAAAAATTTAAATAACAAACAAATTTTCTGAACAACATAGACTTTGAATCTCCTCCATGATTGATTCTTAAAATGTTAATATACAGTCCCCGCACCGGTCGACTGCCTGAGCGGGCCAGCCTGTTGATATCCTCAATTAAACAGGAATATAAATACAAGTCCATGCGCGCCCATTTAGCTCACGGGGCGGTCCGGTCGCTGGCATTTGCCTGCTTGGATAGCACTAAGACAGTATATGTGAGATAGAAATGTTGCTCTGTCCCCTGCTAAACTTGCTGATATGTATGAATGGAATTGATCATCATGAAGATTTAATTGAAACTGGCAGTGAAAGTGTTAATTTGAATGCGGCTTGTGCTGAGTTGACTGATGAGAAAATCAAGGTATGGCTTGGATATGGTCTGGGGTCTGCGGAGATGACTTAGAAATATTTCAAACTCTACAAGCTCTCATGTTCTAATTGGATACCATCATCAAATACTCATATCTGCTTAAGGGAAATAATTGCTCTTCTTTATTGTCTTGGCACTGACAGAAAGTTTAACTTGAGGTCTATCACGTACGCCGCCAGTGACGGATCCAGAAATAGATAACACTGGGGCCACACGGCGATTTGTGTGGGTCATTTATACATTTATTATCTAAATAAAACAAAATATACCCTATATACTAAAAAAAAAATATCAGCGGGGTCAAATGCCGCCATACTAGATCCGTCACTGCGTGCCGCCCTTGTGGGACAGGCTCCACAATTACTTCACATGAGTTGGGTCGAGGCATACTTTGTAGGTAGACCCACCACAATTCATGTAAGATGGTTGTGGCAACAGTCCCAGAAGGACGGCTCCATGCCCGAGTGACCCACGTACAAAGTTATCATTGGAGTAGTTTTATCTTGGTTAGTGATTACGTTTAAAACTTATATCCTGACCAATAAATGCAATACACGTAATATAAAAAGTCAATTCTCTTTCCCGTGAATTAGCACATTTGGCTTACTTACGTGTATTGCAATTTCATTACCCATTTATTATCCTTGTTTTCTTTCTCACTATTTATTTGAATGTTCAGGAATGCTTCCTGAACCCAGTGATGTCACTGTGCTCTTGGTGTCCTCCTCCACCCAAGTTGAATAGGCCTACAAAAGGAGATATTACTGGTCCCTCGTTGCTCCTACAAAAGGAGCTAGCTCTGCTCCACCACCTCCTGCAACTGATGCTAATAAACCTCTTGATGAGGTTTGAAAAGTGGTCCAAACTAGCATATTAGGCTTCTCGATGAAGGTACTTGTCAGTTGCTACAACTCTATCAATCCAATGACAAGCTTTGAAATGATGTTAATGAGCTTAGGCGACTTGTTGGTAACCTTAAAATGTTGTTCAACACTTTATCCAATTAAGATGGTTCTAATCAAGGTTGTCAAGATCGCAATTTTAACTTTGAACGAAAAGTGTCTAATAAATCGTAAAAACGAGAATCGTAGCACGGATCGGAAGATCCGACAAAATTATTAAAATAATATTTCATGATAAATTTATATTAATAAAAACATCATTCTATATGATAATGAGCAAAATAAAAGCTAAAAAATAGCAATCTTTCCTGAAACAGTAATCCACCTTCAAAGGTCAATTTTTCCTTATCAGAAAAAGCTAAAAAACTTTAAAAAGAAAACTCTAATGTTACTACAAAAACCATAGAATGTTCAATAATTTCCTACAACAAAATGTGGATTCTTCAAAGAGCCATAAAAAACCACAAAGAAAAAAAAAAATAAGAATCAAATTAATAAATCCCAAGTGAATCAAATAGGAAGCAAAACATAAATTTCACCTAGCTTTCTTCAACAATTCAAGCTCAAATATAGAACAATATCATTTTCCTTAAGATAAAACTTTCATAAGGGGATCAGGAATAATAGAGCTAACCAATATTAATTTTTAATTGAAAATCGAAAGTTTGGAGGATGAACGATGAAGTTGAGTTAGAGTCTGAGACTTGAGAGGTTCGATTGAACACAATCGGATATTTTTTATTTGAGAGAATCCGATACCGGCCCGGTTGAAGAGTGGCAAGATTGAATGTACAGGATCGTGCGATCCTACGCTCTTACGATCCAGTACGATTCTATCCTCCAGTGATTTTTAGTCTAGAACTCAACTCGCGATTTTGACAACCTTGGTTGTAATGCAAAATCTCCATAAAAAATGAGTTGCTATAGTAAAGAGTTTTCATTCTTAAAAAAATTGAATGAATTTCTAGTAAATTTTGAATTAATTTCTAGCGTTGTGGGTTTGGTAGCGACTGTATTGATGGTGGTGTCCGGTTGGTGAAAAAGAGCATTACAGAGTTCCCAGGCAAAATACAACAAGACTGTCGAGAGACCAGAAGCAGGGGGGGTAGTGTTTGCTTGAATTTTGTAGGAAGATTTAGCTGGGGGTGGTTTCAGATATTCATTCTAAAGAACAAGACTGTGTTGGGCTACTGTTTGGAAAAAATAAACCAAATTATAAATGAAATATAAGATGTCTTCTGTCTCCTCCTTCCTTAATATATGTTAATTCAAGCAAGTTAAACTTAAGAGTGAAATTGACTTTAGATTAAGTTTAACTGTCTGTTATCATGGTGCTCTAGAATACCATTGTATAACTTTTTTTTCTTGTATTTCGTTTTTATCTTTTGATTGTAATGGCTTCGGCTATTTTATGATTAATGGATAATTTCTTTATTTAGCAAAGTTTAACTATTAACTTTGGTTAATTTGAGATGATAACTCTCAAGTATATAAAGGATGAAAGTAAATTTGAGATTTCAGAACTTATATGACTATGAAAGCTAATTTGAATATAGAGGCACGGGGTTCTTATTAATATGGACTGGCAAGCAAAATAGTTAATTTTGTATCCTAGTATGATTAAGTGAAAACCCTACAACTTAACTGACATCAAGGAGCTTCAAAATCAAGTTTCAATAAGCAAATACCTAATTTTTTACTATTTTTGTTAGCTACTCCAAATACTTTGATTCTTTATCTCCCCTAGTTGAAGTTCATTGGATGTTTAAGTGAAACATAAAGATTTCAAGATTCTAAACAAAAAAATTATGATCCATTTTTCCAGAAGAGAACAAATTCGACAATCAAACTGGTCCGCGTTTCAGTGCAAGTAAAGAACACAACATCGGAAGATATCTTCACGAGGGCACAAACAGCCTCATACCTATTTCTTTGAAATAACATTACGATATACATACTTTATTCATGGTGATCTAAAAGTATCCTGAGGGCTTATAATTGAATGGTTTCACTTTCTCTGGAAACTAAAATGTAATAGAATGTTTTGCGTATTCAGATGTTGCAACTATTACCTGAACAGAAAAACTTGAACAAAAACTTTCTTCCATATCCTCATCTTCTCTTTACAACACCAGCCTCCAGTTTTTCGATTGTTATCTTCAACTACGAAATCTTCCTGGAACTGTTTGATTGGTAAAGTGCTCCTCTCTAACAGTCTTGGCCGAGCAAAATCTCACCTTCAATACGTAACCAACAGCATGACTCGAGAATACATATGAACTTGTAATACCTTAAGAGACTTGAAAATAGTTTGTTCATTATATATCAAGACAAACTTGACCTCAAGATGTTTGAATCACATGCAGAATCAAGAGACATTGTTATAAGAAGTTCGTAACTAGACGAAGAAACAAAGAATGGGCAATGGTAAGAGCAAATAGAGGATTCAATTGCTTTATGCATGCACAACTGAAAGAGGACTGATAATTTGTGATAGCCTTGTATTCTTACACCAAGGTCGACGTGGCCCAGATTCAAGATGCAAAGAATGAGCCAGGTTCGTAATGTATGATGAATAAAGAACAAGATTCTGAAAGAAATGCGTGTAAGTATTAAATCATTAACCAAAAGATGAGCAAAAAGAGTTTACTACACGTATGACATCATAACATAAGATGGACAGTATGAGTTGGATTAGTATGGTATGACGCATAAACAACAAAGTTCTCAAAGAAATGCTTTTTAATTTGAAACCATTAACCAAAAGATGAGCAAAAAGAGGTTACTAAATGTATGACAATCCAGATGACAACATCAGGAGTTAAAACAAAACCAAGAAAAGAAAATTCAGTTTCATGAAATTTGATTAAGCTAACTATTTCGGCACGGCAAACTATTCCAGGATTAAAGTATAGTCTAGTTCAGTGCAGCATGCTAGTTGGTGATTGAATTGTTGAGAGTTATTAATACAACATACATAGAATTGCATTTACAAATTAACACTCTTGTGAAGTGAAATATTCTTACCAAGGAAGCATATGACTTTAACAGGGGCTTTATTAGCTGCCATAGTGGCTTAAATATGAAAGGAGCATCCACAAAGAGCACTTCGCCTAACCGCTTTGGATAGTAATAGTAGAACAAATCAAACTGCCATAGAAGAATAAAAATAATTTGAAGCAAGAATCAAAGAAATCATACTAGAAGTATTACACTGCATAATAGGGCTATCAAAAAATCCATAAGTGTATTGGTTAAGCAACTAATATTTGCTATGAAAATAAAGATGAGTGCACACAACAGGAACAATGAAATCCAGCATCAAGCTATCCAAATGACAAGCACTAGAGAATGGTTTTTTATAGTCCGATTAATAAATGCAATCATGGCATCAGCTTTATTTAGCATAGGAGTGGTAATATGAACCAACAAAGTAACTAATAAGGGGATTAAAGAAGTAGGACAATAATTCTTTAGCTGACAAACGAAACTGAAACGGAACATGAACACAGTGATGTCAAGTCAATTCCAGCATCATCCATCGAATGATAGTAATGATTTTAATTAACATAATTATCATAAATGAGGGTCGAGTGAAAATCGGTAAGAAAAAAGTTTACAACTTACCACAAATGTTATGAATTTAAGATCTGCATTTTCTGTGCCAAACCCTCGAAAGTCAATTATTACAAGTATTTGATCCTTTCCAGGCGGAAGCATACCTAAAGCCTTCTCAACGAGATATACACATAACTTCTCGTCTTCATATAATGTATACTTCTGCATGAATGCATTAACATATCACTATTGACAGAAGATAGACAAGAAATTAGCTTGAATTATTGAAGTGGACTGGGAACCTATTCCAAGTAAATCAGAATAAGTCCAAGTAAACCAATGATATTGTACAGATGCTTAAATCATTTACCAACCTCAATAAATCATGAAATGATACATATGTAGCCACATTGAAGCAAGGGGGTAATAAAACATGCCAGAGAAAAGAGAAGGAAATACAAAGTTGATTACATTTACAGACCTTAGTTTGGGGCATGAAACATTATCACTTTTGTTTATGTCTATGAGTGTTTGAATGTGTGTTTAGGAAGTGGGTTGTCATACACTAGCAGTTCATAAAGATTTTGCTGTGGTGAAGTGCCAAACTAACTACTCCTTTATTACGCAGGAGAAACATGAAAGAGAAATCCCTATATGTAAAGAAAATGTTTAAACCAGAAAATATTTGACCTTTCTCCCAGTAAAATTACAGGTCAGAACCAAAATTGAATGACGTTACCCATAGTCATTTAGCTGATGAACTTTATAGCATCACCCATTTCGAATTATACATCCACAGGATAAATTAATCAGAACAACTTGGGTGGTGGAATTCTCTAAAATATTTCTTTTGGTATCTGTTCTTAAGAAGGGTAGAAGAGTTGTAAACTTTACACATTTGTAAGACACATACTACCATGGCAGGCTGGACCTAGAGCTGGGGCATCTACTGGAAGCTACCTCTTTGTGAAGAGAATCTCGGATCTTCTACACCTAAGGGTGATAAGGAAACTTCCTCAAAGTCTACTACACACTACCCTTTCCCAATACTTAAAGATAAGAATCACTCCTTTGTTTTGAAAAGAAAAGGTAAATGTTAAACAAGTTCAGCACATAGTTTTGGATTTCCATAAAAAAGTAAACGAAAAAAGAACCAATAAACATGGGACGAAAAGTGCAAATGTTAATAAACAGACTATTCATTCTTTAGACGTACCCCAGGTATATGCTTGGAGACATCAACTATTAGGACCGGTCTACCATAAACATCAAGTTGGTCGTGGACATAGGATTTGCCACTTTTTGCCACTGATCTCACTGACTCTTCAGATAATTCTGACACACCGAATTCATGACGCCATTTCTGTTAAGGAAGAAGATATATTTGAAGTACACAACATTCTTAAACATACAAGCATTTCGATTCTGGATGACAGAAACAAAAATGTTGAAAGTGAAATTCACCAATTCAAAAGCGCAGAGTCAGAGTAAATACTAAAACTAAGGCCGTCTCTTTTTCTTATGTACAATGTCTAAGTGAGAAGAACAAACAATGCAGCTGCTTGATTCCGATCCCTTTCATACGCAAAGAAAGGAGAAAAATTGGAGCCAAACTTACGACATGAGAATGCTCTTTCATCTAATTGGTTGCACACTGTTGAACAATTAAATCATTATAAATAACACTGTATTCTGGAAAACATTACTGAGTTATTTAAGGTAATTACTATGGCTTTATCCAATTTGGAGATTGTCTCATCAACAGAAAACTTCCGATCCTTCAAAAACCAGAGAATCATCTCTTCGTCATCTCTTCCATTTTTGCCCACGGGGAGAGTTTTATAATCTTTTGCAAGCTTCTCTTTCACTTCCACCACGAGCTGCAGCATCAAAACCCATGAGTTTGGGAAATCATTACGAGAGACATCATCATATATGAAATAAAAGAACTCATCAACCTACAACAATGTTTTATTCATACCTTTGCTCTATCATTGTTTTTTTTCCCTTTGGTTCTTCTTTATTCTATAACCAAAATCTTATCTGATTAGTTATCCGTCTTGACAACTGAATGCATTCTAGCCAAAGAGACATTCAACATTGATACCATTCAATTGAAACAAAATATTCTTTTTCGTTTTTTTTTCCTGAAACTAATTAGAAAACTTGTTTCTATCTCATTATGTTCGTTCTGCCATACAAACACTTGGCCAAAGTTAGAATATTTGGTTCAAAATGATATTGTTCTGTATGAAGCGACTTAGATCCGACAAGTATATTGAGAATATGGAGTTCAATCCACATACTTTAGGTGAACATTGCGACAATTCTAGCTCACCTGCCTTACCAACATCATTAGCATCCGTTAGTTAGACAACAGATTAATGAAAGTATTGACGAGCAAGTACAAAGTCTCGTCCAAGACTTAACAACAGTCGTTGAGCCATTGACCCCGAACGAGTTTCAGACAATAAAGGGCCTTCAATTACCTATGACCACCTGAGTATATGTCGTGACACCAGAAGGGATGGTCGTTCCTTATCTCTTCTACAATGACAAAATAATTCCATAACTTAATATCGATAAAAGAGTTCAATCTTAACCACTATGGTTCAATACTTAAGTGCTTATCACTATTTTCGTTGTGCTTACTCTGATTATTACTTATTAACTAGTCATCCAAAAGATCATAACCTTTTGCTCTGATACCATTCTGTCACACCCCATACCCAGGAGGCGAGACACGACCATGTCAATAGCACATACTATTAACACAAGGTTTCATATTCATCAAAAACTTAAATTTCCACATAAAACAAAACCTCAGAAGAAAACTTTATATATCTTACCAATATCCCAAGATAAATTATTACATCGAAATCATTCGCAGTGGAAACAAAACATAACATAAATAGTAGAGGTGTTCAAGAAAAACCGAAACCGACCAATCCAAACCGAATTTTCGGTTTGAGCGGTGCATTGGACTGGTTTCGGTTTGAGCTAAATTAAAACCGAAATTTTTGTTTGGTTTAAAAAAAATTATAAACCAAACCGAACCAAACCGAATATATATATATAATATATAATACATTATATATTAAAGGACTTTTTTGCAATAAAATATATTTTTCCTTAAAATGATTTCTAGTATAATTGCTAACTTTTGTATCTCATTCTAGAATTTTCAAGTGCAAGTTCTTCAAGTGTCAAACCAATAGATTAAAAAGTCATCATTTGGTATGCGATTTTAGATTTACCAAAAGAATTTATTGTATTTCACTATTTTGAACTAATAATTATGTAATTTTTGTGTTTTTCTTTTATTTCTTGTAGGATGATTTTGAAGTAATTTGTTTGAAGTGCAAGGATCAAGACCAAGAATTTATGTTTTTTTTTTCTTTATTGTGGTTACCATGAGAAAATAATAGGCATATTTTTAGCAACTAACTAATTAAATAAAGTTTTTTTTAAAGTTTATAATCAATATTGTTGTGTCTCGCAAAACCGAGCAACCAAACCAATCCAAACCAAACCAAACCGAATGCATCGGTTTGAGATTTTAAATGGTTTGGTTTGGTTTCAAAATTTCCAAACCGAATATTTCGGGTTGGTTTCAAAAATGTATAAAACCGAACCAAACCGAACCATGAACACCCCTAATAAATAGTTTATCAAAATTAAACTGAAACATAAACGAATCACTCTCTTCACCAAAAGGGGACATTGTCCAACTCGCCTAAATCATTTTTATCATTGCTAACTTATCTGAGAAAAAAATGAAAATGAATAACCTTCCAAATTAGTAATATACCTTATTTCTTTCGAAACCAAACACCTAAAGGGAATACGTATGACCACCTGAGTATATGTCGTGACTCCAGAAGGGATGGTCGTTCCTTATCTTTTCTACAATGACAAAATAATTCCATAACTTAACATCGATAAAAGAGTTCAATCTTAACCACTATGGTTCAATACTTAAGTGCTTATCACTATTTCGTTGCGCTTACTCTGATTATTACTTATTAACTAGTCATCGAAATGATCATAACTTTTTGCTCTTATACCATTCTGTCACAACCCCTACCCAGAAGGCGAGACACGACCGTATCAATAGCCCATACTATTAACACAAGGTTTCCTATTCATCAAAAACTTAAATTTCCACATAAAACAAAACCTCAAAAGAAAACTTTATATATCTTACCAATATCCCAAGATAAATTATTACATCGAAATCATTTGCAGTGGAAACAAAACATAACATAAATAGTTTATCAAAATTAAATTGAAACATAAGCGAATCACTCTCTTCACCAAAAGGGGACATCGTCCAACTCACCTAGATCATTTTTATCATTGCTAACTTTATCTGAGAAAAAAATGGAAATGAATAACCTTCCAAATTAGTAATATACCTTATTTCTTTCGAAACCAAACACCTAAAGGGAATACATTTTTAAAATCATAGTTATTTAAATAATGTTTTTTCTTTTTAATGCAGGAATACTTAAAGTTTTTCAATGATAAAAAAATGCACTGTTCATTCAATATCATCAACCCAATAGATATAATAAAATTTTCAAAGCAAAAGCACACTTTGAACTAAAATGGCCACACTCGAAAATTATTTCCCTTCCCATACCAGCAACCCTTTTCTTTTAACCTGCATGTCTCTACTGATCACAAAATTTCAAAAAACCCAATTAAAAAAGAAGAAACAAAACATTATATATATGTAACAATATTCTTGGTAACCCAATATCATGCAGCTTTGTTTTAAACAATAAACTATTTTTAATGAAATGAACGAGCTGCCAAAACATTCATTCACACATCAAAGAATTTCTGCCAAAAAATTTGTCATTATCCATAGTATTTTAATAATGTATACATCCAAGATGTAGTCAAAAGTAGCTGCCAAAATAGTCAATACAAATCCAAGAATTTCTGCCAAAAACTTGCCATTATCCATAGTATTTTAATAGTGCATACATCCAAGATGGAGTCAAAAGAAGCAACCAAAACAATCAAAACACAACCAAATGTCTGCATATTTAAAAAACCGAAAGATGTCTACTTTTGTTCCATCAAAAGCATCAACTTCTTGTCCACTTCTCCTTTCAATATCTGGTGACTTGACAATATATCTGAAAAAAAGAAAAGAAAAGTATGTATGAGTATATGTTGCATGATAAAGTAAAATTGAAGGTGCTTCACATGAAGAATTACCTCATAACACATGGAAATTCAGCTTATGAACTCTCTGCATCTGCAATTTCAAGAAGTTCATCCTCAACCTCAGCTTCCATGGCTCTTTTGGCAGCTTCTGATTTTTCTTTTGCAAGCATAACCTTTCCAAAACTTTTCCAAAACAACATCATCCTCATCACTCTCTCCCTCAATATGAGAAACTAGTCTCTCAGATACAGGCTTAGCCATTGACACATCACTCTTAGCAACAAGATCCTCACTCTCAACAGTGGAGAGGCCAGAACAGAGAACATATGCCTCATTATTATTGTCACTCTTCTCATTAATCATATGTCTGAATGATGTCAATTCATCATGGGTAAATCAGTCCATAGTCATCTAAAAAAATAAAAATACATGCACTTTAATAACACAATAACTTGGAACATAAAAAATATTCAGCAACATAGAACATAAATACTAATTTAATAACACATTATGTGACTTACAAAATATGGAAAGCCATCTTGATGCTTGAACAAGTCAGGTGCATCTTTGAAAATCAAGAAGGCACAGTTTATCATAAAACACCCACAGTCTTCCCCATTTTTCTGTTGGGGAACCTTTGGTACCAGAAATGGTATCTTTTGCTCTAATTTACTGTCTGCATATCGACCAACAACATTCAAAATATCGCCAACAAAACTGTGAAACAAGACAACAATGCCAACAAAAAAGTTCAATCACACAATTTCTTAGAAAAACAACAAAAATTATCAATATCAATAAAATGAATATAACTTACTTCCTAATCAATAGTTCATTATTCTGTTCAGCTGCTTGTAATGAGTTCAACAATACAAAGCAATGATTTTTCGATGACAAATCTTCGTCGAAATTACAAAAAATCAATAATGACCAGTGACCCCTATGCTAAACAATTGCATATCAGTAAACATTCTTCACCAAAAATTTTCTAACATATGAAAATTTTCAGATTGCTTACCACAATACAATCGGCACAAGCACATATTTCTAATCCAGATCCTTCTTTTTTATCCATTCCAAAACATTCACATTGCTACTCGTTGCATAGAGATTGAACCTCAGCGAGTCCAACAAAAAAAACATTTTATTCTTATCCTCGCTAAGTTCATTCTATAAAATACTACAAAATTAATCAAATGTAGGTTTTTTTCAGAACACTAGAAACCATCAACTCAATAAACACTATAAAGATTATTATTCAAAACAACAACAACACTTACTCGAAAATATATATATATATATATATATATATATATATATATATATATATATATATATATATATATATATATAATTATTGGGGATGTGTGCAAGTTTTTTTGCCAAAAACTACGACGATGATGAAAAATATATACTTCTCTCTGGTGGCCGTAAGTTGTACATTACAACAACGGATATTGATTGAGTATATGGTGTGAAAATGAGGGAAAAACACTTAATGTAGACCTACTAACAAAAGCACCATGGGCTAAGGAATACTATGCAAATAGCTATAATGTTGAGATCAGCAAAAAAAGCTTACATGAAGGAGGAACTAATAAAATATATGTTGGAACAAGATTAAATAGAAGCTGATGACAAGTGGTGTGTCATGTACATCTTGTTCGTAATGTCTACAGCAATGTTGGCGGATACTACCGAAAGCATGAACATGAGGTATGCAATGATTTTGAAGCCGTTGACATATGCAACAAAATACAATTGGGCAGATTATTTTGCAGCAGTGATGAACGAAAGACTGGAAACAAATAAAATAAAAATGGCTTCAGAACAGATCAATGTAAAGGCTCTTGGGAATATGCATTTCATGATGGTATGACATGTTTACAGTTTTAATAATTTTGAATAATAGCTAAGTATTACGTTGTTAATAGTTGTAGTGCATATAGTTTACTGTTTTTTATTCAGTATATTGATTGAAATTGTTTTGCATACTCTGGTTTTTTAGGTAAAAACTGTAACATATGATAATAATAGCTATAACACATGTATATAATAAATATTAGAAATGGTGGCAATTAGTAATGAAAACTATAATGGTAAGTTGCAGAATATATATCTATTATGTTCAAAAATATAACAATAAAAGATTCCAACTTTACTGTAAATAACTGTAACTTCTATGGATAATAGTTATAACACGTGTTTAATAGCTATGTGTTATGTACATAATAGCTATGTGTAGATATTAGAATTCTATATTGTTTTAAACTGTTGACCAGTTTTATATAGCTTTTGCAACACCTTAAAACAGATTCATTATCTTGACTACGTGACCGGACATCACACATCAAGACTTACAACAACATCAAAATACTTGGACAACCAAAATGTCTTGGTTAAAATGCACAACATTCGGGAGAATAGATTCTCAAATGTGGAAGAGGTAATTTTTGTAGGTGAGGAGAAGCAGACCCAAATGAACTCCTTCCAAAAAAAAAGAAGAGGAAAACCTCTTGTACAGGGTAACTGTGCACTGGAATAATTATATAACCTTGAAAAGAAATATGAAAACAAGCTGGAGCGTATAAGAGGACAGATAATTTCAGTGAAGGCCCAAAAAGAAATAGAGCCACCACCAGAAACATCCTTTGATGTACAAAGAGTGGACAATCCAATAACAGTAACATATTCAAGAAGAATGATAGCGGTGCCAAGAGAAGATCAACAACGAAACAACGCGGAAAATGATGAAGAACTTGAGGTATGGGCAACATAGTTATTTATTGTATTCATAATAGTTGTATTACATTTGTCTTATAACTATTATAGATTTAAAACATCTTTATTTGGGAATATGTCTTTTTCATACTGTTTTGTTTGTTAAAAAAAAAAATTTGTTATGTATTATATTAGATTGAACATGAAGTTGAAGAACTTGAAACAATAGAAAAGGTAAAAACACCAAAGGGGAAAGGAAAGAAAAAACGAAAAAGTAAATAAGTCAATGTTGAGGATGCGCTGGTTGAGTTTTCTTGGGGTGATGGACCCGAGAATGTGGTATTCCTAAGGGATGGGCTCCTCGCCCTAAACAGAAGAGACATGCGATCGCTAAAAGTCAGAAAAAAAATGGAGAGCACGGTTATTGATGCTTATGCACACATGTTAAACAGAAGAGAACGGCAGAGAAATACATTTAGTCGCTTCTTCTTCACAACAACACTAGCAAGTGCTGCAGCTGGTACAAACTGGGGTAGTGGGGATATAATTCAATTCATTGATGATACATTCTTCAAAACACTACATTACTTGCCTAGGAACAAAGTTGGAGAATGAGGGATAACGCTTGAAGTTGAAATCGTAAGTTTCCTTTCCTTTTATTTTATTTAACTATTCTTACAACTATTCAGCAAAAAATATATAATTATAAATTACAACTGACATAGCTATTACAAATATTGCATACCTATTTTAAAAGTATTCACTAACATTCGTTCAATGTGTGAAATATACAGTTTTACATTCCAGTCTGTAGGTTGATCACAGTCGACATGAAAATGGGCAAACGGTGGTGTCTAAGCAGCCTGAATGTGAAAACTAATGTTTTTTCGATACCAATTATAAACCGATTGCAGATGCGGTTTTTGCATTTCTTGAACCATGGGTGAGAGATGTTTTACCAATTGAAAAAACACATACGTTCCCGCCAAGTTTCGAGTGGAGCTCAGTGCCAGAACAACAAAGCGTCTGTCCTAACAGTTGTGGTGTCTTCTTACTGAGCATGATGGAACACTGGGAAGGGAGTATTGCATCCAATTGGTTTTACATATTGGAAAGCGAAAAAGCATTGCATCACAACTGATAAATCAGACAAAGAAAACATTTCTAGAATGGAACAAATCACAAGCAAAACAAGTGATGAACATTAGCAAAATTTAAATGCAATGCTTTTTAATGAGATTCTGGTAATATGAATGCTTTTTATTATATAATGTGTGACTTTAATAGTTATTCTGATAGATATTACAACTGAATAAAACAATTGTCATTAACAACATTCCTGAAGTTTATTAACATAATAGTTATATGACATTGCACTAATAGCTATTACAAATGATAAATACAATTGTCACCATTAACATTCCTGCCGTTTATTAATCTCTAAACAACTCCTAAAATGGTTATTAAGTTCAGCCCCCAAGCCGGATCCGGAAATCTGTTCAAAGCATGAAATATCAAATATAATCTACTAAAACTCTTATAAATATCTATTAGACAAGAACCTAATAACTATTATACACATGCATAATGGCATTAACAAACCTGACATATATCCATAGTAAACAAAAATATATAGTTCACCAAAAAATAACTATATACCATGGAACAAAAAAATGATGTACTTCATCACTATGTTCTGCCCTAAGTTAAAAGGACAATGTAATATAATTACAATAACAATAGTTATTATACAGCGATAACATTAACATCATCATTAGAGCTTGGATTTGAATCAAGCCCACTGTGAATTGACACGAAAAATCAATGTAATCAAAACAGGAATTGATTGGCTATCAAGCAATTCGGTGAAGGAAATTGGTAGTTTCAAACTATCGATAATGGAATTATCTATTGAAGGAATTAGGAGGGGGAAAAAACAGAAAAGAAAAAAGATGAAGAAGAGGAATTAGACTTTTTGTTTTGCTATATTAACTCACGATTATCATGATTGTGAGGATAAAACAGAAAGTCTCCCAAATTAATCCAATCTCCCGTGATTGTAGGACAAAAAACGTGTGAAAACAATGATAAGATCGCACACAAATCGCGATCTCAAAGATCAGGAGCAGAAAAGGAGCGCAAAAGCATGAAATTCAAAAACTTATTTAGTGTGGCCCGCGCCTTGGACAAAGCGAAATAACGTTGTACGCTAGATGAAGAAGACGAAGATCAGAAGGCCTCACTGCTGTGCTGAAAACAGCCTTTTTCAGCACTGTAGTTGCGGGCCATCAAGCTACTCAAATAAGTCACTTAGTTCTTCCATCCATGCTTCTCTTCTCAAGCCTCCCCGTGCGAATTCTCAGTAGTTAGTAACTATTAAAGTGATTTATTTATTTTTTAAATTTAATCTATATATTTTGTGAATATTATCGAAATATTTTTTATCTCATGAAACCAATGAAATTGAACCAAACCAGACTAAACCAATGCAAATCGAATGTATCGGTTTAGAGTTTCTAATGATTTTGATTGGTTTCAAAATTCACAAAACAAAAATATTCGTTTGGTTTGCAAAATGTGTTAAATCGCACCAAATCGAACCATATTTCATCTATTTAAGCTCGATCGAAAACGCATAATATAGTCCACATGGAGAATAATGCATTTCAATTTCCCAATGATTGCCATTCCTGACATGAAAATGCTTTAAAAAAATAAACACCTAGATACTTCTTTTTCTTGAATAACAAAAAAGCATAACATTTTCTGGGGGCAGCAAATCTCTCCAATATTATTCAAGTACACACTGATATTTATTGTTGTACATATTTAGTAGCCTGTAGGAAAGAACAACAGCCAAATGGTCTGCTCTCGATACTGCCAAACTAAGAGCTTCATTCATATCTAAATCAACCACTTTCATACCATTTGGAAGTCCCCAATCGAAGCAGTGAACCAATTGCGCTACAACCAAACGTATAATATCGAGCCCTAAGTACTTAGCGGGGCAAGTTCTTCTACCAGAGCCGAATGGTATAAGTCGAAAATCGCTCCCACAAATGTCTATAGGATTATCAGCAAACCTCCCCGGTAAAAATCTCTCAGGATCTTTCCATACATTTGAATCCATTGTAATGTCCATCGCATTTATTAGTATTCGTGACTTCTTTGGTATATGGAAGCCATCAATAGTGCAATCTTCAATCGACTCACGTGGTAATAGAGGCACTACAGGATGAACTCTAAAAGTTTCTGTTATTACCATGTCCAAACACTCTAGTCCTTCAATGTCTGATTCCTCCAAAGTCCTTCCCAAACCAACTTTTTTTTCTAATTGATTTTGTAATTTCTTCATCACATTAGGATTTTTTAGCAGCTCTGTCAATATCCATTCTACCGCTGTTACTGAAGTTTCTATGTGTGCTAATAACATATCATATGAACAAACAAATGTGAATCAAGTTAAAACAATATGTATATTATTGAAATTCTCGTAAATTATTGAAATTGTCACTAAACAATGTTGCAGAAATCTCAAGTCGCTAGGCCGCTTACCTAAATTATAAGGGAATTTTTAAAATTTAAGTTAGTCAACCGATTTTTCCTCGACTTGACCGATTTTTACAACACCGTCACTCAATAATTTCAACGTAAATATCTAAAACATATGGTGATTTTCAAGCGGGAAAAAAAGGATCAATGGTTAAGATTTGCAATGTTGTTGGATGATACGATAAAGCTCTCTAATTTCCCGGATAATGAACTGAACGGTCACATAAATCGCGCAAACCACTCCCTCGTGAATGGATCAAAATCCACGACCATCAAAGAGGAAGCGCGATCGAAGTCAGCAGTTGACCAAGAAATGGGTTCATGGAAGGCTGGTGGAAGTGACCGAGTGAAGATTGCTAATTTCTGTAGAGCCCGCGAGTAAGTATAAGTCTTATTTGTTCAATTCCACTGCATTTTTTCAGACCCGAAACGAATTCAGTTGCCTTAGTTGAAGCCTCACCATTTCTAGTGTAGTAAGTAGTCATTTTAGCTAGCTTTTCCTTTCTTTTTGGCATCTCTAGAATGTAGGCGTATATTCACATTTAGTTTCAATATGTGAGAATAAATGTTCTTAAACGGCTATCTCAACTATCGAGTCGAGTCATCGACTAAAATTGATTTGACACCGTGCTAATAAAATAACTTTCAACATAAAAAAAATCGAACATGCATTTTTCTGTAATCCTAGTTGAGCATATAAGAGACAGTAGTAATGTAGCAAGGGGTTGAATATTTTACACAACAAGTAATTTTACATGTCTACAATTTTTGTTATTATAGAATAGAACATTGTCGAATTCATAATCTATTGTTCCGAATTAGAAGCGAAGCAGACAAACTCTGTTACAAGAGGTGAAACTTAAACATTTAAGTTGATTATAGTTAAACATTTAGAATTATCTGAGATCGGCTCCCAGTTCTTAAGTTGTGAATCCACAGTGTCTTCAGTCTCCTTTCTTTTCTTTTCTTTCTCTTCTCTGGCTCTTTCAATCTCCATCTCCACTGTCTCCTTCTGAAATATTATAGAAATCGGAAACCATCAGCTTCAGATAATAAATCTACAAAATAGTTAGAACTTAGAACTGACTGAGTCAAAGTGCGCGAAAATAATCTGGAAAACTTACATCCACTATATCCGGCATCGGTGGCTTAGTTCCGTGCACGGCAACACGGTCGGATGCTTTCATACCGATCAACCACCACCGACCTTGATGCCGGCCGACGAAGAACCTAGAATAACTAATCGTGCTTTCATCAACAAAGACATCTTCGTCCCCTCGTAAGCACATAGCTGAAAATTATTTATACTATAATATAATAAGCCCGAGGGGTTTCTGATGAAGACGAGATATGTCTCGAATATGCATGCGGTTTAGGTACGTGTCTATTCTGCCGTGAGGCCACTTTATGCATCTCGAATTTTCTCTTCTATTCCTCTTCTACAATATTATTATTGGGATTTTTAGAAATTAAGATGTTGATGCATTTTTTTTTTTTAATTTGTTAACTATTATTCTATCTATTTTTTAATGTATGTCGTTTAGTACACTTTAAAAAAATTAAAAAAAAACTCAAACAAATAATAATATTTTCACCACAATTTCAATAATACCACTTCCTTCCTCTTTCTCTTTCACTTTCTAATAAAAGATATATATTTTATATGAGGAATTACTGAACTCAATCACTTGCTGCCGTTACTCTTCAATTTTCTTTTGAGGTCTATCCTGCAGAGGTACTCAAATTTGATCGGATCAGTGATCGATTTCTAGCTTTCGTCGTAAACCTAATTGGTTACTTCCAATTACGTAAATCAATAGTTCAAACCGCACTCCCCCTTTTACTAAGATTACAGAATGTTCTTGTAAATTATGGCCAATACTGGGTATATAAGCAGTGATTTCAAATCCAGAGGTTAATTGTATCCAATAAAATATATATTGAGGGTATAATTGAAATAAATTATTGACACCTAATAAAAGATATGTGAATTACAATTAATTTGGATACATATATATATCTCCTAAACGACAATTGAATGAGAATGTAGGGAGTAGTATTTTTACTTTTTTCAGAAATAGTGTGAAAATTAGCTACTAGACTTTTATATTCTCTCAAAATTAATAGAATATTGAAAACTACCCATACTATATAGATCAAGTTAAAAACAAGAATAACATTTTAAATACTCCCCTAGGGCATAGACCAATAAGAATGGAGGGGAGGGAGGGTTTCAATATGAGCTTTCATCACAAATGATTAATCATTAAGCTCTCCTAATATAACATTCTCGAAAGATCATCAAAATAAAAGAGCAAGAACATGTTATACATTAAGGTGTCCCTTACAAAAGTAATTCATACAAGATATGAAAATATAGAAACCACAACTTCTAATCTAACAGCACAAATGGATAACAAATGAGGGAAAACATGAAATAGGATCACATAGCTTGTTGATGTTCCATCTTAATCCACGTAACAACTAATCCAAACAATATAAACATGAACTTAAGACAACAGGTTAGAAATATACATGTCATCAAACCTCAAATAACACACAAAACGCCTAAGTAAACACGTAAGGCCTATTCTAGAACCTCTTCCCAAGAATCTCATCTTAAGTTATCTAACTAATCCTTCCTATGTTCATTCCACATACTTAGTTTCTAACTATAGATTTAAGCCTAAGGTTCAATATTCTTTGATATCACTTATGTCACACCCCCGTAAACGGGCGATGACCTGACAATACCTCATCTACCAATGAGATATCGAACCCATATCAGATCATATAACTTCAAAGACTTATCATAAACTCAAAGAACTTACATCATCCTTATAAAATAATTACAAGTTATTCTTACTTAAGTACTGTTCTTAACATAAATGAAAACATTATCATCATCTTACATGACAAACTAGTAAAGCTATTACATCATAACATAGAGCGGTTTACTCCTCGAATTCTCCGCCCAGGTTTTCTCCACGACACCTTCCACATAATCATCCACAAAATAGTAAGGAGTGGGCTACACTAGCCCATCAAGTTTCAAACACCTTTGGGGTGAAGAATCAAATAAGACAAAAATGTTTTCCCGATCCAAAAATATTTGAAACATAACTTGACTTAAAACATCTTTAAAATACTTGTAACAATCTTGTAATGACTTTGAAATAACTTAAGAACATACATAACTTTTAAACAGAATTGAAAACATCACAAAACTATCCAAACATACTTGCGGACGATGAATCGTCCGACCCTACTGTTTGCGGCATTCCAGACGAAGCAGATTGCCCGGACCTATCGTCCCCAACCCACCAGAAGCTCCCAATATCTCTGTGTACCAAGTTGAAGACGAAGCATTCGTCTGCACCATTCATCCGCGATATAACCAAAAGGCCCAGTATTTTTTCAAACTAGGTTGTACACGAAGCCTAGGATGAAGCATTCATCTGCAACCTCCAAAAATGGTATTTTCAGTGTTAAATATCAAAGTCAAACCTGTTTTTGGCAATTCAAACAATCCCCACCTAGAAGATACATGTTTTTATATTCTCAAACAAACAATAACAATACAAACAATAACAATACAAACAACAAATGTACAAACCACACTCATTCATTGCTGAAACTTTCACATCATAACTTGTGGTACGAGCACCATTTTCCACTGATAATATATATGTCAGACATAAAGATAATCAGATATTACAAGTATCACTCATACATACAACACTTAATTCACACAACCGAGCTCAATTGTCTGGCTATAACTCTATACCAACTGTTAACAACCCCAAACACAATTATTACCCGTCAAGGAGGCCATACAGTCTAGGATTCAGGTACTTCCCCCCGAATGAAAGGGCCAAAGAGTTTTAAGAATACACCCCGTTATATAATCGCTCGCACTTGTGAACTCTACAACTACTGTTAGTAATTCTAATTTTGTACTCTCGCTAGGGTGATCAACCATATAGACAAACAACAAACACAGATAAATTCGAACAATCAAACATACAAGTTATTCAATTATATTTCAATGCTTCATCCATTTTTTATGCAATAAAGAATGTAGAAATCATTTCATCAAAAATTCATACTCAACATAAATTCATTGCATGCTTTTGAACAAAAATTCAATACGTAAGAACCTTACATCAATTGCTTAATCAAAACTCCAAAAGATTAGAAATCACCACTTTTCCCAGAATTTTAGACCTCTATTCCGAAGGCTATATCTATGAAACTAGTCGTCGAAATGAAATATCCATCGATTAAATTGAATTCCTAGAAGTCTTCTATCCTTGGAAAAAATTTGAGGACGATCAGAACACAGTTGATCCCTCTGACCGATGTTCTAAAATCGCAACACAGATTTTCCAGTCTATCACTTCTTCCTTCTTTTCTCCCCTTCTCTTTCATTCTCTTCTAAAGTGTAACTCCAGCAATAACTAAAATAACACACATCCTTTCAAATATATAACTGCCAATAAATTTTTAATATTAACACTTAGCTCTCTACACTTTCTAATCATAACAAAGCACCCATAAACAAATAATAACACAAAACATAACACAAAAGGTAAATAAATCACACAAACATGTAAGCAAAAGTTACTAAGTATCACAAAGGGAGAATACTATATCTTTAATGTTTTTATTTTTTGTTAAATATCTGTAATGTAGACGAGGAGAGAATGGTTGAAATATTTGATTTATCTAAGCTCGATCAAAAACATATAATATAGTCTGCGGGGAGAATGATACATTTCAATATCAATTCCCAATGATTACCAGTCCTGACATGAAAATGCTTCAAAAACACCTTCATACTTCTTTTTCTTGAATAACAGAAAAAACATAATGTTTTGTATTTGTGGGGAACAAAGCTCTCATATGTTATTAAAGTACAAACTGAAGCAAAGAAAATAGAAAATGCCATTCCTACATGAAAATGCTTCAAAAACACCTTCATCCATTTTTCTTTCAATTAAAACCCCTCTGCAGATACCCTTTAAATTTTCTTGTAATTAGCATTCATCATATTAATGGAGAGTAAATCAATTAAAAGAATTAAATATTTCTGAATTCATCTCCTTGAAGATGATTATTATCCAACCAAAATGGTGCTAAAGTGTAATTGGTTAGAATCAAATAATGCCCTTTTCAATGCCTTTATACAAAAAATATTGAATACTACTATATAACCCACTGCTCATATGCTCTTGTAAGTGTTCTGATACTCAGAATATTGCAATCGAAATAGAGCTATATATTAGTGATGATATAAGACTTTATTTTCCTTCAACTGTGGCTGATTTAATTCAAATACTATGTATATCCAAATTTTATGCAAGTATATTGGAATGAAGAAACAAATTCATAATGTCTCTATGAAAAATGATTAACGTAAATAAATTGATTGTCAAAAAAACTATTAATTCATTTATTGATTAATAAAAAGAAAAAAAAATACATAACATTATACATATGGGGGTAACAAAGCTCTCCTATGTTCTTGAAGTACAAACTGAAATAAAGAAATAAAAAAACTTAAAATGATATTTATTTGTTGTACATAATTTTGTGAATTTATGGGAGACGAAACATTTGATCACTTTAGCAGGCGATAAGAAGGAACAACAGCCAGATGATCTTCTCTCGATACTGCCAAACCAAGAGCTTCAGTCATATTTAAATCAGCTGCCTTCATACCATTGGGAAGTTCCCAATCGAAACAGTGAACCAATTGCGCTACCACCAAACGTATAATCGCGAGACCCAAGTACTTAGCGGGGCAAGTTCTTCTACCAGAGCCGAATGGTATAAGTCGAAAATCGCTCCCACAAATGTCTATAGGATTATCAGCAAACCTCTCCGGCAAAAATCTCTCGGGATCTTTCCATACATTTGAATCCATTGCAATGGCCATTGCATTTATTAGTATTCGCGACTTCTTTGGTATATGGAAGCCATCAATAGTGCAATCTTCAATCGACTCGCGTGGTAATAGAGGCACTACAGGATGAACTCTAAAAGTTTCTTTTATTACCATGTCCAAATACTCTAGTCCTTCAATGTCTGATTCCTCCAAAGTCCTTCCCAACCCCACTTTTTCTTCTAATTGATTTTGTAATTTCTTCATCACATTGGGATTTTTTAGCAGCTCTGTCAATATCCATTCTACCGCTGTTACTGAAGTTTCTATTTGTGCTAACAACATATCCTATGAACAAACAAATGTGAATCAAGTTATTAAAACAATATGTATATTATTGAAATTCTCGTAAATTATTGGAATTGTCTCTCAACAATGTTGCACAAGTCGCTAGTCGGTCGCTAGACTAGTGAGCAGTCGAAAACAGATAGTGATTTTCAAACGGGAAGAAAAGATCAACGGTTTAGATTTATAGACGTTATCCTAACAAAGTACACAAAAGAAGAATGTAACAAAGTTAGCTTACCAGCAAAACAGCTTTGATATGGCGACGATCAAATTCAAAGTCAGCTTCACCAGACTGCAAAATGGCCATCATGGTATCAACAAAGTCTTTGGTTTTGTTTTTGGAGTTCTTGGTTTCAATATGCTCATCTAAGATTTTCTCCAGAAAGCCATCAAACTTCTTACCAAGAGCCTTAAGCCGTCGAGTTAGTCCTTGAAGATCAAGAAAAGCAAGAAAAGGAAAGAACTCACTAAGATTTGTAGTTCCTGTAACGCTCACAAACTCTTGGATCACATCCTTAAAACCTCTCTCGTCGAAATCCTCGTCACTATATTTCTTTCCGAATATCATAAGGCAACTCATGTTCGCAACCATAGAGGAAACCGAAGCACTCAAATTAACAGCAACATTATTAGAAGCCGACTCTTTGAGCGATTCAATCAAATATCCAAGTTGCTCACTTCTCATGGACTGGAATTGATTGATCCTATTATTGCTAAGCAACTCAACCGCGCAAAGCTTACGCATGTTTTGCCAATAAGGACCGTATTGTGTAAAAGACAAATCTCTTTGCTCATAAGCAACATACCAGAATGCCTCACTATAGGGTCTGTTTGAGAAATTAAGATCATGTGTTTTGAGGAATTTCTCGGCCGCCTCAGGGGATGAGACAACGATCGTGGGAACGAACCCCATTTGCATATACATTATCGGACCGTATTTTTTCGACAGACGAAAGAGGTCTTTATGTAGATGCCTCCCCAACAAATGGAGATTTCCTAATATGGGAAGGGGTTTGGGTCCAGGAGGCAATCTTCTACGTTTCTTCATCCATAACAATTCATGGAAAATATATGAAATTATAGCCAACAAAAGTGTTGTCCATATCCACTCCATAATATATATCAACTCTTATTTTGGGAATAAAGTATAATCAACTCTACTTTGAGAAGTTGTGAAGCAAAGAAGTATGGAACACTGGGTCTCTCTTACAAATATATAGCAATGGGGAGATAGAGATACGGTCAAGATGCAAAATACTAATTAAATTGAGTTGCCAAGTTGGAAAATGGGAAAGTCTTAAATCAATGAATTTGGCTTGTGGTTAGTATATTGTGATTAATTGTTTTGAAACACTTGCACAATAATCGTGACAGTTGTGAAGTTCACATTGTTTCTTCATGAGGTTAGGAGAATTCCATTCTTACTTATTATAATGGAGCATAATGCATTTAATAACCAGTCATTTACCTTTTCGAGTCGCTCTTGTGGTGAGATCTTTAATCACTAAAGAGTTCATGTGGCGAGGGGATTAGTTATTGTTATTGACAGTAGACACTCACCCCATCTTGATAAAAAAAAATAAACGTATTTATTAAAACTACATTCAACTCTTGTCGAGACTAGCAAATAATCGTCTGTACCTTTTTATATTTTCATTAATATGTTCAACCACTTGTAATTTACTATGTATATATATATAATTAAAAAAAATTCACCTGACAAATTTTGAGTGATTGAAATACAAAAATAAAAATATATACGGTACAAACTATTCTCACTCGTTGCGACTCATTACTTACCCAACGAACAAATAAGCGTAAACTACTAATTACATATATAAAATCAAATATAAAATATTATAGAAGATTAAACAGGTGGTAAACTTTGTGGGACTCTTATTTGATTCTTGATTGGCGTCCGCCGCCGGATGATCAGTAATAATTAATATTTGACCAAAGCCTAGAGATTCCTTTACCTCAACCTAGGGAAAAAATATCGGAAGAGAAATTATGTCTCCCATTTATATTTTATTTTTTATTTTATTAATAATATTCGATTCAGTTTTAAATTATTTTTAAAAAATTGTAACCTTAAAACTTAAAAATAAGTGGCATATTTAGCATATTATTATTAGTAGACTGAAAAAATATTCAAATATAAAATAAAAGATATTTTGCAAAAAAATATTTCTCACAGAAAGAAACAAAACTAGAAAGGGGCAAATAATCGTATATACTAGTGTATGTACTAATTTTTGTCTCCAATTACTTATATTAATGCATTATATTTATATATAATTAAAATAAAATGTTCACATAGCGATTTATATGTGATTGGGCACATTATGAAGAATATACACAGACGATTTTCACTCAAAGAGTTTTCTTTCATCTCCAAAATATCGTTTCGGTTATGAAATTAATTATATATTGTGGATGTTTTTTTGGTCAGAAAAGATAGGTCATAAATAAATACTAGAACAAGCCAGATTTGAAAGAAGCCTTACAAAGAGTCCCACCTATATCTCCTATCCTATGGCTAATAGACAAACAAAAGGAAGAGTAGTTTTGAATAAAATAAAGAAAGTAGACAGATATGACAGTTCCTCCAGTTTTTTTTTTGTTTTTTTTTTTCCTTTTTTGGGTAATGTAGAAGATTTTATTAAAAGAGAAGAACAAAGAAATGAAAGTGCTGAAAGGAAACTGCAAGAGAAAGAAAGAAAGGAAATACAGGAAAAGGAAATTAACTACTAGTTTTTTTTTTTTTGCTGAATAAATTTTGTTTCCATTAATCACAAATAGCCGAAGCCATTACAATCAAAGAAAACTCTGAAAATACAGAAATTAAAAGTTATACAATGGTTTAGAAAACCATGATAACAGACAAAAGCCACACCTAAGAAACTTAGATGGGTATGAGATACTAATACTAACACTAGTAAAATAAAACAAATACATAATCTTCGTCTTCGCAGCATCTTCCGCAGGATTCTTGAACCACAGATATAAGAGAAGATCAGTTTCAACATCATCCTTAGAATCGACAATTTATAGGACCATGGGCGTATCAACCGTCCTACAAATTGCCTCGGGAAGATGTAGAAAGCTGATAAAGGGCCCAGATCAAGTCCGGGTTGAATGACTTCTCCTAAAAGCAGAGAAAAACAGTCTAGATCTGAGAAGATCTGAGACAAATCTAACCTCTGTGTCTTGAATCTTGAAGAAAAATACTTAGAAAAAAATTTCATATGATTTGTGGTACAAAATAGAGTTATAAAAACTAACCAAAAGGACCAAGATTTGACCATTGGCCGGAGCCAATGGCCAAATCTGGCCAAAGGCAGAGGCAGCAGGAAGAACAGCAAGAAACGCAGGGAGGAGAGAGAAGAGAGAGAAAAAAGGGAAAAAATGCCTTGGTGTTTTTGTATAAATTAACTACTAGTTAATCTAACATATTTTCTCCCCTCCTTGTCGTGTAACCATGCCTTGTATGCAAAATTTGGAATAATCCGAAAAATTTGATTATCAATTCATGGATGGAAGTTTCCATACTTGGCTAATTTGTCAGTCACTTGATTCGATTCTCTGTATGTGTGTTTCATTGAGTATCTCTGGAGTTTGGATAGTAGGAATCTGCAATCACATACAAGATTGGAATATAGAATATTGTCATTATTTTGGATCATTGTTAGTATGATTTGCGAATCAACGTTTATTTCCAAATTTAAATAACCGTACTGAGTTGCTAAAAATAGTCCATGACGAAGTGCTAATAGTTCAGCTTGATTATTGGTAGTATTTTTTTATGTATATACTGAAACCCTAAAATCTAATTTCCATTGCAATCTCGAAAAATACCTCCATCTCCACTATTAGAATTATTTGATAGATAAGAACCATCTGTGTTAAGTTTTTTAATGTAATTTGATCGAGGTGGTTCCCATGAACAGTAATATGGAAATTAAATTTTTTGTTAACAAATAAGTTGTTGGCATATGCATATTTGATGCTTTTATTAAGAATATGAATTGGTAAAATTGGAGCATATGAGTTTCGAAATATTTTGTTATTTCTTTCAATCCATAATTGCCAGTATGCAAAAGAAAAGATAATATTCCAAGGAATATTTGAAATATGTTGTACATTATAATGTAAGATTTAGTTTTAACCAAGTTGCTAAATCACAAGAATTAAAAATCAAAGTTCGGACATTGAAATGAACCATAGTAGACATGTGATACCAAAAAAAGTGGGCATTTACATAAGTACGCAATATATGTAAGGAATTTTCTTCAATAGTAGTGCTATGCCAACAAAAAGGATGTGCAGTAATATTTCTCTTAAATAAAAGACGTGCATGTGGTATACGATCATGAAGACATAACCATATGAAAAAGAGAATTTTTGGTAGTATTTTAAGTTTCCATAACCATTTTAAATTGAGTGTTTGATTAGATATTTGTGAATAAGAGATTTGAAGATATGCAGACTTAACATTGAATTTTCCTGATGGAGATAACATCCAAATTGCTTGATCAATGTTTTGAGGATTATGAATATATATTGGTAAAACTGTAGATTAGATATTTAGATTATATCTGTTATATTATCTGGAAATATAAATGAAAGATTATCAAATGATAGTTTATTGTTTATCAAAATATCTTTTACAGAGAGATTGTCTTCTATTTTGGTTAAAGGTCCATGGATTATAGAGCGTAAAGGCCCTACTGAAGTCCAATTATCATGCCATAATGAAATGCAATTTCCATTTCCTATTTGCCATTTAAGATGAGGTTTGCAAAAAGACCAACCTTTAATTATATTTCTCCATAATGGAGAGGGTGCATAAATGGTTAAAATTTGGGTTTACATTATTTGATGTATTATATTTTAAGTGTTTAGATTTAATTGTAATTGCCCATAATGAATTTTTTTGACTTATAAAGGAATGTCATGCAAGACTAGCTAGAAGTGCTAAATTTTGATGATAGGTTTTACGAATTTGCAATCCGCCTTGATTATAAGGATAACACACAGAGGACCAATTTATTAAATGAAATTTCTTTTTTTTTTCCGGTGTAGAACCCCATAAAAAGTTTCTATGTTATGGCATATTTTTTTTGGGAGATGAAATAATTGCATAATATGATTAGGAATGGTAGATAAAACTGATTTTATGAGAGTAATTCTACCAGAAAATGAAAGAAATTTTATTTTCCAAGATGACAACTTATTATGTAAGTTATCCAATAAAAATTGAAATTGTGAAGACTTTAAATTGGAATGATGTAAAGGATATCCCAAATATTTCCCAAAATCATTAGATCGTTTAATATTAAAAATTTGGCATATGTTATTAGCTAATGTAGGTTGGATATTTTGGGAAAAAATTATTCGAGATTTGTTGTAATTAATTTTTTGTCCTAAAATGAGGCAAAAATGTTGAAGCAAATTAATAATTGTATTAGTTGTTTTAGTATTTTCTTTTCCTAAAATAAGCAAATCATCTGCGAACACAAGATGAGTGAGATTTGAGCTATTTGTAGTTAATTTAATTGTGTTCCATAATGAATTATCAACTGCATAATTAATTTTAAATGTTAGGTATTCTAAACCTAAAATAATAGGTATGGAGATAAAGGGTCTCCGACGGTCCTCCATTTATTAAAATAGCTAAAGAAGATGTTGTAATACAACTCATGATAAGATTAATTAATTTTTTAAGAAATTGAAAGAAATTAAGCATATTATAAATAAAGGACCATTCCAATCTATCGAATGCTTTTTCAAGATCAATTTTTATAGCCATATATGCACATTTTCCTTTTTTTTATTATATGAATGTAAAATTTCTTGGGCAATAGTAGCATTGTCTGAAGCTCTTCTATTTGGTAAAAAGCTACTTTGATTTGGACTAATTAAGTCAATTAGGATTGGTCGAATACGATTTACGACAATTTTAGTTATGATTTTGTATGATGTATTACAAAGACTTATGGGTCTAAAATGATTAATACTCTGCTTTTTAAAGTTTTGGTATTAAACAAATGTATGTTTGATTAATTTCCTTAGGAACATGGCATTGTTGGAAGGCTTCCTTAACAAGGTTATGTAAAGCAGATTGTGTATGTGAATGAAATAATTGAAAAATATTGGGTATAGACCGTCTGGACCTGGGGATTTATATGGTTTGAAAGATTTTATAGATAAATTAATTTCCTCAATGGTTTGGGATAGAATCTAAATTACATGGCATTGTAAATTTATTATTATTATATGTAGGAAGAATTGTGGAAGATTTATATTGCCAATAACTTGAAAGGTGATCTGAAGTATATAAGTTTACAAAATGATTGATAATGTGAGAAGAAATATCTATTGAGGGTTTATACTCCAATTTCCTCCAGTTTTTTTTTAAGACATCAATCGGTCGGGATTTGAATTTTTATATACAAATTTCAATATATACTTACAAGATTATGTCATCAATAAGTGGATTTAATAATCCTCACATACCCCTTAAAAAAGCAGCCGCGCATCTTCTTAAGGAAAATAAACAAAGACAACGCTAGAAATCTCTTATAATCTTCTCATCTTCTCAAAGTGTAAGAGTTATTTATTAATATCGAGCTTCTTTGCCCGAAAACAGTTCAAGCATTGAGTTGTGAAGGAGATTGACTCGAGTCACTTATGAGATTCAAAGAAACTCAAAGTATATTACTAATTTTTGTTTATTACTGGTGCTAATTAATTGTTAGTCTACACAATACTCTTTTTACGATAATACTATATTTTTATATTTTCAGGTGGAAAAACATGCCACAAAAATCAAATTGGTTATATAAGAAGACTTTTGAGACTTTTTACAATTTATTAATAAGGATTATAATATTTGGTAGCTAATTTTTTGTTGGTTTACATTGGTTTAATTTTATATATTGTTAAGCTTTTTTTACCGGATTCTTTACATAGTATAATTAGTAGAAATATATAAACTTCTATTATATGCCATTGTGCTAATAAAATCTCTTAATTTATTTTTTATAAGTTGGATATTAAACTCATATTATAATTATATTTTTTAAAAAATATTTGTAGATAAATGAGCTGAGCTGAGATGCTCGTGAGCTACTGATGGGTTGAGGTTGAGCTGAGAAAATTAGCTCATATCAAATATGAGCTGAGCTATCAGTTGGGCAAATTTAGTGTGAGCTGAGCCTGAGCTAGTCATAGCTCAGCTCAGCTCATTCCCACCCCTACATACCATCTTGCCAGATGCATTAATTATATTGTGGATGTTTATTAACTAAAAAAATAAAATAAAAAATTACTTTCCCGTCTCAAATTAATCATTTTAATTGATTAATGTGTGAATATTTCAATTTTGGTAATTATATGATAGAAAATGAGAAATTATATGGTGCGCTTCTAATAATATATTTAACTAGTCAGTTAGTATATGGTGCGCTTCTAATAATATTTTTAACTAGTCAACTACCTTCTAAATGTTTCTTAACTAATTAATCGTCATCTTAAATTGTATTAGAAACTGCCAATTTAATTAATTAGTAACATTTAATAGGAGGTTGGAGATAAGGATAAAATAAAAAAATTTAATATGAATAATTACTTAACTTAGAAAGAGATAAATTAACTTAGGACAAATAAAAAACAAATGTATGAACGTCAATTTTTATCTGATGGTAATTAACTTAGGACAAATAATTCCTCTATATCCCTTTTCTATTTTAGGGTAAATTGTTCGAATTCCCCTTAAACTTTCTTTAAATTATGTTTTGGTGCCAACTTGATGGAGGGTATAATGCTTGCCCTTACGTCTGTTTCGGAAGTCAACCTCTAACATAATCTTAACTTTTTAAGGCACTTTTGAAACTCTATAAAATTTATTTTATAAATGATATAAAAAAATTAAAGTGTTGACACTCGAAAAATCTAGGCTGTTTGAAACCATTCAAAAGATCGGCAAAATAAATCAGTCAAGATTCAACACAAGTATCAAAGAAAGACACACGACCGAAAATAAGGGATCGGTCGAGGAAAACTGACCAGGAATATAAGGAAATGACTAACAAGGCTAGCGACCGAAAAAGTGAATTATGGCCAAACGAGTTTTTAAATCCAAGTAAATAGCCGGAAAAGCCCTAAAAAGGGAGCCAAAAAGAGTTAGTTCACGTTCTCCATAACGGTTCTGACATGGGAAACATGTCTGTTAAAAAAGACCATGGCCGAAATGGGCAGAATTCAAGGTGAGAAGCCATTTTAAAAAAAAACGGATACAAATAGAAGATTAAGAGGAAGAACAAGGCACTACAAAAAAAAAACTACCTGTTATGGCGAACTTTTCGTGACGAAGTCATTTTTCGTTACGAAAGGTATACTTTTCGTAACGAAATTCGGAATCGTTACGAAAAGTTAACCTTTCGTAACGAAAAAAATATTCGTTACTAAAAGTAGTAGTTTCGTTACGAAAGGTCTACCTTTCCTAACGAAAACTCATTTTCGTCACGATAGGTATAACTTTTCGTGACAAATACCTTTTTCGTTACGAAAGGTCAACCTTTCCTAACGAAACTAAAAATTTGTCACGAAAAGTTTCGTCTTAAAATATATATATATATATATATATATATATATATTTTAAGAATATACATATATAAGTATGATATAATTTAGAATATAATTTTAATTTTTATATTTGTTTAGTCTTTATATTAAAAGTATTACTAAAAAATAGTATATATGCAACTAGAATAATTTTATTCTGATTTTTTATAACAACTTAATACACAAATACATTGACGAAAATGTATTTTTAATTTTATTCATAAAAAAAAAATCACCAAACAAAGAGAAATTAAAATAATTAAAGGTTCAAAATACAAAACTTCATTATAATAAATATAATAGGAACAATAAGTAACAAATGACCAACATCGCTCAGTGGTTAAGTGCATGACATACAAGTTGGAGGTCTTGAGTTCGATTCCCACTTCTATGAAAATGTGGAGACTTTATTCAACATTATTGTAGAGGGGCTCGGCTTGGCTTGGCTCCAATGGGTGAACTGGGGCATGGCTCGGAACCGGCTCGGCTCGGCTCCATGGCTTTAAATTTTAAATTTTTTGTAAAACTTTTAGTAACGAAATTTTATACTTTTAGTAACAAATATTTCGTCACGAAAGGTCACCTTTCCTAACGAAACACTTTTGTTACTAAAGACCTTTAGTAACGAGTATACTTATTCAATAGGAAATACCTTTAGCGACGGGGCTCTCATGACGAACTTGGTGACAAACGATGTTCGTTACTAAAGGTCTTTAGTAAAGAATTTTTTGACATTTCCTAACGAAAATATTCGTTACTAAAGGTCTTTTTATTTGTAGTGAGGGCATCACAATCAATATTCAAAATGTTGTTTTATCTTCATTTATACAGTTTTTACAAGCATTCCTTACAGTTATCCGCACCTAAATTCATGTAGTTAATATTTTACTTTGAATCTTTGAATCAACTAGGCTTCCTGCATGAGGATTTCTGTCTAATAACGCATACTTGGATTAGAATCTATCCCCCCTTGACTTCTTGCGTGAGGAATTTTCCAGCAACCACAATAGATTTTAAAGTAGTCCAATCGACTCCAAACTGACTTACTGTGTGATGAATTGTTTTCCAATAGCGCACACTAGTTCGAGTCACCATTTTCCAAGTGTAAACCATAATGATGAAAGAAATTCCAAGTGTTAATACAAGGCTTGCTAGCCTAGCTCTACAACTCGATGTTCGGCCGGGATTTTTTGGGCAAAACTTTTTGGCTCGTCACACGAAACACACTGTTGTGTATGATGCGACTCAAATCCGACAAATATATTGAGAATATGGAGCTGAATCCACATACTCTAAGAGAACAGTGGGACAACTCTAGCTCACCCTCCTTACCAACATCCTTAGCATCCATTAAACAACAGACTAATGAAAGTATTGATGAACAAGTACAAAGTCTCGTCCAAGAGTTAACAACGGACGTTAAGCCATTGACCTCGAACGAGTTTCAGACTATAGAGGGCCTTCAAGTACCTACGGCCTCCCAAGTATATGTCGTGACTCCAAAAGGGATGATCGTTCAAAAAATTGGCAACCCATATAAGAACAGCCTCATTTAACTTATGCTCATGTTACAATAGCCACAAGACATACGGAAAAACGAAATAGAGGATTTAACTTTGTTCAAGGATACTCAAAGATTTTGCAAGAAGTCCAGTCTACATGCATGCCAAGTCAGTATCCTCTACCTTCTTTCTCTACTAAGGAAGATTCTCAAACTGACATTGGTGTTGAAATAACTAGGGAGATTCATGCATCTAAGGGGAAAAGGAATGAACCTAGAAGGGTGTCTAAGAGGCTAGCTACTGAGAGGCTAAATTCTGGAAAAAAATTTAAGGAAACATAAATTCAGGACCATAAGTTTTATAATGTGGCTTGTAATATTAGTAGTCTCTAAGAAGGAAAATTCTGATATAGACCTGCCTGCCACTTGGTCATGGACCACTTGGTTCAGAATTAACCACATCACCTCTTTTGATTAAAAAAAATAATTATCATAAGGCCCCACCTGTTTTATTATTTTAATCAAAACTATAATGTGACTGATTCTGCACCAAGTGGTCCATGATCAAGTGGTAGGCCAGGTCCATATCAGAATTATTCCTCTAAGAAGGCTATTTATTATTTCTGAAAGAACTATTAATGTTGAGATGGAACCTTATGATGTGATTCCTGTGCTTGAAAATTCAAGCTCTTGACCTCTGCTCTCTTTGCTGAAAACTACAACACAACGCTGAATTGTGAATTCTTCGCAAATTTGAAAATTGGGTTGTTGATGTGAACTATCCATTTCATGAGACTGTTGGTACTGTCAAAACAGACGGGCATGCCCCGCCTTGTCACGGGCCAGTCCTAAACGGGGCGAGACCACATTTTTAGCGGGTCAGCAAGGAGAGTTTTCATATCCGCTAGCCCAATACCCGCGTGACCCTCTCTCACTCTCTCTCTCTGTTACATACTAACAAAATAATTCGTGTTTTATTCAATTAAACTTTGTAGAATCTAGGAAAAAAGGGCTAGGAATCATCTGTCATAATTCGGTGTCCCCTTCCCTGTCTCACCAATAAGAAAATGACATGTATTGAATTTTTAATTAAAAAATTATAACTTAAAAGAAATAGTGGAACCCACAGGTGAAAAATATACACGTGACAAATATCTATTCGTGAGGACACAAAACGTGGACAGGCGATTTTTTGACTGAAAAAACATATTAGTACAATGAATCTACAAAAAAATAAGACATCAGAAAATCACAGATTCACACTTCCAAGATATAAAAATTTAAATAAAAAACAAATTTTCCGAACAGAGACTTTGAATCTCCTCCGTGATTAATTCTTAAAATGTTAATATACAGTCCCCGCACCAGTCGACTGTCTACGCGGGTTAGCATTTTCCTGCTTTGATAGTGTAGGATTTAAACCAAGTTTAATATATTAATGTTGTATTAGTTTAATTGTTGTGGTATTTATTATGTGTAGTTAGTTGTTTGTTAGTAGAAGTAATTGTTAGTGGTTGATTGTTGGTAGTTAGTTGTTGTTGACTAAATTAATTGTAGTTGGTTGAGTAATAGAATTTAATTATGGTTGGTGTGTTTTGTGCCTATAAATAGGCATGGAAGATTTAGAAATCAGTAAGCAAACACAAAGCTTCACTGCCTCTCATTCCTTTGTTCTCTCTGTCTCAGTAGCCGATTGGCTCCATTTTATAGCAAAGTGATTTTGCCTTCCAGTGAGCTGCTTCTTCATTTTCTTGCTTCTTTGTCTCCAGTAGCCGTGTGGCTAAGTAATATATCAAGAGAGCATTTTGCTCTCTGTTTGTTGCAGTGGTCTTGCTCCCCATTTGTAAGCTTTCCACTTGTTCACAGTAGCCTTTGCCATTTAAGCCCAGTGGCTTATTTTTCAGCAAAATTATCTTTCTGTTTTGTTTATCTCCTAATTATATTGTTGTGGGATCATTTTAAAAGTCTTCAGATAGCACTAAGACAGTATATGTGAGAGGTAGAATTGTTGCTCTATCCCCTTCTAAGCTTGCTGATATGTACGGAATTGATCATCATGAAAATTTAATTGAAAGTGGCAATGAAAGTGTTAATTTGGATGCGGCTTGTGCTGAGTTGACTGATGAGAAAATCAAGGTATGGCTTGGATAACACTAAGCTCAATCCCAGCTATGCTTAGTTTTCATTTGCTGCTTCATTCTTAAAAAATATTTCTAGCGGGGGGTGTGGTTTGGTTTGGTAGCGAATGTATTGATGGTGGTGTCCGGTGGGTGAAAAAGAGCATTACAGGAAAAGTTTAAACTTGATAGGTATGTAAGTTTAAAATTTACATCCAAACCAATTAATACAATACACGCCAATGAAATTTTTCCTAAAATGAGCCAAACAAATCAAGGTGTATTTATATCTTCTTGATCGATAGACCTTGAATCATGCTAATTACTTCTTCCGTCCCAAATTATTTGACAAATGCACGTGTATTAAGAATTTGATGATAAAATATAAATAAAAGTCTAAAATATCTCTCATTAATTTTATTAATCTCATTTAAAATTTATGTCTTTCTCTCTACTCCTCACACAAAATCCAACTCCCTCCTAAATATGTGTTGGGAAGTGATCATTTTAATTAACTAAGAATATTCAATTAGGAGTTGGAAAAGGGTAAAATTGGAAAATTATCATCAATACATACTTTATTTAGAAAATAGACAGTTAATTTGGAACGGAGGGAGTAATACAAATACATTTGGTAATTATATTTATTACCCCAATTATTATTTTAATTGGAGGTATTTGTGAGTTCACTCTTTTACATTGAGCGTTTGAAGCTTCGTGAATTTTTGTGATAAGTCTTTGTTAATCTGTTAAGTCCCTTTGAGTTCTGGAAATATTGTTATTCCGCTATGCACAATCTCAAATGTTTTTTTTATTACTACTTTATTATTCAATTATTTACTGCTTCAAAGAGAATTGGGTTTACAAGAATCCAAGTACAGCAGTTGTGCAAGAGATTGCACAAACGAGAAGGATCTGGCTCCTGTGAAGTTTAAGAGTACAAGAATCACAAGGTATTGAAGGAAAATTCAACAATATCCTTAACAGAAGGGGAATTTGTTAAACATTCACTGTCATCTTAAAATAAATGTATTTATGTACTTCAGTGTTGTAAAAATCGGCCGAGACTAGTCGAGGACTAGTCGGTAGTCGGCCGGTGGCCGCCTAAAAATCAAAAAATCGGGTCTTTGAAAAAATTGGTAAAAAAGTCGGATCTAGTATCTTGTCGGTCAAAAATCGGGGGGAAAGCCAAAGAGAGTGAGAGAAAGACACGTACCTGCAGAGAAGAAAGGTGGTGGCGATGCGCCGGAGAAGAAGAACCGCAGGCGGCAGTGATGGATGGAGAGAGAGAGAGAGAGAGGCGCCGTTGGAACGAGAAAAGGAAGAAGAGAAATGAGGAAGGGAGAACAGAAAAAAGAGGAGAGAGAAGAAAGGCAGCGGCGCTGCGCCGGAGAAGAAGAAGTCGCAGGCGGCGTTGTTGGATGGAGAGGAGGGCCGGTGGAAAGAGAAAAAAGAAGAAGAAAAATGAATTTTAGAGTTTCTTCTTCCTAGGGTTGGATTAAGAGGGTATATATACTTAGGACTAAAATGGCAATATAAATAATATCACATAAATCCTATCAAATATTTATATTACAAACAATTTCTAAATTTAGAAATAACTTGAATAGTAGTCCAAAATAACTTTCAAAAATTACGTTTTAGTCTTTATAACTTTATAACGTTATAATTTAGGGTCGTCGACTAGTCCCGACTAATCCCGACTAGTCGCTAGTCCCCTGCCTGCCGACCGACTAGCGACTAGCGACTTCTGCAACATTGATGTACTCTTTGATTAAAAAAATTAGTATAATTATTTCTGAGCGTAGTCCCGCAGACTTAAGCTTACTTGGCCGAAATGCATTAACAATTTCGTTCTTTGCGCATTCATATTGTTAAACTCTTATTTTTTGTCTGTTGATCTTGAAATAACTTACACAAAGTATGCATTTCTTGTATAAAATCTCAAGAATCAAGTTTCTTGTTTCCTCCTTTATGGGGGGGTGCTTGAATTTTGTAGGAAGATTTAGCTGGGGTGGTTTCAGATATTCATTCTAAAGAACAAGACACTGTTGGGCTACATTTGCTTGTACGTTCCTCCCTGCTTTGAGAGCTAAAAGAACTGAAACTATAACTAAATAATGCTCAAAGTCGAACAAAATACTCCCTCTGTATTTGTTGTCTTTTTAGCCTTTTCATCTCTCTTCCAAATAAGTCATTTTTCAACTTTTAAGATTATTTTTCTAACATTAATTTTACTAACAAATTGGAGTTTGAATATAGCCAAATTATATAAATGAAATATATTAAAGATATTTATTGTCTTCCTCTTACTTAATATATATTAAACTACAAATGAAGACTTGTATTAAGTAACGGATGGAGTACAAGCAAGTTGAGCTTAAGAGTGAATTTGACTTTGGATCGAGTTTAACTATTAACTTTGGTTAATTTGAGATGATAATTCTTTAAGTTTATAAAGGTTTGAAAGTAAATTTTAGATTTCAGAACTTATGACTATGAAAGCTAATTTGGTTCTTATTAGGAAAATATTAGGAGGGTAAAATTAATTGGATAAATTGTATAAGTTTTGATAAAATTGTAAATAACCTGTGACATTATTATAATTAATCAGTTGACTATTTTAAAAATTCAAGGATTTGGATTTTTATACAATTTTAACCAATTAGTTTTAACCAAAAAGCATTTTCCTTCTTATTAATATGGGCTGGCAAGCAAAATAGTTAATTTTGTATCCTAGTATGAGTTAGTGAAAACCCTACAACTTAACCGACCTCAACTAGGAGCTTCAAAATCAAGTTTCACCAAGCAAATACCTAATTTTTTTTTAACTACTCCGAATACTTTCCCTAGTTGAAGTTCATTGGATGTTTAAGTGAAACATAAAGATTTCAAGATTCTAAACAAAAAAATTATGATCCATTTTCCAGAAGAGAAAAAAAATATTCGACAATCAATCTAATGTGCGTAATGTGCGTTTTCAATGCAGTCAAGAAATGGGAATCGGGTAGCCCAAGTGGTAAGGCTACCCGGCCACGGGATGGAGGTCTCGTGGTCGATTCCCGTATCTCCCCTTGTGGGGCAAATAAATTCTCCTCTTTGTGAGGCTAAATTCCCTCCCCAGGCATGGTGCATGCTACAATCTCCCTATCTAGGGTACTCTCCGCTCTTCCCCTTCGGAGGCAATCGCTTTCGGGCGTCAAAAAAAAAATGCAGCAAAGAACAGAACATTGGAAGATATCTTCACGAGGGCACCTTATACCTATTTCTTTGAAAGCGAAAACCTCTCTCTATATATAAACAATTTTTGCTTTTTTTTTTACCTGTAAATTTTTATTTTAACTCTTTTTATACATAATCTATTTTTGAATTACTATTTTTGTCAAATTAGTGTAAAACTAGTGTTTTCAATCAATTTTGAACACGTGTTCTGTATAAATTTTCCAGTTTTAATGGTATTTTTGTCACTTTAAATCATTAAAACTGAGAAAATGTGCAGAACAGATGATTAAAAGTGGTAGGAAACTACAGTTTCACACTAATTTGACAAAACCAGTAGTTCGAAAATAATTTATGTACAGAAAAAGCTAATAAAAGTTGACTTATAAATAGAGTAAATGGAGAAAAGTAAAAATTGTTTATGTGTGTGTGTGTATATATATATATATATATATATATATATATATATATATATATATATATGGAGGATTTCGCTTCT